>OX457103.1:12210993-15138493 GCA_949752805.1 Deilephila elpenor | reverse complement strand
GTCGCAACCCCCCGACGGGTATTGGCCCGCCATAGTCGGGCGGGCCCCGTCACCCACTGCGGCCGTCACCCCGGCCGCAGGACTCCACTACGAGGCGCGCGCGGAACACGACGCCGCCGCCTCAAGGCCTGCTGCTGGTCGGACGACAAGACGCCCCGAGTCTGTCGTCCACAGGCCGCGCCCTACGGTGGCCGGAAGTCGGCCACCCTGCGACGCCCAGTGCGTCTGCTGCGGGAGGGGAGAGAGGAGGCAGCCTCTCTCTCCCTTTCCGCCACCTCCTTTGCGAGCATAACGGCCTCGCAGAAGGTGGCGACAGCTCTCCACCCTGACTTGCTCCCGACCATTGTAGACACAACGGCCGGAAGCGAGAGGTTTCCCGCAGCACCTACGGCCGCGACCAAGTCACGGCGCTGCTCGGCCCAAGCTGGGCACTCCGCCAACGTATGCAACGCCGTATCGTCGCGGCAATCACCACAATGGTGGCACTGGGACGTCGGCTCCCGGCCTAGTCGACACAGGTACTTCCCGAAACACCCATGTCCGGTAAGCACCTGCGTCAGCCGGAAGCTTAGGGCGCCGTGGCTCCTATTGAGCCACTCCTCAAGAACGGGCCTTACCGCCGCTACAGCGGCGTGCCCTAACCTAACCTAACCTAACCTAACCTAACCTAACCTAACCTAACCTAACCTAACCTAACCTAACCTAACCTAACCTTTTTTTTTTTTTTTTTTTTTTTTTTTTTTTTTTTTTTTTTTTTTTTTTTGGTATCGGGTTGGAAAATCCTCATGGACATCCTCCGCCCGGGGGAGGCGCGGAGGGGACTGTCAGACTCTTACTGACTAAAAACCAACCCGTGTTCCTCTCGTACCCGTGTGTCGGAGGGTCGGGTATCGCCGAAGCATTCGTCGCAACCCCCCGACGGGTATTGGCCCGCCATAGTCAGGCGGGCCCCGTCACCCACTGCGGCCGTCACCCCGGCCGCAGGACTCCACTACGAGGCGCGCGCGGAACACGACGCCGCCGCCTCAAGGCCTGCTGCTGGTCGGACGACAAGACGCCCCGAGTCTGTCGTCCGCAGGCCGCGCCCTACGGTGGCCGGAAGTCGGCCACCCTACGACGCCCAGTGCGTCTGCTGCGGGAGGGGAGAGAGGAGGCAGCCTCTCTCTCCCTTTCCGCCACCTCCTTTGCGAGCATAACGGCCTCGCAGAAGGTGGCGACAACTCTCCACCCTGACTGGCTCCCGACCATTGTAGCCACAACAGCCGGAAGCGAGAGGTTTCCCGCAGCACCTACGGCCGCGACCAAGTCACGGCGCTGCTCAGCCCAAGCTGGGCACTCCGCCAACGTGTGCAACGCCGTGTCGTCGCGGCAATCACCACAATGGTGGCACTGGGACGTCGGCTCCCGGCCTAGTCGACACAGGTACTTCCCGAAACACCCATGTCCGGTAAGCACCTGCGTCAGCCGGAAGCTTAGGGCGCCGTGGCTCCTGTTGAGCCACTCCTCAAGAACGGGCCTTACCGCCGCTACAGCGGCGTGCCCCGCCGTGGGTAGCGCTAGGCGCGTCTGCCACTCCGCCACTAAGACCTGGCGGAGCGCTGCCCTGCGTGCCTCTATCTGTCGAGGCACCAGGCGCTCGCCCCTCTCGACCGCCTCCACACGCCACCAATAGAGCGACGTGAGGAGCTTTGCGTCGAGGTCCCAGGGCGAGGATCCGGCTAGGAGGCTCGCTGCCTCAAAGGAGATCGTACGGTATCCCCTTATGACCCTGACGGCCATCGCGCGTTGCGGCCTTCGCAGCGCGGCGACGTTACGGGCCGTCAGGGAGTCCGCCCACACTGGCGCGGCGTACAGCGCCATCGACCGTACGACCCCCATGTAGAGCCTCCGGCAGGAGGAGTTGGGCCCCCCCAGGTTGGGCAGCAAGCGCGAGAGCGCAGAAGCGGCGCCCATCAACCGGGGGGCGAGCCGTGTAAAGTGCGGCCCGAATGTCCACCGATTGTCAAGGACGAGTCCAAGGTACTTCATCGTCGACTCGACAGCGATGGAGACCCCTCCTACAATGATGCTGGACCCCGGAGGCGGCTTCGTCCTCGGCCCATGAAAACACAGAGCCTCGGACTTGTGCAATGCCACCTCTAAGCCCAGCCGCCGAATCCTACCCACGACGTGCGCGACACCAGCAGTCGCGCGTATGGCCGCCTGCCGGTACGACTTTCCACGCGCTGTTACTAGCGTATCGTCGGCGTAACAAATGACGCCGACGCCGTGGATAAGCGCACCGCGCAGAGCCCAGTCGTACCCCACGTTCCACAGGAGCGGCCCCAACACCGATCCCTGCGGAACGCCGCACGACGTCTCTCGCCGACACCACTCCTCTCGACCCGGGTACACCACCGATCTATCCGACAAATAGGCCCCGACAATGCGTTGGAGGTAGCGCGGCACCCCGTGGTACCGGAGTGCCTCTCGGATGATATTCCAGGGCAAGGTGTTGAAGGCGTTGGCGATGTCGAGCGACACCGCCAAGACCACCTCACCCCGGGCGACTGCCTCCTCCGCGAGGACCCTCACGCGCATGATTGCATCCACCGTGGAGCGCCCCTGGCGGAAACCAAATTGGTTGTCCGCCAAATCTGGGCCCACCCTGGTCATGTGCTGGACGAGGCGGCTAGCGATGATTCGCTCGAAAATCTTACACACCTCGTCCAGCAACACGATGGGCCTGTATGCAGATGGTGAGTCTGCGGGGCGCCCCTCCTTCTTGAGCAGGACCAGCTTTCCGGTCTTCCACCGGCTTGGAAACTGGCCCCGCTCCAAACATGCGCTCAAGAGCCCCGCTAGTCGGGGCCAGAGAGCCTCCATGGCCAGGACCCATGCACGGCCTGGAATGCCGTCGGGCCCTGGGGCGGTGTTCTTGATGCGAGCCACCGCCACTCTCAAATCTACCCGGGTCACTTCGGGCACGTCGTCGTCACTGTCGTCTTCCGCGTCGGGCACATTGCGAGGCGGAACCATAGCCGGTGGTGTGTGCTCCGGTCTCGACGGAAACAACGCACACACCACCTCCTCCAGCAGCTGCGGCTGGAGACTCCGGGACAGTGGGGGAGCCCGTTGGCGCAGCTTGCCCCGCACCATAAGGTAGGGGCGTCCCCACGGCTCTCGGTCCAGAGTCTCCAGCAGCTCTTGGTTGGCCTGGGCCTTTGCCCGGACGATGGCCAGCTGGAGGGCGCTCTTCGCCTCTCTATAGCGATTGTATAGTTCCACCTCTTCCTGTTCGGCCGCCGCTGTAAAGGGGCGGCGGCGTCTTCTCCTTCGGCACCTAGCGTACCAGCGTCGCACCTGCACACAAGCGATGCGCAGCTGCGCGATCGACTGCGACCACCAGTACACTTGGCGCCTGGAAGGTAACGGCCGGACTCGGGGAACCTAACCTAACCTAACCTAACCTAACCTAACCTAACCTTTTTTTTTTTTTTTTTTTTTTGGTATCGGGTTGGAAAATCCTCATGGACATCCTCCGCCCGGGGGAGGCGCGGAGGGGACTGTCAGACTCTTACTGACTAAAAACCAACCCGTGTTCCTCTCGTACCCGTGTGTCGGAGGGTCGGGTATCGCCGAAGCATTCGTCGCAACCCCCCGACGGGTATTGGCCCGCCATAGTCAGGCGGGCCCCGTCACCCACTGCGGCCGTCACCCCGGCCGCAGGACTCCACTACGAGGCGCGCGCGGAACACGACGCCGCCGCCTCAAGGCCTGCTGCTGGTCGGACGGCAAGACGCCCCGAGTCTGCCGTCCACAGGCCGCGCCCTACGGTGGCCGGAAGTCGGCCACCCTACGACGCCCAGTGCGTCTGCTGCGGGAGGGGAGAGAGGAGGCAGCCTCTCTCTCCCTTTCCGCCACCTCCTTTGCGAGCATTACGGCCTCGCAGAAGGTGGCGACAACTCTCCACCCTGACTTGCTCCCGACCATTGTAGCCACAACAGCCGGAAGCGAGAGGTTTCCCGCAGCACCTACGGCCGCGACCAAGTCACGGCGCTGCTCAGCCCAAGCTGGGCACTCCGCCAACGTATGCAGCGCCGTGTCGTCGCGGCGATCACCACAATGGTGGCACTGGGACGTCGGCTCCCGGCCTAGTCGACACAGGTACTTCCCGAAACACCCATGTCCGGTAAGCACCTGCGTCAGCCGGAAGCTTAGGGCGCCGTGGCTCCTATTGAGCCACTCCTCTAGAACGGGCCTTACCGCCGCTACAGCGGCGTGCCCCGCCGTGGGTAGCGCTAGGCGCGTCTGCCACTCCGCCACTAAGACCTGGCGGAGCGCTGCCCTGCGTGCCTCTATCTGTCGAGGCACCAGGCGCTCGCCCCTCTCAACCGCCTCCACACGCCACCAATAGAGCGACGTGAGGAGCTTTGCGTCGAGGTCCCAGGGCGAGGATCCGGCTAGGAGGCTCGCTGCCTCAAAGGAGATCGTACGGTATCCCCTTATGACCCTGACGGCCATCGCGCGTTGCGGCCTTCGCAGCGCGGCGATGTTGCGGGCCGTCAGGGAGTCCGCCCACACTGGCGCGGCGTATAATGCCATCGACCGTACGACCCCCATGTAGAGCCTCCGGCAGGAGGAGTTGGGCCCCCCCAGGTTGGGCAGCAAGCGCGAGAGCGCAGAAGCGGCGCCCATCAACCGGGGGGCGAGCCGTGTAAAGTGCGGCCCGAATGTCCACCGACTGTCGAGGACGAGTCCAAGGTACTTCATCGTCGACTCGACAGCGATGGAGACCCCTCCTACAATGATGCTGGACCCCGGAGGCGGTGAAAACACAGGGTGAAAACACAGGGCCTCAGACTTGTGCAATGCCACCTCTAAGCCCAGCCGCCGGATCCTACCCACGACGTGCGCGACACCAGCAGTCGCGCGTATGGCCGCCTGCCGGTACGACTTTCCACGCGCTGTTACTAGCGTATCGTCGGCGTAACAAATGACGCCGACGCCGTGGATAAGCGCACCGCGCAGAGCCCAGTCGTACCCCACGTTCCACAGGAGCGGCCCCAACACCGATCCCTGTGGAACGCCGCACGACGTCTCTCGCCGACACCATTCCTCTCGACCCGGGTACACCACCGATCTTTCGGACAAATAGGCCCCGACAATGCGTTGGAGGTAGTGCGGCACCCCGTGGTACCGGAGTGCCTCTCGGATGATATTCCAGGGCAAGGTGTTGAAGGCGTTGGCGATGTCGAGCGACACCGCCAAGACCACCTCACCCCGGGCGACTGCCTCCTCCGCGAGGACCCTCACGCGCATGATTGCGTCCACCGTAGAGCGCCCCTGGCGGAAACCAAATTGGTTGTCCGCCAAATCCGGGCCCACCATGGTCATGTGCTGGACGAGGCGGCTAGCGATGATTCGCTCGAGAATCTTACACACCTCGTCCAGCAACACGATGGGCCTGTACGCAGATGGTGAGTCTGCGGGGCGCCCCTCCTTCTTGAGCAGGACCAGCTTTCCGGTCTTCCACCGGCTTGGAAACTGGCCCCGCTCCAAACATGCGCTCAAGAGCCCCGCTAGTCGGGGCCAGAGAGCCTCCATGGCCAGGACCCATGCACGGCCTGGAATGCCGTCGGGCCCTGGGGCGGTGTTCTTGATGCGAGCCACCGCCACTCTCAAATCTACCCGGGTCACTTCGGGCACGTCGTCGTCAATGTCGTCTTCCGCGTCGGGCACATTGCGAGGCGGAACCATAGCCGGTGGTGTGTGCTCCGGTCTCGACGGAAACAACGCACACACCACCTCCTCCAGCAGCTGTGGCTGGAGACTCCGGGACAGTGGGGGAGCCCGTTGGCGCAGTTTGCCCCGCACCATAAGGTAGGGGCGTCCCCACGGCTCTCGGTCCAGAGTCTCCAGCAGCTCTTCGTTGGCCTGGGCCTTTGCCCGGACGATGGCCAGCTGGAGGGCGCTCTTCGCTTCTCTGTAGCGGTTGTACAGTTCCGCCTCTTCCTGTTCGGCCGCCGCTGTAAAGGGGCGGCGGCGTCTTCTTCGGCACCTAGCGTACCGGCGTCGCTCCTGCACACAAGCGATGCGCAGCTGCGCGATCGACTGCGACCACCAGTACACTTGGCGCCTGGATGGTAGCGGCCGGACTCGGGGCATGCCAGCGTCGCAAATGTGCGACATGCTCTCCCGGAACCACTCCGCCTCCTCGTCGATGTTATTGGGCCTGTCTGGAGAGTCCAGCCAGGCCTTGACGATTGAGGCATCCAGGAGAGCCTCCCTGTCCAGCCGCTTCAGTGCCCAACGCGGGCCGTCTCCAACGCCCACCGGGGCCGCTTGGACCGGCCCAACCGAGGTCTGGGCGGAGACGCTAAATCGAATATACCGATGATCAGATAGCGTCTCCACCCCCTCCAGGACGTGCCAGTCCTGGACGGTGCGCGCGAGAGCGGGGCTAGCGAAAGACAGGTCCACTATCGACCCACCCCGCATCCGCACGCACGTCTGCACGGAACCCCGGTTCAGGAGAAGCAGGCCCTGCTCGACCGCCCACTCCTCCACTAACTCGCCCCGCGCGTCCGTAGCTGGGGAACCCCAAGCCGTAGATTGGGCATTGAAGTCCCCCAGGACGATCACGGGACGAGGACGGCTACGACTGACGACCGTGCCCAACTCCAGAATAATGTCCTCCATGTCGGCGAGAGAAAGGCTGGGGGCGAAATACACCCCCGCGACCATAATATTTCCCCAAACTGCCGCGACATAGCCCCGCCCTCGGGTGACGGCCTCGAAGGGAAGGGTGTCGGCGGCAGACCTCATGAGCAGTGCCACCGAGCGGTTCGTGTCGCACACCCAGTCATCCCTGGGTGGCACAAAGTACGGCTCGGCGACAACTGCCACATCGATCGACCACTGCGCCATGCTCTGGAGCAAGAGATCCTGAGCTCTGGCGCAGTGGTTTATATTGGCTTGGAGGAGACGACGTAGGGCCATTATTGAGTGTCCATGGCTGTTGTCTCCTCCCCAACCCTCGGCGGATGTTCTGCCGCAACCGGCGGGTGAACCGGCTGCGAGGAGCTGGTTGCCTTCTTTGTAGTATCCTTGATACTAGCCGGTGGATGAACCGGCTGTCTCCTGCCATTTTTCTTTTTGGGCCTGGCGCAGGCCTTTGACCCGGTCCTATGGTCGGCTGGCTTGCCAGATGCCGCACAGATGACGCAGTGCGGCGTGGCAGTGCAGGTGCCAGCCTTGTGACCGGGCTGACCGCAGCGGAAACACAATTGGCTGCGGTCTACCCCAGCGGTGCACCGTGCCCCCGCATGTCCCTCTTCAAGACAGCGGTAGCACCGATAGGGCTTGGGCGCCAGGAGCGTGACCTGCGCCGAGACCCATCCAATTAGAAGCCGTTTATCCTTGATCTTTTTCGCCGCCGCTACGGGACAACTGAGAAAGATTGTCCCGAGACCAGAGACACCCCGGCGTATCGTGCCCGCCTTGATTTGGTCCGGCGGGCAACCTCCGGCCTCGGAGACGGCAGCGGCGACCTCTTCTTGGGTGACGGAGTCGTCCAGGCCCGAAATGCGCAGATCTGCGCACTTGGTGGGCCTGGACACTCTAACGTCATCCGAGCCTAGAGACGCCCTGAGTTTATCGGCCAGGGCGTCTGCTTTTGGACCACTCGTTGTTCCCGACACCTCTAGAAGGCGGCCGCCGGTTGCAGTGGTCTTACACCGGATGCCCGTTATGCCGAGATCGCTGAGAGAGATCTCGGCTTTCGCTTTTGCCAATATCTTGGCATATGTCAGGCCCCGCTCCTCCGCCCCCGGCTGCAGGGTAAGAGCCACTGCTGTAGAGCGGGGGGTGCTGAGCCTTGCTGTCTGGCGTTTGGCCGCCGCTTGCTCTTTCTGGACCTTCTTTTTGGCCAGCTGACGTGCCTTTTTGGCCTTTTTAGCGGCGCCCGCAACCGTCCACTCCGTCTCAGGTCTGACAGTTTGTGCTGGCGGACCAGCCGTAGCAACTGCCTTTTTGGCCAGTTTTGCCTCTTTTTTCGACTGCCTGTTTGATTTAGGCCCCGCAGTTTCCTTTTGCGGGGCGGCAGTTGGCACAGTCCTTTTATGTGTGGCAGCCGCCGCTTGTGCCGGTTGGGCGGCACGGGGCGCTGCGGTTTGGGCCGCGTATGTCGGCGCCGGCGTGCTGCGTTGATCTGCAGCTAACCCCAACCTTTTTTTTTTTTTTTTTTTTTTTTTTTTTTTTTTTTTTTTTTCTCGCGGGGAAAATCCCTTTACGGACCATCCCACCCCCGAAGGGGCGGGGGTGTGTCGGACTCACCGGCGCCTTCCGAGCCCAGCGAAGATGTTGTGCCGCCCGTGGATGTGGACGGGCGGCCGCTGGGTCGGGTCCCTACCGTAAATCTACGCGCCGAAATACCGACTAAAAACCCCGCGTCGGCCACCATCGGTGCACTTCAGAGACGGCCCCGGGATACCGTTGATACAGAGCGCGCCGGGACCGCCTCTGTGCACTGCCGCTCAAACGGCGCGGCAACAGACGCGTGTTGCGTCACGTCTCGGGGGCCGCCAAGGTAGGGACGGCGACCCCATGTGGCCTCTCCGGCGCCGGGTTAGGTGACATCCCGGCGCCTCCTTCGTCTTCTGTGGCGACGAGCATTTGGACGACAAGGATTTGGCGTTGAAGTCGCCGGCTACAAGCACGGGGCGAGGCTGGCTGTCAAGCTGCACCAGGGCCCCCAGGCGCGCGAGAAAGCTCTCGAATTCCGCCTGGGACCTGTTGGGAGAGAAATAGACTCCTACTACCCACACCCCTCCCACCAAGACCGCCACGCATCCCGCACCCTTCGCTACTTTTTCGAAGGGCGGAGAGCCGGCGGCGCCCCGAGTGATTACGGCCACCGAGCCATCAAGGTCCCCTGCCCAGTCGTCGCAGGCAGGGACAGAGTATGGCTCGGCGACCACAGCCACGTGAATCGACCACTGCGCCAGGGATTGAACAAGCAACTGTTGTGCTCCGACGCAGTGGTTGATGTTCGCCTGGAGGAAATTAAGCTCCATCTAAGTATGGGCGATCTCCATCGCCTCAGGGCGGGACGGTTGCGGCCGCGTCGCAACCCCGGCTCCCACACCACGTTGAGAACGGTGCGGGACCGAGGAGGCAGCGCAGGCCTTGCCGCCCACCCGATGATCCGCGGGTTTTCCCGCATCCGCGCAGATTGCGCAGTGCGGGTCCGCGGAACACTCCCGGGCCTTATGGCCCGATTGACCGCAGCGGTAGCAGAGCCCGCTACGGTCGCACTCGCCGGTGCATTGGACCCGCACATGCCCCTTATACAGGCAGCGGAAGCAGCGAAGAGGCCGGGCCTCAAGCAGCCGCACCGCCGCCGCCACCCAGCCCACCAGGACACGCCCCACCTTCACTACTTTCTCCGCTGCCTTCGCTGGGCAGCGGAGCCACACCGCACCCAGGCCCGAACGCTCGTCTCGGATCTCCCCGACCTTAACATCGTCGGGGGAGCATTCGCCGAGACGGGCGATGGCTGCTGCGACTGCCTCGGAGGTGGCTGAAGCGTCCAGCCCCGAGACGCGCAGCTCCGCAGTCTTCACGGGCCGGGAGACGCGAACGTCCTCCTCCGACCCGCGGAGGACCTCCCTCATTTTTACACTGAGGGAGTCGGCCCTCGCCTCCGACTCAGGCCCGGGCACCTCGAACAAATACGCCCCGGTGGCTATTCGCCTCGACTTTAGCCCGCCTGCTATGCCGAGGCTGGCCAGGTCCACCTTCGTCTGGACCTCACGCAGGACTTGGGCGTACGTTACTCCCCGCTTCAACGCCTCCGGCGTCACCGTGAGTGTCACGGCGGCTTTGCGCGGGAGACGGAGCTGGGGAGCAGCCCTGCGTGGGGCCTGGACCGGCTGTTGGGCCGCCCGGGACTTCTTCTTGCCCCTCTTTGCCACCACTGTCCACGGAGTCTCCGTGGATGTGGCGGGTTGAAGGGGCGGGTGTGGCGTCTGCGACCGAGGCGGGGCGCGCTTTCTGTTGCCTCGCTTGCGCCCGCGGGACTCCCTAGAGGCGACCGGCGGCGGAGCCGTCGAAGCCGCGGTCGGCCGGGCAGCTGTTGCAGGGCGGCGAGCCGCCGCAGGGGCAGCCGGCGCGGGGCGGCCAGTGGTCGCAGGGGCAGCATTTCGCTTCCCCGCTCCTAGAGCCGGCCATGAGGCGGCCGGTATCCCCGCGACGGGTGGCTGCGGCTTCGGGGCTGCCTTGGCCCTAGCCCGGTCGGCAGCCAGCGGAGGGCGGAGAATCGGCTCCGGAGGCAGCCGCATGGCGATCGCCTCTAGCTTGGCGTCCACCTTCGCCATGTGCACCTCCAGCAGCTGCTTCATGACGTCCGACCCCGGAGCGCCGGACGCCATTTCAGCCACAGGCTTCCGCTGCGACCCGACCGTCGCCATCAGGTCGTCCAACATCCTGCCCTGCGTGGTGAGGGCCGCCTCCAACGCCGTCACTTTCTGGCGGAGATTGCGGTTCTCCGCCTCGACCCTGGCGAGCTCCGCAGAGGACGGCTCTTGCGCCAACGCCAGCAGCTCCGACACGCTCTCATTGATGTCCCGAACATACGTTCCTTTGAGGTGTCGGGACGTGCGAGACACGTGCTGGAGCCGCTTAGCCATCCGCATGAGGGCCTCACTGCGGGTGACCGGCGGCGCCTCCTGTGGAGCCGGCTTTGTCCACGGATGCGCCTCCTTGGCCTTCCGCAGATCGGCCTCATCCGCCTCCATCGCTTCGGCCTCTGCGATGCGCTCTTTTTCAAGAGCCGCCTCGTAATCCGCCTGCGCCCTGCTGACGGCGTCGTCGTCTACGCCCATGCTCCGGGTTGGAGCCGGGGATCTTCTCATCTGCTTTCTGGTGGCAGCACGGGAGTCCGTTTCCGCCGTACTGCCACCATCGCTAGCTCTCTGCCGCTTCTCCGCCGGACGCGGCCCGCGCGGCCTAGTGCGGCTTCTCTTCACATGCGAAGAGTCGCTGCTCATCCCGGACTCCGAATCGAAGTCACGGGATGGCGCGTTCCTCTCCGCAGTCGCTCCTGACGCTGAGGGTGCCCGACTGGACGCTTGAGAAGCATCCGAGCCGTGCAACCTCTCCACTACCACCGAACAAGATTTTGTGTTTGTATTATTAGAGTTCATAATTGTTCCCACGAGTATGGGGGAAAAGAAGGTCCGCCCAGGCAGTGCCCCCTGTACCTGGGTAAGCCTAGCGTAACCCGCCAGAGGGTCGGCCGGTACTCTGGCGGGGGTCGCACTAAAGACTGAACTGCCCATCAGCCATGCATCCCTTCGCGGTGCGCCGCCGCTTGGGATTCGGGGTACTTTTTATAGAGGCATCCTCCCTCGCGGTCCGGGCGGTTAAGCCAAGACCCTCGGTCCGGCAGGAGTGCGAGACATGACCACAAACCTCACAACCGGATTACGATATACGACGGCGACCGTGGGAGGGACACTCCCACAGCCCGCCCGGCGGCGGGGTAAGCGCACACCGGGCCCGCCGAGACCTCCGGGACAGAACCGGAGGGTGGCCCTGAGATGGGCCCCACCTAGAAACGACAGATGGAGGCGGCCGCGACAAAAGACAGCGACCGCCAAACCCCCTGCCCTCCCCGTCGGATATTCGCCGTCGGCCATAGTAGTTGCAGAACTGCAACTACGATGACCCACGTTGCCCAGGGTGCACCACTTGGAGGTTCCCGACATAGCACCCCAGCTAACCCCAACCTAACCTTTTTTTTTTTTTTTTTTTTTTTTTTTTTGGTATCGGGTTGGAAAATCCTCATGGACATCCTCCGCCCGGGGGAGGCGCGGAGGGGACTGTCAGACTCTTACTGACTAAAAACCAACCCGTGTTCCTCTCGTACCCGTGTGTCGGAGGGTCGGGTATCGCCGAAGCATTCGTCGCAACCCCCCGACGGGTATTGGCCCGCCATAGTCAGGCGGGCCCCGTCACCCACTGCGGCCGTCACCCCGGCCGCAGGACTCCACTACGAGGCGCGCGCGGAACACGACGCCGCCGCCTCAAGGCCTGCTGCTGGTCGGACGACAAGACGCCCCGAGTCTGTCGTCCACAGGCCGCGCCCTACGGTGGCCGGAAGTCGGCCACCCTACGACGCCCAGTGCGTCTGCTGCGGGAGGGGAGAGAGGAGGCAGCCTCTCTCTCCCTTTCCGCCACCTCCTTTGCGAGCATAACGGCCTCGCAGAAGGTGGCGACAACTCTCCACCCTGACTGGCTCCCGACCATTGTAGCCACAACAGCCGGAAGCGAGAGGTTTCCCGCAGCACCTACGGCCGCGACCAAGTCACGGCGCTGCTCAGCCCAAGCTGGGCACTCCGCCAACGTGTGCAACGCCGTGTCGTCGCGGCAATCACCACAATGGTGGCACTGGGACGTCGGCTCCCGGCCTAGTCGACACAGGTACTTCCCGAAACACCCATGTCCGGTAAGCACCTGCGTCAGCCGGAAGCTTAGGGCGCCGTGGCTCCTGTTGAGCCACTCCTCAAGAACGGGCCTTACCGCCGCTACAGCGGCGTGCCCCGCCGTGGGTAGCGCTAGGCGCGTCTGCCACTCCGCCACTAAGACCTGGCGGAGCGCTGCCCTGCGTGCCTCTATCTGTCGAGGCACCAGGCGCTCGCCCCTCTCGACCGCCTCCACACGCCACCAATAGAGCGACGTGAGGAGCTTTGCGTCGAGGTCCCAGGGCGAGGATCCGGCTAGGAGGCTCGCTGCCTCAAAGGAGATCGTACGGTATCCCCTTATGACCCTGACGGCCATCGCGCGTTGCGGCCTTCGCAGCGCGGCGACGTTACGGGCCGTCAGGGAGTTACGGGCCGTCAGGGAGACCCCAACCTAACCTTTTTTTTTTTTTTTTTTGGTATCGGGTTGGAAAATCCTCATGGACATCCTCCGCCCGGGGGAGGCGCGGAGGGGACTGTCAGACTCTTACTGACTAAAAACCAACCCGTGTTCCTCTCGTACCCGTGTGTCGGAGGGTCGGGTATCGCCGAAGCATTCGTCGCAACCCCCCGACGGGTATTGGCCCGCCATAGTCAGGCGGGCCCCGTCACCCACTGCGGCCGTCACCCCGGCCGCAGGACTCCACTACGAGGCGCGCGCGGAACACGACGCCGCCGCCTCAAGGCCTGCTGCTGGTCGGACGACAAGACGCCCCGAGTCTGTCGTCCACAGGCCGCGCCCTACGGTGGCCGGAAATCCGCCACCCTACGACGCCCAGTGCGTCTGCTGCGGGAGGGGAGAGAGGAGGCAGCCTCTCTCTCCCTTTCCGCCACCTCCTTTGCGAGCATAACGGCTTCGCAGAAGGTGGCGACAGCTCTCCACCCTGACTTGCTCCCGACCATTGTAGACACAACGGCCGGAAGCGAGAGGTTTCCCGCAGCACCTAAGGCCGCGACCAAGTCACGGCGCTGCTCGGCCCAAGCTGGGCACTCCGCCAACGTATGCAACGCCGTATCGTCGCGGCAATCACCACAATGGTGGCACTGGGACGTTGGCTCCCGGCCTAGTCGACACAGGTACTTCCCGAAACACCCATGTCCGGTAAGCACCTGCGTCAGCCGGAAGCTTAGGGCGCCGTGGCTCCTATTGAGCCACTCCTCTAGTATGGGCCTTACCGCCGCTACAGCGGCGTGCCCCGCCGTGGGTAGCGCTAGGCGCGTCTGCCACTCCGCCACTAAGACCTGGCGGAGCGCTGCCCTGCGTGCCTCTATTTGTCGAGGCACCAGGCGCTCGCCCCTCTCGACCGCCTCCACACGCCACCAATAGAGCGACGTGAGGAGCTTTGCGTCGAGGTCCCAGGGCGAGGATCCGGCTAGGAGGCTCGCTGCCTCAAAGGAGATCGTACGGTATCCCCTTATGATCCTGACGGCCATCGCGCGTTGCGGCCTTCGCAGCGCGGCGACGTTACGGGCCGTCAGGGAGTCCGCCCACACTGGCGCGGCGTATAGCGCCATCGACCGTACGACCCCCATGTAGAGCCTCCGGCAGGAGGAGTTGGGCCCCCCCAGGTTGGGCAGCAAGCGCGAGAGCGCAGAAGCGGCGCCCATCAACCGGGGGGCGAGCCGTGTAAAGTGCGGCCCGAATGTCCACCGACTGTCGAGGACGAGTCCAAGGTACTTCATCGTCGACTCGACAGCGATGGAGACCCCTCCTACTATTATGCTGGACCCCGGAGGCGGCTTCGTCCTCGGCCCGTGAAAACACAGGGCCTCAGACTTGTGCAATGCCACCTCTAAGCCCAGCCGCCGGATCCTACCCACGACGTGCGCGACACCAGCAGTCGCGCGTATGGCCGCCTGCCGGTACGACTTTCCACGCGCTGTGACTAGCGTATCGTCGGCGTAACAAATAACGCCGACGCCGTGGATAAGCGCACCGCGCAGAGCCCAGTCGTACCCCACGTTCCACAGGAGCGGCCCCAACACCGATCCCTGTGGAACGCCGCACGACGTCTCTCGCCGACACCATTCCTCTCGACCCGGGTACACCACCGATCTTTCGGACAAATAGGCCCCGACAATGCGTTGGAGGTAGTGCGGCACCCCGTGGTACCGGAGTGCCTCTCGGATGATATTCCAGGGCAAGGTGTTGAAGGCGTTGGCGATGTCGAGCGACACCGCCAAGACCACCTCACCCCGGGCGACTGCCTCCTCCGCGAGGACCCTCACGCGCATGATTGCGTCCACCGTAGAGCGCCCCTGGCGGAAACCAAATTGGTTGTCCGCCAAATCCGGGCCCACCATGGTCATGTGCTGGACGAGGCGGCTAGCGATGATTCGCTCGAAAATCTTACACACCTCGTCCAGCAACACGATGGGCCTGTACGCAGATGGTGAGTCTGCGGGGCGCCCCTCCTTCTTGAGCAGGACCAGCTTTCCGGTCTTCCACCGGCTTGGAAACTGGCCCCGCTCCAAACATGCGCTCAAGAGCCCCGCTAGTCGGGGCCAGAGAGCCTCCATGGCCAGGACCCATGCACGGCCTGGAATGCCGTCGGGCCCTGGGGCGGTGTTCTTGATGCGAGCCACCGCCACTCTCAAATCTACCCGGGTCACTTCGGGCACGTCGTCGTCAATGTCGTCTTCCGCGTCGGGCACATTGCGAGGCGGAACCATAGCCGGTGGTGTGTGCTCCGGTCTCGACGGAAACAACGCACACACCACCTCCTCCAGCAGCTGTGGCTGGAGACTCCGGGACAGTGGGGGAGCCCGTTGGCGCAGTTTGCCCCGCACCATAAGGTAGGGGCGTCCCCACGGTTCTCGGTCCAGAGTCTCCAGCAGCTCTTCGTTGGCCTGGGCCTTTGCCCGGACGATGGCCAGCTGGAGGGCGCTCTTCGCTTCTCTGTAGCGGTTGTACAGTTCCGCCTCTTCCTGTTCGGCCGCCGCTGTAAAGGGGCGGCGGCGTCTTCTTCGGCACCTAGCGTACCGGCGTCGCTCCTGTACACAAGCGATGCGCAGCTGCGCGATCGACTGCGACCACCAGTACACTTGGCGCCTGGATGGTAGCGGCCGGACTCTGGGCATGCCAGCGTCGCAAATGTGCGACATGCTCTCCCGGAACCACTCCGCCTCCTCGTCGATGTTATTGGGCCTGTCTGGAGAGTCCAGCCAGGCCTTGACGATTGAGGCATCCAGGAGAGCCTCCCTGTCCAGCCGCTTCAGTGCCCAACGCGGGCCGTCTCCAACGCCCACCGGGGCCGCTTGGACCGGCCCAACCGAGGTCTGGGCGGAGACGCTAAATCGAATATACCGATGATCGGACAGCGTCTCCACCCCCTCCAGGACGTGCCAGTCCTGGACGGTGCGCGCGAGAGCGGGGCTAGCGAAAGACAGGTCCACTATCGACCCACCCCGCATCCGCACGCACGTCTGCACGGAACCCCGGTTCAGGAGAAGCAGGCCCTGCTCGACCGCCCACTCCTCCACTAACTCGCCCCGCACGTCCTTAGCCGGGGAACCCCAAGCCGTAGATTGGGCATTGAAGTCCCCCAGGACGATCACGGGACGAGGACGGCTACGACTGACGACCGTGCCCAACTCCAAAATGATGTCCTCCATGTCGGCGAGAGAAAGGCTGGGGGCGAAATACACCCCCGCGACCATAATGTTGCCCCAAACTGCCGCGACATAGCCCCGCCCTCGGGTGACGGCC
This sequence comes from Deilephila elpenor, assembly GCA_949752805.1. NCBI lineage: Eukaryota > Metazoa > Arthropoda > Insecta > Lepidoptera > Sphingidae > Deilephila > Deilephila elpenor. The sequence goes on along the minus strand of OX457103.1, from coordinate 15,122,281 downwards.
TCGAAGGGAAGGGTGTCGGCGGCAGACCTCATGAGCAGTGCCACCGAGCGGTTGGTGTCGCACACCCAGTCATCCCTGGGTGGCACAAAGTACGGCTCGGCGACAACTGCCACATCGATTGACCACTGCGCCATGCTCTGGAGCAAGAGATCCTGAGCCCTGGCGCAGTGGTTTATGTTGGCTTGGAGGAGACGACGTAGGGCCATTATTGTGTGTCCATGGCTGTTGTCTCCTCCCCAGCCCTCGGCGGATGTTCGGCCGCAACCGGCGGGTGAACCGGCTGCGAGGAGCTGGTTGCCTTCTTTGTTGTATCCTTGATACTAGCCGGTGGATGAGCCGGCTGTCTCCTGCCATTTTTGTTTTTGGGCCTGGCGCAGGCCTTTGACCCGGTCCTATGGTCGGCTGGCTTGCCAGATGCCGCACAGATGACGCAGTGCGGCGTGGCAGTGCAGGTGCCAGCCTTGTGACCGGGCTGACCGCAGCGGAAACACAATTGGCTGCGGTCTACCCCAGCGGTGCACCGTGCCCCCGCATGTCCTTCTTCTAGACATCGGTAGCACCGATAGGGCTTGGGCGCCAGTAGCGTGACCTGCGCCGAGACCCATCCCACCAGAAGCCGTTTATCTTTAAGCTTTTTGGCCGCCGCTACGGGACAACTAAGAAAGATTGTCCCGAGACCAGAGACACCCCGGCGTATCGTGCCCGCCTTGATTTGGTCCGGCGGGCAACCTCCGGCCTCGGAGACGGCAGCGGCGACCTCTTCTTGGGTGACGGAGTCGTCCAGGCCCGAAATGCGCAGATCTGCGCACTTGGTTGGCCTGGACACTCTAACGTCATCCGAGCCTAGAGACGCCCTTAGTTTGTCGGCGAGGGCGTCTGCTTTTGGACCACTCGTTGTTCCCGACACCTCTAGAAGGCGGCCGCCGGTTGCAGTGGTCTTACACCGGATGCCAGTTATGCCGAGATCGCTGAGAGAGATCTCGGCTTTCGCTTTTGCCAATATTTTGGCATACGTCAGGCCCCGCTCCTCCGCCCCCGGCTGCAGGGTAAGAGCCACTGCTGTAGAGCGGGGGGTACTGAGCCTTGCTGTCTGGCGTTTGGCCGCCGCTTGCTCTCTCTGGACCTTCTTTTTGGCCAGCTGGCGCGCCTTTTTGGCCTTTTTAGCGGCGCCCGCAACCGTCCACTCCGTCTCAGGTCTGACAGTTTGTGCTGGCGGAGCAGCCGGAGCAGCTGTCTTTTTCGCCAGTTTTGCGTCATTCTTCAACTGCCTATTTGATTTAGGCCTCGCAATTTCCTTCTGCGAGGCGGCAGTTGGAACAGCATACGCATACGTCGGTGCCGGTGTGCTTCGTTGGTCTGCAGCTAGAGGGGGACGCAATATCCTCCCCTCAAGCACCGAGAAGCGCGCATTAAAACTCGCCATCTCCTTACGGATCAGGCGAGTCAATTCCGTCTCTTGTGACGGCAACTGTGGTTGCGGTGTCGGCGTTGTTGCGTGCGGAAGGCCCACCTCACGCCTGAGGTGCTCGCGGCGGAAGTTGGCCATCTCCGCCTTGAGCTCCTCGTGCTCCTTGCGGAGCTCCGCCATTTGCGCTGCGAGCCTTGCGTTCTGGGCCCGCAGCAGCGCCGTCTCTTCGGTAGTGGTGCGGGTCAGAAGCACCTGCGCACTTTCGACGATGGAGGTCGTGGCCTCTTTCAGCGCCTTCTGGCTGCAGCCGCTAAGGCCCTTTGAGACCTTGCTCACCCTTCTTATGGCTGCAACCGCGTCGGCCACTCTCTTATTTAGATCGGAGGCAGGTAACTCCTCTGCCTCGACCTCCATGTCTGAGACGGCAGACGACGACTCTGACAGGCGGGTGACTCTCCCTTCCGTCACCCTTTTCGTCAGAGCCGCAATCTGCCGCTCTTCCTCTTCCAATTTTTCGGCGGCCGCTGCAGCCTTCATGGCAGCCGCAGCCTCGCGCCTGGATAGGCCGATACCAGCATATTTGCCGGTAGTAACGGGCCTCCCTCGCCCTCCTTTTTTGGTACCGACCTTGGGGGCCGGCACCGCTGTGTCGCTCAGGGCCGAATCCGACCCTGAGTCTGCGACCTCTCTCTGGCGTTTGCGCAAACGTTTCGAGTTCGCGCTCACACCGCTCACCACACTCATCACGCTGGATGCACTGTCAGAATCCGACAGCACGCCCATTCGCTCAACGAGTACCAAAGGTACTTTTGATCCCACTACGTCATCATTGGTTTTTGGTTGATTAAAAAATTCCATTTTTAGACCCACGAGTATGGGGGAAAAGACGGTCCACCCAGGCAGTGCCCCCTGTACCTGGGTAAGCCTAGCGTAACCCGTCAGAGGGTCGGCTGGTACTCTGACGGGGGTCGCACTAGAGACTGAACTTCCCATCAGCCATGCATCCCCTCGCGGTGCGCCGCCGCTTGGGATTCGGGGTACTTTTTATAGAGGCATCCTCCCTCGCGGTCCGGGCGTTTAAGCCAGGACCCTCGGTCCGGTGAGAATGCGAGACATGACCACAAACTTCACAACCGGATTACGATATGCGACGGCGACCATGAGAGGGACACTCCCACAGCCCGCCCGGCGGCGGGGTAAGCGCACACCGAGCCCGTCGAAACCTCCGGGACAGAACCGGAGGGTGGCCCAGAAATGGGCCCCACCTAAAAGAAACGACAGATGGAGGCGGCCGCCACAAAAGACAGCGACCGCCAAACCCCCTGCCCTCCCCGTCGGATATTCGCCGTCGGCCATGGTAGTTGCAAATCGCAACTACGATGACCCACGTTGCCCAGGGTGCACCACTTGGAGGTTCCCGACATAGCACCCCACCCCAACCTAACCTAACCTAACCTAACCTAACCTAACCTAACCCCCTAAGAAAGCCCCCGGAGCAGATGGTCTAACAGCCGACATCTGCAAACAAGCTATCCTTAAGGATCCGGAGTTGTTCCTCGCACTGGCTAACAAATGCCTCGTAAATGGCCACTTCCCGACCATGTGGAAGGAGGCCACGGTCGTAGTTCTCCGTAAACCCGGAAAGGAGGACTACACACACGTTAAATCGTACAGACCGATAGGCTTGTTGCCGGTGCTGGGAAAGATTCTGGAGAAGATGGTAGTGGGAAGAGTGAAGTGGCATCTGCTACCTAGGATGAGTACACGACAGTTTGGCTTTATGCCCCAAAGAGGCACGGAAGACTCCCTCTATACCCTACTCCAGTACATCAGGGGTAAAGTGAGTGACAAGAAAATTGTCACACTGATCTCACTGGATATAGAGGGAGCCTTCGACAGTGCTTGGTGGCCTGCCATTAAGGTCAGACTGGCGGAGGAAGGTTGTCCGAAAAATATAAGACGGTTAGTAGACAGCTACTTCGAGAGCCGTAGAGTTAAAGTTCGCTACGCCGGAGTAGAACACGCGAGAACGACCACCAAGGGATGTGTACAAGGGTCTATTGGTGGTCCTATCATGTGGAACTTGCTCCTCGACCCACTACTAAAGGAGCTCGACAAACGGGGCTTTTACTGCCAAGCCTTTGCCGATGACGTTGTGTTAGTGTTTCACGGAGATGAGACACTAAAAATACAGAAACAGGCCAATGAGGCGCTAGCGTATGTGCGGGACTGGGGAGTTCGGAATAAGCTGAATTTCGCTCCTCAGAAGACGAAGGCTATGGTCGTAACACGACGACTAAAGTACGACTCCCCAATCCTGCGCATGGGCGGAGTGGACATTGGCCTGTCGCACGAAATTAAAATACTGGGCCTGACTGTGGATGACAAATTGACTTTCAACACGCACGTCTCGGAAGTTTGTAGGAAGGCTATAGGCTTCTACAAACGACTGGCTACTGCAGCAAAGGTGCAGTGGGGACTGGGGCCTGAGGTAGTGAAAACCCTGTATACGGCAGTCGTTGAACCCACGATATTATATGCGGCCAGTGCTTGGGCGCCAGCGAGCAATAAGATCGGGATACAGAAGAAGCTCGCTAGGGTTCAGCGGGGTTTTGCACAGAAAATGGTAAAGGGCTACAGGACCGTTTCACTAAACTCGGCCCTGCTGCTTGCCGGGATCCTTCCGCTAGACATTCGTGTCCGAGAAGCGGCGCTTCTTTACGAAGTGAAAAAGGGACATACTCAGCAAGTGGTGGGTGACCGAGAGGTGGAATGTCCTGTGCCCTTTGCTATTTCGAAACACCCGGCTCACCGTAGAGCGTTGCAGTTCGAATGCGTGGTGAACGATGCAGAGCTGAACCTCAAGGCTGCGAATACCGTCAAGGTATTCACCGACGGCAGCAAAATTGGTGGCCAAGTCGGAGCATCGGTGTCCTTATGGGACGGCGATGCCGAGACGAAAGCCACCAAAATGAAACTGGAATCGTTCTGCACCGTTTACCAGGCAGAGCTGCTCGCTCTGCGGAAAGCTGTGCAAATGGCCTTACAGGGCAGTCGTAAAGACTACAGCATCTTCTGCGATTCGAGGGCCGCGCTCGAGTCCGTCGCGAGCGGAAACTCTCTCCACCCCATTGCATTTGGCATCAACGATTTGTTGAGTAAGACCGTAGAGTGCGATAAAACCATTAACCTCTTTTGGGTTAAGGCGCACGTGGGGTTGGCTGGGAATGAGCGCGCAGACGAACTCGCTAAAGCAGCGGCCCAAACGCTGAAAAAGAAGCCCGACTACGACCTATGCCCCGTATCATTCGTCAAGCGACAGATCCGACAGGCGTCGATTGACGAGTGGAACGAGCGCTATCGGGCGGGAGAAACAGCTTCAGTGACCAAGCTGTTTTTCCCTGACGCCAGAGAAGCATACAGCGTAATCCGGAAGATGCCAACGGACCCGGTTCTCACGCAAGTTTTCACGGGTCATGGGGGATTCTCTGAGTACTTGAATCGCTTCAAGTGCAAGGAGAGCCCCTCATGCATCTGTGACCCAGCGGCCATTGAAGATGTTTTGCATGTGTTGACCGAATGCCCAGTATATCTGTATCAACGTCTAAAGGTAGAAAGCGAAATCGATATGAAAATTAGTAAAGATAACCTAAGCAGTATACTGGAGACCGGTGAGATAAGATGTAAATTTTTAAGATACTGTAAAGATATAGCGTGTAAAGTGTTGAAAAGGAACAAATAGCCGGGGCAACTACTTAATATAATATGATATTATATAAACCTAGTTGCCAAGGAATGTAGTTTTGACGAAGAAGACATGCTATATCTAAAAATGTGTAAATTTTACAATGATTTTAAATTTCTTTTAACAAGTATGTAAGTCTTAATGTTTTTAAAGTTATCTGATTTTTTGTACATACTTGTATTTTTACTGTAAAATAGTAGTATCTTGTAGTTGTCGGATGACTGTAATCGTTCAGATAGGTAGTTAAATTAGCATCAGACGAAGCACTTTATGTGTGATATTTTTACTTTTGTAACTTTTATTTTTTCTAGTCGTTTTTAAACGAATGTATGCTAATCATAACATTTATGTAGAAAAATCCTCTGAACGGTATCGGAGGGACAAGTATTTTTAAAAAAAAAAAATAAAAAAAAAAAAAAAACCTAACCTAACCTAACGTGTTCCTCTCGTACCCGTGTGTCGGAGGGTCGGGTATCGCTGAAGCATTCGTCGCAACCCCCCGACGGGTATTGGCCCGCCATAGTCAGGCGGGCCCCGTCACCCACTGCGGCCGTTACCCCGGCCGCAGGACTCCACTACGAGGCGCGCGCGGAACACGACGCCGCCGCCTCAAGGCCTGCTGCTGGTCGGACGGCAAGACGCCCCGAGTCTGCCGTCCACAGGCCGCGCCCTACGGTGGCCGGAAGTCGGCCCCCCTACGACGCCCAGTGCGTCTGCTGCGGGAAGGGAGATAGGAGGCAGCCTCTCTCTCCCTTTCCGCCACCTCCTTTGCGAGCATTACGGCCTCGCAGAAGGTGGCGACGACTCTCCACCCTGACTTGCTCCCGACCATTGTAGCCACAACAGCCGGAAGCGAGAGGTTTCCCGCAGCACCTACGGCCGCGACCAAAACCTAACCTAAAAACAAAAACAAAAACAAAAACAAAAACAAAAACAAAAACAAAAACAAAAACAAAAACAAAAACAAAAACAAAACAACTTTACTGCAGGGCCGCATGCATGCAGCAGGTTTGCCACGCTTTTGGCATCATCCAATCGCTTACACCGAAGTATCACCCTCAAGCAAACCCGGTGAAGAGGGAGAACCGGGCCTCAAACTGCAGCTTGCTATCTTAGTGGGTCTATATCTATACCTATATCTATATCAGCCCATATACGTCCCACTGCAGGGCACGGGCCTACTCTACAATCGAGAGAATCGATTGAGAGCGGTTAGGCCATATAGTCCACCACGCTGGCCTAGTGCGGGTTGGCAGACTTACATATCGTAGAATTTTTTTTAAATTGCTACGGTATGCAGGTTTCCTCACGATATTTTCCTTCATCGTTAAAGTGCGTGATGATTGACTATCAATACACACATTACCCGCCGATTTGAACCCGCGACCACCGTGAACATGTAGGCAGCCGCGTCTGGTCCGTTACCACGCTCTTTTACTTACCTGCGATACGGTTCGCAATGAACTCTGCAACTACGACTAGTACTAGTTTTTCCCTGGCTTACCTGGCTCTCGGACGCGAAATACAGGCGCCCGCGGACGTTGTTGCCGACATGCGCGGTATTGTGGCGACAGATAATGCCATCACTAGTCTTACGCCTTACCTGCGGCGCCTATCTGCAGTATTGTGCGAAGCCAGGGACGTTCATGAGAAGGCCCAATCTAGCCAGAAGCATCAGGCTGATGAGAAACGAAGACCAGCTCCACAATATGCTCGAGGCGACCTTGTGTTACTAAAAACTCAAGGTAGTAACGACGCTGGCCCAGGTCAAACTCCGAAGTGTTTACTCAGGCGTGATGGACCCTATCGAGTACGGGCAGATACTAGTTCCACTACTTACATATTAGAGGGAGTGCGTTGTGTACCTCAAGTACCTCGTATGTGAGTCATGAAGAAAAACTAATCGTTCTTTAAGATAAGAAGGGGTGAGAGGATTAAATAAAATATTGTAAAGAAGAGAAAGAATGTGAGTATTCCGGCGAAGTCGTATAGGCAACCACTTGAGCTTAGTACGAAACTCGGAAACATGATCATATTTACGTAGACCAAATATGAATCTTATGCAGAAATTCTGGAGACGCTCAAGTTTATTCTTGTAATTGTTTAGCTGCGCGTAAGATATGCATAAACTGCGCATGTGCTGCACGTTGGTTGGACTAAACTGTCAATGGGGACGTCAAATGAATAGGTAAATACCAATCAAGTTGCGATCTGAATCACGCATGTATAAAACGCGCAGCAGTAGAATACGCTAAAGCGCTCGCGTGACGTGAACTTGACGCGAGCGTATCGGACAGCGGTTGTCTAAATTACGAGAATACAAAAAGGGCTGTTTTGATCGAAACTTAACTGCAACTACACTGCAACTAAACTTATTTAATTACGTGATGTTTTTAACTTGATAAGATTTGCAAGTAGGATATATTTGAATACGAATAAGTTTACTTTATATTTAATATGGCTGAGAGAAACGAAACGAAGTAACCCATAACGAAGAATCAGTATACTCTGTTTTGCCAACGCAATAAATAAATATAAAAGCGTTAAGTAATCTATTTATCAATTACAAAGTAAGCAAATCGGACAGACCAGTCCACACAAGCAGCACCCGTTCACGAGTATGACGCATATGCCAGCCATCGGCCTCCTCAACCATGCTACAGGGAAGTGACCGACCCGAGAGAGATAGCATATCTAAAAACTGCCTACTTGAAATGCTTATTTTCCCGACGTTGCTAGCTCTCGTACTATAATTAAATCATTCAAGCAAAGCGTGCAAACAGTGTAGGAGGGTTTCTTTGTTCACCGGAAACGTAAAAGAAATTCTAGCTTGATTCAAATTAAATATATCAGTATTGTTTTCAACAACAAAAAATGATTAATTATAATTGTTGGTACTTTGTTGCCGTATCTTTTTTTATTGCGATGAACGGCGGGGCGAGAATGCCTTTCGCCCGACGCGACGGTAAGCAGTACTATCACTCATGGACAGTAGCAAAACCAAACAGCACCATGAATTACAAGGATATGCTGGGCATTTGAATGTGCTCGCCATCCTGAGACATAATATGTTAAGTCTTATTGAGTCCAGTAGTTACTCTTGGTACGATGTCCTTCAAACCTGAACACAATAGTGCATATTTTACAGGGCTCTTTGGCGGGAGAAATAGATATTGCGGTGGTGCCTATCCAAGCGGCCTCCCACATTTGAGAGATTTATGTATTAATTATTATGAGTAGTATGAGTGATCATAAGAGGCTTTTTGGTGTAGGTGGGGACAGGGAGCGGGCGCGCGCGGCTTGCGGACACGGAGCCAGGTCTGCGACACCAGACTCCAGCCTCGCACAGCGCGCCACATCGCCAATGAATAAAACAACGTGTGTTTGCAACTCTCAAAGAGTTTTTTAATAAGTTTGTTCTTTGAACTCTGACACATAGGTAGTTTTTATTGCCGTTTACTCGACTCGAACACACATGCACACACACACACACACACGCATAGACAGGAGCGCACTCGCACACACATTCACGGCCATACTCACACATCATAAGTACAATTTGTTTAAATTTAATTAAATATGCTCTGTTTTAAAATATATTTATCACTTAAATACTAACAGAGGATCACAAACAACGGTTATAATGTACTAGAGTCGCGAGCGGCGTGCGGGGCGCGGGGCGCGGGGCGGGTGCGGGCCGCTCGGTCGCCGCTCGCTGCCACGTGCCAGTAATGGCTCGCACGCCCTCCCACTTTCTAGGCCACTTAAAGCTTTTCATAATTACATAGTAAAATAATGAAGACAATATCCTAAGTTGTACTTCAATCGCCTAAAAATAAATAAAATCATTACTTAACAACTACGACAACTATCACGATTTGTTGCTTTTTATGGTCACAATAAGTTTCTATAAGGACAAGGATCATAGTAATGTGACACTAGGGCACAGGGAACGCCGGCGGGTGCGTGGCGGATCACAGCTCGCAGGCGGCACAGCCAGTAAGCTCGCCGCGTACCAGGAACGAAAGCGACTACCGAGCACGAGGGGACGCGGCAGGCGGGACGCGGGACGCCCGAGGAAGAGTTTTACATCGACGTGCAGCGCCGATGGGACGCGAGTACCACTACCAGGACTAATAGATACGTTAACGTATTTACAGACCGCTCCTACAGTATACATATAACTATGTTTACTTGTATAATAATAACGTCTCATCTCTTCAAAATATCACACTCCTTTAAATCAATCTCTGAAAATATCTCTGTGTCGGGCGGCTGGCGCGCTCACGCATGGTGCGGTGGCGGCGGCTGCTTGGTGGGCGCCAGGCGCTCGTCAGCCGCCAGCAGCCGGTCCAGCTCCTCATCCTCGTAGAACACTACGAAGTGCTCGGGCTTGGCGACCGCCTCGAAGATGGAGCACACCGACGGCTTCACGTTGTAGAAGTAGAGCGGCTGGCGGCGCGCGTGGAAATCGGCCGTGAGCTGCTCGATGCTCTTGGCGGCGGTGTAGTCGGCGCTGTAGATGTGCGTGCACTCCAGCACCACGGGCACGGAGCCGCTCCCCGCGAACTTGGTCACCAGGCGGCGCACGTAGTCCACGGACGGGAACATGAGGCAGCGGTCCGGCGTGATCATCAAGTACTCCACGCCGGCCTCCGTCTGAAACATGCGCGAGCCATGAGTGTTGCCGCCGCTAGGTCAGGTGGTGCGGCCGCGGCGCTGACGTGGCTGGTGCTCACCTTCAACATCTCCACGGAGAATTTGGGCCGCGCGGCGTGGTACAGGATGAAAATGATGTTCACTATCACCCCGGTGAGGATGCCCAACTCGATGGGCAGAGTCAGACACAACACGAACGTGCCCACGCCGGGGATCAGGTCTAGTTCTGCCAAACAGGTAAACAATAGTGGCTAGCCAACATCAATTTATAAAATTTCAAATAATTCTAACACCAAAAGAAAAAGAGTTAGAAACATACAGACCCTAGCAGTTGAAACGGTCATGACTTCAGGATCCACAATAATATTTTTCTATACAATTCTGGATTCATAATCATACACTCCGATGTAAAATCCGCCTTAAATACTTTGAACACAATCATTTTGTTTTTTTTTTACCTACATACATACATAAACTCACGCCTTTATCCCCGAAGGGGTAGACAGAGGCGCCACCAGGACACCCACATTTTGCCTTGTATGTTCCGTCCCATGATGTGATAGGGGGCGAGCCTATCGCCATATCGGGCACAAATTCCTGACTCCGGGCTGATAATGAATAGAAAAATCCAATACCACTTTGCCCGACCCGGGACTCGAACCCGAGACCTCAGCTTTGTAGCCGTACCGTAATACAACTACGCCACCGAGGCAGTCAGGCAGGTAGAGTGTTTTTTTTTTCTCAGTGAAATATAGTGAAAAGGAATGTTTCAGACAAAAAAGCTTCAAAATAACGTACTATAACATCGTATTGAAGCAGTAAAAGTTGTAAGGAATATTATTATGTGATGCGCCATTGAATCACATGTATATTTCCTTGTATGGTATAGGATCGAGTAGCCAGTAGAGTTAAGGACAATAGATCAGTGTACTCACTTTTGGCGCGCCACATCGGTTTAATCACGTTGTATTCTACCATGAACAGAATAGCCGAAATGATGACAGCTGCCAGCGCAGCTTTCGGGATGAACTCAAAATACTGCGTGAAGAATTGCAGTGCGAGGATCACCATCACGCCTGGGAACAAGATATTGCCCAAATTTATTAGAGTGCACAGAACGAGCGATAAAAATGCGCATTGCCGAAGTGAGCTGACTCTATGGCCGAGAGCTGCCGCGCGCTCACCTGTGTAGAAGCCATTAAATGTGGTCTTGACTCCGGACCCGTTGGACACGACGGAGCGAGCGAGCGAGCCGCCGCCCGGGTACGCCTGCATGAAGGAGTTGGCAATGCTGGCGACGCCCAGCGCAATCATCTCCTGCGTGGCGTCGATGGTGCGGCCGTCCGAGAACGCTTTGCAGATCGCGATGTCTTCCAGCAGCACGATGAGTGGGATCACCAACAGCCCAGAGCCTAGCTCCGATACCATGTCCAGGAAGTCGGCCGTGGTGTTGTCGGCGCGCACGTAGCTGAAGGGCGGCAGCTGCGGCATGGGCACGCCCGACGGAATCGCACCTGCACTCACAAACAAGCCTGCGTCACGCGAGGCCCACAACACCGGCGAGAGACTGGTGGCAGCGCGCGTTCACATTCTACACTACTTGTGATACTAATGAATAGATGGCCGTGAATTAATTCTACTCTACTAACCGCCACGAATGTTTTCCGCTGGAGCGCACAAAAAAAACACGCATATTAAACATTTGAAAGAGAGTTGCCAGTCAGAATATAAAAAAGAGTCCTCACTGACCCATGAGCCGAACAGGTGATTGTCCATAGGTAGAGACGAGCCAGAAGCCGAGCACGCCGGTTGCCACTACCACGATGGCGTTGCGGCACGTGCCCAGCAGCCACATGCACTTGGTGAGCACCTTTTGCCGCGTATTCGGACCCGATTCCGATTTCGCACCTAGCTTCGTCATTCCTATTTTCTGCAACACGATAAGATGCGATTGTGAGTATAGGCTGCACATCAAGGGCTGACGCGCAAGGGAACTGGGCAATTACGAGACGCACCCTCATGAGAAGCAGCAGCGCGATGCACACGAAGCCGAGCACGGGGTCCCACAGCGACGCGCCGTGCAAGTTGCGGAAGATGGAGATCCACTGTTGCAGGAACGTGGTGCCGGTCACGTTTATGGCGAACAGGTCCTTCACCTGCGAGGTGGCGATCATCAGTGCCACCGCGGACGTGAACCCGGACGACACCGGGCCCGATACGAAGTTGATGAGGAAGCCGAGCCCCAGCACGCCCATTAACAGTTTCACGATGCCCGCCAGCAGAGTGAGTAGCACGGCCTTCTCCACCACGCCGCCGGCCACCTGCCACGTCAGCAGCGACGCGATAGCGGTGGGCCCGGCCGGCACGGCGCGGCAGCCACCCAGCACGATGTACACGAAGCAGCCCATGAAAGAGCCGTAGAGCCCGTGCTGCGGCGGCAGCCCCGCGATGTTGGAGTAAGCCAAGGACTGTGGGATCACCGTCAATCCCACCGTGATGCCGGCGATCAAGTCACCCACCGCCTTCTCAATGTTGTACCTGCAACAGGACAGCGGAGCGATGAGTGCCGGTGGCGGCGCGCTCGCGTCATCGGGTGCCTCGGAGGAGTACTCACTGCGGCAGCCACGCTGTGATGGGCACGCGCTTGTGCAACGTCTTGCGGTTGAAGCGGCGGCGCAGCGCGGCGCACACGCGTTCGCGCGGCGCGCTATCGGACACTGCAAACCAAACCACACCGTATCAGTATTCGTGTCGCGGAGACGAGCGTGCCCGTAACGAAGTGTATAACAATTGATTCTAAGTCTAAACGAAAGTGCAAAAGATATTAAGACAGGACATTGGTCGCGGCGATAGAGGCGGCGGTGTCAGTAGGCAGGTCCCTTGGCAGGTTTCGGTTAATTGAGTGCAGCGTACTTACGGATATAATCATTGCTGGCATGCTTGTCGTCCGGTGCCGGGAGCGAGCCGGAGGATGCGTTGTGTTTACGTCTCGGGATCATTCTGCGAAAAACACAATCACGCGTCAGCCGCACATTTATTATAGGTACATGGTTTTATTTAGTTGAAAAACAGTTTTGTTGAGGGTTGACGGGACTCGATGATTCCCAAACTCCAGGCAATGGTGTCAGCTCGCTCACGCCCACAACCCATACATAAGTTTTAGCTAGTGAAGCAACTTTGGCATGTGTAGGGCGGCCCACGTGGCGATTCCTGCGAGTGGCGCGGGTCGCGTGGACAGCGCGCGCCCCTCTCGTTTCACACAAGGTATCTTCATTGGTGGTACAGTTAGTCGTAGCTTAGTGGAGATGATCACTCTAAAAATGAGTGTCAGCCCTCTATGACTAACGTGTGCGGATGCATCTGCGTCACCAAATTAGAGGCGGGGCGCTGGCCGGGCGACGAGCGCGGCGCGTGTCTGACGCGTGTTACACAACGAGTGCCGCATGCACGCTTAGCTTAGACCACCTACTTATTTTACGTACGTGTGCAACTCGCAGCCGTAACGGACTACTCGACGATTCGATATACAATAGTGCACCCAGTGAGCACCCGCCGCCGCAGAATATCAATTAATAAGCGGCGGCGGCGTGCACGTGCGCGAGCGCGGGCCGGAGCCGGGCCGCCCCTCCTGTACCGGCCCGCGCTGCCAGTGCGTAGCGGTGCTAGTTGTAGGCGACTACGAATACCAAACTTATTGCGGCGATGTGGATGCCTGCACTAGCAACGACTATTGTGCACATGTCGACCGAGTGAGAGGTGTGTGCGAGTGTGTGCGAGTGTGCGCGAGTGTGTGCGTGTGTAGCGCCCGAGACTCATTCATCAGTCAGTTGTTGGTCCCCTATATCTAGTGACAGGTTGAGAATCGCGGCCACGATAAGATACGGTGGACGCGTGACGCGTGATATCAAGTAGTGCAGCTAGCCGGCAGTTACTCAACTTGATGATGCGCTTCAGTTGATTGCAAGTTGCAACTACGTATACGAGCCGCCGCCCGGACCACTTGTTCGAGTTCCAACATGCTGGTTCAGTACACGAGGATGGACGGACACATTTTCTTCATCTAACTCCAGTATCGGTATTTTCAAATTCAGTCGTAATCACATGGCCGTAAAAACCGGACCCAAAGATTATAAACGTTCTCCGAAATACAGGTGACCTCGTAGTATGCGTCACACAAGTCAACACGCTACGGAGAAAAGTATTATTACTTCAACTTATCTAAGAGCAACTCGATGATATCCCAAGTATAAGTGCAAGTTGCAATGACTGCTCGGGCTGTTGACAATGATTGGCGCGAGTAATGAGCAATGATTACTGGTTGAAATAAAACTATTTTTACGGATTTTATCGCGATTTGGTTTAATTTTTACATTTTTTAACTTCCCGACGTTTCGATTACTTTACAGCTTTCGTGGTCACGGGGCGGACTGACCACGAAAGCTGTAAAGTAATCGAAACGTCGGGAAGTTAAAAAATGTAAAAATTAAACCAAATCGCGATAAAATCCGTAAAAATAGTTTTATTTCAATGTGTAACATTCGCGTAAATCTAAGAAACCATAATGATTCCTGGGTGAAGCCCCGCTGGCCGTGCGCGAGTGTCGGCACTGGTGTTGTCTGCTCGGCGCTGCGACTGGGAACTGCCGCCGATACCAACTTGTGTGGACTGTGGTGGAAGAGCATTAGTCACCTTAGCCTTATTTATGTTTGCTATTTAATGAATGTGGTAATTGATTAGCAGCGTCGAGCGTCGGTCACACACGTGCTGCGTGACTAACTATGTGCCATTTCTTCGAGCGACATCATTAAAATGTTATGAACAATGTCGAGATAAACTCACTACTGATACTTTATTATATAACAGTAGGAAATGCAACTCGCTGCAGGCCATGGTATGTCAATGTGAGCTTTACGACCGCTCATGGACAGTAGCAAAACCAAACAACACCATGAATTACAAGGAAATGCTTGGTATTCCACTGCGCTCGCCTCCCTGCATCTTCCTTATAAAAATTCATTAATAAAAAAAAAGATAAGTCTCATTATGTCCAGTAGTTACTGAAATGAAATGAAATGAAAATGAAATGAAAATAATTTATTGAATCCATTAAAATATTCAACATTGTTTAGACTCAGTCATTTTTTGAACTACCACCCGGTTCGGAAAGCGGTTTTCACTAGAGAAGAACGGGCAAGAAACTCTAGTGTTGCTCTTTTCAAAACCAGTTTACAATGTATGATTATTACAAAAATTACAAGTTGGTTTAAATCAGAGCAGTTCATTAATAACTTGTTATGATTTGCAAGTAGGATATATTTGAATACGAATAAGTTTACTTTATATTTAATATGGCTGAGAGAAACGAAACAAAGTAACCCATAACGACTACATACTCAGGCTACAGTGTCCTTCAATCCGGATCAAAGCAGTGCATTTACACTGATGTTTGACGGGAGAAATAGACATTGCGGTGGTATCTACTCAGACGCCCTCTCACATAATATGAGAGACCTACCAAACGTAAAATGTGTGAATTTCCGGTTTAGGTATATTCGGATTGCTCTGCACTTATCCACGGCCGCATTGTATCCACTTGTCGAGCCAGTATAAAAAAAAATAAGACATTTTGATGATTTTCAATATGGATGCCTTGAAAGTGATGATGTAAATCAGCAATAAACCAACGTGCTGGAATAATTTCCTCAATAAACAGAATATTATGGCAACGTGTGGACGTGCAGGACTCCGTGGCAATGTACATATGTACAAGTACAACAGACACATATATTATAAGTATTATAGCTAGTCACTAATAAGTGCAATGTGGAGAGTTTGGAAACATACAGTATTGCAGTCTAGTCGGTCACACTGCGGGAGGTAATTATCATTTATGACAATAGAGGCGAGGGATGGTGATATTGCAGGACACAGAAGGGGTCGCGGGCGCGGCGGCGAGCGAGGCTTGTGGGCCGCCGGGGTGAGGGCTCACTGGGGCCACTCAACCCGTTAACCATCTCGGCATTCCAGGCTGAAACAACACTAGGCTGCAGCGCGCCGCCGCGTCAAGCACGGAATAATATACTCACGGGAACGGCCACGCTTGAGATAATATCGTGTTATATCATACAGATGCGTAAGCGAGGCAGGGCAGTGCCGTGCGCTCCGCACACACACAAATAAACACGCTCTCCTCTGACAATGCCCCCTATTCCAGATTTGTCATACATAGGTACATTCCCTTCGATAGCATGTTAGGGGATTTTGGAAAGACGTAAATGTAGGTGGGTAGTTTTTACTGAAACCTGCAGGGGACTGGTATCTCGCGCCGCACTGCAAGCCCGCTACTTCCGACTATAGCTACTGGCTGGTAATCCCTCTCGCAGTTCACCCGGACATATCAGTGGCATTGGAAAACAGATAAGAAATACTGATTCAAAAACACAAAATTCATTTAAACATGTCACACAAAAATACTGACTGCCTCGGTGGCGTAGTTGTATTACGGTACGGTTACAAAGCTGAGGTCTCGGGTTCGAGTCCCGGGTCGGGCAAAGTGATATTGGATTTTACTATTCATTATCAGCCCGGAGTCAGGAATTTGTGCCCGATATGGCGATAGGCTCGCCCCCTATCACATCCTGGGACTGAACATACAAGGCGAAATGTGGGTGTCCTAGTGGCGTCTCTGCCTACCCCTTCGGCGTGAGTTTATGTATGTACATATGTACACAAAAATACGAAATATGCTCAAACAATTCCACTGCCCGCCATTAACTGAAAAATATTCTTGAAAAACACATACGGGGCACATCAAATGGAGTCAAATTTATCTATACTAATATTATAAAGAGAAAAGATTTGTATGTAAGTATGTTTGTAACGAATTGGCTCAAAAAGTACTAGACCGATTTTAAAAATTCTTTCACAAAAACGAGAATGTCGCGATAGCATGTTATTTCACTACTAGTATAACTACTTTTAACATTTTAAAATTTAATACAAAATCAGACCAAGTTATTTATACCTTTGCCATAAAATAATTTAAAAACGACAATTTGTGTGTTTGTAACTTCTTCACGCTCAAACGGCGTGACCAATTTTGATGAAATTTGTTGTGAACTTTGCTACTCTTTCAAACTCAGAGGGTTGGGATGGGATAGAGTATATGGCAGATGAAATGGGACAGACTGAGACGGGACAAGACGGGATGTAACGGGACGGGACGGGTAAACCGGTATGGAGGCGGTAGTCACGTTGAGTTCAAATTTAATTTAGTACTTAAAATAATATGTATCTGATTTGGACTAGGCTCAAAAAGTATTTGCAACCGGGCGAAGCCGGGCTGGAACACTAGTTTAATACAAAAAAGTGTGAATGTAGTTTGACAGAAATTAAGTACTTGGGTCATATAATACAGAAAGAAGGTACAAAACTAGATAGTCAGAAAATAGAGTCTATATTGAATTTAAATAAACCAAAAATGAAAAAAAAAAGCAAAGACTATTAGTTATGGTTATTTTTATAACAAAGCTCATTCCATCTCTGTCAATAGTAGTCAATCATTAAGAACTTCGATCTAATATACAGGGTATATTCAGACTGCAACCGAAAACGAAGCCAGGTAGTAGTAGTTTATTTTATTGAATTATTATGTTAGCAAAAACTAGGTGCACTAATGCAATTATTATGGCAAAATTGTTATTGTTACATTATTTGTGTGATTACTTACCGTACAGTTACTGTGCGAATAAATTACAAAATTCAATGTATTATTGAAATGTCGTCTTTTTTACACGACTGGGAAAGTAGAAGGGATTTGTTTTTAGTGTATGAATAGCGTATGGTATATTTATTTGGCACGCCCTAGAGACTAAACGGGCAGTCGTATTTCTTCGGTAGTGGTGTCAATAGATCCGCCTTAGTCGTGAGAGCGTCCCTGGGTACAACCGGCACTACCTGGCTTCAATTTCCGGAGTAGTTTGAGGGAGCTATTGAGCTGATTAATGATGCACGTACTTATTTAGAAATAAAGCAAGCATTGTTCTGCTCCCGGCAGCCACGGTATAAAGGTATATACACCTTCGCGGGACACCAACGTCCGCCGCGCTTGCTTGTAGAAACCCCGCGCCGGCATCACGCCGCGGCTGAGCAGCGAGCGCCCGCCGGTAGCGTGGATGAGCGTGCGTGACCATGTTTTGACCAGTGTCAAGTTACGGCATCGAGGATGAGTGCATCCCCTGTGTTCCCATATCAGATTGTAGTGCAAAGGCTTATAAGGCTCAACATATAGGGCGGGGGTGCGGGGCACGGGACACAATAGGCTTTTGTTACAATGCGACTGATGGACGACGGCACTCAATGCTTTGGGTCGCGATGACTACCTGCTAGTCCCTACTCACTATTTAAATATCGTAAAACACCACGCGGCGCCTGTCGCACAGCAACCCGCCGTGTCGGAGTGTCGGAGCTGTGAGTCGGGAGCGCGGCTTGCGCCTTGTTTATAGTTTCTATTACACCACTGGGTACAAACACGAGTGGCGAGCTAGTAAATAGATGGGTCGCGGCGCCGGAGCCATCCGCACTACGCGTCTTTCTTGAACCATGTTTGACGATTACTGTGAGCAGATGCAGCCAGCGCGCCGATCTACACTTAGTGGAGACCGGCGCCGCCACGTCTCGTCCAGTGTCCGGGAGACAAAGCGCGACGCGCGCGCACTGCGCCTCCTTTCTTTCACTACTTACTTGAACTCGCGAGTGTCGCGCCAGAGGCAAGATTGCGCGCGCGCTTCAAGCTACAGGCCGTTCGGCGCGAGCGGTGTGTATGATCGGCGGGGGCATGCGCGCGCGTCCGCGGCTTACATGCAACTAATGAGCGTTTTTCACAATTATATTAATTATGAACGTCGATTACGAAAGTGGAGCCGACGCACTAACAACCGAGGCGTTGCACCTCGTCGCCGCGATTAACTCATTACGCGGGGCGACAATACGAGCCCGATAATGAGCCAGGAATGCGGCCAGCGACCGTGACTCATATTTCATGCGTTGAGGAAACAATTGCCTTTTGCAGTCGGTGGCACCGAGCACGGGGCCGAGTGAAGCAGCGCAGCGGGCGCCGCCGGGCGCGCGGCTCCAGGCGCGGGAGCCGGCGGGACGCGGGACACTCACTTGTGGTCGTTGGCGGGCCGGTGCGAGCGGTGTCAGCTGGACATGGAGCGCGGACGGGCGGACGGGGCGCGCGGCGAGCCGGTCGTGGTGAAGTCGAAGAGCGTGCGTCGAGCGAAGCTGCAAATGCCGGCGCGGGGCACACGTGCGGTCGGCGGCGCGGTCCGGGCGCGACTGCCGCTGCGGAGGTGTCGTGCGCGCGGTGTCGATGTCGGAGCGCGGCCGAGATGCGCTGCGCGGAGGCTGCGGGCGCCCCGCGCCGTCCCCCTCCTTCCCCCGCGCCGCAGCCTCCGCCACCTGCGCGTGGGGTGCGAGTCCGGAGCCGACGGTGGAGCGCGGAGGCCCGTGGCGTGCGGCGAACACCGCAGCGCCGCCGACACTACCCGCGGGCGCCGCCGAGCCTGCCGAGCCGCCCCGGCGCGCCGCGCCGCTCGTCAGCCTCCACTCCTGCAACATAATATTGATATGTGAATGCAGCGAGTTGATATTTACCGGGGCTGAACCGCTGTTGGAAATTATTTTGAAGACATTCACCAAATAACAAAGATCGTTAACTCCTTTTCGCCGCGGATGGCGATATTCATGAAACTAATAAAAATAAAATTCAATTTTAGAATATTTTGATAGAACTTTAGTAAATAATACTGTGTAAACACACGTAGATATAGATACCTACAGTATTTGTGGGTAATCTGTTGTTTATGACATTATTCGGAATGTCAGAGCGTGAGGAGCAGGTGATACCACAGTCTATAAGACAAGCCTCGCCGCACGGCTCGGGAGCGCGACGCTGCTGCGCTGCAGCGCCACCCACTACCACACCTGCTCCACTGCTCAGGCCCAATACCTACTGCTCCATACTACACGTATTCATGTCGAGTGTATGGGTTTCTAGATGCACGGGCAATGTCGTAACGCGCCAGCTAATCACTTATAAATCTAACGTAATGTAGGTACAGCGACACGACGCAGCGCGTCGTTCCTGTGTATCGCGTGTGGCTGCGAGCGCGCGTTGAACTCTTCACTGGGCGGCCGCGGCGCCGCCGGACACCGCGCCACGCGACCGACGCACGCCGTCAGTACCGCTACCTAATATCTGTCGGCGGCGGCCTGCGCGTTTCCCTCGTACAATGTAAATAACAAGCGCATTAATATTCCTCCGCGGCGGCGGGAGGGCGGCGCGGCAGTCACATGACGACCGCGATGCAGCGCCGCGCGCGTGTGCGTGCGCCGCCCTGCACTGCTGCCTCACTTTCAATTAGTGTGCGTACACGCCGCTGCTGTAGAGAGCAGGACTGCTGACTGTACGCGTGGCGCCTCCCGGACACAACTCAAACACAACGACGCCCTGGCCCGTTAAGGAGCGCGTGATGTCGCCGCTCGCTATGAGCTATCCACATCGCTGGTGAATACAGTATACAACGGGTCGCCAATTACATACATGAATACAATGTTTGTAGGCGGCAGTGGACGTCGCTCGCGTCTGTGGCGCGGTCACTACTCGATAGTGAGTAGTAGTCGCGTGGCGAGCGAAAGCATCCAAGAGAGCGCTCGCCTTGACCTACTTGTCGCGCGCCACACTGACACATTTCCCGTCGACGAGGCGACGCGACGCCGTCGCCCCGCGCGGATGAAGCTGTAGTCCTCACCTGCCGCCGCCGCATCTCGGCACGCACCTGAGTGCCCAGGGCGTGCTTTCTATTTCGTGGAGTCGCCGGTCGCAGGCTCTCCTACTCACCTCAGCTGTGTGTATGGTAGCTACTCTTCAAATCAAAGTGTAGTAGCGCAGCGAACGGGTGGCGGCGCGGCGGCGTGCTCGTCGCCAGTGCAGGTGCGTGTGTCGGCGTGCGGGGGCTCCTGGGAAGCGGGGAGAGCGGGCGCCGGCGGGGACCACGAGTACCGCTGAAAATTCACGTGACGCGTTCGGAAAGTGGTCGAACGGGGTCGTCGACCGCGAACGCAGCGCGGGCGCATTGGTCGGCGCACGCGTGACACCCTGCGCGACGCGCGGCGGTGGGCGCGAGGTGCATCGGGGCGGTGAAGGGCCGGCGCAGGGCGCGCGGGGGAGGGGCGCGTCATGTGACTGCGAGGCGGCGGCGCGGCGGGGCGCGGGTGCCGCTGCCCTGCGCCGCCCATTGATGCGCGTGCGGCTGCGGTGAGTCAGAGGCGCGCGCGTGACGTCAGCGGGTGTTTGCTGCCCTCGCAAGCAGCACGTGTGTACGCGGCGACCAGCGGGCGGAGCCGGCTCCGCCGCATTGCCCTTGTTGTTGTATTCCTAAATGATTTTTATTTAACACCCCTACTCAATCATCCCACCTTGCGAACCATATCTTCATAGTCCACCACGCTGGCCTGCAGCAGCGGGTTGATTGAGTTCACATTCAAACATGGATATTCAGGAAAATATCTATGACATGCAAGTTTCCTCACGATGTTTTCGTTCACCGTGACAGTGCGTCGTAATTGAATATAAACACACACATGACTACGAAAAGTGCGAGGTGCGCGAGTATTAGGAGACTTGAAACCGCCGCCGCCGAGGACGTGTCTGCAGCCGTGACCGGTCCGTTACCGACACGCCACCAAGCAGATTATATCATTCATATTCATGTTGTTCCTGAATACTTGCATATGTATGTATCAATCGGCAATACTTGCACAACATTACATTCACATGTACATATGTAGGTACAGAGTAAAACAGAGCCACAAAGTGGCATTCGCGGCATAATCGCGAAATACCTTTGAATACAATAATTGTGAAATGGTAAAAATATATGTATTATATTATGAAAATAAAAGTGTGCTGATACAAGAACGAGATTGATTTGTTAATAGCAGAGTGGCTGTGACGACGCCGCGCCGCGCCGCGCCGTTCCTCGCGTCGATGTGACATGCACGCACACACGCACACACACATGGAAATAACAGACTACTGATCTGTACCCAATGAAGAATTGAAGACACAAGCGACATTCGATGAGTTAAGTGAATTCCAATTTAGAGAAGCTGCGTGGAGGCCGGCCGGCGCCTCGCTAATCGCTATAAATAGAACAACGGGAGCAGGCCGCGCCATCCGCGCCGGCGACCACGCTGCAGCACGCGCCGTTCGTGACGTCACCCGCGCCGACACACCTCCGCCCCGCCCCACTGCTTCACCCGCAGACTACGCGCCCGCGACATTTGCGAGGACGTGCAAAACACCACAGTCACTTGCTAGTCAAACTCTACTTAATGATATTCAAACAGCAAGAAAATCCGCAGGAACAGGGTCAGGCAACTTTCTGCTGCTAGCGACACGTTGCTAGCGCCCATCAATAAAGCCTGAGCTGCGATAAAGGCGGATAATTTTTGATAATTCTTGCATTCGAAGCACATTGAACCAGTCCCATGTGCATGTCGGTGTTGTTTTCCGAAGTGGACCAAAAAACAGAATTTTTGTATTTCCTTCTTGTGGCCATCTTAAGGTTCATGAGGAAACGATATTGCTTGACATGTCAAATTCTTCCGCGATGTAAATCTGATAACATCACAGGAAACGTCGCAACCTTTCTTTAAAGCGATTACATCGCTGCCGACGTCTGCAGGCACAAATCTGCAGCTTGTCACTACTGACTACTTTAATCAATACACTACGGCCATTGAAGTGAATGTGATAATGTGATGCGACCTTTTTCAAAGATGGCTCAGTCTCAGATCAGACTATATTGTTTTTGGATGTCAAAGATACTATCGTTTTGAAATGTGTATTCTAGGTTTTTGCAATATAATTGAAAATATTTTGAAAAATTATAACAATAAAATAAGACTTTTGGAGTGCCGTAGATAATACACCATATACTAGAGAACATTAACGAGACAATTAATTTCAGGTAATGCTAAAAATTTAACAGAGCGTAGGCACAGAATACTAATTAACATTCTGTGGCGTAGGGTTCATAGAAAAAATTAGGTACTCATTGATTTTTAAATGAGAAACGTATAGTTTGCTTATTATAACCATATAACTACGTATGGCCGATAACCAGGGCTAGCCGGCAACCCGGCTCATCTACGCTACTGTCACCACTGAGAAGATATCTGAGATGGTGTTTTAAGTCTTTAAATAGGTATCAATGTTACGGTGGTCGCGGTCGCCGTCGTCGTCAATTCGTATTCATACGTTGTTGGTCGTCGCCTCGTTAGATGCAGGCCACCACGCCACTCAGCTCAATCCATCGCGATACTTGGCAACCAGTGTGTTTCAACAGGATGACTCTTTTACCTTTTTTTTATAATAAAAAACATACTCCCTGTACGCAAAGGATACTACACTAGTATTATACCCCAGTTTCAACGCAACATTTAAAAGGGTAATATTTTATTGTATTAAGCTTTCAATACTAACAATCATCAAATTGTTTATACATAAACAAACCATGAACAAATGAACGCAGCAGCACGTGGAGTAGCGGCAGTTATCGTGTATTTTTTATTGGTTCATTGTTGAGCAAGTGCGGCGCGGCGGCCGACACGAGGTATCCGATATCGCGAGTGCACCGAAATACGCGACGCAATGCCATTTCATGCGGGGCGCTTCAAAACAATCGCATTGTTCTGTCTTCCAGAAGCTCGCCTCGAACACACGGCGTTACGGCACCGGACACTCGCCTCGACCACCCCCCACCCCCGCGCCCGCCCCGCATGTGTGACGCACACCCGAAGGATACAGCGCTTGTTATTGTGCGTATCATACCAGCCCGCGCGCCCGGCCCTGTACTTATTGTATCATTAAAGCACGTGGCCGCCGAGCACATTGCTATCATTAATAATACAATCCATTTCATACAAAGCTGTCCAGCGCCCTGAACCGAACGAGATGACATGTGGAGGAGGCTTCGGCGCTACGTCGGCGACGCCGTCAAGGTCGTGACCTCGGGAAGGTCGTCCGACCACCCTCTGGCGACGCTCCAAATGTACGCCGTATCGTAAGAAAACATGTTAAGTAAATGAAGTGACCCACTTTCAGCTAGCAAGACGCATGTGAGGGACATGAGGAGGCGCGAGCGCGCGGCGGTGTCGCTGGCCGCTCGGTGCTGACGCGTGGGGTTTTATTTAATACAGATAGTGCGTCGATAACGGCACTGCTCGTAGGTCACGTCGGCCGCCCCACACGCACTATGCGCACGTACTCGCTTCTTGTATGCGCGATTAGCACGCATGCCGCGCCCGAGGGTTCAAGCACAATAACATCCTACAACAGGAGGTAGCAGGACAATAGCAGCACTTAAAGCGCGTTGAGAGCCGCTGCGGCCGAGCCCCGACGCGCTGTCGCTAAGTCTCGATTACGAATCAATATATTATGAGAGGTCGAGCGTACCCGCATCACTTACATGAATTACTTACATGCGCCGCGTAGTGCGTGATGCGTGGGACGAACCGCGGCGGACAATAATTGCCATATTATGTTGTTGTATGTATTGAGACTTGGACTTCGTGACAACGAGTTTGGCTTGTCCCATGACGGCGTGTGATTGATCCACATTCCTCGGAATAAAATATACATAAATAATCTTTGGTTTGCGTATGTCAACTAGAGACAGCCCAAGTGAGCCATGAATACTGTGTGTTGTAAAATAATGTTGATGTTGCAAAAGTCAAAGGTGTGCCCTGGGATTTAAACACGGGACCACCGTAAACATTTTGACGATTGCATTTCGTTCCTTACCTTTAGGTTAGTATTCTGTGCTATAGGCCTCACCACACTTCTAGGTGATTATTTATTTTATTTTAAAATTAATTATAATCAAATTACACGCAGCTGCCGAGTCGGTGGTCGCAGGTTCGAATCCAAGGGTACACCTCTGATCGTCCGGAGTCATCTGTGTATTAGTGGCGAAGGCTCCTTAGAAGCCAGTTCCTACCGGCTTCCCTTTTGTAATTTATCATTACACTATAAACAAGCAAATTATTCAAACTTATTTATTTAATATCAAAACTCAATTATTATTTTTTACACTCAACGACATCTGTCGGCCAGATACGTAAACATTACTAGGAAGCGGCACAGTAAGCTCTTTTTATTGCGACGCGGTGCGACCTCTGGCGAATTCCTGTAAAATTGTTCGGCTTATTCAATAACACTAGCGCGGCCCGTGCGCCGCCGCCCGCCGCCGCCCCGCCGCCACCGCGCCGCCGCCGCGCCGCCCGTTACGCATTGTATAGTATGCAACAAACCACGCAAAATTGTACCTTAAATTGATAATGATTTAAGGTTCAATTTACGCTAAAAAAGCAAGAGGCAAGCCGCAGCTTCTCCGGCATTTCGTGTGTTTAGGTATAGATATTACTTATTACAATAGCGAAATGCGGAGTTTAATGTATTTATAAGTGTTGTATTTACATTTTTACAATATATTCATGGTTCATGCAATTAGTTTTAAATGTTTTTAATTACAAAATGTGTAATATTAATATTATGGTTTTAATGGAAATTACTAATCGTTATGAGCGTACTAATATGTTTAGGTTGTCGATTTTACAAATAAAGTTAGTGTTTAGATTTTAGGACGTGCTCGATCCTCGCCTGAGGAATACATTGTCTTACTAATGTTACAACTGATAAATGCGGGGCTATCGTACTTGTTAACATATTGAGTCTAGGTTTTTATTTCTTTTATATTAATCTTATATTCACGTGCAGTTTAGAAATATACTTTTTTATTTTTCTCATTATGTAAGCATGGTTTACTTTTTATTTCATGGACATTGTAAATATTGTATAAGTACATAGGTAACGAAAATATTAAAATTTAATTGACGGCCGCAATAGGCAGATGCCACAATATCACTTACCAAATGAAACCCATTATTTTAGTTTGGTGAGTAAGATTCTCGAAGCAATAATTTGCTGGTGGGAGGATATTCGCAAAAGTCCGAATATAAGGACACACGTGCATAAGTGTGTCGCGTTTTGCGTTCATTCTGTGAAACATCACACAGTAATATTTTAATCTCTATTCGGACTGCACTACGCTTACTATCAGTCGCATTCACAGATTACTTAGTACTAGTCGCATTGTAGTCATTTCGTAATCCCTTAGCCCTTCTAATATTATAAATGTGAATGTTAGTTTGTTTGTTACGCTTGAACGCAAAAACTACTCAACCGATCATCATGAAACTTTGTACACATATTCTTGGAGGTATTAGAAGTAACATAGACTACTTTTTATTCCGAAAAAAATAGTGTTCCCGTGGGATGAAGAAGGAATTCCGATATATTTGCTACTTTTTCATACTCAAAAAGATGGGATGGGACTGGATTACATTTCATTAGGGAGAATGAGACGGGGCGGGCGGGATATAACGGGATGGGACGGGACGGGATGGGAGATTTCAAATAAAATTAACCACGCAGACGAAGTTTGCGGGCAGAAGCTAGTAACAGGATAAAGAAAATAAACATATTTTGTGTTTTGAGCTTCGGCTTCCCTTTTAAAAAATGTCACCCCTCGCCACTGCTGTGTATTGATAGTTGATTACCAGTTTTGCAATGAGGTAAAAGATAGTGAAACCTACCGACTAAAGAGATTTTAACAATATTTTGTATGGCATGTGGAGTACGCTCACCCCCGCTATGCCCGCGTTGTGGGCAGGCTTAGCCGGAACAAGTACCTGGTCAGCTTTCTCACTAGCCATAGGATAGTCATGGCTCATTTGTTAGTAATTTGCATTTTCAGTTTCCCTCCACTTTAAAATTGCTGAAATGTAGAAGAAACTAATATTTTTCAATTTGTTAACTACTATTGTTATAGGATTTTTGTATTCATTAATAATTTAATTAACAGTTCGAAATCAGGAATTTGCGCCCGATACGGCGATAGGCTCGCCCCCTGTCGCATCGTTAGACGAAACAGTCAACAATACATATTATGTATTGTTCCGTTATCACGCTAAAACGGCTCAATCGATTTTGATGATGAGGATGCAGATACATTTGACCATGGAGACGGACATGGGCTACTATTTATACCGAAAATATTCAGTGTTCCCGTGGGACGAGTCAGTAATTTAATTCAAATATACATATTTACTACTCTTTGAAATTCGAACGAATGGCACGGTACAGAAGAAGTGAGGATTGCGTGTTTTATGGTATGCGACAGAACGGGATATGACGCGACGGGTCGGAAAAGACAATATAGTCGGCGGCCCATATAGTTTAAATATAAGACAGTACGCGAAATAATATGTTGTTTATATGCACTGGACTCAAGAACTATCTGCACCCGGGAGAAGTCGGAGCCACCGTTACCTACGCACACGTAGTGGCTGCGGAGGGTATTGATGCGAATCATCGAGTGCCATACGGGTGGCGAATGTGTGGCGCCTCTCCGCCGGTGGCTTCAGTGCAGCTCGCGAGAAAAAAAAAGTTTGATCTCGGACAAGGTCGCGCACGTGCACCGCCCCGCACGCCGCCGCCGCCCGCGCCCCCCACTCCCTGCGAGCTTTGGCGGTTGTGATGGTGCATGCATGTGTGTGTGAGAGAGAGAGAGGCTCGCGTGCATCCCAAACTAAGCGGGAACTCACTCTCTCGGAGCTTTCGCGTTAACTTGAGAATGAATTAGCTCGCTTTTTTTGGGACAAACTACAAAGCCATTTGAGCGCTGATTAGTATCAGCACTTAAATGGTTATTGCACCATTAAATCAAATTGTTCCTGTGTAATGTTAATAGGGGTCATTAACTAATAACAGCTTATTTAAATGTAATGTATTGCCAGCTGTGAAACGAGAGGTTGCGGGTTCGATCCCCGCATGGAGACAAATATTTGTGAAGCCCACAAAGACCGAACGTTAGACCGAAACCTCTCTGGTAGTTTCTGGTACCAACTGTTTATTTATTTACCTGTTTCGTATTTTTAAAGTCATTTTAGGTGGAGAATATTGCGCCTTTAAAAAAATCTATAATATTATCTGCGCGTTGCTTTAGTCGAGATTGATTCGGCGCCGCGTCAGTAGCAAAACAGTAAGCGTCGTGTCATCTTCTAACAACGTTTGATGGATAGTTCGGCTGGGAGGAAGGGAGCCGCGTGGAGGGGTATCGTTAAACAATAGTCCATAAACAGTGAAGAGGTACGCCATGGCATGTGATGTCTGTGCGGAAATCATTTATTGTACATTACCGAGCACCGAGAGAGCGACGCGACGCGACGCCTCGCGCCGGCCGCCGCACACCACGCGGGGGCAACTCGCGACAACACGAATTACTGACCGCAATGCATCATGCGCGTCATTATTCTAACAAGACGAATTTATTATTATTGAAACAATAGGGCAATATTTAATGGGAAACAATAGGACACTACGTAGTTGCAAATAGATAATCTAAGACAATGCGTATTGCGTACTGCATGCGCGGAGCGGTGCTGCTCGGGTGAGATGTGTGCTTGGCGGTGCAGACGCGCAGCCCGCAGCGCCGGCGTGTGCTCCACGCCCGTGTCTGCCATGCACGTGTAGTCGCTGTGCCTCAGCTGCTGCCTGCTACAGCCACACACTAAGAAGTGGTAGAGTACCTGGCCCAGTGACACGTACGCTAATATATCGGGTTCAGCTCGTGTGTGTCTGGCTCCGAGCAGGACGACATAGTTGTTTTGTCTGGCGGGAAACGGCCATCTCTCGACCTTGGATTCTCTATTCACAATGCACTGCCCTTACCATCATATTGTAGTCCCTTTGTGGTTCATCAAGCATAATGACAGATTTAGAAAGACTGTGCTATAATGTTCGGAGACGTATATTATTTACTATGAATAACATAATTCTGCACATAAATAAGGTTTAGTAGGAAAAAATACATTTTAGTTTTTAGATTTAAAATTCGTTCCAAAACGTCGGTGTCATGACGTAGAAAGTGAAGTCATGTTTGAGTAATAACCTCAGAACTGGAGGTTCTTTAGACAAGCATGAGCTGTGTTTAGCAGGGGATTCCTGTCGAAGTGAGAAAGTCAGGGACAAACACCTACCGTAAATAAACTCAGGAAACTACTCGTTTCTTACCGAAAAGTGACGTCGTTCGCTTTGACTGCCGTTCAACATAACATGGTGAATGTAGATTTATTTTATCGAAATAACTATCAATCTCACTCTAAAAAATGTGTGTAGGTATCGCATTTCATAACTCAAGTTTCATTAAATAAATAAATACTTTTAGTGATTTTCAATTACAGTCATCATGCCTAATACCTATTATTAGGTGTTCGCAAGCCGTGTGCGTCGGACAACCTGGTCGGCGTCGACTACAATGTATTTACTTGGTACTTACTGTTAGATAAAGTATGTAACGGCACCGACACGCTAGTTAAAAAGTGTTTTAAAAACTCAATCGTTGAACCGTTAATTTGTCTGTATTCATTGATGAGTTTACAGGCCACTGGAGCACGCCGAGTGCCGAGTGTCGACTGGTCAACATCACCGTACAATACTCATCTGATTTTACTGACGGAAGCCTAATGAAACTCGCCGCACCAATTTATACTCTATCAGAACAAATGGAAGCAGTTACTTGCGTGACAATATAAAAAGTAATCAAAATTAGTGATTCCTAGATATACGTATTGAAAATTGAAACACCGCTGAGTGCGCGCTACATTCTACACAATTGTAGTTTAACCGCAACTCGCTATTGTTCGAGGAATTGGTTGATACTCTTACAGCCGTTTCTATCACTGCTGACAGTTTCAATAGTAATTAGTGGCGTGGGCGCACGGCGCGTTTCCAATTATACTCCATCACCAGAATCGAACAAAGAATCAGATAACAAATATGACGAGTGGGAAATACGCAGCGGTCGAGGCGCGGCAAGCACCCGAGATATGCCCTGACAGCGGAAAACTTCCACACCTGTCATAGATATGTATGTTCACGCCTGCGTCAACACTCAGCACATGTCAGCACATATCAGCGCAGCGCCGACACTGCGCCCTCAACCCGCAACAACATACACTTTGCAACAAACTGTGTGGAGCTGCGACGAGGTGCTGCCGACACGCGCGAGCCGCTCGGAACCATACCCATATGAACTATTGTCTTGGCTATTGTCCAGTTGATTATAACAGATGTGTCAAGACATCCCGGTGCAACGATGGAGCGGGTGGCGACAGCAGACACCTGTGTCGTGTACCGAGCAGGCTCGCGGCGCTGCGCGTGCGGCGCGGCGCGGCAGGGACGTGCGCCACACAACGCCCACCGCACCGATAGCGATTAGCGACCGTCGACGATGCCACTGAGACGTGTGTCCGCATAATTGTATTATGTTCGTCTCACCTCCTTGACGCTACTACTGGGAGATGATTACGGGCGCCGACGATCACCACGATAACCGGTTATACCATAACTAAACTTTCCACCATTTTATTATCGGTTGAAACAAAATGACCTTCTTTAGGATTACGTCAATCGAGAGCAGATAAAAATAATTTGAGTTTGATTTCTGTTTCGTATGTATATAAGTTAAAACTAGTACCCTATTAAAATAAAACTATTTTTTACAGATTTTATCGCGGCGTATTGTTTTATTTCAATGTGTAACATTTGCGTAAATGTAAGAAATCATTATTAAAACTAGTAGATATTAGTTTATTGTAGAGATGTTTGTTTCGGGGAGCAAAATGATGGAGCCTTCGGTAATGGATCGCAACGCGGCCGAGTGTGGTCACATGACTTATTAGAAAGTGAAAGGGTCGCACGCACACCACTTTGTCTCCTCGGTCTCGGTGTAAGTAAGAAATGCTAAAATGTGCGTGAGTGTCGCGTGAGCGGGCACCTCCACGCAGGCCGCGCGGGAGCAGTGCCGTCGGCCGCGGACAACCACGTATTCTGCAATACGTGTTATAGAATGTTTTTGGAAAATATTGGTAGAGATCACATTTTAATCTAGGACTTGTTTGTCGTGTGCCCTCGTAATCGTTACACCGCGTATGATTGATGTTCGGGGAGTGCATGTGCCAATGGGCGCGTGTGATGATCTGCATCATGCTGCGGACTTCCAGGGCAGTAGACACGTGCAGGCTCGTGTACGGAGGCACCCGTGCTCAATGTTCTGTTGAGATATTGCCTGCTTGCCGCCCCGGGGTGCGACGCTGTGGTGGACTCGGCTGCTTTCTTTTTCTCAACATCGCCATCGGAAAGACATTTTGCACGGCGACACTGATTTAAAATTCTTGTTATCATTTATACGGACGGGACTCAGACTTATGCGATGGTTGCATAATATTTTCAATTTTATCTCAATCAATTGTTACGCAGGATTAGATTACGTATGTTTAATAATCTCACTAAACTGTGGTGACGAGGCACAATTCATGCATTTCATGCATGTTTATGAGCGGTCGTATCGCTTACCATCAGGCGAACGGCTTGCTCGTCTCGTCATTCATTGCAACAAAAAAAAAAAAAATGCGTAATCTACATACATTACAGACAGGGCCTTCATGTAAGATTTATCATCACAAAATAATAGGTCTGCCGCTACTCTATCATTTTTTCCTTCGTTTAATGTTAAGATGGGAATATTTTTCAGACTACGATAATATTTATGAGTAGGCGGCCGAAGCCGTGGGTATCAGCTAGTGTCGCCACGCATACTCGTTGTGTGCGGTCGTGGTGAATCGATTGCAGCCGGATTTATTGATATATATATATAATGGATTAGGCTATGGCGCGTGTATCCGGGCGGGCGGCGTGGTGGCTGGTGGCTCGGCGTTGTCCTCGACAAATCGAGACGCGTCTGCCACTGACGCGCGTCTTATGTACCGGCGCGGCGCGAGTAGTCGTGTGTGCGGTGTCTCACTCTGATACTCGATACGCTTTGAATGCGTAATTACTAGCAAACAAGAGCTTTTCCTGCAATAACAACACTTCTGCAGCTCCATTACAATGACATCGAACCAATATCACCCCTTTCTTCGAATCCTATCCTGCTATCCCGCTTCCTATCTTACTAATATTAAAAAGCTCAAACAGCTGGACCATCTTTAATAGAATTTGGTATGGAGGTAGCCGAAACCCTAGATTAACACATGGGCTAAGTTTTATCACGAAATTGTAGTTTTCCCGTGGTATGAGATAGGATTGCGAATATGTATGTGTATAGATATTTGCTACTCTTTCAAACTCAAAGAGATGGTTTGGGATAGAATATATGGCGGATATGTATATTTTTTTGGTATTCTAATTACAGTTCATATTTTTAATCATTTACATAAGTAATTGTCTCGCCTTAAACTAGATTAAAACTTAAGATTCAGATATTTTAAACACAAATTGGTTTCCCAAGAAACAGTTTAGTTTGGGAACCCCCGACTACTGCTATTAGTTTTAGTAATTTTTTAATTGTAATTAGTTTGAAGAAATTGTCCGCAATTTGGTCATTATATAGGTACTTTACTTTAGTTTACTTTATGAAATGGGATATAAGAGGACAGGATTACATGACTTGAGTCTCGGAACAGATTGAGACTAGACGGAACGGGACGTAACGTCACGTTGAATTTAAATATAAAACAGTTAGTACGCTAAATAAAGACTGGATTCAAAAAGTGTCTGCACCCGGGCGAAGCTGGGTGGAGCTGCTAGTAAAATATAATGATTATGCTACTGCCGGTATTCTCACATTAAATTTCCTACAAATAATCGTTTGTGGTATTCACTCAGTGACATCATCAACGCGGTCACAAGTGCCGAGTGGCCAAATAAAGAAAAAGTAAAAGCAGGCAGTAATATTTAAAATGACTATTGAATTTACTCACTAATGAATGTTACAATACTGCGTGCGTCAACAGCACCAAATCACCAAACACAGCACGACCTTGCCTTCGATCTGCGATCCGAAACAAATTTTTCTGTGAACAACAAGTGTGTGTTTCGAATTTGTGAGCCCAAAATGTCTCTCGTAGTTTCTGACACCTACGACATAAGACTCGCATCTTAATGTGGGTTCAGAACTATGTACGTGACTTTTAGATGTACTTAAACAATAAAATATGTATCGTAGATTCTTTTAATATTGAATTAGGTTTGAGCAATAATATTTTGCCGAAGTGGAAGCGTTCAAACAGCTACAACGGTTATAAATTATTATAGAGAGGCACAGAGGTCGGGAGATACGATTCCTCCGCGAGTGCAGCGCGCTGCGGCGGCGCCGAGCCCGATCCGTGCTGGCCGACGAGCGCGCTCCGGCTGACCAAGTCTCCTCGATGCCTTTGCAGAAAACAATTCCCTCATCCCTGCATCTTGAGGAATAAAACATGAACTGTTTCATTGTTGCATCGGGACACATTCACATTGACCGTTGCAGTGCATAATGCAGTTGGCTCTGCTGATTGAAGTATTTTATTGGTAGACGAGATACCTCGGGTTACTGTAGAACTAGCTCAATCGGAATAGAAGCATTGTATGACGAAAAACGTGGAAGGTGGAGCTTTACTCTTGTGTTTCGTTCGATGAATTATATTGCTAAGTTCCATTCTCCCGACCTATTTTGAGAGGGCAGCCATGCACCTACGTAAGTGTCTAGTATGATAGTCAGGGCGGCGCTAATCACCTACCATCAGGCATGCGCGGAACAGCTTGTTCGTTTGCCAGTCTGTGCAATAACGAAGTTGGCAGGTGTGAGAGGGTTCTGTACACGGCCCGCAGTCGTGCGGCGCGGCGGCGGCGTGTAGCGCCCGGCAGCAGCGGCGGCGCGCTATCTGATAACAGATCACTGCATATTGCGCGGATCACATCGGCGAGATTATGCGACGCACGTCACGAGGTGTCTGTTATATTGTATTAAGTAAAATGCAAATATTTTCCTATACGTACACAATTACAAGATTTACCTCAAGTGTTGCCTTCCTTCATCCTTGTCATGTGACTAGAAAAAGATTATCTTATTGTTCCGATTTATTACATGTTTGTGCATACTGCCATGTTAGATATGAATGAATGTGCCACATGTGTATTACCACAATACTTAGGTGCAAGCAACTGTTATGTACAGATATTCTCCAAGTGCAGTGTGCGCAGTAAGCACGAGCAGTACGCGGTCCACTTCCCGTCCGAGCACTACAGAGAGCCGACTATGGCTCTAGAGTATGGAGAATAAACGTAACAAGTTGACGGTACAACTAATCAATGAACTTGACGCGATATCAAATGCAGAAAAATGTACACATTCGCGAAGCGGCCTTAATACAAATACTTATATCAAGAGGGGCTTGAAGCGCGGCGAGGGGCTTCTGAAATGTGCTTAGTGTTTGACTCCCGACTTCTGCCATACCTTAATCACGCGATTACAGGTTCCAAAAAATAATAATCGAATAGATTCATTAACGATTATAAACAACCCTCATCCCTACTGCGAGCTGTCAAAATAAAAAATATTTGAAAACCGGATGGTACAGAAACGTGACGCCATATTGGTGTAACGGACTTCCGTTGCATTGTCGTCCAGTTACCTCCTAGTCGCGCCTAAAGAAGTTTTACTTCAAAAAATAGCTTACACACAGACTGTAATATTTCATTTCAAACATCTACCTACGCCGAAACATGTCGGACACGCTGTTGCTCCGGGTCGGTCCTCTGTAAAACAGTAGTCTGGATGTGTCGACTCATTCAGCTTACCACTTTGAAACAAAGTAAAAAATCGGTGGTTAAGTGTGTGCGGCGCAGTGACTCCGGCGGCGGCGTCACGTGCTATTGTTTTTCACCGAGCGGATGTCCCAGGCAGAGCTAATCTATGAATAGGCAAGCTGTGCTGACTGCTGAGCGCTGTGCACACACGCGGCGTGCAGCCAGCAGCGCGCACGCACACTAGCGCGAGCGGCGTCAAGGGCGGACGCGGCACCACGCCGCGTCTTGTATTCCCACTTGATGTAATGACAGACAGCGCGTCGCTCCCGAGCCGCCTCCGCGCCGCCGCGCCCGCCTCACTCACCCCTCGCGCCCATCAGCTTAATATGATACTCCTCATAACCTAACAACGCTAATGCGAAACTATACACGAATAGAGTTCGGAGGGAGGAGAGTGGCCACTCGCACGAGCGACGACACACGGCAGGCGCGTGCGGCCGGGCTGCTGTCGTCGAGTTTGAAGTGGTGCTTTGGCGGCGTACCAGTGTTTGCTCAACACAAATCTATGGTGCTTAAACACTGAATGGTTCGAGTGTATTCATGATTTAATCATGTGCCGACTAACAACAACTCATGTGCATGTAGCTATCTTTTATTTTCCTTGTTCACCTAAATAGGTAGATATATAAATTAATTGCTAATTAATTCCGTTATCTTTCAAACAAGTAGCGTTGTGTGTATATATACAAAAATATACCTACAACGCTATTTGTTACAAAAATATAGGTTTATTTTTGCGAAAATTTAATTTACTTTGTGTCTGAAGTCACTAATACTAACACCTGGCTTTGTGTCCGGTCGTAGTCTTGATATACCCTGTATGTATTTAATTATACCTATAGAGAAAATTTTGCCCATGTAAAAAAGTAGATACCTACATAAAATGTGACAAAATATATAAAACTAATTTTATTCACCACAACTATAAAGTGACAAATTTAGTGATTTGCAAGCTCCAATAAGATTTCCGGTGCGGAAAAATTACGAGTCTCGAGAATATTCGAGCAGACCTTTACTGAACGGGCGACGTCATCGCGATGAACATTATAAGGATACCTACTCGGTAAAATATGCGATTGTAAGGAAATACCAAGTGGACGGAAAGCGATATGTTTATGAGTGTGGTGAAGTCCATTGTTGTCGGTCGAGAAATATTTCCAAGTTAACATCGAAACCGCAGGTAAATGCGCTATTAAAAAACGTAAGCAGTGACAGTGACGCGCGGCGCGGCGGCGCGGCGCGTCAACCGCAGCAGAGTAGGCACTAGACGACGCAGTGTGAGTCGGCCGGGCGCGACGGTTTCCCCCTCGTTAGTCAGCGCTGCAGCCGCCAGCAGGTACCCTGTTGCATCGCGCCGGTGACATTGTGCTGTAGCTCTGCCTCTGCACACTTCCTGCGAGTATGTACTCGACACACCACACCGTTTATAGGCACTGAGTAGACCACACAAAAATGTCAAATTAAATGGTGGGAAATGGCGGGAAGGTTTATATGAACGTCTTTGTTCTTTCAAGTTTGACTTGAACATTTTTAATTAGTCAGTGAGCATGACGATATAATTTTGTAAAGGAGTATCGAGAATCGAGATCCATACAGTATACATACAGTAAGACTATTATGAGGGACTTAATCAATGTAATAGAATCCATAACAATTGTTAGAATTTTTGTCTGTGCGTTTGTGCGCGCTACTCTCATATTGGGGTGCTGTTATCACTAATTTGATGTATCACGTTGGAAAATCTTTCGATTAAAATGCTATACTAGCTATACCTACTACAAGTACTTATTGTTCAGGTACATTGGCTGAAAAGCGTTCAGGGGTTTTAGAATTTAATATTTATCAGAGGGGGAAGGGGTTGTAAAGGGATAAAACATTGTATTGAAGTATATTTTATTTTGCCTATGAACTTTCCTACCTTGTACAATGGTACGATTACAAACGCTGAGGTCTCGTGTTCGAATCCCAGATCGGGCAGTGTTTTTGAATTTTTCTTTTCGTTATCGGCCCGCTGTCAGGTATTTTTATCCGATATCGCCAGTCGCCTCCTACCACATCGCGTGACGGAACACTACAGGGTAAACGTGGGGGTCCTGCTAGCACCTCTGCCAGTCATGGTTCTGGCGTCGGGCGATCACAGGGAAGGAAGTACCCTGAGATATCCAGTGCCGCTCAAAATGCAAGCAACGTCCAACGATGGGTTTTAGTCGGCACGCTGGCACAAAAAAAACACGAAGCCGAGGTTTGCGGGCAAAATTTAGTATTTTGATAGGTACTTCAGTATTATTTAATTATATAAAAAATACACCCAACAGTCTCATACATCGTTCTGATCCCACATTAAGATCAATTAAGTCTTTTGTCGTGGGTATCAGTAACTACGAGAGACTTTTTCGGTCTCACAAGCACTCAGACCCGAGACAAAAATTGTGGGCCTCACAACAATTATCTCGGTGCTGGAATCGAACTTGTGGCGTCTTGTTTTGCAACCAGCGTCTAATCAGCTGCGCCACAGAAGCTGTCAAACAATCACAGAAAAATCATAGTTTTTTTATATAACGGTCAACCATTTTGCGATCTCGTAGGATCAAGTAGGTACGCTTGACGCCCATCGAACCTTGGACTGAAAATGAGCTTACCGAACTATGGTAGTTGCACATCCGCCAGCCACTTTGAGGATACAGGCGTAAACTTAGGAGTGTAGAGTATGGTGCCAGAAGTATCACCAGGAAAATCTCCAGCACACTACGGCACATGTAGCGGGCGAGCGAGGCCGCGCGACGCCACCAATTTCGACGTCCGAAGTAAGTTCCGAGTTATTAACTTCTTAAAGTCAATACTATGCTCTTTGATACTTATCATTCACTCCGTACTTAGTCTATGGTTACGACGTACGATATAGGATTCGAACATTTTGTGGAGTACCGACGCATACAGTTTTACGGACGACGTTCGGTCATTCGAACTTGATTTCGGATCATAAAGTAACCCCCCTGCACTCAGTCCTGCCAGGGGCGCGCGGCGCGGGCGGCTCGTCGCCGCTCGGCGGCCGCGGGCATTCCCCGGGCTGCAAGCACGTCACTTCAAGGCTCAAGCGACCGACCTCCACATTCCATAAAGCCGACCATAAGGATAATTAAAATTTTGAAGTGTCACTGTGATACATAAAAACTTAACAGCTTCTGTACAATTTCACTAATCGTGGGCATCTCACGGATAAACACCCGCCGATATGTTTTGAACAGTCATCTAAAAGCGTAACAACGCGCTGGCCTAGTGCGGGTTGCCTGATAAAACATACCATAAAAATTCTTACAAAAAGCCATGGTATGCAGGTTTCCTTCCGATATTTTCCTTCACCGTTATAGTGCTTGGTGACTGATTATCAATCACGAATGAACCCGAAAAGTGAGAGTTGTGCCCTGGGATTTAAACTCGCGACCACCGTGAACTTGTTGACAGCTGCGTTTGGTTCGTCACCAACAGGCCACCACGCACTTCCCTGCTCCGTTCCTATTGGTCATAGCATGATGTTACTAAACACTAAAAGAAGATTCGAACCAGTAGATCCTAAGATTAGCGCGTTCAAACAATCTCTATAGCTTTATTTAACAGTGTACATGTAGATTTATGAAAAGTGTCTGTATAAAAACAATTAAAACCTTCATGCTGCCATATTCTATCGTTTAATTACAAATAGTAATTTTAAATTTTGGTTTCTGAAAAAATACTAATGTTGAATTTTAATTTGCCCACCAGCGCATCTTAAATGTATCACTTCAAAAAGCAATGTTCTTAATGAAAAGGAAAATGATAATCAAGTAAGTACATTTTTATTTACTCCGGCAAGAAGCTTCGATAGAGTATACCAGAGAAACTTATATAAAACTGTTGCAACCATCTCAAAACACCATGGGCACTATTTGTAGAAATTCACATCGTTTTAATTGTCCTTTAACAAAATTAAGGGAAAGATGCCATATCTAGATATTATTTATACAATGTGTACGTACATTTTTTGAATTTTGTTCTTTTTCGTCTCCCGTTCCGTCAATGAAATACATTGGAAAGACGGATCATTTACGTTAGCTGGATCTGCAAGCTTGAACGTCTAATAATAAACAAGATATAAACTATCCTATCTTTCAAGTTGGATCAAACTTCACAAGGTGTGCAAATTTGATTAAAATCGGTTAAGTAATTTACTAGTTTATCGGACTCAAACAATTTGTCACGAATTTTTTATATAGGTATTAAGAAGAGAATAGACGTAGTGGCGCAGAGCGCGCGGCCGCGGCGCTCGGAGTGCTCGCTGCTCGCTGCTCGCGGCGCGCACCCCCGCTGTTTGCGTCGTGCGTGTTAGCATCTCTAACTGCATCTCATTCAAGATACTATCCATAGAGCGTATGGACGAGATATTCTCCAACCTTTACAGAACTCTTCATGCGGTGATAATGTAGAGCGCGACCGCACCGCCAGTATCGCAGCTGGCTCGAAACCACTCTTGTGTCAGGACTCAGGGGAGCTGCCTACCTCTCTGTCACCGTCTAAATCGCACGCTCCACTGTCGTGCGCTCTCTGCGCACTCGTCGCGTGCAGATTACAACGATTTATAAATAATACGTATCTACTAAATTAGCAAAGATACGTGTAAGCTGAAGTCGCTAACAATACC
The DNA here is from genome assembly GCA_949752805.1 of Deilephila elpenor. Classification (NCBI taxonomy): domain Eukaryota; kingdom Metazoa; phylum Arthropoda; class Insecta; order Lepidoptera; family Sphingidae; genus Deilephila; species Deilephila elpenor. Next base: position 15,082,974 of record OX457103.1, on the reverse strand, counting down.
TACAATTAATATCACACGGTCGTATATATTATCATTTATTTAATATGTAAATTGCAGAAAATCGACGAAGTCGAGTGCAGCGAAGCGGCGCGGCGCGGCGGGACTACACACGACACACCGTGCACGGCTTCAAGTCACTGGTAAGCAAAAACTATAAAGACCGTAGACTTGGTGAGGCGCAAAACCTAATCTCGAAGAACAAACATTACTGAAAATCATACGTAGGTTTAACGAACTTTTGACATGTGTCATTGTATTTTCTCTCTCTCTCTGTCTCTTCTCTCTTCAGCCACAGGAAGTCCACAGCTGAACACAGGCCTCCCCATGGATCTCCACATCGAGCTGTTGTAACCGGCCTGCATGCAGCGACTTCCTGCGACCTTAACCAGCTCGTCCGTCCGACTTGTGGGGGGGGCATCCGGCACTTCGCTTGCATTGTATTGTATTTTATTGTATTTTGCGGTGAGTATTTCTGTCCAGCTGGTTGGTCTATTGCGGAGAGCCGTATAGATATTCTCGTAGAAATATACAGTATGCGGGTTGCCTCACATGTTGCTTCAGCACTGAAGTGCGCGGTAATTGACTAAATTATTTATCTGTATAGATAAATGAAAATAGAATTTTAACAAACACAGAGTTCAAGTAATACTCTTAACTCTATTTATAAGAGAGAGTCGTGCGAGTGTCGCCATGTGGGGCGCGGGGGGACGTGCGCCTACATGAAGCTCATTCACATTCACGCTCACTAAGCGACTAATGTATTGAATTTGAAGGCGTGCGGGGCACGGGGGGCGCGGGGAAACCGAACACTATAGGTATTTACATGCACGTAGTATGCATTATAATGGTGAAGTAAAACACAGTGAGGAAACCTTCATACCATAGCGATAAAGTCCGCCCACCCGCACTAGGCCAACTATCGTAACATCGTACTCTCGATTATAGAGCTGCAAGAGAATATGAGGGCTGATACAGATAAGTACAGTATTCACGGGCGTCCGTCATTTTTACACTTCCCCTAACACTTCTACTCTTTACCTCGAAAGCCGACAAAACACTTCCCATTTCTAGTTACTGCGGGTCTACACGGCAGCGCGCCCTTGCTTAGCGTGTGTTGCTCACACGTTTTTGCACCGAGACAATAAAAAATGCAAAAAGTGGGTACTTTTTCAAGCAACTATCGCCGTGCCCGTTGTTTCGGTATTGCATTGAACTTACCTTGTCGTACCAATATTTAAAAAACAACAATATTTTTCCAAGAAAACATACTTGTCTAAATTGCTGCGCATTAACCAAGTTATGCAATAAGCCACATTTCCATAATTATAATGAGTTCTCTGAAATAATCTAATTCGTGCTCATGACGCGGGTTAGGGGGCAGGGTCGGCTGCCGTTTGTTCACTTGTTCAGTTTGCTCCCGCGCCGCGCGGGCGCTGTCATTGGGAGTGGCAGCGCAGGGCCCTGGGGCGCTGTGTAGCGGCGTGCCGCGCGCTGGCAGCCGCGGCAGGCTGCGTGCTGTGGCTCGGCGTGGGGTCAGCAAGGCGGGCGGCGCGGCGCGGCGGCGTTTGTTTCGCCAGTCATGTGACTCGCAACTGGTTGTTTGCGCGTCGGCAGCGTCGCGCTCGTCTATTGTTCTCTGTGTGTAAATAAATACGAAGTGCCTATTACAATTGACATAGTGCACATAGTTCGCGACGTTAGTATGAACGCTGTCGACACCCGACTCATCTTGGCGCAATCGCAACAAAGACAATACAATGTTTGATTACTATGATGCGCGCATGATATTGCAACAAAGGCCATCTATTCCTGCGCCTGCTGAGCCTCCGCCGACGACAACAGGCCACCACGCAGACCATCCTACCCTGTGTGCTCTTATTTTATATTTGTGTATACTGCCACCAAAAATGACTGCAATACTCTGATGGTAAGTGCAATGCTGTCCAGATTAAGGACTCACAAATAATGAATGGTTATCTCTCGCCGATCGCCACAATTATGCCGGCCTTATCGACATCAGACAGACTAGTTGAGCTGGAAATACAACGTTTGCGAGGCTCGTTGTTAAGTGTGCGGTGCGCGCCATGCGCATGAATATGAACATCCTTAATACCGCTACAGTGAAGGCTGTGAAGCATAGCTTATTATATCATTATCATTAATAAATACACCCAACAGTCACATGCATAGTCCTGACTAAGATCGAGTCTGATGTCGTGGGTATCAGGAACTACGAGAGACTTATTCAGCCTGACAAACACCCAGACCCGAAATAAACACTTGTTTCACATGCGGCGTCTATCCAACTGCGCCACGGAGGATGCCAATTATGAATAGTTCTGTTGTTTGGTTGTATTCCGATGCAAGTACATTGACGAGCAAGTACAATGTGTATCGGTGAGCAGGGAGCAATGGCTTGAAGGCAATGGCAGCGCCGCCACTAGCCACCACCACGACACTCCGCGTGCATGTGACGTAGTCGGTGGTGGGCAGCGCAGCCATGCCGGTGCTGTGAAGCATGCTAAGGGTCGGCGGGCCCGCGCCGGCGCCGGCAAGTCCGAGAGACACCCTCAACACTGCGAATTCGGAATACAGAATGAAAAGTCGCAAAAGGCCTTTTGAATTAGATTTTAACTGAGGTGTCTCTAGTACTGTGTTCATTAATATCTGACTAATTAATGCAGCGGTGGCGCTGAGCCACGCGCGCTGACATCACCTGTGTTAATTAGGTACCTACCTAGCTATGTGTATCTAAAACTACGTGCAAATAACATGCACTTTGAGCAGGAAACGTTCGGTTTTAGTGTAAATATGATTGTGTACTTGTGACATATTATGTAACATGCATTCTGTGTAACAAGGGTTATGTGCGGGGTGCGCGTGCGTCGCGTGTCCGCTGGCGAGGCGCGACTTTGTTGCGTTGTCTTGTCTGTCCTCGCCACACTAAGTCCACAGCAATAGGATTTATTATTCTCCTTGCATTGTCTAGAAATCACCGTTGGTTGTTGGCAAGTGATCGCTCTCAGTGATAAAACGCCGATTATTACGCCTCGGTTTTATTTGTTTTCGTCTGATAACTTGTAAGTTGTATAGAGTGGTATCGAGAGCAAAGTGCCTGTATCATTACATTTCTCGGCTACAATAATACCGTCTCGTTTGATATTGAGGAATCTATACACTGCCACGAGCGGCTCGCGGTTATATGTAGTCAGCAAGATGAGTCCGGCGCGGCGGCGGTGCTAGAGCGCGCGTCGTTTTCCTCATGCCGCCGCGCGGGGCCGAGCGCTGCACGCCTGTACTGCAACGTGCAAATTGCCCTCGGTGGAAACAAAGTACCTACTTACACGTTATCAACACGTCTCACGGAAAATATAGCATTCAGTTACACAATTACGTGTAGCGCAACCAGTGTTTTATATTTGATGTATGTATCATGTATCCGATTAAAGCAGCGGCGGCGTGTCGCAGACCGCGTGGCCGCTGTGACGTCACGCGAGGCTCCCGCGACGACTCTGAGCCCTCAGCTTCCACATCGGCGCGGCGACCACTCCGCGTACACTCTATTTCTTTATACTATTGTCTACTTAACTGCTTAATTATCATTGTATGCATTTACTCAATCCTTATTATGAATTATACGAGTATTCAACTCGCCGCGCCGCGCCGTGGGCATTAGACAGCGTCGATTATATCGCGCCACAATGATTCGTTGCCGACGGTAAAGACTCCCTTCGCCAGCCACCACCACAATAGCCTCGGACAGCGGGAGAGGGATTCTGTTAGAAAAAATACACAGAAGTGGATTAAGACACACCACAGAAACATCAACGAAATCGAGTCGCAAAATAGTCAATAGCCGTGTTATTAGTCTAATAAGACTTAGGTATCGCTGGGACTACGCATGGCAGGCCTGTGATAGCGCGTGATACACATTACACGGTGCTGCGGGTGGCCACTAGTTGCTCACTAGTGCGGGATGTAGAAAGCAGTGAGGTGGCGCGACACGGCTCGGTGCGCGCGTGCCGGCGAGGGCGCGGCGAGGGCACGGCGCGGCGCCTTCACATTGAACTTGACAGCGCGGGCGCCGAGGCCGCGCCGACACCCGCCCCGCGCGCGCGCCACCGCGCGCGCCACCGCGCCTGCACACGCGCCGACACGCGTCCACACGCACTCCACACCACTGACTACATCCATTGGATACTTTTTAGTGCATACACATTAGGTACACATATACTATATAATGCAGGGTTTAAACCAAATGTTCGCCATTTGACTATGTTAGTCGGTTATACATATAGGAATGATATCATTATGGATTATGAGTCCAAAATCACAACCACTACAGCCAGGGAGCCGCTGTCATCTCAACATTACTTTGAAACCTTCAAGGAATTGGGAAGAGGGTAGCTTATTTCGTTTCCGGTAGTTTCTTTAACCGAACGACAAACAAAGGTTTTGTTTATCCCTTAACTTGGCAAGAGCGGAAAAATAAGAAAACATTTATTATTTTGACAAATATTAGTTTGGTTAGGGTTAGATAGCATAGGAAAAATAAAATAAAAAATCTAGATATCCTAGGTTACGAGAAAACCTATGTACATCACAGTGTACATTGCCAAGTACGCGGAAATCTTCATGTAGTTTTGTTTGTACATTGTGATGCACATTGCCAGCTTCGTAATGAAATACATTTGTAATATTTTATTCTATATATTTTAATAAAAAAGACAAAACACAATGATAACCTCAATTACTTTGTATGAAATTTTCGGAAATAATTATATTTTTGCATCCCGGTCATCGAAATGCAAAAATATTTGTCATTTTTACACACGACAGTTGTCCTATCACTCTTGCAACACTTGCACCGCTATGTTTAGGCACCTACTTCCGGGAAATGGGTTCCCACTTGTTCAATTAAAACAAATAATGTATTTACTCTAATCAAAGACAAAATTTGAAGCAGTGGTAAGTAAGTAAGTAAGTAAGTAAGTCTTCTAAGCTAGTACCAGCTACATGTATATGTTGACATATTTCTTGATATTCGTTATGAGGCATAAAGTCTGTAATTAGCAGGTATCTTGATCCTTCTACCCAATTATGAGGATAGACAGGCATCTACGCTATACCCACCATGATCAGAGTGGCTAAGAAGTTCTTTATTTCATCTCCTGTCAACGATGTAGGTCATCCTAGCTTATGCACTATCTATAGATTTGTTCTATGATCAGTGTCTGAGATAAAGTCTATTGAAATCTGTAATATAAACAATATGGTTTTGTATTTATGTGAGTTTGATGAAAGGCATATTACATTTCTTAAAAACAAGCTGTGTGACGAAGTACGGCTTTGGATGAATCTCATAATCTAGAACAAATTTCATAGCCTTAACTTTTTTGGCTACTTTTTTATAAGCTGTTATGTTGTGGCTTAGAAGTGGTAAGTTGTTCCTATTGTCGACTGGCATTGCTGGGTAAAGTGCCTGATTATTCAGCAGTTGTGTTTTGTAAAAATTGTATGGGTTCCAAATAAATATCATGTAATATCTGCTCGTGTTCGGCGTTGGGGGATTAGCGAGAGACTTATAGAGACACTACTGTATTCTTTATTAAAGTCTGTCAAACTATTTAATTTAAATTAATTTGTAAAAGTTAATATGCCTATGAAAGTAAATCAAAGGTTATGGAGAAGATTGTATGCAAATAAGAGGTGCTCTACCGGATGTAGAGTTATCCTCAGAGCTGATATTTTCACAACAGTTAATGCCACTATGTTATGCGAGTTAGTTAGTTTTTGTTCTATAGGCAAGATATAACAAATAAATGTCAAAACAAACACAAATAAACGAAACACACACAAATTATCAAACGAATACCCGCAAATTTACCAAAACCCAATGTTCTATAAACCTGGCAATGTACAGCGTGGTTACCATAGTTTACCATTGGTACTTTATCGCGTTCTTGGAAATGTACATTGTGATGTACATACACTTATTTCATTCGAATACAAGAACTTGTTTGTAGTTAGCTACGTTAAATGGCATTTATTGAATAATTTAAGCTTTATACATAATAAAAAACAAAACATATTGTCAAGTTTAGATGAAAAAAGTTGAATAAAGCTAAAATAATATCACGGTGTCGCGAGGATGAGCTCGTGGCTTTTAGTTTTTTTTATTTAGACATTTATATTACAGTGCAGTCTCAACAAAATAATTGTCTAGTGATTCTACTGTATATAACAATATATTCACAATAAACGAGAAGAAAAAATATTCAATAAACAAAGAGTAATAATTTTTGAAAATGTATGTACATTGGGATGTACGGTGCCAAGTTAAGGGTTATAGTGTTAGCTTTCAGCAAGGCACTACCGCGCCGATCCAAATTTGATGCAGATTGCTCCGCCAAATATAAAATCTCTCTTAAACAAGCGGTACCAGAGATTAATGTTGCAGTTACAAGGAGGTGCGCCGTGAGAGCCAACCAACCAAGCCTGCACGCACCCGCTGCGTGTCTGCGTGTGTGTGCAGGGGATACATGTGCATACTCTGACGGGTAGTCGGGGACTGAAGGCCAAGGCCCTACGCCAAATAATATGCTAATGCAATCATAGCACTCAATAACAATCAATGAGAGCTGCATGTAGCATGTGGCACTAGTGATTGCGTCGCAAATCAGACCGCGCTCACCAAGGGCATATACATCAAATTAATTGTTTTCAATACACAATCTTCTTGGCTGAGTATATTTATAAATTATTGATGTGTGTTTTCATGTCATTATTGGTAGTTGCTATAAGAGTTTTGCGAGCAACATAAAACACGTCGCTTAGTTGCAGCAACTGTTGCCACAGCAAGCTCCGCTTGATGCTCCATACAGCGCAGTGCGCCGCGCCGCGCCGGTAGCCTGCAGGACGCCGCGCCGAGCCTGTCGTCGCTAGTCGCCACTCACCCGCGCACTACTCGCGCAATGTTATCGGCCACGCGAGGCGCGCCACGTGCACGTCTCTACTTCGACACGGTATCTTGACTAGTGATGGGCGATTCCGAGATGTTATATCAATCGAAAGAATCGGAGTCGTTAAAATAAACAATCGAGTCAACCATCGACTCGCTGTTCTACAAAACAATCGAGATGTTTTTCGATTGTTTCGAGTCAATGGATTTGACCGTTAGTTTTCGATCGTTTGAATCAGTCACCGAGTCTCGCTCGGTTCTTGTTTATTAGTGGAATGCAAGTATAGCAATGCGTATAGATAAGGGGCCATTCATTTATTACGTAAGACTATATTTTCTAGTTTTTTCAATCACAACGCAAGTCAAGAACTCGCGTCTAAACCATCGAGTAACAACACTCGATTACTCTCGAATCTCGAATGAACGTGCCGCGCGCCAGTCGCAATAACAGACCAATTCGGACTCGAGTTCAAGTTGAAACAATCGAGAACCATCGAGATGTTCGAACAATCGAAACAATCGAATTAAACCTCTCGTCATCGCGCATCGCTAATCTTGACGCCTGACGGGATAAGCGATACACAATCTGACGGCTGATTTCGAACATGCCTGCAACTTATCCGTCGGTTACGCACAACGACCGACTACGTGAATGGCAATACTAGATCTCTCCAACTGACGACCACCGGCGACTCTTACACCGCTCTTACTGCGGAAGCGATAAAGGCGTTCACGAATTGCCATAAATATTACACTAACAAGAAAATAACGTTTACTTATACCTTTACTTACTTACTTCACTGAAGTCGTCGTTTTCCTTGTAGGCGCGCCGCACGTGGGCCAATTAGCCCACTTCTCGCAACAAATTCGCCGTATGAGGATATTAAATATGCCTATAATAAAATAATTTTGGTAAAACCGGCATGTGTCTTGCGGGGCGGCGCGGCGGGGCCGGGCGGCGCGGTTCACGGCGTGCGGCGCAGTATATTGGGCGCTCGGTGACGTGGAACGAAACAATCTATTTCAATTCGTTACTTGCGGATTAACTAACAAGTACCAAGTGTCAGATGATCTGATAGTAGGTGATCACTGCCGCTCATGAACATGCACAACGCTGCATCATGTACATGTGTTGCCGGTCCATCAAATTGGGAAGAGAGCGGGAAGGAAAAAGGATGGGAAGAGAAAAGGGGTATTGGGCATCCTGCAACCTCACTCATCGAACTCAACGTGACAACAAAGCTGTCCCTGCCGACTCTAATATACGGTACTCTCTAATCTCTACGCGTCCCATAACTGCGTATTATTAATTATATTATTTACAGGGAAACTATGAACGTCCAAGGTCGAAAGGGCAACGTACAATTAAATATACCACGTATTCGTAACAGAACGTTCTTTTTCCTTATATTCGTGATAAGTTTGATGTAGTCGGGCCTTGTTTTCGTCTGGACAGTGGTTGTCGGCGTGCGGTAGTTGTGGCGGCGCTGTGCGGGAGGTACTGCAGCAGCGCGGAATGCCACTCACCGCGGCGCAGAATCCACACTGTTTACGGTTTCCGTTTACGCACAGTTTCCGAAAAGGCAGTCGCAGGTTTGAATCCCATGGCACACCTCTGACTTTTCGGAGTCATGTGTATATTGAACGGTAAAGGAAAACATCTTAAGGAAGTTCGCATGCCATAGTATGTGAAATCTGTCAACCTGCACTGAGAAAGCGTGGTATACCGGACCCTAGCCCTTCTCTGTCAAGCTGTCAGCAAAATCACTGCTATAATACGCAATCAGAACACCGACAATTAAAATGACTGCGTTAAAAAAAACGTGTGTGTGTACTTATGTACACAAGAAAGAAGTTATACTTATTTTTAAGATAAGGTTCACCTATTTTTACAATTGCCTATCATTTAGTACCATAATATATAAGTTAAAATCACATACGCACATGTACACCGGGTATATCCAGACTGCGCCTGAAAACGATTCAAGGTAGTAGTTAGTAGTGACTTCAGATACAATGCAACTAAAAATTTCGAAATAAAAAGCGACAATTTATTTTGCCTTTTTTTTAAGTATCACCATTGTCGGTACAAGCAGAAGTGACCAAGAGCAAACTCAGTTAAAATGAAAGTAAAACAGAGGCAACGCAGTGAATGGTAACGAAGTGTCTGGAGTAAGTGCTCCCAGAGTCCAGACTATTCGGAATATTTTCGCAGACACAATCGTCCTTAACCTTGTGCTTCCCGCATTCCAATGGGCGGCAATTCCTTCACATTCGTAATAGATGGCAGCGATCACTTGTCGTCAGGGAAACGGCGGACTCTTGTGCTCTGCTACACACTAAGAGATGCTAACCATCAGGCATGTACATAGTAGCACTCGGCGCCGGCCACCAGGCTCGGCGGCGCGGGCGCGACCTGGCTGGTACGTGGATTTCATTACTCGCGATGATGCAATTATCTGCAAAACTTGCGCAACCAACAACAGCGGTGACTTTCGGTGGTTGTTGCAGGCGCTCGATGGCACAGCGGAGTGATGTCACCACTGCGGACTCATTACACTAATACCGCCATAATAGTTAATTAATCTGTTATGTAAATGAGCGTCTCCATCGTAATTGCTAATGTTTTTTTGTGTAGATTGGAAGGCATTTAGTGGAGTAATTTATTATCGCGGAAGAACTCTAAGTAAACTAAATAAGCCTGAAATAGCGCCGAGGACTGAGGAGCCCCGCACTGTCCGCGCCGCCCCGCCGGCATCGCCTGCTACCCGAGTCAAATGCTTCGTGGCTAATGTCAGTCAAAATGGAAAATCATTAAAGTGTTCACATTTTGCGTCGTGGCCTGTTGGTAAACGGACCAGACGCGGCTGCCAACATGTTCACGGTGGTTGCGGGTTCAAATACCAGGGCACAACTCTGACTTTCCAGAGTCATGTGTGTATTGATAGTCTATCACTACGCACTATAACGGTGAAGGAAACCATCGTCAGGAAACCTACAAATTATATCGATTTATGAGAATTTCTGTTTTATGTAAAGTCCGCCAACCCGCACTAGGCCAGCGTGGTGAACTACACGGCCCACTCAATCGTACTCTTTATTGTAGAGAAGGCCCATGTCCTGCGGTGGGACGTATATGAAGAACTTGCACGACGCGAACGACTGCCTGTGTTAATTATATATTTTCACGCGGGCAGCAATTGTGAAATTCTCCGGAAAGCGATGGTTATTTCTCATCAGTCAACACAATCATGCCGATCCTGTCAAAACCGGAGATACACAGATTTAATTCGAAACGCAACACGACGCAACGCAACACGCAGGCGTGGGTTACTATGGGAGGTTTCGCTCGGTTCTCGCTATCTAGACACACAAGTATATTCGACGTCAGAATACATCAGTCCACGTACATACGTCCCACTGCTGATCACACGGTAGCTATGTTGTATTCATTACAATAGTAGTTATATAGGCGCTTGTTGTTGATGTTCGTGACGCTGCACGGGACTATCCCATGCTGCAAAATAATGCGACGGTGAGTGAGACAGCTTCGTCAGCTTGCGGGACATGCAAAATAACAATAAACATTTGTGTCACGTAGTTACATCTGTGTATGTGTGTGTTAGTTGTGAAGTGTGGACGTCAAAGTGTCTCGACATGAGGACATTTTTCTAATCTGTTTCCGGCATATTTATCTGCGCGGCCGGACTGCACGCGCCGGACACATTCACCACTACGCACAGCCGGGTGTACACTTCCGTACAATACGATTCCGCACACGCATTTCCTTCTGAATCTTCCAGTATATATTAATAAATAACGTCATGCTCAAGCGCGCTTTCCTCCACGATTGGAATTGATCTCTATTTGTTTTATTGATCGTATTAGAACCTTGGAAATCTCAAACGATTGATTATATTTCAATACAAATAAATTTACAGCATTGCAAGGAGATAATATATTTTGTATCAAAAACCAGAAAGTTAAGAACTTATTCGATGTAAACAAGGCTCACGACTCTTTGCCTTGAGCCTCGTATATTGTATGTTGTTCGGCTTCTACCACTCTCTGCGAAATCGTCGGACCTTCTTCTTTGTAATACAACACTTGTTCTTACGATAACTGTCACACTTTTTAACCGACTTCAGAGGAGGTTATCAATTCGTACATTTTTTTTTCTTATGTATGTTCACCGATTACTCTGAGATTTCTGATTCGATTTACGTAATTCTTCTTTAGTTGGATGCAAAATAGCTGCCATTTGGTCCCATAAAAAGTTGGTGAAGACCTGATAAATATCTTCGGACTTAGAGAGTAGAACTCCTCGAAATTGAGCAGGTTTCCAATGGTTTTTATGCAATAGGTTCAGTATAAAAGTCAAATTGTGGTGAGGTAGAGAAAAAGGGGTGGAGGTGAGGAGGGGGTGAGAAAATTAACATGCATGTAAATACTTAATATCTTCGGCAGCTTTGAACCGATTTTAGTGATTTTTCTTTTGTTTGATGCGGAATAGTTGTCATTTGGTCTCATAAAAAATTGGTGAAGATCTGATGAATATCTTCGGACCTGGAGAGTAGAACTCCTCAAAATTGAGTAAGTTTCCATCAATTTACATGTAAATACTTAATATCTTCGGCAGCTTTGAACCGATTTTAGTCATTCTTCTTTAGTTTGATGCGGAATAGTTGCCATTTGGTTCTATAAAAAAGTGGTGAAGATCTAATTAATATCTTCGGACCTGGAGAGTAGAACTCCTCGAAATTTAGTAAGTTTCCATTAATATGCATGTAAATACTTAATATCTTCGGCAGCTTTGAACCGATTTTAGTGATTCTTCTTTAGTTTGATGCGGAATAGTTGCCATTTGGTTCTATAAAAAATTGGTGAAGACCTGATGAATATCTTCGGACCTATATAGTAGAACTCCTCAAAATTGAGTAGAATTCCAATGGTTCTTTTTATAACAGGTTCAGTATTAAAGTCTAATTTTAGTAAGGTAGAGAGAAAAGAGTGGGGGTGAGGAGGGGGGCGAGAAAATTAAGTTACTGTAGGCGTTTTGCTTTTATGAGCATCGTTAACGAAAATTGAGTTAAGCTTACACTAAAAAGTAAAAAATAAAAAAAACTACGTTTAAAAAAACCGACTTCAACTACAAAAAAGTATAAAATAACATAATAAAGATTTAATTTAAACACCTCTTGTGCAAACCTATACCTTTCATATCAATAAAATACAATTATTTATATGTGCTACCTATTGATAGGTTTGAAGTCGGTGCCAAGCCTTAAACAAAATAAAACTTAATATTATAAACAGCTTACTTCCTGTAAAGAAATGTTTACACTAAAGATTAACCTACATAAATAATCCTATAAGCAATGTGAATTTATGTGAAACAGATAAAAACTTTACGAAAAATATGTATATTTATAATATTAACACTTGAATATGGTTATATTAAACCTATATTATGCTTATATATGAATATATTTGTGGCCCTGAAAAGGACATTTTGGTTTGCGTATTGTGCAACAAGCACACAACACTTCTGTTTTGAAAACAAACAAATAATGGAATTAAGTAATAATGATGTTGGGTGTATTTATTTATTTTAAGTTATAATGAATACATATTATTATAAAAACAAGATATACTAAACCTTCGTGCAGCAGATAAATTATACAAATCTATACTCGTAATATATAAAATTGGTTACAACTTGGCACCGATTTCAAATCTATCGATAGGTAGCACATATAAATAATTGTATTTTATTGATATGAAAGGTATAGGTTTGCACAAGAGGTGTTTAAATTAAATCTTTATTAAGTTATTTTATACTTTTTTGTAGTTGAAGTCGGTTTTTTTAAACGTAGTTTTTTTTAAATGTATCGTGACGACGACGACGTGTGTTTTGTTTCAATCGCGTGAATCTTGAAACATAACAATAAGTTTCTCTAAGCGCAATGTTTGTATAATAGGAGTGTATTTCATCATATTATGGTTCAAGTAATATTTAATAAATTAACGAGTTCGAGTCCTCTAGCTCCAAGTTGATAAGTGTGCAAGGGGTAGAGTCTGTCGTCTGCCGACCCCTAAGATACCTCGTCCAAGGTATAGCAACCTTTGTAATATTATTTTTAATTTAAATGTTGTTTTTTTCGTAAATGCGTAATAAGGCCAAAACTGGTTTCGTTTATATTTTATCGTGGGAGTATGGAAATTATGGTGACGCAATGGTCTTTTGGCGCAAAACATGTAATAATTTATAATAGAAGTGGATTGTATATGTTACCGGCCAAACCAGGATGAACTAGGACAAACCAGTATAGCCTAGGTCAAACCAGTGTAACATATATATTTCCTGCAAATTGTTTGCGATTCCGCAACGATGCTAGGCAATGACACAGCACTTGGCAGCACTGAGCACATGTTCAGTAAGATCAGTGTCGGCGGCGCGGCTCGGACCAAGGTTCGCAGGCTCAGCGAAACGTTCGTCTACCTTATTGATACATTTGGTGACGAAACATCGCCACGTGAGGCGCCGCGCCCCCGTGTCCCCACGCCCCCGCGCCCCCGCGCCTCCTCATCCCAGGCTACACGACGAGGACTCGTGCTCCGCGGAACTGACCGCCACGCTCACGACATGTGCGGCGCGTGGAGGTGAACCGCCGCGCCGCCAAACGACCACCACCTACAAACATTATATTTCCTTACATTTCTTTGTTTACGTCCAAACTGAAAGTGGGAAAACTTAAGGACGCGCGTGACGTCAGCGTGACCTTCAGTGCCAACTGCGTCGCTCCGCTCTCGAGTGATACCTACTCGAGATTTGACGTGTATCCACATGTAATTCAGAACAAATCCATTTGATTGATATCTAAAACCCATGATAGAGTTATCGGTAAAACGAGATCCGAGTCGAGGACTGAACCGTGATAGCTACTGGAATGAGCGGCGTCGTCTGCATGCGCGCTCCTATCAATGGCGAGCGACCGAGCTGGACAAACGGGACGTTACCAACATAAAGTGTCATTCATAACCTACACTTTATAGAGAATGTTGTGACACCGGAGTCACGCGCACAGCGCGGCGCGGGCGCGGCGACCTCCACGCCTCGCCGAAATATTAATCACGTTGAGAGATGATCATCGTTATTTCGCATAGACGCAGGTTAACTTCATAAAGTATGAGCATATGGCGCCCCGCCGGCCACAGCGCTGGGCCCGCGACGGCGACGCGGCGTGGGCGCCAGAGACGCCGCAACACCTATACTATTATAACTACCTTACCATACATTCTGTTTACAGAAGCTGCTGTGTGTGTTACAACTATTTTCTTTTCTTTTATTTTATGAACCTATACTTTCTACTCTCAGATTACAGAAATACGAATGTTCTAACAAAATAGTCCTTACGGAGGAAAAGTTGTTTCACAAGAGCTCTGGTCTATAAATCCGTATTTACGCATTAACTCTAAATTAGTGACAGTCGCGATATGAGAAATTCATTGAATGAAATGTATGTACAGGAGGCGAAACTCGTTTATTTATCATATAATAGGAAAGTACCTAAGCAGTAGTTAGTACTTAGCTAATTATAATAATATAGCGAAGTACTGTAAATTACCCGGAATTTGCTTCCTAGTGGCGTCCAAACTATTAAACCTTTTAAACTTCAAGAAAGGAGCCTTTACTTTCGATATCGGCAACGCAGTTGTTTGGTGCAGACAACAGTTCTCCTACGCCCTTAAAATCCATTTGTGCGTTGAACTTGTACGGAATGTACCGACAGCATGGTGTGGCTACTACAGGTATTGTTTGGCTTAATCCCGATCTGCTATCTGATTACATATATGGCATATCAGCACCCTGAAGGCCAGTGGAAAATTCTTCTGGTGGGACGCCAGTCGATGTAGTAGAACTCTATGCTTGTTGTTGCTTGTTGTTTTTTGTTGTAAACGTGATCTTTTGCATACTTGCAAATCTTAATAGAATACAATAATAATCTTTATCTTCAGCCAGTAGAAGTCCACTGCCCAACAAACGACATCCTAAAAGATTTGCACAGTAACTAGTTGGAAGCAGCGTGCATCCTGTATTCCTGTTACGGTCTGTGGCTCCTGCTCTTCCTGTTAGTCTGTGTCATGTGTGTCCACCAACACTGGTTGCTTTAAATAAATGTAGTAGTAGTAAATGTTATGATCCGTGTATGGTCGCTGAATTCTGAGGCCCCCTTCAGCCGTGGAGCATGCAGCGTATCGTTCCGCCCCCTAGCAACGCATCATGTATGTAGGTAACTGTTTTATTAATACGAAAGTTTAATGTTGCGTGAGTGGCAGTAACCGAATCGCGACGTATCTAGATAATATAATCGTATCATCTGTGATCGGAGATATAATGATACTGGTGACAGTGAAACCGCTCGCCGCGCCGTGCGCCGCGCGTCGACATGATAATGCTCACAATACAAAGATAACCGCCGAGGATAACAAACATGTCGATACCAATGACGTAGCTTTGTTTATCGAAAAATGTACAGTACTGTACAGTTTCTCTCGAACAATAACAAGCTTCATGACGGATCGAGCATTGCTCTTATGCTCGGTACTTGATTTAATTAAGGTTAAATCTATACTTTCAATTAAAATACCGGCTACGTGTGAGAAACACTCACGTATGCACAGTTCCTTACACACGTAAAAGCAATTTAATTATATTTATAATTATATGTATAGATTACACAATACAAAGTGTCCAACAACGAGTGTTTGTGGTATGTGGGGATTAGAGGATTACGGAGCACTGTTATGGGGGGAGTCACAAACTCAACTTAATTTTAAATGCGTTCCCTCCGACAGGTACCTCTATGATGGCAAAATTATATTGTTTGTTCATTTTAAATCACCAATAGGCTCAATCACAAAAATGAAAAGGCTCTGACAGGCGAACGAATGATCGGAATGTCGAAGAGAATGTCGGAATAGATGATTGTACGAAGTACCGTTAAGACTTTAGAGTGTAGTATGGACTATGGTCTATAGAGCCCACGAGCGGAACCCTAATATCAATCAGTTGCTAATTCCTTTTCCTAGACGTCGGTCACGAGAAAACAACTAGTAATCAGCGCTATTATACGGGAAACAGAATTAGCCTCAAGTCCATATTTTTTAACTACGACAGTGTCTAATTAAATATTCAATAACGGTTTAAAAGAAACTCATTTCCAAAAAAACTCCGATGTCTAAAGGAAGAATTAAGGTGTGTATATAACCTCAAAGAAACTACCAGTTTTTTAATCCGTGGGATGTTTGAATTATCATAAAATGTTTTTTTTTTGACTCACTAATATGAATCTAGTGACGTAACAGATTCAACTTCTAAGCAACCAATTAAGTGTATTGAAAATGCGCGCGGAATAAGGAAATAACTCCTCTTGAGTGGGGGTAAATTAATAAATTAACTCGCAATAACAACGTAATTTAATGTTATGCGGGGTACAACCGTCGCAAAGTATTTACATACGCTGTGACATCGAATTTCATTTCTTAACACGAGTCGTTTGTAACAATTTAAATACCCAACATAAAGCATTATATTATTATATAGAACCAGGTATATAAATAACAAGTTTACTTTTCTTGAAATGTCTCACAGAGCTTTTTGAATTGTAGTTTATGCTTACGTATTGATTACCAAATACATTACTGATATGTATGCAACAATCATCATAAATGTCAGTACTAAAATTAGGTTAAGAATAAGAAGTGGTAGTGCCACGATGTGGTCACTATTAACCGTGGACTACAATATGAATAGCCTGTCTCGACTCGCATAGCAAATCGACTTGAAGTGGTTTTTCAACTTGGTTCGGAGTTACGCTTTCTTCCATTGTTTAGTCGGATTTCATTATTTTCCCCTTCCTGTGTAGAGAGGCCCATATGCGATCCAAAAGTTATAAAGGCGCTAATCACCAATAGTTGAGGCGGGGTTCACGGGCTGGGTTTCTTATTTTTTTTGGGTTTAGGTCTTCTTTCTTCTTGCAGCTGCTACCTGATGTGACAGCGCATTGAGCGCAACTTAGGTAAAGAAAAAATTACCTACAATAACTTAGGTAAAGATTAATGATAACTCGTGTTAGTGATATAGATTATACCCAATTGAATATCAGCCATCCGTATAAACACAATGTATTCAAAAATTCATTTGTTACGTTCATGTCGCGATACTTTTCGCTTTTATCTGGCTAATATCAATTATAGGACATACATATGTATACATACACAATCGTCACGCCTGTATCCCAAGGGGTTAACCATGGATCGCCACTTTGCTCGATCCTGACATATTACTTTCGATCTCGTCATGCATTTCCTACATGTAGATCATTAAGGTGTTGTCGATAGTAGTTACGTGGATATTGGAGCGGCGAGCTTGTATGCAGCCTGAAAGTGGCAGGAGAGCAGGCACGTGAGCCCGCGCGCTCCGCACGGCACGCTGTGCCACCCGCCGTGCCGCCACTAACAAATGCTCCACCGTATCGCCATGTGATTTGTCAATAACCTTGGAAAATTGATTTGGACGCTGTGTTTGCGAACAATGGACCCGTCAGTGAATACAGCAAGCTGCTAGAGCATCTACTAAAGACAAATTATAATGATAATACCAACATCACATGAGTTTGCTGTCAGCACAATCCTTCTGAAACAATAGCAGTTTTTCATTGACCATTATAGAGTACATACAAGTGGCCGGTGAAATCATTAATAAACATGCAACCAAACGTCCTGTTCAAATAGTGTTGCGGCAAGTGCCATAAGTTAAGCGATTATCGCGTCACAAACAAGTCGACACAATTCGAATGAGGTCAGGTGAGAAAAGGCCAGCGGCGCGATGTTTAAAACACGCCAGCTCGACTCACTATCACGGCTTAATTATGGATACATAACTAACTTATGTAACTAACCACTGACTATCATAAAGACGAGATATTTGTAGAGCCTCGCTGTGCGCAGCGTGCAGGCCGCTGGGAAGCGCCGAGGGCAGATGCGTCTCCGACGACCTCATATACTTCGCTTCAAATGACATCACCCAGCTCTATGCCAACGAGCCTTCGCCGAACAACGAAAGGTCGCGACGTGGTGATTAATCTACTTGCACTAATTGAATATTTGCCCTTAGCGCAGTTGAGAGCGCAGTGTAGCGATTAGTCAGCACTCAGCGAGCAGCGCGGAGCACGCGCCACTCCACGCTCTAAACTCTCCACCCACTGCGAGTAGCACGTCTTACGTCTTTTATGCATGCACTAACATTCTATACCTCATAGGACGCTGGTAGTAAGTGGAGTTAAGAAGTGTTCTATATTGAACGCAATGATACCACAGCACTCCGAAATTATTTAATTCCTTGAAGTAGATATGGGTCGATCTCCAAAGGCATTTTTTTTCGTGTCGGGCTGAATAAGTCCCTTTTAAAATCGAAAAACGTTTTCAAGATATTTTTTTATATACAGTTCGGTGCCTAATCTACGTGGTACAACGCTAATATTATGAATAAGTTTATTATAAATATTAAAAAAAAAATCTTAAACCCTAAAATCCTGATCGCTCTGGGTTGACCGAACTCCCGATTGAATGAAAAAAATATTTTTTAACTTTTTAATGAGAAGGTTCATATGAAACAACTTATTTAGATTACATAACAGATAGTTAATCTTCATCGTAATAAAATATTTTTAGTTATATGAACAATACTTTTGCCACAATTTGAATTTAAAATCGTGACCGGGCATTTTATCTCATCGCTCTGCGCTGAGGTAAAACATCGCGCTCATCCCTGGTTACGCGTTATAGACACTCTATTCCCCTCCCGCGGGGTAACGCCAGTAGTGGTCTAACCGCCGAGGAGGATATTTGTGAGCCACGTTCCTGCGCTCCAACATTACGAAGGTAAGTTTATGATTGCTCTGGATTTGGTTCTCGAATTTTACGGTTGCTATGGCATGTTATTTAAATTAAATAATAAGCTAATGAATGTGTTTTTTTATGTGAATTAAGTGATCGTTATGATGTTTTTTATGAGACGTAATCACAACTTTCTACTGCTTTTAAATTCGGCTATATTTATGATTTTGTGACTTTTTCTGATCGCTATGGCTGTGATTGCTCTGTCCAAAAAGACCAGAGTGGTGATATTTTGCATTAATTGTACGTTATAAATCTATTTTTCAGCAAATACTAAAAACGTTTTGGCTATGAGGCGACTAAGTTGTGATTTAGACAACTGCTCACAAGAGGCTGTACAATGTCCGCACGGCAAACACTTAGGCTTTTACCAACTTAATAGCGATTCGAACCAAAGTACCTCAAAGACAAACATGTCACGGGCACCAAGGAAGACAAGCCGACCTTTGCTGGTTAAGCGTTCAAAAAATTACAATCAAGAGAAGCAAATTCAGCTCCCACAAATGCTAAATAATAGACAGACTATAACTGCAAATCAAAGTCAACAATCATTACACAACTCGGACCTGCCGGACAGTTTTTGGGATGAAGTTCCATCTATTAACTATGAAAATTTAATTACTCCAAGTATTTCCGAGGTAGTTTTATTTTCGTTGCAAAACGATAACACCTTGACAAAGGTTGCTACAGCAGAAGATTTACCCGACTCCGACTCTGATGACTTTTCAATTTTCTGAGCTTCCAATAAACCTTCTATTCTTAGTTTGTTGATCAACTAAGCCTTATAGAAATTGTATTTTTTTTGCTTGGTGTTAAAATTTGTATCATTATAATTTGCAAACAATATTTCAATCTGATCTGATCATATTCTAAACTGCATTGTACTTTGTGTTGTTCTATTTAATTCTTTACTTTCCACTAAATATTTAGTTAAGGAAAATGTGATTATTACAAATCTCTTACATAATCTTGAAAATACTGTTATTTTATTTTCTTCTTCTTCTTCTTCTTCTTCAGCCTATGTATCCACCCAATGCTGAGTGTAGGCCTCTTCTAATGCACGCCAGGTATTTTATTTTATAAAATGTTTAATTTAAGAATTTTATTTTGTTTTTTATAAATCTTAGTTTTCTTTAATTACTTTTTAAAAACTAATATTTAATACTTCAAATTAAATTTTAATGAGTCTAAGTCATTTTATAACTATAAAAGACTGTAGGTATTAAAGGTTGATTACAAAAGGTTTTTAATTTTGTCTCATTAACCTAGAAGTGATTTAATTAAGTGCAAATAAATGAAACTAAGCCAAAAGTTGATATTTTAATTTTAAGTTAATTTGTTATTTTAGCAATTATGTTATATAAAATATTTCGTTTTTTTTATTTGTAAGACTGAATAAATAAAACGGCTAAATAAATAATATTTTATCAATATATTATTTATATTTTGTTTCACTGATTTCACCATTTATGATTGCTCTGGCACCAGTTATGATTACTCTGGTCGCGAATTTTTTTGATCTGAAATATCTCAATAACTATATGTGTAAATTGAAGGCCAATAGTAAAAATGTGCTATTTGAATGTCATTATTTTTAATGAGATACATAATTACCATTAAATATCAATAACTGAAAAGCACCAGAGCGATCACACGAATACGCCCGATTTGGAGATTGACCCATATATACTTTTTGGACAAATGGTTTTCATCTTAACAATCTTCAGCCACAGGAAGCTCACTATCGTGTACGGTACTGTGGGTACCGTGTACGTGTACTCTTACGGACAGAAAAAATAAACATCATACTTCGGCCCCCAGCCTATAAATATTTTTATTGTAGATCCTTGAAATTAATCTTTTTAACGAGGGGAAAACTAAACATGGCTCACTTCGCGCGAGCGCTGGGGGAGGGGGTAGGAAGGGTACTTCGGACTCACCGGCCTTCCAGCTCGGCGCCCGCATGTTAATGCCGAGCTGGGTCCCTAACGCTAAAACCCTACACCAGCATACCGACCAAAACCCCTCGATGGCCCTCTTCACGACTATCAGGATGACTGCGGTCCCTGCTAGCGGAACTCGCCCGTTACTATTCCGCCGCCACTCTATGCTGTTCAGAGCACTGGCGGATTATCGCTAAGGCAAACTAGGCACGTGCCTAGGGGCGCGAGGTTACACATGGGCGCATGTGATTTCGGTAATATTCGTTTCTATGCAAAATCATCTAGAGTGACTAGAACTGTTTCTCCTTTAATATAGCAAAGTGTCAAGTGATATTCTTCACTCATTCATATAATAGTATAATCTCCAACTATTCAACAAGATGATTCCTCGTTCCTTTGAAGTATTTTTCTTAATATTGCTGCTAGAGGGGTGCCTTTGAGGTGCTTATCTAGAGCGCCCCAACATTTAATCCGCCCCTGGTTCAGAGACCTATGGTCCGTCCGTATGACCAGTCTTAGTAAAATGGAGCGTGTACGCGCCCTTATTAGCCTTTTTCAGGCGTGCGCCTCGGGATCACTTTCAGTGAGGGTGCCCCCAAGTGCACTCAATGATCCCAAACACCCCATTTAGTCAACTTCTACGGACAGGGGATACCCTGGTGGAATTCTAAACTCCCTCTTGTCACAGGGCAGAACATTTAACTTCTTGATTGAGAAGTAGTATAAGCCCAACAACTTTACATGATGAACTTTTAAAAATTTATAATATCTTTTAACATATTTGCATTAGGTACAATAAAACTCGTAAGTATTGTCATTTTCCTGCACCACTTATCTTTTTATTTTTATTTATTTATTAAGATCATTAAAAAAACACAATGGATACGATTCTACATTTTTATACAAAAATATAACTACTGCGCGCATTAGGATAACAAATCTTTCTCAAGACTAATTAATATAATACAGTTTTGATTCAAAGTTAAGTCTATAAAGTACGAGTGGTAACATCCAGTATCTTTAGAATTAATTTGCCACACAATTATAAATATTGCAACAGTATAATAAGATAATAATATCCAGACCGTATTACACGGCCTACTGGAGGGCGTGGGCCTGTTCTACTATCGAAAGTAGTATCGATTGATAGAGTTTAGGCCACCGCTAGCACTATGGCCAAGTACGATAGATATTATTTCAAATTGGTATGGTATGCAGGTTTTCTTACGATGTTTTCCTAGTGTGTGGTGGCCTGTTGGTAATGGGACTGGACGCGCCTGCATGTTCATTGTAGTCGCGGATTCAAATATACTATACCTCTACGCCTCTGACTTTTCGAAGTCATGTAATGTATTGAATATTGATAGTAGTAACCTGTTACAAGAAGCTATAGAACATTATACAATAAGAAAAATAAAATAATAAATTGTAACATAATCTACATCAGTATTCACTTTGAGCAATCAGCTGTCTTCTGAGGAGATATTGAAATTTAGATAAACTGCTATCAAATATGTCCATATCTTTTCAATTGAATGACATTTTATTGTTAAAATACGTGTCGGTCTAGCTAGTGGTAAACGTTTTCGAAGCAGATCCTTCTCGTAGGTGTTCTAAACAATGGGCTAGGATATTAGAAAATATAATAGGTATAGGTATGTTGATACAGAACTTACTGAGTTGCAGTACTACCACCATTCAATGGCTTGTAAATACATATTATATACTACGTCAGAAACCACGAGACTATATTGTAAAGATATCATCCTAAAGTTATTTAAGTAATGTTTCTTCATATCATTAAACCTTAAGTTGGGCCCACGATCTTCAATTGCACTGTCTCAATTCTCTCCTCATGGACTTGGTACATTGGATTCAACGTCGTGTAGCTGTGTGTAGAACAAAATTGGGTTCGGCAAAATATGTAATTTAGATTGTTTTTATACAATAGATCCGACAAACGAGCAAACAGGTCCGCTGATGGTAAGTGATCTCTGCCGCCCGTGAATATCCACAACACTTGTATCAAAAATACATATATGCCAGTCTATCAAATCGCGAGGGGAGCGGAAGGCAAAAAGATGAGAAGACGTAAGGGGTAGATAATAGATATTGGGCATCCAGCAATCCTACTCATCGCACAAAAGTAAGAGCAAGCTGGTACTTCGCGTCGATCTTCTGTGGGACAGTGGGGGTGATAGGACTTTTTGTGCATCATTGATGTTGTTCGTTTTTTAGTTTGTAGGATGTATACCGTAGCTGAATCCACCTATTACTGGGTGAGCAATATAACGTAACATGGCAATTCATTATCTATTATATAATCTATATAAAGTCTACTTTATTTTTCTTGCTTTTTATTCAAAGCAATATGTAATTACTTTTCTATAATATTTTCCTGCTCTTAATAATATCAAGCATCCTGTTGGTGACCTTCGCTTTTATGTCGACATAGTTTGCAAAGAGAAGTTGCAAGTTACTGATCCCATGCAGTAAACAACTGTTTTAAGCGCGTAATGCCGGTTTGGCATTGCCTCTTGCCATTGGCCTCCAGAGATTTTACCACGGCTGCTCATGTGGGCCATAGAAAGACAATAAATGTAAGTCTGCACCAACTGCGCCCTACGTTGACCGCCATAATGCCCATATTAGTAATTAAAAAAATCGTGAAGTTTCGTAAATTGGATATTTACATATTTTAGTCATCGCCCAAGCAGTTCCACCTAAAACAAACCCACTAAGTTTGAATCGCTGTTTTCTACTGTCCAAGAGCAGTCGAATCAATTACCATCAGATTAATGGCATGCACGACTCAACATTCATCTCAATAAAAAAAACAGAAATTATTAGCAATAGAAAATAATTGGTGTTAATTGATAGCCGAAAGAACAATATATACAATATACATACATACATAAACTCCCGCCTTTATGTCCGAAGGGGTAGGCAGAGCCTATCGCCATATCGGGCACAAATTCCTGACTGCGAATTGATAATGAATAGAAAAATCCAATATCACTTTGCCCGACCCGGGACTCGAACCCCAGACCTCAGCTATGTAACCGTACCGTAATACACCTACTAGTATTTATTATTTTGTAATATAATAAGGTCTGTGAGATATTACAAGAAAATTTAAAATCGTTACTTTCGTCCCTGGTCTCCCTTACCCTACAATTATAATAATGGTTGTGTAATATCACTCGCTCCTCAAGGGAATCGAAATCGAGTTCTCACGTTGCCTAAGCCCATTTACGCTGACACTTTGTGGGCGACTGCCCAAACTTGTAACTAATATATGGCTTTATTAGCAAATAACTTAATATAATTTTCGCACATCATAATTTCCAACCGATTAGACGCAAAAACATTTTCATTTTATTTTGATTTGTTGGCAATATTTTCTATCTGATAAAATTCATTTAGATGTGACATGAGTTCATTTAGGTATTTCAATGTGAAATAATGCTAGGAGGGATTAATGCACGACGCGATGGACATGCAGCATGCATTGCGTATACTCGTAGATAGAAGGTGCGGTGCAAGCAGTGCGGTGTGTTGCGTAGGTACGCTGCGGGTCTCAAGCGGCTTAGTTGCGACTACATCCAATGTTAAAACAGGGCAGTAAACCGCCCCACGAAAACTCGCCGATGCTGCCTACTAGTAAGTACTCCACCAAGAGACTCAATAGAGCAAAGGTAATGTTCCAATAACCATAATACTACACTCCCAAATATTCGCAATTAAGTGTTGTTCATGGGCACGCAGGCGAATCAACGAGCTTAAATGAGTAGATACAGTGGGATAATACAGTACCTACTTTGGCAAAATGAGCGTAAAATCATGTTGGGGTACTATGCAAATATCATCTAGAGTTGTATGGGTAGGTACTGGAGTTGTATATGGACAAGGAAGCTTGAAGAGACTTGCAAGAATTTTTGGGCATTCAGGCATTTTTGCCATATCTATTACCGGATGTATTCTAATCTATATAGGTACATACATATAAAGTGTTTGTTTATTTTTGAACGCAATAATCTCAGAAATTATTGGTATGAATTGAAAAAGTCCTTTTAATGTTGTATAGTTCATTTATCGAGGAGGGTATAGCGTACTTTTTATCCTGGGAAAATATATAGTGGGTCTTTTGTCTCTGAAAATATTTTTCATGTGGCGTGAAGCAGCGAGCAATACTGGTTAAGTATAACAGCTTACCTACATCTTCGTAACAGCTTACATCTTCGATCGATGATCCGCGGTGCTTTGCAGCTAAATTCTTTGGCTCTATGTTTTTATCCGAGGTGGTTAACTCCTTTAATCCATTTTTTGTCGCTATTTGCTACGGAGGGAAGTGGACAAACATATTGTTTCTGGTTTGGCTATTTGTTAGACCAAGAAGTGAACTCGACACAAGACTTAAATGATTTTAATGTGGGGTCAGAACTACTCGTATGTCAACGCTCCCTACGTAAAATATTGAAACTGTAAATTCGCTGCTTTATACCAATAACATTGAAAGTGCCAAATTCGATCTTTTATTTTAATTGTTTTATGCACTTTAATTTTTTTCGAATGAGAAACAGTTGTAGGTATAAAATTTGTATATATTGTATTGTAAAGAATTATAAATCCTGGTGCAATTACTGCAATAAAATCAAAATGTCATTTTTCAATTTCGATAGTTCACGTAGGTAGCATCAATGTAAACATTTTTGACTGTTGGGTGTATATATTTATTTTTAGTATTTACAATGCCACCAACTCCTCGTATTAATTTAACTTTGGTGCTTGATGATTTGGATGCGGGTTGAAAAATAGTTAATTTCCCGGAGAGTCGCTGAGCTCAGTGTCATTACAATGCCTCGGAGTGACGGGTGTGTGGGCGGGACATTCAATAAGTGTCTACAATACTAATTGTAATATAAAAAACGTGTGTCCGGTGTCGTGGGACACCGGATAGAAACGGAGTTCCTTATTATAAAAATATTAATTTTAAGTTCTATTCGAGGTACAAAGACAATAATTATTCGGGTATACATTTTTTATTATGATTTTTTATTGATAAAAAAAACTACTTTACAAAGTTATCAATTTTATTTTCTATTTCAGCCCATATACGTGTCACTGCAGGGCACGGGCCTACTCTACAATCGAGAGAATCGATTGAGAGTGGTTAGGCCATATAGTCCACCACGCTGGCCTAGTGCGGGTTGGCGGACTTACATACCGTAGATTTTTTTTTAAATCGCTACGGTATGCAGGTTTCCTCACGAGGTTTTCCTTCACCGTTAAAGTGCGTGGTGATTGACTATCACTGCCTGCCTCGTGGTGACTGCCTCGGTGGCGTAGTTGTATTACGGTACGGTTACAAAGCTGAGGTCTCGGGTTCGAGTCCCGGGTCGGGCAAAGTGATATTGGATTTTTCTATTCATTATCAGCCCGGAGTCAGGAATTTGTGCCCGATATGGCGATAGGCTCGCCCCCTATCACATCGGGGGACGGAACATGCAGGGCGAAATGTGGGTGTCCTAGTGGCGCCTCTGCCTACCCCTTCGGGGATAAAGGCGTGAGTTTATGTATATGTATGGATTGACTATCAATACACACATAACTCCGAAAAGTCAGAGGTGTCCCTTGGGATTTGAACCCGCGACCACCGTGAACATGTAGGCAGCCGCGTCTGGTCCGTTACCAACAGGCCACCACGCACTTAACATAACTTTATTTTATTTACAATGATTTATAAAAAATATATAATAATAATATACAAAGAAACAGCTATTTATATGAATAAAAATGTGCTGGACTATTAGTGGTTGTCAGTTATTGGTGGACGAAGTGATTTTATTAAAATTTAAAATTCGAATTCAAAGCATTCTTTATTCAAATAGTGGTTTTCTTGTGTTATTTTGTAATAAAAAGTGTCGTTACAACTTTTGATCTTATGTTTTTCCGTCTAGCCCCCTTTCGCAACGCGCGATAAGGAACTTCGCTCCAATAATTTACCTAGGAAAGCAAATATAGCAACACGATTCCTTACACGTCGAATTAGCCTCAAAAATAGTTTATAATTTACATACATACATACATAAACTCACGCCTTTATCCCCGAAGGGGTAGGCAGAGGCGCCACCAGGACACCCACATTTCGCCTTGTATGTTCCGTCCCATAATGTGATAGGGGGCGAGCCTATCGCTACATCGGGCACAAATTCCTGACTCCGGGCTGATATTGAATTGAAAAATCCAATACCACTTTGCCCGACCCGGGACTCGAACCCGAGACCTCAGCTTTGTAGCCGTACCGTAATACAACCACGCCACCGAGGCAGTTTATAATTTATGATGCGATATATTGATGAACAATTACTACTGCGCATCTGAAAGGCAGTTTAATAGGTATCTAATTCTGGCAATAGATTAACAACATGACACTTGCAATCACTGTCGAGTCTCGACAAGTCCAACGCGATGCATCATCCACCTTTATTTTATCATAATGATGACAAAGCATAAAAATTGTAATTTATGTAGGTACGTACGTGCCTTCAAAATTAAACAGTACAAATATCACAACCGTACCGACGCGGTTTCTTTTTCCTGTTTGAATTATCCTCAACCCCGCACATCATTTGCTGATTAGCGGCTTGACGTCATTTTTGAAAATATACTCGGCAAGTCCACCTCGCCACAGTTTATGAATCCAATTACGCCATTATAATACAGACACACAATATTTTTCCCACTACGATGCTTTTTTATTCAAATAGTATTTGTTAAACATACTCGTATTTATGTCTCAAATAACAGCCGTCAGAATATTTAAAGTTGTTTATTCAGTTTCAGACCATAATATTATGAACTCAGTTAATTGTTTGTTGTGTGTTTTTAATTTGTTTTATTTTTTTATTTTTATTGGTAATACAAAATCCTTACACGTAGGAAAGCGCTATCTACTTATAAGTGCTTGTTCACATTAACTCGCGGGCGCGGGCGCGATTGACGTGTTCCAATCTGTTGTCAGAGATTGGAAATATAGAAGACGATCTTTTATTTTTAATCGAAAGTTCATACCTGAAGTGAGAGATGATAAATATTAGAATTGGTGTGTAAGAATTGCTTTGTAGTCGTACCGTAGTACAACTACGCCGCCGAGGCAGTCCGAATTTCATACTTTGTAGTTTGTATAGTAATTTGAGAGAACATCCTTCAAGATTTGACGGTTATACCAGGATGACTGTCAACTGTTTTGACTACATCTTGAATTAAATAAGGAGTAAGCTTTCAGAAGAAGACACATATTTTCATAAATGTATAAAGACCGAAGAAATACTATTTTAACCATAAGGTGATTTTAGAAAATCGTAGTTTATTATACGTAGTTAAATTCAAGTTCAAACAATGTTCCTCTTAATTATAATTAATGTAATCAGTTCATTAATTTTCGAGCGACACTTTCAAACTGGTTGAACTTACCTGACGTCGCGAGTAAATCGCGACCTCCGCCGCTAGTTGGACGTGAACGCACACAAACAACTCAAGCGTTTGATATTGCCGCGAGTGCGCCGCGCGCGATTGTCGCGAGCTTGCCCGCTACTTACATCGCACGTGCGTTTCCAACGTGAATACTTGGTTGACATCCATATGTTTGATATTTCGCGACCGCGCCCGCGAGTTAACGTGAACCAGCACTTAAACGTATCAGAATTTATTTACTTACTTGAAATAATTAATAAAAAAATATAATTTTAAAAAATGTGGCCATCACATGTTCTATAGAATGCAGGTTCATTTTTATATCTCCATCGCCAATATCTGCACATGCCACTTATTTTGACAGCCTCTGCGGCGAAGTTGGTTAGGCGCCGGCCGTAAAATGCGAGGCCGCGGTTTTGATCCCCGCACCAATGTTTGCGTGAACTGTATTTGTTTCGGGTCTGGATACTTGTGAGACCGAAAAGTCTCTCGTACTTCCTGATGCCTCAACATGACACAAGACTCGATTTTAGGTTGGGGTCAAAACTATGTATTTGTAGAACTGCTGGATGGATTAATATATTTATTGTACTACTGAGTCGTGTACGGTGTAAGCACTTGTCGTACCCAAGTATTACACATTGCAGCTTCTCATTTCTGTAAAACATTGCTCTTTGCTCTCTGCTCTTCGGAGAGTGGTCGCGATATCTCATGTTGTTCATTAAGAAATTGACGCTTTCTCGGTGATTTTATTCGGACCGACATGACGCACCATGCATGCGATGAGTTGCATATTATTTTGTTAATCGCTTAGTGTAGTAGCAAAACAGTAATTTATTTGTATTCCGTAACAGGGTGCCGTCGCTAGATGTAATCAATCATTCTAGTAGGAGAGATGACACCAATTTCAAAACTATCCCTAAAGATTTAGCCCCGCTACTCACCAGCCAAGTCTGCAGCTCCGAGTTGGGGTATAATAGGAGAGGTATGGGACAAGGTTTCAGATTATTACACCCACCGAAAAATTGGTGATAGCTCTTGGACTTTACTGACACGCTAACGAGCGAGTGACAATTGACATAATTAATACATACATACATAAACTCACGCCTTTATCCCAGGAGGGGTAGGCAGAGCCGCCACCAGGACACCCACATTTCATAAATGAGCTTATTTTTACATGTGAGCTAATTTGTAACTGGAAATTTATTAGAAAATCTATTATGGGGGGACTGTATCAATATAATAGAAAACAAAACAAAGTTAATAAGATATTTTGTGTCTGTGCCTTTGTGCGCACTAATCTCAGAAACGGCTGAACCAATTGCACTTAAATTTGATATAGTGGTAGAGTCCCAGCCCTATCACACGCATTCCGGAATCAGTCAGGGATCAATACTTACTTGGACCGCTATAATTGTTTATACTATGATAAATGACCTGCCAACTATTGTCAAATATGCAAAATGTTTGTTATATGCCGATGACATAAACTATTTTTTGATATTAAATCCCTGGAAGACTGTGTTTTGCTTCAGCATGATATTGACTCAATTTACCGCTGGAGTATTGAGAATAAATTAGAGTTTAATCCTGCAAAATGTTTTCAAATGAGCTTTGGTCGTAATACTATAAATTAGGTTATAAATTAGGTATTAATAGTCATTTGACTATAAATTAGGTTCTGGTGCAATTCTAAAAGTGTCTACAATCAAAGATCTTGGTGTTACCTTTGATCAAAAATTGACTTTCCATGACCATATGATAACAATAGCTAAGGAATCGTTCCAACGGTTGGGCGTTGTACTCCATGACTCGCAAGATTTTCATAACATTAATGTAATGAAATTGCTGTTTGGTGCACTAGGCCGCAGCAAACTTGGAGCGAGTGCTTGTGTCTGGCATCCTTACGAGAGCACATATGCTAGTCCAGAAAGCCTTTCTGAGATATTTATATAAGCGTGTACACACATACTATCCATTAAATATCTACTGGGCTGCCTCGGTTACAACTCCTTAGAGGTTAGAAGATGGAAAGATCAGTTAATTATTATGTGCAAGATCCTCAGAGGTATGGTTGATGCTCCCGACCTGAATGGTGAACTGTGTAGACTGTTTGTGCCTAATAATTACTGCCGCGACCGGAAACACAGATTGTTCGCAGTCCCTACTTGTCGGACCGTGGCGCGTGCCAGGTCCCCAATACCGCGAACTCTCACCACACTCAATGCTCTCCTGGACAGCGCACCACACTTCCGATATATTTACAGATGAATGGAAGGCGATCTTGTCGGAATGTTTGTGTTTCTGTGAGTTGAATGCGTGATGTATATATGCTTGTTTATTTTTATGATTGTAAGTTTTGATTATTATTTTGTAATAATATGTTGTTGATATTTTTTTGCGTTATATTTTGTGTTAGTTATAAGGCAGCGTTCGGGAAACTACGCGACGTCTTCTTGTCCAAAATACCTCAGTGCCTCAAATCGAAAGTCTTCGATAGTTGTGTGCTGCCAGTGATGACATACGGCACCGAGACGTGGCCTCTCACTATTGGCCTTATTAGGCGGCTCAAAGTCACTCAACGATCTATGGAGAGGGCTATGCTCGGGGTTTCCCTACGAGATCGAATCAGAAATGAGGAGATCCGTAGGAGAACTAAAGTAACCGACATAGCCCACCGGATTAGTAAGTTGAAGTGGCAATGGGCGGGGCACATAGCGCGGAGAACTGATGGCCGATGGGGCCGAAAAGTTCTCGAATGGAGGCCACGTAGCGGAAAGCGCAGCGTAGGACGTCCACCCACAAGATGGTCAGACGACCTGGTAAAGGTGGCGGGACGTCGCTGGATGCAGGCTGCCTCCAACAGGTCATTGTGGAAATCATTGGGAGAGGCCTATGTTCAGCAGTGGACGTCCTTTGGCTGATGGATGGATGGATGGATAAGTCAAATATTTTATTTTACGCAAAACAATATGTCTCTGATGTGGACTGGACTCAAAAAATATTTGCATCCGGGCGAAGCTGGCTCGGATCGCTAGTTTTAAAATAAAACTGTTTTCAACAACTAAATATCAACACTCATATTATATTTGTGTAGGCTCTTCCCGCCGCGCCGCCCCACTGTAAGCCTCTAGCGCCGAGAGGATGCACCGCTCCAGACACTGAGCACAGCACTGTTCAGTGTTCCGCCACAGTATCGGCTCATGGGAGTCGATCACCACTCGGAAGTCGATACAAGCACGCCGGCCCCAGATATTATACAAAAACCGCATGATTCGATCAGTTTTAAAGCCGGATAAATCACATCGGTCATTCAGTTCCTAAGCTTGTCCCTTTTGTTCTAAATGAATACACAAATAATTGTGGTAGTTTTTTTAAATTAAGAAATATTTATTGAATTGTTATATTATAATATGTACAATCGCGTGGTCGGGAGCGGCATGCGGAGCCGCTCGCTGGTCAGGTGGGGGCGGCGGCTCGGCGCTGCGCCTTGAGCGCGCGGTACGCGGCCACGGCGTCCAGCCGCGCGCGCTCCCCCGCGCCCGCGCCCCCGCCCCCGCCGCCGCCCCCGCCGCCGCCCGACAACATGCTCGTCAGCAGCAGCTCCCGCCCACCCGGCTGCAAACCATATCACAACGTTTCAGTCACAAAAAATATATTTCTGTGGTTTCAGTGCTCTTCGACTAACTTACTGTACCCCTAATTCTTCATAAAAAAATTATTACATACATTACTTAAAAATACCGATAACAATAAAATCAAACCACACGGGTGTCACTATGTCGTCGCCAGCGTACGCTACGCTATATACGCAGCATACGCTGACGACGTAATGGCTCCCGTAAACAAACAAGATGATTGAGCAATCGGTCTGCGTCGGATGAATGGGAACTGGGAGTGCAGAGTGCAGAGTGCAGTACTGACCCGCGGCGTGGGCTGCAGCCTGCGGTTGAAGCGCAGCGCGGGCGGCGCGTCGCACACCTCGCCGAACGCCACGCGCTCGTACACCACCTCGCGCCGCTCCTCCTGCGCCTGCGCACGCACCACGCATTACACACACGCACACACACGCACACACTGCAACACATCTCACTCGCTACCACTACGCGTTACGTAAACACAATGTTTATAATAGTAGCGGTAACAACATTATTGCAAAATATTCTAACATGCGTAAGTTCAAAGGGGCCGTCCTTTAATCACGTGATGTTTTTTCCTCCCTCCCCCTAGGTGATACGTGGTAAGGTTTAACCCCATCCCCCACCCAAAAACACGTGTATTATTTAGTACCTAAAAAGAACCTAATTTTTTTTTAGAATATCATCTCTCAATTCAGGTATAAGTAAAGTACAATCTAGGACTGCCTCGGTGGCGTAGTTTTATTACGGTACGGTTACAAAGCTGAGGTCTCGGGTTCGAGTCCCGGGTCTGGCAAAGTGATATTGGATTTTTCTATTCATTATCAGCCCGGAGTCAGGAATTTGTGCCCGATATGGCGATAGGCTCGCCCCCTATCACATCGTGGGACGGAACATGCAAGGCGAAATGTGAGCGTCTTAGTGGCGCCTCTGCCTACCCCTTCGTGGATAAAGGCGTGAGTTTATGTATGTATGTACAATCTAGGACTTCTTTTGTTGCCTGATAACGGTGAGCCAAGTTCACACTACACGCCGCTTTTCGGTTAAGAAATCGCGCATTAACGAAAAAATAAATACAGGTGATATCTTACTACACAACAACCCCCCGTGCCCCCGTCCCCCTTGTGATATTTTGTGATTTTTGCTAAACCCCCTCTCTCCCTTTCGAGCCACACGTGATTAATGGACGGCCCCTACGAAAGAGAAACTGGACCAAGACCTCCGCGTGGTGTGTACACTAGTGTACTTTATTCTTTTGTCCTGGCGTGTCCAAATGACTGCAACGCAGTCGCTGTGACATGCGATACTGTCCAGAAGGAATACCGATTGGCAACAAATCAGCATCACTTGCCGATCGACACAATTACGTCGGGCTACTGGACTCCTTTTCGTTGAAAGTTCCTCGGATTGAGTTCGCAGTGCAGCGGTTGTCCACACCAATAACGACAGTGAGGTGATTCCAAGTGCCCTCACTTGCGCGTACCTGCAGTGCTTTGAGTTTCTTTTCCTTGTTGTGGAGCGCGCGTCGCTGCGCGCGCGAGGGCGGCGGCTCGGCGGGCGGCGCTTGTTGGAGCGCGCGCCGGTGCTTCCTGGCGCGCCGCTCGCGCTGCGCCGCCATGCGGGCGCCCTTCTCATCCTCTTCTTCTATTACCTCGTGCTACGACAAACATAATTAAGTGTTAAATAATAAAATACGCTTAAAATCATTGTTTTGGGTTCTATAACGCTGTGCTAACATTTTAGGTACCTTTTATAGAATTGCACACTAAGCTTACACACCACTTTGGGTGATGCTATACATAATATTGAATTCACCATAATATCTAATAGTAATAAGCGTCAGTCGCTCTCTGAACGTTGAACAGTGTATATTTAATCTGCCAAAAATATAGTACGTTTATACAAGGTGTTCTTCGTCATTTATGTTCAAAAAACTATAGTCCTATCCCAAATAATTTTTAAGAAATAGCCAAATCATTTAATTATACGGCATCAACGAACCAATATTTTTAAAACTCTAGTTGCTAAAAATGTACTAATGTTCAATTTAAATTAGTCCCCCACCGCATCTGAAAAGTACTATAAATACCATTCCATTCATCAGTGACGTAATCAAGTTTAGAACTTGTAAGGAGTAGGGCATTAAGCGCTGCAAGGACACGCGGAATAGGAGACCTAGCAATTGTTTGTCATGCAGGTACCGAAAATAATGTTTCACTTCTACCAACTTTTTAATAATCTTTTCGACCTCCTAAAGCATCAGTCACGGCTCTACATTAGCGTGGCATACTGAGAATGATGTCATCAGTTGTCGCCTGTGGAATTAGGCCCCATGAGCATGGAGCCTTATTGGAAAGGTGTGAAAATAGAACTTCTGCCGTGTTCAAATTTTGGAAAAAACCACTGAAAGCTCTTCTGCCGAGCAAAACCCACGTATGCTCAATGGGATTGGGATCAGTGACCTGCGCAGGCAACTCTAATGCGGTGTTATTGTAGATATTCGCGGAACACATTCTTCACCAGCCTTGCGGTGTGTGCAAGTGCATTATCATGAAATTTGGCAGACTTGCTGCCGAAGAACGATGACCATGTGCACATCTCATCACGGCATTGCTTCGAAATTAAACTGTCTCGTATCGAAACGAGCTCTGTTCTTCCACCGAGGCGAATTCCAGCCCACACATTATTGTTTCACTTTGGTAAGAATGAACTGCTTGAGGATTCTGGAGTCGACTCTGGCGACTAGGAACTCGCCAAACACGCACTCTCCGTGAATCGGGATGAAATCCGAATCGAGACTCATCCGAAAGCAGAACATCTGTTCACCTATTATATTCATATTTCGAAAAGATTTTAGTAAATTATTAATTTTTTTTAATTCTAAACATTTATTTAATACACTTTCAACTAACAATTTTTTAATTTTTCTGGCCAGTACTTTTTTTAAAGAAGGTTCTTAAATAAGTTGATATACTTAACTTGTTCCTTAGACTTTGTTGAGCAGAGTATTTTGTTTTTTTTTCCCGACCTATTACTGAGGGTTGTGACGCCGCGCCGCGGCCACGAACTATACGCCAGTGCGACTAGGGCGTATGCAATGATTGCATATGAGGGGCACACAATGTATATCCGAACATTAGTCATTAAGTTAATGTAATGATAAATAGGCTCGTAATAGTTAATATAAACGCATCTCCATGCCCTATGGTGTTGCAGATGTTCATGGGCGGCGGTGATCACGTACCATCAGGGGAACCGTTTGCTCGTTTGCCCGCTATAATGTAAAAAAATGATATATTTGATAGACTCACCGGGTAGTCCAGGGGTTCAGTAGGATTATGTAGTGTTTTAATGGCACTGTTGATACGCAGCGAGAAGTCCCTCCCAGTCTCACCAGGAAGTTTGCGCAAACGGGATATAGGGTTGTCCTTGATTCCTCCCGCATTGTGGCTATCTGCAAATGTGTCTGCAATGATTATCAAGTTTCAATCAGATCTATTTGCCAATCAAACTTCATAATTGCTCATCGCGTGATCCCTATGTTAGAGGCATTCGCAGACAAACTTACAACTTTTATATAACGAAAGTCTGGCGGTCACGGGCCCTTGGTCTATAATGATTTTATCAACAATTCTATGAATGCCACTGCATTTACTAGCAGTTGCAATTGTTAACACTTGATCATAGTAGCCAAACAATATCTGAACATATGCCATATACACATTATTCTTCCATTACCAAGCAACCCTTTCCGCCTATTGGGAGATTTTTTCTTTAAAAACGTCCGAATAATTTATAATAACATTATTACTAAGTTCCAAATAAATATGACCAGGTCCAGAAACTTTTTGAGTCCAGTTTACATCTGACACCTATTTGAACTCAACATGACTGCTGCCCATTATGGTTCTTCCTTTTGGGTTTCCATGACTCAAAGCATGCAATTCTGTTCTCTTATATCCCATCACATCCCTTTGAGTTTGAAAGAGTAGCAAATACACATATTTGAATTCCTTGCTCTACCCATGAGAATGCTACCTTTTTTCTGGAAAAAAGTAGCCAATCCAGGGTATCAGCTACCTCCATAACAAATTCCAATGTATTAGCTATTAGTTATCTCCACACCAAACACAGTCACTTCGGCTCTTCCAGAGTTAACTCAAACTTAAAACCAACTACAAAAATTAGTTTTATAACAGTATACAAATTAATTGATGTGTTAATTTACAATACATCTTCACTTTGCATTATATACCAGAAATAAATAATGCTTAATACTACACACTGTACATGTATATAAGTATTAACATCATCATCAATCTTCTTTTGCTTGCCATCAGTACAGATCTACATTTAATGTGTAAAGCATCTCATTATGAATCCATTTACGGGTGGTAGGTCTATCATATGTGAGAGGCTGCCTGGGTAGGTACCACAGCCTATTTCTCCCAGCAAACACCAGTGTAAATGCACTGTTGTGTTCCGGTTTGAAGGACATTGTATCCACAGTAACTACAGGACTGGACATATTGAGACTTAACGTCTTATGTCTCAGGATGTCGAGAGCAAGTGGCATGCAATGCTTTGTTATTCATGGTGTTGTATTGTTTTGTTTTGAATTGCTTACCATTAACAATATTTAGGACTGGCTGCCTCTCTGACACCAATACTTTCCACAACAGATCTTAAATCTAAATCCATCATGTGGGCTGTTACAGGGTGGCAACTCAGCCCCTAGACCTGCAATAACATTGTACAATATATGGTACCAATATCATTGCACAATTTTCTGTATTAACTTTATATGGTAAACAATATTGCACAATATAATTGATTGTCTAAGGGTCACCTTCGAATGTTATACTTAGCCAATTGGCATTATACTAATGGGAAATTAGCTATGACTTATCTGCACTAACATTTATATTCTACTTGGCAGGCCCCTCTTATGCAAGAGGCCATCTGCCCAGGTACTACTAGTTTACCTACTTCACAACACTGTTATGTTCCAGGATGAATGTACATTGGAGCCAGTGAAATAACTGGGTATTAAGATACTTCATTCCCATTATCTCTGTGTGACAAGCACAGACCAGTACCATGCCATTAATAACAATAATCATATATTCTGAGTTGTATGCCCTTGTTCATAGGTAGGTGTATTAGCACCTTGCTTATCCCACTCTCCTAGCATCACAAATATTTTGACATCTATTTATCAAATTGGCTTTATACCATCTCCTAGACACAAGCTTACTATTAGCCTACACATTACCTGTATTGGAATTAACAAGACGTTTCAGTCGTTTATTCTTCTTATGTGTCTTGTTATTTTTGGTTGTATTATTGAATTGGAATAATCTTGTCAGGGAACGAGGGACTGGCTGCTCGTCGGGATCTTTCGGAGGTGCATTTATCTTACTCTTCAAACTAGAAACAGTTTAAAATACACTGAACAAATTTAATAAATAAAACATGTAATAAAGCTGTAGGCTGCATTGAATATGGTGAAAACAAGCACAAGCAAAAAACACAAAAATCACATGGTTACTAAAAGGTTAAGTACTCAGCCATACCTCTGCAATCGTCGCTCTTGTTGCACGAGCGGGTCTTTCACCCCTCGATGTTTCTTGGCTGGGATTTTACGACCCATGTTTGTCGTTTATAATACGTAAATCCACAGATTACTTAGTACTAGTAAATCTAATAATATGTATGTGTTTATCAAAAACAATTTATTGTATAACTTCTCAGTTCTCATAGCACACCACAGTTTATTCCATGTTTATTCTATAATCATTGCTGACAGTTGACAGTTGACACCACTGACCACAGACTAAGGAGTAAATTGACAATAGACGAAAAATTTAACAGACGTAGTGACCCATAGACGAAAAATCTAATAGACTGCTGTATAGTGCCTATTCAGTCCCACAGAAAGAGATGCCGCTTATAGGTTTTGCTATAAGATAGAAAGAGATCGAAATATACATTTTCTGTCCTGCACCGCGTGCCGGTTTTTTCAAGGTCGG
This sequence comes from Deilephila elpenor, assembly GCA_949752805.1. NCBI lineage: Eukaryota > Metazoa > Arthropoda > Insecta > Lepidoptera > Sphingidae > Deilephila > Deilephila elpenor. The sequence continues at coordinate 15,044,960 of OX457103.1, read as the reverse complement.
AATTGAAATTGCTAAACAAATTTTGACATAAGACTGTCGTATCGTGTTTGTGTTTAGTGTCGGAAGTTACCAAAGTGATTTATAATTGTTTAAATTCTAAAATCTTTGCTAAATCTATCACAAAATGGTGCGGTGTAGCGTACTTGGTTGTAAAAGCGACAGTGGTGTGAAAATAACGGGATTATCATTCCATGAGTAAGTAAATAACTTTAGTAATAATTAATAGTATCCAGCAGTATTTAAATTAACTATTTTGCTATAAAATCTTATAAAAGAGATAACACTGTAATACATTGTAGTTATATTTTTGTTTATCTCAATGTTATTGTAATTTTATAATAAACACGTAAACTTTATAACCTAAAATGTCAGTGTGGCAAGAGTGAGATTGTAGTATTACCCCGTACCCTGTATAGTAACCCGTATAGTTATATATTGTTGATCTATCATACGTAATTTTGTACACTTTGTAAATATATGTATACAGTAATAAATAAAACAATCCTATCTAACTGTTGCATTTTTATTTATCCTTCCTGCTTCCTTGTTTGCAAATTTTGTATCATTCTAAAAAGCCGTTACCTAATAGTGGGTAATTGTACCATACATGGCAACCCTTTTTTTTTTTTTTTTTTTTCTCGCGGGGAAAATCCCTTTACGGACCATCCCACCCCTGAAGGGGCGAGGGTGTGTCGGACTCACCGGCGCCTTCCGAGCCCAGCGAAGATGTTGTGCCGCCCGTGGATGTGGACGGGCGGCCGCTGGGTCGGGTCCCTACTATAAGTCTACGCGCCGAAATACCGACTAAAAACCCCGCGTCGGCCACCATCGGTGCACTTCAGAGACGGCCCCGGGATACCGTTGATACAGAGCGCGCCGGGACCGCCTCTATGTGCACTGCCGCTGAAGCGACGCGACATGAGACGCGTGTTGCGTCACGTCTCGGGGGCCGCCAAGGTAGGGACGGCGGCCCCGCGTGGCCTCTCCGGCGCCGGGTTAGGTGGCATCCCGGCGCCTCCTTCGTCTTCTGTGGCGACGAGCGGGATCGGTCTGCTCCCGATCCCGCTCGGCACTTTCCTTCTGCGACATGACACATTCGCAGAAGGAGAGCATGGCTCGCCACGACCTCTTACTGCCGACCATGGCGGCGACCACGACCGGCAGCGAGAGGTCTCTTCCTACGACCGCGATGAGAGCGCTGCGCTCCTCGTCCCAGGCTGGGCACTCCTCCAGCGTGTGCTGGGCCGTGTCCTCACGGCAGTTGCCACAATGGTGGCACACGGCGGACTCCTCCGCTCCGGCTACGCGACACAGGTACGCACCGAAGCAACCGTGCCCGGTGAGCACCTGCGTCAGCCGGTATGTCGGCGCGCCGTGGCGCCTGTCCATCCACTGTTCGAGGACAGGTCGCACTGCCGCGACGGTCCTCACGCCAGCACTCGGGCTCTCCAGCCTGGAACGCCACTCCTCCACGGCGGTCCTGCGGAGGGAGGCCAACATGGCCTCGACCTCACGGGGGACCAACCTCTGCCCACGCCCGGACGCCTCCTCTCGCCGGAAGAAAGCCGATGAGAGGGTCTTTGCGTCCAGCACCCAGGGCAGAGTTCCCGCCAATACGCAGGCCGCCTCATGCGAGACCGTGCGGTAGCCCCTGATAATCCGCTGCGCCACCATGCGCTGCGGACGATGCAGCAGGCGGACGCAGCGATCGCCCAGGGACTCGGCCCAAACGGGACACCCGTAGAGGGCCATGGACCGCACGACTCCAGCATACAAGTTTCGGCAAGGGATGCCAGGACCATCAGTGTTGGGCAGCAGGCGCCCCAGTGCGCCCGCCGCCCTCACCAACTTCGGCGACAACTCCTCGAAGTGCGCACGGAAATCCCATCGACTGTCGAGGACGAGACCGAGGTATTTCATCCTCGACTCGACGGGAATCCGCACGCCCTCCACCGTGATGTGGGCCCCAGGCGGAGGCCCACACCGAGGACCGTGGAAACACACGGCCTCGGTCTTGTTGAGGGCCACCGTGAGGCCCAGTCGCCGAATCCTGCCCACCACCAGTCCGGTACCGAACGAGGCAAGCAGGGCGGACCTCTGGAATGTCCTGGCCGTCGCTGTCACCAACGTGTCGTCCGCGTAGCAGACGACAGCGACGCCCCGAAGGTTGGTACCACGGAGCACCCAGTCATAGCCGATGTTCCACAGGAGCGGGCCGAGAACCGACCCCTGCGGAACACCGCACGACACCGCTCTGCGATGCCACCCGTTGGCGCCCGGATACACCACGCACCTGTCAGACAAGTACGCGTGCACCAGACGCCGGAGATAGGGCGGCACCTCGTGGTACCGCAGTGCTTCTTCTATGCAGGCCCAGGGCATGGTGTTGAACGCGTTGGCGGTGTCGAGAGACACCGCCACCACGACCTTACCCCGGGACACCGCACGCTCCGCTTGTGCCTTGACCCGCAGAATCGCGTGCACTGTCGACCGGCCCCGCCGGAACCCGAACTGGCAGTCCGCCAGGTCCGGGCCCGTATCCTCCAAATGCTCGACGAGGCGCGCGTGGACTATGCGCTCAAAGAGCTTGCACACCTCGTCGAGCAACACGATGGGCCGGTAGGCCGACGGCGAGTCTGCAGGTCGCCCCTCCTTGCGGAGCAGGACAAGCTTGCCCGTCTTCCACAGCGACGGGAAGATGCCCTGCTCAAGGCACGCGGAGAAAAGGCCGCGGAGCCTCGTACCCAGCGACTCGACGGCCAGCACCCAGACACGACCGGGCACCCCGTCGAGCCCCGGGGCCGAGTTCTTGCTCCGCAGCCGAAGCACTGCCGCCTCTAGCTCTTGCGGCGAAACCTCCGGGATATCCCTTGCCGAAACCAACGACGATGACGCCGGTGGACGTGGCGCCATCGGTGGAGGAGTGAACTCCTCGGTGGCCGGAAACAAGGCCGCGACGACGTCCTCTAAAAGTTCGGTCCGGAGACTCTGTGTCAGTGGGGGCGCCCATGGGCGGAGTTTTCTCAACGCCACACGATACGGACGCCCCCATGGATCTCTGTCCAGAGACCTCCGGAACTCAACGTTCGCCGCGGCCTTCGCTTGCGCGATGGCCACCCGCAGCGCTCTCTTCGCCTCTCTGTGGAGGTCGAGAAGGTGCCGCCCTTGCTCGTCGTCGCCGGGTCTACGTGTCCGACGACGACGGTGCCTGGCGAGTCGGCGGCGCGCGACCTGGCAGGACGCACGCAGCTCAGTGAGCTCGGCCGACCACCAGTACACCTGGCGTTTCGCTGGGAGGCGGGTGACCCGGGGCATGGCCGCGTCGCAGACTCGCGACATCGCCACCCCGAACCATTCCGCCTCTTGCTCTACCCGCACCTGCCCATCCGGTGCGGGGAGCCACGCCTGAATAATGGCGGCTTCCTTCGCGGCCTCCACATCGAGGCGCTTCGCGGCCCAACGTCGGCCGCCCGTGAATCGGGCAGTCGGACCACCACCGGACTGATGGGTGGAGACCTGGGAGGTCGAGACGCTGTACCGAATGTAGAGATGATCGGACAGCGTCTCTTCCTCGACCAAAACCCTCCAGTCCCGAACACGGCGGGCAAGGGCCGGGGTGGCGAACGTCACGTCCACCACCGAACCGCCGTTGTGCCGCACGCACGTGTTCTCCGACCCCCGATTCAGGACGACCAACCCGATGGAGATCGCCCATTCCTCCAGGGCCTCGCCCCGCGCGTCGGTCACCGACGAACCCCAAGCCAAGGATTTGGCGTTGAAGTCGCCGGCTACAAGCACGGGGCGAGGCTGGCTGTCAAGCTGCACCAGGGCCCCCAGGCGCGCGAGAAAGCTCTCGAATTCCGCCTGGGACCTGTTGGGAGAGAAATAGACTCCTACTACCCACACCCCTCCCACCAAGACCGCCACGCATCCCGCACCCTTCGCTACTTTTTCGAAGGGCGGAGAGCCGGCGGCGCCCCAGTCGTCGCGGGCAGGGACAGAGTATGGCTCGGCGACCACAGCCACGTGAATCGACCACTGCGCCAGGGATTGAACAAGCAACTGTTGTGCTCCGACGCAGTGGTTGATGTTCGCCTGGAGGAAATTAAGCTCCATCTAAGTATGGGCGATCTCCATCGCCTCAGGGCGGGACGGTTGCGGCCGCGTCGCAACCCCGGCTCCCACACCGCGTTGAGAACGGTGCGGGACCGAGGAGGCAGCGCAGGCCTTGCCGCCCACCCGGTGGTCCGCGGGTTTACCGGCATCTGCGCAGATTGCGCAGTGCGGGTCCGCGGAACACTCCCGGGCCTTATGGCCCGATTGACCGCAGCGGTAGCAGAGCCCGCTACGGTCGCACTCGCCGGTGCATTGTATCCGCACATGCCCCTTATAGAGGCAGCGGAAGCAGCGAAGGGGCCGGGCCTCGAGCAGCCGCACTGCCGCCGCCACCCAGCCCACCAGGACACGCCCCGCCTTCATGACTTTCTCCGCTGCCTTCGCTGGGCAGCGGAGCCACACCGCACCCAGGCCCGAACGCTCGTCTCGGATCTCCCCGACCTTAACGTCGTCAGGGGAGCATTCGCCGAGACGGGCGATGGCCGCTGCGACTGCCTCGGAGTTTGCTGAGGCGTCCAACCCCGAGACGCGCAGCTCCGCAGTCTTCACGGGCCGGGAGACGCGAACGTCCTCCTCCGACCCGCGAAGGACCTCCCTCATTTTTGCACTGAGGGAGTCGGCCCTCGCCTCCGACTCAGGCCCGGGCACCTCAAAAAGATATGCCCCGGTGGCAATCCGCCTAGATTTCAGCCCGGATGTGATTCCAAGGCTGGCCAGGTCCACCTTCGTCTGGACCTCACGCAGGACTTGTGCGTAGGTGACTCCCCGCTTCAACGCCTCCGGCGTCACCGTGAGTGTCACGGCGGCTTTGCGCGGGAGACGGAGCTGGGGAGCAGCCCTGCGTGGGGCCTGGACCGGCTGTTGGGCCGCCCGGGACTTCTTCTTGCCCCTCTTTGCCACCACAGTCCACGGAGTCTCCGTGGATGTGGCGGGTTGAAGGGGCGGGTGTGGCGTCTTCGACCGAGGCGAGGCGCGCTTCCGGTTGCCTCTCTTGCGCCCGCGGGACTCCCGAGAGGCGACCGGCGGCGGAGCCGTCGAGGCCGCGGTCGGCCGGGTATTTGGTGCCGCCGCAGGGGCAGCTGGTGCGGGGCGGCCAGTGGCCGCAGGGGCAGCATTTCGCTTCCCCGCTCCTAGAGCCGGCCACGAGGCGGCCGGTATCCCCGCGACGGGTGGCTGCGGCTTCGGGGCTGTCTTGGCCCTAGCCCGGTCGGCAGCCAGCGGGGGGCGGAGAATCGGCTCCGGAGGCAGCCGCATGGCGATCGCCTCAAGTTTGGCGTCTACTTTCGCCATGTGCACCTCCAGCAGCTGCCTTAGGACGTCCGCCCCTGGAGCGCCAGATGCCATCTCCGCCGCAGGCTGCCGCTGCGACCCGACCGTCGCCATCAGGTCCTCCAACATGCTGCCCTGCGTGGTGAGGGCCGCCTCCAACGCCGTCACTTTTTGGCGGAGGTCGCGGTTCTCCGCCTCCACCCTGGCGAGCTCCGCAGAGGACGGCTCTTGCGCCAATGCCAGCAGCTCCGACACGCTCTCATTTATGTCCCGAACATAAGTGCCCTTAAGGTGTCGGGACGTGCGAGAGACGTGCTGGAGCCGCTTAGCCATCCGCATGAGGGCCTCACTGCGGATAACCGGCGGCGCCTCCTTTGGAGCCGGCTTTGTCCAAGGATGCGCCTCCTTGGCCTTCCGCAGATCGGCCTCATCCGCCTCCATCGCCTCGGCCTCTGCGATGCGCTCCTTTTCGAGGGCAGCGTCGTAAGCCGCTTGCGCCCTGCCGACGGCGGCGTCATCTTCTCCCGTGCTCCAGGCTGGAGCCGGGGGCCTTCGCATCTGCTTTTTGGTGGCAGCACGGGAGTCCGTTTCCGCCGTACTGCCACCATCGCTAGCCCTCTGCCGCTTCTCCGCAGGACGCGGCCCGCGCGGCCTAGTGCGGCTTCTCTTCGCATGCGAAGAGTCGCTGCTCATCCCGGACTCCGAATCGAAGTCACGGGATGGCGCGTTCCTCTCCGCAGGCACTACCAATGCTGAGGGTGCCCGACTGGACGCTTCAGGTGCATCCGAGTCTGGCAGCCTCTCCACTACCACCGAACAAGTTTTGGATTTTAAGGATAAAGAGTTCATTTTTATTCCCACGAGTATGGGGGAAAGGAAGGTCCGCCCAGGCAGTGCCCCCTGTACCTGGGTAAGCCTAGCGTAACCCGCCAGGGGGTCGGCCGGTACTCTGGCGGGGGTCGCACTAGAGACTGAACTGCCCATCAGCCATGCATCCCTTCGCGGTGCGCCGCCGCTTGGGATTCGGGGTACTTTTTATAGAGGCATCCTCCCTCGCGGTCCGGGCGGTTAAGCCAAGACCCTCGGTCCGGCAGGAGTGCGAGACATGACCACAAACCTCACAACCGGATTACGATATACGACGGCGACCGTGGGAGGGACACTCCCACAGCCCGCCCGGCGGCGGGGTAAGCGCACACCGGGCCCGCCGAGACCTCCGGGACAGAACCGGAGGGTGGCCCAGAGATGGGCCCCACCTAAAAACGACAGATGGAGGCGGCCGCGACAAAAGACAGCGACCGCCAAACCCCCTGCCCTCCCCGTCGGATATTCGCCGTCGGCCATGGTAGTTGCAAATCGCAACTACGATGACCCACGTTGCCCAGGGTGCACCACTTGGAGGTTCCCGACATAGCACCCCATACATGGCAACCCTAAACCAATTAAGTACTTTATTTGTTGTCCCTTTCGGTGGCACAGGGTCACTACGTCTATTAGATTTTTCGTCTATGTAGTGACCCTATGTCACCGAAAGGGACAACCACAGATTACTTAGTACTAGGGACAACAAAATGAAATAAAGTACAGCTTGACAATAACCCTTCCGGTGTCCATAAGGCCACAAATGAGCTTTAAGTCATGATTTATGTGACATCCTCCATTGTGCTCCCATTATTCTCTATTATGTAGAACTGTCAAAAAGTCTATTGTCTAATATTGTCTATACATGGACACCTAAGGGTTAACTAATTTCAACTCTTTATTGTCAAGCTGTACTTAATTGGTTTAGGGTTGCCAAGTATGGTACAATTACCCACTATTAGGTAACGGCTTTTTAGAATGATACAAAATTTGCAAAGAAGGAAGGATAAAAAAAACCAGTTTGATAGGATTGTTTTATTTATTACTGTATACATATATTTACAAAGTGTACAAAATTACGTATGATCGATCAACAATATATAACTATACGGGTTACTATACAGGGTACGGGGTAATACTACAATCTCACTCTTGCCACACTGACATTTTAGGTTATAAAATTTATGTGTTTATTATAATTACAATAACATTGAGATAAACAAATGTATAACTACAATGTATTACAGTGTTATCTCTTTTATAAGATTTTATAGCAAACTAGTTAATTTAAATACTGCTGGATACTATTAATTGTTACTAAAGTTATTTACTTACCCATGGAATGATAATCCTGTTATTTTCACACCACTATCACTTTTACAACCAAGTACGCTACACCGCACCATTTTGTGATGGATTTAGCAAAGATTTTAGAATTTAAACAATTATAAATCACTTTGAAAACTTCCGACACTAAACACAAACACATTACGACAGTCTTATGTCAAAATTTGTTTAGCAATTTCAATTCCGGCCTTGAAAAAACCGGCACGCGGTGCAGGACAGAAAATGTATATTTCGATCTCTTTCTATCTTATAGCAAAACCTACAAGCGGCATCTCTTTCTGTGGGACTGAATAGGCACTATACAGCAGTCTATTAGATTTTTCGTCTATGACTCTCCCTTATAATGGGAAGGCAAAGAGCTCTTGCCCGTACAGCCTCGTCATTTACACACTGCACTGATATCAAAACACAGATTATCATGGACGTAGTGTTGTCCTGAAATAACACATATTATGTTGGTGGAATAAGGTTTAATTTGCTATGATAAAAGACATGGAGGCAAAACGAGCCGAGCGAGATAGTACATGGAGTTCTGTGTCCCTTTTCATTTGCTTGCCAGACCATTTTTTTTTTGTCAGGCATTTGTTTCAGGTCTGAGTGTTTGAGACCAAAAAGACTTCCGCAGATCCTGATACCCACGACACAAGACTTGATCTTAATGTGGGGTCTGTGTGTGTGTGTGTGTGTGTGTGTGTGTGTGTGAGTGCGTGTGTGTGTATTATTATTCAATTGAATTTTATTATTTACCATATCAGCCAATTCTATTAATTTTCTGTTTTTCCCAAAATTATAGTTACCCTATTAGAGCGGGACACAATCCTCTACTCAACATCTCTCACTCGGCTCGTGCTTTTCGATCAGAGTGCGCAGTCCTGTTTGTATTATACGTCCATGATCGAAGCACATATTGGTTTATTCTTTGATTGTCGATAATTGATTGACAACATTTAAATAAAATCTAATTATTTAAAAATATCTAGGTTATTACTTAATAATGTTTTTTTTAAATGATAAAAGATATCAAATTTTAATACATACCCAACTTTAAAAATACTGCGCAATCGACATTTTACGGGAAGTGATGATATTTACTTTATCTATATTGAGAATGCAAATGTATACTCAAATAGGATGAAAATAAGGAAGTAATTCGCTTGCTTTATATTGGCTTGAAGTTCGTTCAATTGGTTAATCATGAATAGTGACAGTACCGCAGACAGCTCAGGTCTCAGAGGGTTTTGCATCGAATGTTTTGTGTGCGGGAGGGGGCTTGTTTTTAGCAACAAGGTCGTTCTTTGTGTCAAAAATTCTGTTGCTCGTGACGGATAATAGTTTCAAATATTGACTTATTACAGATACATACTGTATTGTGTTCGATTATTTTAAAGTGTATTGCGTGGATGTCGTGTGTAGCTATTAGATTTTAGTATAATCGTAGTACGCAGCGACGTTCCAATGAGTTTGGGAGGAGGTCCAAACACCGAGGGCTCAAATGCAGGAGGAATATTTGTTCAATTTAATCAAGATTGCACGTAAGTAACTTGTATTGTAATGGTTTAAGTAAGCGTGGGAGGCCAGAGATGCGCCAGCATAAGGCAACAGCGCCCAAGGTTTCCGGACGAGGACGAGCCGAGTCTTGCGAAAACGCGCAGTGTTACGAATTAGCGTAGTTTTTGCTTGGGTACTACGTATTGGTTGCGCGATGATGCAATATGTCATTACCAGCTGTTTCGTAATGCGCTCCCTTACGATACCCTTGCAAACAGGCCCGTCCCGAAGCTGAGTGCGTTGTTTGTTGTTCCGTGTTAGGCTTAGTGGGCCAATGTGTCATGTATGGTGCGTGTGCGCCGTGCGATGTACTGAACGGCTGGGCGCAGAGTTGTTGTCAAACAGCGGCAGTGTTTGCGTCGTGTGTGAATCAGCTGATCCGTTTTCGTCACTGCGACGCGTTGTACTAGTCCAAGACATTGTAAAATCTATTTTTGTTGCTTCCTCGACATTCAAATGTCTTGCAGATAGTTTGACTAAAGAACTAAACAACAATTAGATACACCTACACACAGACACATAATTATTAACTATTGTCATTTTCATCCTGCCTAAAGCTATTTTTAATTTCATTATGGTTTAATGTTTATTCCTTTGCATTAGCACATTCAGTGTTTTTTGTATTATAGGCATTTATTTGGTATTTTATTCATTACTTTTACTCTGTCCATTCATAGTCATGTTATGATTTGCCAGTGTTATGTTTACTCTGGAATTTACTGCACTTTTTTGTTTGATAGCTGAATTTGTTGGAACAGTTAATTGAAATGTTGCAAACCTAAAAATTGTAATAATTTTACCAAATTTCCAATAAAGTCCTTAAAAAATAATTTTATTTCAATGCATTTGCAAAAATCTAGGAAACCTTATTTTTCTTTTCTTAACTGATAAAAAATATGTGTTGTAGATTTAGTATTTTTAAGGGACAATTACTGTACATTATTTGTGTGGTCATCTAAGGTTATAGATAAATACATAATATTATGTTCCTGCATTCGCAAGTAGTCAATCGATGTGCCATTAGTGGCACTCACATATTTCTAAAGTTGTTTCTATCAAATCTTACAATAGGGAGTGATCTTATTGCCGTGCAAGCCATATGTTGAAGTCCTGGGTTATTCATATGTGATATTTCAGCTTGAAAAATTAAAAAAAGGTGTGCCTGATCAGAGAATTATGTCCATGAACAGGTTTTATATCTCATACATGTTTATGTGAGGCCCCTGTGGGCTCTTTGGGTTTCAGACCAATACACAATAAAACAATCTGACATATGCAACAAATTGTAGTAAGAAATGCGTCGGGTGATAATTTAGTGAATATGTTGTCCAGGTCGCTGGTAGCAGGCAGCACAAGTGGTTACCATTTATTTGCACTCACACCAGATGATGGTGTGGAGGAGATATACGCGAGCCGCTCGGGACAAGAAACATGTCTTGTTGAGAGACTATTCAGCAGTTCCCTGGTGGCTGTGGTCACCGTCTCCGCTCCCAGGTGGGTAACAATTGTTGTGATAATATATTTCCTTTTTTTGAATACTTAAAAACAAAAAAAAAGATGTTAATGGTGATGGGCAATACCATGTGACCTTACTTCAGTAAGATAACACATTTACATTGTGTTGTGCAATTACTCACCTCTTTAAGTATTGTATTAATCACATAGTTTATTGAAAACTTGTGAAATGGTATGTCTTATATGTGGATTTTGTTTTGCTTTTAATGTAGGAGAAATATAATAGTAACACTAAAAAAAATATGTTATTATAATAATATACATATATATTCTTGAAAATGGAATCAATATATTAATACCTTAATTGTGAATGACTCATATTTACTCATTTATATCTTTCTTAAAGAGGCTTTCCTGCAGGCATGCAATATTATGGATTCTACTGTATCTATTCTTCTATACATACCTATGTATAATACATTTGTAACCGGTTGATGTCTGTACATGGAAGATAAATGAGAAAAACTAATATGGCGGGTCTGTAATCTGTATTAACATATTGGAACCTAAAACAATGATTTTTAGATTTTTTGTATTGTATTTTATTTGTCTGTTTTTTTTTTGCGGTTGTGCGCTTTGATCTCAGGAACGGTTTAACAGATTTCGATGAAATTTGGTATGGAGGTAGCTGACACTCTGGATTTACACTTGGCTGCTTTTTATCCCGAAAAAATTGTGTTCCCGTGGGATAAGGAAGAAATCCCGATATATTTGTTCACATATCACACAAATATTTGTCTCGGTTCGGGGATCGAACCCGCGGCCTCTCAAACTGCGCCACGGAAGCCGTCAATATCCATAAAAAATGACTGCTTGCTAATTTATATCTATAAACAATAAATAAATTTGTAACCAATCGATGTCTGTGCATGGAAGATAAATGAGAAAACGAATATGGGGGTATATTAACGTGGAAATGAATAGAAATGAAAATAATTTATTGAATCCATTTAAATGTTCATTATTATTTAGATTCAGTCATTCTTTGAACTACCACCCGGTTTGGAAAGCGGTCTTCACTAGAGAACAACGGGCAAGATTAACTCTAGTGTTCCTCTTTTCAAAACCAACTTACAATGTACTGATTATTATTACAATTACAAGTTGGTTTAAATTAGAGCAGTTCATTAATAATTTGTTATAATATGCAAGCAAGATATATTTTAAATACGAATATGTTTACTTTATATTTAATATGGCTGAGATAAGCTACTGGTGGTAGGTCTCTCATATGTGAGAGGCCGCCTGGGTGGGTACCACCGCAATGTCAATTTCTCCCGCCAAACAGCAGTGTTAATGCGCTGTTGTGTTCCGGTTTGAAGGACATTGTAGCCAGAGTAACTACTGGACATATTGAGACTTAACATCTTATGTCTCAGGATGGCGAGCGCAGTGGAATTCCAAGGATTGCCTTGTAATTCATAGTGTTGTTTGGTTTTGCTACTGTCCATGAGCGGTCGTATCGCTTACCATCAGGCGAATGGCATGCTCGTCTCGCCATTCATTGCAATAAAGAAAAAAAAAAAAATAAGCGAAGTAACCCATACGAGCCCTAACGAGGAACCAGTATATTCTGTTTCGCCAACGCAGTAAATAATTGTAAAAGCGTTAAGTAATCTATACATCAATTACAATGTAAGCAAATCGGTCAGAACAGTCCACACAAGCAGCGACCGTTGTCCGTTCACGAGTATGACGCATGTGCCAGCCATCGGCCTCCTCAACCATGCTACAGGGAAGCACACGACGCCACCGCTAGCACAGACTTTCAAGCGAGCATGACATACCTAATCGTTACCGAACTTAAAACAATGATTGTTAGAATTGTTTTTTGTTTGTTGTTTTGTCTGTCTGCCTTTGTGCGCGCTAATCTCAGGATCAGCCGAACCAATTTCGCTTAAAGGTATTTAAGTAGCTGACACCCTGGATTAACACATAGCCTACTTTTAATCCCGAAAATTTTAGGTGTCCCATGGGTTGCACAAGGAATTCAAAATTTTTTTTGTAACTTTTTTTAAATCGACAGGCATGGGATGTGATAGGACGGGACTGGGTGGGACGGGAAAAGTAGTACAGAGAACGGAATTGAGTTTGAATAAAGGTAATACAGTATGGGAAATAATATGGCCTGGACTCGGAAAGTGTCTGCACCCTGGCGGAGCCGGGCCGGCCTAGTGTCTGTTCTTATCTTATTACACAAAAAATTCGTGTCACGTTGTTTAATTACGATGTACTTCTCAACTACTGAACCGATTTTGATCCAACTTGAGAGATAAAATAGTTAATATCTTAATTTTTACTCGCAATATTTTTTTATTGCAAATTATTTGTTTATTTTAAAGACGTCCAAACTTTTAGAACCAACCAACGTAAAATGATCTGTCTTTTATTGACAGGTGGGGAAACGGAACAAAAGTAAAAAAAAAACAATAAATAATATACGGATATTTACGGCGTCATTCGCTTATTTTTTAAGTGTCAAATAAAACGCTGTCCATGTCTACAAATATTGCCCATGTTTTTTTGAAAAGGTTGCAACAATTTAGTGTTCCGTCATCGGTGCCGATCACTGTAATAATCTTTACATACACACCAACTTGTCGTGTAAATAACTTAATCTGATGTGATATCGCACAACCTTCTGGCAATTAGTATCGATAAGAGTAAATAGCGACATAAACAAGATAGTACGGCGAGCAGCGACGCGCACCGAGCCACCGCGCGACTTGTAAACAAAGCTGATGCTCAAAACAAAGGAGTTCAATGCACCGGTGACGCTGCACGCACGATGCCCCCTTGCCACACCCACAGGACATGCGTAGGCTTCTGCATGCAGCCTGTCCATCCACCGGCCACCCCAGCGAATCCCGTGAGCCACGGTCAACACTGGCGTGCAATGAATACACACCGAAACTTGGCGAATCTCTTTGGGACCCTGGCTATTACTATTTACTAATCCGCAACAAAATCTAATAGGTAAATATTAGTAGGTATCATCTTATTTCTTTAGTAAGAAAAAAGTGGGTTGGGTTATTATTGTCTACTTCCTTCCCCAGCAAGGCGTATAACATATATACATACATACATACATACATACACAGATATGTGTAAGTAATTACCTATATAACCGTCGGCGCCTTGAATGAGTACTGTTATATACTACTTCAAAACGTGGCGCGAGGGTAAGTCAACGCGACGGCTGTGAAACCGCCACGATCCCTGCACCGAAATAAATGTTAGTGCCATCCTGGATACCCCAGTATTTGCTTCGGATCCGGGTATTTGTGAGACCGAAACGTCTCTTGCAAGTTCATACCCACAACACTAGACTTTGATCTTCCTTTGGGTCAGAATTACGTATGTCGTAGAAGAAGCCAAAATCCCAACTATCCGTACACCTAATGTTTTTCTTAAAGACGTTGCTATCCAAGAACTTTGCTGCGTTTGAAGTTTCGAGTGTTACTATTAGGCGACCAAGTAAGCTTTTCATGACGTAAATATGTAAACATAGTGATTGAGCACGAGTTCACTGTTAACTTTACGAACTGACTGGTGTATATTATATGTAATACTAGCGGCCCAGCCCGGCTTCGTCCGGGTGCATATAGTTTTTTAGTCCAGTCTATATCAACAACATTATTATGAGTACTGACGGTTTTATATTTAAACTCCGTGCCCGCCGTCGATTATATTGCTTTTCCCGTCCCGCCCTGTTATTTCTCGTTCTCTCCCTTCTCATTCTCATTTCCAAAAAGTAACCTATTGCGTTAATCCAGGGTGTCATCTACCCGTATACAATATTTCATCATAATCGGTCTAGCATACATAATATAAACTTTCGCGTTAATAATATTAGTAAGTATCCTAAAATTATTTCACCCAAGTTTTTTCGTTTGTAATAAGGAACTGAAATATAAATATTCATAGAAATATCTTCAGCGGTTTTGATTTCCTTATAAAATTTCAACTCTTATTTTAACCCCATTAAGGTTAATTATAAGAAAATAAAGTATGCAGATATTTTTGTTTTTAAATGAGTAACTAAATACCAAGTTTGACATCTGTAATTTTAACGGTTTAGATTTTCCGGATAATATTTCATCCCTTATTCCACCCCCATAATACTCATTTTCTAAAATTATTGCACACTATTATTTTTAATTTATAATAAGAAACTATATAAATTTTCATACAAATAGATTCAGCGGTTTCGATTTTTCATATTAAATTAAAACTCATATTTTAACCCCTATCTTTTAACGCAAATATTTTTGGAACGAAGTTCCTTATCGCGCGTTGCGAAAGGGGGCTAGACGGAAAAAATTAAGACCAAAAGTTTTTACCGACACTTTTATTCCACAATTGAGTTTGATATTCTAAATTTAAACATTTAGGAACTTATTATTTGTTTTTAATTATTTGCTTATTATTTAATATTTTTAACCAACTTCAAAGGACGTTATCAATTCGTTTAGTTTTTTATTATTTATGTATAGATTGTATAGTCTTTGTATAATGGCTATACAGTGTCTAATGTATAGTCTACGTGATGACTGTTATTATTGGAACAAAGTTCCTTATCGCGCGTTGCGAAAAGGGGCTAAACGGAAAAAACTAAAACAAAAGTTGTAACGACACTTTTTGCAAAGTTGTAAGCCGTGCGGCGTGCGCGTGTTTCTCTGTCTCTCTCTCTCATAGAAAGCAAGCCAGTTATTTTCGTTCCGTCTTTCTATTTCGCATTGAACAGGTTTTTTATACATAATAAATAATAAAAAATAATAAATCGAGCTTCGTTCCATCCGGGTATCCCTTGACACCTCTTAAGTTTTTTTATTTTTAAATTAGCAACTAAAGGGCTAAGTTACCTGTAACTTCAATGGTTTAGAATTTTCCATACAAACTTTCATCCCTTGTGTTACAAAAAATAGTAGCCTATGTTTTTTCCAAGTTCTAATCTATCACGGAATGAAATTTCATTAAAATCGGTACGGTGATTTAGGCGTGAAAAGGTGGCAGTATAATATTAGTAATGATGATGCGTGCGTTATGCAGTCGTCACAATAAAATATCTCTGTTTTTACCCTGTTTTAGATCACGACCCAGAGCAGCGCACATAGATAATAATTTGTCATTCAATTTAATACACTCTTATTATTTGTAATCCACATACGTATGACGCAACACTAAAGCCAAATGTGGCAACTACACTGACACACGGACTTTGTGGACGAGTTTGATGGAAGTCACGCGGCCTATTAAATAACAGGGAACTATACTTATTGTTCTGTTCCAAGGCAATACGCACACAAATTGTATTAGTCCAGTGGCAGAGGTGTGTGGAGGTTCCGTGAGGGTCGCGTGGCGCGTGTGTAGTGCATACAGACGTAAGTGCGCACGCGCTTGCATGGCCGTGGTCCGCCGAGCCGCGCCGCTCCTTCTCTTTAACAAATGTACGAACACATCAAGGTTACTAGTTTGGCACGTCGTTTTGTCAAGGGTGTTAAGTACGTGTTATCTGCGTTCTCGACATCATTGACAATATTATGAGTATTAAGTAACAACTGCGCAAAGAGCGCCATTGTAACAGCTGACGCAGCGTATCCAGCATTCAGCAATATACTAGTATTATGTAGAGACTAGAGACTATTAGAGACGCGGTCACCAACGCATGCGACGTTAAAAAAGGCGCGATATTTTCGATTTATAAATCAAATGTTGCTTCTAATTTAATTTTATCTGTTCGGGAGTATAGGTACTAATGATGTAAGTAAATAAAAGTGGACTGTAATTAAATTCTGGTACTTATAATCATGCAATAAAACAAAATATTTCTAATAAACTAACGAGCGTCGCGAGTGGAGTCGTTGCGCGGAGTGCCGCGCCGCGCCGCGGCGTCCGTCCACTCCTGAACAGTCGGGATTCTTCGGCCCACGTCGCGTCGGTAGATGCGCATGCACCGACAGTTCCTATTATTACATTCTTCAATCTTTTAAGGGTTTCTTATATTAACGGCCTTATACATAGACAAATTTAATACCTATTTTATCTATCGAATGTTTTGTCCCTTTCGAACGACTTTAGAATTTAGTTTGAGCCAAGAAGACAAAACGTTCGATTACTTAACTGGGTTTTAAAATTGTCTATGAGTGGAACTTTCAACTTTACGAATTTCGTCCTATTTCCACACTTCTTTTTCTTTCCAAAGCCGTTTTATCTATACACAACATAATGATTTCCTCTCCAAGAATAACCTCTTAAATGTTTTCCAAGCTTGGATTCGTCCTGGTCATAATACGACATCTACTTTGACCTATATTACAGATGGCATCATATATCAGGCATGGAGGAGTGCAAGCTGCGGTCTTAGCTTGGCTAGACTTCAGCAACGCCTTTAATACCTTCGGGCTTCGACTATGACATTTTATTTTCCATGCTACTTTCTCTTAACATATCTCCAATGGCTGTTGATTAGTTTTGAAATTCCTGTATACGTGTGGAGGAAAACTTTACTTCCTGGTGCCCCGTATCTGCTGGCGTACCTCAGGGCGGCGTGCTATATCCTCTACTCTTCGCCGTACCTTGTTCTATTACAAATCTCTGACGCTCCTCGTACCACCTCTACGCTGATGATCTCCAGATATATTATGTATACTCAAGCTCCTTTCGACAGGATGATCGATGCTATCACTTCTTTATTTGTATATGTATAACAAAGAATAAATAAAAATCAAGCTCACGACGACTTACCTTAGCACACCGAGATGGAGGGAGAGAACTACGTAATACACGCAACTTACACAATTTATTTACTAAACTTAGACAATATTTCCATAAGCCGAAAACACAGAACTTCACAAATTCATAACCGATATAGATAACAAATTGACTCCACTTAACTTGCACGATAGAACAACCCAACCAAACCAATGTATCACCACCACAAAACAAACTGGATCGGAGATCCCAAAAGTCTCTGCATGGGCGTCACCTCGCTAATCTCAGCCAAAGCCATGTCGATAAATATGCATCGATCGAGTGGCTGCGGCCAGGAGAACTGTTTCCGGATACAGAGGCTTCTGTGGCCGCTATCCTGTACCAGTTAATAAACACCTGGAACTATCAGAAAATCATTATTAAAGCTCATGACCTGCTCATTGGTCTGTGTCGACGATGTCATAACGTATCAGTGACGATACACACATCACCGGCGCCTGTTTAATCTATTGCACAAACAGATTACAGGCACGGCCACGACCAAGTAGCCTCCATCATACACCAACACCTAGCATTCAAATATTCACTTATTACAGATAAAACCGCTTATTAAAAGTAAGCGTGTGATATATTAGAATCTGCTCACTATAAACTTTACTGGGACCGAACTATTATTACAGACAAGACGATACATTTTAACAGACCAGATATTCTTTTGTATGATAAAAATAATAGTACAATATATTTTAATAGACATATCATCGCATTTTCTTGCCTGGCCCAAATTCTCGCGGAAATATGTTTTGTCCTACTATTGTGTGTGACGACTGCACTGTCCAGTCTCAACTAATAATGCTCTGTAGGAAATAGAGAAGCATTTGAGGTTTTACTATTTTTCCCTATTGTGTAGTTGTACCAGGGAACTGTTTCCCACGGTGTTCTTATGTATTTGAAGCGTGACTTGTTTATTATTTTTTTTACGGTCGTTGTTTGCGATAGTCGCACAAGAGGGAGGCGCGGGCGGCTGGCGCGGCGTGCTCCAACGGCTAATTAGTGTCGATAGAGGTGTCGGTTATATAAATGCGCTAGCGGCGGCGCCGTGGCCGTGGACCTGAACTTGCGGCGGGAACGAACGCGTCACTATTACGCGGCGCGGCGTGACACGCACGCTCCGCGTACCTGCACAGTACATACTACTTGCCGGCAGCTGCATACTACAAAACAACGTCCTACATCAGTTCACCGCTTGAGGAAGTTCCGATACCAATCGTTTACTTTCCACCCTTCGAAGAGACT
This sequence comes from Deilephila elpenor, assembly GCA_949752805.1. Taxonomy (NCBI): domain Eukaryota; kingdom Metazoa; phylum Arthropoda; class Insecta; order Lepidoptera; family Sphingidae; genus Deilephila; species Deilephila elpenor. The sequence goes on along the minus strand of OX457103.1, from coordinate 15,026,294 downwards.
ACCATTCGCATGTCATCCACACCGACTACGTATTAGTCATTTTTCACACGGCTTCACTGGTTGTAAATCCCTGAGGGGAACCAAATATATTTAATAATGCGCGTGTCAATAAAGAGTAAGTACCTAATGTTAAATGTTCATGGAATAACGCAATATCTTCTCAGTGTTGTTTTTATGCAACTAAAAATACCTACCGTCTTTGATAGTGATACTGAACTTGCACCGTCGCTCCGCCTACCTTTATACATAATTACTAACAAAGAACATAATGAGTGTGGTTATGATGATGCTGCAAGACATGACATAATTATTGACGACGACATATTCTCGCGGTGTATCGCACATCCACGGCGCAATGGCGCGACTCCCGAGTGTGGTCGTGAAAGCGCTGTGCGCGTGTCTCGACCGCCACCTTCGCCTGAAATGTTTTGTGCGAATTAAATTTTTATTCTTGTTTTATTTATAATATTCAACCGAATTCGATTTCCCGTAATTGCGGAATTTTCTCAAAAATTTACAACATCACTGTATTCGTGGTTCTTCGAGCCGCTAGTATATTATAAAGAGGAAAGATTTGAATTTTTGCATTGAATAAGCTCTGAAACTGCTGGACCGATTTAAAAAATCCTAACACCATTAGAATCCTATATTATTCTATAACGGTGTAGGGATTTTTTTTTTTTCATTAAAAATTGTAGCGTTACTTTTATTTCGAGAAAACTATTTCACGCGGACGAAGACGCGAGCAATATTATGGCTGCCATACACGCTACGGTCCATCGGAAAGGTCGACCTGTGCAGATATGCCTGCCCAGGTATACCGTAATGTGTGTGGGAATAGACCTGTGCAGTTTTTTGAGCCTGTGCAGGCGACCTGCGCAGAATCGAAAATCAATTCTTTCGATTGACACCGTACGGCGTACCTGTGCGTGTGTGCCTGTACTCCGGTCGCCTGCGCAGGTCGCGTCAGTTGTTGTCTAGCATGATCGATCAACGTCCCTTAAAACATTTACGATCCTTTATAATCTATGCTTATACCATTACATGACATTAGCAACCCCCATACATACCCCGCAAAAAAATTACATCGATTGTATTATTTTGTTATTTTTACAAATAAATTGGCAAAATAATAAAATCGATGTAAACTTAGAAATACTTACGCTTGTGGCAAGGCGTTCCAAACAAGGCTGAATGCCACCACCTTTGCCTGACCCCGAACAATGTTAAAAAAAAAAGAAATGTTTTTGTTTTTGCATCTTTTATCTTTAAAATTAAAGCAAGGCCTAGCAATGCCAGTGCGTCATCGTCCTCATTCGATGCCATCGCAAAAAGAACTGAAGACCGCTCCGGTACACCGTAACATTCCCATACACGGTACCGATGTTCGGTCTACCTGCGCAGGCATACCTGCACAGATGACCTCTCCGGTAGACCGTAGTGTGTATGGCTTACATTAGTAGGGTGTTACTAGCAAGTTAAGGGCCTCTTTTACCGAGGTGTTTAGGTATTAAACGTCATCTCACTCCGCACACCCGGAGCTCGGCGCACAGCGCACACTGACATCAGCCGACGCCACAGTTCAAATGAGTACAGCATGCTAACTCACCATGCCATTTCAAAAATTTCTCATGAACGCTCCCTAGTTCGTAATAGGAATGTACATTGATTATATCTTTTATTTAACGTGGTTTATTTATTTAATTGTTCGTGTGAGGTATTTTAAATTGTTCATTATATTGTTTGATAAAATGCTTTATTATTACATTATTAATGTGATATGTTTTAATTAAATTAAATTAAATTGTTACTTTGAGTTTTACGGTTGTTTACTATAGACTTACATAATTAATATACACCGTTTTTTCCATTATACTTGACGCATTCGCGACTGCTGTCCGCTACCGGACATAGCCTCACCATTTTTTCCACAGCACACAGCGCGCGCTATTTGCTATTTTCTGCAATTTATAACCAATAGTGTCCCACAATTTCTCCCAAGTCATCGGTCCATTTGATGGTAAGTCTCACATTGCACTTTCCATCATGTAGTAGGTACTTAGTTATTATTATTGAATTTCATTAATATTCTGCATTTCTTCCCACCACAACCTGTCCTGCTCAATCCCGTCTGTACCGTCACTTCCCGATCGGTCCCGTTCTATCCTTTGTATTTCCAAGCCTTTATATTTTCTCCTATCCCATCAAAAGAAATGTATCAGCTATCCCAGTAATTTTGACTATGCTTTTAGAATATCGACACTAAGAGAGGGAAATATCGATTTGAGACAAGTCGCATCAATAACAATTTTTTTTTATATTTTTGCCCAAATTCTGCCTATAAATTTAATTTATTCGAACAAAGAGTGTCTCAGATATAGATTTATAAAACAATCGGATTAATAATTTAAGACCACAAAATCACGGCCACCATTTAAAATTCTGAATACGAATTAAAATTTTTGAAGTACCTATAGGAAACTAAAAAAAGATTGAATTTTTTGGTATGTATTTTAGTTTTCTATGCCTTGCAATAAAGGCGGAAAACCGAAGCGCGCGCTTTTGCACTATTCTTCTGTCAAGTCAGAAATAAACTAGCATCTCCTGGACTGTTTGTTTTATTGTGCTTCCACATTAATATCAATATTTATTTTTTTCTCGAACGTATATAATAACATATGTATAAAGATTTCCCATCTAAATTATTTCTACCAATTCATTCCCGTCCCAAGCGCGGCGCGGCGCTAAAAAAATTGTTCGAAAAAATCAATGCCTTTTCGCCTCGTTATGTCCAATAAAGAAAACTAAGCATGCCATTATTTTTGTAATTATGAGTTTTTGACATTAATACATTGAAGTGGTTATGTATTTCAATACAATATTACGACCCTTATTACACCCCCATAATATTCTTTTTTCATAATTGTTAGTCGTCATTATTAACACGCTTTTACTAGCTTCGCCTGTGTGTAATTCTTAATAACTTCCGAAAAATAGTAAATTTAATATAAATAATATTGTAACAAATATCTTGTAAATAGAAAAAAAGTACTCTGTGTATTTGTCATAAGAGCTATTTAAATGCCTACGTGACCAATAAATGATTTGAATTTCAATCTAATAGAATAGTTCTTACATAGGTTCATTGACTCGTTTTTGAAGACGCAATTGTATGATAGTGCTCTCTCTAGATATTAAATACTCTAAGACGTAGAGATTACCTTAAATATTTTCCATACAATGACATTGTAATACTGAATCTATTATATCAATAACTTCAGTTTCATTGAACATGTCATTCATATTTTAAATGTCAATTTTATTAAGTACAGTATATCAAAGGAATTTATTTTTACTGTGGCGCATTTACGCTATTGTTTTAATGTATTTCGCAGTGACATTTCGTGAAAAAATCGGCGTGGGTCCAACCTCGATGACGCCTCGGCGTCGACTGACGAGCTGGTTCGAACGCGTGCATTGCTAAAAATTTTAGTTTTTATTTCTTTATAAAAAAATTACACCAATATTTAAAAATGTTTTCTTACAGATCCCTAAAAAAATAAAAAGCCTATCTTTTGATACAATTTTTACATGATTTTGATAGAATCTCGCAGTATAAAACGTGTTTGAAAAAGCGATTTAGACCCATATTTGTGGTGATTTTTGATCGAATTTATTATTATAATTTATGTTTCTGGCTTTACAATTCCCTCGGTTGTATTCCCAATTTTGCCTTAATGCTTGTTTTTTATGTATAAGTTGTATATCAACGGAGCTACCGATGTTTAAAAAAGGCAAAAATCGGTATAACCCGCCCTTAAATAAGAAATTAATGTGAACATGTCACGTGTGGTTGCAGGAAGCTGATAGTGTGCCACTACAAGAAGGGCACTGAAATATGCAACTACAGCTACAGTAACACCATCCTCGCGGTGAAGCTCAACCGCTCCGTAAGTAACATGAGGCGCGAGTAGTGATGGTGGGAGCGTGTGGTTATGTTGAACGTGCGCGCACGTGTTGCAGAGGCTCATCGTGTGCCTGGAGGAGTCGCTGCACATCCACAACATCCGCGACATGAAGGTGCTGCACACGATCCGCGACACGCCGCCCAACCCGCGCGGCCTGTGCGCGCTCTCGCCCTGCGTCGACCACTGCTACGTGGCTTACCCCGGCTCCAGCGCCGTCGGCGAGGTGCAGATCTTCGACGCCGTGCACCTGGTACGTGCAGTCCCCTGCGACTCGATGCGAGTGCGCGGCGAGTGCGCTGACCGCTGAGCCTTTGTTTACAGAACGCCAAGTGCGCGATCAGCGCGCACGAAAGCCCGGTGGCTGCGCTGGCGTGGTCCATGTGCGGGCGGCGGCTGGCCACAGCGTCCGAGCGCGGCACCGTCATCCGCGTTTTCTCAGTGCCGGAGCGCGTGAAGCTGTACGAGCTGCGGCGCGGCGTCAAGCGCTGCGTGTCCATCGCGTGCCTGTCGTTCAGCGCGTGCGGCACCTACCTCGCCGCCACCTCTAACACCGAGACCATCCACGTGTTCAAACTGCAGGTATTAACTCGCCTACATGTAACGCTCGGTGCAGAGCGCAGACGCAGCGCGGTGTGTGACGTGTGTGTGTGGTGCAGGAGGGCGCGGAGGCGGGCGCGGGCGGCGCGGCGAGCGCGGGCGCGGGCGAGGCGGGCGCGGCGGAGGGCGAGGCGGGCGGCTGGATGGGCTGGCTGTCGGCGGCGGTGTCGGCGGGCGCGGGCTACCTGCCGGCGCACGTGGCCGACGTGCTGGCGCAGGGCCGCGCCTTCGCCGCCGCGCGCCTGCCGCGCACCGGCTACCGCGCCGTCGCAGCAGTCACCAAGTCAGTTCACGTCTATGTCTCACCTCTGCTTTATCCTTATACAGATACTTTTGTATTACTCTTGTCAAGTACTATAATTTACTTATGTTGGAATTTGTTGGATATTATATGCGATTTATATTATCGGCGCTAGCTCCGCATGTCTTCTAAATATCGTTACGTGAAAATGTAGTATTTCTCAGCAAAGAAAATACGACCACACAAGAAGATATGAGTAAATATCGAGATATGAGTGGATGTCGATATTATCGAGATGAATATCTCACAAATACTCCGATGTTAAGCCTTAACTCCAACGGAACTGGAGTCAATTATTAAGAGTGACTGTCAGCGTGTGTGTGTGAGCAGCGTGTCGCGCGCGCCGCGGCTGCTGGTGGCCACGGCGCAGGGCGTGCTGTACGTGTACGCGCTGGACGCGGGCGAGGGCGGCGAGTGCGCGCTGCTGCGCACGCACCGCCTGCTGGACGCCGCGCCGCCGCCGCGCGCGCCGCTGCCGCCGCTCGCGCCCGACGGTGAGTGTCCCGCCGCGCCCCGCGCACCCCGCCCCCACCCCCGCCGCGCTCGCCCGACGCCCACACTAACTCGGCGCGGCGGCCCGCGCGGACGTACTGCTCCGTTGCGGGCTCGCCACTCGCCGCACATTCGCTCTCACCTTTTCTTTCTCTCTTTCGTTTCTTACTCCCCCTTTGTTCAGTTATGATCATTGTTTCAAATGGATTTATTTAGTCCCGTCGACGCTCGCGTGTTGATGTGCGACACCCCGACCGAGTTTCTTCCAGCCCGCGTCCTGTCCCTCCTCCGCTCCTGCCGTCACTGACGGCCGGCGCCAGTTTACGCCTACTCCACAAGCTCTATGACTATAATACTGCATAGCAATTAGCGACGTGGCCGCGTGTGCCGTGCAGTTCAGTGACGAAACTCTTGGTTATATTCGGTACGGAGCAAAAGGAGATTGTGCGAAAAGAATAAGTCCTTTTGAAATGAAATGCGCATCGCCTTGCATCTTCCGCTGCCCGACTCCCGCCGCGTTCCACACGATCCCTCCGAGCCTCATCATCCTTTCACACGATGGAATCGATGTTTTCCTTTCGAGTCATCCATAAATAATTAGAACTAAATCGATAGTTATTTTTCGTTGGCCATTTTAATATTTATTCATATAATTTATTAACTACATTTTTTACTTACTACACTTCTCAAGTCCACTCTAGTTCATCATCATGCCGACTTACTCTAGTCGATTAGTTACTGCTCAATGGAGTATGTAGCGTGTATGCTACTGCTGTATACTATACACAATCATGTTGAATAACATGCAGTCCCGCAACCAAAACGAACAACTACCATTACATACTTTTATTTACAAGTTAGTCATAGTATAGTTTACTACGCACTAATATAGAAGTGCCTACACAGAAACAATGCAGTTCATACAATATTATGAAGGACATAGGTTGTAGACACAACACGCGCGTCTCTACTTAGCCATACAATTTGAACAATATTATTTATCGGTTAGCAGCCCCTTTGTTTTATCGGCAGCGCAGAAACTGCAGTCGTGGGTATGAGTTCCTCTCCGAGCAATGAGCAATGCATGACTTGCCAACGAGTTTACTTTACACGCTCTTGACACAGTGGCTCGACTAACAATCACCAAATGACTATATATATATATATATATATATATATATATTATTTTTTTTATTTCTTTTCGGGTGGTATATTTTATCCTAATTTAAAGTTAGTCAGCTTAGAGCAAAATCATTCCGCATCGTGCGTGATGTAAGTATAGTAACAATTACAAATACATACATATGTACAACAGAACAACGCTAAAAACAAAGTATTAGGGCCAAAAGTAAAAACTCGAGGATGCGCCATTAGCTATTTTTATATTTCCACGTTCTCTTTCATGACATGATACAATATTATCTGATTAAAAAATCCCTTAGGAAAAAGAAATTTTAGAAAATAATCATATTGTGTTTAATTCATGAGAAATAAACACTGAAACAATGCAAAAATGTTCAGAAATTATTTCAATATTCAGAAACTTTAATCAGTAACATATTTTTTTACGTACTTTTCTTACATTTTTTTAAATAGTATTGGCTTAATATAATAGAAGAACATCTGCTTAAAAACTGTCATTTTTTTATTTCTACATAATTCGTTCTATTATTTTTGTATAAATATTTTAAAACCACTCAATAATCACTGCGTAAGCTACGCGGGCGGCTGACTAGTTTGGCCGCGGGCTTGCGAAGTGTCCCATATTAGTTTTTATTATTATTATTATCTTCTATGTACATTATGGAAGTGCGTGGTGGCCTGTTGGTAACGGACCAGACGCGGCTGCCTACATGTTCACGGTGGTCGCGGGTTCAAATCCCAGGGCACACCTCTGACTTTTCGGAGTTATGTGTGTATTGATAGTCAATCACCACGCACTTTAACGGTGAAGGAAAACATCGTGAGGAAACCTGCATACCGTAGCGATTTTAAAAGAATTTCTACGGTATGTAAGTCCGCCAACCCGCACTAGGCCAGCGTGGTGGACTATATGGCCTAACCACTCTCAATCGATTCTCTCGATTGTAGAGTAGGCCCGTGCCCTGCAGTGGGACGTATATGGGTTAATATAGATATATATATATATGTACATACATCTGTGATACATCGATCGGTTACAAATTTATTATATGTATAGATAGATGTGGCCTATAAAAATAGACGTATGTGAATATTCCCTCTGTAAGAAACTGCATCCTATTTTTACCCGACCGTAAACTAATTAAATCTAGAAAAGCACTACAATACTCGGGATTAGCCAGTGTCAAATTCTCTGAACACTAAGTGAACGTTGGCGTGTGCTGCTGAGTTAAAACGCTCTATAAGGTAGTGGGGAGTTGTGGGATGGAAAAGGTATAGCCACTTGAGCTTTGTACGGAACTCAGGCAAATGGTCATATTTACGAAGTCCAAATATCTTATTTACTATTAATTATTACCCCAATATCTCGCAAGTTTTAAATTCTGATAACACCGTCTTTGGTGTCGGTGTGTCTGAACTTTGAATGCGCATCGGTGCTTCTGCCGGCTCCATTTGACGCAGCGGTGAAACGATGCACTGCCGGCACATCATTTGGTGCACATCGGCCGGCATTTGACGACGCGACGCCGCTCTCTAAACCACCGTAGGCAGCTTTGTTACGTGTGTTGTTGCTTGTTAAACACTTGTGTAACACTGTTCAGTACCCTCCTTCATGGAAAGAACAAAAGATGATTTTAGAAAATTATCAGTTTACGTTATCGACGAAGCGTTAATGTTGTGTCTACAATCATATGCAAAAAGCCCTTTTATCAGTGGCGAGCCATCATCGAACACGAGCCGCTGCTCGTTGCAGCCACCATGTAGTCGTAAATGAACCAGTAGCCGATACCCACATCCACATGGCAATATCTATTATTACACGTCATGTATGTATTATTGTGTATTTGGTATTTATCACATAAATAAACCAATGGCAAATAATCAGGTTGAAATTAAAGATAAAACTTGGCTAAAATAAAAGCTAGTGGATGAGCGCGGTTGGAGTCCGCGCGCCCCCGCGCCGCGCTCGCCCGCTAACTATGTCGCGTGTACTGTGTAGCGGGCGCCGCCACCAACAGTTACGCGGGCGCGCTGCGCGGACGGGACCCCGCCCGGATGTCAGGTACTGCGCCCCGCCGCCCCCGCCCCCGCCCCCGCAGCCCGCATGCCAGCCGCCGCGCGGAGGCGCGCACGGACTCACTCTTCCCGCTCCTATTCCCTCCCGCTGACCACGTGTCCGTTACAGAGCCCGATTTCATGAAGAAAGGTAATATTCGAGGGTCCCCACCTTTCCCGATTCCCTGGCCGCTTCGCACATTACTTCTGTTGATTCTGCCCACGTCAGGGAGCGTGATAGAATCGTGCCCTAGACGACGGTGTACATAGTTAAATGTGTCGAGTGCGTATAGCGCTTCGCCCTCGCCCCTCCCCTCCCGCCGCCCGCACGTCCGGGCGCGCGGCCCGGCGCCGGTCCCATGGCCGGCCGCGCGGGCTGGCGCGCCCTCGCTTCACATCGCTTTGTTTACTGACACTATGGCGTCGCACCGGCGACCGGCTCTCATGTTCATGTTTGTTTAAATAATGCGTAGAATCGATCACAGTTACACATAATTGTTCTCGCCTGGAACAGATCGGCATCCTGCGTCGGTAGAGCGCGATAGTTTCTGAAGGCGCGTGGCGCCAGTGTAGCATTCCGCCGGAGCGGCCGCGCGCGAGCGCCTCGCCGGGAGCCGCGCACTCTCCGCAATATGTCGCCTTCATATTATTATTTTTTACCAAATACAGTGTGGTGCGCTTTGGTTATGTTTTTTCTTCGTGTATCCGTGTTGAAGTGTCCACTGTCCCGCTTCCTCGACACGTTCGGCTTGATGAGTGACCGGCGTAGCGTAGTCCTTGGCGACGTAGTCCAGTGCGACCAACGGATACGCTCAACCACAATATCAACGATCTATGTAAAGCTTTTTATTTTAAATGGCACGTTTCATAAAGTGAAAACACTTCATAATTATCTTAAACTTCCCAACGTTCGAAGATTGTCGCTTATACAGCTGAAAATGAGTTCATTTGTATTTGTTCCATCTCACGAAGTTGCGTAATATAACAAAATGCCACATAATATACTGGATTAGGTTGTTAATGGTGTACGCCGACAATAATGGTCCGACCTTTAAAAAAAATGTTTAGTGAAATATAAAAATGAAGCTCTAGCACTAATGATAGCATAGTACAATTTAAATTCTAGGTAAAGATAGTGTATAGATACCGGACGTATAACCATATAAAAAAATAATGGATATATTAGAAAAAAATATTGCTAAATATACCTTACGATGAAAAATATTGACTTGCACATTGCACACTAATCACTATATACCAGAAAACTAGATCGGGTCGGTGTCGGAGCGGCGCTGAGCACTCCCCACCACTGACGTCACGCAATCTCAAACAAACGTGCGTGGAGCCGCCGCGCCGCGCCGCGCTCACTATCGCAATCGATGCGACTTCGTGACATGGAACAACTATACCGGCCACCAACCAGTAGAGTACACTCGTAGCGCTTACACACAAGCGGCGCAGGAAACACGATGCTCCACGTTGTATCCCAAACTTCACAAGTCATATCGCGCAATGGAAAAAATATCGTATATTGAACGGATGTCAAAACAACTAGATACTCTAACTTGCTAAACGCTGCTCTATGTGGGCGTCAACATTTTTCATATGTATATGAGTGCGTGTGCATGTCCAATGATCAAGTACGTTTCATTAATAAAGTAAGCAGCTTAATAAAGTGAAAGCGTATTTATTATTAAATATAAGGTCAGGAGTACATAAACGGCCTATCTCATGTTTAAATTTTAACGTTGAAACGTCATAAAACAAGAATTAAACTTTATGAAAAACAGTGTTATTCTTACTTACAAAATAACACTTTTTAACTAACGTGCTGATTTATATTACCAGGTCACAAACTATACAAGATGAGATATTTTTTAGTACCATAGCAAGTGTTTATGTATAATGTAAGTGCTATATAACAACCTTGCTGTCGACCCCCATAAAGCTATAACAGTATGAATGGGTCGGCCCCAAAACCATTGTTAATTAATATTATACGTTCTTGGGGAATCCAGGATGACCAATGAATATCCGTGCTTTTGGGAATTTTCGCCATATCTATTTTTAGAACCAAACTTAGCAGCTCGCATTTTATTACATATCTACCCTTGTAAAAATTAACCGGGGGTGTTTTACAGAAAATATCAGATCAATAAAAAAGTTACAATAATACAAGCATACAAAATACAATAATAATGTTATTGATTTATCTTTCCATTAAGTAATTAGAATTCTTTAATATTTTTCCTGTGTTAAATAACATTTTTATCTTTGATTGTACCTGTTTAAGGCTCACTTGCAAAAACTAACTTTGACCATAACTTTAATGTTGACAATGACATCGCCATTCATTTGTGATGTAATCGACATTGCTAATGTATGGGATTGACATTTTCAAAGTCAAAGTTTTGGTGTACGTTAGTTAGTGCAATTGGCTCGTAAGAGAGCGTAAGATATACATGTTGCTCGGGCGACAACTGTCGCAACACTGACACTAAAATCAAAACTTCATGTATACAAACAAACGCACACATAGAGCCGCGAGCCAAGATGAGTTGAAGCATATACATATATTCGGTGTTTTTATTTCATTGTAATAAATAGTAATGCATAATCGGAATATTTGATATTTTTTCAATGATTCATTATATAAATAAATCTTTACAAGAGTGGAGCGATTTGTTTAAAAGATGACGAAATGCCATAGGACGAAAATGTGTATATTTTTGAAGTTGCCATCAGAATGGTCGTGAAAGCTGCGGGGCGCTGTGTGCATGGGTCGGCGCCACCGGGTTGACGCCGCTTTCTCACAGAATACCGACGGGAACTAACAGTTTTGTTGTATCGTTCCGTTAGTGAGTGAGATTGTCGGTGTCTCAAAAGAGTCCGGTGTGTCTTGTTGATAGGATATTCAATATTCCTGTGCACCCAGGTAACGACCACACTATACACAATAAGTGTCTCACGTTTCAGGTTCACACTGTGTATATTTAGATAAAATTTGGCCGGCATAATAATTATGGTATGGGCCCAGATTGGTGGATTTTGAAACTTGGTCCACAATTCAGTGCACCCAAAGTTTCGGCGCGGAGCTCGTAAAGTATGTCAATATATTTTTATTTTTTATTTTGAAGAATGGGTACTCACTAGCAAGCCGTAACCGTAACCGTAGCCATGTATGTAATGCAAAAACCTAGTGTGTACCTGGTTCGCAAACCTGTTGCGAGCGGTACGCGCGCGGCTCGCAGCGAGCCGACGCGACGAGTGCAACGTACTCATTTTGTAAACGTAAACTGTCACGCGCGCACACATTGGAACCTCGTTACTGTAACATGCAAGTTACAGTTCGTAAGTGAGTACCCGGCTTAACGTTTTGTTACTATCGTGTTCAATATTTTATTTTATCCTAATCTGTAAATTAATCACATAGGAAGTTGATAAACTTGAATCGAAAGTAAAAAACGTGAAAAAATAACGATATGTTTTTCGTGTATAACATTGAAATGTATACAGGTCATTCAATCCAGTTTACCCGTCTTCATGAGTGTGATTTTTTATCTATTATTAAAAAACTACAGTACATAGAGCTGAATCTTTTTAAAATAATTTTATCTTTTTTGAAAAGACTATCCAAATAACATTCTGAGATCATTTCAGTACGCTTATCGTCCTATGGCCTTTGTCGGTGTGGTACAGTGAGTGGGCGCCGCGTGCGCCACTGCCGGCCGTGCTATTCGCTAATTATTCGTCCGCGTCCGCGCCTGTAAAGATTTACGCGTGGTTTGGTTTTGGTATGTGTGAAGCGTGTCTACTGTGTATCGCGGAGAGCGACCTCTCGCGGCGCTCGTGCGCGGCTCGCGGCTGCTCCACGCGCTTGTCCGCACGCTTCTCATTCACTGCACTGCAGCCGCGGCTCCGGCCGAGCGCCGCGTGCAGCTCGTCGCCGCGCGCATTCTGCTCCGACGTCCGCCGCGACACACGCCGACGCGGCCGGGTACCGCTGCGGTCTGCCGATGGCTGCTTGCCGTGCTTGCTTTTTCAAATAGTTAATACCGTTTCCATGTTGGGATGGATCAGATTTGTATTGTTTTTTTTTTATTAAGACTGGTAACAGTGCGAATAAAATGCAGTTATTAATGTATAATTAGCCTGTAGAGAGGTATTGCGTATGGAAGCACGCGTGTACCGGTAGAGCGTGTTAAACGGCGTGTGTGTGGACGCGGCGCACGTCGGAGAGCGTGGCGCAGCGGTAGCGACGGTGTTGGTGTTGGCGCAGAGTCGGAGCGCGCGTGCGAGCTGGGCGCCGCCATGGAGGCGTCGCCGCCGCGCGGGCCCTTCGACCTGCGCGACCCGCGGCACTTCCCGCCCATGCGCGCCGCGCCCGCCGCCGCCGACGCCGAGCCCGCGCAGTAGCGGCCGCCGCTGGCGCCGTGTTGTCATGTAGCGAATTCATTGGTGTGTAATGTAGGATCGCCGCCACGTCGCGGCACTTAGTTGTAATTTGTATATGTTTTATTTTAAATCGAGCTTCTCTGTTATGTAACGTGAACCTCGCGCTGTGTGTTTCGATCCGCACCGATTGGATCCGAGGTTAATTAAATCTAAGATGAGAACATGACATCTAACAAATGAATGTTAAAAATAACAGTCAATATTTAGTATCAGCAACGCATGATTGAAGAAAAGCATAAGTAGGTGCGAATCGCGACAATGCAACGTGACCGTATCGCAACATGGCGCACGTGACGCGCAGCGCGGCCGGCGCCGCCGCATCACCAAGCGACTGCGTGGTTTGTGCTGCTGCAACTCATTTAGTTATATGTATATACCTTGAAATACAAAAAAGTATAGCCGTGTGATTGTTTTATATTATGCTAAATTATAAAATCTTGACTTTTTGAACGATGTTCTTTTGTAATATAAAAATATTATAATATAAAAATGAATAAAATGATGGAAACAATGCGTGTGTGTGTATGTGTATGAAAGAAGTGTTTGTGAGCTGTGCCGCGCTCGGTACTCAGTACCTACTCGGTACTCCGTAGTCTGCACGTGACCATACGAAGGAGTAGTGCTTAGCTAGTTATGTACGTGTAGCGTACTTCGTTTGTGATACACGACGACGGGTGGCGGCTGACGGATGCACCGACAGCTTGGCTATTGCGAGTTTTGCGTGATCGAATGACAGCGATCAATTAGTTTTAATTAACGAGCCCACCACTGCCGCGAAAACAAACAAAAAAATAATAAAATATTCCAAAAATATTATGATAAAATTGTAAATAATCTGGCGGTACAGTGGGAACGCTCAATGTAGGGTAACTTACCGGAATGATGTACGGTGTGTGATGGAGGCGCCCCGCAGGTCGCCGCGCTTCCTCAAATGGCTACTATTCAGAATGTAAAAACAAGAACAAGAACCCTCGCTTACACCCCGGTTTGCACTAAACTAAGGTATTGTAAATAACGGAAGGGCGGCGCACGGGAGCTCACCGCGCACGCGCTCGTCTCCACTGTCGACGTTACACATAAGTACATGTACCTACCAAATGTAAGGACGCAGCCAACGCGGGTCCATTCTGATGGCACCTGCACCCACCACCCGAATACACCTGGCTATTTTGTCTTTCAAGCAACCAACTCTCCGCCAGTGTGCCTTCAGAATCGCCTGCATTTATACATATTATGTGATAAGCGTCGGCTCACGATAAAGAGAACATATCGACATTGTGCAAGTAATTAATATGTATACAGGAGCAACAGCCCACTATCAACTATATGATAAAAACAGTGAAATAATTGTGAGCTGACGCGAGGCGCGCGCGGGACTCGTCACCGGACGGCCGCCGCGACAACTGCACGCTGCGTCGTGCTCGACAGAGAACTGCCACTTTATACTACTTACTGCGCGTACCTACACACATTAACAACAATCTCGCTTACTACTACACTATATCATACTACTGCAAAAATTTTAGCTACCAATGCGTTACATACAATGTATGTAACTTTGTCATTTATTTTTCAATAACATGACTACATATTATGGATATTTATTTGAAAACACTTTATCCAAAAGATGTAATTATTTTTATTATTCCAGCTTGATTTTATACATCATCTTTTATGAAAACCAGGAATTTGAAATACGATTTTATTCGTTAGCGTATTTAATGTAAAGCACAATGTAGTGAGTAGTGTATACGGTATACCTACTGCATTGAATGTGCGTACATATTATTTATGTATGTAGCGTCCTGTCTCGCGTCCCGCGCACCGGTACCTAAATTGTATATAAATAAATATTTTTACAAAACCCAAACTGGCCTTATTATTTGTTACATAAAAAAGATATATGAATTCCACAAAATACCACTAAAATGTTACAAAATCCACGGACAGTTCCAAAAATGTTGTAATACTTGATTTATTGATACATTTTGAGATTATTATACACGGTATACCAAGACTGCGACCGAAAACGAAGCCAGGTGGTAGAATTAATGACTTCGGAGTCGGACACAATGCAACTAAAAATTTCGCAAAAAAAATCGATAATTTTTTTGTTGGTAATTTTTTAACTTGTATTTGGGTGAAAAACACATAGTTTTCCTAAAATAATTATGTACACCTTTTTAGTTTTTAACACACAATGATACGTTAGGGTTTAAATTATTATCGCAATAACTAGGAATTTACTACCCAAACAATAATTTTTAAAAATATGTGAAATTTGAATTTGCATTGTGCCTGTAACCACTAAAACTACCACCCGGCTTTGTTTTCGGTCGCAGTCTTGATATACCCGGTATAATGTTCATTTGACATATTTTGAAATTTTGCCAAAGTATTATCAAGCTACTTAGTCCAGTCATTTAAGCTTAAATTAGGTAAGAATCTCGGAATTCGAGATACCCAGCTGTAAGTCAAATACTTGTATATTGACACCCTAAAAGTTGTCTCAAAACCTACATATGGTGGGGTGTACGCAACTATTAAATTTCAAGGTCAAAGGTCACAAAAAACGTATTTCTGCGCTTTTTTTGTAAATATCTCATTTCCTATGAGTTTTTTGCTATTTGTATTTATTATCAATATTGTAGAATACAAAATTCTCTACAAATCTTGTTTAAAAAAATGTTTCATAAGGTGAACCGTTTTCGAGATAGAGGGCGGAGAGCGCGCAGTCACAGCATCACTTCAGGTCAACCGGTGCCTTGTTTATTTCTGCACGCATTGAGTGGCTGTGACACAACTTATGCGCTTTTTAAAAAGGGAAAAAAAACATTTTTAAAAGTTTTTGAGAAACTGACAAATTTGGATGAACTTAGCTGCAGCATTTGAGGAAGAAAATTGTTCGGCCCAGAGATTATTAGAGAGTGGAACTCAAACCTTATTGGCAGTCTATAATGCGCCGTGTGGGTACACATTAGAGTTACCTGTGTGTAACATAGCGTGAGGTACCTATGTATGTGTGAGTTAGGAATGTGATGAGTGCGCATTATACAAAGTAACGCGGCTGCGCCCGCGGTTGGTTTTAATGTACGGAGTCAGTCGTGAATAAACGTAATAACGTGTCACACGTGTTTTAACCAAACCTCATCCTTGACCTAGTCCAGTAAAGTCCCAAAGTGGTGACCCCGACTCGAACAGGCGCGCGTATAAGTTTGGAAGATGAATCCCCAAAACCCGCAACAAAGTGCGTTTTTGCCCACGGTCGCTCGGGACGAAAAAAGCAACATGCGGGAAAAAGATGACGCAACACTGGCGACGATCACCGTCACATCTAGTCCACTAAAGTCCCAAACGCCGAAATCTGTGAAAAGTCTCAATAATCTTCGTTATATTCATTACGTCAAGTCTACAAAACTTAATAAACCTGTGCAGCTTTCAAATATTCCACCAACAAGTGCAGCTGCTCATCAACATTTCAAACGTGTATCAAGTTCAAACTTGGCAAGGGCATGATTTGGAACCCCAGGCATGGGGTTGGGCAATGCGAAACGATTTTCTCGACCCTATCATGACAATTTTACCACCTGCTCCAGAAGATTTGCTACATACAATTTTCTGCAACTGCAAGAGTGGTTGTGGTTCGCGATGCGGATGCAGGAAAGCGGACTTGCAATGTTCTTTAGCTTGTGGCCAATGTAATGGGCAAGCTTGTCTCAATGCTCTACCATATCAGAGCGACATTAACGAAGATGGAACCTTTGACCCCGAAAACATGGAAGAACTTGAGACAAATGTCGTTGAAGACGATAATGAAGACCAGTTTAAAATTTATCAGCAGCCGGAAGACGACGATGAAGAGGAGGAAGATGATTAAAATTATAAATTGTAGTTTTTGTACCCTTTATTCCATTTTTTTCTTCTTAATAAAAATCTTAATAAATATAACTCCTATATTTTCATTAACAATTCTGCAATGACATAGGCAGGTAAGTGTTGTTAAATAAATTAATGCTGAATAAAAAGTGGATAGGTTAGGCAAAAAATGATAAAATATAATATAATAGTTAATAAAAAAATACAAATATTTATAATCATTGATATATCGATAGTTCATCAACTATATATGGCGCGTTTTCGACCAGAGGTCCGGTTGACCTGAAGTGATCTTGTGACCGCGCGCTCTCCGCCCTCTATCTCGAAACGGTTCACAGTACAAAATTTTTTTTTTAAACAAAATTTGTAGAGAATTTTGTATTCTAAAATATAGATAATAAATACAAATAGCAAAAAACCCACAGGAAATGAGATATTTACATAAAAAGCGCAATATCCGATTTTTGTGACCTTTGACCTTGAAATTTAATAGTTGCGTACACCCTACCATACGTAGGTTTTGAGAGAACTTTTAGGGTGTCAATTTACAAGTATTTACAGACTTACAGCTGGGTATCTCGAATTCCGAGGTTAACTTACTATAATGACTGGACTAACTGGGGGTAGGTCTCATATGTGATAGGCCGCCTGGGTAGGTTCCACCGCAATTTCTATTTCTCCCACCAAACAGTGTAAACGCCCTCTTGTGTTCCAGTTTGAAGGACATTGTAGCCAGAGTAACTACCTACTGGACATAATGAGACAACATCTTATGTCTCAGAATGGCAAGTGCAGTGTAAAGCCAAACACTGCTTTGTAATTCATGGTGTTTACTGTCCATGAACGGTCGTATCGCTTACCATCAGGCGAAAGGCATGCTCGTCTCGCCATTTTTGCAATAAAAAAAGCTTAATTGTTGCGTTCCACTAAGCCTCAAGTGCGTGGTGGCCTGTTGGTAAACGGACTAGACGCGGCTGCCTACATGTTCACGGTGGTCGCGGGTTCAAATCCTAGGGCACACCTCTGACTTTTCGGAGTTATGTGTGTATTGATAGTCAATCACCACGCACTTTAACGGTGAAGGAAAACATCGTGAGGAAACCTGCATACCGTAGCGATTTTAAAGAATAGAAATTCTATGGTATGTAAGTCCGCCAACCCGCACTAGGCCAGCGTGGTGGACTATATGGCCTAACCACTCTCAATCTTTTCTCTCGATTGTAGAGTAGGCCCGTGCCCTGCAGTGGGACGTATATGGGCTGATATAGATAGATAGATAGAAGCCTCATTTACATGGGGAGAGTTTCTCGCCTTGAAGATACGATTATAGTAAGGATATAAAAAAGTTGCATCGTGTAAACGTTTGTCAGAACACAATAATCTATGGCGGCTATGGCCTATGATATGCGATAATTTACAATTCTCGCCGCGAGAAACTCTCCCCGTGTAAATGGTGTTTTATTCTCGAGCAATACAATCGAACATTCAAATGTAATGGATTATGGAGCGTTTTGAGCAGCGTTGATGTTAATAATACGAATGGTGAGTTAGAGAAACTAAATTAACGAGGTTATGTTACAGTTTGTATGTCTTGACAATAAACATTAATATATAATTTATTATTGGTTACATTGAGTTATAAATATATACAAACATTAAATGAATTTACGTTTGAATGAAATAAAAATGTATTTTGCGGCAACAACGGATATATGGTGTATCGTAATAGTGCTCCGAATAGTAGTAATTCATGCAGTTCAGGTGCAGAATTGATGCAGTTTGAGCATCCGTTGCAGAAACATTCAGATCTACCCAAATATGTGTGTCTTTCCATATCAACTAATGTAATTTCATAGTCGCCATCTTTGTTGTCTTTGTTATGAAAATCCCGCTAACTTTCCCAACGCTCATTTCAACCCTCTCTCGAGATGGGTCGTTGTGAACTTCAAGCTAGTCATGACGTGATTAATGACGTTTTCGCCGCCACCACAACGGTCGTGGTCGTCATATGGAACGACCAAAAACATTTTGATTGTTGTGATCGCTTAGTGCAACGCACCCAGTATAAATCAACGGTAACGTCAAATTAATTTAATTTAGTTTCATGACAATTAATTATTTTTATTTAATTTAATTGAAATACATCGCTAATAATAATTTGTAGGCATTAGCAACCTTGAAAATGAATTTATGGTATTTTTTGTTTGTTGTTTGCACAATTCCCTTTTCCCCTTTCCTATTTCCGCTCTCCTTCCAATTTGACGAGGAGGCAACACGCGGATGATCCAGCGTTGTGGATGCTCATGGGTGGCGGTGACCACTTTCTATCAGATGACCTGTTTGCTGTTTGCCGGACCTATGCAATAAAAAAAGTGTTAATCTCACAACTCCATGAGTGACGTGGACCCGTAACTGCCATCACATGCCTGCCGTATTATATTCACGCATGTTATTACACGCGTGCACAAGTGCGCAGCTCATTGTTTTAGCGTTGCGACAAGCATGTTAACTTTAAAGTTAACGGATAGTTATCTGTCTTAAGTTATCTACTAACGTATTGTTTGCCAATGTGGCGGGTCATAGTTGAACAAGTACCTAAATATTTGATTTGATTTGATTTAAAGTCCCACTTGCATTATTATTTGCCGCTTGAACAGTGTCGGCATATTGTAGGAGGTGGACCGTGGATGATATTACTCCCGGCTGGTTTATTATATAAGGGCTTCAATGCACATTTTCAGAGAGTAGATTGTATCCCAGTTTCTCTAAATAATCTTTTTATAATATCTTCGGCGATTGTAGCATCGAGCTTTAAATATTGCAAGTGTTTCAATGATCACTAGTAGTTTGGACGTGTCACGTGACAGTCGCGGATGTTTCTTTTACATATAGTATGGCGTAGTTTAATTAATGTAGTTTCAAGCGTCACAGTAACCTGTCATAGTTTATCGAAGTGTCGAGTGTAGACTATGTTGTAAATATTTTTTACAGCGTCGCTGCTTGGCTGTAGTGGGTACAATTTCCCCGACAAAGTTGTTTTTATAAATTATAGTATAATGTCCGACGTGTCTTATCTTTCAGCTGTTTTTGTAGTTTTGTTATCTGTTCTACCGCATTGCTGAGGACTCCGAAGCGGGTAAGTTTGGATATTGGCAAACGACACGTCATGAATTATAAAGTCCCGTGTAGTAATGGTATGAAAACGCATCATTCATTCAATATAAATCTATTAAGTTACATAACAATTTGAAATCTAACGTAAGGGCAATTCGGACCAAGTGGCAGTAGACGAGATTGTATATTTATCTCGATGCGTGTAGAGCCTGCCCGCTTCACCAGTGAGATGGGAATGTGCCGCCCCGGCCGCCGCGCCCGCACTACATCGCGCTGTTCCTGCAACACGCGCACACCTTGTGTCGATTAACTATACACATATACATTGTACCAATCGGAAACGCTTAAGGCCTACGCACACGCGGACGGGGTTGCAAGAAATTTTGGCACCGGCCAGCCGCTTACATACATACCAAATAGGTATGAATATCCTTTGTGAAAAGAACAAAATCCCTTGCCATTCCGTCCCTGTGTGCGCGCGCAGGCCATTAAACAACTTGAAGGCAACATCACTGTCACTAATGTAACTGTGGCTACGAGGTGAAAACATAACACTGATAGATACGGCGTTGCTCATGAAAATACATGATACCGGAAATTTGAGGAAATTTGAGGTGTCCCGTCAACAGTTTGTACGTATAGGTATCAAAAATAATAAAAGGTCTTACCATTTACTAGATCGATTAGAACGATTAATGAGTTACGACTAGTAAGAATTGGTGTTTAATTTGGATGCGTCGTGCTTAGAGTAATTGAAGGTTTTGGGCATAGTTATGAGTAGTAAGCGTGTACCTGGGCATGGCGCACATCTCGCAGGCGTCGCGCTGGTGGTGGTTGTGGAAGGTGCACATGTGGCACGTCCACACGCCGCCCGCGCCCTCCGCCTCCGCGCCGCCCGACATGCTGCAACGCGCAAACCTCTTCCTTCACATGCATTCACACACGACACATCGGAGGGCAACACGCTTACGTACCATTATGTTTTCCGTGCCTTATTATCTATATTATACTAATACGTGAAGTTTTACGAAAATTGCGCGGACGGAGAAGAATGTTTGGAACAGATGAAGATTATATGGAGGAGAAGGGCAGAAACCTCATATTTAATTGAAATATGTGCTGGTAATTCATTAAATTAATTAAACAGTTATAATATAATATAATCGAGTATTAGTCGAACACCTCACGCTTGAACTGTGGCTGTCTTTGGTTGATAGGAGATATAAAAAACGTTCGAGCTTGAAGGATCAACCAACGTAAAATGATCTGCCTTTCTATGACGGCAGACGTAAAAGAACGAAATTTAAAAAAATGTGTACATTGATTCCGTAATGTCTGGATACGGCATATTTCGCATAATGTTGTTATTGTCACTTATAATCATGTCCGTGTCTTCAAAAATGGCGCATAGTTTTTTGAGATATGTCACTATATTATGAGGTACAGCTAAATAGAAACTTTTTTTCAAGAATGTACGAATTGTAATAATTATTTTTAGATTTTTTAATGGACATTGTTTTATGAAGTGACACTTTTTAGATGCGCTAGGGGACAAATCCAAAAATCAGTTTTGTTTTCAGCAACCCAAAATGTTATTTAAAATGTTGTACGTTGATGCCGTATCCAAAAATGTTAGAATAAAAGTATTTGCAATGATTTATTTTTGAATGTTATTGTTTTATTACATACAGCCTGGCCGCTATGAGAATGCATTCCTGACACATGTCAGTCGATCATGAGTAGTGATGGGGAATAATTAACATTTTGGAAAACTTTTGAATTATTCCCAGTAAAAGAAACAAGTTACTGTAATTAACTGGTTTCTAAATTTATATGTTTCTCTAAAATTAGCTCAATAGCATTGTATTGGCAATGATAAGGGGATCCCCCTTATCTAAGAACCCTATAGCCATATTCAAGAGCCAATTCGTCGATTTCAAATCGCACTTTTGTAGGCTTATTGTCAACTACTAACATTAACATCCCCACACCCGCATGAATTCCGTTTGCTTGTCAGCTTGGTTAGGTGGTTTACAAGGGGCAGCGGTAGGTTGGCGAGCGGCGCACCTGTGCTGGTGCTGGTCGGCGGCGGCGCGCACGAGGTGGTCGAGCGTGGCGGCGTGCGGCTCGGCGCGCCACGCGTCGGCGGCGGCGGCGTCGCGCGCGCGCACGGCGCCCAGCAGCGGCTGCAGCGCGTCGGGCGCCAGCGGCAGCGCCTCGTTGCTGGCCAGGTACAGCAGCACGTGCAGGTCGGACGCCGCCTCCAGGAACGACGCGCTGGCCTGCAGGTGCTGGTGCAGCGCCTTGAGCGTCTGCAGGTGGTGCTGCAGCGGGCGGTTGGCGGGCGGGAAGGCGGCGCGCGGGCTGAACGTGGGCTCGGCGGCGGACGCCACGCCGCACGGCACGTCCACCAGCAGGTACGCCACCGGCACGCGCTTGGCCGACACGCCCACCTCGTTGCCGTACACGTCGCGCTCCTGTCGAACCACAACATCGCTTGTCGTACTTACCATCGAATGAGATAAAATATAGTAAAGTTATTATTTTAATATTTCACTTTATTTAGAAAACTACAAAAAAAAACGAAATACTTAAAGGTTGAAAACAATAAAACAGTACTTTATCGATGGATATGTGGACTGTGGTGACACTTAAATATAAACAAATCAAAAAAGTGTACGATACTGATATATTAAAAAAAACTATTAATTAAAAATAACATCCTTGTTTACCAAATAAAACCATTATCACCCTAAAAAGTCAAGTCAGAGTTTCTACACCAGAGAAATTTCTAAAAATGTACGGCAAACGTAGCCAAATAAACTCGACCTTACCGGTATTAATAATAAAAAATAAATAACAAAGAATCAAAGGTGTAAGTGATACAGCAAAAGTTCATTGAAATTAAATTTGAATTTTTGCCATGCACAGTCGACAGCATTATTGAATAATTTTAGCAAATGCATAGGCATTACTCGGGTGATGTATAACTTTTTTATACGTAGGTACTCTATGTATTTTTGATTCCCACCAGGCTCAGGAGTTCTATACAATCATTATGAAATGAAAACCTGTCATTGGCTATGAGTTATTAAGGTGCAGTCCATTTTTTGTACAGAACTTGGTTTTCCAGTAAATTAAATATAAATTATGATTAATCGAGTTCGAGTAGTAATTCAGAGTCGTAGATAAACAAATAACCTCTCGCATTGGAAACTGCTTAATTTAATCACATTTAACAATATGGACCTACTCCGCTCGTGAATGGTCGCAACTTCATTGACCTGTTGGTGAAACCGCAACAAGCATTGTAGCACGGCGCCCTCTTGGATATACCAATTAATAGATTTAACATACGGCAGAAGGAATCACCTGATGGAACGGTCACAGTCGCGCATGTCCGTTCTCAATGCCAAGGACACGGCCGGCGAGTACATTTTCTACTGACGTTTGAAGACGGATGTAGTGATTTTCCATCCGTAGTTTGTATTGAAAGGATTTGTGAGCTGATTATTAAATAATGTAATAATCCGTATGAGTTGTGTCTGAGCGCTTGCAGTGTGGTGTCGTCGTACATAACGCGACATCACACACCGAGCGCCCCCGGCGCGGATCGATACCGAGCGCGAGGCGCGGATTATGTCGGCCTCGCTGGCGGCCAGGGGCGTGCGCTCCTTGTAGGCAGAAATGCAGTGCTTTACTTGCCATTCACAGATATTTTAATAAAACTTTCGTACGTTTTAGATGACTTTAATTAATAGTAAATAAATGAATAAACAAAATATAATAAATAAAAAACGCCTAATATTTTATAAATAGCAATAGCGCTGCAAAATAATGTACCTAATCAACCAAGTCATGCCGCCGCGTCCCGCAGGAGATTTGTTTGTATGTGTGTAGTAATTTTGGTGTCTGTGCACAGTTCGCAAACGCACACACCCATGAATATCGAAAGCCTAATTGGCCGAATCTAAATCAACTCCTGCGGCAGGCTACGGAAGTTCGGCAGTTGTCGGGAGTAATCGGAAATGTTCGTTGCCTTTAACCCGAGTAAAAATAATAGACGGAAATTTAATAAATCACGTATGCACATTGTGCATTTTTGTTTAGTAAGGTTATATTTGTATAAATAGCAGAAATGTTTTGTGTTTCGCGGGGGCCATTTTGCTTTTTTCATGTAATTAGCATTGTTTACTATTTTGTTTGCGCCAGTTTATTTATAGTTTTCATAATTATAAGATTTTTTATTTTAACATTTAAAGTGTGTACATTTAACAGTTTATTACTGAGTTTCTATAATAATTGTAGTGATTTGCTTTTACTAGTGCGTTTGTTGATTTTTTAAAATGTTATTGGATTGTGAGGTTTGTGTTCAAAATGTTTTTTTATTAAAAATAACAAGTTCTCACAATTGTGATTCAGTGAAAAGATTCAAATTGTGTCTAAAGGTAGGTGTGTACCCGAGTTACAACAATTAAACCAGCAGAAAGGGAATGTAACTCGAAAGTTTCATGTAAAAAGTTATGAAACGTATAACTATTATTTTACTTATTAGAATTTCTTCCGCCGCGACAATCGATCGCTGTTTTTTCTGCGTTGCCGTAGAAGATGTACATGTTCATAGTAGTACATCTAAGACTTGTTCTGTTGGAATGGTTGCCGACTTAGGGATCCGTCGCGTGGCTGTGGCTATGCTAAAAATCTATTTAAAAGATTTTTTTTTGTGACCGAGTACCTACTCCGCCGCATGCCCAGTGTCATAATCCTGTGCACGCCGCTGCTGGCGGCCCACACGTGCGGCGGGCAGCGGCGCGCCGCGCGACTGCCGACTGCCGCTCGCGGCTCGCCTCTCCACCTAATGTCACCACTCACGTCCAACGCCACGAAGTTGCCCACGACGCCCGCGCGATACGCACTAACCTTGTCGGGCAGTACGTTCGCTCTACACTCACATATTTTGAATTTTTGCACTTGATGTCGATAGGAGAACATTTATTCGTACTATGACACAATAACACATACTAAAATGTATTCGTTACAAATCTAATGCAGTCTACGCTCACTAATCAAAACACAACATGACACTTAAATGAGGTGTTAAAGTATTTATAGGTATGTTTAACTTTAAAGACATTATACACTAACATGAACGGTATCACAAACGACTTTTCGGCGACTTTCGACTTTTTCACAAACGGCAATTCGAAGAGAAATATGGAATAGTCACCGTGACAAAGTCACGTCGTCGGATAGTAATCTGTTGATCGAACAACGTGAAGCGCCGCGCATAAACCAGATACAACATGGCGTGTGTACACAAAACGTAAAATGATGTGGCAGGCTACATTGATATCAACCCAATAGAACGATCGAGCGGAAGCTTCCGGGGCCGGCCGCCTTGGTGAAGTCGAGCCACAGAAAAATGTGATCAAACTACTGTCGCGAATTTCCGCTCACGAGCTGTCCGACCTGCCCAACGAAGGAACGAAGGTCCGGCACTGCCCCATGAAGCGCGAGACCGCCTGACCGCCGCCGCCCGCCGCACAGGTGAGTGTCACGGCCACCACGCCGCCGCCACCCCGAGCCCGCACTCGCGCATAACACTTACGCTCCCGCGCTGCCTCCGCAGATGGCGAACTCTCCGCTCGGCGACATCGAGGAGCTGACGCTGTGCTCGTGCTGCAGGCGTGTGTTTGACGAGTCCGACCGCGCGCCGAAGCTGCTCGCGTGCAAGCATCACTTCTGCCTGGCTTGCGCGCGCACTGTACTGGACGCCGGCCGCGACGTGTACTGCGCGCACTGCTGGAAGCGCACCGAGCTGCCCGACGGTCGCGCCGACTCTTTGCCCACCCACGGGCCCGTGCTGGCGCTCGCGCGCCGCCTCGCACTCGCGTCGCCCGACTGCATCGTGGCGCTACCGTTTGTCACCCTGCCCACCGACGATGGCACTTGCGCAGCGCACGCACTACCCGCGCTGTGGTGCTGCATGTGCTCGGTGCGTGCGTGCCGCGCCTGCCCCACGCATGCCACGCACGCGCATGCGCTTCGGCCCGCGCACGAGGCGCGCGCTCTGCTGACCTGCGAGACGCGCGACCTGCGCATCGACCTGCAGCGCATGGCTGCGCGGCAGCGGGAACTGCTGCTGCGCGCACTCGACGCCGCCACCGTGCTCAAGTTGCGACTCGAGACGGAGTTGGCGGCGCCGCCCCCCGACGCCGCGGCGGCCGCGGGCTCAGGCACTCTGGCCGCCTGCGCCGCAGAGCGGGACCGCGTGCGCGCGCGCCACGCCGAAGCGCTGGCGATGGCGCGCTTTGACGACTTGGTGCGGTACGCGACGGTGCCGATAGATTTCGAGATGATGCGACGCGCGCTAGGTGGTGCGAGCGTTGGCGTAGCGGGCGCGGCGGGGGACGCGGAACGACGCGACCCTGTGGTGCTACTGGGCAACTATTGCGCGACGCAGATGTTCGCGCGGCAGTGCTGGCAGCTGCGAGGGCCGGAGGCGGCGGGGGGCGAGGCGGAGGCTCACAGTGCGGCACCGCCGGCGGGGGAGTCGGCGGCGGAGGCCGGCGAGGAACCGGCACCGGCTTCGGGCGCCGCGTCCGTGGCGTCGATGATGTCACCGTCGGGTCGCGGGCCGGGGTTTCCCTTGTTTTATTTCGACCTGGAGATGAACGGCGCGCCGTTCGGACGGGTAGTGATCGAGGTGCGTGACGACGTGGCGCCGCGGATGGCGCGCAACTTCACCGTGCTGTCGACGGGCGAGCTGGGCGTGGGGTACCGCGGCTGCACGGTCTTCCAGTGTTGGGAGAACGAGAGCGTCATTACGGGTGACTTCGAGCTGAATAACGGGCGTGGCGGCCGCAGCGTTTTCGAAGAGAGTTTCTTCATGCCGGACGACACGCGCATGGTGGCGCTACGCGGCTCCGTGGGTATGCGACGTTCGCAAAAACGTCACGACAATCTCGGCCTGGTGGGTTCGCAATTCCGTATCGTGCTCAGAGAGATGCGCGGCTTCACTGCCATCTTTGCGTTCGTGGTGGAAGGGCTCGAGCTGGTGGACCGGCTGAGCTGCACGGGCGACAGCGCCGGCAAGCCGCACAGCTCCATTCTCATCGCTGACTGCGGCAAGCTGAACTAGGCATGCGCTTTATCTTCTTCTTGCATATCGCCATTCTTCTCCAGATTGTGATCTCTATAATTCTGATATCTTACCGGTATTCCTCAGACCAATCGTCCTTGTGTTGGGTATCTCGGAACTATTTTTATATGCGTAGTATTTACTTACTAAGCGTTTAAGTGTTTTTGAAAATTTTTAATGAATGACGGCTTGAGCTTAGGTTCCCGTTATTTCGCAAAACAATCGGCAACTAAGCGCGTCTGGCGCTGGACTGGCGCGTGGAGCGCGAGCCGGGCCTATACATAGTACTATTTTTATGATAGGCGTGAACCACAGCGTGAACAAACCGAGGTATCACGTCGACTAGATTGCTCGCAGTGCGACCGTTAGTTAGTAATTAAATAAAAATTATTGCAAACGTTCCAGTCTATATTTTTATTTATTTTATTTAACTTCACATACAAACATTGTACATAGGCGGACTTAATGCCAAAGGCATTCTCTTCCAGTCTACCTTGAGATGGTGCAGAGATGACAGAAGTAGGGGTACAAATGCTTATTTGATTTGAAGTTTACTTATAAATATACGTAAATTATATAAACATGTACTATAATATAAATACATAAAAAATATATATATTATATACATTATAAATATACTATAATATATATATATATATATATATATATATATATATATATATATATATATATATATATATATATATTATATATATATTCGTGTGAATATAATTTTTATATAATATATATTATAGAAATGCGCCTCGCATCAGGCATACGGCGGAGCGCAGACCCGGCGAAATTAAGCGTAGAGTGTACGACACGAATTAAATGGTAACAAATTGTCCCGAGGGTTTTACAAGACTGTGATGACGCGTAGGTAGCAGGTAGCGGGGATGCGGAGGCAGTGCCTCGGCGGTGAGTGCCTGCTTTACTATTGTATTTATAATATATATATTAGCAGAAGGTACAGTCCGGGGGCCGCGGCGGCGACGGTCGCGAACTTATAAAGTTTATTTTTCTATGGTACCAAAGCGAACGAGGCCGGTAGGGCTGCCGTCGGTATACACTAGCCTGCGTGGCCCCTCTATAGAGATGTTGTAATTGGTGTTGAGTATATTCAAATTATAAGGTAGTGGCGTTTGGTATTATCGAAACATATACAGTTTATTGCGTGGCGAGCGGTTCTTAATGTTATTGATGCGCGCACATGTTACGTGTTACGCCATACGTGTTTCAAGTTCGCCACAGTACGGCAACTTCAGTATGACATGTAACAGTGGCGAAGGGTGACATTTTTTAAAAGGGAAGCCGAAGCTCAAGTCACAAAATATGTTTATTTTCTTTATCCTGTTACTAGCTTCTGCCCGCAAACTTCGTCTGCGTGGTTAATTTTATTTGAAATCTACCATCCTGTCCCGTCCCATCCCGTTATATCCCGCCCGCCCCGTCTCATTCTCACTAATGGAATGTAATCCAGTCCCATCCCATCTTTTTGAGTATGAAAAAGTAGCAAATATATCGGAATTCCTTCTTCATCCCACGGAAACACTAAACTTTTCGGGATAAAAAGTAGCCTATGTTACTTCTTATACCTCCAAGAATATGTCTACAAAGTTTCATGATGATCGGTTGAGTGGTTTTGCGTGAAAGCGTAACAAACAAACTTACATTCACATTTATAATATTAGTGGGGTTAAGGGATTACGAAATGACTACAATGCGACTTATAGTAAGCGTAGTGCAGTCCGAATAGAGATCAAATTTACTGTGTGATGTTTCACAGAATGAACGCAAAACGCGACACATTTAATATGCACGTGTGTCCTTATATTCGGACCTTTGCGAATATCCTCCCACCAGCAAATTATTGCTCCGAGAATCTTACTCACCAAACCAAATTATTGGGTTTCATTTGGTAAGTGATATTGTGGCATCTGCCTATTGCGGCCGTCAATAAAATTTTAATATTTTCGTTACCTATGTACTTATACAATATTTACAATGTCCATGAAATAAAAACTAAACCATGCTTACATAATGAGAAAAATAAAAAAGTATGTTTCTAAACCGCACGTGAATATAAGATTAATATAAAAGAAATAAAAACCTAGACTCAATGTTAACAAGTACGGTAGCCCCGCATCAATCAGTTGTAACAATAGTAAGACAATGTATTACTCAGGCGAGGGTCGAGCACGTCCTAAAATCTAAACACTAACTTTATTTGTAAAATCGACAATCTAAACATATTAGTACGTTCCTAACGATTCGTAATTTCCATTAAAACCATAATATTAATATTACACAGTTTGTAATTAAAAACATTTAAACTAATTGCATGAACCATGAATATATTGTAAAAATGTAAATACAACACTTATAAATACATTAGACTCCGCATTTCGCTATTATAATAAGTAATATCTATACGTAAACACACGAAATGCCGGAAAAGCTCCGGCTTACCTCTTGCTTTTTTAACGTAAATTGAACCTTAAGTCATTATAAATTTAAGGTACAATTTTGCGTGGTTTGTTGCATACTTTACAATGCGTAAGGGGCGGCGGCGCGGCGGCGGCGCGGTGGCGGCGGGGCGGTGGCGGGCGGCGGCGCACGGGCCGCGCTAGTGTTATTGAATAAGCCGAACAATTTAACAGGAATTCGCCAGAGGTCGCAGCGCGTCGCAATTTAAAAAGGGCTTACTGTGCCGCTTTCTAGTAATATTTACGTATCTGGCCGACAGATGTCGTTGAATGTAAAAAATAATAATTGAGTTTTGATATTCAATAAATAAGTTTGAATAATTTGCTTGTTTATAGTGTAATGATAAATTACAAAAGGGAACCCGGCGGGAATTGGCTTCCATGGAGCCTTCGCCACTAACATGTAATAAATAAATTTGTGCACGCAGCAACTACTTTTGCGTTTTATTGCACACAAATAACATTTTAATAAAGAAATTTTGTTTCACCTGGCATTATTATAGTGTGAATTGAAAGTTTTACCTGGCACCAGTAAATCCACAATACTTCAAAACAATTACGCTTGATTATTGGCATAAGAACGTAAATACATCGATCGTTACATTACTCGTATTGGAACACAATTGATATGGACTTTATGAGGTATTATGTTATGCCATTATTGAAAACAAGGATTTAAATTTATTAACTGATCAATTGGCTATTTGACTAATTTCTGAAAAGTGTTATAAAGTCTAGACATAATCACTCTATACCTCTTCAAACTATTAATTTATTTTTAAAGAGTTGTTTATAACGAATGAACATATTTTTCAGTTTTATCATCATATATGTCACCAAAACGGTAGGTCACGTGACTTCGAAAAAGTTACGTCACGCTTTATATATGGTGAATGATCTTAGTGGCGGAGATGAATGAAAATTGTAAATCGTGACATCACACGCTGCACAATGACAGCTTGTCGTGTTTTGTTACATTTAATCAACAGATAAAAAATGGCAAACTTGTTTTAGACAATTTAAATATTTATAATTTAGATAAATGTAAATAAAAATACCTATAATTATTGTTTACCAAAAAGCTATCATATGCAACACATTTTATAATTTATTGCCACAACAGTCAAATACCCAATTAGTTATCTTTCCACCGGGACCATAGCAATCTTGTTCTCAGTGCGAGTCAATGGCTCGAAATTATTTAACTGCTAAAACCTTTACAATTTCGCGGCCCAGTAGGTCGCTGCACTTATGGCATCGTCTGTAGCCTCGACGATGTCCCTTCTTGTGCCACCTGTAGGACACAGTGGGCACTTCAATCATTTTGACAGATTTTGTTCTTGGGCGCCACAGTCACAATTGGACTTGGATTGGTAGGTAACCCCACCTTACCAGATTTGTCTTGCAGCGGCACACACCACACCTGTGCGAAGACGGTTAAGTGTCTTCCTAGCAGGTCGCTGAAGTTCTTTACCAGGGGGCAGATGTTCCAAATATGGGATGTAGTCCGATGGGGCGGGGTATTTCAAGCCCTAGAGATGTTTTTTTAATCTTTCGCATTTGTCATTAGGTCATTTAGACGCTTCTGCGGCATGACGAACAGTGCATGGCGACTGTTATATTCCGGTTGATGTTTTGCAATTTGACAGGCTACCTGTCGGCGAACGTCTGGTGGTGCAATTCCTGCATGTGGCTATAATAGATTAAAAGGGGTTGGTTTTAGGCAGCTCGTCATGGTCTGTTATGTCTGGCTCCCCAGGAAGTTGAGATCAGACGCTGGAGAAGATTGTTCCGGGATCCAATATATTTTTTTACATTTATGCAATGCTCTTTAAAAGTCAATGCTCCATCCAGAGTAATTCTTAGGTAGCGTGGATTTGCGTTTTTATTGAGGAATTTAATGGGTTTTAATGATGTTATTAGTTTAACCACGTTATCTTGCAGTATAACGTCCTATTCCTATGAAAATAGGACGCCGTCTATTAATACGGCGTAAGGAACAAAATGCTCTGCCAGAATAAGCTCAATATATCGGTTCGCAGTCAGACCTCTTTGCCGTCCGTCAGTTTTCCTTTGACTGGTCGTTTTGGGGTACGTTTATTTGCCTTGAGTCGTCTTCTTACTGAACAAATTCACTGATTACACTGGTCAACAAAAAAAATAAAATCGTTTGTTTCCTTTAATTTTTTTTTGTTTCTATCTCAAACTAACGCGATTTTTTTAAATAGGGTTACAATTTTTCTCTCACATCTTTTGTTTTTGAGTTATAGCTAACTACCCTCCATTACTATTTTTACTTATAGTTGCGTTTTTTATTGGACATTGAAATATATTTTGTTGTTGTTTTCGATATGGCTTCGTCAAGAAGGTGTTGTGTACTTAATCCTGATTCTTTTTGCTACATTTGTGGTGAATATGTATTTGCAAAATGTCGAAACCTATATCGGACTTTATAAAAACTGCGTATCATCAATACTTTATCAATACAAATTAAAAGCTGGTATTTTTGATGGGCCACAGATTAGGCAACTCGTGAAAGATCCTAATTTTGTCAAATCAATGACTGAAGTCGAATCCAAAGCTTGGAAGTCATTCGTTTTGGTTATGAGTAATTTCCTAGGCAAAAAGAAATTGACGACCACGTCGAGCTTGTTGAGTCCATGCTATCGAACTTGCAAGAGTTAGGGTGCAACATGAGCATAAAAATCCACTTCCTGCACTCACATTTAGACCGATTTCCACAAAATCTAGGTGATTTTAGTGAGGAGCAGGGTGAAAGATTCCATCAGGATCTTCAAACAATGGAAGAGCGGTATCAGGGGCGGTGGGATTCACATATGATGGCAGACTACTGCTAGAGTTTGCAACGTGATATACCTAAAGTCGTTCATTCAAGAAAATCGTATAAAAGATCATTTGATAGTGTTCAATAGAAATTTTGTTAACATCATTTATTAATTTTCTGTACTTTTTTATCAAAATAATAAAACTCTATATTTCAAAAACTGAAGCTGTTAGCAATCTTCCAGTATTTTTTTCATACTCAGGGCCATAGAAATACCCAATAACAGAAAAAAATAAATAAAGGAAACAAGACTTGTGTTGACCAGTGTTATCAAATCCCGCGTTTCTCTGAGTTGTTATTGAACTGGAACGCTAGTGAGAGCCCGATTTCTCAGTGAAATGCTGACAATGAACTCTGACGTAGACCGCTGTCTGCTAGAATCTGTTCAGGAGAACAACATCATCAACCGGGACATTTCAATAGTAGTTGAAGCTTTAGATGTCACGGTATTTTCGATATACTGACTCATGTGCAATGCAGTGTCCGAGCAACTTCACGTTGTGTCTTGTCTTTTTCAAACGACGCAACCACTTGAGCTGCCATTCCACTAAGAAGTTATATAACAATGTCCTTGTCCAGATAATATTGTTTCTTCGTAATGATGCACATATGTACAGGTGATGTTTCAAGGTCAACTGATAGGAATTAGGTTGACGGATGGTCTTTTATTGTACTAATAAACTTAATTTTTTTTGCTCCCGCGTGTAGTAGGCATGCAAACCGACGCTGAAGTTTCAAACAAATATTTACCAATGACGCGGGGATCGTCTATAATCGCAATATTTGCAACGATCTTGTAATGCTGTTGTATTTTTGGTGTGGGGTGAGTGTTGCGGTTGTCAAATACATGTTATTTTCATTTATAACACTCTTGAAACCCGCTGATGGTGTATAGTTAGTTAGTCGCGCATTGTTTGTCTTTTTGTCGTTACAGTCAATATGTTAATTAAGATATCGACGTCAATAACGGAAACTTTTGAAAACATGATACACTTAAGATAACTACAGAACGAATTGAGGCGTCCATACCAGATATGTAGTTAATAGTGACACTAGGCATAAAACATTTTGACGGAGACAGCTTTCGAGTCGAATAAATAGGTTTGAGTGAAGAAAGATTGTGAGTGAGAGTGGTGGCGACTGACCTTGTAGTAGACGTCGGGCACGTACTGCGTGGGCGTGGAGTCGCGGATGTAGCCGAGCTCGGGCGCGTCACGCGTCGGCAGCAGCACGTTGTCGCGCACCAGCGCCTGGCACTGCCCCGACACCTGGTACCCCTCCAGGTGCACGCGGTGCTCGCTGTCACCTGCACACGCACACACACATACTCACTGCACCGACACCTGGTACCCCTCCAGGTGCACGCGGTGCTCGCTGTCACCTGCACACGCACACACACATACTCACTGCACCGACACCTGGTACCCCTCCAGGTGCACGCGGTGCTCGCTGTCACCTGCACACGCACACACACATACTCACTGCACCGACACCTGGTACCCCTCCAGGTGCACGCGGTGCTCGCTGTCACCTGCACACGCACACACACATACTCACTGCACCGACACCTGGTACCCCTCCAGGTGCACGCGGTGCTCGCTGTCACCTGCACACGCACACACACATACTCACTGCACCGACACCTGGTACCCCTCCAGGTGCACGCGGTGCTCGCTGTCACCTGCACACGCACACACACATACTCACTGCACCGACACCTGGTACCCCTCCAGGTGCACGCGGTGCTCGCTGTCACCTGCACACGCACACACACATACTCACTGCACCGACACCTGGTACCCCTCCAGGTGCACGCGGTGCTCGCTGTCACCTGCACACGCACACACACATACTCACTGCACCGACACCTGGTACCCCTCCAGGTGCACGCGGTGCTCGCTGTCACCTGCACACGCACACACACATACTCACTGCACCGACACCTGGTACCCCTCCAGGTGCACGCGGTGCTCGCTGTCACCTGCACACGCACACACACATACTCACTGCACCGACACCTGGTACCCCTCCAGGTGCACGCGGTGCTCGCTGTCACCTGCACACGCACACACACATACTCACTGCACCGACACCTGGTACCCCTCCAGGTGCACGCGGTGCTCGCTGTCACCTGCACACGCACACACACATACTCACTGCACCGACACCTGGTACCCCTCCAGGTGCACGCGGTGCTCGCTGTCACCTGCACACGCACACACACATACTCACTGCACCGACACCTGGTACCCCTCCAGGTGCACGCGGTGCTCGCTGTCACCTGCACACGCACACACACATACTCACTGCACCGACACCTGGTACCCTTCCAGGTGCACGCGGTGCTCGCTGTCACCTGCACACGCACACACACATACTCACTGCACCGACACCTGGTACCCCTCCAGGTGCACGCGGTGCTCGCTGTCACCTGCACACGCACACACACATACTCACTGCACCGACACCTGGTACCCCTCCAGGTGCACGCGGTGCTCGCTGTCACCTGCACACGCACACACACATACACACTGCCCCGACACCTGGTACCCCTCCAGGTGCACGCGGTGCTCGCTGTCGCATGTGGTTCTTAAAATTACGGCCGCACTCAGAGACGTTCAATGTCAATTAAATTGTTCCTTTGTAAAATCTACACTAAGTAATGATTTGATAGACAATAAATATCTCCGAGTACGGCAGTTAGCGCGCTACTTTAAAAATTGATTACATTCAAATGTATTCTGTGGAATGGGTTTCAATCAGTGGAATCAGTGCAATCAGTGAGTTCGGTGGAATCAGTGTGGGATGGATGGCCTATAAATTCATGGTTTAGTTTTAAGTAGTGTGTTAACAATCAACCATAGTATAACAGTGAGAAGATAATAATCACGAAAGATAACAATAATCGGTAATCAGTTTTGTCAGTTCAATAAAGCAACTCACCCGTGACGCAAACAGTGACGAACTTAGAGCCAAAGTACCCTGACGATGCGTGCCGGCACGCGTTTGGATACTGATTCTGATAGTGTCCCGCCATGATGCACTCCTGCGCCGTGAGGAAGTGTGTGTCCACGTCTCTGCAACAAGAGCACGGGGCGGTGAGCGGCGGGAGAGCGGCGGCGCGGGGCGGGGTGGGGCGGGGCGGGTGCGCACCGTATGTGCTTCACGGTGCCGCTGGCCAGGTCGAGCGGCAGCAGGTCGGTGAAGAGCCAGCCCACGGGGCGCAGGCCCAGGCGCCGCGTCAGCTCGGCCAGCAGCGGCGCGCGCGGGTCGGGCTGCAGCTCGATGCTGTCGCGACTCGACGTCTGCGGCGGCTCGTAGATGGCGGCCACGCGCGCGCGGATACCTGCACAGCACACGCTGGTCAGAGTGGGCGCCGCAAGGGGCATGGCGAGTCCCGCGGCGCCGCTCACCTAGCGGCACGTCCGGATGTCTCTCGTAGTAGCCGTAGAGGAAGCCGATGCGCTGGTGGCCGGTGGCGCGCCAGTAGGCGAGGAAGCGCTCCACGAGCGCGGGGTGCTCGAACAGCACGTTGTCGACGTGGCGGTAGGGCTGGCGGTTGAGCGTGACGGCGCCGGGCTGGCACTTGGAGCAGATGCCGCGCGGCCACGCCGGGTGCTCCGTGCAGCCTGCGCAACCACATCGTGCTCACTCACTGTGCCTTGCGCACTATACATCTTGTGACTATATTGTTCGACAATACTTGCAATAAGACAAAAACTGATTCAAATTTAAACAAACAGTATTCGTATTAATGAACATTATTTTTGTGTTAGCGAATGTGGTTATTACCACTAGTGGTTGATAAACAAACATACCTGGTTTAATTTTGCAAGAGAGCTCATCTAAGGATATGAAGTTTTTGGATGTGATTTTGCGTAGATATGCATGAAAGGACATGTGCTTGATGTTGTGCTCTTTGAGGTACCCCTCGTCCCACGGTTCTAGGGGAGTACAGTGCACACAGCAGCCTTTTGAATTATGTCTACATCTGTAAATTGACAAAATATTTAAATAATTACTATACCATTACATATTCCACCACCTGTATCTCTACAGGCAGCTAACATCAATATTGATACAAAATTTAGCACCTTTCTTTATAAATTCAAGCATTATTATAAAAAATAAACAATAGTTTAAAAAACACGCTTTAGTTAAAGATCCAAGCAAAAAGGTTTATTCTTACAAAGCACGGGGTGCTTACAATATTTTTTCCAGAATCCTATGATATTGTTTTACCAATTAATGAATGTGATATTATTGGGTCTCTAACTAAAACGTATTTTTTAGGGTTTTTCAAAAAAAATATTTTTTTTAAGAAAAAAAACAGCTATCTTATTCAAAGAAGGCAGCTGTGCGCAAATTATCCACTTTTAGAAATTAACAAAAGATGCAAATCCTGGAGGTCCTAGTAAAGATAATGAAAAAAACTTTTTAAATTATTGTATTGTCATGGCCCATGGGTCCTTGATAAGTATGCAAAATTTCAAATCACTCTTATGTTTTGAAGTGTTCATAAACCAAGTTCAAAGATTCCATTACGTGCATACATACAGGCGAAGCTAATAAACGCGTGGTAAAAAAAAGAAACAAAATGTAATAATATGGTTTTATAAACTTTCAATGGGTAGCTGGACATGTTTTCAGGAAGTGTTAACTGAATGTCTGGCTAAGGTTACGGTGGTATAAATCTATGGAAAAAAATATGTGATGATGATATTAGGGTTTATATAAGGATTTTAATGACATCCAATGTAAAAAATTTAATAATTACAAATTGCGGTGTAATAAAGAAACTCAAATAAATGTGTATAAGAAACAAACTTTTTGAACAGAAACTATGTAACAATTATAATATTAAAAACATTATTTTAAACTACATTTTAGATGCTGATCCCAATTTTTATATATAAAGGTATTGTTAATTATGTGTCTAGAGTGGAAACTTTTATGCTGTTGCCACAAGCAATAACTTACAATTTCTCATCTCTTTGTCTTTGTATGCTGCCAGAAGTTTTGTACAGCTCTAAGTCAATTTCGTCCTCCTGGCAAGCTGCTGGCTGCTGTGCAACAGGCGCCGCAACTGCAGAGTCATGTGAGGTGGATGGCCCAGCCTCTACATGTTTGATTGGTTCACCGAAAGGCTGGTTGTTTGCCTGTTTATGGAAATAAATGATTATAGTTTTTTAGAAGGGAACTTTTTTAACAGACCAGACATGGCTGCCAACAAGTTAAAGCTGGTGGCGGGTTCAAAACACTAGGCAGTCCTCTGACTTTTCGAGTCATGTCTTGTTCACTTCATTTTATAAGTTGCTTAAGCCATTTTTTTTGGGGGTTTGTGTTTTTTTATTATTTATAAAGGGTTTCATTAGTATTTCATTACATATAATTTTTTAATATTTATAACAAGGATCTCTTTACTAATTTTCAAATCTTTACCATCAAAATTTGTGGATGTTTTATATACAAACTTCCATACCCTAGTTTAAGGGTCTGGGATGTGAAAATTCCTAGTTTTAGTTTTATTTTTTAATTTGTGTACTAATACTAGCTTATATACCAAATTTAAACTTTCTAGGACTTTAGGAAGTACCCTAAGAATTTTAATTATCATCAGTCAGTGACAAAATCAGGGTATTTTAGATGTCAATAAAATCTTAAGTACAAGAGCTATGCAATTAAAACTTCACATACATACATACATAATTGTAATAGTATGTATCCCATAGCGGAAGGCAGAGAACCACTGATCACCACTTTCCTGAATCCTGACATATTACTTTCACTTCATACACTTTCATCAATCTCTTCATGCATTCTTATGGGTTCAGGGTACTTTTAACCTGACCCTTATTGAGGGTATAATAATAAATAATAATAAAATATAATCTTTATGTGGTTAGTATATGGTTATATGGTCTGCTATCTGCAACATATTGTAAAAATTTTGTTTATGTAGTATAATTTAAGCCCAGGGGCTCAAAAAAACAAGAAAGTGGTCCAGGAAAAATTAGGTAGTGCCCTTATACTTGGGCTTTGCTTTGCTTGTCTTGGCAGGGGCCACTACTGTGCCCCCAGATCATGATAAAATATATTGCATACTTTCTAGTGGAATTATGAGCTTATAGAAATATACACTACTATAAAATAAATGTATAAGTACAACCAACTGTTTATAAGAATTTCATTACTTTACAATTACAATATCAAAATAACATTTTAATCTAGAATGTTTCAAAATAAACAAATTGCATTTAATAATATGCAGCTCCCTTAATTTGACTGTTAATCAATATCATGATGATATTTCTACATCATCATATTCCCAAAATTGTATTTAAAATAATATCATTGACCACTATCAATGATAACTCATGAGAGAGACAAAAGACAATACAGCAAGTGCAGCAGACCTCAGCACTAGTGGTGGGCTGATCAAACAGTACTGCGCCATTGACAGGGCTCAAATAGAGCATGTCACCATGCTGGAGACCGCACTCGCGCAGCCGCCGAGACTTGCTCGACGTGATCTCCTCTTTTCGTTGCCGGTCCTTGTGCAGTGTGAAGGCGAAAGAGTTCAGTCCCAGCGCCTCGTATATCCGCTCAAACAGCTGCGCTGTCACGTCTGTGTCCAGCACGTCCACGCGCGCCGTGCCCTCTGCCGACTGCACGCGAACCGTCTGCACACACAACCACCGCCAACACTCAAAACAATACTTTTCACCTTCGAAAACGTCAAGTCATCCTCTTGCCTGGTGGCACCTGTATGCTGCCCCACGTCGCCTGAAACACACTGAGCTTTTTGGACCGCGCCACATTACTTTTATACTGGAAACATTATCAATTTTAAAGAATTCTCTAAAAAATCATAAGGAAACTCAAGTTCTGCGGGCTCTCCGGGAAATTTTATAATTTACTATGAAAGAATTATTAGAACCGATGTCGACTCGGTGTTGTGTTCGAGATTTCTCATTACCATTTTCTTGGACCCCGACATTTTTAAGAAAATAAAACTGCAAAACACCAACAATGCACTGACATAACAATTTTGACAATTTTAGTGTTTCGCTACCCTGGCGACGTTTAGCCAGTGATTCATGTCACAACTAATCTACTGTCTTTTTCTAAATGTACTCATAAAACAAAGCATTGGATAACTCATATGCTAAAAGTTCCTATAACTGAAATTTTAATTGGAACGCGAAGATGACATGTCATTTTAGCAACTCGGATACGCATACACAAGTTTAAAAATTGGCTATTTGACTAATTTCTGAAAAGTGTTTTAAAGTCTAGATATAATCACTCTATACCTCTTCAAACTATTAATTTATTTTTAAAGAGTTGTTTATAACGAATAAACATATTTTTCAGTTTTATCATCATATATGTCACCAAAACGGTAGGTCACGTGACTTTGAAAAAGTTACGTCACGCTTTATAAATGGTGAATGATCTTAGTGGCAGAGATGAATGAAAATTGTAAATCGTGACATCACACGCTGCACAATGACAGCTTGTCGTGTTTTGTTACATTTAATCAACAGATAAAAAATTGCAAACTTATTTTAGACAATTTAAATATTTATAATTTAGATAAATGTAAATAAAAATACCTATAATTATTGTTTACCAAAAAGCTATCATATGCAACACATTTTATAATTTATTGCCACAACAGTCAAATACCCAATTGTATTTGTCATCGACAAACCCATTTATTTATCTGTATGATCTGTACTTCGATACTTATTTATTATCTGTCAATTGTCATACTTAAACACACAGACTTAAACATAATTTTGTCAAGTCAGCCAAAGAAACAGAATTAAAATCCATGGATAATTTGAATGTTGAAGTTTCATAATGAAATAATTTACAAAATAGTGAACTTCAAGAAAATATTACGAGGATACAAAACCGACAAACCCGTAAAAGCTTTAAATTGACGGTGAGAATATTATTTTCATAAAATATCAGTAATGTTTTCTCAAACGCGTAACTACCCTCAAAAAATAAGCGGACAATGTTTATAAAAAATGTGTAAATATATTTCCTGGCTCATAAAGATAGTGGAAACTGTGCATATCGGTCTCGGGGAAAGTGTCATCAGAACTCCGAAGTGTCGGCATTCAGCGTTATGTTGTGTGTTCCAAAATAACTAATGTAGTATAGTTAGTCAGTGAGGTGCCAGGTGGACCGGCGGGCGTACAGGTGTTCGCTATCCGCGCGCTGCGCTGCTGTACGACGCGTTTCACCGCGAATACGAACTGGGATTTCGAACTCCCACTTAAGTCATAATATCAAAAGTGAATAATTTTATGCTACCGTACGTATCTTGAACTTTAATGCTTCAAATGTGTTACGAATAATGAGTTTAGGTAGTAATGGATGTGTGTGAAAGGACTAACGAATTTAAAATAAATCTAGGAAATCCTTAATGTAGGTTTTGGATCTTCAACATATCGATGTTGCTACTTGCTACCTATTATTCTGCAATACAAGTTCATATTATTTGTATTGTACTTTGAGTTTGGCATTCGCGAGTACAGAAATATGTAATGTACACAGGTAATTGGAGAAATAGTTTCTATTTTTAATGTGCAATACTGTCACAGGTGCACCAAGATGGGAGAGATCTAATATCGGCAACATAATTAATAATTACTACAGTTATTACCACATGAGGAAGATTCAATGCTTATATAAATATTGTGTTTTTTTGTTACTGAAGAAATATATTTGGTGATATGAATGATTGCAAGTTGTTACAATTAAATATTTGTCATTATGCTGGATTCATAGGAAATTAATGATTTGAGA
The DNA here is from genome assembly GCA_949752805.1 of Deilephila elpenor. Taxonomy (NCBI): domain Eukaryota; kingdom Metazoa; phylum Arthropoda; class Insecta; order Lepidoptera; family Sphingidae; genus Deilephila; species Deilephila elpenor. The sequence continues at coordinate 14,984,995 of OX457103.1, read as the reverse complement.
AGAATTAGATTACAAACATGTGACAAAGAATAAATTTGCAGTGCTGAGTTGAAGAGAGTGGTACAATAATGTCAGAGCAGAGCATCACTGTGCAGCTGTACATATATGACCTGACCCATGGGTTTGCGTCTCTGCTTGCTCCTGCTATAATTGGTAAGTACACAGTCAGCAGTATCCTCTTAGAATAATAGGATGAAAATGTATGCAATATCTTTCTCTACAATTGGTTTCAATAATATTTTCTCATTCCTAAAATTTATAACCATTTTATATTTTGTTTACTTTTGTGTAATGAGGTAAAAAACTTGATAGGATTTGGACAGGAGTGCCAAACTAATGGTTGTATCATATAATGGTGATGAATTCAGATTATATTACTCTGACACTTTGTAGTTATGTGTGTATTCATAGTTAATTATTATATTAATGTAGATTAAAATGTTTAGAGCAAGTTTACTTGCCTGGGAGATCTTTAAAGGATTTTTGAAGTTTGTGAAGTTGATAGTTATTAATATAGATGCAAGCTACTTTGTGTGAAAGTACTCCAACATCCCCTGAAGCTTAGGGGGACCCCTCATTTTATTTAAAATTATTTTTGGTTTAGATTTAGTTTAAATAGAAAAATTTCTTGTGAGCAGTCAAGAATTTTTCAGCTAAGATAACTTTATGCGAAGGGTAAAATAAGGCAATGTTTAATATAAAATCTGTAATTCATATCATTAAATGCTTAAGTTTTAGGAATATTATTTTCTGGAATTCATCTGGCAAAATAATCAGTTTAAAATCCCCCAGTGGGATAACATGTCCTTAATGGAGTCCATCAACATTTGCAAGATGCTCTTTTTACGAGTACATAAAGCTCAAGAGTAAGTTATTATTTCCCAAAAACAAGACAATACACTCTGTGGCTCAGTAGCCAAGGAATCACACATCATTAATATGGCTGTTAAGGCTGTAGCAAGACTTAGTATTATATATAAATATGAAAACGCAAAACCATCTATACTAACCAGTGCCGTCGTTAGGGTAGGGCGCGGTTAGGCGATGGCCCTAGGGCGCCAGCGCCACAAGGGCGCCACATGCCAGAATTTCCTGTAACCTATACTAATACTAACAAAGGACAGAACATCAATTTTAAAAGGCAGGAAATAGTAAAATAAGTTTATTATAACATCCTGTAAAAACAGTAAAATTAACTCGAGAGAAACTAGAAGTGAGACAGTGATATCGGTCTTATAACCAAGTTTCAGACTGGTGGTCGGAACGCAGACCGCTTTTCGCTGACTAGTACCGCAGTAAGGGTATGGATGTGATCAATTTTGATTTCATTCATGATACCTAAAGGCTAGATACGGGTGGTAATGCACAATGTGTCGATAGGCGAGAGGGGCATGGTGTTTGTGTTTTAATGCAGCATGAAGCGAGCAATCAACATGCGGTTCGGACTCAGCGTCGTGTAAACACATCGTGCAAGTAATTCTGCAAAGCACCCGCAATAAAGCGTAATTGGTAATCTCGCGCGCATGGCCGCGTGGGTGCTGCTCCCCGACCCAGTTGTACTGGCCGACAGAGCGGAGTATTCGCCATCGAATGCGTTTCAAGGACTTGTTTTCGTGATCCACTTTACAACTCTATACATAGATTCACTACCTGTCACCTCATTGTGCGAATATTTTTCTAACGTGGAATATTTTTATATGAGTTCACATGATGCAAATATGCGCATGTATGTAACATGCGTAATCTGCTGTAATCTTCTTGTACTTTACAATATTACTTCATCAATATTGATGCTGTGTTGTTTGTAATTTCAAAAGAAAATGTCGCTTCCTTTTTCAACATTTTTAGTTGCATTGTGTCTGTACTCTGTAGTCACTAAAACTACTACCTGGCTTCGTTTTCGATAGAAGTCTGGATACACCCAGTATGTAGGTATCTATTATATTCTAGAATATGAAAAAAATCGCACGAATAGGTACGATTAGAATAACTGTATTTTTATTACAAGGCCAATTCGATGAATGAATAATTATGGACGTACGAACAAATTATATTTCGAAATTTGATGATGATAAAGCAATTTAAAGACATGATATAACCCTACGAGTATTTTGACTTGGAGACGTAAATGCGTCTTAGCTGCTGTACTACGCGGAATATCTGTCCTTATCGTTATGAATTTCGCCCAATGTTGGAAGACAGCTGTGCGGACCATTAATTATATTGTTTACGTTGTGTTTATTCTGTAATTAGGTGTTTTACTAATTGCGCATCCGAATTGACTAGTGTGGAATCCTCAAATGAACAAGATATTATATTTTGTATGAGATGGTATGTTTTGTACCGTTAAATAATTTACGCAGTAGACATGCTGTAGAGTGTATCGAGGGTAACATGCATGGCATTACTATTTATTATATTTTTACACTTTATTATACACCAAATATAATAAAAGTAGACAACGTAATAATGGAAGTTGGGGCTGCTTTAGACGTACGAAGAATATGGCATAAAGTGCTATATTAGTATCATGTCGCATTCTCAAGTGCCATTACCAACCTCGCCCCCTTTTAACTCTACATTGCTAAGATCGGGATTTCACTTCGGAATATCTCGGTGTAAGCGTTTATGGATGATTGTGTTTTCTTTCTATCAGATGGGCGTATTTGCACCCTGCGCTTGTATGGCACATACAAAGGTTGTATCTACGAGACAATGGTCTGCGCTCCATCTTCTCATCTCACTCAATTCACGCAGCCATGCGCTTGTTAGCCGTTAATAAAGAAGCGATGTGTTGGGTTGCAGGGCGGCAGGTGGAGGGCGTGTGGCACACCGCCATAGTGGCGTACGACCGCGAGTTCTTCTACGGCGGCGGCGGCATCACCAGCTGTGCACCGGTCAGTATATACTACATACACTCACATGCCACATACAGATATCTATTTAACTAACCGCCCCCATCCTGCGATTGCCTGCACAGTGATAAGTGAACCACGCAAGTGTGTCGGCTTCTGAGTTGAGTCTGTGTAAGTGATCCGGTGTTGAGCAGGCTGATATAATTGACTTTGTCTTTGGATGCTCAACCCAGATTGCACAGCACTTGCCACCAGGTGCTTTGTGTGTACAATATGTGTCTATATGAAAAATCATACAACCAGTATTATTTACAGTGATTGTAATAACTTCCTAATAATATTGCCCTACACAAAAATAAAATATGTAATGAACACATAATACAGCACTGAAATTCTCCTTGATGATTGCTCTCGAAATAACCGAATATCACGGGGCTCTACATTCTAGCCACTTGTCATTGTTCCTCTGTTAGTCCAAGATCCCAGGGCCCCCAGACGTTACTTATTTTCTCATAAAAAATATAAATCGTATAAAGTAGTGTTAGTACGTACTTTGAGTGTGTGCATACCTGCTAGCTTGGGTCGACGGCCAATTCATAGGTACCAGGTGCTAAAGGTAGATAAATACAGTACCGATTTTTCTTAAATTCTCAGTGCTGATTTTTACATAATATGTTTTAGATAATTTTGTTAAAAATTAATAATCATTATTGCCAGACACTTTCCATCGGCGCTTACCCTTACCAGACGCTTTAAAGCTTAAAAAAATAACATATTTTTACTTATAATCTCACTCTTGATTTTTATATATGATACTTATGGAACTATTTGAACACCCCTGGTCAGCAGCCAGACCAATTGGAGGGGTCAAACATCCCCCCATAAACACATAAAGTGTCGCTATGTGTATGAGCGCGAGGTCATTATTTGTACGCTTGAGTGTGAGAGAGATAATATCTATTTATCGATATCTTTCTTATACTTATTTATATATATTTATCGTTATTAAATACTGGAATATGTGTAAACGTGACATTACACAAGATATTTGTCGATTCAAATATATTCCATAGTAAAACACTTTCTGTGTACTCGGGATATAATTAATGTTAAAACGAGTTATTTTGGATGAGGTACGAGCGAAGTCATTCATAAACTGGTGCCCGATGTATTGTTTATACATGCTATTTTTGTCACGGACTTTTTTATGAATTGTATCTCAATATTGAAACGGCGAGTAAGCTTTTTTTTCAAATGTTTTATCTTTCGTTGATGGCGTAAGAACTTTACTATACATAGTGTATTCACACACATATTACAGTTTTATTTGTTTACGAAAAGTTTGAAAGGATATGTATGGATTGCAATGTCATTAAAGTGATTTTGTCGATTGAGAAGTTTCCAAATGAGATGATGGAAGCGTTGAATGTTGTTCTGAGTTGAGTTGTCCCGAGAGGTCGCCGGCTGTAGTAGCCAGTGCGGAGTATGGGCGCTGCGCCTCGTGAACACGTGCGTTGGCATGTCTTCGCCGGGTTGTATCACTACTCGACCGTTATTTGTTATCTCATTAATTATTTTGTAACAGTTACACGCGCCATTGCCGCGCGCTCTATTAATAGTTCTAAAGGCGAAACCAAACCTAGCTAGGTTTACCACTTGTATAGATGCAGTAGTAGTACGTGTCCTTCCATAATTTTCCTCATATTGTTGAACAACTAAGAGGAACTTAGATAAGGATCCATTTTGCGATAGCGCTATTAGATACACTTACTAGCTCTTGACTTGAGAAGCTACAGGACTGCCAGTCGATTCCGATAACCCACGGTTCACAAGCTCTCCACGAAGCTTTACATTGTATACTACGCTAAGAAATCATAAGAATAAGAAAACGATAAGTAAGTATAAAAGTCGGCCATCTCGCACTAGGCCAGCCTGGTGGCCTCTCTATCGTACTCTCGATTGTAGAGGAGGTCCGTGTCCGTGCCGAATACAGAAGTCATAGGTAACCTTGCTCAAATTTTTATTATAAAATGCATCCCGTATGTTACTCGATCCTGCGAGTGAGGCCCTTCCAGACAGTAGGCAGCCTGGCTGCGGCAGCCAGTGGAATTATGGGACATTGTATGGGAGCCCGCGCACTTAACAGCCCCGAACTCCTGATTGCGGCAGCCATTACAACGCGACTTATTGCACGGCAGCCCATTGGCTGTGCCGAGCCAGCACGAGCGTAGAGCGAATGTATGGGGCTGCCGTCAGTCTCCGCGCACTCACCTTGCATTTTTGGACTCGCCTCAAAGTAATCACCAGTTTTTCATCTGGAGGTATACAAGCTCGCATGGGAGTATCATTACCCTTGATTGAATTTATTATTTTTTCTTCAGAAACGTGTTTATTGTTTATGTATACGACAGGCAGAGCTATAATCTTGGGACAGGTAGTGCTTCCTACCGAAACGAAGTTGTTTGCTTCCCGGGCTTTACACTGATGACATTTTTCATTTATACAATATATTTTGTTGTAAAGGCAATTTGTTATCGTTCGTTTGATTTAACACTTAATTTTGTTGGCGTTAGAGGATCTCTACGTATAACTACTATCCTATTTTTTTTTATCACTATTATGTTTTGAAATTCATATTTCCATCACTCGCGAACAGTACTTTTTTTATGAAATCAACTAAAAACGTGTATAATGCAAATTTTTATGATGATCAGTGGAGTAGTAACGGCGTAAAAGCGTCACAAACAAACACACTTTGGGGTGTATAATATTAGTGTGGGAATAGTTCCGTGTCGGGTCAAAATCAAACAATGATCATTTAGATATTGTTCAGTTTAATTAATACTCTTTTATTTCGTCTTTATCGTCTTCCATCGTCCTCCAAACTGTTCTCTCTTATTCCGTCCTTTCATATTTCAACATCTTGATCATTAATCCTCGTAACTCTTTTACTCTTTACTACTTTCAATCGTTAACTCTTTCACCTAAACTACATTCCATATCAGTCATTCGTCTCTCGTTTCATTCTACTCATCTTACATCATAACATTCAAATACTACATTAGTAAGGATTATAGAGCGCGTACTACTATAGCTCGTAAACCAAATACAGGGGAATGTGATTCTAAAAAATGATTTATTAAGCATCTAAAACGGCTGGTAGATTTACGAAAAATACTCTCAAAACATTACTGTTATGCGGTGATTAATAAAGGTGATTAAATAAGCGCATTTAGGCATGAATGTCGGAAGTCAAATTGATAATTCGTTAATTCAACAAATCGCAAGCTGTTCTGAGAGATGGGTACATGTATCGGCGCATTTGTGGTGGCTCGCGGTGACGCACACGCGCTGCCGGCGCCGTTTGTTGACGCTCTTAAGGTACAATTTATTATATTTTAATTTCGTGATACTTTGACAACGGTCGGCGAAGAAAAATGTGTTGAACGGAATGTGGGATATGTGAGACACGGAACATCATACGCGTTTATATCTGGAGAACGCGTGGGCCCGCCGCGCCGCGCCGCCCGCCGCAAGCTGCCTCACACACTATTGTGTTTAGGACATGCTCTCTACAACTGCTGATCTCCGCACATACAATGGATGCAACCCAACAATATTTGTTTTCGTCGTTGTTGTCAATCGTCCGATTAGATATTCAATATCAGATTCTGAAACAGGTTGTATTGCTATTTTTTTGGTATTTACTACTGAGGACAAAATGTTCGGTGTATTCTTTTGAGTTTGATTCGAAGAATTTTCAATGAATACTACACGATTTATGATCTATGACGTGTCGGCGTGGATCGGACGACGACGGTGGGTGACGTGGACGGACGACCTGGTTAAAGTCGCAGGAAGACGCTGGATGCAGGCCGCTTCCAACAGGTCTACGTGTTGTTCCACGGGGGAGGCCTAAGTTCAGCAGTGGACTTCCTTGGGCCGAAGACAGAGAAAGTTACTTGATACTTAAAAACTAAATCAAATTCAAAACCCATTGGGTACTCCCGTTCACTTAGAAACCGTGAAATTTGCAAAAATATATGCCATAAATACAGCAAAAAAAAAAACGGAACAATATTGACTCGCACTTGGCCGGCTTTTTTCTTTACCCCAGAATTCAGAATGCAAACTGTGTAACATAAGTGTGTGTGTACGGCGCGGCGGGGGACCTGTTAGCTTTATTATGTGCATGAAAATTATTTAACATGCTCGAGTAATTTAATATAACTTGACTTATATTTCTACCCATCGAATATGTCAGTTCATCATAAATCATAACCTGGTATAGAAATATTCCATGTTCACACAGTTATATTTTTAATTAAATGGCGGCATTAATGTTAATAGTGGCATTAACATTTCGTACACGCGTCGCATCAATCGACTCGGAGTCGTCATATTATATAATTTATTTCTCGTAAAACGACAACAAAATGACTTGAAACGAGCGGGAAAACATGGAAATGGGCGGGAGACAGGCATCTTGTCGGGCGGGCGCGGGGCGCGGTAATGTCATCGGTCACCGCGCGTAATATTAGACACGTAATAATACATTTCATATGTGCGCGTGTATATTTACCACATTACATGCCAAATATTCTTTATAATAACCATTATACATTGACCTCTCGTTTTCCCTAGTTTCTCTCACTGACAGTATAGCGCGCGAGGAAGGTCGTGGTAAAATGGAGTATTTTCAACGTAACACATTAGTAAACAGTGTCTATTTTAGCGAGGGAGTGATCGCCAAAATAACCGCGGCGCCTAATAACCTATTCAATTCAACTGCTGATTTTTCATAATGTGTGTCATTTTATTCACGATTGGAATCGAGTATCGACACGTAATATTGTGGATTATTTATCATTACACTATATGTTTTTCTATTGAGTATATGATTTGTATGTAATCACGCAGGCTGCTTCCAGCGGGTCACTGTAGAGATGCTTGGGGTCTTCCTCAAGGATTTGTTTGTTGAGCAGTCGACTTCCTGTGACTGAAGCTGAAGCTGGTGATGGTAATAACCGGTAGAGACAGTGAAGCTGGTGTTAGACGGGCAGTGGCCACCGCTGCTCATGCACATTCGACCGCGTTGAGGAATCGTAGTTACGTCGCCACCGCGGCGTGTGAACATACCACGGAAGTTGAGCCATCCATGCAACAGTAACACATGTGCATGTCGCTCATCATTGATTTTAATGAGACTGTTATCCGTTTTGACAACCCGCTATGTCCGAATAGGAATGAAACCCTTAACAACTAACAATGTGTTACAATACATATATTTAAAAATAGAATAATGAGATAAATATTGGCACGCAAAATAAAGTAAAAATAAGTTTTAAGTTTTTTACGATGGCAATCTACTAGCGCCGGCGCCACGTTGCCTACGTTCTATACCAATATTATGTTTTACATATTTTTTTATATGCTCGATAAATGGTAAATACATAATGGTGAACTTTAAATTAAATTAAGATATCTAATTTTTGTGTTTAGAAATACGCGTTTATCAATTAATGTCCTAGGAATAGGAAAAAAAATTGAATTCCCTCCTGTAGTTTTTGCATGATGTATGAACAACAGTGCAACTCTATAATGAATTTGTTTATTTGCTATTTGTGTTCCTTCAAATCAATCTCACAAGAATAGAATTTGCATCGAGAACACAATTACGCGCTTCTATATACGAGGAAGGAATGCATTAATGCAGTTTGTGGAATCCTGTGGTTATGTCGCGTTCCACTAACAGCTTCCATGAATACATGTCCTTCTCTGTGCCACCTGTATTACCTCACAAGCTGACAGCTGTGCTGCCGCAGTAATCGTATTTAAAAACCAATAACTAGATATCAACAGGAGATACAGGAGGTATGTAAATAGGGATGTGAAGAGACGCGTCAGGGACCTAACATGTCATTATCGGTCCGTTTGGGGTAAAAATTACTTAAGGAATTGCGTTTTAACGTACAATGACCGCCAGGAAGTTGTAACAAAGAACATTGCTGTTATTGTTGTATATTGCATCTTACGCAACGCCACATTCCTTAGTGTCAGCTGGAATGTGTGTTGCGGTCTGTTTACTTACTCAATGTATACTACTAGTTACTACTACTATGTATATTACTACTTTAACACTAGTTTCTCAAGTACCTATGTCTTCCTAAAAAGTGGTAGATTCAGATCGTTGTTACCTTAGAACCATACCATACCTACAGAATTTAAGGTATGGGCCGACTCTACTTGGGTCGTACCACTGCATCACAGAAAACCGCTATATGCTTTGCTTTGGTGACTGAGATAGTCGAAGACTTATATATATAAGACATATTTCTATGCAATATTAAAATTATAATTAATGTGTAGGAACTTTACCTAAATGTAAATACGATACACATAAAATGCAGCTGCAATGTATCGACGAGCACGTTGTAGTATTCAAGTGGCATTGCGATTATAATCTTTGTACTCTTACGCAGTGTGGCGTCTCCTAATCGTACATTGTTCTTCTGACGTCTACACTTGGCCCCACTCGCCAGGTGGTAACTTTAAACTCAGGGTATATACGCTTTGTGGTTCGGCTGGAAACAAAAACTCTTACGTATTATTATATGAGGTTTCACGCACACTGCAGGTAGAACAAATTGTTTGTTCCCTGTGCTAATTATTTCCTAAAAATATACATATTTATAAGATTACAATTGTTTTCTCCAAGAGTTAGGTAGAGGTCCCACTATTGTCGGCCATATTTTATTAAGCATATTTCCATCCCAAAATGTCATCCATCATCCAAACAAATATTCAAGAACTAGGTACTGCAGTATCATTTTCTCGTAAACAAAATGTAATTTCTATTATTGAATATTTCACAGCTTTGCTATGCATTTCTATAATAAAAGCGAGCGCATCGTCTCGGGAAACGTGTGGGTATGCACATGCGGCGACTTGCAAAAATAGCGCACGTCCGCGTGCCGCGACCCCCTCGGCCCATACCCCCACTCCGCCTGCCGTCACCCACGTGGGACGAGATTTAGGAGAATATCTGCGACGAATCTGCACTGCGCCTTTCTCTACTACGACGTTACAGTTTTTAACTTAGGAAGATTTTCTTCATTTAGATGCCATTAAATACATTTGCTGGTCTCTTTTGTTTGCCGCCCCCTCAAATCAGAGGTATCCGGCAATCTTACCGAACGAACGTGACAGAAAAGCTGTCGTGTCACTTCGGTCTTATATTTAGTCGTAAAATAATTTTCCAGAAACTGCCCCAATAACTTCATTGAAGGTTTTTGTGTCTTTTGCTGGAGTTGCGAAGTAGTTTTACGCAGATGATGATGGTGATGTAGCATTTCCATATTTCCTGTGATGATGGGGTTGTGTAATGTTGCAGGGCGCGACACAGCTGGGCGCGCCGCACAAGGTGGAGCAGCTGGGCGAGACGTTCGTGCCCTTCCAGGTGTTCGTAGACTACCTGCAGGGGCTCGCCACCACCACCTACGCGTAAGTTCTCATTGCGATCATTATATTTTATTATTTAATTGGACATGAGCACGTTTACCTATTGAAAAGTTATCAAACCACTCATGCATACGGTACTTGGAAAGTCCTGGGTGTTATTCTCTTATCTGGCAAGGTCAAATTGGAGATTCAAAAAATTCTGAATTAAACGCAACAGAACAATGATCCTACACGTCGGGTTTTTGTAAGACCACGAAATCTCTCGTTCTACCGTTTATTAGCAGCTTGTCTTGGTGGCTGGTGGAAGTCATCGAACAAACTGTCTTTTATAATACTCGACAAAACAATTTAAGCGAGGAAATTAACAGTTTGATTTTATTGTTATAATTTTTTAATATCCATACCTATATAGGAATACTCGTGATAAACAAACCTAATTTATCTTAATGTAAGAAATCTTTAACGAAGGGCTATGTTAAGTAGAGTAGTTCCATGGCTGGAGTTGATGACGTTGATGGTGTCGCATGTGGCGGGGCGCGCAGGCCCGCGATGTACAACCTGCTGGAGCACAACTGCAACCACTTCAGCGACGAGGTGGCGCAGTTCCTGTGCGGCGCGCGCGTGCCCAAGCACATCCTGGCGCAGCCCGACGAGCTGCTGGACGCGCAGCAACGCGCCGCGCTGCAGGCGCTGCTCGCCAACCTGCTGCCCGACGCGCACGGACAGGTACGCACCGCTACAACTACCTGCAGGATACTCGATAAACGGTTTGATAATTTCCCCCGACAGACTTTAGGCTGCGGGTGCGAAGTCAGCGGAAGCGAAGCGGCGGGGGTGGCGGCATAGATTTATATTATGGAACTGGCTTCGAAGGCAGCGGCGCGGGAGCGTTGTCTAGCGGTTACCATAGCCCAAGGCTCCGCATTCACTACTTTTGCCCATACTAAATCTAACGTTACGAAGATATTTTTGCCGCAGTTTATAAACATTTCGTTCGATCTGCCCGCTGACTTTGTGTCCTCAGCGTTAAATATAAAACAAAGTAGAGGGATGGAAGCGCTGTTGGATATCACCAAACGTGACAAAAAGTAATACTATATGCAGTCTTTCTTTGGGCCAATAATATCGCGGTGGTGTCACTTACAATCTAGTTATAATGGCTGAAACATGAAACATATGTTGTGTGAATATGTTAATAGTACGTAAGGCAAGCCTTTGACATGTTTGATGTGAGCTGCGCAATGTGGCGTGTAGTGTTGATGCGACGCGTGCGCAGATGCTGTACACGAACGGCGCGGGCGCACGCCACGCGCGGCAGGACAGCCCCGACTACCTCACGCTCAACAACCAGATCGACGAAGTCAGGTGAATACTACCTGCATTTTTAACATTCCTATTCCTCTGTGTTTGATTGACTTCAAGTCACTAAGGACGGTCCCATGATCTATAAATTATTAATTATTTAGTGGAGGTGCTGGTTAAACATGAAAATACGGTGTTGCTGGAATCAAAAGAGTTATCGAGTTTTCTCACTCACTACTGCAATTACTTAAATCCCTTAAGTATTATCAAGCTGCCACATATTTTTACTGGAAATAATGAGGTTAGCATTAGGGTGATGGGTCATCGATATTTAGAGCATGGAATTTTAACAAGCGATAATAGGACACGGTACAGTGGCTTTCTACCGATTATCGATTTCGTCAAGATGAATATGTATAAAAAAATACATTCGACTTTTCTTTTCTGTCGTAAAGTAAAAAAACGGTTAGCAGGCTGGTGTACTCAAGTAGAAAGACCACATCAGTCTGCGTTCAGATTGCGTGTCAGAATGAGTAGGTCATTGCCATTATGGGGGAAATTACATGTAATCTAATTTATATAATTGTAAGCAATAAAAAAGTAGTCAGTGTAGTAGGCAATAAGCGCACTATACACCAAAGCTGCCGGCCCGGTGACACAGTCCGCCGAGACAACCCGCCGGCTTATAAGAAAATTTAAATCATGTCGATAACAAGCGCCTGCACGTGTTGCCAGCATACATGCAAGTGCTCCGGTCAGTTGCCCGACGACATTCAACAACGTTAAACAAAAAAATCCTCTTGTCATGTCGAGTCGCTGTCGCGTCGTCGACAAAGTTTTCCGACTGGCAATGAGTGAAGCCGCCAACAAAAAGTTGAAAATGTAAAACGGTCGGTGGCTTTGGTGTGTAGTGCGCTATAGAATAAATGCAGTCGCATAGTGTGCGCGGCGGCGGCGGCGCGCGCGGCCGGCAGTGCGGCGGCGCGCCTGCTGCGGCGAGCGTGGCGCGCGCTGCGACGCACTGCACGCGCGCCCGCCGCGCCCCGCGCGCCGCGCCTGCGCAAGCCTTTCTGAACGCGCCCTACCATACCATCGACTCAATATTTTGTTCCTGTTTCTTTGACTCAATAAACTTCACAAGTTTCAATGTCTGTGTATTTGTTGTAGTTAGTTTTTTTTTTTATATTGGCAAGACGAAGTGATTAAGATGAACCTGATAGTAAGAGCAATGCTATCTAAATACCTGAGTACCCATTGGCACGAAATCGTTCTCTCGCATGTGGATTCAGTTACTGCTCGTTGCTATGTAGTATGTACACAAGACACATTTTTGTATATCAGTATGACGACTTTCTAGTATCGTGTAGGCTAGTCGCTGTTCACACATGGATACGGATATTAACTACCTGATTATAAATCTCCGGCAATTCCACTCAACATATGAAACGTCACAACAAAGCTATGCCGCTCGAGTACACCCAATGATACTGTAGCTCTAGCAACCTGCAGGAAGTTTCTATCGCTTATAACCCACCATCTTATCGCGCACTACTCGCTTCTGCTTACTCACTCGCAAATATATTGGTTTCGGATGTTTATGAGACCGAAAAGACTCGTAGTTTTTGATTCCTAAGACACAAGTTTTTTTATCTTGGCGAGGGGTCATATCTATGTGGATGTTTTTGAGTATATTTACTAAAAACTAATTATTTAAAAAGGCCATTCAAGTGTGTCCAGACGAGTCTTACAAAGGAATTAGTCTCGAGGAACATTTATATTAAATATTCGTCAATATTACTAATTTGTCCGCAAGATTAAACAGTCAGCAATGACGTGATTCGGTGGGCGGGCGGTGCACCAAGTTGGGTCGTCTAAAAACAAATAAACAAAACGAAGTGGTATGTGAGTACGTGTGTGTGTGCGCGCAGGCTGCAGTCGGCGGAGCTGGAGGCGCGGCGCAGCACGCTGGCGGAGAAGCTGGCGCGCAAGGAGCGCCGCAACGAGAAGAAGCGCAAGAAACACCTGCGCGACGCGCCCGACGCGCCCGACGCGCTCCACGACGACCAACTCGGTCAGTGCATACTATACCCTTTACCCTAGCAGCCATCACATTCCCCGCAACATCGAAAACACCATCATGTTACTATGGAGGTACAGAACAGTACGTCGTGATCAAATACTCGTTATACATAATATCTTTTTAGCATATTGAATGTGTTCAATCTATCCTTCACTATCATGATTGTTGCTCATGAAGTCTACGCGCACTATAGTTTTTATAAAGTTTAAAATATTTTAAGCCCACTAGCGACATCTAGTAAATGTATGAGGCAAAATGTCGTACATATGAAATAGTTGTAATGTATGACATGTGTTTTGTAAGAATTGTTTACTACAATACTCGTAAGATGTCGCTGTACCTGTAAGTATTTATAGATTCGTGTGTATGTGGCAATATGATTAGAATGTGAACAATGTGTACATTTTCCGACAATGCCCACATAAACTTCACAATAGACCACAGCGATTAATTTGGGTGTCCGGCTGTGAAACTATATGTGTTGGAATATGAGAGCGTGTGTCACTACCAACAATAATCTTTTTAATCAATAGCATGCCATTGTATATATGTATAACTGCGCCCATGCAGCGAGCTAAAAATCCAGGAACACAAGTTGTCGGGCAGATCGTACGCCGGAAGGTTGGAGAGGAGACCACGGTGCCAGATCCTATCAAGCGCTTTAGCTATGATGAGTTGAGCGTTAATGATCTGCTCCATGACCTTACACATCAGTGATGTAAATGCTACTATTGAGGTGTTTTAGAGTGATGTGATACTCAAAGTAATGTGATGAGACTTGGTAAGAGGTGGCGACGGGTGTTGCCAACTCCGCGTCGGAAGCGATGCGACGCTCACGGGACGCGACCAGTATTAATGAGCGCCCGTCAGTAATTTGTCCGCAATCTGACGCGCGTTCGAATTCATCGAATTTCCCGTGTCCAATATCATCAATTTTTACATCCGATTGATCAGAATAGGTATGCGTTTTTACGGAGTCTTTACAATATTTTTGAACTAAATTTATAAATTAATGTTATTTAATTTTTACTGATTTGACTTTACAAATATTTGTAGAAATCCCTAGCTGATATTTTTCAGATATTTTATAATAATATAATGCATCTATGGATCATGTCAATCTGGGTAAGATTTGGACCTCGGATTTTAGTTTGTACATCATACCCATATTCGCCGGAGAGGTTGTTTTCAAATACTGAATAACTGTTATACAGTATTTCTGCAACTTGCGTGCTAACACGAAACTGCGCGGTTCCATAATATGTATTATGTAGGTGAGGAATAAGGGTAAGCAGACGAAATTGTTATTTTGTAATTTTTGAACAAAATAATATTGCCTTCAACATGAATTCGGCAAAAGAAATATCAGGAACAGGAAGTGAGTTTTCCGCCGCGCAGTTCGCAAGTAGTATTGGCACAGTATCGAGAGTGGACTAAAAAAGCAGCGGCGCGAGTGAATGTGATTGACCGGCGGCCTATGTGCCGCCGCGCGGTTGAACGCATCGCAAGTGGGTCGCCACCAACCGTGCTGACGGTACAGCTCACTCGAAAAATGTTACACTCTCCCCACTTGTTGCTTTCCGGATATCAATTATATACATGACACCCACATATGTACATGCAGACCGCGCTATAGCATAAGACAATATGTCAAATTGCTAGAAGGGACGAATACCTAAAAGAAGAATAGCTGCCTATAATCCTTATAAAAAAATATAAATACGTCAATGACCTGAAGCTTGTGTTACTGTATGAAAGAAACAAATTCTGGACAAATATTTAAAATTTACATTTTTAATTGATCATATTACCACTGCGATATACTTTAAATCAATTTAAGGGCAATCATTTACTGCGGGTTGGATATTCATATCGGATCAGGGGGGTTATTCTATGATTCGAAACGGTATATTAGGTTTCCAATTTTAAAAATCAATAATATTCTCTATGTCACTTATCATTCATCCCGAACTTAGTCTATGGTTACGAGTTACGACGTACGATACAGGATTCGAAGATTGGGGGGTACCGAGGCACATTCGTAGTTTTATGTGCGACGTTCGAACTTCGTTTTGATCATAGAGTAACACCCCAGGTAGCACCCGTCGACAAAGCGTATAACCACAGGTATAACCCCGCCGGAGCTGCCGACGTAAGTGTCGCTTTTCAGGATCAGCTGGTGGACATTCGGTTTCAAACACGTCAGTTGAAACAGAACGCGGTTGGCTACTTTAGTTCCGCTAAATAACGTAGTCAGAGGTTTTACAAACTGTAGCCGAAAACCAGTTCATTTTCCAATTTATCGCAGCAATAGGACACCAGTTCTTCTTCTACAAGGTGCTAGAGGCGCGTCAATCTCCACTCGATGTAAACATACAAGCTCTACGTAATTATTTCGTTGTGTTCAGAGATACTTTCTTGTATTATTTTTTCGAACATATCATCGTTACAGTGTACGGATTCCCGTCCTGATGGTTCGCTACAGAAACATGCTCCTACCAGTATTATTATCATATAATGGTAATCCGTTTAGATTGTGTTCTGAAAGTTCTTTTGCACAATATTCATAATTTTTTTATGAAGCTTACACAGTTGTGTAAATATGCGGTTAGTCGTTCTGAATACAACATGAGGACAGCTTATGTCCCTTATTTTTATTGTTCTGCATTTTATGTGGCATTGACATTCGGATAAACATGCAGTTATCACGCGGTAGTTTGATTTATTGGATTTATGACTGCGACCGCTCGTCGGCATGACGTCAGAGCCTTTCAACAATATTTGCCGGTTGATTTTAAAGCACAGGGTCAATGGCGTCATGGGTCCCTTGTGGCTTCACGGTACGGATAATGAGTTCCAATGACGAATGAGTACAAACATAAATTATTCGGGAGCGAGTGGTGTGAAAGCTCTTTAGTCCGTATCACACTTCCGCCCGATCCCGAACGGCAATTATAAATATAATACGAGGAGCGACGAGGCATCGGTCGGAGCCGCTGGCGCCGCGCCAACACCACGCATTCCTCGCCATTCCACCACCGGCGACCACCACCGCCGCACATCACCGACGCCCCGGGGGAGCAGCACAGGTGCGTACACAACCACCACCATGTTCACCCCGTCCCGATGAGCGTCCTCCACGTATTTGGGTCGCCATGTGTATTTATGGGAGGCTATTTCGGTGCGCGCGAGTGTGGGCCACGCCGGCCGCGCGAGCTTCCAGTGATTTATATCAGTTTGTAATAATGTGAAATGTTGTAAGTGCAGTGTGTTGAGGTCGTTAAATGTCTAAATGTGCGACGTGGTGCCTCATGTGATGTGTTAATATTGGTGAGTGAGTGCGGGTATCGGCGCTGATGTGCGGCCGCGGTGCTCGGGTTCCGTCGCCGCTGCACCGCCTGCCACGTGTACATCGAGCTTATAAATAGACCAATTAAATGGTTGTAATATGAGTTAAGGTCTCGTGTTCACAAGAAGACAATATTATCGTTTTGTGTGCTACACTTGGGTATGATATCTGAGACTTCTAGATGAATATGGCGCATTAAGTTTTGGGCAATTTGACATGAAACTTTTTATACCGCGTCGCGCAAAATGTGTTGTCATAATAATATGTTGTAGGGTAAAACATCGCTAATTTTAATTTATCTTTATCTCGTCTTGGTGACCATTGCGAAATACCTCTGTAGCCTGAGGCGTCGCATTCAGGCAATTTCGATCCCTAAGCTTTAAATGAAAGTTGTAAATAGATAATATTATCATTCAATACCATAATGTTATGATCATAATAAATAATGAAACCTTGCCCCATTTTAAGATCATTTAAGCCTACGTTCAGGGGTATAAGAAACTATGAAACACTTATCGGTGATGCAGACCACCAGACCCGAATCAAATACTAGTGGATCACAGAAGTAGTGTCGGTGGAGGCATCGAATCAGCGACCTCTCGTTTCACAGCTCGCATCTAATCAACTGCGCCTGAGAGGCTGTCAATAACACATTTCACATGTATGTAAAATTTATTTTTCTCAAGCTTGTTGTGGCATATTCAGAAAGTACAGTGCGTGTACCTACGTGAACACAATTAATAATCAGTAACAATAATTGAAAGTCCTAATAAACAGAAAAATTAGATTTTTACAGCTTTTGAATAGTTAATAAATGTATTTTGTCTACAATCACAGCTTCGGAACAGATACCCCCTCAGTAACACGGACTATCCTCTTCGTTAATTTTATTTCGTTTTGTTATGAGTAGTTAGGTACTGTAAACACAGAACTAGTGTGATTTGGTTGTGTTGTATTAGTAGCAGTATGTGGTGGTGTGTGCAGACATGGCGGAGGCAGTGGAGACGGCGAGCGCGGCTGCGCTGGAGGAGCTGTCGCGCGCGGGGCCCAGCTCGGACGCGCTGGCGCTGGAGGCCGACGAGCGCCGCCTCGAGGAGCAGCGCAAGCGCGACCGCGACCCGCCCATCGTCTACAAGGACATCGACGTCAGTGCCCTCACACCCATCACCCATCATGCATGCACAGTGCACAGTGCTGGAAACATCACGTCATCACACTTCATCAATTTGTTCTGTATTGCCTGGAAGAGATTGCCTTGTAGTGCTTATTTTATATTTAGTTAGAATCTCTCTTTTTATTCCTGGTGTAAAGAATAGATGTAAATATAAAGAAATCACCATCGCGACGAATCAATCAAAATAAGTCCCAATTTGTTCAAAACTTACAAGTATTTTGTCATAAATTAAATTAAATTTTCCTAAAAATATTTATCTAGTAAACAAATATCCAGCTGTTATATTACAAATGGTGCTAATAATGCACTCTACCTTTATCGAACTTATTTCCACCTTACGTGTGATGGAGGCGAGCCTATGAGTTCAACTTCTGTCTTCATAAAAACATATGACACATTTAAAACTCAAAATTTCATAAGTTTTTGACCTGGGAATATTCGACATATTAATGAAACCTTCCAAAACTGTGTTCAATTTTGTCACACTATTGCGCAGGATCAAGTCTATGTATGTGAAATCTACTGAATAACACACAAGACACCAAACAAACACGCCATCATCTCAACCAACGCTCTACAATACGTTTTACTACAATATATTCCATGTTTACATCTTCCTTAAGCAAAAATAACTTTCCGTTACATTGAACTCTGAGCAGCTGACGTCCATTATTTTTTTGGTTTACAGCCTAGTTTTTTTTAATATTGCCGTTGCCAAATTCATGTTTTTTAGTGGGTTAAAAAAATAAAACAGTGTCCGTTTGCCACCATGCTAACATATTCACGTTGTTTCTTTCTTATTCGAACGTTATAAAAATCCAGTACTTTCAGATCAGTGACGTCACTAAGAGATAAATAATAATGAGGCATATTGGTGTTATATCACAGAATGTTATATCAATATTTTTATGAACTATAAATCATAAATTCCCGAAAAGCTCGATATGCGCAGTGAAGCAGTAATCAAAGTGCAGTCGCAAAGGTCACTAGAGCGATTTGTAGCGATGATTCACTCGTAGAATAAATATTGCGTCGGCGGGGGCGGGCGTCCTGCCGCCTGCCGTAAACAACGCGCATGACGCCGCGAGCACGCGCGACTCGTCCAGAACATTCCGCGCATTGTCCCGCACGGGGTGACAAATGCCGGCGTGGGAGATACTCCGCCGCTTGGCTGGAGAAGCCGACGAGTTTATTTGTGTAGTATTACGTGCATGTCCATAATAGCACTAACACTGACACACACCATGACTCTTGTCTCACTTTATATGCAAACACAAACAGAAATCTTACCTTTTTAGGAATTTTCAATTATTAGGTAAATAGAGATACATTAGTCACAGATGTATAAAAGAATTGTTGACCATCGGTGATAATCCAATGATTACTTTTGCAATGATCGTTTTGTAATTGAGTAAGGAGACAATCGTTGAGCGTTAGTACTGGTGAACGGTGCAGGGCGCAGTGGAGTTCGAGAAGCTGGCGAAGGCGCTGGAGAGCGTGAGCCTGGCGGCGGAGGAGCGGCAGTGCGTGGACGAGCTGCAGCAGTACCTGGTGCACGGCGAGGGCAGCTGGGTACTCGGCGATGACTTCCTGCTCTTCATTGGTACGAATACATTATCTTTAACAACTACTTCTTTTGGTGGTGTATAACTAGATGTGAGATAATAGTGTCTTAGATTCACGCGAATGTCACAACTACCTTGAATTTAACTACCAACTTACTAATTGAAAATTAAGGGTAGTTAAATTGTAACAGTCACTGACCGGATGACTAATACCTCAGTCCGCCACCGTGACCACGAAAGCTGTAAACCAATCGAAACGTCGGGGATTAAAAAAATGTAAAAATTAAACCAAATCGCGATAAAATCCGTGAAAATAGTTTTATTTCAACTAAATGTTAGCTCAGATTTTGAATTAAAATGTGGCACTCAAATACTGTATCCGGTTCGAAGGATCATTAACATTATTTTGGTGCGAAGAGTTTTGATCGGGTTGTTTGCAGCAATGCGTCATGACTATTCGATTGATTACGAAAGTGTAATAGAAAAATACTTTAGATGTCTTCGTATTTATAAATGATGTGCTATTTTGATTGTATTCATTTAAATAGAAATTAGCAAACTATATGGTCCGACTTAGTGTGCAGTTATTTACTGCCTGCGTTTGTGTCTACGAGGGTCAGGTCTAAAGTCCCTGAATGGACGAGAATGCATGAAGAGGTTAAATGAAGTGAAGGCGGAAGTAACATGTGTGCAGGGCGGCTGCTGTGCGACGCGGGCGTGTGCGCGGCGGCGCGCGTGGCGGCGCTGCGCTGCCTGGCGGCGGCGGCGCTGCGCGAGGACGTGTCGCTGCTGCTGCACCAGGACCGGCGCCACCACGCGCTGCTGTCGCACGCGCACCGCATCGACGAGCGCCCGCTCGACGAGCAGCGCGCACTCGCGCTCTTCGTGAGTCACCTAGTTGTTATCCGATGCCAATCCAACACATTTATATCTTTCAAAAAGATTGTAATATAACCATATTGATCGAAATAACATACAGTCATTGCTAATTACTGTTGAGTCGCTTTTAATGCTGTAAATTAATATATAGAACTTGCACGGAATAATTATTTAGATTAATATCAGCTCAGTATTCATTTCTTCACCACTCCACTTGTCAATAGTTGGGATTCCATGTCTCTCATCCGATTGCATGGTACCTACTTCTTATTAGTGGGAATTCATGGATTGTGTGGTTCTAAACAACATAATTGTAAAATAAGTTTTTTAGGACCTCGAGGCCTTCCAGGAAAGAATCGTACATTTCGATTAAACTTTGACAATGCACTGAGAATTGATTTTATTTGTATTTTGGCACTGTTAGATCGTGTTCACCACCAGTGTTAATTAGCTTCTTATTTTAATTTTGTTACAAATATGTATACTTATGCAGATGTGCAACCTGTTCGAGAACATTTCGTCGTCCGAGTGGCTGCTGTACATCAGCGAGTGGGACTGCAACGGAGTGCCGCTCTCCAACATACGTTGCACCACTAAGGTAAGGAACTTACCGTCATAGTCGCAGATTATGAATATTTGAAGCTATAGTTTAAGTACCAGACGGAAAAAAATGTGTACTCCACGTGCAGGTGTGCGTGCACGCCACGCTGAGCGACGACGCGGAGCTGCGCGAGACGGGCACGGCGCTCATGCACAACATCGCCACCAAGGAGGTAAAAACCGTGGTCTGTATCACTCCACTGCTGCACTACTGCTTGCCTCGCACCCCGCAAACCGACCCCGGCGTTACCCCGCCTAATGGATCGGTATCAAAACCCAGGGCGCTTCAAATATCAAACATTGTTATTATTTGTTTTTTAATACGTGCTCGGTTTGCGGTTGATGCGACGTACACGTTTTATCCACATGTCTCGCACCAAAATAATAAATATTTGGTGTTGTATAAAAAAATATAAGGATAATTGAAGAGCCTGCGAGACTTATTTATATCGTAGTATTTGAACACATTTTTTTTTATATTTCCCGGGTGAAAAATGTGTAGATAATGAAAAGTTATATCATTCCAATTCATAACAAGGTTGCATTATATTACATACTCAAACCAGTTCTAGAACCAGAATTCTCTGTCTGAACTCTTGAATCTGCTGGACAAAAGCATATACACATATTATAAATTGGGTTGCTGCATTCTGCGGTGTATGAACTCGTGTAATGTCAGCAATAATGATATCTCGTAGCGTTATTTTGGGTCGCCAAGCGACATCGTCATACCTACGTGCATATGAAATATTTATGATCCCCGAATAAATAACCATTGTGTACAATGATAACATTATATATATAGCCTAACATTATTCTCGATGACATCTTAACATGGCAACATGAGCCAATGTGTCACTATATGATGCTAAATATTGTGGACAGTCGAATGAATTGCAGTATTAATTTTCAAAAAATTACTACAAGTAACGTTCGAAAGAAGGACAGAAAGTAGGACAAATAATTTAAGTTAAGTCTATATTTCACGCTACTGTAATGCGTAATTTGAAGTGAAGTCGGTTTGAGAGTACGTAGTGCGTGAAATAGTTGAGAGGACGGCAAGCTGTCATTATTATTTTTTATTCCGTGCTTACTCGTGACGCTTATTCATTAGAAAAAAACTACACTAAGTTTGCTCGTGTCGCGCGCTAATTAACGTTTTCCTGCTTTTCGTGCTAACATTACATGTATAAATAAAACTATCTCTTCGGCGGTTTACAAAGGATTCATGTTTAAAAAAATAATTTCACTACACGAGCTGGGTGTCATTCGGATGTAACTTTTATACATTAAATAAATATTAAGGTACAGGATAAGTGAAAATGTTAGATCGTGTGTCCATTGCGGAACTGAGGCGTTTGTATACACCACGCCGCGGTAACTATTTGATAATAAATTGACTTAACAGCACATACATGATTACAGAAGTGACATGAGCGCAAACACCGGCGCGGCGTGCTGTGTGCGCGCCGGATAGTTTTCTATTATCCTGTACCATACTATTATCTGCCGTGTTGACTAAGTACATTAATATATTATGTTCTCATATATGAAAGCCAGACACTTCCGTGTTTGTCTGTTATTCCAAATTAATCGCTATTGGTATTTCACAACATTTTATTTCTTACATTATATATTCTTTTGATTTCTGCGTATTAAAAAAAAAACAATATGCAATATTATGATTATTTTTAAGTATCTGAGCGGTGGATTATATGGCCCCTCTCTTAATTGTAATTTGGTTGTAGACAAGGCCCATGCCCTGCACTGGAACGTGCATAGGCCGATACAAATACAAATTAGTAACATGCAGACTTATTAAAAAAAAAGTGTATGACGACTAAAGCGCAAAACTTGAGCTTGTCGCTTGCACCTAATGCATGGCAAGTGTAGTAACAAGTATAGTGGGAGAGAGACAGGAGTATGTTGTGAGATACGAATGCGGCGAGGCGTGCGAGTGCGAGCGAGAGCGCTGCAGCGCGCGTGCGTGTGCGTGTGTTGCAGCGCTTCCAGGTGGGCAAGGCGCTGCGGGACCTGCTGCCCAAGAGGGCCAAGTGCAAGGTACATCACCGCTACAGGGTCCACTACAATTTCCAAAATATAGTCGTTTAATGTTTTACGAGACTAACATGCTATCCGATGACATTCATATTTCGATTTAACTGGTCCTTTGGCTTTGCTTTTCTATATTTCGATATCAAAAGTTGTTGTTGGAAAAATAATATCCGTGTTTAATATGAATTATGGCACATTATAAAAAAAAGCTTTTTCCAACAAGTGTTACATTTGTCATGTGTTTTTTTTTGTAATTATATGTGTTGTATTCACGATTGTCGTTGTGGTCGTTAGCGTATAGGTGTATCTATATGCTCCGCTTACAAAATTCACTAGCATCTGACTAATTATACATGAATAGTTTATAAGTCATAACTATTATATATTTTACTTAATAGTGAATCTAATATAATATTTACTGATGGTTTGTTCTTTTATCATCCTGTAAAATAACTGATTGAAGTGCGATTTTTGTTAATACTCATACCTGGAAATAGTTGCATTGCTGCTATTTAAACATTACGAAACTTGTTATATAGGTATTTTCTTTATTTTCCTGTTTTTTCCCATGGGTGAGTGGGCATGTCTTCTATCAAATCATGTTATGCGAAAATGTTTATTATGATGTAGCTGAAGGAAAAAGAGAAAAGATATGGACTACCTGTAATAAATGAAATACTAAAATTAGTTTGTTGCAGCTAGCAGTAGTAAATTAGCCGTAATTGCTTGTGCAATTCTTGTCGTCTGCAGCAACTCCTCTGCCAAACATTACGCTAATATTCATCTTGCATCGCATAATAAAGATAATGTGGCGACAATAAACACTAATGGTTGTAATGCGCGGGGCACCAGCAGCGTCAGCTACTAAGATCTATTGGTTTATGGCTCGCGATACTAATGTTAGCTTTACTCTGTTATTATAACATTATCATCGCGTCTCAATGCTGCGGGTTACATCTAGGATGTGTAACTTATATCATTCAAATTGTGTTGTAATCATGAGGTATTCTAGACTTTAACATATTTTTTTAGTTTCAATATTTTTAACAATAATTTTGACTGAGTTCGTTCTACCTAGATTTTTTTTTTTCAATTACTGCCAGGTTCCGCTATCCCGTTATTTTGCCTCATCTCGGGCATCGTTGATTGTAAGTTTATTACTTTTAATATTGTACTGATGGTGATAAAGGTAACCTGGCGGTTTAAAGTTATTTAATATAGACAAAGAATTCTGGTTCACTGGTAGAGAATACAGAGTGTAAGATTTAACAAGGTATTTATTAAACAATCCATTGAGTATTGTGACGTACTCGTTCGATAATTGTCGATCGAAGCTTTGTTATCCACGATATGGGAGAATGTATGGTTGTGCGGCGCGGGCAGGTGTTCGACGAGGTGTGCGTGGAGCTGTGCATGGCGCTGCTGCAGCTGCTGCAGAGCGCGCCGGGCGAGGAGCAGCTGCACCGCGCCGTGAAGGCCCTGGCGCGCCTGGCGCAGCACTCCGCCGACGTGCCGCAGCTCGTGGCGCTCGTGGGACCCGACCCCGCCGCCTTTCGGTACCCGCAGTCTTTCATTTGGGCTCAAACATTCAATAAAACCAAAACTAGTTGGCTATTTGTACCGTAATAGATAAAAATTTGTGTGTCTACGCGTCGTGTAGACTCCACAAACTTCGCGGAAAATAGACGCGGGGAAATTCGCATTAACTGTAAAGCAAAATTCACCTTATAAAAGTAGAGGAAACAACAGATAACGATAGTTGTAATAGATAAACGAAAAAAAAAAAACTAATATACTAAATGAAATGCACAGATTTATTTTTTTCATTAACTGGCAGGCGGAAACCAGCTTGTTGCAATATCTGCATTAGCATACTAGTTTCGGCCTCTCCAAAGACATAAAACAAGGAATCTCGACAGTTTTCCTCTCATAAAAAAGAGGAAGAATATGTAATGTGATAGTAATAGAATAATGTGTGTGGTGTTGCAGGGGCACGAGCCCGCGCGTGGACGAGCAGATCGACCTCATCATGCAGAAGGTGAAGTAGCGCGGGTAGAAGCAGAGTCACGCCGCCGCGCTCGTCACCAGGCTCGTGCGCCAGCTTACATACTACTTGCTACGCAACGGGTCTATTTCACATGCAAATTAACTGCCGACTTGTCACACTATTACACCAATTCGAGTCGAATACTGAGAGCTAACTAGCTATCGCGTTGGATACATTATTTAGATTGCATTGCCCTTACCGTAAGGTATGCTGCACTCACATTATCCTGACAACATTAAAACTTGTTCTGGACAGTATTGCATTTACATTTATACAGTGTTTCTGGTAATAAGAAATGGACTCGTTGCGACATACTTGTGTAGTGACATCAGTAGATATAGCTAGTAGATGCTCTACCGTTTTATATAGTTACCATTTTATACACTTGTGATATGAGATCAAATCGAATTAAATTGTTTTATATTTAGTAATGAATTAGTATTGCCGTAGCAAATGCATTGCATATTAATCAAATGCTTTTAGTGATTTTATTATGTTTTGGATTAAGATTGTAACATGGAGTGACGGGCGCGTGCGCGTCGCTCGCGAGGCGTCGTCGCGTCGATACGGTTGTTGTAAATAAATTCGTTTAGTATTTATATAACAATATTTATTGGTAAGAGGACAAATTTAGAGTAAGTACCTGAGCTTGTCGCAAATATACTATTGTAAGACGAACTCGGATATGGCGGCTCGCTACTGCATCAACTAAGTACCTATTCAACATTCATACATATCGAAGATAATGAACTTTGTTATGACCAGACTATGAGTCTGGATTTCTGTCAAGTGTATTCTTCATTACAATATCTTGAACACAGTATTGACAGCTTGAACAAAGTATGGTAGCGCAAGTCGCCATTTCGTTTGACATCCTAATATATGAAAGTTAGTTACACTATACGGTATATGGTATATGTAGGTATTTATATATGTCGCTAGTACTAACAGTCGGTGACTGCGGTGCATTTACACTTTGTTTTATTGGCGGGGACTGCACTAATCTTATGCACATCGACAATAACACGTCATTCTGTCATCTTTAAGTTCATGAGTTTTAATGTAAATATATAAAAGTGTATGTATCAACTGGTAATACATAATATATTTATGTGTACACCCCGCACGATCGGTCAAGTACATAATGTGATTTTATATTCGAACTAGCATTGTGTATGTACGTATAACGCCTTGTAATAAATTACATGACACACAGATACCATAGTTTTATTTATACTCATATTTACATAAATATGTTTGATGTCTTTTATTAATTAGTATATCCGTGATTTATATGTTTTAAAGTAAGTATATACATATTTCGTGATAATATTTATTCATCACGGCAGATTTATTTATTTATTTAAAAACTTTATTGTACACCGTTGTGATATACAAAATTACAAGTTAGAAAAAGATAAAAACAAAAAACGTAGAAAAGGCGGTCTTATCGCTCAAGGCGATCTCTTACAGACAACCAACCATAGGATGGATAAGAGGGAACAACAGTTTTGGGGTACCATGAGGTGTACGAAAAATGAAATACTAATATATATCCATGTATAAATATATATATATATATTATTATTTACACACACATATATACATACTTATATACAATAAACAATATATAATTATATTACACAGACGAAAACGTATACAACTATAATGTCCTCATTCAGCCTGGGAATAATGCTCTTTGACCATCCTTTTAAAGATGGGCAGAGATTTGGCCCTTCTTATCACAACCGGTAGAGCATTCCACAACCGAGCAGCTTGTACGGTGAAAGATTTATCAACAAAGGAAGTAGAATGCACGGGGATTTTCAATCTTAAGTTCTCCGATGATCTTTAGAGACTTTGAATGTGAATCATGAAGGAATTCAAACCGATTTTTGTGATAGGGGGGAGAGAGCATTTTTATTAGAAAATTGAAGTACCCGCGAGGGGCTTCAAGCCGGTGCGGAGTCCGCGGGGCGTTCGTGTCGGACCGCATGCCGAGATATTAATTACCTGTCCGATTGTTTCAAGCCCAAACTCCTGTTCATACAGTTTCTGTCGTTGTTTACCACTCTGATTATTATTATTTTTCTAATTATATTTGTCTTCCATATTCATGAAGTTATTTAAGCACCAAATAGTAGTTAATTTGGCCTTCATGTATTTTATTATATTATGCTAAAACTGTCAGTTTCTACTCATTACGACAGACACCCATAAAAGGTCACAGGTCGAGTAAAGTCTCTTTAACTATTCAATGATTTAGCGTTTAACTTTGACTATACTCATTAGTAATGAAATGATTTACTTGAAGCAACCCGGTTACCATTCAAAACACGGATAGAGGTAAAGCCTTTGCACTGAAACAGTTGCAGAAACTGAGCAAATATACAGTGGAAATGTTACGGACGTCCCGCGCAAACAAACATGTTTTTATAAACTCTATCTTAATAACGTTCTGCAATTTAAACGTAATAAAACTTATAGCCACGTAGGACCTGATAAATGCAGGAAATATATATTGTGTTAAGACATTCATTCTATAGTGGATGGACTGTTGGAGACACAATTCTCATCCCTTATTTGTTCCCTTTCCCTATCAATGCCCAGCAAAGTAACAAGTGTTTATCCAGGGGATAGCTTTGCTCATTTGCTACTTCTGTCATTTTAAAAAGGAGATACAAGCCTGTATGAAAATGTTGAACCACTTGCAAACAAGCTTTATCACAGCTAGTAGCTCTGCTCTTAAGAACAGAAAAAGGTTCGTGATTTACATGAATACTCGCGACACATACTCGATTTATATTCAAATTTCTAGAAAAAATGTCTCAGAATTGAATGATACCACCCGCGCCACAAAATCTTATTAATCTGTATATTAAATGTTGACATTGCCGTAACTATTTAGTGTACAGATTTTCCGCTTTTACAAAATATTATTTAGTTTCCGTAAGTTATTATGCTCTCTCTCTTCAGCCACAGGAAGTTCACAGCTAAACACATTGTGATAATAAAACAAATATTTTCGAAAGCATCGGTGGCGCAGTTGATTAGACGCCGGCTGTGAAACTTGAGGCCGCGGGTTCGATCCCTACACGGAAAAAAATAATTGTGTCAACCACAAGTATTTATTTCGAGGTTGGGTGTTTGAGATCGAAAGTCTCTCGTAGTTTCTGATACCCACAACACAAGACTTGATCTTAGTGTGGGATCAGAACTATGTATGTGGCTGTTGGGTGTATTTATTTATTTATTCTTTTTTTGCTATCACTGTTGGTTCGTCTGGTGTTCAGGATATGATGTGCGTGTAGCGTAATAAGCTGCAAGGTACTGTCGCGGTATGTACAGCAATCAGTCTCGACTCCCGTGTCATCAATCATCTTGTTTGTGTGTACACTTCACAATTTACTTGCTTGGTAGCCAAATTCGCTGAAGTGCTCGTGAAAAGTCAAGGAGAAATGACGTAGGGCTGTTACATTACTCCCAAACTTATATGTGTATAGCGAATTAAGACCACGAATCGTTGACGAAATAGTACTAAACAAGGATTGAGCAAGAACCTCGGATTAGCTTATTTGTGCCCTATGCTGCAGAAAAGTTTTTGGTCACGTACAAACAAGAACATTGTGATCTACCCACAAGGTAGACGTACGACCTGATAAAGACTGCTGGAATCTCTTAGATAGAGCTCCCTTCCAAGACACCATTGTAGAATTTCTTAGAGATTTATATTTTATAGCGAACTTGTTGTGGCTTCAAATAACCAAACTCGGCAAGTGCATAGGACCAGGTAAGATATAATATGACACAAATGAAATAAAAATTTGCATATAACGGTTAAATCAGTAGTCACACACTAATAACACACTAATTCCGCGTCTAACAGTACTCTTATTATCAAGCAATTAAGTAACGGAGTGTTGGCTCGGAAGGACCTACAGTACCTAATATCTTTTTGATTGCCTTCTCAATCGTTTGTTACGTGCCGCTGATGATTTCGATATTCTTGGTTAAATCATTGCATTATAGACCTGTGCGTCCTTCTTACTCGTCGTTTAAGTTTAAATCAGCAGAGTTAAGTGACACGACTGCACCTGATGGGAAGCCCAGGGCCGTCTACATGTGTGAGGTGGTGACAGTCGCTTGTCTACACAATTATGCCGGTATATACCGACATTGCGAAATACAACATTACAAGAGTAGTACAGGAGTAGGGAGGCGCCGGCAGCCGTGCGGTCCCGGCGTGTGACGCGGCGTGGCATTATCTCGTGCGCGCGAGATACGGCGCGGCGGCGCTGTTTATACGCGGGCCGCGCGCTCCCGCGGCACAGCGCGCCGCTCGCCGCCGCGCCGTACGTGTCGGCACAGTGTCGGCAGCAGCTCGCAGCGGACAGTGAGAGCATGGACACGGACGCGGGGCTGCCCATGGCGAAGAGCTCGAAGGCGGAGAGCCGGTGGATGCGGCTGCTGCGCAAGCGGCTGCCCATCCTGCAGTGGGCGCCGCAGTACGACCGGCTCACGGCCGTGGCAGACCTGGTGGCGGGCGTGACGCTGGGCCTCACGCTCGTGCCGCAGAGCATCGCCTACGCCTCGCTCGCCAACCTGCCCGTGCAGTATGGACTCTACTCCTCGTTCATTGGTGAGTGGCAAATCGAAACCAAAAAAATATCAGCAGGATTTTGGTTAGGCGGAGTTAATCACATATATTTAGGATATTTTAAAAATTAACGCCTGCCTTGGTGGCGCAGTTGTACTACAGTACCATTACAACGCTGAGAGTTTTGTATTCATTATCAACCCAGAGTCAGGAATTCATGCCCTATATGGCGATTGGCTTACCTCTATCACATCGTGAGATGGAACACACAAGGCGAAACGTGGGTGTCCTGTTTATACCTTTGCCTACCTCTTTTGGAAAAAGGCGTTATGTTTATATTTTAAATTATAGTAATCATAAAATGGATTGCATTTGCATATGGAAACTAAACGTGAACCAAAAAAAATGAAAATACCTATACATTAACAGAATTCAATAACTGAATAAATTTACAAAAGCCAGTCTTATCGATCCAAACGATCTCCCACAGACCACAATAAATTGCCACAGGCAGTTATATAGCGTATGTTTGGCCACAACAATATTAATATGAACTTATAATAACTTGAAATGTGTCAAAGTTACTCATTAAAACATGAAAAGTAAACGGGGATCAAAGACTAACTGGCATATACTTTTTAATTTCCCTTAGCACCACAAAAATCTGGGCGTTTTTATTATTTAATTATTTAAATGAATAGCCTCTGTAATGAGGGTTGCAAGAAGTCGACAAATGTAAACCGTTTCTAACACAGGTCCTTTAGTAGATCCGCGGGGAAAACTTATGTCCAGACTTAACGATGTAGTGCATTGGTGATGATAATGATTATTTAAAAAAATACTCAAACTCAAATTAAAATTAACAATCATGGTCTCAACAGACCCTATCTATAATATATTTCATTTCGACGATATATTTTAGTCACCGTCTATTATTCTATTATGTTCTTCTATTATGTTTCATCATGATAGATCCCCAAACCGCTAAATCTACGCAAAGTGAATTATCCAATATCATATCGAACCCAGAACTTTAGAATTCACAGCTTATGCCATGGCGTTGCATGCAACGTGGCGATTAAAAGGGCAACAAGAAGTAAGGGGGTACGTTGTTCCGCACGCAGGCACGATGCTGTACGTGGTGCTGGGCACGGTGAAGGAGGTGTCGATCGGGCCCACGAGTCTCATGGCGCTGCTGACGCTGCACGTGTGCCGCGGCCTGCCCATCGAGTTCGTGGTGCTGCTCACCTTCCTGTCCGGCTGCATCGTGCTGCTCATGGGCGTGCTGCGCCTCGGTGAGACCTCAGCCTCTACTGTCCTGTATGCACGTTTATACCACAAACATGGGCATAACATGGCCATACTCTTATTACCCTAATGTAGTTAACACATAAATTCATGTCTAATATCAGTATTCGTTTTGTATTTGCTTCCATATTCAAGAATAATTCCCGCAAAGTGCAAGCCTTTAATTCAACTGAAATTAGCAGTATTAGTTCATTACTTAAAATCATACAAATAAATCCTTATCAACTAGTGAGTTACTTTGCAAGTTACACAATGTAAAGTCGATGGGAAAGCTTCCATTACTTTTCCACGTACACTCCTCAACACATTAACTGTCATATAAATTCGAGGGCACGCATCACGATAAGTCAATTAGTAATTACAGAGGTAGATAAACGTACTGCTATAACTAAAACTGCACGTATCAATGTACGAGTATATGACAAGTAGTGCAATATCGAGAAATTTCATTTTCAAAAATATCTTAAAGTAGGCTACGTGATAGTCTCATAAAATTGACCACTCTGAAAATGATTGTGCTATCAAGAAGCCAACAGCAAAAATCTTTTGTACGCCTATTTATTTTGTCTCTCTCATACACTTTCAAATCGCAGTTTTAGTAAATTTCGTTGCAGTTCAATTAACTTCGTCATTCATTAAATGTTAGAGAGAAGTTGGCGTTCCTTGGAGACTGGTGGTGGTGGTGAGGAGTAGTAAGTGTGGTGCGCGTGCGCAGGGTTCCTGGTGGACTTCATCTCCGCGGGCGTGACGAGCGGGTTCACGTCGGCCACGGCGCTGATCATCGTGGTGTCGCAGCTGAAGGGGCTGCTGGGGCTGAGCTTCACGGCGGAGTCGGTGCTGGACAACGTGCGCTGCATCGCCGCGCACTGGCGCCGCGTGCGCCGCGCCGACTGCCTGCTGGCCGCCGCCTGCTGCGCCGTGCTGCTGCTGCTGCGGGTACGCACTCCCGACACTCCACGCTGCGGCATTTGTTTCTATTTCACTACGACCACCGAACAATATGAAAAGCTCGTTGCAGTTGCCCTCGTAAATATGTCACACTAGCGACCCGACCCGGCTTCCCCTGGGTGCAGATACTTTTTCGAGTCCCGTCTATATCACACACATATTATTTCGCGTACTAACTGTTTTATATAGAAATAGCATCTTATTCATTAATCTAGCGTATCAGCTACCTCCATACAAAGTTTAATAAAAAATTGGTCCAGCCGTTTGAGCGGGAGGAGTCCGTGCTCATCCTACGGGATAACTACTTGTTTCGGGATAAAAAGTAGCATATGTGTTAATCCAAGATATCGGCTACCCCCACACCCCACACAAATTTCATTATAATTGATCCAGCCGTTTGAGCGTGAAGAAGTAACAAACACAAATTTTGCGCCTTTAGAATATTCATATGATTTGAGTTCACTACCACTCCGAGGACAGCGCTGCATCTAACAGTGTAATGTATTCAATTAGGGACAACCTGAATAATCCCATTATTATCCAATGATTCATCATCATCATCATCATCATCATCATCAGCCCGTTGCAGTCCACTGCTGGACATAGGCCTCTCCCAAGGTACGCCACAGAGCCCAGTCTGCTGCTTTACCACCACAGAGCCTGAAGACAAAAGTGTTTAACCAGTGCGTCCTCCCTGTAATGACGTACGGAGCCGAGACGTGGACACTGACTGTGGGGCTCCAATGATTATTTCTCACTAAATATGTGCATTTGTACCGACGCGACGTCGATCATCAGCTGATATAAATCTGTGTCAACCAACTGTGCAACCGCTGACAATTATAATGCTTAGCTCAATTGATATCAAGTAACGCAATAAAGATAAAGAGTGTGTTCTGTGGCGCCGACACACAACACACAGTTTATTTATAATTCGCGAGTAAACAATCATATCGCTCTAAATTTGCTTTCTAACAAACAGTAGTGATAAAATGTTAACTGATCCTCTGCATGACATTTGCGGAGAAAAAACCCATGACACGAGAATGCACACACATCTGGAACAATACGACGGAAATATAGATAACCTTCTGTACTTAAATAACAATCAACACCGCTCAATGTTAATTGTTGTGTACTTTACAATACCACTTTCTTGTACTTGTTATTCAATTATGAATATAAATGCATCGGAAGTTTCCGAACTTGACACCTTTATTCAAATGCTCAGAAAGTTTAAAATAGTCTTGTTTAAAGACAAACTAGGTCTCAGGAATAAACTAGGCACAAGTCGAACCGAAGATGACAAGATCGCAAGACACGACTTCCAAAAATAGTTCAAGGTTTTTTAGTACTCTGTGATTGTAGTATGACGAAAGCACTCATTCATAATTACTCGCAAGCAAAATACACGAACATCGTAGACTCAAAGTAAGAACTACATGTAATACTTTAATAAGTCATGGAAAACCATGTTATCCTGCTCAAAACTGGAGATTTTAAAATATAACAATATTTTGTTTATTTTGGTATATTAGGATGAAAAAAAAGTATTCAATTGAAATAAGACATTGGCAATGGCAAATTGGTAAGGCGCTAGAACACAAGGCGGGTGGATACTCTGAAGCTTGGGTTTGATAGCTATTTGTTTAGTGATATGAAACTAAAGGTACGTGGTTTAAGAGCAAGTGCGATGCATTTCAGAAACTGAAAGACCTGCCGGTGAACCCGAAGCGCAGGTCTCTGAAGAAGGCGCTGTGGCTGGTGTCCATCAGCCGCAACGCGCTCGTGGTGCTGGCGGCGTCCGGCGTCGCCTACGCCGTGCACGACCCCGACCACCCCGTGTTCAAGCTCTCAGGTGCCACGCCTCTCATTATTATTGCTCACTTTGCCAGTTACTTCATTGGCGCAGCTTCGGTCTGTTGTGCAAAATGTTGACCTACAAAACGAAATAGTATGTTTGGATATTACATTAAAGTTTATGTGTCTTACTTATTACCAACGTGTCAAATCTATAATAGGTTAAAAATAATTATCTTCCAAGCCTCTCAATAAAGAACCATTATTGTCAACCTCTAAAAGTATTTTTCGTTTTATCATAATTTATTGTAGTAATAAGTAACCTTATTGGTTTTAAATTTTTTGGAGAGGACCTATATTGCCTAGGCCCTAGTAGATATCGCAAGGGCGATGACAGTATAGGTATATTGCGTGCTGCGGCGCAGGTCGCGTGGAGCCGGGGCTGCCGCACATCTCGGCGCCGCCGTTCAGCGCGGCCGTGGACAACAGCACGGTGCAGTTCGTGGACATGGTGCAGCAGCTGGGCGCCGGCGTCGTCATGCTGCCCGTCGTCATGGTGGTCGCCAACATCGCCATCGCCAAGGCCTTCTGTCAGTACTCCACTAACCGTTTCTTGCTACTAACATATGTCCATTGGCCACCAGCGGATCACACTCATAGCCCGCAATGTTGAAGTTAAAGTTGAGTATTGTGTGGCGTGCAGGTAGCGGCGGGCGCGTGGACGCGACGCAGGAGATGGTGACGCTGGGGCTGTGCAACATGGCGGGCTCGGTGGTGCACGCCATGCCCACGTGCGGCGCCTTCACGCGCTCCGCCGTGTCGCACTCCAGCGGCGTGCGCACCCCCGCCGCCGGACTCTACTCCGGTACCTGCACCCGCCGACACACTGCACCCGCCGACACACTGCACCCGCCGACAGTACTGCATCCTGCGACAGTACTGCACGCTGCAAGACACTGTACGCTGCACCACAGCTGCACCAGCCTACACTCTGCATACTGCACTATCACTATACACTGCAACTCGGTTTGAGCTTAACATAATTCTTGAAATATGGCTTGCAGGAATAATCACACTCCTGGCGTTGGTATTCTTAACGCGGTACTTCTACTTCATCCCGCGCGCGTGTCTAGCGTCTGTGCTCATCTGTGCCGTCATCTTCATGGTAAGGACTTCCATCGTATTAGTGTTTATATTGCCCTGGCCGATTATAAAGATTTATGGGACCAAAAGAGAAAAGAGAAGTTTTTCTTTGTTTCGATATGTGCGAATGTAAGACGACTTTTTCAAACTCAGTTTATTATAAACCTGGTGGTGAGCGCGATGGTGCCACGCGTGTCGCTTATGGCGGGTGGGGCGGCGGCGGTGGGGAGGCGCGGGGTCGCCACGTGAATCTTTTCGCCGCGGCGTCGATGTCCCGTGCCATTGTCTATGTTTGTCAATTAACTCTCTGACGCGGCTTATCACCAGACCTCTGGCCTCACACACCCACTGACTACTGTGCCCTGTCTCTCGTGTACAGTTATAAATAGCTGTTTGTTGTGCTTGTGAACGAAGTCCTTGTCATTATATAAATAGAAATCATAATCGTTCAATTAGCAAATGCATAACTAGATATTTTAATGAATAGCCATAGAAACAAACGGTTGAATATAAAGGATTTAGTGATTACCATGGAAACCTAGTAATGATGTTACAGTAAGACACGGTTATGCGATTATCAAGGGCCACTAGAAATTAATGTAGTCATATTGTTTGTTTGTTTAATCATATATGGGCTAAGGCTTGCATAACAGTAGTTTCGTTTTGGACACTTCAGGAATCTCACCTTAGATGATTTAAATTGGTCAGAAGAGCCGAAATATTCGAGATTTTAACTATCGAGGCACAAAAGTACGTTATTAGATCTTGAAAGTGTATACGCCAAAAAAAAATGTCCGTGAATCTATTGCATGTTATATCTTTTGATGAAAGCTTCTGCAGGTGATTATTGAATGTGCGTGCAGATCGACGTGTCGACGGCGCTGCGGCTGTGGCGGCGCGACCGCGCGGCGCTGTGCGTGCTGCTGCTGACGGCGGGCGTGGCGCTGGCGCGCAGCGTGGAGCTGGCCGTGCTGGCGGGCGCGGCGGCCGAGCTGGCGGCGCTGCTGCACGCGCTGGCGCGGCCCGCGGCGCCCGCCACGCTGCACGCGCAGCCGCGCCGCGCCGGCGCCGTGGCGCGCGTGTGTCCCGCCGCGCCGCTGCTGTACTTCAACGCGGAGCGCGGCGCGCGCGCGCTGCTGGCCGCGGCCGAGCGCGTGGCGCCGCAGCCCGTGCTGCTCGACGCCGCCGCGCTGTGCCTGCTCGACTACGGCACCGCCACGGTCAGGCGACTGCCAACACCATACATTTATACCGTTTTAATTATATAAGAAACACTCTCTAAACAAAACTCTTCATTTGTATAGTAATATAATACTAAAATAATACTAACCTAACTAAAATCCTCATATTATTCCATATTATGTTGGCAGTTGTAAAATATTAAATATTTTATTAAAACAGCACTACAGTTACCGATGAAGGCAGTGTAGTCACTTTTTCTCAACGAAAAATCATGAAAAAAAATTTACAAATTGTATACCCGCTTTGATTTAAAGAGCCAATAATAATCATATATTAAACATACATGTTGTTTAAAATTAACGTTTATTATATTTTTATAAAAAATATACTATCTGTCTGAATTTATACTAATAAAATTGTATTACATATCCAGGTACTGGAGCGTGTAATTAAGACTCTAAAATGCAACGGTCAGAAGCTGATCATCTACAACGTGGCCGGCGAGATGGTGCGCAAGTTCGAGGAGCTGCAGGGCGTGGAGCGGCGCGCGCTGCGCTGCGGCTCGCTGGGCGCCGCGCTCGCCGCCGCGCACGACGAGCCCGCCGAGACCAGCGCGCTACTCCACAACGACCAAGAGAAAGTCTGAGCATTACACTACGTGTACACTGTTCCAATGTACGTCGCTGTTGCAGCCACTAAACGACCGGGCGACCCCTGGCGACCATCCGCATCTGTTTAAAGTTGATCATAAAATCACGACATTAATTACTTGCAAATAAACGCATCCCAAGTCGACGAGGGCTTTAAGAAATCGCTAAAATTCGTCGCCTAGCAGTTTTTGCTTATTAATGTTGATAACAAGGCGAGAAGTCTCCAATATCAGCTAAGAGTGTGATTTTTTAAGGAAACATGTAATAAGCAGATATTTATTAGTGGTTGTATATTTCTGATGTGCCATAATATAAACCCTGAACTACCTATTCACACCGAATGTGAAAATAATATACAAATAGCAGTTTAATTGGATAACGTCATTGCAATGTGTATCATTAAGGCGCAGGCGCCGAGGATGGAAGATTCTTAATTAAAACCGACATAATTTTCTGAGTAACTCAGACCATATCTGCGACGCTTTGTGCCGGTATGGACCCATTTGGATCCGTCAAATAAGCGCCAATAAAAAAAAAGAAATTTGTTGCAACTACAGATATTAAGTACTTTATTATAATTCAAGTGGGGTTTTTAAATCAGTAGTGGCAAACCATTTGAATGAAGTGGCTTGATGGAGCTAAACACCATTATCATATGTGTAGTTGTTCATTTTGTGGTGTAATATTACATTGTGTAATATGTGTACAGATACATATTTGTAAAAAAATATTAAATTAAGTAATATTAAATATTAATAAATTCAGTATAAATTAAATACAAGATTCAGTAGATATTTAAAAAGTCGATGTGTTTGCGTCACGCCATTGTTCAACGTAGTAAGCGAATACTGTGAATTGAGCAATGTATTACTTAGGCAAATATTAATTTTGAAATTCGAGCGATTTTCTCAACTATAATTTGTTTCCCTGCGAGTGTATAATATTTTCTTGTAATTAATATTAGTTATTTCCTATTCAGGTAGACTATATTGTGATTCGTACTGTGATTGTCATTCCAATCTACTCAATATTATATATTATCTCCCATGGGAGGTTTTATTTATATGTAAATGGACAATGCAACATATATTACAAGTTTATAATAAAAGATAAATTAAATTAATTAACAAATATTCCAATTATTTGGTAATCTGAAATATGAACTGCGTTCAAATTATAATTTCAAATAATTGGGTATTCTACCCATTTTCAAAAAGTCTTTTAAGTTGTTCCTAAGATTAAGACAAACTATTTAAAAAATTATCAAATTTTTATTCGCTCGGCAAGTCCAATAAAAAACCATTTAAAATTTAAATTTTAAATTTATGCGCGCAAATATGTGAAAACGCTAGGCGCCATGTTCCTTTAAAATGATACGTCACTCAACCAGTAAACAACCTGTGTTTGTATGAGCTCTTGGACACCGGAGGGGGTATTCTACTTACGGAATGACGTAGAATCGTTATCCATCATGGCGGCAGCCGTTTCACATATTTTTAGGACAGATAAAAAAATTGAAATTTTCAAAACGAATTATAAAAATTATTCCTTGGAAATATAAACTGAAATTAACATATACTTATTGCTTAATGCTCTACTATATACATTTATAGTTTTTAGATTTTTTCTTTTTTATAGTAAAATACCCAATTCTTTGGTTCTAAAATATTTGGTTCTTTAAAATTACCTTGATATTTGACATTTTATTAAAATTGTGACTGTTTATTATTGAAGTGAAACTTCTTTATCGGGGTTGGAAAAAATTTTTCGTTACGCGTCACATTCTTCCGTTACGCGCCATCTTTTTTTATTTAGTAAATTAGTACCCACTTCAGTAAGCCACACCCCCAACCGTTTCCAAGCCCCACCCAAAATTTTAAGTCCCACCCACTTTTTTGTAATTTGATCCTTACCCCCCCTCTGGCCTTCCCCCACCCTAAATCCAAAACAGTGCCCAATAGCCTCCCCACGAAACCTCCCCCCCCCCCCGCTTACCCCCACCCTAAAAATTTTACCTCACCCCCCCTATTCCTATCTCCGCCAATATCCATCGTAGACCCATCGACCCTGGGTTCATTAGAACCGGCTCGGTGAGGCCTACAATCCTGCCCCAACAGAATTCCCGAATTCCCTCTCCACAACTTTCCCCACCCAAAAATATTTTAAGGTGCCCAATAGTCCCCCCACGAAACCTAACCCCCCCCCCCCGCCCCTACCCCCACCTAAAATTTTTACCTCACCCCCCCTAAACCTATCTCGGCCAATAAAGGTCGTGGACCCACCGAGCTTGGTATCCTCGGAACCGTCTCGGTGAGGGCTACAAATTGGCCCCGATAGAAATCCAAAATTCCCTCAAAAATTTCCCCCCTCCTAAACTTAAACTTTATTTAATTTAGCTTTATTTTACCAATAAAGCCAACTGACAGCCTCGGTGGCGTAGTTGTATTACGGTACGGTTACAAAGCTGAGGTCTCGGGTTCGAGTCCCGGGTCGGGCAAAGTGATATTGGATTTTTCTATTCATTACACTGGTCAACAAAAAAACAACTTTTGCATGTAACATGAAAACTTTTATCTAGTTATGTTTAGGACAAGGATAAGGATACTAGAAATAAAATTAAAATGCTTCAAATACGAATAGATTTTTCGTAATACCATTTTGTAACATTTTGGAATTTTTCAATTTTTATCAACAAAAAGAAGTTATTTCGATTTATTGCAACATTAATATGAATTTTCTTTTACGATTTTCGCCTGTATTTTGCTTCAGGAACGTCTCGTTTTAATGTCCAACTGTAATCTGCTAACATACGTGGGCTCCACTTGCCCTCATATCGTTTTTGTATGGTAGAAATGTATTGATGGAATCTTTCATCGTGATCATCGCTGACGGCGCCCAAATTTTCAGGAAAGAAGTCTAAATGTGTATTAACAAAATGTATTTTCAACGAGATATTAGAGCCCAAAGCCTTTTAAGTACATAAAAGCTTCGCGATAATACATTTATAGTCACTTGATCGGTGATTTCCTAGAAAATTGGAAGTTACTTTCATGAAAGATTTCCAAGCTGATTTTTCTAAATTATAAGCTTTTCTTTAAATACATCAGCTTTCATCAATTGCCTGATTTGAGGGCTAACAAATATGCCCTCTTTAATTTTTGCTCTACTTAGCTTAGGATTTTTTTTCTTTCAAGTATAAAAAGCTGTCACCCCTGTTGTCCATAGCTTTCACTTTGTGGTTCTGATACCGGTAGATCTTCACTATGAGGGATCGTTCTTTTAGCTGATGGCAGGTCAGGATTAATTGTAATACCTTTTGTATCAGTAAGACAAAAAAACAATCAGATGAGTGGTTCGTTGGTTCCGTCCAAATCATAGGGATTGCAAAAGGTATAGATAGAAGTCTTCTCGACCATCCAGTGAGGAGACCCACACGGGTAACACAACAGACGTGTGGAACCCACGTTTTGTCTTGTTATTCGATGGCGAAGCCAACATACTGTTCATATAACTTAGATAGTAATGGTGTCAATTTCCTTCGCTGAGTTTTGAAAGTATTGTCACCACAAATGTAACAAAACTTGTCAGGATCATTTTGACACTTTCTTGACATTATTTAAGAATAACTTAACTCTAAAAACAGAACAAAACACTACGTTCTTCAAATAAACAAACTCTCTGAATGCGAAAGTGAAACAAAAACGGTCAATTTTTTATTTTGTGGTTAGTACCTGTAACACGAAAACTAGACCTAATGGAATCAAAATAAATATGGTAATAAAATGAGGATAGGTAGGTAATTTAAAATTAGCAAGCACCTTTCTTGTTACAAAATTTTGTTGACCAGTGTTATCAGCCCGGAGTCAGGAATTTGTGCCCGATATGGCGATAGGCTCGCCCCCTATCACATCATGGGACGAAACATACAAGGCGAAATGTGGGTGTCCTGGTGGCGCCTCTGCCTACCCCTTCGGGGATAAAGGCGTGAGTTTATGTATGTATGTATGTTATTTTACCAATTCTGTAAATTTGTAAATAGTAGATCATTTTTCGAAAAATGATGTCATAAAGAAGTTTCACTTCTTACGTGTGTACACTAATACACACACACATTTTTTTTTTATTATTGTTTTGTGTTATACATATATTGATATAAGATATTTTGAAAATATATTTACATGTACAAAAAACAAAGATTTTTTTATTCTGTCACAAGTGTATTACCATGTAACTTGTAATAAGTTCTAGCGAATAAGTATCTATGGTCATAAGCCCCGGTACCGTAGACTCGGTTTTGTATTGTCACACATGTTGATACACATGGCCTTATGCAATAAGATTATTTGTAGCCTAAACATTGATGCAACCTGAAACAGAGAAATATTAGTCGACGGTTGCAAATTGCAATGAATTTCAATTCAATGTATTTTCATTTTTCAATGCTTCATTTCTCCAGTATCCATTCAAAGATCGCGCTACGTCGATAGAGCGAATGGTTGAATGAAACCCGTCCCACGAAAATGCTACAAATTGTCAAAAGACAATAATGTTGCCGATACGACACAAGTTGCATGGAACCGGGGAAGAATCTTCAATACTTAATCAATAATTTATTGCTCACCATAATGTTTTGGATTACTTCTTTAATTCATTTTACGTTATTTAATATTTTTATTCACTGACTATCATCGTTATATGTTTTAATTTAAATCTATGTCATTTTATGAATGTTATAAATATTTTGTACTATTTATTAAATTGTATGATTTTACTTTAATGTTAAATTAACCTTGCCATTACTAGATTTAGTTTGAAACAATTCTTCTGACAATTACTTTTTAATTTTTGAAATTATGATTAATGGTTCCTAAATCAAATTTATAACTTAGCCATATTTTATTATCAAAGTACAAACTCAACATATTATTTATGCAAGTGCGATATGCACTTGCAAATTAATGTTATTGATGAATATTTTTCTAAATGTAGAATAACTTTTAACAAATTCATACTCAAATTTGATGAATATTAATACTAACTTCAAAATTAAATTACTTTGGCAGCCAAAAAGAATGATTCAAAAAGTATATCTGGCCAGCATTTTATTTTCTGTAATGTACAATCTTACCGTAAAATTGTTCGTGTGTGTCATTACTCAATAGTGGGTAATTTTACCATACCTGGCATCCATAAACAAAAGAAGTAATTTTTTTTGTTATGCCTTTCGGTAACACAAGGTTCATAAGCGTATTTGAACTCTGTTTACTGTAATTACTTTGCCTAATCGGAATTTGTAATATAGAAATAAATACATGGGGAAAATCGAGTTTTATAGCGGCAACACTAAAGAGTGAATGACGATATTTTGGTGGCGCCGGCCGCTGAGCGGTCGCCGGTCGTTGACTTGACAGTCGGGTAGTGGTGCGGCGCGGTGGTGCAGCCGGTCATTCATTCGCGTCTCGCCGCTATTCATCGACCGACTCGTTTTGTCGGTTGTTTTGTGCATCGCAACAAAGGAAATCGTTAAAAAATATGTAATCCTGACATAAATCGTGAACGGAATTAATCGATATTAATTTTAGTGTTCCACGGACGCCGTGTAGTGTGCGGCGCGCAGTTTGTCGTTCGCTCAAAATATAGTCGCTATATCGACCTCATTCGAGCGTGTTTATGTTTAGGGTATCTGGGAGTTTGTTTTGCAAACATATAGTATACCCGCGAGTCGAATCATAACTAGTGGTGCAGAGTGCAGCAGGCGCGGTATGTGCTCGGTGTGATGATGCGAGTGGTGAACATGTGGAAGGTGTCGGCGCTGTGCGCGCTGGCGGCGGCGACGCTGGCAGCGGGCGAGATTGGGCACAACATGAACAACATCACGGAACACCTCATGCGCGAGATGTCGGACGTGAAGGAGCTGGCGGCGGTGAACTACTCCCGCGCGGTGATCAACGCCACGTACGTGGCCAGCGTACAGTTCGACATGCGAGCCATGGGCCCGCTCTACAACTCCACGCACCTCGTCATCGACTTC
The DNA here is from genome assembly GCA_949752805.1 of Deilephila elpenor. Lineage (NCBI taxonomy): Eukaryota > Metazoa > Arthropoda > Insecta > Lepidoptera > Sphingidae > Deilephila > Deilephila elpenor. Next base: position 14,941,969 of record OX457103.1, on the reverse strand, counting down.
ATCGCCAACAAGCAGGCGTATCCTGAAGGTAATGCCTCTTCCAACACCTTTGTCACATTACATGCATGTTACATTTACCTCAACAAGCTCTTAGAAAAAGCTATTGTTCAAGCTGTGTTAGAACTTACACAGGCATATCCTTCTTTAAAGATATAATCTTGGGCATAGACATAGCTCACAATGTTTGTCATTGCCATTGTTCAAGGTGTGTGAGACAGATACCCAATATCCATACATTATTTAAATATATTATTAAAAAGTTGAAAAATCATGAAATCAAGTCTGTAATTGTTATAAGAATACATTGTATACACTGCACAATATTTGCCAAGTAAATTTCTGTATAATTTAAAGTACCCTCAGGTTTAAAAGCATTTTAATACTTAGCTCTGTACAGTGAGGTGCAATGCAGCTCTCAGAGGCACACACCTCTTCTTCATTTTTATGGAATTCCACTTACAACCCGCTGTCTGCATCTTTTTTTTTATTGTATGTATTTCTTTGTTACCAACTAAAATGAAATTTTACACTTATTGGTACTTGACTTGTCTAATGAATAATAATAAAAACATACATACACTTCCATACACATATATAGATATACATGACTCAAACGAAAATAATTAGAAAACCTTATTAGTCATTCTGCTAAGGAATATGATCAAGTTCTTGTTACATTTATAACCTTATCAATATTGATATCTACTTTTCCAATAGAGTGGAAAAAAATCTCACATTGGTTGATTCAAAATCATAATGGTTCTATAATTAAGCCCATAAAGCAGAAAGTGTATGTTAACTGATAATAGAGGTTTTTCTATGAGTCATACATTTTAGTAACCCTTGCATCTGATTAAGCTAATTATCTTTATCAAATACTCACTCGTATTAATGAATATTATGGTAATAAGTATAATCAATATGTTATCCTGGTTTATTGTATTTTGTTCAACTGCAAATATTTGCCTCCATTTTCCTGGAAATTGAAACTTGGATTTTTCAATTATGTGGAGAATATCGTTGTTTAAATACAAGGTTATTAATTGATTTATTATAATAGTCCTTAATTATACGAGATTAAAATTTACCTATGCCTTATGCCTAGTAAATACTCCTCATTTTGATAATTATTGGCATACCCAGATAGTTGTTATCAACTTTCCTGGAATGTATGATATTCACATAAAATGCAACACATAGATTTTATTATATTTACTTATATTGAATGGCTATGACAATATTTCACATGTTTTGGTAACCTTATCAAAACTTTGGTATACTTAAATACATTAGCAAGGTGTTATAATATAAAACATGGGACTTTTTTACTTGTTATCATTTAAATTCGGATTACATTATAAAATATTTTGGTGACACAATGCATTAGTGAAATGAAAAGCAAGAGCTTGTTTTTGTTTTTACCCAGCTGGTTATTGAGATAATAATATGTGTATTGTTCCTGTTTACATGCTTTAATAACACATTCTCATAATCATATTGTTTGCCAATGCATGTTGTGCATGAAATTTTGTTTATACTTTGCCATAAAAGTTTTGCATCCAATGACCAGTCTCCCATATCCCGCTGGGAAGTTTGTGGCTTATAGAAAGATATGGCTTATGATTTTAACTCCGATTCTACCCAATATCGAACTCCGCGAAAACAATCTTAAAGCGAAGAATCCATACAAGTGAGGTTGCCTTGGGAGTTGAACAACAAACAAGAGTTACTTGAACTGTTCAACACTACCGATATGGTGTCGGCACTCGGCAGTGAAAACAGCATTGTTACGAGCTCCGGATTGTTCCGAATCATGTGGTGATGTTTACAATTGCTAATCGTTATCCCGCCCCTGATTATAATCGCGCTGAGCCAATGTACAGTACCACACGTTCCAGGTAAAATACCCGGTGTAGATAACAATTAATTTGTTTATCGTTAGCAAATCGGCTGATTAGTCAATGTCCTCATTAGTAGCGTAATTCTCAATTAAAGGGATTAGTTATCTTTATGTTGTTTGTTTACGTAGAATGAAATCCTGTTTAATGAACGTAGCTGGTACTATGGACAGCGTATACTTTCGTGGAGTGAAAACTTTTATAACATAGAATAATAAGTACAGAGCCGTGTCTAGAAATTTTAGGCAATTTACATACTTACAGGTATAAAGACAACAACAAGCAATTTAAAGTCGCTTGTATTCCAAGTACCGACTAATATTAACAGACTTTTTATTAAGTGTTATAAGGCAGGTAATAAAATAGACCAGGAGGCTATCGGAAAATAATATTATAACATTTATAATTAAAATATACCACTGGAATACCCGGCTTATACTGACTAATGCTATCCACGTCATAGAGGATAACATACAAACTTTCGTCTTTATCTCCTTACTAAAACATACCTAATATTTGTACACTTTTTATACACGATAAAATGTTTTCCTCACAGCATTGATAAAATTAATTTACACATGAAACAAATTAATTTAAAAAGTCCCAGTGTTATCTCCAAATAAACATATGATATGACGGTAATTCGCGCGAAATTACCACAAGCGAATTATCAGTATTTTCTTCCGGTAACAAAGCATATTATATCCGCAACTAAGCCTAGGATATATTCAATAAACATAATTTAAAAAGAGGACATATTTCGGTACAAAGGAAATTATGGAACGTTGTAAACAGGAGCCTAGTTTCGCACGTTCTCAAATGATGGCTGTATTGATTACAAAGTACTAGATCATTAAGCATTTATTCAAAAGGGAATTTATTATTTGTGTAAATGAATATGAATGCAAATGAATAGGTTGACGCCTCGTCTGGGAAACTTAGCCGAACCACATTCTGTGTTTACTATGAAATTTTATGTTGTTGAAATCTGTCGAGTCTCTTAAATAAATAAATAAATAAATAAATGGGTAATTCTCACGAAATTCCGAAATTCCTGTCCTTGGAGTTTATATAAAAATCCAACAAAGAAATTGATGTTACTAATATTTCTATACAATCCACATAACTATACCTAAAAGTTCCACATAATATTTTAGAGCCATATAAATAAATAAATAAAAATGCATAACCATAATGTTCTTAAAATCATTCCCTCCCTGTGTCCCAAGTACCAATTTTATTTACTTTTCTTTACCAAAAAAGCACAAAAGCCATTCGAATCTTATTCAAGTAGGCTTCATTGTGTTAAAAATATTAAACATTTATGATAAAAACCGAAATTAGCGTTATAAAGTAAAACACGCGTTAAAAATTTGAATATTTATATGTGTCCCACAAAAATAAATCATTCCCTCATACTATTACTGGCAGTTGAATTATGAACGCATTTTAAATGAAATACGAACGCTACCATTAGTTTTTGAAAGTTGGCACTAATGTTAATTTATCAAAGTGGCGAATTTTCTGTAATTGTGTTCGGGTGTGCGCTGACAAAATGATTTTATAAATTTTATGGCTAAATAAAATTTTTGATCGTCATTTCATCACATCCAAAAAAAACAAAAGGTAAGTATTTTAACTGATTATGAGTTGCACAGATAAGATGGCTTTTGGGAGTAATTTCCTTAAGCAGAAAAATCGTTTCAATAGTAAGGTTATATCACGAGTCCTTTACGGTTATTCTTTATTTTGTCATTCCCTCACCATCATTCCCTCATAAAAAATTATGATGAGGGAATGATGATATATGAGGGAATGATTTTCAGGGTGGGCTAACTGACGTTTTTTATTGTTTGCTTTTATTAACTCTTGAATTTATTGCTGCAACATTGTTGTAGGTTAAAAAATTACAAGAAAAAAGAAGATAAGCAATGAAGAAGCTAAATTAAAAAAGCAAGAATACGACCGAAAACGCAGGGAAAAAATGAAAGCTGATCCTGTACATACATACATACATACATAAACTCACGCCTTTATCCCCGAAGGGGTAGGCAGAGGCGCCACTAGGACACCCACATTTCGCCTTGCATGTTCCGTCCCACGATGTGATAGGAGGCGAGCCTATCGCCATATCGGGCACAAATTCCTGACTCCGGGCTGATAATGAATAGAAAACCCCAATATCACTTTGCCCGACCCGGGACTCGAACCCGAGACCTCAGCTTTATAACCTTACCGTAATACAACTACGCCACCGAGGCAGTCAGTAAAACCTATATCCGCAATGAGTTTTCGAGAAAGAAGGCAAAATAGGAAAAACTGGAAGAAAAATAGTCAATCATATAGGGACAGAACAATGAAAATGCGAAAGAATTTAGCAAGACTGTTAGATGAGACACCGCCTCCTAGCCCAGGACCTATGGAAAATAATGATGAATTAAGAAATCTGACAGTTAATCGGAGAAAGCAGCAACTCAGAAGACGTAGAGAAAAACTTTATGCGAAAATATTCACATTAGAGGAAAGACTGAAACAAGAAATAAGAAGCAATGAGAGATTCCGTAAGAGATGTCATAGACAAAACAAAAATAATCAGACTTCACCGGAAGCTAAAGTATCAGTAGGCTAATTCACGTAATTTATTGACGCGCCGATCAAGTTTCGATTAGGTTTACGTCTTAATGGTACGTAGTTACGTACGTCAAAATGGTATTCTTGTAATTGTTTAGCTGCGCGTAAGATAATATGCATAAACTGCGCATGTGCTGCACGTTGGTTGGACTAAACTGTAATTGGAGACGTCAAATGAATAGGTAAATACCAATCAAGTTGCGATCTGAATCACGCATGTCTATAACGCGCAGCAGTAGAATAAGCCATGGGGGTGCCACTCTCTTGCATTCTATTCATAAGGTACTTGTCGCGCCATCTTGAATGCATAAGACACAAACCACGGGTCCAACCTGATGATCTTTTTGTTAAAGTATTACTAGAGGTCGCGGCAAGTGCCAAAAAAATTTAAAAAACTAAAAGTATAAATAATAAACAAAATAAGCAGTCTTGCTTTTTAATATTTTTTATTTTCCTTATTAATATAAAAAAATCAAGTATATTTTATTTATTACTGTAACCATTTTATTACATTCTTTACATTTTTTAACTTATGTACATACCCTTTTTACAATTTGTGTAAAAAATTGACACAAGTTTTTTTGACACAAGAGAAAACTTTCGTGTGCGTACTACTGCGATTCAATAGCTATAAATTTGCGACTTTGGCTTTTAACTGGACTTGTTTGATATCTTTTGTGTTTGACCTCGGCTTCCTATTACTGGATTTTCATACTTGCTTTCCGATTTGGATTTATTTTACTGGATATTTCAAGAACAACAATGGCGCCTAGGAAGTGTTTCTGGAAGTGCTATTTTGAAATGGTGTGTACCTCTGAGGACGTTATAAGCCCTAACCACTTTGTTTGTACATAGATAATGCAAGAATTTTTCCTCCGTGGTATATCTTCTGCCTCGTGGTTTACTTTTGTACTTCATTTGGAGTTTGCTAAATACCCGGATGGGCTCGGGCAATTTTTCGATTTAATGTAATAATTGTGCTGAATGTAATAATTTTCTTGCACTTTCTATTTAGACATAGACAAACATGCAAACATTGCGCAATTGTAACAAAAAGATAAAGATAATAATAATGATAATGTCGGGTAAAAATAAAGATAATGTTATTGCAAACGTGCTGTTTTTTTAAATACGACAAATTGGTGCCAGTTCTCTTCGTTTTAAAATGAAATTATTGGGATTTGGATATAAAACGATGAGCTCGTGCCCAATTGTCGTGACTTATGACCCCTCCATTCTTTAGATAATAAAAAGGCATGAGCAGCACCATCTGGCGGATTTTATTTAAAACAGAACATTTCCAGCGACATCTCGCGCTCAGCAAGAGTAAATTTTTTTACCTCAATATTTTTGAAGAGTGGCATATCTATTTCCTATATAGTGTATTATCTATGGAATAAGCTAAAGCGCTCGCATGACGCGAACTTGACGCGAGTGTATCTGACAGCGGTTGTCTAAATTACGAGAATACAAAAAGGGCTGTTTTGATCGAAACTTAACTGCAACTGCACTGCAACTGAACTTATTTAATTACGTGAATTGGCCTACAGCTCTCTTAAAGAACGTCCGAGTTCCTGAAATTGTGAAGAAGAAGCTTCTACTATCAGAAGTTAAACTATTTTTACGGATTTTATCGCGTATTGGTTTAATTTTTACATTTTTTAACTTCCCGACGTTTCGATTACTTTACTTGCTACTAACATATGTCCATTGGCCACCAGCGGATCACACTCATAGCCCGCAATGTTGAAGTTAAAGTTGAGTATTGTGTGGCGTGCAGGTAGCGGCGGGCGCGTGGACGCGACGCAGGAGATGGTGACGCTGGGGCTGTGCAACATGGCGGGCTCGGTGGTGCACGCCATGCCCACGTGCGGCGCCTTCACGCGCTCCGCCGTGTCGCACTCCAGCGGCGTGCGCACCCCCGCCGCCGGACTCTACTCCGGTACCTGCACCCGCCGACACACTGCACCCGCCGACACACTGCACCCCCAGCACACTGCACCCGCCGACACACTGCACCCGCCGACACACTGCACCCGCCGACACACTGCACCCGCCGACACACTGCAGCCGCCGACACACTGCACCCGCCGACACACTGCACCCGCCGACACACTGCACCCGCCGACACACTGCAGCCGCCGACACACTGCACCCGCCGACACACTGCACCCGCCGACAGTACTGCATCCTGCGACAGTACTGCACGCTGCAAGACACTGTACGCTGCACCACAGCTGCACCAGCCTACACTCTGCATACTGCACTATCACTATACACTGCAACTCGGTTTGAGCTTAACATAATTCTTGAAATATGGCTTGCAGGAATAATCACACTCCTGGCGTTGGTATTCTTAACGCGGTACTTCTACTTCATCCCGCGCGCGTGTCTAGCGTCTGTGCTCATCTGTGCCGTCATCTTCATGGTAAGGACTTCCATCGTATTAGTGTTTATATTGCCCTGGCCGATTATAAAGATTTATGGGACCAAAAGAGAAAAGAGAAGTTTTTCTTTGTTTCGATATGTGCGAATGTAAGACGACTTTTTCAAACTCAGTTTATTATAAACCTGGTGGTGAGCGCGATGGTGCCACGCGTGTCGCTTATGGCGGGTGGGGCGGCGGCGGTGGGGAGGCGCGGGGTCGCCACGTGAATCTTTTCGCCGCGGCGTCGATGTCCCGTGCCATTGTCTATGTTTGTCAATTAACTCTCTGACGCGGCTTATCACCAGACCTCTGGCCTCACACACCCACTGACTACTGTGCCCTGTCTCTCGTGTACAGTTATAAATAGCTGTTTGTTGTGCTTGTGAACGAAGTCCTTGTCATTATATAAATAGAAATCATAATCGTTCAATTAGCAAATGCATAACTAGATATTTTAATGAATAGCCATAGAAACAAACGGTTGAATATAAAGGATTTAGTGATTACCATGGAAACCTAGTAATGATGTTACAGTAAGACACGGTTATGCGATTATCAAGGGCCACTAGAAATTAATGTAGTCATATTGTTTGTTTGTTTAATCATATATGGGCTAAGGCTTGCATAACAGTAGTTTCGTTTTGGACACTTCAGGAATCTCACCTTAGATGATTTAAATTGGTCAGAAGAGCCGAAATATTCGAGATTTTAACTATCGAGGCACAAAAGTACGTTATTAGATCTTGAAAGTGTATACGCCAAAAAAAAATGTCCGTGAATCTATTGCATGTTATATCTTTTGATGAAAGCTTCTGCAGGTGATTATTGAATGTGCGTGCAGATCGACGTGTCGACGGCGCTGCGGCTGTGGCGGCGCGACCGCGCGGCGCTGTGCGTGCTGCTGCTGACGGCGGGCGTGGCGCTGGCGCGCAGCGTGGAGCTGGCCGTGCTGGCGGGCGCGGCGGCCGAGCTGGCGGCGCTGCTGCACGCGCTGGCGCGGCCCGCGGCGCCCGCCACGCTGCACGCGCAGCCGCGCCGCGCCGGCGCCGTGGCGCGCGTGTGTCCCGCCGCGCCGCTGCTGTACTTCAACGCGGAGCGCGGCGCGCGCGCGCTGCTGGCCGCGGCCGAGCGCGTGGCGCCGCAGCCCGTGCTGCTCGACGCCGCCGCGCTGTGCCTGCTCGACTACGGCACCGCCACGGTCAGGCGACTGCCAACACCATACATTTATACCGTTTTAATTATATAAGAAACACTCTCTAAACAAAACTCTTCATTTGTATAGTAATATAATACTAAAATAATACTAACCTAACTAAAATCCTCATATTATTCCATATTATGTTGGCAGTTGTAAAATATTAAATATTTTATTAAAACAGCACTACAGTTACCGATGAAGGCAGTGTAGTCACTTTTTCTCAACGAAAAATCATGAAAAAAAATTTACAAATTGTATACCCGCTTTGATTTAAAGAGCCAATAATAATCATATATTAAACATACATGTTGTTTAAAATTAACGTTTATTATATTTTTATAAAAAATATACTATCTGTCTGAATTTATACTAATAAAATTGTATTACATATCCAGGTACTGGAGCGTGTAATTAAGACTCTAAAATGCAACGGTCAGAAGCTGATCATCTACAACGTGGCCGGCGAGATGGTGCGCAAGTTCGAGGAGCTGCAGGGCGTGGAGCGGCGCGCGCTGCGCTGCGGCTCGCTGGGCGCCGCGCTCGCCGCCGCGCACGACGAGCCCGCCGAGACCAGCGCGCTACTCCACAACGACCAAGAGAAAGTCTGAGCATTACACTACGTGTACACTGTTCCAATGTACGTCGCTGTTGCAGCCACTAAACGACCGGGCGACCCCTGGCGACCATCCGCATCTGTTTAAAGTTGATCATAAAATCACGACATTAATTACTTGCAAATAAACGCATCCCAAGTCGACGAGGGCTTTAAGAAATCGCTAAAATTCGTCGCCTAGCAGTTTTTGCTTATTAATGTTGATAACAAGGCGAGAAGTCTCCAATATCAGCTAAGAGTGTGATTTTTTAAGGAAACATGTAATAAGCAGATATTTATTAGTGGTTGTATATTTCTGATGTGCCATAATATAAACCCTGAACTACCTATTCACACCGAATGTGAAAATAATATACAAATAGCAGTTTAATTGGATAACGTCATTGCAATGTGTATCATTAAGGCGCAGGCGCCGAGGATGGAAGATTCTTAATTAAAACCGACATAATTTTCTGAGTAACTCAGACCATATCTGCGACGCTTTGTGCCGGTATGGACCCATTTGGATCCGTCAAATAAGCGCCAATAAAAAAAAAGAAATTTGTTGCAACTACAGATATTAAGTACTTTATTATAATTCAAGTGGGGTTTTTAAATCAGTAGTGGCAAACCATTTGAATGAAGTGGCTTGATGGAGCTAAACACCATTATCATATGTGTAGTTGTTCATTTTGTGGTGTAATATTACATTGTGTAATATGTGTACAGATACATATTTGTAAAAAAATATTAAATTAAGTAATATTAAATATTAATAAATTCAGTATAAATTAAATACAAGATTCAGTAGATATTTAAAAAGTCGATGTGTTTGCGTCACGCCATTGTTCAACGTAGTAAGCGAATACTGTGAATTGAGCAATGTATTACTTAGGCAAATATTAATTTTGAAATTCGAGCGATTTTCTCAACTATAATTTGTTTCCCTGCGAGTGTATAATATTTTCTTGTAATTAATATTAGTTATTTCCTATTCAGGTAGACTATATTGTGATTCGTACTGTGATTGTCATTCCAATCTACTCAATATTATATATTATCTCCCATGGGAGGTTTTATTTATATGTAAATGGACAATGCAACATATATTACAAGTTTATAATAAAAGATAAATTAAATTAATTAACAAATATTCCAATTATTTGGTAATCTGAAATATGAACTGCGTTCAAATTATAATTTCAAATAATTGGGTATTCTACCCATTTTCAAAAAGTCTTTTAAGTTGTTCCTAAGATTAAGACAAACTATTTAAAAAATTATCAAATTTTTATTCGCTCGGCAAGTCCAATAAAAAACCATTTAAAATTTAAATTTTAAATTTATGCGCGCAAATATGTGAAAACGCTAGGCGCCATGTTCCTTTAAAATGATACGTCACTCAACCAGTAAACAACCTGTGTTTGTATGAGCTCTTGGACACCGGAGGGGGTATTCTACTTACGGAATGACGTAGAATCGTTATCCATCATGGCGGCAGCCGTTTCACATATTTTTAGGACAGATAAAAAAATTGAAATTTTCAAAACGAATTATAAAAATTATTCCTTGGAAATATAAACTGAAATTAACATATACTTATTGCTTAATGCTCTACTATATACATTTATAGTTTTTAGATTTTTTCTTTTTTATAGTAAAATACCCAATTCTTTGGTTCTAAAATATTTGGTTCTTTAAAATTACCTTGATATTTGACATTTTATTAAAATTGTGACTGTTTATTATTATTATTGTTTTGTGTTATACATATATTGATATAAGATATTTTGAAAATATATTTACATGTACAAAAAACAAAGATTTTTTTATTCTGTCACAAGTGTATTACCATGTAACTTGTAATAAGTTCTAGCGAATAAGTATCTATGGTCATAAGCCCCGGTACCGTAGACTCGGTTTTGTATTGTCACACATGTTGATACACATGGCCTTATGCAATAAGATTATTTGTAGCCTAAACATTGATGCAACCTGAAACAGAGAAATATTAGTCGACGGTTGCAAATTGCAATGAATTTCAATTCAATGTATTTTCATTTTTCAATGCTTCATTTCTCCAGTATCCATTCAAAGATCGCGCTACGTCGATAGAGCGAATGGTTGAATGAAACCCGTCCCACGAAAATGCTACAAATTGTCAAAAGACAATAATGTTGCCGATACGACACAAGTTGCATGGAACCGGGGAAGAATCTTCAATACTTAATCAATAATTTATTGCTCACCATAATGTTTTGGATTACTTCTTTAATTCATTTTACGTTATTTAATATTTTTATTCACTGACTATCATCGTTATATGTTTTAATTTAAATCTATGTCATTTTATGAATGTTATAAATATTTTGTACTATTTATTAAATTGTATGATTTTACTTTAATGTTAAATTAACCTTGCCATTACTAGATTTAGTTTGAAACAATTCTTCTGACAATTACTTTTTAATTTTTGAAATTATGATTAATGGTTCCTAAATCAAATTTATAACTTAGCCATATTTTATTATCAAAGTACAAACTCAACATATTATTTATGCAAGTGCGATATGCACTTGCAAATTAATGTTATTGATGAATATTTTTCTAAATGTAGAATAACTTTTAACAAATTCATACTCAAATTTGATGAATATTAATACTAACTTCAAAATTAAATTACTTTGGCAGCCAAAAAGAATGATTCAAAAAGTATATCTGGCCAGCATTTTATTTTCTGTAATGTACAATCTTACCGTAAAATTGTTCGTGTGTGTCATTACTCAATAGTGGGTAATTTTACCATACCTGGCATCCATAAACAAAAGAAGTAATTTTTTTTGTTATGCCTTTCGGTAACACAAGGTTCATAAGCGTATTTGAACTCTGTTTACTGTAATTACTTTGCCTAATCGGAATTTGTAATATAGAAATAAATACATGGGGAAAATCGAGTTTTATAGCGGCAACACTAAAGAGTGAATGACGATATTTTGGTGGCGCCGGCCGCTGAGCGGTCGCCGGTCGTTGACTTGACAGTCGGGTAGTGGTGCGGCGCGGTGGTGCAGCCGGTCATTCATTCGCGTCTCGCCGCTATTCATCGACCGACTCGTTTTGTCGGTTGTTTTGTGCATCGCAACAAAGGAAATCGTTAAAAAATATGTAATCCTGACATAAATCGTGAACGGAATTAATCGATATTAATTTTAGTGTTCCACGGACGCCGTGTAGTGTGCGGCGCGCAGTTTGTCGTTCGCTCAAAATATAGTCGCTATATCGACCTCATTCGAGCGTGTTTATGTTTAGGGTATCTGGGAGTTTGTTTTGCAAACATATAGTATACCCGCGAGTCGAATCATAACTAGTGGTGCAGAGTGCAGCAGGCGCGGTATGTGCTCGGTGTGATGATGCGAGTGGTGAACATGTGGAAGGTGTCGGCGCTGTGCGCGCTGGCGGCGGCGACGCTGGCAGCGGGCGAGATTGGGCACAACATGAACAACATCACGGAACACCTCATGCGCGAGATGTCGGACGTGAAGGAGCTGGCGGCGGTGAACTACTCCCGCGCGGTGATCAACGCCACGTACGTGGCCAGCGTACAGTTCGACATGCGAGCCATGGGCCCGCTCTACAACTCCACGCACCTCGTCATCGACTTCATCGCCAACAAGCAGGCGTATCCTGAAGGTAATGCCTCTTCCAACACCTTTGTCACATTACATGCATGTTACATTTACCTCAACAAGCTCTTAGAAAAAGCGGTAAAGATCTAGAATCGTTTGGCACGAAATGGGGGTTGGGAGGGGGTGAGGGGGGAGGAGGAGGATGCCTACTGTCCTCCGGTACTACTCCCATGAAAAGGCAATGCACCATTCCTGAGAAAACCCAATTAAAGTAACCTAACCTCAAAACACTTGTTTTCAAAATATACTTGCTTCTGCAACGTCTCCGGCGCTGCGGGAAGTGCAGCCCCTTCGCCCTTGCGTAACAAAGGATAGGCACCCACGCTCGCCTCCGCAGCTTCGGCTTGCTGGTCGCCTCCGGCGACCAGCCTCAGCCGCTATGGCTCGCACGGTTGCCTATCCTTTGTTACAGCGGGCGGGGGCTGCTCTCCCTCCGCGCCTCCGGCTTTTTATAAACACTCTAGGGGTGGTAGCCAAGAGACTACGTGGAAGCCGGGGTGCTCCGTGTCGGTTTTGGGGCAGATTCGACCTATTTTAACCATAGAGTAGATACACAAACTTGCTTCTGAACATAATTTCTAGGTCGTTATAAAACATGTAAAACAACAAAACATGAGTCTATACACTATTGCAGATGCGTAAACTCCGCAAAAAACATCAACAAAACATTCTAATCACACTGACTCATGACGCAAATCGCGTAGTTTTTACGTTCCGTTTCACGGTATTGCACGACATTTTAAACCACAGACTATATACTTGACACAATAATAAAGATTTAGTTGTCAATCGCCCATAAAAACGTTCCGTTTTACCTAATACCTGATTTAAGGTTAGAAACTTTATTAATTAATTTCTCGAAAACTATAAATTACCTTTTAATAAGAGTGATACGTTATAATCAGGTAACCAATCCCTACCACCTTTAATCATTTTTAGCCCTCAACTCGTGCCAAACGATTCTAGACCCCAGCCGAAAAAGCTATTGTTCAAGCTGTGTTAGAACTTACACAGGCATATCCTTCTTTAAAGATATAATCTTGGGCATAGACATAGCTCACAATGTTTGTCATTGCCATTGTTCAAGGTGTGTGAGACAGATACCCAATATCCATACATTATTTAAATATATTATTAAAAAGTTGAAAAATCATGAAATCAAGTCTGTAATTGTTATAAGAATACATTGTATACACTGCACAATATTTGCCAAGTAAATTTCTGTATAATTTAAAGTACCCTCAGGTTTAAAAGCATTTTAATACTTAGCTCTGTACAGTGAGGTGCAATGCAGCTCTCAGAGGCACACACCTCTTCTTCATTTTTATGGAATTCCACTTACAACCCGCTGTCTGCATCTTTTTTTTTATTGTATGTATTTCTTTGTTACCAACTAAAATGAAATTTTACACTTATTGGTACTTGACTTGTCTAATGAATAATAATAAAAACATACATACACTTCCATACACATATATAGATATACATGACTCAAACGAAAATAATTAGAAAACCTTATTAGTCATTCTGCTAAGGAATATGATCAAGTTCTTGTTACATTTATAACCTTATCAATATTGATATCTACTTTTCCAATAGAGTGGAAAAAAATCTCACATTGGTTGATTCAAAATCATAATGGTTCTATAATTAAGCCCATAAAGCAGAAAGTGTATGTTAACTGATAATAGAGGTTTTTCTATGAGTCATACATTTTAGTAACCCTTGCATCTGATTAAGCTAATTATCTTTATCAAATACTCACTCGTATTAATGAATATTATGGTAATAAGTATAATCAATATGTTATCCTGGTTTATTGTATTTTGTTCAACTGCAAATATTTGCCTCCATTTTCCTGGAAATTGAAACTTGGATTTTTCAATTATGTGGAGAATATCGTTGTTTAAATACAAGGTTATTAATTGATTTATTATAATAGTCCTTAATTATACGAGATTAAAATTTACCTATGCCTTATGCCTAGTAAATACTCCTCATTTTGATAATTATTGGCATACCCAGATAGTTGTTATCAACTTTCCTGGAATGTATGATATTCACATAAAATGCAACACATAGATTTTATTATATTTACTTATATTGAATGGCTATGACAATATTTCACATGTTTTGGTAACCTTATCAAAACTTTGGTATACTTAAATACATTAGCAAGGTGTTATAATATAAAACATGGGACTTTTTTACTTGTTATCATTTAAATTCGGATTACATTATAAAATATTTTGGTGACACAATGCATTAGTGAAATGAAAAGCAAGAGCTTGTTTTTGTTTTTACCCAGCTGGTTATTGAGATAATAATATGTGTATTGTTCCTGTTTACATGCTTTAATAACACATTCTCATAATCATATTGTTTGCCAATGCATGTTGTGCATGAAATTTTGTTTATACTTTGCCATAAAAGTTTTGCATCCAATGACCAGTCTCCCATATCCCGCTGGGAAGTTTGTGGCTTATAGAAAGATATGGCTTATGATTTTAACTCCGATTCTACCCAATATCGAACTCCGCGAAAACAATCTTAAAGCGAAGAATCCATACAAGTGAGGTTGCCTTGGGAGTTGAACAACAAACAAGAGTTACTTGAACTGTTCAACACTACCGATATGGTGTCGGCACTCGGCAGTGAAAACAGCATTGTTACGAGCTCCGGATTGTTCCGAATCATGTGGTGATGTTTACAATTGCTAATCGTTATCCCGCCCCTGATTATAATCGCGCTGAGCCAATGTACAGTACCACACGTTCCAGGTAAAATACCCGGTGTAGATAACAATTAATTTGTTTATCGTTAGCAAATCGGCTGATTAGTCAATGTCCTCATTAGTAGCGTAATTCTCAATTAAAGGGATTAGTTATCTTTATGTTGTTTGTTTACGTAGAATGAAATCCTGTTTAATGAACGTAGCTGGTACTATGGACAGCGTATACTTTCGTGGAGTGAAAACTTTTATAACATAGAATAATAAGTACAGAGCCGTGTCTAGAAATTTTAGGCAATTTACATACTTACAGGTATAAAGACAACAACAAGCAATTTAAAGTCGCTTGTATTCCAAGTACCGACTAATATTAACAGACTTTTTATTAAGTGTTATAAGGCAGGTAATAAAATAGACCAGGAGGCTATCGGAAAATAATATTATAACATTTATAATTAAAATATACCACTGGAATACCCGGCTTATACTGACTAATGCTATCCACGTCATAGAGGATAACATACAAACTTTCGTCTTTATCTCCTTACTAAAACATACCTAATATTTGTACACTTTTTATACACGATAAAATGTTTTCCTCACAGCATTGATAAAATTAATTTACACATGAAACAAATTAATTTAAAAAGTCCCAGTGTTATCTCCAAATAAACATATGATATGACGGTAATTCGCGCGAAATTACCACAAGCGAATTATCAGTATTTTCTTCCGGTAACAAAGCATATTATATCCGCAACTAAGCCTAGGATATATTCAATAAACATAATTTAAAAAGAGGACATATTTCGGTACAAAGGAAATTATGGAACGTTGTAAACAGGAGCCTAGTTTCGCACGTTCTCAAATGATGGCTGTATTGATTACAAAGTACTAGATCATTAAGCATTTATTCAAAAGGGAATTTATTATTTGTGTAAATGAATATGAATGCAAATGAATAGGTTGACGCCTCGTCTGGGAAACTTAGCCGAACCACATTCTGTGTTTACTATGAAATTTTATGTTGTTGAAATCTGTCGAGTCTCTTAAATAAATAAATAAATAAATAAATGGGTAATTCTCACGAAATTCCGAAATTCCTGTCCTTGGAGTTTATATAAAAATCCAACAAAGAAATTGATGTTACTAATATTTCTATACAATCCACATAACTATACCTAAAAGTTCCACATAATATTTTAGAGCCATATAAATAAATAAATAAAAATGCATAACCATAATGTTCTTAAAATCATTCCCTCCCTGTGTCCCAAGTACCAATTTTATTTACTTTTCTTTACCAAAAAAGCACAAAAGCCATTCGAATCTTATTCAAGTAGGCTTCATTGTGTTAAAAATATTAAACATTTATGATAAAAACCGAAATTAGCGTTATAAAGTAAAACACGCGTTAAAAATTTGAATATTTATATGTGTCCCACAAAAATAAATCATTCCCTCATACTATTACTGGCAGTTGAATTATGAACGCATTTTAAATGAAATACGAACGCTACCATTAGTTTTTGAAAGTTGGCACTAATGTTAATTTATCAAAGTGGCGAATTTTCTGTAATTGTGTTCGGGTGTGCGCTGACAAAATGATTTTATAAATTTTATGGCTAAATAAAATTTTTGATCGTCATTTCATCACATCCAAAAAAAACAAAAGGTAAGTATTTTAACTGATTATGAGTTGCACAGATAAGATGGCTTTTGGGAGTAATTTCCTTAAGCAGAAAAATCGTTTCAATAGTAAGGTTATATCACGAGTCCTTTACGGTTATTCTTTATTTTGTCATTCCCTCACCATCATTCCCTCATAAAAAATTATGATGAGGGAATGATGATATATGAGGGAATGATTTTCAGGGTGGGCTAACTGACGTTTTTTATTGTTTGCTTTTATTAACTCTTGAATTTATTGCTGCAACATTGTTGTAGGTTAAAAAATTACAAGAAAAAAGAAGATAAGCAATGAAGAAGCTAAATTAAAAAAGCAAGAATACGACCGAAAACGCAGGGAAAAAATGAAAGCTGATCCTGTACATACATACATACATACATAAACTCACGCCTTTATCCCCGAAGGGGTAGGCAGAGGCGCCACTAGGACACCCACATTTCGCCTTGCATGTTCCGTCCCACGATGTGATAGGAGGCGAGCCTATCGCCATATCGGGCACAAATTCCTGACTCCGGGCTGATAATGAATAGAAAACCCCAATATCACTTTGCCCGACCCGGGACTCGAACCCGAGACCTCAGCTTTATAACCTTACCGTAATACAACTACGCCACCGAGGCAGTCAGTAAAACCTATATCCGCAATGAGTTTTCGAGAAAGAAGGCAAAATAGGAAAAACTGGAAGAAAAATAGTCAATCATATAGGGACAGAACAATGAAAATGCGAAAGAATTTAGCAAGACTGTTAGATGAGACACCGCCTCCTAGCCCAGGACCTATGGAAAATAATGATGAATTAAGAAATCTGACAGTTAATCGGAGAAAGCAGCAACTCAGAAGACGTAGAGAAAAACTTTATGCGAAAATATTCACATTAGAGGAAAGACTGAAACAAGAAATAAGAAGCAATGAGAGATTCCGTAAGAGATGTCATAGACAAAACAAAAATAATCAGACTTCACCGGAAGCTAAAGTATCAGTAGGCTAATTCACGTAATTTATTGACGCGCCGATCAAGTTTCGATTAGGTTTACGTCTTAATGGTACGTAGTTACGTACGTCAAAATGGTATTCTTGTAATTGTTTAGCTGCGCGTAAGATAATATGCATAAACTGCGCATGTGCTGCACGTTGGTTGGACTAAACTGTAATTGGAGACGTCAAATGAATAGGTAAATACCAATCAAGTTGCGATCTGAATCACGCATGTCTATAACGCGCAGCAGTAGAATAAGCTAAAGCGCTCGCATGACGCGAACTTGACGCGAGTGTATCTGACAGCGGTTGTCTAAATTACGAGAATACAAAAAGGGCTGTTTTGATCGAAACTTAACTGCAACTGCACTGCAACTGAACTTATTTAATTACGTGAATTGGCCTACAGCTCTCTTAAAGAACGTCCGAGTTCCTGAAATTGTGAAGAAGAAGCTTCTACTATCAGAAGTTAAACTATTTTTACGGATTTTATCGCGTATTGGTTTAATTTTTACATTTTTTAACTTCCCGACGTTTCGATTACTTTACAGCTTTCGTGGTCACGGGGCGGACGGCGAAAAAAAAATAGTTTTATTTCAATGTGTAACATTCGCGTAAATCTAAGAAACCATTAAGTTATTACTAATCAGCTAAAAGACAGGTATAGTAATTTAAAGAAACATAGTGAAAAGAAAAAGTACCGTGAAATAGTAAAACCAGATCTTTTGAAGAAGTATAAACTACTCAGCTTATCAAAACAGTTTGTCAAACATGATTCTTACAAAAAGAGTAGGAAAGTCAGCGCTAAATTGATGAAGGTCAAAAAGGATGTTCAAGATTTTTTGGAAAAGGACGAATGTTCTGGGATGTGCCCAGGAAAGAAAGATTTTATAAGGTCAAATGGACAGGTGAAACAAAAACGTTTACTGTGCGATACCGTGAAAAATTTGCATAATTATTCCCTCACCTTAATTGTCATTCCCTCACTTTGATTTTTTTTAATTTCGTCATAACTTTCATAAAACGCGATAATTTTTGGGACCATTACATAATTGAATTCTAGTAACATTAGTACGATCAAATTCACATAAAATAAATATCAAATAACGTCAAAAATTGTTGTCATTTTAAGATAGCCTAATTTCGGCATTTCGTGAAAATTACCCAAATACACGCAACAGTCACATACATAGTCCTGACCCCACACTAAGATCGAGTCTTGTGTCGTGGGTATCAAGAACTACGAGAGACTTTTCGGTCTCACAGACACCCAGACCCGAAACAAATACCTACCTGTGGATCACACAAATACTTGTTTCGGTGTGGGGATCGAACCCGCGGCCTCTCGTTTCACAGGCGGCGTCTAACCAACTGTGCCACGGAGGCTGGCTCTTAGAGATGTTAGTCTTTAACCCACAACAACATTCTTCAGAAAGATGTCAATTATGAGCTGGGAAGGAATAGTTGTGAATGTCCAGGAAGAATGTTTATGAGAGAGGCGCGCGTGGCACGTGCAGTCGGCGGATGAGGCGGCGACACCACCGTGAGTCGCAGTGCCGCGCCGTTATTATGTGCTTGGAGTAATGTGCTGCGAGTGTAGTCGTGTGTAGTGCGGCTCCCGTTACGTAACCCGCGCCGCACACGAGTGCTTGCCGGGCGCGAGCCGTGCTCCTTACCTGTGGCATTTTAATGAGAACACCCCCCCGCGAGCCGGAGGATACATCATTATTTTCCAACATATTTATTTTGTACAACTCCCACACTCAAAAATCGGCATGCATATATCTGCCGTCAAATGTACTTAATATCATGGTCGCCTGTTGATAACGAAACCGATGCTATTTATTCTTACCGTGGTCGTGGTCGTTTGAATCCCTGGGCACATTGCCGTTTTTTAACACGCAATTTAACGGGGAAGAAAAATAGAAATACTGCAGACCATAGAGGTGTTTACAAGAATTTCTGTGGTATGTGAAATCCGCCACACTTTAATAGGCTATGTGCCACTCGCTTTTGGCCTAAGCCTTCTTAGTAGAACTCTTGGTTGCGCAGAAGTCCCGTGCTAATAATCTAAACAAATGTTAAATAATCAACAACTACACAACAATCGACTATCACGAGTAAAACAGATAGATTCCAGACTAATTGATCCATTTCCTCTTCTCCATTACAAAATCTTAGAAGATTATATGAATAATAATGTAAAATAAGTCCTGTACGATGGTTTAATTCAGAACCCGGACAAAAGTTTTGTCTTACTTAAGAGACGCGAGTTGAGGAAGTACAGCCACAGAACACCAAACTATGCTTTACTGAGTAGATACAGTGTGATGCGTAAGTGTAATAAGATATTTTTAAATTCATATTTGTGATACCAATCTGCAGATCCATTTGTCACCAAAACTTCAATCGATCGATTAGCGATGGATATGAAATTGATCCGATACAGATGATGTCGATTAACGAACTAGCGCCAATTAAATAATGAAACAAAAGCCTCAGTCATGCTGACCACATTTTTTTGGAATATGCTTTTAAACTTGACCTTATTGTTAATAGTATATTTCCTTTCGTGCTTCTCGGGTATTTCTTTAAGTTCAAGTCTGTAACACTATCATTTCTATAAAAACAATTTTCCATAAGATTTAGACTTAGTCAGCATTGGTGTTTGTCAACAATCAACCGGCAAGATATGATAAAATCTCTAGGATTTAGATAGCAATGGACTTATAATCAAGTGCACTGCATTGTCTTTGCAGTGCTGACGTAATATAAAAGTATTATTGCGTATTATATTGTACACTAAGAGCCGACCCGGCTCTGCCCTGGCGCAGATACTTTTTGAGTCCAGTCCAAATCAGCAACATATTATTTCCCGTACAGTTTTATTTATATTTAAACTCAATGCTGTCCTCTGTCCACTTTCGAGTTTAAAAAAGTGACAAATATAGATGAAATCCTGCTCATCCCACGGAAACATTTTTTTTTCGGGATAAAAGAAGCCTATGTGTTAATCTAGGGTGCCAGCTATCACCATACCAAATTTAAGCAAAATTGATTCCGCCGTTTTTGAGATTAGCGAGCACAAAGGCACAGACAAAAAAACAAAAGTTCTAACAAGCATTGTTTTGGGTTTTATTACGTTAATATAGTCCCACCAAATTCGTTTTTCTCATTTATATTCCATGTACAGATCGATCGGTTACAAATTTATTATATGTTATGTATAAAAGAAGATATTGACATTTTACTCTCATCGGTGAGCAAGCTGAATGTATAATATAGAGACGTGTCAAAGGTTTGCTTAAGAGCCTTGTGTTCTAGTGCGTGAGGTAGTCGCCTCGATGTGTGTGCTGTATAGTGTGCACGCTGCCAATGCACATGTCACACCGATGCACTTTTTCTGTGGACCGGCGTCGTCTGTCGCCTGTCGCCTGCCGCGCCGGATGTGTAAAGATAACCCTTTCACATTGTCTCCCTGGATAAAAATGCGTGACTCTCTTTTACAACCCTTTTTATGTGATTTATCCGACCGTCGGTCTTTCACGCCGTTTCTCGTTCCTTTGCACAGGAGCTTTTACTCATAACTTTTTAGGATTTCACCGAGTAATGTGAGCTTTTTGTTTGTGCCTTTGGAGCTGTTTGAGAACCACGTATAAAATATTCAGCGTAACTGTCACTAAATGAGAAGGGTACATTTTTTGTCGCCCCGTTCTCTTATGCCATAAAACTTTTATATTAAGTTAGCCAGATATTTTGTAGCAGGCAGTAAAAAGACAAAATGAAATATGAACGGCCGCTCCGGCGTCGCGTCGGCAAACTGTAGCTCGTCTTATTAGCGGCTAATTAACTCGCAATTGGTCTGGATAATAGACGTTAATGGATATATTCAGAAGCGTTGTTAGACGATCGCCTGCCGTCTAACGGGTATTTAGTTATAAATATTTATCGTAGGGCGAGTAATTTAGCTCGGGTGGGGCGATGTGTACATTAGTTAATAACCAGCGTGGTTTACGGTGTGTCTGGACCAACTCGAGCACAACACAACGCATTACCAGCGCCACGCTAAACACCGCACTGTACATAAACATTCGGAAGAGCAAACACTTGGCGCATAGTTGGTTTGTTTACCAATAACACGTGCATTTGACGGTCTACTTCATGCAAATTCACAATAGCCACATCGCCCTATTTCTGAGCTATGATATGACTATAAATGAGTATGCGGCCGAAGTGGTGGTTGACGAAATATTAGTAATTTATTTGAACTCTTCGTCAGTGCTAGACTTTTCTATAGCAATATTTCTGCGGACTTGCGTAATACGGCCGACAGCAGGACATTCGGTAGGAATTTGTTTTAACATAATGACAGAAAAACCATGCGTAGCGGAGGATATCTCTTATGTGCCTATTAGTGTAGTTGTAGACTGTTGGTGTTCGAAACTGACCGCAACATCCTGCGGTGCTCAATAATACCGTCGAGAACTTACAAAGTACAAACATTATGTTTGTCAGGCGAATTTTATTTTTTGTTTTACGCTTCACATTTAAGGAACAATAGGCATTGGTCTTTTTGTCATTTTTTTTCTAATTGGTAACAAAGAAAAACCGTGGTTGCAGACCGCGATGAAGTAGGATAAGTATAATAAGATTAACGTGCATTTTCCAATAAATATGATGTGCAAGAGTGTTGATGTTTGGGAGTGAGTGTAAGTAATAATAGAGTGTGGCGGGAGTGCGCGGGCGCAGGCAGCGCGGCCGTCGACCTTGCGCTCCCGGCGGCCGGTGCGCCCGCACCGCGCGCTCTCAGGGCTGCCAATAACAGATGCTTTTACATACATAATAAGAAACAATATATGCCTATTGTAAAAGAAAGTGTATCATATTATGTATCGGTTCATTAGCTCGGGATTTCTGCAACCGTGAATTTGATTGAAAAGACTTAGGACTTACTCCACTGCGCTGGTGTCGTGAGGGTGTTAATGCGTGCACTAGAAATTAATGTAATGTTCTCTATGGCATGCAATTTTACTCGTGATGTTTACCTTCAATGTCGATCTTATCTTTCATATTAATATAACAGTTTGCTATATCCAACTGACTTTAAAAGAGTTTCTTAGTGATTAGCTTCAACAAAAATGACCAACGCGAATACAAATCTAAAAGCGTATCGCTGTTAATTATACCAAACCCGCCACTAATGTTAGCATCAATGGGGCCTGTTAGAAGGTAATTAAATCTTCCATAATTACATAATGAACGTTAGTCTATTTAAAGAAGAGCAATAAAATATATTAGATGGCCTGTTTAATACATGTGTATTTTAGCAATAAGTATTAATGGCTGTGTCTACGTGTCTACTATCCATGTATATTAACCTCTTGTTCACGAATATATTGGAATTATGGTAGCTATTTTTTGTAACTTTAATAAAAAAATATCTTAATAAGGACCATTAATGGTTATCGTGACAGACTCAGCTTCAAAATTATATACATTTATGAGTAGGTAGCCTCAAGTTTGCTTCCATATATTCGTGCATATGACTTACAATACCGCTTATCAATTACAAGTGTAATTATTGATATATATTATATACTAGAAGATCGGCAGCAATTATCATTCGTCCGAATACAGTTTTATAAAACTTCTAATGACTATACTCGTAAAGGGAGCAGCAGGAAAAGGCTACCGAAATTTCCTTATGTGTATAGTTAATAGTGATTGGTAACAGATGGTGCTAATTTTAATGAATAAGGATGTTATTTAATTTAACATTATCCAATTATTATTTAAATCAAGCAGCTTGACCCGACATCGCCCATTACAATTGCCTTACTACTTTATAATTTGAGGATGACGCTTAACATGACTAAAAATATTAATTTTCCCATGTTTCTGACAGTCCTTCCTATAATCCTGGGTCCTTCCGCCGTAGCGTGAAGAGGCATCTCAGCGGGCCGGCATGATTGTATCGAATGGTATGGGACTACCGTTTGATATCATTCGATACTCTATCTGGACGGCATTAGCACTTACCATCAGGTGCAATGCAGTCACTATGCCGTGCCAGTTGTCCATTATTAATCTGCTAGCTATTCATTACACCTCTTAATAAATTATGATATGATAATAAGTTATGTAGCTAATGAATAGGGCGATAAATGAGTTATTATCAGCGGTGGGAGCCCTGTGCGCACAATGGTGGCATTCATTGGTTGCAAGCGATCGCGTCGCGGGTGCAGACGCGTCGGGTACACTAGTGACTGCACTTTTTACCATCACTTATACCTACACGCTACTACTTACAAACCCTATGCAGCTCTATTAATTGGACGCATCACACAACATCTCGAGCATTTGTTTTTATTAAGTATTTTGCGTGGTACAATTGCGGTAAAGGGTTTTTGAGTAGATGAGTTGTAACTTGTAAGAATGTATATCAATCACATGACGATTCCAATATTTCCGTCGTTTGAAAAAACAACACTGTTAATTCATGCCATATCAGTAATCAGTATAAAATTAAAAGTACGTTTCAAATTACTAATACAATTATTCAACATCAATATATCAATATGTGCGCAATATATTTTTCTTTAATGGTTGCGAAAACATAGGTTAATATTCATAATTCAATAAAGCACCTCCTGCTTGATGTCATTACTTACGGGAAACACGTTTACATTAAAATAATAAACTGAAATATAAATTAATATTTGTTACTCATTTAAAACTATGCATGACCTGTACATGACGCATATTGTGGCTTTGATTAATAATCGTATATGCACCAAATTATAGCAATGTACTTAATTATTCCATGTTATTAATTTGTTATTGTCTTCTTTGCAGGTAAGCGAGCTCATTGCTATTCCGCAAGGGTTGGTACTCATGTCAAAATATCCTACAGTCAGGTAGGTGCTTTGGTAATAGAATTCATCAGAATCGGCTGCGACACTGTACTGTATTCAATAATTTTATATATTTATGTATGTATATAATAATTTTATCAAATGGCGAGAGTTGTTTCTGTTACTACTCAATATCACGCTGGCACTGCCCGTGTCATCAAGTGAATGAAGTCAATTTACCAAGCCAGTATAAAACGAATAAATGAAACAATAAAGATATCTTTATCATTTTCAATTATGTATCTAAATTACGAATATTAAAATACAAGATACTAGAGTACAGCAATATATTTTATTATGCTTTATACATGAAAACTATATTACGGCTTATTTGTGGTATGGGAAAACAGCTTATTTCCTCTATAAAACTTCGGTGGAATGAAATTCCCGCTGCAATAATACAAACCACTTGGCACTTTATATGAAATTCATTATCACTTGTGTACGGTAAATTTGCGGTGCGCCAGAAGTGTTGTGCGTACGACGTTGTTGCGTGATGTCAAAGCGGTCAGTCCACCGCGTGACTCATCGCGTCACCATTTTTGAATTCCATGACTTAGACCTCTTTGTTCGGATCATTTTCCAATAATAGCAGGCTTTGTGTCTTATCTACAGATATGGAATTATGTTGGACATCATTCTCGAGACACCACAAATAGAAGTATTGGTGGGTTAATCAACGCTTTGTGCGGATGTCAATATGATTCACGGCGAGTAGAATTCTTTACTCTATATAAGAACGTGTAATCTAAAAGGTTTCAATAACGGTAAATGTGCGTGATTTTTATCTTGTCACAAGTCATTCACATAAATTGACAAATGTGATGAAAACTATGCGAAGTTTGGTGACTTTCAACTATTGAATGTGCTACTTATACTCCGTTTTGATGATGCTAACGAATAAGGAATATTGCATATGTATTTAACATTCCTGCCAAACGACACGTTATTCTCTTTCTGGGAATTATTGCATGCTGTTTGAGGAAAAGCTGCAATTGATTAGGAAATGTTGTAAAACCAGATGCACAATATAAATTAATTGCAAGGAAAGCTATAGATTGTACCATAATTGATACTTGATAGGTTAATGTTTATGCCTCCACGGCTGCAATAAAACCCGGGGCTATGCGTGGGTGGTCCTCGAGCTACTCGCCACAGCCCTGTGCTGTTTAGCTGAGGAAGCTGAAACTACAGTTAAATTCACTCGGAGCTGCCGTTAAATGGTGTTGGTGGGAGTTACGACTTACGAGGATTGATGAGGAGTACTGCGGGACATGTTGTTGCTAGAGACTGCAGTATACGGAACATAAACATTGCGTATATACAAGAAAGTACTAAAATGCATCAACTGGACTTAAAAGGTGTATTTTTAAAATGCTGTAATAGCATGCAATTAAAAACAAGTTCGATAAAATATCGGTTAATTGGGTCATTAACGGTACGAAACAGTTTTTTACTATTGCAAATAAAGAAAACAGGTTTTTTTCGAAATGTACAGTATTGAGTAGAGTGATTATTTCTTTGAATTCTCAGAACATTTTTATTATGGGAATATCGGAAACTTGGTAAATTCATTTAAGTACTCAATATCGAAAATACGCAACATGAAATTTGGAATAAATATGTAAAACTATAAATAATCCGCAAAATTCTAGTGCATACAAACCTGTATATACATATTTATTCCTCATTAGTGTTCAGAGCAGCGCCAGCACCGCGCCGACAAACTGTTTACGACCGCGTTAGCGTCCAGCACGGCGGACGTGTAATTGCAGCTGGTTTACTAGCCATTCATATTGTTCCAATTGATCCTTACAGCCTTTGATGGTTGCTGTATTCCTCTACTTACATCGCATAGCCACTGGTATTTTTCCTATTAAACTTTTATGCTTGCAATTATAGGTTTTATGGACGCAATCCAGTGTGGGAATAAAATACTTAAGCGCTGTGATGTTGAGGGTACTTCTCAGTTTTCGTTCAATAGAGTATTGAATTGCAGAGAACTGAGAAGTTTGAAGTTATCGCGCATATCGTTAGATAGTATTCGTGGAAAGCGCGGACAAGTGCGAATTCGAACGCGAGTGTGATTTTTCATCGAATCGTTTTTGAATCTGATACATAAGTTGATTATAAACCAACAATATCAGACGGAGACTATTAAAATCGGTGCCGGAGAACAACTTCGTATAATTTTTTTAAAGCTCCCATTTCAGCTTGCACCAAACATTTCGTGGAACCTTACAAGTGGAAACAGCCTGTAATACTAACATTTTTTTGGCGCATGCTTGCTTTTTCTCAAAATACAATTTTGGTGAAGGCGTGAATATGAACCGTTCTCACAACAACAACACACCAGTTATAATGAATTTGTTCTCATAACACACGAGGAGGTGCTTCCCACGTGACCGCGTGCGCACTCGCTTCCTTCCACGTCAATCACTTCATGTAGCAGTGTTAGCATTGCAGGTACATTGCCCGCCAAATAATGGATAATCACAGGCACATTCAAATGCATGGCCGACTAGAAAGGCCTATACAAGGATTAATAGTTAACTTATATTACTCATAGCCAAATCATTCTCATCACATAGATGACAATAATTATGTTGTGCTAACTCACAAATATGTTGTAGTAGAAAATTTTAGGATACTTGGCCATATTTAGTTTATACAAATATGGTACCAAAATGAAAAACTATTATATCATACCTACTTCAAAGGAATTCTATTTTACTGTGTTATGAATTAGCTGGAATTAGAACATGACACAATCAAAATCGAATCACCTTTATTATCGGTATTTCTTATAATCTGTCTGTAAGAGCTTCCTTTATTACACACTTAATAAACATATTTATCAATGTATAATGAAAATATTTTAATTAAATTCGACTGAATACCTAATCCCCTATCTGCGATAATGAATAATGATAATATATACCTATTTACCATGAAATTGAATAATTGTTATCCGATAATCTCCAAGATTTATTGACTCCTTCCGACAATGCGTTCATCGCATCAAAATTTTACACGAATTACTTTAACCATACAAAGTGTATTATCTCCAGCTGAGACTTGGTGATATTTATCATGAAAACATCATGATTTACATCAACGACTAGGAAATATTGCAGTTAGGCAGTTGAAAATAATTTATGTATTCAATCATCAATAACATTAACTATTAGAACAGTATATCCTGCGGCTTATTAACATTCAATTCCTTTGCACTGGTGTTTAAATCCTGTGGGCCTACAAACAATTATAGGCATGTAATTGGATTTACAAATAATAATTAGTAATTACCAGTGGTTTTCCGCAAGGAGGTGCCCTGCTTATTTTGTTTGTGCTTCTTCCTACGCAAAGGTTCCGTTTCCTAAAGTTTCTAACAATACGCATAAAGTCATGGACTATGAATCTGAACTATTCAAAATTGTCAGAGGACTGTGATCGATAGTGGGATCCAATAGGATATAGATATAAATTATAAACTGTAAAACACGTGACATACATATGTTCAACAATGAAGGTGGTATTTAAATACATACATAGTCCTGCCCCACACTAAAATCGAGTCTTGTGTCGTGGGTATCAGAAGCTACGAGAGACTTCTCGGTCTCACAAACACTCAGACCCGAAACGAATACCTGTGGATCACACAAATGTTTGTTTCGGTGCGGGGATCGAACCCGCGGCCTCTCGTTTCACAGCCGGCGTCTAACTGCGCCACGGAGGCTGTCAATTTTTATCTTCATGAAGTAATTATCATTCTTATCGAATGCCGACCCCGTTTGTTCTGAACCGAAAAAAATAACAGCAAAATAATAATACCTTACCCTACTAGTTGATTGTTTCTATTTCACATCTAAACCTTTTTCAAATCTCTGAGAACTGAATGAACTGTGCAAGCTAATATTGACGTAGTACAGCAGACAGGTGTTGTTTTCTAAACATGTTCGAGCCAAGAAACTGTTACAAGCACCTGCATTAACACGTTCGCGTTGCCTCCATTTATAGAGCTGCGTTTAGGAGCCGGCGCGGCGCGGTGCGGCCCTGCCACCGCTCTCTAACTGCCCTATTCACTTTTTACCGTTGTGGCGTTTATATGTTCTCGTGTAGATCTATCAATAATTTGTTTTTAGATGTGAAGATCAACGACCTGTAATTTACTCCCGGTAGCTGATCATAAAGTTGATCTGCCCTTTCTACTCCTAATTATGTGAAAGTGTTTGATAAGTATATTGATTAATGATTTTAAACTGTAGTAACTGTTTAGATAAGATTATGCTTTCACTGATCGCCTATCACCGTTAATCTTATTACTTCCAGTTATAGTATTATTAGTTCAGAAGGTCTTTTGTTTAGTATCTAATCAGTGCCATTTCAATTCAAGTTTGTGTTATCCATCATCTTTATAATTTCTAGGATGGAAGGTCTTCGACTAGTCGTATCTTTTCCTTCATAAGAATAATTGGTATCAAATTTGATGTCTTAAGTCACATGTACTTAAAAGTACAACCTATTAGTATTTATATTGGACCTGGTGGTAATTGTGTTCCGGCAGGCGACACGGGCCACGGCTCATCCACAGCCGGCGCTGCTGGAGCAATTATGTGTCACGTATTCGCGGACCGTTAGCTGCCCCTCGTACGCATGATGTACAGTGGTGATTATCGACCAATACATTCACAGCACGATGCTACTTAACACGTCGCCATGCATTATCGTGGGATTATTAGCGCCCCATGTGTACAAACATTGTCGCGTGAGAACATATAAGAGTAATATTAATCCTATGAAAGGTTATTTAACTAAATGCATTAGGATTATTTTGTAGATCAAGGGCGTTGCAGATTATGTAGAAATACTATTTACAACTTTGACTGATGTCCCTCCCTGTTATGTGGAAAACAAAAAATGACTTCACATCTTATTATGATTCAGAATAATTTTCCAGTATCGCTGATTTTTGTGAGGATATATTTCATGCACGCGTTTTCAGCCGTGTTAATCACAGCACAATATTGATTAATGTACGTTATGCCTGTCACAAACAGTCTGTGTATGAATGTAGGCTATACCAACGTGCCGTGACAAGTAATCAATCATTACTTAGATAGCTATTAAACCGAGATACCAGTAACTATTTCCAAGTCGATTATAAATTTCATACTCAACAGCTACTACAGGAAATCGTCTAACATAAATAAAGGCAGCTGGTTGTTGATCGACTGATAGGTTTTTTATGGGAAGACGATCAATCACCGCGCCTCTCGCTTGCTACAATGAGGTTCAATCACAAGAAGATGTCGTAAGAGACGCTGGTGGTTGCAGTGCTGGTGCTCGCTGATTGGTTTCTTGTTGCGGCGTCGCTTGCGTCACAACTCGGCAAGCACGCGCGTTGGTAAATGCTAAGCGGACTCTGTACAATGTAATGGATATGAGTATTGTTCGCTTTCAATGTGCTATTGATTACGAACGAGTATTTGTTGATTTTGTATTGTTAATTTACTAAGTTCAGTTTAATATTGGTTATTTGTGTCACATCGCTCAGTTGTTTTCCTTGTATGTGGGGTCAGTAAATTATGGTTCCAAGTATTAATTAAGCTCTATAGGGAAACAGTTTGTATTAGTTTATCTCAAATGTACTTTTTCTAGTCTTAACCACTATTGACTTCTATATGTATGAAGAATATTATTACGTCCAAAGTAAGCTACTATAAATAATAATTAATGTCTGCGATAAGACGTTTGAAAGCAAAAGTCAGTAGAGCAACAACGCCTCTCAGTCATGCTCAGATAATTTCTTCGGTGCATCCCTTTTACTACATACATATATAAAGTAAAAATAGATGTTATAATGAGCAGTGTATCAGTGTTTCTGGGAAACGCGTGAGTGACACCGTTCACGTAAACAATTCGTTACACAATGTACCCTGCAGAGAGTAGATGCGTAGAGATAGCAGAGGTCATCTGATAGCGCCTCTGCCGTGCTCTACCAAGCGTACTGCGTACAATCACTTAGCGCCGCGCCGGGAGACGTCTCTACACTCTACACTCTACACTGCATTACATATTACTACGCCAGAGAATGCTAGACTGGGTACTAATTACTGAGGTTTCACGAATTTATTTTTACTTCTGTAAATTTATTGTTTAATAGTGTCACAAAATGATCAAAAAATCTGCAAGCATTGGAGAAATCTGTGTTCTTTCTGCTTTTGAATAATTGCAGGAATCTACAAAATACAAAGAACAATGGCGAATTCTTGATTGATCTTAATTTGAGCGTCTTTTAGTGACATATACAGCGTGATATTGACACCCCCTACATTAAATTAAACCATGAGCATCGCATAGTAAGGGATATTATTTGCACGCATAGGCATTGTCGTAGAAGGAAAAAATAAAAAGTTGATTTTTCAAACAAATTATAAGTCAAAATAATGACATTAAATTTAAACAGCCTATATTTACATTTACCTGGTATACAGCGACCGCACGGAGCGGAGCGGCAACATCGCAATATTCCCGCGTTTATGAAAACAGCCGACCCGCTAGCACGGGCGGCGCTGCGATCGCGGGAATAATCTTCCCAAGTCACATATTTTTCATAGTAATCACAGTTCACACAACACATAAATACATAAAATTAACTAATTCAAATTGTTGTGTTTTATGCACCAAATCTCTCACAATATGTTCTGAGGGCCATGACGGCGTTTTGATTACACTCACCATACAACAACACCATATCTGTGTATTCCACAGTACTATACTTATAGTACAAATACTTAATACTTAGTACGAATACTTATTCGTTATTGTATTAAGAATACGCGCAATACAATAATACTGAACAACTTAAATCTACAAAAACTAAAATGTACTTGTAAACACTAATACGAACACCTAATTATTAAAAAGAACAGTTAAAAAACAAAAACTAACACCTAATAATAAAGTACTTAATTGCAATATGTGTTTCTATCACTTAAACACTCGTTAACTATTCACTTACTTAACACAAAATACAAATAACAGAATTTAAAATACTAACAAAATGGCGATTTCTGCGCGCGCGCGTGTTTTTGTTTACATTATTAATTGAACGCAATAAACCGAACACTGAGCGTGCCGCTGCGCCGCTATACATTATGATTTGCTATAAAGTTGAAGATCCCTAAGGATTGATTGGATGGATTGCTTGATGCAGTAATTACGTAACTGGATTGGACAATAGTATTTAAAATGAGATACTCTGATTGGCGTAAAAATACTTTATGTGATTGGTAGTTTAAAATAAGGGCCGTGATTACAATATCTTGAAATCGATATCGATTACTTGTAGTTTAGTCAAATGTGTCAACTTTACTTTTCTAAGCAATTTTACCCATAAGTAGTTCATTAATTAAACAATCTACAGCAGCGAATGCATACGTGTATTTTGTATAAAATTACGATTTCTCAAAGTGGTTTACTTTGGAAACATTAAATATTGTCAAGTTATTGTCATTTTCAGGAAATGTAGTCAGATATCTTTGTAAATTTTATTTTTGTTCAAGATGAAAAGCTTTAAGCTCCCCTTTTGATACCCCGGGGAAGCCGAGAGAGGTATATCATTCCGGATATTGTGGCCGAGCTGGGTCCCTAGCAATACCTACGCCAACATATCAGTATGCTAAAAACCCCTTGATGACCGGTTGGGTTTTAATTATTGAAGATGTTCCAAATTATTAAAACCAACCGTAAGCAATAAAAACGAATTACCATGATATTTCTGTAATACTATTAAGTTACTACTGAAATACTATTGACTAGATCAACTCAAATTAAATAATATTGAGATAAAAAATGTCGATTAAGTGTCCTCGAATAATTTCACAACACTACTTCAAAAATGTTTCGTATGCTGTCACTTTCTTATAATTATACTTACTCCAAGGGCGAAAAAGAGACAGCATATTATGATATAAAAAGATGTATGATCTGGCAACAAGTGATTATAGTAAATTCAAAGTACAGAAGGAACATGGCGCGTTATGATACGTTTACGTAAAATTGATTTGAAAATGTTAAATTGAAATATTGCGTGTTGGATTCAAACATTACTTGAAATTGAATGCATATTGTTTAAAATACAGCTGAAATAAATTTTATTCTTGATGCATAGTTTTATTCACGTATTTTTATTTGGACCGATTGTCACGTGCCGAAGAATAGTTTTTTTGATGATTATGATTACAATTTAAGTATTTGTATTGTGCAATTAAAATGCTTTGTATGTATGTCCGATATTCAAGAAGCCTTTTAATGTAATGCCATTTTGATAGTATTGAAATTTGAGAGTACCTAGTAATTAGTGTTTGTATTTGATTAAATCTTTACTAAAAGATAAACTGTTAAACCCCAGTTAATCATAAGTACTTACTTATAAAATAACGATCACTCATTATGTTCTAGACTACATTAATAATTATTATTTTAGTGTAGAACATATTGAGTGATCTGTATTTCGCCAAGTTTTATGTTTGCGGGGTCAAAGTTCTTTGTCAGCTGAGCGGCAAAACTACTCGTGCATGTACAGAGTGATCGAAAATTGCGAAATACAAAATCGTGATTTTTGACAAAACTACCAGGTGGATTTTTATGTAACTTGGTACAATGTTTCCTGGGGTGGTCACGAACATGTGGACAAAATTATGTCAAATATGTCAATATCACGCTGTATACAAAACAAGTTCTAATAATTTTCTACGTTTTATCAAATAATCAAATGAATTACACAAGGCGGGTGAAAAAAAATATACTTAAAATGGAAAGTAATTTGAGTAATTCCGGGTTTATAAACTATTATTGGCTTAATGTTGCCATTCCATATTTATTAGACTAAAATAGTTTACCATAGTCAAGTACTGTAAATCGAGGTAACTTTGTCCTTCAGTATAACATTGTCAAACTATCGCAACTCGTCAGATAAATTAATTATGTAACTAATGATACTTAATTGATATTTTATTTGCTTGCTAAAGTAATACGGCCTTATTCATATACAAATTTAAAACCTATTTTTATTTTCAAATGTTTTGTCTTCTTCGCTCAAACTGAATTCCACAGTCATTGGAAAGGGACGAAATATTCGATAACTAAAATAGATTTTAAATCTGTCCATGAATAAGGCCGATAGTAACTATCTTTGTTTTCTCAATAACAAATATCACAATGATATATATGTCAAAAATCTATATTGCATTTAATTTTTTTAAACGCCGCCTCGTGGTTTTCCATATTTGTTCAATGCAATTCAAACAATCTATTTTTATATTTTTTCTGTATTAAAATATAAATACATTAAAAGTATGGTGTGATTCTGGCAAAAGGACTAGTAATCAAAGCAAATAGTCGATTGACATCTCGCCCGCTAGAAAAGTTTATGACAGACTTTTGAGTTTTGACGTTTTCGTTGCATGAATTCAGCTATATAATCATGAAATAAATTACAATACGTCATAGCACGGTCAGCCATTGTAGTCATTATTTGACGTAGGCGTATAAATATTAAAAATCAAACATGAATATCAATATTTCTCTGCTTTCTTTAACAACAATTCTTACATATATTGAATTAGAAAAAACACTCAACCTAACGAGATTTTTTCATGTAAAGACGTTTAATTTTAATTTCAATCAAAACAATGTATGGGCTGTTGCCATTGTTCTTTGCTAAGTATTCGAAAGATTTAAATGTTTAGGAACCTCTGCTTTATACTACACCCGGGAAATATGTGAAATGCTCTGTGTAAACAAGTGGAGTTGTATTCAAACATCGCTGCACACATATTTTACACTTGTTGTGACGTATTCAACCGTTTCGTCGTCGTTTAGTGAACATTGTTATGATATTTGCTGGGTGTGCGTTCTTGCCGTCAGTTGGAGTCACTCGGCTGTGATCTACGGAGCCGCGGACAATAACACAAAGCTTCATTCATTAACAGCGCCGGAATTAAAACATTCCTCTTCATTATACTCGATGCCGGCTGTTACTCTCGTTTCTTTCAGCGTGATGAAGCTTTATTTTCTTTTGTGAGTTTTCGTGCGATGGACGGTGTACAAAAGTGTTTGTAATTGGATTACGTTTAAACTTTTAGCCTTGGTATTGCCTTATTTCTCTCTGACACCAATCTATTACTCTACTACTATTACTCTATACTTGACTTACGATAATCGTTGAGGCTTAAGTTATGTTTTAGAGCGGAAGTAGTTTATATGAGTGTAATGCTGGCATGTAGGCCGCATGCATTCTTATTATGAGATATTAGTTTTGGTTTTTGTTTTTACACTTTTATGTCACTTCTGTTTTTACAATAAAGCCTTTGGATTCACATTATTTTATTTCTTGTCTCGGACATCTCAGTGGCGACGAGGATGGGATTGGAATAGGATTGCAATTAACGAGTTACGATGAGCTTCGGGAAATTAATGGAGTTCTGTGTGAGGTCGGGGAACTGGGTTTTGTACATTGAACGAGCCGAGATGTTTTTTAGAGTAAATCAGATCAAGGAAGAAATGTGGCTTCCAACGTTAATTGCTGC
Organism: Deilephila elpenor; assembly: GCA_949752805.1. NCBI lineage: Eukaryota > Metazoa > Arthropoda > Insecta > Lepidoptera > Sphingidae > Deilephila > Deilephila elpenor. The sequence goes on along the minus strand of OX457103.1, from coordinate 14,906,634 downwards.
AATGGGAGATGAAGCATATGAGCTTTTGAGCAATTTGACCAGTCCACATAAACCAGCACAAACTTCATTTGAAAAGGTGGTACAGTTGATGAAGGATCACTTGCACCCCAAACCTTCATTTATGGCAGAGCGGTATAGATTCCGCTTAAGGCGGCAGCAAACGGGTGAGACGCTTCCGCAGTATATTTCGGAGTTGAAACGATTGTCCAAACACTGTGAATTCGGAATTGTATTGGAGGAAAACCTGCGGGACCAACTGGTTTGTGGTTTATCTAACGAGACGATACGACAGCGGTTGTTTGCTGAAGAGAATCTTGCATATGGCAACGCAATTAAGATAGCATGCACCATGGATGCTGCGGAGCGGGATGCAGCAGCAGTGCAGCGGGTGGATGTTGGCGATAGTGCGCGAATGTCGGAGAGTATAATTAAATCACCTAACGTTTTTTTCACTCAACGTGCGAGAAGGGGGCGACCGTCGAGCACGGATAAGCTGAACATTTCATCAAGGTCCGGTGGGAATTATAGCAGTGGCAGGAGCACCAAATCCGGGGCCTGTAATGCCTGTGGGGCATTTGGCCATCTAGACGCTGATTGCAGATACCGAAATTTCATCTGTAGTCATTGTAAGCAGCGAGGACATCTACGTCGGGTTTGTGCCATGCGTTCGCATGGTTGGCGGAATCGGAGCACTATGCTGACGCAGGTGGGAGCAGCGGACTTAGCAGCGACGTCGGGTGAGGAGGAGTCTCTTTCGTTATTGGAAGACTTGCACCAACTCAATTTGAACAATTACAAACCGGTGAGCGTAACTTTGTGTGTAGATAACATCCAATTGTCAATGGAAGTCGATACTGGTTCTTTGGTATCATGTATAAGTAGGGCAAAATATGAAAAACTCTTTAGTCACAGACAACTTAATAATTCAAACGTGGTATTTCGTTTTTATGATGGCTCTGTATTTAAACCACTAGGAGTTATTACGCCGTTAGTTAAGCATGGGAATAAGTCTAAACGTCTGGAGCTGTTTGTAGTAGAGGGTGGCACCACCACATTATTGGGTCGGCATTGGCTCGCAGAATTAAACGTTAAGATTCCATTATATCAAAATATGAGCCTATTTAATTCGTTGGAAAAAGTTTGTGATACATCGTGTAATGATCAGTTAATGATGTTACTTCACAGATATAAAGATTTGTTCACGGAGGGATTGGGTCGGTTTACGGGAGGCAAGGCTAGATTGCGGTTACGGGAAGGAGCGGTACCGGTGTTCTGCCGCGCAAGGCCTTTACCGTATGCTCTTCGAGAACGTGTCGAGGAAGAGCTCGACGGTATGCTGCGTGCCGGCGTCATCGAGCCCGTGGACACCGCGGACTGGGCTACTCCACTGGTACCCGTGCGTAAGGCTGATGGAGGACTCCGTATCTGTGCTGACTACAAAGTGACGTTAAATCCAGTTTTATTAGTTGACAGATACCCTTTGCCACGTATACACGATTTATTAATTAAATTAAATGGTGCTAAGATATTCACGAAAATCGATTTATCACAAGCATACAATCAAATCGAATTAGAGGACCCCGATAACTGTACTGTTGTCAATACGCATAAGGGTCTTTTTAAATACAAAAGATTAGTTTTTGGTTTGTCCTCAAGTCCGGGGATTTTTCAACGTATTATGGCGAATTTACTAAATGATATTTCGAATGTAGAAGTTTTTCTTGACGATATTATAATTGGGTCACCGAATATAAAGGAGCATTTATGTACTTTAGAAAAGGTTTTTGAGAGATTGCATAGTAACGGTATGAAGTTAAAAAAAAAGCAAATGTCTATTCATGACCGGGGAAGTCAAATATTTAGGATATATTATTTCCGCTGAGGGTGTTAAAGTTGACCCGGAAAAGGTAGAAGGAATTTCGAATATACCAAGTCCTGAGAATGTTACTGACTTAAGAGCCTTTTTAGGTACAATTAATTATTATGCTAAATTTGTTAACAACTTAAGCACTATTCTGGCGCCTTTATACAGATTACTGAAAAAGGGAGTTGTGTGGTTTTGGGATGCGAGTTGTGAGTCGAGTTTTAAGAAAATTAAAAGAATTTTAATGAGTGCCGATGTATTAGCCCATTATGATCCGAATAGACCTTTGTTTTTAACGTGTGACGCGAGTGCAAAAGGTATAGGCGGTGTGTTGAGTCAAATTTGCGAGGACGGTGTTTTGGGCCATGCTCGGGAGCGCCCGGTTGTGTATGTGTCGCGATCACTTAATTCGGCGGAGAAACATTATTCACAGATTGAGCGAGAGGCTTTGGCAATAGTCTTTTGCTTTGAGAAATTACACCAGTATTTATACGGTCGACGTTTTACCCTGCGCACTGATCACAAGCCATTAGTTACTATTTTTGGGCCAAAACAGGGTATACCGTCTATGATTGCAAGCCGATTACAAAGGTGGGCTATTAAGTTATCGGCATATACGTATGATATCGAGTATGTTAGTTCAAAACAGAACGGAGCTGATGGTTTGTCGCGGTTGCCAGCTTTTCCTTCAAATAAGGAAGCTACTATAATTCCGGAACAGACACATTTACATTTCGCGCAAAATGCGATGTTACTCGATTATAATGAAATTAAAAGACAAACCAGTCGAGATCAGTTTTTGAGTCGCGTGTTACTTTACATACGGGATGAATGGCCGTCGGATAATGAAATTTTAGCACTCAAACCCTATTTCAATCGTAAAGCGGAGTTGTATGAGGATTTAGGTTGTGTGATGTGGGGTCACAGGGTAGTAGTGCCAGCCGCTTGCAGGAACAAAGTCTTAGCTGTTTTACACGAGGCACATATGGGCATAGTTAAGACGAAAGCTTTTGCGAGGAGTTACGTTTGGTGGCCTGGAATGGACGAGGACATTGAAAAGACTTGCCAGAGTTGCTCTGTTTGTGCAGTTGAAAGTGAGGCGCCGCCGCGACATACACCACGTCCGTGGCCGTGGCCTGATAAACCGTGGGCCCGTGTACATATTGACTTTTTAGGACCTATTTTTGGGCGTATATTTTTAGTTATCGTTGATGCTAGGACCAAGTGGCTGGAAGTTAGTCAGGTACCTAGTACAGCGGCCTGTCATACTATTGGCATTTTGAGTGACGTTTTCGCGCGTTTTGGTTTACCTAGGCAAATTGTCTCAGATAACGGTCCGCCTTTTACAAGTCAAGAATTTTCACAGTTTCTTGAATCAAATGGCGTCGAACATATATTTTCAGCGCCTTATCACCCGGCGTCAAACGGGGCAGCAGAAAACGCGGTGCGTACAGTTAAACGAGCAATTAAAAAGGCGGTTAGAGAAAAATCAGACATACGTTTATTTTTAAACAATTTTTTGTTGTATTATAGAAACACTGAACACTGTACTACGGGGGAAACACCAGCATCACTCATGTTTGGTCGTAGGTTGCGGACTAAATTTGATTCTTTAAGGCCTAACAGAGAGAGTAAGGTTAGGGACGCTCAGGAACGGCAGCTAACATTTAGTTCAAGCGGGTCGCGCACTTTGCAGCCGGGGGATAAAGTCTGGATGCGTCAATTTCAGGGGCCTGATACATGGTTAGCGGGGACAATAACTGAGAAATTAGGGAGTACTGATTACAACGTAGTCGATATTAGGGGCAGGGTGTCACATCGGCATATTGATCATTTGAGGAAGCGGATACGGAGTTCTTTAATATATCCGACTAGCCCCGCCACGGACGAATCAGGGTTGGTGGAGCCTGCTTGCGTTCAGGAACGACCCAGTCCGAGTGGCACTCGTGATGATGTTTTGCCTACCGGGAACACCATTTCAGATCAATGCGACAAATTTGAAGATTGCCTTGAGTCTCCGGCTCAGAGCACTGAGCAGTCTTTAATGCCTTCTCCGGAACCCACTCAGTCCCGTCCTATTCGCCAATGTCGACTAAATAAGAGGGTTAATTACAAGTTGTAATTAGTTTTAATGGATTTGTGTATTTTGTTTGTTTGTTTTATTTATGTTTAATATGTTAGTTTTTCTGTGTTAAATATGAGAGGGTGTTTAGTTTAAGGGTGAGGGTGTAATGCTGGCATGTAGGCCGCATGCATTCTTATTATGAGATATTAGTTTTGGTTTTTGTTTTTACACTTTTATGTCACTTCTGTTTTTACAATAAAGCCTTTGGATTCACATTATTTTATTTCTTGTCTCGGACATCTCAATGAGTTAGCTCATTTATTCCATGATTACAATTCGAGATTGAATTTGTGCCCGATGTAACAAAAGCCCCTTACAGTAAAAGGCTTGTGGCGACTTGTGCCACACTTCATAATCGCGACATCAACCGCTCCGCTTATGCGCCTTGGGACAGCCGGCTTAGCTGTGCGTTGATGCGCCTGCGCAGCGACAGTGAACCGCTGACGACCGCCGCGTGTGTTACTACTTATTTATTATTACTAACTTTCTGTGCATTAATTTCATTATTCTTTTATACTGTCTATCATTCTATTATTGTAAAACGTCATTTGTAATTAAATCGTCTTCCAAATTATTATTATTAGCATTCTTTATTTTTACGTTTACCCGTTATTCCACACTGTACTTATCCGTCACTTTGTTGTGCCCGAGTTGAGTGGAGGGCTCGAGTGCAGCGATTGACTGCCGCTACAGCTACACAACCACAACTGGTGATCCCGACGTTCAAGAAAATACTTGGATTGAACAACATTTATAATAAAATCAGTGTGGGTAAACGTCAGACTACACCGGACCACATCGAACAAAGGCGTCTTATCTAAGACGGTGGCCCAAGTTATAAGCGGTGAGCGATTTTAAACTTTTATGATGACTACTGAGAGCGGAAGTGGTGAAGGCGAAGATTTTCGCGATTGCGTTGAGCAACACGTTTTACGAGTAGGTGTCAAGGTGCCTCCTTTTTGGCCTGAAGATCCTGAGATCTGGTTCGCCCAGGTCGAAAGTCATTTTGCTCTCTCACGGATCACTACTGATGATACTAAGTTTCATTATTTAGTATCGCAACTTGACCAGCAATATTCCAAAGAGGTTCGAGACATTATAACTAGACCGCCAAGTAAGAACAAGTACGATAAACTGAAGGATGAACTAATTAAACGACTTTCTGCTTCCAAGGAAAAGCGCGTGAAGCAGTTACTCATGTACGAGGAACTTGGAGACAGGAAGCCGTCTCAGTTTCTCCGTCATCTCCAGAGACTCGCCGGTCCAGCTGTTCCGTCAGACTTTCTCGCGACACTTTGGGTCAGTCGTCTGCCACAGAACATCCAAACGGTAATCGCTTCACAGGCAGATTTAGATTTAGAGAAGAAGGCCGACTTAGCCGATACCGTTTACGACATCGCACCTACCAATCCTTCGGTAGCTATGACTAGCACTGCTAGTTCCAGTAACTCCTCTCAGGTAGAAGAGCTAACGAGAATGGTCCACGAGCTCTCCAAAAAGGTAGACAGGCTTACGATGAATAGCCGATCTCGATTTAGGAACAGGCAAGACAACCGTTCCCGCAGCCGTTCACGCCCACGCCAACCTCCGAAAGACCATCCGCACTGCTTTTATCATTTTACGTATGGCTCTAAAGCACGTAAGTGTAAGGAACCTTGCAGCTTCTCATCGGGAAACGCACAGGGCAGTCGCAAGTAGCGGCCAACGACTGTCCCTCTCCATCAACAGGCCGTCTCTTCATAACTGATCGTATTTCAAAAACACAGTTCCTGGTGGACACTGGCTCAGACTTGTGTGTTTTTCCACGATCAGCTTGCAAGACGCCCTGTAGCAAGTCTAGATATGATCTTGTAGCAGCCAATAACTCGGTTATCCATACCTACGGACCTTTGAAGCTTCACCTCAACTTTGGTCTTCGTCGTGATTTCGTCTGGACTTTTACAATCGCTGATGTTACAAAGCCGATTATAGGTGTAGACTTTCTCACTTACTACAGCTTACTTGTGGACTGTAAAAACCAGCGTTTGGTTGACGGAGTAACTTCACTCTCAGTCGACGCTCTCTGCTCACACTTACCAGAAGACGTCTCATCAATCAAGTCCGTTACAGGAGACACTGAATTCCATGAGATACTCCGTCAATTTCCTGACCTCACTAGACCTGCAGGTATGATCACTCTTCCTAAGCACAAGACTCGTCATTTCATTAGGACTACAACAGGACCTCCAGTTGCAAGCAAGCCCCGACGTCTTGATCCTGCTCGCCTTCAGGCGGCAAAGAAGGAATTCGAGGATATGCTTCAGTCTGGTATAGCCAAACGTTCTGAAAGTCCGTGGTCGTCTGCCCTTCACCTAGTCAAGAAGAAGGACGACGGATGGAGACCGTGCGGAGACTACAGAGCCCTAAATGCCAGAACCATCCCTGACCGATATCCCATACGACACATTCAGGACTTTTCCAATCGCCTTACAGGATGTAAAATCTTCTCTACCATCGATCTGATAAAGGCCTATAACCAGATTGCTGTCAACCCTGAAGACGTTCCAAAAACTGCCATTACGACGCCCTTTGGATTGTTTGAGTTCAATTTCATGACTTTTGGTCTTAGGAATGCTGCTCAAACATTCCAAAGGTTCATCGACGAAGTTTTACTTGGCCTAGACTATTGTTTTGGTTATATTGACGACATATTGGTCTTCTCTAAGTCGGTAGAAGAACATAAAGCTCATCTTCGTGAGTTATTCGAGCGTCTGAAGTCGTATGGTATTTTAGTGAATGCGGCAAAATGTACACTAGGACAGCCCGAAGTAACCTTCTTAGGGTATTCCGTTTCGGCAGCTGGGACGAAGCCCTTGGAAAACAAAGTTCAAGCTATCATCGACTATCCTGTGCCAAGAACAGTCAAAGAGCTTCGCCGTTTCTTAGGCATGCTAAACTTTTACCGCCGTTTCGTCCCTAAGGCAGCTGAACTTCAAGCGCCTCTCAATTCCCTTCTAACAGGCCGACAACTGAAAGGATCGCAGCCTATCCAAATGACACCGGATTCGAAGCAAGCATTTGATAATTGCAAATCATCCTTGTCTCAAGCCAGCTTACTCTGCCATCCTGACCCTGAAGCTGATTTGGCTTTAGTCACAGACGCTTCAGACGTGGCCATAGGAGCTGTACTTCAACAACGATGCGGTGAAGATTGGAAGCCTTTAGGTTTTTATTCGCATAAACTTTCACCGTCGCAGCGAAAGTACAGCCCATACGACAAAGAACTGTTAGCTGTATATGAGGCTATCAAGTACTTCCGCTATATGGTTGAAGCCAGGAACTTTATCGTCTTTACGGACCATAAACCTCTCTCTTACGCCTTTTCAACCAGCAAGGAAAAATGTTCTCCACGACAATATAGGTATCTCGACTATATTGCTCAGTTCACCACTGACGTGAGATATATACCCGGTCCAGAAAACGTGGTTGCCGATGCTCTATCTCGGGTGGAAGCGATATCCAGCGTCAACTACCAGAATCTTGCAAGATATCAGGATTCAGATCCAGAACTGCAAGACCTGCTACGGCATGGTTCCACTCTCAAACTAAAGAGGATACCAACAATTGACTCTGACTTGCCCGTGTACTGCGACACGAGTACTCAACCTCCCCGACCATACATTACGCCAGAACTCCGGAAAACTGTTTTCAACATGCTTCACAACTTACATCACCCCGGTTGTTCAGCTACAGTGCGACTGGTAACGCAGAGATTTGTTTGGCCAGGGATCCGCAAGGACTGTAGAGAGTGGTCTAGGCAATGCATACAATGCCAAAAATGCAAGATTTCCCGCCATACCATCTCTCCCCTTTCCTCTTTCCTAACACCTTCCTCGAGGTTCTCACACATCCACCTCGACATCGTAGGGCCTTTACCAAGTTCGTGTGATTTCAGGTACTGCCTCACAGTCATCGACCGATTTACACGTTGGCCTGAGGCAATTCCCTTGAAGGACATAACTGCAGAGACCTGCGCTACTGCCCTCGTGTGTGGCTGGATAGCCAGATTTGGATGTCCTGCACGGGTGACTACAGACCGTGGTCGCCAATTTGAGAGTCAGCTTTTCCAGGCTCTCACTAACTTGGTTGGTGCGCGTCATTTACGCACTACCGCCTACCATCCTGCAGCCAATGGAATCGTTGAGCGCCTGCATCGCCAACTCAAAGCAGCGATCATGTGCCACGCTTCCACACAATGGACTGAGGTTCTTCCCCTCGTCCTCCTCGGTCTACGCAGCACGTGGAAAGAAGATCTTCGTGCATCTCCAGCAGAATTGGTCTACGGTGAATCATTGACCTTGCCAGGCCAATTTCTCGCTCCGAAAGGTGACTGCAGTACTGCCGACGTAACGCAATACGTCTCTCGTCTTCGGTCCTATATGACCAATCTAACTCCCAAGCCCACTTCGTGGCATACAACGTCACCCTTCTATATTCCGCGCACTCTTTCTACTTCTTCCCACGTCTTTCTGCGGCAAGATCGCGTTCGCACTTCATTAGAGCCACCTTACGCCGGACCGTTCAAGGTCATAGGACGACAGCCGAAATTCTATACCCTGCTCGTCAAGGACAAGAAGATCAACGTCTCTGTCGACAGGCTGAAACCGGCATACACGCTGAAAGATGACATCGCACCAACAACTTCTCTTCCTGGTCCATCTACAGTGAAAGAAGATAAGCAGAAGTATACACGCAGTGGCAGAAAAATACGATTCCCTGACTACTATCGACCGTAGTTACGGTCTGGCCAGGGGGAATATGTGGCGACTTGTGCCACACTTCATAATCGCGACATCAACCGCTCCGCTTATGCGCCTTGGGACAGCCGGCTTAGCTGTGCGTTGATGCGCCTGCGCAGCGACAGTGAACCGCTGACGACCGCCGCGTGTGTTACTACTTATTTATTATTACTAACTTTCTGTGCATTAATTTCATTATTCTTTTATACTGTCTATCATTCTATTATTGTAAAACGTCATTTGTAATTAAATCGTCTTCCAAATTATTATTATTAGCATTCTTTATTTTTACGTTTACCCGTTATTCCACACTGTACTTATCCGTCACTTTGTTGTGCCCGAGTTGAGTGGAGGGCTCGAGTGCAGCGATTGACTGCCGCTACAGCTACACAACCACAGGCTTATATGCTATTAGTCGGACACACTGTCAAAATTAAATTTATTCTATTTGTCTACCTTTTTACATTTGAATAGTGCTTAATTTGTTGCGTACATCACGGCATGTTCCCAGCGAAGCTCGCGTGTCCGCACACACTTGACATTTACCTTTGTTTGTGCGTATGATGAAATAACGCAATCAACAATATTGTATGGCTGTATTTACCATTCACCGTTAATGTTTCACAATTTGTAAGTTACGCGGCTAAACAAATTAGTAGCTGGGACAATGTGCCTTATAATATTCCTCCAACTCGCTATTAGTATATACTTAACAGAAAACACAATTTACCAATATGTTTACAATATTTCGTCAGCACTGGCGAACTCTCTCGAACATTAAGTGCGCCCTTAAACGGTGGCCCTACCTTATATTTTCCTTTACCGTGTCTGACTTCAAACTAGTGATGCACAGGCATAGAATGTTTTCTCTGAATACTAACAAGTTACTAGAAAGATTACTGAAAATCTTAAGCTGTTACTTTAGAAGGGCAATTTCGATTATTGAGCTATAATACAAACTAAAAAATGTAGTTGCCAGTTGCAACTTACGTATACTACACTCAGTATTCCCAACAACAGCATTGGTTGAATCTCTATTTGAAAGCCACTAGCCGCAACATGGAATCTGTGTGTGTTTACGTAGAAGGTGGATAGTTTAACTTTAAACTGCCCTCCTTATTTGTATGTTCAGTGGTTGTTTGCATGCAACTGTGACGTTATGCCTGGAAGCGGAACACCTTTTTCGACAAAAGTGGCTTAGCAACGCTTTGTATGGGTATAGGCTTTGAGCAAACTAAAAGCTTTCCGTATAGAAAGTATTTTAGTGTGGAAAATATATGTATTTGATCATTATGGAGTTTCTGGTGTTAATAAATTATATTTTATGCATATACCTATTTTTTGAACAAGTAATTACCCGAAATTAGTCAGTATTACATTTCTTGTCCAGATTTTAATCACGATGACTTTGGTGGAATCCATTTTTATTATAGTAGGTACGCTATAGTCGTACATTTGGGTCAAAACTTTATTAGAATCAATAACGGAACTGACCTGAATCTTTCAATTTATCGCCAAAATCAACTAATTGAATTCTGTAATTTCATTTGCAAAATCAAGCAATAAAATTGATTCGATCAAATAATTCCCGCTATCTCCGATGAAATCGAATGATGCTATCATAAAATATATATATCATCATTTAGAAGGTAATATCATCGGTTAGAAGCTAATGTAGTGGAATAGCTTTTAATACGATGTAATAAATCTTGCGATATCACAGATACGCGAATCACATCAAGACGGGTACATTTCTCGCGGTGACGCGGATCTCCTTGGATGGCGGTTAACGTTGCTCGCACAGATAACATTCGTACACGTCAGTATTACCAACATCCGTTGACCTATCCAACTTCACTGACTGAATAGAAAAAAATATTACATCATATTATTTCAATCGTATTCGTTGTGTGTTGGGATATTTGTATTCGTTCGACCAGCGCCATCGAACACAAAGGTATAGAACCTGTTATAGTGATCCACGAATATGTGTAGTGTTCCGAGATCTGTTTGTGTAATATTTATAATATATCCGATATCGATCGATGACGTAATGCAAGATGATATGCACAAGAGGACCGGCAGCGACTGGATGCATAAAGCAGCAGACCGGGCTCTGTGTTATTTCTTGGGAGAGGCCTATGTCCAGTAGTGGACTGCAACGGGCTGATGATGATGTTGATGATATCGATTAGGCCGGAACAAATACCAATTACCTAAGTAGGGTTAAGTTCTCCGTAAGTCGACATAATGATGTCGATCGGCGGAGTGAACTTACCAACAAAGTTGAACTTTTGCAGTAATTTGTTCGGGCGATTCGCCTAACTAATGGTAAGCGATACCACCGCTCATGGACAGTAGTAAAACCAAACAACACCATAAATTAAAAACCAGTGCTTGGCATTACACTGCGCTCCCCATCCTGAGACATAAGATGTTAAGTGTAAATGTCCAGTAGTAACTTTGGCTACAATGTGCTTCAAACCGGTACACAACAGTGTCTTTACACTGCTGTTTGGCGGGAACTGTTCTTGAGTGGCACTAGTGTCATCTCTCTGCCGGGATTAAAACGTGTTTGTAGATGTAGATAGTTTTTTATAATATTGAACATACTTGTAATATATTACGAACATAACAAACGTGCTGGTATTTCTTACAACAATACATAGATACTGCGTAATGACTACAATTGAGAAATATTTGTTGTAGAAAGTTTGTTATCGTCGTTGCGAAAAGCACCACTGCAAATACTTGCGCAGCGTATTTCGATGTAATATTACACAAAGTATGCAACTACTCCACAATGATTGTGATCCAGAAGTACTCAGATATACTTAATTGTTGATTTTTTTAAATAACGTCATTATAACGTCGATGCAGCCAAGCCTTATTGTGATATTTAACACCCACGACCCAAACTTAGAGTCGGATAGATGGATGAGTTGAATGATGGCACGAATTACAAAGGATGTTAGACCTTTGGAGTTGGTTTGTGTCTTCTGTATATACAAGGCAAATACTTCACTCTGGTTGTTATCATTACAAAATCACACAGTTAGTTGACAAGTGATTTTTAAAAATAAAGAGATCTCAGAATTCGCCAATAGTGTAGTGTTAATTCACGGCCACCACATAACTTCCTAGTTGCGCGTTGATTTGAAAATGGCAATTCACCGGGCGGCGGCCGTAACCGAAACATTGACCCACTTGAGTCATCTCATCACGTTGCGGAATTGCTTACTGTGATGTCATCAGCATTGCTCAATCCATCACTTTTTCACGTCGGTATCCAATATTATCATCATCGGTTTATCCACTGGTGATCATAGTTGGGTTTCAGCCGCTGCGGCAATCGACCATCTAGTTGTATAGACAAAAAATCGGTGGAATAAAGAATCATTGGCGGCGACAATACCAAATGTTTGATAGTACATAATATATTACCAGCTCAATACAAGTGAAGACTTATGGAGGAAATTCGGCGGTAGTAAGCTAGTTTCACACACGCCGTAAATCTTGCTTCGGCACTCAGTAGGGTTGCTAACTCCAGGAGAAAATACCTTGCGACTTACTTGAAATTACATGTATTTATGAAATAAAATACAGCAGGTGTGAATCCGTCACGGCAAGGAGATGTATATTTGATCAAATTCTCTCGAATAATGCTTGAAACCGTAAAGAAGGTTTCCTTATTGTGTGTGCTGCGAGGGATGAGATAACGCCTTCCAAATGGTAACCATCTCTTATTTGTTGTATCATCTTGTACTTTGCGTACTGTTTATACAAATACTTTTTTTGTTCGAAATGTTTTTAGTCTTTTCACATCTACTATTATGTAACATTCATTCTTAAGAATGATTACAAAAAGGCTAATGCTAATTAAGACTACGGGGAATATCTATTTGGATGTCGACGGTGTACTTCCTATGACTGAAGAAGATGATGATTATTATTATATGTCCTTTTCTGCTGTGATTCATAATTTTATGAGTGTGGGCAACCCTGTTTAATAAATGGATCGTTGTGTGCACTTTCTAATTCGGGCCAGTGGATGCGTAGTGTCAGTAGTGTGTGGTGTGCGCAGCTAATTGTGTGCCAAGGTTACGCCTCCCTTTTCAACCCGAGCGGTAACTCGCTCACGGCTTATTGCCTCCGGTGTGGCTTATAAAAAAAGCCTCAACCTGGATACTAATAGGGGTCAGCTCAAGGTGATTTTAATCGTGTTTTTGTCATATTCCTTGCATCTTTCCCTACTGTGTTCCAGAAGTTCTCAAACTGTTTGTCTCGTAGCCTTTTGTTATGAGTGATGCATTTTGAACAGCCAGTGTGTGTGCTCCGTACTAAGCGAGAAAATTAGGTTTAAGTAGTGGCAACAATAAAGGTCATGGCCTGCTAAAATTAGATTTGCAATTTTGGAGCCCCAATTATCAGTTTCGCTTTTAAACCCTGTTTGGTGAAACTACTAAATTTGTTGTTCGGTCAGATAGATACCTATTACTTTGATTAAATAAAAGCCGGAAGTATAGAAAAAAACTACAATTTTGTATTGTGTTTTGATTAAAATGTTATTCGCCTTCAGTAGCCATTGTCAAAGGTAATTTTATTTTGTACAGTGAGATAAACTGTTTCTCCGCTAGCTAAATTCCATTTAGTAACTATACATATAGATGTCTGGAAACAAAATGGTGCGCCGGCTGGATAAGATAAATAAGGTTGATGTGAAGTACTGTTTCCCCGAGGGTGAATAAAAACAATCGCTTAGACATTACGGGACGTCTCTCAAGAGTTCGCCATCCCGCCGCGCCGCGCCGGCCCGCGTAGGCGAACCGGCCGCCTGACCCCAAAACCAATAAGATAACCACATTGTTCCGTCGCCAGCTTCTTGCTCTCAACAAACAAGCGAAAAATATCTCTATGATGCAGTTAGTAGGGTTATTAGTTGTGTGCTGGTATGTTCAGATTGCGATCGCAAATTGCGCCGCATCCGCGCCACAAAAGTGTTGCCATCATTCAGCACGTAACGAGATGATACTCAGTGCTTAACTGGGTTTGATAGTTCCTGTTAACTGAGCGGGCCGCGTCGGTATCCATCGGTACTTGGTCGCGGCAGACCGCGATACGTGTACGGGAATTGAAAAGGTTTTGATATTGCGTCAATTGGTATTTGTAGTAAGCAGTTTTCGCGCAATATTATTAGGTTAGGGTTTTCTATTTTTCCAGCTTTACTTTCCGTATAATTTTGGATATAATAAAGCCTTATCCACCCGGACATTTTCGGGGTACCTACTCAAGGTATAAAGGGTTACATTTTGGAAACAGACATTTTCCATGGACTATCGCCCTAACCACTCCCATTATCCAAGGACCCACTTGGTTGGGAGTGGGACGTACGTACATATATGCCAAATGTAAGGTTACTACTAAAGTCAACTAAAACTGTTTTTTTAAAGGTTTGGGTAATATACCTGGGATACACTTTTTCATGTGCTTCCTTGTTTACTTCACAACAGATGCGGCCCACCGGCTATTTTGGGATGTTCCGATGTATTTACAGTAACATGTTTAGTTCAGTTAAAAACACCCCGTTGAACAGTTTCGGGTATACGGGTTCATGGGAATGGCGAGATGGTTTTGAGTCTTTGAGTTATTGAAATACTGTATGTCTGGTCATTATCAATTAGCGCCAGTCATTAATCAATGTTAAAAATTAGTTAAAATTGGTTACTAATTGAACTGAGGTCATGCGCCTCAGGGTGAGATGAGAAAGCCTAAACTCTGAATATAACTTGTTCGCTTGAGATTTTTAGAGCTATTGTTGTGATAACGACTTTTGCGAACCTTCGGGGTTCCACTGAAAAAATAGACATACGAGCTCCAATGTTACAGAGCTTTCACTTCAAACATCTCATTACTAACAAATGAAAGTCCTAGTTATAAGAGTAACAAGAAATAGACCTTACTCATTAGAGACTCAAACAAATAACCGCCGGAGAGACTTCGCGTTGACAATAGACCGAGAGGAGACTGATTGACATTAATTTAGTTGCAGCGTCCTCCGCGCAGTAGCAGTACTTGGAATGAGCAGCTCGTAATTGGCAGTTGAACTTATTGAGTTCCTTCGGATCTGGCTAACAAGATGCATTGTGCCATCGTTGTAAATTGAAAGAAAGTTCAATGTGTGTATTGTATTGTTAATAGGAAAAAGTGCCATCAGCCTTACTATTCCATCAATTGTTGAGTTAAAATGTTTCCTTTTTATTGATGATAGCAAAAGGAGAACAGCTTAAAAAAATATTTTGTTAGGCGTCCTGTACCTAATCGTAAACCACGCGTGTTTTACTTTAGTTTTTTAGAGACAGTACAACTGCCTATTCGCATTGTAGCTAAGCTGATCCCTGGAGTAATACCATTGAAGGCTGCGCAGGAGTGTACTCAAGTGTCGTCTTTGCAGTGCGTGTGAGCGGCGCAGTAAAAGTGTCAGCGCAGCGCGCCACCCGGCCGCGCGCCGTGGCGCCTTGTTTGGGCACCTGGCATCGCGTGGATACTGTATAGGGCTGCCACCCATACCAACTCCATTCATTTGTCTGAGCTTAATTTGTGTCTGGGTTGTGTAATTATACGTGATTACGTTGATAATTAAGTGGATTATATATTTATTGCAAATGGATGAGGAGGGTTGCAAGCGGGTATTTTGAAATTTTCATGTTACAGATTTTTTTATGCTTTCTGCGAATGTTTGACTTGGGAGTATTATTGTTGGAAATAACACGCCAATCGTAACACATACGTGTGGGCCGCAACTAAGATTTTAAAGTTAGGGTGCCATATTATCGGCATTGTTTTTCTAATTGGTTGGCATGGAGTAGCCCTAAAATCGACCGGCGCCGGCAGTAGCTGCGGTAAACAGCTCGTCACGGCATAACAAACGAGGCGCATTGCACCGCGCCCGCGTGTGTGGTGTCTACACTTTGAACTTGACACCTTTACTCATGTACACTAGTTATATCAACGATAGTGTTCCATTCCGGAGGTCTAATGACTGATTATAGCTATGTATTTATAATAGCTTGGGATATACAAAGAAAGTTGTATTGAGGAAAGAAAATAGTCATAACATCTTTCGCAATGAATATGTCAAAGATATATGAATATGTCATTCTACTAAAGTATATAGCTTCCTTACAATTTTCATCTGAGTCACATTAAACATAATAATAACAGTTATATTGTTGCGTATGAATTGTGATGTCCATATTTCCAGCAGCATCTTTAAAGCACATAACATCTGATACACAAGATCTTGTTCCTGTTTATACATCAAGCAAATGACATGCTCCAACATACATACTATGTAATAAAAAAGCTGTATTTAATATAGATACGAGAGCTTACGAGTGGCGAATCAAGTCAGGCAAGCGCGCCGTATCTTCTTTCTCATGGTAAGCGGATGCCAGAGATCTCTTGATACGTGCCGTGATGCTAACGACACTTTAACTGCGGATGTGCTAAGTGATTCGTGTGTCTATGCAGTTATCCCGACTCATAATCACTGGCAATTTATCATTAATTATGTATTTCTGATGTAAAACCTGTTTTAGACACCATCCTATAATAGTTAGGTAATCTTGGAAAGAAGTTAATTCCAACGTTATTGGCCTGTAAATCATGAAGCGTTGTAGCATTAGAGTATGAATAAACAATAAAAAATGGACTTGTTAATTGTTATTCACTACGTATTATGTTAATGTTATGTAAATTTTATGTGATGATACTAGTGTCGTAAATTACGATGCATCATGTGTAGTAACTAGTGCATAGTATAATATGTAACGTGTGGTGTGAGTAGTGTTTGTTTACGTCGCGTGTCGGCCGGGTCGGCGACCGGCCTGCACTCTTATCTCTTATCACTTCCGACCCGCTCCGGAGTCGCACTCGCCCCGTTGTGGTCACCACGCGCACTCCACCAGCCGCACGTGCTCTCACTACTCACCACAGTCAATATTGACTCATCCATTTAAATTCATAGACCGTAACATACGTCAGACTCGTTCCAAATACACATTTGTATTAGTTTTTTTTTCCTTTCTCTGAGTGCTGAACTCAATCTTTTTATCTTAGAAGGTGGTTTTAGCCTAGTTGAAGAAACTCTTTTTTTATATGACGTGAAGCCTCTGGGTACAAGAATTGACTACATTTAGCGTATAGTAGGTACTACAAGACGACAATCGCACAACGTGCTCTATTTACTGTGTGATAGGCGGATACGTACCAATTCGTGTCAAGACATAATACCCGAGCGGCGGCACTACATCCATGCAGCGGATGTTAGTGATGTTAGTGCAACGACGCGTGGTGCGTCGAGGGATCAGTACAGCCGTCCTCCGTTTGTTCACCTTCGCATTCAATGCAAATGCCTATTGTATGGTGTACACCCTAGCAATGCTTTATCATCGTGATAGCGTTCAAGGCGACAGCCTTGTGCTTGCATCGCTTCGGTTATCGCACCGCAAACATCCCCAAACTGTCCTCCAGTCGATAAACCGCCGCCCGTTATTGGCATACATAGCGTTGTTAGTAATTTATATCAACACATCTCTATTCAATGTCATATATGAGTTTCTTCTGGCGTACTTTAGGATCTTGCACATTACTCGTGAGGTAATACATGACAATGAAATTGTACAGAATTCGTCATAATCGAGATTTTCTGTGAAGTTAATATGTGCTCTGTAGTTGTGGCTTTCTCACTTCATCGTATTAATTTAAGCTAGGAGTCGCCCGGTGGTCGAAATTCGACCGTAATTCATAAATATACTCGTTATCGGCATAAGTACATTAATAGCAAGTAAGTTGAAATAATATTGTGATTCAACTCATTTATAAATAATTTCTTTATTTACAGGTAAGCGTGTATATTCCCGGCCCCACAGCGTTAGTGTTAAAATTAATTATCCTCTGCTGTGGTAAGTTTTTCAGAAATAATAAAATATTAATTACAACGTCAATTGAGATTTTCATAATTGCTTGAATCAATTTTCATCCCGCCCTCAATACAATGTGTTCGCTAATCATTCTAAAAAGTGCATTTCTTGTTTATTGCATTTCATTGACTATTGATCGCGAAATAGATTGAATCAAGTTACGGGCGAGATTTGCCTCCTCCCTTCCGTAGCTCATTCATAACTTTTATTACATAATATAATGTAGAGGGTTGCCTCCTGACTTGTAAATACTCGCACGCGCACACACTCGCTTAGCAATTATGTTGTGAAGGTTTTAAAAGTGTGCGTCAAATTAACAGTATGAATAAAGTTTTCGTTCGAGTTTTAATTTAGCATTGAAGCTAATTACGTGGCATTGTTGAGCAAACTACCGCGACCGCGCCGCGCCGTGTTTGTTTATATCGTAATACTGGTAATGTTTACGTACTCTGTACTCAAGATTACGCTATCTGGTTCCTTCACACACTTTTTGTTTACTACTTTAATGATTACATTTACAATATGATTGTTTTATACACAAGATAACCTTGGCACTTTTTATCATTATTGCAAATTAAACATTTTCTCCAGGAAATAAATCGTTAATATTTGTGTGAAATTTCGGTGAATTTAGATAAAATTTTGCACAAGTCACTAGGAACACATGCTCGTGCGGAGGTCGTGCCGTGACAATGATCTGTTGTTAGTGTGACGCCGCTGATAAGATAACGGTGGGTAACTGTAGTGGAATCAACACAGATGCGGCGCGGCGTCACGCCCCCGCCGCCCGCCGCCCGCGCGCCTCCCGCCGACGTCCTCGTTGATAACAATAACCGCCACTGGTTCATGTTCGCCTAGTACTTTTTCAGCGTTAACGGTGTGGAAAGCGTTTTTCACCGTGACGTCCCCGCGTAAACTGTTGAAAAGCGCGCTGTAACGATTTGCGCGTTCGCTCTGACCTGAATGCGGCGCATTATCGCGGGATGCTTCGAATGCACAGAGCGACAGACAACCCGCGCGCTGCGGCCGGGAACGTTGCCAAGTGCCGCTCCCGAAGCGCTCATTTCCTTTCAGCTACCTGAGCATTACGTTTTGGGGGTAAAGCACCCATTTGTCCGCTGATTGCGCGGATTGACGACAGCGCGCCGCATCGTGCTCTTTTATTACAGGGAGATGTTTTCAAGAGGTCGTATAAAGTGGGTTGTATAAAGGTATAAAGCTGTCGCTCATGAGTAATTTGTTGCAGCGGTCGTGGTGACGTAATTTGGCTGGATCATATTACGCGGGTAGTATCGGGGCAGTGGGTCAAGATGATGTTGTGTTGGCCGGGGGCGGGCGGCGCGATGTAGGTCGCACCTGCAGTGCGGCCGCTCGACCCGCTCGCGGCGCGTCGCATGCGGCTGTGCGCTGCCGAGTACCGTAGTACTGCCTCTGCGACACTCACGGCGCTCTCCTGCCGTCTTCTCTGCAGTGTTGTGTAACTGCACACTGTACATGATGTTTAGGGAGTAACTTTGGCCTACATTCTTCAAGTTTATATCCGTGGTACAACTGTTAGGGAATGCTTAAAGAGTATACATAATATAAGTACTGATTATTATTATTATTATTATATCTTCTAAGGTACTGTTTTATTGTAAGCATTTACTAAATTTCCAGATGTTATATTAAAAAACTTCATTAAAATATCTAAAGCTTCAACAAAATTCTCATATTGAAATGAGAATAAATAAGGAGTATTGGTGAGACGTGATGTGGCGGCGCGCTTTAGTTTGCAGTTTTGCACACATCCACTGCCACACCACAGTGTCGGCGCGACGCGTCTAGACTCACGACTGCTAAACTTAGCAGACGCCGCATGTGCACTGTACACTTTGCGGTGGTGCACATCATCGCACATCGCATCACAATCATATACTTGCAATTACTCAAATTTTGTATTGTCTGTTTATTCAGTCGTTATGACTTATGTCTTTGGCTGTGTATGAAACGTTGGACATTTTAGAATCATTTTATTGTGGTAAACATTTCAAAATCAAACTTTTGAATTATTTTACTTTGCTGAAATTCATGTTTGATTATAACCATTTACCAATGATTTAATCCTGTCCGAGTGTATAAATGTATAAAAGTATTTGTACGAGGTTTTTATCTCTTGCCAGTTTATATTGGCACTTTCCTTCTACGGCCTTGTGTTAGTTGGTTCTGCTGTGCGCCGGACAAAACTAATTGACATTCACTTATTAAATAACTTCAACGGAAATAGTTTCATGATATAGTGTGTTTGTTCGCTCTGTTTCACTGTCGTTTATAGAGCCAAAGTTTGTAAATCTGTTATTCTGTCGGCACCACAATAATCTGGATTCTAGATTAGCTCTTGTGAAGTTTAACAAGAAACTGTTCCGGAATACAACTTGCACATTACATCATCTGAACTGAACTCGCATACTGAATTACAAACTAACATTATAAGCAGTGCAAATAGTTAGTATTCCTTAATGGTACTGGTTGAATATCTCACTATTTAAGTGTCGTAGCCTTCGAAAGTACGAACTGCCTACTACAGGATGTTGTGAATCATGAATGATTAATTAAAAAGGTGGCGTTAAGTAACAAATTTGGTTGCTGCCTTACGTTCAAAGAATCAGATTGCCCAACAATATTTCATCTACCGTTTATATGGCGTGTATAAAATCTTGCATATTAATGTGTAGATTATATGCGTCAGCGGGAGTTGGCGGGCTCCAGGCCGGCGAGGGGAGCGCGAAGGCTGAATCAATCCGGCGCACTATCATCGCAGCTATTAGCGTGAGGGGACTTGTTGCTAACTAGCTGAGAGGTCGTCGGTCCTCCGAGCGCGCTGCTCGGGCGCTGACGTGTCGGAAACACACTTTATTACTTATGATCGATGCTTCGGCTTTGCGGTTTGAGGAGGGCGAGAAAATGTGTTATGCTGGCCTTACACGTTGGTGTTACTCGCGCCAATGTTGGGGCCAACGCTATTCTCTATATTGACTTATTGAATAAGTGGGGTTGGGGCCAATGTATGGAGCCATTAATGTGGTGTGGCGGTGTAACTAACCCCATTCATCAAGTGCGGTAATTCATCAAATGCCGTGCCAGATAGTGTCGCAACGAGGGCGGTCATCGCGAACTCGTATTTAGGTTAATTACATTGATCTACCCTAGAATTTACTATATAGCCACAGTCTCGATTATGGTGTGTTTAGTGGTAATAAACTTGGGCTATGGGTTGTGTAATAAGTATATCAAGGAACATACAATTCTCCGTAGCTAACGATATTCGTGAGGTAAATTTAGTTCGCGTCAAAATAATTGAGTATGTCTTGGCTTTTGTTATTTGAAGAATCTTTATCTAAATAGAAGTGAAGTAGTGCGAAGTTTTCAAATTCATTCATTCATCGGCGTTGCCCTAACTCAAAACATATTTCATTGTCCCAAAAACCAGGCAAGTTATTGTGCAAGTTTAGCCACCCAGTCCATTGTGTCTGGTGCGTGTAGACGCGCGGGAAGTTCTCTCTCAATGATACGGCTGCGAATTCAATGGGGCTGACAAACTATATTAATTATATCCAAGTAAAGCAAGCCAGCAGTATCTTCATGAAGTCACATCTATTTTAAGGAAATATATCACTGGGAATAACCTGTAGGTAATACTTAAATTAAATATTTTTCCTGCAATTAAAATTTTCATAATACTTACCACGTATTGAATTGAGCTGTCAATGTCATGAGATGGAAATAAAATAATGGTGATATTTAATTGCCTTCACTTAAATAAACTTGAGCGTTATTAAAACTCATTGGCATGATATAACTGAAAACAATGCTCTCTTATTTGTTGTCATAATGTAAAGATGAACTCACTGTTTAACATTAACGTGATAATTTGTAACTTACATATAATCGTGTTTAAACCTATTAATATTGCGTAACAAGTTAATTACGGATATTGACGGGCAATGACAATTATTACAATAATTGTTTAAAGATTCCATTTAATAAATTTATTAAATGGAAAATATTTAATGAATTAGTACTACACTAACTCATTAAATGTCTTAATTAATTTATATTTGTTTCTCTCAGCCATATTAAATATAAAGTAAACTTATTCGTATTAAAATATATCCTACTTGCAAATCATAACAAGTTATTAATGAACTGCTCTGATTTAAACCAACTTGTAATTTTTGTAATAATCACTACATTGAAAACTGGTTTTGAAAAGAGCAACACTAGAGATTCTTGCCCGTTCTTCTCTAGTGAAAACCGCTTTCTGAACCGGGTGGTAGTTCAAAAAATGACTGAGTCTAAATAATGTTTAACATTTAATGGATTCAATAAATTATTTTCATTTATATTCACACCAGCAAATTGCAATGAAACGATGAATGAAACGATAATATATGAGTTAACTATACGGTATGTTGGTCATTAAAGTCATATATTGCTTATTAATTAGATTTAGATGTACATTTATTATTTAACCTTTCACGTAGCGGTGGTTATTTCTTCACATGGAACAATCTATATCCCTTCTAATAGCCTTACATAACATATATTCCTATGCGTCGGAGATATCTGTCGGGCGGCACAATGAGCGCGATTGTATGCAGATGCGCGGGCGCGGCCGGCGGCGGCGCTGTGGGTGTGCGCGCGTTGCGCAACACGCAATGTTCCGAGCGACAGTGCGACGCTCTATTTGCGAACGCCGGCAAACTGATGGTCCTATTGTACTCACTAAACCATGCGACTTGTTCATATGAGAGCTTCATGACTGGCACTGGTCGGTAGGAATTTGTTGTCGAACAGCGAGCTTCGTTCATGCTTTGAGCGAATTTAAAAAGTTGAAGCTGTTGTAAAAAAATAGTGTAGTAATCATTGCCATACGGGCGACAATTGTTTTTCTTTTCAATTTACTAGTCTCAGATGCCATATTTATTTATAGTCAAGTTAGCGAATAAATTGAGAATAGCTATTAGATTAATATATTTGAAATAGCTTAAGGATATATTATTCCAAAATGGCCAAAAAATTAACAATGGCCTGTTAATTTATTGTAATTCATTCTTGGAATCGGTATCCGAACTTTTCCTTGTTATGACATTACACACAAAAACGGCTCAATATGTTAGAAAAATAGTTTTTGTAGATTCTAATTGTTTGACTCTCGTATTTGCCGAGCTCCTCAACCACAGTTAGTTCGCTTGCACCGGTCGCGCCGGCTACGGCTGTACTTGCTCAGTGACTCACCCATACACAGCACACGCCGCATTCAGTAGGTCAGCTTACATTACTTAACACAACGGTACATGTTTAATATAATATAATAAATAAACATACACGACGGGATGAATTTTATACAATATTAGTTTTCTTCATCCGCATCGTACGGTGACATCGGAAAATAATAATCCTTGTACCCAAAACAAACATAAACTTGATAGTTGTACCTAGAGTCAGTATATTAAACATAGATACTAAATAATAAAAAATATGTGCCAGTAACCTATACGTGTCAAACGAAAATCGATAACACTCCGTCCACGGCGAACACAACAGCTGTGAGCGAGTTTGTTGACCTACTGATACCGCTTTACTGCGCTCTACTGAACGGTAAAAAGTATGTAGTCCTTATTGCTGGGGAATAAGGTCAGCTTTCAATTGACCTGTGAAGAGAAGGAACAAAAAGTGAGCGTTTGCGCCGGTCGGCGGTCAGTCGAAAGCCAGCAGAAGGTCGTCCGGATTGTTCGCGCGTTGAAATAGTAAATAGTTGCCCGGACCACTTCAATAAACACTTGGCTTAGGTATTTGAGGTGTTACTGTCATTTTATTTTTGTACTGTTAATTGGAAGTTGAGGTTGTTCTGCGCTCTGGATTCAATTTCCAGTCACTTGGTTTTTGTGATAGATTTTATACAATCCAATTTAGATCTGATTGCAGAATATGCTAGTGGAAATGTTGTCCAAAATTATTGGTACTATTTAAATTGCTTTTTTAACCGTTGGTAACACTAAATCTAATCTTCCCTTATAGCTGTATATGTATGAGACCTAACTATTTCTGTGAATCTCGTTATCTTTTAATGCAATAATCACATGATATTACTTACAATTTAAAGTACATTATCGCTGACAAGTTGTTGAAACCTACAAAATTATCTTAATTACTGAGCTCAATGCTTGAGTGATTCAACATAAGTACCAGGCATATTATTTATGGTTTTGAAAGAAATAGAACTAAATGGGGAATTTTCTCTTGCCGACCTTTTTCCTTCCCACTCTTCTCCCGATTAGATGGCCCGCCAACACATGCATGATCCAAGCGTAGTAATGTTCACTTATCATCAGGTGACCTATTTGCTCGTTTGCCGGACATTGCAATAAAACAAAACACGGAAAATGTATTTGTACAATCAAATTTAGCATTAATGCCATAGTTGTTGTGTGGTACAGTTCCTGTCCTAGGCTAATTATTTTATGAGTGTATTTTAGTTAGCATAAAAATTATAGAAAGACCACCTACTCCATGCGGTCACGTCGCATCAGTAAGCAAATATTTTTTTTTTATTGGTTGATGTTATCTTTATAGTATAAAGATCATTGTGAAGTGACTATACGCCATAAGAATTTAAACAAATGTAATACTTTTTGTATTACAGGTGAAAATATTTAAAAGTCCCTTTACAATACTTACGCTCAAGGCCTCTTTGAATGTCTTAAACCATTTGTAGTAATTAACTAATGTATTTTAACAGTTGTGCAATGTTTTTCTTATCAATTATCCTTGAACTTTATACATACGGAAATTTTGTTACACAGCTCAACTCCCGTATGGTCTAGTGGCTAGGATACCTGGCTTTCACCCAGGAGGCTCGGGTTCGATTCCCGGTACGGGAAACTACTTTTTGCATTCGAATTTCATTTTTTAAGGCGTAATAATTGTGTCCAGTTCCACTGTTCACATCGTGTTTACTTTCACTGTCAATTGTTCTGGCGAGGGATCCAGAGCGCACCGACCGATGAACTGAATCTCCATGTGTTATTTATAGTTTGCATTATATTCTAAATAATTTTGATACTGTATTTCAGTCTTGTCAAAGGTTAGTAGTTATTCTGTCTTTTAATTAATCAACAATAATGTAAATCTAGAATAAAGGAATTTAATCCAAGCCGTGATTAAAAATGAAATGGACTTAACGGTCACATAGTATACTTCGCAATATGATAATATGAACAGTTGCATATCTGAGTTACGATAAACAAGTCAGTGATATTCCTCGTACAAGCGACAATTGCCGTCCCCGATCGCTTCCCGCCGCAATATTAGCAATTAGTGAGTCGAGAGACCCAACGCAGACGGCGAGCTGATCAACACGCTTTACAGCGCTACACCACCGCACTGCAAAGTGCCGGCAAATCCCCGCGCTCGCCTCGTTAGCAGTCCTCGCGACACTCGCAATACTCGGGTGCACTCCGCACTCAAAGTGTAAAATATCTACGGTTGCGGTGCTTTAATTTCTACTACACGATAGATATAATTGTTCGGTATCTCGTATTTTATCTTTAATTTTTTTTGCTTGGCTTGTAGAAAAATCATCTATAACAGCGATTACTATGTTATAGAGAAGGCAGAAGAAACGAGTATTTATTGGCAATAGTAACAACAAGTTGTAAAGTATAATGAATAACATTAAGAGAGTATTCGCTGTCAATAGTAAGGATGTTGCCAATATAAAAAAACAATTATTTAGAAATCAATTATTTCATATCTCCTTGAAGTAGATTCATTCGCATTCGAACAACCATGATGTGTTTTCGTCCGACGTATTATTTTTTTACACTCGTTTATTTAGGTTACGAAGGCTAACATTTTTCAGATGATGTTTACGTTTGGAAATGTAAATATTATTTTTCAATATTTGTTCTCAATGATTTGTTGGCAATGTTTATAGACATCCATGACGTTCTGAGTTAAAGTCCCAAGTCAGGCAATGCAGCAACTTCAAAGGTTTCGGAAATCTCAAATTATGTCAGCAAAGATATAGGTGATTGTAAAAAACATATAGTACTGATGTATTGTAGTTCATGCGTGTTAAATACAAGTGAAAGACCGACGGTAAAGCAATGGTTTTGCTGTCTTTTTGCGTTCGGCGAGTCTGATAGCCGGAGCCCGTCTTCCCTTTCTCTTTGCATTTTGATAAGCCCACAACGCATTGAAGGTCTGAGTGTAATAGATGTTCAAAGTAGTAATCATTTAACGTTGTTTCGCTCGCCGAACCTATGCAATAAAAGAAACGACGAAGTATAATATACCCCGCATTTTTCAGTTATTTACCGTTAATAATTGACTGCGGATTGACTATGCATATATGAGTGTTTAATTAAGCATCTCTACGATGAGAGAGTCAAACTCAGTGCGTCTGAGCTCTTCGCGTCGGTGGCGCGGCGTGGGCTGGATGCCGTAATTTAATTAAATCCCTTTATACGTTTGTGTAGGATGCAAATTCCCTCGTTTGTCTCGACACTCGACACCTACCTACTCATCGCAAAATGTTATTGAACCGACTCCTATTATTGATTATATCTTACAGCATAATATGCAGACTTGTAAGATTAAAACTTTTACATTATTTGATCAGAATTTTGTTATTTTCTGTAAAAGTTGTTTTAAAGTTCTAGTATTATATTTTTGAGTCGTAACTCGTAACGCATGATTTGAATCATTACACCGTACTATCAAGTGAATTTTTTTCCAAAAAAAAAAATCATTTTATGTCAGAAAACAAAGAGCAGAAGCGAAACCTAATTACAAAGTCAGCGGACATTTCACTTTGCCGTTGTGAGTGTAGCTCGATGGAAAATTGAATTCCGTCGGCGCTAACGTGAAATGTAAAGATGGCAAAGCAAAGGCTAACTATATCGACGGCGTGCAGCGCGCCTGTAGCGAGCAGCGACGCGGGCAGCTAGCGACCCGCCCCAATTCAATCTCCAATGTCCACGCTCCAAATAATCCCACTAACGCAGATTGCAATATTCTCCGCGAGCCGAGAGCGGGCAGGCCGGGGCTCGTTATCGCCTCACACGGGCCATGGCGTGGGGTTCAGCTCTGCGACATTTTCCGCTCGCTTTCATAACTCGATTATGTACCTTCCCGTATACTGATTACCGACGTAACTCCGTATTGGCTGTCGATTTTACATTTAGTATGGCGTAGAACTTTGGTACTTTGGCGATCTAGGAGTCGTGTTGTGTCTGTTACATCGGTTGCGAGATCTGTGGGATACAACAGCAAGCAACATATTGCCTGATGCATATGCTACCTCGAAACCTTAAAGTTCCGGCATGTATTTACATAAATAAGAGGCGCCGATCGATGAAAATTGTGGTGAATGCTACATATAGGCAACGGCACGTTACTATTTTCGAGTAAAAAATTCTTGAGGCAAGTAGTTGAACAATATTATTGAAAAAATGCATAACAAGTTAAAACATCATTAGCTGTAACAAGTTTGAGAAAAAGCTATTTTCTCGACACCATGGAAGTATAAAAGTAATAAGGTGATATTTTTTATCATTAAAAAAAGTTTGTCAACCGTATCTAACGGCATACAGATTGGTCTCGCACGAGTACTTCGCGGTGGAAAATGGAAAGTGATGTGGAATTGGCGGCGTTTCCCTTTATTACACATTGTTAGATTTGTACTGCGAGTTGTGACATGGGTTCAAATAGTTACCCGTTACAGACACACAGTCGCCGGGGAAGCCACTTTCTATACACCACACGTGACAACTATTGAAAAGCTTTCGTGAAGTTGACATGTCAATGCGCCCATAAAATGTTTATTCGTGTTTTCTGAAATTAATAAATACGAAATTCGGTATAGGATATCAAATAATCTAATGAATATACTACAACAAGGGAGATGGTAAAACAAAATTGACTTCTTAATTTAGATGCTCATATATCCACTTCATATATTATGTAGGTGTAAGCATCCATTTGAAGATAATGTCTCAAGTCTCAACAATCTTCCATATAGCCGTGTTTAGCCATTAACATTATCCTATCTCCCCCAAAATAATCAGAGCAGCTGATACATTAGGCGGCGTCCTTTCACTCTGGCACGGTCAAGTTAACATACATAGTGTTATCAGCTGATAACAGTCACATGTATCGTTATCAATGGTGCTCTAGTAATATAGATACGAAGAATCAAGTTCGATGGCGAGGATGACGTGAGCTACTGACATTATCACTTAGCTTTCAAAATACAGGACTCGTTATAGGTATTGGATTCCACTAACTCGAAGTTGTTAAATCTGATATCGACAATTACTTCGACAACAATGAGAGTATAATATTAAACACAGTGGTTCCCAACAAATGCAAAGCCTCATTTTGGAAAAGCTCACAGCTTGGAAGAACGAATTGAAAAATGAACACTTCTATAAGAACATTTGTAAAGATTGACTATATACCATACTATTATTGTACTGTTATTTACAGTTAACCAAGTAACAGGAAATGTGTGGTTACATATAAAAATATTTACTGTATAAGTACAGAATTGCTGTGATATTGCGGTAGCGTGTTTGGCTGTCGTGTGGCAAATTGACAGGTACAGTAGGAGACATGTGTTCGCACACAAACCAATCTCGATACTTATCACAGCTGTTGACAAAACATCGATTACGTGCATATGGTATTTTTTATTCTTTACCAATTTCCTGGTCACTTGAATATGGATTTAGAGATGTAGGCAATCAAAAAGAAATGTTATTATATCATACTAAATTATATGTGCTGCCTCGGTGGCGTAGTTGTATTACGGTACGGTTACAAAGCTGAGGTCTCGGGTTCGAATCCCGGGTCGGGCAAAGGGATATTGAATTTTGTCAGGAATTTGTGCCCGATATGGCGATAGGCTCGCCCCCTATCACATCATGGGACGCAACATACAAGGCGAAATGTGGGTGTCCTGGTGGCGCCTCTGCCTACCCCTTCGGGGATAAAGGCGTGAGTTTATGTATGTATGTAAATTATATGTGCTATATTAGTTAGGTTCGATCAGGTCTCTATGCACATCCTTGACTATCAGAAATATACTTCCTGGGTCTAAAGAGAGAGGCGGAAAGATAGGTGTTTACTAAAGACAAACAGATGTTTTCTTTTAAAGGCTTATTTCTACAACTGGTATGTACCCTACCTATATTGTCCCTTGATACCGATTTCGATTAATACTTCCCAGGTTTGGTGAAACAAAACGATTTAAAAAGATGACTGCAGAAAGCGATAAGTGCCCCGTTACAGATAATAGTCTGGAACAAAGTGTTAGCGGGTGTGCCAGCCCCGAGCGAGTAATAAAGTAGAAAGCTCGATATGTCGCCTGTCGTGCACACTGCCAGTACACACTACACATGTACCGCTTGTTGAATCAATGTATCGAACGAGCAACAGCGGCGATGCGACGTGTCCCCAATAACCCAAGCGATGTAGTGTCGATAGGAGCTCCATCTGTAACTGTGCTTCACTGATTTTTATTCTATCTGTCGGTACCTTATTCTTATTTGATTTTATGTGGATGCCTTAGTAACGTGTTAAGTACTTACTGCCGGAAGATGTATATTTTTTATTAGAAATTATTTTCTTTCTAATTGAAAAATCACATTGAACGACCGGTTTGTGGAACCAACTGAATTGATTTGGTAAGATATAACTTTGCATTAGTGTCTATTGAAGACGCTTCAACATGCTCTATAGGCTTTGCTTTATCACTGAGATACAGGCAATTATTTGTGCTTGTATGATCTCAAACCTACTAATGACTCATTTCAAATCAGCCACGGCACATATTATGTTAAGTCTACAACATTAAGTACTTGACCCTTCGAAATGAAGTTATATAAAAGACAATAACAGCATCAGTACGATGAAGTCGTGTCGGTAACTATCCTTGTTCAGTGTTCATGTGTTCGTGCGCCGAATGTCGATACTTTATATTGGAGTTGTGCACGGGATGATAAACCGTCGGCTACGTGAGGGACCGGACGGTAGGGTTGCGAGGCGAATGGGAAGATGAGTTCCCTTTATTATTATTTAATAATTTATTTATATTTTCTGTCCCGTAATTGAATTTTAACACTGGTATTTATAGGTGAAGGCCGACGAAAGACCTCCTCTATTATTAGTTAAGTGTTAATCGGGCTGCCATATTACAGATTATTAGGCTTCACGACGGAAATTTTAGGTAATCGCGACTTAAATTAGTGCTAGAGCATCGTAATTAAAGTCACCCTAAATCCTCTAGAACAGTAGTTCCCAAACTTTTTTTTTCTCGTGGACCACTTTCAAAATTTTACTGGTTTCGATGGACCCCCTACTGCTACATTTCTACCTCATTCTTAAAGTCGCCAAAAAATAAAAATTGTGTCGCTTCTGAGTTCTGTCCCTATATTCCGATAGGAAAAATAAAAACGAAAAATGATACATTTAATAACACTTTTTTTATTAAAAGAATAGAATTACAAGAAAAATTAATAGTTATGTACTTAAAACAATGGTAGGCCCTTATAATGCTTACATTTTTGCTCTTTACTATCAAAAGCAGATAAATTTTCGTGGACCCCCATTAACATCTTATGGACCCCCATTTTTCGTTCACGCCTACGTAAACCCCCAGCAAGTCTTCCGTGGACCCCTGGGGGTCCACCTGGACCACTTTGGGAATCACTGCTCTAGAAGAATACCTAGTGAAAATAAATAATATATAACAGAAATCAATCGATAGGCTTGTCAGTTCAAATCTTCTCTAAACAGCGATTCGTAAGACGATACCGGAATGCTACAAGTAATAGATATATATAAAAATTAGCGTGCTCAGGAACCATTATTAAATGACCTACAAGCAAGCGAACGTGCAGTGAGATTAATGAAAGATGGTTTATGATGCGGCGTCGCGTCCCGCTAGACGATTACACGTACGAATGGTGTCGATTGCTCTCCATTGCTTATTGGCGTATCGGTCAATTAATTTCGGAAAGTTTTGATGTTTAACTCATCAATACGATTTTTATACGTATCTTTTATGAATACTATGTAAAATTATTATGTTATCCATTATTGTGTTGGAAAGGCTGGCAGTGGTTCTAATTGGATGGCTGTAGATAAGACAGCATGAAAGAGTGCCGTGAATCGCAGACTTTGTGTGTTGTCGACTAAAGGCTACTGTGATTGATTTCTGCGCATTGCATTTCCGAATCAGAAAGATATTAATGTGTATATGTTTGTAAAATGTAATTGTATGTCTTAGTAATAGCACAAAGGTTGTTATTTTTTTGCGTTAATCTACTTGGTTTAATTTAATGGCATTAAAACATTCCGGTTTATAAATAATATATCAAAGATCAATTAATTTGCAAGTCACGATGTATAGTGATTATCTTTCTATAGACGTTAATGTAAAATTTTATATGGAATTCAATTTTATTTTAGGACGTGTTGTGATGCGATGTTCCCTCTGCAACATTATTTATCCAAACGCTTTTTGTTTGTACTGACCTCTGACATTAGGGCCAGCGACCTTAGATAACCACTATCAACAGAACATTATAGTATAGGAGCTAGCAACGTTTTCGAGAAAGAATTTTAGGTCAGCTGATTTTGTGATATGTTGTCTTTCTTGCACTTTCGGTTAGAATCTGGGCTATCTGGCTGGCGGTAGCGGTTGCGTTCTTTAGTGCGCATCCTACCTGTCCAGGTAATAATCCTGGATTTTAAAAACATTTTAGAAGGCGTAATTTTTAATTTTTTGTTTTTAAATAAGTCTACCTGACATACTTTTTTTATTGCCAGACATTTTTGACAATGCTAACTATGTGCCATACGCGATTTTTTTTTTTTTTGTAAAAATTTCAAAGTATTTTATAATGTCTGTAATTTTAATATTATGTTATTTAAAGATAAGAAAAACTTAAAATAAATTTGCCAGACATTAATTCGATTGTTAAGTCTTGAATTAAAATGAAAAAGTCATGAAAGTATTAGCATCATCAGTGATTTGATCTTGTTCTATTTGTTGTGTTATTGAGTTTATGCTAGGTAGTGTGGTTGTTTGTGTTGACTCATGAGTGGACCCCTGCGCGGTTAACATATTATTTTTCAGGATTTGGCCTGATCCAATATTTTCCGTATCGGTGTTTATGGGTTCGGTGCTATCAACATTAAAAGATATTAATGACTCAGAAGTACAATTGTTAACTATTAGTGGGGGCTGGTTGTCTCTCATTTCTTCTTTTAGTTTTTCCGAAACTTCCTTTTTTATTCTGTTTATGACTTCGTCAGACAATAGTTTATTACGAATAATGACTCTTCTTTGATCTGCGATTCTTTGAGCGGATACATTTAACTGTGGATATTTTAAAATAAACTGATCGTGTAGTTTCTTGCAGTACATGGTTTTATCTGTTTCTAAGTTGGTAACATAAAAGTATGTGTGCATGATAAAAACATTAATATCATCACTCCATTTCATGCGCACTCTTGGCTTACCAGCCTTGGTGGTCGTAGGTTGAATAGCTTGAGCCTCCTGCGAAACACTCTCGGCTGGTGTAGCTGCACCATCACAGCTACTCCTACTATCTTGTACATCTACAATATCGGCTGTAGTCCTTGAGGACATTCCCCTACCCCCCGCGTCCCCGACTCCCGCCCAGCCGTCCAGCCGGGAGTCACTGGCTAGCATGCTGTCACGCCCGTGGCCAGCTACAGACGTGCCCCGACGATCACCCTCGGGTAGCGACCCTATACGTACATTTCTTTTACGAGTCTTCATATTAATGGGTTACCTTTGCCTTGTTTGCCGTGTAGGTTTAAGTTATACACGTTGCCCGCCCCCCACGTGGTCTGGTGTTCGATACGGACATAAGGTAGGATTTTGGGGGGCTTATAATAATAATAATAAATTCACCCAACAGTCACATACATAGTCCTGACCCCACACTAAGATCGAATCTTGTGTCGTGGGTATCAGAAACTACGAGAGACTTTTTGGTCTCACAAACACCCAGACCCGAAACAAATACCTGTGGATCACACAAATATTTGTTACGGTGCGGGGATCGAACCCGCGGCCTCTCGTTTCACAGGCAGCGTCTAACCAACTGCACCACGGAGGCTGTCAATTATTATTATTATTATTTTGTTTTCATTTATACTGAAGCTCGGTTTCGATACCGGTGAAGAATGAAACATACAAGCCTAAGCCAGGTATGAGTCATTAAGAAATTTTCGTACAATCCTGCATGTATTTAATATAACTGCCTTTTGTAATGATCTATAAATAAATTTTGGTAATTGTAGGGTTTTAATGGACTCATGGAGCTGTAGTGGGATAATACCGGTGGTTGAAAGGACTATTGGAACTATCGTTACTTTATTAAGGTGCCACATGCGAGTTATTTCCTCTTTCAGGTCTGTATACTTCGACATTTTTTCGGCTATTGTACTTTGGAGATTATGTGTGTTTGGAACTGCTTTATCGATTATT
Organism: Deilephila elpenor; assembly: GCA_949752805.1. Lineage (NCBI taxonomy): Eukaryota > Metazoa > Arthropoda > Insecta > Lepidoptera > Sphingidae > Deilephila > Deilephila elpenor. Next base: position 14,873,315 of record OX457103.1, on the reverse strand, counting down.
ATAGCGGTTTTATTGGATTTGTCTACTAATGTAATATCTGGTCTGTTATAGTGGGTAGTTCGATCGGTGAGTATTGCTCTGTCGAAATAAAGTTTGTGAGTCTGGTTCTCTAGTACTGAATCTGGTGTGTATTTGTAATAAGGGACTGAGGAGGTTACGAGACTATATTTAACGGCTAATTTTTGGTGGATGATGTTTGCTACCTGGTCATGTCTATGTTTGTAGTCGGTTTGGACTATGGATTTACAGGCTCCTGTTATGTGTTGTATTGTTTCAGATGCGCTATTGCAACGACGGCATGTATCTGTAGGTAAATTGCGGGTTTTAATTATGTACTTTTGGTAATTCCGGGTTTCAATTATTTGGTCCTGTATCGCAATCATGAACCCTTCCGTCTCTGGGAACAGTTCACCTTGGACGAGCCAGTCGTTCGACGCAGCTTTGTCGACGTTAGGTTGGCTAATGTCCTGTCGGTGCATGCCATGCAGAGACTTCCGGGTCCATTCAGTGATTTTTGCTGCTATATTTACGAGTGCTTCATTAGGCTGTGCGCGTGTATCCTGTAGGTTTAACGGAGTCAAATGCTGATCGTTCTGCATATATATGCACAATGAAAAGTCATTTACTGTCGTAATGGTTCTCTGTATCATTCTCGACTTATTCTGCAACTGACTCTCTCGGACTACTAGCATTATACTGCAATACTTTTCATGACTTTTTCATTTTAATTCAAGACTTAACAATCGAATTAATGTCTGGCAAATTTATTTTAAGTTTTTCTTATCTTTAAATAACATAATATTAAAATTACAGACATTATAAAATACATTGAAATTTTTATAAAAAAAAAAATCGCGTTTGGCACATAGTTAGCATTGTCAAAAATGTCTGGCAATAAAAAAAGTATGTCAGGTAGACTTATTTAAAAACAAAAAAATAAAAATTACGCCTTCTAAAATGTTTTTAAAATCCAGGATTATTACCTGGACAGGTAGGATGCGCACTAAAGAACGCAACCGCTACCGCCAGCCAGATAGCCCAGACTCTAACCGAAAGTGCAAGAAGGACGACATATCACAAAATCAGCTGACCTAAAATTCTTACTTTCCAAACTTTGCTAGCTCCCGTACCATTAACAAACAAAAATATATTATGTGTAATACTTGTGCGGTAAAACCAATGATCCGATAAGTTTAATACATAATTGTTTTTATATGTTAGCAGATAAGCAAGAATCCTTTCTGATAGGAGGTTACCACCCACCTAAAGCAGCTTTGTTGCTAATTACTATCTTCAGAAGAAGAATAATGTTTCTATCAGAAATGGAAACTATGCCATTATTTTAGAATTGAGCACGAACATGAAAGTTGTAATATCACCATGAAATGTCAGTTATGATTCCAGCTCGTCGGTTGTATTTGGGTCGTATCTCGCTGTACTAGCAGTTGGCAGACCTTGACATGTCACTATTTTTGATGGAGCGAGCATAAAGAAGTGCGCGCACAATGTACAACCGATTGAAATTTTATCACCGACGGGTTTTATGACGTCCTTTAAGTTTACGAACATTAAAGCTTGTTCTTTTTATGCCTTATTTCATACTTCTATTTAATGGGTATCTACGAGTATTTGTATATGGGATTACATTGTTAGTGAAAGAAAAGATAGTGTAAAAACAACACCAGAGTAATATTTTAACTTTCATTTATACACGTAGGTCTCCCAAGTGTGATAAACCTTGACCGTCAGAATAATAAACGCGTACCCACAGCAGTTTTACCACGTGCGCAATGAGGCGGCTACACCGATGCCCCAAATACACAAGTGTGGCGATACCCTCGCGAGCCATTGGGCCGAGCGCGCCCGACCCTGCCATCTTACCACCCCTTCTCACCAGCCGCAAACTTCTGCTACGTTACCTTAACCACCGGGTTATTTTATGATCGTTATTTCACGTGGATCGCCGTGATTTGAATACCGACAGTCATGTGTATTCCGTGAATACCTTCAATCCCAATTTGGGATGTTTATCCGCCCGTTAATGTTTTATTCAAACATTTTATTATTTAAGCACTGATGCTGGTACTTTTTCGGGAAAGTTAAGGACTGCGATATCGTGACTTTGAATGTAAAGAACTGAATAAATGAATGACAATGTCTACGATTATGTCATAATGAAGAAATCAATAGGCGAGGAATTAAAAAGTAATAATTGTTTCATTAAAATTGCTGTTTCTTACGCCTTAAATAGAATCATAAGATCAATAATAAGTAACTGAAAGCCATATTGTGTGAACATTGCATAGTGCATCTTTAAATAGACCACAATAGTGTCCCAGTGCATTCACAGTGCGCCGCCGCGGCTTGAGTTACGAGTGTCCATTCGTTTGTCAGAGTAAATTAAAACAATTAGGCTGAGAGTGGGACTATTTCCTACTGCAGTGATGGCGTCATCCGAATCTTCCATGCAGCGTCCTAAAATAACGAACCATGCTGCAAATACTATGATTAAACAAATTAGCACTCGTAAAGTCAGAATGCATTATGCATGCGGATGTTCTTTCATTATTAATTTTTATTGCAATGTTTAAATATACAATATTTCATTAGTAAAAGCAAAAAAAAAAGAAAAGTTGTGTGTTAGAAATTCTTTTGGCATGCTATCTTCGACGCCTATTTTCAGCAGTAAAAAGAGGGAGAGAAATGCTTTCTTAGAATGATACCACTTTCGTATTGACACAACAATGATGTGAAGTGTGGCAACTTGATCACAAAGTCTTCTTTCGTTGCTAATTTTCTGTTTTGGTGGTGCGGCTGGCGTCACCGATTGTATTGGTGGATCGGTTACTGCCTGACTCATGCTCTTGAACTCGAAGCCTCTTACCTCCGGTGACGCATCTCATTACATCATCCAATATGCACACACATAAAAACAAGTTACAAATGTCACGCATTTACATATTTCGCACGCGAGTTGCACACAAATCAATGTGCGACTCGATACTTTTACGTCACCGTTTGCAACGACGCGACGCAGGCGAATCCGCGAATGACGTCATTGTGATTCTTAATTTCGATTTTATGAGATTCGCTAAATTTCATTTTTATTAACAAGAAACAAGAATCTACGGAAATTGATGAGCATTAAATAATATATTTTTATATTTTTAATGAATAATACAATCGCGATGTCTACGACTTTCACCTCTAGGTTTTATATGGAGCTTAGATAATATTTAAAGAGATACATATAAAAAGTTCCTGAAACTTATAAATGAATATTCCCAGTTGCGTACCTAATGTGCTGTAAGCACTAGTCAGCGATGAAAACAGACGCTCGGGGCATCGGTTGCTGCGGCTAACGATACGCGATACTCCTTCCGAGAAGTGCACTCGCGATGGCCGCCCCTACAGACCAGTGTAACAAGAGCTTCGGCTCGTGCGCCCTTTGTAGGCCTCCGCTTTATTTGAGCTGTTTACCACTCAAATGTCTAACTAGATTATTCATAATAATAATAATTCAGAATATAACTCATTTTTGGATTCGTTTTCTTACATTTTTAATATAATACTCAATTTAGGTTTTCCTAATACATGTACTAATTTGTCTCGGATTTTTATGATTCTCAAAAGAAATGATTTTGTGATAATTCGTTGCCGGTTTCTTTGTTCTTTAGCTCTATAACTTTGAAAACAGATTTATAACGTGCCTTATTGTTTGTTACAGGTAATGTCTGGTGTCTAGTGTCTACTGTTGAATCTGGAGTGAGGTTGTATAACGTGCTAGTACGCCAGTTATAAATGCCTCCCTGTAGCTCTTCACATACTAGTATCATTAGTCAGCGCAGTGAATGGAATTTGTTGCGATGTTGTATAAATTGCAGCTTATTGAGCGTCCCTCGTGAGGGGAGTGTACCTACAAGTGGTATTTATAACTATATCTATACCTAAATATATCTACTCATTTATACGCGTGACGTATCCATCCCCGTTAATACACTGCTTTATTGAATTCGGAGGGTACGGGCTCAAGCTTGTTGCTAATTATGGTGTTTGCGGAAAATGTTGGGGTGCGCAGTCGGAAAATATTGTACGAAATGGGATATGAATTTCAAAGTTAAATTAAATTGTGTTAACAACCGCTATGCTTTGATCCTTTTTCTATAGTAATTCGAAAAAACAGTTTATTTATTAGAACTAAATCAAGGTTTTCTTATGATCGCCTACTTCAATTAAAACCAAACTAACTCTCTTGAACCGTCGCGAACACATTCTAACGGTAGAACGAATCTGTGAATTAATGTCAATGTATAAAAAATAAGGTTAACAGTTTGTCGTCTTATAGCTTACTTGGTAAGGTCGTAAAGAAAATGTAAATTAACACAACGGAATAATTTCAGCATCCGTAGACTCGAGGAATAAATTATTCATGTAATTACTATATTACGTAATTACTTGTACGATACTGCAAGGAGTATAATTAAAGTTTTGCTTTTACTTTGTTTTAATGATCGAGGGGTCTTTGTTAATTGGTCTCTCTTCAAGCCAAGCATGAATATCAGTGCATCGTGTCTGCGCCACGTGAGTGTGCGGCCTTCAACGCCATTGTTCCGGTTTGATGCTCGGTTAGTGTTATAGCGGCTATCAATTCCACCCGTGTCATGTGCGTTAGTCGCGGCACCGGTAGTGCGCGCCGGTTCGATACCATTTATCGATTTTATTTGGTAGATACTAGATAATCGATTCACATTTGGACGCGTCCAATTGATGTAGGTCACTCTGGAAGAGTTTTACAACAGTTAGCTGATTGCTACTTTGTTAAAAATATTATACATTAAAACATTTATTCAATGTTATAACGGTTGCATTATAGAAGTGTGTGTTGTGGTTATTTCTCGAGTTATCCTTGTAGTTGTCTGGCTTCGCCCACGGACCTCCAGCTCCATAACGAGTTATTGATATTAACATAATGAGGCGGGTGTCCTCACGGGCCGCTGCGCCGCGCCTGCCTGTCCTCCACGTGTTAACTTGCCAACTGATATCATGTCACCGCATTTTATATTTCATATCATGCTCCTAAAAAGAGACGTAAAATGTTCCAGTGAACATAAACATGCCGTTTGCTGTACACACGGAGATAAACACGAGATGAATTCTACATTCTAAATGTACGGCAGAAATATCATTTAGTATTCCGAGAACGACCGCCAGGCCAGCGACTCGACTGTGACTCAAATACCCAAATTTTATGTAGTAAAATAACGTACATTTCGCGGAGACGCCATACTTCCAACAACTGTTATAATATTTGTGACGAGAAGACAATAGTCTAGTCCGCTACATTTGTATGCGAGGACAAAAGCTCAAATCCCACGGTGCATTTTAAGAATTCTTCGGAACACAATAAAGAGAATTTGAACAAAGCCGGTGATTACGAGTGCATGTTGTAGTCGGCCAATAAGAGCTCGGGCGGAGTAGCCGACTGCCGGCGCGGGCTGGCGGCGCGCTATCGATCCGCATGCACCGCCACCTCCGGTAACAACCCCCGCGCCGCCGTACCCCGCCTCACCCCACACACCCGCTGTCCCCTGCCGGTGGCTGCAAGCTCGCCCAACTTAGGATTTCTACTGGGATGCGAAAGGGTTAATTAAACTCGCAAAGATATTAATGCTTACATATAATTTCCATCATTGTTGTTTCGTAAGGCTAATTGAATTTTAAAGTTATTAATTCTTCCCATTATCTACGAAAATCGTTATTACAGAGAGTAGGCGGTAAACGTTTCATAACATGCACATGCGTAGCTTTCCAAGACAATGTAATGTAGGTGTTCTTCTCGTGTGACTTTCATACATTATACACGACCTGAATCCCACAGCTTGCTTCGTGGATGTGACGTGTGGTTGTTGCCATACGCTACCTTTAAACGTTTTATCGCTGGATTTACTTCTGATTTTTGGGGCTGTAAAATTCCAACTATGTAAACTGCGGTAACCAACACCTCATCTACATATACCAATGAAGATCCCACCAATGTCTTATCTTAAGCGAGGTACTCGTCTGTTTCAAGATGATTAATGTTTTGAATCTACTCATAACTGACATCCTTGCGGAGGTGTCTTTGTGTACATTAAACATTACATGTTGCTTCGGGAAGATAAACAATTTATACTGCATTGTACTTCACAGGGCAACTGTTTATAACATAATATTTTGTATGCGATGAGTAATTTGGACGATCCTAATTATATTTGTTATTTTAATGACTATGTCTGCCTACATCTGACTCCCTTTGTTTGAACATTAAGAAAGTACCTGAAAATAAACACCCAATATAATTTATCTAGCATGTTTGCCTCGTACTAATGCTTTTATTATGTAATAGGAGTATTTTCAACATGTGTCTCCCCGTCTTGTTAAATTCTGGTGAAACGTCCGGTACCAACATTTTAACGGTGAATAAGGACGGTTAAACTGAGGGAACGTAAGACCCGTAATATAGTAATTAGTATTGATAGATATTGGCCTTGGTATTGAGTTGTAACTACTATTGCTATTTCAAATTTCTTATTATGCGACCAGCTGGATTACTTTTAAATCTATATTGTATTTGAAATGCAATATTACAATCGGTAAATTTGCCATTTGGTACTGTTGAACGATAAAGCAATAATAATAGCTCATTTATTAAATGAAATTGGGTGTAAAGAGTAGGCCAGCAGTTCATTACTTGAACAGTTAATTCAGAACTGTTAACTTACTTCAATGTAAATCATAGTTTCAAGAAACACCAGTGATATTTTTACGACGTCAAACCAGTAGCTATTCTCGGAACAACTAACGTACACAGTTCCATCAGTGTGGGTGTGTTTGATGATGTATGATTCGTTTTGAGTGATACAATTTTGTGTTTATATCTGGGTAATGGTCAGTTTTCCCTTGACGCCGGCACGTAGCAGCCAGTCGGCATCGACTGAGTCACTGTGCATTCAAAATATTCAAATGATCGCGAATGTCCGTTGCCCAGCGGTCGGCGTGGTGATCTCATCTCGAAAGCAATTTTATTGAATGGTGCTGAGTTACATTGGGCCAGTGAACTGAGGGAATAAGAACTGGGCAGTGATTATGGTTTACTGTTGGGAACCATCACTTAGTTCAGTGTAGTGTAACAACACTGCATGCATCAGCTGACACTATCTCACATTTCTTAGGTAATTTTATGAGGACCGACAAAAGAAGAGACGGAATCGTTGATTATGATTGATTATATTTATTATTATCGCTGATATTATTCAATTGATATGATTATGATCAGTGAAAACCTCCGTGGGCAGTTAATTAAGTCATCGACTGTGAAACGATGGGTCAGAGCTTCGATTCCCTCACCGAGCATAATGCTTGTGAGAACCACCGATCTCACTCCTTCTTGTAGTTATGTTTTTCTTAAAAAAAAATGTTTTTCTTAAAAAAATAAACTTAAATTGGGGCCTAAATTTTGTTGTAAAACTGTTCTGTGAACACTTTTTCCTGTCCACTCAGTAGAATGCGGCTGAAATGTGTTTATTATCTACGTATAGTTATTATCTATTATCTATTGTATCAGTGCACAAATCTGATTTACAAATTTTATTTCGTTCTGCAAGTCCAAGGTAACTCAAAACATCTGATATATTGCTGTATTTTAAGCTCAAAGACAACATGGCGTTCAATTAAAAACACACTGCGCCTCAAGCATACAGTTGATATTATAATAATGGCGATGTTCGCTCCTATCGTTTGGAGCACATTCACGCGCCGAATATTTCTTTGTTCCATTGCTGATATTGTTCGCGCACATTCGTCGGGCGGGGGGTAGCAGGGGAGGTAGGACCTCCCACTCCTTCCTATATCATCACCACACCCCCACGCCGTCAGCAACAGGCTACATTACAATTTGGCCAGACCGAGTTCAATGAACCGTGTCCATTAAAGCATCGCAGTAACGCTATTGATTTGTCCATTGGTATAGGCATCGCGCGAATTGATACCATAATTTTATGGTAATTTAATGGTACTTATTGATGGCATTGTAACTAACATTAATTTTATTTATTGCTAGTGTCAAGACTTGTGTAATTTCGTGTGCAATGTTAACTCCCGTATGGTCTAGTGGCTAGGATACCTGGCTTTCACCCAGGAGGCTCGGGTTCGATTCCCGGTACGGGAAGCCACTTTTTGCTATTATATCGCATGTTTTTATTGTTGTGTTATGTGAATATTTTATATTGTATTTCTAGCAAAAAATATTCGTTGTTTCTTTGTTTGAAAATAATTCGATGACGTACCCTAGTACAATCGAAACGTCGAAACCTTGGTCTCGTTTTTGTTGTGGTTTTAACAGAATACATAAAAAAATGATGTAAGTTTTGATAGCAAATATTTGCTAATACATAAATAATGTAGTAGTGAATTATTTACCTACTTATATTTAATTCTAAGTGGGCTATTTTATCCATGACCTTGAAATCCTCTATGTGCTCTGTCGTTGAAACTAAAATCAAATTTTATAACTGTCAAACTCCATCTACTATCTAGGTCTTCATTGTTTGAATAAAGAAAATGATGTCTCGTTATAGAATAGGATTTTATTCATTTCATATCTTGAGTCCCTTTGTATTTGCATCCAAAAAATTGCAATAAAACTGTAAACTACATACTCCACTTCGTACATGACCCGTCCTAATGGCATCCGCAACATCAGCATTCAGCAGATAGGTTTTCTCAGTAAGCGCTCTGGTCTGCCCTGCACTTAGCGTCAAGTTCAGTGCAGTAACTTAGTTTTTATGACAAAAAACAAGAAATTGGATGTAAATTAAATTGTCTACATGTAGTCTTATTAAATTGTAATACTTGTAAGGAGAAAGTCACGTTGCGTGGCAGACTGTCCCCGAGTGTCTCTCGACCCTGGTCTCGGGTCGCCAATACGGTGCTCAACAGTTACTAATACCGCGCAATAAGGAGCCGGCCGCGCCTCTCCAGCCACTTGACAACACTCCACCGGTTCGTTACTTGTACTTTGGTCTCAATATTCCGCCGTGACTCGTGAGCCACTCCAACAAACAATATGTCGCGGAGTTGGTCATTACTTTTGTTAAGAACAATTGTTTCGAGTTTTTCTTTACACTCAGAAAACATTTTATGCTATTGGTATACCTAAATGAAATATCCAGAAATTAAAAAATAGTGTCATCTAGATTCTAAAATTATATTTAATCTTTAACAGGTTAATGCAAATCTTTGTTATCGCTTACATTCTGGACACGAACAATGACGTATTTTATATTCCGTATTTCTTTATTGAGACCATCAGAAGCTTTTTGAAAGGCGAAGCCAGCTAAGCTCAAAGTTAAATTACAAACAAGAGAATATTTTTGTACGGGATAGTGTCTAGTAATGTATATAATGTACGGATAGTGTCTAATAATGTATATTATGTACGAGATAGTGTCTGATAAAGTATATTATGTACGAGATAGTATCTAATAACTTATCGTTGTACAATAAATTTTGATTTTAACATATACGTACGCTTATAATAATGTACATAACAGTATTAATTATATAATAGTAAATATGTATTTAGAATAGTTAAGAGCCTAATTGTTACGATGGCTCTCCCTACGGTAACGCCGCCCGACAGTTAACATACAGCCGCGCTCCTATTGGCTAATAAGTAGGCCCTGTGATTGGCTAGCCAATCAGAGCGCCGCTTACGTTTACCGCAAAATCATATAAATATGGAGCCGGGTTTTTGGTTCGGCACAGTCGTCGGCGGCCTTACCTCAAGAAAGCAACGAATAAAGAAATCAGAAAAAACTCAAGAAAAATCTTTTACTTCACCAATCCAGCACCAAATGTGTTCTAGCGTACACATTTAATGGTCCTTCGAGCCGGATTTTGTGAAGTATCAAGAAAGAAAAAATGCCGGTCACACGCTCGGAAGGAAGAGGACGCAAACCTACAGAAGAAACTCCGTCTTCGTCTAAAGGTACTTTGACTACCTCGACGAGCGGAACTACGGCCGAAACGAGTACAGCAACGGGAACCACCGCCACGGGGTCAACAGACAGAACAGCGACAACGACTACCGGGACGGAGGCCTCAACAGAACGCTCATCGACCGCCGCGCCCTCCGCCAAACAGAAAAAAGGAGCACCTAACGTGACTTCGGACGTCACCAGGAGAATTGTCGACAAACCGACAAGAGAAGAGGCACCAACGTCTGTCATTGACGCCTTCAAAGAAACTTCGACAGTCAAAAGAATGAAAGGCATTTCGGGTCCACCACAAACAGAAGGACCGCCGGACCACCCTGTCTCCGATAATAGGAAACGGGGAGGGGGGTCCACCTACAGCAAGAAAGCATACAAAATAGCAAAGGCGAGAGAAGAACTATTGAGCAAGCAAGTTGAACTCGCAGCAGCACGTCTCGCCTTACTTGAAGCCGAAGATTCCGCAAACGAAGATGACATGAGTTCGGAATCATCGAAAACCGAAGTCAACGAAAGAATTGACAGCTGGCTGGAATCACAAGTACCACGTCCGATACTTGCCATTGCTGACAAACCTCAAGAAGTGCCAAGGCAACCCGAAGTAATAGAAGCTACAACCGAACAAGAAATAGTAAGAAACTACCAAGAACCGAAACAGTCATGTCACCCGCAATCAGTACCGGCGGGAGTCCCGCAAACAGACTTCACAGGACTAGCAACGGCAATCACACTCGCAGTCAAAGCCGCGCAACGTCCGAAATATACAGAGCTACCAATCTTCAGTGGTTCGCACCAAGAGTGGCTACCGTTCCGAGCAGCATATACAGAAACCGAAGATATGTTTTCCGCAGTCGAAAATACAAACCGTCTTAGAAGAAACCTCAAAGGAAAAGCAAGAGAAGCAGTTGAAGCGCTACTCGTGACGAGTGCCCACCCAACGGAAATTCTAAAGACACTGGAATCAAGATTCGGCAGACCGGAATCCATCGCAATCATGGAAATCGAAGCACTCCGGGCGTTACCTCGCCTAGTAGATTCCCCAAGAGATATATGTATTTTCGCCACTAAGATCACCAACATAGTAGCAACATTGAAGACCCTCAGCTGCATCAAATATTTATACAACCCAGAGATATCGAAAACAGTGATGGAAAAATTGCCACCTGCACTGCGATACCGGTACTACGAATTCGCGAACACACAGAACAAGGAAGATCCAGAGCTAATGAAGTTAGAAAAATTTCTGAAGCGTGAAGCTGACTGGTGCGCCCCATATGCGCTACCAGAACAAATAACAATACAGAGCTCAACGTTTGCACAGCGGAAACCTCAGAAGGTGCACAACGTAACAGAAAACACACACACATCGAAGTGTCCCGTTTGTGATCAAATAGGTCACAACACAACAAGTTGTGAAAAATTCAAACAAACAGAAGAAAACGGAAGATGGGACATAGCGAAGTCGAAACGCCTGTGCTTCAGATGTCTACGATACAGAAACAAAACTCATAGTTGCCGAGCAGTACCATGCGGTATCAACGAATGCAAGCATTACCACCACAAAATGCTGCACTACACAAAGAAAGAAAACAAGACAGAAGAACCAACAGAAGCCATTAATTCCGCATGGACAACGAGGAAACAGTCATATCTGAAAATATTGCCAATTCAAGTCACAGGGCCACGAGGATCAGTGAAGACCTTTGCTCTATTAGACGACGGATCGACTGTCACATTAGTGGACAGAAGCATAGCCGAACGCGTCGGAGCAACAGGACCGGTGGACCCGCTCAAACTTGAAACCATCAACGATATGAAAGCATCAGAAACAACATCGAGAAGGGTCAACATAAAGTTGAGAGGTATCAATGAACACACAGAAAGAATACAAGCACGCACCATAAACAGACTACAAGTAACGCCGCAACGAGTCACAGAGAAAACAATAGAAGGGTGCAGACACCTAGAAGATATCCGCAAGTTCCTCACCTATGCAGAAGCAGAACCTCGGGTGCTGATTGGTCAAGACAATTGGCATCTATTATTAGCAACAGAAACAAGAAGAGGCAGCAAAAACCAACCAGTGGCATCTCTCACGCCACTAGGTTGGGTATTACACGGGAACCGCACAAGAACAATAGGCAACGATGTGGATTTCGTGTCACATCTCACAGATGACAACAAGGACGACCTGGAAAACCTTGTACAACAGTACTTCGAGATGGACGCACTTTGCATCAACCCTAAGAGGCCTAAATCCGATCCAGAAGAACAAGCTCTGCGCATGCTAGAAAAAGTGACGAGGAAGACAGAAACAGGAAGGTACGAAACAGGACTTCTATGGCGCAAAGAAGACGTCACATTCCCAGACAATTACGAAAGCTCACTGAGACGCCTCTTGGGAATAGAAAAGAAAATTGACCGCGATCCCAAGCTGAAACAGAAATATACAGAACACATGGAAGCACTCATCACGAAGGGATATGCTGAAATAGCTCCAAATACAAAAACCCAGGGCAAGACCTGGTACCTACCGCACTTTGCAGTGGTCAATCCAATGAAGCCGGAAAAATTGAGGATTGTACACGACGCTGCAGCCAAGACAAAGGGAATAGCCCTCAACGACATGTTACTTAAAGGACCCGACCTGCTACAGTCACTGCCGGGGGTCATCATGCGTTTCCGACAACACGCCGTGGCGGTCACAGCCGACATAAAAGAAATGTTTATGCAAGTGACACTACGACCAGAAGATAGAGACGCCTTACGGTATTTGTGGCGCGGCAATCGTCGAGACGATCAACCTCCGGAAGAGTACAGAATGACATCCTTGATCTTCGGCGCGTCAAGTTCACCAACGACAGCAATTTATATAAAGGACTTGAACGCGAAGCAGTACGAAGATATTCATCCAAAAGCTGCAGCAGCAATAATCAAGAAACATTATGTAGACGACTATATAGACAGCTTCAAAACCCTCGATGACGCCAAAGAAATAACAAAGGGCGTACGAGAAATACACCGAGCGGCTCACTTCGAACTGAAACAGTGGAAATCAAACTCACAAGCATTACTGGAGGAGCTTGGTGAAGATAGTGCTACAAACAATATAGAACTCTACAGGTCAGAAGAAAAAACCGAACGAGTACTCGGTATACTGTGGAACATTAAAACAGACGAATTCACATTTAAATTAAACATGACTCACATTCCAAAGAATATAACAGAAGGGAAAACACCCACCAAACGAGAAGCTCTTCGTATCGTCATGTCATTTTTTGACCCACTCGGATTCGCCTCACCAGTGACGATAATGGCAAAACAACTTCTGCAAGAAGTGTGGCGCAGAGGAACAGCATGGGACGACCAGATAGACGAAGATCTTTCGGAACAATGGATGAACTGGATAACTCACCTGAAAAATCTGGACACCATCACGCTACCAAGGTGTTACTTGAACTACAGTGACGCACCCTCGTTGGAATTACACGTCTTCACCGACGCAAGCGAGTCCGCCTATTCTACAGTACTTTTTTGGAGAACAACTACTCCAAACGGCGAAGTGAATCTCTCTCACATCATGGGAAAGGCGAAAGTAGCACCACTGAAGCTCACATCCATCCCGAGGCTAGAACTACAAGCCGCGGTCATGGGAGCACGACTCGCGGAAACTGTGATACAAAAACATGAAAGAAAACCAGATCGTAAGGTATTCTGGACAGACAGCAAGACAGTGCTCACCTGGATACGCACAGGGTCCAGGTCATACAAGCCCTATGTAGCACACCGATTGGCAGCCATAGAAGAATGTTCAAAAGTTAACGAATGGCGCTGGGTCCCGACCAAACTTAATGTGGCTGACGACGCTACACGAGACGTTCCTGCAACATTCGGAAAAGAACACAGATGGTACAAAGGACCTGAGTTCCTCTATGATGCGGATGAATTCTGGCCGACCGAATCAGTAACCATCTCAGAACCCTCTGGAGAAGAAAAAGTATTCTATACAGCAAATACCAACAAACCGAAGCTCTCAGAAGCACTACCTGAGGTATCGCGGTTCTCCAACTGGGAGCGCCTTAGATACGCAACAGCAAGAGTACTACACTTCATCCAGATATGCAAGATGGAAAAGCAGAGCGTCAACTATAAGAGGTCAAAGAGAAATAAGGAAGTTGATCCAGCTTGGAGCAAACGAAAAAAGCCGTTGTTAAGCTTACCACAAGGAACAAAGAAGAAGCTGACCCAGGATAACAGGAAATACATACCCGTCTCAGCCGAAATTCTCCAATTGGCGGAAAAACTCCTGATGCGTAACGTTCAAGAACAATCCTTCGCTGAGGACATAGAAAACTTAAATAATGGGAAGCAGGTAGAACGAGGGAGTCGCATACAGCACCTAAGTGTCGAATATATAAACGATACACTTAGACTCAGAAGCCGTATTCAAGCAACAGAAAACATAGAAGAACAAATGAAGAATCCCATGGTCTTAGACGGTGATCATCCGACGGTCAAGCTGTGGATAGAAGCGATGCATCGCAAACTACATCACTCCGGAGTAGAAGCCACTGTAAATGAGTGTAGACAACAATATTGGATCATACGTTTACGACCGGTGTGTCGTACGATCGTGAAGAAATGTCTGTTCTGCAGAATGAGAACTCAAGCTCCCCCACAACCAAGAACTGGAGATTTGCCGGCGAGTCGTTTGGCTCACCACAAGCGACCATTCACATATACAGGCATAGATTATTTCGGCCCGCTCACCGTCACCGTCGGTCGGACTCAACAGAAGAGATACGTGGCCCTGTTTACGTGCTTAACAGTTCGGGCCATACACTTAGAATTAGCTGGATCACTCAGCACGGACTCCGCAATAATGGCACTAAGAAGAATGATAGCACGACGTGGCTGCCCCACCGAGATTTGGTCGGACAACGGCACTAATTTAAAAGGCGCCGATAAGGAACTTAGAAGAGCCATCGACGTGGCGACAGCTGAAGAAGCCGCTAAAAAGACCATCTCCTGGCGCTACATTCCACCAGGAGCACCCTTTATGGGTGGAGCTTGGGAACGAATGGTTCGCTCTGTAAAAACAGCACTGGCAGCAACGCTGCATGAGCGACACCCAACAGAAGAAGTCTTATCCACACTACTTGCCGAGGTGGAATATACGATCAACAGTCGACCATTGACACACGTCTCAGTCGACACCGAAGATCCGGAAGCCCTGACACCCAACCATTTCCTTTTGGGGGGACCAGGGTTAGTACCACAGCCAGGGACGTTTAAGGAATCCGACTCTATCAGATCCAGTTGGCGAGCTGCACAACGCCTAGCGGACATATTTTGGTCACGCTGGGTCAGAGAGTACCTACCAGAGCTGCAACACCGGCGGGAGCCGCACGGAAGAGGAACACCCATAAAAAACGGCGACCTTGTGCAAGTCGTCGACTCGAACTTACCAAGAAACGTGTGGATCCGAGGACGAGTCATCGCTACCTATCCTGGTCCAGACAACGTCGTACGGACAGTAGACATCCGCACAAAAGGAGGAGTATTACGGCGGCCAGTGAAGAAACTCGTGGTGTTACCAATAGCAACGATCGACACACCCGCACCAAAACTTGATGCGACGCAGTCGCACGGCGGGAGTGATGTACGGGATAGTGTCTAGTAATGTATATAATGTACGGATAGTGTCTAATAATGTATATTATGTACGAGATAGTGTCTGATAAAGTATATTATGTACGAGATAGTATCTAATAACTTATCGTTGTACAATAAATTTTGATTTTAACATATACGTACGCTTATAATAATGTACATAACAGTATTAATTATATAATAGTAAATATGTATTTAGAATAGTTAAGAGCCTAATTGTTACGATGGCTCTCCCTACGGTAACGCCGCCCGACAGTTAACATACAGCCGCGCTCCTATTGGCTAATAAGTAGGCCCTGTGATTGGCTAGCCAATCAGAGCGCCGCTTACGTTTACCGCAAAATCATATAAATATGGAGCCGGGTTTTTGGTTCGGCACAGTCGTCGGCGGCCTTACCTCAAGAAAGCAACGAATAAAGAAATCAGAAAAAACTCAAGAAAAATCTTTTACTTCACCAATCCAGCACCAAATGTGTTCTAGCGTACACAATTTTCCTTTGAGGATTTATCAGGGGATCTCTTATCTAGGCACTTTTATACGTTCACAGTTGTAAAAGCCATAGCATAGATAAAATCGGACAAAACTTCCGGAAAACAAGAACGATAGCCTTGATACACGAGAAGGACAACGCATTGTTTAAGACATAGTGGCAAATTGCAATGCTGTTTCAGTGGCGCTTTTTATGTCGTCATTAATTCATTGTAAGTTGTAGCACTCGACATAATTGGGTGCAGCGTGGATACTGTTATCAAATTAAATTTATTTTACATTTGTTCTCTCGTTATAAATTGACATATTACTAACTTGCTTCTTCTCCTTTTTAATAAATCTGCTTCTCATAAAATTTTCATTTCATGAAACACCTTAATCGCTGTGAAAGCAATCTTTTTTTGCTGTTACAAAACAGCGAAAGATTATTCGTTTATTTAAACCGTATCGGCTAATTACTGTTACTGATGGGCTAGAACAGTGTTGCTAAACAACAACACATACATATTCGCAGTAATCAGGTTACCAGTATTACGCGCGAATCGAAGATAATCGCGTGCCAACGCAATATCCTTTATAGGCGCGAACCAATTGACCCAAAAACCCAAGTGTTGTAATTTTTATGAGTGGGCTTACACTAATGTATTGTGGGATTCATACATACTTATGTCGTGTGGGATTGAGAACGAGGCGACCCGCGCTCACACACAGGTATCTGTGGTTAATCAAATTATTTTCTACCATTGAGCTAGTTTTGTTGTCGCTAGGTCTGTATGAATCGGTATCTTATTCTAGTATTATAATTCAGGTTCGTATTATCGGTTTAAGGAAAAACGATCATAGGAAGATTTTGTTTATTGTCATAAAATTATAATAATGCAATAGGCAAAAAAGTGCACTCAAAGTAATCATAAAGTAATTACAAGAGATTAGGTCCTAATATGCTGCACAAGTTGATGAAATAAATCAGCAAAAACTGGTGAATTCACTGAACTCTCATACGTAAATTAGTATGGGAATGCCTGTAAAGTTTCGTAATTACCAACGCAATAGGCAATTAAAAATATTTTCGAAACGGTAAGAATTAGCATATTATTTCACCAGCCACTTTCCACAGTCCACCGACCGCGGTAATAGATTACAAGCGCTGACCAGACAGTTGACCAATGAGTTTCATCAGGAGCATTATGTGTGCGATTACCAGAGCTATGCCGCATTGTGAGCCGTTTGATCAAACGCGAGGGGCGTGCGGCGCGGCGCTTTGTTGAGTTACACTTTACATATACCCTACTAGAATGCAAATGGATTAGATTGATTACAGGCTGGGTTAATCTCTAGGTTTTCAGATGTGTTCATGTTAATTAGCAGGGGGATTTAACACGGTAGCTACCAGACGTATTCTGTTGTCCCATGCTGTGAAGCTCGGCTTTAGAAGCATTTCTTTCTTTTCATTAAATGCCCAATACGAGTCCAAGTTGACATTGTTGGCACAATGTATCTACAAACACTATTAACCCATCTCCATCATATTGGCTATCATAGCACAAAATTGATAAATGTCTTCTGATCATTTCAAATATGATCTACTCAATTTGCTTGTTCATGTCACTAAGACGCAGTGTTTACATGTGAATCAAGACTTTGTTACAACTCTAGCCTAAAAATAGTACAGTGGTGGGTTCATGGTACAGTTCGTGGTTTTGTTGGTAAGCACGGAGCAGGTGTATGCGTGGTGGTGCGGTGGTTACCGCGCGCAGTAGAGCGGCGCGCGCACGGTCAAGGCCTATCTGTGCATCTATACATAATGTTTGTGTACATCAGTTTTTACACAACTTCAGTTTCAATTATTATGGCTTCATCATTACTGTAATTACGCGTTAGCGTGCGAGTAATGCACGAAGTTCTGGAGCTATGTAGGCTAACGATTTATCGCGGTGATATCAGCTGTTTTGTGCCTTCAATGTTCATTTCCGGTGAAATTAGACTTGACGCAGTACGATATTCGAATCATGTCCATGTCATTTGGAAGTTTTTAAAAGCTCCTTAAATTCAGACTGATATTAATAATTAGCAGTGGCATTAGCAGTTTGCTTCATAAAAATAAGACTTTGTTCCATAGACGGATCAATTTTCATAAAGTAATCACAAAGAATATTTTGTCATGCTAAAAACTTCAAATTAAATGTTTAATTCTGAATGAATTAACAAAATTCTTCGTTTGGTAGATTTCGGATATTACTTTTGGATAAATAAATATAGTAAAAAATGAAATCAAATATCCTATTTTACGAATAACTTACTTATGCCTAAAATCAGGAGCTTAATTACAATCAGAAATACTTCGTTAAGTTTGGTATGATAATCAACGCAACACCGAAGTTGTCTTCAGTTTTAAACAATAAACATAACCTTGTATTTAACGTATAAATGTTGAAACAGTACGGTTTTTTTCACATAACCTCCTCTCCTCAAGTACCCTCCGCCACGGACACGATGTGAGGTAATGAGGTGGTGTCGGCATTAGCGGTTGGAGTGCGGAACCGTTCCATTGTTGCTCGCGCCGGCGACGGAAGTGCGCCGACCTTTGCTGATGCTCTGCGGCATGAGCACGAGGTCATTACCAGGCAGCCACAGTATCTATCATCTTAGCGTGTTGAAGATTCTGTTAGTACCGATTTTTTTAAATTATTTCCTTGCGGGCCGATGAAGTTAGTGCTCCCAAAGAGCTCATAGCGTTCTAGTCTTGATTGGATTTGATTGCGTTTACTCTGAAGCGGACGCGTGTATGCACAGTAGGAATCGCCAATCATATTGGACACCTATGTGCTTGGGAGATTTCTACATTATATAGACGCTTTAGTGGAAACACGGCATTACTGCATATGTAGATACTTATAATTATTGTAATCTTGTATAACAACATGAAATAGCTTGTTAAAAATTGTACAAATAATTCAATAGCACCCATCAACAATAAAGACCAACCATACATTGGTAACTGATTAATGATGCTAACGGTAATCCATGGGATTTTCGTGTACCGATGAGGCCCAGAACATGCCTTCTGCAGACATTATAAATACAAGAAAATCGGAATGAAATAATAAATCAGTATGAACACTATAATGACTGGCGTGATTTATGTAAATATCAACGTAACATATTAAAAACTTTTAAACTAATTGTATACTGAATGTGATACGAAAATGTTATTGTAAATCATTTGAAAATGTGCGTAAACATATTTTAAAAAAGAAAATGAAAAAAGATTTTGGGCTCGTCCGGGATTTGAACCCGGGACCTCTCGCACCCTAAGCGAAAATCATACCCCTAGACCAACGAGCCGGCGATCAAGTTGTTGAAATTACGTGCCGGTAACCGCGTGCGGTTCGGTGACGTCACATAACTCGATAACACATTCACAAAGATACAGTATCGGTCGACATGAGCTCATAAAAAAAAAAATATATGGAAAACCCAATCGCAATAATAAAAAACCCTGTGTTTTGGGATTTGTGATAGAGCCAAATCACATTACCCGTTGTTTTTGTTTTTTATTTACCAGACTTTTGTAAAATCAATAAATAAACCGATAATTTACATTCACCAATTAGTATCAATTAAAATAAAACTATTTTATACGGATTTTATCGCGATTTGGTTTAATTTTTACATTTTTTAACTTCCCGACGTTTCGATTACTTTACAGCTTTCGTGGTCACGGGGCGGA
This sequence comes from Deilephila elpenor, assembly GCA_949752805.1. Taxonomy (NCBI): domain Eukaryota; kingdom Metazoa; phylum Arthropoda; class Insecta; order Lepidoptera; family Sphingidae; genus Deilephila; species Deilephila elpenor. The sequence continues at coordinate 14,853,391 of OX457103.1, read as the reverse complement.
CCACGAAAATATTACCGTAATATTACCGTATAAAATAGTTTTTTTTCAATGTGTAACATTCGCGTAAATCTAAGAAACCATTAGTATCAATTAATGTTTTTAAAAGAGAGCGTGTAATCGTTTTACTTCAACGTAATTAATTCAATAAATAATCTTACAGTCCGGTGCAAACCCAAGAATAACAACACAGTACAACATCTATTTCCATTGGTTGTTTATTTATTCTAATTGTAAATAGCAGCTGTCAATACAGAAGCTCTAGTAGCTCAACAAAACATTTCCCCTCGATTTACTTTTAACTGGCATCAAAGAAATGGCGGCATTACACTTTAATTGCGTTTACTGCAGCCGATGGAAACTGGGTTGAACGTGTTTATATGCTCTCTCAAAGAAGCCTGACTTTACAAAAAACACTCGGCTTTTCCGGCGAAGCTATTAAAGTCATCAGCGGTTAACAGCGTTGAGCCGTTAAAAAACTTGTAATACGGAAAAAACCTGTCTAATGATAGAATCGCCGTCTCGAATGATATCAATGACTAAACTACTTGATGAATAATCGTAGGCCGGAATATTTGCGTCGAATGACAAGAAATATTCATCTACACCACCATGACGCTTGATTTTGATATGACTGTAGTCGAAATTAGTTAAAAATCTTAAAATGCGTTGACCTCTTCGCTGTGCGAGTATAACAAAACACACCTAATACATTTTCTACCAGGTGATGATTATTTCTGTAACATTGGTTTGATATTCTAATTTAAGAGCGACACACTAAATGCATAGTTTAGTAACTATTATTACTAAGTTTTTACGCCCAATTGGTGAAATTAATGTCCAATCCACTTCGCAGTAGTGACCTGGCCTCGCTGTTAGACCAGCATGATAAGTCAAAATCTATATGGGTGTAAGAATCAGTCAACAGACTATATCTATAAAATGTGTTTTCCAACGAAATTAATACAATTTCTTGAAGAATAGTCAGTTTTGGTTATGAACATCGTGAAGAAGCGCAGCCACGCCCGACGGCGAATAAATAAATTACATCTATACACCCGTAATTTGCTAATTGTGGCAAATTGATTCTTTTAGCAAATTAGAGGGCTGTGCCCAGCAGCAGAATATATTTTTGTTGATGCCGATGAGTTAGTGCTAGGAAGGTATTTATTTCCTAAGATTAGTTTGATGACGTGTTTATAAATTAAATATGCTGGTAGAAATGTATGAAGCACACATGCGACAACTTTTACCAGTAGCCTACATTAACAAACACTCGTCGTATTAATCAATGAAGTGGGACAAGTCGGCGCTATTAATTCACCATCAAATGGCCCAACTAGGTCCGTGCACATGTCTACTCCTCAATACTGAATATGCACCTTATGTTTAACAATATAGAGTAGAAATTGATGAAGCTGTGTGTGCAAAGCGATGCTATTACAGTTCACACGGGTGATGAGAGACAATTGTGGACGGCCGCGGACGCGAGCGAAGACTGATAGTTTCAGGCCAACTCTATTAGTTTGTGCAATGTATTTGCATGTACTTGTCTGTATGTGCTTATTTATAAATATTTAATGCGACCAATCAATTGGATCTAATTGACAACTAAAATAGATCTTGCTTTTTAATCTATTTGCGTCTAATGTCATTGGTAATCAATGGTTCGTTTAAACTTTTAAGTGGAATAAACACAATAACTACTTAAACAAAGCGTCACCAGAAAACTATGAATACTATTTTGAACTATAGAATCTGAAAACCTTTTCAATTTTAAGCAACTGTCTTACTGCAATGCGATGTTTATGGCCTCAATTATAAGGTTAGATGCATTGATTTATCCAAAATCAAATTTGTGGAGTACAACACTGAGTGGTCAATATAGTGTGATGTGTCAAACTGAGTTTTGTTCTTGCACAATATGCTAAAATGCGTTGTGGCCTGTCGGTAAGCGGACCAGACGCGGCTGCCAACATATTCACGGTGGTCGGGGGTTCAAATCCCAGGGCACACCTCTGACTTCGAAGTCATGTTTATATTGAAAGTCAATCACCACGCACTATAACAAATGAAAACATCGTGAGGAAACCTGCATACTATTAGCGATTTGAAATAATTTCTATGGTATGTAAAATCCGCCAACCTGCACTAGGCCAGCGTGGTGGATTATATGGCCTGACCCCTCCCAATCGTACTTTCCATTGTAGATGAAGCTCGTGCCGTACAGTGGATCGTATATGGGCTGATACAGTACAGTACAATTTGTTAGTCTACTTAATAGAAAGAAATCTATTTATAGGTAATTTAAAATGTTAGTTTGTTGTTGCAGGCATAGTGACGGTGTCGGGCGGGCACCTGGAGGTGGAGCCGCTGCGCGACAACTGGCGCGTGCTGGTGGCGCACTACGCGGGGCCCGTCGCCGTGCTCGTGGTGGTCGTGCTGCTCGTGGTCATACTGCCGCTCGCCGCGTGAGTACCGCACCTCTTAACAATAGTATAGGATAACATAGCTCACTTCATTGTAAGTGATTACCGCCGCCCAAGAATATCTACAACAAATGGATGGCAAATGCGATGCCGGCCTTTTAAAATGTTAAAATGGAAGGAAAAAGAATGGGAGAAGACAGGGGTGTGAGGCCTTCGATAAACGTACTTACTGAACGGGCCACTTTTACAAATGTACCGTGATACTTACGTCTTGGGTCATATTGTGTAAAAAGGGCGATTAACAATAACGCTATTTATAATAAACACCAAATGTGTGTCTTACGAATATAGGTAGTATTTTTCACTCTGTTTATTTTTTTACAAATATTATAGGTACACTAAAGCGATGACCTTATAATGAACAGCTCAGGCAATTCCAATAAAAACCCAGCGAATTACAGTATGAAATGTTTATAAAGAATTTTCTGGATTATTTCGAAATTAATATTAAAATGTCGGCTTATTTTCGTCTTTCTCCTTAGTTCAATCAATATTTTTGTTATTATTATACGTTAACATTGATTTAATTAAGGTGTAATCTACTTTGTCAATTTCACGGTCGCTCGGGTCGGTGTCGCCTTCTAACCTTTACCTACTTGTGGGCGGCGCTGGAAATAGAGAGTATATTACAGCTTAAATGTCAACGCACATGCCGATCGGGCCGCGGTATAGCGTATGAAGATAATTTTACCACCTTCTCAGATAGTTTCAACATTATACTTGACACAAAAGGGCTGGGAAAATCTTAACCTTAGATTGGGATTATTTATACATACAAAAAAAAAACATAATGTTAAGTCTGTAACCTATAAAGAAGAGGTTTATTTAAAATTGCATACCTACTACAACAACGCATTATGTACTTTCAATTGACGTTCAACATAAAAATATGATGCAAAAATTCCAGTGCATTGGTTCGACTTTCAAGTCCATGTTTATCGAGAAGGGATTTGTCAATTTCAAAGCAAGCACATTTAAAGCTGATGTCACATACAACATAACTACCTAGTTTACCTTAAACGAGAATAATGTTCTATTGTTAGGGATCATTATCAAAGAAACCAACCACGTATGAGACTTGACCATTTCCCCTTCAAAGATTTTGTAGGGGCTTTTGACTTTTGTACGCATGTAATAAAGTGCATTGTTGCGTGTAGGTTGTTCTGGTGCTGTTGCTACTGGTGCCGCGTGGGTCGGCGGCGGCGCACCTTCGACCGCAAGTACGACGCCTGCCTCAAGGGCCTGCTCGCCATCATCCTCATCGCGCTGCTCACGCTATTCTTGTAAGTCACACTCTCTTATTATTATCACAATGTAGTTCCACCAAGTGCCAGTAGATGTCGTTATCATAAATATGTTATTAGTAAAATGCTTTAAACAACGATTTTATGCATGTCGTTTGTGACTATCTTAAAAGCTTTGGCAAGAATTGCCGGTCACAAAATTAAGTATATCTGGATATCTGTAAAGTAATGTAAGAAGTGGTTTGTTTACGAGCTGCGATATGAAACATGGCTATAAACAGGTTGTCGACAAGTTATGATAGCTTAGTTTGAACACTAAGGTCCGAGGCAGGTCCTTGATAACTTGGCACCGTTACAATATGCTCGCAAGTCTCGAATGCGATTAGCTAAACGAGACTAATGGAAACGGAAGCAATCATTACTGAAGAGTTATGAACTAATCGCTACACATTTTATATTAACAATTTGCAACGGTGATCTAGGCAAATTACTAAATATGTTCATCGGACTTTATATATTATGTTTATTGTTTAGTTAAGATTTTAAACTAAAGTCTGACGTATTACACGTATCATTACATTATTTTACGTAAATGTTGTATGGTACATTTTAAAAACGTTGCAACACTTATTGAAGTACCCTGAAATTCTATAGTTAGTTGCATTTATCACTACCTTTTCTCTACTTCTAGGCACAATTGGGCAAATCTGTGACAGATTTTTTATACATTAATTTTCGTCGCTTTGTCTACGGGAACAGCTACGAGTATTACAGTCACTAGAGCCCTTGTATTTATTTGATGTTTAAGATACAATGTTCAATAATGAGTAGAATTCATGAGTAGATTGTTTGATATTGATGTGTGCAGGTTCGGCGTGGTGTGCGCGTTCGCGACGGACTCGCAGGTGGACAGCGGCGCGGCCGAGGCGCCCGACTCGCTGCACGCCGGCCTGCAGGACGCGCGCACGTTCCTCAACGCCACGCAGGCGCACGCGCGCTGGCTGCTCGTCGTCAACTACAAGGAGCTCTCCGACAAACTCAACTCCGTACTCTACAGTATGTAATATGTGTAATAATTGCTCAAACATTTAGGCATTACATTATTTTGGGCGTCGTCTACGACCGTCCTGAAAAAACAAGCGGAGTACGTACAATTGGTATGCTCTTACCTATAGAAGGACCGTTCTAAGCAAGAGTAATTTACTTTCCAACGATGGTTCCGGATATAATGTATTATCAGTTGAAACCGAGTTTGACAAACTGAGGTAAAAGCAAACAGCGGTCATTGTAAACATTGTTGTTTTACATGTCCACAATGACAAATGATATTTTGATCTATTGTCTGCACGACATAGACAAAGATACTACCATGATTCCACAGCTTGTAATTATAAACTTGTTGATAAAACGATGAGGTAAATACTTGACCAGTATATGAGGATAATTCGTAAGCGAGTGGTTGATAAGCGGCGTGTTCCCAGCGAGCGGGCTGACGGTGTCGATGAAGCTGGGCGAGTTCTCCCGCGCGGTGTCGGTGACGACGCTCAACAAGATGGTGCAGCAGCTGGACGAGGTGCAGAGCAACCTGCGCGCCGTGCAGACGCTCACCGCCTCGCTGCGCACGCGCGCTGAGGATCTCAACGCTGGTGCGCACTCATACTACTCTGCTAAATACCTTTAATAGTCTTAAAGACACAATGCCATACAACATACATAGATGGCTTGTATAACGAAGTCGAAAAACAAAGAAATAGCTCTTTAATTGAACTCCGAAAAAGGCCTCCGCTTATATTCAAAATTCACAAACGCAAGGGGCTATGTACAGACATACATAAAGGCCACGCCTGTATTCCATAAGGGTAGGCAGAGACTATAGATCTCCATCTTGCTCGATCTTGACATATTACTTTCGTTTCGTCTACTTTCGATAATCTCTTCATGTATTCTCAAAAAGTTATGTGATGTTTTATTAACTGCAATCTTTTAAAGATTATGTTGGTTTTATTTATTTGAAACCTTCGGGTCAGTTCAGAAAAAGTTCTATGGTCATACTTTACCGGTTAAGTAGATATTAACTTATCAATCTCTTTAGACTTCTTTTCCTTAATTATATTGTTTAGATATAACATTAGCATCCACCGCCTTGCAGGTCTCCGCAGCGTTAAGAACCTCCTGCTGCAAACATTGGCTCGCTGCGACCAGCCCAAGTGCGTCGCTCTGCAGAACAAGTACAAGATAGGACAACTCGACACCGAGATACAATACAGCCAGGTATTCTAAACTTCTTATACTATGCCAGGGAATATGTTGGCTTGTGAATACGCGTATGTTGTCATGTGATGGTACACCACCGCTACTCTAACAATGTTCATATGTTGATTTCACGCTCTCGGATCAGATGCTCGACAAATATTTCCCCACGGTAAGTACGGCACCTATTCACACTGCATTTTCCTTCCTTGTCTAGTCACAGCTGGATTTAGATGTTGAGTAAGAGCTAAGTAATTATGTTCTCGTTAGACGTCATCCGGAATTTCTCGAAAAGTCAATGAAGTATCAACCTTAATAGTAAGCTTTTGTTTCTTTCGATCTAGCGTTATCCTGGCCAGCGACTGTATTTTTATTAACCTAAACTGGATGTTTTCTATTCCTAGAACATTGGTTCTCATATATTTCCTGACAAGTGTATTGCGTGTGTCCAGATGCCGGACGTAACGGAGCTGCTGAACAACGTGACATCGCTCATCGAGGGCCACATCAAGGAGGACGTGGCGGCCGGCCAGAAGGTGTTCAACGACATCCAGCGCGGCATCCGCCTGTCCGTGGACAAGCACATCCCGAACGTGCAGGAGGCCATTGCGGAGACGGGGCGCCAGCTCGCCGCCATGGCGGACCGCATCACGTACATGGCGGGCAACGCCAGCGCCTCGCTCGCGGCGCAGGAGCGCGACGTGCAGCGCCTGCGGGATCACATCGAGCAGTACCGCCACTACAGGAGATACGTGGGCATCGCGCCCGCCGCGCTGCTGCTGCTGGTAACTACATATATAATATCTACCTGTATAGAGCTACATCTGAAGACTGCTTAAACTCGACATGTCGATAGCCTTCGTGGCGCACTTTGTTGATAAACCGAGTGTAAAATTAGATACCGCGTATTTGATGATCAATTCCCGCAACGAGATAAATGTATTTGTAGCACAACAATTTGGTAGAATGTTGATTATGCTTTGTTTGAATTTGGAAATTTGGTAGAATTACTCTCATACATTTGTAAGTGAGTGGTGTGTGTGCAGATAACATTGCTGATGGTGTGGGGCCTGACGTGCGGCGTGTGCGGCAAACGTCCCGACGTGTACGGCGCCAGCGACTGCTGCAACAAGGGCGCCGGCTCCAAGTGCCTGCTCTGGTCTGTATTCAATGTACTACTATTACATAGAGATCGATTGGCGGTAATTTATGCTTGCCAGTTCAGTTCCCAGGACAGTTGTTCAACGTTTTCACCTTAGATGGTCAAACACGCTATCAGAAGCGACATGTTGCCAAAACTATAGCGATAAATTGTTGGTCATGATGTTGAACAGTTTGTTGGTTGGCTTGTAGTTCAAAGGTGTAAATATGTTGATACAATGGTAGTTTAACATGCTCCTACAAATGCATGAGCAAGTGCTTGTGTGGTTGCAGCGGCGTGTGCGTGACGCTGCTGGGCGGCGCGTGCGTGTGCGCGGCGCTGGGCGCGTACTTCGCGCTCGGGCTCGTGGCGCAGCGCGCGCTGTGCGACCCGCTCACGTGTGTACCCGCACTCATGCTGCACCTCATGTCCACACTACACACTAAATATTACTAAAATATACTGCTCCATTCACATTATATTCTATACGTGAATACTGGATTCACTACTAGGTCAGCGTGTGGCACCTGGACTGAAAAGGTCTATTTTTGTATTATTGAAAGAGTCTTGATGACTAGCAGCTGACTGTTTGAATAATTATTTTGGAACATAAATAAACGCATTTTCTCCCGACCTGTTTTAGTGTGATATAAGAGCATCAGATACATAATTATATTATCATCGTTAAGTCGTTGAATGAGCTTGTACTTGGAGAGTTGTTTTAATCTGTAGAGTTGACACTACACACTCTTTACTTAAATATTACATGACATAATTTTAATAACACTGTAATACCCTCCCAAGCAGCGAGCCGCGTGACAACCGTCTGTTCTCGGACCTCGACAAGTTCGTGGACCTGGAGAAGGCAATGTTCAATGAGCACAGCGACCCCGACTTCCTCATGTCCACCGTGCTCGTCAACTGCCACAACAACCTCACCATCTACGAGGTGAGGCATTTATGTAACAGCTATATTATTTTCTTCATTTTAAGACATTAGAAGTTCACTGCTGAATATAAACCTTTCCTAAGGGTTTCTACAGTAAGCTGTTGTAAGGCGCATTCATTTAGTGCCTTACTGCAACCTATATTACGTCGTCGTCCACCGTGTGAGTGGAAGTTTGATAGAGCGCGGTTGACTATTTTATCTACCTAATTGTTTTCTATAGAGTTTCTTTACGATATCTATTATACAAGTGTAAGATGTTTGATAGAATTTAAACGCTGAATGTGGTAAGATCTGGTTGTAGATTAATTTGTAAATGGAGCATGAATAGTGAGATTTGACAAGATGTGTGTGTGCAGACGCTGCACCTGCACCGGCTGTACGACCTGGAGCAGCTGCAGGCGGAGGCGTGGGGCGAGGTGTCGCGGCGCGTGGCGGCGCTGCGCCCCGAGTTCCCCGCGCCCGGCGCGCGCGTCACCATCCTCGCCGACTCCGCCAAGACCAAGCTGCAGCAGCTCGCCAACACCGGCCTCTCCGACTTCGACTTCGACAAGATACTCGACGCCGTGAGCTATACATTACTTTTGTAACTTTATAGTTGGGTTGAGCATTTCATGACTCAAATTTCCTGATATTCGGGTTTTTTAACTTCACAAAGTGATTGCACATATGACCCAAGGTTATCGATGAAAAAGCCGAGTACAATTTCAAAGACACATTTGTACAGGGCAAATATTTGGATACAAAAAGATGTGAGCAGTTGGGTACACTGCACAGTGGGGTGTACGTATGTGTGCGTGGTTGCAGCTGGAGACGAACATGACGAACTTGGCGCTGGAGGGTTTGTCGCGGCAGCTGAACAGCACGGCGCGCTCGCTGGCGCAGCCCGCGTTCGCGCACGAGGCGCGGGAGCTGGCGCGCGCGGCCGAGCAGCTGGCGCGCCTGGCCGCCGCCACGCTGCAGCCCATGCTGCGCGACGCGCGCCAGCTCAACCGCACGGCCGTGGCGCTGCGCGACCATCTGCGCTTCAACCACTCCTCGCTCAAGGAGGCCATCTCCTACCTCATGCACGAGACCGCCGAGGCCGAGCTCTTCCTCAACACGCAGGGACCTGAGCGACTGCAGAACGTGAGCACTTCTCTTTATTTACCTTGTTTCACACATCCATTGTATATCTCAGAGGGAACTGTACCACATAACTATTTATTTTATTTATTTACTTTGGAATGTACACAAAAAAAAACAATTTACCGAAACAACAAGTCATCTGAACCACCAAAGAACCAAATGATCTGAGACTACATTGGCAGGTTATTACTGGATGCATGTTAGCAAGTGTGCGTGTGCTTGTTGCAGATGACGCAGTCGTTCGCGCGCGTGATCGCGTCGGAGCTGCAGCGCTACATGTCGCACGTGGCGGGCGCGGCGCGCGCGGACGTGGGGCGCTGCGGCCCGCTCTCCAACGCCTTTAACGCCACGCGCGACGCCGCCTGCAAGAAGATACTCATGCCCACGGTACACACTACACACTCATCAACTACCGTCTGATCCTCATTAAACTATTTTTAACTATGGTAATCTACATCGCCATAAGTTGTATAATCGTTAATACCAGGCTATGCACCGTAATCAGTCTGTCTTTACTGGGTAAGTAAATTGCTAGCTTGGTCTGATAATACTTTTAGATTAAAGTCTACTTACCGAACCCAAACATTATCATCATTTAAATCTCCATAATAACTATATTTCATTACGACTCGGATAAAATGTTTTAATAAGTTTAATGTAAACATAAAATTCAATTAATTTTAAGGCAGCGTTGTTTATCCATGATGTACGAACGTGCATACGTGTATTGACATTGTGACGGCGTGGTCGACAGAATGGCTACTGGATGTCGCTGGCGTGGTGCGTGGTGCTGTTCGTGCCGATGATGGTGGTGGCGCAGAAGCTGGCCAAGCTGTACCTGCACGTGGACCCCTACTCCGGCCCGCTCGTCGAGGCGTAAGTACCGAACGTATACGCGTGCACACACACACACATATACACATAAACACGAACATTACTGCAAGCGGGATCGCGACTTAACATCCTTAAAGTTATCACACAAATTCTATGAGTTTGTTCTTTTTTTGAATACAACTAGTTATAAAACTGGAGTTTTCAAACATACACATTTAAGAGTTTTTAACATCAAGTCATGGTCCCCAGAATGTTCTCAAAGATTTCTTAAAACTACTGTGCATCATAGTCGACTGTTACCAAAAATGTTAATGGAACATCATTTTCGTATAATGTTTGAGCGACATGAATAAAATTATATTTTTTTTGCGAATAGAAATCTGATGATATTAAGCGATTGTCCGCAATTAACCTTATTCTTAAATTGAAGGAAACTGAAAAAAATAGTTTCATGCCGATTTAAATGTTTGTTGTGGATTACGGATATGATGCTTAATGTCATTAATACAAGTTGTAAAGTGTAGCCGACATTATTACACTAATTACAAACGGGGAAATAAAGCAAATATATATATCATATATGAAAAGTATGTATATACGTTTTAAATAGCGTTTTTTTTTTATTATTCACATATATGAGCTCATTTGTTAAACTAAGGTCGTATTGCTGTTGCAACTGTAACTCAGCAATGTTTTAACTATTGATGTCGTTTACCTTACTAATTAATATCCTAAAATATTATCTATTATTGCTTTATTTGCCCGATTCATACATAAAGAAATTATTGAAATCTAGTGCGACGTGACGTAAGCACGTTTTCTTATTTCAATGATTATTTTGTTACCAGAGACCGCATTGTGTGCGACATAATTTGAAGTGTCTAATTCATTGAAACTTTTAATATTGAAGTTTCATTTTTTGTCGATAAAGTTATGTACAGTCTGGTCTCTGATAAACAAAGTATTTTATTTTAATCAATTGTAGTCACAGTACTTCGTGTAATAATAAAGAAGGAATAAATTACATCATATTAATTTTTTTAACTGATTTAAATCGACACAGCATCAAATTAAGTGTTGACATTGTGTCGATATTTTCGTTTAGTGTTGTGACTACACTACAATCAGTCGATATTATACGGAACATCTCTCATCTGTCATCATCATTATGAATCGTTTGCAGTTAGTACCATTATAACACAATATTTATCAAAAAGTGTAATTTTAACATTAAATAAAATATGCCTATGAATAATACAGTGCTGCAAACGGTTCCGTTTATTTTTCGATTATTTTCGTTTGTAATTTGTTTTAATTTTTGTTTTTAATATTTTTATTTTGGAGTTATGTTAACGTTGAGTTGTTGTGTTGAGTTCCGGTGGTTATTAGTTTTTGTCGATGTGCGTTTGTTTTGGGTTTGTTTGCACCCCACCCTGTAGTAGTGACGGGTCGCACCGGCCGGACCCGGACCCCTAGCCACACGAGCCAACTGCAAACTGTTGTTTACTATCGATATTCACTATTTCTTTCATATTTTACTTGTGTTGTACAGCGTGTTCCCTTCATTTCAATACTTTTTATAACGTAAACCACAAATGATTTTATACGTTTTGTTCTTGTCAGTGTACATTGTTTGGTTGTGGAAAGTACGTTGTGGAATATTTGAAAGTTTTTTTTACTATAGACTGTGGCATGTGATTTTTTATTTGGTTGAAGAGCTATCGCTGCGTTTCAAATATGACACAAATAAAAAGCTTAATTATATTATTAAATTTTACATACAAATTATATAAAAATGTATGTTTGAAATTTATGAAAGAAAATTATGTTCTAGTGTTTCTTTTTAAGGGCTGCGCTTCCAAAAAAAAAAGATATAAATATGATTTAGAAGTTCTTATTAAGAAAAATTTTACCTACATTTTTTTTTCGCTTTACGAAACTTATATAATCCTGGTCACTTATATCGACAAAAGTGTATAGGATAAACAAGACTATGTGATTGCTCCGGAATGCAATATAAAATGTCAAGGTAAATTCAAGTTCTTGTTTAATCTGTATCCTTTATCAAGAAGGACCAACCACATAGGTACTTAGTGTTCAATATGGAGACGTGATGTATGAAGGGAGTCGATTGTAATGTAGTGGCGAGCGGCGTTGGGCACTGTCGAGGGCTAGGCGGAGGATAGCGGTTAGCGGTTAAGTTATGTTTTGTTTTGTTTGGTCACACATCACCGCCATGACGTGAGAGTGTATTGGCTAGTACAGGGTGCGCGTTTGTCGACAGCGAGTATGAGCCGATGTGGCAGGCGCGGTCGCGCGGCTGGTGGCGATGACCCCGCGACGCTCCCGGTATGCCGCGCCCGAGCCGCCGCCACCGCCGCACTGCCCTCTCGCACTCTCGTACCGCTGCCGTAGTCTTTTACAAATAATAACATCACCTATGAAATTGGATTGTTTTTTAGTCAAATTATAATTATACGTTTGATTAATGCACGTCGAGTGGGGCAGGGTTGGTGGAGCGTGTGACGGCGGCGCGGTAGCCCAGTAGGTGTAGCGCGTGGCGTGCGCTCTTCGACCTCCCGGTAGCGGCTTGCAGTCCGTGTAGCCACTAGCCACACGCCCGCATCCATGTGTTCATTAGCTCGACTGACATCAGAGCGGTCTCCTTCTGTATACTAATCATTAATCCATTCGCTGTGTCATACCATCTGCCAGTTGCCAGTTGTCGCCTTGGTCTTATTGTAGCATCGTGCCTCTAACATGCATAGTAGACTACCAGCAGTACCGATACCTCTTAACTGTACCATCCTTACTTATTGTCAGTACAGTATGCACATATTAACAATGGCGGTTTCTGACGTTAATATAAAAATCGATAATCAGTTAGGGCACCTTAAGCACATGCTTTCTTACTCGATGTTGCAGCAGACGCTATCGAGAGCACTTCCTTCTCTTTTCATGGTTTAGAAATAATATATATTGTAGTTGTAATTTTTGTTATTTATTAATGGGTATGAGGGCGCGACATTCAGTGTGGGTGGGCGTGTATGTTAGGACATTAGCGCCGCGTCACGACTGCCCTGATCTTTACTACTGAAACTGTAAACTAAAATCATTTAAATTAATACTTATTGGCGTTAAATATATTTCAATCCTTCGTTTACTTTACGTAACTGTTCACATTATCAATGTATGTTAAGATACGTCATAATTTTATAATTAGTATTGGACATGTAGATGGCGCTCAATAGTTTATACATTGTTGCCAAAAAATATACGTCCATTTTCTTATAATTTACATGGTTCATAGCACTCCATATCTTCTCGGGGCTAGAGGGTATTAAATTACATGTAGCGTTTTAGATCAAGTTTAGCGTTTTGTGTCATTATGAGTATACAAGTGCCAGCGCACAGTTCCGAACGAGTTGTTTGTGTCGTTTCCTTTATTTTTGGTTCTTTCATCGTCCGCCATCCATAACCATTGTGTCATATAGATTAATGTGTACCAGTAGTGCTACTCGACGCAGAACTCCACTGATACTGTACTCACATTACGTAGACACGTAGTTTGACTCGTCAACTTCACATAGACTGTATGTATGTGTGCGGTTACTATGTTTAGTGTTAAATTATTTGCCCTACGCATTTGGTTGAAAAGTTTCCTCTCTGAATCCAAATGTCCCGTGCAAACCGAATCCCAAAGTGTCGAGCTCCTCTGTACATCCGGACCTGTGGCTACTTGCGTAGAATGTGTGTGAGTGTACCGGCGTGTGTGCTCGTATAATGGTAGTGACAGATGTAGCGCGGTCGAGGGCACGTGCGCCGGCTCGTGGGTCCGCGAGGCGCGAGATGACTGACCGCCTGTCTGTTGTCTGTTGCAGCGAGTATTTGTATGACGCGTACGCGGACCGCGATAACGTACCCCTTGCCAAGTAAGTGTCCCAGGACCTGCCGACCTCCTGCCGCCCGAGCCGCATGCGCTTACTTATGTTTTATTTTATATCTTCCGCGAGCGCGCGCGCACGAACCAAGTGTCGGCCACAAAGAGATGGCGCTGAAGCGCGTTATAATAAATATACTGGTCGAGAGGATGCGCGCGCGCACGCTTGCATGACTTAGTAGCTTCTTTCTATTAATCCTTTACTTTCTCTGGAAATGGAACGTAAGTGTGAAAATCATATAGGATAGCCAAGTAAGGTTGTACGAAATAACTCAGTAACGAGAACATGTAAACTAGGCATGTCTAGCGACGTGCATCGAGTACTAACTGGAACATTAACGGCATGTACATATCCCGCATGTAAAGATCCCGCATGCGAATACGACAATTTATTATTTTTTTCTTTCGTTATTTAAATTCAGTTCATTATGTTAATATTATTTTGTCGACGAATTAGGGACAACCCGTTCATCTGTTAGGGACCTGTGAATGAAAGTGTCAAAACTATCATCCGCAACTTTATCGTCGTGTAATCGATAAAAGTGTGGACGGAGCCGATTCGATATCGATAAAGTGACGATCGATACGGGCGAGCGAAGACGCCGAGTGGCAAAAGCGTTGACGTCACTCGATCGATACTCGCGCGGGTACTAACGCTGAGGGCGCCGGCAGTGGGTCGAAGCGCAGCACGCTCGACATCGAGGGCAAGATCGCGGAGTGGCGCGGGCGCGCGGGCGCGGAGGGCGCGGGCGCGGGCGGCGCGGGGGGCGCGGGGGGCGCGGGGGGCGCGGGGTCGCCGCCGCACTCGCGCACGCGCCTGCTGCTGGACGGCGGCGACGTGGTGTGCCAGCTCGTGGCGCCGCCCGCCGCGCTCATCGACGACCTCAAGACGCGCCTCGACGCCAAGGACGAGGACAACGAGTCCGGCATACACGAGTCCGAGTAACTCCACCACCACGCACGCGCGTGCGCCGCCCAAACGCTGTATTCACGATCTCCATTGTTACAACATTATACTTCGATGTTTTTTTTAAATATACACGTTTTTGACCATTTTATATTGTCATATATTGTTGTTAAATACTATTATTAATGAATTATACTTCATACTTGACTGTTTGTAACTGCACGATGGTGTGTAGACGTGGACGCGAGCGCGCGGGACGGTCGCGTTGTAAAGTTATTGATGACGACATATCCAATGTATTGTGACCAATTGTTTGTTAGTGTGTAATGTTGCGATGATAAAACGTTCTGCAATATTATTTTATTTGTCAAAAACTTCAGCATACAAGTAGGGTCGACTTTAAACGTACAAAATGGACAAATTTTGTCGTAGTCCCATTTGTAGGTTTCGAGTTTAAATTGTCTTCCATTTAAAAAAGGTTGTTCGTGTACCGAATAAAAGGCATTTGAGATATTATAAAATAAAATGTTTTGATGTGCCCTGCACTGGAGCTATCTGTTGTTTACTTGTGTTGAGCCGGGCGTCGCGTATTGTGCGCGAATGAAATTCAGTTATACAGACATGTGACGGAGCTTTTTCTAAAATTTAAATTGATGTTGCCAAAATTTTTAAACGTGTGTTAAATTCATACAATACGATCGTACGATAAGTGTTTTTATTATTAAATTTGTACATACATTTCTATGGATAAGTATGTGTTATAAACAAGCTTTTATCGTAACCTTTAACAGCAGATAATATATTATTAATTTCGATTTATAAAGCATTTGATACTCACCAAAATTATTAACTTATGATAAGACGAAGGGAAATAACCACATATCACAGATGTTCTGCACTCTTAATATAATCTTTTTACATAGTTTTAAGGTAATTAATATTAGTGCTTCCCAAAAGTTAATAAACAGAACTTCTATCGACCATAATTCAAAATTTTGTGTATGTAAGGGCTGGAAATATTTTATTTCTTTATACAGCAAAATATGAATGCTGTATTGCTTTCTGCAATGCAAGTGTACTGGTTCGAGTCTCAGGCCAGGTGATCCAATCATGATTATAATTACTGAGCTAGTGTAGCTGCAATTCGATGTAGTTCTGTGTACTTATTGAGTCGCAGGAACGAATAACTGTAGTTGGGAAGCAAGTTAAATGCAAGTTACCAGCATTTATATACAATGTAATCTCTTTGATATACTGTCCAGTGTTGGTGGCGAGGGTAGCGTAAGTTTTAATAATAAATAAGGATATTCTTGATACAGTAGAGTGGTGTGCAAAGCGCATTCTATAAACGATTGCTTTTGCTTCCATTGTGTGATACGTCCATTGCTAGCTTATGCCGTTGTGTGGCTCCAACGATGGCCGTGTTGGCGTGGTGGACCAACGCTTAACACGATACAAAATTATAAAAGTAAAATTTATCGTATAATAATTAAAGTATGAATTACATATTGTAAAGTAATCGAAACGTCGGGAAGTTAAAAAATGTAAAATTAAACCAAATCGCGATAAAATCCGTAAAAACAAGTTTTATTTCAATGTGTAACATTCGCGTAAATCTAAAAAAAACATTATATGGATCACATATAGGTCCTAATAAGCATGTAGTTCTATTATTTTAGACAAGAAAAAGGGGATTCTTAAACGTTAGATTCAGTACAGTGTTTTGGCCTTTTGGGAAACTTATTATTTTACAATTAGTAGAGGGCAGTTGGTCCAACGTTGGCAGACAATGTTGTAGAAAGCAACGCGCGCATCGTTGCGCCTCGCAACACCCGTATACTACAACGCAACGCTCGTACAAGTATTTTGATCTATTTATATAACGTTTAAACATATACGGTAGCTGTTATACGTATATACAACGCTAGTCGTTTGGAAACCTTTTCACATTCTCCTAGTTTTGATAATCTTATATCCTAGCACTAGGCGCTGCACGCGGTGTCGCCCGCCATGGATCGAGCTTATTACCAAACATTCATATTACATGATCCATCCAAGTTTTTTTAATCTAAAAATATTAAAAGCAGCTGTCTTTTTATAATATAATAATTTTTAATAGGTATATAAAGAGTAATGTACGATTTTATAATACGCATTTGATATTGAAGTTTGATATTAAACTTGCTGTGTATGTCCGCGAATTGATAATATTAATCGATACTAAATAGGTACATTTTTAACAATATTTAAAATACATTGACACAAATAAAGTCGCAATTTATACATAAAAAAAGTTTATTCAGTAATAAGTACAATATGTTTCATCATATTATATTCATAGTTAAAATAAATTATAGAGGTGAATCAAAATAGATTAAATAAGTAATAATTTTCTTCGTATAATTCTATTACTATTATTGAATTACTCAGTATTTCATTGTCGTGTTTTTGTCATAAGTAACTTGAAGTATAGTGTCTTATTTAAATGTTTAAACCTTAACATAAAGAGCAAGTCTGTAAGTAACTATGATCTGAATGTGTAGATTATATTTTATGCCTTTACACTTTAAGGAATAGTTTGAATCACCTGTATAAATTAACTCTGTGTACTTTTTATAGCATAGGGATCAGGGCAAACTGAACGGAAAATCGTGCGAACAATATTACATAATGAAAACATTATCAAGTTGAATCTCAACTGAAAAACTAAAAGGATTCCTCTAATAATATAAGAGACATGCCAAGAGGCTTTCTAATTTATCCTCTGTACGAATGGCAAAACTTCAAGCCTTCATAATTGGAAAATCTAATATCACATGTCTTCGTTGGGAAAATTCTATAAGTGTTCTAAGTTTTCTTTAACCAAAACCTTAAACGAATGGCTCTTAAGTAATCATTACTATGTTCAGCATCTACTTCATATAATTGATATAGTTTGTCCCAAACTAGTGACAGGAAATGAATGAAAAAGGATACCAAAGTTATTTTATTCAAATAATTTAGAGTTACTTTAATTATTTTATCCAAAGGCGTATTTGATTTTAAAGAACATTATCGAGCGTTATGCGTGTCAGTATGCGTTGATCCCAGTACACAGCGCGTTAGATGTAAGCTAGCTGGTAAGTCTCATGTGTGCACTGCAGTGAATTGAACTAGTTTTAAGTCATGAACTGGGTCTTGTGAAACTCATTACTTTAAGTATAACATGAATACTCAAACATTGTGTACTGGCGGATCAATTTGTGCAAAGAAAAAGTTTATTATGAAAGTATGAATTGATTAAAGGAGAACTCATTTTATTTAAAGGACCTAGTGTAGTTTAAGACCAATGTTGAAATCTACTGTTCATCATTAAATTTCTTTAAGCTAACGACCAATTATTGGTTATCAATTTAATTGTTAGAAATTATAGCGTTTCGTTTTCTATTCTGGTCTGCTTGACTTGCTTATAATGATATATTTTAATTGTTTTAAAACTCTTATTACTATTCTTTGCTTTGGTGAAACAGTGTACTGATTCCGCGTTCTGGGGGACTTTACTTACCCAACTCCACCGTACAAAATCACAAAAAATCACTTGACCAATAACCCTATTCATCATTATTATTTTAAATTATATATGAACTGCTCTGAATTTAACTGCGCTGCAACCTCTGTATAATTACTGTATTGTAAACTTGTTTTTAAAAGAGCAACGCTAGAGTTTCTTGCCCGTTCTTCTCTGGCGAAAACAGCCTTGTGAATCGGGTGGTAGTAGCAAAAAGTGACTGAATCTAAATAATGTATGACATTTCATGGGTTCAATAAATAATTTCATTTCATTTCATTTTATTGTGATATTTTATTTTTCAAAATACTGTTGGTTGTGAATGTAACTGTAATCGCAGACATAACGTTGGCGTTACAAAATCCCTTATTATTTTGAGATACTAATTATTATTATTTTTTATTGTTAAGTGTATCATAAGGTGAATACATTTTGAGCCTTTTCAATCATTTGTTCTTACTTTTGGGCAATAGCCTCCCCAATTTCTTTTTACTTATTTTATATTTACACACTTTTGAGGAATTGCAAAGTTCTTGGTACAAATTGGTCTGACTTTGATAGTTACAATTTTATTTTAGTTGTAGTGGTAATTTAAGGAAATAATATATAAACTACAAATAGCGTAATTTTCGAATTTCTACGGTTTGTAAGTCCGCCAACCCGCACTAGGCCAGCGTGGTGGACTATATGGCCTAACCACTCTCAATCGATTCTCTCGATTGTAGAGTAGGCCCGTGCCCTGCAGTGGGACGTATATGGGCTGATATAGATATAGAAATAGCGTAATTGTTTTCATAGGAATTGTTTTGTATATTATAATTAATTATCGAGGTCGGTATATTATGTATAAACTGCACATGTTAATAAGATGAATATAATTATGAATCACATAAAAAGTACTAATAATTATTTTTAGTAATTGAATATTTCTACACATGCCATAGGTGTATATAGTTTGTCAGTCTAATACTTTTCTTGTACAACTCATCTATAAACCGACCTCGAAACACATTATTTTGTTATATCCCAATATTAACCATGTAGTAAATCATGTATAGGAATTAATATCATGTTGTAGTAATTACTAGGTCGTGTTAGGTGGTAACTAAGTACTGAGTAGTAAGTGTCACAGTGTGTGAGGGAGGTAGCGTGGTGGTGTTACTCGGCTCGTCGCCGCGCAGCTGCCAGCGGTACGCACCCAATGTTCCACTGCAACTGCTTGCATTGCCCGCACTGCTGACTACTGGGTGATATACACTGTTTCTCACACTAGTTGGTTTGGACTTTCTATACCTATTATATTTATCTATACAGTATGTAAACTTGTATCTGTTGTTTATTTTGCAAAATCAGGTTATTGATGTGTGTTTGGGTGAAGTGTTTTAAGGAGAGTAATAAGGAAATTACTTTTTATTTACCAGTTATATTTTAATTTTATTAAAGTGATTTTAGCTTTAAAAAAAGATTGGAGCAATTTAACTAATATTATATTTAGATTAGGCAACTATAGAACATTTAGAAGTGAATAGTTTAAATACTGTATATTATGGTCAGTATGATTACCTACTAACGGAATGACGTATGCCCCTATGTATCAGTATGGAGGACCCCGGCATGCCCCTACCTAATGTACTAACGTTGAGGACGGCTACATGTATCTGTCACCACCTGTTTCAGTTTTTATAATGATTTAACAGTTTCCTGTGTTTTCATGTCTTTCCTACTTCGGATGTTTGTGTGGATTTCTCCTTGTGCTAACTCTGTTGTGTGCTGCTGGAAAACACATTGAATTCACGATACTAGTTTATATTATGTGTGTCATCTAGTAGACATGGCGTTAGTCCTCTGTGTCTAGTGTCTAGTGAGTGAGTGAGTGATTGTCAATGTGTTTTGTTGTGATCTGTTGCATGCCGCTGTCTCCGCTGCATCTCATCTCATCTCTTTGAGATCACCTATAATCATAATTGTAACGATCATCCCAATATTACTTGATCTATTCAGCAGGAATGGTGTTCACACTGTCGTATTAGTGTTTATTTTAATGAAATTAATATTTGAAAAATTTACCAACGCAAAATATCCTTTGAACAAGAACTACTATGATAATAGAAATCTTATTAAAATAAGTAGTAGGGAATAATAATGAGACAATATAAAAATAACATTGGAAGCCTTTGGTGTTGTATTATGGCTCATAATTAGCACATTAAACAATTTATTTTAATCAATAAGGATCTGTTTATGTTACTCTACTGGGTATTTCTATCGACCTAAATCTATTTCAGCGAATCTCTTCTAGTAATAACAATCATCAACAGAGAGTAAATTTTCAAGTGCTAACAAAATATGTCTAGAATCAAGAGCGGCATACAGCACCATTCCTGACTGAATAATGAATCCTTAATGAGTTTACGAAAACATTGACGTAAATTCCTAACTCAAATAAATCAGATGGAATATTGCGACACGAGATTCTCATGCTAGTAACTCAGAGATCAGTTTTACTAATACTGATTTTTGAAACAAGCTCCTTATTAAATTATCTGCGGATTTTGCAGTCTTATATAGCCATATCAGTATTGCTAAAATTGGTTTCTTTCGAATTGTACCACTACAGAAGGATCAGCGTGTCGACTAGTGACCACTTTAATTTAATAATTGATTGATCTCGGTTTGTAGTTTCAAAGGATTACTTTATGAAATGCCTTTAATCTATGTGTTGTTAAAATGTCATATAGTACTGGTTCGACCTGCCGATCTTTCTGAGAGCGGTGACGTGTAACAGTTGCAGTAAAAGAGAGTGTAACATTGTGTTGCGTGTTGCAGCGCCTACAAGGTCGAGAAGCGGGGTGGGCGCGAGGCGCGTGAGGGGCGGCAGCGTGGGCGCGGTGAGGGGGAGGTGTCGCGCGGCTCGGGGGCCTACGGAGGCGCGGGGGCGGCGGGGGCCGGCGCGGGGGTTGCGCGCGATCCCACCCTGGCGCCGCCTCTCGACGCACACCACGCGCGCAGATATAATGATATGGCGCCAAAGTAAGTATAAACACGCCACCGACATACATTGCTGTCCACTACCACATTGCTAATTTCCAAAAGAAAAATTGTCTTATTAGCAGCAAAAAGCAAAATGTTCAAATAACTATAAAATACACATCATATTGTAGAAATACTTTGATGTCAAGTTCTCGTCCCTCGGGCAGTTCTAAAGAAAGTTATGCACCCCAATGTGCAATCTCATCACTAAGTAGATTCTATATAGTAACGATACAATTATTGAACAGCCTTCTTAGGACGTCCGAGTACGCGTACCAAAGAGAGATGGCGGATCTCATGCGAGACGAATTGCAATCCGTCGTCAAAATGGCACACGCGTACTTGAGGAGTATGGAAATACAGCCATACAACGGACAGACTATCGAGCGACTGACGACGCGATATCTCACACGCCCTGAGTAATTCGTGAACCGTTTATATAGCCACTTCACCAGGGAGATCTCACATAGTCAATACAAATACATTGCAAATGATTCACTGCATGGTCTGGTGTCGAACTATCATACACTCACTATGGTGTAAGGAAGGTTCATTAGAAAAAAACAGCAACGCAAATTTACCAACAAATTAATATTTTTTGATTAATCATGTAGTGCATTTTATATGTAATACATACATTTTCTTATTTGATTGTGGATAACAGATAAAAAGCGAGTAAATAATAAGCTTAAAAAGATGTTTTGCTTTATTAAAAGTTCGGAAACAAGTTTGTGGTAAAGTTTCGTTGTTGCGCGGTCCGGTTGCGAGCGCACGCATGAGCGGCACGGTGTGTTTCAGGCACTGGGAAGAAGGCCCGCCCCGCTACCACGGCCCTACTGAGTACGAGCGACCACCCCCCTACTACTATCCCGGACCAAAGTGAGTATCCACCATGCCCACACTTCAACCTTACACTTTGAACCAAGTTTTAACCCGGTGTTTTTTTTATTGTGTTTATTTTAAGGCCCTGGATAAGCTTCTCTTAAAAATCTAAACAAAATGAAAAAAATACAATGATAAATATGATTGGCAATGCCAATTAATCCAAAAGCTTTCACCAGGCTCAGTAGTATATTTTTTGAATCAACATCGCGTTTAGCGACGCGACGTGACGTGTAGGATTCCCTCAAACGGTCGAACGAATTTGGTGGTAATCATTTTCTTTTTCACCCTTTCTTTTATGTGCTGTATTTTACAAATGACAAGAATCTTATACCTGATTAAAATGTGTATGGGTGAGTTGAAAATTTTAGTTTGTCACTAGTCTGAAAAAATCTAATCTATCTACACTCATTCAGACAATTTTTCAGAAAGCGCTTTGTATGAGCGTATTAATGTCTGTGTCCAAGCCATCCCGAAGCTGTTGAAAACAAATCAGATATAGAGAGTGGTTTTGAAATTGTTTTGTAGTCGTAACATCAGGTGTGCGAGCACAAGCGCATCTCCAAGCCAAAGTCAGCCCACTCGAAGGCCCATATCGCCTAGGCTTCTAGGGCCTCCTGTTGTGGTGCCGAGGGTATCTAGAGTTCGTGATGAGAACGGGAAGCCGGTAGACGTGCCCATTTTCGGTGGGTTGCCTCGGTTGTCAACCACACAGCTCAACCGCCGCGTGGCCCTCCCGCGCTCGCCCATGTATGAATAACTAGCGGTTACTCGCTGAAACCAGGGTTTATGTGTTGTGCCAGTCGTTTGAGATTTCTGTTGTTTTGTACTTGCTTCGCTTTGCTGAAGTAAAGGATTGGTGGTGAGAGGATGAATGGAACAGTTTTTAATTAAGTGATGTATTTATCAACTTTCACTCATGTGCAAGGATTTACCGATTCACTATTCGTTGGACTTTATAGCTCCTGTCTTATCTTTTGCAAACTTCAAATATTTGGAATTATTTTGTCCTCCTTAAATAGGTAATTTTGTTATTGCTTCTATTGGTCACGATATGAGCATATATTGTATCATCGTAAATTTCACACGTTACCCACAAATCTTAAGTGGGTCATAATCATTACTCACAGTTCTCATGAAAATACATTTTTAATTGAAATTCATTACATTGGGAGGTCAGGTGGTAGTATGAGCACGTTTTTCCCGCTCACGGAAATTCATTTTTATATGTCATTGGGTGATCAAAAGTACGCATTGAGGTGTCCACGAACCACAACTAGAACACGGGGCTGCAACACTTATCAATACATTACGCAGAGTGATTTTATGTTGGACGTTCACAGGCTCTTTCAATAATAGTGTAAAATATTTAATTGGGAATAATGAATATATGTCTATAATCGGATACGGTCTTAAAGTAATGTAATGTTTTACCCGTTTAGAAAGTAGAAAACGTTTTTTTAGTTTACTCAATAAAATAATTACACTGTTATTATAGAGTCTATATTTGTATGAATAAATTATAACGTGAATTTTATGATGTTGCAGTGATAGACAGTAAGCTGGCGCTCACGGAACTCGACGAGGAGCTGCTGAAGTACTGAGGAACGACCGCCTCCCGCAACCTACGTACAACGCAACGCTGTAATGCATCGTGCAACGTGGCACATGTAACATAACGTGCAACGTGCTACTTATTTTTCCATAAAATATATTCTATGAAGTCATGTAAAATCCTACCGTTACACTGGCGACCAAAGAAATGGTGCTCATTTATAATTTTTTTGATCGCCACTGTAGTCATTAGCGTCTTGGATCCGTAGTTAACGAATAGTAACAGTAAGAGATATATAACAATACCTATTCCATATTTAGATTTAGAATAAACGTAATGAAAGGAAATATTTTAGTGTTAAGAGAATCGTTTTATTCTCGGATGACGTCAGTCTCCCAGTGGGATAGTGGGAAGTAATGAACTATCGCCAGGGCTTCTAGCCTGACAACGACAATCGAATTTGATTGAAGCCGTCGAAGTTCATACGTTCATGTACTGAAAGCAGGATAAGATATTTGCCAATAATCACGATATACATAGTGTACGTCGCTGCCCAATATTTTACGGGGGGCGATGAATAATCGACATATTATGTAATTCTGAACTATTCATAAAATGTTCAAGCAGCAATTTTTTGACATTGCAAAAATAGGGACCTGTATTGTAAAGGCCTTAGGTAATCTCAAATCTGCTGCTTGGACGTGCTATACCGTATTAATGTAAGTGTAAAGGGGTGCGTCGGATAGATCTGCCATATAGGAGTGCGAGCGAAGGCTGCGGCCCATGTAAGACGTTTTGTATCGAGTAGAGTAATGTAGTTCTATGGAGACAGGATATTTGCTCCGATTAACTTCGAATTGTATCGAAGTTAGTTCGGCAAAGTGAGGAGGTATCGCCTTAGCTCAAGCGACGTGTAGGTCTATAGGTAAGGTAGTGTGGATGTCGGCCGCTCGCACTCGGCCGTTGGCTTTAATGGTTTTTACTGATTTTTATATACTTTAAAGTTTGTTGTACGCGGGTTCAGAATGCCGCACAAAATAGTATTTGATTTTTAAATCTGAGAGATTATTTTTATCTTAGTTCTATATTATTACTCCTATGTGTATTGTAGGATTTGTGAAGGTATTTTATTCGTTTTTTCATTAGCTGTTAATCTTCTTACTGTGTTGTATTAGAATGTAAAAGACAATGGTTAATATGAAAAAACGACCGAAATAAAAGTAAGAAATAAATCATATTTATTGATATCGATATTAAAAAGATGCGTTTCATCGACTCTTATGATTGGTATTTCCATATTTTTATGTAGATGAAATGTGGGTTATATCGATATCGATAAACTTTTGATAAGGTAAGAGTGTAGCGCGTATCGACATAGTGTAGCGCCAGGGTCGACTCGTTCACACGTAAACATCACGTCGACGAGATTGTAATGCATTTATATTTATCGTTAGAATTATATTATTCATGTATAATAAAGGACGAGTTGTGTTGGATCGCCTCAAAGCGGACAAAACCATTTGAATCAAAGTTATTTTAGACATTATGTGACGCGTGCAACATCACATAGAACGTATTAAATTTGCAAGAATCGCAATATTAAAGTCGCAATGTTTAATTAATGAAGTT
The DNA here is from genome assembly GCA_949752805.1 of Deilephila elpenor. Lineage (NCBI taxonomy): Eukaryota > Metazoa > Arthropoda > Insecta > Lepidoptera > Sphingidae > Deilephila > Deilephila elpenor. The sequence continues at coordinate 14,827,872 of OX457103.1, read as the reverse complement.
ATGTTTGTGCGTGTTCTGCTTTGAGGCTTTGTGTGAAGGCGCGTCGCGTATTCGACGTGTACTCGACCACTCGCAACGAGAGAGTTTCCTAACAAACTGAAATACTCGCCCCATAAACTGGGCTTACGATGGTGTGTGACAATCTAGCTTTACTTACTACTAGCTGTGACCACATCCTATATTCAAGTCATCAATGGAATAGTTCTCACTAATGAATACATTTACAAAGTCTCTTAGATTACCCCGTGCGTCTGCATTTTAAGACCCCAAATACTACAATAGCAAATTCCTATTAATTACTGAATGATCTCAAAAAGGGTCTTATAGTAGATATTCTACAGGTCGATACATTTAACTGGCGGTTCTTGCAATAGTTTGGAATATCCTGAAGCGTGTATACTGAAGAAGTGTTGTCACACGGGCGCTGACCCCGCCCTGCCGACTGTCTGTTTTAGTTTAATTTTGTGATTATTTTCATATTATATTTTGAACTGTTGACTCGGAATGTGAGAAGGATATCTTTTGTAATGATTAAATATATGTGTCATATCTAATTAGTTAAGGCCAATTATTGTATTCGTGTATGTAATGCCAAATATTTGTTGTTTGTGTGTTTGTGACGAACACGCGCCTATTTATCGATGTCGATGAACCACGTAGGAAACTATCACTAAACTGATTAAACTTACTAAATAATATGTATGCTCACAGACTGCCGATAACTGCGGTATGGTTGATATAAAAAATATTTATCGACATCGATGAAAGTGTTCATATTATTATTCTCTTGTAAGCCTTTCTACTCTATAGATATATTGAAGGCGTATTATAAACTGTGCCTAGCCGGGGAGTGACGCAGCTGTGTAGCAGATTCGAAGCTGTAGAAAATGTCGGGCTTTCTCGAGTGTTTGAAACGTTTTTAGATGGAATTTTTGTAGTGAAATTTTACGAGTTGAGATTCGAATCTTCAGTTGCGCGCTCGCTCTCGATCTCTGCGTGTTGCGCTGTCTTCCTTGACTACTGCCCGGGGACCTGCGAAAACTTGCATTCGACTTTATTACTAGATATTATAAAACTTTGTAGACTCTTTTTCTTTATATTAAACACTCTAAAACAATATTTTTATGCGTTGTAAATCTCTACATTTGTTAAATTGTTTAATAACTAAGCTAAGATTTTTTTATAAATGTGTTCTTTACAACATTGATTATAAAACGCAGGTTTCCAACATATTGGGAACACAATGTACCTTTATATTTTCTGCTCATTTTTACTTAGAGGAACATTGCCATCCGCGCAAGCGAACATTTTATAATGGATTTAGTAATTACGTTGTACGAACCACTGCTCAATTGTTTCGTGTTAAAAGATTTACGATGGTGCTAGGTGATGCATCCAATGCGGTCCCTTTGTCGATCGACACAGCGCACTTATACTGTAGGTAGCTACAGAGCGATGCCGGCAAAGTGGACAGCATTTTTTTAACGTGCAGGCGATATGTTAATATCCTTATTTGATATCCCGAGGCGTCGTGGCGGCGTCGGCTCTACTGCCGTGATACATCTGCCATAGTTCCATCGCCGGGTCGAGTCGCCACTCTGTCTCGGGATTGTAGCGAATATGGCGGTGCAGTCGCCATATACTTAGCGTACGTAAGTTAGAGTTAACGTAATTCCAATGTATCTTTCTAAACGTAGTGTAACCAAATATGTTTTGTAAGAGAGGCGCGGTGTGCGCGCAGGCTGTGCGATGGTCCGCAGAACGGAGTGTGTTGACGAACGTCAAATAAATACAAACATTTATCTATAACATATCACTTGTTGTTTTAATTATGCATATGTATCCTACTGACCTTAGAGTTATGTAAGTTGTAGCCTAAGACGTAGGTATTTAATATTTTTCTGCAATAGTAATTCATTATCAGTTCGCGAGGAATTTAGGGCAACCAATTTTTTTACAGCGTATTTACCTCTTCTGGATATTTAATAAGCGAATTAAATGAGATTGTTAATAAATGTAAATAGGAAAAACATTTAACATGTAGGTAGATTGTAGACATAGGGCGATCTTGTAAGTTGGCAACCCTGGATAGCTTAGTCAGATAATTAAATCATTAACTTATTTTAAATCATAATACATATTCTAATTCAGAAAAAAATATTACCCGGCTTATATTAATTTTCGTTCTAAAATTATGAAATAGGCATCTATATTTTAATTTGTAAGGTATGGAAATAAAATAATATGAAGAGAGATCAGTTCCTTCCGTTCACCGGCATAGTGCGGACGCGGTCGACACACTCGTCGCAACAACTTTGTATTTATCGCATTTGCAGTTTCTCTGTCGGCTCGCGAGTTATGTCGCATTGTGTAGTGTAGGTTTGTGCTGTAATAGGTAAGTTTTATAAATCTTTTAAACTGGAATTTTATTCCATTTAGCATATTATTCTCTTACATTTTTATGAGGGTAGTTAATAACGACTGGCCCATTACGTTACTTGTTGTATATTTGTATTTTGTACAAGTAAGTCGCATTTATTTATCGTTAATTTTGTTTAAATTAGAAATACGATAGTCAAGAAATATGATCCTCAATATCGCGGCCATGAAGTGGTCATGAAAAGTAGGTACTAATTCATTAAATATCCTTGTGCAACGATTTGCTTCGCTACAAATATCTAAGCCATCGTGGTTTAGAGAAAATAGCCCAATCGCGTTCGTGTATAGTAGAGGCGATGTCGATCGCGTCCAGGCGATATTTTGGGGGTAGCGTTCCGAATATTATTGCGTGCTCCAGTGGTTAAATACTTTCTGTGGTCTTGGCATAACTCCGGTGCCCATTTTGTGTTTGCTCCAGCAGGTATTGTCAGGCCTTTGCTGGCATCCAGGCCTAATAAAAGTCGTGTTGGTTAGCGCTAGCTTTGCGTTTTTAAATTATCTCCCGCTTCAACCGATTATGACGTTTGACTAGTATGTACAGATGCGGCGTGGCATCATCGCCTGATAAGTGGGTATGTACAATCCGTGAGTTCTTCGATTCGAAACTCAGGTTGGGCAATCCATTTTGTATGTATGTTTTGGGTAGACAAATCTCATATCCGTTACCGGAGGGCCGTGACTAGAATTTGTGCTCTGCATGGTAGTAGCATTAATTCAGTGAGCTGTAGGTGCTACTATTATCACTTCTACCTACCCCTTCCATGATGATGATGGCGTGAGCATATGTATGTAATGATTTAGTCCATAATTAATACACGCATAATGTTTCAAACAAATCCGAATTAAACATTTACTGCAATATACTTTGCAACCATTACCGGGTATTATTGACGCAGTTACAAAAAAATAAAATTACGCGTACATTTTGGCTAGGCTTTTTTATTGCTTTGAATGGCGATACGAGCATGTCATTCGTCTGATGGTTAGTGATACAACCTTTCATGGACAGTAGTAAAACCATGAATTAAAAAGCAATGCTTGGCATTCCACTGCAATCGCCATCCTGAGACATAAGATGTTAAGTCTCATTATGTTCAGTAGTTACTCTGGCTACAATGTACTTCAAACTGGAACACAACAGTGCATTTACACTGCTGTTCGGCGGGAGAAATAGACATTGTGGTGGTACCTACCCGGGCGGCCTCTCACATATAAGAGACCTAACTGCTGTAAAAACAAGTTTAGGAATAAACGTTTCAGAAGTACCGATGTAAATATATAGGTTGATGTAGGTACTTAATCTCGTTACAGTGCAATTCTTTAGTATGTGTTATGGAATTATAGCTCACACTCCGGAATTTGACGTTATTTATTATGATGTAATTATTTGTAGTTTTGGGAGGTAAATAGTTACTTAATTTTGGTGATACATTTTTGAAGATATGATGTTGTGATTTCGCCATCTTCACGCTTACAAATCTTTGGCTAGTGGTTCATAAGCCGTGTTGTATTACAATTTCTGATGAGATATGGCAACTTTAGGAATACAGTGTTCGGATTATCTGATCAGTTCGCGTGTGTGCCTCATCTAACTACCTAATCTATGTGAGTAGAAATGTTAAGCACTATTTATATCTCGGGAGTATGGTGTTTGGTCCGATGAACGTGGTTTAGTTATTTTCGATGATTTGTTCTATCAGTTACGGGAAAGATACTGAGCAATTCGTATGACGACCCATGTGTATTTTAACCGCCGTGTTTTACATTAATTGCCTCTTGCAGTTTTATATACATATGCTCATTTCGGTCACTGAGTCTCTTCTAAGATGTGATCCTTTTGCCGGGCATGACATTCAGTCCTAGTTTTCAAATAGTAAATTCCAATAGTAAAAGAAACCAGGACCTCACTTCTTCCAAGTTTCAGCCCACACCTTCTACATATAACTCGTTATATCGGAAGGTAATACTAGTTGGCTTAATAATATGCTCTTAACGGAAGTGGACAACTATTTGTGCATTTGTATTTCCTTGCGGTTTATAGATAAAATAGACTTGCGAATCTCGTAAATTTTCTACTCTGAATTGTGTGCTTGGCTAACAAGATTTTCAGTAGTTTGTGCGTGTTTTTATTTCATGTGTTTTATCATGTTGGAGTTTTTGTAATGAGTGTTGTTGTATTATGATTATTCGCGTGTGTTTGTTAAAAAATATGGGCATCGCTTTTTGATACGATAGCCCTTCCTTTTGTCGGATTTTATATGTAGGTGTAGCGGGATATTCCTGAGAGATAGGACTACTGACTGTGGCATAGCAATGCTTTCGTCCATCCCTCGTCGGGCCCCTGGCTAAATGTTTGTGAATAGAGTGGGTTAACTTTTAAGTGTGAGCTCGCATAAATTCGCAGCTGTAAGGGTAGTAGGGGTAAATGAAAATGAAGCTGTAGTAAGTAACACGTTTATTATCACATATGAACGCTCACACAACTCGCGGCCCGGCTGTAGTGGCTACGCCGGGCCAATACGTATACACTAGCAATACTGCTGCTCTCTAGTCGTTACACGTCTTTATTACCGCTAAACCTTCAGGTTCTGAAAGGAAAGAAAAAAATACATTTGAATTAAAGTGTTAAGGAGTATTTTTTTTGTGGTTTTTCGTGTTTGGATATCGTAATGGACATGACACTGGAGTCGTTATTGTAATGTTTATGGCTTGCGCCTTTTGTCTGATGCCCACTTATATTAAACTCAGGGCTATGCCTTCATAGGGGTAGGTAGAGGCGACACTATTCAAACTAGTGTTTATATCTAGTGTTTATATCCTATATGCTAGGTTGGAGACAGTGTCAGTGTGCTCACAGTTGTCGGGCGGCTGGTTGGCGCGCCTGTAGGCGAGCAGCAGCAGGCGCTCGAGGTCGGCGCGGCACGAGCAGTGCAGGAACTCCTTGGGCTTGACGCCGCGGAACATCTCCGCCACCGACGGCTTCACGTTGTAGAAGATGATGCTCTGCCCGCGCCCGTGGAAATCGTCGATCAGACTCTTTATGCCCTGGTAAGTTTAATATGCCATTGAAATAACGTATTTTCAATGTATTTAGTTTTCTGATTTTTAGTTTTATGGCATATGAGTGCGCGTCTACGTGGGAGTGTTTGTGTGCGTGTACGTGTGAGTGTGATAGACGTAAATACACGTACACATCCACACAAGATCACACATACACCACTACACTTACATCCTCACACGCACACCCCTACATTTACACCACTACACACATACCACTACACTAACACCTCCATACATACATCCCCCCACTTACCACCACACCAAACCCCTACACTTAGTCCCATACACTTTCTCCCCTACACGCACAAACCCACACGCATACCCCTACACATACACACGCATCCCACACGCATAATCCTACATTTATACCCCCAACGCATACACCACTAAACTCATACCCATTACATCCGTGGGGATGTGTGCCTGTGTATGTGAAGGGGTGTGCGTGTGGAGGTGTGTGTGTAGGGGTGTGCGTGTGGGGGTGTGTGTGTAGGGGCGTAAGTGTAGGGGTGTGCGTGTGCGTGTGAGGGTGTGCGTGTGTGTGTAGAAGACTGGGGAGTGTGTGTGTCCACCGAAGGGTGTACGGGTGTGTGTATGTGTAGGGGTATGTGTTTAGGTCTGTGCGTATGTGTGTGTATGTGTGTAGGGGTGTGCGTGTGGGGGTGAGTGTATGTGCGGGGGGTGTGTAAGGGCGTAGGTGTAGGGGAGTGGAGGGGTGTGCGTGTGCGGATGTGTAGGTGCGTGTGATGTGCGTGTTAATGTGTAAGAAGAATAGGAGTATGCGTGAATAGCGTGCGAGTGAATAGTGTGAGTGTGTAAGTGTTAGTGTATTACCTCGGCGGCGGTGAAGTCGGCGGCCTGCACGTGCGTGGCGTCGACGACGAGCGGCGCGGGCGCGGCGGCCGCCTTGCGCAGCGCGCGGCGCACGTACGCGGCGGCGGGGAACACCAGCGCGCGGTCCACCGCCGCCACCTGGTACGCGATGCCTTGCGACGACTGTACACAAAAACATTAACATGGAATATACTGCAGTGGAGAAATAGCCACACGGTAGCCAGCGGTTAGCTGTGCCCCTTGGCATTCTAAAAGTCCAAGCGATGGCGATTCCTTACATCCTAGAGTCTAAGAAAACAAACGTGGAAACTCACCACAGCATTAGTGACTTTGACCGAGGGCCGGGCGGAGGCGTAGAGCAGGAACACGAGGTTGACGGCGATGCCGATGACGATGCCCAGCTCCAGCCGCAGCATCAGGCATGCGCCGAACGTCACCACCGCCGGGATTATGTCCAACTCTGGAATAACGGACCTTTGGTTAAGTTACCGATGAAATCTGTTCTTTGAATATATTAGTTGCAATTTCTATATTGTTTTATTCATCCATTCTTCCAATCAAACAGAAGGGGAGATTAGCTAAAAAGAGGAAATCCTTAAGGCTATTTTTATTAGGTAAAGTGCGTACTTACTCTTCGTCTTCCATATGGGTTTGAACACGTGCAGCTCCATCATGAAGACGACAGCTGCGATGATGACCGCTGCTAGAGACGCCTTCGGAATGTAGTAGAAGTACGGCGTGAAGTACTGCAAACGAACCAAAATTAAATTGAGTACTTTTCCTTTCTTTGCGTGTGCCAGTGAGAGTGAGTGATTGAATTTTGTAAGAAGTTTGAATGGGTGAATGAATCTGAACGACTGAGTGAACAAGTCTGAGCAAGTGATTGAGCCTGAGGGGGAATGAGTGAAAAAGTCTGAGTAGTTAATGAGTCTGAGTGTGTGAATGAGTATCTGTGAACAAGAATGGTTCTAGGCGATTGAATAAGTGTGGGAGTGTGGGAGTGTGAGTGAGTGCTATGAGTGGGTACCTGCAGCGCCAGCAGCACGAGCGCGCCGGTGTAGAGGCCGCCGGCGGTGGTGGCGACGCCGGACGCGTGGTTGACGGCGCCGCGGGACAGCGCGCCCGACACCGGCATGCTCTCCACCAGCGCCGACAGTATGTTGCACGCGCCCAGCGCCAGCATCTCTTGCGTCGCGTCCACGTACTTGCCCTCCGCTGTACACAACACATCACTTTATAAACTGCCTTGCACTATTTTGCACATCGCTATGGGCCATAATAAACCTAATAGGCTCATACTAACATGCAAACTATCAATGTTCTACACAATACACTACAAAGTAGGATGCGTCCATAAAATCCTACAACATTTTAACCATACGCACTATATCAGCCTCTTAATATGGGAAGGGAAAGAGCAGGAAAAATATATTCAACTTCCGGCATTCTCAGTTCTCATTTACCGAAAGAAACACGACTGCAGAACCGTAGCTTTACCTTGGTTTAATTTAACGATATCCTAGCGTAGCCAATCGTCATATTCTTTCTTCACTAGTTTGTATAAATAGTAATAAAAGACAAAATACTCACAGAACACTTTAGCGAGCGCGATGTTCTCGAGGATGGAGAGCAGCGGCACGACGAAGATGGCGGAGCCGAGCGTAGACGCCATTTCCACGAACGTGTAGGTGTGGTTGCCCACCGTCGCGGAGAAGGGAGGCGCCGAGATCTGTGGCAATCCCGGCTTCACCTCGCCTGCCGAACAAGACAGAAGCTTTAGTAATATCAGACTACTGTACTTTATTATCAGTTCAGACTTAGGATAGTCGATTACTGGACATAAGGTCTCCAAATACATGCCACTGAGTTGAGTGTAATCGTCTACCTTTGGCCTGCCTCTAGAGACTAGAGAAATCTTCCTCACTAGCCTGAGGACATTCTAGGTTATATAATCAATTCAACAACTATCATTATCGTCCTCAGCCGTACGAAATCAACTAATGAACATAGGTTTCCTCCAAACGAATTGTTGAGAGAAACCTGTATTCAGGAACTTCCTGATACCTTCAGTAGGGCCATAACTTTATCGGTCATTTGAAATAATGCCTTGTTTTAAGTGTGGTTAGTGCCCTAGCAAATCATGAATATTTCAATAATTAACTGCACTATAACAGCTAGCACTATGAACAATAGCCTACCAGTAAGTATGAACGGCGCCAGCTGCCTAGTGTCGAAGTAGTAGGCGAGCGCGGCGCACACCAGCACCACGAGGATGTTGCGCGTGGTGGACAGGAACCACAGCGCCTGCGCCGCCGCGCCGCGTACGCGCCGCGACCGCGCCGACAGCGACGACTCGTCTTTACTCAACACGTTGATGTCCTTCACTTTCTGTAACATTTACGAAAAATAAAATTGGTTATATTTTATTTTTGCATAGTACCTAATTATTTACAACTAGTCCTCCCTGACAATAAGATACAAGCCTCGTCGAGGCTATAAAAAGTTGATAAACTTTAAGATTACAAAACACCCAGATACGATACAAATATCTGTGACCCGCCCAAACACTATTATATTAAAGCCGCATCAAGTTAGAAAGCGGTAGTTTGTTTAAAATTACACTGCCAATAGCAACTGTAAGCTGGAAGACCAGTGCAGCGGCTGCATGTAGTCACTCGAATTTACATTGCTAGTTTGTATGTATTATGTTATGACCTTCCGACGCCAGAGCGCCGTTTCAGTGGATTATGGATAGTATTTCTTTGGGAGCTATTAAACTATTTAGTCTGCAGTTGTAGTAGACAGCGTGTTACGAAATAGCCTAAGCATTTAGAAGATTTAGTTAAGAACTCACCCTGAGCAGCAGCAGCACCACGATGCAGGAGACGCCGAGCACGGTGTCCCACAGCCTCGTCTCGCCTATGTGCTCGTATAACCCACTCCACACCTAAGGAAAGCAATTTTTGAATACATGGAGCAAAGTTTGATGACTTTTTAATGCTTTCATAATCGTGTTGGGTTTCTTCAAAGAGACCCCAGTGTTTGATTTGATTAAAGTTGCTTCTTAGTGAATACCATATTTAAATAGATTTAGATCCGATAGAGATACCAATTGCCTATACGTATATATGTAAAGTTGTAGTAGGAGTTCATACACAAAACTAAAATAAAAATATACGCGGATGTTCACAAAGTAAGAACCCTAATAGGTTAAACACAAATGCCTCCTTATAATTAGGTGTGTAGATAAACCTCAAGTACGCAGTAACAGGTGCAAACTTATTCGACGAAGGTCGTTGGAAAGTTGAGTCTGCATTGTTCGGGGAACGGGAGCAAAACCTTAAATTATGCGCGCAAAAAACTTGACATCAACGGGCAAAAACTGTAGAAACTGTGCTACGTGGTGAGCAAACTGAGTCGCATCTATCATTCGCTATGTAATTAGTTTTTTGTGGGGTGGCACAAACTACACTGCACCTGTTGGCAGGCGAATTGTTTAAGATGCCATGTAGGGCGCTTAGTCAGCGAGTGGTGTTCATTTAACAACTTCAACTCGTCAAAGCTTTTGAGATACTTATCAGCTATCAAAATATAATGTTCCTCGTTATCAATAGAAGCTACTCCAAGACATCTTATAAAAATATAATTTGCTGGCCTTTTAACATATAAAGCGAGTGGGGAGGGAGACAAGCTAAGAATTACATTTCATTTAACAGTTTCTTGGCAACAAAAAATGTATTTGTAAATCACAACATAAAATATTTAGGTGAATTTATAACAAATAACAATTTACTTATAGAAGCATATTTGACATTAAGAAACTTGTTACTAAATATAAGATTTTGGCCATAATTATTATCTGATTCTATTATTGTATTTATATTTTATAATCCTTTAGAAACTCGCTAATAACCTCTAGATAGTGTTGATAAAAATCGCACCTTCAACAATAAAATTAGAGAATAAAGTGACTAATTCTTATTTATAAACTCAAATAATGTCTCAGTCAAACGATGGGAAAAATTGAGATTACAATTACGTTAAGTATACAAAGAAACACATGAAAATTGCTTTATATTCGTAATGAGTTGTTTTTGTGATTGAAGTAGGTAACTATTATTAACCATTATGTATTCACATACATATTCGCAGATTGCTTCTCGTATTTTCGACAATTGGAACTAGAATTAGTGCACTTATATTAAACACAAAAACTAGCGTCGTAATTATTTTATGTATGTATTTTGTATGTATTTTCATGATGTGCTAAAGTAAAGTACTTTGGAGGTAACTACTTTTCGTGGAAAATGATTCAGGATTTCTAGTAAATAAGGTTAGAATTGCGTCGTGGCCTGTTGGTAACGGACGCAGCTACCATCATGTTCACGGTGGTCGCGAGTTCAAATTCCAGGGCACACCTCTGATTATGAGAGTTCCCTAAACAGACGTAAACGGATAAAGTAATTGATGAGCATGCATTACATAAAGCAATAGATATACCAGGATCGTGTAAAGTGGATTTCTACAAGCTCTACCTACCTGATAAATTAGAGTTGTAATGTTAGGAATGACCCTGTGGTGTAGAGGTGTAACACTAAGCTTTAACATTTATGTAATAATTAATGGTACCTGCAAGAACTTCCCCCCTGGGAAGCTGAGTCCCAGTATGTCCTTGATCTGCGTGGTGGCGATGATGATGGCGGCGGCGGACGTGAAGCCCACGGACACTGGACCACTTATAAAGTCTATAAGAAAACCTGGAAACGAATAGTTTAACTTTAGAATTAAAGTAAATGTTTAAGTCATAAATATATAATAATTAATGTTGTGTTGACGTCATTTGGTATAAAAAAAACTTTAATAGACATTGTAATTTTGTAACAATAGTTGTTAAATATGGAAATATGAAAAAAACCTTAAAGATCAAAAACGCATTCATGATTAGTGATTATATATTTGTTCATAGGTGAAATGGTCATTTTCTTGACAATAGGTGATGAATTCTTGATCGTATGCAGAAATATTCTAGATATATTTTTGTGATCTATATCTTAAATCAATACAGCGACATCTATCAGTACGCATTGGAACTAGGTCTCATTTAGCCATCAAATCAAACTGAAATAGAACACATTGCTCTATCCAGTAGCCTCTTTACAAAACATACACATCAAAAGGCAATTATCAAGTAGTAATTTAGTAAGGAAGCAGATGTCACGCGATCCCGCCCGCTTCCTGCCTACCCGCCAATCTTGGCAATCAGCATACAATGTCATTACTCATTCATCGTTACATGACTCGGCCAAGAACTACATACACAATTGGATTACCATTAACAAGTATGAAGATAATTGGGTGTTTAGTTAGATTGGCAGATCATTGTTTTGCGAATCGTTGACGGTTCCAATCTGTTGAATTTGAAGGGAACATTCGAACATCTCACTGGATTAAATTTATATCGTTTTTTGGATCAGTATTTAACATAATATTCAGTAATATTTGGTCGCGTAGATAGGTTAGATAGATGGCGAACCCATTCTCTAGGGTCAAATCAGAGGTAGTGTACCTTGAACCGAAGAAAATGTATTAGAAGAGGAGAATGCACGAACTGAAAGTCATATGTACGTAAAGTAGAGATTAATAGTCTCCATCTACTGCGTGTATGGATAGAACGTCGTGACGATTATGCACGTGTGTTCTGTGGCAAATTGTGATGTTTTTACATACAAGTCATATACAAGTAACGTACAATTGCTTTAACAATACATACAAGTTACATACAATTGCTTAAAACGTGTCATTTTTCACGTTTGTTTCCAAATATCATAATATAAACAATACGGCGATAAAAAAACAATAAGTTAGAAATATTTAAAACACTGACAATAAATATGTGGACAATAATATCAAGTAGGTATGGACTTCATAAAGGTTATGAAATACATCGTTTAACCGTCATTCCTATTAATTTAATCATTATCTACCATAAATTGTCCATTGTTGGACTTACGCGATCAAAGAGTTCTAGAACGATTTTAAAGTGGTTTACGTAATATTGTAACATTCCTTTTTTTTATTCATACAGGGGTTTGCGTAAAATTCAACTGGGTAAATGAAGCATGGTATAAAGCATGGTATAATGCATAAAGCATTAACAATTTCATGAGCGCGGGTTTCATTCTGCAGTGTAGATAACGTGCGATTGACTAACCGTGCGTCAGGTAATAAAACTAATAAATAATGCGCACTGCGACATGAAGAAATGCACGCGATAAGAAAACGTTTTGCAATACATACATCATATTTGTATGATGTACATATTTGAATGATGTGTAATGTATACAAAGACGAATTTTGTAGCACTGAGGAGCGTATGACAGTGGATTTGGTAATATTAAATTGTTTTAGCACTTGTTCTTTTGCCACGTGTATGTAGTGACGTTAGGTGCTGAAACACTTTATTACATCTATTATATTATTATATTATAAGCAGTAACAACTCACGAAAACGCAATATGAGAAATATAATAATATACACATATAGAAAATTAAAAAATATTGCTCGACTTTGACGATGAAAAATAAAAATAACAAAATGGATAAGTTCTACGAACGAGTAAAAAAAAAACTCGTAAATTTTTTGTCCATTCGTCCAACTCAAGTCTAACTACTAACTAGTCCAAAAATATCACAAGCTGAACTCTATCAAGTGCCCCTAAAACTACCGACAAAACACTCACCTAACTGCAGTATCCCCATGATAAGCTCCACACACCCGGACAGGAACGCCAGCAGCACCGCGAACTCAGGCCCTAGTCCATGCAGGTTCTCCCTCGTCAAGATGGCGGCTATGGCCGTGGGACCGATGGCCGAGTCCTTCACCGACCCGAACACCGTGTACACGAAGCACGCCATGAAGGAGGAGTACAGGCCGTACTGAGGAGGCAGCCCCGCCACGCCCGCGTAGGCTATCGCTTGAGGTATCACTGTGAGGCCCACAGTTATACCTGAAAGGAAAAAAATAATTAGGAATTTTTTAACTTCCAGGGAAAGGTGCACGTGGTAAATATACTACATTCTAGACAAAGTATCGGTTAACACCAAAACTATGCCGGCCAATTATTTAACTTCTTCAACACATTTGAAGAAATGGAACTCTGTTTTGAACACTTTACATCCATCATAGTCGCGGGGAAAATGAGGTGTTAGCCGTCCGCAGTGTCACGTTTACAATGACTACCCTCGTTTTAGAATAAAAAAGTGTATTTAAAAACTCTTTTATTTATTGTCCGATCTAGGTAGAAATAGTGACTAGAGATCTTACGTATTATATAAATATTAAGTAATAATTTAATATTAAGTATTTAATAGTCATATACATTGTCCCCAGCCTATATGTATGTTATTGGAAATTAATATCGACGTGAAATGATTAAGTTGCGTTTGTTGGACAATTTAATTGTTTTTTTAATGATTTGATTCGGCCGACCAGACGGTGACCTGATATTTAGTGATGATCGGTATCATCAACATTCGATTGTACTTTCTCCCCCCTCGGCTGTCAAGTTCAACCAATAATAGCTTCGTATTTATACCAGCAAAACAAACTTTGGCCACTTTCTTATGTGACGTAGCACCTTGGCGCCACACACGTCCCAATTCACATCAATGATGGCCAATAAAGTTGATCACATGACGCCGCTCCTACATCTCATAATAAACATCACTTAGTGTACATTACGCTACTTAGTCAATAGTATCAAAGGCCGATCTTATGATCGCTGGACTTTGTCACTATTAATGACAGTAATGATTTTCAATATGTCACTCATTATTATGTAATAGGCAATAGTACATTTATTTCTTTATTTGATAGATACATAAGCATAGAATTAGAAGTTAGAACATAGGCAATATGAGCTATTTATGTGATGTATCATTTCATACAACAAGGACATTATGGTCTATGAAAGGTAGCGTCAGTGCAATCGTGTGCGAGGAAACTGTTGTGAAACGAGAAGACTCAATCAAGTTTTGCATTGAGATTAATATTTATGTGTTCAAAAAAATTACAACATAGATTGTTTTGTGTCCCAAATTGAGCAATCAGCTCATGTCACAAATTTCATTTTGAATTACACCCTATTATGATCGATATATAATAATTATCAGCAAATTGTAATTGGGACTAGTGACTAGGTGGAAGCACTTCTAGCTTAATGTAATTTTATATAAAAACTGGACCATTGCAACCGATATTCAGTCCTAGCAGACAAATACTGTAACATCTTTCTAAAATATGAGTCATTGCTCATGTTTCTGCTACATTTATCAGAAACATTCAGCCGGACCTGCGCCATCACTGTAGCGACAACAACACAATACAGTACAATGCGCCATGCCACAGGTGTCATTGTGTACAAACTACAAACACAACAACATGCAACTTCTGTTACACACTAAACAGGAAACAGCACAATGGAGCGATTTCATGTCCGCAACCGGCACTAGTTTGTATCAAATTTGTTTGCGATGAATTACCTGTTACAGTGCCGGATTTAGAACTACCGACATCCTAGGTGTGATTACTACAGCCCCCCCTATCTGCCATCTACATATACGCAAAATATTTATTAGTAGGTCTGCTGCGTCCTTTTAATTCTGACGCATTAGATGACCTTCAGACCACGCCCAACCCTAATGCTTGATGCTAAACAAGGTTTTTAAATAAGAGTCATAAAAGAACACGAAGAAGGCCTATGCCCAGAACTAGATGGAAATGGACTAATATCGGTTAGAAAATAATATCAACACACGGTTTTTTAATTTCATAAAATAATATTCTTCAGTACGATCTAAAAGCGTCTTTTTAGAACATATTAAGATTTTTTTTTAAAATAAGGCTGTTGGTTTTTAAAATTAACACTCAGATCCCCAAGAATAAGTTAAATAAAAACAAAAACCGACCAATCACTTGTATTAAGATAATCTTGGTTCGACAAGGTTGAATTAATTACCTTCACCGTAGTAACAGTAGTAATTACTGCTTCAATCGTCATCTCATTATTTTTTTCATTTGTCATGCAATAAGTGCTTGAAGAAATTGGATTCTATTGTACAAAAACCAATTATCGTGATTGTCTTCTCTGAACGATCTTAAAGTCAGCCACGACTCACGATTCACGTGCATTGATAAATTATTAATCGATTTATTGATAATTGACTGTAAGAAAAACTAGACCTAGGACAAAAGTATGTCATCTAGTAATATAAAAATAGTGGGATAATGACGTCATTAAACTGCAACACAATCGTGAAACAATTGAAATATACCATTTAGATGCACATCAAAATTCCAAGGCAAATATTTTTATACAAATCTGAATAAGAAAATGTACTACCCAATTAAAAATATCTAGTAGCCATACCGTTGAATATAATTAAATATTTTTTGTGTACAATCTGCTGACAAATAAATTTATTATTTAAAATAGTACGAATTACAACTGTTTAGAATAAAATTATCCGGGATTATAAATTAACGATAATTAATTCTTTAAGTAGAGGTCGCCACTTTGTTTCTACGAATTATTCTTCTACGCGAAACGAATTAATTTGGAGCAGTAATTAAATAAAAAAAACAAATTAATTGAATTACAGCGTCTATAATTCTTTATAAGATCTAATTTTGCAGTTGATATAGAATCAAGAAGCGTAGAGCAGAACTGCAGAAGAATATCTTTCGGACGTGCCTTTTTTGAGACCGAAATATTTCCAGTAGTTTTTGATACCTACGACATAAGTTTTAGATCTTAATACTTGAGTAACTATTAAGTGTATGTTATTTATTACATACATACATAAAAACTCACGCCTTTATCCCAGAAGGGGTAGGATGAGGCGCTACCAGGACACCCACATTTCGCCTTGTATTGTTCCTATCGCCATGTCAGGCACAAATTCCTGACTCCGGTCTGATAATGAATAGAAAAATCCAATATCACTTTGCCCCACCAGGGATTCGAAACCGAGACCTCAGCTTTATAATACAGTAGTACAACTAAGCCACCGAGGCAGTTTAGAAATAACACGTGTCAAATGTGTTTAGATCATAACAAACAGACTTTCATTGTTGTCATATATGTACATTTGTTGATAAATGATAGTCATTATGCTCTACAGTTAGCAACCGTGAGAAACACCCACATTACCATGATATGTACAATCAAACGACCATTATTTACATAGATGACGTGAGAGGATTATTCGCGGAAATGTATACTATTATTAAACAAGAGGATTTGTTTGTTTGTATTTATATCAAACTATTAATCGGCTACCGATGAGCACAGGAGTCCCGAATGTCCAAAAACCGGTACCTATAATATGAAAGTGATTATTTATGGAATTACTTCTGTAAGGGACAACTACTGAATCGATATTTTAAAATGCTCACAAAGGCGCAAAGACCGAATCAACAGCCACACCCATATTTCTGGCTTCAGATTCGAAACCTGATTCACGTAGTTTTCGCGGTGCATCTCGAACCTGCGTCCTCACGTTTCACAACCATCGTCTTTTGATAACATGAGCGCAAAATGCTAACAGCGGTAGTGATGCGTAAAATGACCTGTATTGTGACGTCACTGGTACTGTTACCATTCATTGTTGACTTCAAACAATGTAGCATAAAATAAACCGTTCCGACAAATTGACAACAATACACCTGTTGGTACGTGCAGTACAGTCCCGATATACTATCTACCGGGTTAGAACTTAGAGGTAATTATTTGTAGCCGCTCAACACGATTATGTCGATCTGTTCGAAACTTAATATACACAGGGGGTCACTCTACGATCCGAAACGAAGTTCGGACTACGTTCGACGTCCGAAGTTATAAGTTTTCCACTTTTAAAAATCAACACTATTTTTTATATCACTTATCATTCACAGCGAACTAAGTTTATGGTTGCGACGTACGATAGAAGATCCGAACATTTTGTGTAGTACCTAGGCACATTCGTACAATTTTTTGTGCGACCTTCGACATTCGTGCTTCATTTCAAATTATAGAGTAACTCCCAGGTTGAATTCGCAACGCGATGCACATGCGAGGCTTGACTATGATTTTCCATAATTGTGCAAACCTCATACCACTACGAATACATTGTCAACACCTACAGGATCTAATAAGTAGCACTACGTAGTCTTATTGAGTTAGTCAAGAAGTTACGACATCCCTCCTTCTCCTACGAATTTCCTGTGCAATTTTAGTGATAGTTTCATGCCAAGTTGAGGAACTTTTTCGAGCTGTGGTTCTTCTATCAATCAAGGAAGTAGTAACAGCTACATTTCCATCGCCACTGATAAATGTTTTGTCCGCATAATTGTTATATTTTGGGATCTCGTATATTTTACCATATTATTACATTGAATAACGCGTACGTGCGTAGTTGAATTTGTCGGTGTATTATGATGATAATAACTTCACATTTGGCTAGATTACCAATTCAAATATTTTTGCACGTTTCTTCCTCACTATATGCGAGTTGAAAAGCCTTGTCATATTAATAGTCACACCGCCTTTGATGATGTTATCGCTATTCCGGCCGACAAAGGACTACTTGCAAAAATGCTGACTTGAATTCCGACTTGCAGAAACGAGTCACGATTCAAGATGGTAAAATAAGATACCACAAGCGTGTTGTGATAGAACTTTCACAAAAGTATTCTTGGTAGATCAAAATACTATATTGTTATAACGTAGTTACTAACTTTTACAAGGAATTTACTTTAGGAATATAATTGGTGACTTCTATTCTATTGTATATATTCCAGGCTGTAGGTCCGTAGGTTTGATCCAAAGCTTTCTCTACCAGTTAAAGTACCTACTGCCACGTCGAAACTGATGTTTGCGGGACCAACAAGTATTTGTTTCGGGTCCTGTTGTTTTGAAAACCTGTTATTTTGAAAAGTCTCTCTAGTTTCTGACAATCGCAACACAAGACATGTATCTTTTAGGACAATGTGTGTGTTTCTAGGTTGTATTCATTTATTATTTTTACCAACAAGGTCCACAGAAATTTTAAAATATTGTCATAGTCTACAAGCACAGACGGGCGCCCGCACTCACCCGCGATGACGTCAGCCAGGCCGCTGCGGAGGGAGTAGTTGGGCAGCCACTGCAGGATGGGCACCCGTCGCATCAGTGTCTTGGTGGAGCAGCACGCGCGCGCCCTCTTCACCACATCTCTCCGCCATCCCTCCCGGTTCCTCTTGGTGAACGCGCTGCCGGGGTAAGCTCCGTTGGAGTCTGGATGAAAAAAAAACAAATATGTCAGATAGCCAATATGTAGATATGCAAGATTATGCCTACTTTAAAATTATTTTATCTGGTTTATCTCAGCATGTTACCAACATTTTAACGAAGCTACTGGGTATTTGAATGAGTATACAGATTATGTATATTAAATAAGCGATGGTGCAGGAATTAAAAGGTTAGCCAAAAATGGGTTTTAATTACGAAATTACTTTCAGTGTCGACATTAAATTCATTTCTTTCACAAATTTTCAGTAGCTACATATCTTTCCAGTGAATTTTTTTCTTGGGCAATAAACATAAACAATATGTATAATTCACATTCTGATGACTATCCATCCTTACTTCGAAGTTGAACTAAAAGCTCTTCTTCGATAATTATACCTTCGTCAATACATAAGCTCTTAAGCCCTAACCCGATTAGCTACCGGATATCGTAATACGGCCCACCGTTCACCAGGCCCTGAGGGTCAAGGGTGCTCACAGCTGCCGAGCGCGGCGTGACAGGTTTCCCAACCCAGGCCATTGGCATCGCACGCTGACGTCATAGCTTACATGTTAGTGTTTGGCCAAATAATGAATATGTAAATAGTCTGTTTTGATTGATTTTGTGTGTTTTGACGTTGCCTACTTTTATATGTATTGTGTATAAATGATACGATCATGCCTAGGGTTCCGCAAGGAATAATTTATATATATTTTTATTTCGCTGTGTTGCGTGTATTACTTCATATTTTTCCAAGTATTATTACTTTGATTTTGATAGCTCAAACATTGTACATTAAAATCAAGTTCTCAGGAGGTTGAGTCTTAAATATTTTTATGCAATCATATTTTACTGTTACAGATATTCAGAAAAAAAACTCCCTAAATTGATTAGAAGATAGAAACATTTAATTCGTCGATATTTTCGACTTCTGCCGCAGAACAACAAATGATTATAGTTCAACTCTATGAGCTTAATATTAACATATGATGTAATTGGTGATATAAGTATTCAAACTAGTGTAATAAATTATGCTAATTTAGGAATAATTTACGCACGTAGTTTGCAACTTAAATGGAGAGGCATCAATACAAAACAAAATAGTAGGATACCGATAACTCATTCGCTCCCGATCAAAGCCGAATCAAAACATATTTGTAAATAAAAGCCGTCTATACAGCCCGAACGCTTTTTATTAACAAAAAAACAAATTACCAGGCGTCGTATTATTCACTAAAATCGATGAAAGCCTGAACCGTGTCAGAAACAATAAACAAGTGTTAATAACAAGAGAATATATTAATTAGCGTGAAATCACAACAGCTGTGTTGTTCTGGTGGTAACTGCCAACTGCTAATGAGTCGCGTTATAATACCGCATATTTTGATGATTGACGTTTGTTCCATATCAGCAGGTTTTGTATGTACTTTGCAAGTTTATGTCTAATATTGGGTACAGTTTCGACACTTCAATGATAGAAAGACATCGTTAAAATACTTGGGAACCTTAGTTTTGAACAATAAATGCATCGACACAATACAAATTATAACTAAGCTACATCATTGAGGAATGCAAAGTCCGCGAACCCGCACTAGGCCAGCGTGGTGGACTACATGGTCCAACCACTCTCAATCGTACTTTCGATTGTAGAGGAGGTGGTCCGTGCCCTGCAGTGGGACGTATATGGGCTGAGACAGATACAGACATCAATCAGCAACATGCAAAAAATTAAGTCATGTTGCGTCGACTCCGTGTAAGTGCAAGATAAGGCCAAGCATAAGAGAAATACAAAACAAAACAACTTACCGAACGTTCTATCAGTAAAAAATATATTGTTAATCAGAGTCTGAGATATAGGCAAAGGCGCTGACGGCAACATTCAAACATGTACGTATTTTGAAGCCTTGACAGATTTCGATATTTTGGTCATTATACGTAGCGTTACCAAGTGAGACAAATAACTCTGATTTATCTGTTTGTGGTTTACATGTGGGGAGTTTTGCCCAATGATGCTTCATTAAATGTTACAAAACGATGTTTACCACCTATGTATGTGAAGAATTCTCTTAGAGTTTCCTTCCTCGTGATAATATTCCGTTTATAATTATTTATAAGTTGGTTGTCATAATAAGTCCATTGTTTCCTTCGACTGCAATGTATTGTTTTTCTATTGTACCTATTGATTCATTACTAGGTGGGTCGACTCTATAAATTCGAATCTAGAAAAGCGATCGATAAAATCTAGAATCCCTGTGTTGCAATAGATTTTAAAATTTCACCTGTACATGTTATTACTTAAATAAACTCACGCTTTTTTACCAGAAGGGGTAGGCAGTGGTACTCTACCAGGACACCCATATTTCGCCTTGTGTGTTCCCACAATGTGATAGGGGGCGAGCCTATCGCCAAATCGGGCACAAATTATTAGAAAATTCCACTGTCACTTTGCCCGACCCAGGATTCGAACCCGACGCCTCAGCCTTGTCATCGTACCGTAGTACAACTGTGCCACCAAGGCATTATTGTTATTGATATTTAAAAATACTGGGAATGTAGTGATAATTATTGTTACAGCTTTACTGGGGTTCGAGAATAGGTGAAAAACAAATAACAAAATGCATTCTGTATAGGGATACAAATTACTCGGAAATTACAGAAATAAATCTGTTCGATTACCTACAGCACTGCATACACTGACAGGCCTTATTTAAAGCTATAATTATTGTAATAAAATATGTTATTTATATGTTCCTCTCGTCAATTTCTAGCTCTATGGCCTACAATTTATAGATTTTAAAATGAGTTGGCATATTTGGCTTGCTAAATAAACTTTTGTTATTTAGGTACCTACCTAATACACACAAAACAGTTCACCTAAAATCTAGAACTAGCTAAAAAATTAATTTAATTATTTGAAAGTCCCCACGTTTCAGCGGAATGGCCGGCGAGCGTTACATTGCAAATCAAAGTTTCAAACAATCGACTGTCGACAATAGATTTAGTACAACGCCATTGTATTATCACTCGCGGCAGTCGTTTGCAGTGCCCAAAAACGACTTGCAATAGTTATAATTATTTAAGTATTGAGGTATTAACGATTTTAAGAACTGGCTCTATCTTTAATTTTCCTGTTGGAGGCTATCTTTGAAACATAAAAGCGCTGTTTCGACTTTTATACGTATCAAATATTGTGTCGTTGATAATTGCAGAATTGAAACATCGGTATATTGAAATATGTAAACCAAAAACTCCACGATACTCCACGGATTTTATCTGTAAAAGTTTTATTCGAACCTGTAAACTTTCGAAAATATTCTTCAAGACATTTCTTGTTCTCGTAACTTCCAGACCCGAAATAAATATTGATGTATTATATTAATACCGCACAAATTTTTGTCTCGTTTCGTTGCCAGCTTCGTAACCAACTGTTTCGCAAAATATGTGTAAAATCAAGCATAGGTGTTTATATCCGCTATCCTCTTAAAGCTTGTACGGAATGGACACGCACGATTGCCCCGTTATCGCCACAAGTCACAACAATTATTATTGGTATAGGCTAGCGACGTCGCGGACGACCACCTGTATCCTGTGGAGTGACCCGCTTTACTTCAAATACCAAATAAATGCTATTTGTATTGAATGAATAGTTGTATTTCATTTCAAATATTTTTAAATGTTTACTTTTATATGAATAGTGGCTGGTTTAGCTTTGAACTTAAGTTATCTTGTATTTTAACTATAACTTACACCGCGTTTTGCGACTGCGATAATTTTTAAATACTTATCAATATTATTTTAATACTTATTTTTACGGCCAATAATAAATGTATGATAAGCGTGACTTTACTACTGAAATTATTGCGTATTCATGTAAGTA
This sequence comes from Deilephila elpenor, assembly GCA_949752805.1. Classification (NCBI taxonomy): domain Eukaryota; kingdom Metazoa; phylum Arthropoda; class Insecta; order Lepidoptera; family Sphingidae; genus Deilephila; species Deilephila elpenor. Next base: position 14,805,356 of record OX457103.1, on the reverse strand, counting down.
CTTGGATATTTTCCATTGCCGATAAAATACGCGATACAATTAACAGTGAAATTACGAACTTAGAATGTTTCTCGTTTGTTTTGTCAGTACGGCGCGCAGTAAAACATAGCTGCATAAAAGCATTTGGCCGAGCTACCATGAAAAAGAAACTGATAATTAAGGAGTTGCATCCGAGCGCGACAAATTCAATGAAAAGGCTTTGCCCAGCAGTTGGAATTAACGGGCTTATAACAATAATGAATGAAAATTAGTAAGCTGGCAAGTAAATTACACTGCATTTAATACATTAATATATTGATAGCCTATATAATGCCTCTGATAAATTAAACGGTACATGAAACAGTTTTTGTCAGAGTGGTCTCCAAGGCACGATGTCGCCATTTGGAAATCAGTTCGTGCTCTCACGTTTTGTGTTATGAGCGACTAGTTTCATTCGGTCTAGATGTTTAGCGCTGTTTCAGTGCTGCAACTGTACCTCACTCGTGCTAGCTTTCTAAATTCCTATGTTCCCTGCTTGTAATTGATTTCTTTACATTAAATACTCCGAAGAAGTTCATTACACGGATCATTTATTAAATGGAGTTGGTGATAGAACATTCCTAACTGTTGGAATAGTGACCATTTTATGCAACGGTTGAAAAACCCATCATAATTACATACCCAGTATTACAAATTTTGGTTCCAGCGTATGTATATTTGATTTTTAGCAAGCAAATTTTGTTCATCCCTGAGAGACTGTTACATCATGATGGTAAGTGAGAAGGCTACTTCATTGGAGGCCGAGATTACATCTACAGAATATATTCGTTTCGGATGCATGTTTTGGGACATTGAGAACTGGGCTGTAGTTTTTTATGGCTGTAACACTAGGCACATACTTTATTTTCGGTTCCAAAGTAACATAGTTTTGATGTATGCCGTTAATTCATGTCTTTATAAGAAACAACCGATAAAATATGTAAATACGTTAAGATGAATCAAAGCTTTCACCAAATATAACAGACACACATTAACAACCGAATGACACACATAAAAATCCACATGGCTTCAATAATAAGAATGTTGACATAACAAGCGCGTTTCTCAAACGTTATACAACACTATTGAACGATTGTTTATATCGTTTATGTGACAAATGGTGAAAAAATCCACGCGGGAGCCTACAGCGCGGCGGCGGCTCACACAAACCTTTCAAATGATTAGCATAAGAAAGTTCGAGTATAGCAAAAATACAATACAAGCGAAAGGCTGTGTGACCTTGTTTTCGAACCAGCGTTTGACATCTTAATTATGCTTATTATTGTCGAAAAGTATGGTTAAACGAATAGAATGAAACAATATGAATAGAGATTTTGGTTCTACGAAGCCCACTTTGAAATTTTCGATCTTATATTACTTAGCACATTAACGGACTAGAGCCTAACTCTTAGAAATTTTAGAGGAGACCAGTGCACAGCCTGGAGCCGTTTGTCAATTGTAGATCAATATTAAAACAATTGACATAATTTGGCCAATTAATTTCAGAAAGAAGATTGCAAGTATAGATAGAGCAGCTTTCTAGTCAAATAGGTATGTGTCTTTGTAACAAAATTTATGGTTTATTTTCGACTCATACAGCAATAGCAGGAATGTGCATTACAAATAAAATTCTGCAATTGTTAATTTGTGTCATTGCACTCTACACTTCAGGAATAAATACGCGAGTGCTTATTTCAGAATTTAGATAGAACTGATTACTTTGTTTTCACGTGAATTTGTAATTACGGCATTAATTGTTTCTGTGTGTTTGCCTTACGCCAACTCTCAATTGGCCAGGGTGGTGGACGATGGCCTTACCCCTCTTAATTGTAGACGACGCTAATTGATTTATCTGTTGTACTTGAGCGAGTTACTATACATGGTTTTGCACTATATTGAACACCAGTCGCAATATATCCTACTCTATGAAGATATTTTAAAAATAACACATAATATTTTCATTAAATTCCTTAGCGTCATGTCAAATAACAGACGGCACTTCATCACCTCTGTGGGTCGAGAACATTCCACATTGTTATATGTTGTTTGTTTACAATGGTTCATCATTGTTATTTAAAATATACAAAACTCGTCTGCTGTTTGTGTGGCGTGGTGTGAAAATCATTCCGCGAATGATACTACCGAAGGATAACCATAAATATTAGTAGACTTTTATAGATTATTAAGCAAAGATGTAGATAATCTTATGGCATAGTCACTGCTGCCTGTAATCACCCTACAAAATAACATCATTTCTATGGATGAAAGGGGAGAAAAAAGGGTGGAAGGAAATAAGTAAGGGCTCCAGCTCGATACAATAACCTATGATTTTTGGCATTTAACCATAAGAACAACAGCATATCGCTTCGACAGCCTCGACAGTTGTATAGACACCGCCTGTGAAACGAGAGGCCGCGGGTTCGATTCCCGCACCTAAGCAAATATTTGTGAGACCGAAAAGTCTCTCGTAGATCCTGATACCCACAAAAATTCGATATTAGTGAGGGGGCTACGTATGTGATTGTTGGGTGTATTTATTTATTATTATTTACAATAACCTACGTTTTTTGATGACCATATTACTTTATACAAAGGCTGGCAAAGATGTCGGTACGTTAATGATCTAGGTTCGGTATTACTCTTATAGTTCCCCACCTGACTTCACTTGACGTCTGACATTTGCAGAGATGCCTCGATAATTTTCCTACAATGTTGTGAGTGGTTTTAGATTGGATTCAAGCAATATTAATGGCGTGTGTGACATGTGAAGGCACAAGCAAAAACTAATTTACAATTAGTTGGTTGTTCGCGTCATTATAGGCTAATAAGATTTTAATTCATGGGATGACATGTTATTCAATAGACTTTAATTAAAAATGCTCTGTATTCGTGTTATATTTATGTTAGTTTTTTTATTTTCTAAGCTCGCGTATTATACACCCATTTTACTTGACTAGTTCTTCAGCGTTGTCTACACCTATCAATATTTTTTTATAAATACACCCAACAGTCACATAGTCCTGACCCGACACTCAGATCGAGTCTTGCATCGTGGGTATCAGAAGCTACGAGAAACTTTTCAGTCTCACAAACACCCAGACCCGAAATACCCGTGGTTCACACAAATATTTATTTCGTGCGGGGATCGAACCCGCGGTCTCTCGTTTCATAGCCGGCGTCCAAGCAACTGCGGCACTAAGGCTGTAATTTAGAAAAAAAAGAAATTATATTATTTATTTTCTACATAAAATGAGCACATTGTCGACACGCAGTCGAGCGTATACAACAGGTTTTATTTTATATCGCTTCCTGATACCGCACTCAGATTAAATGTATTTACTTTTTGTTATTTATGTAAAAATAATAAAATATTTTAAGTAATTGAATTGCATCATGCAAAAAATCACGGAAACTCAAGCAATTACCAATTACGTTATAAAAGATCTACATTGAAATTATTGAAATGTGACATGTACAACGTTATTTTTAGTAAACTAAATACCGGAAAGTAGTTAAGGATCAATAGCACATTCTTTAGCACTAATTTTTAACGTACGTTATATTTTTTATTTTATCCCAAAAACACTTTTGTCAAGCTTATTCATTAATAAAAATCAGGCGCGTGTCGGTCGCTCCCTGATAAAACTACAGACGGCCGGTACAAGTATACCCATTACCTAGTTTATTGCTGCCACATTGTCGTGGCCTAAAAAACGTGGTTGCTACTGATAATAATAATAAATAAATACACCCAACAGTATAGTTCTGACCCCACACTAAGATCGAGTCTTGTGTCGTGAGTATCAGAAACTACGAGAGACTTTTCGGTCTCACAAACTCCCAGACCCGAAACAAATACCTGTGGATCACACAAATATTTATCTCGGTGCGGGGATCGAACCCGTTGCCTCTTGTTTCACAGCCGGCGTCTGACCAACTGCGCTACGGAAACTGGCGAATCACCCTGCAACATATTATCACGAAAATGCCACCTTCCACATCACGGCTAAGTTAATAAACTCTTATGTATAAAATATCTTCCTATTATAAAAAGTTATTCCACAATAAAGATACTGCTTTAATTACAGAGATTTTTTGCGTGCATACGAAGACTGCATATTAACATATTCTTGCGGATAGCAAAACCGGTTGTAATCTAGGAACTGTTGCTTCAGAATATATTACTTAAAACTAGAATTAATTCTGCGAACTCTATTTACATAGAAAACCATTGATATCTCAGCTATAATGGTAAACACTTCCTGCATTCTTAGGTTCTATAGGTATAAATAGCACAACAATAAGAAAATATTAATTATGTAATACAGATTTGAGTGATGGCATTGTTGCAAACACAACGAAATGCTAATGTTTGTCTTTATTTGATTTTCATTTCGATTGCATCTATTTTTAATCGACTTCAAAAAAGGAGATTATCAATTCCACTTTTGTTTTTGGATTAGTCTATCTAACACGTGTGACAAATTTCATAAATGTATGTATGTTTGTCCACGCATATCTCAAAAAGTTTAAGTCGGATTTCAAAAATTACTTTTGAGTTGGATAATGTATAGATAGTCCCACTTAGTTGCAGTGTAAGTTTCATCCAAATCGATTCAGTAGTTTTTGAGGTAGAGCAGGGGTGTCCAGTCCAACCTTTTTCAGTCCGCAGCGCATATACACGTTAATAATTTATCTCGGCACCCTAATCTATCTAGCTGGTTGAAATGAACAATGATTCAGAGTAGGTAAACAGGCATAAAACTTAAAAAACACAGAGAGATTATTTTTTTTGTGGCGCCCGGCCCCCCTCTACTTTCAACGGCGCAGCACAGCAGGGCGCACACTTTAGGACACCATGAGTAAAGTTTGTATCATTCACTAGAAAAACGTGTAGATAGTTTTAACAAATAAATAATAATAAGAAAATAGTTTTAATTGCATACTGTTATAGAAATTTTAAAACTTAAGAAATAAAAAAATATTTTAAAAACAATTCAACCGACTTTACCCGCATAGTTCGTAGATGTTATGTAGGTTATAGTCGTACAGCTGGTACCGAGCTCAAAAAAATAGTTGGCATATTTAAATATTTTAGAATTTTAAAAGATTTTTTTTATTTATCTCTTTTTAATTACAGTTTTGAAGTCGGTTTATCATTTAAATTATTATTTTTGTAAATGATGACTACTTATTAATTATTAAATTATTGATTTCTTAGTATGAGGTATGTATATTTTTAGTACGAGTGTGATTTTGAAAGTTTAAAGTTATTAGAAATCTACCAACACAAAATGCGATAGTAATGCACCGAGCCCTAAGGTTTAACAACCGTTCAAGACAGAAGACGCTATTGCGCAGTTATGGGGCAGGATGAATGCGGGACTGATTTTATTTTTTACGGCAAATAAACCTACGCAATTATGCGATAAGACCGCATTTCTATAATGAATGTTTTTAATATTTCTACATATCGCTGTAGAAATCTTTAAAACTATAATTATTCTGTAAACTAGACACTTTGAGACTAACGAAAATGAATTAAAAGAAACCTTAATTTAAATCACATGGCGCAGTTAGTTAAAACGCCGCCTGTGAATGGAGAGGCTGCGGGTTCGAACCCGGACCGGAACAAATATTTGTGTGAACCATTGGTATTTGTTTCGGGTCTGGGTGTTTGAGAGACCGAAAAGTCTCTTGTAGTTCCTGATACCCACGACACAAGACTCGATCTTAGTGTGGGGTCAGGACTATGTGTGTGACTGTTGGGTGTATTTATTAATTAATTTAAATTCGTGTCGCTACCCTTATTAACCAACTCCAAACTATTAATTTAACAGCTATTTCATATGTATTTAAGAGGTATTTATTGTATACGGGTGCTTGGTTTGATAGTCAAAGGTCGATGAAGCACGCTTGACTGCACACACGGCGGTACCCACTACCTGCATGTGTGTTGTCGAGTGGAGACAAGGCCAGGGCCACGCCGTATTGGGTTACCAAAGTAATGCAAATAATACCGAATATAACTGTATCCATTTACTTCACGGGGTTGGCGAAGATTTTTATGTATAGTATTACCACAATATAAAAACACGGATTACGCGAATTTCGAGTTATAGCATTTTTCTCTCTGGGTACCTACCTACCTACTTCTTAGGAATACTCAAGAAAAAAGTCTGAGACTGCATCACGGGGCACGCACAAACATATTCGTAAAAAATAAATAAGCCACTGCCTCGGTGGCGTAGTTGTACTACGGTACCATTACAAAGCTGAAGTCTCGGGATTCGATCCCGGGTCGGGCAAATTTGGATTTTTCTATTCATTATCAGTCCAGAATCAGGAATTTGTGCCCGATATTGCGATAGGCTCCCCCCTATCACATCGCGGGACAGAATATACAAGGCGAAATGTGGGTGTTCTCGTAGCACATCTGCCTACCCCTTCTTGGAAAAAGGCGTGAGTCTATGTATGTATGTATGTAAATAAGCCATGAATTAAGTTTGATACTCGAGTTTAATTTACCATCCAAAAATAAAAACAATATTTGTGTTTTCTAAACAAACTCTTTATTATATCTTTAAGAATGTATTCCGTAAATAAAGATTGTTATTAAACTACATTGTGTTTGTAATACTTGTGATAAATTACCATAAACACTAGGGTAACATAAATAAACATCTGCACGTAACGACAACTACAACTGTAAACATTCAAAGGAAAAGCAACATTTATCTAATAACTCATCTAGAGTTATTTCATTATTTTTATTTGTACCTACATTTCCTATCATCACATATGCGTTCCAAGACCGGGGAAAGCCTTATATGATTGAACTATAGAACGAAACAGTAGCTAGAAGCAAAGATTAAATGTTACAGTCAGATTTAAAACCTATTTTAGTTTTCGAATGTTTTGTCTTCTTCGCTCAAACTGAATTCTAAAGTCGTTCGAAAGGGACAACACATTCGATAAGCAAAAAAGGTTTTAAATCTGTCTATGAATAAGGCCGTAAATGCCTTAATGACTAAGTGTAAGAATCATAAACGGAACCTGTCATTTTCTACTGTACCTGGCTTCACGTCTACCTCCTTTAAACAAATAAACATCAACATAAAAATAAATTCAAATGATTGCCAAGCCCACAAAGAATATTTATGTACAACATCGGCCATTATATTATTGAAAGTCAAATCCAATCATATAATGCGTTGCAGCACTAATGCATTCGATAAGAAGTAAAGAAACTACCGGCTCGAGCGAAATGCTTCGTGTATTAATGAAGTAACATTGGACACACTTACGTGAAGAAACATCGATATAATTCTATAATGTAGATGTAAAAACAGAGGACAAAAACCCGGCGAAGGTGTAGAAGGAAGCGCCAGTTGGTTGGTCGCCTTGACAGTTCGATTAGATGAGGGAAAAAAATTAATTAACCTCTTACTAAGCGATCTCAGGAAATTGAGATATCGTAAAAAGTATACTTTTTAAATTGTGATGAACTTAATTCATCTGATTTGCATTTTTGAGCACCTAGGACTCTAAGAAATCAATTTCTTTTTCGTTTCTAGTGTTTGATGGAGTCATTCCAATCGTCAAAACAAGGGTCCTGGTATTGAGTTTAATGACCTTATCTGTTTTGCCTTTCATATTTTAGAATCTTGATACAAAAACTCAAACGTTAATGGCAGACACTGGATGCATTCAGTACTTGCCTTTTCGAGTCACTGTGGATATATTTGAGGGGACGGCTATATTCAGCTAGTATCTGAAAACGATGGTGATGTAAAATCCTACTATCTGATAAGTTAAGACTCGCCAATAACCATAATTGAGCCAATCCGTTGGACTTAGGAACAATCATCACATACTTTTATTATGAAGCCATTAAACTATGCTCAGTGCTTCGTATGAGACATATAAGGGTTAATACAGTAATCTCATTAAGCGTTATAAGTGCAACGCAAGAGATGACCAAATTCCTTATAAAGAGTAGAAAGGCAAACAGGCAGACAGCCTCACAAATAGCTACCGGACATCGGGGCTCCGTACTTGGACCGATTTATATAATTCCACTTCATTAGTGTCATGAGTGGTTTTAATATAGAATTCTAGCCTTCGTGGTGTTTCGTAATATCGAATGAGGGTTTGACAATGATTGATGATCAAGCGAAAGCGGCTCTTCAAACGATGACTATATATTCATAAAAGTAGTTGGTGCTTTGCTAGGTGGACGGACGACCTGGTTATGGTCGTCGGATGGCTGGTAGGACGTCGCTGAGGTAGGCTGCTTTCAACAGCTCGATGTGGAGATCTTTGGGGAGCACTATGTTACGCAGTGGAATTGCTGTGGCTGAAGAGAAAAAGAGCGACATGCTTTGACGGACTTTGACGATGAAAATGGATGAGAGAAGAGACGGGAAATTGGAGCGTTGTTTTCGAAACTAATTGTAATATGCAACGCGACATCAACCTTGCTTTCATGTATTTTTTGTCTGTTTTGCGAGATAGAGCTCGACCATTTTATGCTGCAGACAATATTTACGTTACAGTATAATAATAACTATTTTGAATTTTCGGTCTCACAAACACCCAGACCCGAAACAAACCTGTGGTTCACACAAATATTTGTCTATTATAATCGGAATCGAACCCGCGGCCTGTCGTTTCACAGGCGGCGTCTAACCAACAGCGCCACGGAGGCTGTCAATCTAACATTACGGAAGCCTTATTTACATCGGCGTCACCAGGTAGCCCTCTGACCTCTCATTGTTTGCCGGTCGCGGGCATCATCTAATTAGCTGGATGGTCAGTAATTATTCAATCGCAGGTAATTGCAGTAACGCAGTGCAAACACTAAGCATGACCATGCACGTGCAGTCACACGAAGTTGCAACATCACTTTCACAACTCCTTACACTGATAGATTTGAGTGAATGATTAGATTTTTATTATTTATTTTATTCGTATGTAAATTATACTATAAACTGATGCCTTTTTCCCAGAATGGGTAGGCAGAGGTGCCAGGACACCCACGATTCGCCGAAATTAATATTTGATGAAGTTAATAAAAAAAACGATAACATGATCCACGATTATACATAACAGGTACATATCTAGCCTTTATTTAGCTGTACAAATCATAACCTGAGCGATACGTTAAACTACATCGAAATATTCCCCACATACATTTGTAAGAAATAAATAACTATATATGTATAAGCGTAACTGCTAATTAATAATTCCTTTATCGTAATAAGGACGACGAGCGAACCTTCAGAAGGCGATCAACTTAAAATAACTGTCGTAACGGTGTCTATAGCTGTGCAGTTTAATAAGGTATCATTGGTCAAACTAAATTGGACATGTAAACAAACATTCGAATTTTTATAACCGTGAACCACGCGTTTTATGGATACTGTGACAAACATATAACTGTTAATTTGATATGACGTTTTGTATAGCCTCAATTTTAATTTTCTAATATGAACAGTAAAGTATAAGTCTCGAGCTTCAATTCCGGTTTGATATAAACTTTCTGCATGTAAAAACATAGTTGCCGGAGTTTGCCATGAAGTCCGCGGCTTGTAAAGATTAACAGCCTTTGTGGAGCAGTTAGTTAGACGCCAGCTGTGAAACGAGAACCTGCGGGTTCGATCCCGACCCCGAGATAAATGATGTGCAATCCACAAGCATTTGTTTCGGGTCTGGGTGTTTGTGAGAACGAAAAGACTCGCAGTTTCTCATACCCACAACTCAGTGCATGTATCTTAGGGTGAGTTAGGATTATGTACGTGAATGTTAAATTATTATTATTATTATTTACATTGCATTTACGCTAATCTCCCAAAGTTTGGGGAGTACACCAAAGTACCGTACTTTTGGTCAAAGTACTTTAGTATTTTGATATGGTGCCTTTTCAGTCTATAGAGAGGAAATTCCGGACAATTCTGCATGTGTTGAGTATGATAGCTTTCTGTAAAAGTATGTAGGTGAGTGGATGGATGTGTAGTGTCTTTAGGCTTGTGTGCAGTGTTACTAATATTTAGGGATCGTCCAGAAACAAGGTATTACGCTCACTAATTGATCAGCCAAATGTAGATATCGGCATAAATATTCACTGTTTTATATTTAACTGTTGTGGTCACAGTCTTAGAAAGGTCTGCCTATATCCTGCAGTGGCGGGACACATACTGATATTACAAAATAACGAGATTTAAAATACACTTCATACATAATATGACTCATTATTGGTCCCTACTTCGTGGAAATTATGATTACATATGCGGAAGCATTTGTAACTTGCCAAACAATAATGAAGTTACAAAACCTGCTCATTGACTAATTAATTCTAGGCAGATAAAGCAATAGGACTGTTAACCTAGCAAGCGGCATGTGCGGTGTGCCTCGTTGTTATGGAAAACGATCTCGATTTATCTATAATAGACCGTGAAATTAAGAAAACATAGGCGCTTCGTCTGTCACTCATTATTCCAAGTGCGTAGTGGTCTGCTGGTAAAAAACTATACGCGGTATGCCGAGACAGTGTCGCGGGTTCGAATCTCAGCGCACATTTAAAAGTCCCGAGAAAGTCAAACATCGCAAGAAATCCTGCGTACCAGGGAGGCCTTCATAAGAATTTCTATAGCATGTTATTTCTGTATTTTCGGGGTCATGTGTATTGATACACAATTACCACATATTTCAACAGTGAAGGACAATATCGTGAGCAACGTACATACCACAGAGATCTTTACAATTTTGAAAGCCTCCGTGGAGCAGTTGGTTAGACGCCGGTTGTCAAACGAGAGACCGAGGGTTCGATCCTCGCACCGAGACAAATGTTTACGAGACTGAAAAGTCTCTCGTAGTTCCTGATACCCACGACACAAGGCTCGATCTTAGTGTGGGTCCTACAAGGTCAATATTAGTCCAAAGCCGTCTTCAACAAAACGTGGAAAATATGTAATGGTTCTAAATCATAGATGTATTGTTTACAAGCGATGAATAATGTTATGGTAGGACTCGTCATCGAGTCATCTTTAAACAAGTGTTTATTCACATTCAGCCTGCGTGTTATGGAATCTTGACTGTTCAAATAACATTTTACAGTAGAACGCCGATTATCCGAAGTAATTGGGACCGGGGTCGATTCGGATAATCGGATATTGCCTGGTAATAAAGAACTGTCACACATACAATAAACTTTATTATTTTTAACAAATACAGTTCTACAATAACACTTGAACATCTCGATCAGAGTAAGTTGCAACCCCATCAGGCCTTTAAAAAATACAAAGTATTAAAATTACTTGGTTTTAATTTTTTTATATTTCGCTTCGGACCTATTCGGATAATTGGCGATTCGGTTAATCGGCGTTCGGATAATCGGCATTCTACTGTACTAATGTTTGAACACTTTGATTTTTATCGTATGCTAAGGGATTTAATAATAATCCGAGTGACCGCTTGGTTTCTTATTAATCGGAATTGGATTAGGAAATATTTATTCAAAATTCTATTTTGTAAACTTAACAGCTACCATTGTCGAACAAAACGACTTAAAAGCCTGCTTTCGCCTGTTTAAAACAAAACTTATGCATTATACTGATGCCCGAGACCGTGTATGGTATTAACGGATATTGAAATGCGTCCGACTGTAAATCGGTGAATGTGGCATGTCCTATTGTACGTTGTATTCTCTTTTACATACGTTTTATAGAAAATGCTGATTCGATATTACTGCGTTGAGGTTTATTTGAACCATATGCCCGCACATATCATATCCCACACAACATAAAAAAGATAATACGTCAAAAGACTTACTGGAATAAATAGAAGCGCAGGTAGCCTTGTGGCAGGCAAGACACGACTCCTTCCCGTCCAGGTTCAGCGACAGCGTGGGGGTGAGACTGGGCCGCGGACACAGCTTGCAGCCCCCGTTGTACCTCTCGCACAGGCAGACGTTCTTCTCCAGCCCCTCCACCTTCAGCTCGTTCAGCCCGAACTTGTCGCATTCCGACTTCACCAGCGACGCCGCTAGCTTGTCAGAATTCTTCAGGAACTCACACGAGTGAGGGCACACATGACACTTCTTAGCCGCGTCGATGTTACGGTTAGACTCACTTATAATGTTATCGTTCTGATTCGTGTCCAATGTAGCCACTTCGTACACTTTTTCGTCCTTCTTCGCACCTTCCACGCCCGGCATATAAGCCGTCAGCGTCACCTCCGACGACGAACGAATAGTATTATTCAATTTGTATTTTGTCATGGTGAGGGTAGACGCGGAATTAAAACACTGTTTTGTATACCGACGCCCGAGACATTTTATTTTGAACGCCACATTTTCTTAATCACAACACTGGTTTACAGCTCATCGTATCACAGTTGTAGGAATGTTATAATACTGTTCGAAATTTAAAAATGCAATTAAATTTTTAATGTCACTGGATTTTTTTCAATAGATATATTTTTTATAAAGTTTTTTTAAATCGATAATATTTATTCGGAGCGGCGGAATGTTGAACATACAGTCAACTCGCTCGGCGGAGTGTGCCGGAGCGAATGAGGCGCGTCGCGTAGCGGCAGGTGGCGAAAAGGCGCGAATCCAACGGTCCGAGGTCATCTGCAGCCGCTGAAATTAGGGGTTGCTTGTTAAACATTGCACAAAACGCAGGTGTGTGTTTGTGGAAAAGTAAGGGGTCGTATTTATGCGCACAATACCGCAACGAGGGGGCCCGGTGATCCAGATATTATTATTCAGTGCATCTCTCAGAGTAAATCCTTTGTGAATTATGTAGGTTGTTTATAATTCATTGAAGATTTTATTTAAATTGGCCTGCAGAAATCCTTTGATAACTTTATTCAGAGATGCAAGCTAATTTTCCCCATGTATAATGGGATGGGAATACACTTTAAAAATGCTTTTCATACTCATATTTTAGGGTTATGTAACACCAAATAACAATGTAGGTAATTAAATTTTGTCGTTTTTATATCATTAGAAAAAATAGTATCATATTGAAATGGGTAATGAAATAAATCACTCGCCCGTATCTAGACCAAAAAATGTCTTACAAATAGGTTGTTACACAGCTTTTTATTAACACTAGTAATATTACAAGCTGGTTGAAGAAATAATCAACATTTATTGCGGACACAAAATTTACTAGACATGTCAAATTTATTTTAACTTAAGTGCATACCTCTGGCTTTATGTTAACTTCTCCATTGCCTTACAAAAGAGGTAAAAAAATGCTAGCGGGTGCATCGCTTCTTTTGAGGTAAACATACATACATACATCTCTAAAAGCATACTCACAATCTCATACTCTAAAAAGCAATCTATTGTCGTTATACCATTTGAAATTTACGGGAAAATAGAATGACCGACGCTATTTATTGGTTAAATTACGTTAAATACACGTTAAAATGCACAATTTTCAATAGATAATTCGTCACGCAATGTCACTGCCGTTGTCAAAATAAAGTTTAAATTAAAATACACATTTTTACGTGAAAAATGTCATTGTTATCATTATGTTCAGCTGACAAATAGTAGGAGTTAATAAAAATAAAATTTGTAGGTATGTTTAATCGGGAAAAAATAATCGAATAAGGGCCTCGTTCGCCATCCTCAAGTAAAGCGTCAAGTAGGCTAGTCATCAGTTAAAGTCACCCGTAACATCAAGTGTCGATTTCTCGACGCTCCAGTAATAATAATCCTATGATTACACTAATCAGTGGTTGTTAAAATAACCTTAAAATCTCAACCTCTTTTTTGATGTTTTCAGAAAAAAATACGTTGATACTTCAGCGGGAGGCAGATCGGGGGACATTATGACGTAATATTAAATGAATGATTCCCTCAATTTCTTATGTCGTTCACTTAACCAGCACGTTGTTACTCGATACTTTATTTTCACTTGTGATTTCACAAGGAAGATACTCTGAAATTTTACTTGGAAATTAATGATAATCATAAAGTAACTATTCAACGGTTTACTTGAAGATAGCGAATGAGACCATAACGCTAAAGAATATGATTGTAGAACAACTAATAGGTATCTTTTTCTCCCATACATGCTGATTTATTAAATTGTTAAAGAAGTATTAAACTGCATTTATACGACTGACAGCATACGTACCTAACAATCATATTTTTAAAACGAAAAAATCGCATAAAATATATTTATTTTCCTGTCTGCAATTCGAACTCAAACCGTTGTGGTTTGCATGCAGGTAATTACTAAACCACTACAATAATTTAAATAAACAAAACACTAATTTAAACATTAAGCCATGGTATTTAAGGTAATTGTTAGACTTCGTGACCAATCTAGATAAAATCTGAGCAGGAATTACGATGAGGTAGTGAATTAAACATCGACTTATTCAATGTTATATATTACTGAATTTTAATGCAAGGAAGTTACATTATGCGAATTAAATTAATTTCATTATCTTTTTGTTTATTATACATATCTATGGTCAACAAAAATGTTTGATTATGTAATGTTTGGTCACTAAAAATCACTAAATGAATAAAACTAGTAACATAAAAAAATATATAAACAATTGACAATATTATATAATTGTTGCGCATAAATAAATAAATTTTTTTTTAAATTTTTATCTTCGTGTAATATGTAATCAATATTAAAAAAAAAACCTATAGAGATATGATAATCTCCGTCACAATAACATTGTTTTTAGTCGTTTTAATTATAACTAACTCAAAACGTATTCAAATAGTAAAATAACAATAATGTTCATTTGTATAATTTATTTATTTGTTATGTTAAATTGTGTCAGATAAGTCAAAATATCTACGCAAAGTATGTTTATACGTGTATGTGTGCATAATATTTATACAGGCAATAAATTAAATCGTAGCTAATTAATATAACACGGCAAAAAATGTGTTGCACGGCACGGCAAAGACTGCCTCGGTGGCGTAGTTGTATTATGGTACGGTTACAAAGCTGAGGTCTCGGGTTCGAGTCCCGGGTCGGGCAAAGCGATATTCGATTTTTAATAAATAAATAATAAATAAATAAATACACCCAACTGTCGCATACATAGTCCTCACCCCACACTAAGATCGAGTCTTGTGTTGTGGGTATCAGAAGCTACGAGAGACTTTTCGGTCTCACAAACACCCAGACGGTTTTCTATTCATTATCAGCCCGGAGTCAGGAATTTGTGCCCGATGTGGCGATAGCCTCGGCCCCTATCACATCGTGGGACGGAACATACAAGGCGAAATGTAGGTGTCCTGGTGGCACCTCTGCCTACCCCTTCGGGGATAAAGGCGTGAGTATGTAAAAATGTGTTGGCTGAAATTTTTTATTTTTCTTTAATTTGGTGGAAATATTTTAAGTCTAATATGGATAATGTACATAATTTTATTAATTTATTCTACAAATATCTAATATTTGTATAGATATTTGTATAATATTTTATATCTGTTATGAAAATAAATTAAAATTAAAATTGTATATAGCATACTACTTAAATAATTTTACCAGACCTATAAATAAATATACATTTTGAAATATATTGTATAATTTTATTTACAAAAATAACAAAAAGTTTAGCCGCCCGAACAGGGACTTGAACCCTGGACCCTTGGATTAAAAGTCCAATGCTCTACCGACTGAGCTATCCGGGCTGTGATATACCCTGCTGAAATTAATGATACCTTGCGGTTGTTACTACATATTAAATTTGTAAAAATACTAGACATATTAATTACTTGTTAAAATAATAATAGGCATAACTTTAATTTTGTTATTATCACGGAGTCCACTTCCGCTAGATGGCGCTACAATTATTTGGGCACATGTTGAAAACAAAACATTATTTCATTTAAAATCAACTTTTACGTTTAATTAATGTGTAAAGCATTTGTTACGATGGAATTATTAAAAAGCATTGTAGCCAGAGTAACTACTGGACATATTGAGACTTAACATCTTATGTCTCAGGATGGCGAGCGCAGTGGAATTCTAAGCATTGCCTTGTAATTCATGGTGTTGTTTGGTTTTGCTACTGTCCATGAGCGGTCGTGTCGCTTACCATCAGGCGAATGGCATGCTCGTCTCGCCGTACATTGCAATAAAAAAAAAACATTTCATGTTGTAGCGTTTCTTCAAAACGATTATGGATTAGTGACAAAATGTTGATTCGGCTGCTCTTTTAGTACTCTACCGTTTTTTAACAAGATCATTGTATAACGCGGTATTGTTTGGGGTATCAGGTATTATGGCTAATTTTGTTTCCTTGGCACGATCAATTCGCTCAGATACGAATTGCCACTAGAAAGACTAAGTAGGTTATTTTAAAACTCGTTATGTACTTTAGCTTTTGCAAATATGTACCAATATAAATAAATACATATATGGTATGGTACATAATATACATACGCCTTTATCCCACGGGTTAGGCGAAGACTATCGAATGCTAAAGTTACAATCGTTTGCGTCTATCACATTCACACATATTCTCATGTATATCCGTTGGTAAGGGTATTTCTGACCTTACTAGTCATTTTTGAAGATAATTTATTTGATAGAGTGCGCGTGTAAAAGAAGCATATTAGGATCGGCCAACCGGTCGACGGCCGGTGGGTCGGCCCAAGTATCGTTGGAGCGATATGGTGGAGGGTGACCTGCGCCAACTTCAAGTCAGTTATTGGCGAGAGGTGGTGCAGAATAGAGAAAGCTGGAAAACTCTCGTTTCGGAGGCCAGGACCCACTTTGGGTTACCCACTTAGTTACGTTTTCTTGGAACCTCTTCTAGCCTTTCGCTTGTATATTACATTTCGGAAGCCTTCTTTCATCCATCCAATCTACATGATCAAACTAATACACACAAACAAACCACGTATCATTTCGCACGGAAATCAACCAAATATAATTGAACTATGTATGGAATGTCAATACAGGCTTATCAAATAGCGTCGGAACGTAATGAGTCAATTTTACGATGTGGACACGGTTTTACGAGGACCACGAGTAGTGTCGCGCGGTGGTAGCTCTCAAGGGCAGGAATATTGTAGGCTAATGCTATACGTTATGATGTGCAGTGCAATACATATAGATTAACTTAGATTTGTTTCGGGTCTGGGTGTTTAGTCCGAAATGTCTCTCGTAGTTTCTGATACCCACGACACACGACTCGAACTTAGTGTGGGGTCAGGACTATGTATGACTGTTGGGTGTATTTATTTAATGACGCTAGTCTTCTCGAACCAAGGTGTACAGACGGTGAATCCTAACTTGCATGTGTTGTTTGCCAAAGTTCTCACCATTACATAAGGTACATAGTTTGTTTCTGGGCGGAGAAAAATGCCCACCAGCATGGGTCTCCAGCAATGAGATTTAACTAATGAAACGCAAGAGCAAAACATTGACGGATGTTTTCTGTGAGACACAGTGCCTCTTCTATCGCAACTACCTATTTGCAATATAGCTCAAATGCTTTACCGTAGAACCTTCGATCAATTATATTTATCGAAGCGTAGAACTAATAATATAGTGTTGAAGGTTTATGCACCTTTTTAGAGCTTGTTTCGAAGAAATGGGTTAAATTTGGCTTTTTGCTTTTACATAGACTTCAGTAGTTGTATTTAACAGAAAACAAAAAACCGGCAAGTGGTACTTGAGACTCGCTCAGCGACGAAAATCTTGTCCTCGAACAATGACGCGGGTACACTTGCTACTAAGCCCGGTTTTATAATTTTTTATGTTTACTTTAGAATTCCTTGATTCATTAAATCTGGCTAGGATAAGGCGTGTCGTCTGTATAATTTTAGCTCCGATTTTGCCGTGAACTGAAGAAGATAATTATTTGATTTCAACTCCTATTTGGCTTATTATTTCATATTTTTTTAACTAATTTTCTTAGCAGTTTTAAGTTAATATGTTGTGTTTAGAAATACTCTGGTCCAAAAGAGTCACACAAAGATTTTTCCTAATTCGGGGATTGAACTCGCGGCTTCTACTTTCGCAATCAGCACAGTAACCAACTGGATCATAAAGGTTAGCAAAAGAGTAAAGATATTAAAAAATACTAGCATTGAAATAAATAACGTTGTTTCCAGAGCAGTTGTTGTTTCTTGACCTATAATAGTCAATTTCCTGCAGAAGGTGAAGTGTACGTAAGCGAGTGACGTCACAACGGTCATTCATTCATTCCTTTGTATACACGGCATTATAAGTGACTTGGTGGATTCCGGAGTTAAAGTCACACGGTATCATAAACATCGTACCAGTTATATAATAAAAAAAACATTTAGAGTTGTAAATGGAAAGCTCTAGACCTTATATCTAGTGGTAGAAGAAGTATGTGATGATCGGAAATCCATCATAGCAATTCATGTTTCGAGTTCAGTCTGTGTGTATATTAGGTTCGAGCGAGCTAACATTTTGTAGTCAAGTGGCGATAGACAAACAAGTCGTATAAATGCACTGTTGTGTTCCGATTTGAAGAACATTGTAGCCAGAGTAGCTGCTGGACATAATGAGACTTAACGTCTTATGTCTCAGGATGGCGAGCGCAGTGGAATGCCAAGCATTGCTTTGTATTTTGTGTTGTTTGGTTTACCACTGTTCATGAGCGGGGTCGTACCGCTTACTATCAGGCAAATGGCATGCTCATCACGCCATTCATTGCAATAAAAAAAAACTTTCATTAATAGATAGTATCTATTGATGAAAGTTTTTTTTGATTGAGTATCTATTAGATACTCAATTCGAGTTGCAAGTACGATAAAGTGAATTTTAGATACTTTGTCAAGCCAGTATGAGAAATCCGATATAAAATATTAATGAACAGCTGTAGTGGAAGCCGGAAAAGGGAAACGAATCGCATTCACTGTACACAAGTGGCTGAATTATTGTCAGAAATTACCTCCGAAATGAGATAGACATCACGGACGAATTGTAGGTTATTCCAATTAAGGCGCAGAAAATGATGAAGCAGAATAAAAATTGTTTCTTACAGAAATATTAATGAAACCGATTAGATTTTTTTTTTGTTTTAGAGCTCAACACTGTATTAAGGCCTTTATCATGAAGTAAAGACATCTACATATAGCTTTCCTGTAGTTATTCATTTATTGCATAGGTCAGAAGCAAAGAGTTCACCTGATGCCTGATAAGTGATCACTGCCGTCCATGAACATCCACAACGCTAGATCATGGATGTGTAGCAGGCCGTTCAAATGGGAGGAGAGCGGGAAGGAGAAAGGATATAAAGAGAAAAGGGGTATTGAGCATTCGGCAATCTCACTCGAACGAAACGCGACAGCTAAGCTGTCGTTTCACGTGGATTTCCTGTGAGACAGTGGTACCGCCCCCCACGAGCTTGCCCATTCATGCTGAGCCATGTTTGACAACAATGTGGCTCTACCACTTCCTGGTTGTTGATTGTGACCCTTCATGTTGTTTAAATAGGAACAGGAATTTCTCCAAAGGTAAATGTCTGATAAACTTTACAAAATGTGCCAATGAGATAGAAGCAAAAGATATGTGTCGGCGTCTTAGTTTGGGGCAATCGATAGTTTTCTATTAACATTACAATCATACAATGATAAATTTAATTGAGGATTTAAGACTGTTGGAGATTTTCATAACTAATCGCATTTAAAATACGTCCCATTATTGATCCTGGCGTATATATGCAGTGGTAGAAGTGCAGGTAGGTCTTTAAGAGTCACAACCTACCTCTATGGCACAAAGCCGTGAATTATTTATAATAATATATATGTATATTTAAAGTCTAAATCTACCTAGTGCTCGCACTTAACAAAAATTATGGATAATTAAAACGAGTCCGCGGCAGGCGACATTGACACTACACTCAGGCGGCTGACCTGATTACGTCTTAGCGGTTTTTTCACCACTCCGGCCTTTTTGTGTTATTAAATGAATTTTTAATTGCATTCATTTGCGAGCTAAATACTTGGGCGGCCTTCGTGCTGCTACGGTCTGGGTTCAGGACAAAAAATCCTGTCGTAGTTAGAATAGCTATGTCTAGGTTTAATGAGAAATGTATGTATCAGCCCATATACGTCCCATTGCAGGGCACGAGTTTTCTTTACAATCCAGAGTACGATTCAGAGGGGTTAGGTCAAATAGTTCACCACGCTGGCCTAGTGCGGGTTGGCGGACTTTACATACCATATAAATCCTTACCCATCGCTATGGTATGCAGGTTTCCTCTCGATATTTTCCTTCATCGTTATAGTGCGTGATGATTGACTATCAATGCACACATGAATCGAAAAAGTCAGAGGTGTGCCCTGGGATTAGAACCCACGACCACCGTGAAATTATTGGCAGTCGCGTCTGGTCCGTCTACCAACAGGCTACCACGCCCTAATAAGTTGCGACGTATTGATATTGTTAAATACATACATATACCCAAGAGTTGCACACACAGTCCCAACCCACTGAAAGATACTACGTTTATTGTAGATATCAAAAACGACGACAGACTTTTCGCTCTCAACACACAGGCCCGCAACAAATATTTGTGAGCCTTACAATTATTTTAGCCATTTTACTATTTCTGTTTTTAACCCATTGTTAAATATACGCGGACTTTTATTTATATTGTTAAGATGCTAATCTTTACATTATTCTTGTGCATCGTGCCTGCGGAAATTAACAACACCGCATAAGTATAACTAATCTTATTTTAGTACTCTCCGTGATTTTTAAATCGTAAATCTTTTTTTTATTGTGATGACTGGCAAGACGAGCATGCCATTCGCCTGTTGGTGGGCAATACGACCGCGCATGTACATAACAAAACCAAACAACACCATGAATTACAAAACAATGTTTGGCATTCCACTGCGTTGGCCGTCCTGAGACATAAGATGTTAAGTCTCATTATGTCAAGTAATTACTTTGGCTATAATGTCCTTCAAACCGGAACACAACAGTGCATTTACACTGCTGTTTGGCGGGAGGAATAGACATTGCGGTGGTTACCCAGGCAGCCTCTCACATATGAGAGACACCACTGCACTGGTGGCGAATATTCTGAAAAATTGATCGCCGATTGAAACTAGAACCTCCCGGTTTATATAATGCTGCGTCTAAACTAAGGACGAAGGCAAGGAGGCACGGATAATTTATTATTTATGCGAATATAATAAATTACATGGTCGTAACATGACTTTAAATGAACGTAATCTTTACTTTCAAATTGATTCAGCATGCACCACGTTCTGGCGAATTCTAACACAATCCTTTCAGATTCAATAATATGTTTAGAGAAAATGTTGTTGTTATAATATGCATATTGAAATTAACCTATTTTTTACGGATTTTATTGCGGATGTGATTTAATTTTTTTTACGTTTTTTACCTTCCCGACGTTTCGATTCCTTTACAGCTTTCGTGGTCACGAGGCGGACTGCTGATAAGCAGCACCACCAAGGAACTCTGATAGTAAAACTGAAACTAAGTTTTTCCTTGCCTCGGTGGTGCAGTTACACTTCGGTACGATAACAACGCTAAGGTCTTGGGTTCTAATTCCGACCTGGGCAAAGTGATGTGGATTTTTCTCTTTAATCAGCACAGTCAGAAATTTGTGGCCGATATGGCGATCGGCTCGCCCCCTATCACATCGTGGTACGGAATACACAAGAAACGTGGGTGTCCTAGTAGTACCTCTGCCTACCTCTTCTGGGAAAAAGGCGTGAGTTTATACAAGGCATATCATGAGTGCGACCGAAAACGAAGCCTAGTATTAGAGACTTCAGACACAATATATGTACGAGTAGAGACAATGTGAAAGTTATATTTGGTCTGATTGCGAAATATTTTACTATTTGGTATTGATTGCTTACTAAACATCTAATTTAAATAAGTGATTGTATTTATTGCACGTTGCACAAACAAAACAAGATCAAATAAATAACGCGTAGTTTAATTATATTCTTTTATCATGTAGTCAGAAAATTCGACATTATTTTTTTATTGCGGTGAATGACGACACGACCATGCCATTCGCCTGATGGTAAGCTATATGACCGCTCATGGACAGTAGCTAAACCAAACACCATGAATTACAAGACAATGCTTGGCATTCCACTGCGCGCGCCATCCTGAGACATAAGATGATATCTCTCATTATGTCCAGTAGTTAGTTTGGCAATCGTCCATCGATTTTTAGAAGATTTTTTTTATCAAATGTATATTTTATTTAAGGAAAAATGTTAAAAATCCAGTCAATCAAAGTTTAAAATTAAATTAAGAATGTATTTTTTTATATGTAACACTCACCCGTCGCCTCGACCGATTTCCGAAAACAAATAACTTTAATTCACGTATTCTTCCGTAAATATTTACAATGTTATACACGTGTCTCCAGCGCTAAGATTAGCAATCGACTGAACTAGACATTCAGGCTTTTCTTGTGCAATGTGCAGGTGCATTTGCAGCCTGTAAACTAGGGGGGCGACAGACGTTATCATAAGTTTAATCTTCAATAATATTAACTGATTCACATCTTACTGCTGGGCTTACATCCCATCTACGTTTGACAGGATTTTACTAGAACGAGTTTGTAGACTTTACGTAGCTTAGGTATGTTTGGGCGTCCTCTTTGCCCTGTTTTATTTTTTACGATCTTCAATGTTTGTTTGTTTAATATAAAAGTCATCGACTTATGCGATGGTAAGAGTCCACCATCTTCAAGGGATTCTGAGAGCTAGAGTACTGATGTTATGTCCTTGATTAAATAAAATTAGAGGGGCTGGAAGAAAATGAGTCGAAATGGTTTAAATGCACTAGAATCACCTACTTAATAAGATGGTTCTGCAAAATGCAACGTAGAGCTTTTGGTGGTGGTGCTTTAATATAATTAAATGTATAAAATGTGAATATAAATTTATATCTCAGAAAAAAAATGCAAATATTTTCAAATTATGACTGGCCGCTTCGATCGGGATACTCCGAAAATTCTAGTGGAATATCTCTTTAACAAATGCCCAATACAATTTTAATAATGGTACCCGTGCTCAGAAATAATATAAGCGTCTTATAGTAAAAACGTTATTCCATGGCCATTCTAAAACCATAGCCGCACGGCGCACCTGTAACAACTCAAACAATGCGGCACTTTATTCAAACACAATAGTGCATCGATGGCCTAATTTTAGACATTCAATTGTCAATTAGACTCATCCATGATTCCTGATGGTGGCGGTTTTTGTGCGCGGAAGATGCGAGGCCGCAGCAGTTCCGTGTTTCCCGCCAATTTATCCGTGAAATGTCCATCTATAATCATTGGAAATGTCACTTCGCCGTGACGACAAGATGGCCGACCAACATGGCGGCTTGGGTGCCGTGCGGTCCTCCGAAAAAGGGATGTTGACTCAATTTTTATTATTACTTATATCGAAAGGTTCCTTTACACAAAATCGTAAACTGAAATAATTTTTAAAATCTGTTTTATAATAAAAAAGTTAAACGTATTCCAAATTTGGTGGAAGGAGGAATAGAAAAGGCTGCAAATACCTTCGATCATATATATATAAGGCAAATACGCAATTATTTACGCAATGATAATTACTTAGTATATTGTAAATTCAGGACAGTTGTAAGTTTGGCGGAAGTAATTATGGTAACCGGATGCTTAATATTTCAAGATTAACTAAATCGTGCCTGTTCAATGACACCTTAAAGCTATCTATATTAAATTGTGCTAAAACTGAGCACTTATTTAAATAAAAAGATACACCCAACAGTCACATACATAGTCCTGACACCACATTAAGATCAATTAAGTCGTGTCGCAGGTATCAGAACTTAGAAAGACATTTCGGTCTCACAAACACCTAGACCCGAAATAAATATTTGTGGGCCGCACAAACATTTCTCTTGGTGTGAGATCGAACCCGTGGCCTCTCGTTTCACAGCCGGCGTCTAACCAACGGCGCCACGGAGGCTGTCAAACAATAATTAAGGCTGTTTGGCGACAAACATTAATTACACGTATAAATAGTTGGTAGAGACGTAGAGTTTGCTGAAACAGATTTTGATTTTACGCTACATAAGCGCGAAAAAGACTGACTGAAATAAACTGACATGAATTAATAGTTTTCAGTATTATTCAGTTCGTTCAATAAATCTATCAGAAAGTCTTACCTTTCTTTTCTCATCCCTTTTCGCAATTTCGTCATGACGTCAATAAGAACTTGACGATCATGGACATACAGCAGATTCTAAAGGTTGCACATGTAATATAAAATGTTATATGTGACGTCACACTTTGTCGTTAAGTCAAGCCTCATTACGATGTTATTGGTTATAGATAATTTATATTTATTTGCCAGTAAAATAAATTGGATGCCAGTATAGTACCTTATACCTATAGAGTATAGACTATAAGTACCTAGTTATATTTATTCATTCTTCGTATGCATAAGTTAGACATCTATAATTTTTTTATTATCACTAGGTTGATAGGCCAGCGCGGTGGACTATATGGCCTAACCCGTTTTAATCGATTGTAGAGGAGGTCTGTGCTCTGCAGTGGGCTGTATCTGGGCTGATACGGATACAGGTTGGCAGGTACCACTGCTGTTTGTCAGCTGTCGTGTTGCCAAAGCTGGGGGGAGAACGCCAACGGAATACCGTAGCCTCGTTCAGTAAAACCGTAATGCTGAAGGAGGAGGCAGCAGAGCGGGGTCGGGAGAGCGCCAATTTAACATGAATACGCCGAGGTGATGCCAGAAGTCGCCGAGGCTGGATAAGGCTGTAGATGAAAAAGGAACAACTTCCTACGAGTAGTGCTTCTACAAGCTACGCACTGGAGGGACTTCGGCATGTTCTTTGTGAGGTCTGAGAGTTTCTCTAAAGTCTAAAGTGTCGATCGAGCAACATATGGTAAAAACCCGGTAAAAATCCGGCATTCCCGCTTCGTGGAGAAATCCCAGAGCATTTTCCCCATGAAAAAGAAAGGTACTACTTCTATGTCTATTTCAGCCGCCAAAGAGAAGTAAGCAAGTGTGTAAGCACCGTAGTGTTCACGTTAAAAGGACCACGAAGCCAATGATTGCTAAGCACGTCTCGATGCATCGAGCCCAGTATAGAGCCACGCAGACCTTAATCATGATGTTGGTTCTGAGCGGTGTTGCTCATGGTTATGATCAGGCGTGACGCTTATATCTCATTTTGTTTATTTAGCGCCACCTAGCGGTACATTGATGAAACAATTTATGGCTCCGCGACATTAATTTCGAGCAAGTAATTCGGCATACACTTAGTACCAAGTTTGTTCCATAGATGGCGCTAATATAAATTTGCATATTTTGCGTTTTGAGTGTTAAGCGTTATTTAACCTTCGAAACTGGTTAAAATCTTCACACTCCGTTCGGTATAACAAAGTGGTTTGCAGTTTTTCAACAGGTTTTGATTCATATAATAAACGCAGTAGCCTTTTTTGGCAATTTATCATATCAGCAAACATTCTTGGTGTTTTTGTAAAACGTTTCAATATTTTGTTTATCACTCACTCAGACATACCGCATCTGCGTTATTGGGATTTTATAAACTTCTTCGTCATGACTAAATAACACTAATTGGCATAATTGAAAAATATAATCTGTCCGAGGTATTTGTTGCAAATAATAATGCACACGTAAGTGTTATGTTTTATATCTGGGAAAATCCATACGCTATATATATCTGGGGTTAATTACGGTAATATCCACATACCTTATATATTATTATAGTGACACATATAGGTGACCTATAATCTTGATTGTATCTCCGAACCATGTAGTGGCTCATGATTACTTGTCTCAGTTGCCATACGCAATCTGCGATACTTATTTCCCTTAAAAAATATTGACGAGCGATCTAATCATATTATTGGACACAAATATAAGTTCCAATTAACACAAATAGGGTTTTTTACACCAAAACTAAGTGCCAATTGCCCATAACTTTGAAAATGTCAATCTCATACATTAGCATTGTCAAACACATACGTCACAAATGTATAGTGAGAGAACGGTAAGCGTAAGCGTGTCCCGTTTTGGACTAAGTCTAAAGGACTCTATATGAACAGAAGAAAGGGAGTTTTAAAGTTTGCATTTAAACTGTAGAATAAATTATAATGATTGATTAAAAAGGAAAAATAAATATTTTTAAATGATGGGTAATATTTGTGATAAATTAGTAATAATTTATGTATTGAAACCTAATTTAAATTAGCATTAGTAGGAGGATAAATTCTCGATTAAGTGGAATAAATTATGTAATAATTATAATATAAAATAACTACACCCAACGGTTACATATTATGTGCATAGTCCTGACCCCACACTATTATTCAAGTCTTCAGAAACTACGAGATACTTTTCGGTCTCACAAACACCTAGACCCGAAACAAATACCTGTGGATCAATCAAATATTTTTCTAGGTGCGGGGTTCGAACCCGCGGCCTCTCGTTTCACAGCGTACGCGGCGACCAACCAACTGCGCTCAAAGGCTGTCAGGCAGCAAATGATTATGTTGTAAATATGAGCTAATGACTGTATGACCTCGAAGAGGTAGGCAGAGGTGTAAGCAGTGCTATTCATAGTTCCATTAATCCATTTTCGTCATATAAGAAAAACCGAAAAACTCATAAAGTTAATATCCCGATCTGAGAAATACACCTTCACAGCTCATATACTTAGATCAATAACAAGATAAGTCTTAAAATTAAATATTATCCTCATACAAAATTCAAGCTAGGAATTATCCTTGTAAAATGTAAAACATCTTTCCTTGTATTGAAATGGTGCAGATTTCCCGCGTCCACGTTACGAGGTGTTGAGACTTTCCTTCAAGTTACGTAACGTAGTGTTATCCTTAACATCAAGATCGTGACATCATTGAAGGCGCCAGAGTGACAAGGCGATTGAGAGTGGTAGGACAGAGTAATAGTCAAGGTTTTAAAACAGCATCTACAGTACTTCTCTTTCTCACTTCTGCCAATCCGCACTAGGCCAGTAGACAATGGCCTAAGCCCTCTCAATCAAATTGTAGGTTATAGAGGAGTCCGTGCTCAACAATGGCTGATAATTATGGGCTGAAACGGTATAGCACAGGGTCTCTCTTTCCTCGGGAAGTCCACTGCGAAGCATAGGTACTCCCTGAAGCGGAGAGAGCGCTAAATTCATTAAGTTACATTTGACAGAAAATATTTAAGGCTCCGTATATAAAAGCACTGAAAATTAGAGTCCTGATGGCATATCAAGTCTCCAACACGGTATGGAAAGTGATATTAAAACCAATACTTTTGGCATTGCACATTTAATTAAGAAGGAGGGGTGAACGGGGAGCAAATTTTGTATGAAGGTGTATGTGTATTTCAAGGAAACGTATTTATATATGGGTTAAGTCTCAAAAGTGGGATTATTGTGAACCACCTCATTGCAACCTACTGGAAATAAAATGTGCACCGATAGTTTTAATATGCAAAATGGACATAATTTTATTCATTTGTCTCTCAACTTATTTCAATGTAAAACTTATAAGGAGTTAAAAAAACGATCAAAAGTTTTTGTTTCATTAACTAAACTCCTTGTCATTATTTTCGCTTACATTTTTATTATCAATATTTAAAAAAAACTTATGATTAAAAACCGCCTAAGCTACGGTTAATTATCATCCCTCATTATTTTAAGCGGTGTATTGCTAAATCTACGCAAAGATTTTTAAGTACTTGCAACCCGATAAACTATATGATTGAAAAAAACTAAACTATAAAAAAAAAAGTAAGTTTTATTTTTTCTAAATAGGTTAATTTTAGTATCTATTATCTTTTCTCTACCTTAGATATACGAAATTAAATGTAAGTACTCAAAGAATACTTTTCCTGTATAACAGAGATTTTTCATATGTGGGATGATATTTTATTTTTTCGTGTTTCGAATAGAGCACGCAAATTCTACAAGTTTTCCACTAACTAAAAAATCCCAGCTCCGCACCAAAACTGTCACCAACTAATTACAATATAAATAAGGCCTAAGAGGACGTATCTTGTGAACCCACTACCCATCACTGGTTCACACTATTCCGGCATACTAATGCGGTGTCCGCAGCCACGGGCACGACCCCGCTCGCCTGGGTCGCTACAAGGCGCCTACACCTCTGCATGCTAATACCCTGGCCTTCAGCGGGCTTTAACTGGCCTTTACCTGGCCTTCATTAGCTAAGTGACTTGTGGTGTTGTTAAGTGTTTATTATGTAGGTTACTTTTTGGGGATTCACCAAGGTTTAAAGTTAAGTGTTTGTAAAAATGTGTGGTAAAAAAACTGAAACGAAAATCAAAAGAATTTAATTTTTTTGGGTTATTATTGATTTTCATTTATGTATTTTATTTGTTTTGATTGAAGAAAATCCTTTAAGAGTTCATATATTTATCGTGAGGAAATTTAAACAATATTTAAATTAAATATTGTCACTGGAAATTAATATTCTTTCTATTAACAGTTCATTAATCGATATAGTTAATCTATTCTTTAACAAGTAGTCGCTTGCATAATTTGTGTCAAATACTTATAGAATAACTTGGAAACATGTTAATTATTTTTCAAAGGTTATCGCCACGAAGTGCTCTACATTCTTTTAATTAGTTATTATCGGCGAAATAATTTATTGAAGTATAACAGTTCAATTTATATTTAAGGAAAAATGATAAGGCACGTTTATCCTTAATTTGACCCCTGTTAGTGTTATATTATTTAGTTTAATTGTAGTACGGTACGATTACAACTCTGAGGTCTCGAGTTCGAATCCCGGGTCGGGGAAAGAGATATTGCATTTTTCTATTAATTATCAGCTGGAGTCAGGAATTTAAGTCCGATTTGGTGATAGGCTCGCTCATATCACATCGTGGGACGGAACACACAAGGCGAAACGTGAGCGTCCTGGTTACCCCGCTCGGAGAAGGAGAGGCAACGGTCGTGGTAGAAATCACCGTTTTATGGCACTCACTGGAGGCACTAATGTTCATTTTGAGGTCCCAAAGTGTCTCTAAATTGCAGATGGAAACTTGGGTTTTTTGGTAGGGTAAGAGACTGGCATGCCCGGTCCATTTGGATAATCGGGTGGGCTAAGACATAAGCTTTCTTCAATGATTTGGAGGCCGCAATTTAAAAAAAATATGTCAATTAATACGAGTCCGAAGAAATTGTATGTAGCAAATAATTGATCTTGCCGGAAAATTTCAAGTTTGAAGCGGACATGTAATAGTCATAGATTTTCAATTAAAACTATTTATTACGGATTTTATCGCGATTTGGTTAAATTTTTTCATTTTTTAACTTCCCGACGTTTCGATTGCTTTATAGCTTTCGTGGTCACGGGGCGGACTGAGGTATAAGTCATCCGCTCAGTAACTGTTACAATTTAACTTACCTAAATTTATATTATTATTTCAATTGTTTAGTTAATAAATAGTTTTATTTCAATGTGTAACATTCGCGTAAATCTAAGAAACCATTAGTCATAGATTGTGAAAATCGTGCTTCAGAAGCATAGCTTGAGGCTTATAATGTTTGAATACTTCTGCACACAGTCGTGAGTATCTAAAATGTATGTAGGTTAATATCTATCCGATGTAAAATACTCTTATTACTAAGAATACAATGGTATGTAAATCCGCCAACCCGCACTAGGCCAGCGTGGTGGACTATATGGCCTAACCACTCTCAATCGGTTCTCTCGATTGTAGAGTAGGGCCGTGCCCTGCAGTGGGATGTATATGGGTTGATATAGTAGTATCAGAATACATACGTCATGTCATGTCGACGTCAGTGGCGTGTGCTCTGCCTTTTAATGTTGACCTTCAGTTTGGCTGTATGGTCCTCACCCGGGCTAATGGTCGCTGGTCACCTAATAAACAGGTTTAAGAATTAACTTTATAATTGTACTATCAAAATATTATGCTTTATTATTTAAGATCTTTTATATCGTGTTCCAGAAGTCTTAAGTTTACATCGGGTACAACATTTTCTATGTTGAATGAAAACTGCCAACCCGCACTAAGCTGGACTGTAGCTTAACTCGTCTTGGTTGACCTCTCATTTTAAGAACAATGCCCAGTTCAGTAGATGAGCTTAATCAGTTTTCTTTGGGTCCTGTATCTTTATCAGCCCATATACGTCCCACGGCTGGGCACATGCCTCCTCTACTATCGAGAGAGTTTCCGCGTACTTTAGGTTGCCTGACATCAAACCATTCGGGAACAGTTCAATGCCAGTCGACTCATATTTTAATAAAGCCAATGAATGTATTTTCAATGAACTTTGAAAGCATTGTATTTTATGAAAGAACAATGCGTGAATGACAAACGCCTGCAATTTGATTTGCACATATTCCTGTGGTAATTATGGTTAGGAATGGATTTTCCCAAATTCACACAATTAGTCAAGAAGTGAATCAAAGCATACATCATACTTGTACGTTTTAAGGTATTTATCGAACAGAAATGATTCATTAAATGATTCCTAAATAGTGCATAGGTTATTAAACGTGCTAGTGATAACTATATATAATAATTTGTAGAAGGAAAATGTTAATTCAATAACTACATCTTACAGTGACAATCCTGACCCCAAACTTTTTGAAGAGCAACCTAGAGAAGAAATTACTTATTAATTTTACTAGTTTTTGATATTTTAAATCCTATAAATACCCAAAGGTTGTGAGTTGTTGGATAGTTTTGATCACTGCTGATTTGGTGAGATATTTTAAATATCATCACCAATCTACTGCAGTTTACTGTTTGAAATAAGCCTCTAAAATCTAAATATTAAGCGTACTACACACCCGCTACCGACCCGCCGGCCTATGTCGGCAACTTTTTGCTGGCGGCTTCACTCATTGCTGGTTGGAAAACTTTGTCGATGATATAAAAGCGGCTCGCCATGACATGAGGAACGTTTTTATGATGTTGTTGAGTGTCGTAGGGCAACTGAGCAGAGCGCTTGCGTCGCCACCATGTCGGCGGGCAACACGTGCGGGCGCTTGTTGCCGACATGATTATTTTCTTAAAGGCCGCCGTGTTGTGTCTGCGGGCCGTGTCGTCGGACCGATGGCTTTGGTGTGCAGTGCGCTTTAAGCTCCTACTCGTATCACTTTCACCGTCTCATTTTGGACAGTGTATTATTCAGGTTGCAACAAATGTTCCTGTTAAATCTTTACCTTCGACTATTTTAAGACCATTCGCTTTTTTATCTCCCCTGACATCAAGCT
This sequence comes from Deilephila elpenor, assembly GCA_949752805.1. Classification (NCBI taxonomy): domain Eukaryota; kingdom Metazoa; phylum Arthropoda; class Insecta; order Lepidoptera; family Sphingidae; genus Deilephila; species Deilephila elpenor. The sequence goes on along the minus strand of OX457103.1, from coordinate 14,774,051 downwards.
AGTAACTTTTTCCTAACCTTCCGTAGCTACTTTGAGGCTTAGGCATATACCTATTGCCAAGCGCTCCTGTGGTCTTCATGACACTTGACCAATACATCTCAATGTAGCTTGTTACATCCACCACTTATTTGATGGTCGTCTGCCGCAGTTGTATGCAAAATAAAAGAGAGAGATATAATTTTATGACCCAACACGACGTATTTTAAACCAAGAATGTAGCTTTATAATCAGACTTATTCCTGTACCGAGATCGGTAAAACGACGTTAATAGGTCCAGCGTCTGTGGAAGTCCACGTCACAGGGTTATGTAAACAAAGCCTGTTTTCCTTCACAACCCACTTCCTCAATGCCCGAATGTTGTCGACCTTTCTGGTGACGTTCCTCAGGGAAAAAATACGATCGCCATCGGTTTCCTTCTGTTTAAGGTAACTGTTTCAGTTGTGTTACATCACTTGTTTCCGGTAAACTACTATTGGTAATAGGCATTACGTATTTAAGTATTAATTGCCTGTAACATTATCTAATTTTTATACATGCTAATGAAAATAAACCTCTCATTTCCACTGCTTTTTCAATAAAGAAAAACTATAATTGCAATTATCACGCACCAAAGATATGCTAAGAAACACCATAATTGATGCGTCGATCATTTTTTACCTCTCTCTTACTTTCTGCGATTATATATAATTCAGGAATTATAGAAAGAGTTTTATTTTATTATAGGGGGAAATGGGACGACTTGCATAAAAGGGCCGGCAGCGACTGGATGCGTAAAGCAGCAGACCGGGCTCTGTGGCGTACCTTGGGAGAGGCCTATGTCCAGCAGTGGACTGCAACGGGTTGATGATGATGATGATGATGATGATGATGATGATGATGATGATAGGGGGAAAATGAACATACGGTTCTCCTGATGGTAAGTGATCACCGCCGGTGAACATCTGCAACACCACAGGACATAGAGATGCGTTGCCTCCCTTTAAGGTGGGAATACGCTTGAGTATCAGAAACATTTAAATATTGGGAATTATAAATAATTGGCTTAAAAATAGGGATGTTAATAGTACCTACTTCAGAATTTGTTCAAACTATTTTCAGCTTCCGCGCTTTTTTGTTAACCTAGCATAGTAGATACTATTTTTATATTCTTATTGGGAGAAGGATTTTGACTACCAACAGTAACCATTTCATAGAGAGGGCAAGCGACCGGACTGGTATGACCTCCACTTATGGACGCCACCACTCCCGGAAAATTATGCAGGAGGTGTTGTCTTTCTCGGCCTTATTCATATACACTTTTAAAACATATTTTAGTATTCGAGTGTTTTGTCACTTTCGAATGACTTTTGAATTCACTTTGAGCGAAGAAGATAAAACATTCGTTAGTTGAAATAGGTTTTATAACTGTGTGTTAAAAAGGCAGGGGGAGTACCTATATGAATTTAATTGAAACGTTTGGTGGAGGTAAAATTTTTTTTTTTTTTTTTTTTTTTTTTAAACTGGCACGGCATAGTGACTGCATTGCACCTGATGGTAAGTGCTAATGCCGTCCAGATAGCGTATCGAATGGTATCAGACGGTAGTCTCATACCATTCGACACAATCATGCCGGCCCGCTGAGATGCCTCTTCACGCTACGGCGGAAGGACCCAGGATTATAGGAAGGAGGGAACACGTGCGGTGGCAAACCGTTCCACAGCTTGACTGTACGGCAGAAAAAAGAATTAGAGAACCTTTTGGTTCGCGCCGAAATGGATTGAACAGTCAAGCTATGGCTCCGCAAGCCAGCACGCGTGGTTCTGTTAAGGAAAGGAGAGGAGGGGATTAAATTGAACAATTCCTCAGAGCATTCGCCATGATACAGACGGAAGAACACGCTTAGAGAGGCGACATCCCTCCGTAACTGTAGCGACTCTAAGTTGCCCGTAATGTCTGCATCATTCACAATGCGGATGGCCCGCCGCTGCAATCCATCCAAGGCATCGAGCAAGTACTGGGCGGATCCATCCCAGAGGTGCGAACAGTATTCCATACCCGGCCGAACCTGCGCTTTATACAAGCGGTAGAGTTGACCGGGCGCGAAAAACCGACGCACCTTGTTCAGGACCCCAACCCTGCGGGAAGTGGCAGATATTACGCCCGCGATGTGATTCCTTGGATTAAGATCACAACGGATATCCACACCAAGGATACTCAGGTCATTCCGCATTGAGAGGGGAATACCCTGAAGAATGGGGAGGGGAGAGAACGGGGATTTTTTGCACGTGAACGCACACACCTGGGTTTTCCTGGCATTGAACTCAACCATATTCCTGGAGCCCCATGTAGAAATGAGATCCAAGGACCGATTGAGCTCAATGACAAGATCCTCGCGCCCACTCACAGTGTCGACCCGGCAACCTGGGGACCCATGGCAGTATCGCCCATGAACCGTGCTGTCATCTGCATAGCAATGAATGTTGCCAAGTGACAACATATCATTGATATGCAGAATAAACAGGGTGGGCGACAGCACCGAGCCCTGCGGAACTCCGGCATTTACCGACATGAGCGCCGAAGCGTGTCCGTCAACGACGACACGCATTCTACGCCCATGCAGAAAGCCAGAAATCCACGAACACAAGTTGTCGGGCAGACCGTATGCCGGAAGCTTGGATAGGAGACCACGGTGCCAGACCCTATCAAACGCCTTGGCTATGTCGAGGCTCACAGCAAGAGCCTCGCCACGCCGGTCTATCGCCTCACCCCAGCGATGCAGGACAAACGCCAGAAGATCACCCGTTGATCGGTTGTGACGGAATCCGTACTGTCTGTCACTGATCAACGAGTGATCCTCCAGGTAGCGGACCAATTGAGCGTTTATGATCCGCTCCATGACCTTACACATCACTGAGGTGATAGCGATAGGGCGATAATTGGTAGGGTCTGACCGATCACCCTTTTTGGGGATCGGTTGCACATTGGCCTCCCTCCAAGATTCCGGCACAACACCTGTGCGGTAGGACACTCGGTAGAGGCGTGTCAGTGCAGGAGACAACTCCGCTGCGCAACTCCTTAAAACCACCGCCGGTATTCCATCCGGACCACTGGCTTTCCGCACATCGAGAGACCGTAGTTCACGCCGCACATCACACTGCCTGATGCGAATATCCGCCATTGAGGATCCGCAATCAGGCAGCACCGGCGGGGGCCGGGAACCACAGTCCTCGAGGCGGGAATTAGCCGCAAAGAGATTTGCCAGTAAGGCGGCTTTCTCTTGCGGCTTGTGGGCCAGCGAACCTTCCGGGTACCTCAGCGGTGGCAATGCTGGACGGCAGAAGTTAGACTGGACGGCCCTGGCCAAACTCCAATAAGCACGACTGCTAGTTGGGTGATTGGCCAACGCACGCCCAATCCTGCAAACGCGCTGGGCATCTGCTCTAACGTAGGCCTTCTTGCAGGCCTTGGCGGCTCGATTATAGGCTTCCTTGAGGGAACTGATATTAGGATCCTTGTTAGCGCGACCCCTGATCCAAGCGCGATACGCCGCCTGTTTGTCACCGACAGCATCGGCGCATGCCCGATTGAACCAGGAGCGTCCACGACCCTTACTGGCGATCTCAGAGGAAGGAATATAATATTCCATTCCTAGTCTGATTTCGTCAGCAATAGCGTTGGCACTCGCAGAAGGATCTTTTCCCTCAAAGCAGCGCTGCCGCCAAGGGATAGATGCGAAATATTCCCGCATGCCATCCCAATCCGCCGACGAGTAATGCCAGACCCTTCGCTTAACCTGCACGGGACGTGGAGGAGAAGCGAACGGTACCGACGACCGAACCAGGCAGTGATCGGAAGTGCCCAGAGGAGCACTAACGGTCACACTATACCCGGCCGGGTGACTCGCCAGCAGAAGGTCCAGCAGAGAAGGCGCATGACTCGCCACATCCGGGATCCTGGTGGGCTGGTTCACCAGTTGTGACAAGTCATGTGTCAGAGCGAATGCATGGGCAGCTCTGCCAGCATAATCGGTCTTGGAGGAGCCCAACCACAACTCATGATGTGCATTAAAATCCCCCAAGACCACCATTTCCGCTGACGGGAACTGCACCTGCGCATCATCTGCCGCCTGGCTAAGGTACCTGAACAGCCGAGTCGTCTCATCGTCCCCGTTGTGTGACCTGTAGAGGCACACGTAGATGCGGCTCAGAGAACCAAGATCCACGTGCACCCACAGTGCGGAGAAGGAGGGGTCCTCCATGCAGCGCAGACGGCGACAGCAGACGTCCGACCGAACATACAAGCATACCCCGGCTTTTGGCTTGAAGTTTCCTTCAAGCGAATAACCGGGGTACATCAGGTAAGAATTGTCGGCCGGACAACGAATCTGCGTCTCCGTCAAGAAGAGCAAAGCAGGCCGGGCCGTCTCAAGATGGTGGTGGACGGCATTAATGTTTGTATGGAGTCCGCGGATGTTGGCGAACTCCATAGTGAACGCGGTGGTGGGGTTATACACCGCTGAAGGACCTGCTTTCTTTTTGTGCACTGTCATGAAGGTAAGGGTTGGGTTCGGTGAAGAGGCATCGAGGAGCCTGTATCAGGGCACTAAGAAGGCCGAACGGGTACAGGGACAAGGGAGTTGGCAGGAGGAGAATTGATCCGCCGGACGGAAGGGCCCCCGTACCCTCCCGGGATGGGCCGCCGGGACCCCACATCCGGTCACCAACCGGCACGACGGACCCACCCAAGATTATGCGCGGCATGGTGAGGCAGCCTCTCGTAGTGGTTAGCTACGATTGGGCCCCTGTACTGTACCGCGGGCGGCCAGCGGACAACCGTTTCTACGGGTCTCCCTGGCCGGCGGGTCAACACTCCTTCCACCGACAGCGTACCGCAAATACCCACACGGCACAACCTCATACCCAGATACAGGCCCCTCGAGAAACCGGGGGAAAACGGGCTGATCCCGGAACGCGACCCCCTTGCGGGGATCACTATGGCGGTCTTTACGCCGCGTTAACGGTGGTCGCTACCCGGGCGGATGCAGGCATCCTACCACCACGAACTGTGTCACTCATTTGGCACTACCCAGGGGTCACGTGTAGGGAAACTAGAGTCAAAGCCTACGGACGCGAGTGACGTTAACCCCCAATAATTACAGTGATTGTTGCGCCTCGGTTAATCTGGCACACTCGTGAAGCCAAATTTGCTTTGCTACTCTATAATAAAATATGCAAGTTACTCGGGATTGAGAATTGTGCCTAGAATGGCAATACATTCGTCCTGCATCACAACTTGAGATTTGAAGAGGTGTGTGTGGAGGCACCTCTACCTAATTTTCAGAAAGTAACGCGCGACCTTTTTTTTATATTTATTTACAAAATATTGTTTTCATTGTCAATTTCTTAATAATCTACATGATATTCTTAATATGTAAAGTCAACCTGCCTTCGACCGGCGTGGTGTGTTAATACCTAAACTCGTCTTAGTTATAGAGAAGTCTTGTGTTCTGTAATGGGACGTATGTAGGCTAGTATTACTTATTATATGTCCCTGTAAATACCAAAATACGTTATTTTTCCCAACAGGTATAAATAAAATGACAATATTTTAATTAAATTTTAAATGTGGTTTAAGGATTTGTAAAATATAACATTTTGTAATAGGTTATTATAAATATGTTATCCTGTATTTAACTTAGGCCACCTACAGTTTTACACATGAGTCTACCCACAGTCCGGCAAAATTATGTCGAATGGGGAGAGATAATTATCTGCCCTTAGTACCGGCAACACATCCACCATCCAAACGTTGTGGATGTTCATGATCACATACCTGACTTGTTTGCTCGTTTGCCGGACCTCTTGAATAATAAAAAAGGCAGAATCTAAAATTTAGAGGGAGTCAGTCTTAAACTACCACGATGGCCTATTAAAAGTAATTTATCTTCAGAATTCTATGTCCTTTAACACAGCGGTACCTCCTAGTTCTAGATTCTAGTCAATTTGTTGGTACAGTAACTTTATCTACAAACGGCATTTACTACTTCAAAAAACTATGCTACAGTCAGTATTGGCTCCATGTTACTCCAAATAAATAGGCTGAAAACTCGTGACCATGGTATCTCCCAAATCTAGTCGAAGCATGATACTGTAGCTTTACCTTCAGATAAGTACCACTACACAAAAAGTGTATTACTATTAGTACTAGCTCCATTTACCCAGAATACCCAGGGTATATATGCATTCCTTTGAACCCATTATCTCCCCATTAGTCCAGAGTACGTGCGCAGTTCCACCCAATCGCCAACAAAAAATAATAAGAGATAAAGGCATTACGAACATTGTTACCGATAAATTGAATTATTTTGTGTTAATTAACTCCATAGGCATGACGCAAGGACTGATAATTTCTCTATAAATAACGGTATGGGCCATTTATTATTGTGTGTTGCAGGCCTTTTGTATGTGAAGCAAATTTATTTAGAGCACTTACATCATCGTAATATCCCATGTTGTTTGCTGTCCAATTGTATATGTATCATTTTAATTATATTTGTCTGTTTATAGTTTGATAGGTAAAATATACTGTATATGATGGAGGGAAAAAAGTTATAAATTTTGTACCGGAACAACTTTTCAAATCAAAGACAATCCCACTTTAAAAATATACATTAACCTGTAACTTGGTTAAACCATTTCAAGAAAACCTGCGTACCACAGGGATCTTTATAGAAAATAATCATGGTCTATAATACGCCAACCCGTGTAGGTCAGCGTTGTCGAATATTTTCAAAGCTCTTTCAACCAATCTGTCGGTTGTAGGCCATTTTGGTTTAGATCAGTACATAATATTGAAAATTCGTCAGATATATGAAAATTAGGAGCAGGTACAGGAAGTTGTAACATTTTACTAGGTACTTGATAGGTTTTATTCCACAATAAATTTAATAAATACACGTAACAATTGTAACATTACAATAATACAATGGTTTTAATGGTATATTATTCCACGGTAGGTATACCTATGTAAGTATTATGGGCCTAATAAATATGTTAATTTCATATTACAATTTTTGCATACCAAAGAAACGAAAATATAAAACAATTAGTATAAATGGCGGTCTAATTTGTCTGGCTAATATGTTACAGACAACCATGGGATGCATTTAAGAGAAGGTGAAAGAAAATATAATAATTTATTGGTACTACAGCCACAGGGACAGGCCCAAACCTATCGCCATGCAGCACAAATTCCACTACAGGATTTTTAAGCCGAAAAACTGACACATACTAAAATATCCGACATGGGAATCGAACTAAGGATTGCGAGTGTTAAGGAGATAACAAATAATAACACAAATAGGCCTTTAACCCTTCTTTTGGTTTGCGGTAGTGCGTTAAATATTTATCTCGTTGCGGTTAGTATTCGAAGAACTTGGGTCGGTTCATTTGATATGTCCTTCATGCTATAACAATGTGTATACAAGAATGCCATAATAAAAATGTATTTTGTGTCGCACGCACGTCAAACGCACTGGATAACTTGTGGTATCGGTCTTCGAGAGTTAGTTTTATATATATTTTACTAGTATGATGCTTGACAGCCTCCGTGGCGCAATTGGTTAGACGTCGGCTGTGAAACGAGAGGCCGCGGGTTCGATCCCATACCGAAGCAAATCTTTGTGTGATCCACAGGTATTTGTTTCGGGTCTGGGTTTGTGGTTTGTGAGACCGAAAAAGTCTCTCGTAGTTCCTGATACCCGCGACACAAGGCTCGATCTTAGTGTGGGGTCAGGACTATGTATGTGACTTATTATTTATTTTTTATTTATTGGCTACAAAACTGTTGTTAAATGCAGTGCATACAAGCAAACATAAACTCACGCCTTTATCCCAGAAAGGGTAGGCAGAGAAGCCACCAGGACACCCACATTTCGCTTTGTATATCCCATGATGTGATAGGGGCCGAGCCTATCGCCATATTGGGCACAAATTCCTGACTCCGGGCTGATATTGAATAGAAAAACCCAATATCACTTTGCCCCGCCCGGGATTCGAACCCGAGACCTCAGATTTGCATCAGTAAAGCCTTATTATGTCCAGTAGTTACTCTGGCTAAGAATATAATTTTATTTACCCTTATATGCTTATTGTAAAACCCATTCTTAAATAAAATCCTTATTTAACGCGGCTGATACGAATGTCTTACTACTAGCAAACCCTTCTAGAAGGCTGGCGAAAGTTTATTTACTATAGAGAGGCAATTGTTACGATTTCTTCAACTGCTATAAATCTTTAGCTGTTGGATGGAATGTAAAGGAATACAATAACGTATGAATGGCGATATACTAGAATGCAGATAGGCACATTCTTACATAGTAATAGGCAAATTGAAAGTAGGGTTGGCGCTTATATTCGCAATTAACAGCTAATAAGTAATAGATAATTAATATGCCTAGAATAGTACGTACATACATGAACTCACGCATTTATCCCAGAAGGGGTAGGCTGAAGATCACCAGGACTCCCGCATTTCGCCTTCTATGTTCCGTCCCATGATGTGATAGGGGGCGAGCCTATCCCCATATAACATAAATTCCTATAATATCAAAAGTAGAATATCAGTGGATATTAATAAATGATCCTAATTAATGAATAAACAGTTTAACAATTAATTAACAATTTTACGAGTTTACAAGTCGTATAATTATTTTTTAATTTTTATGGATAAGATTCGGGAACTGACAAATGGTGGCTCTTACTATAATATTACTTTTCATTTATTTATTTTTCCGAGCCACAATGGTGCAGTTGGTTAAGGCGCCGGAAGAAAGAGGCCGCAAGTTCAACCCCACAACGAGATACATGTTTGTTTCCTCAAGTATTTGTCTCGAGCATTGATGTTATAACTTAAAGTCTCTCGAATGTTCTGATATCCACGACATAAGGACGTAAGGACACGTCAAGTTTCATTTAACTAGCTTTAAAGTTATTGTAGGTATGAATTTATCATGTTACATGCAGTATCACAACGTTACCTAAACCACGTTGAAAGAAACAAACATGGCATATTGTTCCATTGTATTTTCGTTCATTTTGTCCCAATCAATTTATTTTCAGTTTTAAATGAGATAATATTGAAACAATGCCGTGTATGTTGTATTTATTAAAATTATTTGAACAATAGATTGACATGCCGTCATTGAATGTATGGAACCCACGACAGTAGCCTACGCAAGTGTGGTGCGTTTGGGATCAACAAATGTACATCCAGTTTCTAATGAATCTCCTTATTTGGGCCTATTTTATATTTAAACAATACCGCAAAAGAAATGCTGCCACTTTAATAAACCACTGATTCGTGGTCTTTACATACGCGATAAATTCATTGATAAATCTTTTCCTGGTTTAAAGTTCCTCGGATAAAAATAATAACAAAAAAACAGTAGATGGCAACCTTTACGATGGGATATCCCAAACGAAAGTGTTGTACCGTCTCGTTGTAGATGCGTGGCACTGGAGCGCGTGCGCGGACAGCGACTTGCTAAGCACGAGGAAAAACCCAGTAGCCAAACCAAAACTTTAATTTTTATCGCTCTTGATAATGGATTGAGTTCTGTATAATATTAAGACGATTTAAGTAATATTTGACTAAATTACAGGCTTGCTTGGGACTAGTATGTTGCATATTGTAATAAAACTATTTTTTACGGATTTTATCGCGATTCGGTTAAATTTTTACACTTATCGCCACATCGAGCACAAATTTCTGATTCCGGGCTGATAAAATTATTAGAAACCTCAGAACCCGAGACATCATTTTTGAAATCGTAGGGTAGCACAACTGCACCATCGACGCAGTCGCACAGTTGAGTTGTATGCACATGTTTTCTGATATCAGATTAGTGTTGTCACTACATACCTTATTTATTAATTAATTTAAGTAAAATAAAAGAGATACAAATTTATAAACCGTAAACATTTTGAATTAAAAAAATAATTGTATTTTTTTTTATGCGCTTAATATATGTTCATTGTTCAGATTCTTCAAATATATGTTTAATTTTAAATTTTAAATTTTAAAATATCTGATATACTTTGTTTTATATCATCCATCACATCTATGGTGTTACAACCATCAATTATACTCACTCAAAATCAAAAAATCTTTGACGTCATTATTTTGCGCAGTTTTTGTAAGTTTTTAGAGATGGGTGTTCTGAATGCAAAAGGTGCTAATGAAATGATTAATAAAGGAAGGCCATAATAATAGTTTTTACAGATTTTATCGCGATTCGGTTGAATTTTTAGATTTTTTAACTTCCCGACGCTTCGATTGCTTTACTACTTTCGTGGTCACAGGGCGGGCGGATCACCAAATCGAAATAAAATCCGTAAAAATTAGTTTTTTCAATGCGTAACATTCGCGTAAATCTAAGAAACCATTATGCAAAGGATGGCATATTTTGTCTGTATATTTACAATTAACAGCCATTTAATTACAGCAAGTAATGCAAAGATTGTCTAAGAGTATTTGTCTTTGTACAGGTAATAAATAACAGCGGTAATATTAACAAAAGTTAAAAACTTCAGCTTTTTTTGCTCATTCGTAAAAATATCAGTTTTTGCTGTCCCCTCTTCTGAGTCTCTTCTGCTGTTGAGGTTTTAGTCCAGGACGTTGGGCCAGGAGAGTTTTCAAATATTTTTTCTCATTCCTAAAATTAATCAAAAATAATGCATAGAAAAAACTCCTAATATACTAACAAAACAAAAATCCGGTCGAGTACGAGTTGGTCCAGTGAGGTACAGAACTCAGAGTTACCAAGTCCTGCTCTCTCCTGACCGCTTGTGATTACATTAACCAAACCAGTTATGTTAATGAAGGTAACAAAACATCCACCTCAATCCCAAGGCCGTTACATCTAATTAAATATTTTTTGTTCTTTCTCATTTATTTCTCAGGTGTTTTCGGTTTTCAATGTAAACACTGTATTTTAAATACATGATGTATAGGGTCACGTATCCCCGATGGGGTAGGCAGCAATACCTGTCTTATGTGGACGCCCAGAACACCTTAAACGTCCAAACCGAGATGTAGAGGACAACTTTGTTCCCCAATGACGGATCAGACATGGTTCGGCGCTGGGCGAACACAGGGAAGAAATCGGGGTGCTTCTCGCTCTGAGGTATCCAGTGTCGCCCCAAATGCGCGCGTTTTAGTTGGTTTGCTGGTGTATAATTAGGTAAGGATCCGGCTCGGCTGTATTATCCGCAGCGTGCCGGGCTGGAAGACCAGTGACACTAACATACCACTTTCACCCTCCTCCGGGCTACCGAAAGGGGAGCTTGAAAGCGTTCTTCTTGAGAAAAAAATGCCTGTCTTACCAGCTAGCCAAACTTATTTCCTTCCGAAGTTGCGATTAAAGGCTCAAATCGAAACACACTGTGAACTGGGAACCGAACGCAGGATCTTGTGATTCACACATACTCAGGCACATGAGTTCATGAGGAGAAATGGACATGAATGAAAAAAGGAAAAATTCACTACAAAATATTTGTTCAATGTGATTTTTAGGCATCGTTATTCGTTACTACGAGTGTATGAGCTGTAATTGTAATTAGTAATTAGTCATAGCAAGTATGTTGGAGTCAATTAGCCGAAGCTATTACATTGCGCTGTAAACAAGCATTATATTTATCTCAACGTGGATCAATCGTTCCAAGGTGAGCGAAACTTGTTATGCCACTTATACACATTACACTTATATGCAAGTTTTTAGCTGTTGATATACAATTTTGAACCTTTTTTTGATACCATAAAACGTGATAACGTACCGGATGCAAATTTGCCGAGACGGTGGACGCGGTTCAAATCCCAGGGCATATGACTGACATTACGGATTTATATGTATTGATAGTCAATAACCTAGCGATTTTACTACACCTAAAGAAATATATGAGAAAACCTATATAGCATTGTTACAAGAATTTCTATGGTATAGTAACCTGCAATAGGTCAACATGGTGGACTACGGCATGGCCTAAGCCTTTTCAATCTTCGAGGAGGCTTATATTGAACAATAGGGTGAATATAGGCTGATATCATTATTATGTTTTCTTTTTGGTATTTACATAAAAACTTAGAAACATACCATAAAATTGTTTTCTTTTGTGATCAGTTGAACACTTAAACTTTTATCTACATGTAATTAAACACGTGACCTCGATTATCATAGCGGTCTACTTACAATGCCATGTGATAAAACATATAGTTTCACAAAATGTCTGAAGGAACCCCAAAGAACTGACTAACAGGGTGTTCGGAGTAGCAAAACAACTGACCTTGGATATTGCACAAGGATAAATAGCTGGTAATCATTGGATACCGTTACTATCGAGGGTTTTCCTCGAGGTGTGAATCAGATGCTTGCAAATATTGTGTAATTTAAGACACGTGGCCAATCGGAAACACTTTGTATAATTCATTCATTTTCTTGATCAGGAGGTAAATAGTAATACCTGAGAGGTGAATGGTAGAAAAGAACGTAATATTAGTAGAAAATAGTTGAATATAGAGGAAGCTAATTATTAGTATTTTGTGAGGCAGTAATAAGATCACTTATTGATGCAATGTTTATTATTTGATACGGCTTGCACCGTTAACATGATTTGATGACTTCTTCTGAAGCATAAAGTTAGTAAGGCGCCTAGTTTAACCTCAATATACACAGTAGGCATACTATTTTTATTGGTATACATACACATACATATATACATGTTAGAGATTACACAAGTTTGATCCACGCAGGATGAATGCCATACGCATTGATGTTACTTATTTTATTGGAATTGCAACACAGTCCGACATGATTGAAGTCTTGTAAGTTATCGGTTGCCTATGGTAACGCTGAATGGTCTGTCAGTAGAGTCTGTGATCGGTTTAATAATATTTAATTGTTTCTATTGTAATCTTGCCCGGAACAGCGCCAAACGTGCGCACTGACTGATTAATAAGAATCATCATGTCGGACGGCAACGACGGCCATATAAATCGCAATCTGTATGATTCTCCGACAGCAGCGGTGGGATCGATCTCATAATCATCCCTTGTGCCTACCGCATTGCCTGCTACCCAAACTGAAGAATATTTTCGGTCGGAACGTAAGACTCAGTAGTGCGGCCACGTACATCGAGTATTCTACCAATAAAGCAGCGCTGATAGATGGGCTAGATCCTGACAGCTCTAACGATATCGAGATTTCTAGAATCACAGACGTCTAGGCAAAGAACTACGGATGTGGAGAATACGCCAGGAATTATACGCTTACAATGGTGAATATTTATTAAGATGCAAAATCAGCAAAAGCAAGCGTTGATTCTGGCATTGAAAACTCCATTGGAATTGAAAAGAAGATTGATAGATCAATTGATAGACGTTGAAAAAGATGATACGTTTTCATCAACATGCAATTGGTGGAAGTTATTATTTAAAGGTATCAACTTGTTATAGCGATTGGTAAAATATTAAGAGGATCCATGTGGTTGTTGCGGATAAATTGTCCAGGTACGACGTGAACATTTGAATAACTTTGTCGTACGAATTGTATCTAAAGGTTATGACACTTTTGGTAACATTTCTATCGTGGTCAAAACGTGAATAGTCCGAAATCTACTCCGCAGTCGTAGATCAATTGTCATGCCTGCGATAAGCTTGGACATAAGATTTGGCATGTATAGAAAATAGGCTAAGATATCATTAATTGCTCCTATGACGAGTTTTGGCTATCGCCAACAATCTTGCTTGCCAGTATGTTACAGGTATGGTTCAACAGTTCACATGGTGAGTCGCTGTCCTCACGGGTCCAGCGCCGCAGCATCGACATCTGTTGTAGAACGTGTTGACATATTATGTGTGGCCGAGCTGCTCCCCGAAACACTAAAACCCTTTATAATTGTTTTAAATTTGGTTTTACTTTGGCGCTGAGTATCTCTTTGCAAAAGAGTCTGCCGCAAGTTAAGAGGTAAGCGAATTGATATTGTTTGGCCAGGTGCTTTTCTTGATGTGAATTGTAACACGCGTTGATGGTGAGGGAAAATATAGAGAGGAAACCAGCATACATTGCTGTGATGTGTTAAACAAATCAACGTACGCTGCCTGAGCATAGTGGTCTGTGGTCTAGCTCTTTTCAATCGAACTCTCGATTATGGAGAAGTCCTATGCTAAACAGGGATACAATACTTACTGTGTAATTGTTATATTTGGTAGAAATTAATGATTCAAGCATCGAAATTGTATTTCACTTTTGGCTGGTAAAGAATCGTCGCAAAAATAAAATATTGGGTTGCGACATTTTGAATTATAGTTTTCAAATAAGCATGTCCGTACATTAGTTGTATCTGACAAGGTTGGCTACTGTAAACACAAGTCTTAACACATAGCACGTTTAATACTGTTACACAGATGAAACAATTGTCCATAATTCATCAATTCTTATGGATCCGGCATTATAAATTGGCTTTCGGTAAATGCCTAATTGAATTAGCGAATAATTGCTACAAGACACGGCAGTAGACAGCTCATATCCAATACCATACCAATGAACCAATGATATTTAAGCCACAGTATCTATACTAAGTTTCATGCAGATGCCAGTGCCAATAACTATGGTGCTATTTTATTCTAACCTGTAAGAATGAAACTAAGGCCTATCGCATACTTTAGCAAAACTACGATGTTAGCAGAATCGTGTTGTGACATAAGCAAGCCACGTTGCAGCCAGGTCTGGAGTATGAGTGCTGGATCGAATGGTGTTTTGCCATTTTCTTAAAGAAGGCCGGCGTGACGTGTAGAAATATTATTATATTTCTCTTTATTTATTTTACTATTTTTTTACATTTTTACATATATAATAAAAGTCAAAATACATATAAAAATATAAAAAAAAAGAGATTAACCCAACGATGGCGAGGCTCGAGACCCAAGCCACCGGCGGTTAGGACCCCAAAGTGAGGAACCTCCTCACTATACGTGCCGTGTCAAGCAATACTGCCTTCTGGATCTGGCTCATGACCCAACGGCCCATTGAGAGCCTCTGGAGATGTTGGTCGAGGCTCTTTGGTATCAATCCATGTGCAGAAACAACAATCGGGACAATAATTGTTGAGTCGACATCCCACAATTCAGTAACCTCGTGTGCCAAATCTAAATATTTTGACAATTTATCATTTTCTGCTTTAACGAGGTTATCGTCATGCGGAATGGTGACGTCAACAAGTATTGCCCGGCGCGCCAATCGATCTATTATCACAATATCAGGCTTATTGGCAACAATAGTCCTGTCTGTGATAACA
Organism: Deilephila elpenor; assembly: GCA_949752805.1. NCBI lineage: Eukaryota > Metazoa > Arthropoda > Insecta > Lepidoptera > Sphingidae > Deilephila > Deilephila elpenor. Next base: position 14,758,722 of record OX457103.1, on the reverse strand, counting down.
GACCGATCCCAATAGAGCGTAGCATGACCATTTTCAAGAACTGGTTGGGGAACATACTGGTAATATGGCACTTCAGGAGTCACAAGTCCATATCGAAGAGCAATTTGCTGATGTATGATCTTGGCTACTAGATTGTGTCTATGCAAATACTCGCCGTTAGCAAGATACGAACAACCGGAGATAACATGCCTGATGGACTCGCCAGGACGGTGGCATGCCCGACAGATGTCGACGGTACCGTCCTTCAGGATGTATTTCCTATAGTTGTTCGTCTTAATAACTTCGTCCATAATTGCAAAGACAAAACCCTCAGTTTCCCCAAAGAGGTTACCGAAACGTAGCCAAGACACAGACGCTAATCGGTCCACATCAGGCCCATGGAGGGCCCGATAGAACCGACCATGCAGCTCCTTGCCCTTCCATATTTCCTCGCGATCCTTAATACCCATCACCAGAGGTTTCCGCCAGTTCTCATTCGCCAAAGAGAGCGGGGTAAATCCTTTATCTACCATCACTACAACCCCATGCATATCCACGTCGCTGTGAAGGAAATAATCCCTGAGATTGCACACCTCGCGATTATGCAGGTCCTTAGCATTAAGCATACCTCGGCCTCCGCATCTCCGCGGGATGTACAATCGCATTACTGACGAACGTGGATGGTGCATACGATGTGCAGTCAGTAGAGTTCGGACTTTACGATCCAGGGCGTCCAATTCGGTCTGAGTCCATCTGAGTATGCCGAAGGAGTACATAAGTACAGGCATAACCCAACCGTTAAAGGCGCGAATCTTGTTTCCACCTGACAAAAAACTGTTAAGTACTTTTGTCAGGCGGCTAAAGAAACGTTCCCTTATCGATTGTTTTACGTCTGCACCCCTAATACCTAGAGCTTCAGGCATACCCAGATATTTGTAGGTTTCCGTCGGCGAAAGGGATCTGAGTCTTACAGTCTCTGAGACACGTATGTCATCAGGGACCGCAACCACGCCTCGCTTTACATGGATAACCGCACATTTATCTACACCAAACTCCATATTGATTGATTTGCTAAATCTTTCAGCTATTTTTAACAACTCAATCAATTCAGATTGTTTTGATGTAAATAACTTGAGATCATCCATGTAGAGCAAGTGAGAGATAGGCTCAGACCCTCTCCGCAGACGGTAGCCTAACCCCGAATCCAACAACAGAGTACTGAGGGGATTCAGGGCCATACAAAACCACAGTGGACTCAGACTGTCACCCTGGAATATACCCCGCTTGATTTTAATCGGCTCATCATTCACCGAAGGATTGGTAGCGCCTGGATATTTAAGAACAGTTGTCCATTGTCCCATACATGCCCCAAGAAAAGTGCTCAATTTTGTATCAACTTTATACAAATCAAGCACTCTCATGAGCCATGTATGGGGCACCGAATCATATGCCTTTTTATAGTCAATCCAGGCAGCTGATAAATTCCTTCGGTTCTGACGAGCCTGTTGGCAAATGGCCATGTCAATGAGAAGGAGTTCCTTAGTACCACGGGACCCGCTCTTGCAACCTGTTTGTCCGGAATAAAGAATTTGATTAGTTGTAATATGACATTGAATTTTTGATCTAATTATCGACGAAAGTACTTTATAAATTGTGGGTAGGCATGTAATGGGTCTATAATTTTTTGGTTCCGTGGTACTACCGGATTTAAAGAGTAGGATATTATTATTATTATTATTATGTGAGTGAGATGGTCGATGGCCATTTTGCTAGTGGTAGGATTTTCATTCTGCCCGGATGGCTACGACAGTGAATAGTGGATAGATACCCATTATGGTTACTTACGTTAGCGTATCGAGACCATCCCGTGTATATCCGTGTGTAATTGGACCGGCATAGTTGTGTGGATCGGGGAGAGTGAAACATATAGTGCCAGTTGATATTCCATTTGGTCTACACCGCGCTTGCCATCGTGCGGGTTATGGTCACTTTGCTGTTGTAAAGTGTGAAAGTAAGTACCAACGACTTTTAAGGGATTTCTTGAATGAATAAAGTAGCGGTTATAAATTACAATAATCGATACATATGAACGAACTTTCTGTTGTAGAACGCTGTCGACTATCTTAATTGCCCGGAGTGTGGCCAGCCCGGCGCCGCGGACCCTGCACGGTACCTCCGCATTGCACCCTGTGTCGAGTAGCGCCGATGCCCAACGTGGCACCCCCGTAATCTCCGCTAAGGAGATTTTATAACTCCGTCACTAACAGTCGTGCCGTTATAAATAATAAAACTGGAACTCTTGCCATGGTAAAAGCAGTTGGTCACTTCAGACAATACTTTTGTGGCCGGACATTTACGATTATGACTAACTCTTTTGAATTCATCATTTTATAAGGTAGAATGGGTGGATTAATATTGATTATTGCGTTTTACACTTTCTTACTGGCCAAGGTAACTTAAAGTCTTAAACTGTACTATAAATTTAAGCTCGTTGATTCGCATGCGTGAACACGCAACATGAACATGTTCAGCACTTAATGGCGAATATAGACAGTCCGCGCATCATTTACTTTGGGAGTCTAGTCTTTAACAAAAAGAGCATAGTGTTGGTTAATATGCAAACATTATCTGGAATTGTATGCTACATGGACCTAGTGCAGACTAGGACGAAATTTCGTGCTTTGCGGCGTTCTGGAGTTCTGGAATCAAGTAAAACAGTCTCCAAACCTTTGATTTTAACATTAATACATCCGTAACGAGCACATCCGCGGCAGCCTTGGTGTCCGCGATATGACAGATAAACTCCAAGAGTATCGCTTGAGATGGTAAGGTCATGTCCTGAGAAAGCCGCAGGAGTACGTCGGCAATGTGTGCCTGAGCCTCAACATTCCAGGACCTCGACCGAGGGATAGACCGAAGAAGCGCTGGCTTGATGTCGTCAAGGAAGATATGAGAGTCAATGGCCTTACTATTGAGGATACCGAAGACCGGGCGAAATGGAGGAGACTAAGCCGGAAGGCGGACCCTGGCACCGGCCGGGATAACGCCTAAGTAGAAGTAGAAGAAGAAGAATAATAGATGATATGTGTAGGCACATGCTGATTTCGTTGTACTGAATTTATAACTCCTGACAAAAATAGATGACAAGCAGAATTAATTATCTGGTAGATCAGGCCTCTAGCAAACTTAGTAACACAAAGATATTGAAGAGGTAATTGCCAATCCGTCAGGGAATACTAAGGAATGATGCAATTAGGATATACGAGTTAATACCAGGAATAAGATAAGAATAGGATGGACGAGCAGGCGACGAAAGATAAAAATCGTTATGACTAATAAAGCCACTGTTGTGTAAAAATGCCAATCATTGTTTGAATTTTAGTGATAATTCTGTAGTAATTCTGTGCTGAAAAATAATAATCTTATATTGAAAGCTTGTGGTGTGTGTGTTGGTGATTGATAAAATGTTGTATTGAAACTCACAGCTGCTATGCTTTATTGAAAGATGGATTGAAAGTATTATCACTTTGTCCTTGTGATCTGTTGAAAGCCATGACGCTTTGCAGGGTGGATTGAAAGCATGAGCGCTTTGTCCTTATGATCTGTTGAAAGCCATGACGCTTTGCAGGATGGATTGAAAGCATGAGCGCTTTGTCCTTGTGATCTGTTGAAAGCCTTCACGCTTTGCAGGGTGGATTGAAAGCATGAGCGCTTTGTCCTTGTGATCTGTTGAAAGCCATCACGCTTTGCAGGGTGGATTGAAAGCATGAGCGCTTTGTCCTTGTGATCTGTTGAAAGCCATCACGCTTTGCAGGGTGGATTGAAAGCATGAGCGCTTTGTCCATGTGATCTGTTGAAAGCCATCACGCTTTGCAGGGTGGATTGAAAGCATGAGCGCTTTGTCCTAGTGATCGGTTGAAAGCCATCACGCTTTACAGGGTGGATTGAAAGCATGAGCGCTTTGTCCTTATGATCTGCTGAAAGCCATCACGCTTTGCAGGGTGGATTGAAAGCATGAGCGCTTTGTCCTTGTGATCTGTTGAAAGCCATCACGCTTTGCAGGGTGGATTGAAAGCATTAACGCTTTATCCTTGTGATTTGTTGAAAGCTACCACGCTTTGCAAGATAAATTGAAAGCATTAACGCTTTGTCCTTGTTGTCTGTTGAAAGCTACCACGCTTTGCAGTGAGATTGGGGTCTGATTTATTTTGACTGAAGGTCGATGCTGAAAGCTACGACGCTTTGCTAAACGTTAGAAGTCACGTGCTGAAAGCTGTTACGCTTTGCTTTGTGTGTGAGGTTGAAAGCTGTTTGTGTAAATACTATGCTTGTGTGCTATGCGCTGTTCCATCTAGCTTCGCTCTGATGTCAATAAGCAACGCGAGAGCGCGTTGAGGCGCAGAATGGCCGTGTTAGAGATTACACAAGTTTGATCCACGCAGGATGAATGCCATACGCATTGATGTTACTTATTTTATTGGAATTGCAACACAGTCCGACATGATTGAAGTCTTGTAAGTTATCGGTTGCCTATGGTAACGCTGAATGGTCTGTCAGTAGAGTCTGTGATCGGTTTAATAATATTTAATTGTTTCTATTGTAATCTTGCCCGGAACAGCGCCAAACGTGCGCACTGACTGATTAATAAGAATCATCATGTCGGACGGCAACGACGGCCATATAAATCGCAATTTGTATGATTCTCCGACATACATAAACTCGCGTCATTTTCCCGGAAGGGGTAGGCAGAAGTTCCCCTGGTAACAACCAGGACACCCACGTTTCCCCCTGTATTTTCCATCTTACGATGTGATAGGCGAGCCTCCGGGCTGATAATGAATAGAAAAATCCAATATCACTTTGCCGGACCCGGGAATCGACCCCGAGACCTGAGATTTGCAATCATATCGTAGTACAACTGCGCCATTGAGGCAGTCAGCAGCAGGCAGTTAATGGGTATTTTAACTTTATTTTAACAGAACCCTGAGGAAATCTTTTTAAGGACTGCGTCCAGCAGTAGGCTTCCTCAGATCGATGACGCAATTGATGAAGAGGATGATGATGTAGTTATTAAAAATCTCATGACTGATGGCTCAGTCACGTTGAAAAAAAATCTCATGTGCATTGTATCGGAGCAGATAAAAAACGACGCCAAGTAAACGTTTTTAAATGAGCTCTAATTGTCGTTCATTTGCATATTTCTCGGAATCAATAATGGACCTGAGACCTTTGCGCTCTGGTCTGCAAGCATTTTATCAATAAATACAGTAAATACTTCCATCAGTCAGTCACAGTGGTGACCTTACAGTAAGATCAAGTCTTGTGTCGTGGTATCAGACACTACCAGACCTTTTTGCTCTAACAACACCTAATACGAAATAAATTTTATAAATGCATACATAATCGTCACGCCTGTATCCCATAGGGGTAGGCAGAGACTATGAATCGCTACTTTGCTCGATCCTGACATATTACTTTCGGTTCATCCACTTTCATCAATCTCTTCATGCATTCTCGTCGGTTCAGGGTACTTTTGACCTGACCCTTGTTGCGGGTATCACCGATTTGGATGGTGTAGGTACTGTGTGTAATTTTCCGTTCATCCATAGGCACATACATTGCTTTCGGTGCGGGGATCGAAACTGCAAGCTCTTGTTTTACAGCTGGCTCTTGAACTGCTCCACTGACTCTATCAGATATATTTTATATGGCAGTTGGTAGGGCACATAGCGCGGATAACTGGTGGTCGATGGAATCAAAAGGTTTTCAAGAGGAAACCAAGTACCGTCAAGAGAAGCGGCAGGTGTTTTTGTGTGGCGAAAAGCTCCCATTTCGTTTGTTATATAAGAAATAATATTGCCTCTCAATTTGGAGGCAAAGGGTTAGATACCATCCCATTAATTTCTATGTGTTGTTTCAATATGCTACCTACTACAATTTTGTTGATTAATGTATCAATTAACTCGCCTTTACCAACCGCAGTTTTTTTTTCACCGTCCTAATGACGTCAATACCACTCATAACATGTAGGCAAATATTTTATCACTATGTGTAGCCTATAGGTATTAAAAAGTTAAATTTAAATTACTAAGAATACTCTGTCACAGGCTTAGGGGTAGTGCAAAGTGATTTTATCCTTGTTGCAGTTTTAATTGACTTATTTTATTTTACCGTATTTTTGTAATTTTAGTGATTCATGTGTCATTGGTGGACACGACCTTCTACGATTGAGAGTAGTTCAGGCTTAAGACATTTTGTTGAGTAAATAATGTAATTTATTATGGTTTGTTTTGAAAATTTATTGCAATTTTTATGTCTCAGTGGAGTGACATGAGTCAGGACTCAGGATGATAAGAATCTTGAATCCCTCCTTGCCTCAGAAAGCTTTTTATGTCATAGGACTTTTTTTGCCATTTGTCAATAGCAGTAGCAAAGTAATTTTTGAAAACTAGCTAAGTCTGCATTCTTTAGGCTTAACCGTATATCATTGTGACTGTTTTGATATCCCAATCTGCTACCAATGACGCCTCCGCTCCTACTTATATGTAGACTGTATCAAAAAATCAAAGGTTTGGATGAAAGTAGAATAACCAAGCAAATATACAAGGCGAGTGTGGATGAGAGAGTCGGTAGGGGTCGACCTCACAGTACCTACACCATCCAAATCGGTGATACCCTCAACAAGGGTCAGGTCAAAAGTGCCCTGAACCGACGAGAATGCATGAAGAGATTGATGAAAGTTGATGAAGCGAAAGTAATATGTCAGGGTCGAGCAAAGTGGCGATCCATAGTCTCTGCCTACCCCTATGGGATACAGGCGTGACGATTATGTATGTATGTATATATTGTGATTTGACTGTATCAAACCACTGGGGAGGCCCCTACCTATACAAGGTTTATTCATTATTAATTGCAATTTTAATTACTATAGTTACTGGTACGCGTCGGTCGGCACGTGTTCAGCGGATTCCACGCAACGCACCTCAGTTATTACCTATATTTTTATGACAACGCTATAGTTTCCTTGTAACACAACTGCGTGGACATACGTGTCCGTGGGCTACGGCCCACCGCTACTAAGGATGCGAAATTGGGTCGAGATTTCGATGACTTATTTAACAAAAAAGTACTATTGGCCTAATGAATTGCCTTGCTATTGGGCATATGTTCCGATAAATGCAAATCGATAATTGCGTGACTTGGGCCCATAACGAAACATTGTATTACTCTTGTGATTCTATTAAAACCCCACAATTGGGTAAAATGTAGGAGGTAGTAATTTTTAGAGAACCGAACTGCGGAATCGGAAGTCTTGGGTTTAAATCCCGGGTGTACAACTCTACTATTCAAAGTTACGTGTGAATTATTAATTAATTAATTATGACTGGTAATTAACAAGGAAGGAAAACATTGAGGAAACCTACATACATGATTTTTCACAAGAATTAATTGTACTAACCACTCTCAAAAACCCTTCAAGTTTGGGCTAAGTTTTGTTCTAAGGAATCTACGGAACACAGGTAGCATCGGGGTTAAAAGCTAGTTTTAATATTCATTTATAAATAAATTGCACACATTGCGTTGCCAAGTCATGTGTACGCCATCATGAAATCTTCAAAACAAGTTTTCTTAGTGGGGCGGTGAAAGTTTGTCGTCCACCAGCCAATCGTGGAACGGAGGCGTCTTGATGGTAGGTGGTAGGTGGTGATGATGGTACCACCTCTTTGGTGGGGGTTACATGAGTCAATATATGCGTAATTTAGCGAGGATTACAACTCATGTGTTTGTAAAATTGTGTGGAAGTGTGTTTCATAATGTTAGTCACTGGCTTGAAGAGTATTGGTGTGATTACGTCACACATCAAACACAAGGCCCCAAAAAAATCCGCATCTACACACATGCCTGCTCCAAGTGCTTCGACAGCGCCCTCTTACACACAATAAAAACCCAAATCAAATCGAGATAAAATCGAGTGCGTGTAGTACTGCAATTTTGAGACGTATAATTTTGAAAAACCCCGGCGAGGTGACGCGGAAACCTTGAACTTGTCTCGCCATCACGAGTATAACTCGTTTCAATTAGTTTTATTATTTTTTATTCGGCTCTTGGCTCGTATTTTGGATCCCGATCGCGGCGGGTTTTTGAGAATCGTGTTTTGATGTTGGGATTTTGAGGCGCCAGTTTTGTGGTGATGTGGTTTTTGAATCGCATTTTGTAAGTTATACGAGGTTTTTTATTACGAAATATAATTATTCACCATATATTATATACATACACACATGCCTAAACTCACGCCTTTTCCCAGAAGGGGTAGACAGAGATGCTACCAGAACACTCACGTTTTGCCTTGTCTTCCGTCCCACGATGTGATAGGGGCGAGCCTAGCGCCATATCGGGCACAAACTAACTCCGGGCTGATAATGACTAGAAAAATCTAATATAACTTTGCCCGACCCGGGATTCGAATCAGAGACCTCGGCTTTGCAATCATATCGTAATACAAATGCGCCACAGAGGCAGTCTTACATATTGTAAAAAAAATTAAAACTCTATAGTTATTGGTTTAGGTAATGTAATATTAGAAAAAAATAAAAGAGTCAACGAATTCGATACTAAATGTAAATATTATAAAATTTAAAAAAAAATTAAAAGTTCGTGCAAAATAATTGTTGTACTCATATATGTAAAACAGATTTGTATGAGAATCATTGTTCTTACGCAATACTATAAATTTATAATAAAATATGTAAGTAATTATTGTAAATGCTTAAACAGAGTAATTGCCAGATAAAATGTTAAAAAAAAAATAGTTCTTGGAATGTCCGGCAGAGACGCTGTATGCGCACGCTCACATTACAGGTCTTAACATTAATATTATGTTAATTGACATTTGACATAATATTGTATTTAGTATCTTTACCTATTCATAAATATCATAGTTGTATTAACTACTCGTCTTTAAAACGGAATATTGAAAGAGATATATTTAAATAATATTTAAATAGTTTAAACAGAATTCTATGATGAAATGAAAATGAAATGAAAATAATTTATTGAATCCATTAAATGTTCAACATTATTTAGACTCAGTCATTTTTTGAACTACCACCCGGTTCGGAAAGCGGTTTTCACTAGAGAAGAACGGGCAAGAAACTCTAGTGTTGCTCTTTTCAAAACCAGTTTACAATGTAGTGATTATTACAAAAATTACAAGTTGGTTTAAATCAGAGCAGTTCTTTAATAACTTTCTTTAATAATTTAGTTCATTAATAACTTGTTATAATTTGCAAATATTTATGGGGACGGGATTTTTTTTATCAGGTGGAATTCTTACGTCTCCTAACCACGTGGCGTAATAGTAGAGTGCATAGCAGTGATACATACAAATTATATGGACCGATATGTAATGTAATGTATCAGTCCATATACATCCCACTGCTGGGCACGAGCCTACAATCGAGAGCATCGATTGAGAGTGGTTAGGCATTATAGTCCACCACGCTGGCCTAGTGCGGGTTGGCGGACTTACATACCGTAGAAATTCTTTAAAATTGCTACGGTATGCAGGTTTGATCACGATGGACTGATATAAATACTAGATTCCCATTTATCCAGTTTCTATGCATGCTGTATATTCGCTGTATACACGGCACAGCAATCTAACTAACTGTTAATTGTAAGTGTAATTCAGTACGAGTAAAGTATGGACGAGAAACTATACTAAATACGTTCATATCTTACTTGAAACTCTTATTTATTCGACAGCCTCCGTGGCACAGTTGGTTAGACGCCGGCTGTGAAACAAGAGGCCGCGGGTTTGATCCCCGCACCGAGACAAATATTTGTGTGATCCACAGGTATTTTCTTCGGTTCTGGGTGTTTGTGAGACCGAAAAGTCTCTCGTAGTTTCTGATACTCACGACACATGACCCGATCTTAGTGTGGGGTCAGGACTATGTATGTGACTGTTGGGTGTATTTATTATTATTTATTTAAAACTAAAATACACAGGTTTCACAGAGCGGTCGGCTCGCTCAAATATCGCGCCGCCCATAAAACAATACTTAGGCCTTCGTTGCTTTTTCTACAAATAACTAATGCAGATTTTCGGTAATGTATTATAATTTAATAATAAACATGTTTTGCTCTGGTTATGCAAACGTTTCACAGGAAAATCCGAAGGGAGATTGGCGTGGTAATGGGACGTTTATTAATTAGCTTCGCGGTTTGGTCGATCCAACTACGCAGCATCGCTAATTGTCTTGGCTTGTTTACCTATATATAATATATAAGTATATACTAATTCTGGGCACAGATTGATCTATAATTGGCTTCACCATGCTGACCTAGAACGGGTTGGTAGATATCACAAATCATACAAGATTACAAATCTTCTGGTAGATCTGGGTACGCTTCTATCCTAACTATATTTTCATTCGACGTTAAAGCAAGTGGTAATTAATTTCTACACACAAATTATCATACGATTGGCTTATTAAACTCGGTACTACATAAATAAATATATCCGCCATTATTGAACTTAACGGCACTTCGAATACTAAAACCCTTAAGGTCGTTTGGTCGTTAAATTGTACTATTGAAATAGAAATACATAAAACAATCGAAAAACTTTACAATTGTATTATTGTAACAAATTCATTCGACAGTGACTCGTTTAAGTCTAAGCTACGCTAATACGTGTCTTGTGTAATGGAATAGTTACGACATTACCTAACCCACACAGGTATCGAACCCGCGTCCTAGAGATTCTCCTCCGTCATCTCTTATTACACAACAGGCTACTTTTCCTTCTTTTATCTTAAACGATTGCAGTTCATTATCCCCCGCTTCGCACAATAGATGAACTACGTTCATGGGTTTCCTATGGAGAATGATTTTAATGACAAATTCAAAGTAACCAAACAAACTTACAAACTACAATTCGATTTGACGCGAACATTTCCAAGGATATTTTCCAACGATGTTACCCCTCCAATTTAGAAAAGGCCGCGAGATAAACAGGATGTAAAACTAGTAATAACAATAAACGTTTGTATAAAATTGTTATGAGGATAACTCATATTAATGCTGTTTGTTTGTGTAAATTCCTACCTTATCCTATCCCCGCCTGGTCATTAGAGGACCACGTGCTTGAGGTTACGGTGGCATAGTATATTATTATACTATATCCTTATGAAAGAATATGTGAAGCAATATGTAAATGTATATTTAGACTAACACTTAACAGCCTCTCCACGCCAGTTAGATACCGCCTGTGAAACGAGAGACCGCGGGTTCGATCCCCCACCGAAACCATATTTGTGTGAGCTACCAGTATTTGTTTCGGGTCTGGGTGTTTATGAGATCGAAAAGCCTCTCGTAGTTTCTGATACCCACGACACAAGACTCGATCTTAGTGTGGGGTCAGGACTATGTATGTGACTGTTGGGTGTATTTATTATTTATATTGAAGACTAAATGCTTGAAAACAAGTTATATTAATGAGTTACTGGTCTCTCATATGGGAGAGGCCGTCAGGGTAGGTACCACCGTAATGTCTATTTCTCCCGCCAAACAGCAGCGAAAATGCACTGCTGTGTTCCGGTTTGAAGGATATTTTAGCCTGAGTAACTAATGGACATATTAACATCTTATGTCTCAAGATGGCGAGTGCAGTGGAATGCCAAGCATTGAAATAAAAAACGTAACTTATTTTATGATATGAAAGAAAAACTGTTCGCGTTATTTATATTTTATCGTAGTTAAAAGCATAATTGTTGTAAAAATGAAAAAGATGTCATTTTTTGGACTAGGGACAATTCCTTCCACATAGTGCATTCAACTTCTTATAGTCAAAATAATAATGGAACGCACCGAAAAAGCACCGAGCTTTGAATTTTTAAATGGCAAAGCTATTTTGTGCCGAAATAATAATACTTATACAGGAATCCTCCAATAGTTTTCTAGGGAAATTCTTGAACGCCTGGTTTTTAGAATGAATGTTCAGAAACTTCCAGTCGTTGAAGAAAGACAGAAAAGAATATGTTTTCGCCAATATTCGTCTTTGCCCGAATAGCGACCACTGTATTCTATGGTGAAAGATTTTCTGCTAACATGATAATTCTTAGCCTCCGATTATAAATAAATACGCCCAATAACCCAATATAAGTTTCTACTCTGCACAAATATCAAATCTTGTGACGTTGTTATCAGAAACTACGAGACATTTTAGGTCTCATACACACCCGTACTCGCAACCTGTGTATCACATTAACATGTATCGGTGCGGGGATCGAACCCGCGACCACTCGTATCACAACCAGCATCTCACTGCGCCACGGAGACTTTTGCTACCGAAACGCAAAAAATATCTCCAAATTTTTCAACCGCATCAATTTTGTCAATAAAGAGTCATAATTCTCGACATCTCGATGTTTTTGTTTTGTTGGCCAGGCCCAGATCCAAGGTTTTGTCCTAAGTTCGTTGTCGCAGGTAGGACGCGGTGACTGTCCAATTTTTTCGGCTGTATATTTGGTGATTGAATGAACTCGGAGCGGTCAAGTAACTTTGCTCGCGGACTTTCGATTGGGTGGGGCTTAAGTGATTTCACACTTGAGATTTTGGATTTTTTATTTTCACTGTATAATTTGCAGCGAAATAAGTTATACGCGTCAGAAACTCTTAGTTAACTAACTGCGTTACAGAATCAATATCAGTTTTTTACTTGGGTGTTGTGTAATAGACAATCTCTCCGTGGTTTCTTATTTCTTAGGCACAAACCACTTACAGTCTTTTCGTTTTATAATGATTCTTTAGGTCACCACATCCTTTTCGATCAATCGGAAAACCTGTGGGACAATTCTAAACTTTTTTATTATTCTTGTGTTCAAGAATCGTCAAGAAATGTCCACCTTCAATATTTATTTTAAATCACTTATACGTAACTACTGATAGCACTACACACCACGGTTCACGTGATTCCTTATGTCACATGCCACAAAAATATCCAGAGAACCTCGCAGCCCATTAGCAAACAGCAAAGATCCATTGAAACAAACAATATTTACAAGAGCATTGTGGCCATGATGTCCGGCGACACGACCTCAGAGAGACATTAAGCAGCGCAACCACGTACCACATTACGATTACATCAAGCGCGAAGGTGCACCGGATGGACATTTGGCCCAATTCGTATACCTGTTGCTTATCTGAGCATCACTTTACGCGTTAACCTTTAAATCTGGATGTTTTTAATAGTAGCACGCATAGTGGTAAAGTAAGTATCGCAAGGTGAGATGGATGGGCGAATTTAATCTATCCACATAGAAAAAACTTGATAGAAAATTAATATGGTGAGATCAGAGCAGCATTTTCTGAAAGTATGTTGCAAAAATATTTTATGAGCTTTGGCAATTATTATGTAAAACTTGTTCTAGATGCAATGATTTTACAAGCTTTTTATTCAAACTAAGTTGTTTAATCTGTCATAGGAAACGAGCGTAGAGCCTCATGATTTATAGTCCGTGAATGAGATAACTAACATAAAATATTTAAATATGTTTAACAACATCGGAGCAAATAAACAAGCTGTTCCCTGAACATTCTAGAACTACATCCTATAAGCACATTTATACCATGTGTAGAATTTTGAATATGAAATCCTTTGAAGGTATGAAAGAGATGATGACATTAGTTTCTGGGCTTACCTATTCAATGAACATACATACATACATAAACTCACGCCTTTTATCCCCGAAGGGGTAGGCAGAGGCGCCACTAGGACACCCACATTTCGCCTTGTATGTTACGTCCCATGATGTGATAGGGGGCGAGCCTATCGCCATATCGGGCACAAATTCCTGACTCCGGGCTGATAATGAATAGAAAAATCCAATATCACTTTGCCCGACCCGGGACTCCCGAGACCTCAGCTTTGTAACCGTACCGTAATACAACTACGCCACCGAGGCAGTCTATTCAATGAAGTCAATAAAAATAACAGTGACCGAATACCATCAATCAGAATGAAAGTAATTGGACATGTCCTGGCTTCCGAACACGACTCATGATGTGAGTCAGTGTTGGGATTTTCGATGTAATTGACTGTGCTGCCCAGACTAGTCATACCGACAGTAATTGAACACCTTGATTTAACTGTAGTTAGATTTAAGAGTGAGTAAAACTGTCAACAAACTCTGCATAGATATGAAAAATGTTCAGAAAAATCCAGATAGTTTGCAGCACCATTGGCAAGATTACTTACCTATTAATATGCAAGTTCGGCGTGGTCGCTGTCTGCGTTTCGACAGCGTTTGAAGAGGCTGTAAAGAAAAAAATAGAGTAAGGACTTCTGAGCCTTCAAAAATGACATTATTCGAACGAAACGTGACTGCATAAATAAAACTTTATGGCAATTTAGGTGAGCCAGTTATGGTAATATTCAAAATTGTCAACAATGCACGAGATTCCTTCGGTGGTATAGATGAAGATGATCTCTGATAAGCTGTTTGGTCAGTTACTTTAAATGATAGTAAACAAAATCCTTAGTCGCATCTTCTAGAGATAATGGGCAATTAAGCATTTAAATATATTACTCATATTACTTGAGACGTAATGCGGTATGTCAAAGACAGCATCATGATGAACATTAAGATTGAGAGGCCTTGGAAGGGCCTACGACTCTGCTTTATACCCATAGCATAAGCGGGTTCAGGGGCGGACATGAGCTTCCGCGTGATCGCAGTTTAATAGTAATGAAACGTATCTTATTTATCGATTAAAGGCTTCGTGCTGTATAAATGTTTGTTTTGATTATTTTTGGGTATATACATATTTTGTACCTTTGGCAAGTTATAATAGGTAGAAAAATAAGAGCTTCTTAACTAGAATATGATACCTCTTTTACTTCTTCGATCGTCATTACTCTTCAGATACCCTTTGGTGTATTTGAACGTCTTTATATAAAACGATATCTAATTTTATATAAAATCAAAGTGTTATTTACACGTGTAAACGTCACGTGTCCTTTCCAAGAATTTATGAATCGTCAACTCAAACTTCGGGTTAAACTTTCTTGTATTTTATTTTTCTCAGGATCTGTGTAATAATTCATTACAACGACTTAGCAAAGATTGCACTATGTATGTTGGAATTATTTAGAGTAAATATGAAAGGTGTGGAAATAAGTACACCTAAGTAGGTTTAGGTAAGAATTGTAGGACCAAATTATTTTTTTTACTGTGACAAGTCACACACATGTAAGCCCGTATAATTCGAACGTACATGTCCTCCAAAACGCTGATCTCACAAGGAAGTCAGTTTCAATCGACAAAACTGTGCCGGCCCGCGTCCCGGGATAATCCCGCGGATCACCGTCACCGATCAATATTCTGGACAACACTCGTAACTGTATTGGTGAGTGGTGACTAAGCATATAATTCAAATGATGCAGGTTCTTTTTTGTTTTTGTAATGATAAGTAATAAAATGATGGTGGCGCAGTGCTGTGCATACTGAGCATCGCTGATGACATGTAATTTATTCTCGCCAATCACCAATTAAATAACTATGGCCTATTTGAAATTCGATTTATACTCATTTATGACTTAATACTTTCATGTGTGGCTATTTTAATGCTTCTCAACATCCCTTGAATGTTCCATGGGGCAATTTGGCAGTAGAGTACTTACTTTATGCCCTCGAATAAAGGAAGACACGGAGAAGATTATCGTTTCGAATAGCGAAGTATCGTTTCCCTGCTCAATCAGACATCTTTACATACACTTTTCAGCGTCACACCGGTGAAAAATAAAAAATGGAGGTCTCGCTTTTCGCACTTACTTATGGTAATACATATAAGAACACATATTATTCAAATAATTATACATATATGTTTTATTGTTATTCCGTAGGAAATTATTTAGCTTTCCTTTATCGTTAGCGAAATTACCTTAATGATAACATATGATTACATTATAGTTTCGTGGTCTAAGTTACCTTAATTATTTTATTATATCAGGTTCGATAACTACTATTAGGTATTACATTTTATGTATAAATTTGGGCAAAATGACGCCATTGTTCTCAAACAATTCAAGGTCGAACGTCGGGTGCATTTGCGATTCTCAACGGTTCCCAAAACACATTTTTTGTCTTTTTAGGCGAAAAAATGCACGCGTGGGCGAGATTGTATTGATAAAAAATATCCAAATCATTATAAGCATTAAAGGTGCGATATTATTCTGAGCAGGTATAAAATCGATCACGCGAATCAAGAATTATTTTTTTATATTACAATGGTTGGTGCAAAATCGTATTTTTTTTTGTTAATGCGATAGCCTTTGATTATTGAGAAGGTAGATATGGGTAGCCAAATTATTCCATCGTAAAGACCACGATCAGAAAATGTTTAAATTCGAACTCCGAACTTCAAGGGGGACAGCTCAAACATTATCAATACACCAGTCTAGGAAATGTTGCGTGTTGATACTGTAATCAACTGTAATCAACAATATATAAAAGTATCACAAAGAGATAAAAAGACTCTAAAAATCGATTCGCAGAACACGTGAACGGAAAAAATATAACGGTTTTCAACTAAAATAATTAAAATAAACTGGTCCAATTCGCGTAATAGCACGTATCCTATAAATATGTATATTTGGTGGCTTTTCCATCGGTGATTCAGAAAAATAAGCTCTAGCTTGAACGTTTTTTAACCCTCGGAAGTTCCGCTGTTTAGCATCCTCAATGTCAGTCATTAGTTTTGAATATTTGGCGGAATTTATAAAGAAGGCAGTTAGAACGTGTAGCGTGATAAAAAACATAGGATTAGATACATATTATTTTGGCAATTCAGCAAAAACCAAAAGAAACAACTGAACGGAAGTGAGATCTATCACTTATTTCAATAAGTCGCTTCGAGTGGAGTGTCTGCGTTACGGCTAAGCCAAACTTTGTAACCATATTATGTTAGGTTTGTAGATTATATAATTATATAATATACAGGTTATAGGTAGGTACAGGTACAGGCTCTCGGATCTTCAATATATTTCAAAACTTTTTAACAGAGATGGCCGTCAATCAGGTGAAACTTAGCATCTTATGTAATGCTTCTGTTGTAATAAAATTACAAAGTAATAAAATTGACTATTAGATTGTACTTCATGTCGTCATTTCTCTTCTTTATACCTAAGATTATGAAGGAAAAGCCAGATCACAAGAATTGACGTGTCATTCCGAGAATTATCAATTAATTCAGTTCCACGTGGACCGGTCGGCGCGTGCGGACTTTTTGTACCAGACTCACTCCGAGACGTGGCAAAAAACCGCACAGTTTTCAAAATAACATGATATCATGTTGAGGAAATTTCGCTATGACTACGTGTTTCAAGACTTTCCGTTGATCACTCCATACATACATAAAGTCACGCCTTTATCCCCGAAGGGGTAGGCAGAGGCGCCACCAGACTCCGGGCTGATAATGAATAGAAGAATCCAATATCACTTTGCCCGACCCGGGATTCGGCAGTCACTCATACCATTGTAATATTGACATCATCGCAGCTTCCGTGGCGCAATTGCTTAGGAACTCACTGAAACTAACTAGATTTCCGTCAAGAGCGTCATCAACCGATTTTTTAGAGGGGGTTAATATAAGGCGGGGGAGGGGTATGCATCGTAGACACAGAAAAGAGCTCGTGTAGGTTTACACTATTTTTTTTTACATAACATCTGTTGCGAGTTAAGAACAAGCTAGTGTCTGTAAGAGACTCGCTGGGCCTGAGGTGGTGGTAGGTCTCTCATATGTAAGAGGCCGCCTGGGTAGGTACTACCGTAATGTCTATTTCTCCCGGAAAACAGTAGGGTAAATGCGCTGTTGTGTTCCGGTTTGAAGGAAATTGTAGTCAGAGTAACTACTGGACATATTGAGACATAACATCTTGTCTCAGGATGGCGAGTGCAGTGTAATGCCAAGCATTGCCTTGTAATTCATGGTGTTTGGTTTTGCTACTGTCCATGAGCCGTCGTATCGCTTAACTCAGGGGAATGGCATACTCAGTGTGAATTTGCCTGCTGGTGTTCTTATAGGAGCTACGTATTGTAAGAGCCCGGAATAATCTCTCTTACATACATAGATACATAAACTCACGCCTTCATCCCCGAAGGGGTAGGCAGAGGCGCCACCAGGACACCCACATTTCGCCTTGTATGTTCCGTCCCACGATGTGCTATCGCCATACCGGGCACAAATTCCTGACTCCGGACTGATAATGAATAGAAAAATCCAATATCAATCTCTCTTTACAATCTCTCTCTTAATAATCTCTCTTTTGTCTCGATATACCAATAGTATCTTTTAAGAACATCATAGCAATAAAATCCCGAGGCTTTATTAATATGAACAAGCTCGTCCCCCAATAAAACTACTTGGTACTGCGTGTGGATGCACAGACAACTTAACCGGTTTGAAGTTTGAACGTCCATCGCGTGCCACGATCGCGATGCAAGGCGGCTAAAACGTTGCTATCCGCTGATAACGAAACTTATCTTTATTAAGATCTTTTCCTGCATTTTTGTTAGATAACTTAAATCTACGGCTGATTGAGTTATTCATGATAGTGTTTTTTTTTGGAAATGGTTAGATAGTATTTCGTAATGTGAATGATGGTGTTTTTTAATAAAGTGCATTTTTTATTTTTCTGTTATTGCCGAATCTAATTTGCCTTTTATTTGTAATGAATCTTAAATAACTCAAGGGGCGTTGAAGAAAGTTTCACTTTATATTTTTGACTTTATTTCGAAAAATGTTTTCTCGGCTGCTGGATCAGCACTTATCATCAGATACATTATAGTCAGTTTGCCAATCAAAAATAATAGTTTAATAAATATGAGTTTGTATTACAACGTTATCCTTCTTATAATTATTTAACAATTAATTTATTTAATTTTCCCGTAAAACAAGTGTTTTATTTCTCAACAGAAAAAAATATAATTATGTAACAAACCGCAGATTCTCACGGCTTTGAGGTTTGTGGGAACAATTCCTCATAGTCCTGTCATTGTACGAACCACAATATAGGAAGGATGTTAGGCTTTATAAGTATTCTACTTTTTATTAATTAATAATAACAGGATTAAATAATTCGTCCGATTAATTATTATTAATAGCTAATTAAACAATAATTGTAATAAACCCAAGGCTGTTAATGACGATTGTGGAAAGTTTAAGGTCCTGCGTGTATGACGATACGGATACATATCAATTAGAAACGCTTTTATGGAATGAAAATAGTTAATAATTATTTGTTATTGAATAATTTTAAATGAACTTCAATAACTATCTTAATACTTGCATAACTGGATGTAAAATTTTTAAAATGTATTTGGAATTTTACTAAATAATTAATTATTATGTAATTTTTTGGTGCAAAATGTCTTACAACTTAGGTATATCATTTTACAGAACAATGCTCCCTAAAGTTTCAAAATTAACCGAGAATTCAAATGAAATTGAAAAATGCCAAATAAAACTAAAAAACCAAATTCTAAAAACTATAACCACAACGATTGCGTCAATCCGTGAAACATTCCGTGCATTACTGCTCTAAGCGCCATTTTACGACCGCGCGAATTCTCGTGGATATTCCCCGATGGAAGTGAGCCTAGGGTTTTCCACGCTGTATTTCCCTCGCATTTTGTTTACATTATGCAATAAGTCAACGTACTCGCTAAATTATTGTTATGGTAGGTCTTATATTCTTTAATTTAAACTGTTTAAAAGGCTCGCCAGATGGCGCTGATTGGTAAGATTGCGTAATTACTTCAAATATTTTTTAACCGGTTTTTAGTATGGAGGTTCTGTATTTATGTATGTATGTTTGTAGACCTGCGGTTTTTAAAAAAAAAACAATTGATTCGAATTCGGATGGGGATTTCCTATATTACAATTAACGTAATCGCTATTTCACTATGCGAAAAGGAATAGTTGGTCAAGACTCAAGCATGCTCTAATATACTAATACTTTATGATACGTATGTATTACAAAACGTTAGTACATTGTATCGTGAGCCTTCATAGGCCGCATTGAGTAATTTCCATCCATTACTTTCTTTTTAATAAAGCGGCGAAGCATGTTAACCGTTTGCTTGTTAGGCAGAACTGTTTAATGTTAAAAAAAAAGCTCATGCGACATCATCATATGAACAGATATACTACTCATGCCACCCAGAATTAGCCGAGCATATCTACATCCCAATATGCGGCAGAAGGCGTGCCTAGAATTAATATAAAAGTCACCCCATATCTATAAATAACTATCGACACAATCCTCGTGCCACAGAAAATATGCATAAAGACGTATAAACGTTAATTGCTATGTAAAATGTAGACGCATTGAGATGCTGCTTTACGTAATCGAATGCAAGAATCTCCTTGACTCAATACTGAACGTTGCTAACTTGCACAATTAACAGGAAAAATATCATAATTAAGTATATATACAGTAAGGTAATATTTGTCATAGAATGGCTATCTATTAAGATACGCTGGGATTAACCTGCGCACACCCACTCGAGGACTTCGTAGATAGCCACGCCTACAAATTACTATGGCTTTACTATTCTGGACTAAGAAGTCCGCAAGGTCGTTTAACTGGCGGACCGTCAAGTTGTTAGCTTGGCGGCCCATGATCACGTTTCCATGTACGTTTGTAGCACGTTTGTAGCATCTCTTTCTTTCCTGCAATATTAAACTTTTCTTAAGTCTAAACACTAAACAGTTGTTTATTGTCAAGCGAATAAGCTTATATTATATGAGATCTCTACAGAAAAAGTATCTAACTACTGAACATGATGAGACTTAACATCTTATGTCTCAGGATGGCGAGCGCAGTGTAATGCCAAGCACTGGTTTGTAATTCATGGTGTTGTTTGGTTTTGCTACTGTCCATGAGCGGTCGTATCGATTACCATCAGGCGAATCGCACGCTCGTCTCGCCATTCAACGCAAAAAAATCTCTTCTATCACTATTTGTCAAGCTTTCCAACTCTACCTAATCCTGGGTCCCAACTATGTTCATATTTGTTCTTTTGAGACATCGAAATATTTGTCGTTTGTATGATATTCAAATTTTATTAACTGCTTATTTAGTATAAATCTATTAATATTATCCACTTGTATGATTATCATAACTTATTTTGTTTGTCCTTATTTCTTTCGTAAGATTTTTTTTAAATTATTATTCTCATAAAATTCTAATATAAATCACTTATTCTGAGAAAGAGTTTACTAAAATATGGACAATAGGTTTTTTATCAGTTTATTTGATGTGTTAGATAGATGTGAATTCATTTAGTTGAGGAAAATCACAGGAAAAAGTGCACTTCCTTGGAAATGATATTTTATCGGTTGTCGATATAATTTATTAATATTTAAAGATTTGCGCTCTATATATTTGTTACTTTTTATTTAAATTTTTATTTATTACCTATATTAAATTTATTATTAAATTGAGTTCGCCAGTAAGAGACAGGTATCTGTCAGCGTTCGACATAATTATGAACCCTACGACACACATAGTGAAGTCACTATGCAGGCTTCTCCACCATTGTTTGTGGTGAACACTGGGCATGATCGAGGTGTATACAAAAGTCGTACCACCAATATTCTTCTCAATGACCGGCAACGCATCTATAAATAGAGCTCGTGGTATCACTTTCCTTCATGTGATCCGTGTGCTATTTTCCCCAAATATCCTAAAATACATACATAAACTCACGCCTTTTTCCCAGAAGCGGTAGGCAAAGGTGACACCCACATTTCACCTTGTATTTTCCGTCCAATAATGTGGTAGGGGGCGAGCCAATTGCCATATCGGCCGCAAATTCCTGACTCCAGTTTGCCTGACCCGGGATTCGAACTCGAGACCTCAGTTTTGTTATAGTATCGTAGTACAACTCCACCACCGAGGCATATTCTAAAATATATTGTTTATAGGTATAAGCTGAGCTAAAGCCACACTCATATTATCTGATTATAGTCTAGTGTTTATTGTTATGTCTGTGTGGTCGCTTATAGTATATTAAAAGAGGAAAAATCAATTATAAAATCAACATTGCATTATCAGTATAGACTATGGAATATGACTCAATTAAATATTGATTCCGACCGTCATTTTTGTGGTACGATTTTACTAACAAGTCTAGACTTATCTGGAATTAAATAATGTAATAAATACCTACTATACAGTCAATCACACCGTGGTGGCGCAGTTATTTCATGAAAGAAATGTAACTGAACACTGATTGAATAATATCACAATTTTCGCTGCCCCAGAATTTATTGCTCTTGTATATTTAAGCCCAAATTCTTAGTAGGGTCCGTGGTAGCCTGTTGGTAAACGGAGCAGATGCGACTGCCAACATGTTTCGGCTGTCGCGGGTTCAAATCCCAGGGCACACCTCTTACTTTTCGAGGTCACGTGGGTCTTGATAGTCAACTACCACGCACTATAACGGTGAAGGAAACCATCGTGAGGAAACCTGCATACCGTAGCGATTTGTAATAATTTCTATGGTATGTAAAGTTCGCCAACCCGCACTAGGCCAGCGTGGTGGACTATATGGTCTAACCCCTCTCAATCGTACTCTCGATTGTAGAGAAGGCTCGTGCCCTGCAGTGGGACGTTTATGGACTGATACAGTCTTTCTAGAGCGTCCGCAAGACATAAGATGTAGGTCTGACGCCAACACTACTTTTCAGACACAATACTCGAAACAAATATTTGAAGCAACGTTCCTCATGGCTTCACGTTCCACACATTTCTTCAACAGAGCCGTTAATATGCTAAAATTAACTACAATACTTGTTTTCTTTATTAAATCTATTACGAGACATGGTAGCATGATACAGATGCGGTGAGCCGTGCGCCAGGCGGTCTGGCTCGGGAACACACGTGACTCAACTGTGATAACATTTCTATGTCAATATAAGTCATAGAACATTGGATCAAACATTGGCTCCAATGTTACTCGTACTTGATCTATTCTATAGGTAGAGCCTACGTTGTAGTCAAGAGAACGTCTCGAAAGTGGATACCGATAATGAAATAAGAAAGTTGAGTAAATTTTTTCACTAATTTTGTCATTGATCTATGTTGTCTTTGTGTCTAATTGATGTTGCAAATTTACCAAGTCTGGTGGTAATAGTAATAAAAGAGGATGCAACTAGTGCAATGTGACGTCGTTTCCAATATAGAGCGTGAAAGTGAAGAAAGTGAGCTCCTTCTATACAATTTAAAAATTTAATTTCTTTTTTAATTTAGAACCAACAGAGACGCTGCTTTAAAAAATGTTTTTATTCATACATACATAAACTCACGCCTCTATCCCAGAAGTCTAAACAGAAGTGAATCTAAACAGAGTCACCACCAGGACACCCACATTTCTCCTGGTATGTTCCGAGTTCCGACCCACGATGTGATTGGAGTGAGCCTATCGTCATATCGGGCACAAATTCCTGACTCCGGGCTGATAATGAATAGAAAAATCCAATATCACTGCCGTACCGTAAAACTACGCCAGCGAGGCAGTCAGCATGTGTTTATAATAAATATTAAATTATTTATAAAAATGAAAAATAGTAAACATACCTAATGTCCAATGTTTGTTCCAACGTTGGCCCACGATTGCCATGTTGGAATATGCCACGCTGGCTGCTAGCTCGTACTGGTGACTCAGGTATTATGTTTGTCAGACACAGTCATCATAGTTTACGTGTATTGTGTCATGTTTGTCAGCAAATTAAGAGGCTTTTAGGGTAATAAGTCCTTTGAAAGTGGTACGCCTGTTTTTTAGATTCCTATAAAAATGGGCAGTGTTAACTAAGATGTTACAGAATTATAAAAAATCGACTTATAGTGACTACTTTGCTATCGTTTTCTTTTCAATGAGTGAGATTTCCCGAAATGGCCGGAATGCTTTTCTCCTTCCTGTGTTTCCTCTTTTGCTCTCCTAATTTTAGAAGCAAATAACAGCCTCCGTAGCGCAGTTGGTTAGACGCCGGCTGTGACACAAGAGGCCGCTGGTTCGATCCCCGCACCGAAACAATGTGTGATCGACAGGTATTTGTTTCGGGTCTGGGTGTTTGTGGGACCGAAAAGTCTCTGGTAGTTCCTGATACATAAGACACAAGACTCGATCTCAGTGTGGGGTCAGGACTATGTATATGACTGTTGGGTGAATAAAGCACCTACGCTTTATGTGTTTTCCATCTCTTTTGTCTTTTACTTTGAAAGGCCAACAACGCTTCTGCTACTTAGTATTGTAAATGTTGGACCGTTGGGCAGTTTTACTTATATTATGAGGTGAGCCATTTGGTTGACTCATGCGATAAAAAAGTAACTAAATATGAATTGACCACAATACAATATGCCTTTCCAGATTAATAGGCAGTAACTATGAGATGGTTATTCTATTACTAGTAAATCAAGTCTGTAAATCTAAGTTCGATTACTGATCATAAAATTTACTCTGCATCATTTTTTAGGATCAAAAAACGGTTGTGCATCAGTCTCACTTATTCGCTAGTTATTGTATGGTATTGCGTTCACAACGTAGGCTTATTACGTTCTCAATTAGATCAGTATTACCGCTAATTGTTGGGAATACATGTGACGCATAGTACTCGGGTTTACATACAGGGTATCTCAAGACTGCGACCGAAAACGAAGCCAGGTGGTAGTATCAGTGACTTCAGACACAATGCAACTAAAAATTTCGCAAAATAAATAATTCTTTTTTGGTTATTTTTTTACTTATCGTCGTATTTGGGTGATAAATACATTTTTTTTCCAAAATAATTATGTACACCTTTTTATTTTTAAAGACGCAATGATACGCAAGGGTTTAAATTACTATTTTCGCAAAAACTAAGGAATTACCACCTAAAAACTATGATTTTTTAAAAATTGTAAAAAATAATCTATCGCTTATTTTGCGAAATTTTTTGTTGCATTGTGTCTATAGCCACTAAAACTACCACCTGGCTTCGTTTTCGGTCGCGGTCTTGATATACCCTGTATATTAATGCCATAATGTTGGAATGCGAGTCCATAATTTAACTCTCCATAATGCAGGAAAATTGGTAGAAATATTTTTCCGCTTGTTTCTCAGGCACGATGGACCAACGAGATGCTTCTGTGCAAATGTGTAAGCTACGTGCGTAGTAATTGGCTATTGTCCTGTTGTAAACTTAAAACTATAGTTTACAGGCATATAACTACGAGCGACGTTCATAGCTATATTTATAAGTGCAAATACTTAATGTTATAAGGAATTCTTTTTAATGGCTTCTGAATGCATCGATGGCGCGGAATGATTGCAAAGCTGAGTTCTCGGGTTCGAATGCCGGGTCGGGTAAAGTGATATTGGTTTTTCTATTCATTATCAGCTTGGCATCAGGAATATGTACATATATGCCCGATATGGCGATAGACTCGTTCTCTATCACATTGCAGGACGGAAAATACATTTTATTTATTTATTATCTAAAGTCTACCTACAATTGTTACAATGATGCTTGCACTAAAAATATAAAACAACGTTCTTCACGTTCCACACATTTCTTCAACAACAGAGCCTTTAATATATATTTTTTAATACTAATAAAAATAATACAAATTTTTAAAATATTCTCGTGTTTGGGTGATAAATAAATGTATGCTAAAATTATAATTTAATCCCTTGCTTACATACCATTGTGTCTATAAAAAATATGTACATTATTATTTTAACTCCTAAATACGAGTAGGTACAACAATGAGTAAAAATTAAAAAATAAATTGCCGGTAGCGAAATTAGTTGCATTGTGTCTGAAGTCACTAATACTTCCATCTAGCTTCGTTTTCGGTCACAGTCTGGATATGCACTGTATGCATATAAAAATGTTACCATGATGTCCTCGCAACGATGTTTCTCGTGGTACGAAATATACCTCCTCATAAAATTATATGTTAACGCTACTTACCTACTATAGTCCAATTTGCGGTTTCTCAGACTATGCATCACTGGAAAGTACCAGAAGTCTTTGTTATGCGCAATTTAGGCACACTATTCTGCCTACACCTATTCTGCCTAAAGTGTGTGGTCTGAGTTCGATTCCCAGGGCACACATATTACTTTTCAGAGACATGTGTGTATTGACGGTTAACTATAACGGTGAAGGAAAACATCGCGAGGAAACGTACATACCATAGCGATCTTAATAAGATTCTAGATATATAAGTACGGGTGGGTATATTATTACTCACACGTTTATTTGTGTGATCAATTAAAGTCCATTCTTGAGACCACATTAAGTGATTTCAGTTGTTTACAGAACCTACATTAAGTTTTTCAGTTCCAAAAACTCGAAGAGTAACAAATATTCATGTATCTCACCAGCATTAAACTATAAATGTATACACCCAACAGTCACATACATAGACCTGACCCCACACTAAGATCGGGTCTTGTGTTGTGGGTACTACGAGAGATTTTTCGGTCTCAAACACCAAGACCCGAAACAAATACCTGTGGATAACACAAATATTTGTTTCGAATGGGATTGAACCCGCGGCCTCTCGTTTTACAGGCGGCGTCTAACCAACTGCACCACGGAGGCTGTCCTATGGGCTGTCAATTTTATAAGTGCTTCTGATTTAAGTTGCGTTAACTGTTAATTGCTTTAGCCATGCCTTCACAAGCGACGGAGCTTCTGATCAGCACAAATGCGTGACGTGTTGAAACACGAGGAAAGTCTCGTGCTAAATCACATTACCGTACTGCCATCGCATTATGCAATGTGCTTATACGAGAAGTCTACTTATTTCACATTTTTTAGACGAGGGCAAACAAATTGCTGGTGAGTTAAAGTTAAGTTACAATTTTCGTCGAACTAAATGCCAATAATTAATTAGTGTTAAGTAAGTGTACTTATACTTTTGTGCGCATTGCATACGACTGCTCCCGACCTTCAAACATATAAAATATATAATTATAACTCAGGCATGAGGTAAATAATCAAACAGGACGGCGTATATATTTTTAGCATATTAAGTATATGTTTATTTAACTTGTCGTTAAGTTTATCGCAATATTTTATGTTAGCACAAGTCCGCTGTAATAGCGTTGTAAAAATGACCAGCAGGCCCTAGCGCCATATCGGCGCAAAGATTTCTTGATCTCCTTCAAAACTTGCATCATTACCAACCATGACCACGCATGTAACAGAGAAAAATTGCACCGGCCGGGAATTGGCGAGGCAGAACCTGTTCCGAGCCGAGCGGCGAGCGCGAGCGCGCCTCGCGCCGAGCATGTAAACAAAACAGCCACGCGTGGCTTGTAATAAATGGCGCGCGACGCCGCACCGTCATTCCGTCGCGAGACGTCGGTCACGCCGCACGTGCCGTCAACATGATCGATTACGCGCGCCCCTACGACCAGAACATGTGCGATATATATCTGCACCCCATGCCGCCCGCGCCCACGCGCCTTGATGACTTCCAAGTGTTCAAGAAGGGCAATGCCTCACACATCTACGGCACTTACTACTCCAACGCCACGTACGACACGTACGAGGAGCCCGGCATCGACAGCGCTGCCAACGTCTACCAGAACCTGCTCAGCTACCGGGAGTACCTCACCGACGAGTGGAAGTACAAGATGGTGATGGACTGGAGCGAGGAGGACACCATGTCGTGGATCACGGACGCCGCGCAGTGCATGGGCATCAGTGAACTCGACGTGCCAGTATACAACTTCAGAGTGTCCGGCCTCGAGCTGAGGAACATGAAGAGAGAGGAAGTGCTGCACAGAATGGCGCATCCCAACTTCGACCACTCGTCGTCTCGGAGGATAGCGGACAGTGTGTATGAGAAGTTGCAGGCGAGGCTCCACGAGGACATGCAGCGGCAGTCGTCGATATTCAGATACGGTGAGAGTGAGTACAACCACGAGCCGCAGACAGTGCTGGACCTCGACGCCCTCGACCACAAGAACAGACTGTATATGTCGGACTACAAGCCGAACGACAGCTCGCTGCTGCAGGGTGCCTGTGACTCTAGCGACGACGCCGAGGATGTATTCCGCTCGTCGGAAACCGCGTCCCCTGGATGTTCGTATGGTAGTGATGGGAGTAAGTCTGGAGATGAGGAGGACAAGAGGAAGATGTTCAAACGGCCGCCGGGCAGGCCGAAAGGCAGTGGAAGGAAGACGTTCAAGCGCCCGAGGAGCGTATCCGTTCCGGAGTTCCTGAAGAATCTGTTACTGGATCCCAAGTACTGCCCTTCTATCATCAAGTGGGAGGACCACTCGCTAGGCAAATTCAGGTGAGTGGCTCTAGTGATATTGCAACGCTTGTGACTTCTCGTGCGCTCATACATAATTTATGGCGGACGAGGCACGTGGAGTGACACACAACACATGACAATAAAACGTTTCACAAATATATAAGTTAACTGCAAACCGCTCCGTACATCTCCGTGATTGCATATCAATTGTTTTACTAAGTCCATTGAAAATCGCTTGCGAGATTGGTATTGTTCCTCCTTAGTAAATATGCTTTGTTTACTGGAAATGTGTCTAGTAGAGTTAAATATTCTTACTTTATTATTGTTTGTCGTTTCAAACAGTAAATTTGATATCAATCAACCATTATCATATTCTTTACCATTTCAAGAATAATATCCAAGCTTAAATGATTTCTGAAACGTTTATGCAAACTGCATATAAAGTTTTGTGGTCGAAAAATATGTTTTTAGCCGCCGCCGCTAAGTATCTGTATTCGTCCAAGTACTTTCTTACTTGTTCATTGTTTTGTTGTTCAATATTTACCTCGAACTAGGCTTAGTTATTTCAACTTAACGAATAATTTGTGTCAAGTTTATCTAAGTATAACTTTGCAGATACCTTAAGGCCTTATTTAATTTACAGATCTTCGTGTTCTTATTGTAGTAAAATTGCGTAGGAATAACATTGATTTAAAAAGGTAATAACAATTAAATAATATAAAAGTAGAGGCATTGGGTTAATTATCCGTCTAAGAACGGTTTTTTTGAACATTTAGGAGCAGTGTATGGACAGAACTTGTACAATAACAGACAAAAATTCACCATGATATTACATTGCCGAAACAATTTTTAAGCGACTATCCATTCAAGCAAATACATATGTTTTCTCAGCAAATACCTTAGGACCACACATATTACTAATAAAAATCTCAGGCTATTGCATAAAAGCTACGCCAGATATTAAATTCATAAATAATTTAATTTATAAACGTTTTCTGCAACCGGAGTTTCCAAAACGCAAAATGTTAATCTGTTTTCAGAATCGTTGCCCAACAACCGGTGTTGTTTTATGTTCCGCAAAATTAAAATTTTCAAATTCTCTACATGGTTAATCTTAGACTTGGTACATTTTGTATTTATGGCTGATATAATCTTATAAAATATATAACATGCATTTCAAAAGTTTACAACTTTATTTCAGAGCTAATTTCTCTAACACAATAAGAAAATCACATATTTTAGGCCTACCGGCGGAATGCACTTTGTATTATCCTTATAAAAAGTTTTACGAAAAAGCGCTTTTATTTTAAGTACTACCACAATAACCCCATATAAAAATCACAAAAATATTAAATATGAAACAAATAGGCTTAGTAATCACATTGCTGCAGATCTTGTGTTGTAGATGTCGGAAATAACTATTAAAGTTTCGTCCACAACACCCAGATCCAACAAATTGACCATTCATTCATCTCAGATTGAAATCTCATTCGATCTATTTCTTGATTCACAGCCGGCTCTCAATTACAACACAATAACAAATAATTAAGTAATTAAACAATTTCGCAAATCACGCAATTTCCAAAGGTTAGTACTAATGGTTGCGTGACAAATGTCCAAGTTTATTCAACAACGACCTCTTCGACGACAAGACAATAGCGAGGACTTGCTCGAGCAAACTGTAATCTGCTATTTTCATTAACAATTATATAGGAACTGTATTTTTTGCTCCAATATCATCTGGTTTAATTGCAATGATGTTACAATGTTTCGAAATGTCTATCTATAGCTAATAGCTTAGGGTTTCCTGTGACAAGGGCAGATTATTGTTCGTGATCGACATGCAATGTGAATTGTTTGTCTTACAACTTAAAAAAGAACACTACGTCATAGTCCTTACGCCAATACTTATTCTAATGTACTTGACTGACGATATTATAACTTAATTTAAATGAATTTATTTTTAATTGGTTAAATAACAAACATAAATTGCAACTTTTCTTTTTATATAATCAAATAACACAAGGATATTACCAAGCTGATAGCATGTATTCAATCAATGGCGAATTTATTGTCATAAATCAGCTGTCAGTTTTTATTATTATCACGATTTTTATAACCCTTTAATTGATTTTCGCACATTATAATCTGAGTCTTGAGAACTTGTTTATCTCCGCATCAAGAAAATATCAACGACTATCGCTGCTCCAGACCCTCATTTACTTAGTTTTACTTAGAAGATAACGCGGTGTAAAACAAATAATTGCGTATTTACGTATAAAAGGCTATTAACACGTCCCGCACTATCTTATTAGTTGTCGATACACCCTTGAGTCCAAGGAGACATCGCTTTTATATGGGTTATGCATAATTATGTCGGCATATGCCATGTATAACAATAATTGCTGTTATTATACTATAAAAGAACTCTTTTGTATCTTTTATTGGAGATTTCGCAGATTTCATCATTTGTTAGGTTTTGTTTTCATTGTCGGTGACGTAATAAATATGGCATATAAATTAGCAAGATGAAGTGTGTTGTATCTCAGGACTTATTTGTTTTAATTCTGGTTTCACAGTATTTTAGTTTCTTACTTATATTTTTTTCTAAAGTCCCTTTCAAATAAAGATATCAAAGAATAAAAATTGTATACAACTAATAAAAAAACAATCTCCCTATAAAAAAATCTTTAGTATCAATAAGTTTACAAACAACTCAATTCCATTTCACCATTACCACAGGTACCTCGGTAAGGTCTAAATTCCTCTTCACACGACAAAGGCCCCAAATACCTGCCTAGGTCATTGCCCTTCAGGACCAGTTCAGGCCCCGGCAAACCCTAAATTTTTCAAAAAGGCACAACACAACCTGTTTGTTTTTTACATTTTAACCTTGCAACTCGTCGGCATGACCTCGATGGCCGCCATTAAATTGTGAACCCAATCTCACGTAAGTTAAAGTTTAATTCAGCACGCCACGTATAATGTTTTGATTCGGTCACAGGTTTTTTGATCGAAATCATTGTCTATGCTTTTGAGCGGTCATAATTTCTGTTTATGAAAATGGCAATCATGTTTTTTGTGATGTTTAACTATTGTGATTTTTTCTAAGACTCTTGGAACTTGCTTATTTATTTTGATGTCTGGATTTATGTACTAGCATCCTAGATTTTTCATTAGTGAAGGTTATAAATCATAAAGCGGTTGGTGAACTATAGACAACGTAAATAAAAAGAATAACATGTACGTCTACTCAAAGAGTCTACTTTTTGAAAATATCAGACTTCCAGATATCTTAAGCAACGCAAGGAATCATACAAAGCATTTTTCACTTCTACCAAAGTAATATTTCCGCTTTTACCCATAAAATACGGACAGGATGAAACAAACGATGATGCAATGAAGCAAAATACCAAGAACCTACATGCATACATATGTGATAATTCATACGCAGTATGTTATGGAAATTAAAACAAACACGAACCGGTATAAAATCACATACCTACATATTAAAGGTATCTATACCTTATAAGTCGATATGTTTTTAAAATAGTGAATATCTAGAATTGAACTGATCACAAGTGGTAATAATCTACCTTTTGTAACTATTAGGTATTAAATAACTTAAAATTAAATTTCAATATGATGACATCTGGCGGCACATTCCGTAACTACTTTTGATCATTTTTGTCATTTATTTTTTTATTTTAAACCTTACAGGTTTATGTCACGTTTCATGGAAGGTTCGATTTGAATGCAAATTGGTTCTTATTATGCGAACAGTAGTAAGTGGTAAACGTTAGTGTTTCTTATTAGTAATTATTCTTTTTTGTAGTGTAGTTTTTGCGCGTCTCGAGCCTCGCCTAGTTTTTTGTTGTGCGTGTGGTATCACTGCTTTGATCGATGCTGGTGTGATTAGTTGGCTATGAACTCTTATTAGGATTCAAACTAAGTATTTATTTATCCATATTTTTCTAAAGATATTTATGTTTTCTGTCTCCAGTCGAATAGTTAATAATAATTGCAAAAAAACTTTTTTTTATTTCTTCTAAATAATCGATGGTTTTAGATTCCTGGTCTGAAAGGAATCCGAATTTCGAACAAACATAAATTATCATATATATTTTTTGTATTGCGATGAATGGCAAGACGAGCATGACATTTGTCTAATGGTAAACGATACCACAATACACTCCTGAACAGTAGCAAAACAACAACACGAATTACAAAGCAATGGTTGGCATTCCACTGCGCTGGCCATCCTGAGACATAAGATGTTAAGTCTCACTATTTCCAGTGGTTACTCTGGCAATAATATCCTTCAAACCGGAACACAACAGTGCACTTACACTGCTGTTTGGCTGGATAAGTAGACATTGCGGTAGTACCTACTCAGGCGGCCTCTCACATACGAGAGACCTACCACTAGTGAACTTCTAGTAAGCAATCGATGAATCAAACCACTCATAATTAATATTATGTTAAACTTGTTTTTATAGTATTTACATGAATACGATAGACTGATATAAATACATGTATATGAATGAAACGTAAAAAAATTGCTAAGATAATATGGATGTACCTACTGCCTTGTATGAACGAGACCTTTCATAAAACCATGTAAAGAATATTGAATTTTGGTTGTTAAAATTATAGGAAAATGTCATCTTAGGTTCCTTCATATGGTATTAAAAATCATTAAGACAGACATCAAACGATTGCCATAGAATAGTTTTGACTTTCGAGTGTAGAAACTAAGTCATAAAGTACATCTTTAAAGAAAATAAACACTACGAAATACGTCCACGAGTCTCCATATTAGCGTCCAAAATGTTCTTTATATATTTGACATGTACAGCCTCTGCAATGCAAAGCTTTTGTCGCGAAACATTAACGGCCTTTTTCATAAACAAATATAAAAGCTATTTTAGTTATTGAATGTTTTGTCTTTTTCGGTCAAACTGAATTCTAAAGGGACAAAACATTCGATAACTAAAATAGGTTTTAAATCTGTCTATGAATAAGGCCGTTAGTCTTTATGATACAACAAACTATATTATTATAAAGGATACTTTTAATCTATTTTTAATTATTGTGCATTGGCAAGTACAAACTAACATCGGCGGGGTAGGTACAATATCCGATAGGCGGGCCAGCGCGTGTAACTAGGGCGCCCCCCTCCTACCTACTATTATAGATTTTTTCTTTTTCTTCCGGGGTTGCTACGCACCGCCAAGGACGGCTTCGCTTCCGGTTACTTCGCCGGGATACACGTGGAACGTTCCGGATTATTTTTATCGAAATTCTGAAACAAAATTCTTAGAAAGACGCCGATAGCACGTGTACCGAGGAGCAACGCTCTCTCCACGAGTTGCGACTTTGAAGGATTCGCGTGGGACATTACAACGCAATAATTTGAATTTAGAATTATTTTTGAACTCAGTAATTTAAATTTAGAATTATTTTTCAATTGTTATAGAGTAAGTTTTAGAATGTTTTTTCGAGTAAAATACTTACATGCGACGACATATACGAACTGTTTACTATTGATAATGTACTGGCATATAAATATCTTATAACTTATTTATAAAGACACTATTTGTAACAGGTTCATTTTATATTATATTACAATATATTAACTTGGAAATATCGAGAAAATCCTTTTTATTTCGAAGATAGGTTTAAAGAACGACGCATATCGAGTACAACGCACTATAACAATATTGTCAACAAGATTACCATAGCAAAGTTTAAGAGTGAAAGAGAAAACGAATGTGCGGTCAGTAGAACATATTTATAATAGGTACCTACAATCTTAATCACAAGATTTTGGTCAAATCAATTTTGAGATCATTAGTCATGCCCAAAATCTATAAGTAGCCTTGGTCATTAGTTACATATTAAGCAATACGTTGCAAGTTGCTTCTTTAACACAGTGATTGCGACAAGTGTCGCTTGCACAATTCACCTACATGTAGTGTTAGCAAAGAGAAAAGTTTGAGGGTGTTAACCTCAGCCTACGCATTTTCCAAATCTTTATGGGTGTTAAACTCCCTTTGTTTTTACACGTGGAACTTGTTTTTTTTGGTCTGTCTAGGACCGCCATTTTGACTCAATATTTTAGACGCAAGTATATTGACTATATAAATTCTTATAAGATTTTTTCGATGAAAATATAAACGTTTAAATTGATGCGACCGTAATTTCATAATTTAAAGTAATATGATCGTCTCGTAGCAAACTTGTATAAATTACGTCACCACTATGTACAAATATCCACCAAACCAATGTAATCCACGCAAACAACATACATATACATGCTATTTACCGATCCCGGGGAGGCATTATGCAGATCACCCGATAACTTCGATAGATAAATAGAGATTGCAGTGGCAGCCCTGCGCGGTCGCCATGGCAACGCGCCCGGGAAGCTTCCAGTCACGTGTCACGGGAACTTGTTTCCGCTTTTCGCGTTTTTCTTTTTCTCTCCACGCGCGCGTTTTTTCTCCTCGCCCCATAGTGGGGGGTGCTCGTGCAAGCCTCCCCCTCCCCCCGCCCCGCCCCTCCCCCGACAGCTCGTGTACGCGGCTTAATTGCGTCTCTGAGTGTGGTCCAGAGAAATTAGAGCGAGCGTAGCGCGTTGTTACAGAGACATCGAGTGTTTTTCTTTTGTTTCGTCAGTAATAATTTAATGATTTCGTTATGTGTATTTGTTATTTAATTGTATTTGATAACAATTGGTATTTTCATTTAAATAGTTGAAATATTTGCGGTAGGTCTTAAAATACTTTGAGGGCTGATATTATTTCAACATTATGGTATTACAAGAGGGTTAGATACAAATAGTCTACTTAAAGTTTACCAGTCTACTTGAAATGGGTTTTCTGTTGTTAAATCAGAACACATTTGCATTGTTAAGATGGGTTTTCCACCATAGTGTACGGTGGTCGCTATTCCTTCGAATACGAATATTTTGTAACCGGGAAACTAGTTAGAACATCAATGCGCCGATTTCTGCTTCGATAACATATATAAATTGCAGGTGCTCAGTATTAATCGCAGTAACGAAACTATTTACAATTGATAACAATTAACAACTTTATCAAAATTATCGAATGCGGTATGTGAAATTAATTATGAAACTTATAAAAAAAACAACAATAAATAAATAATAAATTGATCACATATCATCCTGAATCGACGAGAATGCATTGACTTCAAGACCTACTTCAAGTTCAAATTAAACAAAATTTTATGAATTTTATTTGTGTTTATATTTAACACGATTCCATTCCTCAATACATAGCTTTATAGGCTAGCATAGTTATTAGTGAAAACACCAGTTTTAAACTTAAAAATCTTCTACCGATAAACCGCATTCAACCAGCGACGGGGGCAAACGCTAAGCTCAATAAAATTAATTAACGTCTCGTGAACCCAAAACTTATCAAGAACAATGGTGTAGGAACATATTTTTTCAATAAACATAATATAGGGGGCGCTGAGGTCGCGCACAGATAACACCTAATCAATGGCCTTGCTCTAAACATTCATTTGTTTATACGCCATGATATACCCGTCCAATTAGTATTGTAGTTAATTAACAATAAATAACTTTATGTATTAATTTACAATATCATTTTGTTATTCTTGACCATTTGTTTGTGGGACAAAGCAGGTTTAATTGGAAATGTGTCTTAGTTATATAGCTTCATCGAAATTGGTTCAGTAGTTATATTAAGAGAAGATCAGAAATAGTATAAATAGCGCAAAAGATTCTGCAAGCATTTATTTCTCGATTTTTCATTTATTGAATATTTTTGTTCATGGCTGCCCCGGTGGCGCAGTTGTACGACGCGACGCGACGGTTTGATTAAAATGTTGAGGTCTCGGGTTTGAATCCCGGGTCGGGCAACGTGATATTCGATTTTTCTATTCATTAGGCATGAGTTTATGTATGTTTTATTCCTGGCTGTAGAGTTAGTTGAGTTATAAGCACACAAACTTCCAGACAACATGTCTTTTTTATTTAACGATATAATATACAATATACATAATATTATGTATATATTAAAACTACGCATTAACAATGCACGTGAGAACAAAGTTGCATTCTCAAGTTAAGATTAATGTTTCCAACATTAAATATGGTCGTGTGTCTGAATATTTTCTATATTGTCACAATAAATAAACTCAGTCATGTTTATTTAGTTTTTTGTGGTAATTGTGCGATATTCTTCAGTATATAAGTAATTTTCCATAGCCAGTATTACTGATACTGTATTATTCTTGAATATAATCTAATATATAGGAAATATTTACTAATGTTTTAAGTGTGAAAAAATTATAAGTTTGCGCCACAAGATGTCGCTTTATTAAAACGACTGCACTTGTTAATTTATTATGTTACTTGTTTGAACCATTATACCTTTCTGCAAATTAAATTTTACCATAAAAGTTGTAGGTATTGAATTGGAATAAATATAATTGAAAATATTTTAATATGTATAGTTGTTTAGATGGATATATTTTAAATTAAATAAAAGCCTTTAATTTTCCTGATAAGTCGAAACTAAACGGGTGAAAAATAAACGAGGTAAATAATAATTAAAAATATAAATTAATCTGCATATTTTCCACGAAATGATACGGTTGTTAATAAATTGATTTATTTTAAATGTATAAATGTATATAAGGAAAACACGTACAGGAAATGTTTAAATTGAACCCTGGAATGTCCCATCGGTATTACTCGCCGTGGTCTCCGTTAATTATGGATTCCATTATCGCTCTGTAAATTGTATTATTACAAAATACATGTGTAAAGTTGTTATTACCTATTTCATACATTTAATAAACATATTACGAATATTTCTTCCAATCAATTTCCGCACAATTTAAGATGCATATTTTAAAATGAGATGATTTTAAAATTACAGTTATACAAATTGAAAAGTAAACTACATCACTGTTTGTAGGTAAAATGTTTTACTTAGACGTAACCAATAACTGATAACAACCATGTTAAAACGTGAAAACCTACTCTGGGAAATCCAAAACTCGTTTGTAGCAGCATTAACTATTCTTCTACATTAATTAATGATAACAAATGTTACACAATTAACAAGTAATAAAAACTAAAAATATTTCCCATACTAACTTGAACACGTGAAATAAAAGGTTTTCTCTCGCGCAAACTACACTGTGGCAGGCCTTGCACCAAATTCCCTGTAACATTTCTTTTTGGTATAAATCTATTTATAACTAGGGCGGCCTCGTGTACCCGCCCTTTGCCCAATCTCGACCCTACCACGCAGTAGACAAGGTCCAAAATCCCTTGTGCGGTGTGACTATATGTATATTTTTTCATAGTGGCTCTATTATATTGATTAAGAAAAGCTCCCGTTTCCGGGTGGCGGGAACGCTGTCTTTTGTGAGATTTTTCTTGGTTCCCTTTGTTTTTCGACGCGCTATGTTGTCTTGTACATATGTATATAGAGTTTTAGTCGGGTATATTGCTGCGACGCTAAATAGCATAGTATTGTTTTAAAGCATATAGTCGAAAGAGCTGTAAGTATAGTCGTAAACGCCTTTTAGGAACTAGTCAAGTATATATTAACTAAAAACCTCGATATTTGGTTTATAAATATTGTTTCTTTGTGACAATACAAGTGTTCTATTTAAAATGTAAGATATTTTGTTGATGTAATTTATCTTTTACTCCTAGTTCTTACACGTTACGCAAGTTGGTATCTAATCGATGTATTTATCAACGTCTTAATTGGTATTCTGTCATATATTTTCAGATCTATAAATTGTATTGAGTTTCCTGGGTAACAAATATTTATTTTTCAAAATTGTTCCCTGTGAGACTTTCTTACACAGATCGGTATTTTTTTTCTGAAAGAGTGGTATTTTCAATATTTTCCTAAGATGTTATATAGTGACTACTAGAAAACGATATTAGCGGCCTTATAATAAATAATAGACAGTTTTAAAACCTATTTTAGTTCTCAAATGTTTTGTACCTTGCGAGCGACTTTTGAATTCAGTTCTAGCGAAGAATACAACACATTCGATAGCAAAAAAATGTTTTAAAACTGTTTGTGAATAAGGTAATCCTTTAATGTCAGTGTTTGGTACTAAAGTTGTAACATTAATATCTGCGGCTTGGTGGAGTTTCACCGGCATTTCATTAGAGAGTTGCTTGAATTCAACTACGCATTATTGTTTATCGATTTATCGCTTATGAAACATTTATCTGAAAGTTGATAATTTAAGATATGCAATGAATAACCTAAAATTTGAAGTGAATTCTAAACTTTTATTGCGAACACATATTTACTTTGTTTACATCATATTGTACATACCTACCTGGCATTGTAATATTTATTTATACTAATAGGTACGTAATAAAGATATATGTATAGGTAAAACTGAATTTAAAAACTCAATTGGACTCAAAACAATGAGCTTAACTAACGCTGAGGCACACGAGACACTCCCAAATTCATTCTTTAACTTTCCATTGGCCAAGCCTTGGTCATGCCTTTCTTGAATACTATAAAGAATATATTGATTAAAAATCATGACATGTATTAAAATTTGATTGCAAATTGTGTACAAAATATTAATATCTCATACATTGTTCGACATTTTCAAATGTCACTCAAGATTACGACTATAAGCGAAGATAAGAAATTATAAGCGCTAAGATTGAAGTTACAGAATAACTATACCTTACATGTTATGTAATATGTATATGTACAGTTGTGGCTTATTTACTTATTTGAATCTTGGGGATTTGGTATATACAGACAAATGAACGAAATATACTCCTATGTATATTGAATCTAGATTTCGAACTTTTAAGACACGTATCTCAAATTCTTTGATAACCACGACAACATGTATCTTACTGTGCCGACTGTCGAGAGTATATTATACTATTTCATCCATAATACTTCACAATTTCAATTGCTAAATGCTTCCGACCTTAACATAACAGGGTATATTTCCATTCACAAATCCCAACAGAAGCTCATTACCATTATTTTATTTGATTTGAACTCAGCACAACAAACATAAAAGTCATACATACATACATACATAACAGGTTGCCCAATAATCAGTAAAAGTGAGAAAAATGCTTTGACTAGCACGCAACAGAATGTCATAACTCACGTGAGAATCTTAAAGTGGCCCTTTAAAGTACCTCTCGCTTAGAATGTAGACACGTGGAATGTATTTCAAAAACATCGGTGTATAAAATTTGATTTTTGCTTTTAGTTTTTAATATAGAAATGTTGATGTTTTGATCGACAATTAGTATTTTTTTTAAAGCCGGTGTAATTATCAAGCTGCATAATATTATGTGTTCTGCGTAAACTTTATTCTGGGTAATCAATCTGTTTGTATTATTTTAGTGCATTGTATATTTTATTTGTCTAAATTATCTTTTTTAAGATAACAATACAATAAACAATACGGATATCCATTAAATTATTAATTATCCGAAATCGCGAAAATTCAATAACCACACAACAAAACATTGCTCCATCGATGTTCTTTATTTGAATCCCTACTGGTTAAGTGCGAGTCGAGTCATCACGCGAACGCGTTCTTAACATTCTGCTCGGCGGGAATACCCGCGCGCAGTGACGTCGCGACACAACCGAGCGCCAACCGGTATAATTAGCAAACGTCTAGTTTTTAACGGTACAGCGTTCGCGAAATCGCCTAATTTACAATTTTATTACATTCTTTATGGTTTTTTTTTGTTTGATCACGTTTTCTGTGGAAACGTGCGTAGGTTGAGTTATCGGAACGTGTTATTGATTTTTGTTTTTTTTTTTGGATAGGGTTGCCAATATGCCGCAGTTTTGAGGATTTTTGGTTTGTTGCTGGTATTTTAAAGACTATTCGAATAGGAGAAAACTAAGATTTATTTTAACTATAACACTTTTAAAAGCGAAGGTTTTACTTAGCGATAAAAATACAAAAACTATTTGAATGAATAATATTTAGCGTATGGTAATAGTTTTGCCATGTCGTCTTCATTTGTCCTTGCGCCAATCTTATTTACCAAACAAAACTTGCCAGTTAATGACTCACAATATAGCAGTCACATTCACAATCTCAACTTCTAAAGCTATACAAAAACATTAATGATGCAATACCATATAGAACCGAAAGTTTTCTGTGTATGTACTTTATAAGTACGAAATCAGCACTTTCATTGTGCGCCGCTCACCGCTCATCGAGTGATGTGTCGCTTTCTAAACCACGTAACACGGTAAAACCTAAT
This sequence comes from Deilephila elpenor, assembly GCA_949752805.1. Taxonomy (NCBI): domain Eukaryota; kingdom Metazoa; phylum Arthropoda; class Insecta; order Lepidoptera; family Sphingidae; genus Deilephila; species Deilephila elpenor. The sequence continues at coordinate 14,718,109 of OX457103.1, read as the reverse complement.
ATAAACATCACAGAAAATAAATAGTAGTCGACCTACTAGGTGGACAGAAATACACGCTTCCAATAGGTCTTGTAGAAATTCTAGTTGGAAGCCTATGACCAGCATTGGACTTCCTGTAGCTGAAGACTATCTAAAAATGTATTTGTTTATGCGAAAATCAAACTCACGGCCGGGCCTCTCGTTTGTGACGGCTATTTAACCAACTGCGCCACAAAGTATATTTATTTAGACATTTTTCATTTAAAATATTTTGTTAAAACATCTCGTAATAGATGCGAAAAATTGAGTATTCACATGGACTTTCTTAATACTTTTCATTTTCCTTTTCAGTTCATTGCATACGAAGAATTGGCTATATTAATTTGGCTTCTGTATTTTCTCCTACAACTAGTAATATTTTTGCGAATCTATAGGTGTATATTCTGTGGCAATTAATAATAACTGTCGTAGAATGATTCGTTTTTTTGCTCTCAAAATATTTAGGCAGTTAATTCCTTGTGTTCCACCAAGAGCACGTTCTAGGCTCCAGTTCTTGGCTTTTTATATCAACAAAATCGTTTTATAGATTACCTTTTATTACATATCTATTGGATATAAATTATGACAACTCTGACAGGTTATTACAATTTACATTAAACCGGTTTTTCTTGAATTTGTACAAAGTAACATCGCGTCCTTGAGAATAATAATTAAAGCCACCTTGGAGTTATTTGAATTTGACATTATTTATATTGTTAGTATCTGACATCTGTAGTGTACTTGTGGTGTTATAATAGTTTTATTCCTCAAACTTATCGCTTTTTAGGGCCTTCTGTTAAGTAGGTATTGCTTGATTTCATTTAACTTTTCTATAGTTATGTTTAATATACGATTTTAATTTGCACTCTGTTTTTAACTAACCAAAGATATGCTGCAGTTCATTATACTTATTTTTACCATCATATACCCATAAAACTTTCTTAAAATACTTTCTCTTGTAATGCATAATATATTTAAATAAATATATTAAAATGTCACGTATATCAATTAAATTATATTGCCATATGTGCAAATAATATAATACAATCTTCTTACGTGTAATGCAAATAACTTTTACAGTCAAAAACGCTGAATAAATTTGCCTAAAGTAAACGGTTGTAAACAGCGGCGTTTCGTTAATATCGTGATGTTTACGCCGAGTCATGTTCAGGAAATCTATTTTGTTTTTGACTAGGTGAGTAATCTGATCACGTGGGCATACATCTCATTCCACGAACTAGATTTATGTTACCTGCCTCATTAATATTATAAGTTTGGTTTGAAAAATGGTAATTTATTTTTCAAAATTAAAATTGAATCAAAAGATGTTTAGAATTCGTAAAAAATACCATCGCTATGAAACGTGTTAAAATTGTTAGGAAAAAAAAACGGTGCCAAAAAACTCGCTCAGCAAGGCGAAAAGACTTATTTTTTGTTCATAGTTAAACTATGCACACTTACAAGCTATTTGCCAACGTTAACTTGGAATTTATTGTAACAAAAACAGAAAAACTAATATTTATCTGTATTTAAAAATTTCTTAGTATAAACAAACAAACAGAATACAATACAAATGTACCATCCGAAAAAAAAGAAAATATATTTCATTAACAGTTTGAGAAACCAGACAAATGTATGTAGATAAAGTGATAAGGTTAGAAAAAAAAATTGTGTCATAGAACGCTTCATACGTAATTCTGATAACTCCCAGATGCTAAGTGCGAAGAAACTACATTTGATACCCAAAGTGATAAAAACAAAGGTCGACTGGGAGATAATGCCACTGGCATTAAGTCCGCCTTGTATACTTTTCTACATTTGAAGCTTAATAAATAAATAAAATAGAGTATATGCCTCTTTTCTCTCCGAGTTTTCCTAAATCCTGAGATGATATTAAGTTCGTCGCCGGCGGTATCTAGGTAAGCAATATCTCAAAATAAGATATCACATATCAATAATAACATTGAATTCTCGGTCAATTCAGCGAAAAAACACATTTTCTGCAGTCACTTGCGCGTGCAGGTCAAGACATTCGCCGTATCAATTAAAGAGTCCGCGCGCCGAGCCAGAGTGAGACGGCTTGAGGAAAACGTGGAATTAAATAGTAAACAAAGTGCGATATATCGGTATCATCGCATACATAACAGTTTCGAGGGAGATTAAGATTGCGCCCGACCAACACCGGGAACTGTGACGTCATTTGACGCTACTGACGTCACTGTACAATCCAGACTTTTATTGTTTGCTTGATTGGTCTTGAATTTAATACAGTATTGAGAGTTGGATGAAAAAACGCATGCGGAATTTCCCAATCGACAGTACGGTCTCAAAATAACAGCACATGGTCTAAATGCAGACATTGCAGACGGCAGAGATAAAAATACAATCGTTATTTTGAGAAGCAGGGCAATGCTGCGCCGTGACCCCGCCCGCATGATTTCGACTATTGTTTGCAATCGTCAAATTATACTTGCATATTATCAGCATTTAAAAACATTACCCAAACTCTATTTGGTTTATACCTTAAAATTATCTCTTCATATCTGATAGAAGTTTGAACATGTCCAACAATGTACGCATAGTTCCGGTTTAATTCGTCACTGTCACATTGTAGGATAGTGACGTCATAGCATTGGTTGATGACGTAGAAGCCAGCTCTGGTATGCAGCAGGTGTAGCCAGTTGTTATGTAGAATACTAATTATGTTGTCATCGTTAAGGGAGATTTAAATTCGAACGCGGATACAAGATGGCCCACACCTGGAAATGAGCACGTACATATGTAAAATAAACACAAAAAATGTGCATTTTGTTGTTCATTTTTGTCTTTGACGAGGTCTTTTTAGTGCTAGCGATTGCGTTCTAGGGCGACGATAGTTTTAAATTTAAATATATAGTACATTTAAACAAAATGTCAAGAAATCCATTTACGGCAGGTAATCAATACTGGGTATTGATTCCTGAGTGTCTTTATTATACTAGTATGCATTCATTTTCTGTGAATACGGGGTCGTTTGCATATAAAATGCGATCGTCGAGAGTTACTCCTGTCAACGAGCAATTATAGTAATCGTTAACTTCCTCGGCGACACCGTGCAAGTCTACGATGACTCAATTCCACAACCCACGTTCAAGCTTGACGAATGAGGAAAATGTAACCAAATTATGATATTTCGTCACAATTTTTTTGCACTGGTTATCAGCTGTTGACATATTGATTGATAAGCGGTAATCTGATAAGATTCACGTGTGTTATACATTGTGTGATATAAGGATTATATCCGTTTAACATAAGGAACTTGAAGAAACTGAATTGTGTATTGGGTTAACCTTTCTCACATTAGATTAGTATTAAAATGGCTTTATAAGACAAGTGTTAAGAATGTGCAACTATTTCATAAAATGCTGTTGAATGTGACGCTATATTTAGTGTCCAATTACAAGATGTGTTGTGATGTCGATTGTACCAACCAATGCTACGACCACGATTCAACATTTAATTAGAGTGAACAATATTTTAGGCGATTCCAAAACCGCAACTATAAATTACAAGATTAAATTTTCTTGTCCCAATTATTATTAATCGTAAAGGTATCTAGTTTTATTCTAATGAATTCGTAAAATCACTACCAAGAACGACTCAATTGTCAATCTGTTAACAGGATTTTAATTATGTACCCATTAATAAAATTGATATTTGTGAACTAATGTGTAGAGCAAAATTCTAATGTATAAAACCTTTTCTTTTTGCTGCTTCTCAACAACTTAAATTTTTAATAGTAATAATTGTCAATCTATAAAATGCAAAGTCTACAAGAAAATTGACATAAACGATTAGATCTTCTCGATAATAATCAAGGTTCTATGCGTTGGAACAAGCCAAGAGTTCAATGTGCTGTGGGAAGCCCCTGCAATATAGAGCGATGAACTGCGAAAGGTAGGCAGCTGTTTACTATTTGAAGGTCAAACAATATTGGTCTCTACTCTCTTACGCTTAATAGTTTTCACATCGAAATGAAATAAACCAAAAATTAAGCTACTTTCATCACACCAGTCTTGAAATGCAAATGTAATGTTTGCAAGATCATTGATACTATTGTGTTTATACAACTGCATAAGGAATTGCAGTTTATCACATCGCCACGTTGATTAACATTGAAATGTTAATTGGCAGATGTTTATTTAAAAACCTTCATATTTACTCCGAGTACAATGCTGCAGCAAACGTCAAGTGATGCTCTTGATTAATGGTCAATAAAATATACAAATAATGTCTTAGAGGTCGTTAATAACTATTAATGCTTTAGAATGTATCTAAATGTTGAAGCAACAAACCTACCATGATATAACATTACTGGTAGATAAAATTGCAACGATATAGTTGGCTTGGAGTAGTTAGTCCCAAGATTTATCATTAAGATAAGAATAAATTATTATAATATATACGTAGTATATTTAAAGGTCCTTATATCTTCTTTAGACTCTAGAGTATAAATTATCATAAAAATAACTAATATTTGATAGTTAGATGATCCAAAACATGCAAAACAGCCCGAAGAAATGATAGGGTAGCAAGGAAAACAGGTTATGGAAATTTTTCCAGTACTGGGGCAGCTGGAAAAATAAATTACTTGCTTATTTCTCTTAGTATTTCATGTAACTAATGAATATGGAATATTGTAGTACATGACTGGAATATTTAGTTTTGAGTTAACTATGGTTTTCCTGGTATTAGCCAGATGTTACTCTTGGAGTTTGCTATGTATCACATGCCTGGCTATTGCATTCCAGCTTAGTATTGAAGAATCATACGTATAGGAATTTCTGGTATTTGTTTTTCCAAGTATACCTATATAATATTCATTTATAACGACCTATAATTGTATGGGTTCTAATAATTCTACTTATAAAATATCTTAACATTGAAGCTTCATTTGGAAATCATTGCTGAAGGGCCAAGATTATTAGTAGACATCCTATGAATAAGAATAATGCTGAGAAAGTTCAATAAAATATCAAACAAAGATTAATAGGAATTAGAATTGCATGAAAGCTATGTTGTGTAAAGTCTGATGATTATAAAGAAGTGTTTGCTCGATAGTGCTCGAGTGGATTGCTGCATACTCCTCATGATGAAGTAACAAATGATTTCAGTGCAATATCAACGCAATTTCCGAGCTTCTTTGTACGAACACCCGTTACTCCAGCAGTAAAAATAACCAGAAACTTTAGCGGTTGCAGAAAGGTCGATTCGTCATCGAGTCGCGAACGCAAGTTTTCGTACAAATGACCAATTTACAAATCCAATTCCGAGAATACATCAGGAACTAATTTTTAATTTGTCTACGCTGAATATTTATTAATTTGTTTGGCTTTAAAAGTTTAATTTGATATTAGTCTTTCTTAGAAATGTGTTACGCTGATTTTCGTACTTTCATAACTGTATGTGCGTGATATTGTAAAATACACCATATTTTTTGCTTATATGTTTTGGGGAAACTGAGGTCTTGTCATAAATTTTGGACCTCTTTTGCGACGCACCTTATATTCGAAACATGAAACAGTGTCATCCAAATAGCTCTAAATTAAGTACTTGAGAAAAATCTGCATTTTAATAACCGACAATGCTAACTATCCGCAAAGAATCAATTGAATTAGTATTACAGTTTTCACAGCTTTTCTACTCATTTTCCTTATTCTAGATGCAGTTATAAATATACATTTTCATGGAATTGAATAACTAGAAAGTTGGCAGTCTGTGGAATACTACTGCGAAAACAAAAAAAACAACATCGACCTTCACACGCGCTGATATGAGAATACACGGAGTTTCGCAACTTCTCACAATACCTGGAACGCGTTTATTCGGGCCTGCTTCGAATAATAATGCGTCTGTACATCTACACTGGAAAATTTACTTTACGTCTTCATAAATAAAGTACAATTTGCGGTAACTCTCTCTCTCCTGACAGTTACGTAGGTGCATGATGCGTTGCCAACAAAATCTGTCCTTTATAAGATGTGGAACAAGACAAATGTAGTTTTAAGTTAACAAAGAGAGAAATAAGATCTTTGTTTATTACTTGATGTTTGAAGGGCTACTACTTTATGTTATTGAAATGAAAATTAATGGTTGTATCAAAGCAAGTCTTTTAGTTATAACATGTCTGACCTCACTGGAATGATTTTTTTTTGAGGCAGAATTGGCTTGCTCCGCGCTCGTCACCTCGAGACATTAGGAGTTAGTCCCTCAATGGCCAGTAAACACTGGGTGCAATATTTTTCAAACCGGATTTCAACAGTGCTTACAAGCTGTTTAGGTAAAGTTACAGGGTGAAAAGCAAAATCCCAATATCAATGTTTATTAATAGATACAATTTCTGCACGATTTCTCGGAACATTGTGTTATCAGGGAGCCGTTGCGTCTCTCAGAACAAATCGATTACTCAGATATTGCAACCGGTATATCCACATCTAATGAGTTTGTAACCAACTTCTTTGAAGTGATAGCTGTTATCTTTAACAGGGTTGTCTCTGTTTCAATAATTAGAAGTAATATCAAAACATGCATCTTAGAACATTTCGGAGGTACGATATAAAAACAATTACTGGAACCTAAGATATGCGTTTCAACGTAGGTTATTCCCATCTTGGATTCGAATTCATGTCCTTTCTGATCACCTTTACAAATACGTACCTCGTAAACTGTAACCTGACCTAACCCAAAGATTCACAAATACGATTGAATAATATTTTCAACACTTTTTTCCTTATTCACTAGACGTATGAACTGATTTTCCTGCTTTATCTTTAGATTTAAGTGCAATTAAATTTAATATATTGCCTTCTGTATCTATTTGTATATCTTTTGTACGATAAGATATATTATGAGGAAAAAAATCATAATCCAATTTCCTAACTTCTATTTCCTTGTAGTAAGTGGTTTCGGAACTTCCAAAGTACTAGGACTATAGCATAGAATACGTGTAACTAAGGAAGTGATCAATTTTCTATGACGCTTGGATTTTGAAATTCTATATAATTAAAGGTCTCTGTTATGTCTCCCTATTATCTCCTTCATAGTTAATGTAGGTCATAGTACGCACTGATATATAATTTTTATTCTTGTTACCATTCAGTTTCACCGTCAAAATTTTCGCGATTTATATAACGTTTGATCTGTGATAACCCGCGCTGTGGGCGAGGCCTGATAACACTTATCAGACATCGTGTGACCTTATCGGTGTAGGTTCACATTTGCACTAATGTTAGAAATAAAATAAATATATGGCAGGTCTTTTACGCTTTGACACGCCTCTTTTGATTAGTTTAATAGTGAAATTATCAATACATATGTTACTGGCCAAACCCGATGTTAGGTTACACGATAAGACAAACCAGTACAGACAACAAATAAAAATGAATTACTTCGAAAATTACGCATAAAAGTGTCAAAATCGTCTTCACATGTGGTTAAGATTATATGTACCTACAATCGTTCAAAATATTTAACCAGCTGTTTATTTCCAAGAAAAATGTAAATTAATGTTAATTTGTCAAGAAGTGCATCCCCTACCAAGGAAATACCCGTTTCCCCTTCGCAGAATTTCAATGTAGCTTAACTAGTCGATAAGTTTGGAATCAGTTTCTCCCCGCGGTAGTTCCCCAGCCGTTTAAGCATTATAATGCAATGCTTGTACACTTAAAGCCGAGAATAATGTGCCTGATTTGCATACGTATTGGTAATAAAGAGATAACGCGCTTGGCCTATATGTTTTGACGGAACCATGTGGTTTTAGTTGTGTGGTGAGTGCATGCGATGATCATGAAGCCTGTCTTCTCTCAAGGTATACCGATATCCCTTTGCATAGTTGGTCTATATTTCCTTTTTTGGTTAGGTTTGCTCTTTATTATAAAAAAGGCTTTAAAAATACCAGAAATTTTGGTTTCCGGTCATATACAGCCTTTTAATACTGAAAAAATCCTAGCATAGTAATGCAAAATGTAACCTAGTTTTCTTTAACATTTACTTCATTGTGATAATGAAGCCGCGGTCAACAGCTCGTATGCACATTAATTTATAAAAGCAGTATGTGCGTCATCCTCAGAGAACAACATGCAAAATGAAAGATAAATAAAGATTTTGGGTCGATGCTTGGGATCGAATTATTTTCATAAATTATTACCGCCGGACCAACAAAGAAGTTACGACGAAATACCTTATTTTATTATCATGTATTTTGTTTATTCTTTTTAGTACTGCAGTTGATATAACTGATGTTGTAAATTGAGTAGGTATATTTCCACACTGGGTGAAATTGAAATCTATCTTCTATCGATTATCCTATCGGATCTTTATTACATATTGTTTTCCTATACAATTATCACATGAAGCAAATTCCTGGACTTGGAAACTGACACTGATGTTAGCCATGTAATCACCTCGCTAGACCTTTTTAACTAACATAAGCAAAACTAAGTGTAACGTTCATGCCTGTTCTTGTTTTCTTTGAGCTCACGTTAGTTTCACGTCTGATAAAACTCCAAGAATCTTTGTATTCATATTAATTAGATCACAATAATTTTGTAATTGGGTTACAAATGTGTGACTTAACGTAAACAAAGGAGCGAGTCATAAGAAATCCCATATTGTAAAAATTAAATTGATTCATATTTTATACTAAAGTTCATATTATGACACGTCATTTGAACTAAGCTTTGACGTCAATACAATCAGTTATTCATCGCCCTGAGCACATAATGGAGTAGGCAGAGTAAGTTCTCACCGCAATAATCCACAGACCACGCGGGGAAACCCTTTATTTATTGACACAAGAAATTATTTCATTGAACTAACCGTATTATGGTTTTTCGATTAAGTTACTATTCCCAAATTCGAATCTGCTTACGCTTCATACCAGAATCCTACGATAGAATAGGGACCAACTGGTGATGGTAAATGTGATAGTAAAAATATCAAAACATACAAATGATTAAATCGTTATCAATGTATCTTTAATTCACTTAGGGACTAAGTTGAGAAAGAAAAAGAACCAGAAATATAATACTTTGTTGAATTATCCTAAGCTTTGAATTACCCTTAAAGTAGTGGCGAAGGAACAAAGCAATTAAACATTAAACATTTATTATACACTACGAAATGCTAATCAATTACATAAAGCTAATTGTGGCTTCCCATAATAACTATGACGTAGTTTATAATATGCCTACAAACGCAGCAAAACTAGAATCAAATGAGTAATTGTCGACGAGAAACACTAAACCAGTTTTGGAGTTCATGTCACGTAGGGTCAGCGGGAATCCTTGGCCCGCCTGATGCAGTGATACCGCACAAGGCCAGGACACAACCTCGTGTACACGCACTCGGAATCCAAAAGTACGGCTCACATTTTTATAGTTCGTACTACATTAATTGAAGGTTAATGGTGCATTTGAATTATGATCGAGAGGTTCTGAGGGTTTTTGGGAGGGTTAAAACTAAATGAAAGGCGTTTGATCCTTAGTTAATCAGATTTTGTAACTAACAATGGATAGGAATTTATGAATTTTTGAAGATGCATACAAATTAGATGAGGCTGTATCGTGATGGACTTGGTCAGGTGTAGAAGACTCAGGACCTTCTAGAGACAATATCAAAGGGATAGATAAGGAACCAATGAATAAACTTATGTTCTTATGTTCTGCATATTAATCAGATTTTGTAATATATACATTTGATTTTATAGTTGAATAATTTTACTCAAAATCTAATTGCTAATCATTGATGATCCTTTGATGCTATTGTTGTGTAAAAAAACACTTATTAAAATTCAATAATGAATCAATAGGAAACATCAGAGTTGACAAACTCATTGATTATGAAGGTTGCGATGTAGCAACTGGTGAGGATGCACGAACGGCAGCTTGGCAAAGAGCTGCCTTGGTCGCTCATGGTTCCGCTTATGAGTAAATGGAAGTTGATACCTTTATTGAATTTGAAAATATTTTGACTCATGACTAGGGACTGCACTGGTTTAGATCACTTTGAAAATAGACATAGGAAGAGGAAGAGGTAGTTTTACATGAAATGAGGTAAAGAGATAACTAATATTTAAATCCAAAATGCTGGCCAAAGTATAAAGTGAATAAAACCAAAAACAATACTTCGCTAATGCCGCAGTGGATTTACCTTGGATTATAGTCACTTATGTAGGTATGTCAGTGGCCAATAGATTTTTTACCGATGTAGACAGAGGCTAAAATGAAGTTAGTCTATTTCTGAGAAACTAGACAAGATGGAACCCTAAAGCAATTACTCAAGATGATTGTTGAGAAAAAACAAGCTCGGCACGCCACTCCAATGCCACGGCTGCGCCGTTTTATGGCTCGCTATAAAATAGATGCAGATAATTTGCACTGGACTTTAAGACACTACCATTTGCATTCGACCTACACTCAATGCTATGAGAAAAGTACTGCGAGTAGGCTGTGTGTCGGTTTGTTTAGGGATTAATAATTACCAATTGTAAAAAAACGTATAATGCTTGGATGATTAGTTATTAGTGGCTCAATAAATACATGGCATTATTTTTGAGCGCCTAAGTGACTTTAGAGTCAAAATATTTGATGGTTAGTCAGATCAAATATTTGAATACGAACTATTGTAATCTTACTATTACGTACTATACGGCAAAATGACGACTATCCTGTGGAAGCATATTGCCATATTTATGAACCAATACGGGTTAGAAAACTTCAAGGAAATATTGTACTCATTTTTTGCAAGCTCTCAATTTATCTTAAGGACATTGTTTTGAAGACTGAAAATGACTAAGAATATCTCTCTCTAAAAGAAAGAGAACTTGCAACCGCGTCGCAAACAACAATGAAAATGTATATTAAAATGACATTATCACAATTCAATATTTAAGGCCGCCCTGACTTTTTATGTAGATAAATAAAATACGCATGTAATTACCGTTTTATGAGAAGCAAGACTGACTCACTAACAGCTGTGGGTCAAAGTAAACCGGGCTGTGAGCTTCTAGCAAGTTACATTGAAAATTATTATCGGAATTGGAGGAATCATAATGTTGGTATTTTATATTGGTACGTCCAATATAAAAGGCACTTCAAAACCCATCGATAATGCTACATGTGGATAAACTAATGATTAGTTAGTGGGAACTACATAAACAGAATGGTACTTCGATATTAAATCATTGATTTCATTACATTCCCATCAAAAGATGAATTTTATTGTATTAAAACAACTATTAACAAATTAATTTTTGATCGGTCTTCGGATACAAATTTGATTTGTTAAATACAGATTGTTAAGTAAAATTTAAGTAAGATTACCTTTGTAAATAACAAATGAAGTCGCTAAAATTTCTCTCAAGTATTCCGCGATGACTAATCCACCCATGAAATGAAGGCTGATCGGAACCATTATGACTGGTATCAAACAGTATGCCATCCTGTAGCGCGGCGTGAATATAAACGAGCATTTGAAATCGGCTGTAACTAGCAATGCACTGATGAAACCAAGTTCCGATTGCTTCGATTATATTTTTTACACTAACAAGTGTAGTAATGAGCTGCTTTCTGGCCTATTATACCCAGTCTTTGTAATAAGTATACTTTGACGGTTGAAAAGATCTAGTAAAGCAATTTTAGGATAGATATTTTGGATTATTATCGTAACTTGTTCAGTTCATTAATGATTTTTGTTACTAAAATAGTAGGAGATAATAAGAAAGGTAGATAATATTTACATCAATCAAATATTAAATATTGCCTCAAAATCTGCTGTTTTGTTCCAAATACTTGATATTTTGTCTATAACTACAAAGACCCTTAGATACACATCAGCTGACATCCAATCTATCCTAGAGATTGTAACTGACAATTCTTTGATCCCCCATTTTCCGCGTGCTCTGACTTCACCTCTATTTGTGTTAAGCCCGTAAAACAAGTATTTTCTTTTGACTTATAGCAATTATATGTATGTACACTCGCAAGGTCGGTGGTTTCAATACATGCACGCTTGTATTGTCGCTCGCTGATCTGGCGGGACGTCACGTTTATGTTCTGACAGTCGCAAATGTTACAATTTACGTTATGAGAAACAATTTATGGGTAAAATGCTAAGTGGTGCAGGTGCAAGCTATGGCTGCTAAAGTTAAACCTATACTATATTCTATGGATGCATTTTAGCCTTCTGATTAATAGCCAAGGTTAGAAAATTCAAATCATCTATAGAGTTTTAACATCTATCACCATTTGCTACTATCGTCATGGGTCCTTAAAAATAATGTTGAACGGAATTGAAATTATACTTGCTCTGTCAAAACAGCGAACCCAAGGGAAAAAATATAGAATTCAAAATGCTGTCGAATCTCAAATCCTTAACAATGACCTACCATTCCCAGCATAAAATATTCCAAAACAGTCAGGTCTCTATAAGGTTATTCCATTTATTTAACCTAGGTAGGATGAAGTTGTTATTGACATTGTCGGCTGCAAGCGCATCGGGCCCGCCGATAATGACTCGCAGACCTTGACTGTGATCAATTATCTGAACAGTTTGCATCACAACTTGACACCGTTGGCGTATACAAGATGTTTGCAAACGTCCGTGATATTGCGATGATTATTCAACCTGTTCTATTTTTTAATTATTTTTAACCTTGTTGATGTTTAGAAAAATATGTATTGTTTTGGATTCTGCTGATCTTGTACGCAAAGGATATCATTCTAACCGATAAGGGTTTAGATCGTCTATGAGGTTTTAGATCATGGTAATCAGTTTAATTTCTCCAATGTTACAAATAAGAATAATTGTAAACTTATTAAATGATACTTTGATAATTTGACACATATATTTATTATTTAAGTAGATCATTAATTTATCAACTATTAAAACGGCTAAATGAGTCGGAGATTGTACGAATGATTGGAGAAATATAATCAACGTCCTGTATCGTACCTATAGAAGCGCAGAATTTATTTAATGAGCATTACATTACAAGTATTATTAGCGCGTCTGGTTCAACTTGATTTTATCATTGTTTATCTATTATGGTCAAATAGGTTTATGTGAACGTGGGGCTAGATACGAGACCTGTCAAAGACGAAGAAGCTAAGGCCATAACAGCGATTAGAAACGGCACATTAGAATAATGAAATGCAATCGCACGGAGATGTCTTACAAGCATTTATTATGTTTTAATGCTTTCTGCAGTACAATATATTGTAATAAATAATAAACCCTTTATTTTTCCACAGATTCGTGAAACCAGACGAAGTGGCCAAACTCTGGGGCAAGATGAAACAGAACGACAACATGACGTTCGAGAAGTTCAGCAGAGCCATGCGGTATCACTACAGACAGTCGGTCCTCGTGTCTGTCCCGACCGCCAGGCTCGTCTACCAGTTCGGCTCCAAGGGCCCTGACATCACCACCAACAACCCCAACTTCGTAAAGGTCAAAACCGAGTTGGACATGGCCGATATGTACTCTTAGAGCAATGAGCTTCGTCAACATTGACTTTAGTTTCTAAGTCGATGAATCCCGGTTGTGTTGCTTGAACATCGATGAACAAATTCTTGTTACCAATGGTGTATTTTTGGCATTATTTTTCTTGTTTTTACTGTCAGAATGACAATGTTTACTGCAATATAGTATTATGTTTTTAATTTAGAAATGTATTTTTAAATTGTTGTTTTACTTCGAATTAGTTTGTTGTGATTGTGTGTGAATGCTTTTTCGCAATATTGAGAACATGTGAATTCTTGTTCAGAAACTAGAATGACGATGTATTTTGATAATTTATTATGTTTAATACCAAGAATATTTGAGTACATATTTTATTCGGACATAAAACTGACAGTCTGCCAGCATTTGCATATTCCGGTCTGTAATATTATTCTCACACATGTTTTAAGTCGTTTAGTTTTTATTGTCTAATATCTTGTGTTTTGTTCAAGTTATTCGCTCCATGTTGGTTCCGAATGCTGGACCCAAATGAGATTATTGCTTAAATTAAGATTGGATGAGTTCCAATCTTACGAGTACATTAAGTTAGTGTCGATGTTCAAGAAACCCTACTCGAAAGTTAAATTGTTAAGAACGTAGATAAGTGAAATTGTCAAAGGATGTTTTAAATTGTCGATTGGAAAATTGAAGGAAATGATAGTACGTAATTAGTTGTTACGTAAGATTAAACATAGAGTCTGTTATCTGACCTTTATATTCATAATATGTATTGCTCAAAAACCTATGTACTAAATATATTTCAAGCTGAATTGAAGAGTCCTGTTCCCAAATTATGAAGCACTTGTGTCCCAGGTGTCAGAAGTTACAAGAGATCCGAAACAAATGTTGGTGTATCAAGATAATGTTGAATTGTTTGGTGATGTTTGACACCAGGCTTCTATGGCCACGGATACTGCTAATTAAACTGATAATTAGTCCATTCTAAATTCTTCTTTGTTCTTGGATAAGCTTGAATTTATTTAGTGCATTCCAGAACGTTAAAATGAATTTTTAATAGAATTAATGATTTATAACAGATAATTTCACATACAAACAATTTTATGGTGTTGCAGATGTTCAGGGGCGGCGGTAATCACTGACCATAATGTGAACCACATGTTCGTTTCCCCCTATATTATAAAAATACTTTTTAGTGCTAGAATTCGGTCAGATAAAGACGCATAGATAAATGTTTTTGAAATTGTTACTGAATGTCATTGCATCGAGGGTGAACGAAGCGAGACGATTTTGACATATGCACGTAATAAATTGACAAATTTTGTCTCTTAAAATTCGTAATATGTCGTTCTATAATTTTAATTATTCTTATAAAAACGTCGATATCCCATATTAAATTAAAGTAGTCTTCAAAACGTTGCTATAAAAAGTAATTCTGGGGATATCTTTAAGCTAGTTGAGTCTTTTCCGGAATATTCATTTATCTAATCACCCTAATGATAGCGCACTAGTTAGTCGCCGAAATGAGGCCCTTTGCGAGTCGCCAAGTGTCAAGAAGATGTCAAAATCGTCCTTCGTTGTTATGTTAGAATAGTAAAAGATAGGCTCAATGTACGATTCGATATAGATTCAATGGTTGTATATGTGTGTTGTAAATTGTTGGTGAAATTAATGGTACGTCGGTTTGTCCCGTCAATTATGAACGACTCGTCAAAGTGTCCATATTATTTTTTTAAATGATTTTTTAGTTAAAGCGCCGGCGCCCGTCGGCCGATGGTTGTTTAAAAACGAATTTTTGATAAGCGTATTTAATGTTTTTCCAATTGTTACCAATGTAAGAGTGAGTAAATGCATACATTCCCATATGTTTATTTATAACTTTTCTAATTTATAAGTTATTTTTTTCATGTAAAATTAGTCGATGTAAGTATTTTGAAGTTGCCATATGTATTATTTACGTGAATTGTACTTAATTCATCACAATTTTTATATGAATAACATTTCACCATTCTCAGTGTTAGGTTTAGTTAACTTTAAGGTTAGTTAGTGACAATCGGCGCGTGAGGTGCGAGAAAAAATTATTGAATTAAACATAAAATGACAATGTCAAGATCTGCTGGCCAAAGATTAGTATGCACGGATGTTTTCGTCTTTTATTTAAAATACTATGTTTTCGTATTGACAAATAAAGTAGGTAAGTTAAGTTTGTCCGACTCTCAGACGCATACTGTGATGTAAGATAGATTGTAAATCATTTATATTTCTTCTGTAAATAGTTCCTTTTGAAAATTATATAATACTTCAAAAATACATTTATTGTTACGAAATTCTACAGTTTTTCAATTATTTTCCTTGTACCTTAAAATACCATGTGTTATACTAACATGTACATATAAGTAGGTCTATAACTTTTTTGGGTCAACACTTTTTAAAGCAGCGAATGGGTTTCGGCAAAACAAACATATTTTGTTTGTTAATGTAAAAGCCTTCACGGCGCCTTTGGTTAAGACGCCGTCTGAGAACGAGAGACTGCGGGTTCGATTCCCGCACCTGACTGCAAAATGTAGTTATCTACTCTCTTTTTATACAACAACCTTAGAAATATTTTATATTGCCCTAATCTCAGACATGACTTGCAACAACGATTGTCCATGCTGCATAACGATATGGCTTTTAATTTAACGATCAACTTCTTTCCTGACATCAACCCTTTGGGAACAAACCTTTTGGTCCACCACGCTGACCTAGTGCAATTTAATGGAATTATTCTGAAATTTCTGTGCAGTACTTAATTAAATGTTGTCCATATTATTTTATGAATCAGTAATGCTTGAAAAACAAGTAATTAATAAGGAAATGCTCTGCACTGTACTTTAAAAGTCTGTTCTCGGCCGAGCACGGGATTCCACCACAACCGCGATTTGGATTGAGATGATACGTTCAGTTTCCAACAAAAATTCCAGTGTCAGGAGTCAATCTTGATTCTAGAAAAACATAACACTATACAGTCACCTACCAACACTTTTTAAAACTAAGGTTACCCACCAGAAAAATTGTTTATGGATATTTCTACCTTTTTTTTTTTTTTTTTTTTTTTTTTATTGCAATGAATGGCGAGACGAGCATGCCATTCGCCTGATGGTAAGCGATACGACCGCTCATGGACAGTAGCAAAACCAAACAACACCATGAATTACAAGGCAATCCTTGGAATTCCACTGCGCTCGCCATCCTGAGACATAAGATGTTAAGTCTCAATATGTCCAGTAGTTACTCTGGCTACAATGTCCTTCAAACCGAAACACAACAGCGCATTAACACTGCTGTTTGGCGGGAGAAAAATAGACATTGCGGTGGTACCCACCCAGGCGGCCTCTCACATATGAGAGACCTACCACCAGTGACCTCTATTAAATCTTATCAAGATTTCACAATAAGAGTGGGGGGCTAGTTAAACTTAAACCCATATTTTCTTCTTTTTTCTTTCCCCTTCTCCCATGAAAAGAGGCTGCAATGGTAATTTGTCATCAGGCCAATGCGAGGTCATTAATAACAAAAAGTGGGCTTATATTTTGTTTAATCTAATTACACCTTTTCTGCCGTATTACCTACAGGTAGTTATTTTAAGTCTTGAAATACTAAACATCCATGGATCATTGTATACAGCTACCAATTAGATCAAATTTTTCTATTTACATTTATTAAGAAGCTTATAGACAAAACAGTCTATGCCAGCCCCAGTATTGCTTAATATTACGTAGCGAATAATTAAAACTAGACCTTAACTGCTCACTTATACAGTAGGTATCTGAGGCAGAAAGAGGTTTCGACTAAATACACTGTATACTGACATTTAAGTTTAATTCTATTTTAGTGTGATTTTCCAATCCGGATACATTATGAAAGCCAGCTACACCTCACTATGGTGGCTACTCTTTTGGGAATATCAAGCCACGAATAGGAATGGTAGCACAAAATTATCCTACAGCATTCTACAAAACAATACCTCTTATCTGGGATTGGAACCTGCGTCACACAGTCTGCTACTACAACTAAAGTATGTAGTTTCGGTGGGCTATATAATAATAAATCACTTATTTTTCCTTAACTGAATTACATGATTTCTATACCCGCATGTCAACCGATTTTGTTGCTATGCTGATAGTAACAAACACCCTTTAAAAGTCTAAAGCAACATTGCTAAGTTGTACTACTGTAAGAATACACAGTCTCACAGAAAACCATCGTGAAGTGACAGTTTTGCTGTCGTTCGGCCATCTGGTCGAGTTGCCAATATACCTTTCATCCTCGGTCTTTTCACTTTCTGTTCCAATTTTGATAGGCGCCTACGTATCTGAGATCCAGGTAGATCTTTATAGACGGTGGCTATAACAAACATCACATGGTCCACATATAAATAAATACACCCTACAGCCACATACATAGTTCTGACCCCACACTAAGATCGAGTCTTGTGTCGTGGGTATCAGAAACTAAGAGAGACTTTTTGGTCTCACCCAGACCCGAAAAATGGTTGCTTCGGTGCGGAGATCGAACCCGCGGCCTCTCGTTTCACAACCGGCGTCTAACCAACTGCGCCGCGGAGGCTGTCAAATGTAGCTCTTTGATTTGATCATGTGTATATTCTGTGTACGAGTATACATACGATGTGTATGTATCGTACGACCCGCCGCAGGTCACGGGCCTCCTCTACAATCAAGAATACTGTATATTAATATATTTGAAAACACAAATAACAAAGGCTTGGATATAAATATGAGGACACCATTAAAATCGTACGTATGGGAATACTGACCGCACGTTATCAACTTATTGTTTCTAATTATTAATTAAAACGAACGCAACTTTATGTACCTAATACTAGCCAATTAGCGGGCCAGTTATGTTGGGCCGCTCCTCTGGATACACGTTGCCAATTAATAAATAATCATTGTACAATAAGGTTTCGAAACAATAACTTAAAATTAGTCTGAGGTCTTAGGAACTGAAAATATAGTTTTATATTGGCGAATTAATAATTAATTCTTATTAACCATACAGTATTTGTTATGCCAGAAATTGGGATGGATATAAAAAATAAAAAATAGGAAGTCGATATAAGTGAAAGTAACTTTTAACTTTCTATTCTTTATCACCCCGGAGTCAGGAATTTGTGCTCGATATGGAGATAGGCTCGCCCCTTATCACATCGTTGGTAGGAACATACTAGGCGAAATGTGGGTGTCCTGGTGGCGCCTCTGCCTATTCCTTCTGGGATAAAGGCGTGATATCATGTATGTATGCATGTAACTTTGTGTTGTTAAGAAAGTGCGTAGAAACTTAGTGCCTTTTGAGATCTGAGCTCTGATTCTCCTCCAATCCAGCATTAGTATAGAGGTCAGTGAGACACAGATAAAATAAGTCAAGTAAACTCACCGGAGTCTTGTTTCCGAAGCTGGATGGTTGGCGACATTCCTAGTGAATGCACTAAATAACAACAACGCTGGCACAACATAGTCCACGATGAACGAACGACGAAGGCGAAAAGCGAGCACGGAGGCACACGCGCCATGCGTTGCGAAACGCACGCGAGACTCTAATATGTCTAACTACCCTCCACTAGATTATTTTCACTTTAGAAATCATTAATGAAGACGATTAAAAATACCATCTATAAGTATTCTATCTTATTGTGAAACTGTAGTACCTATGTAGCTTTTATTGGCATTTGGAAATTGTTGTCGTTTTCTATTTGTTTTATATTGAAAAATGTTTACGTATGAGGTATTACGGAACCGGCATGTATTATTGCGTGCTATAAAAAAATTAATTAAATCATGTACGTAGCTGCAATACTGAATTTTGCAATTCCTTATAGGTAAGAATAGAGGAACCATTTTCAACATATTCGTACGTAAAATATTTGATCGGTGTTGAATTTTTCCCCGCTACTTTGTCACTGCCGGCCACTAGACCATTTCAATAAATTCTAAACCCTAAAAGGTCCTGGACGCTGATAGTAGAACCGCGAAGAATGGCGCGAGTTCTTGTAAGCCGTCTCCAGCAGTGAGCGGGGCGAAAATAAGGGGAAAAAGGAGACAATTGTTACATGAGTTAATCTATCGTAAATACTGTCGTATAATTTGCAAAGTAATATTGGCTATAAATTAATAATACGATTATAGCGACGTCTAGTAGTAAGACTATGTATTAATAATACATTCATATAAGAACGTCCGACAACTTTGCGTTGTTCAATGTACCAATTAGTTATTTGAAAAGCCACTAGATGGTGCTTACTGACATAAAGTAGTACACTACGATCATTTGCCGCCCGAATGCGTTGTTGTCAACAAAAGAAGAATAGTTTATCTTGCTTTAATATTTATTTACATACTTTACTGTACACCACAATAAAAGAGAATAACACAATAACAGTTAAATAACTTAAAACCAAAGTCGTGGTTACAATTGGCGGCCTTATTGCTACTTGCGATCTATATGTATATTATTAGATTAAGAGTGTAAATTCTTGTTGTTTATATTATAAAAAACATATCTCAAATAATTACGTAGTATAACTGATATTTTTTAAATTCCATTTGTAGTTCCAAATTTCGCCACACGCCGATAGAATTATGATAATTTGTAATTTAAGGTATTCTGAATTTCAACATCGAAACTTTCAGTCTTCAGATCTATAAAATCGCACATTTTTATTTTATTTTCTATAAGAAAATGTTACTTTTCACGCAATTCCAGCCTCGCCCAACCACCAGCGATCTTCATATCATATCCTTGCTTCGTCAAAGTAGGCCGAGGTGCTGTCTTCTCGCAAGCCCCAATCTTGAAGTTCAGCAACAATCGATAGGTAAATATATTAATCTCGTACATTACAAATCTGTAGCCTAAAACAGGTAGCGCCATCTATGTTAGCGGGAACTAAACTTTAATTTTGCGTTAGTGAAGATAGTACGTCCATTCAAAACTAGATGGCGTGATTAATATTTGAAATAAATTGAATTTGTAAATATAATTGTTCTTTGGAGATTGAAGTGTTACACGATGTAATCTTATCACGACATTTATGTTTTTCTTAATACATAAATTTTTAAACAATTTTCACAAACCTAAAATGAACATATTTTTATTTGTTATAATCAAGTTGAATTAATAGTATCGAATGACGAGAGACATCTGACGCTATATAATGTACTATCTGGATGGCATTGCATTGACGACCAAGCAGTGAGGTCACAAACAAAAACACAAATATAAATAATGGTTTCTTAGATTTACGCGAATGTTACACATTGAAATAAAACTATTTTCAACAACAGATCAATACCAGTACCGTGATTCAGGTTCAAAGTCAGACCATGAATATACCGTTTCAACCAGGACTGGATTATGATGTCGACTGGTTTGAGAGGATCACCTCTAAATGGATAAAACTGTATTTCGTCTTGGTGTAAAAGTTTTTTGTGGTGCCATCAAAAAGATTTTAGTACAAGCCTCAAGTCGTTAAGTAACTTGGCAGAGAACAGAGTCAAGCACTTACCAATACAATTTTTAGGTCCTAATCCGAAGGGGAAGTAAGTAACTGGGTTGATTTTATGCCTATTCTCTTCTGAGAAGCGCTCGGGGTCAAACTTCTCGGGCTGCGGAAAGAAGTTCGGGTTGCTGTGGAACGCCCATATTGGCAGTCCTATGTAGTCCCCTTTGCGAATCTAAAAAAAAATCTTAGCTCCATTTAATAGGTTTTAGGATATTACTTTCGCGTATTTGGAAGCATTTAATTAATGTAAAAAAAATAGGTATTAATAGTAATAATATTCACAGCTCACCCATTTATCCCCGAATGGGTAGGCAGGGTTACTTCCTTCAAATGTAATATGGAAGGCAAGTATAATATGGTCATACTAGGCACTTTTTACACGAGTGATGTAAGCCAGGAGGCCTACGAGATTTTTAACACAGAAAACAGTAAAACCTGCAACCTGGGAGTCGGACCCAGAACCTCACGGTACACTGCCATATACGCTGTTAATAGGTGGCCAACCAATGTGGCGACTTATTTGTTTCCTTAGTTGTTAAAATGCTTACAATGCAGTCTTTCTTGGCGCCGGGGTAAGGTTTTCCAGCGTTGTAATCTTTGACGCAACATCTGTCCAGGAAAGAAACCGGAGGCCAGTATCTAAGAGCTTCTGTAATTACAAACAAAAACATTATATTTGATAGGTGAGGATGATCAGGTGGATTACTCTATGATTCGAACCGAAGCTCGAATGTTCGAACATTCAACGTCCGAAGTAAGTTTTTCGCTTCTAAAATCTATACTATTCTCTATGACATTTATCATTCACTTCAATCTCAGTCTATAGTTACGACGTACGACACTGGATTCGAATATTTTGCGGAGTACTTAGGCACATTCGTACAGTTTTACGTACGACGTCCGAACTTCGTTTTGGTTCATAGAGTAACTTATCAAAGTTTTTTTTTTTTTTTTATTTTACAGGGGGCAAACGAGCATGCGGTTCACCTGATGGTAAGTGTCGCTTACCTGCTGACAGGCGTAACGTCTGCCAAGTAACAGGAGCGATACGTATATATATTATTTATTAGAACCTGTTTAAAATTTTACCTAATACAAACTTTATGAAACTTGCATATAATGTACGTAATATATAGACCATGTTAATGTGGAACAATGTGCCTTTCAAACGGTAAAAAATGTCTAAATAAATGCATTAGTCCCTAAGATTAACCCTTATATAAAACTTTGTAATATTAGCTTCTGTTAATTTACCTGATCCAAACATGTCAAGGTACACCAGGTTATGCATGTTTACAAAATCGAAGTTGCCTCCGCATTTTTCCTCGTTCTCCAGGATTTCTTTCAGGAGTCGCTCTCGGACCTCAGGGTTGATGGCCAGCTGGTATACCAAAAAGCCCACGGATGTGGCCAGGGCATCGAAGCTGGCGAACAGGAATACGATGGCTTGCATCACCAAGTCAATGTCCGTCCATTCTGATGAACAGAAATAAAAATTGGATATAGTCAGATATATACGTAGTCATAAAAATTTGCTCTTCTATGACTATAATGTACTCAAACAAAAGACTTATTTGAGTTCAGGACCATAGTGTGCATGAATTTTTGTATTTATTTTATGATAAACTTTAGCCAGCGGTAGTCCTATACAGAACTAAAGTAAGAGCCATTTACACGAAGAGAGTTTCTCGCGGCGAAAATCGTATGCGATTATTGCATGACATAAACGCCATAGATTATTGTGTTCTGACAAACGTTTACATAATGCAACTTTTTTATGTCCTTACGATAATCGTATCTTCGAGGCGAGGAACTCTCCCCGTGTACATGGGGCTTTAGGCATCTCCTAAGGATTTCCAGTGAACCAATTCAGTGACATCTAATAACTTTTTATATATGAATTTTTATTTAGTATAAGTTTCTATGTTGAATAATCTTCCACAATGGGACTTCATTTTACTCTCTGCTGGAATAGTACTTTCGATTCATCTACTTTTGTGAATAGTCCAAGCACTCTCATCTATTTAAGTAATGTACATTCAGAAAATTGTCCTAAAATAAACTGTTTGATTACTTACGTATCTCGTATTTCTTTTTAGCAGGGGTTGATTCCTCGACATTGGCGAAACCCCTGTCGTCCGCTGTGTCTTTAGTGTCATGAGTCAGTTGTCCTGTAAAAAGGCTCATTGTTATTTGTTGATGGATTGCACGCATATCATGTTTAAATTAAATGTTTTATAATTATTTTGTAAATGGTAGTTTGGTCAAGCCTGATTAAAAAAATTACGCTCTGGATTATATTCGGGAGGAATATGCCCAGTAAATATAAGCGTCCTTGTCACTATTGTTCATAATGATTATGGATGTCATCACCAGTCTCATTAAGGGTCTGAAATAAGACAGCAAATTTATACAAGGTTTTCTATGAGACAGTGGTAACACTTTCGAGGAGCCAGTGCATTCACAGTGTAGCTGTAACTGGTTAAAATACAACGATCTCTATGTATATCCTTTTAGCTGAACGAAATCCACTGCTAATCCAAAGCCTCATCTCGTTGTTTAGCTACACGAAATCCACTGCTACTCAGAAGCCTTACTCAGATGCCTCGGTGGCAACCTCATGGGTTCTTGCGTCCAACGGTTTCTTATAACTTAACTGGACCATCCACCTAGGTTGAGGGTGAACGTCAAACGCATCCTCAAGAATCGATATCTTTAAAATGCTAAAATGACGCATCTGACCTTTCTTTACTAGCATGAGAAGGTGTATCATGTCGTTCCTGATGATGTTGTTCTCCTCGCGGTGTTTGATGGTGCTGAGCACCACGTCTCTGAAGAACTGGCCTGAAGCTGGCGGAGTAACTTGCAGTAGCTGTAAATAAGTTAGCAGTCCGTAAACATAAAATCAAAATAGCCGTTGGATAAATTAGAGAATAAAATACTTTCGCGTATAGTTTGTAAGAAAATATTAGTTAAGTAAATAAGTAACAATTTTGATAGGCAATAAATAAAAAAAACCAAAAGCTCGTTGCGATAGTTTTATTTAATGTCATAATATCTCCATCACTTTGTATATCTTTGGAAACTTTCTTTTGTGAAGATTCTATGCAGGACGGTATGTACCATCTTAAGAAGATCTAGAGATCTTGTACTAGAGTACATCCCAAGAAATTCTACGGAATGTGAAGTCCGACAAACTGCACTTGGCCAGCGTGGCAGAATACAGTCTTTCTATCTGTAGGATTGCTACTGTCTGCTCAGTGGGTTTATTCAAGTTGATAAATTACCTTGGCCAACCTGGGGAATCACCTGGATGCAGCCGTCTTGAGCATTCGAAAGACGCTGAACCTGGTGATGTTTCGCGCATGAGTATAGAACTCATTGTCTTCTGTATGGGATTCTACGTGGATACCGAAGGCGCAGGAGGCGAGGCCGTCACTGCCATAGCGACTGCCTAACTCCTTCCCTTCCACGTCGATGTACCCATCTGGAAATATTTTTTATCTAAGAGTTCTGTGATGAAAATATTCGGGTTGTAATTTTTTCTTTTAAATTTAGTATTGTCCAATTTTTAGTCTACTTCTGTATCGTGGACTCGTCAAATGAAATCAAAATGTACATCCACTACTACCCTATCTACTATCGGTGCAAATGTTTACAGGCTCTACAAATGTTTGCCTACACAGGAATGGAAACTATTATCTCCTATCCCAATACTTCATCGCTTGTCCACTATACTAAGCGTTCACCTTCCCATAGAATATTTTTTTAATTTTAAGGACAGCGAGTTTCCGTACCAAGAATTTATACTTTATAATATTTATATGATATGTCATAACATAATTGTATAATAAGGCGCCGAAATGCTTTAAATTCAACTACTCTCAGAAAGTAGGCAAACACCGCATCACAAGTAGATCCAACATTTCAAGTCCATAAATATTGCAAGCGGTTCCAAAAGACAATGGTCATTTTCTGAGAAATACTAACCAGCTTCACCGTTGCTTACGATAGCTCCGAACTAAATTTCATTAATTCCCAGAGATCACTTCATTCTACTCAAAACAGGTTGGTATTGAGCGGCACTAGAACTTCTGGAATCTAAACGTTATTGTTCTGACTGCTGCTCAAGTGGTAGGAGCGAGCCCCTTCATTGTAAATTAATTAACTGCCGCAATATCTTAGTTATTCAATAGAGCTTCACTATCCGATTAAACTATATTAGAAGTTAGCTGTGTTAACTACCATCTAAGTGTTAGTCAATAAATAAACATCGATTATCTCCATCCTGAGGATTAATAAATGACCAGTTTCGAAAGTACTAAAAACTGAGACGGATTTTTTGTACAAGAGTGTGTGATGAGAGAAAGAAAACTATTTCAGACAATTATGCTGGCGTCGGAATTTCTCTAAATTTAAGACTGCCTCGTGGCGTAGTTGTATTACGGTACGGTTACAAAGCTGAGGTCTCGGGTTCGAGTCCCGGGTCGGGCAATGTGATATTGGGTTTTTCTATTCATTATCAGCCCGGAGTCAGGATATGGCGATAGGCTCGCCCCCTATCACATCGTGGGACGGAACATGCAAGGCGAAATGTGGGGGTCCTAGTGGCGTCTCTGCCTACCCCTTCCTGGAAAAATGCGTGAGTTTATGTATGTAAAATATCGTAAGAAAACTTTCATTTATGCATTGCGATTGTTGGTGATGGACTGTGAACAAACGCCTCTCAACCGAACTCCCGATTGTAGAGGAAATCCGAACCATGCAGTGGGACATACAAAGGCTAGATTTTTTTAAAATTAAAGAATCGAGTAGCATGTGGTAATTATTAACCTATAACAATTATAACATTGATCGATTCGTGTAAGCTTGGAAAGTGACCATCGTAGGCGATGTTGCAATTAAACCTTTCATAGTAAAATATACTTTGTTTAAGATTTTCTGTAAATATAACACGAGGTCAATGGTTATGTGCTATGTACCCTGCATGGCCATAGGCGAACCCTGAAATAAAAATGTCGATGTATTTGCCACAAATGATATGTTTGCCTACCCCTTCGAAGATACAAGCGTAAGGACATAGATACCCGAATAACAGCTTACTCTGCCTACACACGTAGATAACGTAAGAGAGACTTATGATCCAGTGTAGTTTCGGTAATGGCTTATCCATTAGAGGCATCGCGGTGCTCCGTTATGAATATTTATTCTAACACCGAAAACAAGATTGATGTTGCAACGCTTTTTATATTCGTAATAAATATTAATATATCTCTGACGGTGGATACGGTTTAATAAATAAATATCGAACAATAATTTAGTCTGTTTTTGTAGTACTATGATAAAGGGATTACAACGCGTCAGTAACTTCAGTGCAATGTGAATAGAAATGCTATTAGCGAGATATGGTTTCCTCTTCGCATCCTTTTTCTTCCCGCTTCTTTCCTAATTTCAAGGGCCGGCAACACATCTATTGTCCAAGCGTTGTGGATAAACAATAATAGATATTTTTGAACTCACCTTGATAAATACACTTTTATAAACCAAAGAGAACTGTCACTATCGTTGTGATTCATTAACAGACGAATATGTAACTAAATTAAATTTCACTCAACCGTTTAATTAATAGTGGGTACACAATTATAATTACATTAGCTTTAATTGCAACCGCATCCATTCCATTCCGAAAAGTTACATACTCTCCATCTCAATGTAATTTACGTTTTGTAGCAGAAAATACGGGGTCGTATTTTTTTTTATTGCATTGCATGGCGAGACGAGCATGCCATTCGCCTGATGGTAAGCGATACGACCGCTCATGGACAGTAGCAAAACCAAACAACACCATGAATTACAAGGCAATGCTTGGAATTCCACTGCACTCGCCATCCTGAGACATAAGATGTTAAGTCTCAATATGTCCAGTAGTTACTCTGGCTACAGTGTCCTTTAAACCGGAACACAACAGCGCATTTACACTGCTGTTTGGCGGGAGAAATAGACATCGCGGTGGTACCTACCCAGGCGGCTTCTCATATATGAGAGACCTACCACCAGTATTCGGTCGTGCAAAAGCTGGGGTCGAAATAAAAAAGTTGATGTATAAAGTGGGTGTTGGCCTGTTGGTAATGGACCGAATGTGGATATCAAGACGGTGGTCGCGGTTTCAAATGCCAGGACACATCTCTGACTTTTGGGAGTTATGTGTGGCTTTCAGCGAACTAACGCACTTATCCATAGGCCAGGGTAAAGGCAGAAGGAGACGAGTCAGCTGGAGTGACAGTGTATAGACATGAGTATCGCAGTATTTCAAATACTTTGAAGAATTTAAAACATGCATCACAAAAAGGAAGATCGCATTTTCATAAATTGTTTTTTAAAACTAATTTCACAATATATTTTTTATGGCACAATACGATAATGCAAACAATTAAATGATTCAGTACATGTACGACTACTTCAGATAAACATAATCTTCAATGCGTAACATTCGCGTAAATCTAAGAAACCATTAAGCAACATCCGTCATCATTAAAACACAAAATGTATTGAGTTACTTCTTCGTCGTAGTCGTGTACGCCTGACAGACTGGTCGTGGTCTTAGACAGATTGCTGAGCGGCCGTTTTCGCTCGCGTCTCCACGTGTCTCGATGTTTGGCGGAGCGGGCATTCATTGAGTTACTTCTAACCAGGATCTATTGAATTTTAAAGTACTTGAAAACTTTTCTGATAGTTATCACTTATGTGATAATCCGAGCAGACTTAACAGTACCAAAAAATGACTTATAGAAATGACCGAGTCCGCAAAGATGTGCTGTAATTTAATAGTCCAAAACTGTCCAAAACTGTCCAAAACTGTTGAGCACAGGACTCCTCCACAATCGAGAGTTCGATTGAGAATAAATACAAATAATGATGTAGTGGATACAAAATTAAATATTTATCATACCAAAAATCTTTTAACTTACGTGTGAACCATGACGATGGTAAACATGTTTTAATTGTAAAAGTTATGTAAAGATCAACACATCAGGATCTTAGCTTGCTTGACTTACTCATGTCTCGAAGACTTCAACTACAGTGACCTGATCTTAAAACCTGACAAACTTGGGTATTGGGCAATAGAAGAAAAATAAAATTACGTTCTCAAACCGTGCTCTATTAATAAAATATAAATACCCAACAGTCTCATGCATAGTCCTGACGTCACAGTAAGATCGAACATTGTATCGTGGGTATCAGACTTTTCGGTCTCACAAACACCCAGAACTGAACCATATAATTGTGATTCATACAAATTGTCTCGCTGCGGGGATGGAGCCCGCGGCCTCACGTTTCACAGCCGGATTCTAACCAACTGCACCACTGAGACTGTCTAAGCTCGTCATTTGACTATGCCATACCTACGACGGTTATTCTGCTATAATTCGTTCCCAAGATCTTCTTGGGTTTGTACAAGGCGCAATGCCAGTAAATGACATTGTTTCAGTCGAAGGTTTTGTTTCTAGCACCTAAAACTCCCACGGTTTAAAAAAAAATATATATAATACAATACTTTCCTACATTGCATTATATTGAAAATAGAATGTTGATTAATTTGATTATACCTACATAATACTAATTTATCATGCCACAAGGCGCTGATCCATAATTGGGTATTTGACTAATTTTTTTAATTGTATTCGTCAAAAAGTATCCATAACCAAAATCTAACAAACATAGAATTTTGTAAATCCATTCAGAATTTAAAAAGTTAGAAACGTTTTAAATCTTGTAGTGGGGGTAAAAGAAAAGGGATGCAAAACAAAATTAGTGACGTCACTATTCTTAATATGCATTATAGTGTGCGGGTGTGAAAGAGACGGCAAGATGTCCCCACTACGTCCCCACTCTTTCATTTAAAATACTAATATTTGCCTCATGTTACAAGCTACTTTATCACTGTTTTCACAAAAATGTTTTGTTTTAATGGCACTTCTGCTTGTCTGCAAAATAATACAAAAAATCGATGATAGTCAAATACCCAATTACTGACGTGTGTTGCACTTTGCTTTCAAGGGCATTCTTTACTGACAGTTTAAAGGCGCGTCGAAGTCGCGATGATGTCCATTGAATAACAATCTATATGCTTCCTATGAACATTTTCTCTGATAGATTGTTGAAGTTATGGGTTTTTGAAATATGATCATTAAATTAAATCTAGAATGAAAGTCACAAAGAAATTGAAATACTTTTTTTACTGACACGACAAGACGATCTATCTGTTAAGTGATGTACGACGCCGAAAGAGTTCTACCGGCTGGAGTAATCATCCCCCGCCGGTCTATACACGTCAGCCTGGTTGAGACTGCCTCGGTGGCGCAGTTGTACTATGGTATGATTGTAAAGCTGAGGTGCAGAGGTCTCGGGTTCGAATCTTGGGTCGGGCAAACTGATATTGCATTTTTCTTTTTGTGCCCGATATGGCGATGTGCTCGCCCTCTATCACATCATGGGACGGAACACACAAAGCGAAACGTGGGTGTCCTGGTAGACCCTCTGCTTACCGCTTCTGCGAAAACGGCGTGAGTTTATGATAATGATGATAATGGTTGAGACTGGGTATACTAGATTTGGATGGATCATGGTTATGATATCTTTTCCACCAATGCGTACAGTGTTCGGTATCCAGAGTATACTAATACGTTACCCACAGCAAAAAGAAGGTGTTGTTAAACACCTAATACTACAAGTATGTAGCTCTATATGTTTCGTAGCGAAGGACGGGTTCAAAGTACCACTGAATTCTTCATGTAAATAAACCCGCAACAGATCTATCTCTTGATTTTTTCCAACACACAGCCGTGTCCACACATATCCTAAAATGAAGCGCAATAATAATCAGTGACGTCATAAATGTAATTTATCTTTTTTAAGTATACGCCGGTGCGCCGCGATACAGTGCAAGTGGCTTCCTCACGCCGCGAACACGTGTAAACGAATTTCAACAAATATTATTTCGCGTAATTGTGTAAAGGATATATAATTAAGGTATGATTATTCGTTTTAATTTGTTTATATCTACTTATTATATCTGCCAGTTTATTTAAATATACAGATACATAATGATTTACGAGTAAGTAGTTCCAGTTATTCTTTTGTTTGTAAACACTACTGTATGGCTAGTTTTTGGCTGTCAAAAATGTAAAGCCTTTAAATGTGTATCAAGGTTAACCGGTACAGAATTATATTTCGAAAACAGTCAAATGGCAGATTGCGGGTTAGTTTTTTATGGTTTGTGTTTTTAAATGTTTTATGGTTCGCTAGATGTTTTAGACTCTAAACAAAAGAACTTAATTGGTGTATAATAGCTATATTTATATGTGCCATATTTTTAATGACTTAAAACCTAACAGAAATATTTACTAGAAAATAAATATGTACTATACATGTATACCTAAATATTATGTTTGACAAAACAGACGGTAACGCAGCGATATAATGTGTGTTCTAATCGTCTCAATGTCACTGCGCTGTTGACCATGGCACTGACAATGAGTTTTAGGAAGTTCTCTGTGTTGCTATAATTAGATTTTAAAAAATATATTCTGTTTGTGCCCGTTTTGGCGATAGACTCGTCATATCATATCTTGAGTCGGATATAAGTTCAGCTTACTTTAGGTAGCAATGATCACCCCCCTAACTTTTCTCTGGGGGATATACAGTCGTGACCTTATGTATATAAATATGTGTTTGTATCGGAATTAGGAGGCAAACTTTTGAAAATCTTCTGCTGCCCTTGGATTAACCCGTATTTTCAAAGAAACAGCAGAACAAGACATTGAAAAACTGATGCTTACCCTTACGGCCAACTACTATAAGATCAATGTTATATAGCATTTTCAGTTAAGTTGCAGAAATATTTGGTTTGAAATATAAATTTTAGCTACCTGCATAATAAAAAAATCTAATTCTAGTTGACAATTCTGGAGTGTGTAGTAATTATGATATTTCTTCATCGTTAAAGAAATACTTAAGTAAGATACTAATGTAACTTCGAAAAGTAAATAACTTTGCACGCGAGGTTTGAACCCGCGACCTCTGGTTGTCACCCAACTGAGCCATCATTCGCTGATTTTCGTCTTCATTCAATCCATTGTTTGTAAATAAATATATCTAAAGTGGCTTAGTCATTATGTTTTGGTTCACTCTATTAAAAAAACGATAATTCGGTTAATATGTTTAGTCACAAAAACTGTTTACCACAAGGTTTTTGTTGTCTGTTATCACACAAGAATTATGTATATAAACGAAACTTTGAACTCTACGACAAAAAACATGTTTAGAAAACAGTTTTTTTTTTATAAATTTATTGACACATCATTGTTTATTTTGAAATCAGTTTTCGGCAGAATGACCACGAGACTACTATTAATAAATACACCCAACAGTCACATACATAGTCCTGACCCCACACTAAGATCGAGTCTCGTGTCGTGGGTATCAGAAAGACTTTTGGGTCCCACAACCACACAGACACGAAACAAATACTAAACTATACACTATCTAAATAAAAATTAGTAGATCCGTAAGTGACAAATAAAAGAGGCGCTTGTACAACATACCTAACAAAAATCTAGCGAGAGTAAAAAAAAAATTATTATGTTTTTTACATATCTCAATATAAAAACATTTTGTTAAAATAGAGATTGGTACCAATAAACGTTCACCGCACGTGTGGGTAATTGGCAATTCAACTGAAGTCCTCGTATGCACATAGCTCCACTCAATTGGACTGCTAACTCCAGTCAAAGGTCAGACCACTCGGCATAAATGTCTAAATTGGATCCTTCTTAAAATAGTACGTGTTAATAAAACCCATGAGAGGCCAGCATTGCCAAATCATGTTATTTGGGACAAAGCACGAGTAATCACACAATGTTTTAACTGCAAACCAGTATTGGCATCAGAATTTTTAGGAGGAAGGTAAAATGCCTCAGTGCCATTTACATTTCGCCAATTTATTTTGGCCCCAATAGAAGTATCCCATTGTATTCAAGAGGCGAAATTATTGCCAAATGAAGCGCAAGCTAGTCCAAAGCATTTAATTTTACATTTTTAAACCGAAAAAGTCACACAATTTAAATTCCCACCTGGGAATCTAATCTAGGATTTCACGTTTGACAAACTTTGCACGTTACTGCTAGACCAATGTGACGCTTAATCTTTACTAATCATACTATAATGATTTAATAAAACGGAAGATATCAGGATATTTTTTTGTCTCATCAGATAATAAAGTTGACCACCGCAACTATAAATAAACATTTTGCACAAAAAAACAATTGCTAAGCAGTATTGTCGAAATATCCTATTTTACAAATCATTCCGACAAGCCCAACCCATCCAACCCGAACTAGGCCAGCGTGGTGGACTATACGGCCTAACCCCTCCGAATCGTACACTCCATTGTAGAGGAGGCCCGTGCCCTCCAGAGGGACGTACCTATATGGGCTGATACAGATACAGTCCGATTAAAACTCATAAATTATTATACACGTAACTTGGGGATGGGCACCAGTTGGAAACAATAGTCAGATAGTGAAAAGAAACAAGGGAAGAGGGAAATGACTATATTCTTTGGCCTATCGATCCAAAATAAAAATAACAAAAATACAAATATAAAAATATTTTGTTCCAATGATATCACCCGGATGTGAGGCGATAAAAACATAATTTTGTTTACGTTAATTGCGTACAATTTCAGTATCTTATGTACGATCGTCATTCAATTTGTAACCTTTGTCGTAAAAGATTAGTGAAAGTCTATTAACCCCAATCCTGTTATTTTTTTATCTTTCAAGGTCGGTAAAGTACCTACACCTACCTACCTCAGTAATATGAGTGCTGAGAATAAATGCTTAGTTATATGAAGAGCGATCAATTTCGATTCAAGACGCTTCCTTACTTTTCTGCCCATAAAGTATTCAAATAAATCGCGCTAACTGGTGGTATTTTAAGTATGACAAATCAAAAGACTCAATAGAACCCATATCCATAGACTTTTGCAAGGCGTTCGCAATTTAGAAGTGGATATTCATAATAAATATTACGCATCTTTAAATATTGCCATTGAACTTCTAACAGCTATAGAAAAACTTGTGGGACGCCTAATGCATATAGCATAAGAGAGAAAAAGAGAGAGAGGAGTATTGTAGTAATAGAAAAATATCTTTCTCTTCCAGCATAATGATAGTGGTGATATGGACCCTGGTGCTGCTGGCAGCGCTAATTCTGTACTACAAGCAGACTTACACCGTGTTCAGCAAGTATGGAGTCAAGCAGTTCAGCCCGCTACCATTCTTCGGGGACATGTCGAAGATCATACTGAGGATGGAGCACTTTGTTGACCAGATCGTGAATATGTACAACATCTACCCTGAAGAAAGGTAAGAAATTTGAAGACTTCAAACACCAATCGTACAGACTTGACTGGACACTCAAATGTTACTATCGTATTCAAATCTCATCATAATATGGTAAGTAGAGCACCGTTCAGATGGAATATTTATTAGCGAAAGACTAAATTGTCTGATACAATTACGCCTGTTCGTTGAATTTTTCCAATTTAAATCACCGATTGGTTCTAATCTGTGTGACCTTTATAATTGGTGTAAGAAACTTGATCAGTTAAAGATTATATAAGGTTTTGGGTTCTCTCTAATCAGACGCGAAAAGCTTGCAAGTATACATTCGTTGTATCTTCATCGATATCTCAGAATATCTGTTTGAAGACTTACATCTATTTAGCTGGCCTACGTTCTTAGATCTAAAAGTATATATATTCAATTATCTCTATTCTAGTAACTGTATCTTTTACATTTAAAACAACCAGTAATTTATCGATAAATATTCACCGGTCATTTAAATAGCCTTTTATATTGTACGTATCGTAAACGATGATACAAAAAAGATAAAACCTCATGATTACCTGTCCCTATAAAGTATACAGATAAAAGTAGATAAAAAGACAACCACACCTCTAAGCTCTTGTTAATCAGTACATTGATGTTACATTACCAGTATCTATAATAAACATCCACATCATAGTGTTTTCTTTGCAATAACATTATTTTAGAACAATGAAATACTACGACCTTAATTAACAAAAATTTAGTCCGGAAACTAACATTGTACCTTAGCTGAAATTTCCTCTAAACTATAATGAACATTCATTATGTAAATATTACAGTGTTCATTCACTTCCGAGTTTATAATTTTTATATCTATGATTTGTTAGGAATTTTACAATATCGCATGACGTTAGGTGGCATATAGTTAGGTACTGCGTCGAAAACATGAACCAAATAAGTACATAATATAGTGAACACTATAGGTATAAAATAAGAAGAGACAGCCTACGTGGCACAGTTGGTTAGACGCCGCCAGTGAAACGAGAGGCCGCGGGTGCGATCCCCTCACCGAAACAAATGTTTGTGTGATCCACAGATATTTGTTTCGGGTCTGTTTGTTTGTGAGACCGATAAGTCTCTCGTAGTTTCTGAGACCCATGACACAAGACTTGGGTGTTGGGTGTATTTATTTATTTATTTTAAGCCATACATCAGATAAAAGTTTGATTTCTATATTTCCTTACGAACCATTGTCAATATATTGTAAATGTTTATTTCCCAAGGTTCGTAGGAAGATACGAGTTCATGGCCCCGATGGTGATCGTCCGTGACGTGGAACTGATAAAGAAGATCACAGTTAAAGACTTTGAGCATTTTCTCGATCACCGCTCAATCATGGACGAAAACCTAGACCCCCTTTTTGGAAGAAATCTGTTTTCTTTGAAAGGTAAGAAGTGAATATTCAGTCCTGTTTTCAGAACACAAAGTCTATTTTCTAAGAGTTTTCCTATTAAATATTAATTAAATGCTGTTTCAGTTTCAATTACAATAAATACACAAAAATGAAGCAATTTGCCTTTAAATATATTTTTATCTCGTCCAGGTCAGGAATGGAAGGACATGCGCTCAACTCTCAGTCCAGCGTTCACCAGCTCCAAGATGAAGCTGATGGTGCCATTCATGGTGGAGGTCGGAGAGCAAATGATAGTAGCGCTCAAGAAAAAGATTGCTGATGCTGGAGGTAAGCAAAATCTTAGCCGGGTTATTAGGTAATTGATCACATTAATTGGATTTGTAATAAAATATGCACAGTAATATATTGAGCGTTACAATTGCTCTCTTATGATGGTCCAGTGGGAGATTTTTTATGCTTAAAGATGAATGGACTACACTACCTCTGGTGGTAATTTTAATGTTATCCACATTAAATTTTCATCGATGGGAAATAACCATCTCTAGCCAGTCGACACATTTTAGTCTGCCTGGTGGAAGATTCATTTAATACGACTCCTTGGGGCATTTATTATTATATTGCCTCTCCAGTTGACTACATAAATGTAGACTGCAAGGACCTGACGACTCGCTACGCCAATGACGTCATCGCATCTTGCGCCTTCGGACTCAAAGTCGACTCCATGACTGAAGAGCAAAATCAATTCTATCAAATGGGCAAAACTGCTTCTACATTCAACTACAAACAGATGCTGAAGTTCTTCGGTTTTGTTTCGTTTCCTAAAATAATGAAGGTGAGAAATTTATTTTGTATTTATTTTACAATAATAGAGATGGTCTGGTATATACACAGTCAGGTCATAAGTATTGTCACACAGTAAAAACTTTTCTTTTAGAATGCTGGCCACAAAAAAGTTTATTGAATTCGAATTTCGAATTGTTCATGAAAATAAAAATGTATACTTTTTAGAATTTTACTCATTTTTACATATGGAGTGGACGCTTAAAGAAGACTGTGTTGCAGTTATTGCGTTGCATCGTTGCGGTTACGCGCCAATTAAAATTTTTGACATACTGAAAAATTTGAATATAACTAAAAGATTCGTTTATCGTACCATCAAACGATACAATGAAGACTCTAGTGTAGATGAGAGGTCAAGAAGTGGTCGCCCTCGGTCTGTTAGGACTCCAGCAGTGATAAAAGCTGTGAAGGCGCGAATTCAAAGAAATCCCAAACGTAAGCAGAAACTGTTGGCCCTTCAGATGGGGTTAACCAGAACCACGGTGAAAAAGGTGTTAAATGAAGACTTAAGGCTTCGGGCATATCGAAGAAAAAAAGGACATCGTTTGAATGCTCGTCTAATGGACCTGAGACAGAACAGATGCCGCGCTTTGTTGAAGCAGTACGCGGGAAAAAAATATCGGGAAATTCTTTTTTCGGATGAAAAATTTGTTACCGTAGAAGAGAGCTACAACAAACAAAATGATAAGATGTACGCACACAGTAGTGAAGAAGCGAGCAACCGTATTCCGCGTGTCCAACGAGGTCATTTTCCATCCTCGCTCATGGTATGGTTGGGAGTTTCTTATTGGTGCTTAACAGAGGTAAATTTTTGTGAGAAAGGTGTTAAAACGAATGCAGTTGTTTATCAAAATACAGTCCTGACGAACCTTGTGGAACCTGTTTCTCATACCATGCTCAATAACAGGCACTGGGTATTCCAACAAGATTCGGCGCCAGCTCATAGAGCGAAGAGCACACAAGACTGGCTGGCGGCGCGTGAAATCGACTTCATCCGGCACGAAGACTGGCCCTCCTCCAGTCCAGATTTGAATCCGTTAGATTACAAGATATGGCAACACTTGGAGGAAAAGGCGTGCTCAAAGCCTCATCCCAATTTGGAGTCACTTAAGACATCCTTGATTAAGGCAGCCGCCGATATTGACATGGACCTCGTTTGTGCTGCGATAGACGACTGGCCGCGCAGATTGAAGGCCTGTATTCAAAATCACGGAGGTCATTTTGAATAAACTTTAGTGTCATAAGAATTTATGTTTTGTTAAGTTCATTTTGGTATATAAATGGTTACATAATGAATAAACTTGTTTCAATTATTTTATATTGAACATGTGACAGAATTTATGACCTGACTAGGTAATATTAAAAGTACATTCGCTGGATGCAAGCCGTTATCAACTAGCGTATATAGAAATCTTTGGAGTATTCATAAGCATTGTGTCACAACATAACTTCTCCAATGAACGTTCAATGGATGAGGTTGATGATGAATGAGTCCTGCAACCAGATCTTTGTCAAGCTTAATTATACTGACAGATTTGAAGTTGATGTTATGATTAAAGCGACAGTTAGTGATCGTTTTCAACAGTTTTAAATTACAATAACACAAACAAGGTTACATAACGTGGATTTTTTATGTTTGACGTTTGATTAAACATACAAACCTGATGTTGTACAGTGATGAATAAAAAAACTACGTTTAAAAAAACCGACTTTAACTACAAAAAAGTATAAAATAAGTTAATAAAGATTTAATTTAATACACCTCTTGTGCAAACCTATACCTTTCATATCAATAAAATACAATTATTTATATGTGCTACCTATTGATATGTCCGAAATCGGTGCCAAGCCAAATGGAATAGTAGGTACCTACACGCGCCGCCCGTGACCGTGAGCGGGATAGCTTTGTTTACAACAGTGTTTTACAATCTGTGGGTCGCGACCACCTGGGGGCCTTACTCAAGAAGTCGCCATTCTTACAGAGTATAGGTGTTCATAATAAATTTTGGTACCAAAATGGAAATACTCATTAACACAGTCTTCTAAATCACTAACTTTTAGTCTGTCTATCGCCCACGGGCCACGGGGGTCGCCAGAAGTGTTTAACCTGAAAAAGTGTCGCATATTCAAAAATATTGAAAAACTCTAGTCTAGAACAATGAAAACAACCCAAGCGGGCAAACGACGTAGACAGTCGTCTCGAAATATAGTAAAATTTTGATTCGTTGTAACCTAATTTATATAGGGATTATAATAGATTTGTATAATTTATCTGCTGCACGAAGGTATAGTATATAAGTTGTTTTTATAATTAATTATTACTTAAATCCATTATAAGTTTGTTTTCAAAACAGAGGTACCAATACGCAAACCAAAATGTCCATTTCAGGGCCACAAATTTATTCATATATAAGCATTATATAGGTTTAATATAACCATATTCAGGTATTAATATTATAAATATATACATATATTTGTCGTAAAGTTTTCATCTGTTTCACATAAATGCACATTGCTTATAGGATTGTTTATGTAGGTTAATCTTTAGCGTAAAAATTTCTTTACAGGAACTAAGCTGTGTATAATATTAAGTTTTATTTTGTGTAAGGCTTGGCACCGACTTCAAACCTATCAATAGGTAGCACATATAAATAATTGTATTTTATTGATATGAAAGCTATAGGTTTGCACAAGAGGTGTATTAAATTAAATCTTTATTAAGTTATTTTATACTTTTTTGTAGTTGAAGTCGGTTTTTTTAAACGTAGTTTTTTTTATTTTTTTCTTTTTAGTGTGAGCTAAACTCAATTTTCGTTAACAACGCTCATAAGAGCAAAACGCCTACAGTAACTTAATTTTATCACCCTCCTCCTCACCCCCACCACTTCTTTTGCCTCACTATAGTTTGACGTTAATACTGAACCTGTTAAAAAAGAACTATTGGAAACCTACTCAATTTTGAGAAGTTCTACTGTCTAGGTCCGAAGATATTCATCAGGTCTTCACCAATTTTTTATGGGACCAAATGACAACTATTCCGCATCATACTAAAGAAGAATCACTAAAATCGGTACAAAGCTGCCGAAGATATTAAGTATTTACATTATTTTCATTTTCTCGCCCCCCTCCTCACCCCCACCCTTTTATCTCTACCTCACTAAAATTTGACTTTAATACTGAACCTGTTACAAAAAGAACCATTGGAAATCTACTCAATTTTGAGGAGTTCTACTGTATAGGTCCGAGTATATTTATCAGGTCTTTACCAATTTTTTAAAGAACCAAATGGCAACTATTCCGCATCAAACTAAAGAAGAATGACTAAAATTCGTTCAAAGCTGCCGAAGATATTAAGTATTTACTTGCAAAACGATGGAAACATACTTAATTTTGAGCAATTCTACTGTCTAGGTCCAAAGATATTCATTAGATCTTCAACACTTTTTTATGAAACCAAATGACAACTATACCGCATCAAACTAAACAAGAATCACTAAAATCGGTTCAAAGCTGCCGACGATATTAAGTATTTACATGCATGTTAATTTTCTCACCCTCTCTTCACCCTCACCCCTTTTTCTCTAACTCACTAAAATTTGACTTTTATTCTAAACCTATTGCAAAAAGAACCATTGGAAACCTGCTCAATTTCGAGGAGTTCTACTCTCCAAGTCCGAAGATATTCATCAGGTCTTTACCAACTTTTAATGGGATCAAATGGCAGCTATTTTGCATCCAACTAAAGAAGAATTACGTAAATCGAATCAGAAATCTCAGAGTAATCGGTGAACATACGTAAGAAAAAAAAAATACGATTTGATAACCTCCTCTGAAGTCGGTTAATGAAGTCGATTAAAAACAGCCGCAAGTTTTTAAAAGTCATATAACATTTCCTTAACACTAGTATGTGTATGTTAAACTTTAATTTTGTGTGTAACATCGTGTAGTAAAGCCAACCAAACATTAAAAATTGTTATCAAAAAGTTATTGACCTACCGTTGAAATATCTTAAACAAATGTAATATGTCAAAGGTTAACTCTAATTCAGGCATTTGTACATTAATTTGATTTGCGCGCACAGGTGACGCTACAGACAATTTAAACATTAAAGATTAAAGCTAATATAATATTACATTTTGTTTTTTATGGCAAATTGCAATCGCTAAGTGTTTGTCCTACTCATGTTTGTTTTACAGAGGCTTTGGAAATGACTCATAAATAACAAGC
This sequence comes from Deilephila elpenor, assembly GCA_949752805.1. NCBI lineage: Eukaryota > Metazoa > Arthropoda > Insecta > Lepidoptera > Sphingidae > Deilephila > Deilephila elpenor. Next base: position 14,678,163 of record OX457103.1, on the reverse strand, counting down.
TGTTGTACTGATTTGCGATAACCAATTGCAAATATTTACGTTTACATGTCTTGTAGTTGATAAAATATTTGACGTGTTGCCCGTTAAGCAGACACATTGATACTATCATATCCTAAGAACTATTTTTACGTCATCATTGTTTCATCTACCTATAATATGTTTACTTCCGATACCAGGCAGTTCCTACTGATTCTGTCTGCCATCGAAACTATTTACTTAGCAGGCTTGATACATGTTGTTAAAATTTCTGTATTAATCTACATATCATCATCAACATCATCTTCAATCTCTGGAATTCTACTGCTGACCATAGGCCCCTCCCGAGGATATTTTCATAAACGTGTAACTAGTGACTCCTTATAACCTTTATTATGTTATCTGCCCATTTAAAAACGCACATCTAATTTCACAATATTTTTTTATTAACATTGTAAAATTAAATAAGATAAAAACTATAAACTTCTTATCGTAATTAACGTGTCTTTGTGTTTTGCTTGTTTTGTCAAGTAATGTTAATTATTAGCCGTAACCAACATCTTCTCTTAGATACATTTTGTCGTATCTACTTGTGAAACTTTTAATTGGGCGTACCTTATTATCTTGTTTCAAACTATGTCTGTTCTTGCGATTAGTTTATAAATAAAATTCCTACCTTAAAATATACCTTTTATTTGAACAGGCATTGAAAATAACGCTCTTCACAGAAGATTTGAAAATATTCTTCAGGCAACTCGTGACAAGTACAATGAAGGAGAGAGAGATTAGGAATATTATTAGGCCTGACATGATAAACATTCTCATGGAAGCTAAAAAAGGTAGGTTGAACTATGAATATTATACACAAACAAATCACGAGAGTAACCATATTATTGAGCTATGTCTAATTTTTATATTTGATTTACTCAATGTGGTAAACATAATAAATTATTCAAAAATAAATAATTTATTGGAACCATATACTGCAAAGCATGTGTAACACAAAATTATAAAAGAATTGATACCCCTTAAGGCAGAATGAATGACAATTAATATTTTTCTACAGGAAAAATTACTCATGAAGAAAAAACAACGCAAGACGTCGATGCCGGATTCGCAACTGTGGAAGAATCTGTTATCGGCAGGAAAGAAGTTAACCGAGGTAAAACTAAATTAAACTTACCTTTAACTTTAGTATGATACTTGACATTATTCTTCATATTATGTTATTTGAAATTTAAATATGGACTCTCCGTAAACATTCTGGATACTAGAAATTATTTTCAAAATATATATTTTTTTTCTTTTAGAATGGTCAGACGACGACCTGATAGCCCAAGCGATTCTGTTCTTCATCGCTGGATTTGAGACCGTCTCCTCAGCGATGTCGTTCCTTCTCTACGAGATCGCAGTAAACCCTGACGTTCAGGAGAGACTGTACCAGGAGATCAAGGAGAACGAGGCCAAGAACGGAGGGAAATTCGACTACAACTCGATTCAGAACATGGTTTACATGGACATGGTTGTGTCAGGTGAGAAATAGGACTTTCCATTTTACAAAGTATACATAATATTAAACTACAAAGATCCCTTAAAATATTCTTACCTTATTTCGTTTACAGAGGTGTTAAGGCTTTGGCCCCCAGCAATTGCCCTGGACAGAGTCTGCATTAAAGATTACAACATGGGAAAGCCTAATAACAAAGCCGAAAACGACTACATTGTAAGTTAACTACACGCAAACCAATTGTACTTTAATTTACTCTTGTAGTACTTATGACACTATTCTTTCAGCTTCGCAAAGGCACAGGACTTGGCATTCCAGTATGGGCCATCCACAGAGATCCCGAGTTCTTTCCAAACCCAAACAAGTTCGATCCTGAACGCTTCTCCGATGAAAATAAACACAACATCAAACCATTCACGTACGTGCCCTTCGGCTTGGGACCCAGGAACTGCATTGGTAAGGAACACAAATACTAATCCTTTCTAAACATATTTATATCTGGCATTGTTGTAACCTAATCTCTGTTATCGTTTCTCACTGAATGGGTGATTTAAGCTGTAATTAAAGCCAATTAATTCACAGGCATATAACCACAATTTCCTAAAATATTGTTATATAAAAAATATTGTGTCATGAACTCAACAGCATCTCATCATCTGTTTGGATGGCTCTGTTTTCCTAGTGGAAGGACTTTAGTTTAATAACATTAACTTTTCATTTACACGATTACATGAATTAATGAAATTATTTTTTTACAGCTAATGATGGCACTCTATTTATTACGTGTATTAAAAGAAGTCTTCAAAAATTGATTCCTACCTTTCATTTCCCAGGGTCAAGATTCGCTCTCTGTGAGGTGAAAGTGATGGCATATCAGCTTCTGCAGCATATGGAGTTGTCTCCTTGCGAAAGGACCTGCATACCAGCCAAACTGTCCAGGAGTACCTTCAACATAAGGCTCGAAGGGGGTCATTGGATCCGGTTTAGGGTCAGACAGTGAAGATTTTAACACCAGTATTCTATAAAGAATGTTATACCAAGATTACCGAGATATTTCTACTATACTATTGAAATATCAAAAAACTTGAGATGGTTACACCTTTAATACATTGTTTTTTTGATGTTAAAATATTTGTAGTTTCCTTAGTTTACATCTAAACTTCGTGTAAAAAAAAATTATCCATCCCGTGGTTTTTGTTTTTAAAGACTCGTGAAGATGTATATATTCAAAAATTTTACTATTATTTATTTGAATGTAGGAATAAGACGTATTTATATATCACACACTTCGTGATAAAAGTCATTTTAATTATTTTTATTTCTTGATTTATCGAGTTCTAAATGAAAACTTGTGAGGTCGGTCGACTTTTTGTTCCACAACTATATTTTCGTGATATTTAGGTGTACTTCAACATGGCTATTTTATTCAATATGAGTATTTTAAATTATTATAATAAGGGATTTCATAATTGTAAGGAAATTATATATGAAAATGTATTGAGCTATTTAAAATATATTATTTTATCCAATTCTTTATTTCTTGTTGCCTATTTCTTTACAACTCCTTTGTATACTTACCCAACTAATGAAAAAGTGGCTATATTGTACCTGATGGTAGGTATTTGTAACGCCGTCCAAGCAGGGTATGAGAAACTGACGATTAACGACAATAATTATGTGGTACAAGGATACTTAGTTTGCTGGTTCATAATACCTACAACGCAAGTACCAAGCAGTAAAGGAAGGAAGGATCCGTGGTTCGCCAGTTTCGCAGTATAATGGTGCGGTAGGAATATAAATTTCAAAGCTACCTTCTATAGCGTAATGAGGTAGCTTATGTAGTAAAATCTAAGTACTCATATCATAATGATACACCCAACAGTCATACATGATGGATTAAAACGTTTTGAATAATAAATCAATTTAGAAAATCCTAGTCTCACGCTTGAATCCTTGAAAAATTTGCTATTGATAAAATTAATTGATACCACCATATAGCGTTTGTCTACAATTCGTGAATTTTAAAACAAATTCCCTCAAGGTAGATTGTAAGACGTACGAATCAGGACTCATTTAGCATTGACTATGCAATTTCTGTCTCATACTCTCATCAGCCAGAGGAAATCCAGTGTTGGACGTAGGTAACATAGGATCTCCAAATCGATATGGTGGAAGCATCTGGTCTGCATCCAGCGACATTCTGCACCTTTTAGGCAAGCGTTCGACACTTAGCTTGCAATTGCATGCCGTATAGAAGTCTACACGGCAAAGGAGGGGATTTCAACTTATCTTTGGCGTTTTCAAATTGTAAACCATTGAAATTTAAACTGGCCTTTAAAAAAATTAAGACAGTTCGTGTTGCTGAGGGAGTTTCTTGCGCTGTTTCTTCTTCACAGCTACAACACGTTCCGAAGCGGTGGTAGCAGAAATTAACGATTCAAAAGATCTTTTGGTGGTTAAGTGTAGCTATTAGAATGAGCACTCACTTCCAGGACCTAACTATTGTATATTTTGTGAATTAACACTTAATACAAACAGAGTAAAATTATAACTATGCGACTCGGAGCGAGATGTGCTCGTGACGAGAGATAGCAGATTGACCCCTTTATCCAAATAAACCGACCCTCTTATAGGTCTACCAGAATGACGATCGGTGGGGATAAATGTTAGAGAAAACATATTTAAACTATAAAATAGGGTCTATCCTTTCAACTAAAAAATAAGGTCTGCCCAAACATCTGGGCTATTGTCCAAACCGAAAGGTTTACCCAAACATGTGTCTATCTATATCTATATCAGCCCATATACGTTCCACTGCAGGGGCCTACTCTACAATCGAGAGAATCGATTGAGAGTGGTTAGGCCATATAGTCCACCACGCTGGCCTAGTGCGGGTTGGCGGACTTTACATACCGTAGAAATTCTTTAAAACCGCTACTGTATGCAGGTTTCCACACGATGTTTTCCTTCACCGTTAAAGTGCGTGGTGATTGACTATCAATACACACATAACTCCGAAAAGTCAGAGGTGTGCCCTGGGATTTGAACCCGCGACAACCGTGAACGTGTAGGCAGCCGCGTTTGGTCCGTTACCAACAGGCCACCACGCACTTTTAACATGTGTACTATTGTCTAAAAAACATAAATTTGTTGCTAAAGATTGCCGCCACTAAAAAACTTAAACTAATACAGTTTTATTGCCCCGGCATGAACGGGTCATTACAATTAGGAAACAATAATTTAGAACAGCATCTTTTTAACTAATATTACACAATACGGTACATAACAATTCTTACTTTAATAATTTTTACGACTCGCAAATGTTTTATGGTTAAACATCTGTAGTCATATCTTAAAATGCAATGCATGTTTAAATAAAGTTAAAATGACAAATAATAAGCGTGTTAATTTAAAAGCTAACTCTAAGTTGGCGTATTGCTATCGCCACAATCTTGTAAAAGACTACTTAAATAAAGAATATTTACATTTGTTTTGGTCGTAGCCACATCTTATGGCAATCTAAGAGTGCAATATACATACCTAATGTAATACTATATAAACGAAATTATATTCTAGTACGTGACACATTACCTAACGTATCTTCAGGCAGTGTACACGAGTATTTGGTAAATAAATTATAAAAACGTAATATAAATTTGTGTTTTGTTCGCAAACGTAGAATAAGGTAAGTTGTTATCGCCTCTAAAATAATAATTTTAAAAACAATAATGAATTATTATCTGCCGCTGGATGATTTGATTTTGAATAATCTTATCCGGTCCGTATTACGATAGTTACCCCTTCATACCCGCCTACAGTAATGAGTCGCGCTCTGTGTTCAGCCTGTGAATCTGGTTTCGAGCAAGCCGACATAATTGTTTTGACCGGTGACACAATCATCTTTCGCGGTGGACAATCTGTTTCGATTGTACCCCAATGAGCATTAGGTTCGTTGTAGTATATTTATTAATTTATTTATACTATTTTATTAAGATATATAGATAGGAATTGGATAAGAATAAAAATCAAAATGGTGAAATCGGTGACCAATAACAAAAAAAAACATAGATCGATGTTGAAATAAAACTATTTTATACGGATTTTATCGCGATTTGGTTTAATTTTTACATTTTTTAACTTCCCGACGTTTCGATTACTTTACAGAACCATTGAAACCATTATAGATCGATGTCCTCATCGGTCTCGTGAATTCGGTTTATTTCTTGCTAGTATTTTGATATGCAAAATCTATTGAGATGTACGAGAATTCAAGCTATCCTCTACATGAAAATAGGCTCGATTCCTACCATATCTTAGGATTAAAATAAACTCGGCCAACTGTGACTGGCATCAGTAACATTTAGAACTTCTCCTATGGCGCAGTCGTCAGCTTATTCTTTCCAACATTCAATAATATCTTTGTTCCAGCAATGATAGTGATAATATGGACCTTGGTGCTGGTGACAGCAGTGTGGTTGTACTTCAAGCAAGCCTACTCAGTGTTCAGCAGGTATGGGGTGAAGCAATTAACTCCATTCCCATTGGTGGGCAATATGCTGTGGATCTCTTTGAAGATGGAACACACGTCAGAGCACTTTGAAAGGGTTTACAACGCATTTCCTGATGAGAGGTGAGAAACCACAATACTAGGTGGTGGATACATGGTGATTATGACAGAAAATCCATTAGGTGGTGGAAGCATGAGGACTCAAAGTTGAAAGATGAAACCTTGTGGTTTTTATATTGGTACAAGAAATTTACTTCACCCGACGGCATTCTAATGCTAGCCTGGTGGAAGCTGATATACCAAATATAGAGTATTCTTGGTATTATAAGACCTGAAGTGAAGTAATGTTTTGCGTTTCGTTTGGTGAGGGAATTTGTTGGATGCTCAATGTGCTGGTGCTCTTATATTCGTATCCACCTGGATTGCGAAGATCGTACCCAGGTGGTAAGGTCGCCATAGTGACCAACATAAATATGTCGTGTAGTACCAGGATGATCCAGTTTTATCCAGTTTTGAATGAATCGGCATAATCGTATCTAACGATAAGAGGTATTCTATTTTTTTCTTATAGATTCAAATGCATGTTTAATTTCAAGTGCATTCTACAATGCATAATGAGATACTCCAAACATAGCAATTGAGTGGAAAATTTCTTCTCACATTACTTATAATAAGACTGAACAAGGCGTATAACACACCATCAAAAAGTAATTACAATTATAAAAATATTTATAAGGAAGTAAATAAATAATAATAAATTAATACACTCAACAGTCACATACATAGTCCTTACCCCACACTAACATTGAATCTTGCGTCGTGGGTATTAGAAAGTAGGAGATACGTTTCGGTTTCACAAACCGCCAGACCCAAAAACAAATACCTGTGGATCACAAAAATCGACATCTGCGCAAGTAACGGCCAGCGCTCAAGATTCGTGCCGGTAGTTATACATATGTTATGAGTATTATGAATTATCAGCCCAAATACGATTTTAATATGTACAAAAATATAAACAACGAGAAAATTTTGACTGTATTAAAAAAACAAGAAAGATTAAATACCTGTATAAATATGATAATTTACTGTTGCATAGGTAGAGCTCCTCATCATCATCATCCTCATTCTTTGGGGTTCAAACAAATCCATCGTATTTTAAAATTATTGTTGATGACAAGCCGTCTGCTTTTCAGTTATTACTTTAAAAACAGCGAATTAAACATAGCATCTAGGCAATATAGCCCAGCTTAGATCAAGTAAAATTTTGAAATAACTAAGAGGAGTGAGTAATAAAAAAAAAAACTACGTTTAAAAAAACCGACTTCAACTACTAAAAAGTATAAAATAACTTAATAAAGATTTAATTTAATACACCTCTTGTGCAAACCTATACCTTTCATGTCAATAAAATACAATTATTTATATGTGCTACCTATTGATAGGTTTGAAATCGGTGCCAAGCCAAATGGAATAGTAGGTACCTACACTCGCCGCGCGTGCTTTTGATTCGTTGTAACCTAATTTATATATTACAGATTTGTATAATTTATCTGCTGCACGAAGGTATAGTATATAAGTTGTGTTTATAATTTGTTATTACTTAATTCCATTATTAGTTTATTTTCATAACAGAGGTACCAATACGCAAACCAAAACGTCCACTTCAGGGCCACAAATATATTCATATATAAGCATACTATAGGTTTATTATAACCATATTCAGGTATAAATATTATAAAAATACATATTTGTTGTAAAGTTTTCATCTGTTTCACATAAATGCACATTGCTAATAGGATTAATCATGTAGGTTAATCTTGAGCGTAAAACAATCTTTACAGGAACTAAGCTGTGTATAATATATAGTTTTATTTTGTTTAAGGCTTGGCACCGACTTCAAATCTATCAATAGGTAACACATATAAATAATTGTATTTTATTGACATGAAAGGTATAGGTTTGCACAAGAGGTGTATTAAATTAAATCTTTATTAAGTTATTTTATACTTTTTAGTAGTTGAAGTCGGTTTTTTTAAACGTAGTTTTTTTATTTTTTACTTTTCAGTGTGAGCTAAACTCAATATTCGTTAACAACGCTCATAAGAGCAAAACGCCTACAGTAACTTAATTTTATCACCCTCCTCCTAACCCCCACCACTTCTTCTGCCTCACTATAGTTTGACGTTAATACTGAACCTGTTAAAAAAGAACTATTGGAAACCTACTCAATTTTGAGAAGTTCTACTGTCTAGGTCCGAAGATATTCATCAGGTCTTCACCAATTTTTTATGGGACCAAATGACTACTATTCCGCATCAAACTAAAGAAAATTCACTAAAATCAGTTCAAAGCTGCCGAAGATATTAAGTAATTACATTATTTTCATTTTCTCGCCCCCCTCCTCACCCCACCCTTTTATCTCTACCTCACTAAAATTTGACTTTAATACTGAACCTGTTACAAAAAGAACCATTGGAAACCTACTAAATTTCGAGGAGTTCTATTCTCCAGGTCCGAAGATATTCATCAGGTCTTCACCAACTTTTAATGGGACCAAATGGCAGCTATTTTGCATCCAACTAAAGAAGAATTACATAAATCGACTCAGAAATATCAGAGTAATCGGTGAACATACATAAGAAAAAAAAATGTACGAATTGATAACCTCCTCTGAAGTCGGTTAATAATGAATCTTATTAATATAATATCAAGTACCATTAGTCCACTAAAAATAACATTTATCAATTCAATGAATTCAAACTTCAAGGTACGACGAAAGTGCGTTCTAGCCAATACAAACCTACGGTCTAGGGAAATAAAGTTTAAATTTGCTGTTCAGGTTTGTCGGAAGATTTGAATTTGCGCAACCAGTGGTGATGATTCGGGACATTGAGCTGTTGAAGAAGATCGCAGTGAAAGACTTCGAGCACTTCATCGACCACCGAACAATCATTAACGAAGAAGTCGATCCGCTGTTTGGGAGAAATCTGTTTTCTTTGAAAGGTTGGAAATGAAGTATTAAATTTAGTCTGAAATGTGTTTGAAAGGTGAATACATAGAAATAAGACTAATTTAGGGTATGATCTGAGTAAAATAATTAATTAACCTCAAACATTTACCTATCCTATCTAACCTATCTCAAACCAAGCAGCAGCAACATAAAATGTGTATTCAATTCAGATGTTGTTTGGTTTATAATATGTTGTTTAAGATTGAATTTTTTATTTTTGTAATATTTTGTGTTGGTAATTAGTTAATAGAAATCGAATCGACTGTCTCAGTGGCGTAGTTGTATTACGGTACGGTTACAAAGCTGAGGTCTCGGGGTCGAGTCCCGGGTCGGGCAAATTGATATTGGATTTTTCTATTAATTATCAGCCCGGAATCAGGGATTTGTGCCCGATATGGCGATAAGCTCGCCCCCTATCACATCATGGGACGAACATATAAGGCTAAATGTGGGTGTCCTGGTCGCGCCTCAGCCTACCCCTTCTGGGATAAAGGCGTGATTTTATGTATGTATGTAGAATTTATCTATTTCAAGCCCTTGAGTGGTAGGCATCTGATCTTTTTATACTGCAGAGGCATTGAGACAGTCAGAAGAGTCTAATTCGCTATTTATTGACAGTTTTCCGTCGCTCTGCCAATAATTTTTTAACAAAGGAATCAAATCAAGCAGTTTACGATTCTCTATCAATGTAGACTGCCCACTAGATGTGTCAGAATAATTACAAACAACAGACCATAAGAAATCAAAAGCGTTAGTTCATGTTATTGTAAAAGAGTAACATTACGGCACCTACAGAATACTGATGAACAGGGCAATCACCAGTAATGTAATGCTAGTCACACACAAAAACATCGTGATTTGCATCAAAATTACACACTGTTTTTGTTTTCATAGAGTTTGACAGGTTTGCAAACTTAACGTTCTTAAGACCCTCCTATTACCACCAGTTTAATGTATAAACAATTATGAAGAATGTCTACTATATTCTTATCAAGACAGCTAACGACATCAATTATTTTAAACTTTTCGATAATATAACACTCAATTGACTTCTCTGTTAATCTTATTTGCTTCATTTGTCCAGGTCAGGAATGGAAGGATATGCGCTCGACTCTCAGTCCAGCATTTACCAGTTCGAAGATCAAGCTGATGGTGCCTTTCATGGTGGAGGTTGGAGACCAAATGATTAAAGCTTTGAAGAAGAAAGTTGCTGATTCAGGAGGTATGATTATTTTAAATTCACCCACTTTATTAACCAACAAAACGATATAGAAGTCGCCGTAGTTTGTAAAAAAATGATTACTTCTTGATGTAAGTACTTTAAAAACTGGAGGCCTAACATTTTGTGACATTTTAATTTGCTGGTTTTATAATCAATTGAAACCTTCAAATCTTTTTTTTATTTTATAAGTAGCAAACGAGCAACCGGTTCTCCTGATGGTAAGTGATCACCGCCACCCATGAATATCAGCAACACCATAGGGCATATCCGTGCTGTTATCGACATCTTTTCTTGTCTATATTTTATTAAGTAGTAACAGCCTAATTTCAAATATTTTTTTCTACAGCTGGTTACATAGACGTGGATTGCAAGGACTTGACCACAAGGTATGCCAACGATGTAGTCGCTTCTTGCGCCTTCGGTCTTAAAGTTGACTCTATGATGGACGAAGAAAACCATTTCTATGTGATGGGAAAGGAAGCAACCAGTTTGAGCTTTAGACAAAATCTAATTATCTTTTGCTTTTCTTCGTTCCCAAAATTTTTGAAAGTAAGTAAAAAGGAACATATTGAATATTAAATACACCCATGAGTCACAACATACAGCCTCACTAATACCCAGCCCCGACACAAATATTTGTGGATCACATAAAATAAAAACTTGAAGCGAAAACCGAACACGTGGCCTCTTGTTACAATGGCTGACGTCTAACCGACAGCAACACGGAGGCTGTCGATTATAGTAATTATAGAAATGTGAAGGAGCAAGACAAACATAATTGTATGGAATGACGCTAATATAACTTAAAGATCTGATCTTAAGATGAAGGTTACTGCTATGATTGCCCTGTGGTCCGGGGGTGCAAGAATTCCGCCACGGTATTCCCTGCCCGTCGTAAGAGGCGACCTAAAGGGGTCATCGGAGTCGCTGGGCACACTGCGGGGGCGGTGTGCCCTCACGTATAACGACTCCGAGATGTACGATAGAGCCTCGTCTCTGTCAGGGACGCCCACAACACCTTAAACGGGCGCCCAAAAAATAGGCGTAAGTGGGTGTCATCCGCGCCTCCTACACTGAAGGAACAGCGATGGTTTTGCGCGGGGCGGTAATGCGGACGTAAATCGGGGCTCTTTTCGCCCTGTGATGTCAGGTACCGCCTATAATGCGTGTGACGGTTAACGAGGGGTTTTTAGTCAGTATGCTGGCGTAGATATTGTTAGGGACCCAGCTCGGTCACAACATCCGCATTGTTCCGAGCTGGAAGGCCAGTGACACTGACATACCCCTTTCGACCTCCCCCGGGGTACCGAAAGGGGAGCTTAATAGCTTTTCCTCTCGAAACAAAAAAAATAAATAAATAAATTAAATAATAAATAAAAAAACACTGCTATGATGCTACGATGATTTTTAAAATACTGTATAAAAAAACCGTCGCTGTTTATGCAAAATTTTTAGTTGCATTGTGTCTGTAACCACTGAAACTACCACCTGGCTTCGTTTTCGGTCGCGGTCTTGATATACCTTGTATAATGGCAGGAGTTTATTGGCTTTAGTTCGGTGCTTCAAATTTTAACATCGAATAATAATATATAGGTAATTTATATTTCTTAAATTACTAACATAGGTTGAATTTTTCCCTAATTATTTATTTTCGTGTCTTGAATTGGAATGGTTTTGATGAATGCTATATAGTATAGGAAATTGAAATTTTCAGACTTTTGGTATAAACCTATTCTCGAAAGCCACCCAGGGGTTCTTCAGAAACCTAGTGTTGGGAACAATGAACGACAGAGAGGAGAGAAACATTATCAGACCGGATATGATTAACATTCTCATGGAGGCTAAAAAAGGTTGGTTACGTTTTAAAAGTACATTTACTTTAAAATTTATTTTTAGGTACTTGTTTGTTCTTTTTAATACATTTAGTGTGATGAATGCGAACACACCAACAACACTCATGTATTGCCAGTTGCTCTCATCATTACCAGCCATTGTAGCCAGAGTAACTACTGGACATATAGGGACGTATGTCTCAGGATGGCGAGCGCAGTGGATTGCCAAGCGTTGCTTTGTCATTCATGGTGTTATTTGGTATTGCTGCTGTCCATGAGCGGTCATATCCCTTACCATCAGGCGAATGGCACGCTCGTCTCGCCATTCAAGGCAATTAAAAAAAACATGAGATGTAGACTGCATTGCAATTGCTTTGCCGTGCTAATATAAAAATATTGTCTAAGTGTGTGACATTACGTGCCACTTATTAAACATGGTAATAGACATTGTTGTTTCTAGTTTAAATAAAATAACATAGTACTTGGGTTATAATGCTAAGTACATTATTCTGTCTGAGTACAAACACGTGAGAATATTACAAGAAGATTTAAAGTAATTAAGATATATTTTAAGCACATACAATCTCAAGGGGATATCTTGAAATAGAATATTAGAGATTTTTCATTGTAATCAATAACAGCACTTATTTGCTTAGACCAGAAAGACTGATATAATGCAACAATATTTGAAAAATATATTTACTTAAAATACAATTTAAAAATATCACAATCAAGTCAGTTCCTAAGTATTAATAAAGTAATACTTTTTTCGCAAGTTTTAATTATTTTAAATTATATTCATTTTGTTATGTCTCTTGAGTTCCTATGATACGAGTATAGAGAAGTATTAAGTAATGATAGGTTATGACGAGAATCATCTATACATAATATAATCTATACATATAATAAAAATGTAAATGGTCGATGTCTGTACATGGAAGATATATAAAAAAAATTAATGCGAGGGGTCTTTATAACAGCAACAGAAGCCAAAACAATATTTTTTAAAATTTTTGTCTGTCTGTCTGTCTGTCTGTATGTTTGCTTGCGCATCACGAAAAAACTACTGCACCAAATGAGATGCGGTTTTCACAGTTGTATTACTGTAGATTCAACTTAAAAACTGGTATATGTTGCATTTACATACAGGGTGTTTCTATTTGTTTGCTTGCACATTACTCAAAAACTACCGCACGAAATGAGGTGCAGTTTTCACAGTTATGTTGGTGGAGGTCCAACTAGAAAACTGGTATATATTATATTTACATACAGGTTGTTTCTTTTTGTTAGCTTGCACATTACTAAAAACTACTGCACCAAATGAAATGCGGTTTTCACAGTTGTATTGCTGTGGGTTCAACTTAAAAACTGGTATATGTTGCATTTACATACAGGGTGTTTCTTTTCATTTACCTGCGCATTACGCAAAAACTAACGCACAAAATGAGATGCGATTTTCACCGTTATATTGTTGCAGGCTCGAATTAATATTTGGTATATGTTTCATTTATATACAGGTGGTAACTTTTTATTATATCCATAGAAAATACAGGGAAATGGATTTAGAAACCTCTGGTAATATTAAACTGTTGTCTGCTGCAATTGTTAAGTTAATTTGACGTTGGTAGAATTATATACAGGTTGTTTCTTTTTTATTAATACATAGTAAACGCAATGAGACTAGATCTTTGGGTTATGCAGTGAAAACCACCCTCCGAACCGGGTGGTAGTTAAAAAAATTACTAAATTTATATTATGTATAACATTTTATGGATTCAATAAATTACTTTCATTCATGATGAAAGATCATAAAAAAAAACTTTATTTCCTTAAATCGACACTTTTCTTTAGTTTGCCGTATACCATTACTTTTCAGAATTCGATCCTTATTAGTGACACTATTGAATGGTGTAATAATAAAGGTTTGTTTTATTTCAAAATTAACGGGTTCGAATCCTAGCTAGGAATATGTTTTTTTCAAAAATTCAAAATTACAAATAAAGTTAATCACGTAAAGCTTGCGGGCAGAAGCTAGTTTATAATATTTATTAAGAAAATCAAATTGTTATGCAATTATATTTTGTGGATATATGTTAAGTTTTTTTTTAACCATGATTGTAACTTTCAGGGAAATTGAGACATGATGACCAATCAAATGACGCTGACGCAGGATTTGCTACTGTCGAAGAATCCGCTGTGGGCAAGAAAAATATTGACAGAGGTGAGTGAAAGAAAAGAGCGATCGCACTATAAGCACATGGTTAGACGCTGGCAGTGAAACAAGAGGCTGCAGGTTCGATTCCCACTCCAAGACAAATGAATGTGTCGGTCACCGGCATTTCTTTCGGATCTGGGTGTTTGTAGGTCTAAAAAATCTATCATATTTTCTGAAAACCTCGACACAAGAATTGATCACCAGGACTGTTTGTTGTGACTGTTAGCTGTATTAATTTATTTTTATCCCTACAGTATGGTCTGACGACGATCTAGTAGCCCAAGCGCTTCTATTCTTACTCGCTGGCTTCGACACTGTGTCCATCGCGATGTCTTTCCTTCTCCACGAGGTGGCAATCAACCTTGACGTCCAAGAGAAACTGTACCAGGAGATCAAAGACAATGAGGTTAAGAACGGAGGGAAATTTGACTACAACTCAATTCAGAAATTGGAGTACCTTGATAAGGTGGTGTCAGGTAAGCAAGATTTTTGAAAAACACGTTTTTGTATTGGATTAGATTTTTTGGATTAGTAAAGAGTTTGCCAGATAGAGCAAATTGTACGTTACACGATTAAATTTTGATACATGCTTTCTGGATATCGTGGGAATATTTTTAACCATGGTTGGAATCATATCAACGATTGTCATATACCAAGAATTAGCCAAGCGAATTCAACATGTTGTTATGAAATATTAGATTCGATTGCCTAAAACTAATAAGTTTTTACAGAAGTACTAAGGCTGTGGCCGCCAGTGTTAGCATTGGACAGGCTCTGCGTGAAGGATTACAACATGGGAAAGCCGAACGATAAGGCCAAAAAAGAATTTATCGTAAGTACTGCTTCAAGTCATCTAGCCAACACATGACATTTTTATACTGGTATAACAGTCACTACAATACACCTGAAGGAAACGCAGTGTAGATCAGAGTATCCACAGCCGTGAGATGGCTAACTGTCGCCGGTCCGTACGATTATGCTTAAATACATACATAATACATAATCGTCACGCCTGTGTCCCGTAGGAGTAGGCAGAGATGGATCGCCATCCATAGTCTGTGCCTACCAGAGCGGCGCTAAAAGTGGTGTGTGAACGAAGTGGCGACTTTGCTTGATCCTGACATTAGTTTCTTTTTATCCATTTTCATGCATTGCAATGCTCTTCATGCATTTTCGTCGATTCTGTGCACTTTAACACTTGTTGAGGGTATCACCGATTTGGACCCCCTCCGACTCTTCTATTTACACTATGCTTGAATGTAGCGATCACGTGCTTAAATGCTTAATTTAGGTATATCGATAACAAATTTTTGATATTTCAGCTTCGCAAAGGTACCCTCGTTGCTTTACCAATGTGGACCATCCACAGAGATCCCAAAATATACCCAAACCCCCTCAAGTTTGATCCCGAGCGCTTCTCAGAGGAAAATAAACACAAAATCAATCCGTTTACTTACATGCCCTTTGGCTTGGGACCTAGGAACTGCATTGGTAAGTAAAATATAACAAATGTTGATGGATTAAATAATATTTATAAGCTTAAAGTACGCTATAGAATAACTACAATCCTCAGGATCACGGTTTGCGCTCTGCGAAGTGAAGATCATGGCTTACCAGTTACTGCAGCATATGGAGCTGTCTCCGAGTGAGAAGACCTGCATCCCTGGCAGGCTAAGCAGAGACAACTTCAACACCAGAATGCATGGGGGACACTGGGTCAGGATGAGGGCCAGGGATTGACTGCATTAAGGGTCAGGATGTTAAAGGAGTATAACTTGCTGTTATATAGTCTAATAATAAATGACTTGTTATCGTTATGTGCATTTTATTTTAAGATCTTTGTTTTGTAGGTTTTCCAGGCATACACCATTGACTTTTTGAGTTAGTTGAAGAATGTTGCTTCAAGGCCAATGTTGTGTACATTGGCCCCTGACTTTATGAAATCACGTATTGTGTATTCTTATTTAACTAGTGCTTTCTGCAACAGTAGAAAGTATTGCAAGGAAACGCGCATGTTTCGGAGTTTGCCACAAGTATTTAGAAAGAATTGAAATCTTCCAACCGCAATGGAATAACTTAGTCAATCATAGAAATCATAAAATCATAAATCGAACTTTCACGCCGAAATTACAGCTGATGTTTTGAGTAATACTCTACTTTAATACTGTTTACATTAAAATGATATAGAATTCTCCTTTTAAATCATCACTCCAAAGTGGACGATTGTTCAATAAAGCCATATAAACTCCATGGTACTTCAAAGCAGTACTCATCCTATATAATATGTAAGTTTCCTTAATCGACTATCATCAAGAAAACAAATTGTTCTAAGGAAAAACATTTCATGAAATTGCGGCGGGTTTAGGGGCCGCCCGCAAATAGGAGTAGGTAGAAAATAAACACTCAGGGTAATTACGTGGTTCAGGCTTTAATAATTCGCATCACCGTCTTACACTCGGTACTGTTGCTGGTGGTATGCAACAAGAGTCATTGGCCTTCTGTGGACACTGATCCGGGTCTTCTGCACGTGGCGGTTCCCGACGACAGCTCGCCGGCAAAGTTGGCTGCCACGTGGCCGGTAGTGGTGAGCAGATCAGCGGCTCGGTGCAGGTGCGGTCGCAGTGAAGTCAGTGCACGAAGTCAGCACTCCGTGCCGTAAGCAGGAAGAGAGAAGGTAGCAGAAAAAGATGAAGTAGATGAAGATAAAGCAGATGAAGCAGATGAAGATGAAGGAGATGAACCTGAAATCAGCGTCCAAGAATTCGGAATGCAAACTAGGTTTACATTCCGTGGCAGCGACTCGTGGTAGTTCACAAGCCGGCGGCAGAATAAGCTGCGAAGCAAGCGGTTAAGCGGTTAGCACTTTTAACACTCACCCCAGCGGGTACACAACACGCGTGGTAGCACGCAGTTTATTATGAGAAAGAGGACGCGAGCGAGGTTACACGCGTATTTATGCGTGCGATGACAGTTCGCACGTATTAGCTGTCAGAATTGAATCGACCAATCAGCGCAATGGAGGCGTTGATTGGCATAGACAATATGATTATTGAGCCATAGACCGCAACTATTCCGGGTGACATTCTACAACGTCACAAAATCAACCTAAATGTCTGTTACTGGAAATAGCGGGTTAAAGTCAATGCACTTCAGACGTAACCAAGAACTTGGTTGTAAAACTACTGTCGCTCTCAAACGTGTTGTTGGTGCAAATGTAATAAGATATTGACGATAAAATGGCTGTATTGCGCTTCCATCGAACCTATTAATAATTATATTACTAATTACTTTATTACTGTATCAGCTCATATACGTCCCACTGCAGGGCACGAGTCTCCTCTACAATAGAGGGTACGATTGAGAGGGGTTAGGGCATATAGTCCAGTGTCCACCACGCTGGCCTAGTGCGGGTTGGTGGACTTTACATTCCATAGATGTTTTTACAAATCGCTATGATGTGTAGGTTTCCTCACGATGTTTTTCTTCACCGTTATAATGAAATTAAATTAAAATAATTTATTGAATCCATTAAAATGTTCAACATTGTTTAGGTTCAGACATTTTTTGAACTTTCACCCGGTTCGGAAAGCGGTTTTCACTAGAGAAGAACGGGCAAGAAACTCTAGTGTTGCTCTTTTCAAAACCAGTTTACAATGTAGTGATTATTACAAAAATTACAAGTTGGTTTAAATCAGAGCAGTTCATTAATAACTTGTTATGATTTTCAAGTAGGATATATTTGAATACGAATAAGTTTACTTTATATTTAATATGGCTGAGAGAAACGAAACGAAGTAACCTATAACGAAGAATCAGTATACTCTGTTTTGCCAACGCAATAAATAATTATAAAAGCGTTAAGTAATCTATTTATCAATTACAAAGTAAGCAAATCGGACAGACCAGTCCACACAAGCAGCACCCGATCACGAGTATGACGCATGTGCCAGCCATCGGCCTCCTCAAACATGCTACAGGGAAGTGACCGACCCGGCACACGACGCTACCGCAAGCACAGACTTTTAAGCGAGCATGACTTATCCAATCGCTTACAAAGCAAAAGAAAATAGTATAAGTTACTTAATATAAATGAAATTATACAGAGCACACTAATACCTCCGCTCCAAGCTACTATATATTTAATAACTTTTATACTATTAACTATACTATTCCCAAGCCTTATTATCATCTTAGATGTATTCTGAAATTTTATAATAAGCTTTATTGCATAATTTTTGCTTGATAGTAGCTTTGAATTTTTCAATACTTAAGGCTTTAATATGAGTGGGAACTTTGTTATAAAAGTGTATACAGTAGTGGCGAAGGCTCCTTAGAAGCCAGTTCCTACCGGCTTCCCTTTTGTAATTTATCATTACACTATAAACAAGCAAATTATTCAAACTTATTTATTTAATATCAAAACTCAATTATTATTTTTTACATTCAACGACATCTGTCGGCCAGATACGTAAACATTACTAGGAAGCGGCACAGTAATCCCTTTTTATTGCGACGCGGTGCGACCTCTGGCGAATTCCTGTAAAATTGTTCGGCTTATTCAATAACACTAGCGCGGCCCGTGCGCCGCCGCCCGCCGCCGCCCCGCCGCCACCGCGCCGCCGCCGCGCCGCCCGTTACGCATTGTATAGTATGCAACAAACCACGCAAAATTGTACCTTAAATTGATAATGATTTAAGGTTCAATTTACGCTAAAAAAGCAAGAGACAAGCCGCAGCTTCTCCGGCATTTCGTGTGTTTAGGTATAGATATTACTTATTACAATAGCGAAATGCGGAGTTTAATGTATTTATAAGTGTTGTATTTACATTTTTACAATATATTCATGGTTCATGCAATTAGTTTTAAATCTTTTTAATTACAAAATGTGTAATATTAATATTATGGTTTTAATTAAAATTACTAATCGTTAGAAGCGTACTAATATGTTTATGTTGTCGATTTTACAAATAAAGTTAGTGTTTAGATTTTAGGACGTGCTCGATCCTCGCCTGAGGAATACATTGTCTTACTAATGTTACAACTGATAAATGCGGGGCTATCGTACTTGTTAACATATTGAGTCTAGGTTTTTATTTCTTTTATATTAATCTTATATTCACGTGCAGTTTAGAAATATACTTTTTTATTTTTCTCATTATGTAAGCATGGTTTACTTTTTATTTCATGGACATTGTAAATATTGTATAAGTACATAGGTAACGAAAATATTAAAATTTAATTGACGGCCGCAATAGGCAGATGCCACAATATCACTTACCAAATGAAACCCATTATTTTAGTTTGGTGAGTAAGATTCTCGAAGCAATAATTTGCTGGTGGGAGGATATTCGCAAAGGTCCGAATATAAGGACACACGTGCATAAGTGTGTCGCGTTTTGCGTTCATTCTGTGAAACATCACACAGTAAATTTTTAATCTCTATTCGGACTGCACTACGCTTACTATCAGTCGCATTCACAGATTACTTAGTACTAGTCGCATTGTAGTCATTTCGTAATCCCTTAGCCCTTCTAATATTATAAATGTGAATGTTAGTTTGTTTGTTACGCTTGCACGCAAAAACTACTCAACCGATCATCATGAAACTTTGTACACATATTCTTGGAGGTATTAGAAGTAACATAGACTACTTTTTATTCCGAAAAAAATAGTGTTCCCGTGGGATGAAGAAGGAATTCCGATATATTTGCTACTTTTTCATACTCAAAAAGATGGGATGGGACTGGATTACATTTCATTAGTGAGAATGAGACGGGGCGGGCGGGATATAACGGGATGGGACGGGACGGGATGCGAGATTTCAAATAAAATTAACCACGCAGACGAAGTTTGCGGGCAGAAGCTAGTAACAGGATAAAGAAAATAAACATATTTTGTGTTTTGAGCTTCGGCTTCCCTTTTAAAAAATGTCACCCTTCGCCACTGGTATACAGTAACCCTTAAAAGACTTGCTGATTCTGTGGAGTCTGGTCTTATGAGTAGCTAAATTGTTTTTATTTCTAGTATTTTTATTGTGAATATCGCTAATCTTTCTAAAGTTTTCTTAATTTTTATAAACATACATTAAATTTTCAAAAATATATTGTGATGCCACTGTCATTATATTTATTTCTTTAAAATTTTTCTCTAAGAGAATATCTGGACCCTAGCGAATAAATTGATCTTATAGCTCGCTTTTGGAGAACAAAGATGGTATTTATGTCAGCAGCAACACCCCACAGTAAAATTCCATAACTCATCAGACTATGAAAGTATGCAAAATATACCAATCGAGCTGTATCAATATCAGTCAATTGACGTATCTTACCCACCGCGTAGACTGCGGCGCTCAGCTTTTTAGCTAAAGCGACTATATGAGGACCCCATTGAAGTTTGGGATCTAATGTGATTCCCAAGAACTTAGTTGTATCCACAAGGCTCAACTCATCCCCATTCAAAAGAATGTTAGCGTTAACTTTTTTGACATTAGGAGTCACAAACCGTACACATTTAGTTTTCTGACTATTTAGTAACAAGTTGTTAACGCTAAACCAATGTACGATTTTTGTGACTGTGTGGTTTACATCGTCAATAATGGGTTCATGTCGATTCAGTTTAAATAATAAAGAAGTATCATCTGCAAACAACACGACCTCACAGTTGTCCCTTATAAAAAAAGGTAAGTCATTAATGTAGATTAAAAAGAGGAAGGGTCCAAGAATCGAGCCCTGCGGAACTCCCATAGTAACAACAGACCCAGGAGATCTTTTTCCGTTGACATCTACGCTTTGGACCCTATTACTTAAATACGACTTGCATAAATCAAGCGCAACGCCATTTACTCCGTAGTGGCTTAATTTCCTGATAAGAATTTCATGGTGAACACAATCGAATGCTTTGGATAAATCACAGAACACACCTAAAGCGTCCTGTGAATTCTCCCAAGCATCAAATATGTTATGTATAAGGTCCACACCAGCATCAGTAGTGGAGCGACCCCGAGTGAAACCAAATTGTTTACCATGAAGTATTTTATTTTTTGAAAAATAAATTTGAATTTGATGAAGCATCAGTTTTTCAAATATTTTGCTTAATGAAGGTAGTACTGAGATAGGGCTATAGTTGGAGGGGTCATCTGTACTACCAGATTTAAAAAGAGGTATAATTATACTTAACTTCATTTTATTAGGAAATATACCACTGTTTATACAAGCATTAAAAATTACAGCTAACTGGGGAGCTAAGACTGGTATTGCAGCATTTAATATTTTTGTTGAGATTCCCTAAAGGTCACATGTATTTTTAATATTAATTAACTTAAATGTTTTTATAATATCCACACTGTCAACGCAATGGAACGCAAATGAATCTCTACCACCAGGTACACTTTCTTCCAGTAATTTTTCTGCTATGCAAGGAGATGAATTTAAACTTTTTGTTATGGAAACTGGTACATCTGAGAAAAAGTTCTCGAAAGCTCTAGCTACTTCAAAATCAGATTTAAAGATATGATTATTTATATTAAGGCTAAACTCTGTGTCACGAGGTTTAGCTTTAGCTTTACCAGTTTCTTTCCTAATCGCACTCCAAGTCATTTTAATTTTATTTTTGGAGTTTTTTATTTTAGTGCTCAAAAATAGTGACTTTGGTTTCAAATAAACTTGTTTAAATATTTTCGAGTAATTTTTGACATACAATTTAAATTTCTCACTATGATTATATGTTATTTTATGGTATAGATCATATAATTTATCTCTACTTCTATGTATGCCTATAGTAGCCCAACCGTTGAAGCATGTTTTCTTGCCAGCTGAAATGGACCTGGTTGCAAAACTTTGACTTGTATTCCTCACAAAATATGTTAAATACACAATTATATAATTCATTAGGGTCATTACCCTTTATAATTGTGGTAAATTTTTCGGATATTTTTGTTTTAAACTTTTCTAACCGGGTCTTTGTTACCGGAACAACAATAAGTTTCTCGAGAGATTGCTTCTGGAACTCACTGCTAAATGTGACAAGTTGTCCACAATGATCAGAGTCTAGTTTATTAATAATGTTACTATTAATTGGCACTATATCAGTGAACACATTATCTATGCAGGTAGCACTGATATTAGTTATTCTAGTCGGCTCTGAAAAAGGTTAAATAAATCAAATGATAAAAAGAGATTTTTTAACTTTACAGTCATTAAAGTGTTTTCTAGTAAATTAATTTTTTTTTATTTATTTATTAAGGCTTTATTGTACACAACAATGAAACATAATATACAGAAATTACAAAAATAATAAAAGTACAAGTGGCGGTCTTATCGCTCTAGGCAATGTCTTACAGACAACCATAGGATGGATTTAAGAGAAGGAAAAAGAGAGGGCAGTGTAGATATAAAGTTAAGTAATACTAGTTTAACATATAAATACACAAACATAATATACATATTATGACTCATAAATACATAAATAAAAATATAAATAAATAAATATACAAGTACATATATAAATACTTATACTATAATAAATATATTACCAATTGATTCAGACGGAGGAAATAACACTAATATCTGTTTAAGGAGAAAGGTAGTGTTCTTTAACTAGCCTTTTAAATGATGACAGTGTTTGTGATTGTCTCACCACAACTGGAAGCGCGTTCCATAATCGAACTGCTTTGACAGTGAATGAGTTGTCCGTAAATATTGTGGTGTGCACGGGCATTCTCAGCTTTAGGTTCTCAGACGACCTCAGGGACCTCGAATGTGAGTCATTAAGAAAAATAAATCTATCTTTAAGATAAGAGGGGGTGAGAGGATTAAACAAAATATTGTAAAGAAGAGAAAGGGTGTGAGTATTCCGACGAAGCCGAATAGGTAACCACTTGAGCTTAGCACGAAACTCAGAAACATGATCATATTTACGGAGTCCAAATATGAATCTTATGCAGAAATTTTGAAGACGCTCAAGTTTGTTAAGTTGGTCTTCGGTGAGATCTAGATAGCTGACATCGGCATTATCGAGAATGGGGAGAAGGAGGGTTTGCGCAAGCGAAATCTTCGTTAAAGTCACCACACACCAGCAATCTTTTATTGGATTTACTCAATTTCCTCAATGCATCTTCCATTATTGTCACGAAACTATCGTATGATGAAGAGGGCGGTCTGTATACACTTACAATGATGAACTGCTCCGACTCTATACATGATATTTCTATGGTTTGCTCCACAGAGAGGCTCACTATATCCTTTCGTTCTTTGTATTTAATATTCTTATTAATTAGTATTAGTGAGCCACCATATATTGCACTTTTCCTACAAAAGTTGCTACCAACTATATGATTTTTAAAATTGAACATGAGTTGTTCAGTTCTCAGCCAATGTTCTGTAATGCAAAGTATATCAATTTCCTGACAACTCATGAACAATTCCATTTGCAATTCCTTGCCTAGCATGCCCTAGTAGTCTGAGACCCATGACACAAGACTCGATCTTAGTGTGAGGTCAGGACTATGTATGTGACTGTTGGGTGTATTTATTTATTTATTTTAAGCCACATAGATCATACCTCATATTTTTTTGTATAGTAAACATATGTAACATACATACATCAGATAAAAGTTAGATTTTTGCATTTCCTTACGAACCATTGTCAATATATTGTAAAATGTTTATTTCCCAAGGTTCGTAGGAAGATACGAGTTCATGACCCCGATGGTGATCGTCCGTGACGTGGAACTGATAAAGAAGATCACAGTTAAAGACTTTGAGCATTTTCTCGATCACCGCTCAATCATGGACGAAAACCTAGACCCCCTTTTTGGAAGAAATCTGTTTTCTTTGAAAGGTAAGAAGTGGATATTCAGTCCTGTTTTCAGAACACAAAGTCTATTTTCTAAGAGTTTTCCTATTAAATATTCATTAAATGCTGTTTCAATTTCAATTACAATAAATACACTAAAAAGAAGCAATTTGCCTTCAAATATATTTTTATCTCGTCCAGGTCAGGAATGGAAGGACATGCGCTCAACCCTTAGTCCAGCGTTCACCAGCTCCAAGATGAAGCTGATGGTGCCATTCATGGTGGAGGTCGGAGAGCAAATGATAGTAGCGCTCAAGAAAAAGATTGCTGATGCTGGAGGTAAGCAAAATCTTCGCCGGCTTATTAGGTAATTGATCACATTAATTGGTTTTTGTAATAAAATATGCACAGTAATATATTGAGCGTTACAATTGCTCTCTTATGATGGCCCAGTGGAAGAATTTTTATGCTTAAAGGTGAATGGACTAATTTTAATGTTATCCACATAAAATTTTCATCGACGGGAAATAACCAGCTCTAGCAAGTCGACACATTTTAGTCTGCCTGGTGGAAGATTCATTTAATACGACTCTTTACTATATTGCTTCTCCAGTTGACTACATAGATGTAGACTGCAAGGACCTGACGACTCGCTACGCCAATGACGTCATCGCATCTTGCGCCTTCGGACTCAAAGTCGACTCCATGACTGAAGAGCAAAATCAATTCTATCAAATGGGCAAAACTGCTGCTACATTCAACTACAAACAGATGCTGAAGTTCTTCGGTTTTGTTTCGTTCCCTAAAATAATGAACGTGAGAAATTCATTTTGTATTTATTTAACAATAGTAGAGATGGTCCAGTATATAATATTAAACGTAAATTCGTTGGATGCAAGCCGTTACCAACTAGCGTCTATAGAAATCTTTGGAGTATTCATAAGCATTGTCTCACAACTTATCTTCTGCAATGAACGTTCAATGGCTGAGGTTGATAATGAATGAGTCCCGCAACCAGATATTGTCAAGCTTAATTATACTGACGGATTTGAAGTTGATGTTATGATTAAAGCGACAGTTAGTGATCGTTTTCAATAGTTTTAAATTACAATAACACAAACAAGGTTACATAACGTGTATTTTTTTATGTTTGACGTTTGATTAATCATACAAACCTGATGTTGTAGTGATAAAAAAGGCCGCAAGTTTTAAAAAAAACATATAACATTTCCTTAATACTAGTTATACTTTAGTTTTGTGTGTAACATCGTGTAGAAAGGCCAACTAAACATTTTAAATTATTATCAAAAAGTTATTGACCTAGCGTTGAAATATCTTAAACAAATGTAATATGTCAAAGGTTAACTCTAATTCAGGCATTTGTATAATAATTAGATTTGTGCGTACAGGTAATGTTACAGACAATTTAAACATTAAAGCTAATACAATATTACATTTTGTTTATTTATGGCAAACGTAATCGCAAAGTGTTTGTCCTACTCATGTTTGTTTTACAGAGGCTTTGGAAATGACTCATAAGTTACAAGCTATTGTACTGATTTGCGATAACCAATTGCAAATATTTACGTTCACATGTCTTGTAGTTGATAAAATATTTGACGTGTTGCCCGTTAAGCAATCACATTTTTTTTTCTTCGTGGGTAGTCGAGAAAAGTAGTCAAACAAATTTTTGCTCCACAAATATTTTAATTTTTAAAATACATTTAGTTATTATTTTACTACAATTTATGTTTTATAACAACAATTAAACTGCCTACCTGCCGGTGTTAGTTTTTATTTCCTTACTTAACATCACTTTTATCTACTCTACAACTCACTACTTGTTCACTTGTGTCTGTCACTATGGAGTCTTCATTGAAAGCAACTTTGGAAGATATGAAGCAAGACTTCCACAAAAGAATGTCTGCTTTTGAAGCCAACCTGCAGAAGTCTCCAGTTGCTGCTTCTGGATCATCTGATATGGCTGCAGAGTTTGCCTCATTTAGAGCGTTCGTCACCCAGACACTTGGACTGCTGCAGCAACAAATCGAGGTTTTGACTCAATCAGTTGACACTATGGAGATGCAGAGGCGCCGGAAAATCCTTTTGCTTCATGGTGTTACTGAGGCGGCCAACGAGACTCCTGCTCAAGTGATAGTTGATGTTGTCAAGAAGCATATCAACATTGCAGATTTTGGCATCGGAGACATTCAGCGTTGCCACAGGATGGGTCGCCCTTCATCTTCAACCAGACCAAGACCTATTCTTGTCAAGTTGCAAGACACCTCGGTGAGAGATAATATCTGGTACAGCAAAACTAAATTGAAGGGGACTGGTATTACTCTCTCTGAGTTCTTGACAAAGGCCAGACATGACATTTTTATGGCCGCGCGGGAGAAGTTTGGCGTCAACAACTCCTGGACTCGAGAGGGTGTTGTCTACGTCTTGAACTCTGGCATTCGGCATCGCGTGACGTCCCTTACTCTGCTTAGCCAGATTAATGTGGACACCACAGCTAAGCCGAGTCCTGCGAAGAAGGCCATAGCCGTCCCAAAGACCAGGCGAGCTGCAACTGCTAAGAAGTGAACTGTTTATTTTCTTTATTAGCGTGCTGTCCAGGTATTTTATTTCACAATTTTAAGTCCTTCTTTTCGGATTTCTTACTATTTTTATTTATACTTCTACAGGATACTATTGTTTAATAACTGTTACTTGTTTAGCTTTACTTTAGGATAATATTATTTGTTTACATTATAATAGGTTTAGTCACTTGCGTTATTAGGTTATGTTAGAAATGTGATTTTGACATAATATGACCATTGTCAACTTTGACATGTTGCGATTCGTTCGGAATCTTTAAATTTTGTTTTTTATTTTAATACTTGATTTACCTGGACCAGCATTTCTTAGATTTAGTTTTATTTTATTTTTGTCGTGCTTTGAATTGTTTTTTTTTTTAATTTTAACTATCTTAATATGTATATTTTCTTTTTCTTAAAAATTGTACCTTTACTTGATTTATTTATACTTTTTTTTTTCTTTTAACAACCGGCAGATGGATGATTATTTGACTTTATTTACACTTTGTTTTTCTGTTTATTTTTATTATATTTAACGTATTTTTTTTTTTTTTTTACAAATTTAAATATTTATCAACATTGATTAATTATTATGTCTAGCAGTGACACTGATGAGTTTTTATCAGCATGCAGCGATGATAGTTTTGTCAGTGTTCCTTCACTTGCTGACAATCTCTCTTTTCAGTTCTCCGACGTCTCGAGGAATTTTAATGTGGTCCATCTCAATGCCCAGAGTATTCCCGCCCATTTCCCCGATATGCTGGCTAGTTTTGACTGTACTAATATTCATGCTATCCTTGTCTCTGAATCTTGGCTAAAGCCTTGTCTTCCTTCGACTCTGTACTCTCTTCCTGGGTTCCACCTCATAAGGAATGATCGCACGGCGCGTAGTGGAGGTGGTGTAGCAATCTATCTCCGTACTTATTTTCGATACAATATTATTTGTACCTCACCGCAACCTCCACCAACAAATGCCGGCGAACATCTTTTCTTGGAGGTGGAACTCTCTCATCAGAAGCTACTACTCGGTGTTTATTATTGTCCCTCGCTTCGCATTGATTTCTTTTCTTCTCTTGAAGTTATTCTTGAAAACTTAGTTCCTTCATACAGTCAAACCATAATCATGGGTGATTTCAACACCTGTCTCCTTAAGAACGATCGTCGTTCCTCCTCCCTCTCGAATACTATCCAATCCTGCAACCTATCTATACTACCACTTTCAGCAACTCATCATTCCCCTAACTGCACTCCTTCCTTACTAGACCTTATATTTGTTTCCTCTGTAGATCTCGTCGCAAAACATGGTCAATGTTCTGCCGACGCGTTTTCTTACCATGACCTCTTGTTCCTATCCTATCGTGTTCGTCCTCCTAAGCCCTCACCTAAAGTCCTCTTGCAGCGAAATTTTCGAGGTATGAACCTTGTTAATCTTCGCAAGGATGCCAGTGACATTGACTGGAGTGCTCTCTTCCAGTTGAATTGTGTGGATGCCAAGGTTGATTTTTTCACAAAGACATTAACAGCTCTTTTTGATAAACATGCTCCTGTTCGACCAATTAAATTAAAACACCTTCCATCTCCTTGGCTCACTGCGGAAATCAAAGAGCTGTTGTGTAAAAAAGCGTCAGCCAAGTCCAAGTATAAACGTCGTCCTAACGAGTCAAACTGGCTCAAGTACGTTGCCATTCGGAATCACTGCAGTAAGGTGTGTAGGAATGCTCAACGCCGACATATTCACAACTCAGTTGAAAACGGAGATCCAGCTAAAGTCTGGAAATTTCTCAAGACATTAGGAGTGGGTAAACCTACACAAGACTCAATTCCAAAATCCATTGATTTAAATTCCTTAAACAATCACTTTTCCTGTTCATCTTCTTTTGAGATGATGACCAAAGATAATACTATTAAGCATCTTTCTACCATTAAGACTCCTAAATGTTCAGCTTTCGTACTTAAACAATTTGCCACTTGTGATGTTAGGAGAACCATTACGCTTATATCATCAAATGCCATGGGAAGCGACTGTGTCAGCCGTAATATGATTCTTCCTATCCTAGACGAAATCCTTCCTGTCATCTGCCATATCCTGAACCATTCCGTTTCCACAGGGTTATTTCCTACTGCTTGGAAAGAAGCCCACATTATCCCCATTCCTAAGAAACCCAAGCCCGCTGTACTGTCTGAATTTCGTCCTATTGCCATTTTACCATTCCTTTCCAAAGTCCTCGAACGTTTGGTTCACACCCAACTTAACGATTACCTTTCTAATAACGCCCTCCTAAATCCTCTCCAGTCGGGATTTCGTTCTGGGCATAGTACTACTACCACCCTGACTCACATTACGGATGGCATCAGATCGGGCATGGAGCAAGGCCAGCTGACAGTCCTAGCACTGCTAGACTTCAGCAACGCTTTCAACTCTGTCGATTTTGATGTGTTACTTGGTGTACTACGTTCTCTTAACATATCTCCAATGGCAATTGATTGGTTTCGTAGTTACCTGTTTGGACGCTGGCAACGCATCCGTGTCGAGGAAAGTTTTTCCTCCTGGTGCTCTGTATCTGCTGGCGTTCCACAGGGCGGCGTGCTTTCTCCTTTACTCTTCGCAGTCTTTATTAATTCCATTACTAATCATCTCTGCTCCTCCTACCACCTCTACGCTGATGATCTCCAAATTTACACGCGGGCGCCCTTGGACAAGTTGGTTGACGCTATTGCACAAATTAATTCCGACATGCAACTCATCTGTGAGTGGAGCAAGACCCACGGATTAACGGTCAATCCATCCAAAACCCAGCTCACTGTTATTGGTAGCTCCAGGATGGTTTCTAAAATAAACTGGAACCTACTACCATCCGTCTCCTGTAATGGAACTTTCATCCCATACAGCGAGACGGTTAAGAATCTGGGCTTACTCTTTGATAGATCCTTCACTTGGGGCCCACAGCTTCGTGAACTTAGCAGAAAGCTGTTTGCCTCGGCAAGGTCCTTGCGAAGGTTAAGCAATCTTCTCCCCATTGCCACGAAGATTTCACTTGCCCAAACCCTTCTTCTCCCCATCCTTGATTATGCCGATGTCAGCTATCTAGATCTCACCGAGGACCAACTTAATAAGCTTGAGCGTCTCCAAAATTTCTGTATCAGATTCATATTTGGTCTTCGCAAATATGACCATGTTTCTGAATTTCGTACTAAGCTCAAGTGGTTACCCATCCGCTTTCGTCGGAATACTCATATTCTTTCACTTCTGTACAATGTTTTGTTTAATCCTCTCACGCCTTCTTATCTTAAAGATCGATTCATCTTTCTCCATGACTCACATTCGAGATCCTTGAGGTCGTCGGAGAGCCTGAAACTGAGAATGCCCGTGCACTCCACGATTTTCATGGACAAATCGTTTTCTGTCCAAGCTGTCCGACTGTGGAACTCACTCCCAGTTGAGGTAAGACGGGCACGAACACTGTCGTCATTTAAAAAAATGATTAAAGACCATTTCCTATCTCTAAATGTATGTAGCTGAGGAATATCTTATGTCCATTCGCATGTTTGATAAATATTAGGATAGGTATATATGTTTATGTATATTGTATGTATTGTAAGTGTGTGTATTATTATAATTGTTTTTAAATAAATGTTTGTATGTATTTGCATATCATATTTATTTATATATGTGTATTATTCTTTTTTATTTATATTTATATTGATATATATTTTTTTTAATATACACCTTAGACTGCCCTCTCATTTTCCTTTTTACATATCCATCCAAAGGTTGCCTGTAAGAAATTGCCTAGTGTGATAAGGCCGCCTCTTGTACTATTATTATGCCATTTATTTACTGTAAATGTTTCTTTTGTGCAATAAAGGATTAATAAATAAAAAATAAATAAATAAATTCATATTATCATATCCTAAGAATTATTTTTACAAATCATTATTGTTTCATCTATAATCTGTTTACTACCGAATCGATACCAGGCAGTTCCTGCTAATTCTGTCTGCCATCGAAACTATTTACTTAGCAGGTTTGATAGATGTTTTAACTTAAAATTTCTGTATTAATCTACATATCATCTTCAACATCATCTTTAATCTCTGGAATTCTACTGGTAACTATAGGCCCCTCCCGAGGATCTTTTCATCGACGTATAACTAGTGACTCCTTATAACCTTTATTAAGTTATCTGCCCATTAGAACACGCACATCTAATTCCAATATATTTTTATAAACATTGCTAAATTAAATAAGATAAAGACTATTAACTTCTTATCGTAATAAATGTATCTTTGTGTTTTGCTTGTTTTTTCAAGTAATGTTAATTTTCAGCCGTAACCAACATCTTCTCTTAGATACATTTTGTCGTATCTACTTGTGAAACTTTTAATTGGGCGTACCTTATTATCTTGTTTCAAACTACGTCTGTTCTTGCGATTAGTTTATAAATAAAATTCCTACCTTAAAATATACCTTTTATTTGAACAGGCATTGAAAATAACGCTCTTCACAGAAGATTTGAAAATATTCTTCAGGCAACTCGTGACAAGTACAATGAAGGAGAGAGAGATTAGGAATATTATTAGGCCTGACATGATAAACATTCTCGTGGAAGCTAAAAAAGGTAGGTTGAACTATGAATATTATACACAAACAAATCACGAGAGTAACCATATTATTGAGCTATGTCTAATTTTTATATTTGATTTACTCAATGTGGTAAACATAATAAATTATTCAAAAATAAATAATTTATTGGAACCATATACTGCAAAGCATGTGTAACACAAAATTATAAAAGAATTGATACCCCTTAAGGCAGAATGAATGACAATTAATATTTTTCTACAGGAAAAATTACTCATGAAGAAAAAACAACGCAAGACGTCGATGCCGGATTCGCAACTGTGGAAGAATCTGTTATCGGCAGGAAAGAAGTTAACCGAGGTAAAACTAAATTAAACTTACCTTTAATTTTAGTATGATACTTGACATTATTCTTCATATTAAGTATTGTTTTTACAAATGTAACTATGATTCATGCATCTCAGACTTATTAGCGATTAACTGGGATATGTTTCGCAATATGAATTGTAATGAATTTGTTCTGAACTTCTACAATATCTTGTGGGAACACATTGAAAAACATACTCCTAAGAAAAAGACAAAAAAATACAGTTATCCCATCTGGTTTACTAATTCTTTGATAAAACTTTTAAATGATAAAAATAAATATAGACTACGTTTTAAAAGAAATAAAAATCCCCGTGATTTCGATACCTTTGATATGTTACGAAGAAGATCAAAAAAACAATTAAAGATTTGTTTCAAAACCTATATTACAAAAATTGAGGAAGATATATTAACAAATGTAAAATCTTTTTGGCGATACACTAAAATTCATAAATCTTGTAATGGATTACCTAATCAAGTATTTTATGGTAGCAGTTTTGCGGAGGGGGGTTATCAAGTTACAAATACTTTTGCCCAATATTTCAATTCCATATACGGATGCAAAAGTGCAACTGAAGATTTTATACCAGCTGGGCCAGGTTGCAGTTTCTGTTTGACCACTATTTATTTTTCTGAGAAAGAAATAGAGGATAGTATTAAAAGTTTGTGCCTCAGTAAAGGTGCTGGACCGGATGGATTGCCTCCTATTTTCATCCGCTTATGCTCAAAGGCACTTGTAAGACCGCTGTTTATAATTTACAATAAATCGATGGTGGAGGGAGTGTTTCCAGACCTATGGAAAATTTCTACGATTGTTCCTATACATAAATCGGGCAGTAAGGAAGATGTGACCAATTACCGTCCGATTTCTGTTATCTCCTGTTTTGCCAAGATATTCGAAGGCTTGGTCTACGGGGTGGTTTTTGGACATTTTCGACATGTGCTGAGCATCCGTCAACATGGGTTTGTGTCAAACCGTTCTACTACATCGAATCTGCTAATTTACTCGAACTTCATTCATACTATTCTTGATTAAAAAGGCCAAGTGGATTCAATATACACTGATTTTGAGAAAGCTTTTGATCGTGTCAACCATTCAATTTTAACTAAAAAACTATACCATGTAGGTATTAATGGTAATCTTTTGCGATGGTTTGAGAGCTATTTACTCAATCGTTCTCAAATAGTTGCGTTAGCTGGATTTGAATCTATTCCAATTACTCCTACATCTGGCGTCCCACAAGGATCTAGATTGGGACCGTTATTGTTCATAATTTTTATCAATGACCTCTTGGAGAGTTTACAGTGCGAATGCTTGGCATATGCCGATGATATCAAAATATATAACAAAATATGTGTGCTGGATGACTGTATGAAACTGCAAAGTGATCTTATTAGAATTAAAGAATGGTGTTCGATTAACAAAATGTCCTTAAATGTAAGTAAGTGTAAAATTATTACATTTACAAATAAAACTAACTTTATTAATTACGATTATGGTTTGGATGATGTTAATTTAGAAAGAGTGTTTACTATTCGTGACCTTGGTGTATTATTTGATACCACATTATCTTTTCGCAGTCATGTTGATCACGTAGTATGTAAGGCAAATAAAATGCTTGGTTTCATATTACGTTTGGCAAAGCCGTTCCGAAAAATAACAACTGTCATATTGCTATATAATGCCTTGATTAGGAGCTCACTGGAGTATTGTTCCAGCATATGGTCTCCTTTTTATAATATTCATATTAACAGAATCGAAGCGGTCCAAGCGCGATTTGTTAGATGCATCTCGATTAAAACTGGTGTTCGCAAAAGTATTAAGGACTATGCTGAGAGATTGCGGCATTTTAATATTATGAGTTTAAAAGAAAGACGTACATTAACCGATCTCCTACTACTTTACAAAATAATAAACGGTTCTTTGGATTCACAATTAATTAATTATTTTTGTTTTAAAATTAATAATCGTGTTATGCGTCAACATCGGCTATTTGATATTCCCTTTGTAGTTTTAAACACATCGTATAATAACCCTATAATACGTATTTCTAGGCTTTATAACGAAATATCAATCGCCATAATTGAAATTGATATCTTCTCAATGAAATATGGTGCATTTAAACGAGTTTTATATCAGCATTTGTTTTCTTTTAGTAATTTATAATGTGTTAAATTGATTTTTATTAGGTATTTATTAATTTTAAGTTGTAATCTCTAGTAAATATGTATGTTTTGTGTCTTTTCTACTGTTCTACTTGTCTAATCAATACTTTATAATGTTATGCATGCCTATAAAATACGTTATGCTGTGTAATGTGTCATTTTTTAATTACTCTTAGTCTAAGTTATTGTATGCGTAATGTAGTTGGTATGCTTATTAAATAAAATAAAAAAAATAAAAAAAATATTATGTTATTTGAAATTAAAATATGGACTCTCCGTAAACATTCTGGATACTAGAAATTATTTTCAAAATATATATATTTTTTTTCTTTTAGAATGGTCTGACGACGACCTGATAGCTCAAGCGATCCTGTTCTTCATCGCTGGATTTGAGACCGTCTCCTCAGCGATGTCGTTTCTTCTCTACGAGATCGCAGTAAACCCTGACGTCCAGGAGAGACTGTACCAGGAGATCAAGGAGAACGAAGCCAAGAACGGAGGGAAATTCGACTACAACTCGATTCAGAACATGGTTTACATGGACATGGTGGTGTCAGGTGAGAAAATGTACTTTCAATTTTACAAATTTGTAAGGCTTAAACACTACGATACTATTACAATACAAAGATACCTTAAAATATTTTGTTCTAGAGTAGTTTCTATTATGGTCACCACTATGTCAATCAGTATAGCAATAAACCAGATACGTGCAAGAATCTTGACACGAGGTTCTTAAATTATTTCGTTTACAGAGGTGCTAAGGCTGTGGCCACCAGCGATTGCTCTGGACAGAGTCTGCATTAAAGACTACAACATGGGAAAACCTAATGACAAAGCCGAAAACGACTATATTGTAAGTTAACTACAAGCAAACCAATTGTACTTTAATTGACTCTTGTAGTACTTATGACACTATTCTTTCAGCTTCCCAAAGGCACAGGACTTGGCATTCCAGTATGGGCCATCCACAGAGATCCCGAGTTCTTCCCAAACCCAAACAAGTTCGATCCTGAACGCTTCTCCGATGAAAATAAACACAACATCAAATCATTTACGTACGTGCCCTTCGGCTTGGGACCCAGGAACTGCATTGGTAAGAAACACAAATACGAATCCTTCTTATACATATTTAGATCTGGCATTGTTGTAACCTAATCTCTTTTATCTGTTTCTCACGGAATGGGTGATTTAAGCTGTAATTAAAGCCAAATTTACAGGCGTAATAAAAATATTTTATTTTTTACATAAGGTGTGATGAGGCTAACATGATCGTGTGGATTAAAAGCCTCTAAATTAATAAAGAGAGAAAGAAAAAAATCAACAGCATCGCTGTTTGGATGGTTCTGTTTTCCTAGTGGAAGGACTTCAGTTTAATTATATGAACTTTTCATTTACACGATTATATTATGAATTAATGACATTATTTTCTTACAACTAATGATGGCACTTTATTTTATTACGTGTATTAAAACAAGTCTTCAAACATTGATTCCTACCTTTCATTTTTCCCAGGGTCAAGATTCGCTCTCTGTGAGGTGAAAGTGATGGCATACCAGCTTCTGCAGCATATGGAGTTGTCTCCTTGCGAAAGGACCTGCATACCAGCCAAACTGTCCAGGAGTAACTTCAACATAAGGCTCGAAGGGGGTCATTGGATCCGGTTTAGAATCAGACAGTGAAGATTTTAACACCAGTATTTTATAAAGAATGTTATACCAAGATACCTAAGAGATTTCTAATATACTATTGAAATATCAAAAAACTTGGGATGGTTACGCCTTTAATACGTTGTTTTATTGATGTTAAAATAATTGTAGTTATTTATTTTTCTTGGTTTAAGAGCTGTAAACTTCGTG
This sequence comes from Deilephila elpenor, assembly GCA_949752805.1. Taxonomy (NCBI): domain Eukaryota; kingdom Metazoa; phylum Arthropoda; class Insecta; order Lepidoptera; family Sphingidae; genus Deilephila; species Deilephila elpenor. Next base: position 14,642,552 of record OX457103.1, on the reverse strand, counting down.
TTCAAACTAAGGTTTTTATTTTTAAGGACGATAACTCGGAAAGAAGTTTAAATAAAAATACTATTATTTACATGAAAGTAGGAATAAAAACTTACGTATTTCTCTATCGCATACTCAGTGATAAAAGTCATTTTAATTATTTTTATTTCTTGATTTGTCGAGTTCTAAACGAAAACTAGTGAAGTCAGTCCAGTTTTTTAGCCATGTTTATATTTAATTTAATTATTTTAAATTATTATAATAAGGGTTTTTATAATTGGAAGGATATGAAAATGTCATAAAATATTTAAAATATATTATTTTATCCAATGCTTTATTTCTTGTTGCCTTTTTCTTTACGACTCCTTTGTATACCTACCCAACTAATGTAAAAGTGGCTATATTGTACCTGATGGTAGGTATTTGTAACGCCGTCCAAGCAGGGTATGAGAAACTGACGATTATCGACAATTATGTGGTACAAGGATACTTAGTTTGCTGGTTCATAATACCTACAACGCAAGTACCAATTTCGCAGTTTATTGGTGCAGTAGGAATATAAATTTCAAAGCTACCTTCTATAGCGTAATGAGGTAGCTTATGTAGTAAAAACTAAATGCTCATATCATAATGATACACCCAACAGTCATACATGATGGATTAAAACGTTTTGAATAATAAATCAATTTAGCAAAACCTAATCTCACGCTTGTATCCTTGAAAAATTTGCTATTGATAAAATTAATTGTTACCACCATATAGCGTTTGTCTACAATTCGTGAATTTTAAAACAAATTCCCACAAGGTAGATTGTAAGACGTACGAATCAGGTCCAGGCCCTCATTTAGCATTGACTATGTAATTTCTGTCTCATTCTCTCGTCAGCCAGAGGAAATCCAGTTCTGGACGTAGATCAATCAATCTGGTAATCTAAGAGTACAATATACATACCTAATGTAATCTATACATATAATAAAAATGTAAATGGTCGATGTCTGTACATGGAAGATATTTAAGAAATTTCAACGCGGGGGGTCTTTATAACAGCAACAGAATCCAAAACAATTTTTTTTAGAATTTTTGTCTGTCTGTCTGTCTGTCTGTCTGTCTGTCTGTCTGTCTGTATGTTTGCTTGCGCATCACGCAAAAACTACTGCACCAAATGAGATGCGGTTTTCACAGTTGTATTACTGCAGGTTCAACTTAAAAACTGGTATATGTTGCATTTGCATACAGGGTGTTTCTTTTTGTTTGCTTGCACATCACGCAAAAACTACTGCACCGAATGAGAAGCGCTTTTCACAGTTATATTGGTGCAGGTTCAACTTGAAAAGTGGTATATGTTGCATTTACATACAGGTTGTTTCTTTTATTATACCCATAGGAAATACAGAGAAATTGATTCAGAAACCTGTGGTAATATTAAACTATTGTCTGCTGATAACAAAGTCAATTTGACGTTGGTGGGATTATATACAGGTTGTTTCTTTTTTATTATTAATCCACAGTAATGTTTTTTATAACATTACCCTAAGACCTAAAGTCTTCTTGCAAATAACTAAAAATATTTCATAATTTTAAGCAGGGATGTAGCAATATTGAAAGTAAAATAATAATGCCAGCGATTTGTAATGTTAATTCAAAATAACTTTTTCGACCTATTTTGATTTAAATTCCCCGTCCCCTGCTAATTCCCTGCCCAACGCAATGAGACTTGGTCTTAGGGTTATGTAGTCAAAATCGCCTTCCGAACCGGGTGGTAGTTAAAAAAATTTACTGAATTTTATGGATTCAATAAATTATTTTCATTTCATTTCTTTCAAACAAAAACTCTATTTTCTTAAAATTAACTCTTTTCTTTAGTTTTGCCGTATACCATTGCTTTTCAGAATGTTATCCTTATTAGTGACACTATTGAATGATGTAATACTATTATCTATCTATCTATCTATATCAGCCCATATACGTCCCACTGCAGGGCACGGGCCTACTCTACAATCGAGAGAATCGATTGAGAGTGGTTAGGCCATATAGTCCACCACGCTGGCCTAGTGCGGGTTGGCGGACTTACATACCGTAGAAATACTCACGATGTTTTCCTTCACCGTTAAAGTGCGTGGTGATTGACTATCAATACACACATAACTCCGAAAAGTCAGAGGTGTGCCCTGGGATTTGAACCCGCGACCACCGTGAATATGTAGGCAGCCGCGTCTGGTCCGTTACCAACAGGCCACCACGCACTTTTTTGACTACTATTATAATATGTATGAATACTATTATAATATGTATGTTTTATTTTCAAAATTTACTGGTTCGGATCCTAGCTAGGAATGTTAATTTTTCAAAAATTCAATAATCTATACATATAATAATTACAAATAAAGTTAATCACGCAGACAAAGTTTGCGGGCAGAAGCTAGTATTATATAAACACAATTGTATTCTAGTTCGTGCCACATTACTTAACGTATCTTCAGGCAGTGTACACGATTGTTTGGTGAATTATAAAAACGTAATATAAATTTGTGTTTTGTTCACAAACGCAGATAAGGTAAGTTGTTATCGCCACTAAAATAATTGTTTTAAAAATGATAATGGAATATTTTCTGCCGCTGGCTGATTTGATTTTGAATAATCTTATCCGGTCCGTATTACGATAGTTACCCCTTTATACCCGCCTACAGTAATGAGTCGCGCTCTGTGTTCGGCCTGTCAATCTGGTTTCGAGCAAGCCGACATAATTGTTTTGACCGGTGACACAATCGTCTTTCGCGGTGGATAATCTGTTTCGATTCTACGCCAAAGAAAATTAGGTTTTTTCTCGTATATTTATTTATTTATACTCTTTATACACTTATCAAGTTATATAGATAGAAATTGGATAAAAATAAAAAATAAAATGGTGAAATCGGTGACCAATAACAAAAAAAAACAAACATAGATATCCTCATCGGTCTCGTGAATTCGGTTTATTTCTTGCTAGTATTTCGATATACAAAATCTGATGAGATGTACGAGAATTCAAGCTATCCTCTACATGAAAATAGGCTCGATTCCTACCATATCTTAGGATTAAAATAAACTCGGCCAACTGTGACTGGCATCAGTAACATTTGGAACTTCTCCTATGGCGCAGTCGTGAGCTTATTCTTTCAAACATACAATAATATATTTGTTCCAGCAATGATAGTGATAATATGGACCCTGGTGCTGGTGACAGCAGTCTGGCTGTACTTCAAGCAAGCCTACTCAGTGTTTAGCAAGTATGGGGTGAAGCAATTAACTCCATTCCCATTGGTGGGCAATATGCTGTGGATCTCTTTGAAGATGGAACACGCGTCAGAGCACTTTGAAAGGGTTTACAACGCATTTCCTGATGAGAGGTGAGAAACCACAATACTAGGTGGTGGATACATGGTGATTATGACAGAAAATCCATTAGGTGGTGGAAGCATGAGGACTCAAAGTTGAAAGATGAAACCTTGTGGTTTTTTTATTGGTACAAGAAATTTACTTCACCCGACGGCATTCTAATGCTAGCCTGGTGGAAGCTGATATACCAAATATAGAGTATTCTTGGTATTATAAGACCTGAAGTGAAGTAATGTTTTGCGTTTCGTTTGGTGAGGGAATTTGTTGGATGCTCAATGTGCTGGTGCTCTTATATTCGTATCCACCTGGATTGCGAAGATCGTACCCAGGTGGTAAGGTCGCCATAGTGACCAACATAAATATGTCGTGTAGTACCAGGATGATCCAGTTTTATCCAGTTTTGAATGAATCGGCATAATCGTATCTAACGATAAGAGGTATTCTATTTTTTTCTTATAGATTCAAATGCATGTTTAATTTCAAGTGCATTCTACAATGCATAATGAGATACTCCAAACATAGCAATTGAGTGGAAAATTTCTTCTCACATTACTTATAATAAGACTGAACAAGGCGTATAACACACCATCAAAAAGTAATTACAATTATAAAAATATTTATAAGGAAGTAAATAAATAATAATAAATTAATACACTCAACAGTCACATACATAGTCCTTACCCCACACTAACATTGAATCTTGCGTCGTGGGTATTAGAAAGTAGGAGATACGTTTCGGTTTCACAAACCGCCAGACCCAAAAACAAATACCTGTGGATCACAAAAATCGACATCTGCGCAAGTAACGGCCAGCGCTCAAGATTCGTGCCGGTAGTTATACATATGTTATGAGTATTATGAATTATCAGCCCAAATACGATTTTAATATGTACAAAAATATAAACAACGAGAAAATTTTGACTGTATTAAAAAAACAAGAAAGATTAAATACCTGTATAAATATGATAATTTACTGTTGCATAGGTAGAGCTCCTCATCATCATCATCCTCATTCTTTGGGGTTCAAACAAATCCATCGTATTTTAAAATTATTGTTGATGACAAGCCGTCTGCTTTTCAGTTATTACTTTAAAAACAGCGAATTAAACATAGCATCTAGGCAATATAGCCCAGCTTAGATCAAGTAAAATTTTGAAATAACTAAGAGGAGTGAGTAATAAAAAAAAAACTACGTTTAAAAAAACCGACTTCAACTACTAAAAAGTATAAAATAACTTAATAAAGATTTAATTTAATACACCTCTTGTGCAAACCTATACCTTTCATGTCAATAAAATACAATTATTTATATGTGCTACCTATTGATAGGTTTGAAATCGGTGCCAAGCCAAATGGAATAGTAGGTACCTACACTCGCCGCGCGTGCTTTTGATTCGTTGTAACCTAATTTATATATTACAGATTTGTATAATTTATCTGCTGCACGAAGGTATAGTATATAAGTTGTGTTTATAATTTATTATTACTTAATTCCATTATTAGTTTATTTTCATAACAGAGGTACCAATACGCAAACCAAAACGTCCATTTCAGGGCCACAAATATATTCATATATAAGCATACTATAGGTTTATTATAACCATATTCAGGTATAAATATTATAAAAATACATATTTGTTGTAAAGTTTTCATCTGTTTCACATAAATGCACATTGCTAATAGGATTAATCATGTAGGTTAATCTTGAGCGTAAAACAATCTTTACAGGAACTAAGCTGTGTATAATATATAGTTTTATTTTGTTTAAGGCTTGGCACCGACTTCAAATCTATCAATAGGTAACACATATAAATAATTGTATTTTATTGACATGAAAGGTATAGGTTTGCACAAGAGGTGTATTAAATTAAATCTTTATTAAGTTATTTTATACTTTTTAGTAGTTGAAGTCGGTTTTTTTAAACGTAGTTTTTTTATTTTTTACTTTTCAGTGTGAGCTAAACTCAATATTCGTTAACAACGCTCATAAGAGCAAAACGCCTACAGTAACTTAATTTTATCACCCTCCTCCTAACCCCCACCACTTCTTCTGCCTCACTATAGTTTGACGTTAATACTGAACCTGTTAAAAAAGAACTATTGGAAACCTACTCAATTTTGAGAAGTTCTACTGTCTAGGTCCGAAGATATTCATCAGGTCTTCACCAATTTTTTATGGGACCAAATGACTACTATTCCGCATCAAACTAAAGAAAAATCACTAAAATCAGTTCAAAGCTGACGAAGATATTAAGTATTTACATTATTTTCATTTTCTCGCCCCCCTCCTCACCCCACCCTTTTATCTCTACCTCACTAAAATTTGACTTTAATACTGAACCTGTTACAAAAAGAACCATTGGAAACCTACTAAATTTCGAGGAGTTCTATTCTCCAGGTCCGAAGATATTCATCAGGTCTTCACCAACTTTTAATGGGACCAAATGGCAGCTATTTTGCATCCAACTAAAGAAGAATTACATAAATCGACTCAGAAATATCAGAGTAATCGGTGAACATACATAAGAAAAAAAAATGTACGAATTGATAACCTCCTCTGAAGTCGGTTAATAATGAATCTTATTAATATATCGACGCTGGAAAGCGATTTTGTCGTATCTCGAAAAAATGCGAAAATGAGTTTTATACATCATTAGATTCAGAAAAAAATACCGCATCATATGGTCTCGGTTTCATTTTTCTATGGCTATTTTTTTTTTAGATACCACATTGATTTTTACATAAATATTTCGAAGTAACTACGAAAAAATGTTGTAACTCGAACAAAATCCGCTTTTTTATTATTTAAAGTACATACAACAAAATTGCTGCTTATGCTTCACGGAGTACGACATATACGTCGGCCAAGATGCAGTACTTGTAACGAGTTACGCCGTTCACAAGGGCATCGCAATATAATTTTACTTAGTTACAGCAAAATTGCCGCTCGGGATTTATACGCCGGCTTGAGATATTACCAAGTTCGCATTCAGTAATTTACGCAATGTCTACAATTACACCATTTTAAAGTGCACTTTTCTATAAAAATATTATACTTATCCCATTTTAAAGGATTTAATATTAGATAGCTACTGGAATATACACGGCATTTGTTATCCCTCTCTCGCGACCGCTCGCAGATACAGCGCGTACGGCTTATTCGTGATCCAGCACTCGACCGCCTAAGTGTGAATGCGATTACGTAGTGTAAAGACAATGTAGTATTTTCTTGTATAGTCTTGTATGGGACAGTGGACCACAGACCTTAGATATCCAGGTGGTTCGAGTCTCCTTGATTGTGATGAGCCCATTATAATTAAGCGGGGAGTATTCCAGGGTGACAGTTTGAGTCCACTATGGTTTTGCATGGCCCTGAATCCTCTCAGCACTTTGTTATTGGATTCGGGGTTAGGCTACCATCTACGGCTCAGGCCCTGTGGCTTGAGCCTATTTCTCACTTGCTTTACATGTATGACCTCAAATACATGTATGACCTCAAATTATTTGCATCAAAACAAACAGAAGAGAGTTTGGTGTAGATAAATGAGCGGTTATCCATGTCAAGTGAGGGAAGTTGCAGTCTCTGATGGCATACAAGTCTCAGAGACTGTAAGACTCATAACCTTCTCTGAGACGGAAACCTACAAATATCTGGGTATGCCAGAGGCACTGGGTATTTTGAATGCAGACGTAAAGCAATCGGTGAAGGAGCGTTTCTTTGGCCGCTTGACAAAAGTTCTCAACAGTTTTTTGTACGGAGGAAACAAGATTCGCGTTTTCAACGGTTGGGTTATGCCTGTACTCATTTGGCATACTCAGATAGTTAAGTTGTATGGATCGTTAAGTCCGAACACTACTGACTGCACATTGTACGCATCCAAGTTCGTCAGTGATGATATTGTAATTCCCGCGAAGCTGTGGGCGCCGAGGCATTCTTAATGCTGACCTGCATAATTGCGAGGTGTGCAATCTCAGAGACTATTTCATTCACAGTGGCGTGGATATGCACAGGGCTGTAGTTACAGTGGATAGAGGATTAGCCCCGCTCTCATTGGCAAATGAGTACTGGCGGAAACCTCGTGTGATGAGCGTTAGAGATCGCGAGGAAGTATGGAAGAGCATGGTCGGTTCTATCGGGACCTCAATGGGCCTGATGTGGTCCGGCCTGCACCTGTATTCTGGCTACGTATCGGTAACCTCTTCGGTGAAACTGAGGGTTTTGTCCTTGCAATTATGGACGAAGTTATTAAGACGAACTAATATAGAAAATACATCCTGAAGGACGGTGCAGTCGACATCTGTCAAGCATGCCACTGTCCTGGCGAGTCAACCAGGCATGTTATCTCGGGTTGTTTGTAGGTATCTTGCCAACGGCGAGTACTTGCAGATTGCTCTTCAATATGGATTTGTGACTCTTAAAGTGCCATATTAACAGTATGTTCCCCAACCAGTTCTTGAAAATAGTCATGCAACGCTGTATTGGGATCGGCCTATTATCACAGACAGGACTATTGTTGTAAATAAGCCTAATATTGAGATAATAGCTCGATTGACGCGCAATACTTGTTGATGTTACCATCATTAAAGCTTAGAAAGACAAAATGTCTAAATATTTAGATTTGGTACACGAGGTTACCGACATGTGGGATGACTCAACAATTATTGTCCCGATTGTCGTTTCTGCTCATTGGCTGATACCAAGAGCCTCGACCAACATCTACAGAGGCTTTCAATTAGCTGTTGGGGTAAGAGTCAGATACAGAAGGCAGTATTACTGGACACGGCACGTAATCTGAGGATGATTGGGTCTTGAGCTTCTGCACCGAAGAGTAAATATTTTTTTATATTTTTATTTGTATATATTTTTTTTAAATATAAAAAAAACTTTTTGCAAAAAAAGAGAAATAATAATAAATTAATTTAGTTTTTATTTTGTTCAATTACCTACAATTTTTTATTCAGTTTCATAATTTTTCGTTTTAAATATTTTAAGAATGGCCAATATTTTTAATCATATTGTTTGCATTTTGTTTATTAAAGGGCTTAAATTCAGCTCTTACATTTTTGTTTACATTAAATAAATACATAGTCTAACATGCAGCATTTTATTTGTGATCCACCAATTATTGTAATACTACTTACAACAAATAGCAAAGCCACAAAAAAATAATATATTCATTTACAACAAATTAACTGTCATCATTATTATACTTGTATCTAGATACAGCAAGTTTGATGCCAGTCATTTTGAACAAGTAGGTGTTGGCCCAAACATTTGTCTTTTGAGATACAGCATGTTCGATGTTTGTATTTTAAAAATCAATTGCTGTATCTGGTATTAAATCCAATAATACAAATCTTAGAGTGACCCTGAGAATTGAAAATGGAAGGTGTTATATTAAAATGTTATCACTAAAAAAATGGTATTCCTAAGTCTTCTAGTTTAGAAGTTATGAATTTTTGAAATAGTTTTTTGGCTCTGGTGTAAAGTTGCATTTTTCGAGATACGACAAGATTGCTTTCCGCCGTCGATATCAAGTACCATTAGTCCACTAAAAATAACATTTATCAATTCAATGAATTCAAACTTCAAGGTACGACGAAAGTGCGTTCTAGCCAATACAAACCTACGGTCTAGGGAAATAAAGTTTAAATTTGCTGTTCAGGTTTGTCGGAAGATTTGAATTTGCGCAACCAGTGGTGATGATTCGGGACATTGAGCTGTTGAAGAAGATCGCAGTGAAAGACTTCGAGCACTTCATCGACCACCGCACAGTCATTAACGAAGAAGTCGATCCGCTGTTTGGGAGAAATCTGTTTTCTTTGAAAGGTTGGAAATGAAGTATTAAATTTAGTCTGAAATGTGTTTGAAAGGTGAATACATAGAAATAAGACTAATTTAGGGTATGATCTGAGTAAAATAATTAATTAACCTCAAACATTTACCTATCCTATCTAACCTATCTCAAACCAAGCAGCAGCAACATAAAATGTGTATTCAATTCAGATGTTGTTTGGTTTATAATATGTTGTTTAAGATTGAATTTTTTATTTTTGTAATATTTTGTGTTGGTAATTATTTAATAGAAATCGAATCGACTGTCTCAGTGGCGTAGTTGTATTACGGTACGGTTACAAAGCTGAGGTCTCGGGGTCGAGTCCCGGGTCGGGCAAATTGATATTGGATTTTTCTATTAATTATCAGCCCGGAATCAGGGATTTGTGCCCGATATGGCGATAAGCTCGCCCCCAATCACATCATGGGACGAACATATAAGGCTAAATGTGGGTGTCCTGGTCGCGCCTCAGCCTACCCCTTCTGGGATAAAGGCGTGATTTTATGTATGTATGTAGAATTTATCTATTTCAAGCCCTTGAGTGGTAGGCATCTGATCTTTTTATACTGCAGAGGCATTGAGACAGTCAGAAGAGTCTAATTCGCTATTTATTGACAGTTTTCCGTCGCTCTGCCAATAATTTTTTAACAAAGGAATCAAATCAAGCAGTTTACGATTCTCTATCAATGTAGACTGCCCACTAGATGTGTCAGAATAATTACAAACAACAGACCATAAGAAATCAAAAGCGTTAGTTCATGTTATTGTAAAAGAGTAACATTACGGCACCTACAGAATACTGATGAACAGGGCAATCACCAGTAATGTAATGCTAGTCACACACAAAAACATCGTGATTTGCATCAAAATTACACACTGTTTTTGTTTTCATAGAGTTTGACAGGTTTGCAAACTTAACGTTCTTAAGACCCTCCTATTACCACCAGTTTAATGTATAAACAATTATGAAGAATGTCTACTATATTCTTATCAAGACAGCTAACGACATCAATTATTTTAAACTTTTCGATAATATAACACTCAATTGACTTCTCTGTTAATCTTATTTGCTTCATTTGTCCAGGTCAGGAATGGAAGGATATGCGCTCGACTCTCAGTCCAGCATTTACCAGTTCGAAGATCAAGCTGATGGTGCCTTTCATGGTGGAGGTTGGAGACCAAATGATTAAAGCTTTTAAGAAGAAAGTTGCTGATTCAGGAGGTATGATTATTTTAAATTCACCCACTTTATTAACCAACAAAACGATATAGAAGTCGCCGTAGTTTGTAAAAAAATTATTACTTCTTGATGTAAGTACTTTAACCCTTAACTTGGCAAGAACGGAAAAATAAGAAAACATATATTATTTTGACAAATATTAGTTTGGTTAGGGTTAGATAGCATAGGAAAAATAAAATAAAAAATCTAGATATCCTAGGTTACGAGAAAACCTATGTACATCACAGTGTACATTGCCAAGTACGCGGAAATCTTCATGTAGTTTTGTTTGTACATTGTGATGCACATTGCCAGCTTCGTAATGAAATAGATTTGTAATATTTTATTCTATATATTTTAATAAAAAAGACAAAACACAATGATAACCTCAATTAGTTTGTATGAAATTTTCGGAAATAATTATATTTTTGCATCCCGGTCATCGAAATGCAAAAATATTTGTTATTTTTACACACGACAGTTGTCCTATCACTCTTGCAACACTTGCAACGCTATATTTGGGCACCTACTTCCGGGAAATGGGTTCCCACTTGTTCAATTAAAACAAATAATGTATTTACTCGAATCAAAGACAAAATTTGAAGCAGTGGTATGAGTCTTCTAAGCTAGTACCAGCTACATGTATATGTTGACATATTTCTCGATATTCGTTATGAGGCATAAAGTCTGTAATTAGCAGGTATCTTGATCCTTCTACCCAATTATGAGGATAGACAGGCATCTACGCTATACCCACCATAATCAGAGTGGCTAAGAAGTTCTTTATTTCATCTCCTGTCAACGATGTAGGCCATCCTAGCTTATGCACTATCTATAGATTTGTTCTATGATCAGTGTCTGAGATAAAGTCTATTGAAATCTGTAATATAAACAATATGGTTTTGTATTTATGTGAGTTTGATGAAAGGCATATTACATTTCTTAAAAACAAGCTGTGTGACGAAGTACGGCTTTGGATGAATCTCATAATCTAGAACAAATTTCATAGCCTTAACTTTTTTGGCTACTTTTTTATAAGCTGTTATGTTGTGGCTTAGAAGTGGTAAGTTGTTCCTATTGTCGACTGGCATTGCTGGGTAAAGTGCCTGATTATTCAGCAGTTGTGTTTTGTAAAAATTGTATGGGTTCCAAATAAATATCATGTAATATCTGCTCGTGTTCGGCGTTGGGGGATTAGTGAGAGACTTATAGAGACACTACTGTATTCTTTATTAAAGTCTGTCAAACTATTTAATTTAAATTAATTTGTTAAAGTTAATATGCCTATAAAAGTAAATCAAAGGTTATGGAGAAGATTGTATGCAAATAAGAGGTGCTCTACCGGATGTAGAGTTATCCTCAGAGCTGATATTTTCACAACAGTTAATGCCACTATGTTATGCGAGTTAGTTAGTTTTTGTTCCATAGGCAAGATATAACAAATAAATGTCAAAACAAACACAAATAAACGAAACACACACAAATTAACAAACGAATACCCGCAAATTTACCAAAACCCAATGTTCTATAAACCTGGCAATGTACAGCGTGGTTACCATAGTTTACCATTGGTACTTTATCGCGTTCTTGGAAATGTACATTGTGATGTACATACACTTATTTCATTCGAATACAAGAGCTTGTTTGTAGTTAGCTACGTTAAAAGGCATTTATTGAATAATTTAAGCTTTATACATAATAAAAAACAAAACATATTGTCAAGTTTAGATGAAAAAAGTTGAATAAAGCTAAAATAATATCACGGTGTCGCGAGGATGAGCTCGTGGCTTTTAGTTTTTTTTATTTAGACATTTATATTACAGTGCAGTCTCAACAAAATAATTGTCTAGTGATTCTACTGTATATAACAATATATTCACAAAAAACAAGAAGAAAAAATATTCAATAAACAAAGAGTAATAATTTTTGAAAATGTATGTACAGTGGGATGTACGGTGCCAAGTTAAGGGTTAAAAACTGGAGGCCTAACATTTTGTGACATTTTAATTTGCTGGTTTTATAATCAATTGAAACCTTCAAATCTTTTTTTTATTTTATAAGTAGCAAACGAGCAACCGTTTCTCCTGATGGTAAGTGATCACCGCCACCCATGAATATCAGCAACACCATAGGGCATATCCGTGCTGTTATCGACATCTTTTCTTGTCTATATTTTATTAAGTAGTAACAGCCTAATTTCAAATATTTTTTTCTACAGCTGGTTACATAGACGTGGATTGCAAGGACTTGACCACAAGGTATGCCAACGATGTAGTCGCTTCTTGCGCCTTCGGTCTTAAAGTTGACTCTATGATGGACGAAGAAAACCATTTCTATGTGATGGGAAAGGAAGCAACCAGTTTGAGCTTTAGACAAAATCTAATTATCTTTTGCTTTTCTTCGTTCCCAAAATTTTTGAAAGTAAGTAACAAGGAACATATTGAATATTAAATACACCCATGAGTCACAACATACAGCCTCACTAATACCCAGCCCCGACACAAATATTTGTGGATCACATAAAATAAAAACTTGAAGCGAAAACCGAACACGTGGCCTCTTGTTACAATGGCTGACGTCTAACCGACAGCAACACGGAGGCTGTCGATTATAGTAATTATAGAAATGTGAAGGAGCAAGACAAACATAATTGTATGGAATGACGCTAATATAACTTTTTTTTTTTTTTTTTTGCTCCCAACAGTCACATACATAGTCCTGACCCCACACTAAGATCGAGTCTTGTGTCGTGGGTATCAGAAGCTACGAGAGACTTTTCGGTCTCACAAACACCCAGACCCGAAACAAATACCTGTGGATCACACAAATATTTGTTTCGGTGCGGGGATCGAACCCGCGGCCTCTCGTTTCACAGGCGGCGTCAAACCAACTGCGCCACGGAGGCTGTCAAAGATCTGATCTTAAGATGAAGGTTACTGCTATGATTGCCCTGTGGTCCGGGGGTGCAAGAATTCCGCCACGGTATTCCCTGCCCGTCGTAAGAGGCGACCTAAAGGGGTCATCGGAGTCGCTGGGCACACTGCGGGGGCGGTGTGCCCTCACGTATAACGACTCCGAGATGTACGATAGAGCCTCGTCTCTGTCAGGGACGCCCACAACACCTTAAACGGGCGTCCAAAAATAGGCGTAAGTGGGTGTCATCCGCACACTGAAGGACCAGCGATGGTTTTGCGCGGGGCGGTAATGCGGACGTAAATCGGGGCTCTTTTCGCCCTGTGATGTCCGGTACCGCCTATAATGCGTGTGACGGTTAACGAGGGGTTTTTAGTCAGTATGCTGGCGTAGATATTGTTAGGGACCCAGCTCGGTCACAACATCCGCATTGTTCCGAGCTGGAAGGCCAGTGACACTGACATACCCCTTTCGACCTTCTCCCCTTTCGGTACCCCCGGGGTACCGAAAGGGGAGCTTAATAGCTTTTCCTCTCGAAACAAAAAAAATAAATAAATAAATTAAATAATAAATAAAAAAACACTGCTATGATGAGTCAGCATTTTAAAAATGCATAGACCAATAAATAGTATATTATACCGGGTGTATCAAGACCGCGACCGAAAACGAAGCCAGGTGGTAGTTTTAGTGGTTACAGACACAATGCAACTAAAAATTTTGCATAAACAGCGACTGTTTTTTTATACAGTATTTTAAAAATCATCGTTTGGGGTGTAAATACCTAGTTTTTGCAAAAATAGTAATTTAAGCCCTTAAGTACCATTGCGTGTTTAAAAATAAAGCGGTGTACGTCATAATTTAAGAAAAAATATTTATTTATCACTCAAATACGACGACAAGTAAAAAATTACAAAAAATAATTTGACGATTTTTTTTGGGAAATTTTTGCTTGCATTGTGTTTGATATCGCTAATACTACCACCTGGCTTCGTTTTCGGTCGCGGTCTTGATATACCTTGTATAATGGCAGGAGTTTATTGGCTTTAGTTCGGTGCTTCAAATTTTAACATCGAATAATAATATATAGGTAATTTATATTTCTTAAATTACTAACATAGGTTGAATTTTTCCCTAATTATTTATTTTCGTGTCTTGAATTGGAATGGTTTTGATGAATGCTATATAGTATAGGAAATTGAAATTTACAGACTTTTGGTATAAACCTATTCTCGAAAGCCACCCAGGGGTTCTTCAGAAACCTAGTGTTGGGAACAATGAACGACAGAGAGGAGAGAAACATTATCAGACCGGACATGATTAACATTCTCATGGAGGCTAAAAAAGGTTGGTTACGTTTTAAAAGTACATTTACTTTAAAATTTATTTTTAGGTACTTGTTTGTTCTTTTTAATACATTTAGTGAGATGAATGCGAACACACCAACAACACTCATGTATTGCCAGTTGCTCTCATCATTACCAGCCATTGTAGCCAGAGTAACTACTGGACATATAGGGACGTATGTCTCAGGATGGCGAGCGCAGTGGATTGCCAAGCGTTGCTTTGTCATTCATGGTGTTATTTGGTATTGCTGCTGTCCATGAGCGGTCATATCCCTTACCATCAGGCGAATGGCACGCTCGTCTCGCCATTCAAGGCAATTAAAAAAAACATGAGATGTAGACTGCATTGCAATTGCTTTGCCGTGCTAATATAAAAATATTGTCTAAGTGTGTGACATTACGTGCCACTTATTAAACATGGTAATAGACATTGTTGTTTCTAGTTTAAATAAAATAACATAGTACTTGGGTTATAATGCTAAGTACATTATTCTGTCTGAGTACAAACACGTGAGAATATTACAAGAAGATTTAAAGTAATTAAGATATATTTTAAGCACATACAATCTCAAGGGGATATCTTGAAATAGAATATTAGAGATTTTTCATTGTAATCAATAACAGAACTTATTTGCTTAGACCAGAAAGACTGATATAATGCAACAATATTTGAAAAATATATTTACTTAAAATACAATTTAAAGATATCACAATCAAGTCAGTTCCTAAGTATTACTAAAGTAATACTTTTTTCGCAAGTTTTAATTATTTTAAATTATATTCATTTTGTTATGTCTCTTGAGTTCCTATGATACGAGTATAGAGAAGTATTAAGTAATGATAGGTTATGACGAGAATCATCTATACATATAATCTATACATCTACCGTCGCCATGGCTTACTGCCGAAATCAAGGAGCTGCTGTGTAAAAAAGCGTCAGCCAAGTCCAAGTACAAACGCCGTCCCAATGAGTCGAACTGGCTGAAGTACGTGGCCATTCGGAATCACTGTAGTAAGGTGTGTAGAAATGCACAACGCCGACATATCCATAGTTCAGTTGAAAACGGAGATCCAGCTAAAATCTGGAAATTTCTCAAGACACTAGGAGTGGGTAAACCTACACAAGACTCAATTCCGAAATCTATTGATTTAAATTCTCTAAATAAGCACTTCTCTTGTCAATCCCATTTTGACACGACAATTAAAGATAATACTATCAAGCATCTTTCTACCATTAAGACTCCTGAATGCTCTACTTTCGTTCTTAAACAATTTGCCACTTGTGGTGTTAGGAAAACCATTACGCATATTTCATCAAATGCCATGGGAAGTGACTGTGTCAGCCGTAATATGATTATTCCTATCCTTGACGAAATCCTTCCTGTCATCTGTCACATCCTGAACCATTCCATCTCCTCAGGGATATTTCCTAAAGCGTGGAAAGAAGCCCATATAATCCCCATTCCTAAAAAACCTAAGGCCTCAGTGCTATCTGAATTTCGTCCTATTTCTATTTTACCTTTTCTTTCAAAAGTCCTTGAACGTCTGATCCATACCCAACTTAATGATTTCCTTTCTAGTAACAACCTCCTAAATCCTCTCCAGTCTGGATTTCGTTCTGGCCATAGTACCACCACCACCCTGACTCATATTACGGATGACATCAGATCGGGCATGGAGCAAGGTCAGCTGACAGTCTTAGCACTGCTAGACTTCAGCAACGCCTTCAACTCTGTCGATTTTGATGTGTTGCTTAGTGTACTAGGTTCTCTTAACATATCTCCATTGGCAATTGATTGGTTTCGTAGTTACCTGTTTGGACGCCGGCAGCGCATCTGTGTCGAGAAAAGTTTTTCCTCCTGGTGCTCCATATCTGCTGGCGTTCCACAGGGCGGCGTGTTATCTCCTTTACTTTTTGCAGTTTTTATAAATTCCATAACCAATCATCTTTGTTCCTCCTACCACCTCTACGCAGATGATCTCCAAATTTACTCCCAGGCGCCCTTGGATAAGATGGCTGACGCTATTGCAATTATAAACTCCGATATTCAACAGATTTGTGACTGGAGCAAGACTTATGGATTGATGGTTAATCCATCTAAAACCCAAATCATCGTAGTCGGCAGCCCCAAGATGATTTCTAAAATAAATTGGGATATACTACCACCCGTCACCTGTTATGGCACCATTATACCATATAGTGACACTGTCAAGAATTTAGGCCTAATTCTTGATAGATCACTCACTTGGGGTCCGCAGCTTCGTG
Source organism: Deilephila elpenor (assembly GCA_949752805.1). Taxonomy (NCBI): domain Eukaryota; kingdom Metazoa; phylum Arthropoda; class Insecta; order Lepidoptera; family Sphingidae; genus Deilephila; species Deilephila elpenor. The sequence continues at coordinate 14,625,620 of OX457103.1, read as the reverse complement.
AGCTTAGTCGGAAGCTGTTTGCCTCGGCAAGGTCCCTGCGAAGGTTGAGCAATCTTCTACCCATCACAACGAAGATTTCACTTGCACAAACTCTCCTTCTCCCCATCCTTGATTATGCCGATGTCAGCTATCTAGATCTCACCGAGGACCAACTTAATAAGCTTGAGCGTCTCCAAAACTTTTGTATCAGATTCATATTTGGTCTCCGCAAATATGACCATGTTTCTGAATTTCGTGCTAAGCTCAAGTGGTTACCCATCCGGTTTCGTCGGAATACTCATATTCTCTCACTTCTGTACAATATTTTGTATAATCCTCTCACGCCCTCTTATCTTAAAGATCGATTCATCTTTCTCCATGATTCACATTCGAGATCTTTGAGGTCGTCGGAGAACCTGAAATTGAGAATGCCTATGCACTCCACAGTATTCATGGACAAATCCTTTACTGTCCAAGCTGTCCGACTGTGGAACTCACTTCCAGTTGAGGTAAGACGGGCACGAACACTGCCATCATTTAAAAAAATGATCAAGAGTTATTTCCTCTCTCAACAAGATTGTCGCTGAGTACTATTCCTTTAATGAATGTTAGGATAAGTATATAATATGTTTACGTATATGTATGTATTGTATGTATTGTATGTTTGTATGTATGTATGTATGTATGTATTGTAAGTATGTGTGTATTCATATATTTTTACATGTGTTTATGTTTATATTTATATATATTTAGAGTAATACATTATTATTATTTATTTTACGCTTTAGACTGCCCTTTCTTTCTCCTATTTATATATCCATCCCATGGTTGCCTGTGTAGCCAACAGTCCATACAAGCCATACACACCACACGCACATACACACATACCATACAAACACCATACACTTGCCATTCAGACTCGTTACACTCACACATGTAATTTACACAGTTATTATAACATAAGAAACAGCTGTGATGTACCGCTGGTTCGGATCGAACCGTCAGCCGGCTAACGGGATTTAGGCCCCGCCTACCGACGGCGCTCGCGCCAGCCGCGCCACCAGTCGCAATCTGTACTCGACGCGGACCGCTTGTTGCTTTTCTCTGTGCTTTGGCTTGTGACATTTACGCTTTGTAACCTTATAAACTGTAAAATATAAATAGCTATACCTAGTGTGCTGTTTCCTTGAAGACGCTACCCGAACCATACCTAAACTGGTGACCCCGAGTCGAACACCTATACCATGCTGAGTGACGACAGTGACGGCCCGCGTGGTGACGTGCGCAGAGGTCAAAAGGACGAACTTGGACGTGGCAATATCGGTGCACCGACATCAGAAATTTATAAGGTTGGAATTCGTGTCCCACCGTTTTATCCCGATGACCCGGATATTTGGTTCGCTCAACTGGAAGCCCAGTTCGCTTTAGCGAACGTTACAAGCGATACCACCAAATTTTATTACGTCATCGGTCACATTGAGAACCAATACGCCAAAGACATCAAGGACATAATTACCAAGCCGCCAGCGAAACAAAAGTACGAGACATTAAAGTCCGAGCTGATCAACAGGCTAACAGCTTCCAAGGCGTCAAAAATAAAGCAACTGTTGCATCATGAGGAACTTGGGGACCGAAAGCCCTCGCAATTTTATCGACACTTGCGAAACCTTGCTGGCCCAGAATTTCCAGACGAATATCTTCAGTCCATTTGGCTTAGCCGTCTGCCTTTGAACATCCAGACAGTCCTAGCCGCTCACGCGTCTACACCGTTGGAGATCCAGGCGGATGTTGCTGACAGGATTACCGAAATCGTCCTACCCTCACCACAAATTCATGCAGCAACCGCGACGCCGGTTCGGGACGACACATTGGTGGCGGAATTGGCGGAACTGCGGAAGGAGATTTCGGAGCTGAAACTGGAGTTGGGCAACAGGAGGAGCCGTTCCCGCAATCGACAATCGACCAGAAATAGATCCAGAACCCGTTCCCAAGCTAGTTATAAGAAGTTTCCGGTGTGTTTTTACCACTCAAAATATGGGAACAAGGCCCATAAATGCGTTCGCCCCTGCGATTTTCGGGCGGAAAACCCCAAGGGCGGTCGGTAATGGCGACTGACGATTGCCCCAACAGCACTGGTCGCCTGTTCGTGACGGATCGGAGGACGAAGACGCAGTACTTAATCGACACAGGCAGCGATTTATGTGTTTTCCCCCGGTCCCTGCTGCGTGGAGCCCGCCATCCGGTGAACTATCAACTTCGTGCGGCTAACGGTTCACCTATAGAGACGTACGGTTATGTAAGTTTAAACTTAGATCTTGGCTTACGCCGCGATTTTATATGGCGCTTTGTAGTGGCAGATGTAGTTAAGCCAATAATAGGCGTAGATTTTTTGTCCTATTTTAATTTAATTGTTGATTGTCGTAGAAAACGCTTATTAGATAGTACTACAAATATTGTATCTTCTGCTTCAATTTTTTGCATAGATGTATGTATTTCATCCGTAAAGATTACAACTGGTGACTCGTGTTATCATAAAATTCTGGAAGAGTTTCCAGAAATCACGAAACCAGCTGGTACATTGCGCACTACACTACACAACACCACGCACCACATAAGAACGACACCAGGCCCTCCGGTATCATGCCAACCTAGGCGCTTAGCGCCAGATAAACTTAAAATAGCCCAGCAGGAATTCCAGGCCATGTTGGCCAATGGTACCGCTAGGCCATCTGAAAGTCCCTGGTCCTCAGCACTCCATTTAGCGCCTAATAAAAATAATGGTTGGCGTCCCTGCGGGGATTATCGCCGACTTAACGCCCGGACTATACCCGACAGGTATCCGATTAAACATATCCACGATTTTGCACATAGCATTGCTGGTTGCAAAATTTTCAGCACAATCGATCTCGTGAAGGCGTATAATCAGATACCGGTTAATCCCGACGACATACCGAAAACCGCGATTACGACGCCCTTCGGACTATACGAATTCCCTTTTATGACCTTTGGCCTGCGCAACGCTGGTCAAACCTTTCAGCGTTTCGTAGATGAGGTCACTAGGGGACTCGATTTTTGTTACTGCTACTTGGATGATTTTTTAATCTTCAGTAGTAACGAAGCTGAGCACAGAGAACATCTACGCAAGCTATTTTCCAGGCTGAAAGAGTATGGGATGCTAATTAATACTTCCAAATGTATTTTCGGGGCCTCACAGGTTCCATTTTTGGGTCACAACATCTCAGAGCTCGGCACAAAACCGCTTGAGGCGAAAGTGCAAGCAATTAAGGATTTCCCAGTCCCAAAAGATATTCGCCAATTGCGAAGATTTTTGGGGATGGTTAATTTTTATCGCCGTTTTCTACCGAAAGCTGCTCATACCCAAGCTCCATTACATGCCTTATTAACAGGCACGGCGAAGGGATCTCAAGCAATCACTTTAGCGGAGGATTCCCTAAAAGCTTTCCTGGATTGCAAGGAAAGCCTGGCTAACGCCGTACTATTGGGACATCCAGACTTCCAAGCCAAACTCTCTCTGGTAACCGATGCGTCGGATGCGGCCATCGGAGCAGTCCTACAGCAACTTACCAGTAAGGGATGGCAACCCTTAGGTTTTTTCTCCAGGAAGCTCACACCAACTCACCAAAAATACTCGGCTTACGACCGGGAATTATTGTCGATATACGAAGCCATAAAATATTTTAGGCATATGTTGGAAGCCAGACATTTTTATATCTATACTGACCATAAACCTATAACTTTTGCGTTCAATGAACACAAAAAAAATTGTTCACCAAGGCAGTATAGATACTTAGATTTTATATCACAATTTACCACCGATATAAGACACATCTCGGGCAAAGAGAATACCGTTGCCGATGCCTTATCTCGGGTGGACGAATTACAAGCCCCAGTTAATCTGGATGTCTTAGCAGAGCTTCAATCGACAGACTCAGAGTTGTCGAAATTACTCTCTGAGAATTCATCTCTGAGACTTGAGAAATTACAAGTACCTGGGAATCACAATTACATGTACTGCGACACAAGTACAATGACTCCCAGGCCATTTGTCCCTAAGTCCCTAAGGAGACAAGTTTTTGACTCCTTACATTCGCTGAGTCATCCCGGTGTCAGCGCAACAGCTAAATTAATAGCTGAACGTTTCGTTTGGCCGGGAATAAAAAAAGATTGCCGTACCTGGGCACAAGCCTGTACGTCGTGTCAGCGTGCAAAAGTAAGTCGTCACGTGTCCTCACCTTTAGGCACTTACAACTTACCACGAACACGCTTTAGCCACATCCACATCGATATTGTGGGCCCACTACCTTTATCGGAAGGCAACCGTTATTGCTTAACGGCAATTGACCGCTTTACGCGTTGGACGGAGGTCATCCCGATGGTTGACATTACCGCAGAAACGACGGCAAAGTCGTTAATATCCGGATGGATATCCCGTTTTGGATGCCCGCAATCCATTACAACAGACAGAGGCCGTCAATTCGAGTCCGCTCTGTTCAGCTACCTCTCAAAGATAGCTGGATTCGAGCACAAAAAAACGACAGCCTACCATCCGTCGTGTAATGGATTGATAGAACGCTTTCACCGCCAACTAAAAGCGTCCATTGTCTGTCACGCTCATCCGAGGTGGACTGAGTCCTTGCCCTGGGTGCTTCTGGGAATAAGAAGCGCATTTAGGGAGGATTTACAGGCGTCTCCGGCCGAACTTGTTTACGGGGAACCTCTGCGTCTTCCGGGAGAATTCTTTCACCCCAGTGAAGGCGGCACGACAGACATCGCGGATTTCACTGCACGACTTCGCTCATTTGCACGAAATTTACAGCCAGTTCCAACTTCTTGGCATAGCAAAGGCAAAATATTTGTTTTTAAAGAGCTCAAAACAACCACTCATGTATTCCTACGCGATGACACCTTACGCGGTTCGCTACAGCCTGCCTACACTGGTCCACATAAAGTTTTATCTCGCAACGACAAAGTTTTTAAAATTCTAATTAGAGGCAAAGAAGTCAATGTCTCAATAGATCGTTTAAAACCCGCTTATTTATTAACAGATGGCAATAACAAATACCCTAATGACCCCGCTCCTAATGATCCTAACGATAATTACAAAGATAAAAAAAATTATCACACTCGATCCGGTCGCCACGTCAAGTTTCCCGACTTCTATTGCCCTTGACCGTCTCTGGAGGGGGGTGATGTAGCCAACAGTCCATACAAGCCATACACACCACACGCACATACACACATACCATACAAACACCATACACTTGCCATTCAGACTCGTTACACTCACACATGTAATTTACACAGTTATTATAACATAAGAAACAGCTGTGATGTACCGCTGGTTCGGATCGAACCGTCAGCCGGCTAACGGGATTTAGGCCCCGCCTACCGACGGCGCTCGCGCCAGCCGCGCCACCAGTCGCAATCTGTACTCGACGCGGACCGCTTGTTGCTTTTCTCTGTGCTTTGGCTTGTGACATTTACGCTTTGTAACCTTATAAACTGTAAAATATAAATAGCTATACCTAGTGTGCTGTTTCCTTGAAGACGCTACCCGAACCATACCTAAACCTGTAAGAAATTACCTAGTGTGATAAGGCCGCCACTTGTACTATTATTTGTATTGTATAAGTTTGCATTTGTATATGTCCATTTAGTGCAAAAAAGTATTAAATAAATAAATAAATAAATATAATCTATCTATACATATAATAAAAATGTAAATGGTCGATGTCTGTACATGGAAGATATTTAAGAAATTTCAACGCGGGGGGTCTTTATAACAGCAACAGAATCCAAAACAATTTTTTTTAGAATTTTTGTTTGTCTGTCTGTCTGTCTGTCTGTCTGTCTGTCTGTCTGTCTGTCTGTATGTTTGCTTGCGCATCACGCAAAAACTACTGCACCAAATGAGATGCGGTTTTCACAGTTGTATTGCTGTAAGTTCAACTTAAAAACTGGTATATGTTGCATTTACATACAGGGTGTTTCTTTTTGTTAGCTTGCACATTACTAAAAACTACTGCACCAAATGAAATGCGGTTTTCACAGTTGTATTGCTGTGGGTTCAACTTAAAAACTGGTATATGTTGCATTTACATACAGGGTGTTTCTTTTTGTTAGCTTGCACATTACTAAAAACTACTGCACCAAATGAAATGCGGTTTTCACCGTTATATTGTTGCAGGCTCGAATTAATATTTGGTATATGTTTCATTTATATACAGGTGGTAACTTTTTATTATATCCATAGAAAATACAGGGAAATTGATTTAGAAACCTCTGGTAATATTAAACTGTTGTCTGCTGCAATTGTTAAGTTAATTTGACGTTGGTAGAATTATATACAGGTTGTTTCTTTTTTATTAATACATAGTAAACGCAATGAGACTAGATCTTTGGGTTATGCAGTGAAAACCACCCTCCGAACCGGGTGGTAGTTAAAAAAATTACTAAATTTATATTATGTATAACATTTTATGGATTCAATAAATTACTTTCATTTCTTTCATCATAAAAAAAACTTTATTTCCTTAAATCGACACTTTTCTTTAGTTTGCCGTATACCATTACTTTTCAGAATTCGATCCTTATTAGTGACACTATTGAATGGTGTAATAATAAAGGTTTGTTTTATTTCAAAATTAACGGGTTCGAATTCTAGCTAGGAATATGTTTTTTTCAAAAATTCAAAATTACAAATAAAGTTAATCACGCAGACAAAGTTTGCGGGCAGAAGCTAGTTTATAATATTTATTAAGAAAATCAAATTGTTATGCAATTATATTTTGTGGATATATGTTAAGTTTTTTTTAACCATGATTGTAACTTTCAGGGAAATTGAGACATGATGACCAATCAAATGACGCTGACGCAGGATTTGCTACTGTCGAAGAATCCGCTGTGGGCAAGAAAAATATTGACAGAGGTGAGTGAAAGAAAAGAGCGATCGCACTATAAGCACATGGTTAGACGCTGGCAGTGAAACAAGAGGCTGCAGGTTCGATTCCCACTCCAAGACAAATGAATGTGTCGGTCACCGGCATTTCTTTCGGATCTGGGTGTTTGTAGGTCTAAAAAATCTATCATATTTTCTGAAAACCTCGACACAAGAATTGATCACCAGGACTGTTTGTTGTGACTGTTAGCTGTATTAATTTATTTTTATCCCTACAGTATGGTCTGACGACGATCTAGTAGCCCAAGCGCTTCTATTCTTACTCGCTGGCTTCGACACTGTGTCCATCGCGATGTCTTTCATTCTCCACGAGGTGGCAATTAACCCTGACGTCCAAGAGAAACTGTACCAGGAAATCAAAGACAATGAGGTTAAGAACGGAGGGAAATTTGACTACAACTCAATTCAGAAATTGGAGTACCTTGATAAGGTGGTGTCAGGTAAGCAAGATTTTTGAAAAACACGTTTTTGTATTGCATTAGATTTTTTGGATTAGTAAAGAGTTTGCCAGATAGAGCAAATTGTACGTTACACGATTAAATTTTGATACATGCTTTCTGGATATCGTGGGAATATTTTTAACCATGGTTGGAATCATATCAACGATTGTCATATACCAAGAATTAGCCAAGCGAATTCAACACGTTGTTATGAAATATTAGATTCGATTGCCTAAAACTAATAAGTTTTTACAGAAGTACTAAGGCTGTGGCCGCCAGTGTTAGCATTGGACAGGCTCTGCGTGAAGGATTACAACATGGGAAAGCCGAACGATAAGGCCAAAAAAGAATTTATCGTAAGTACTGCTTCAAGTCATCTAGCCAACACATGACATTTTTATACTGGTATAACAGTCACTACAATACACCTGAAGGAAACGCAGTGTAGATCAGAGTATCCACAGCCGTGAGATGGCTAACTGTCGCCGGTCCGTACGATTATGCTTAAATACATACATAATACATAATCGTCACGCCTGTGTCCCGTAGGAGTAGGCAGAGATGGATCGCCATCCATAGTCTGTGCCTACCAGAGTGGCGCTAAAAGTGGTGTGTGAACGAAGTGGCGACTTTGCTTGATCCTGACATATTAGTTTCTTTCATCAATTTTCATGCATTGCAATGCTCTTCATGCATTTTCGTCGATTCAGTGCACTTTTAACACTTGTTGAGGGTATCACCGATTTGGACCCCCTCCGACTCTTCTATTTACACTATGCTTGAATGTAGCGATCACGTGCTTAAATGCTTAATTTAGGTATATCGATAACAAATTTTTGATATTTCAGCTTCGCAAAGGTACCCTCGTTTCTTTACCAATGTGGACCATCCACAGAGATCCCAAAATATACCCAAACCCCCTCAAGTTTGATCCCGAGCGCTTCTCAGAGGAAAATAAACACAAAATCAATCCGTTTACTTACATGCCCTTTGGCTTGGGACCTAGGAACTGCATTGGTAAGTAAAATATAACAAATGTTGATGGATTGAATAATATTTATAAGCTTAAAGTACGCTATAGAATAACTACAATCCTCAGGATCACGGTTTGCGCTCTGCGAAGTGAAGATCATGGCTTACCAGTTACTGCAGCATATGGAGCTGTCTCCGAGTGAGAAGACCTGCATCCCTGGCAGGCTAAGCAGAGACAACTTCAACACCAGAATGCATGGGGGACACTGGGTCAGGATGAGGGCCAGGGATTGACTGCATTAAGGGTCAGGATGTGAAAGGAGTATAACTTGCTGTTATATAGTCTAATAATAAATGACTTGTTATCTTTATGTGCATTTTATTTCAAGATCTTTGTTTTGTTTCCTTCCAGGCATACACCATTGACTTTTTGAGTTAGTTGAAGAATGTTGCTTCAAGGCCAATGTTGTGTACATTGGCTCCTGACCTTATGAAATCACGTATTGTGTATTCTTATTTAACTAGTGCTTTCTGCAACAGTAGAAAGTATTGCAAGGAAACGCGCATGTTTCAGAGTTTGCCACAAGTATTTAGAAAGAATTGAAATCTTCCAACCGCAATGGAATAACTTAGTCGATCATAGAAATCATAAAATCATAAATCGAATTTTCACGCCGAAATTACAGCTGATGTTTTGAGTAATACTCTACTTTAATACTGTTTACATTAAAATTATATAGAATTCTCCTTTTATATCATCACTCCAAAGTGGATGATTGTTCAATAAAGCCATATAAACTCCATGGTACTTCAAAGCAGTACTCATCCTATATAATATGTAAGTTTCCTTAATCGAATATCATCAAGAAAACAAATTGTTCTAAGGAAAAACATTTCATGAAATTGCGGCGGGTTTAGGGGCCGCCCGCAAATAGGAGTAGGTAGAAAATAAACACTCAGGGTAATTACGTGGTTCAGGCTTTAATAATTCGCATCACCGTCTTACACTCGGTACTGTTGCTGGTGGTATGCAACAAGAGTCATTGGCCTTCTGTGGACACTGATCCGGGTCTTCTGCACGTGGCGGTTCCCGACGACAGCTCGCCGGCAAAGTTGGCTGCCACGTGGCCGGTAGTGGTGAGCAGATCAGCGGCTCGGTGCAGGTGCGGTCGCAGTGAAGCCAGTGCACGAAGTCAGCACTCCGTGCCGTAAGCAGGAAGAGAGAAGGTAGCAGAAAAAGATGAAGTAGATGAAGATAAAGCAGATGAAGCAGATGAAGATGAAGGAGATGAACCTGAAATCAGCGTCCAAGAATTCGGAATGCAAACTAGGTTTACATTCCGTGGCAGCGACTCGTGGTAGTTCACAAGCCGGCGGCAGAATAAGCTGCGAAGCAAGCGGTTAAGCGGTTAGCACTTTTAACACTCACCCCAGCGGGTACACAACACGCGTGGTAGCACGCAGTTTATTATGAGAAAGAGGACGCGAGCGAGGTTACACGCGTATTTATGCGTGCGATGACAGTTCGCACGTATTAGCTGTCAGAATTGAATCGACCAATCAGCGCAATGGAGGCGTTGATTGGCATAGACAATATGATTATTGAGCCATAGACCGCAACTATTCCGGGTGACATTCTACAACGTCACAAAATCAACCTAAATGTCTGTTACTGGAAATAGCGGGTTAAAGTCAATGCACTTCAGACGTAACCAAGAACTTGGTTGTAAAACTACTGTCGCTCTCAAACGTGTTGTTGGTAATAAGTAAATGTAATAAGATATTGACGATAAAATGGCTGTATTGCGCTTCCATCGAACCTATTAATAATTATATTACTAATTACTTTATTACTGTATCAGCTCTTATACGTCCCACTGCAGGGCACGAGTCTCCTCTACAATAGAGGGTACGATTGAGAGGGGTTAGGGCATAATATAGTCCAGTGTCCACCACGCTGGCCTAGTGCGGGTTGGTGGACTTTACATTCCATAGATGTTTTTACAAATCGCTATGATGTGTAGGTTTCCTCACGATGTTTTTCTTCACCGTTATAATGAAATTAAATTAAAATAATTTATTGAATCCATTAAAATGTTCAACATTGTTTAGGTTCAGACATTTTTTGAACTTTCACCCGGTTCGGAAAGCGGTTTTCACTAGAGAAGAACGGGCAAGAAACTCTAGTGTTGCTCTTTTCAAAACCAGTTTACAATGTAGTGATTATTACAAAAATTACAAGTTGGTTTAAATCAGAGCAGTTCATTAATAACTTGTTATGATTTGCAAGTAGGATATATTTGAATACGAATAAGTTTACTTTATATTTAATATGGCTGAGAGAAACGAAACGAAGTAACCTATAACGAAGAATCAGTATACTCTGTTTTGCCAACGCAATAAATAATTATAAAAGCGTTAAGTAATCTATTTATCAATTACAAAGTAAGCAAATCGGACAGACCAGTCCACACAAGCAGCACCCGATCACGAGTATGACGCATGTGCCAGCCATCGGCCTCCTCAACCATGCTACAGGGAAGTGACCGACCCGGCACACGACGCTACCGCAAGCACAGACTTTTAAGCGAGCATGACTTATCCAATCGCTTACAAAGCAAAAGAAAATAGTTTAAGTTACTTAATATAAATGAAATTATACAGAGCACACTAATACCTCCGCTCCAAGCTACTATATATTTAATAACTTTTATACTATTAACTATACCATTCCCAAGCCTTATTATCATCTTAGATGTATTCTGAAATTTTATAATAAGCTTTATTGCATAATTTTTGCTTGATAGTAGCTTTGAATTTTTCAATACTTAAGGCTTTAATATGAGTGGGAACTTTGTTATAAAAGTGTATACAGTAACCCTTAAAAGACTTGCTGATTCTGTGGAGTCTGGTCTTATGAGTAGCTAAATTGTTTTTATTTCTAGTATTTTTATTGTGAATATCGCTAATCTTTCTAAAGTTTTCTTAATTTTTATAGACATACATTAAATTTTCAAAAATATATTGTGATGCCACTGTCATTATATTTATTTCTTTAAAATTTTTCTCTAAGAGAATATCTGGACCCTAGCGAATAAATTGATCTTATAGCTCGCTTTTGGAGAACAAAGATGGTATTTATGTCAGCAGCAACACCCCACAGTAAAATTCCATAACTCATCAGACTATGAAAGTAGGCAAAATATACCAATCGAGCTGTATCAATATCAGTCAATTGACGTATCTTACCCACCGCGTAGACTGCGGCGCTCAGCTTTTTAGCTAAAGCGACTATATGAGGACCCCATTGAAGTTTGGGATCTAATGTGATTCCCAAGAACTTAGTTGTATCCACAAGGCTCAACTCATCCCCATTCAAAAGAATGTTAGCGTTAACTTTTTTGACATTAGGAGTCACAAACCGTACACATTTAGTTTTCTGACTATTTAGTAACAAGTTGTTAACGCTAAACCAATGTACGATTTTTGTGAGGGTGTGGTTTACATCGTCAATAATGGGTTCATGTCGATTCAGTTTAAATAATAAAGAAGTATCATCTGCAAACAACACGACCTCACAGTTGTCCCTTATAAAAAAAGGTAAGTCATTAATGTAGATTAAAAAGAGGAAGGGTCCAAGAATCGAGCCCTGCGGAACTCCCATAGTAACAACAGACCCAGGAGATCTTTTTCCGATGACATCTACGCTTTGGACCCTATTACTTAAATACGACTTGCATAAATCAAGCGCAACGCCATTTACTCCGTAGTGGCTTAATTTCCTGATAAGAATTTCATGGTGAACACAATCGAATGCTTTGGATAAATCACAGAACACACCTAAAGCGTCCTGTGAATTCTCCCAAGCATCAAATATGTTATGTATAAGGTCCACACCAGCATCAGTAGTGGAGCGACCCCGAGTGAAACCAAATTGTTTACCATGAAGTATTTTATTTTTTGAAAAATAAATTTGAATTTGATGAAGCATCAGTTTTTCAAATATTTTGCTTAATGAAGGTAGTACTGAGATAGTACAGATGACCCCTCCAACTATAGCCAGTTGGAGGGGTCATCTGTACTACCAGATTTAAAAAGAGGTATAATTATACTTAACTTCATTTTATTAGGAAATATACCACTGTTTATACAAGCATTAAAAATTACAGCTAACTGGGGAGCTAAGACTGGTATTGCAGCATTTAATATTTTTGTTGAGATTCCCTAAAGGTCACATGTATTTTTAATATTAATTAACTTAAATATTTTTATAATATCCACACTGTCAACGCAATGGAACGCAAATGAATCTCTACCACCAGGTACACTTTCTTCCAGTAATTTTTCTGCTATGCAAGGAGATGAATTTAAACTTTTTGTTATGGAAACTGGTACATCTGAGAAAAAGTTCTCGAAAGCTCTAGCTACTTCAAAATCAGATTTAAAGATATGATTATTTATATTAAGGCTAAAGTCTGTGTCACGAGGTTTAGCTTTACCAGTTTCTTTCCTAATCGCACTCCAAGTCATTTTAATTTTATTTTTGGAGTTTTTTTATTTTAGTGCTCAAAAATAGTGACTTTGCTTTCAAACAAACTTGTTTAAATATTTTCGAGTAATTTTTGACATACAATTTAAATTTCTCACTATGATTATATGTTCTTTTATGGTATAGATCATATAATTTATCTCTACTTCTATGTATGCCTATAGTAGCCCAACCGTTGAAGCATGTTTTCTTGCCAGCTGAAATGGACCTGGTTGCAAAACTTTGACTTGTATTCCTCACAAAATATGTTAAATACACAATTATATAATTCATTAGGGTCATTACCCTTTATAATTGTGGTAAATTTTTCGGATATTTTTGTTTTAAACTTTTCTAACCGGGTCTTTGTTACCGGAACAACAATAAGTTTTTCGAGAGATTGCTTCTGGAACTCACTGCTAAATGTGACAAGTTGTCCACAATGATCAGAGTCTAGTTTATTAATAATGTTATTAATGTTTATTAATTACTATTAATTGGCACTATATCCGTGAACACATTATCTATGCAGGTAGCACTGATATTAGTTATTCTAGTCGGCTCTGAAAAAGGTTAAATAAATCAAATGATAAAAAGAGATTTTTTAACTTTACAGTCATTAAAGTGTTTTCTAGTAAATTAATATTAAAGTCACCACACACCAGCAATATTTTATTGGATTTACTCAATTTCCTCAATGCATCTTCCATTATTGTCTCGAAACTATCGTATGATGAAGAGGGCGGTCTGTATACACTTACAATGATGAACTGCTCCGACTCTATACATGATATTTCTATGGTTTGCTCCACAGAGAGGCTCACTATATCCTTTCGTTCTTTGTATTTAATATTCTTATTAATTAGTATTAGTGATCCACCATGTATTGCACTTTTCCTACAAAAGTTGCTACCAACTATATGATTTTTAAAATTGAACATGAGTTGTTCAGTTCTCAGCCAATGTTCTGTAATGCAAAGTATATCAATTTCCTGACAACTCATGAACAATTCCATTTGCAATTCACCCATGACACAAGACTCGATCTTAGTGTGAGGTCAGGACTATGTATGTGACTGTTGGGTGTATTTATTTATTTATTTTAAGCCACATAGATCATACCTCATATTTTTTTTGTATAGTAAACATATGTAACATACATACATCAGATAAAAGTTTGATTTTTGCATTTCCTTACGAACCATTGTCAATATATTGTAAAATGTTTATTTCCCAAGGTTCGTAGGAAGATACGAGTTCATGACCCCGATGATGATCGTCCGTGACGTGGAACTGATAAAGAAGATCACATTTAAAGACTTTGAGCATTTTCTCGATCACCGCTCAATCATGGACGAAAACCTAGACCCCCTTTTTGGAAGAAATCTGTTTTCTTTGAAAGGTAAGAAGTGAATATTCAGTCCTGTTTTCAGAACACAAAGTCTATTTTCTAAGAGTTTTCCTATTAAATATTCATTAAATGCTGTTTCAATTTCAATTACAATAAATACACTAAAAAGAAGCAATTTTCCTTCAAATATATTTTTATCTCGTCCAGGTCAGGAATGGAAGGACATGCGCTCAACCCTCAGTCCAGCGTTCACCAGCTCCAAGATGAAGCTGATGGTGCCATTCATGGTGGAGGTCGGAGAGCAGATCATAGTAGCGCTCAAGAAAAAGATTGCTGATGCTGGAGGTAAGCAAAATCTTAGCCGGCTTATTAGGTAATTGATCACATTAATTGGTTTTTGTAATAAAATATGCACAGTAATATATTGACCGTTACAATTGCTCTCTTATGATGGCCCAGTGGAAGATTTTTTATGCTTAAAGATGAATGGACTACACTACCGCTGGTGGTAATTTTAATGCTATCCACATTAAATTTTCATCGACGGGAAATAACCATCTCTAGCCAGTCGACACATTTTAGTCTGCCTGGTGGAAGATTCATTTAATACGACTCCTTGGGGCATTTATTATTATATTGCTTCTCCAGTTGACTACATAGATGTAGACTGCAAGGACCTGACGACTCGCTAGCGCTACGCCAATGACGTCATTGCATCTTGCGCCTTCGGACTCAAAGTCGACTCCATGACTGAAGAGCAAAATCAATTCTATCAAATGGGCAAAACTGCTGCTACATTCAACTACAAACAGATGCTGAAGTTCTTCGGTTTTGTTTCGTTTTCTAAAATAATGAAGGTGAGAAATTCATTTTGTATTTATTTTACAATAGTAGAGATGGTCCAGTATATAATATTAAAAGTAAATTCGTTGGATGCAAGCCGTTACCAACTAGCGTCTATAGAAATCTTTGGAGTATTCATAAGCATTGTCTCACAACTTATCTTCTGCAATGAACGTTCAATGGCTGAGGTTGATAATGAATGAGCCCGCAACCAGATATTGTCAAGCTTAATTATACTGACGGATTTGAAGTAGATGTTATGATTAAAGCGACAGTTAGTGATCGTTTTCAATAGTTTTAAATTATAATAACACAAACAAGGTTACATAACGTGTATTTTTAATGTTTGACGTTTGATTAATCATACAAACCTGATGTTGTAGTGATAAAAAAGGCCGCAAGTTTTAAAAAAGAAACATATAACATTTCCTTAATACTAGTTATACTTTAGTTTTGTGTGTAACATCGTGTAGAAAGGCCAACTAAACATTTTAAATTATTATCAAAAAGTTATTGACCTAGCGTTGAAATATCTTAAACAAATGTAATATGTCAAAGGTTAACTCTAATTCAGGCATTTGTATAATAATTAGATTTGTGCGTACAGGTAATGTTACAGACAATTTAAACATTAAAGCTAATACAATATTACATTTTGTTTATTTATGGCAAACGTAATCGCAAAGTGTTTGTCCTACTCATGTTTGTTTTACAGAGGCTTTGGAAATGACTCATAAGTTACAAGCTATTGTACTGATTTGCGATAACCAATTGCAAATATTTACGTTCACATGTCTTGTAGTTGATAAAATATTTGACGTGTTGCCCGTTAAGCAATCACATTCATATTATCATATCCTAAGAATTATTTTTACAAATCATTATTGTTTCATCTATAATCTGTTTACTACCGAATCGATACCAGACAGTTCCTGCTAATTCTGTCTGCCATCGAAACTATTTACTTAGCAGGTTTGATAGATGTTTTAACTTAAAATTTCTGTATTAATCTACATATCATCATCAACATCATCTTTAATCTCTGGAATTCTACTGCTAACTATAGGCCCCTCCCGAGGATCTTTTCATCGACGTATAACTAGTGACTCCTTATAACCTTTATTATGTTATCTGCCCATTTAAAAACGCACATCTAATTTCACAATATTTTTTTATTAACATTGTAAAATTAAATAAGATAAAAACTATTAACTTCTTATCGTAATTAACGTGTCTTTGTGTTTTGCTTGTTTTGTCAAGTAATGTTAATTATTAGCCGTAACCAACATCTTCTCTTAGATAAATTTTGTCGTATCTACTTGTGAAACTTTTAATTGGGCGTACCTTATTATCTTGTTTCAAACTATGTCTGTTCTTGCGATTAGTTTATTAATAAAATTCCTACCTTAAAATATACCTTTTATTTGAACAGGCATTGAAAATAACGCTCTTCACAGAAGATTTGAAAATATTCTTCAGGCAACTCGTGACAAGTAAAATGAAGGAGAGAGAGATTAGGAATATTATTAGGCCTGACATGATAAACATTCTCGTGGAAGCTAAAAAAGGTAGGTTGAACTATGAATATTATACACAAACAAATCACGAGAGTAACCATATTATTGAGCTATGTCTAATTTTTATATTTGATTTACTCAATGTGGTAAACATAATAAATTATTCAAAAATAAATAATTTATTGGAACCATATACTGCAAAGCATGTGTAACACAAAATTATAAAAGAATTGATACCCCTTAAGGCAGAATGAATGACAATTAATATTTTTCTACAGGAAAAATTACTCATGAAGAAAAAACAACGCAAGACGTCGATGCCGGATTCGCAACTGTGGAAGAATCTGTTATCGGCAGGAAAGAAGTTAACCGAGGTAAAACTAAATTAAACTTACCTTTAATTTTAGTATGATACTTGACATTATTCTTCATATTATGTTATTTGAAATTAAAATATGGACTCTCCGTAAACATTCTGGATACTAGAAATTATTTTCAAAATATATATATTTTTTTTCTTTTAGAATGGTCTGACGACGACCTGATAGCTCAAGCGATCCTGTTCTTCATCGCTGGATTTGAGACCGTCTCCTCAGCGATGTCGTTTCTTCTCTACGAGATCGCAGTAAACCCTGACGTCCAGGAGAGACTGTACCAGGAGATCAAGGAGAACGAAGCCAAGAACGGAGGGAAATTCGACTACAACTCGATTCAGAACATGGTTTACATGGACATGGTGGTGTCAGGTGAGAAAATGTACTTTCAATTTTACAAATTTGTAAGGCTTAAACACTACGATACTATTACAATACAAAGATACCTTAAAATATTTTGTTCTAGAGTAGTTTCTATTATGGTCACCACTACGTCAATCAGTATAGCAATAAATCAGATTAGTGCAAGAGAATCTTGACACGAGGTTCTTAAATTATTTCGTTTACAGAGGTGCTAAGGCTGTGGCCACCAGCGATTGCTCTGGACAGAGTCTGCATTAAAGACTACAACATGGGAAAACCTAATGACAAAGCCGAAAACGACTATATTGTAAGTTAACTACAAGCAAACCAATTGTACTTTAATTGACTCTTGTAGTACTTATGACACTATTCTTTCAGCTTCGCAAAGGCACAGGACTTGGCATTCCAGTATGGGCCATCCACAGAGATCCCGAGTTCTTCCCAAACCCAAACAAGTTCGATCCTGAACGCTTCTCCGATGAAAATAAACACAACATCAAATCATTTACGTACGTGCCCTTCGGCTTGGGACCCAGGAACTGCATTGGTAAGAAACACAAATACGAATCCTTCTTATACATATTTAGATCTGGCATTGTTGTAACCTAATCTCTTTTATCTGTTTCTCACGGAATGGGTGATTTAAGCTGTAATTAAAGCCAAATTTACAGGCGTAATAAAAATATTTTATTTTTTACATAAGGTGTGATGAGGCTAACATGATCGTGTGGATTAAAAGCCTCTAAATTAATAAAGAGAGAAAGAAAAAAATCAACAGCATCGCTGTTTGGATGGTTCTGTTTTCCTAGTGGAAGGACTTCAGTTTAATTATATGAACTTTTCATTTACACGATTATATTATGAATTAATGACATTATTTTCTTACAACTAATGATGGCACTTTATTTTATTACGTGTATTAAAACAAGTCTTCAAACATTGATTCCTACCTTTCATTTCCCAGGGTCAAGATTCGCTCTCTGTGAGGTGAAAGTGATGGCATACCAGCTTCTGCAGCATATGGAGTTGTCTCCTTGCGAAAGGACCTGCATACCAGCCAAACTGTCCAGGAGTAACTTCAACATAAGGCTCGAAGGGGGTCATTGGATCCGGTTTAGAATCAGACAGTGAAGATTTTAACACCAGTATTTTATAAAGAATGTTATACCAAGATACCTAAGAGATTTCTAATATACTATTGAAATATCAAAAAACTTGGGATGGTTACGCCTTTAATACGTTGTTTTATTGATGTTAAAATAATTGTAGTTATTTATTTTTCTTGGTTTAAGAGCTGTAAACTTCGTGTTCAAACTAAGGTTTTTATTTTTAAGGACGATAACTCGGAAAGAAGTTTAAATAAAAATACTATTATTTACATGAAAGTAGGAATAAAAACTTACGTATTTCTCTATCGCATACTCAGTGATAAAAGTCATTTTAATTATTTTTATTTCTTGATTTGTCGAGTTCTAAACGAAAACTAGTGAAGTCAGTCCAGTTTTTTAGCCACACTTTTATATTTAATTTAATTATTTTAAATTATTATAATAAGGGTTTTTATAATTGGAAGGATATGAAAATGTCATAAAATATTTAAAATATATTATTTTATCCAATGCTTTATTTCTTGTTGCCTTTTTCTTTACGACTCCTTTGTATACCTACCCAACTAATGTAAAAGTGGCTATATTGTACCTGATGGTAGGTATTTGTAACGCCGTCCAAGCAGGGTATGAGAAACTGACCATTATCGACAATTATGTGGTACAAGGATACTTAGTTTGCTGGTTCATAATACCTACAACGCAAGTACCAATTTCGCAGTTTATTGGTGCAGTAGGAATATAAATTTCAAAGCTACCTTCTATAGCGTAATGAGGTAGCTTATGTAGTAAAAACTAAATGCTCATATCATAATGATACACCCAACAGTCATACATGATGGATTAAAACGTTTTGAATAATAAATCAATTTAGCAAAACCTAATCTCACGCTTGTATCCTTGAAAAATTTGCTATTGATAAAATTAATTGTTACCACCATATAGCGTTTGTCTACAATTCGTGAATTTTAAAACAAATTCCCACAAGGTAGATTGTAAGACGTACGAATCAGGTCCAGGCCCTCATTTAGCATTGACTATGTAATTTCTGTCTCATTCTCTCGTCAGCCAGAGGAAATCCAGTTCTGGACGTAGATCAATCAATCTGGTAATCTAAGAGTACAATATACATACCTAATGTAATCTATACATATAATAAAAATGTAAATGGTCGATGTCTGTACATGGAAGATATTTAAGAAATTTCAACGCGGGGGGTCTTTATAACAGCAACAGAATCCAAAACAATTTTTTTTAGAATTTTTGTCTGTCTGTCTGTCTGTCTGTCTGTCTGTCTGTCTGTCTGTCTGTCTGTCTGTCTGTCTGTATGTTTGCTTGCGCATCACGCAAAAACTACTGCACCAAATGAGATGCGGTTTTCACAGTTGTATTACTGCAGGTTCAACTTAAAAACTGGTATATGTTGCATTTGCATACAGGGTGTTTCTTTTTGTTTGCTTGCACATCACGCAAAAACTACTGCACCGAATGAGAAGCGCTTTTCACAGTTATATTGGTGCAGGTTCAACTTGAAAAGTGGTATATGTTGCATTTACATACAGGGTGTTACTTTTTGTTTGCTTGCACATTACTCAAAAACTACCGTACGAAGTGAGATGCAGTTTTCACAGTTGTATTGGTACAGGTCCAACTTCAAAACTGGTATATATTTCATTTACATACAGGTTGTTTCTTTTATTATACCCATAGGAAATACAGAGAAATTGATTCAGAAACCTGTGGTAATATTAAACTATTGTCTGCTGATAACAAAGTCAATTTGACGTTGGTGGGATTATATACAGGTTGTTTCTTTTTTATTATTAATCCACAGTAATGTTTTTTATAACATTACCCTAAGACCTAAAGTCTTCTTGCAAATAACTAAAAATATTTCATAATTTTAAGCAGGGATGTAGCAATATTGAAAGTAAAATAATAATGCCAGCGATTTGTAATGTTAATTCAAAATAACTTTTTCGACCTATTTTGATTTAAATTCCCCGTCCCCTGCTAATTCCCTGCCCAACGCAATGAGACTTGGTCTTAGGGTTATGTAGTCAAAATCGCCTTCCGAACCGGGTGGTAGTTAAAAAAATTTACTGAATTTTATGGATTCAATAAATTATTTTCATTTCATTTCTTTCAAACAAAAACTCTATTTTCTTAAAATTAACTCTTTTCTTTAGTTTTGCCGTATACCATTGCTTTTCAGAATGTTATCCTTATTAGTGACACTATTGAATGATGTAATACTATTATCTATCTATCTATCTATATCAGCCCATATACGTCCCACTGCAGGGCACGGGCCTACTCTACAATCGAGAGAATCGATTGAGAGTGGTTAGGCCATATAGTCCACCACGCTGGCCTAGTGCGGGTTGGCGGACTTACATACCGTAGAAATTCTTTTTTTAAAATCGCTACGGTATGCAGGTTTCCTCACGATGTTTTCCTTCACCGTTAAAGTGCGTGGTGATTGACTATCAATACACACATAACTCCGAAAAGTCAGAGGTGTGCCCTGGGATTTGAACCCGCGACCACCGTGAATATGTAGGCAGCCGCGTCTGGTCCGTTACCAACAGGCCACCACGCACTTTTTTGACTACTATTATAATATGTATGAATACTATTATAATATGTATGTTTTATTTTCAAAATTTACTGGTTCGGATCCTAGCTAGGAATGTTAATTTTTCAAAAATTCAATAATCTATACATATAATAATTACAAATAAAGTTAATCACGCAGACAAAGTTTGCGGGCAGAAGCTAGTATTATATAAACACAATTGTATTCTAGTTCGTGCCACATTACTTAACGTTTCTTCAGGCAGTGTACACGATTGTTTGGTGAATTATAAAAACGTAATATAAATTTGTGTTTTGTTCACAAACGCAGATAAGGTAAGTTGTTATCGCCACTAAAATAATTGTTTTAAAAATGATAATGGAATATTTTCTGCCGCTGGCTGATTTGATTTTGAATAATCTTATCCGGTCCGTATTACGATAGTTACCCCTTTATACCCGCCTACAGTAATGAGTCGCGCTCTGTGTTCGGCCTGTCAATCTGGTTTCGAGCAAGCCGACATAATTGTTTTGACCGGTGACACAATCGTCTTTCGCGGTGGATAATCTGTTTCGATTCTACGCCAAAGAAAATTAGGTTCTTTCTCGTATATTTATTTATTTATACTCTTTATACACTTATCAAGTTATATAGATAGAAATTGGATAAAAATAAAAAATAAAATGGTGAAATCGGTGACCAATAACAAAAAAAAACAAACATAGATATCCTCATCGGTCTCGTGAATTCGGTTTATTTCTTGCTAGTATTTCGATATACAAAATCTGATGAGATGTACGAGAATTCAAGCTATCCTCTACATGAAAATAGGCTCGATTCCTACCATATCTTAGGATTAAAATAAACTCGGCCAACTGTGACTGGCATCAGTAACATTTGGAACTTCTCCTATGGCGCAGTCGTGAGCTTATTCTTTCAAACATACAATAATATATTTGTTCCAGCAATGATAGTGATAATATGGACCCTGGTGCTGGTGACAGCAGTCTGGCTGTACTTCAAGCAAGCCTACTCAGTGTTTAGCAAGTATGGGGTGAAGCAATTAACTCCATTCCCATTGGTGGGCAATATGCTGTGGATCTCTTTGAAGATGGAACACGCGTCAGAGCACTTTGAAACGATTTACAACGCATTTCCTGATGAGAGGTGAGAAAACACAATACTAGGTGGTGGATACATGGTGATTATAACAGAAAAACCATTAGACTGCGGAGGCATGAGGACTCAAAGTTGAAAGATGAAACCTTGTTGTTTTTATATTGGTACAAGAAATTTACTTCACCCGACGGTAACACATTCTAATGCTAGCCTGGTAGCTGATATACCAAATGTAGTGAAGTAATGTTTTGCGTTTCGTTTGTAGAGGGAATTTGTTGGATGCTCAATTTGCTGGTGGTATTATATTCGAATCCACCTGGATTGAGAACATCGTACCCAGGTAAGGTCACCATAGTGACCGACGAAAATATGTCGATGATCCAGGATGATCCAGTTTTATGCGGTTTTGAATAAATCGGCATAATCGTGTCGAACGATAAGAGATATTCGTATTTTTTTCTCATATTCAGTGAAGTCACTTTTCCGTGCCAGTATATTAAAAAAAACTCTCTCATTTATCCATACTCCGTTCAGCGAAACCTCGTCAACGTCGGACACTTCAGTCATAGATTCAAATGCATGTTTAATTTCAAGTGCATTCTACAATGCATAATGAGATACTCCAAACATAGCAATTGTGTGGAAAATTTCTTCTCACACTACTTATAATAAGACTGAACAAGGCGTATAACACACCATCAAAAAACTAAGTAATTACAATTATAAAAATATTTATAAGGAAGTTAATAACAATAAATAAATACACCCGACAGTCACATACATAGTCCTGACCCCACACTAAGATCGAATTTTGCTTCGCGGGTATTAGAAAGTAGGAGATACGTTTTGGTTTCACAAACAACCAGACCCAAAAACAAATACCTGTGGATCACACAAATCGAAATCGAATGGATCGAATTCGCGGCCTCGAGTTTCACAGCCGGCTTCTAACGCCATGGAGCCCGTCGAAGTAATCACACAGGAAAATATCAAATTATAATCAATCTAATGTATTGAATCAACGCATTAATTAGCACCTACTGACATCATCCATGTCGTAAACATTATTTATATTGTTATTATTACGATAAGTGTACATATGTTATGAGTATTATCAGCCCAAATACGATTTTAATATGTACAAAAATATAAACAACATGAAAAATTACGACTGTATTAAAAACAAGAAAGATTAAATATCTGTATAAATATGATTAAATATCTGTATAATAAAAACATAGGTAGAGCTTTGGGAGCTTTGCTTTTGGAGCTCATTGTTTGGGGTTCAAACAAATCCATTGTCTTTCTGCCAGTTTGACGATATCATTGAAATTATTGTTAATGTCAAGCCGTCTGCTTTTCAGTTATTACTTTAAAAACAGCGAATTAAACATAGCTTCTAGGCAATATAGTCCAGCTTAGATCAAATAAAATTTTGAAATAACTAAGAGGAGTGAGTAATCAAATGAATCTTATTAATATATCAAATAGCATTAGTGCAATAAAAACAACATGTATTATCTATGAATTCAAACTTCAAGGTAACACAAAAGTGCGTTCTAACCAATACAAACCTACGATCTAAGGAAATAAAGTTCAAATTTGTTGTTTAGGTTTGTCGGAAGGTTTGAATTTGGGCAACCAGTGGTGATGATTCGGGACATTGAGCTGTTGAAGAAGATCGCAGTGAAAGACTTCGAGCACTTCATCGACCACCGAACAATCATCAACGAAGAAGTCGATCCGCTGTTTGGGAGAAATCTGTTTTCTTTGAAAGGTTGGAAATGAAGTATTAAATTTAGTCTTAAATGTGTTTGTAAGGTGAATACATAGAAATAAGACTAATTTAGGGCATGATCTGAGTAAAATAATTAATTAACCTCAAACATTTACCTATCTCCAACCAAGCAGCAGCAACAAAAAATGTGTATTCAATTCAGATGTTGTTTGGTTTATAATATGTTGTTTAAGATTGAGTTTTTTACTTTTGTAATATTTTGTGTTAGTAATTATTTAATAGAAATTGAATCGACTGTCTCGGTGGCGTAGTTGTATTAAGGTACGGTTACAAAGCTGAGGTCTCGGGTTCGAGTCCCGGGTCGGGCAATGTGATATTGGATTTTTCTATTCATTATCAGCTCGGAGTCAGGGATTTGTGCCCGATATAGTGACAGGCTCGCCCTCTATGACATTGTGGGACGGAACATACAAGGCTAAATGTGGGTGCCCTGGTGACGCCTCAGCCTAACCCTTCTGGGATAAAGGCGTGAGTTTATGTATGTATGTATGTAGAATTTATCTATTTCAAACCCTTGAGTGCATCTGCTCTCTTTACACTGCAGAGGCAATGAGACAGTCAGAAAGCTGCTCTGTCAATAATTTTCTAACAAAGGAATCAAATCAAACAGTTTACGATTCACAATGAATGTAGACTGCGTATCAGATGTGTCAGAATAATTACAAACAACAGATCATAAGAAATTAAACGCGTTAGTTCATGTTATTGTAAAAGAGTAACATCACGTCACGTACAGAATACTGATGAACGGGGCAATCACCAGTAATGTAATGCTAGTCACATAAAAAACATCGTGATTTGCATCAAAATTACTTAGTGTTTTTGTTTTCAAAGAGTTAGACAGGTTTGCAAACTTAACGTTCTTAAGACCCTTCTATTACCAGTTTGATACCGTAAAAAAAATTAAAAACCGTGAAGAATTCCTAGTATATTCTTATCAAGACAGCTAACGACATCATTTATTTTAAACTTTTCGATAATATAACACTCAATTGACTTCTCTGTTAATCTTATTTGCTTCATTTGTCCAGGTCAGGAATGGAAGGATATGCGCTCGACTCTCAGTCCAGCATTTACCAGTTCCAAGATCAAGCTGATGGTACCTTTCATGGTGGAGGTTGGAGACCAAATGATTAAGGCTTTAAAGAAGAAAGTTGCTGATTCAGGAGGTATGATTATTTTAAATTCGCCTATTTTATTAACCAAATAAACGATATAGAAGTAACTGTAATTTGTTGAAAAATTTTATTAGAAAAATGACTACATCTTGACGTAATTATTTTATTTACGTAAAAACCTGGAGGCCTTACATTTTGTGACACTTTAATTTTCTGGTTTTATAATCAATTGAAACCTTCAAATTTTTTTTTTATTTTGTAAGTAACAAAACGAGCAACCGGTTCTCCTGATGGTAAGTGATCACCGCCACCCATGAATATCAGCAACACCATAGGGCATATCCGTGCTGTTATCGACATCTTTTCTTGTCTATATTTTATTAAGTAGTAACAGCCTAATTTCAAATATTTTTTCTACAGCTGGTTACATAGACGTGGATTGCAAGGACCTGACCACAAGGTATGCCAACGACGTGGTCGCTTCTTGCGCCTTCGGTCTTAAAGTTGACTCTATGATGGACGAAGAAAACCATTTCTATGTGATGGGAAAGGAAGCATCCAGTTTGAGCTTTAGACAAATCCTCATGGTCTTTTGCTTTTCTTCGTTCCCTAAGTTTATGAAAGTAAGTAACAAGGAACAGATTGAATAATAAATACACCCATGAGTCACAACATACAGCCTCACAAATACCCAGCCCCGACACAAATATTTGTAGATTTTGAAGAAAATTTTTGAAGCGTAAACCGAAGACGTGGCCTCTTGTTGCAATGGCTGACGTCTAACCGACAGCGACACGGAGGCTGTCGATTATAGTAAATATAGCAATCTGAAGGAGCAAGGCAAACATAATTGTATGGTATGACGCTAATATAATTTAAGATCTGTATGACAATACAGTTTAAGATGAAGGTTACTGCTATGATGACTAAGAATATTAAAAATGCATAGACCAATAAATAGTATATTAATATAATAAATAGTGTATAATGGCAGGAGTTTATTGGCTTTAGTTCGGTGCTTTAAACTTTAACATCGAATAATAATATATAATATTTTATATTTCTTAAATTACTAACATAGGTTGAATTTTTCCCTGATTATTTCTTTTCGTGTCTTGAATTGTAAAGACATGGTTCTGATGAATGCTATATAGTATAGGAAATTGAAATTTACAGACTTTTGGTATAAACCTATTCTCGAAAGCCACCCAGGGGTTCTTCAGAAACCTAGTGTTGGGAACAATGAACGACAGAGAGGAGAGAAACATTATCAGACCGGATATGATTAACATTCTCATGGAGGCTAAAAAAGGTTGGTAACGTTTTAAAAGTACATTTACTTTAAAATTTATTTTTAGGTACTTGTTTGTTCTTTTTAATACATTTAGTGAGATGAATGCGAACACACCAACAACACTCATGTATTGCCAGTTGCTCTCATCATTACCAGCCATTGTAGCCAGAGTAACTTCTGGACATATAGGGACTTATGTCTCAGGATGGCGAGCGCAGTGGATTGCTAAGCGTTGCTTTGTCATTCATGGTGTTATTTGGTATTGCTGCTGTCCATGAGCGGTCGTATCTCTTACCATCAGGCGAATGACACGCTCGTCTCGCCATTCAAGGCAATTAAAAAAATATGAGATGTGGACTGCATTGCAATTGCTTTGCCGTGCTAATATTAAAGTATTGTCTAATTGTGTGACATTACATGCCAGTTAATAAACATGGTAATAGACATTGTTGTTTCTATCTATCTATCTATCTATCTATCTATATCAGCCCATATACGTCCCACTGCAGGGCACGGGCCTACTCTACAATCGAGAGAATCGATTGAGAGTGGTTGTTGTTTCTAGTTTAAATAAAAAACCAGAGTACTTGCGTTATAATGCTAAGTACTTTATTCTGACTGAGTACAAACACGTGAGAATATTACAAGTAGATTTGAAGTAATTACAATACATTTTAAGCACATACTATCTCAAGGAGATATCGGGTAATAGACATGAGAGATTGTCAGTATTAATAGCACTTATTTGCTTAGACCAGAAAGACTGATATAATACAACAATATTTGAAAAATGTATTTACTTAAAATACAATTAAAAGATATTACAATGAAGTCAGATCCTTAAGACGTATTAATAAAGTAATACTTTTTTCGCCAGATTTAATTATTTTAAATTATATTCATTTTGTTATGTCATTTCTTGAGTTCCTATGATACGAGTATAGACAAGTATTAAGTAATGATAGGTTATAACAAGAATCATTTATAATATTTATTAAGAAAATCAAATTGTTATGCAATTATATTTTGTGGCTATATGTTAAGTTTTGTTTTAACCATGATTGTAACTTTCAGGTAAATTGACACACGATGACAAATCAAATGACGCTGACGCAGGATTTGCTACTGTCGAAGAATCCACTGTGGGCAAGAAGAATATTGACAGAGGTGAGTGAAAGAAAAGATCGATCGCACTATAAGCACATGATAAGACGCTGGCAGTGAAACAAAAGGCTGCAGGTTTGATTCCCACTCCAATACAAATGATTGTGTCGGTCACCGGTATTTGTTTCGGATCTGGGTGTTTGCAGGACTAAAAAAATCTATCATATTTTCTGAAAACCTCAACACAAGAATTGATCACCAGGACTATGTATGTGACTGTTAGCTGTATTAATTTATTTTTATCCCTACAGTATGGTCTGACGACGATCTAGTAGCCCAAGCGCTTCTATTCTTCCTCGCTGGCTTCGACACTGTATCCATCGCGATGTCTTTCCTTCTTCACGAGGTGGCAATCAACCCTGACGTCCAAGAGAAACTGTACCAGGAGATCAAAGACAATGAGGTTAAGAACGGAGGGAAATTTGACTACAACTCAATTCAGAAATTGGAGTACCTTGATAAGGTGGTGTCAGGTAAGCAAGATTTTTTAAAAACACGTTTTTTGTATTGGATTAGATTTTTTGGATTAGTAAAGAGTTTGCCAGATAGAGCAAATTGTACGTTACACGATTAAATTTTGATACATGCTTTCTGGATATCGTGGGAATATTTTTAACCATGGTTGAAATCATATCAACGATTCTAGCCATTAGGATTCTAGCCATTCTAGCCATCTTGATGAATTAGCCAAGCGAATTCATCAAGTTGTTATGAAATATTAGATTCGATTGACTAAAACTAATAAGTTTTTACAGAAGTACTAAGGCTGTGGCCGCCTGTGTTAGCATTGGACAGGCTCTGCGTGAAGGATTACAACATGGGAAAGCCGAACGATAAGGCCAAAAAAGAATTTATCGTAAGTACTGCTTCAAGTCATCTAGCCAACATATGACATTTTTATACTGGTATAACAGTCACTACAATACACCTGAAGGAAACGCAGTGTAGATCAGAGTATCCACAGCCGTGAGATGGCTAACTGTCGCCGGTCCGTACGATTATGCTTAAATACATACATAATACATTAATCGTCACGCCTGTGTCCCGTAGGAGTAGGCAGAGATGGATCGCCATCCATAGTCTGTGCCTACCAGAGTGGCGCTAAAAGTGGTGTGTGAACGAAGTGGCGACTTTGTTTGATCCTGACATATTAGTTTCTTTTCATCCATTTTCATGAACCTCTTCATGCATTTTCGTCGATTCAGTGCACTTTTAACACTTGTTGAGGGTGTCACCGATTTGGACCCCCTCCGACTCTTCTATTGACACTATGCTTGAATGTATCGATCACATGCTTAAATTAGGTATATCGGTAACAAATTTTTGATATTTCAGCTTCGCAAAGGTACCCTCGTTGCTTTACCAATGTGGCCCATCCACAGAGATCCCAAAATATACCCGAACCCCCTCAAGTTTGATCCCGAGCGCTTCTCAGAGGAAAATAAACACAAAATCAATCCGTTTACTTACATGCCCTTTGGCTTGGGACCTAGGAACTGCATTGGTAAGTATAATATAACAAATGTTGATGGATTCAATATTCATAAGCTTGAAGTACGCTATAGAATAACTACAATCCTCAGGATCAAGGTTTGCACTCTGCGAAGTAAAGATCATGGCTTACCAGTTACTGCAGCATATGGAGCTGTCTCCGAGTGAGAAGACCTGCATCCCTGGCAGGCTGAGTAGAGATAACTTCAACCCCAGAATGCATGGGGGACACTGGGTCAGGATGAGGGCCAGGGATTGATTGCATTAAGGATCAGGATGTGAAAGGAGTATAACTTGCTATTATATAGGCTAATAATAAATGACTTGTTATCGTTATGTGCACTTTATTTCATGATATTTGTTTTGTTTCCTTTTAAAGATTAAAAGGTTGTTAGATCAAATCCAGGCATACACCATTGACTTTTTGAGTTAGTTGAAGAAAGTTGCTTCAAGGCCAATGTTGTGTACATTGGCCCCTGACTTTATGAAATGACGTATTGTGTATTCTTATTTAACTAGTGCTTTCTGCAGCAGTAGAAAGTATTGCAAGGAAACGTGCATGTTTCAGATTTTGCCACAAGTATTTAGAAAGAATTGAAATCTTCCAACTGCAATGGAATAACTTAGTCGAAAAAAAATTATCTTACTTATCTTAAATATATGATACGATAAACTTCAATAAAATCATAAATCGAATTGGCACGCTCAAATTACAGCTGATGTTTTGAGTAATACTCTACGTTAATACTGTTCACATTAAAATTGTATAAACTTCGCCTTTTAAATCATCACTCCAAAGTGGATGATTGCTCAATGAAGGCACAAACATTCAATGGTACTCCAAAGCAGTACTCTTCCCATAAATGTAAGTTCGCTTAATCGACTATCAAGAAAACAAATCGTAACAAGGAAAAACATTTAATGAAATCAACCTAAATGTCTGTTACTGGAAATAGTGGGTTAAAGTCAACGCACTTCAGACGTAACCAAGAACTTGGTTGTAAAACTACTTTCGCTCTCAAACGTGTTGTTGGAGCAAATGTAATAAGATATTGACGATAAAATGGCTGTATTGCGCATTTATCGAATCTATGGAGTACGTTTTCTATTACTAATTACGTTATTACTGTATCAGCCCATATACGTCCCACTGCAGGGCACGAGTCTCTTCTCCAATCAAGAGTACGATTGAGACGGGTTAGGTCATATAGTGCACCACGCTGGCCTAGTGCGGTGCTGGACTTTAGATGCCATAGATGATTTTACAACTCGCTATGGTATGCAGGTTTCCTCACGATATTTTTCTCCACCGTTATAGTGCATGGTGATTGACTATCAATACACACATGACTCCAAAAAGTCTGAGTCGTGCCCATTAACGTGTACTTTTCTTATACAAATATGTCATCAAGTTCTTCGTCTATACAATATATTCAGAATTTTAGTTAATGCACTATCTACATAAGCATTACTTGTAAGATACCATTGGAGGGAGTAAAATACCTGTAAGAATAAAACATAATTAAATATGACAATAATAAAAATAATAAAATGCTACTACATATTATAATAATTTTAATCCATTTTGTCACATTTTCGTATAAAATATCGGTAAAGTATAAAGTAACTTATATCACATTATTAATATGTACATAAAGAAATAAAATTTATATAAGCCTACCTAAGTATTAGATATCACACAAAATATCCATAAAACATTAAAATTATAACTAATTGATTTCTTATCGACCAGCGAGAGGCGTGAGCATCTCAACTTGGCTATAACGATTGATTACTATTATTCGTAATAATTAATTAACTAAACAATAATAATAAAACACCTCACAAAACCATGGTATCCAATATCTGGGGTAAAAGATAAAATCTTCACCGCCTAGCCCTTATCCTTATCCAATGTCCGCCTTCGATCCTTATGTTAAAGCTTTCCTTTGACAATTTAGCTGGTATGCTGGTCTTCTCGCATGGAGACACCTCCATATGCTGCAGAAGCTGGTATGCCATGACTTTCACTTCGCAGAGAGCGAATCTCGATCCTGGGAAGAGAGAAGAAAGAAAACATATTTGAGAAAAAGTTTGCAAATTTCTTTCAGGTAAAATGGAGGCTTGACGCCTCAGAAAATATTTTAAACATTTATAGAAGCAAGTAATAGGGCAGGGAAGGAAATGTAGGGTCTAGGAATGTACTTACCAATGCAGTTCCTAGGGCCCAAGCCGAAGGGCACGTATGTGAATGGTTTAATGTTGTGTTTGTTTTCCTCTGAGAAACGTTCAGGATCGAACTTGAGAGGGTTCGGGAAGTACTGTGGGTCTCTGTGGAGACCCCATACTGGGAGGGCAACACCCATGCCTTTGCGGAGCTGGAATGAAAAGAATAAATCCATTAAAAATAAAATGATTTAAAGAAACGAGACAGAAGTATGTCGGATAATAATAATAATACTATTTCAGCATATACAGTCCTTATTTTCCTTTATACTGACAAAGTTATACAAATACAACTGATAATTTAAGTACAGTGTAAACCCATGTCTAATCGACACAGGCACACTGGTATGTTCAAAACTGAACACATATAGGTAAATAAGGTTGAAATCAAAAAACAATCCTTGCTTGGATCACTATGAAGAGCTTCCATAATCTTGTACGGTAGTTGCTATCTGAGCGGATACAATTACCCTAGCTTCGGTCACTGCAACTATCTCATTACGAAAGAAGCGTAACCCCAAAGCTGTTACTTCATGTCCATTTTGTATGTGATACAAATCCAATGTAAACAGCTCATTGATAATTTAGTGCGAATGACTTCCAAGGCAAGGCTCCACTTGAATTTGTTTGACCGAAACCATTATCACTAAAACTCTTACACTCATATGAGAAAAAAATACTATTGCATTCTCTAACAAGAAGAAATATGTTTTTAGATAGAATTCTAATTGGCTATTCCTAGTAGCTTAGAGAGTCAAAAAACACATAAAAAAGTAAAATTTAGACAATAGAAAAACCCATCGGGATATAATTGTACCGCAACACATTTTCGTCCGTTTTTTATTGCGAGAGAACTTGTGGCGTTTAACAACACAAAGGGGAAATTGCATGTCGAACAATGAAAACATAATCTGCAATGCACCAAAAAAAGGTTCATTGACTGCTTTGAGCTTCACTAAAACTAAAGCCAGAAATATCAGACCTTGAGAATTTTACTGTAGCTGTTACAGAATATTGGGTTTTTTTTTTACAGCATGCGGAATGAAATGAATTCGAATGCATATGGCATTGCTGCAATAACAGCGTTTATGGTGTTCCCATTCTAATTCATTTTGATGAATCATAAAAAATACTCACAATGAAATCTTTTTCGGCTTTGTCGTTTGGTTTGCCCATGTTGTAGTCTTTGATGCAAACTCTGTCCAGGGCAATACCAGGTGGCCACAGCCTGAGCACTTCTGTAAAAGAAACGCATTTAGAACTTCGTTTATTTTATTTTTTTGAGATTAGATAATGAAAAACCAGTAGGTACAAATTATCTTCTACGGACGTTATTTTTGGATTCGACCTTGGTGTCAACTACTTCATTGACAAGAACTGAGGGATTAATGATAGCTGTGATTCTTAATAAGATAAAACAAAACGATAATTGTTGTTTTTAGAAGTTTTTTATTAGAATTTTAGATTCTGGATGATAAGTTTTTTAAACGAATCAATTTTTTTATGTTACCCAAGGAATATGGAATTATTAAATCGTTGAGCGGCTTCAAAGTTCTAGCAGTAACGTAGTCAATAAGATCGATAAGGTATAACTGTGTCCCTTCTTTCGACCCAGTGCGAGCCTCATCCATACAAACTCAATGCAAATTCCTCTGCTTTATCACAATTCATTTTTTATTATTAGATTGATTGATATCAAGTTTGATTGTCATAAATACCGACCGGATACAAAATAGTTTATCATTGCTATTATGCAATACCCAAATGGTAGACTGTTTCATTTAAAATCCAAAATAAGGCATGCAGTTAAATTAGATTCTGTACAATAAAATAACACTAACATATTATCTGCTGGTAATAATCCTTACACAAATTTGCGAATGGTAGTGTGCAAAAAATCTAATTTGAAAATTGCAAGCTTCCCATACATGGCGTGTTCATAATTACATCTCCAAAAAACGTTCCGCGCGCCAAATTTTTGGCCATCTAAACACTAATTCGATCTTGTTCATTTTTGGAGTCAGATAGAAAGAATCAGTTATTTTTTTAAATTCTTATAAGAGTAACTGACTACTATCCATTAAAATTATTAGTTACGTGTGAAAATAGTAAACATTAGAACCTTGAGGTATATAAAAAACCAAATTTAACGTTTTCTCACCTGACACCACCATGTCCATGTAAACCATGTTCTGTATTGAGTTGTAGTCGAATTTCCCTCCGTTCTTGGCCTCATTTTCCATGATCTCCTGGTACAGTTTCTCCTGAACGTCTGGGTTGATGGCTATTTCGTGGAGAAGGAAGGACATGGCCGAAGACACCGTCTCGAAACCAGCGATGAAGAACAGGACCGCTTGGGCTATCAGGTCGTCATCAGACCAGTCTAAAGGAACAAGAAGTTTAGATATTTGACATAATTTTATAATCTTGTTAGTATATTATTTTTATTTTATATTTATTTTTCATAATACATGCGTACAGTGCAAGCAAGATTAGAATTGTTTCCTGAGAAAGTTGAAGGAAGCAGCTGGATGCAGGCTTTCGATAACTTTTTGGAATGTTCTTGATAGTGGTGGAATGTTCTTGGTAGTGTGCTAGACGTTAAAATTCATTTGCCAGAATATTTTGCGTGGGCGTAATTATTTCATTTTTCCCTTATAGATGCACATTGAATTGTACTATTCATGAAGAAGTACTTTACCACTACAGCAGTACAATTTATCTCCTGATTTATTTAGTGGATTTTATTGAACATTTTTTTACGATATATTTAGAGATCGGTCCAAGTAAGGATACATTAGTTTTAATTACGAAAGATCAGGCACCGGTGTCAGTGGCCAAGGACAACTAGATATTCTACGAACGCAAATGTAGGTAAACTCATTACCACAACGTAAATGCCACTAAACAAATAACTTCACATTAATAATGACTACATTGCTTTTTGAAGAAGACCATTAAAAATATTAAAAAAATATGTAATACAATGAAGGTGTAATTATATTCAAAAGTGATCAGGCAATGTCTCACATCGTATAAGAAGTCATGAATATGTAGAAAATATTGATATGAAGTAGTTATGAAACAAAGCTTTAAAGTACTCGTAGTATTCATATATATTTGTCTCACCTCTGTTAACATCTTTCTTGCCAACGATAGATTCTTCAACGGTAGCAAACCCAGCCTTTTCGTCATTCGTGTGTTTTTCTTCGTGAGTAACTTTTCCTGTAGGATATCAGATATGTAATTAATACACGTAACATTATTATACGTTGACATCAAAACATCGTTTAACGTTCAAACTTAGTAAAAATATAGTAACTATTAACAATTGCTGTTTGAGCGAAATTCAGCAGATCTAAATTTAGCAGAACTCGAAATGTGTCTCATCTTACCTTTCTTAGCTTCCATAAGAATGTTTATCATGTCAGGTCTGATAATGTGTTTTAGCTCCCTGTCATTCATTGTGGTCATTACCAATTGCCTGAAGAAGCTTCTCGACTCTTGTGTAAAGAGTGTCACTCTTAGATACTACAACAAGAAATCATATTTGTTTTCATTAGTACATATTCGATCTTTCCTTAAATAAAAAAGCAATGCTAATTCGCTGAGAAGTTTCAAATTAGTTCTTATACTGGCGTAGATTTTTAACTAACTGCAAGTGTACCAGTATGAAAGACCGGGTACATTAGTGTACCTCCCGAAAGATAACCTAGCCTAAACTAAAATTCCACTTAAAAAATCGAGGCATATTTAATAATGCGTCGAGTATAATATTATCAGTAGTCTTATAGATAAAAATATTTGTTATTATATTTATACATTACATGTAAACGTAAATATTTGCGAGATATCACAAATCACCATAATAGCACATAGCTAGCAACTCATGAGTTATCTACAAAACATCTGGCAAAACAAAACATGACTACGGCAAATACTTCATAGTTCCGTTCTTTTGTAGACAAACAAAACAATATCAGATAATTGACTGGTTTCAACGGTCAGTGCTTAAATTGTCCACGATATGCTCACGAGGCACCAATTTAGTAAATGTTTCAATAAAATATTTGACCCTGAACTTCGTTTGTATTAGATTCACGGCAGGTCAATATTCTTGTAATAATACTTTAAATCATCATTTGGTTTTTATTAATCGTTATAGGATATTCAATCTTAGTCTTTTTGGTACATGTAATACGGAGACTATAAAAAATTCTAGATTTAGGCAAATTGATACCTTTATTAAAATAACATTAGATGGGTTTAACCAAGCAGCAGCAACAAAAAATGTATATTCAATTCAGATGCTGTTGTTTGGTTTATAATATGTATGTTGTTTAAGATTGAGTTCTTTCTCTATCTATCTATCTATATCAGCCCATACACGTCCCACTGCAGGTCACGGGCCTACTCTACAATCGAGAGAATCGATTGAGAGTGGTTAGGCCATATAGTCCACCACGCTGGCCTAGTGCGGGTTGGCGGACTTACATACCGTAGAAATTATTCTTCTACGGTATGTAAGTTCTTTATTTTTATAATATTTTGTGTTAGTAATTATTTCATCGAAATCGAATTATTTAATTACAATCAAGAAACACAAATGGTATTTTAGGGCTGTAATTTATCGCATAATAAATTTTACGATTAATCGAATAAGATGAAAGAAACTTCTATGAGTCACTACTCACCTTCATAATATTAGGAAAGGATGCAAACGCGAAGAATTTAAGCGTCTGTTTGAAATTGAATGTGGAAGCAGTCTTGCCCATGGCGTAGAACTGATTCTGCTCTTCAGTTAAAGAATCGACTTTGAGTCCGAAGGCGCAAGAGGCGATAACGTCGTTGGCGTAGCGAGTCGTCAGGTCCTTGCAGTCTATGTCTTTGTAACCAACTGGATAGAAAGAGGTATTGTAGATAAACTAGCTGAAGATATAAATAAATAAATACAAAATACACCTAACAGTCACATACATAGTCCTGACCCCACACTAAGATCGAGTCTTGTGTCGTGGGTATCAGAAACTACGAGAGACTTTTCGGTCACACAAACACCCAGACCCGAAACAAATACCTGTGGATCACACAAATATTTGTTTCGGTGCGGGGATCGAACCCGCGGCTTCTCGTTTCACAGGCGTCGTCTAACCAACTGCGCCACGGAGGCTGTCTATAATATAAACAGAAGTTAGTAACCACACAGAAGTGGGCAAGGAATATAAAAATTTGAAGCTTGCACCATCATGGGATCCAATTCTACATTTGATTAAATCGGAACCCAAAAGACCAGCTGCCAGACCTCATGACACAGTGAGCTCCTACTGCGTAGATCGGATCGCAACACCTAGTTAACTTTTTAAATTAACTTTTTAATTTAATAATTGAAAATTAAGGGTAGTTTAATTGTGACAGTCACAGAGCGGATGACTAATACCTCAGTCCGCCCCGTGACCACGAAAGCTGTAAAGTAATCGAAACGTCGGGAAGTTAAAAAATGTAAAAATTAAACCAAATCGCGATAAAATCCGTAAAAATAGTTTTATTTCAATGTGTAACATTCGCGTAAATCTAATAAACCAAAATTTTAACAAAAAAAAATAACCGACTTCAAAAAACTGACAAAAAATCATATTAAAAATAAAATTCTAAAAAAAGAAAAAAAATCTGACTTATGACAAACTAAAAATGCACTAAAAAGTAAAAAAATAATTGCGTGTTTTTCACACAAGATTGTATTTATACACATACCTATATTATGTATCCAGTTAAACTTTACATCTAACTCAACACATATCTATGAGTAACAAATAATTATAATAAAAAAAATTAATTACAGTTCACCTAAGCTAAAATTTGAAATATATGTATGCCAAGTTTTATGAGTTAGTAACTACATAAACGTCAGATATTATATTTTATTGAATTAAGGTTAATAAACAATAAATCAAAACTAACCGCGCCTCTACGCGGCCCACATAATAGTACAAGAGGATATTCGTATAAAATAGATTTCATAAAGTTGTTGTCATTTAATATTGTCAGGTATCTTTGGCTGACACCGACTCCAAAAATAACTATAATTGTACATTATTCTAATAATTTGATCGTCTTTTAAGTAGTGCATACATATATTTCAAATTTTAGCTTAGGTGAACTGTAATTAATTTTTTTTATTATAATTATTTGTTACTCATAGATATGTGTTGAGTTAGATGTAAAGTTTAACTGGATACATAATATAGGTATGTGTATAAATACAATCTTGTGTGAAAAACACGCAATTATTTTTTTACTTTTTAGTGCATTTTTAGTTTGTCATAAGTCAGATTTTTTTTCTTTTTTTAGAATTTTATTTTTAATATGATTTTTTGTCAGTTTTTTGAAGTCGGTTATTTTTTTTTGTTAAAATTTTGGTTTATTTTTTCATTTTTAGTGACTTAAATGTTCGATAGTCAAATTTTTACGTACACAGCTTTTGGTAGCTTAAATAAATTAATCTTAGGTTCTCATAAGAAACAATAGACCGTATTTTTTTTTTACATCATGGTACTTTTTTTCTCAATCGGCAGCAAGAAAATACTGTGTAGCGTTTTGCCAAAAGTTTGACGAGCAGCAACCCCGGTTAGCGACTGGACTTCCACAAATTTAGGCTTCGTTAGGTATATCTATTGTTGGTGCGTAACAACGTTTGATATGCTCCGCGATTAATTTTAGCAGAAATGATTTACCATTACCTGCACCACCCGTGACAAACTAACAGCTGACTTTCTCGTCCTTTCAAATTGAGTTTGATTGCCGTTAAGACTTTCTGAAACACATTCTTTTGTTGGATATTTAATCCTCGAATGCTTCTTAGGAACAATTCATCCGACATGACGGCTCGTTCTTCCATGTTTTCACAAAAGTTATCATCGTCATGTACAATTTATTCACCAACACATAACAATCGGCAATGCCCCCAATTGCCGATATCTGTTTCATTACGGAATGGTATATGGCATACTATTAAACTGTAATAATATGATTCTTTGTCACTATTACAATTTACAACAGATCTTCATGATTTATTGGTATAGTCGCCGAAGATATTGACTATTTACATGTTTGTTCTTTTTATCAACCGCCCCCCTCGCCCCTACCCCTACTTTCATCCACCACTGTAACTTTACTTTTATACTGAATCCAATGCAAAAAGAACCATTGGAATCGTACTCAATTTTGAGGAGTTCTACTCTCCAGATCTGAAGATATTCATCAGATTTTCATAACTTATTGGTGAGATCAAAGTATTAATACGTTCTTTCTGATGCAAAAAAAATTACTAAAATCGGTCAAAAGCTGCCGAAGATATTGACTATTTACATATTTCTTAATTTTCTCACCCCCCCCTTGCCCCTACCCCTACTTTCCTCCACCACTGTAATTTTGGTTTTATACTTAATTCAATGCAAGAAGAACCATTGGAATCCTACTTTATTTTAAGGAGTTCCCCTCTCCAGGTCCGAAGATATTCATCAGATCGTCACCATATTTTTATGGGACCAAATGACAAGCACCAGCTTTCAATTAAAGAAAGAATTATCGAAATCGGTTTACCCAGTACAGAGAAATGAGGTAACAAACATAAAAAAAAAAAAAGCAACATACAGTCGAATTGAGAACCTCCTCCTTTTTTTGAAGTCGGTTAAAAAACGACTATATCACTAACTACATAAGTAATGCTATTATTGACTTTCCTAGTCAAATGCAAAATTGGATATTTAATTTTGAATTTATGGGTTTTTATTTTTTGAATATCTGGTCCTTTTACAAACTCACCTCCAGAATCAGCAATCTTTTTCTTGAGCGCCACTATCATTTGCTCTCCGACCTCCACCATGAATGGCACCATCAGCTTCATCTTGGAGCTGGTGAACGCTGGACTGAGAGTTGAGCGCATGTCCTTCCATTCTTGACCTGGACGATGAGGAATCAACAAATTACAAGTTGTCAATGAGTTTCTTTTTTAACGGCATAATATGACAATATTTGCAATAATTATTAAGATCAAGCAAAAACAAATCAGGTTAAATTATAGGAATTAAGTAATATATTAATTATGGTAAAAATATTTTCCAACCTCAAACAGCAAGCAATCTATATATATAAAAGAGGAACCTGATTGACTGACTGACTGACTGACTGACTGACTGACCTATCAACGCACAGCCGAAACTACTGGAGCTAGGAACTTGAAATTTTGCACAGGGATTTCTATTGTGACGTAGGGTAGCACTAAGAAGGGATTTTGGAAAATTCTACCCCTAAGGGGGTGAAAGGGGTTAAAAACTGTTGTATGGAGAATCTAAACCGTTAAAGTTACAATTGTCAAACTTGGCAGTTCAATAAATCATTTAAAAACAAAATTAATTGCATACTCAATTTGTCTAAAAATTAACATTAAAGGGGTTAAAATAAGGGTTGAAATGTTTAGAAACTGGGTGATTTCCTTCCTACCCGATCAACGCACAGCCGAAACTACTGGAGCTAGAAACGTGAAATTTTACATAGGGGTTCCTATTGTGACGTAGGGTAGCACTAAGGAAGGATTTTTGGAAATTCGATCCCTAAGGGGGTGAAAAGGGTAAAATACTGGTGTATGGAAAACCGAAACCGTTGAAGTTGCAGATATCAAACTTTACTTTTTAGTTGCTCATCTAGAAAAAACAACAACTGCATACTCTCTTTTCTCATAATTAACCCTAAAGGGGTGAAAATAAGGGTTGAAGTATTGTAAAACCGAACTGCCGGATCAACGCACAGCCGAAACTACCGGAGCTAGGAACTCGAAATTTTACACAAGAGGTTCCTATTGTGACGTAAGGTAGCACTAAGGACGGATTTTTGGATA
Organism: Deilephila elpenor; assembly: GCA_949752805.1. Taxonomy (NCBI): domain Eukaryota; kingdom Metazoa; phylum Arthropoda; class Insecta; order Lepidoptera; family Sphingidae; genus Deilephila; species Deilephila elpenor. The sequence goes on along the minus strand of OX457103.1, from coordinate 14,585,487 downwards.
TTCATCCCCTAAAGAGGTGTAAAGGGTTAAAAACTGATATAGAGAAAATTTAAACCGTTAATGTTACAATTGTCAAACTTGACACTTAAGTTATTGATTCCAAGACAAAAATAACTGCATATTTTGTTTATCTAAAATTAACCCTAAAGGTACGAAAATAAGGGTTGAAGTTTTGTAGAACCGAACTGACGGATCAACACGCAGCCGAAACTACTTAAGCTCGGAACTTGAAATTTTACACAGGGGTTCCTGTTGTGACGTAGGGTAGCACTAGGGAAGGATTTTTGGAAATTCAACCCCTAAGAGGGGGGGGGTGTGAAAAGGGTAAAATTTTGTATGGAAAACCGCAAACGTTCATCTTAAACCAAAAATAAGTGCGTACTCTGTTTACTTAAATTTAACCCTAAAGGAGTAAAAATAAGGGTTGAAAAGTGTGTATGGAAAATCAAAACTACTGAAGTTATTCCTATGAAAATTTCACATTTGTCCCATTCGAACGACTTTTCAATTCAGTTTGAGCGAGAACTGTATATGAATAAGGCCGTTTATCTACTGATCCAATTGGTCTCAAAATCGATATCTGAGTTCTTATAATCTAAATTTGTATTCAGAATTGAAAATGTTGGCCGTCATTATGAACTTTTTATTTATTGACCCGATTGGTCTCTGAATCGATAACTGACGGACCCATTGGTCCGATAATCTAAATTCAGAGTCAGAATTCGAAATATGTAGAAATGTTGCATTTTGATTTTTGTTAAAAGTTTACGTAAAGGTTACAATGGAATAGTTTTAGCGATATAACGTCTACATTATCTTAAACACGCAAACGAAGTTAAAAAGCAAAAGCTAGTAAATCTATATAATACGAGTATGTACCTATATGTTATCATGGTCTTCTATTCTCAGACAGGAAATCCTTAATTATTGTAATCAGTATCAATATGACCAGCTGTTTGGAACGTTTTATCTCTTTGTAAAATTATATGATTATCATTCAGCAAAAATAATAATATTGTTGCCTAGTATGATTAGTAGGAAAACAACATTATTATCTTTCTAAAACCTATTATAGGCATCCCTTTTTTAAACTCGATCTTTGCAACGCAACTGTATGGACAAAACTCAATCACGTGTACTTATTACGTAATTCCCAAAACAAAAATATTCATCCCTACCTTTCAAAGAAAACAGATTCCTTCCGAACAAAGGGTCCACCTCTTCGTTGATGAGAGTGCGATGGTCAAGGAAATGTTCATAGTCTTTGACGGTGATCTTCTTCAGTAACTCGATGTCTCTAACGAGAGCCATGGGGTTAATGAACTCGTATCTTCCCACGAACCTTTGAAATTTAAAATAACACATATCCGTAAGGTTAGTCCAAATAGAAGTAGAAGTAGAAATTTTAGACGTGATTATTCACGGTTGTGGATATTTTTTAGAACTAAATATTGATACTCATTTATTATTTATACGATCAATTGTTTATTCTTCTTTCCTAAATAAGTTTAAGAGTTCAGTAATGAGGATGACACTTAGGCCAACGAATTCAGATTGATCTAAATGAAGGATTAAATAGAACAGAGAAACAGATCTAGATAAAAATGGTGCATTTTTTAAATTAGTTGGTTTACAATATTATAGACTGATAAAAGTCTTGTTTTTGTATTGATTCAAGTACTTTATTATTGTAGATGCTTTTGATTTACTATATCAATACTTGATAATAAATACCTGATAATCTAACCTAGAAGCACTGAACACAGGGTGGATGTCCTTTAAGTGAAGTATCTTTCACTTTATCTACCTTCGTTTATTTACTTAGAGATAAGCCTCTTAAGGATTTTATCTATGCTGCATCATTGTTTATACGATTTATACCCCGTGTATGATAATATTTTTAGAACAACGATCAGCACTTTAACTGATGGTAAGTGCAGTGTATTTTACTAACTATTTAACATTGTTTCATGATTATCATTATCTTTAGCCATAGGAAATTTCTGAACGTCTATTCTAAACCTGCCTTCCATTCAAAGTTTTCTCCTAAGATTACTACAACGACCTATTGGAAGTGATCTTCATCCACATTGATCGTATCTTTATTTTCTCTTCAATCATTGGAAGTCCACCGTTGAACATAGGGCTCCTCCAAGGATTTCCTTAGTTATTTGTATCTAGCAATTAAGTGCAATCTTAGGTGGGTTAACCACCTTGTTCTGTTTTGTCTTATACCGGGTATGTCACGACTGCGACCGAAAACGAAGCCAGGTGGTAGTTTTAGTGGTTACAAACACGATGCAAATAAAAATTTCGCCAAAACAGCGATAGATATTTTTTTAGATTTTTTTAAAAATCATCGTGATTGGGTCTTAAATACCTAGTTCTTGCGAAAATACTAATTTAAACCGTTACGAACCATTGCGTGTTTAAAAAAAAAGAGATGTACTTTATTTAAGGAAAACTATGTATATAATACCCAAATACGACGATAAGTAAAAAAATTACAAAAAAATGTTGTCGATTTTTTTTGCAAATTTTTTTGTTGCATTTTGTCTGAAGTCACTAATACTACCACCTGGCTTCGTTTTCGGTCGCAGTCTTGATATACCCGGTATGTATGAATTAAGAGAAATCATAAAATATATTCTTACTTTTCTTCAGGGTACGCGTTGTACAGCCTCTCGATGTGATCAGCGAAGTGCTCCTGTCTCAGTGTGACCCTCGTCATATCCCCCAACAGTGGCATTGGATTGAACTGCTTCACCCCATATTTACTAAATACGGTGTAAGTCTGCTTGTAGTACAACACCAGGGCTACTAGCAGCACCAGGGTCCATATCACCACTATCATTGTTGCTGCAAACATGATCAAAAGTTATTACTTATAGACTCTATTAGAGATTAGTGTTCTCATATTCTAACACGTAAGATCTTTCTGGGTGGCTCTATTAAAATTCGTGAAACAAAATCTTTACAGCTTAACCCGGATTCTACATCTATATCTATCTAATCAAAGAAGGCAGTAAGATCTGTCGCTTTCGAAAATGTTGTAGAGGACATCATCATTACCAGCATCATTCGTTTCATCACCGAAACATAGAAACATAGCTTTAGTCATGTTGAAGGGATGTAAACTCGTATCCATGATGATTCAACTTGTGGCATAATATCCACATTATCGTTGCTTCGCAAAAGTATTAGTAATTGAAACGCATCAGAAGAGAGATAGTGCATGGTGGCCTGTAAGTAAACGGACCGGACGTGACTGCCAACATATTCACGTTTGTCGCGGGTACAAATCCCTGTAAGTCCGCCAACCTGTACTCGGCCAGCGCGGTAGGTAGCTTAACCCCTCTTAATTGTACTCTCGATTGTGGAAGAGGCCCGTGCCCAGCAGTGGGACCTATATGGGCTGATACAGTACAGTACAAAGTCCATATAAATTCATTCTTGCAATACCTACTTTCTTGACTACAGCAAGTAGGCGGATATAATTTCCTACAGCGCATTTATATTTTTAAACTATAATAAGGTAACTGGCCTATGAGTCCTATTCGTGTTGGGCCAATATGATAGGCCAAATCTAAATTAGTTCAATGGTACGGAAACCTCGCAACGACTTTTGATAAAAGGTTTGTACTGTTGGATCAAAGACGCCAGTGAATCCAAGTTCCGTGTTGTTTTGATGCGGGCTATGATAATGCTGATCAATTATTCTAATGATATCAGCGTGATTGTAAAATTATTCCGATAGTATCATAAGCTGGGTTTGAAAAATAATTTATATTTACATATTATAATGTTTTATATTCTAATTTATATTCGTACAATATTGAGGTCTTTTATTTGTTGTTCCCCTATGTCCCTGGGATAGATTTGAGTCTCACGGTATATGGCAGGATTAGAATCAAACTCCACCTTGCTACCTATGACCGAACTTGTCTGTCAGTGGGCGGTCTCCATTGTACAGTTCAGTCGCTGGCTGTCAAACGATAGGCAACGGATTCCCTAGTAGTTTCTTAGATTTACGCGAATGTTACACATTGAAATAAAACTAATTTTTACGGATTTAATCGCGATAAAACAGATTCCCTCTTCGATACGAAAACTGTCGTGACCCAGAAATATTTGTTTCCAGACCAGGTTGTATGAGATAACAAAATTTACCGTAGTTTCTCATAGCAACGACTTAAGACTAATATCTTACTTTAAGGTCAGGACTATCAGCCTCATTAATAGACAATTTTAAAACCCATTATAGCTATCGAATGTTTTATTCCTTTCGAATGACTTTTAAATTCGGTTTAAGCGAAGGACACAAAACATTAGCTAAAATAGGTTTCAAACGTGTCTATGAATAATCTGTATGTGTACTATGGGGCTAATTTATATAGGTATCGACTTAAATAAAAGATTTCCGTTTAATTAAATTGGCAGATGCCAAAACGACCACTGAATATATTATATAGTTGTCTCATACAAATTACGAGACTATTTGAAGACAATGGATCCAATTTATAAATGTATGGAGTCTAGCCGTGATGTCAACTTCGTAAACAGATTGAGTGGTCTGACCTTTGGCAAATGTCAACGGTTTTTTATGGTATATTTGTATAAGGGTAGTTGAAAACTTGCTGAACTATATATTACTTTCACGTGCTTTTCTATTAGTATTAAGATACTGTTCTGAACCTTGTCAATCACCAATTTCAAACACTCTTGTGAAGATGCGGGTGTCTTGGAACTTTCAAGGCACACTGTCACCGAGAGCGGTGTCATAACACCGCTCTTGATTATAATCAAGGTAATTTAGATGTTCTGTTTATTGAAATGTTAAACTGAGCAAGTTACGTGTTAGCACTTAGATTTGCGAATCGAATCCAGGAGTTCGCTGTTCTGAGCGTAATCGTACTATAAGAGCAATGCAGCGAGTAGCGACTAATATTAACTATATACATACATAAACTCATGCCTTTTTTTCAAAAGGGGTAGACAGAGGTGCTACCAGGACATCCACATTTCGCCTTGTATGTTCCATAGTAATAATATTAACTTACTAATATTTATACATAAATGCATAATATTATTGAAATTATAAATTTCCCGGAAATATTGTAAGTAATTATCCGAAGTAAATTCTAACCCGTGGCCTCAATACTGCAGACGTAGGTATTAATCGTAGATTTTGAATCAGTTTAGTCTAAAGCAAAAAATCGCAAAAGAACTAATCATTTATCAAGGAATTATGCTCGGTCTCAACCATTGCTTTTCTTACTAAAATTAGATATTTTTATTGTTATAATTAATATTAAATGCTAACAAAAGTGATGAAAAATCTCACATTTGGAAAGAAAACGATATGCAAAAAGGTGGCATTATATTAACTTAACCTTGGTGTATTAACTCATATTTTCTTCGTTTTTTAATGGAACCAGTATTATGTTAATTCTTCATATTCTACTTATGAGTTTTTTGTCATGTTCTATATAGCTATTATAATTTTACATTATAATTTAATTATAATTAATTTTGCATTATAATTTTGCAACAGGATGTCTGGCCGATTGCCCTTTCAAAATACACTTTTCAGTTTACAACGTTTTCTTAATACATCCTATACTCATTACTTTCGATATAGTTGTGAAAAATCTCAGGTACGTAGGTTTCCTTACAACGACCTCGAACGTAAGAGCAAGGGATAAATAACTAATACCGGGTATATCAATACTGCGACCAAAAACGAAGGCCAGGTGGTAGTTTTAGTGGTTACAAAAACGATGCAAATAAAAATTTCGCCAAAACAGTGACAGATATTATTTTAGATTTTTTTAAAAATCAGGTTTGGTGGTAAATACCTAGTTTTTGCGAAAATACAAATTTTAACCATTACGTACCATTGCGTGTTTAAAAATAAAGAGGTGTACATCATTATTTTAGGAAAACTATGTATATATCACCCAAATACGACGATAAGTAAAAAAATACAAAAGCAAAGTTGTCGACTTTTTTTTATTTTTACTTGCGTTGTGTATGAAGTCCCTAATACCTAAGACTATATCTGGCTTCGTGTTCGGCCGCGGTCTTGATATACCCTGTATACACGGATTTGATTTTGATTTTGAATTCCCTTGAAAAAGACTTCACTTAATTTGTTAGATGTTGGGATTTTTCAAGCCATTCTAACAGAGACTCTCTAAAACAGCCATAGTTACTTTCAAGCTTATTAATAATATATATTAAGATTTAAGTTAACTTTTGGGTATAATGGGATTGACATGGTGTAAATTTCGCCAAAAACCCCTAAATAAAATAAGAAAAAATAAATAAATAAATACACCCAACAGTCACATACATAGTCCTGACCCCGCATTAAGATCAATTAAGTTTTGTGTCGCAGGTATCAGAACTACGAGCGACTTTTCGGTCTCACAAACACCCAGACCCGAAAGTAATAGTTGTGGGCCGCACCAACATTTCTCTTGGTGCGGGGATCGAACCCGCGGCTTGTCGTTTCACAGCCGGCGTCTAACCAACTACGCCACTGGACTGTCAAAAATAAAAAAAGAAAGATTTCACTGCATTCCTTACGTATAATGACTACAATTCAGTTAATTTATAAGTACCATCAAAACAAAATTAAGAATACGCAAATATTTCAACCGACTTCAAATAAGCAGCAGGTTCTCAATTCGTCGGTATCTTTTTTTAACAATTAATATTATAATTAATAATCCACTTGTAATGCGAAATCATAAAAAGCCGTTGCCGATTTAAGATTCAACTAAAATATTACGAAAGTATTGAAAGATAATGATTATTTGACTAGCAACAAAAAAAAAGTTGTTATTCGTAGATGGAGCCGATAAAACACTAAAAACAACAATTATTGTTATCTGTCTTTTATTTTTATAATGTTTGTGAAACACTATTGTGTATTTACGTTTAAAATAGATGTATGATTTTCCAGATTCATATATTGAAATCTTCGATCAACAATACAACGATGATCGAAGGTTGTTATAATATTGTACTGCTGACAGAAACGAACCGTTCGAAAAAATACATTGAATTTTCGATCGAAAAACACTTTGATTTTCAATCAGAAAATCCAATGGCAGCCTCTGTATATTTTCAGTATCCCAAATCCGGCGATTAAAACACCAATTTAATTGACTAAGGCTTGGTATTTCAATCGTCAAACCAAAAATATACGAAGGATAAAATATAAAACATCCACAAATTAAAAATGACAGACCTATTAACAAATCTTACCATTTTTAATATTGCCCGGTTCTAATTTATTTAAGAATAGCTATTATTTGAAGGTCGCAAAAAAACGTCCATAAGTTGAGTAAAGTGTTTAAAATTCCTAATTCATACTAAAATTATTTCTACAAAAATACAATTTATAAAAAATAATAAACAAATATAATATTACCTTAATTAATAAGAAATTCCTTTCACGATAACACAGAATCTTGATTTTTAAAACTTGTTCCACACGTGATCCTCCTTAGAGTAATCAATTTGCAATGCGTGCTGTCGAGCGCCGATGTATGCTTAAAAGCCGGTAAATGACGTCACTAATTCGCAATATTGCGTCTTATTTTACGAAAAAAAAAAAAACAAAAATCTATGAGCTAGATGATAAGTGTATTATAAAAGTTTAGTGAAACTTGGTACAAAATGATTTTAGCAGTAATTTCACAATAATTACATAAAGTGGTTTTGTATCGTGTTTGTTTGTTTATGTATCGAGTGACTCATCGGAATACAAGGAAAATCGCGGTAAATAACCTTAAATTGCCTTCATTTACAGTTTTGTGGGACAGGATTTTTAGTGTTCGGTTCAGGAAGTCTACTGCAGAACATTCCATTTCATGAAGGAATACCTTCAGATCTTTCCACCAACTGTTTTTTGAAGCGCCAGACAATGAGCTCTTGCACTCTTTACACAATATTTGATATTTGACTGCCTCGGTGGCGTAGTTGTACTATGGTATGATTACAAAGGTACGGTCTCGTGTTCGAATCCTGGGTCGGGCAAAATGATATTGGGATTTTCTAGTCATTAACAGCTCGGAGTCAGGAATTTGTGCCCGATATGGCGATAGGCTCGCCCCCTATCACATTATGGGACGGAACATACAAGGCGAAATGTGGGTGTCCTGTTGGTGCTCGACACGTTACTGACGTTTGGACAGGGTAAATGAAGGTTGCTGGAAGTAGCTGGAATCAACTTCCAACACGTCGCTATGGAAACCTTGGAAGCTTATATTCAGTCGACTTCCTATAGCTGGAGTTTATTATAGGTAAATACTAAATAATTTAACATAAAAGAAATTGGTCCTATTCCATTTTACTGCAATTTAAGTAATAGCTTTATATTATAACAAGTGCGGTGCTGTCTAGCCAAAGCATGGACCTGCGATTATTTTTTAGACAATCTGTCGTCTTTATGTCACAATAATAAATAAATTTTGTTTTAATGATTTCATAATATTTCCACATTACATTACTGATATTTATTTAAATTGATTTCCAAAATGTTGAAACCAAAACCTAACATAAAGTGAATTCTCATCCTTGGCATTGAACCTTCTACCCCACAGTTTACCACCTATACGCTACCACTACATTTATACGCGAATATTGTTAAGTCATAAAGTGAGCTTTGACGAATTTTTGTGAAGAAGAGTTCATTGCTCCATTGGGCCGAGTATAAGGTATCGTATGTAAACAGAACGTGGACGGTCGTTGCGGTCGAGTGATGTGGTTTCAAATCATTGCCAATACTTTATATTTATCCCTGAATTCTATTATCCTTCCAAGATCAATGAAAAAAAAATACACCCGACGTCACACACGTAGGTCAGATCCCACCGTAAAACACCAAATATGTGGACGTTATACAAGCTCCAAGAGATTTTGAGCATGAAAAGACCCGAGAAATCACGGACACAAACATATTTTGTCTTGGAGGCCGTCGACAGCAGTACCAGTGATTATAGAACTATGGATATTCGTATCAATATGGAGAACATTAGATTATTATGTTTAAGCCCACGCAATTGTATAGTAAGCCGGAATTAGCCTAGGACTCACACTATGAGAATTGCATCAGCCAGGATAACAGCGGTAGGCACTATGGTTCTGCCACTATTGGTTGTCAACACAAGTGTTCATGTATAACGTATGATTTTAAAATTTAAAGTAAAATTAATCTTTTATTCTCATTACTTACCGAGACGTGTCAAAGAGGGCTAGATAAATATGTACCCGAAGAAACCCTTCACACTTTAAAATGGAAATGTCGTTTCAAAAGTTCCTAGACGCAATTCAAAGAAAAACCATGAAAGGCAGGATAGTGAGTGAGCCTAGCCGTGTAACCATTTCTTTAATTAAAAACGAGATTATCTGCAACTCAAAGGATAAAGAACGTATGATCCGAAAATATGTTTTGTTTTTACACGCGAGATGAATATTACAAAATACCTGATGGTAAATACTGTAATGTATTATATTGTATTGTATCAGCTCACATACCTACGTCCCCTGCAGGGCACGAGCCTCCTCTACAATCGAGAGTACGATTGAGTGGAGTTAGGCCATAGTCACCACGCCGGCCTAGTGCAGGTTGGCGGACTTAACACACCATTGAAATTCTTACAAATCGGTATGGTATGCAGGTTTCCTCATGATGTTTTTCTTCAGATGGTAAATACAGTGCAGTCCAAAAAGGATTTAGCTGGCAAAAGATGGTTATCTTTTACTCAATCTTCGACATTATTTTGCCGGCTTGATCAAAACCGGATGTACTGAAATTAAGACACAGTGAGCTCCTACTGCGTAGCTCGGATCGCAACAAATAGTTAACTTTTTAAATTAACTTTTTAATTTAATAATTGAAAATTAAGGATTGTTTAATTGTGACAGTCACAGAGCGGATGACTAATACCTCAGTCCGTCCCGTGACCACGAAAGCTGTAAAGTAATCGAAACGTCGCGTCGGGAAGTTAAAAAATGTAAAAATTAAACCAAATCGCGATAAAATCCGTAAAAATAGTTTTATTTCAATGTGTAACATTCGCGTAAATCTAAGAAACCATTATTAAGATGTGAGTTAAAAAAAGGAAAAGATATTAAACTTGTTATTATGGATATTATAACTATACTCATATTTACTCCATAAAACAAAACAAAAAACATTGGTTATGGATATTTACTTAACCATTTATATTAAAATTTCAAAACTTGCACCTAATTATAAATTTATGTTGATCATGATTAGGATGTGTTCCATAGTTCTAGAAGTGTTATTTTTATTATAAAAATACATTTTTATTTTTTACTAATTTAGTCGGTTATATAATTGTAAGCTCTATCGCGGATCTCACTTCAAAACAAAAAACTGCACACAGACGTAACAGCCAACATTAATTATGATTCTTTGGTCATACAAACAATAGCATTATTAAATCGGCACCATTTTGGCCTTGAAGAACCGCAACAAGCCATACAAACATACATTATGTATAGCACGCCTTCTAGTATTGCAAGCTGATGTTATTGTATATTTAATTGATTTAATTTTGAATTAATCGTTGGTCGCGGGTTTCAATATGGCACGCCTCAGATTTTAAGTTAATTACCAAGCAGTTTAACGGCGAAGGCAATTGTCGCGAAGAAAACTGTATATGTATAAAGAAATAAATAAATAATTACATCCCAAAGTCACATATGTCCTGGATCCACACGAAGATCGAGTCTTGTTTCATAAGTATCAGGAACGAGAGACTTTTCGGTCTCACAAACACCCAGACCCGATGCAAATACTTGTGGGTCACACCGATCGAAACCGCAGCCTCTAGTTTCACAGCCGGCGTCTTACCAACTGCGCCACGGAGGCTGTCAATATCTATCGTAAACGGAGGCTGTCTAGAGTTTCTTGCCCGTTCTTCTCTGGCAAAAACAGCCTTGTGAACCAGGTGGTAGTAGAAAAAAGTGACTACATTCTATAAATTCTATCAAAGAACTTTGAGGTATACAAGATTCCTCACGATATTTTTCTTGACCTCGACCTCCGGTTTGTCAATCTGGTATTATCGCTCATTTTCTGTACTAATTAGCAATTCATCGTAATCTATGTTTTTATCAGGTGCCAATAACAAATTAACAAATATTATGATTAATAAAAGACGTCTACGGTAAAAAAAAATATGTTATCAGAGTTAGATACGTAAATTCTATTTTTGTACTGGAGATTAATGCTATTTAAATAATAATCAGCTATCTTCGTACAGCGGGCCTATTAGGTATAGTTTCCTATGTATGTATATACATACATAAACTTGTATCGCGTGTCGTGTTCATTCCGTTTATATCAGGATACAATGAGGCGGGCATATTGCATGTCGATGGGTATTCCACCTTTTTTACGAAAGGAAAACTAATAATAGCTCCCTCCCCTCAAGCTCTCAAGGAAGGGTTTGTTGGGGTCACCGGATGTTAATGCCGATTTGGGTCTAGAGACCCAACTGTGTTAGGTCACTAAAACCCTAGTGATGGTCTGAAAACTCTAAAAATTAAAATAAAAAGAGCACTGCGTTTAATCCCAGACACCACAATAACGACAGCTAGCAGACACACTACACAGTAACACATGATCAAGCTCGCGTCTTAATTAAGCGTTATAATTACATTATTGTATATAGGGTCGTAATATTCCCGCGTATGAAAGTTACGTCATGTGTGAAGATATTTAAATAAATAAATATACCCAACGTGCACATTCAAACTCCTGATCCCACGATAACACACAAGTCTTGTATCGTGGGTATCAGAAAGTATGTTAGATATTTTTGGTCTCACCGCCTTCGATAAAATATACACTGAGCGAAGCTCACCACACCCGAATTTTTTTTTGTTTTTTTTTTTTCACACAATGTTCATTAACTACGATCGATCCTGCGGCTTCACACAGGCTGTCAGATATTTAGAGCAAATGTTTTTACATACATACATACATAATCATCACGCCTGTATCCCATAGGCGTAGTCGGTTCAGGTTACTTGTTTTGTTTTTACTCTAATGTTTTTTCTTTGAAAAATTACAAAAGAAATCTGTCAACACCAACTTGAAATCCAAAAATATGAGGCACCAATCAAAAGCCCCAGGTACATTGTTTAGGGATGAAATGGACGGGAGGGATCGCAAACGGCCCCCCAGAGAGGCGGCTGATAATTGTTCGGGCCAATTAGTAGGTCGGCCGACAAATGGGGGTCCAATCGACCTTTGTTACGAACCACAAGGTCGGCCTAACTTATTGACCAGGTCACTCTTCGTTTGGAGTAATTTGGTTTGTTTTATTGGAGTAGTTAGAAATTCTCGGGATACCGTTAAAGAAATTGATTGTTAAATGAGGCGAATAAGTATTAAATATAGATTTATGGACAGGTTAAGTCTTAAAGTCTTAGATCATGACGGCGTCTGTGTAGGTACCATTGTTTTTTCTATTTGTACCCTCAAGTTACAGTGTGTATATTGTATGTACTTCAGGCCTTCCGGCTGGCAGAACATTGTAAACAGCGATCACTGTTCATTTAGAGATTTATAAAACTAATATCTTGGGGTTACGAGTGCAGCATAATAATTTATTAGGTACTAAGCACTTTCTCTCTCTCTCTCTCTCTCTCTCTCTCACTCCAGCCACAGAAAGTCCAGTGCTGAACATAGGCTTCCCTAATTATATCCACAATAACCGCCTAGTATTAATAAGTGCGTGGTGGCCTGTTGGTAATGGACCAGACGCGGCTGCCTACATGTTCACGGTGGTCGCGGGTTTAAATCCCAGGGCACACCTCTGACTTTTCGGAGTTATGTGTGTATTGATAGTCAATCACCACGCACTTTAACGGTGAAGGAAAACATCGTGAGGAAACCTGCATACCGTAGCGATTTTAAAGAATTTCTACGGTATGTAAGTCCGCCAACCCGCACTAGGCCAGCGTGGTGGACTATATGGCTTAACCACTCTCAATCGATTCTCTCGATTGTAGAGTAGGCCCGTGCCCTGCAGTGGGACGTATATGGGCTGATATAGATATAGATAGATTAATAATTTGTAAGGGTTGCTCCTGCTTAGGTACAATTGAGTTCCACTAGGCGAACGACTTACTCCTCTCTTCATTTCAGATAATAGAAATGATTAATATAAAAGCTGATATCATTCGTCTGTACTCAACAATTTATCCATTTCCGTCATACAAATCACAAAACGCGCAACATGGCCGTTAGATGTCGCTGTTCGCATGCGTGGTTATGATGAAGTGTGACAAAAGCGTGTCTGTTGTGACGGGTTGTTACTCACGCCTCTGTCGCTCCCAGATTTGTTGCTGGTGATGCCGGGATGTGATAGATTTATAATACTGACACTATATTTACTGTGTAATGTAAGCTATTTATTCATAATAATATGGGTGTTATGCAAAGCATATGAAGATATTGTTTTTTTATCAAAAGAAGATATTTTAATAGATGCTGTACAAAGCATAAAAATAAATCAATTTTATTTAGTAACACGAGAAACAAATGGAACTAACTTCTATGTAAATGAAGATTCGGAGGGAGAAGAAAAGATAAAAATATTTCCAAAAAATATACATATAAAAATGGCGTGGTCTAATAGGACATCTAGGATAATTTCTGTCTAATTTACATACTAATAGTGTGCTAGTGAAGATAAATAAAGTTATTTTTTATTAAATTGCTCTCAAAAAGCTACTTTATTAAATAAATAAATAAATAAATACACCCAACAGTCACATACATAGTCCTGACCCCACACTAAGATCGAGTCTTGTGTCGTGGGTATCAGAAACTACGAGAGACTTTTCGGTCTCACAAACACCCAAACCCGAAACAAATACCTGTGGATCACACAAATATTTGTTTCGGTGCGGGGATCGAACCCGCGGCCTCTCGTTTCACAGGCCGGCGTCTAACCAACTGCGCCACGGAGGCTGTCAAATGTATGTGCTCAATATTTAATTAATATTTTAGATATAACAACTATAATTACTGGACCAGTAAAATTATGTTGCAGTAAATTATAATTAATGGTAATTAATGTTCATGCCTAGTGGTTTTACATTCGGCATCCAAAGTGATTTGCTTTAAATATTATGGCAGGCGCAGCGTTCGATGAATAGTTAATGTAAGCTTGATTCCAAAATGATTGGCAAGCGGCAAAATGTATATTTAGAAATATGCTTGGGTAAAGATATTGTTGTCTATACTTTAACCCTTTCTCGTTTATCGATCGACATCTGCTGTATTAATAACTGAGAAATAATATTGAAGTTTTAAAAGTGTTAAGTTATCACCACGCACTTTAACGGTGAAGGAAAACATCGTGAGGAAACCTGTGTACCGTAGCGATTTTAAAAGAATTTCTACGGTATGTAAGTCCGCCAACCCGCACTAGGCCAGCGTGGTGGAGTATATGGCCTAACCACTCTCAATCGATTCTATCGATTGTAGAATAGGCCCGTGCCCTGCAGTGGGACGTATATGGGCTGATATAGAATATTGAAGTTTGAATTTTCACCTAATAATTATTGTCTTGTATATTCGATGCCTGTTATTTCATAGACTTCAAATATCTATAGTTAGAACTTAAGAAAGTGAACACGAATTTCGGATGGTCTTATACTTAGCAACTAACATTATGAATCGGAAATCATCATACAAGTTTAAAAGGATTAGATTGATTAATTTTTTGTATTAGTTTCAATAAAGAATATCGAATTGTAAAAGGTTAGAGAGGGAACTAAAAGAAAAAAATACAAAATATTGCCATAAATATTAATTGCCCTGTTGACAAACCTTCACTAAAGTCATAAAGCAACCACGAGGTATATTAGGTAGGTAGTATATACTAAATGCGGTTCATTAAACCGAGATTATCTCCAAATTGAGCAAGGATTCCAAACAGCGCTTGTTTTAATGAGTTTTAGTATTAAATCTTAGTGACAGCGAAACGAAAGTTTCATACAAAATGAATATTAAATATCAATTTCATATGAATGAATCTTTTGCTTATGTAATTTGATTTCTAATTTTATCTTCATGCACATATTGTGACCTTTTGTGCTACGTATTAAGATCTTTTTTACTTTTATTCGTTCTCAATGTCAGCTTTGGTAGCCTCCGTGGCGCAGTTAGTTTGACGCCGGCTATGAAGCATGAGGCTGCGGGTTTGATGCCCGCATCAAAACAAATATTTGTGTGATCCACAGGTGGTTCTCGTAGTTCCTGATACAACACAAGACTCGATCTTAGTGTGGGGTCAGGACTATAACTGTGACTGTTGTGTGTATTTATATAAAAAGTTATTCCTGTTGAAGTTTGCCTTTAGATCGAGCGAAAGTGAGTTCATCATAAGTGACTAGCTACCAGTCCTTTCGAATAGGAGAGGTCTGAATGGTACCACGGCTTTCTTTAATTGTACAGTATTGGAGAACATTGTAGTGAAATTACTGGACAACAAGAGCCTTAGAATCAAATGTCTTGGTGTGATGCGCCGTACAAAGTAATGCAGTGCTTAGACAATTTCTGAGGATTTTGCTCCTGTTTCTGGGCAGGCATGACGTTTATTATCAAGCAAGCTGGTTACTTGTCTTCATAATTTTAATTATAATTCAGCACATCCACATCTCACTGCGGGGCACGGGTCCCCTTTAAGAATGAGAGGGCTTAGCCTAAAGCCCCTCACGTTGGTCAAGTGCAGATTGGCCGATTTCACATATAATTGAAATTCTTATAAATCTGTATTCTATGCAGGCTTTCCTTCGCAGTAAATCTGAGTAGTAATTGACAATCAATAATTCTCGGTTATAACAAAGAGATGGATAATTTTCACATCATTAATATACCCTAAACAAAATCCACCTGCAGATGTTCAAACATGTCTTTCCCGAAGTCGTCAAAACTTTAAGTACAAAGCTCTCAGACGCATAATAAATTCACGCGGTCCATTACGTGCATAATTTAGCCGACACGCTCGACTTGAAAATGCACTCTGTGTCGCTAATGTTTTAACTCTTGTTACTTTGATATTACATACATACATAAACTCACGCCTTTATCTCAGAAGGGGAAGGGAGAGGCGCCACCAGGACACCCACATATCGCCTTGTATGTTCCGTCTCATTATGTGATAGAGGGCGAGCCTATCGCCATATCGGGCACAAATTCCCGACTCCGGGCTGATAATGAATATAAAAACCCAATATAACTTTGCCCGACCATGTATTCGAACCCGAGACCTCAGCTTTGTAGTCGTACCGTAGCTTAGTACAACTAAGCCACAGAGGCAGTCGATACTTTGATATTACGACGAAAAATCCTATCACTGCTGCACCCTACACTCACACATCAAGATTTTAGAAGAACTTTCTGCTAACGGTTTACGATGCAGGATTACGAGTGTATACGTGACGGGAATGTGCCTCATCAAGATTCGAGCCTTCACTTGGTGACCCAACATATTATAATTATTGACATTCCTTCTTGAATGAATTAGGCTAAATCGATACAAAGGAATTATATTTTACTCCGGCTCGGCGAAGGTGTTGTATTAAACTTGATGGTAGATTTAAAACACGAACAAAAATAAGGTGTAAAAAAAATTAAGAGTAAAAAAGTTATTTATTGATGGAGAATTCCAATACAATATTTAACAAATAAATTATATCTTAATAACAAGAAATAACATAATGTGACATATAATCAATTGTTCTCGTTGTTTATCAAAGCAATTAAAACACATGAAATACAAGTATCTAAAAGGAAAATAAAACGAAAACAGTAGGTAGACAACACACGTTGCAAAGGAATATCTTGTGCGATTTCTTTTTCACAGTAATAATACGTTCCAAAATCCGACGCGTAGTATTATTTTACAAACCACTTAACACTAGGATATACGGATTAGAAAATATTTTAGCCAACACACAACGTTGTAGTATTTGCTCAAATGGCAATTGTAGACTGTCGGGGTTTTTAAATTTTCATAGCGCGGAATTATTTATACGTAATTATGAGGAGCATATTTCACGCGTGATGTATTCTTAATAGTTTTTTCACTCACTTAACAACATATCAACAGTAAGATCAACCCTGTCAGGAGACACAAATGGTGGCTCTCCGCCTTGTACCGTGTACGCGGTGCCAGTTTCAGCTGTCTCATACAAGACTGCCGCCGCTTGACCCACTGCGTCTGGATCCTGAGCCTTTTCGTTTAGGAATTTTTGGAAAACTTCTTCTTGCTCCTCCGGAACCATCGTCTGTTTAAATAAGTCGGTGTCTGTAGGACCTGGACATATCGCGAATATCCTCACTCCTGTAGTCAAAAAGTTATACTCATGTCCCATGCAAAATGTGAAACCAAGCAGAGCGTATTTAGTAGTTTTGTAAATAGGATAGAATGGATCTCTCATGTAGCCTGATATAGATGAGATAATTATGATCGTTCCGCCTTTGTGTCCCTTATCTTTCCTCATATGTTCAATGTATTTCCGTGACCATAACATCGGAGCGAGGGCATTTGTTAAGATCGTCTTCTTCACATCATTCTCGTCCGCTATACCGGCGTTGTTGACCAGGATATCGACTTTAACACCACTTTTTCGCATTATTTCTGTCATTCTATCCAAGTCTTTAGTTACGTCAGCACAGATGAAAACTACTTTCTTGGGACCGTATTTAAAGTTCAGTTCTCTCTCAGCTTGCATGCCTCGAGGCTTGTTTATGTCTATGATGTATACGGTTTTTGCTCCTCCTTTCAAGAAATTGTCAACGATTGCAAAACCGATGCCCTTAGCTCCACCAGTTACGATTGCGATTTTCCCATTGAGATTATATTTTTTTTTAGTGTAAGCTCCAGAGAAACCTGCTGCCAGGCAGAGAAATGTTACGATGAGCATGGTGTAAATTTTGATGAGCTGTTTTATCGATCACTTCTAAGTAGACTTGGATGAGAAAATAAAAAACATTGAACAAGGGAAACATCGACATTTATATGCATAGAAGTAGAGGTGCGTTGAACTCGTATTAGTAAAACTGATCGTAAAAATATACTTAAAAATGTTATCTTTTAATTATTGCACTTGGATATTGACGATTGAGTATCGCTGGATTAGTTTAGTGTAGCATCTACTTTGTCATTTGAATTCTAGCATATTTCTACTACTTAACCAAATACTCTGAACGATAGGGCGGAAATAAAAGTGTCAGAAACTTCAATTTATTTTGATGCAATACAAATTGAAAAATATCTTAATGGTTATCTCTCTATATAGTTACGAAAATTTCAATGTGGATGTCCGATTTAATAGATATTTTGACAATAAAGGACTTGTCGAATCAGGCAAGAGACAGATTTTTATAGAGAGAGATTATCCGCCGAAATATGTAAGGTAATAACAAGATTTATTAAGTTTCATTTTATAATAATCGATTATAGATAATTTGATCGGTAATTAATTTTAGGTAGCGGCAGTTACTCAAACTAACAATGAAATATTGTAAAACATATTACTCAAGACTTAACAGAAAATCAGCCGTAGCATTCACTCTGTCTGGGGACACAAATAATTCTCCTCCTTGTATAGTGTACGCCAAGCCAGTTGCAGCTATCTTGTACAAAACTACTGCAGCTTCTCCAACAACATCAGGATTTTGCCATGGCACCACACTGTTAACTCTATCGAAAACTGCTACTTGCTCGTCTACAACCACTTGCTGCTTTAACATCAAGTCTGTGTATGTATGACCTGGGCACAAAGCAAAGACCCTCACTCCACTAGTTAAATAGTTATATTCATGGCCCAAACCTACACTGAGTCCGACAATACCAAATTCTGAAGATTTGTAAGTCCAGAGAAATGGGTCCCATGTGTAACTGGAAATTGATGCCAAGTTCATAATAGTTCCTCCTTGCCCGCCTCTGTCCTTTCTCATAATGTTGAAAAATTTCGTTGACCAAAGTATTGGTGCCAATAGATTGGTCTTGATCGTTCTCACTGGATCGTACTCGTCTATTATACCGGCATTATTTACTAAAATGTTAACATATCCAAATATTTTAAAAATTTTGTTGCAAACTCGGTCCAGATCTGTAGTGACGTCGCCATGTATAAACAGGACTCTATTACCGTATAAAGAGTTCAGAAGTTTTTCAGCCAGCAACCCTCGTGGTCGATTTTTGTCGACGATAGTGATATTTCTAACACCGGCCTTTAAGTAGTTTTCAGTAATTGCGTAGCCGATTCCCTTAGCTGCTCCAGTCACCACGGCCACTTTGCCTTCCAGTTTTCCATCGTCAATTGCGGTGACATGACCACTAATCACTACCGCGAACAAAATCAATATTAATATGTGCATATTTTTTCATTTAATAATATTCTTTTTTTCTTAATATCTGCAGAACGTAAGTGTGACTCCGTGAATGATGGAAGAAAAAGGGCTTAATGTTAATGAAAGACTTGTGATACGATCGTGTGAATTATCGTGTAATGTATAGCAATGATATCTTTAATGCAATTATTTAATATTGCTGCATACATAAATACTAACGATAAAATAATCGGAGTTCACTAACCAGTTTTGCAAGGTGGTACCACTAATGGTAAATTGATCGATAAATTGTGCTTCTTTATTTTAATTGTTATAGGTACCATCTTTGAAGCTTATCAATTAATGCTCCGGTTTCGCCTGGGAGCGAACTGTTATGCTACCTTGCTCTCCTGCATTCTACACCTTTATACTTTAATCATCAGCCCTATGCAGCCGATTTCAGTTTATCCAATACCTGCACATCCTACCACAGCAGCTAAGATGACTACAATTTACAATACGAGTATATGGATTATGCACGCCGTAACGGCCGTCCCACGAGTATTAATATTTAGCAATAAATTTGTTTCGACTCACTATCGTCGACTGCTGAAACCAATAAACCTACAAACTCTACACGGAGAAACTACCACAGGAAACCTCTACAATCGAGGGTTTAGGTCTCTCATACTGGCCTATTCCGGATTTGTGGACTTCACATACCGTTAACAATACACATGACTGAAAAATCGGAGGTTTGTTATGGGAGGATTATACGGTCACTGTCACGGCAGAACGTGTATTGTTCTCAACCAAAATTTATATTATATTGTGCAAAGGAGAAATACCTTTAAAATACTTAGAGAAAATTTCATTGTATACAAGCAGGCAGCCCGGCATCGCCCGGAACTTCCTACTCCACATTCAGTAAAGTAGCTGTAAGAAAACCTTCTACTATTTAAATAAAAATCTGAATTACATTTTATTGGACATAATATAATCAAAACTCATTTGTTTCGCTTAACTATCCCATTAACAAGTATATATATTAACACAACTAATGTACCGTGTGCCGTCCTAAATTGATTATTTAACCCTTAACTTGGCAAGAACGGAAAAATAAGAAAACATATATTATTTTGACAAATATTAGTTTGGTTAGGATTAGATAGCATAGGAAAAATAAAATAAAAAATCTAGATATCCTAGGTTACGAGAAAACCTATGTACATCACAGTGTACATTGCCAAGTACGCGGAAATCTTCATGTAGTTTTGTTTGTACATTGTGATGCACATTGCCAGCTTCGTAATGAAATACATTTGTAATATTTATTCTATATATTTTAATAAAAAAGACAAAACACAATGATAACCTCAATTACTTTGAATGAAATTTTCGGAAATAATTATATTTTTGCATCCCGGTCATCGAAATGCAAAAATATTTGTCATTTTTACACACGACAGTTGTCCTATCACTCTTGCAACACTTGCAACGCTATGTTTAGGCACCTACTTCCGGGAAATGGGTTCCCACTTGTTCAATTAAAACTTATAATGTATTTACTCTAATCAAAGACAAAATTTGAAGCAGTGGTATGAGTCTTCTAAGCTAGTACCAGCTACATGTATATGTTGACATATTTCTCGATATTCGTTATGAGGCATAAAGTCTGTAATTAGCAGGTATCTTGATCCTTCTACCCAATTATGAGGATAGACAGGCATCTACGCTATACCCACCATGATCAGAGTGACTAAGAAGTTCTTTATTTCATCTCCTGTCAACGATGTAGGTCATCCTAGCTTATGCACTATCTATAGATTTGTTCTATGATCAGTGTCTGAGATAAAGTCTATTGAAATCTGTAATATAAACAATATGGTTTTGTATTTATGTGAGTTTGATGAAAGGCATATTACATTTCTTAAAAACAAGCTGTGTGACGAAGTACGGCTTTGGATGAATCTCATAATCTAGAACAAATTTCATAGCCTTAACTTTTTTGGCTACTTTTTTATAAGCTGTTATGTTGTGGCTTAGAAGTAGTAAGTTGTTCCTATTGTCGACTGGCATTGCTGGGTAAAGTGCCTGATTATTCAGCAGTTGTGTTTTGTAAAAATTGTATGGGTTCCAAATAAATATCATGTAATATCTGCTCGTGTTCGGCGTTGGGGGATTAGTGAGAGACTTATAGAGACACTACTGTATTCTTTATTAAAGTGTGTCAAACTATTTAATTTAAATTAATTTGTTAAAGTTAATATGCCTATGAAAGTAAATCAAAGGTTATGGAGAAGATTGTATGCAAATAAGAGGTGCTCTACCGGATGTAGAGTTATCCTCAGAGCTGATATTTTTACAACAGTTAATGCCACTATGTTATGCGAGTTAGTTAGTTTTTGTTCTATAGGCAAGATATAACAAATAAATGTCAAAACAAACACAAATAAACAAAACACACACAAATTAACAAACGAATACCCGCAAATTTACCAAAACCCAATGTTCTATAAACCTGGCAATGTACAGCGTGGTTACCATAGTTTACCATTGGTACTTTATCACGTTCTTGGAAATGTACATTGTGATGTACATACACTTATTTCATTCGAATACAAGAGCTTGTTTGTAGTTAGCTACGTTAAAAGGCATTTATTGAATAATTTAAGCTTTATACATAATAAAAAACAAAACATATTGTCAAGTTTAGATGAAAAAAGTTGAATAAAGCTAAAATAATATCACGGTGTCGCGAGGATGAGCTCGTGGCTTTTAGTTTTTTTTACTTAGACATTTATATTACAGTGCAATCTCGACAAAATAATTGTCTAGTGATTCTACTGTATATAACAAGATATTCACAAAAAACGAGAAGAAAAAATATTCAATAAACAAAGAGTAATAATTTTTGAAAATGTATGTACAGTGGGATGTACGGTGCCAAGTTAAGGGTTAAAGGCTTAGCAAAAATTCTACGGTAAAATTAACACTGTCAGGAGACACAAATGGTGGCTCTCCGCCTTGTACAGTGTACGCGGTGCCAGTTTTAGCTGTCTCATACAAGACTGCCGCCGCTTGACCCACTGCGTCTGGTTCCTGCCACTTTGCGGCGTCGATGTATTTAGCGTAAACAGCGTCACGCTCCACCATTGCCAACTGCTGCTTTGCCAAATCGGTGTACGTGGGACCTGGACATATCGCAAACATCCTGACTCCATAAGTCAAAAAGTTATACTCATGTCCCATGCAGAATGTATAGCCAAGTAAAGCGTATTTAGAAGTTTTGTAATTAGGATAGAATGGGTCTCTATTGTAACCGGTTCTAGATGCGATATTAATAATAGTTCCACCTTTGCCCCCTTTATCTTTCCTCATATTTTCAATAAATTTCCGCGACCACAACATTGGTGCGAGAGTATTTGTTATGATCGTCTTCTTCGCGTCGTTCTCGTCGCCTATGCCTGCGTTGTTGACCAGGATATTGACACGAACACCGGTTTGCTGTAATATTTCCGTCACTCTCTCCAAGTCTTTCGTTACGTCAGCACAGATGAATACGACTTTCTTTGGGCCGTATTTACAGTTCAGTTCACTCTTAGCTTGCATTCCACGTTGCTTGTTTATATCTACAATGTACACTCTTTTTGCACCTCCTTTCAAGAAATTGTCAGCTATTGCAAAACCTATGCCTTTAGCTCCACCAGTAACGATTGCTAATGTTCCATTGAGATTATAATGTATTTTCGTGTAAACTCCAGAAAAGTCTGCTGCCAGGCAGAAAAATAATAATATGTACATGTTGTCAATTTTTAATGAGCTCGTTTATCGACCGCTTCGATAAATTAGACACGGTAATAAAACCTTAATAGAGATGTGTTGGCATTTATAAGTATAGAAGTCAACGTGCGTTAAACCTGTACTAGTAAAACTGATCATAAAAACATACTTGGAATTTTAATCTTCTAATTAATGAAGTGGAAGTGCGTGGTGGCCTGTTGGTAACGGACCAGACGCGGCCGCCTACATGTTCACGGTGGGTGCGGGTTCAAATCCCAGGGCACACCTCTGACTTTTCGGAGTTATGTGTGTATTGATAGTCAATCACCACGGACTTTAACGGTGAAGGAAAACATCGTGAGGAAACCTGCATACCGTATCGTAGTGATTTTTAAAAGGAGGTATGTAAAGTTCGCCAACCCGCACTAGGCCAGCGTGGTGGACTATAGGGCCTAACCACTCTCAATCAATTCTCTCGATTGTAGAGTAGGCCCGTGCCCTGCAGTGGGACGTATATGGGCTGATATAGATATAGAATTAATTAAGTGCATGACGGCCTATTGGTAAAGAACCAGAGGTGGCTGCTAACATGAAAATGTCTCTGACTTTTCGGAGTCATTTGTTGATTTCTAGTCAATCAACATGTTTTATGATGGCGAAGGAAAACATCGTGAGGAAATCTGCATACCATAGCGAATCTTGTGTTTTGAAATTTATAATTATTCCTCACAATAGCCCACAAATATAAAAATTAAAAACTTGAATTTCGTTCCATGTTAGTAGTATGTCATCGATAATGATCATACCCTGCTGTACTATTCTATGGACCCTGCTGGACTATTCTTGCCAATAAGCCTGACTTGTGATAATAGATGGAAATATTTATGGTGACATCACCCTTCTACATGATAATAACCTTGTATTTTCTTTTAGATTTGGGACTTGAGATTACTGACATGTTGCATGTAGTCTCAACAATTATTGTCCCGATTCTTGTTTATGCCTATGGGTCGATACCCAAGAAATTTAAACAAACATTTATGAGGCTCTCAATTGGCCAAAAAGTGAAGAACCAGATGCAGAACGCAATACTGTGAGAGACGGTATACACGTGAGAAGGTCACTTACTTTGAACCGCTGGTGGAAATTATATGGTGTATAATAAATAAAGATTAGAGTTTACATTTGGTAACACAAATATTGCCTTCCAGCCTGACTTCAAAAGAAAGTTAAGCCTTGTAAAATATAGTACACACATTATTGGAGAAATAAAAAAAATGTGAGCGCAAGAAAATTTGATAACAGTAAAAATACTTTATTGATAAAGAACTCCAATTACAAAAATTACGAATAAGTCGTACTTAATTATTAAACGAGATAGTATTTTATATAAAGCGAACAAAATATAAATAACATGTAACTTGTGATAAAACAGTTGTCACCATTGCTTGGCACCGTAATTAAAAAAATAAAAATAAAAAGGAATACAAAATGGACTTTAATGTTGCTTAATTAGTTCTTTGTAACGTTTCTAAATGTCTATTTTTGTGTGAATTCTCCAAAATGTTGACTGATTCATTGCTCCTAGATATTAATATACAAAAAGAAAATGGCATACTCTAAATACTGTTAATTATTTAATTTGAATACTTACTATAGGCTTAGCAAAACCTCAACAGTTACATCAATTCTGTTTGGGGATTCAAATGGCGCTTCATAACCTTCTGCGGTGTACGCGGTGCCAGTTTTAGCTGTCTTGTACAATAGAGCAGCCGCTTTACCCACCGCGCATGGCTTCTGCCCCTTTTGAATACTCATAAATTTTTCAAAAACTTCTTCTTGCCCCTCCAATAGCATCCGATTGCTTGACAAATTGGTATACGTAACACCTGGACATATAGCGAACATCCTTACTCCTTGAGTTAAGAAGTTATACTTAAGCCCCATGCAAAAAGTAAATCCAAGTAACATGCATTTAGCAGTTTCATAATAAGGATAGAAGGGATCCCGAATGTAGGCGGTAAATGATGATATATTGATAATAGTTCCACCTTTACCTCCCTTATCTTTCCTCATGATTTCAATGAATCTACGTGACCACAACATTGGAGCGAGGGCATTTGTGTAGATCGTCTTCCGCGCATCGTTCTCGTTTACTATACCTGCGTTGTTGACTAGGATATCAACTTTCACACCACTGTGTCGGAATATTTGCGTCACTCTGTCCAAGTTTTTGGTTACGTCAGCAAAGATGAATACAGCACTATTAGGGCCATGTTTACGATTCAGTTCACTTTCAGCTTGCATCCCACTTGTACTATTTATGTCTACGATGTAAACAGTTTGTACTCCTCCTTTCAAGAAATAATTAGCAATTTCATAGCCGATGCCTCTGGCTCCACCCGTTACGATTGCTATTGTTCCATTCAGATTGTAATTGTAAGTAGCATAGACTCCAGAAAAATATGCTGCTAGACAGATAAATGTTATTACGTACATATTAACAACCTTTAATAAGCTGACTTCTGGATTACTTCGACTGAGGACTGCGATGCATAAGTAACGATTAAAAATGTTGAACAAAACATGCATTGCTATTTATATGTGTAGAAAGAGACGTCTGTTGCATTGACCCTAGTAAAATTGCTCGTAAAAACATACTTAGAATTTTATCTCCAAATTAATGTATCTACTTGGGAAGTGACAACTGAATATAACATTATCGTTGGTTCATTGGCCCTGTTAGCATTTAGTTTAAAACTCTTCAAAATAAAAGTCTCTGATAGACTTTCAAAATAATACATACATACATACATACATAAACACACGGCAGAGGGGCACCCACATTTCGCCTTGCATGTTCCGTCTCATGATGTGATAGGGGGCGAGCCTATCACCATATCGGGTACAAATTCCTGACTTCGGACCCGGGTTTCGAATCCAAGATCTTGGCTTTGTAACCGTTCCGTAATGCAACAATGCCAAAATGAAAATGAAATGAAAATAATTTATTGAATCCATTAAAATGTTCAACATTGTTTAGATTCAGTCATTTTTTGAACTACCACCCGGTTCGGAAAGCGGTTTTCACTAGAGAAGAACGAGCATGAAACTCTAGTGTTGCTCTTTTCAAAACCAGTTTACAATGTATGATTATTACAAAAATTACAAGTTGGTTTAAATCAGAGCAGTTCATTAATAACTTGTTATGATTTGCAAGTAGGATATATTTGAATACGAATAAGTTTACTTTATATTTAATATGGCTGAGAGAAACGAAACGAAGTAACCCATAACGAAGAATCAGTATACTCTGTTTTGCCAACGCAATAAATAATTATAAAAGCGTTAAGTAATCTATTTATCAATTACAAAGTAAGCAAATCGGACAGACCAGTCCACACAAGCAGCACTCGTTCACGAGTATGACGCATGTGCCAGCCATCGGCCTCCTCAACCATGCTACAGGGAAGTGACCGACCCGGCACACGACGCCACCGCAAGCACAGACTTTTAAGCGAGCATGACTTATCCAATCGCTTACAAAGCAAAACAAAATAGCTTAAGTTACTTAATATAAATGAAATTATACAGAGCACACTAATACCTCCGCTCCAAGATACTATATATTTAATTAATTTTATACTATACTATTCCCAAGCCTTATTATCATCTAGGTATTCTGAAATTTTATAATAAGCTTTATTGCATAATTTTTGCTTGATAGTAGCTTTGAATTTTTCAATACTTAAGGCTTTAATATGAGTGGGAACTTTGTTATAAAAGTGTATACAGTAACCCTTAAAAGACTTGCTGATCCTGTGGAGTCTGGTCTTATGAGTAGCTAGGTATCAATTGCCTTCGTACCAAATTCATAAAAATCGCTCCAGCCGTTTCAGCATGAAAAAAACTTAATAAAAGAAAACCAAAGAAAAGAGGCATTCATACAATATATGTATGTACATACATACACAAAAAAAAACTGTTATTGTTACTGGATAAGCGCTCTTTACCTTTTTTGTTAACGGAACTAGGAAGTAAAACGTTTCGAAGTGGTGGTAGTATGTATTTAAAAGAGGTGTTTAATTATTTTGGTTTAATTTTACATAATTATTTCATGTATTTTAATTAAAAAACAACGAATACTAGTATATTAAAAACAAGTAGCAGCGTAGTCATACAATTTTCAGTTATATATAAATTTAAGTGCGTGGTGGCCTGTTGGTAACGGACCAGACGCGGCTGCCTACATGTTCACGGTGGTCGCGGGTTCAAATCCCAGGGCACACCTCTGACTTTTCGGAGTTATGTGTGTATTGATAGACAATCACCACGCACTTTAACGGTGAAGGAAAACATCGTGAGGAAACCTGCATACCGTAGCGATTTTAAACAATTTCTACGGTATGTAAGTCTGCCAACCCGCACTAGGCCAGCGTGGTGGACTATATGGCCTAACCACTCTCAATCGATTCTCTCGATTGTAGAGTAGGCCCGTGCCCTGCAGTGGGACGTATATGGGCTGATATAGATAGATAGATAAATTTAAGATGCCTTCACTGCTCCGAATTATTTAAACATAATAGTAATATAGCACACCCAACGAAAGGATTCATAACAGTGAACTTTACTCATCACTTATAAATAGTTCACGACGGGAAAATCAATCCTGTCAGGGGACACAAAAGGCGGTTCTCCGCGTTGTACAGTGTACGCGGTGCCAGTTTCAGCCGTTTGGTATAAGAGCGCCACCGCTTTACCCACAGCGTCTGGCTCCTGCCAATCTCCAATTCCGAAGACTCTGTCGTAAAGTTCAATTTGTTTCTTCGGAACCACCTGCTGATTTGCCAAATCAGTATACGTGGGACCTGGACATATCGCAAATATTCTCACTCCAGTAGTTAAAAAGTTGTACTGATGTCCCATGCAAAAAGTGAAACCAAGTAAAGTGCATTTAGAAGTTTTATAATAAGAATAGTATGGGTCTCTGATGTAGCAGACTATAGATGAGATAATTATAATAGTTCCACCATTGCCCCCTTTATCCAACCTCCTGTTTTCAATGAATCTCCGTGACCACAACATTGGAGCGAGGGCATTTGTTAAGATAGTCTTCTCCGGTTCATTCTCGTTTAGTATTCCTGCATTATTGACCTGGATGTCGACTCTAAAACCACTTTGTAGCACTATTTCCGTTACTCTGTCCAAGTCCTTAGTTACGTCGGCCCAGATGAATACAACTCTGTTAAGACCGTGTTTTAAGTTCAGTTCTCTCTCAGCTTGCATGCCTCTTGGCTGGTTTATGTCTACGATGTACACCAGTTTTGCTCCTCCTTTCAAGAAATTATCAACTATTGCAAAACCGATGCCCTTGGCTCCACCAGTTACAAGTGCTATTGTTCCATTGAGATTATAATCGAATTGAGTGTAGACTCCAGAGAATGTTGCTGATAAGCAGAGAAATGTTATTATGTACATATTGGCTATTTCCAACTTTTAACAAGTTATTTTGTTGATGAATTAGTTACAGGTGACCAATTTCGAACACGGATACACTGCTATTTATATGCATTGTAGAAGACGTGTATTCCACTGGCCTTAGCAAAATAGCTCATAAAAACATACTTAAATTTGTTATCTTCTAGTTATTACACTTGGAAAGTGACGATTAAGTTATTTACCCTCGATAACTTATGTATAATGCGGTGCATTGGCCTTGTTGCCTATCCAGTTTTCAACTCACTGAAATCGTCTGACTGTTACAATGGAATTTATTTTATGCATTGGAATGATCCAACTAAATTGGCGAACGATTGCTCACTTGATAGAAAGTCGCCGGTGCCTTGCAGTATTTTGAGCATCTAGAACGGTTTAAAGAAGGATGAAGTGTTAAATTTCAGTATATCTCACTGATCAAACGAAATTCCGCAACAAACCTCTAACTATGAAACGGTCCATCGATGTGAGAGTCATAATCCTAATACTTATTTGCTAATGTATTTTTTATACAATGGGTGCGGCAAACGAGCAACCAGGTCACCCGATGGCAAGTAATCACCGCTGCCATGAAAATTTACAACGCTTGGATCATAGATGTGTTACCAGCTCATGAATTTGGAAGCGGAGCGGGAGGGAAAAAGGATGGGAAGAGAAAATGAGTATTAGGCAGCCGGCAATCAATATCGCTTCACGTCGATCTCTTGTGAGACAGTGGTACCACCCCAGACGAGCCTGCCCATTCATGCTGTGTCATTAATGATAGCAGCGTGGCTCTACTAATATAATATTCATATAATATACAAAATATGTTTTTTCAAATCATTAAACTATATGTAAATGTACCCAGATAATTCTAATCCTTGTGTAAAATAAGACATGTCAGCTGTCTAGTAAATCTCTTGAAAATTGTCTCGTCTCCCATATCACCGCAGGGTGTCCAATCTCATAATTGAAGAACGTGGATGATGCATGCGATGTGCAGTCTGTAGGTTCCAGGATTTTTGGTACAAGTCGGCCTATTAAAACCTAGTCCCCTGAGTATTCCAAAAAGTAGTGATTCTGGTGAAAGTCGAACCACTAAAAGTGCGAACTTTGTTTCTACCTGACAAAAACTATAGACTATTTGTATCAGAAACGATCCTTCGTCGATTTTTTCACTTTGCACTAATAGTATCCAAACCCAGAGCCAATTATGGTTCATAAGCATAAACCTCTTTATAGGGAACTTAGCAGTTTTTCTATAATTTTCTAATTTGAGCCTGGCATCCTGTTTGGCCGGCAATAATAATAATACTTATTATTGAATTGCTCGAATTTTTTATTTTAATAACGATGGAATGATTTTGTTAGAGAAAATATGGTTTGGCCTATCTTATTTTATATAATTTTTGTTAGTGAATGCCATTCGCCTGATGGTAAGCGATACGATCGCTTATGGACAGTAGTAAACCATACAACACCATGAATTACAAACCTATGCTTGGGATTCCACTGCGTTCGCCATCCTGTGACATAAGTTGAGTCTCAATATGTCCAATATTTGCCCTGGCTACAATGTCCTTCAAACCGGAACACAACAGTGAATTTACACTGTTATTTGGCTGAAGAATTAGACATTGCGGTAGTACCTACCCAGGCCGCCTGTTGCATATGAGAGACCTACCACCAGTGAACCAGGTCTATTATAACTAAAAAGTACATAATTGACGATTGTTATAATATGTTGGAAGTACCTCTGAAAACCATGGAGCCAAACGACCTTGGATACCAGAAATTGGGCAGAAAAGGTGTAAGCCCCGTATCGCAACTTTTTTGCCATTTACGGATTAGAGTTTGGAATATTTTGTAAGCATGATGCTAGTGATGCAAATTCCTTGCCCTGTGGTGCAAGAATTCCGCCACGGTATTCCCTGCCCGTCGTAAGAGGTGACCTAAAGGGGTCATCGGAGTCGCTGGGCACACTGCGGGGGCGGTGTGCCCACACGTATAACGACTCCGAGATGCAAGACAGAGCCTCGTCTCTGTCAGGGACGCCCACAACACCTTAAACGGGCGCCCAAAAAATAGGCGTAAGTGGGTGTCATCCGCGCCTCCTACACTGAAGGAACAGCGATGGTTTTGCGCGGGGCGGTAATGCGGACGTAAATCGGGGCTCTTTTCGCCCTGGGATGTCCGGTACCGCCCACAATGCGTGTGAAGATTAACGAGGGGTTTTTAGTCAGTATGCTGGCGTAGATATTGTTAGGGACCCAGCTCGGTCACAACATCCGCATTGTTCCGAGCTGGAAGGCCAGTGACACTGACATACCCCTTTCGACCTCCCCCGGGGTACCGAAAGGGGGAGCTTAATAGCTTATCCTCTCGAAACAAAAAAAAACGTGATGCAAATTCCTACTGATGTTATAAAGGCGAACGTTTGTGTGTTTGTTACTTCTTCATGCTTAAACAGCTGGACCA
Source organism: Deilephila elpenor (assembly GCA_949752805.1). Taxonomy (NCBI): domain Eukaryota; kingdom Metazoa; phylum Arthropoda; class Insecta; order Lepidoptera; family Sphingidae; genus Deilephila; species Deilephila elpenor. The sequence goes on along the minus strand of OX457103.1, from coordinate 14,554,346 downwards.
ATTTTGTTGAAATTTCGTATGGAGGTAATTGTTACCCCGGATGTTAAAAGAAATTCACTAAAATTGGTTCCGCCTTTTGAGCAAGGGCTTATCACACGGAAACACTACATTTTTCGGGATAAGAAGTAGCCTTAGTGTTAACTAATGATATGTTAGTGAAATTCTTTGAACCAATTTATGGAGGTAGTTGTTACCCTGGATTAACGCATAGGCTACTTATTATCCCGAAAATAAAAATAGAATTTTCCAGTGAGATGAGCAAGGAATGTGTACATAATATGTCTTTGCTATTATTTCCAATTTAAAGATATGGGATTGGAGAGTATATAGAGAGAGAGGAAATGGGATATAAAAGGACAGGATTGCATGCCATGTGTCATAGAAATGAATCTGACGAGACAGGACGGGATGTAACGGGACTTAACGGAAAAAGCAGTACAAAGTACGGCAGTGACATTGAATACAGACATAACACCGTTAGTACGCAAAATAATACCTGTCTGATGTGGACTAGACACAAAAAGTATCTGCGCTCGGGCGAAGCCGGTTCGGGAGGCTAGTTTAATAAATACAGTGTTTTTCATTATTATAAATAAATAAATAAATTTCTTTATTATTATTTTTCTCTATTAGTTATATATTTAAAAACTATTATTATTGTCATTTAAAATAACAACACCTTTTGTTGCGTTTATGTATTTTTTGAGCCATTAATTAACAGTTATTAATCCAAAATGGCGGTTGTATGATATACTTTTTAATATATATTATATTAAAAAGTACATATATCATAGAACCGCTATTTTGAGATTTAATAATACTTACTCAGTCATCGGTTCAGATGTTTATTTAAATGCTATTTTCTAAAATATATCTTTCATATTATTATCAGATTACTGTCAAAAGGACATATGAGATTCCGTATGCTCTTATAATCCAAATTCATAAATGAAGACAGTATCAACATTACAAAAATGTATTCGATCGCACGCAAAGGTTACTTGCATTCCTTTATTTATAGATTTAATTTGAAGTATATTGTTAAAGTAATGTACCCTAATAAGGATATATCAATATAAATAATTTTGTGTAGATTCTATAATAAATGAAATACTGATTTTTTTAACTAAGCTATGGGAAACTGAATGTTAAATTTCAAAATTATATTATTTTTTGCCTTACATTTAACATACAATATCAAACACAAAATAAATATTTCAACCATATTTTTATTCAGGGCATGTTTGAAAACTGGTGAATCTTTTTTTCGTAGTATCCTGTATAATTTAACGATATTTTAAAAATAATGAGCTAGCCACAGAAGTCCTCCGACAACCATATACCTTCCTCAAGAATTTCGACAGCGATCCGTTGGAAGACGCTTAGATCCAGCAACTCTACAACCTTCATTAGTGCTGGTCAGGGCTTATCCTCCATTAGAGAACTACACTTCGTTTACCAGTACATTGCCACTATTAGAAACCCGTTTGGCTCCATTAGCCATCAGTTTCCCCCATCATGTGCCCTGCCCACAGCTAATACAAGTATATAATGGACTAAACATGAAGAGAAGAGTCGATGCTGGGTGGCAAAATCTTGGCTCCCTTCTCAGGCAAAGAAAAACTTAAGACGTTAAAATTAATTACAAATTTCTGGAGAATTAAAAAGGTAAGCAGCCGTAATAACATTACAGTAGCAGAAGATTTTATTGAACAAGAACTCAAATTAGATAAACATAAAATCAATTATTAATAGTATACTATACAGTCTTTGGTCCTAGGTCAAAAAAAAATATAAAAATTTAACATTGGTTAACATAGTAATGAAAAAGAATGATACAGATACAGATAGAAAAGAAAAGACATAAAGGCCGATAATGTTACTTACGGAGTTCCACCGTTTCTTATAGTAATATAGATAGGTGCGATATGTCCCGAAACGATGTAGTTATTGTTCAACGCCAAAAAGTGATTGAACAAAGATCATTTTGATAAAATACTATATATAAATTACATCTAAGGTGCTATAGATTCTTCACAACTGATTTTCACTCAAGGCTTAGCAAATACTCAGCAGTGACATCATACCTAGCAGGAGACTCTATTATCGGATTACCACCTTGTATAGTGTATGCGTTGCCACTCTCAGCGGTCCTGTACAAAAGTGCTGTTGCCTTACCCACTACACACGCCTTCTGCCAATCTTCCCATTCCAGGAATTTCTTATATATCGACACTTGTTCGTCCACAACCATCTGTTGCTTTGTCATATCGGTGTACGTAAGACCTGGACATACCGCGAAAACCCTCACGCCATAATTCAAAAAGTTATATTTATGTCCGAAGCCATACGTGAAGCCAAGTAAACCATACTGAGTGGCTTTGAAATAGGCGTAGAATGGATCTCTAACGTAGCCAGATACAGACGCGATATTTATGATGGTCCCACCTTTGCCTCCCTTATCTTTCCTTAACATTTCGAAACACCTTCGCGACCATAATACTGGAGCGAGGTTATTGGTTAATACCATTTTTTCCGGATCATATTCATCCAATATGGCTGCGTTGTTGACCAAGACATTGAATTTTTCTCCCATTCCCATAAACATTTTCGCCAGTCTCTCTAAATCTTTTGTTACATCGGCCCAGATGAATACTACTCTTCCGGGGCCGTGTATTTTGTTGAGTTTATATTCGGCTTCCTCGCCTCGAGGCTTGTTGATGTCCACGATGTACACAGTTCTTACTCCGTATTTTAGGAAATATCTAACGATTTGATAGCCGATGCCCTTAGCTCCACCAGTTACGAGTGCTGTTGTGCCATTGAGGTTATAATCCGTAGCGAAGACCCCAGAGATAGCTGCTGCCGCGTAGAGAAATGTTGCAACATACATATTGTCGATTTTATTCAATTGATTTAACACTATGAATGAGGAATTCGATTAATTAGTTAAACTAAAATAACGACGAGTGATACAAGCGCAGCCATTTATATGAATAGAGGGAAAGGTTCATTGCACTTATCCAAGTGAAATCGGTCGTAAAACCATTATTAGAGTTTTATATTCTTATTAATGTACTTGGGAAGTGTCAATTGAGTCATGCTAGATAAACTCATACATTACATGCATGCATAAACTATCGCCATTTTCACAGAAAAATTTTCGCGTATCAACTACATAATATAGTACCCTGCATAACAGTGAAACACTATATCTTATGTAGTGGGTATTAAAGGTGCAAGATACTGGATAGTCTCCCTGGGAATCATATAAACACTTTTCTCGATGTAGAGATCGAATGCGCGGCATTTTATTTCATAGCCAACTTTAAAATAGAATCATCCATCCATCAGCCAAAGGACGTCCACTGCTGAACATAGGCCTCTCCCAATGATTTCCACAGTGACCTGTTGGCCAGCCTGCATCCAGCGACGTCCCGCCACCTTTACCAGGTCGTCTGACCATCTTGTGGGTGGACGTCCTACGCTGCGTTTTCCGCTACGTGGCCTCCATTCGAGAACTTTTTGGCCCCATCGGCCATCAGTTCTCCGCGCTATGTGCCCCGCCCATTGCCACTTCAACTTACTAATCCGCTGGGCTATGTCGGTTACTTTAGTTCTCCTACGGATCTCCTCATTTCTGATTCGATCTCGTAGGGAAACCCCGAGCATAGCCCTCTCCATAGCTCGTTGAGTGACTTTGAGCCGCCTAATAAGGCCCATAGTGAGAGGCCACGTCTCGGTGCCGTATGTCATCACTGGCAACACACAACTATCGAAGACTTTCGATTTGAGGCACTGAGGTATTTTGGACAAGAAGACGTCGCGTAGTTTCCCGAACGCTGCCCAACCGAGTTGGATTCGACGATTGACGTCTCTCTCGAAGTTGGACCTGCCTAACCGGACCACTTGTCCTAAATAGACATATTCGTCTACAACTTCAAGAGTCGAGCCCCCAACTCCAATGGGGGTGGGCACTACATGGACATTCGACATGATCTTCGTTTTGTCCATGTTCATTTTAAGACCCACCTGTTGGGAGACTCGATTGAGGTCTTCGAGCATAGTGCTAAGGTTCTCCAGCGATTCTGCCAAGACTACAATATCGTCGGCAAATCGAAGGTGAGTGATATATTCGCCGTTGATGTTGATGCCGAATCCTTTCCACTGCAAGAGCTTGAAGGCGTTTTCCAGCGCGGCAGTGAACAGTTTCGGAGATATGACATCTCCCTGTCTCACGCCTCTCTGTAGTGGAATAGCCTTCGTGCTCTGATCTTGTACTCGGACCGACATGGTGGCGTTGTTGTATATACACTTCAACACTTCGATGTACCGATAGTCTATGTGGCATCGCTGGAGAGACTCTAGCACAGCCCAGGTCTCGATCGAATCAAAGGCTTTCTCATAGTCCACAAACGCTAAACAAAGCGGCAAGTTATATTCCTCGGTTTTTTGTATAACTTGCCGAAGCGTATGAATGTGGTCTATGGTACTAAAGCCTTTTCGGAAACCGGCTTGTTCGGGAGGCTGGAAGTCATCAAACCTGCGTCCGAGACGATTTGTGATGACCCTCGAAAACAGCTTATAGACATGACTCAGGAGCGAGATGGGCCTGTAGTTCTTCAGCAAAGTGTTATCACCTTTTTTGAAGAACAGTACCACCACGCTCCTGCTCCATGCCTCTGGCGTTGATCCCTCGAGGAGAACGGAATTGAAGAGCCTCTGAAGGACTTTCAGTATCGGCGCTCCGCCCGCTTTCAGAAGCTCTGAAGTGATTCCGTCCTCACCCGGCGCCTTGTTGTTCTTAAGCTGCTTCAGGGCCATCTCAATCTCACACAGGCTGATGTCCGGGATATCATCGCTAAAGTGTCGGATCAACTCGGCTCTCGGGTCTTCGGCCGAGCTAACAGTAGGTTCGGCAACCGAGGTGTAAAGCTGTCCGTAGAACCTCTCGATCTCCCTTAAAACCTCTGCCCTCGTCGACACTACGCGGCCGCCGTCCGTCTTCAGCCTACACAACTGGCTTTGCCCAATAGACAAGTCTCTTGCAAACACTTTGGAGCCTCCATTCCGCTCAATTGTCTCTTTAATGCTCACAGTATTGTGAGCACGGACATCGTGTCGCAAGGACTTCCAGATCCGTCTATTGAGCTGCCTATATGCTTCGGCGTCATCGGAAGACTGCAGCGCCATAGATCGACGTTCGGCCATGAGGTCAAGAGTGTGGATCGAGAGTTTTTGTGGTCTATCTCTACGGCGAGGTCTAAAATACTTAGATCCCACCGTATGGACAGCTTCTACCAAACCACTGTTTAGCTCGTCCACTGCAAAGTTTTCTTTGAGACAATCAAAGCGATTTGCCAGCTCAAGTTGAAAGCTCTCGGGGTTTTGGATATGGGCACGAGTAGGTCGGAGCGTAGACTTCATCAAGCGACGCCTTTCTAATTGGACATTGATATTCAATGAGCCCCTTACCATTCGGTGATCACTGCCGGTTTTCACCCTGTTGATCACAGAGACATCACTGAACATCTGTCTATTCGTCGTCAAAATGAAATCTATCTCGTTTCTCGTAGAACCGTCAGGACTCAGCCAGGTCCATTTCCTGTGAGGCGGCTTCTGGAAAAAAGAGTTCATCGCAAAGAGTCCCTCTTTCTCCAGAAAGTCGGCCAGCCTCTGACCCCTGGGGTTCCGTTGCCCATGTCCAAATTGCCCCACTTTCAACTCCGCATCGCTTCTCATGCCCAACTTTGCGTTGAAGTCTCCCATAACAACATTGAAGTAGGTTTTGGAAGTATGTATGGCCCGACTAATGTCCTCATACATCTCCTCTACTTCTTCATCTGGGTGTGTCGAGGTCGGCGCGTATACCTGTATGACCTTCAACGAATATCTTTTTGATATTCTGAGTATAAGGTACACTACCCTGCTCGACACACTTTCGATGGATACGATGTTGTTGATGATAGACCTGTGGACGAGAAATCCGACACCTCCTCGGGACTGTTGGTCGTCCCCCCGGTAGAAGAGCAGGTTACCGGACTTCAGGGTTATCGTATCCTCCCCGATTCTACGGACTTCCGATAACCCCAAAATGTCCCAGTGTAACCCACTCAATTCTTCTTCCAGTTCGACAATCTTCTCGTCTGTCCTCAACGTGCGTATGTTGTGTGTTACCAGAAAATAGAATGATATGATTAAACAACGAAATCTCATTAGACCTGCAGTAAACATTATTTATTTCATCATACATTTATAATTGGTTGTTTTATAATAAAAATAATACAAAACTTTATTTCAACAATTTTAGGCTAACATATTGGGATTAATAAAATTTCAACACTGTACAAAAGCTTTAATATTGAGCACAAATTTCTAAATATCAAAGACTTAACAAAAACTCAGCTTTCAATTCCTTACTATCAGGGGACACACACAATTCTCCACCTTCTATCGTGTACGCCATACCAGTTTTAGCTGTCTTATACAGAACTACTGCAGCTTGCCCAACAACATCAGGTTGTTGCCACACCGACACTCTAGCAAATCGGTCATAAATTTCTACATGCTCGTCCACAACCATTTGCTGCCTTGTCATGTCTGTGTCTGTGAAGCCTGGACATATTGCGAAGACCCTCACTCCACTTGATAAACAATTATATTCATGCCCCAAACCTACACTGAGTCCAAGTAAACCAAATTTTGTAGATTTGTAAGTCCAGGCAAAAGGACCTCTCCAGTAGCTCACTGCTGATGCTACGTTCATAATGGTTCCTCCTTTTCCCCCTCTGTCTATACTCATGTGGGCAAAAAATTTCAATGACCACTGCACTGGTGCCAACAGATTGGTTGTAACTGTCCTCACAGGGTCATACTCGTTCAGTATACCGGCATTGTTTACAAAGATATCAATATATCCAAATTTTTTGACAATGATGTTCGACACTTGCTCCAAATCTGTAGTGACGTCGCAATGTATAAACAAGACTCTATTACCGTATATAAAATTCAGTGTCTTCTCCGCTAGCAAGCCTTGTTGTAGATTTATATCGACTATAGTGACATTTCTTACACCGGCTTTTAGGTAATTTTCAGTGATTGCGTAGCCAATGCCCTTAGCTCCTCCAGTCACTACTGCCACTTTGCCAATGAAAACATTCTCGTCATTTGCATGGACATGATTGTTAATCACTGCCAGGAAGAGAACTATAGTCCAAATGTACATATTTTTCAAGTATCAATATTTTTTTACTTAATATCTGCAGAGAGTAATAAAAATTCTATTAGAGTGGTAAGAATATCAACCGCAAGTACCGGTAAGGGTTTTATGACCGTATGAAATGCAAATGAAAATAATACAAACAAAAATGGGAGTTTGTATTATCTTGTAATGTATGCGTATGATATCTTAAGCAATAATTTTCATTGCACTAATTATACAGTTACAACAAATGAACTGCAGATCGCTAACCTGTTTTGCAAGATGGTGCGTGCTACTAATACACTTCAAAATCGATTTATACTTTTGTTCAACAAAAAAACAAAAAAAAAATCATGTAAACTAGGTTGCCAAGACTCACAGGACTATAACGCATTTACTGCTATAAAGTTATCAGACCTTCATGAAGAGTAATATAATAATAATATAATAATGCCCAGAGTCCTGCACCCTGCACTAAAATGTTGCATTACAAAATTCCCCTTTAAATTTCATTGAGTGCGACACAGATGCATTTACGGTAATTCGCATGTCAATACTGTTTATAAAAGGACACGTATTATATGCGGATCTATGGTTTTTATTCTTGGAAATTACCGTACCTGTTCTCTTACAATCGTCACGCATAAGATTGATGCAACGAGCACTGCCAGAATCGGCGGTATTTACTATTTGTGGAGAGAAATTTACATCGTATTATATGATGGTGTCGCCACGCGGCCGTCGCTGGAAGCTTTGCATTGCAGGGCCACGACGCACAACTCAGCGACACGACGCATTGCCGCACAGCTTTTGTGTATCGGATCTGATATTGCCAAGTCGAGCACAGTCGTTACCTTCTTTCTAGAAGCGACATGCGCCTTAGTTTATCCTCTGTGACTTTCTTGTGCAAGCAGGAAGTTTTTAAAGTCAAACTTTTATAATTCTTCTGTGATATCTAAGATTAATATTATACCAGTATCAGCAGCATCAGTAGCATCGGTATCAACATCAATCATCTCTTTAATATAACGCCAACATAAACAGTTTTCTTTGCTTGCAGTTTATTACACTTTACGAGAGTTTGAAAGTCCGGCAGGCAACTGTTCCTACAATAAGGCAAATCATTCTGGAAATGCGATTTTATGGGGAGATTAAATTTTACTATACTATGAAAGATTTAGTCGAAACCCGTTAGTGGAACTAAAAACGAAAGCCTGGTACTTCTATCACACAGAAAATTGATGTGAAGTAACAGTTTCGGTGTTGGGTTTCATATGGTGATTGACACTTCCAGAAATTAAAGCCCGTGCCAGAATATTCATGACCGCCCGGATGGCGACCACCATGCATGATGGCGGAAAACCTCTATGTGTGTTGCGTTTCTAGTTTGTATTGTCAATGGTTTAATTATTGCGCAATTAACATTTCTAGGGATATGAAATATACTTTATTAGGCATTTAAATAAATTCAACTTAAAAGGAAAAAAATCGAAGTCGTAGCTGTTGTTACTTTCTATGATATCAAACCAACTAAAAAGAATAAGACTTCTGTTATTCTTGCAGAATCCGATACAACGGCTCATGATTTTTGATAGATGTAAGATGAACTTTATTATAAAGGTTATAGAATTTATCTGGCAGCTAATAACAATTCATTAATTTTTTTTGTTGCATTGTGCTTAAAATCACTGAAAATTGAAATAAACCAGCTGGCTTCATTTTGGGTCGCAGTCTGGATACACCCAAAATAGATCAATCCGGCTTTAAAGTGTTAATGTATAAAGAATAATCTAATGTAAAGCAGCAGACCGGGCTCTGTGGCGTACCTTGGGAGAGGCCTATGTCCAGCAGTGGACTGCAACGGGCTGATGATGATGATGATATACATACATCTAAGGCCTTTTTCCCAGATGGGGTAGGCAGAGTTGCTACCAGGACACCCACATTTCGGCTTGTACGTTCCGTCCCATGATGTGATAGGGGGCGGGCCTATCGCCATATCGGACACTAATTCCTGACTCCGGGTTGATAAATGAATAAAAAAATACAATATCATTTTGCCGGACCCGGGATTCGAACCCAAAAACCTCATGTAGTCGTACCGTAGTACAACTACGCCACCGAGGCAGTCAATATAAAATTTCAATTTATTCCCAATTTTGACTCTGAATTTAAGTTGAAGTTTATTATTTTTATAATATACAAGGCAAAGCGTACCACGGCGTACCGCACCTTACATGGCGAGTGTGGATGGGAGAGTAGTGGGTAGGTGGCGATCTCACCGATTTTTATAAAGCTAAAAAAATAATTATTAAATTATATTATTGATAGATTACAATACAAAATTTTACATTTAATATATTACAAATTTAAAGGTAAGTATTTTATACTCTAAGAACTTGTTTCAGGATGCCTTTTTCTTGTCGCCTTTTCGTTTCATAGAATTTTCAAATCACAACGATCCTAAAGAAGTTTCATTTCAAAAATATCTAGAGTAATCTAGTTTACGTTATTCAGCACAATCAGTGTTTAACTAATGTAGTTCGAATTTAATAAATACAATTAATTTGTTTTCGAAGTCGTTTAAATTGGCTTTACAGGCTTAACAAAAACTTTGCACTAACAACCACACTGTCTGGAGATACCGATAGTTTTCCACCTTCTATTGTGTACGCGATACCAGTTGTAGCTCTATTGTACAGAACTACTGCAGCTTGCCCAACAACATCAGGTTGTTGCCATGGCGACACTTTTCTGAATTTGTTATAAATTTCTACTTGCTCATCCACAACCATTTGCTGCCTTGTCAAGTCTGTTTCTGTGAAGCCTGGGCATATCGCAAAAACCATCACTCCACTAGTTAAACAATTGTATTCATGGCCCATGCCTACACTGAGTCCGAGGATGCCAAATTTCGAAGACTTGTATGTCCAGGCGAATGGGTCTCTCTCGTAGCTAACTGCTGAGGCTATGTTTACAATGGTTCCTCCCTTCCCTCCTCTGTCCATCCTCATGTTGTCGAAAAATTTTATTGACCACTGCACTGGTGCTAACAAATTAGTTACAATCGTCCTCACAGGGTCATATTCGTCCAGTATACCGGCATTGTTCACCAGAATATCAACGTTTTTAAATTTCTTGAAAATGATGTAAGATACTGGCTCCAGATCTGTAGTGACGTCGCCGTGTATAAAAAAGACTCTATTACCGTATACAGAGTTCAGGGTTTTCTCCGCTAGCAAGCCTTGTGGTAGATTTATATCGACGATAGTGACATTTCTTACACCGGCTTTTAAATAGTTTTCAGTAATTGCGTAGCCGATGCCCTTAGCTCCCCCAGTCACTACTGCCACTTTGCCTTTAAGGTAATTCTCATCATTTGCATTTACATGATCGTTAATCACTGCCAAAAATAGGGGTATAGTCAATATGTACATATTTTCTCAATTACTAATATTATATTTTATTGATATCTGCAGAGTGTAAGTAAAACTCCGTTTGAGAGGTAACAGTATCAACCTCATGTATAGATAGGGGTTATAATATAACACAAATGAAATTATACAAATAAAAGTCGGAGGTTTTATTATCGCATAATATATGCGTGTGATATCATAAGTAATTATTTAGTATTGCAGTATACAGACAGTGACGATAAAGTAATTAAAGATCGCGAACTCGTTCCGCAAGAAGTTGCATATCACAACAAATAATACTTTCACATTAAATTTAAAAAAATGTTTTATGTATCAAATAGGCAAAGACTCGCTAGGCCATCACGCATTAACTACAAAAAGTTATCCGATTTTCAGTAAAATTCGAGCTACTTATTCTGCAAGATTTAAAATTAAGTTGTAAATACCTTTGTCCCACCAAGCAAGATCACACAGCATTCAGTACCATAATGCTCATCATAATACTTAACATGAATTCGTAATTTGTATTTTAATACAATTAATAGAAGGACATGTTGTTAATATTTGCACCAGGTATATAAATTAATTAAAATTACCGTACGGGTAAAGTTATTTAATAGCAAATAATAATAATAAATAAATACACCCAACAGTCACATACATAGTCCTGACCCCACACTAAGATCGAGTCTTGTGTCGTGGGTATCAGAAGCTATTGCCCTGTGGTCCGGGGGTGCAAGAATTCCGCCACGGTATTCCCTGCCCGTCGTAAGAGGCGACCTAAAGGGGTCATCGGAGTCGCTGTCACACGTATAACGACTCCGAGATGCAAGATAGAGCCTCGTCTCTGTCAGGGACGCCCACAACACCTTAAACGGGCGTCCAAAAAATAGGCGTAAGTGGGTGTCATCCTACACTGAAGGACCAGCGATGGTTTTGCGCGGGGCGGTAATGCGGACGTAAATCGGGGCGCTTCTCGCCCTGGGATGTCCGGTACCGCCCACAATGCGTGTGACGATTAACGAGGGGTTTTTAGTCAGTATGCTGGCGTAGATATTGTTAGGGACCCAGCTCGGTCACAACATCCGCATTGTTCCGAGCTGGAAGGCCAGTGACACTGACATACCCCTTTCGACCTCCCCCGGGGTACCGAAAGGGGAGCTTAATAGCTTTTCCTCTCGAAAAAAAAAAAAAAAAAAAAAAAAAAAAAAAAAAAAAAAAAAAAAAAAAGGGTATCAGAAATTCACATCGAATATTAAATAAAAAGTGCGTGGTGGCTTGTTGGTAACGGACCCCTCACAATCGTACTTTCGGATGTAGAGGAGGCCCGAGTCCCGCAGTGGGATGTATTTAGGCTGATACAGATACAGATATAAAATAATATAATCTTTATGATGTTGGCAGAATGTTTTGCAATGCAGGGCGACTCTCTCAGGCCTCAGGCAAAAATCGGTGTTGCGTTGCATGGCGACTCAGCTTTTATGGGTATCAGACCTGATGTCCTTTTTATTATTTTACTTTATAACTCGTGTTTTGATGGTACTACTTCGATGTTAACATTTTGACAGTATTCTGTATTGAAACGGATTATGTGCTACGAATACAAGTGCTAATTCATATTTCATTACTTTGCAGCCTATAAATTATTTGCACTCATGTTTATTTCATAGTTTTAAAAGAAATTAAATTAATTTAATGTTATAACTTTTATTTACGAATACATACACAATATGATGCGTTACTTAAGGCTCAAAAGATACTCAACAGTTGTAATCGTACTATTAGGCGTTGGGTATACTTCTCCACCTTCGATAGTGTACGCCATGCCAGTTGTTGCTGTCTTGAACAAAGCTGCGGCGCCTTTCCCAACGGCATCCGGTTGTTGCCATGTAACTACTTCTTTTACCTTGGCGTAAATCGCTGCTTGCCGGTCTATAACCATTTGCCCAGCTGTCATTTCTGTGTGCGTGAAACCTGGGCATATCGCGAAAATTCTCACTCCAGTAAATAGATAATTATAGGCATGACCTATACCGTAAGTGAATCCGAGTACACCAAACTTTGAAGCTTTGTAATTCCACCCGAAAGGATCTTTGGAAACACTGGTAATCGACGCGATGTTCATAATAGTGCCTCCTTTTCCCCCGTTGTCCTTTCTCATGACGTCGTAGAATTTCTCCGTCCATAACATTGTAGGCAACAGATTTGTAATTATTGTTTCGGCTGCATCACATTCGTTCAGTATACCGGCATCGTTTACTAGGACATGAACGTATCCGAATTTTTTATAGACTATGTCTGACACTCGGTACAGGTCTTTAGTGACATCGGCATGGATGAACAACACTCTATTATCGTATAAAGCGTTGAATGTTTTCTCCGCCTTTAAGCCGTTTGGTAGATCTTTGTCGACGATAGTGAGATTTCTCACGCCGGCCTTTAAGTAGTGTTCAGCAATTGCGTAGCCGATGCCGTTGGCTGCTCCCGTCACTACTGCCACTTTGCCCGCGAGATCTCTATCGTCGTTGGCGGTGACATGATCACTAATCACTGCCAGAAGGATAAATATAGTCCACACATACATATTTTATCAATTATAAATACAAAGTTCTAACTTGATGTGTTTAGGACGTAAGTGAAACTCCGGCAATGATCTTGTAAGAACGAAAACGAAATTTATATAGATGGTAGTGGCGGTACTTCCATACAAGCCCAAAAGCCCGGCTTGCCCTACTTAATACGTATATACTAAATTTTGAACGAAACCATTACATTCAATACAAAACAGTAATTACGAAACATCTACCATTTTTGAATTTACCGCGTTCCGTCGCGGCATGGCGCTCTTCAATGAAGCGCGCCTGCGATGGCGAACCGAAGCGCCGACCGCGCTGCGCAACGCTTGTAATAAATTCATTCAATAATTTCACCTCTCACGTTGAACGTGGCTCCACGGTTTTTTTAAAGACGGTACGCGCAAAATATATATCTGCCTTCTTCTCTCTCGTGTGCTTTTACGAGGCTTTTGGCAACGCATGCTATCTCTTTCACACTGACGGGTGAAATGCTACACTCTGGCACTACGAATGTATAGCTACAGATATTTATATATAGCATTAAAGTACTAAACCAAAAGCCCAGCTTTTGACTACAGGATTGTTTTGAGTGAACATCGTACGTTTGAAGGTCGTCGATGTGTAACATTATTTGTTTACTAAATTATATTTATTGTTATTATTATGTTGGTTCTTTTTTAAAATTATTTAATCATTTTTTAAATACAAATAATGAGGTTTTTATATTTATTTCATAAATTATAATTGCATGTTGTAATGTTTATTTTCTCGTTTAGTAGCAATACTGTACGAATTACTACTAACTTCATAAGTATTTGTGTAATTGTAAATAGTTCGGTTGTAGGTTAATTATTCGTTTTTAATGTTATTTAAACTTTTTGATACGAAAATGATTTGTAATGTTTCCTGTGATGGTTTTAGTGTGATGGTGAAAGTGTTCATTGCCGTTATAAAGGTAATTTAATTCAATTATATTGAAACTGGCGCGAAAACTACGCCGAGTTTGTGCATTTCTTAAGTTCGTGGTAAATCACAAGAGGCATTTTATCGGTTCAGTTTACTAAACTACGTAATTCGATTTCTAAATGCTCCCCTTCATATAGGTTATTAAACAGTCGTGTTACATAATATATTTTTCAAGGGACACTTGTGTATTAGAATGTTTGGATTAATTCTAATGATTTCAATGAGTTTGTGGTCCTTTCAAAAAGGCATGCTATTACTTGTAATTAAAATTACTTGTAAAAACTTAACCTTAATGTATTTATAACAATTTCTGTCCGCAATTTTGGTTAACTGCGCAGTCAAACACGGGACCATAGTAGCTATCGTTGTGCTAGTGTAATGCCGGGTATTAAAAGTGCTCAGTAGTTAGTGCATTAAAAAGTTACGATTGCATGACCACAAGCTATCTATATTTGTATTACCTAATCCTAATATTGTACAGATAGTGTGGTAGGTCTGCCGCCGCGCCGTAAATTCGATTTCGTCGTTCTTAGTATTTTTTTCCTTCTAAATAAATATGTATTAAAACTAAAATAATATTGGGCTTGCCCTATTCCAAAACCCTAGGCACGCCACTGATAGATGGGTCAATTTATGAACGTATAATACTTCAATAAACATATTAAAAGTTATGATAGAAGGTGTATCTACGATTGTTAATTATGATAAGTAATCTTAGATATGTCAAGAATCATGCAAGTCCTACTTATAGCACATAAAAATGAATAAACATAAAGCAATAATTCTGGTAATAAAGTACTAATACTGTTTCTGAAAACTCATGAGGAAATTATGCAATCGGTCACATGTATTAGACATTATTAGATGTAGACAGCCTCCGTGGCGCAGTTGGTTTGACGCCGCCTGTGAAACGAGAGGCCGCGGGTTCGATCCCCGCACCGAAACAAATATTTGTGTGATCCACAGGTATTTGTTTCGGGTCTGGGTGTTTGTGAGACCGAAAAGTCTCTCGTAGCTTCTGATACCTACGACACAAGACTCGATCTTAGTGTGGGGTCAGGACTATGTATGTGACTGTTGGGTGTATTTATTTATTTATTTATTTATTATCAGGTCATGCATTATCGAGACTGTTTCTGAAGTAATCATATTAATTATAAATTGCATTTTGGAATAGCTATTTACTCATACATACATAAACTTTCGACAGAGCCACATTGGACAATACATACGAGTATAAAGAATAATAATCTTATGAAAGTGTGTTTGATCGTAGTTGTGAGCAGACATCAAGAAATTATATTAATATCACAAATTATTGAACTTTTTCAAAACAAGGTTTATTTAATTTATGTAGAAACCCCTCGGAAATTCTTGACCGATAGCTGTTTATACTTTGGCACAAAAATGGTTTTCATCAGACTTTTTGCATCCATCCTTTTAAGATATTTACATCAATGCAGCGATCCATTAGCTGTCTATAAATGCCAACTTACAACATTCTCAGATCTTATGTAATTTTCAAATTTACATTCCTAAATCTCAAATTAGACCATTGAAAATGCATGTTGGAATAAAATTATATTACGCTTACCTATTTGGGTTCTCGTTTCAATTTATCTTCTACATAATATGGATCAAGCCTGAGTTCATAAACTCATCTACTAGGTCTAATTTCTATTAGATATAATAACGATTTTTGAGTGAGTTTTCTATCCTTTCCTACTAATATTATAAAGGCGTGTTTGTGTCTTTGTTACTTCTTCACGCTCAAACCCCTTAACCAAATGTAATTAAATTTATTATGGAGGTAGCTGATACCTACGAAATGCTACTTTTTGTCCCGAAATTGTCCAGAAATGAAGTGTTCCCGTGGGATGAGCAAGGAATGCAAATACATACATATATTTGCTACTCTTTCAATCTCAAACGGATGGAATGGGATAAAATATAGAGCGGGTGTAATGGGATATAACAGGACAAAATTGTATGCTTCGAGCCATGAAACCCAGAAAGGACGGGATGTAACGGGACGGGACGGAAAACAGTATCTTGAACCGCCGTCGTAAATTGTAAAACAGTTTTAATACGCAAAATAATAAGTGTCTAATGTGGACTGGACCTAAAAAAAAAATCTGCACTCCGACGAAGCCGGGCCGGGATAAAACAGGGAAACAGCTGTTTGTACAATTATAAATAAAATTATTCTGTAGCTAAGACAAAGATAAGTAAAAATCAAAGCTCATCAGTAATCAAATCACTTCAACACTAATTGCTTGATATTAAACACGTAATACAATGTTTAGTTGAGACTAATCATCAAACTAAAGGTAAAGGATCTTGATATTCTATAATAGAGGTAATAGATATCCAATCAAGCTCTATTATTAGACTATGCTAATCAGAATTACATCATAGAGATTCCTCCATATATTTTATGAAGTGAAGAAAGCTGATTAGCTTCTCCTACAGTGATTGAGATTGCCAGAGACTTTATAGCTGATGGTAGTCTATTCACCTTCCAGATAGCAATAAGCGCACAAGATGGCGGCAAACCAGAAATAGTTACAACAAGTGTGTTGCGATTTGCATTCAGCGGAGTATATTTTTGTCTTTATAAAATAATTATGTTGCAGCATTGCAAAGGCAGGAGGAAAAGGTTACTGAAGCCTGGAGGAAAGAATAATAAAAAAAAGCAATTTAAAATTTAAAGAGCCAAAGCCATAAAAAGCACACTAACGGATTAAATACAGCTGAAAAAGCTTAACGGCGTTTCATCATAATTTATTTACATATAAAGATGTTGTGGTCGTTTGCACAATAATATACCCATATTTAATTCTATATTATGTAATAATTTCTTTAATATATATTTAAAGAATGAATTACGGTCAAGGGCTAAATAATCTTAGCAAGAAATCGCAGAAAACCATGTATTTTGGTCACTTTTACTTATTAAGAAAAGTACAATATATTTACAAAAAATATATAGTTACAAATGATTAAAGGTTCAGGAGATACTCAGCAGTCGTAATCGTAATATTAGGAGTAGGGTATACTTCTCCACCCACGATAGTGTACGCCATGCCAGTTGTTGCTGTCTTGAACAAAGCTACGGCGCCTTTCCCGAGGGCATCCGGTTGTTGCCATGTAACTACTTCTTTTAATTTGGCGTAAACCGCTACTTGTTCGTCTATGACCATTTGCTGTGCCGTCATTTTTGTGTGCGTGAAACCTGGGCATATCGCGAAAATTCTCACTCCAGTAAATAGATAATTATATTCATGACCTATACCATAAGTGAATCCGAGTACGCCAAACTTGGAACCCTTATAAAACCAGTAGAAAGGATCTTTGGAAACGCTGGAGATCGACGCGAGGTTCATAATGGTGCCTCCTTTTCCCCCGTTGTCCTTTCTCATGACGTCATAGAATTTCTCCGTCCATAACATTGTAGCCACCAGATTTGTAACGACCGTGTTCACTGGATCATCCTCGTTTAGTATACCAGCATCATTTACTAGGACATGAACGTATCCGTATTTGCTATAGACTAAGTCCGAC
The DNA here is from genome assembly GCA_949752805.1 of Deilephila elpenor. NCBI lineage: Eukaryota > Metazoa > Arthropoda > Insecta > Lepidoptera > Sphingidae > Deilephila > Deilephila elpenor. Next base: position 14,536,623 of record OX457103.1, on the reverse strand, counting down.
ACTCGGTACAGGTCTTTAGTGACATCGGCATGGATGAACCACACTCTATTATCATATAAAGCGTTGAATGTTTTCTCCGCCTTTAAGCCGTTTGGTAGATCTTTGTCGACGATGGTTAGATTTCTCACGCCGGCTTTTAAATAGTGCTCAGCAATTGCGTAGCCGATGCCGTTGGCTGCTCCCGTCACTACTGCCACTTTGCCCGCGAGATCTCTATCGTCGTTTGCAGTGACATGATCACTAATCACTGCCAGAAGGAGAAATATAGTCCACACGTACATATTTTATATAAATTTCTCACTTCATGTATTAAGTGCGTGGATAAAATGTCCTTAATGATGTGGTATTTTTGAAAACTCAATTTATATACATAGATTATGGTATAATCATATGGTAATACAATAAATACAGTAAAAGTGGTGGTAGAAGGCAGTATAATGATGCGATTATTTAATATTGCAGTTGATAAGGTTATCGTGAATATGCTCACATATTATACAGAGTGATTGCGCCGTGTTAAAAAACTTAATTGGTAATTTTTGATACATATTTTACGTTAGAGAACAGAAAGAAAAATAGAACGAAGGAAAAAATAATAAATTTGCCAAATATATGTATATAGTGGAATTATTTGTTTATCAGTGTTCTATGTATACAAAATTTGTTTCACGATGTTATGGTTAAAGCCAGGTAAATAAATTCTATAGGTGTACCATTTAAACAAGTTACATACATTGACAATCTTCATTTAAGTCCAACTCAGCACGCTCGACAAGCTACCTCTGCTTTAAAAGTGTTTAAGCAGCCAATGGAAAGAATTTAAATATAATATAAATAGAGATAAACCTTTTACTGTAGTGCAAGTTTAAACTGTATATTTTAATTATACAAGAAATTCTAATTTCATCTATTATTTTTGCCTTCCAAAACCCCCAATTTTTTTGCGGTTGGTTAACATTACAAATTTAGATCATAGTGTGAAGTTATCTGTGATTGGAAAAATATAAATAGATTATTGTAGCTTGAGGTTCATGATTGCGTTATTGATATTTTTGGTAGGCCGGCACGATTGTGCACATACATACTTACATAAAGTCACGCCTATTCCCAGGAGGGTAAGCATAGGTGATACCAGGACACCAACGTTGCGCTGTCCCACGATGTGATAGGAATTGATCCTATCGCCATATCGAGCATAAAAGCTTGCCCAACGTCTTTCGGCATTTGAAATTCAGAAATCGCCACTAATTAATAAATAAATATCTTTCTTTCTTTATTTATTGTACTCGTATATCCCCATTGCTCGCCTACAACCGCCTGCTGCATCGCTACGACTGTGCTCTTGAAACTTGGGCATATTGTGAAAACTCTCACTTCAGTAAATAGGCAATTACGTTCATGTCCCAAACCAAAAGTAAGTCCTAGCACACCGTATTTACTAGCTCTGAAGTTCCAAAAGTACGGGTCTTTCGAAGCACCGGTTGAACATATTACGTTTATAATGGTTCCTCCTTTTCCCCCTCTGTCCTCCCTCATAGCGTGGTAAAATGTTTATGTCCACATTATTGTAGCTAGTAGATTAATTTTAATCGTTTTCACCGGATCATACTCGTCCAGCGTGACCTCATTGTTCACCAGGACGTCAATGTGTCCAAATTTTTTGAAAATTATATTCGACACTAATTTCCGATGTTTGGTGATCGCCGTGAATAAACGACACTCGATTACCGTATAAAGAGGTCAATATTTTCTCCGCCAGCAAGCTTCCTGTTAGATTTATGTCGACGACAGTGATATTAATTACACCAGCTTTTAAGTGATGTTCAGTATTTGCGTAGCCGATACCCTTAGCTCCACTAGTCACTACTGCTACTTTGCCCTTGAGTTCTGTTTCATATTTTGCGGTGATATGACCACTAATTAATGCAAAAAAGAAAAATACCTGAACACGTACATACTTGCAAATAATTAATACAAATTTCTCACTTTGTGTGTTTAGGATATGAAGAAAAATTCGTTAATGAGGTTGTAATATCGTTGTCTCTATTTATATATAGATATTATTGAATAATCCTATGTTAAAATTAACAATTAAAACAAATAATACAGGGATAACACTGCAAAAGTGACTGAGTAGCGTAATTGACGCATTTATATGTTGTAATAATACGGTACACGTGATACGATAATACTGTAATCGCAAATGCGCAAGTTATATTGCAGGATGGTGTCTGCGACGTGTTATTTACCTAATAATGTGGTTGTAGCCGGGAAGATTCGGCCAGGAGAAATATTATAATCATCCTTAGCTTTAAGAAGTTCAATGCTTACATTGTCTTCGCTAAATACTCCCACATAGACCAGTTTCAAGCAACTTGCATCCAGTGATTTCCTGTGTAATTTCCAGGTCATTAATATTTTTCTTGTGTCTTGATTGCGTTTAGGAAAATCTGGATTATAGTCTCTTCTTATTCTCTGGTATACCTACTTATCTACCTTTGAAATGCCAGCAAGTCGCCGAGAATACCTCAGGTGTTGTGGGTGTTTATGGGTGATGGTGGCTCCTTACCATTTCAGTTCGTCCTTTTACTCCCTACTCCGTAACAAATGGTTTAACGCCTTGTGTGGAACTGTAGATATACCAACGGATCCTAATATTCTTCAACCAAAAAAAAATATATAACCGAAGATATTTTGAAAGGCAAAAGATGCAAGCATAGATGTCTGCCGTGGCAACAATTAATTTTTTATTGTTTTATTTCTGTCCCGCTGTTGATATTTTTATTGCAATTTATTACACAGATAATTAAGCATAATAAAATGCCGCCTTTGTGGGAATCATTTTAATAATCACTATTTGATAAGTGCATTGCTAGTTCTTGGGTAGATAATGCAGCTTTTATCTTTATTTCTCACGATGGCCTGATGACGGAGTGACTTGTGTCTATAGCATTTATATATTATGTACGTCAATTTCAAGATAAGAGCCTGTGTGATTGTAGGAGGTAAGGCCTTAGTTATCTAACCTACCATTTTGTACTGGCACTGGCTTATCCTTCATGTATGGAGTTGAAATTCTCAAACTTCAAGTTATTGTCGTTAGTTAGTTGTTAGTTATTGACTGCTCTGTCTCGGTGGGGACTACAAAGCTGACGTCTCGGGTTCAATACTCGGGTCGGGTAAAGTGATATTGGATTTCTATTCATTATCAGCCCGGAGTCAGGAATTTGTGCCCGATATGGCGATAGGCTCGCCTCCTATCACATCGTGCGACGGAACATACCAAGCGGAATGTACACAAATGATAAATACACTCAACAGTCACATACATAGGCCCCACACTAAGATCGAGTCTTGTGTCGTGGTTATCAGGAACTACGAGAGATTTTTCGGTCTCACAAACACCCAGACCCGAAAAAAATACCTATGGATCACAAAAATATTTGTTTCAGTGCGGGGATCCAAACAGCGACATCTCGTTTCACACCCGGCATTTAACCAACTGCGTCACAGAGGCTGCCAAAAGGCATATATTTAAATGTTGGGTCAGTGGCCGTAGTACGAGTTTTTATACAAACTCGATCGCGTTAAAGTAAACTTCGTTTTGTATGTAACATAAACAAATCTCGCACTCACAAATAAGATTCACAATATTAATACTAGATGGCGCTGATCAAATGCCATACAAAACGAAGTTTACTTTAACGCGATCGAGTCTTTATAAAAACTCGCACTACGGCCACAGAACTTTGTACATCTATTATGAAATTTACAAAGATGTTGGGTTAAGGAAATAATTGTCAAAAATTCATAGATGTAGGCAGAAATAAGTAACATGTCTATAATAATAAAACTGTTAAAGTAGATGGATTATTCCTTCAAGTGCCCCCAAGGAATAATACTTAGGTATGTTATGACATGCATCAAGGCCCCACAGTTATAGAATACAAACATAATACACATGTGCATCTCACAGAAATAGCTTGCTTATCGCATGCCAATATACTTAGTATTGCAAGGTCCCGTCCTTAATTAATGTCTTGTTATCTTTGATAAGTAAACCTCATAATATGACTAGACTTAGTAGGGTGAAGGTTCAGAGTAGAAATAACTCTGATTTGATATCGTCAAGGATAATACGAGCAAACTTTATAATTGAAGATGCTAAAGAATGAGGAGATTGAGTTGGTGCTCTCAAAATCTTACTTGTTAATATGAATGAATAAAGGAGCAAAAAATTGCATATAAAAGAAACTATTTTATAATGGTTTCTTAGATTTACGCGAATGTTACACATTGAAATAAAACTATTTTATACGGATTTTATCGCGATTTGGTTTAATTTTTACATTTTTTAACTTCCCGACGCGACGTTTCGATTACTTTACAGCTTTCGTGGTCACGGGGCGGACTCGGGGACCGTGACCACGAAAGCTGTAAAGTAATCGAAACGTCGGGAAGTTAAAAAATGTAAAAATTAAACCAAATCGCGATAAAATCCGTATAAAATAGAAACTATTTTCTTTGGTATACTATTTCAAAGGCAAAAAAAGTACAATACAAAAAATATTTAAACGTTTCTAGACTAACATATTGGTATAAATGAGATTGAAACATTGTTTGCATAAATATTCAGCCCGATTTTTTTAATATCAAAGGTTCAACAAAAACTCAGCTGTAATATCTATTCTATCAGGTGAAACGGACAGTTCTCCACCATCGATAGTGTATGCCATGCCAGTTCTTGCTATCTCGTACAGAACTACAGCAGCATGCCCAACGGCATCCGGTTCTTGACTAGGCGACAGTCTTCTAAGTCTATTGAAAATTTCTACTTGCTCATCCACAACCATTTGCTGCCTTGTCAAGTTTGTATTAGTAGAGCCTGGGCTTATCGCGAAGACTCTTACCCCACTAGTTAAATAGTTATATTCATGGCCCATACCTACACTGAGTCCGAGTATACCAAATTTGGATGATTTGTAATTCCAGCCGAATGGGCTTTTCCAGTAGCTGGAAATTGATGCTACGTTCATAATGGTTCCTCCTTTTCCTCCTCTGTCCTTCCTCATGACGTTGTAGAATAACTCTGACCACAGCACTGGCGCCAACAAATTCGTTATGATCGTCCTCTTTGGATCATACTCATCCAGTATGCCGGCATTGTTCACCAGGATGTCAATACATCCAAATTTTGTATAGATGATGTTCGACACCGGTATCAGATCTGTTGTGACGTCACCGTGGATAAACAATACCCTGTTGCCGTACAAAGAGTTCAGTGTTTTCTCCGCTAGCACGCCTTGTGGTAGATTTATGTCGACGATAGTGACATTTCTTGCACCAGCTTTTAAGTAATGTTCAGATATTGCATAGCCGATTCCACTAGCTCCGCCAGTCACCACTGCCACTTTGCCTTTGAGTTCATCGTTGTATTTTGCAGTGACGTGACTACTAATCACTGTGACAACGAGTAATATACTCAGCTCATGCATATTTTTTACCTTATGAATATTGATTTATATAAATAATTTATAGAAATAAACCAACGGTATCTGTGTGTAAGGTATGATCGTATGAAACGAAAATGAATTCAAATGAAAACAAAGTTAAATTATGAAGTGATATCTTATGATGATATCTTTACCCCAATTATTTAATATGCAGTAAACACACTTTGATGATAAAGTAATCGCATTTCACTAACCAATTATACAAAGTAGTGCATTCGACAGTAAAATTTAAAACCGAATGATATTTTTATACTTACTGAAAATGTAAATAAAAAATATTTACGTTTGTATTTTAGGGAATTAGGATTTTGTAGTGGTTATTAACATTATACTCGTAATGTTATGATATGGATCGATAATTTACAGTTGTATTTTGTATGTTACTTAAAGTTTTCTTAAACGAATACAAAAATTGGGTTACCTGAGATCAATGAATTCTTTGTACATTCATAGAATACTGATTATACACAGTAAAGTGGCGATAGGCTCGCCCCCTATCACATCGCGAGACGGAACATACAAGGCTTCTGGGAAAAAGGCGTGAGTTTATGTATGTATGTATTTGCAAAGTAAACAGTTTCATTTTTTAAACAACATTTTTATTTTGTATAAAGAAGTATTACTAGCTGAACTCCTTGGACTTTGTTATACAGAAATAATATTATTTTAATGGTAAAACTAAACTTACTATCAGTTTTTTATTAATATTATTTTCATTGCATGGGTCCGGCAAATGAGCAAACAGGTCACCCGCTGGTAAGAGATCCCTGCTGCCTATGAACATCTACAACGCTTGGATCATGGACGTTTTGCCGGCAAAGCTGACGCTTTACGTCGATATTCAGTGAGAGTGGTACCCCCCGGACGAGCCTGCCCATTCATGCTAAGTCATGGCGGAAAATAGCGTAGCTCTTGCACTTCCAAAAAATATTATATCTAATAAAAATATAATGTAATATCTTTACCTAACAGCAAACATAACTACCTAAGTCAAAATCATAAAGAAAAATAAAAAAACATTTATCGCCGTCTACTAGCTGTATTTTTACCATGACTATAACCAGATATGGGTATAGTAATAAGTTAACTAAAATCTGCAAAATTTTGATTACCAGTACCCATTTTTCTTTATTAAAAATAACGATAAATACAGGACCCTTAGTAGCTGTTTCAAACATTATAAAATTCCTCACTTTTACTTGCTATTAAATACTAAAAAAACTTTTAGGTGGATTTTTACTTTACTTTTCCTTTTTAAATGATTATTTTCACTGATTAATAAATACAATACACATTACCTACAAAAAGGTCAACAGAAACTCTGCTGTCACATTTGAACTGTCAGGCGTGACGAAAACTTCTCCACCTTCAACAGTGTACGCTGTGCCAGTTGTTCCTGTCTTGTATATATGTACTGCAGCTCTCCCAACAGCGTCCGGTACTTGCCATGGAAGTGATTGTCTTGCCCTTTGGTAAAGTACTACCTGTTCGTCTACAACACTTTGCTGCTCAGTCATATCTGTGTGCGTGAAACCTGGGCATATCGCAATAACTACTACTTCACTAGTTAAAACATTGTATGCATGACCTAAACCGAAAGTTAATCCGAGTAAACCAAATTTAGAAGCTTTGTAATTCCAATAAAATGGGTCTTTGGAAACGCCGGAGACTGACGAAATGTTTATGATGGTTCCTCCCTTTCCCCCTGTGTCCTTCCTCATGACGTTGTAGAATAACTCCGACCACAGCACTGGCGCCAACAGATTCGTTATGATCGTCCTCTTTGGATCATACTCATCCAGTATGCCAGCATTGTTCACCAGGATGTGAATGCATCCAAATTTTCTAAAGATGATGTTCGTCACTGGTATGAGATCTGTTGTGACGTCACCGTGAATAAACAAAACCCTGTTACCGTACAAAGAGTTCAGTGTTTTTTCCGCCAGCATGCCTCTTGGTAGATTTTTGTCGACTATAATGATATTTTTTACACCAGCTTTTAAGAAATTTTCAGTGATTGCATAGCCGATGCCCTTAGCCCCGCCAGTCACTACTGCCACTTTTCCTTTTAGATCTCTCTCACATTTTGCATTGACTTGATTGATTATCACTACCAGGAACAGAATTATAGTAGATATGTACATTTTTTTATATATTATTATTGTTATCGATCACTTTTGTCCGCTTAGTATAAACAAGAGTCGGTTAATGGCGTACTTACAATATAAAACCTTTATATATGCAGAACATTATAGTACAACTGTTTTAAAGATAATAAATGCTAATTAACACAACAAAGGAATTAAAGGTCTGACGTCATCTTACGTCACGTAAACATCAACTCCGTGTTAATTAATGTTTTAAAATTATTCCCCGAGAGTATTCTGAATGATAAAAGTGAAATAATAGTGCATCACAACAGGCGTCATCGGTGTTAATGTGCGCAACTAGCAAAACTCATGAATTTATAAGATATCTGATTGGAAAACAGGTTACTCATAAGACTCTCTTCACTGCATATGAACTATACAAAAAGTGAAAACCATACTCAAAAAGTGCTCATACGACTTATTGCTCAAGTGCTAATTCAGGATAGTGCCTAGAAGTGCATTTAAATCTTAGTGGTGATAGAAACAGTTATCTCAACAATACCCTCAGTGCATTTTAAAACAATTGAACTTTGGACCCTATAGCACTTCACCTATCAAGAAATCGAATGACAACAATGACTATGTTACTCAGTATTTCGACAAGTCTGTTAAGAGTAGCGGTGGCGCATTAGTCACGGTAACTATGAATAGCTTATGAGAGTCCCCCGATGTCCTGAGGTTCAAAACCTAAGTACAATCAGTTTGAAAAATATATTTTTTGAATTATAAATAGAATTTGATTTCAACAAAAATTAACATGAACAACAATAAAAATATTATTATGACACGTCGTCGTCGTAAACTAATGAATTTAGAATTAGATACAAATACGATAGGTGAAGATAATTTAAACATACCAGACGACAACACGCTAGATGGCACCACGAGTAGCGACGGTTTACCAGATATTTCAGAAAATGAAGAATGCAACGAAATAATAATGCTAAAAGACACAATAAAGGAATTAACATTAAAACTAGAAAAAGCTTATCGTGAGATAGAATTTTTGAAAACAACGAATAATGCTCGAAGTAACGCTCACACTGATGGCACAAATAATATAAATACACCGAAAAAACAATATACGGAAAAACTAAATGATACGTTAAGTGCAATGTCAAACAGCGAAATTCCCTCCAAAATAGTCTATTTAAATGATTCTGTAAATAATGTTGATCTCGTAGAGAATAGTATCAATATTGTGAGACATCTACGCGAAATGAGGGATAAATCAATTCAGTGTGACATCAAAACAAAGATCCCTAGTAATAATAATAAGAAGCAAAAGCCTACACTTTCTCAGCCACAAGGACTAAAAAGTAAGCTCTGTGTCATAAGTAGCAATAAAACAAACAAATTGTGCAATATCATTGAAAAAACCTTTACAACGTATGATTATTGTCACTACGTATATCCCAATTGTGGAATTGAACAGATCTTTCAAGGAATAAATACAAAGATTAAGGATTTTGATAAAGCCGACTATTGTGTAATATTAATAGGTGAAACTGATTTCCAAACAACTAACAACTATCATGATCTAATAATCTATATTAGAGACAACATTCAATGTATAAATCATACTAATATTATAATTTGCGCTCCTACGTACAAATGTGGCTCCTTCACAACAATTTATAACAAAAGAATAGAAATATTTAACAATATGCTATACCTGGACAACATGACTCACCAATATGCGGTTTTAGTAGATTCAAATGCTAGTCTGATATATGACTATAGAATGTTCTCACGAAAACAAGGTCGGTTAAATGACGCAGGAATGGAAAATATTTTTATGAACATCAAAAATGCAATGAATTGTAGTGAAGTAAATAAGAACAATAACGAAGCTTATAATAAGATAACCAATGTGACGAACAATATGTTTTTTCTATAAACACCTAACAATTATGCATCAAAATATTGCTGGTTTGATAAACAAGTCGGAGCAACTGATAATTCATTTACAAGAACTGTTGGAACGACGGGCAACCAATGTGGACGTAATTTGTATAACTGAACATTTTATGGAAAGCGGACATGAGGATCTACTAAATATACCTGGATATAGGTTGGCAGCATGTTTTTCTAGAGAAACAAAACGGGGAGGAGCGTGCATATTGGTAAAAAACGAGCATCAATATAAAGAGCTGGAAAAAGTGAAAAACAATTCATCTTCAGGAGTATTCGAATGTTGTGCAATAGAGATAAAGCATCATAACGTTACTATTGTATGTATCTATAGAACACCAAATCAAAATAATCTTGATTATTTTTATTCCAAACTTGACTATATATTACCATCAATCTGCTATAAACCACACAAAAAGGTTGTCATATGTGGTGACTTCAATATAAATATGTTAAAAAAAGACAAAACTAGTGCTGATCTTGATAATTACCTACTTAACTATAACCTTAAATTGCAAATCTACCAACCAACAAGACTGCAAAGTCACACATGTATCGACAACTTTGCAACCAATTTCGCAGAAAAATGTAACCCTAGCGTACTTGACTTAAATTTGTCAGACCACACAGCGCAAACCATAAAAATTCCTGTAAAAAAAACTTGTGTAATAAATAGTTGGAATATACAAAGACGCGACTACAGTTATGAAAACATGGTCAAATTTAAAACCTGCCTAAGATCTTTATCATTCTGCGATATTTATTCTTCAGATGATGCTGATGCCGCCTACAATTCATTCATCGAAATATTCCAATTACTTTATGATTTATGTTTTCCTATTATCAATGTAAAAATTAAATCAGGAAGGAATCCGAATTGGTTAACACCTGGTATAAAGCGATGCAGTAAAAACAAAAGACATCTTCTTTGGCAGCATAGATTAAATCCAAACCATCATAACCTTACAAAGCTAAAAACATATTCATATAGGCTCAAAAAAATTATAAAACTAACACAAAAAGCAAAAAACAATTATTTAATAAGTATATCAAAAAATAAGAGTAAAGATACATGGAAAATAATTAACGAAAGCAGACATTTTCAATATGATTACATATTGGAAATCAATAGCCATGGTGAATTAATAACAGATCCTACAGAAATAGCAAACGCTTTTAACAATCACTTTACTGACCAAGCTAAATTACTCTCAAACTCTTCTCTGTCCGTTTATCCTGTGAGTTCTAATATATATTATCATTCTATGTTTCTTGCTCCAACTGTACCGCAGGAAATTCGTAAAATTATTCAATGTTTAAAAAACAAAGTTAGTGTAGGTTACGATGGCATTTCAACTAAAGTTTTAAAGTTCGTTTCAGAAGTGATATCGGGACCTATAAGTCACATAATTAACATAAGTATTGCTTCTGGTGTTTATCCAAATAAATTAAAACCAACCATTATCAAACCTCTATTTAAAAAAAATGACAAATGTGATATAAATAATTACAGGCCTATTGCTCTTATCTCAGTAATGTCCAAATTGTTTGAAACAGTCATATATAAATCTCTGTATTCTTACCTCACCAAACATAATATTCTAGTTAGAGAACAAAAAGGTTTCAGAAAAAACCTCTCTATTAACATGGCAATATATGACTTTCTTAATATGATAATGACAGACATGAATGAAAGAATTCCCACCAGTGCAATTTTTATGGACATGACGAAAGCTTTCGATTTAGTAGACCATAATGTTCTATTGCAAAAACTTTACACGTATGGTATACGAGGTAATGTCTTATCACTTATAAACTCGTACCTTAGCAATAGAACTCAAACTACTGAAATAAGCAGAGTTTGTGTCAAAAGTAAACAAGAACTTAAATTTGTGTCCCATGAACGCAATATATCATACGGAGTTCCGCAGGGCAGCGTACTAGGACCGCTGTTATTTCTAATCTACATAAATGATTTTCCAAAGCATCTGTCTTATCCTATGGTTCTTTTTGCTGATGACAGTACTGTTATTATAAGACATAGTAAAAACATTGACTACGATAACGAAATTAAGACTGCGTTGCACCAATCAGTGGAATGGCTAAATCGAAATAACTTGATACTTAACTTAGCAAAAACTAAGATTATGACTTTTAAGCAAAGAATTAACAACCCTGTCACTGATTTGACTTTTAATAATGACACAATAGAAGAAGTAACATGTACGAAATTCTTAGGCCTAACAATAGATAATAAATTAACCTGGAAAGATCATGCATCAGTACTAATGAAAAAAATAAACAAATTTGCATTCGCTCTCTATAAACTTAATGAAGTAGTTAACCAAAAAGCCGTTCTCACTGCCTATCATGGATATGTCGGCGCTGTATTGCGTTACGGTATTATTTTTTGGGGCAACTCGTCTGAAAAAGACTCTATTTTTAAAGCTCAAAAAAGATGCATCAGATCCATATGCGGTCTTAAAACGACAGATACATGTAAACCACACTTTATATCGCTTAAAATCCTAACTTTGCCTTCCCTTTACATTTACGAAAGTGCAATATTTGTTAAGAAAAATAGCGAATATTTCAAAAAAGTGTCTGAGCAACATCACTCAAGCATAAGACAAAACTATTTACATGACATTTCCTTAAGACCCTCAAAGACAGCATTACTGCACAAGAGCACATTTTGTATGGCTCCAAAAATATATAATAAATTACCGTATCACATCAAAACGTTAAATTCGATACAATTCAAAAAACAATTACATACCTTACTAATTAGCAGGTGTTACTATGCAATTGATGAATTCCTTGCTGATGACTTTTCGGAACACTAAAGTGAAAAGATAAAGTCTTTTTTAAAGAGACTTAATAATTAATGATATAATTAATATAAGATGTAATTTCTGAGCGACGATTTTGATTAATTTGATAAAAATTTGTACATTGATTATATATATATATATATATATATATATATATATATATATATATATATATTATGTGTGTGTCTATATTGAAATGGTTGATATATATGTTTTGTATTAATTATTTTGATAATCACAATGACAATTAATTTCAATTTGTAATTAAATTAAACATGACATTAATATGGTGAATTTATGTTAAGCAAATTTATTTCGATTTGTTATCAGCTTCTGACAGAAGTCACACTTGTAAGCCAATATGTAGGCAGATCATAGAGCACCTACCTATGTATTTACCAACCTTATAACCTATGTATCACAAGTGAAATAAATGATTTGATTTGATTTGATTTGAAAGTAGGTAGTATTATTTTGACACAGTAATATTGCATTATACTTGAGGCGACGATGAAGTAACCGGAGATACGCTAACCTGGTTTTCAGAATAGTGTCAGCGGCAAACAAAAATTAACTACCGAAATTTCAGTTAAAAATTAAGTTCAGGAAAATATTTTGTCATATTTTATGCACTCTGACTCAGTACCTATAGGTACAAACAATTTGGAAGTAGTAGTGCCACGCCAATTTATAGCGCCCTTTACATCACCGGGGCCAGAAGCAACTGAAGACAGCTCGTCTGAGAGAAACTGATACAGAAGGGAGGTCTCCACCCTCAATATTGAGGAATACGACGCAAGGAGGAGGAATCCCACGCCGTTGTCACTCATGACTCGGCTTAAATGGGCAGGCTACTCCGGGGCGGTACCACTGTGTCGCAGGAAATAGACTTAAAGCAACAGCTTGTCTGTCGCGTTTCGTTAGGTGAGTGAGATTGCCGGATGCAATACCCCTTTCCGTTTTCTATCCTTTTTCCTTCTTATTCTAGTTCTTTTCTCAATTTGATGGGCCGGCAACACATCCATGATCTAGTGTTGTGGATGTTCATGGGCGGCAGTGATTACTTACCGTAAGGTGACCTGTGCTCTTTTGCCAGCAAACGAGCAAACGGACCCGACCTATGCAATAAAAGAAAACAATGAATTGATGAAACTCGACAAATTGATGTAGGTAAAATGTTTCCTTATAATATCTTTATTGTAAATAATAACTAGTTAATATCTTATTATAACACAATAAAAAATTACTGAATAAAAAATAAAACATTTTCAACTGTTAAATCCTAGTTATTTCACGGCTGACACAATTAACGACCACATGTAAGTTCTCATTTTATTTACTCAATTGTTTGAGGTGACAGCTAATACTTAGTAGCTCACAAATATAAAGAAGAAATAATACAATGTGCTTGCCGGTTATTAGACGTACCTATTGCCACGGTACTAGGCATTATAGGATGTAAAAATTGCAACAACTAATCTATTCGAAATTCGCAAAAAGTTAATGTCCTTTTCGGATAACGGAATTTAACATATCTGCTTTTATATTGAAAAGCAACCATTACCAAGTTGTTGCAATAACATTTTAGGGATAAAGAATCAATTAAAATTATAGCAAAAATATAACATATTTTATGTAATGTTTACACTATGGTGTCTTCCACAAAATGATAACTTTTGTATCAATTACACGACACGTTATTAAAGATTCAGCAGATACTCAGCTGTCATATTTGTCCTATCAGGTGTGACGGTGACTTCTCCACCTACAACGGTATACGCCGATCCAGTTGTTCCTGTCTTATACAATTGTACTGCAGCTTTCCCAACAGCGTCAGGTTGTTGCCATATAACCACTTTTTCTAATTTCTCGTAAACTTCCACGTGCTCATGTATAACCATTTGCTGCTTTGCCATATCTGTATCTGTAAAACCTGGGCATATCGCAATAACAACGACGCCACTAGTTAAATAATTATATTCATGGCCTAAGCCGAAACTGAATCCCAATATGCCAAACTTAGAAGCTTTGTAATTCCAATAGAAAGGATCTTTGGAAACGCTTGTGATCGACGCTAGGTTTAGAATGAATCCTCCCTTTCCCCCTCTATCCTTCCGCATGACGTTGTAGAATAGCTCCGACCACTGCATTGTCGCCAACAAATTCGTAAGAATCGTCTTCTCCGGGTCGGACTCGTCTATGATACCGGCATTGTTCACTAGGATATCAATGCATTCAAATGTGCTAAAGATGATGTCTACTACTGGCCTCAGATCTGTAGTGACGTCGCCGTGGATAAACAATACCCTGTGACCGTACATCGAGTTCAATGTTTTCTCCGCTAACATGCCTCTTGGAAGATTTTTGTCAACGATAATGATATTCTTTACACCAGCTTTTAGAAAATTTTCGGTAATTGCGTAGCCGATGCCTTTTGCTCCGCCAGTCACTATTGCTACTTTTCCATTTAGATCTCTCTCATATCTCGTATTGTCGGCATGAGTGCTAATCACTACCAGACACAAAAGTATAGTTGTAAGTATAGACGTATACATATTTTATCAATGTTTTTATATTTTAATCAATCACTTTATATCTAGAGAGTGTAACCAAGAGTCTATTAATGATGTTCCTACAATAGAAAACCTTTATATAAGGTGGGCATTATTGCATAATTGTTGAAAACAAAAAAAGTTAATTAATACAACAAAGTAACATTTAAAATTTAGCATTATTGATGTAGTAATTTATAATATATTAGCATTTGGCACTGATTTAAGTAACCAAAGACACGCTATCGCCTATTTTTGAGCCGTGCGGTCTTGCAGGCGTCAAGCGATAATTTAGTATCGAATACTAATTTCGTAGCGATTATAATGTATCGGTTAAGGACGTATTATAATTTAGTCGCAAGAAGCGAGACGGCTAGTGACAGGGTTTACTCGGCATGTCGGCGTAGGATTTTGTTTTCTATCCAGCCCGGCGGTAACATCTACGTGGTGCCATTGTTTAATCTCGCGCGCTGCTCTGGAAGGCTGGAGATCCTGACATATCCCTTCCTACTTATCCCGAGGTCCCAAAGTCAAGTTTAGAAGCTTTCCTGTTGATTAAAAGGTGACCTTGAAAGGTTGGAGTACCACACTAAGGTGAGTATTTCATTCAACAAAGACTTGGGCTCCAGTCTCTTATAATAACATGAAGTCTTATCCATCCTGTGGTAGGTTGCCTGGAAGAGATCGCCTCGAGCGATAAGGCTGCCTTGTATACTTTTTAAATCATATTTTTCATTTTTATTCACAATTATTTGTTCACTGGTCTACAATTAGGTTTATAAATATTTTTTCTCTACTCTTTAATTGAAGTTATTACTTTTAGAACCTAGGAGTTTACCATTATTTCGTTCTTTTTATAATCTTCGTCGATTTTTTCTCCCATGTCTGCTTTCAAGCACTACTTTTCTCTCTTCAAAGCCGTTCCGTTTCAAATTGAAAATAAAAAGTAAATTACATTCTAAATATGATATAGAGTTTTTTTATGCATTTTAGTTAACAGATAAACAAATAAATAAAATGTAGAAACAAAATTTTAATATTTAAAACAATTAAAAATGCCCGAATAAGCCAATATTTTTTTAAGTTGCCTGCTTGATGGTAAAAACTAAATGTTCAGCCCGCGTAAAACAGCAGCAACATAACCATGACCTTATTACTAAGCACTGCAAGGCGTCGCTCGGCGCTACTCCTGATATATTAAGTGTTAATTCTGTCAATAGACAGTAATTTAACAGCATGCCTGAAAATACAGTATGCCCACAACTTTTACAAACAAGTAAAATTCTTAGAAATACATCTTAAGAGGACACTTTGAACCAACATTTTGTAAAAGCAAAATAAAACGCCTTTTACTTAGGGAAATCGTTATAATTTCCCCTATAAAATTATTACAATTACATATGAATCCAAAAACACGCGTTACTTAAGACTCATTAAATACTCAAGTGTTATATTTGTCCTGTCAGGAGTGACGAACACTTCTCCACCAACAACGGAATACGCCGTGCCAGTTTGCCCTGTCTTGTACAAATATACCGCAGCTCTGCCAACAGCATCCGGTTCTTGCCATTGAACCACTTTTTTTAATTTCTCATATACTTCTACTTGCTCGTCTACTACAGCTTGCCCCTTTGTCATATCCGTGTATGTAAAACCTGGGCATATCGCAATAACTTCCACTGCACTAGTTAAACAATTATATTCATGGCCCATACCTAAACTGAGACCGAGTATGCCAAATTTAGAAGCTTTGTAATTCCAGTAGAAAGGATCTTTGGCAACGCTAGAGATCGACGCTAGGTTTATAATGAATCCTCCCTTTCCTCCTGTGTCCTTCCTCATGACGTTGTAGAATAACTCCGACCACTGCACTGGCGCCAACAGGTTCGTAATAATCGTCTGGGTTGGGGCATACTCATCCATAATACCTGCATTGTTTACCAGAATATGAACATATCCGAATTTTCTTAAGATCATGTTCGACACTGGCCTTAGATCTGTAGTGACGTCACCTTGTATAAATAACACCCTTTTACCGTACAATCGGTTCAGTGTTTTCTCCGCCAACATGCCCTTTGGAAGATTTTTGTCAACGATAATGACTTTTGTTACACCTGCTTTTAAGAAATTTTCAGTAATTGCGTAGCCGATGCCTTTAGCTCCGCCAGTCACTACTGCCACTTTGCCTTCGAGATCCCTCTCGCACCGTGCTTTGATTTGACTGCTTATCACTGCAAGGAACAGAAGTATAGCCGACTTGTACATATTTTTAAATTAGTAAAAATATAAATCGATTGCTTTATGTCTGCAGAATATAAACAAGAGTCTGTTAATGACGTTCCTACTATACAAAACCTTTATATATGTTGTTTGAAAAACAATAAAAGCAAATGAATACAACGATTCCTTTGTAGATAATAAATACATAGAATTAATAACATAGTAAAATTGCATTATATGTGAAGTGACGATAGATAGATATACACTAACCTGTTTTTCAGAGTAGTGTAGGCAGCTAGCTAAAACTAAGTACCGAACGCTAATTACGTATTACGTAGGAAAATTATTTTGTGTAAAGAAGCGAAAAGATCACCGAGAGGTCTTAGTACTTCCGCCCGGCGATATCATTTGTGCCGTGCGGACAGTATGCTGAACAGGCTGGAAGGTCAGAACCTCCGACGAAACACGTCCGACCCCCCTCTATAACTTTAGCTTAGGTTCTTGGTTACAATTTATGAAGACGAAGTTTAGGCGTTTTAAGGTCCTCAGGCGTTTTTATAGTTGCGGTGGGGATCAAAGACGATCAACGGGTATTTACTTTACTTTCAAATTTATGTATAACCTAATATTGGAAACATCCAAACATGCTAGCACCAATGAGCTACTTTGATGCTGGAGCTCAAATTTAGGAGACGAAACCCTCGATTGCCTATTGTTAAGCCCATCAAATCTGCGTTATTATATTCGTCTTAACTAATTCTGATAATTTTTCCTGACGACTAGGACCTAATGCTCGAACTAGAAAGAGGCTGATGCAACCTTTGAAAATGTATTGTGTGCGTCGCCAGGTCTGTGGACCGGTGACTATATCAAATACTTTAAATACGACTTGTTCATTTAATGCTATCATCAGTGGGCAGAAACTAGACAGAACCATTCCATTGGAATTGCGAACCATCATATATTTTTATACTGTGACTCAGTATAAGTGTAACCAATGAATTTCACCATAAACTTGGCAAATGGAAATAAATGCTTTCCTTTAATTTTTTTAATGTAAATAAGAAAACTAATTAATATCGTATTTTAACACGATGAACATATTATTATCTATTACAATTCAATATGTAACCGTCTTATTTTATCCTATTCCACTCAATGTCCAAGTTTCGCGTCATTCGTAACTGAAAAACTATTTTTCCATAGGGGTGTAACCAAACCCCCTCTTAGTATATAATGTACCCAGCAAAATATACATCTATCCAAAATACCATACCAATTTGACTTGTGTAATTTTTTTCTAATTGGTCAATGTAACTGTTTTTTATAGTCTTTAATGGCTTTTCGCAGATAGACGAGCATTCGACCCGCCTGATGGTAAGCGGTCACCGCCACTCATGGACCTAAGCAGTGCCAGCGTTCCAGCACAACGAGGTCGCTGCCTACCCTAAGGGGAGTACTCTCTTTAAGCCAAGTCATAGCGCTCAGGGAATACCGATGCAGGGAGTTCATTCCAGAGCTTGCACGTGCGTGGTAAAAAAGAACCTCTGAATTATTACTGAGTGGCTAAAAATGTACGTGGTGTGGCGTTATCGTAATGAGAGACCACACTTTTTCTTTTGATCAATTCGGTTTATTATCAAACCAAGACTGTTATTTTTACGAAATTTACAATTTTTTTTTTCGAAATGACTTATAATTGTAGTTGTTTCATATAACACCTCAATGACTTCAATAGGTACTTTAAATAACACTAAGATTCTTGGAATGACTTCTGATAGCTTAAAATTAAAACAATTTTGTGGAACAGCAAAAATCATATATTTTACCAACAATGGGTAACCAGCATTGTTAGCATTGTAACAATAATATTAATTTATCAATAACTAAAAAAGATAAATTATTTGAGTCTAAGCAGAAACTCAGCAGTCACATTTATACTGTCAGGAGTGACAAACACTTCTCCACCTTCAATAGTGTACGCCGTGCCAGTTGTTCCTGTCTTGTACACATGTACTGCTGCTCTTCCAACAGCATCCGGTTCTTGCCAAATAACCACTTTTATAAATTTCTCGTAAACTTCTACTTGCTCGTCTACAACCACTTGCTGCTTTAACATATCTGTGTGCGTAAAACCTGGGCATATCGCTATAACAACCACCCCACTAGTTAAACAATTATATTCATGTCCTAAACCCAAACTTAAGCCGAGTATACCAAATTTAGAAGCTTTGTAATTCCAGATGAAAGGATCTTTGAAAACACTGGACATCGATGATATATTTATGATGGTTCCTCCCTTTCCTCCTGTGTCCTTCCTCATGACGTTGTAGAATAACTCCGACCACAGCACTGGCGCCAGCAGATTCGTTATGATCGTCTTCTCCGGGTTGTACTCATCTATAATGCCGGCATTGTTCACCAGGATGTCAATGCATCCAAATTTTCTAAAGATGATGTTCGACACTGGCCTAAGATCTGTTGTGACATCACCGTGAATAAACAATACCCTGTTGCCGTGCATAGAGTTCAGTGTTTTTTCCGCCAGCATGCCTCGTCGTAGATTTTTATCAACGAAAACGACATAGCTTATACCAGCTTTTAAGAAATGTTCAGTGATTGCATAGCCGATGCCCTTAGCTCCACCAGTCACTACTGCCACCTTGCCTTTGAGATCTCTCTCACAATTTGCGTTGACTTGATTTATCACTACCAAGAACAGAAGCATAGTCGATATGAACATGTTTTTTTTTTATTATAATTTTAAATTATTAACTAGTTAAATGTCTGCAGAGTGTATATATAAGAGTCCGTTTATGGCATTTTAGTAATAAACATAAACCTTATTAGTATGCAAAATATTACAATATTGTGATTGTTTGGAATACAACAAAAGTCAATAAATACAACAAAGGAGTAATATTAGATATCATTCATTATTATGGCATTAATAATGCAACTGATATACATAAATATATGTACGTGAGACTTATGTGTTGTTAATAAAATGGGAAATACGCTTACCTGATTTCGAAGTTATTTCCTATGGCAAGCCAAATTTTATAACCGAATGCTAATCATGTTGTTGATAAGCATGTCTCGTGCTCGCAGTGCTTAGTAACAATAAGTTCAGCATGATGTTGCTTCTGTTGTGGACAATTTACCATCAGTCGAGAGACTGACTGGTCTAGTCAATCCAGTTTATAAAAAATATGTACCGAGTATATCCAGACTGCGACCGAAAACGAAGCCAGGTGGTGGTTGTAGTGCTAACAGACACAATGCAACTAAAAGTACTGAGTAAATAGCGACATTTTCCGTTAATTTTAAAGTATCATCGTATTTGGGTGGTAAATACATAATTTTTGCCAAAATATATATTCAAGAGCCCTTGCGTCTTTAAAAAAATTTAGTTAATTATAATTTTACGAAAAACTATGTATTTACCACAAAAACACGACGATAGATTAAAATACAAAAAAAAACGTTTTTTTTTGTGAAATTAGTGTCATTGTGCCTGAAGTCGATCAAACTACCAATTGGTTTTGTTTCCGGTTGGAGTCAAGATTTACCCGGTATATATTTTTTATTAACTGGTTTGACTAGACCAGCCAGTCTCTCGACTAATGGTAAATTGTCCACAATAAGAAGCGACATCATTCTGAACTTATTGTTACGAAGCGTATCATTGCTTTGCACTCGTTAATCCGAGATATTACGTGTTAAGTCTCTGTACGTCCAGAATTTCCTAGTATGTCCTTGGAACTGGAATTCCACAAGTCGGTCCTTTTTTTTTGCTTAGGTCCGGCAATATGTGAACATCCATAACGCTAGGATCATGAATGTCTAGCCGGTTCATAAAATGGGGGAGGGGGGAGCGGGAAGAAAAAAGGTTGGGAAGAAGGGAGGGGTATGAGGAGTCCGGCAATCTCACCTACTGAACGAAATGCGACAGCTTTTGTGAGATAGTGGTACCGCCCCGGACGAGCCTGCCCAATCATGTTGAGTAGTGAGTGACAATAGCATGGTAGTACCACGTTTAACTACCACTACCAGAAATAATCGAAATAAACTGGAGAGACTTTATTTATAAAATAAATAAACAGAGTGGAGAGATGTATTGTCTCCGGATTCTACTTTAAAAATGTCGCATTTGCACTGAGTGTAGCTATGAACCATATATTGAGCAATTAATTGAAACAAAAATGTTTCCCATACAAATTTATTATAATTTTAAACATAAGGTAATTTTTATGTATAATATTAATATTTCGTTTTTAAATGCTAGTAATATTATAAATAATACTATTTAACAATCTGATATGAATAATAATACTTATTACGCGGCTGCCACAGATAGTGATCACTTGCCAATTTTCAATTATTATGACCATAGTTGAGTTTACAGCGAATCAAAGTAGGAGTTGTGGGTCGTAGTGAATCTATTATTTTTATCTAACTTGCACAGTTTATAGTTATAGTTTCCCTAAATCTGTATACCTTCTTATAAAAAACAGACATGTCAGGCCAAACCCATACTATTTTTTATGGCAAAACATACGATAAATATTTTTTTCAAAGCAACGCATATTACTTCGTTACATAAAATTCACTACAACTTCATTACTTTAAAACACTACCAAGATACTTGGAATAACATCTTATGGGTTCAATTTAAAACCATTTTAAGTAACAGCGATAAAACATATTGTACTTTTAATCGGCTATCTCTGTAGTTTGCCATTTAAAATAAAAGCATTAAATTAACAAATCTACAACAGACAAATTACTAAAGGCTCAGCAGATACTCAGCTGTCACATTTGTACTGTCAGGGGTGACGAACACTTCTCCACCTACAACAGTGTACGCTGTGCCAGTTGTTCCTGTCTTGTACAAATGTACTGCTGCTCTCCCAACAGCGTCTGGTTCTTGCCATTGAACCACTTTTTTCAATTTCTCGTAAACTTCTACTTGTTCGTCTATAACCATTTGCTGTTTCGTCATATCTGTGTACGTGAAACCTGGACATATCGCAATTACTTTCACTTCAGTAGCTAAACAATTGTATTCATGACCTAAGCCCAAACTCAATCCAAGTATACCAAATTTAGAAGCTTTGTAATTCCAGTAGAAAGGATCTTTGGAAACGCTAGAGATCGACGCTATGTTTATAATGAATCCTCCCTTTCCCCCTGTATCCTTCCTCATGATGTTGTAGAATAACTCCGACCACAGCACTGGCGCTAACAGATTCGTAAGAATCGTCTTCTCCGGGTCATATTCATCCATTATGCCAGCATTGTTCACCAGGATGTCAATGTATCCAGATTTTCCAATGATGTTCGACACTGGTCTGAGATCTCTAGTGACGTCACCATGAAGAAATAATACCCTTTTACCGTATTGAGAATTCAATGTTTTCTCCGCCAATTTACCTCTTGGAAGATTTTTGTCGACGATAATGACTTGTCTTACACCAGCTTTTAAGAAATTTTCAGTAATTGCATAGCCGATGCCCTTAGCCCCGCCAGTCACTACTGCTACTTTACCTTTGAGATCTCTGTCGTATTTTGCGTTGACATGACTACTTATCACTGCCAGGAACAAGAGTACAGGGCCCGAGACGTACATGTTTTTTTAATTATAAATATTAATTGTCTACAAAAGTCTGTTATTGAATTTCTTACAGCCCTTTTTATATGCAACATATTATAGTTTTATCTTTTATAGTAATACAATAAAAGGCAATAAATACGACAAAGAATGGTAGAAGGTAGTGGGTATTGACTTTGTACTGTACTCTTTGTTAATGACGCATTAATATACAGAGTAAGTCAAGATTGCGTCTGAAAACGAAGCCAGGTGCTAATAATAGTGACTTCAGACACAACGTAATTAAAAATTTCACAAAAGTAAAACAATATTTTTGTAATTTTTACTGATCGTCGTATTTGGGTTATTATTTTTTAGAAAATCTAAGTAATTTTCTAAATAAATAATGTACACTTTTTTATTTTTAAATACGCAATGGTACGCAAGGGCTTAAATTACTATTTTCGCAAAAGCTAGGAATTTACCGCTTGTAAAAAAAACTGTCATACTTTTTGTAACATTTTTAGTTGCATTGTTTTTGTAACCACTAAAACCACCTGGCTTCGTTTTCGATCGCAGTCTTGATATACCCGGTACATGAGACGATAATAAAGTAGCCGTAGATTTGCTAACCTGCTTTCTAGGGTAGTGCTGGCATTCGAAAATCTATGACTGAATATTATTTAGTAGAAATATATCGACTAGAAGATCTTCAGCCTTAAGTAGTCCTCTGATGATAATTGGCGTTTCTGATGACTTCTACAACGATATATTAGAAAGGGTCTGAGACATTAGTTGTTGTCAGTTAATGTGCAAATTTTTCACTGGCTATTAAGGCCTCTAAACAGAAAAACAACAGTGCTGACACATTGCTTGGTTGCAGGAAAAGACAAAGCATATCGCGCGTTGCAAAAGGGGGCTAGACGGAAAAAATTAAGACCAAAAGTTGTACCGACACTTTTATTCCACGTTTGAGTTTGACATTCTAAATTTAAAAAATTAGGAACCTATTTTTGTTTTTAATTATTTGCTTATTATATTATATTTTTAACCGACTTCAAAGGAGGTTTTTCGTTTCGTCTTTCTATTTTGCATTAACAGTGTGGTGTCGCGACGATTATTTTTGTTAAGTGTATACAGGTTTTTTGTACATAATATTAATCTACTTACGTTTCCAGATCGCATGTAGCATATGATGCAGTACAAACATACATGGGTAATATGTATATATGTTTCTGTAAATATCACAGTTTATCAATGTTTATTTATTTATTATGGTATTATTCTATTGTAAAAACGCCTGTTTTGACTTATCAATGCGTCACCTAAAGGTCGGTCGTGAGAATGCCATTAACCTGCTAAGTAAATGGTTTTTCTTATATACATCTATACATATATAATAAATTTGTAATATATTGATGTCTGCACATGGGAGATAAATGAGAAAAGTAATATGGGGAGTCTGTATTAACGTAATAGAATCATAAACAATGATTTTTAGAATTTTTTCAGTTTCTTTTTCAGTGCGGTTGTGCGCGATGAACTCAGACACGGCTTAACGGATTTCGATGAAATTTGGTATAGGACTAGCTGACGCCCTGGATTGACATCATCAAAATCGGTATAGCCGTTTATTTCCAAATCAGCTTCGGTTCCTTGCCAGGAATATTGATTTTTCAAAAATTCAAGTACCCATGAGGTTTAAATTTTCAACAAAATCGGGCTCGTGACTCCTCTGGAGCATTTTTCGCTATTCTTCATTGTTTCGGATTTGGCCATCCACGCCGATTTGAAAAATTAACTCTGAATATCAGGTATTTGAAAAATAAATGCACGTGGACATAAAAACGTTTTATTTATATATATTTTTTCTACATTATATTAACATTTCTTAGTAGTCTGACTGCATTTTTTCATTGGGTAACATTATCCTTAGCTAGAAATTCAATTTACTCCCAAACAATAATAGCATTTTCGAGAATAAAATACATTCGTGTGATCCTGTTACTAGAATTCTTGGTGATAATCTTCAACATAACTATTGTGGTTTCCAATAGTCTAAAATAGGGAACCACAATAAAGTGGTTTTATTTTGGTAAAGAAAGATAGTATTGTAAGCTTTACTGGTAATATGGACGTTTAGTAAGTTATAATAAGTTTGAGCAATTGTTATTAGTCATATCCTTGTGTCACACGAGTTAGCTCCTGCGCTCTACACGGCTTTCTAGTTCTTTTTGGCATAATTGGCATGGTTTTGATTGTTGATTTTTTAGGGTTTTCTAAACGCAGTTTATAATCAACAACAAGGTCTATACGATCAGACGATTCTACAGGAGGTTTTCCCCCATCAATAGTATACATGCAGCCAGTTTTGGCAGTTTCGTGTAATATCACAGCTCCTCGTCCCACTGCTTCAGGAGATTGTATTGGAACAGTTGCTACAAAATCACCAAATATTTTTTTGTCTTCAGGTAAAACTAAATTCTGCTTTAAAAATGTTGTATTTGTACCTCCCGGGGCTATAGCGTAAACTCTCACGTGACTATGCATGAAGTTCCACGGATGTCCTAGGGCGAAAGTAAGACCAGCAACTACTCGTTTCGAACATTGATAAGAGCTCGAGAAAGGGATCTTCATGTAGGCGAAAGTTGTCGCCAAGTTCACAATAGATCCTCCTCTGCCACCTCTATCTTTCCTCATTTTTTCGTAGAACTCATAAGACCATAATATTGGAGCTTCTGCGTTGACTTTCATCATACGAACCGGGTTAAATTCATCTGCTATACCAGCGTTGTTTACCAGTATGTGTACGTAACCAAAATCTCTCATGATTTTCTTGTAAAGTTTAACCCTATCTTTAACAACATCACCATGGTAGAAAGTGGTACTGTTTTCACCGTGGTCTTTTCTTAGTCTTTTCTCTGCTTCCAAACCTTTTGCCTTGTTTATATCAACGATAATCACCGTTCGAGCGCCACATTTCAAGTACCACTTGCAGATAGAGAACCCAATACCTTGCGCTCCTCCGGTCACGATAGCTACTTTCCCTTGGAGTGATCCGTTGCAGTGTGTTTGTATTGCATGACTGCAAGTCACAGCCAACATAAAACAAACAACTAATAGCTTCATTGACGTGTATTTCGGTTATAGTAAATTACTTTATGACACCTTGACTATTCAAGGGATGCAGCTTCAGCACTGATCTTGACAGAAATTATTCGGCATATATAAATACAAGAGTACACGTACATACAGGGTATATCAAGACCGCGACCGAAAACGAAGCCAGGTGGTAGTATTAGTGACTTTAGACACAATGCAAGTAAAAATTTCGGAAAAAAAATCGTCAACTTTTTTTTGGTAATTTTTTATTTATCGTCGTATTTGGCTGATAAATACATAGTTTTCCTAAAATAATGATGTACACCTTTTTATTTTTTAAGACGCAATGGTACGTTAGGGTTTAAAATACTATTTTCGCAATAACTAGGTATTTACTACCCAAAAACAATGATTTTCAAAAAATTGCAAAAATAATCTGTCGCTTATTTTGCGAAATTTTTATTTGCATTGTGTCTGTAACCACTAAAACTACCACCCGGCTTCGTTTTCGGTCGCAGTCTTGATATACCCTGTATATTTGTTGTACCAGAGAAGTATTTACTTAGCATATATACATATGCATATTAAAACATTATTTATTTACACAAGTGCAAAAATTGGAAGATCAATTGCTAACTATTTTTTTACTTTCGTTTTCAGAGGTATTTTTTATGTTACACTTTATTTACTATTTATTGCCCTTATCTAAAGGTTTTTAATTACTTTCGCTTTACATTTTCTCCTCGTTTTTGATGTCACACATATATTTTTACAGCCTCTGCGGCGTAGTTGGTGAGACACCGTCAGTGAAACATGAGCCCTTGGGTTCGATCACCGCACTTAGACAAATGGCTGTTCAATTCGCAAGTATTTGTCTGAAGAGTCTTTGATGTGGTCGGGGCTGTTTGAGTGGTTTTTGATGCCCTCAATATATGTTAGGTCAGGACCATGTATGAGAGATTTAGTGAATTAACTTATTTATTTATATTGATTTTTGAGGTTTACAGACGATCTAGCAGCTCATGATTTCCAGAAATGCCCGGACGCAGTCAAGTCGGTAATTACTACGTGGCTTGATATAGATAGTAACTTAGCAGGCATGGGTTCGGTGGGGATGGCTTCCAGGAGTCCTTCCATATTAGATTAATTGTTGTGTATGTTCAGTTACTTCTCCATTATGTATATTTATACAGGGTTATTTTAATTAGAGGATTTAAATTTTAACAGTTTTAAAATTTGCATTCAAGTTAACAGGAACAGGTTCAGAATCATGAGCAAAGTCCAGGAATTGCGTGTTAGCTTGTTAGTAACGGACCAGACACGGCTGCCTAAATGTTTACGGTGGTCGCGGGTTCAAATTCCAGGGCCACTTCTGACTTCGAAGTTATGTGTGTATTGATAGTCAATCACCACACACTTTAACGGTGAAGGAAAACATCGTGAGGAAACCTGCATACCGTAGCGATTTTAAAGAATTTCAACGGTATGTAAGTCCATCAACCCGCACTAGGCCAGCGTGGTGGACTATATGGCCTAACCACTCTCAATCGATTCTCTCGATTGTAGAGCAGGCCCGTGCCCAGCAGAGCGACGTATTATACGTATAAAAGATATAATAAAAATGTAAATGGTCGATGTCTGTACATGGAAGATATTTAAGAAATTTCAACGCGGGGGGTCTTTATAACAGCAGCAGAATCCAAAACAATTTTTTTTAGAATTTTTGTCTGTCTGTCTGTCTGTCTGTCTGTATGTTTGCGCATCACGCAAAAACTACTGCACCAAATGAGATGCGGTTTTCACAGTTGTATTGCTGCAGGTTCAACTTAAAAACTGGTATATGTTGCATTTGCATACAGGGTGTTTATTTTTGTTTGCTTGCACATTACCCATAAACTACCGCACCAAATGAGATGCAGTTTTCACAATTACAATGGTGCAGATCCAACTTAAAAACTGGTATATATTTCATTTGCATACAGGTTGTTTCTTTTTGTTTCCTTGCACATTACTCAAAAACTACCATACAAAATGAGATGCAGTTTTCACAATAATAATGGTGCACGTCCAATTTGAAAACTGGTATATATTTTATTTATAGACAGGGTGTTTCTTTTTATTTACTTGCGCAAAACGCAAAAACTACAAGACGAAATGAGATGCGGTTTTTAGTTATATAGGTACAAGTCCAACTTAAAAACTGGTAAATGTCTTATTTACATACAGGGTGTTTCTTTGTATTATGGAAGATAAATGAGAAAAACTAATATTCCCATATTAACACTGGATTAACACTTAGGCTACATTTTATCCAGATAAATTAAGTGTTCCCGTGGGATGAGGACGAAAATCCGATATGTTTGTTACTTTTTATACTCAAAGGGATGCGATTACACGATAAAAAAAAAATGTTTTTCATTACAAGAACACAAGGGAATTAAACACGTATAATTAATACATTATTTATTAACTTTAAAAATATTGCTATGATATTTTTTGCAAGTACAGTAATAAAAATACTTGCTTGTATATTAATAAGATTAGTACATTATTCATGAAATAATTTTCCAAACATGCAACCACAATAGCACCTTTATTTAAATTTACATCAATGGCAATTATGTTATTGTGGAATTGCTTAATCAATTGAATGATTTTTATTTGCGTGATCTTTCCTATAAATAAATTAAGTTTTTGTTTTCGCATGACTTCGCATGCATTATGCATACATACATAAATTCACGCCTTTATCTCCGAAGGGGTAGGCAGAGGCGCCACCAGGACACCCACATTTCGCCTTGTATGTTCCGTCCCACGATGTGATAGGGGGCGAGCCTATCGCCATATCGGGCACAAATTCCTGACTCCGGACTGATAATGAATAGAAAAATCCAATATCACTTTGCCCGACCCGGGACTCGAACCCGAGACCTCAGTTTTGTAACCGTACCGTAATACAACTACGCCACTGAAGCAGTCACTACGCCACCGAGGCAGTCATTGGCATGCATTATGCATATTATATTCAATATCGTAACAAAAGGTGTGACAAAAATTGTAAACAAAACAAAAACATGTTTTGTTTACATTGGCATAATAAAATCTATAATTGTTATTTCTTTGACTTGACATCCGAAATGAACATTCTCATTTACATCAGTGGTGTAGAAAATATGAAGTGAGACTCAGGCCGCCAGTTTTCTGAGTTCTAACTGCAAATGCAAGGTTTCTGTATACTAGATTTGTCGAATTCGCACAAATCGATTGTTTGTTTTGTTGTTATTGGAGTCGTTGGAAAGTTTGAGACATTTGGTTCTTCTACGAGCAATGTATTATCCACAACAAGGTCCGCTCGATCAGGCGACTCAACAGGAGCTTTACCGCCCACGATACTGTAAATTTTGCCTGATTCCGCAGTCTCGTGTAATATTACTGCACCCCAGCCAACATCTTCAGGAGTTTGCCATTCGCTACTTTTTCTGAATCTATCATATGTTTCCCATTGCTCCTCTATAACCATTTTGAATTTTGTCATATCTGTGCATGTAAACCCTGGAGCTATGCCATAAACTCTCACACCACTTCTGATATAGTTCCACTCGTGTCCCATGGAAAAAGTTAAGGCGTCTACTGCTCGTTTCGAACATTGGTAACTTAGTAAGAATGGGCTTCTTAGGTGGCTGGCTAGCGACCCTATGTTAACGATAGTCCCTCCTCTTCCACCCTTGTCTTTTCTCATTTTTTCGTAGAATTTATAGCACCATTGCATTGTACCGATCGTGTTGACGTTCAATGCGTGTGTCGGCGCATATTCGTTCAAAACACCGGCGTTGTTTACTAGAATATCAACGTAACCGCACTTGCATATTATTTCGTCGCATAGTCTATCCAAATCTTTGGTGATATCACCTTGCCAGAAGACTGTGCTGTTTGCGCCGTGATCTTTGTTTAGGATTTTCTCCGCTTCCAAACCTCTTGGTTTGTTGATATCGACAATAATGACAAGTCGAGCACCACATTTCAAGTACCATTTGGCAATAGCGAAACCAATACCTTTAGCTCCACCGGTTATAATGACAACCTTCCCGTCGAGTGATCCCATGCAGCGTTTTTGTAGTGCTTGACTACAAGTTACAACCAAGATCAAAACCACAATTTTCAGGTCCATTGATGTGGTTTTCAGTTATTATAAAGTACATATATATATACCTGGTTATTCAAGCGATGCAGCTTCGATACTGAACTTGGCAATAATTATTCACTATATAAATCGAGTACCATGTACATATATTTGTGTGTGCTATAGATAAATTTATTTAATGTATGTAAATAGAAACAGAAAATAAATAGAAAGTTATTGATCTATGAAGACAGACGCCAATATTTGAATATCAATTAATTGTTTATTATTTTGACCTTGTTTTCTAAACATTTTACTAACCTACTACATATTTTGTTGTATTTTCGAGCAGCAAATTAAAAGAAAATACTATTTGATAGACATGTTTTTTAAAAACAGCACAAGGATTTATTTGTTTTTAACAGTAACTTGTACTTAATTATATAAAATGCACAGAAGCATAGAATAAATTTGTAACCCGTTGAAGTCTGTTTAGAAAAGATAAATGAGGAAAACTAATACAGAACGACTGTATTAACGTAATACAACCCAAAGCAGTGATATTTATAGAATTTTTGTCTGTTTGTCTGTGCCTTTGTTCACGCTAATTCTAAGAGAGTTTCATTAATGATTATCAATACACACGTAACTCCGAAGTCACAGTCGTGCCCTGGGATTTGAACCCGCAACCACCATGAACATGTCGGCAGTCGCGTCTGGTGCGTTACCAAAAGGCCACCAAGCAATATCAGATATACCTATACAGGGTGAACCCTACACAAGACAGACTATGGCAATTTTTTTACCATCTTGTACTGTGATCGAGGTGTTCAGACACTACTTATTTAAATAAAAGGAAATAAGGTCTATATGACTGCCTCGGTGGCGTAATTTTACTACGGTACGACTACAAAGCTGAGGTCACGGGTTCGAATCCCGGGTCGGGCAAAGTGATATTGGGTTTGCATAATGGTTTCTTAGATTTACGCGAATGTTACACATTGAAATAAAACTATTTTTTACGTGACCACGAAAGCTGTAAAGTAATCGAAACGTCGGGAAGTTAAAAATGTAAAAACTAAACCAAATCGCGATAAAATCCGTATAAAATAGGTTTATTTCAATGATATTGGGTTTTTGTAATTATTATCAGCCCGGAGTCAGGAATTTGTGCCCGATATGGCGATAGGCTCGCCTCCTATCACATCATGGGACAGAACATACAAGGCGAAACGTGGGTGTCCTGGTGGCACCTCTGCCTATCCCTTCTGGGATAAAGGCGTGAGTTTATGTATGTATGTAAACTGTTGTTATTTTTAGCTGACATTGCAATTGCCTTTTAATGTCCTTGAGTACATTACCATACCAAATACATTTTCATAAGTTCTACCATATGTCTATAAATTATATTAGTTATGCTGTCAATAAACACTTATTAATATTCAATAACTAGCAGTTTATATTTTGCTTATTGAATTAGTGAAAATATATGAATTATATATTACTAGCGTCTGCCCACAAACTTCGTCTGCGTGGTTAACTTTATTTGAAATCTCCCATCCCGTCCCGTCCCACCCCGTTATATCCCTCCCGCCCTATCTCATTCTCATTAATGGTTTGTAATGCAGTCCCATCCCATCCTTTTGAGTATAAAAATGTAGCAAATATATCGGAATTCCTTCTTCATCCCACGGCAGTGGCGAAGGGTGACTTTTTTCAAAAGGGAAGCCGATACTTCTGGTGACTAGTTTTATTAAATTAACAAGTACTCATACTTATATTTTTACTCCGTTATGTACGTAAGATATTGAGCGACATTTTTGCTTAGTAATACTTACTATATTTTCATACAACACTTGCACGGAATAGCACTGTGCCCGTTAGGTGCTTTTTTTAACGTTTTTAAAGTAAATTTCGATTCAATGCAAAAGCATCAAGAGATTGATGTAAGTGGACGAAAGTAAAACGATGCCAGTATAGAGCTAACTGGAGATCTATCGAATCTGGCAACCCTCATGGGATGCAGGCGTGGATTATGTTTGTATGTCCTATTTTGAATCAACGCTAACAAAAATACGGCATTACAATATTTATTAAATAATTAAAACTTGTCAGTTGCCGTTCTTTCTCTGGTACTTAAATGTATTATCAAATTTAATATAATTTCCAGTGCGTTTTTTAATTACGTAAATGCAGCATTTTTAAAATTACCTCATAATAATGCAATTCATGAGATAAAACGATACATACGACATTATCAAGTTTCATTCATCATTAAAGTTTTGCTAAATAGATAGATCTCTTTGCACTTCGAAACCAGTAAAATTTCATAAATTACCCACTAATTATATACAAACCTAAAAATAGACACCGCATTATACATATACACTGAAACAACACAGTAGTAAATAATATTTTCTAATTATAAACACGAAATAAAAGAGGCGCGAACTGGCAAATTACTTTATAAGCCGTAGGCCCACCGGCATATTCACAAGCGAATACTGTCGTATTTCTACAAATAAATTTAGACCTTAAAAGCTAAGGGTTTTAAGGTGCAATTTTGCATGCAGTTCTGAGCAACAAACGTGTAACAGAGATGGCAAATAATGCGTTGGAAATGAGCGCGAGAGCAACGGGAACTCGTGCTATGTCCTTGTAGCCTGACGTGACGTCATCGGGATCTAGGCGGCCGCGGGTTTCGTATGCATGTACTTACGTTGAACATCGCGCAATGCGTTTGTCATTGTGTTATTAATTGATCGATAATATTTTGTTTATTAATATCGAATAACATTTGTTTATTGTTTATATTTATTTTAATATTGTTTATTATTTGATTATTTTCTTCATATAACTTGTTTAAAAAAATGTAAATAATTAATAATTTCCTTTAAATTATAAGGCGTGCTGCTAGGAATCGGCTTGTATGAACCCTTCGCCACTGTCCCACGGGAACACTAAACTTTTCCGGATAAAAAGTAACATAGGCTATGTTACTTTTAATACCTCCAAGAATATGTGTACAAAGTTGCATGATGATCGGTTGAGTAGTTTTCGCGTGAAAGCGTAACAAACAAACTTACATTCACATTTATAATATTAGTAGGGATGGATAATGGGGTTTTAGATTTTCGCGAATGTTACACATTTAATTTTTAAGGATTTTATCGCTAATTTGGTTCAATTTTACATTTTTAACTTCCCGACATTTCGATTGCTTTCCAGCTTTTATTGCCACGGGGCGGATTGTCAGTCACAAATCACAATATCTAAAACAGGTTATTATCTGACTGTGATTTTCCATCCTTATTGTAATAATTACAGTATGCTTTATCATTATATACATAATGTTTTAATTACGTAGAGCCTATGCATTGAAGGTGTTAGATTCGACCCTCAGGTCAAGCGCCAAAAATATTTAATATGTAATTATGAAAACACGTTATTTAACGTCTAAAACATTCATGGACTTAATTGAGATATTCGTCGTCCAGAATAAAGGAGAGATAAAACACTGTATTGGTAGCATAGTATGTTTTATTATAAATTCAAATTTACAATACATTTAAGTAAATATCTCGATCTCATTATTTTGAAAGTAAGGAAAAGGCTCCGATTGCTAGTATTAGTACACAAACAACAAAAAAATCTAAATCTTGGAACTTTTATCTCCCATCCCCTTAAGCTGGGAGACGGAACTTTTTACATTAGACATGCGCAAATTTTGATGCTATAGGACTGAAAATTATAATAATATAGGGATCTTTGTTATATATTTTTTTATTAAAATACTAATAGGTACTAACCCTTTATAAATAACAAAAAACACAAACCAAAAAAAAGCAAAAATGACATTATTATTACATACTGTAGTGATCCCACCAAAATATTTTCATGACATGGCATTTCATTTTCACATGAAAATGTTTTTAGTGGGATTACAAAATATATAAAATTTATTTATTCATTAAAAACTTGTGCGATAGGTCGACTGCCCTCGATCAACCAGGCAGTGCCAGATTCAGCCGTCTCGAAAATATCTACAGCAGCTTTACCGAGTACTTCCACCTTCTGCCACGCTTGAGCCTTCAAAAACTTATCAAAATCACCTATCAATTTATCATCCCAGGTCGCAGGCGCCGATGTCAATTTAGTCTCAGTGAATCCCGGGCAAATAGCAATAACTCTCACTCCAGATCTTTTATAATTGTACGGATGACCCAGAGACTTAGTAAAACCCATCACGGCGAATTTAGAAGCTTGGTAAATTGGTAGAAACTGGTCAATTCTGTATCCATAGATAGAAGCTAGGTTAATAATGGTGCCTCCTTTTCCGTTTTTGTCCTTCCTCATGTGCTCCCAGAATTTAAGTGACCATTCTATTAATGCTGTGACATTGATGCCAATAGTCTGTTTGATTTTAGTGTCGTTGAGGATTCCAGCGTTGTTCACGAGTACGTCGACGTATGGACAAATGTCGAATATTTTCTTCGATACCGCCTCCAAGTCTGTGGTGACGTCGCATTTGATAAAGGTAGCTTTGGTGCCATGTTTCGCTGCCAACGAGGAGACCGCTTCGTTGCCTTTCTTCTCGTTTATATCTAGCAGGACCACATGCTTCGCTTCATTCCGTAAGTAATACTCAGCTATTTGATAACCAATTCCTTCGGCGCCTCCGGTGATGACCACAACTTTATTCTTGAGACTTCCTGCCATCTTCGATGCTGTCTGCTATGGGACTGACTGCTATTAATTTTAACTGGAGTTATTAAACGTTCGTAATCTTATTTTGAGGTCATTAGGTGAGGATTTGCTAATGTTACTGCATCATCATTAATAGGTTATCATCAAATAATCGTAAATAATAAAGTCATTACTGAAGTACCGCTTATTGGTATTTATTATAATTAACTTTTGTTTTCACACATATTAAAAATTGATTTTCTTATGACTTGTTTGGTAAGAATGCTAAATTAACCTAACTTATATTGGCATAGGTCAAATACGCCTAAAATAACATTTTATAGAGAAATATACACTATAAGGTAAATTTTTGTAATCAAATCGAAGTATTAGCAACACCATAATTTCATTCTTCCTTAGTTGATCTTCTATGGTTGTGAACGTTCACATGATTTTTCTGCGTATTATATTAAAAATATAGGTTCGAGCGCTTTGGTTGATTTTTGATAATGTATTATGAAGTAACATCAAGTTTCAGATGATTCGTTTGTTCTTTTGCCGCAGTAAGCTCAATCACACTGTTATTGATAATAACTTTTAATAAGGCGGATTTAGGCCTTCGTTTATCGAGCCAATCTACCGTGGGTAAGTGAGCTTCAGGTATCTTTGGAATTCTCGGATGCATGCCCAAGTAAAGCAAGAACAGTTTCCTTACATTATATTTACTGTTTATTGATCGATTTTTAACTACAAATACACGTATCTTCAAAAAGTCATAAATGTATGGACTGAAACCGAATGATATTTTTTTAATTAAGTTCTGTGTATACAATATTGTAGAAAATTCTAGATATCAGAATATAAATAAGAAAAGGTTACGTTGCAAAGACCTTGTTTATTGCTTGTCAGTTTAATACCTATAAGTTTGATTATGTAAAAGCATATGATCTGATTTCCATTACACAAAAAGTAGGTATATCATTTTGCAGGTCATACACATATATGGTAATTTATCGTGAATTATGGCAGAAATGAGGACAATCGTAGTATAAAAATTGCCGATATAGTTCAGTGGATTAACAAGCGCAGAAAGCTGATGGCCTTTGGAGCTAAATAGTTTTTGAGTAATAGTACCAGCACGTAGCAGAAGTCCAACGTGGACATACAATTTAATAAGCGTAACCTTCTTTACAGGTAAACTCCTCAGGAGTGGCTTAAAATAAGCAGTAAAATCCTGGCGCTGAAGATGATGATACCATAGAGCGGGCAAATGAATAAATTGACAAAATTGAAGTTAAAATAGATAACCGTTTATCGTCATCTAAGAGGAACAGTAGAGGATATTATTGAGAGGTAACAGTAGAGTATATCATTAAGATTACAGCACTGACTTAATTGACCAAGAGCCCGTGGCCGCCAGACCTTCATCATTTTATAATAGCTGAAAGTTTGTCTGCGCATGCGTCTAACATGGGCATCACATAATCAGGAATTATGAGATTTGGATTGGAAGTTATCAGCTTCAATGTGTGAATGAAATAAGAGTGTGTTCGATCCGCGTATCAAAAACAATATTTATGAAACCCAAAAATATTTATTTAGAATCTAGGAGAGAGAAGAGTCGTCTGTCTTGAGGATAATAAATCTTTTATAATTTCCAATACCCACGTCATAAGACCAGTGTCTTATTGTAGTGTGAAAAATATGTCAGTGACCTTGAAGGTGTATTTCTCATACTTTCATATGCAGACGAGCTAGCGGTTCGCTTGATCGTAAACGGTTACAACTGGTCAGCGACTCTACAATGCCAGGGGCACCTACCTTTGTTATACTGTTCAAGAAATGATAAATAAGAAACTGTTGTCTCGACCTGAATGTATCATTGCAAGCGGATTCAACTCGGATCGTAATTAATTATTAATTATTTTATTACAATGAAATCTGAAGTATTTAGTTATCATTTTTATTTACCCTTGTTATCTACAGTCTGCAATTTATCTGCAATTTTATGGCTTAATGATGCACTACAAGTATTTTATACGTTTGGAATTAATTCAATCAATATGATAAAGATATCGTTACCGGTCGTTTACCGATAAGTAACACCTGGTCAGGATTCTCATAATATGGTTTTTTACCCTTTTTCTTCCTCTTCTTCTTCAGCCTATGTGTCTATCTAGTGCTGAGTGTAGGTCTCTTCTAATGCACGCCAGGTTGTTCTTTCGTTTTTCTTTTTACCCCAATATTATAATATAATACACCCAACAGTCACATACATAGGTCCTGACCCCACACTAAGATCGAGTCTTGTGACCTGGGTATCAGGAACTACGAGAGACTTTTCGGTCTCACAAACACCCAGACCCGAAACAAATACTTGTGGTTCACACATACATTTGTCTCGGTGCGGGGATCGAACCCGCGGCCTCTCGTTTCACAGCCGGCGTCTAACCAACTGCGCCACGGACGTTGTCTTTTTAATATAAGGCGCATCAATACTCTAGTGGCAGCATATAGGTATAAGCTTTGAACCGTGTGTGTTGTTTCTCAGGTATAACAATCTTTTTTTTTGTAATTATAGGGGTCAAACGAGCGTACGGTTCACTGACGGTAAGTGATCACCGCCGCCCACGAACATCTGCAATTGATTGACTGGCAGCTCACATTTTCCAGGCATAAAAATGTTATTAGTTAGGTTGGAATTTATGCCTAGCATATGGTTGTTTTCTAATACATTTTGGGACAGCTCAGTGAAATATGAGAGACCTTCGACATATACTTACCACCGCAGGGCACGGTCTTCCTGTACTACCAAAAGTACGATTTAGAGATTCTTACAAATCGCGATGGTATGCAAGTTCCCTCACGATTTTTCTCTCATCGTTATAGTGCGTGATTGACTATCAATACACACATGACTCCGAAAAGTCAGAGATTTGGCCTGGGATTTGAACCCGCGACCACCTTAGACGTGTAGGCAGCCGCGTCTGGTCCGTTACCAACAAGCCACTACGCACTTATCATCCTACAGAAATTATTCTGTTAAGATAGAATGAGATGACATTATCATTGCTTTTAATCTTGAAATACTTGCGTTAATAAGATTACTGATACCACCAGTAAACAACATCATTACGATACCTAGGTTATCAACGTGATACTCTTATTAACTGCAATTTATAATAATAATTCGTTTGCGTCATTGATCTTGGCAGTTTGTGCGGGTTGTTATCTTTGATGCCTTGGGGTTCCTGTTCAGATCGGGCAAATAATTTCTCAAATTTTTCGATTTTATACAGGGTATATCAAGACCGCGACCGAAAACGAAGCCAGGAGGTAGTATTAGTGATATCAAACACAATGCAAGTAAAAATTGTACAAAAAAAATCGTCAATTTTTTTTTGTAATTTTTTACATATCTTCGTATTCGAGTGATTAAACATAGTTTTTCTAAAATAATGACGTACATCGCTTAATTTTTAAACACGCAATGGTACGTAAGGGTTTAAATTACTATTTTTGCAAAAACTCGGTTTTTACCCCTCAAAAACGATGATTTTTAAAAAATTTAAAAAAAAAATCCGTCGCTTATTTTGCAAAATTTTTAGTTGCATTGTGTCTGTAGCCGCTAAAACTACCACCTGGCTTCGTTTTCGGTCGCGGTCTTGATATACCCTGTATATCTCTTATAAGTGGCTCTTGACTGTTGCCCATTCTCTTTTATGAGAGTATAATTTTTAATATGCGCGCGCACACCGATGTCGACATGAAGAAGTTAGCTGCAAACTGTCTGACTCTCCGTGGCAACTTGTTACTATATTCAAAGTAGTTTCATATTCAAAAATCTACAACACGTGTTTAATATCAGTGGAGATAAAAAATAGTAATTCATAAATATACATGTGTGAATGCGATTTATGATGAATTTTAATGGCAGTGACTGATAAGCCATCGTAAAAATTCGTGATGAAAATGTTTTATTTACTGTTCCCATTGGTCTCAAAGTCGATGTCTGAGGGACTCTTTGTTCCGATAATCAAAATTCAGAGTTGGAATTGGGAATAGTTGCCGCTAGTTTGAACTTTTTATTTATCGATCCATTAGTCTCAAAATCGATATCTGAGGGAACCTTTGATACGACAATTTTTATTCAGAGTCAGAATTGGAATTGATTACAGTGGAGATAAAAAAATATATTTCGTAATATACTTGTGAAGATCCTTGGGGGAGGATGTACAATAGTGGATTTTCTATGGCTGAAAAGAGAGAAATGTGTGTATGTGATTTTAAATTATATATTATGGTGGCGAATGATAGGCTAATTTAAATATAAGTGACTTTTATCTAAAAAAAAGCATAATTTATTACGTGCTAACACGTTTTTGTAATTAATAATGTTTATGTATATTGAAAATAAAAATTTCACATATGTTTTCTCACATTATTTATTTTATTTATGCTTGTTTTCTTCCCAATGATGTATAGATGACGAAACAGAAAAATACCTTACCTGAAAATCGATCACAGGGCATCACAGAACACTAGATGCCGCTAGATAAGGCATCTTTAAAAATCCATAACCTAGACTTAGCGAAACATTGCGAGATTTCAGATTAATTAATCTTGAGACTTGCTCGGCGGGATAGTAAGCCGTGAAGCCGGCCGGGATAATTCCTTCGCTTGATGGGGACTAATGTTGCAAAGCTTTTAGCCCTGCCCTCCCAAGGTGCACCTGGCACGTCTTAACACTGTCTGTCAATCAATAGCTGGCAGGTTTTTTTAGTAAATGGTGTTTGGCGAAATTTTGAACTATAAACAAAATTTAAAAACATATTCACTAAACACTATGTTTGAGATATGAGATTCAGTATCAGAAATCATATATTTGCACAAAATTAGGGTTACATTATAAGTTAGATCATAAGAATAGAAGCATAAGATATATCACATAAAAAATAGTTCCTGTACATTTTGCCATGTGGCGCGCAAGTGCAAAACTTATAAATATATCGTGAACTAATAAAAGTAATAGCTAAGGCGTCTTAAACTAATATTGTTATATAAAATCAAAGTTGAAGTTTGTATACAGTAAACAAGAAATAAAACCTACACTAATATTCCTAATTAACTAAAATATATAGCAGGCGTGGTGGCCTGTTGGTAACGGACCAGACGCGGCCGCCTACATGCTCACGGTGGTCGCGGGTTCAAATCCCAGGGCACACCTCTGACTTTTCGGAGTTATGTGTGTATTGATAGTCGATCACCACGCACTTTAACGGTGAAGGAAAACATCGTGAGGAAACCTGCATACCGTAGCGATTTTAAAGAATTTCTACGGTATGTAAGTCCGCCAACCCGCACTAGGCCAGCGTGGTGGACTATATGGCCTAACCACTCTCAATCGATTCTCTCGATTGTAGAGTAGGCCCGTGCCCTGCAGTGGGACGTATATGGGCTGATATAGAACTAAAATATACTCTTATAATAAAATTACAAAACGTAAACAATACAATAAAAGGAATCATTAACAAATTCACCATTTAAAAATCGAATAAAGATTAATAACATTATAACATTAACATTTATATTTAATAAAAAAAATGTAAGTCCGTTTTTATAATTATTAAGGGACCATTAATAAATTAATGACCTCATTGTCAAAATACTTTTTCTTAGTAATGTTGTTTTATACTTACCGGTGTGTAATTAACTTTTAAACTGAGATGTTAAATGTTCTGGACGTATGTACATGGAAACCATTGGCGAAACCAAATTTAAATTACTTCTAACAAATATTGCAATTTCTAATATACCTGATAGACCCATACATATTTTAAAGAACTTAAAATTGACAGTTTTATTACCAAATTGTCCAGATATTTTTATATTCAGACGCGTAATTTACTTAACAGATATATTTTATATGACGATTCATAGTTCAGCCCTTAGTCTGCCGATCAGATAAAATCAATGGACTATCAATCGAAATATTGACTGTAAAGGAATCACCTGCGCAGCGGAGGGCAATATGCCTATATACACCGATATATTAGTGTATCTACAAGTATAAGTTATTTCTTTCTTTAGTATCTATGAACACATACTTCGTCAATATAACTGCAGAAGCTGATAATATTCCAATATCGATAAAACACAATTAACACTTGAAGTGACATTTGAATTTATCGCGGCGTAAACATATTCATTTCTAAATAAAACTTATATCAAAAGAAAACAAATATGCCCAAAAATCTGATTATGCATGACCCCATATGGCTGAGATGCAAATTTTGTCTGATGGAAATAAAATTTAAAAAGCACGTGACTACAATTTATTTATTGATCTAAATATCCACCTGGTCGTCACAATTATGCCGGCCCGGTTGAAACCGGATAACCGTTCATTTGATTCTAATTTCATTTACGTTTAGTTAGTGCAGTATGATTTATATGTTTTTAAGCCTTGCCGAAAGATTTCGCCTAATTATGTAACGACTGTCTGCCTTACATTAACCTTTGTAGGAATATCAATATAATCAATAAAATAACATTATCATCATCATCACCATCTTAAAGCAGATGGAATGAAGACGTACGGCTTTATAGTACGCGGTCTCCACTAGAAACCCTAAATAAGTTGTTGAAAGTAACATTTGCTCGTTAGTTATTGATGTTACCTTCGCCTCGATCGTTGACTAAATATAAGACCATTAGCAAGATATAAACAAGAAAAGAGCCTTATCAAATACGACAAGCATTTCGTCTAGCCAACTGATTTCAGTTGGAGCAAATATAAAGACAAGTTAATTTGCTATTATAGCTATTTATAGATTAAATAATGTCTGAGGGTTTATTTCGTTTATCATTCTTGAATTCTGAATAAATAACTTGTAGATTTACTATTTTTCTTTTATACAATGGGTCGTAAGTGATCGCTGCTGCCCATAAGCATCCAAAACAGTTAGATAACAGATGTATTGCCAGCCCAAATCAAGAGGGAAGTGGGAAGGAAAAATGATGGGAAAGAGGTATTGCGCATTGTGCTGTGAGACCGCCTCGGCGAGCCTGCCCATTCATGCTGAGTCGTGATTGACAACAGCGTGGCTGTACAACTTCATTGTTCTGTGGTACAACTTTAGACAAGTGTCACTTATTTCTAATGAATATAATTTTTATGCAGCACAGTAAAACTTCACTACGAGTGATTTAATGTGTGAAATGGAAAAACCTAGATTACAAGATGACATTAAGAAGTAAAATTGGGTATTCTACCCATTTTCAAAAAGTCTTTTAAGTTGTTCCTAAGATTAAGACAAACTATTTAAAAAAATATCAAATTTTTATTCGCTCGGCAAGTCCAATAAAAAACCATTTAAAATTTAAATTTTAAATTTATGCGCGCAAATATGTGAAAACGCTAGGCGCCATGTTCCTTTAAAATGATACGTCACTCAACCAGTAAACAACCTGTGTTTGTATGAGCTCTTGGACACCGGAGGGGGTATTCTACTTACGGAATGACGTAGAATCGTTATCCATCATGGCGGCAGCCGTTTCACATATTTTTAGGACAGATAAAAAAATTGAAATTTTCAAAACGAATTATAAAATTTATTCCTTGGAAATAAAAACTGAAATTAACATATACTTATTGCTTAATGCTCTACTATATACATTTATAGTTTTTAGATGTTTTCTTTATTATAGTAAAATACCCAATTGTAACATATTATAGCTTCTATAACATTAAAATAATCAACGAGAAAGCGATCCGAATAAAAGTAAAGTCGCAGTCCCAGAGATGGACGCTAATACTTTATGCTTATATTTATAAGGCTAGCCCCCACAATTTGAAAGTTACAGTAATCAACAACACTACTGTAGAAGGACCAGTTATAATGTTACAGCAAAAGGTACGATACGACCTAGGGACCTTCAAGGAAAGAGCCTACACTTTCCTCAAAGGCCGGCAACGTGCCGACGATAGCTCTGCTGTCGTAGGTGTTTATGGGCGGCGGTGACTACTCACCATCAGGTGGCCCGTCTGCTCGTTTGCCTCCTTTTTCTATAAAAAAAAAAAGGTAACGGTGACTTATTTATGGCAATTATCGTTATAGGACATGTACCGTAAACTATCCGAATACAAGTTGAATAGCCTTATTCTTAAACTAAACATTAAGGATAACTGCCTCAAGTTGATTAATACCATTTTTATAAAAAAGAAATACATTCTGAAGTCACTATTCAAATACAAGCAAAACAAATAGCTTCATATTATAATGGGCTGTGTGGTACGCATTTAATTACTCATCAAATTGTATTTGCATACTTCTGTCAACTAAATAAATATTATCATTTGTACATTAATTACGTAAAATATGTTATTAAGGTATTTTCCATACAGTGCTACCCTAGTTAAGAACAACAAAAAACATCAAAAGCTATAGAAAAGTTAAAACCACATAGTGTTCATTATATTAATAATATTTATCGTTTCGAATTAAATTAAATTGATAACATTCTTTTTGGAATTAAAAACGAATAGTCTCGGGGTTTTCAAGCTTTTCCACTGTCAATAGTACGCAATCCGGAGCCTCTCTTATCGGTAGCCCTCCAACGATCATCCAGGCCGTTCCACAAGGAGCTGTCTCCATTACTTCCACAGCAGCATCTCCCACTGCTTCAGGTTCTTGCCAGGGTAATACTTTCATTAACTTCTCACAATCTTCTAATTGTTCATCCGGACACAATTGCTGGGTGGTGAGAGTGGTATAGGTAAAACCAGGACATAGCGCAATGACCCGGACACCTGTTTTCTTATAGTTATATTCGTGACCCAAACATTTTGTAAACATCAGTACTGCGGTCTTGGACGTCTTGTAATATAATCCATACGGGCCTATTAGGATACCTGTCATGGATGACATGTTAAGAATTGTGCCCCCATTACCCCCTTTGTCTTTACGCATGTGCTCCCAAAATTTGATACTCCACTCCATAACAGCTGTCAGGTTGATGGCGATGGTTCTGGATACAGAATTCTCATCCGAAACTCCAGCGTTGTTCACTAAAACATCGACATTTTTGTAAGTATCAATCATTTGTTGGTAAACCTCCTCCAAGTCTTTAGTCACGTCACATTTTATATACACAGCTCTGTTTCCATGTTTAGAGTTTAGGGTTTTCACTGCTTCCATGCCTTTCGTTTCATTGATATCCAAGATGATAACAGTTTTCGCGCCTTTCTGCAGATATTTATCTGAGATGCTGAAACCAATGCCCTCAGCACCTCCTGTTACTACGACTATCATGCCTTCCAGCTTGTCCATTATATTCCCGAATAAAAAATAATGCCTATTAAACAAAAGTTTCTCTTTTTCCCGACCAAACAATTAATACGTTTTTTGAATTTGGTGTGCAAAATACGACTGACTTTAAATACAGTGCCATCCAATGCTGGTGTCTGTTTGCTTAATAAATAAATAGTTTAATGCGGGCATTGTACTGACAGAGCCATATGCTTTTATTTATTGCGCGAATACGTATGTTTAACTACGTTCTATAGTAACTGTGAGAAAACAGTGGAAATACTTCCTACGAGTACACTTATTACATGTACATTTGTTAGAGCCATGCTGCTATCAGCAATGACTGAGCGTGAACAGGCAGGCTAGTCCAGGGCGGTACCACTGTCTCACAGGAGACCGACGTGAAGTGACAGTTTTGCTCTCGCGTTTCGTTCGGTGAGTGAGATTGCCGGATGCCCAATACTCTTTTCCTTTGCTCATTCCTTTTCCATCGCGTTCCCCTCCTAATTCGATGGACGGGCAACACATCGATGATCTATGGGGCGTGGATATTCATGGGCGACGATGACCACTTACCATCAGGTGAGATGTTTGCTCATTTGCCGGACCTAATTAATAAAACATCTATATCAGCCCATATACGGGCACGGGCCTACTCTACAATCGAGGGAATCGATTGAGAGTGGTTAGGCCATATATAATATAATAAAACATAATTAAAATATATTTTTTTACATTAGATATTTAGCAGAAGTGTTTAGTTCTTGGATTACTGTTCTAAAGTTTAGTAACGCTCCTAGGCCGAAACGTTTTATTACTAAGGCTACTCATTTACCCCCTTGAGAAAAATAAGATCAGTAAATAATGAAATTATATCACCATGTTTATAAAGAAAACGTGATGGCCTGTTAGTTT
The DNA here is from genome assembly GCA_949752805.1 of Deilephila elpenor. Taxonomy (NCBI): domain Eukaryota; kingdom Metazoa; phylum Arthropoda; class Insecta; order Lepidoptera; family Sphingidae; genus Deilephila; species Deilephila elpenor. The sequence goes on along the minus strand of OX457103.1, from coordinate 14,491,713 downwards.
CGAAGTCACTCTTACTTACAGTCATTTTAAGTGAGAAGTACTGTATTCTATGTACGAGAAATACAATGGCTTACTACAGCACGGAAGCCATAAAAACGAGAGGGCCACTGCTCGCACTATGCCCTTTGCGTGTAGATAATTACTATTCATTAGCTACATTGCACGTTGATTGTGATTTTTTTATTGCAATGAATTGCGAAACTAGCATGCACAGCAATGCTTAGTATTCCTGCGCTCGCCATCCTGAGACATAAGGTGTTAAGTCTCAATATGTTCAGTAGTTACTCTGGCTACAATGTCCTTCAAACCGGAACATAACAGTGTATTTACGCTGCTGATTTGCGAAAGACATTAGACATTACGGTGGGACCTATCCAGGCGGCGTCTCACATAAGAAAGACCTACCACCAGGCAACAGAAGTATTAAAATTGTGATCTTGTTTGTCCACCCTTCTTCCTTCCTAAAATTGGCGTGACAGATAACTCTGCTCTCTGCTCGTGTGTAACTTGGTGTATATATCTCTAAATTTAAGGCAACTTATTTACATCATAGCAAATGTTACTACGAAGAACTTTGCTGCGTATCATTTTAGAGATTAAAAGTAATATTACTACACAATACACATACAATTTACAATAGTCGTAGAGCCACTTACCATCAGGTGATCTGTTTGCTCGTTTGCCGGACCTAACGTATAAAAAATTGCAAAACGAGAATCTGTGAGGCTTAGTTAATACCATTGTTTTGTTTTTGTCATGTTTTGTCTATTGAACAAAAAGTAGACAATACACACAAACAAATAAATAAATACCAGGCGGAATATGTTACACAAATCCTGATTTGCAGAACATATTTTGCTATAATTTAGGGAAAATTATTATGAAAAATGAAAATCAAAATAATTTATTGAACCCTTTAAAATGTTCATCATTATTTAGATTCAGTCATATTTTGAACTACCACCCGGTTCGGAAATCGGTTTTCTCTAGAGAAGAACGGGCGAGAAAAACTTGTGTTGGTCTTTTCAAAACCAGTTTACAATATAGTGACTATTACAAAAATTACAAGTTTTTTTAAATCGGAGAAGTTCATTCATAATAATTTGTTATGTTATAAGCAAGATAAATTTATAATACGAATATGTTTACGTTATATTTAATATGGCTGAGAGAAGCGAAGTAGCCCATAACGAAGAATCAGTATTCTTTGTTTCGCTAATGCAATAAATAATTAAAAATACATACAACTGAATTGTGATAGTCTCTACTATGTAGAAACAAAAAATTCTTGGACACCTGATTACCACAATTTCGATTTTAATGCCAAGTGAGGTAATGAGTGGAATGGGAATCAAAGGAACGAAAGGAGACGGCTATTGTACCTTCAGCAATCTTATTCGTGGACCGAATTAAAATATTGCTATGAGATTAGAATATCTCAAATATGCGTACCAATGCGATTCAACTAATCAACCGTACAGTTATTTAAGGTAAACACATTGGCATTGACAGCCTCCGTGGCGCAGTTGGTTAGACGCCGGCGATTAAACGTGAGGCCGCGGGTTCGATCCCCTCACCGACACAAATGTTTGTGAGGCCCACAAGTTTCAGTCTCGGGTCTGGGTGTATGTGATACCAAAAAGTAACTTTTAGTTTCTGATACCCACGACACAAGACTAAATTGAAACTAATGTGGGGTCAGAACTATGTATATGACTATTGGGTGTATTTATTTATTTATTGGGATTTACAAATTTAAATAGTATATAAGTTTGCATGCTATTAGAACCCCATTCAGTGACCTTGGTGAACCCAAAAAAATTAACTTAAATAATTTGAATATTTTAATTTTAATATTTAAAATAGTTGAATGTATATTTTTCGCCGTTAAAACCTAATTGAAATTCACTACTTATCGCTGACTTATTAATCTTTGACGAAATAATTCATGATAATTTATATGTTAGTGTATTTGCATATCAACTATTCTTTTCCTGCAATCATATATTATACATAGTTATTTTTCAAAGAGTGCACATTTTTTATTGAACCCAAGAGAATAATACCAATTAAAGCATGGTGGAAAATATTCAAATTTATACATAATAAGCCATTTATTTCCGATTTAAAATATTCTGGGCAATGGTCAACTTATACTCAACATTTACTATATAGCCCCAATTATATGGGGAGAGTTTCTCGCCTCGAAGATACGATTATCGTAAGGATATAAAAAAGTTGCATCGTGTAAACGTTCGTCAGAACACAATCTATCTATCTATATCAGCCCATATACGTCCCACTGCAGGGCACGGGCCTACTCTACAATCGAGAGAATCGATTGAGAGTGGTTAGGCCATATAGTCCACCACGCTGGCCTAGTGCGGGTTGGCGGACTTACATACCGTAGAAATTCTTTAAAATCGCTACGGTATGCAGGTTTCCTCACGATGTTTTCCTTCACCGTTAAAGTGCGTGGTGATTGATTATCAATACACACATAACTCCGAAAAGTCAGAGGTGTGCCCTGGGATTTGAACCCGCGACCACCGTGAACATGTAGGCAGCCGCGTCTGGTCCATTACCAACAGGCCACCACGCACACAGAACACAATAATCTATGGCAATTATGTCATGCGATAATCGCATACGATTCTCGCCGCGAGAAACTGTCTCCGTGAAAATGGCGTTGGATATAAAAAAATGCATAAATAAACATTTGTCAGAACACGATAATCTATGTCCTTTATGTCATGTGATGATCGCATACGATTCTGGCCGCAAGAAGCTCTCCCCGAATAAATGGCGTCTACGCACGGTCGCCGGTCGTTTTCATACACAGACGCGAGTGCGCGCGTTTTTGTGTATAATTTATGAATGGGCTTATTAATAACTTGCGTATTGTCTGTATTTTGTTTTGTGCGGATACAAATTACTATATAATTAAAAAAAAAAGAAACGAATAGATAGTCCAACTGATGATTCCGAACCTCTTGTTGAAGTTTGTTCACCCAAATGAAAATAACCTTATAAATGATTTCTTAACATTAAAATATTACCTGAAGAAAGAATTTCTGGAAATAACATCGACAAATATACAATAATTATTGTTTTATTAATATTAATAAGTGCAACCGTGATGTACATTAAATATGCGATATATATTAAAAAAATACTTCTTAAAAATTATTAGAAAAAATATATTTATTGACCATGTACCATCCAAGAATACCTATGAAGATGTTTTTGTCCAGTATTCTATATAAATATTGCCATTTGTATGGTAATTCAATAGAATTATTCCGCACATTGCCGAGCTCGTAAAATAATTGTTTTACTATTTACAGACAAAGGTTTTATCTATGCTTTAAATTCAAATTTGTCGGCAATATATTAATCAATATGTATTGTTATATTAAGCACGTAAAAATACTTTAACTTTACATACAAGAACATACAGTTTAGAAAGCAATGGTCTCTGGATCCTCAAGATGTTCCATCGTCAGTTTTACATATTCCGGAGCTTCTGTTGGTGGTTGTCCACCGGCAACCATCCATGCTGTTCCACTCGGAGCCTTCTCCATCGCTTTCAACGCAGCATTTCCCACAGCATCAGGCTCTTGCCACTGGAATACATTGAGGAGCTTGGTAAAATCTTCCAGATGGTCATCCCAACACAATTGTTGGGTAGTGGTGAGAGTCGTACGAGTCAAACCAGGGCACAGCGCAATCACCCGGACTCCAGTTTTCTTGTAGTTATATTCGTGGCCCAAGGATTTAGTAAATGTCAGTACAGCGAACTTGGAAGTCTTGTAATATATCATAAATGGGTCAATCAAAAAGCCAGCTACGGATCCCATGTTAAGAATTGTGCCCCCTTTACCTCCTTTGTCTTTACGCATGTGCTCCCAAAATTTGACACCCCACTCCATAACAGCTGTCACATTGATGGCGATTGTTCTAGACACAGAGTTCTCGTCTGAAATTCCAGCGTTGTTCACCAAAACGTCGACATTTTTGTAAGTATCAATGATTTGTTTGTAAACAACATCCAAGTCTTTAGTCACATCACATTTTATGAACACAGCTCTGTCTCCATGTTTAGAGTTTAGAGTTTTCACTGCTTCCACGCCTTTGGTTTCATTGATGTCTAGGATGACGACAGTTTTCGCGCCGTTTTGTAGAAATTTATCTGAGATGTTGTAACCCAGGCCTTCACCACCTCCCGTTACCACGACTATCTTGCCTTCCAGGTTGCTCATTGTACGGGAATCAAAGATGAATGAATAATAATTGTTTGTTTTATCTTCTCGCGCCCAAGTATACTTGGTGGATTGTTTAACAATACTATCAATTGATTGTCATTGACCACACTATCGACACGTTGTGCAGCGGCAGAAGCTGTTAACGCATTGAAGCTATGTGATCAGTACGGACGTTGTGCAAGCAAGGTCACGATTACAATTTAATTGTTGATTAAAAAAAGTGACATCACTCTTTACTATGTTTTTATAATGAAGTAAAATAAATTATGCATACCAAGATTAAATTGCGTGGTGGCCTGTTGGTAACGGACCAGACGCGGCTGCCTACACGTTCACGGTGATCGCGGGTTCAAATCCCAGGGCACACCTCTGACTTTTCGGAGTTATGTGTGTATTGATAGTCAATCACCACGCACTTTAACGGTGAAGGAAAACATCGTGAGGAAACCTATATACCGTAGGGATTTAAAAAAAATATTCTACGTTATGTAAGTCCGCCAATCCGCACTAGGCCAGCGTGATGGACTATATGGCCTAACCACTCTCAATCGATTCCCTCGATTGTAGGGTAGGCCCGTGCCCTGCAGTGGGACGTATATGGGCAGATAGAAGATTAAATTATAGCAGTAGTCTTTACACAGTATACTGGTTTTTAGTTGCTGCAAAATATGTTTGCGTTTGCTGCGTTTGTTTTCATACTAAGATTTTACCAATATGTCAACTATTCTGGTATCGGTATAGATGGATTCGGTAAAGGAAATTTATCTAAATAACCCTTTAATTTTCATATTAAAGAAATTGAATTAAACTTTAGAATTTACATTTTATTATCTTGATTAATGGAACCTAGTGTCAATGTGAAAATTCCGTAACAATGCACGATTACGTATTTGTTTTTCTTCTCATTACTTTATTTTATTCGTCTGATGCAAAAGCAAATACATAAATAACTCAAGCCATTTTTTATTTCACGATGTTACAAAAATTTGAATTACAATCTTATTACTGACGTCTTCAACCGCTATTTAGTTTTGTTAAATGGAGAAAATGTTGCATACTAATTACTTGCATTTACAAAACAAAAGTAACAAAACAAAAGTATTTAAAACAATTATTTAATGAGTATTGTCTTTCATTCTTATTATTTTGTCATTTTCAACGCTGTGTTTGCTTGATAATTATATTCCATACATACATACATACATACATAAACTCACGGCTTTATGCCAGAAGGGGTAGGCAGAGGCGGCACACTAGGACACCCACATTTCGTCTTTTAATTTCCGTCCAATGATGTGATAGGAAGCGTGTCCATCGCTATATCGGGCACAAATTCCTGACTCCGAGTTGATAATGAATAGAAAAATCCTATATCACTTTGCCCGACCTGGGATTCGAACCCTAGACCTCAGCTTTGCAATCTTACCGTAATAAAACTACGCCACCAAGGCATAATTATATTCCATGCGAATATATACCTAGTATATTATATACTAGTAAAATATTTTTGTCCTGATCAATTTGTATGCATATAGTCGCCTTATTGGTCTCATAGTATATATTATATCGTTTGGGAGTCGTGAGATGCTGTGGATCTCGGGTCATCCAAACCACATTAATTGAGTTTTAGATTATAAAAAACAACCATATGGGACTGAAATAAGCATGAGAAACTATAGAAAACACATTATATCCTAATTACTTTTACACCTAAAGGGCTTGGAATATAGTTTGTGTATTTATATCATATATTTAAATTGTAGATTATCAGTACATTGTTATGTAAATAGTTCGTTGGTGAAATGTGAATTGGTCAGGAAAAGTCAGGGCTTGAGTAAAGTATTTGTTGAGTCCATCTCATGAAATATTATTATTAATATTGGTCAAAGTCAATAAGGTTACAAAAGATATGTTTAAATCAGTTCCCAGATTGAAGATTTTTTGTTATTGTTCTCTGTGTTTCATTAAATATAAAAAATGTTTCTCCCCTGTCAATACTCGGTCTGCAATGCTCTTAAATTACACGCCAGTGCAGTCACTTTACGTTCTGGTATAAAAAATAGAACTAAGATAAATTGAGAAGTATCATGGCTGTAACAGTTTCGATTACAGCTGGAACAAACAAACGCTTCGCAGTTTTAGCTTGTAGTTGCGGCTTCCCGAACGTTCCGTCGAGAATCGAACTTTAAATCGGTGGAATTTTATTCGGCATACTGCTGTTTCGATTTCCAATCTGCTGTGAGATGCTGGAAATAGATTACAAAGTTCTGTCGTTTCTAAACTAACAAAACAATTTTTCGAGCTTCTATTCTTATGATTGATACCGGTACTAATTCAAAGTGAATATAATGTATCTGATAGTAAGTTCATTGCAATCCAAATGAAACATCCACTTGCAAGGGATGAATACTTCCACAGATTATAAATAGATTTTGTGGCTCTATTGTCTCTTAACATTTCAAAACTTTCTAGTCTTGCTGTCTCAAAATAACTGCATCTAAAATATTAACTCATCTTTATGATTAAATTAATAACCTTAACAAAATAAGTACACACAACCGGATTTGGCAGATATTTGCATACATCGTCTTCATTGTGGTATATTTACTACTTTTTAAATCAAATTTTACATACATACATAAACTCACGCCTTTATCCACGAAGGGGCAGGCAGAGGCGCCACCAGGACACCCACATTTCGCCTAGTATGTTCCGTCCCACGATGTGATAGGGGGCGAGCCTATCGCCATATCGGGCACAAATTCCTGACTCCGGGCTGATAATGAACAGAAAAATCCAATATCACTTTGCCCGACCCGGGACTCGAACCCGAGACCTCAGCTTTGTAACCGTACCGTAATACAACTACGCCACCGAGGCAGTCTGTCAGTCGAGTAAATCAAATTTTATCTTTAATTTTGAATTTATAATAACATCAGTGATTAATAAATTAACATAATGACCTTTGTTGCACTCACATAATCTTGAAATTATCGAGCAACGTTTACAAAACAGTGCTTATCTTCGCTGATAATTTTGAGGACCTTGACAGTTGACACTTAAATTAGTATTTTAGCTTATACCTCTTTTTACGCTAATTTGGTAAAGGCCTTTTAAAAATTGTAGTTATTCTTACCTACCGCATAATAATTACCTTACCCAGAGGTTAATGTTAGGTTAAAGTCATAGTGACGGAAATAAATGTTTCACGTTTCAGGTCCTATAGAGATATGCATCTCGCGTAGTTGAGCTGCATCTGGCCTGGACTTAGCATCAGGTTTATTGCCAGTATAAAACGGCATATTATATCATTAATGTTTATAATATTACCGTCATTGCAACATGTACGCTAGTACATATTTTTGACAGCCTCCGTGGCTCAGTTGGTTAGACACCGGCTGTGAGGCCGCGGGTTCCATACCTGGCAAATATTTGTGTGATCCACAGATATTTGTTTCGGGTCTGGTTGTTTGTAAGACCAAAAAGTATATATATAACACGAAAGAAATATTTATAGGACGCAAAAAAAATTGCGTCGATGAGATTGAGCGCGGGACCTCTAGTTTAATAATATAATCAGTCAGTCAGTTTCAGTGTGTTTGTCTCAATAGCGTGGCTTTACTTTACATAAAAAATACGAACCATTGTTCTAAGCATTACTAGCTAGGGTATTTCCCAAGACTTATGTATGAGAGTACATATATTTATCTTTCAAGCTGATTATATTTATTGCTTCGCAGTTTTTATACTCCTCTGTACAATCATTTATATTACTTGGTACAACCTCAAATCAGTCTTTTTACTTAGTACGTACATAAATAAGGTCACGTTTGCATCTCTAAATATATAGGTAAGGAACCAGTTAGCAGTACTTGTATCCGTGGCAAGATGTGATAGGGGGCGACTCTATCGCTATGCCGGCAAAATAGTCCCGGGCAAATAGAATTTTCAATCCGAAATCTCTCACAGTATTAATTGCCCAGACTGGCAATCAAAGTTACAGTTTAATCAACAAAAGTTATGACTACTAAGTTAAATATAAATAAATATTATTGGAACTGTTCTATTGGAAAAGTTATGAAAACCAAGTAACTAAAACTTTAATAAATATAATTGTAAATGTTGCTTACCCTTGACATTAAATTGGTTGTCTAAAAACCTTTATTGGTTTGAATGTCAATGTTTTTGTTGTTATTACGCTTATATGATTAGTGTGTGCGAGATCCGTTTTTACACCATAATTGCTGTTGGAAATGCAAGGTTATTGCTTATAAAGTCATTAGTTATTTGTTTGGTATCTACTAGATATGGTATCGACATAAGAATATGTTTTTGTAGTATCTCTTTACTAACTGTCTCGGTGGCGCAGTTGTGCCTAGATTACAACGATGATGTCTCTGGTTCGAATCCCGGAGCGGATAAAGTGATATTATATTCTATTCATTATTAGCTCAGAGTCAACCGACACTCAGACAGAATAATTATATTCCAGTCACAAACAGTCTCGGTACGGGAGACTAATCCACCGCCTTCAGGTTAAAACTGGTTTTCTAAGTATCTGCGTCATAAATTATGGTAAAATATGATATTACTATGTGTAAATTTTCTTTCGAGTTTAATTATTTGTTTCGCTTCGAACAACTGGAAGTCTAAAAAACATTAAATGAAGGACGGTCAAATAAGAAATTTAAAATATAAATCTAATACAAATCACAAATTCGGATCGGTTGAATATTTACACAGCTTTGCCTATCGGTTGTAAAGTACACTTTGGAAAGCTGTTTCTACAAAATTGTATATACAAGACTGTTTCTAGAAGATGTATTACCACAATTTTACTAGTGGTACGCGTGGAGCAATCCATATAGGATACCAACCAGCCATCAACACAATTGTTGCGGATAAGTTAAAATCGAACACCTTTGATATAGCTTAAACATTTTGTATAAGTATGCAGTACCATACGCCTGAAGTTAAGGGCAGCGCAATCTATTACGGGTATACATCAGCGCAAGATGTTCTCGCCAGTCGATACAGTTCTGTCGGTCTTATTGTATTCGGATATACACAGGAGGACCCAAAAATGCAACGTGAGTCACTATGACGGGTCCCATTCGCACAGCAGCGTGGCTCGACCACTACCAACATATCCTTTAAACGTACCTGTAAAAACCTTTTGAGATCAAATTAGAAATTTTCACCGGGTTTATTAGGTTCCATTTTAATGTTTTTATTAAATTTACTTTACTTTTTATAGTATTGTATCACCCCATAAGCGTCCCGATGCATGGCACGGGCTTCCTCTACAACAAAAAGTACGATTGAGAGCGATTAGGTCGTATAGTCCACCACGCTGGCCTAGTGCGGGTTGTCGGTCTTTACACACCATAGAAATTCTTACAATACAACAATAAACATGTCATGATCATGATTTCCATCGAAGCCAACTTATTAAATTAATTAAATTATCAAATTATTCTTTTTTATATGATGATAACAAATATAAAATAATTGATATCAAATATATAAACATTAAATTACTTATTGTTCTGATTCAATTATTTTATTTTCGCCTGCGTATCTACTCAAAATTGTTTTATGCTTCGACGCAGAAACTAAGCTACTTCCGTTAGCTTGAAAACAATACTCAAGTTTTTACAACGTGGAGTATTCCCACATACGACCATAAACATATCAGCTTCATCTTTTTGTTTTTGCGTTACTTCTTTATAAGCATTTGTGTCTATATAAATATAATATTTTATCTTCCATCTCAGATAATCATTTATCAATATTAAAATACTGCTAATCTAAATGAATTTTTGGAAAATCACTTCTCTCAGTTTCCCGCCATCGATGGTCCAAACACTGCCGCTTTCAGCTTCATCTAAGATATCCAAAGCAGCTTTACCAACAACACTGGCACTCTGCCAGTTCATATTCCTTACTTCAGCAAGATATTCAGAAGTAAACTTATCTTCACCTTTCTTCGTCAACAAGCCTTTAGATAAATTAGTTTCAGTAAAACCTGGGCACAGGGATACCACACTCACTCCACTCCGAGCGTAAAGTTTCTTGTGCCCCAAGGATCTTGTAAATCCATTGATAGCGAATTTCGAAGCTGTATAAACGTGCGCGAAGGGAACAGTATAAATTCCCATGAGTGAAGAAATATTGACTATTGTTCCTCCATTTCCACCTCTATCCTTCCTCATGTGTTTGAAGAATTTTAATGACCATTCAATCAAAGCTGTTGTGTTAATTTCAATAAGTCTCCTTGGTACTTTGTCGTCCGCTATACCAGCGCTATTAACCAGCACATCTATTGTCTTGAAATTGTTAATTATAACATTGTATGTGTCCTCTAGATCTTTGGTAACATCACAGTTAACGAACATTGCTTTCCCTTTGCCATATTTTGTATTCAGTAACTCTGCAGCCTCTTTGCCTCTGGATTCGTTGACGTCGATCAATATTGCGACTTTGGCACCCTTTTCTAAGTATTGGTCGGCGATGCTGTATCCAATACCGTCCGCTCCGCCAGTCACAACGAAAGTTTTGTTTATTATATTTTTACTCATAATGATGTTGCTATTAAATTTATATTAAAAATGCGATAATCACAACGAGTCTGTTATTATATATTGCAATATACTAGCTACTGCCTGCAAACTTCGTCTGCGTGATTAACTTTATTTGAAATTAACTTTATTTGGAATTTCCCGTCGCGTCCCGTCCCGTTATAATCCACCAGTCTCGACTCATTCTTACTCAAGGCATGTAGTCCCATTCCGTCCTTTTGAGTATAAAAAAGTAACAAATATATCGGAATTATTTCCTCATCCCACGGGAACCCTTTTTTCGCGATATATAGTAGTCTAAGTGTTCATCCAGGATGTCAGCTACCTCCATACCAAATTTTAAACCTCCATACCTGTTTTATATTTATTTGCTAAATATTCGTAATTCTAACTTTATTTACATGCATTTTTATTTTTAGAAATGACTGCAGATTTTTATCTGTAAAACATTATGCGAGTCGTAAAATTAATTTTAACGAGGATTTTTGTGTACCGTATTCCGTATTGTGTAATTTTAGTCAAAAATATTTCCCAAGAGTCCCAAACATGCTGGGCAGTAAAACTATATTAGTTCAACTCATTGTCAACGACAATCCTTAGACAAAAATATTGGACAATAGCGCAAATGTTTAGGTGTGGACCTTATTTTTGCTTAAAAGTAAGACTGTTTTTTATTAAAATATATTAAACTTTTCATAATTTATCAGACCTATATAAGGTTCGTATTATGTCGAGTGAGACACCAAACAGACTACAACTTTTCGTTCTGAGCACATCTCGCTCCGAGTTGCATTGTTTATTATAATAGGTTTAATCTGTCTGTATTCTATATTTATTTCTTAAATATACGATAGTTAGTTCTTGCTCATTTCCATACCTACATTTAAACCCACCAAAAGACAAACAGAAAATACCGACAGTAGAGACCCCCTATATTAGTTATTCTTATTTATTTTCCATGTACAGATATCGATCGGTTACAAATTTATTATAATATGTATAGAATAAATTCGTATGCTAATTACATATTTATATGGTATTGTTTCAATGAGAAAATTATTATTTCCAATTAACTTTTTATCGAGGTTGTGTGTGTATGACGAATCATTTTAATAACTAGATACCTTATTAGTTAAATATAAAATAAAAACAATATGTATTTGTACAATTGTTATTTATGTAATGTATTTTTAATTAATGTTTCTACTTACAATTTATTATTTAATTATATCCATAGACATGTTCCAATATTTTTAATAATAGAGCATATCAATTTTGTTAAAATATAAATTTCAAAACAGGAACAGCGACTTATTTCGAAACAAAATTATAGTGTTTGAAATTGGTCTTTCTAATCGAGATTTTTAGTCATGCACGCTATTTTCCTTCGTGTTTGTGATAACAAAAAAAAACCAATATCACTTTGCCGGCCCGGGATTCGAACCCAAGACTTCAGCTTTATAATCGTACCAGTCCTAATATATTTTTTAAAATTGACAAGTTATTTATCTGGTACTCCTTATATCAGAATAGTGAAAAAAGCAAATTTAATTAACCATGTAAAATAACTATAGGAACTTAAACATTAATTAATTAATAGATTATATAAACATTTCATTTAGACATGCAAGGTGATATTTAGCTAAATTTAAACGTATCATATCCATTTAATTATTGTTTTAAAATAAATACCATCACAAAATATTTTTACATAGAATGGATTATTTTAAAACAAGAGTGGAGCCGTACTTGTCCTGAATATGAACAAGGCAGCGTAGGATGTCCTTTTGTCGAGTACTCTGAACCCTTAGCTTAACATTTTCTGTCCAGCCCTGCTATGAAACGTAGTAAATATTTTTTATTAACAATAATTACAAAATCTGTTGGTAAGTCACGCCTGCCTATCTATAGTAGCAATATTACTCAAAATCTATTATTATAATGCATGTAATCACATGCTCAACAACCTGCCATTTCCGACTTTTCCCATTTTTTTTCTGCTTGATTATAGTTGTTTGTAGTTTTAAAAACTCTAGTGTCGATAAAAGAGTTTTAGAGCCTCGATTTTGGTGTAATTTTTTGCACACTGCTATTGATCGGGTTTTACAGTCTTTGATAAACAAACGCATTGGTATAACTGTGTCGAAAGACAAAAGATAAATCATCTGCCGTGCTATTCTGTAACAACTCACGACCTAACTCACTTCTGAATCCGCAGTGAAAACTCATTTGGCATTAGTCGATGCTCTCTCTGGATAGTATTGCTCTTATCATCAGTTTCGGAACAAATGTTCTTTCTGGAAAATAATTAATCTACTTACTTAAGACAGAAAAAATAAAAATGTGCACAATCAAAATGATGATTTATTATCATATAAACACACATAAATAGTATGTTGTTCACATAGCCGAGTGTCTTTTTAATTAAGCGCCATTGAATGGAACTTCTACGATGGGTGCACCACCTTCAATCAACCAAGCAGTGCCACTGTCAGCTACTTTGAAAACCTCGACCGCTGCATTGCCAACAGCATCCACAGTCTGCCAGGGTAAACTTCGACCTAACTCCATCATATCTTCGGGCAGCCCTTGCTTATTCTCCTTATCGAGCAATGATACAGTTAATCTTGTTTCAGTAAACCCAGGGCAAATAGCAACAACGCGCACTCCAGTTTTATTGAAATTGTCTTCGTGTCCTAAAGACCTCGTAAAGCCCATAACAGCAAATTTTGTTGCATTATACACAGATAATAGAGGTGAGATTCTAAAACCGTAAATTGATGCAATATTTATAACTGTACCTCCAGATCCACCGTTGTCGGTTCGCATGTATTCGTAGAATTTTAGTGTCCATTCTACTACTGCTGTTGTGTTAATAGCAATCGTTTTTCTCGGGTTTGGATTATTCACTCCAGCACTATTCACTAATACATCGATTGTTTTGTAGGTGGCTAAAATATTGTCTCCCACAGCTTCAAGATCAGTGGTAACGTCACAAACTATAAAATTCGCTTTGTCTTTACCATAGATCTTGTTCAGTTTCTCAACAGACGCATTGCCCACTTCTTCTTCAATGTCGAGTATGATAACAGTTTCTGCACCTTCTGATAGATATTTATCCGCGATACTGAATCCGATTCCATTAGCTCCGCCTGTAATTACTATCACTTTGTTGTTTAACTGTCGCGCCATTCTGAAATAACGTAAGCTATGTTAGATATGCTCTCTTCAGTCTGAGTCCATTTATTTGTAAGAGATAATGATATATACTTCAGAGTAAGATAACATTGTAGTGAAAAGAATTAATAAATTGCCTAGTGCAGTATTACAAAGAATCATGTATGAGTTAAATGTTTATTTATGTCTTTATGACTATAACAGTTTCGAAAGTGCATGTAGACAAATAGCTTATTTGACAATCCCTATCTTGCAGGTGGTTAAAAAGATATTTGTAAAACGAGATATTACGGATGTCCATATCTTGGATGATGATATAATGGCCCACGCAAATAATTTTCCTTTTCTTATATTCATATCAAGGTTATCTGTAAAAAAATGCTTAGAGCGATAAGACATATTTTGTAGTTTTTAAATGTAAATGTTATATTAAGTTTTTTTTCCATAAGTATACAGTGAAGAATAAATAAATAATTTAAAATATAAACTAAAAATATAATACTCTGTCGAGTTTTAGGTGCAGTCTCCGTATATCCAGTCTATGCCACGCTGGAAAAAATTGTCGACCAGAGACATAAACATCTATCGTCGGTGGGTATACCATTTAAATTTCATATGACCACCACCTTCAGTGAAGTGACTTTGTCGTGCTATAGCAAAAAGGTCTAGATATCACGATTTAAGCAACTGATTGAGTGAATTTTTTTCTCTCATTGGTACTGTTTCAGCCTATTGCAGAGCACAGCCGAGATTTCGATTGAAAGGATTATCCACCACGTTGGCTTACGGGTCGGTGGACTTCACATACTAAAGATCTTGAAAAAATGTGGTACGCAAATTTACTCACGTTATTTTCCTTCGTTGTTCAAGTACAAGCTAATTGGCTACCAATAATCAATATTTGTTGCTAAAATAGGTTATACTAGTAATATTAACCTATAGTTTATTACTAAGACACTTAATTTATTAGAAATTTAAAGTATGTTAAATATTTAACTTCTTTAGTTGTTGAGTTTAACTTTAATTTAAATAATGCTTGCCGTTCAGTCTACGTTTTATTACAAAATAAATATTAAGCAGGCGGATTTGGTGTGCCAGTATTGCGAAATCGTGTCATGAATATGTTTACATGTTTAAAGTTCTTTTTAGTGCAAATGGATTTCAACGCATCATTCATTTGATAAATATTTTAAAGCATACTTAATTTGGTGGAGTCCCTATGTATTTACCCTGGTGGTACCATTTTCTCACGAACAGAGGTGCCAGTAGACCTAATAACACTGTCCTCCTCCTACTCCTCTTCCTTCACTTTCTCTTTGTATTTTTAAAGGCCGATAGATCAAGTACGAACCGACGAGTACCGCACTCCAGTACGAGTTTAATTCGAAGAATAATAATAATTTATGCTGGCAATAAACATTAATAGATATATTTAAAAAAAACTTAGCGTTTTCGTAATATGAAACCCCAGTTATTTTCTTTTCGGAAACGGCTAAATCGATTGAAATGAAAATTGGAAATCATGTAGATACATATCTATATAAAGCCTTTAATTAAAAAAAAAACAATTCATACTATTTAGTATAACTATATCGGGTATATTAAGACAGCGACCGAAAACAAAGACAGGTGGTAGTTTTAGTGGTTACAGACACGATGCAAATAAAAATTTTACCAAAACAAGGACAAATATTATTTTTTATTTTTTTTTTTATTTTTTCTTGGGTGGGCGGTAAATACCCAGTTTTTGCGAAAATAATAATTTAAACCTTTACATACCATAGAGTGTTTAAAAATAAAGACGTCTGCATCATTATTTTAGGAAAACTATGTATTTAAATTACCCAAATACGATGATAAGTAAAAAAATACAAAAACAAAGTTGTCGCTTTTTTTTGCGAAATGTTTACTTGTATTGTGTCTGAAGTCACTAATACTACCACCTGGCTTCGTTTTCGGTCGCGGTCTTGATATACCCTGTATAAACACAGGATTTTAGTACATTTATTTGATGTCCAATTTTCACACAAATCGATTTAGCCGTTTCCGAGATTTTTTTCAGCTTATTCAAAAACCAAATTAGTTAGAGAATTAAAAGTCGCTGAAATAAAATATCATATCAGTACCAACATACTCTCACTTGATCATCTAGATAACGTTCTGGGGCAATTTTGGCACCCTTATCGGTCTATGGCCTTTTATTGATTGGTGTATAATTATCTTCTTAACCATAGATACAGTCATACCGTATCATCATAATGCATTGATACAAACTGCGCGATAATTTATTTTTAGATCAGAGTCCTATATAAACGATGCTGGCTTGGTTTTTCTTAGTCAAGTGCCAGACATCACGATGGCAAGGGATTTGAATAACAAACTCGTTGTTATTACCGGCGGAGCTCAGGGCATCGGTTACGCAATCGCTGTGAAGTTTTTAACACAATCTGCTAAAGTTATTATTTTGGACGTGAATGATACCAAAGGAATAGAAGCAGAGAAGACTCTTGCTGCAGAATTTGGTGATCGAGTAGCCTTCATCAAATGTGACGTTACAAAAGACCTTGATGAAGTATCGAAAAAGATTTTCGAGACTTACAAACAAGTGGATGTTTTAGTGAACAATGCAGGTATCATCAATGAGTATGACTTACGACTTACCATAGAAGTTAACACCATAGCTCTCATTCAGTGGACCATGAAATTCCAAGACCATATGAGAGTAGACATAGCTGGAAAGGGAGGAACGATCATCAACATCGCATCAATCTACGGTTATATATCAGATCCCTTCTTACCATTCTACAAAGCTTCAAAGCACGCTGTGGTTGGCTTCACGAAGACCGTGGGACATGAAGATAATTTCAAAAAAACTGGCGTTAGGGTTGTGGCTATTTGTCCAGGTTTCACTCACTCAGAATTGACGGCAAGCATAAGAATTTTGGAGGAAGATAGAAAATATTTTGAGGAGTATACCAGTAATAAGCAGTGGCAGGGCACTAATGAAGTTGGAAATGCAGCTGTTGAAGTGTTCAAGGTCGCTGATAGCGGATCGTCTTGGTCTATTATCGGTGGACAGCCAATAGAAAAAGTCCCTTATATTACACATTAATTTTTTTTATTCGGATTCAACTGAATTATATTAGCTTTGTCTTGTGCCTTCCATGTAGCTCAGGTCTGGAATAAGTTTGTCTAAATGCTTTTTGTATAAAGATTTTGTATAATAAAATAGAGTAAATTTGTTTTGTTTTTTATTTGATTACGAATCAAATGGTAGAACACATGGTGTCACCTCACATAATTAGATGGTAAGTAGCCGCTTAAATATTGACATTGCCAAACTCGATAAGCGCTGGCATCCGTTTATTATCAGGTGGGCCACTCGCTTGTCTCCTATCTGCCATTGAAGCAATAAAAAAGATGTTAAAAGCAAAATACAAGTTGCATCCGCGTAGACTACATAATGAGTACCACTCAAATAAAAAAATATACAAAAAATATGCTACATAATTGTTTCCAGACACATTTGATTATCACATTGTGAAGTGAATGCTAAGTGTGTCGTTGACTTGGTTACTTACTAGCCATTTGGAATTATATGTTAATTGTTTGGATGCAAAAAAGGAGTGCAGACATGTTTAAAATATTCAGCTCAGTTGCCAGGTGTTTCTCGTCACTGATTCCTTGTGCTCTCTGAAACAAAGATTTACCCACGGTAGCTAACTGTTTCGGATGAAATGAAATGAAATGAAATTCGTTTATGAAATGAAATTCGTTTATTGGTCACGTAGGTAATTAAATAGTTCTTATGACAAGTCAACACACATAGTACTTATTTTCTATTTACAATATATTCGTTGTAATATTTATATAAATTTTATTATATTAAGTATTATATGATTTATTAGTTTTTTTATGGTATTCTTTTCCGAAGCAAATACATCATTTACGTTAATCGATGTCTAAGTGGACCATAAGTATTATTAAAGCGGATGGTGGCGAGATTCACCGTTCAGATATTTATCTGTATGGGTCTTTTCTATACACGGTATGTCCTAAGGACTGATCAGGATTACGGATTACTAAAACATCTAAAAAGGCAAGAGATTTATTTTGTTGTAACTTCATAGTAAATTGAATTTAATTGTTAATGGAGTTGAGGTGATTTAAAAATGCAGTTATTTGGTTAAAAATTAAGGGTAGTTAAATTATAACAGTCACTGAGCGGATGACTAATACTTCAGTCCGCCCCGTGACCACGAAAGCTGTACAGTAATCGAAACTTCGAGAATTTAAAAAATTTAAAAATTTAACCAAATCGCGATAAAAGCTGTAAAAAATAGTTTTATTTCAATGTATGACATTCGCGTAAATCTAAGAAACCATTAGTATGTTTTGAAGTTTACAAAACCTCAATGTTTTGTTCTACATGATCAATATTTTTGTACTAATCCATTGTCAAAGTCGGAAAGACTATTTTTACTTAGATTTGCCGTAAGTCAGCTCCAAATCATTCTACGAAGTACTCTAGTATATCAAATTAGAAGGAATTAAATTATCTAATCTCTATCTATTAATCTAAATTATCTTATTAAATAATCTAAGAACTGTATGCTGATGCACGGTGTAAAGGAAGCGTAAATGTGTGTTTTTTTAAGACATTTTAAGCTTCCAATTTCTTTATTTTCAATTTCTTAACGATCATTTTCTACTACCCAAAAATGCAAAAAAATTTGATTAAATAAATATTTGCTGATTCTCATGAATACGAGTAGTATAATACATAACTTTATGAAACGTGATGCTATCTACAAAAATAAATATGGACCTATTATTTACACACCAGTAATTCAGTTGCTCGAAGTTTCCAAAAAAAATAATTCGAAAAAAAATCTGATCATTTAATATTACACTTTTCTTAGTAACTGTCATGATAATGATTATTTAGATTGCAAATACTGATTGATAAAATTATATCAAAATAAGAATTATCTAAATAATTTATAATTTTAATCATTTGGTGGTAAAATTATAAAGTTTAAAATGATAAAGTTAATAAATGTTTTATGTACATAAGTGGCCGCTGCCGCCGCTGTCGAGACGGCGATCGCGGGTTCACACCTCAGACTTTTCGGACTCATGTGCGTATTGATTGTCCATTAACACGTACTTTATCGGCAAAAGAAATCGTCACGAGGAAACCTGCATGCAGATTTCAACAAGATTTTCATGGCTTGTGCAGGCGTCAATCCACACTAAGCTCGTCTGCTGGACAATGGCTCAAGCTTTCATAATCACAGTCTCGGGTTAGAGGAGTCAAGTAGTATGCGAATAAGGCCTATTTAAAAAATACTGTTTCTTTAAACTCATTTTTTTTAAATTGCAATGTATAACGATACGAGCATGTTATTCGTCTGATGGTAAGCGATACGACCGCTCATGGACAGTAGCAAAACCAAACACCACGAATTACAAAGCAATGCTTGGCAGTCCACTGCGCTCGCCATCCTTCTCATTATTTTCAGTAGTTACTCTGGCCACAATGTCCTTCAAACCGGAACACAACAGTGCATGAGAAATAGACATTGCGGTGGTACCCAGGCGGCCTCTCACATATGAGAAATGTACTTAACTAAGTCGAGCAGTCTATTCCATAAGCCACATTCTCTATAATTTGAAATGTAATTATACGTGGACTGAATCCCCAAAGACGAACTGTCTACACAGAGCGGTTAAAATAATCGCCTTATATGCAAATTTGAAACACCAAAAGGTGCAATTTGCACGACTCCCTTCACAAATGGGAGTTACTAAAGTTGTTTGTTAAAATAATTTATGTTTTCAACTGTTTGGAGTTAGGTTTGAGGTTGGTATAAACTGTTTGCAGCCTTTGTGATTTAATTGTAGTGGGTTTGTTGCGAATTATTATTGCTATTCCTTGTTAGCATAAAGTAGAGATGTGACATGAATAAATAGATACTTGAGCGCTTCAAAAAACAAAGCAGGTAATTGGTTATTACAGACATGACTACTAAAACATTAAACAATACTTGGTATTTTTGCATTTCTACATATTGTATAATTATTTGTTACCTATTCCAATGAAAGAGTTGGAATTATAGATGAGTCTAGAGGGAGGCTATAATTCCCAAGAAAATCAAAGGATGTTCCTGTATTACACCATGACAAATCAACATTTCATCAATTTCATGTTTATGTCCCATTTAGGTGGAGGCAGCGCAACAAGATTCTATTTATTGTAACAAAAAATATGGATTACAATTTTCGTATTCGCCTGCATATATAATACCAAAGCGTGTCTACGTAACTTGATGTACAAATAAAATAAATACCCCGGAGTCAGAAATTTGTGTGCGATGTTATGGCGTTAGGCCCGCCACGTATCACATCGTGGGCGGAACATGCAAGGCAAAATGTGGGTGTCCTGGTGGCGCCTCTGTCCTCTCCTTCAGGGATAAAGGCGTGAGTTTATGTATGTATGTATGTATGTATGAAACTCTTAAAGTAAAATGCCCACTCTAGAAATCGAACCAAAGAATACTAATCTTAAAAACTATCGAACTTAAGATCCACAGTAAATATTTCAATAAATGAATAAAGATAAAAATAAAACATTTATGTTTTTAATAAATAATCATCACAATATACAAACAAAAACTTTTAAAATAGAGTTAGATTCCTAGCAAGGATGTTATAATTGCAAGTAAAAATGAAGCAACATTTCGAGGGTTCCCGCTCGGATGCCTTGTTAGTGACGCCGGTTTAATTGCTACGTTGCGTTATTCAGGCGCAACAGTACGTAGCGATTACATGCAAAAATATACGGACATTTCATTAAAATTAAATAAATTCACCCTTGCACACTACTGGCATACTAAGATAATTTGCGCCGTAAGAATCTGAAACTACGAGAGACTTTTAGCTCTTATAGCAAATTTGAATGAGCCCCATATTTTTTTGTCGGCTCGAAACAAAACCTGTGGCCTCTATTTCATAGTCGGATCTGAAGCAACTCCGTCACATGTGTACATACATTATTATTTTAGCAGCGCCATGCAGCACATACTTAGTAACAATATGTTGTGCGTGGTGTTGCTAGTATTTGGGTGTAGGCGTGACGCTTGCAAAGCGCTGGTGATTACCCAGTACTAACTAATTTACATACTCGTACATACATACATACATAAATCCACGCCTTTATCTGAGAAGGGGTAGGCAGAGGCGCCACCAGGACACCCACATTTCGCCTTGTATGTTCCGTCCCATGATGTGATAGGCGGCGAGCCTATCGCCATATCGGGCACAAATTCTTGACTCCGGGCTGATAATGAATAGAAAAATCCAACATCATTTTGCCCGACCCGGAATTTGAACCCGAGATCTCAGCTGTGTAGTCGTACCGTAGTACAACTGCGCCACCGAGGCAGTTGACAGCCTCCGTGGCGCAGTTGGTTAGACTGTGAAACGAGAGGCCGCGGGTTCGTTCCCCGCACCGAAACAAATATTTGTGTGAACCACAGGTATTTGTTTCGGGTCTGGGTGTTTGTGAGACCGAAAAGTCTCTCGTAGTTTCTGATACCCAAGACACAAGACTCGATCTTAATGTGGGGTCAGGACTATGTATGTGACTGTTGGGTGTATTTATTATTATTATTTATTTAACTAATTTAATAAGTGTTACAAATCAGAGTAAAACGAATAGTTTTGTTTTCAAGCCTGTAGGAATTATCATTAAGTCAGTTGTACAGCACGATACGGCTGAGTCGATCTAACTAATAATCCAAAACTACACTTAAATATTATTCCTTTCCTCCAAGCATCCCTTCCATTTTTAAGCGAACAAATGTCTAACCACCAGTTGTTATTCACCACCATGACTTACAACTGGTGTATTATTTTGCAGACCGTACATATTGCTCTCGTTAGGATTTGTTAAAATAACGACTGCTTCGACAACCACTAGACGCCGACACCGGCGCGATGAAGTGCGTGCAGATGCGAGGCGAAAATAATTCCCACACAAATTATTCACAAACAAACACTTGAAAATGAGTGTTTCAGAAGCCAGAACATTTTTACTCAATAATCATTGGATAATAGACATTTTTTTATTCCATAAATTTTTCGTTAACTGCGGATTTTGCAGCCTAAATTACTACAACCCACCATTGCACACACACTATAGTCACTAAAATTTTTATAAATCGCTGCTTTACACTATCCAAAACTATTGAATCTCGGTAAAACTGAATGACGTTTATTTGTTTGGCAAACTGCGCTGTTTGAATTTTATACTTATAAAACAAATACCTTAGCAATGTTTCGTTGCACGAAAATTATGTTTTTAAATATTGTAGGCGAATCACAATCTCAAATGCTATTAAGAACAAGATTGAAGAGATAGATGAACAAAACATTATAGACTATATTGAAGTTAGTAAGTGGAGTTGGTTGTATAATGACGTCTTAGATTCAAATACCGAGACATTTAATTTGTACGAATCAACGTAATCAACGATACTAGTTTGTAAGTATGTGTATAGAACGGGAAAGATACTTTGGACCGTATAATATTTACAAATTTTGTATTCGTGTTCAAAGCCACTTGACGGTGAGAGAAAACCCGTTCAGATAGAGTATCGATTTGCAGCAGAAAATGATAACTTGTTAATAAAAAATATTCGACGCAATTACGGTAGCCGAATTAACTAATTCTTCCTGCTGTGACGGAAAGACCCCGGAGTATAGAAAGAAAGGAACACAATGGCGGCACTATTTCTACTGTTTCAGAACGATACAGAAATAATATTAGGAGGGGACTTTTATATAAATCCGAGATGAAACCAATCAGCTGTGGTTTTCTAAAACGACTATATTATCTGTATCAGCCCATATACATCCCACTGCAGGGCACGGGCCTCCTCTGCAATCAAGAGTACGATTACGAGAAACGACTAAGACAAAATAAAAATCTTACCGAGCTCAAAGAAAAGCGACGACTTGAAGCACCGTCTCAAGAAGAAAGTCAATCAAGTTTAAACCCTGCTTCGATGGAGAATGGCGAGGGTAGGATCGAATTAAAATAGTTTTTTATGTGTCGGGCTTCCACCCTCGTCAGGTACGCCGGAACATCTACCCATTTTTACCTTCGTGTCTCTGAACGTCTCCACGTTGGGTGTAAAACACAAAGCACGGCGATTGACTTTTATTTTCTTATTAAGTTAGTTAAATGAGCAAATGGCTAAGTTAGCATAAATAATAAATAAATACACCCAACAGTCACATACATTGTCCCGACCCCACACTAAGATCGAGTCTTGTGTCGTAGTTATCAGGAACTACGAGAGACTTGTCGCTCTCACAAACACCCAGTCCCGAAACAAATACTTGTGGTTCATACAAGCATTTGTCTTGGTGCGGGGATCGAACCCGCGGCCTCTCGTTTCATAGCCGGCGTCTAACCAACTGCGCCACGTAGGCTGTCAGGCAGGTATATGATTCAAATGCCGCCCAGGAATATTTGCCAAATAAATACGAATTTTTTTATTGCATTGAATGGCGACACGACCGTGCCATTCACCTGATTATAAGCGATACGACCGCTCATTGACAGTAGCAAAACCAAACAACACCATAAATTACGAAGCAATGCTTGGCATTCCACTGCGCTCGCCATCGTGAGACAGAGGATGTTAAGTCTCATAATGTCCAGTAGTTACAACTGTGCATTTACACTGTTGTTTGAAATTATAGCAATTACAAACATATGTATAAAAATTAAATCTAATTCTATATTTAATCGCTACGGTATGCAGGTTTCCTCACGATGTTGTCCTTCACCGTTAAAGTGCGTGGTGATTGACTATTGAAAAGTCAGAGGTGTGCCCTGGGATTTGAACCCGCGACCACCGTGAACATGTAGGCAGCCGCGTCTGGTCCGTTACCAACAGGCCACCACGCCCTCATTTTGCAATTTATCACATTGCAAAAATTAAATCGAAATTATTTGGATGTTGGTATCCGCATTTATTAAATTCATATGTATTAATACATTAATTAGCGTACTTTACGTTTGTATATATTTATTATTGTAGTATCGAAACTAAAGCCCACTTGAATCTTATTTCGCAAAAACAGAAAATAAAGATAATCAAAATCGGCATCCTGCTGTACCTTTGGCACCGCCCGCTGTAATCTTATCGTTTGAATCTCCGACTATTCCCCAGCATCCAGTAGCGTGAGATGAAGTTGATAAATGACGCGCAGGCAATCCCGCTAGTAATCTCCGACGGTGCGTTTCAGTAATTTTTTACCTTTTACCAAATTTTATTCTAGTGTATGCGTCACTCTCAATAAGTTTCGTAAGCAATTAATTACATGTTTTAAATTTGAATAGGTAATATACGCGTTATTGTTTTGTAATAATAGTATTATATTTGTTAGAATTAGCTCAAAATAGGTAAACTTAGATATTGTCTATTTATTGTATTTCTGTGTGTAGTTGTTTCTTGTTTTTAAAAAATATATTTTACTTCTGTTACCACAACTCAACACGTAGCGCGTTTTATTTAATTCTCCAGTAAATAATTTCAATAATAACAGTATTTAAAATGGAGCTGGGTAATGCTAGTCCAGTGGCAGCATATATAAAATATGGGGCTCTGGAATAATAGTTCCAAATCTCAAGTCCAAGTTCGATAAGTTTCTTGGTTTGAATAAAATAATGGCAGGCGTTCATTCGGGAATTGTTCAGGGATACAATTATATTTGAGTTGCAGTCTGGATATACCCAGTGTATGCCTTCCAAAATATAAGATTAGTTCCACTTAGCCGGTCATACACTTGGAAATTAGAAAAGTAAAAAATGCTGTCAAAGGTGCCTAAAGATGTGACCTATGACCTTCATTAGTAGTACAGAAGTTCTACTAGGCCATCCCTCATCTGGTTTTATGACCTTGATTTGCAATATTTCGCAGTAGGGTTGACGTTAGACAAGGGACCGATCATAAAATCTAAAGTCGTATATTTTCTGAAACATAAGATGTAAGTGAAACGCTTAGGACGCAGAAATTATAATTTACATTTTCATAAAACGAAAAATAAAATATTATAACCTACCAACAAACTTGTACTATTCTATGTCTAAATACTTTTTGCGTGTGGGGAAAGAAACTATAATTAAAATTTTAATATATTAATAACTAATTGTAAGAGATATGTTTATAATATAATAAATAAGCATTTATACTCGTAATTAAATATTATTCACATGTCCAATGTAATATATTTTTCTTCGATTCTTATTTTTTTGTCAACAACGCATTCGGGCACCAGAAAATTTAAAACGAAAAAACAGAAGTATAAAGATTGGTCCCAATAACTCCACTATCAATGTTTGTTGAAATAAATAAGGTATTTGTTGTAATTTGTTAATTATTTCCCGGAATAATGAAAATGAATCAAGCCAAATATCTGGCCCGAGTTTCATTTTTTTATTGCGTTAAATGGCGAGACGAGCATGCGATTCGCCTGATGATTAGCGATACGACCGCGCATGGACATTAGAAAAACGAAACAACACCATGAATTACAAAGCATTGCTTGGCATTCCACTGCGCTCGCCATTCTGAGACAGGTAAGATGTTAAGTCTCAATATGTCCAGTAGTTACTCTGGCAGGATATTGTAGTCCTTCAAACGGGAACACAACAGTGCATTTACACTGCTATTTGGCGGGAGTAATTAGACATTGCGCTGGTACCTACCCAGGCGGCCTCTCACATATGAGAGACCTACGACCAGTAAAAGATTTAATTTGAAAAGTGTAATATAAACGTACTGTAACGTATAAGTCGATAAACAATTGAATATTTGTAAAATCATCCAATTCAATATGACGATAACAACTCATGATTAAATAAATAATGTTACGTTAGTGATGTATTTTGTTTTTCAACATTATTAGTCACCATATTGATAGTATATTAATTATCTTTAATTTATAGTCCTCAAATACGTATGAAGCGAAGCGATGACATTGGACTTACACAATAGATTAATTTTGTACAAAAATATGTTTAATATACAGGGTATCTCAAGACCGCGACCGAAAACGAAGCCAGGTTGTAGTTTTAGTAGTTACAGACACGACGCAAATAAAAGTTTCACCAAAACAGCGACAGATATTTTTTTAGAACTTTTTAAAAATCATCTTGTTTGGGTGGTAAAATCCTAGTTTTTTCGAAAATAATAATTTAAACCCTTACGTACCATTGAGTGTTGTAAAATAAAAAGGTCTGCATCATTATTTTAGGAAAACTATGTATTCATCACCCAAATACGAGGATAAGTAAAAAATTACAAAAAAAAAAGTTGTCGATTTTTTTTACGTGCATTGTGTCTGAAGTCACTAATACTACCACCTGGCTTCATTTTCGGTCGCGGTCTTGATATACCCTGTATAGTGATCATTATTTAATATTTTATCATAATTTATCGCGATGATGGCCAAGTGATGAGATTCGTATTTTGTTTTTTTTTAGACACTGTTTTATCAGACCTGGCAAAGGGCTGTTCTGCACCTGGTGATAAACGGAATGCATTTAAATATCCAGGTAAAATGATAGTAATAATCGATACAGATAATCTTCTCTCGCCAGTTGACGCAATTATACCGGCTTAAATATGTGCTTCTTCTGGCTACGGTACAAGGATACTGGATTAAAATGATGCAGCAGAAATACAAGCTATAGGACCCCTTGGTTCAGGCCAGTACGAAGGTGAACTCAAAATGGCAAACAAGCAAGCGACTCACTCAATAGTAAGAAGTTACCACAAAAAAAAAAGAAGAAAGCGAGTATTGTTTTTCTAGCAATCTCACTGATCGATCGAAGCACGAAAACAAAGTCGTCGTACTCAAATAATCTAAAAATTATCGTAGTAATCACTTATGAAATGGCATATTGTAATGATAGATTATTTGATATCATTATTTATGTTCTAAAATTATGCTACATACGTACGTCAACGCTATACGATAAAGATAAAGCCTACCAAATATCATGACTTGAAAGTTGAAAAAATTTATACCGGGTATATCAAGACCGCGACCGAAAACGAAGCCAGGTGGTAGTTTTAGCGGTTACAAACATAGTGCAACTAAAAATTTTGAAAAAAGAGCGACGGATTTTTTTTTAAGTATTTTAAAAATCATCATGTTTGGGGGATAAATACCTAGTTTTTGCAAAAATAGTAATATAAATCCTTACTTATCATTGCGTGTTTAAAAATAAAGTGGTGTACGTTATAATGTTCAAAAAACTATGTATTTATCACTCAAATAATATGACGATAAGTAAAAAAATCCACATTTTTTTTTGTGAAATTTTTACTTCGGTTGTGTTTGATATCACTAATACTACCACTAGGCTTCGTTTTCGGTCGCGGTCTTGATATACCCTGTATATTTTTGGAGAAAAATCGATAAGGTAAAGAACACGCATGATGCTACAATATCTTGTTTGATAAGTATTTTTATATTTAAGTGCGAATCCCTGTAAAATTAAATAGTCTATAAACTGGCTAGTGCTTTCCACCCCACACTGGTTTGTCGTGATAACCATCGCGGGCCTTTTGTTATATACAATAGGTGCGGCAAAGGAGCAAACAGGTCATCTGATGGTAACTGTTCACTTTTAGTTTGTTTACGCGGGAAAAACGATTTGTCAGTACCGATGCCTGAAGGGGAGGTGAGGCAGTGATGTTGGTTTCACCGATGTTTGCCGTCCACATCCACTATGTTTGGACTTGTTGCCGGCCCATCAAATCGGGAGTAGGAAGAGGAAAGGTACTAGGCATCCGGAAATTTCAAGCACCGAACGAACGCGACAGCAAAGCCACCGCTTCACTTCACTGAATTTAACTGCGCTGCAACCTCTTTATAATTACTGTATTGTAAACTTGTTTTGAAAAGAGCAACGCTAGAGTTTCTTGCCCGTTCTTCTTTGGCGTAAACAGCCTTGTGAACCGGGTGGTAGTGGAAAAAAGTGACTGAATCTAAATAATGTATGACATATCATGGGTTCAATAAATATTTTCATTTCATTTCATTTCTTTTCACGTCGATCTCCAGTGCCACAGTGGTACCGCACCAGACATGCCTGTTCATTAATGCTGAGCCATGACTTACAGCGTGGCTCTACTTTGCAAAAGTTTGATTCAAAAAGTTTTACTTCCACAAGAAATCTCATAATCTGCTTACAACAGTCAAAACACACTACATTGCATATTTAGTTATCTGATTAGGAATCCCTAGAGGTAATGATTGATACAGTCATTGCAGATAAGGGCAGACGGATATAACACCTCGTCTGAAGAGAATTGTATCAGTAGCAACAGGTGCGGGTGTCCGCGGTGTTTGTGTGAACAGTACGGAAAAATACAACGGTGAGAGACATTTGTTAATTACATACATACAGTACAATTGACTATTAGAATTCTCAGAGTCTGTAACGGCATTAGGCTTAAGAACAATTTTCCAATTACCCATGGTGGCCGAAATGGAGGGAACTTTGCTCTGGTTTTATTGCAACGTGACGTTGTGATTACTTTACAGCTTTCGTGGTCACAGGACGGACTGAGGTATTAGTCATCCGCTGAGTGAATGTTATAATTTTACTACCCTTAATTTACAATTATAAAAATATTTCGTTTTCTTCTTATCAATTTAACCAACGATTTTGATTTAATTTACAAACATGCATAAGCTCATGACTTTTTTCCCAGAAGGGGTAAGCAGAGGTGTCACCAGGACACCCTCGTTACGCCTTGTGTGTTACCACGATGTGATAGGGAGCGAGCCTATCGCCATATTGGGTTCAAAGTCCTAACTCCAGTTTAATTTAATGTAAAACATAGACCAAATTCGCAATAAAATCCGTAAAAATATACATAATATATTTACAATCATAGTATGTTATAGTATGCTTTTAACGGTACACTGCAAATAAATTCAAACGATAGATAGCAGAAAATAATAATGTAATGTTGTGTTCACTAATGAAACTCCCAGGATAATAAAAAATCTTGGAAAATAAATAAATACACAAACAATATAAACCAACTATATTATTTTAAATTTAGTTAAAATTTAATAACGTAAACTTATAATTTAAAAATATTCCAGATACATAACGTTTGCAAATTATTTCCGATTTATTGTTTTGATTACTTTTTTTTAATGGTATGTATAAGGAACTTGTTCCAGGCGTCCACCGATAACAGACCATGATGTTCCACTCTCCGCGTTCCTGAACACTTCTAAAGCTGCATTTCCAACAGCCTCTGGTTGCTGCCAAGGTTTAAGAAGTGCAAACTCACGTAATCGTGTTCTTTCCTCTTCAAAACCCTTTCCTGCCTCAGCCAGCCCCGTAGATGTGTATCCTGGACAAATAGCCACAACTCTTACACCTGTTATGTTGAAGTTATTTTCATGGCCCAATGTTTTAGTGAACCCTAAAACTGCGTGTTTTGTCGCTTTGTAAAATGGAGAGAAGGGATCCGACATATAACCGTAGATTGATGCGATGTTTATGATCGTTCCTCCCTTTCCACCTTTGTCTACTCTCATGTGATCTTGGAATTTCATGCTCCACTGAATAGGAGCTATGGCGTTAACTTCCATTGCAACTCGTATGTCAAGCTCATTGACGATACCCGCATTGTTCACTAAAACATCCACCTGTTTGTAAGTGTCTAAAATTTTATTTGACACTTCCTCAAGGTCTTTTGTAACGTCACATTTGATGAAGGCTACTCGATCACTGCCGAATTCTGCAGCAAGAGTCTTTTCTGCTTCATTCCCATTGATCTCGTTCACGTCTAAAATAATCACTTTAGCAAATTCTGTTAAAAACTTCACTGCTATTGCGTAACCGATGCCGTGAGCTCCACCGGTAATAACAACAACTTTGTTTTTCAAGTGTCTGTCCATGATGAGAGATGAGACTCTACTAAACACTTATGCGACCATTTTAGAGCAATGAGCATTCATTCTTGTTATCTATTTAATTAAGAGTATGTTAAATACCTTTTATCAGACAGTAAATGCATTATCTATGTGTTAATTTTGCGCAAAGGTCATCTCTAGATTTTGTCCAAGAATTTTCGGGTTTATTCCATTAGACTAAAAGTTTACTTTTACATATCTCTCCGTGTTTATAATGGACTAGGGTAAATAAGCGAAATTTATTGTGAAATTTCACATTTTTCTATTGTTGTATTGGTGTCTACCTAACAGCGCCACGAAGGCTATCAATTATTGTAAGATGTGTGGACTTGAATTTTAATTAGGTTACATGACACTTACTAAGAGAAGACTTTGTCCAACAGTAGACTTCCCGTGACTGAAGAAGAGGAAGCAATAAACAAAATATTATTTTTCTTCTTTGTATTCCAGATCATGATTACCCTGATATGGATCGCGATCCTCCTTTTGGTGTTGGTTCAATACCTCAGGAAGGTTTACTCCAGGTTCGACGCGGCTGGAGTGAACCACTTTAAGCCCCTCCCGGTCTTGGGCAATGTCGCGCCCCTCATCCTTGGCGCCAACCACGTTTCAGACGAGTATGACAAGCTGTACCGCGCATTTCCTAAGGACAGGTATGCATGCTGACAAATCATTTATTTATTTATTTATTTATTTATTTATTTATTTATTTATAAATCGGCTTACCAACTAAATACATAAACCAAACTTATACTTATATTTGCAGAAAAAAGATCTTAAATGTATTTAAATTAGAGGTTAGCTCAGCATTGCTTAGCATACATAGTTGTTACTAATATAATAGGAGCATCACTCATAAACACATATCAAAAACATACAATATTCAGAATGATTAACATTAAACCGTGCAAAATTGCTAACTGTAATGTTCTCAACGACGCGAGGTAGTGGTTAAAACATTCAACAAAACTTTGTTGATTAAGAAAAACAGAATAAAACAAAATAATAATAAAAAAAGAAAAAAAAGAAAAAACAACAATAATTCATCTACGAAAACAATCCAAGTATAAATATCTATAGTAGCAATTGTAAATAAATTAATCAACTGTTACAATTCATAAAACACTGAACAAAAACACACTTACAATTGAACATTACACAAGGCTTTTTTGAATTTTTTGATATCCCCATCAAATATGTCAATATGGTCTTTACAAAATATATCATTGCATTTTCTGAGCGCAAAGGTGATAGGTGTGTTTTTTCCATATTTGGTTTTGCTACAGTTTATCGAGAAAGGTCTGTAGTTGTGAAGCCTGGCGGTTACTCTAGGTACGTTTATGTTGACTTTAGATAATAAGCAAGGACTATCAATACGTCCATTTAATAATTTAAATATGAACATGCAGCTTGAGATCATAGAGCTGATTTTAATTCATCTGATAAATACAACATAGTCTAGTTGAACATGACAGATGTTTTAGTAATGATTTCTAATTGCACCACTTCATATTCAGCCAGGTTTTAACAAAATTTCACGGATATCTTTTTGTGTAGATTGAAAATCAGCCCTTAAGAATAATTTTAGATTTCTCGCACATATAACAATGTGGTTACCACTAGGTTCAATGTGAGGACTTTAAGATTGAAGTTATAAAACACGTCTTGTTTATACCTGTCTCCTTTTAGTAAATAAATAAAGAAAATATAGAATTTTTATAGTCAGAAAGTTGGGCGTCTTTTCAAAACGATGCTCCTAGCGATGATTCAGCGTGGTAGTAATAACTTCGCTAAAACTAATTACGCAAGATCCTAGACTGGAATTGTCCCAAACTTCTATCAAGAAGTTTAGTCTGAAGTTTAGTTCCATGTTATAAGAACAACAGTGATGGATATACTTATTATACAACCTTCAAAATTCTGTTATTTATTTTGTTCGTAAGAATATTCGTGTAGAAAGGACTAACGTAAAGAAGCCCAATCTTCAACGATATTTTAATTTCAAATTCGAAATAAAAATTACATGAATTCTCCAAATTATTAATACAATCGTATCGGTTGAATCCATACCCAACAATCTTTAAATAAATATAAAAATAAAATGATAAGTCAGTTTATGACCACATTAAATTTAAGTACGTTCTGACTAATACTTTCAAGAGATATGTGATAAATGGATATTGTACTATTATAGACGTTATATCATCGACAAATCGACCTTTGCCTCCATCGCTTGTTTCGACGATACGAGTGCACTTAGAACAAGTCCTTATCATTTGCCAGTCACTAAATAGTTAGCGACATCGTGAATCATAGTCATATTATCGATGGCTTAACAATGATTTTGACATGTTTCTAATAATTAATTAATTCTGTCTTTCCATGAATCGATTGCTATTTTTTTTTTTATATTGGCACGAGGAGCTGCAATACAGCTTGGAATATTATTTACATATAGTTGATTAGGCCAGCGTAGTGGGTTATATGGCCTAAACCTTCTCAATCGTACTGTCGGTTGAAGAGAAGGCCCGTGCCCTGCAGATACAGTACAGTACTTAGTTGATTAATATTCTTTTTTAAAATTGTTTTGTCGTAAATTCTATTTAGGTAAGTGTCTGTATGATTAATGAAATTCTTTGTTTATTAATTTATTTTCTTTGTTTACATAACATTGTATCAGCCAATATACGTTCCTCTGCAAGGCACGGGCTTCCTCTACAATCGAAAGTATGATTGAGAGGGGTTAGGCCAAATAGTCCACCACGTTGGCCTAGTGCGTGTTGGCAGACTTCACATACCGTAGAAATTCTTTAAAATCGCCACGGTATGCAGGTTTCCTCACGATGTTTTTCTTCACCGTTAAAGTGCGTGGTGATTGACTATCAATACACACGTAACTCCGAAAAGTCAAAGGTGTGCCCTGGTATTTGAACCCGCGACCACCGTGAACATGTTGGCAGTCGCGTCTGGTCCGTTACCAACAGGCCACCACGCACTTTTACTTTTACATAACATGTTACAGAAATTATAATACTTTCTGATTTACAATCAGTTAGTGTTTGTGTTGAAATATATTTGTTTTTAACATTTAATCTTTTATAAATTTGCACGTGTAATATGCATATTATTTTAATCAGAAAATTACTGATATTACATATTATCACTTGGACAGGTGTGATAAATTTAGAATATTGAGCTATGCACTTCATTATTTTTGTATTTCCGTTATCAAGCAAACACCGGCTTATTGTATCGATTGGTGGTATATTCTTTCGCCTATGGATTCTCTGGGTACCTAAATTGCCCGCATTTGACAGCCTCCGTGGCGCAGTTGGTTAGACGCCGCCTGTGAAACGAGAGGCCGCGGGTTCGATCCCCGCACCGAAACAAATATTTGTGTGATCCACAGGTATTTGTTTCGGGTCTGGGTGTTTGTGAGACCGAAAAGTCTCTCGTAGTTTCTGATACCCACGACACAAGACTCGATCTTAGTGTGGGGTCAGAGCTATGTATGTGACTGTTGGGTGTATTTATTTATTATTTATTTATTTGCCGTCAGACGCGTTGTAGTCAACTTACTGTGCCACCATATAAACATTACCATCTTCTTTCTTATTCATTGCATACTTTTACCCCTTGTATGTGACTAATAAATCGATTTTATTTCTTTCTTTAATTATACTTTAAAACGTATCGTCATTTTAAGCAATAAAAAAACAGCAATACTTTTGGAAATCTACATCCAGCAATAATTTACGACCTGATAAAACTATAAAGCTGATTATTAGGTAATTACGTCAATGCTTCTAATATAATATAAAAATATAAAAAGGATATAAAATATAAAAAGGATAATTACATCAACAAAACAAGTATACTTTTGAAAGTTAAAACTAAGCATAAAGATTAATATGCAATTGGTATATTGACACATATTATATGATATCCGCTGATAAGTCAAAAATGACTTGTCAATGTTTTTTTTTTTCACTACAAATATACGTCATAATGTATGAAAATGAGTAAGTTTATTTTGATAAAAGACATGAGAAAGATAAGGCCTATGGGTGCACATGGACCGGTTTATATGGAAATGACAGATACCGTTCATATATGTTTGTTTAGGTGATAAAACCCGGTATTATAGCTGAGTATGTGATATCAAAATTATTAACAAAAATAATATAACAATATAACAATATTCCATATGGAAAGCGCATCCAGCAAAGCCTATTGGATAAACATTCATATGTTTGAACTTCCGGCTACTGCCTATGATAATTATTGATTGCGAGAACAATGAAACTATTTCTTAAAACACGCAGGCCGCACGAAATTCTAAACTCTTTTCTTTTAACTATAGTAAAGCAAATAAATAAATAGTAACTTACACAGACAACATTTCGGGCATCGGCGAGTATTTATAGAAAAAGAAAATTCTAACATAAAAGTCTGTATATTTATTTCAAAGAACACGTACAATATTGGGGGTGAATGTATTTCCCGGAAGTTATACAGATGTTCTCATTACTGCCCATTCTCACCACGTGGTGAAGCAAAATACATAAAATGTTATTACTCCACTTATATTGGTCATATAGATGTGTTAAAAGCTCGGAGGCACTGAAATTTTATCGTTACCTTCGTATGTGATTTTCCCCCGTAACGTTGGGTAGTATAAAACTTAAATTAAGTCACTTTATTTGATTTGATAACTTGTTTAAGAATTTAGTCTTCATTTTGTTTTCACAATAATTTTTCCGATATGTCGTCAAACTCTGTATTGAAATCTTTATTTTACAAGATATATTTTTGCACCAGTCATTTTTACATTAATTTATACAAAAAAATGAATACAAATACAATCACAAATACAAATCACTTTAACGTGTACAATATGCTTAAAATGAATACCAAATATTTACAACAAATAATGAACATATGTTTTAAAATCATTATCACGTTTATGTGTAGGTTCATGGGCAGATTTGAGTTGCTACGTACCACCATCGTGCTAAGAGATCTGGACCTCATCAAGAAGGTCGCCATCAAAGACTTCGAACACTTCATCGACCACAAAAACCTGGTCGATGATACCATCGACCCGCTGTTTGGCAGGAACTTATTTTCACTTAAAGGTAAATTTATATCTTGCGCAAATATTTATTTTTTTATTTATAGACTGAAATTAACTTAGGAGTTGGGTAGTACTAGAATAGATTTAATTTTAATGATTTTTTTACGTACTTACTTAGATATCTAAGAATCGCCCATAGTATCGTACAATTTGTTTATTCACAAAACATAAACAAGATATTAATTTCCGTGTAATTACGTCTTTATTATAAAAATACTTCGAATTCTCTAGTAGATAAATCGGTACATATTTATTCTGGCAAATTGACTTCACTGGCCCATGCGATGTCCAGTCCATGTCTAGCCTAGCAAAAGGCGATTACTATCTGTTTAGCACAAATAAATCAGCTTGCTCAATATCTCCTCACACATATTTAGTACTCAAAGTTAAGGAAAATATTGCTATTGTGCTCATGAGAATAACTGTAAATTTAGGTTCCGAATGGAAAGACATGCGTTCAACGCTGAGTCCA
This sequence comes from Deilephila elpenor, assembly GCA_949752805.1. NCBI lineage: Eukaryota > Metazoa > Arthropoda > Insecta > Lepidoptera > Sphingidae > Deilephila > Deilephila elpenor. The sequence goes on along the minus strand of OX457103.1, from coordinate 14,456,055 downwards.
GCTTTCACCAGCTCCAAGATGCGAGGCATGATACCGTTCATGGTGGACGTCAACAAGCAGATGATCAGCGTTCTGAAGAAGAAGATCGAGGCGTCTGAAGGTAGGTTGCGTTTTCTTCTTTTCGAGCCTGCAGCTCTTTTACGTGGAATCAGTTGTTTACGTATGAATGTATGCAATATGCCACAAGATTTTACAACCAGCAGTCTGTTTGGTATCAATATTTTTGGAAAATATGTTTCTAGTTTCTATGGTTTTCATTTATAATCAGAATTATAGTTTTTTAGACTTGGTCGACGCTTGTGATTATCTTGAAATTCCAATGATATTGTGAATGGGTTGACATTAATGGCAGTGCATAGAAACGGAATTAAAATAACACCATCGACTAATCACCAAGTATTTTAGACCTACACTAATCAGAGTCTTACAACTTAAATGAAAATCAAATGTTTCCCTCAGATAAACACGTGGACGTGGAATGCAAAGACCTTACTTCCCGCTATGCCAACGACGTGATCGCTTCATGCGCCTTCGGTGTGAAGGTTGACTCACATGCTGAAGAAGACAATGAGTTCTACACTAAGGGTCGTTCTACTGCCAACTTCGGATTCCGTGGAATTCTAATAGTCCTCGGTTATACTTCATTCCCTTCCTTGATGAAAGTACGTTAAATAAATATATATGATTAGATATACAATTTGTAGCGATTGCATATATTTACGCGAAAGTGACTCGTTGAAATAATAGCCCGCTCGGAACCAAATCCACGATAAAATCCGTAAAAATTGGTTTTATTTCATCGGTAACATTCGCGTAAATCTAAGAAACCATAAAACTAGCTGTCTAATATGCTGTGAGGACTGGTGTCTCACACAAACGAAAGCAGACCTCTAGTGAAGCAGGGTAAACTTCATCAAAGACAATAATTATTATTCATTATTCTAATACGGCAAAGTGAAAGAAAGAGTAAGTTTTATGTAATATTATTTATTTAGTAAATTATTTCGGTACGTTGGTAATCCATAAAGATTAATTCAATTAAAAGAATAAAGGTTTTTAATTGTTTGTGATAGTGTATAATAACGTGAAAAGCTGGTAACGACTCTATTTTGATATGCAGGTCAATTACTGTTGTTTATCTTTTCACTTCATTTAAGATTTTAATATCTACTATTTTTTTTCTAGAAATTGAACATCAAGTTGTTTTCGGAGCAAACGACAAACTTCTTTATGGACCTCGTATTGTCGACGATGAAGGACAGGGAAGTGCGCAATATTCACAGACCCGACATGATCCATCTCCTAATGGAAGCCAAGAAAGGTAAATGTCGATTTCTATAATTGATTTTATAAGGAAAATAGATTCAAAAATCATCTTATTGTAGTTAAAAAATTAAAATATTTATTTTACTTCGATAAAGCCTGCACCAAACAGGCCAATGGGAAAGTTTGTCAGAAAGCCTGTGTTTTGTAATGAATTTCTTAAGCACGAAGAATGTGGTAGGTCATTTCACTGGTGGTAGGTCTCTCATATGTGAGAGGCTGCCTGGGTAGGTACCACCGCAATGTCTATTTCTCCCGCCAAACAGCAGTGTAAATGCGATGTTGTGTTCCGGTTTGAAGGACATTGTAGCTAGAGTAACTACTGGACATATTAAGACTTAACATCTTATGTCTCAGGATGGCGAGCGCAGTGGAATGCCAAGCATTGCCTTGTAATTCATGGTGTTGTTTGGTTTTGCTACTGTCCATGAGCGATCGTATCGCTTACCATCAGGCGAATGGTATGCTCGTCACGCCATACATAGCAATAAAAAAAAAAATGTGGTGACATTTTGAACACGTCGTAAGTAATAAAATCAAATGCTGACCTATACCTTTTGTTTCCAGGTAAACTAGCTTATGATGAGAAGGCTACAAAAGAAGCTGACACTGGCTTCGCTACCGTTGAAGAATCTGACATTGGAAAGAAGACCGTTGACAGAGGTTTGTGGACTTTTGATACATGATTTAAATTAACTAATAACAACTAAGCAATGGCCTAAATAACTATACTAACATTTTAAATAATTATCATTAATTTTCTTCCACCAGTATGGTCAGACACTGACCTGGTAGCTCAAGCGACATTATTCTTCATCGCCGGGTTCGAGACAATCTCTTCCGCCATGTCATTCATACTTCACGAACTGGCCGTGAACCCGGACATCCAGAACAAACTTGTAGCTGAGATCCGAGAGAATGAAGCGAGGACCGGTGGCAAGTTCGACTACAACTCTATCCAAAACCTGACCTACTTGGATAATGTCATCTCAGGTATGTTATATGATAATCCTGCAACTGCTGAAAATGCCTAGAGATTTAACATGAAATTGAGCATTGGGTTATGGATAAAAATGAAAACAATAGAAATCTATAATAAAAATAATTATGTAGAGTTGAAAATATTAAAGGACAATATAAGTTGCTAAAACTTATCAACTATATAGCTTTCAAATTCTTGTCGAAAAAAACTATGATATTTATGTCTCCTGACGATGTTTTTTTTACCGTAACTAGGGATAACTAGTTACAAATACTTATTAATGTTAAAAGTGCCCCATTCATCTTGGTTGAGCGGTTTTATTCTTGTTACTTGAAAGTTTAGATTAAATTTTGAGTTAAATCTTTTGATATTATATATAAATTACGAATATTTATTTACAGAGGTGCTCAGAATGTGGCCGCCTGCAATCGGTCTAGACAGACAATGTGCAAAGGACTACAACATGGGAAAAGCCAACGAAAAATCCAAAAAAGATTTCATTGTAAGATTTTTTTTAAATTATCACCTTTTTTGCCAATAGCGCTTTCTCTTTTTGCAATTCGTTTTTAAACACAGGCAACATTAAATATAGGAAGCCCAATTACTTTTTAATGCGTTAGTCACCAAACTCTCTTTTTTGCGTTCTCGGTCATCACTAAGCCACTAGTTTGAACAAGTGTCATTACTTATTACTTAGCTTTACTAAGAAAATAATATCATAAATAAAATAACGTTTAAATTAAATCCCTTGTATTTTTTTATGTATTTGATCAAATCAATGAAAGTTTAAGATATCCTTATTTCATCTACATCCTGCGCCATGAAAATTCAATTACAACATGATTAACGATGTAAATTCTCCAGATCCGCAAAGGTGATAGCGTGGTGATCCCGGTGTGGTCCGTCCACCACGACGAGCAGTACTTCCCGAATCCTTACAAGTTCGACCCGGACCGCTTCTCCGACGAGAACAAACACAAAATCAACCCCAACGCTTACATGCCTTTCGGAGTCGGGCCTAGGAATTGCATAGGTAAGTGATTTCAGCATGTCAATTGAGTGGGAAATATTTCTTTTAAGTTTGTATATTTTAAAATAACATACTTATTACTTACTATTATAAATTCTATTAGAAACTGAAGCGTAAGTACATGAGTTACAGAAAATCTGAGTATGTGTATTCTTTTGATTTAGTAGCAATAGTTTGAGGCTTAAATGCTACGTAGTACAGACCATCAGATAAGTAAGGGCTCACTCTAAAGTATTAAGAAGAATCAAGATCAATCACTTAGATTCTGACGAAATCCACAAACAAGAGAATAAGCCTCAGTGCCGAAACTAAATATATTGAACCAATTGACAGCCGACAGCCTCCGTGGCGCAGTTGGTTAAACGCCGCCCGTGAAACGAGAGGCCGCGGGTTCGATCCCCGGACCGAAACAAATAGTTTTGTGATCCACGGGTATTTTTTTTCGGGTCTGGGTGTTTGTGAGACCGAAAAGTCTCTCGTAGTTTTTGATACCCACGAGACAAGACTCGATCTTAGTGTGGGGTCAGGACTATGTATGTAACTGTTGGGTGTATTTATCTATATTTATCTATTTATCTAATTTTCTCAACTACTATTTTATTTCCAGGGTCGAGATTCGCTCTTTGCGAGGTCAAGGTAATGTTGTACCAGGTGCTACAGCAACTTGAGGTTTTTGTCTGTGAAAAGACCGTGGTACCTGCTGTACTGGATACGACAACCTTCAACATCCGCATCAAAGGTGGACACTGGGTCAGGTTGAAGCTTAGGCAGTAGATTTACACCTTTAGTAAAGAACAGAGCTATATCCTAAACGAGTATGTCAAGACTACCTGCTTCTTTTTTCTTCTTTTATTCCACAAATTTTAAGTGGCTGGCTACTAAGCTATGATCCTTAGGTTAAAAGGATAACTTATTGCTGCCATTATAGAAATAGGATATACATTGATCACCTATTCATCCCTGTAACTGTTAGACTTACACTTGATGTACGTCTAACAGTTACAGACTAATATTGGGACTGTCGTAACAGTCCCAATATTAGTCTCAAGATATCAAAATACGTATATTTTGATTTCTTAATACATGATTGCAGTATTTACAATTTCGACCTTTTTAATGAAGTATTTACTTTAAATTTGTAATAGTATAATAATTATTTAAGGAAATAATTTTATAACGAAAAAGTACTTATTTTGTATGTATTGATATTGTGAGGAATGTACATAAACATTTAGTTTGTAAGCATATTTATATTATTTAATAAAACAAATATGTTTTTAACTATTGTTTTGGTTTAACTCTAAGTTCTCGTTGTTTGTAGTATCAACCGATACGATAAAAGGAGGGAATTGAGGTTTGGATACCAGGAAAAGCTGTATTCTAATTACGTCGATGTTCCGTGGTCGTAGACATAGAAAATTATATTCCGCGAAATGTGACGCTGCAACACAATAGGTTTCTTTGTCTTGTAAAACGTTTTTATTTTATTAACCTTTCCTTTGTGCAACTTGTTTCCTTACGAAGCGATTTTTTCCAATGGTGATTTGACACTAGTCGCCGATGATCATGGTATAGTACTTAAAAATATATTTCCAAAGACGTATCCTTCATAGTTATTGCTTATTAGGCTTTCATATAGTGTATGGGAATTTCTTTCAAAAGAATAAGTTGTAGAAAATAAAGAGAGATTCGAATGACACATATCGCTCGACGTCATTGGCCAATAGGCTTGAGTCCATATTAGTATTTTTATTTTGGCGTTTTTCATGCCTATATTTTTTCCTATGGTGATTTGGCACTTTTTTTTTCTTTTTTTCTCTCTATTCACGGATTTCTTATCAAAGAAAGGCAGTTGGCGCAATTTATCCAAATTTAATTACTTAAAAAAAATAACTCTGAAGGTTCTGGTTTAGATAATGTCACAAACTTAAATTATTGTATTGTCATCAGTCCTTGACAAGTATGCAAAATTTCAAGCCAATCCGACGTTTTAAAGCGCTCAAAAATGGACTTCAAAGATTCCGTTACATACTTACATACTGGCGAAGCTAATAAAAGCATGCTAAATAAAATAAAATACACAAAAAAAAACCAAATGATATGTTGTTTTAAATTGTATATATGTAATTACGTAAACTTATAATTTAAATATATTCCAGACACATACAGTTTGCTAAAAAGCGCGGAATGTAACTAAATTATTTCAGATTTATTTTTTTGATAACTTTTTTTAATGGCAAATATCAGGGACTTGTTCTAGTTGTTCACCGATAATAGACCACGACGATCCACTATCCGCGTCCCGGAACACTTCTAAAGTCGCATTTCCAACAGCATCTGGTTGCTGCCAAGGTTTCTGAATTGCGAACTCATGGAATCGTCTTATTTCCTCTTCCAAAACCTTTCCTGCATCAACCAGCCCCGTATAAGTGTATCCTGGACAAATAGCTACAACTCTAACACCAGTTACGTTGAAATTACTTTCATGGCCCAATGTTTTCGTGAAACCTAAAACTGCGTGTTTTGTTGCTTTGTAAAATGGAGAGAAGGGATCCGACATATAACCGTAGATTGATGCTATGTTGATGATCGTTCCTCCCTTCCCACCTTTGTCTACTCTCATGTGATCTTGGAATTTCATACTCCACTGAATCGGAGCTATGGCATTAACTTCCATTACAACTCGTATGTCAAGCTCATTGACGATACCCGCATTGTTCACTAAAACATCCACCTGTTTGTAAGTATCTAAAATTTTATTTGACACTTCCTCAAGGTCTTTTGTAACGTCACATTTGATGAAGGCTACTCGATCACTGCCGAATTCTGCAGCAAGAGTCTTTTCTGCTTCATTTCCTTTGGTTTCGTTCACGTCTAAAATAATAACTTTAGCGGATTGTGTTAAAAACTTCACTGCTATTGCGTAACCGATGCCGTGAGCTCCACCGGTAATAACAACAACTTTGTTTTTCAAATCCCTGTCCATGATGGGAGATGACAATGTACTGAACACATATACGATAATTTTGGAGCAATGAACATTTATCGCGCTGTTTTTATCAAATTACATTAACAATTAAATACCTTTTATCAGACTGTAAATGTATTATGTGTGATTATTTTGCGCAACGGTCATATTATCTTTTTTTATTCCAATGAATGTCGAGACAAGCATTCCATTCGCCTGATGGTAAGCGATACGACCGCTTATTGACAGTAGCAAAACCAAACAACACCATGAATAACAAAGCAATGCTTGAAATTTCACTGCGCTCGCCATCCTAAGACATAAGATGTTAAGTCTCTATACGTCCAGTAGTTATTTTTATATTCAGCCAGGTTATAACACATTTAACGGATATCTTTTTTTGTGTTGGTTGAAAATCAGCCCTTAAGAATAGTCTAAAATTCCTCGCACATTTGAACCAAGTGGTCACAACCAGGCTCAATATGAATACTCGTAGATAGTAATTAAAAAACACGTGTTAGAATAAATTTTATACAACGATCCGTTCGTCTTTCTTACACCTTTCCCCTTTAAACAGACAAAAATTCTAAAAATCATAGTTTTGGGTTCCTGCCATATCAGTTTTTCTCATTTATCTTCCATGTATCGGCAGGCATCGATTTAATTCCATACGGCATTCCATTCCATGCAGGCATCGATCGCTTACAAATTTATTACATGTATTATTAATATATTACTTAAAAAAGAGATGTCGACTTTCATTTCAACATGTCAAACCAACATTGGCCAGTTTCAAGGATGTAATATTTTTTTTCGATGTAATCACTAATACTACAAACAAGACTACTGCAGAAAGCATAACTGTACATATGTAACTCAAATACACACTACACGACAAACATCTAACCTACCAGAAATATATTGACCTGTTTAAATATTCTGATAGTAGTTAGAGGAGTCGGCAATTAGCTAAATGCACTAGATTACATACCACAGACAAGGTATCAGTCAGGAGTCTGTACCTATAAGTCATCTACCTTAAGTTGGCATGTGGCGAGATTACGAGGTACAAATAAAAGTAAAAAATATCTGTTTAACTCATTGTTTGACTTAATTTTGACATTGTAAACAACTAGCATTTATTACTCGTAATTTAGCTGTAATAAGATGCTCAATGTAATAAAAAGTGAAGAGAGGGAAGCAATTTTATTACTTTGCACAACAACGCTTGCGGGCGACATAAGATTTCGTAGATCGTAGATTGATATGGTGTAATATGGCACATTATTAAATGTTACACATTTATGGCTACCGCGCATTGATTTTCACGGAACTTAATAATCTAATTAAACCACGCTGCGAAAATAGGGATGCAGTGGTGCAGCATTATTAGACATCAAAGTAACAGCAAGCGTATGAAAAAATAATATTTATTTGACCAGGCGGAACAATATTTTACTTATAATTAAATATTGCAATACTTAAGACAAGTGACTAGATTCTAGAAGAATTTGGAGAAAGAGAAGCCGTAGTTGGGCTCCCAGCCGGACTTCATGAATGGCGTTTCGAACTTCTTGAGGCCGGCATTGAAGTCCAGCGAGGAACTTTGATCGCGGAAGAGGTTCAGCTTGCCGCCCAGCGAGTAGTCGTTGCGGTTGATGAAGTCCGTGTGCGCCGCGCCCACAGATGCACCCACCTTGTTCCTGGAGTTATGATAGTCATTTATTATTATAAGCTATTAGTTCCACTCAAATTGAACAAGATTCATTCAAAAGAGTCAAGACTAACTTGAACATGTAGTCGAGGCCGCCGCCGACGGTGTTGAAGTTGGGCACCTGCGGGATGCTGGGCATGTTCCTGGTGGCGAACGCGTTAGCGGTCAAGTCGTGGTTGTTGTTGTGGAACAGGTTCAACTTGCCGGCGCCCGTTAGCTTGTCTCCGAAGCCGGGCACGTGCGTGTTGGTCAAGCTCAGGCCGTGTCCGTTGCTGCAAATGAATCCAAACGATTATTTCAAATGGTATGGTAATATAAAGTATATTGAGTTGGTTTTCACACTAATAATATTTATCATAATAGTGCAAGAAAGACTAATGATATGAATAGCAGTTTTTTCGTGCAAGCCATGTGCGTGTACTCACACGTTGTCAAGCGCGAGCCCCGCGGTGGCGGAGGAGAGCTTGTGCTGGGCGTTAAAGTCGGCGCCGCCGATGGCGCTGAGGATGTTCTTGTCGTTGCCGGCGATGGGCAGCTTGGCGACGGCGCCGGCGGTGCCGTCCGAGTTATATGTGAGGGCGCCGTGCTGAGCACTTACGCACGCCGCCGCACACACCAATGCCAACACTTTGCACAACATCTTGGTTTGTAGTAGGAGTACTCACAAGAGATGAAGCTGATGAGTGAATGATGTTACCCAGACAAAATTTAGCTTTTATACGGGTTAGCTGAGATCAAGTTCTTCCCCGCGTCAATTAGTATCATTGTATGTGCGCTATTGATATAATTACAGCTTTGTGTGAGTCTGGATGTGACTCAATAGTTTTTGTTTAAATATCGTGTACACGAATATTAAATTTAACTTACTATTTTTTGCAAATAATATTGATTGCCCTATACGATGTACACATTATTAAATATATTTTTTTATTGCATAGGTCCGCCAATCTCACTCACCGAACCAAACACGACAGCCAAGCTGTCGCTTCACGACTGGCCTGCCTATTCATGCTAGGTCATGATCGACAACATCGTCCTACGTCTTCCTTTATTTTGAGTAAGTTTTGAATGAAAAATATTTTTTACTGACGATTGGACTTATTTTTGTATATAAACGCGTTTCATCAAAACACTTTTTTATTATCAGCGATAAAAACTTCAATCTTTATTAACTGTCTTATTCTGTGCAAACAAGTTTCATCTAAAAACATTTTTTTGCAGTCTAACTCTTTGCATTTCCAAGTAATAATTACCCTAACGTTTTCCTTGTGTCTGCTTACCACATCTAGAACCGCAGGAATCTACTGCGTCGGGACTGAGGAAACCCCTTGCCGATAACAATATCGTTCAACTCCGAACCGACCGCAATTAATTACGGATATCGTCTTACGCTTGTTTATACTTTACGTATTATGCACTGGTATGATGTAAGTGTGTAAACGGGAATGTCCAATTTCCCTATATCGTTTGGAGATAAAGCTTGGTTTGACTGAAATAAGTTTATTTTTGTTGCATGCCGGTAAATGGGCAAGCGGTTTACCTGATTGTTAAGGCCATATTTATAGACAGTTTTAAAACGTATTTTAGTTATCGAATGTTTTGTCTTCTTCGCTCAAACTTAAATTTAAAGTCGTTTGAAATGGACGAAACATTCGATATATAAATAAGTTTTAAAACTGTCTATAAATAAGTTCTTACGGCCGCACTCAGAGACGTTTAATGTCAATTAAATTGTTTGCTTAGTATAGATTCTCTTCGTTAAATTTACATTAAGTAATGATTTAATTATCATTAAATGTTTGAGTACGGCAGTTAGTGTTAACCGCCGCCTAGCCTGTGGGAATGAAAACTGGCAAGATTTCATTTTTAACTGTAATAAATTAAAAACGAATTAAATTTTTATTCTCAATATATTGTATGGGCTTTAACTCGTACTATTTCATACACCTTTAGACGTCGGCTAGCCTTATTACCTCATTGTTCGTAATTGTATTATTAAGTTTGTTTGCAATAGTGAATCGGATACTTTTTGTGTGCTTACGGAAAACTGAGTTCTGTAGTATAAATAAAATTCTTAACTATTTAGCCTAAATAAGGCATTGCCTTTTATGTCAGAAAAAAACCATCCCGTGTTCTTAACAGAGACTGATGTAAAGTTTAATATTTTAATAAACAAGCATCTTTAATCTTAGTAGACTAGTTGGTTATTATTATGGGGTCGCTGCAATAAGCTTTGCAGAATTATTCATCGATTTGCCTGCCTAAAACATTGTTAGATAATATTTTATACCACTGTATACATTATAAAATAATCTGTTGAGTGACATTTATGATAATATGTTAGCTTGCGCTCATGCGTTGTAAACAGAGGTATTGTCTATACGCGCCTGACTCCACACTAGGCAGGCGGCTTTACGAGAGTAGAGCGGACCTTTTCGTTCTGATGACGCTGTAATACATCATGACATTTGGAATTTTTAAAAATCGAATTCCTAACGAAATGTTGATCGCTTTACCCGGGCATCCAACCCCACCTTTCACCTTTCAGTCTCATTTTCCATGTACATAAAGGCTAAAATACACGTAGCAGTAGAAAATGATTTGCGTTATCTGTCTGACCTCATGACTTTAAATGTCTTATTCAAAAATATTGTAATGTTTTAAAATAAACAATTCGCAGCTATTATCGCAGAAAAGTCCCTAACACACGAGTTAAATATTTGTTGATCGATAAGGAAAAATTTGCATAAAATATTTGGCGTAAAAAATTACTACCTACTTCAAATGCATCGTATCACCATTCAATATATTTTGATCTTATTTTGAGAAAATTGAAACCGATACATGGATTTATCATCCAAATAAAGGCCGCAAGGAGACACTGGATGCAGGTTTTCAATTGTTCTATGGGGGAGGCGTATACAGCGGATACATATATAATATATTCAGTGCGTGGTGGCCTGTTGGTAACGGACCAGACGCGGCTGCCTACATGTTCACGGTGGTCGCGGGTTCAAATCCCAGGGCACACCTCTGACTTTTCGGAGTTATGTGTGTATTGATAGTCAATCACCACGCACTTTAACGGTGAAGGAAAACATCGTGAGGAAACCTGCATACCGTAGCGATTTTAAAGAATTTCTACGGTATTTAAGTCTGCCAACCCGCACTAGGCCAGCGTGGTGGACTATATGGCCTAACCACTCTCAATCGATTCTCTCGATTGTAGAGTAGGCCCGTGCCCTGCAGTGGGACGTATATGGGCTGATATAGATATAGATAGTGGATACAGCAATGGACTACAAATACCTGTTATATTTAATGAATATATTAACTAATAAATAACACTCATAGTTTCGATCCTTGTTCATACCACAATGCGGTTTCGTGGTACGTTTTACGTTATATTTTATTATAACATAAACAAAAAGAGAAACTTTACGAAATCACAAAATTAAGTCACAGAATCACTGTTAGTAATGTCTCGATTTTTTTTAAGGAATGTTGATAAAAGCTCAGTTTTTGGCCTTACAAAGATCTGTACCAACAATACACAAACCGGATTACTCATCCTAAGAACCAAATGAAGGTCCTGTTCACTCATGTCAGCAACCACAAGACTAATGACATGTCTAGATCTAGATGCATCTAGCTCGGTCGATAGGAAAGAAATATAAACATATGCTGGGATTTATTAAGATAACATACGCAAGGGGTCGTGCATTCACTCTCACACAACAGAAATTGTATCGTCATACGTCACACCAACAAACTCGGGGAATAACTTTATCTCAGCTAACCCGTATATATAAACTAGACGCTCTCAGTACAGCATCATTCATTCATCAGCTTTACCTCTTGTGAGTCCTCGTACTACAAATCAAGATGTTCTTCAAAGTATTGGCAGTGGTGTGTGCGGCAGCGTGCGTAAGTGCTCAGCATGGCGCCCTCACATTCAACTCGGACGGCACCGCCGGCGCCGTCGCTAAGCTGCCCATCACCGGCAACGACAAGAACATCCTCAGCGCCATCGGCGGCGCCGACTTCAACGCCCAGCACAAGCTCTCCTCCGCCACCGCGGGGCTCGCGCTTGACAACGTGTGAGTACACGCACATGGCTTGCATGAAAGAACTGCAATTCATGCCTTTAGTCTTCCTTGCATGATCATGAAAAAAAGTTCTAGTGTTTTTTAGGACGTCAATAGCAATGGGTACAATTAAGAGCTTATAGGATCTATTATAAATTGCCTGAAAACAAACTCAGTCTACTTTATATTATACCATCATCGTTTGGGTTCATTTGCAGCAACGGACACGGCCTGAGCCTGACCAACACGCACGTGCCCGGCTTCGGGGACAAGCTGACGGGCGCCGGCAAGCTGAACCTGATCCACAACAACAACCACGACCTGACGGCCAACGCGTTCGCCACCAGGAACATGCCCAGCATCCCGCAGGTGCCCAACTTCAACACCGTCGGCGGCGGCCTCGACTACATGTTCAAGTTAGTCTTGACTCTTTTGAATGAATCTTGTTCAATTTGAGTGGAACTAATAGCTTATAATAATAAATGACTATCATAACTCCAGGAACAAGGTGGGTGCATCTGTGGGCGCGGCGCACACGGACTTCATCAACCGCAACGACTACTCGCTGGGCGGCAAGCTGAACCTCTTCCGCGATCAAAGTTCCTCGCTGGACTTCAATGCCGGCCTCAAGAAGTTCGAAACGCCATTCATGAAGTCCGGCTGGGAGCCCAACTACGGCTTCTCTTTCTCCAAATTCTTCTAGAATCTAGTCACTTGTCTTAAGTATTGCAATATTTAATTATAAGTGAAATATTGTTCCGCCTGGTCAAATAAATATTATTAATTCTATACTTACTTTTGTTCTATTTTTATTTGTAAATTCCCATTTGTCTGCATAACAAATTGGAAGGTCTAGTACATCTTTGAATGAGGTTCGTAATGATAAATTGCTCCTGATTCATCCTAATTATAGCATTACATGCTACTAGTTTAAAGAAATGCGCTATGAATTGTAGCAATTCGATTCCGTCGTCAAGTCGATCGATCCTCAAGACATTCAACCGGAACAACAAATTTTGTTGTAATCTAAAATTTCCCGGCGCGGCGGAAGAGGCGCCAATATAATTTGCAATCGGGCCCCGACCCATCAGGAGAGGAGGATTACCGGCCCTCCGCAAAGCCTCTAATATCGCCTCTAACCGCGTTATTGCAGACTTTCGTCTGAAAGTTTGCATTTTGCGAAAACACGCTGCGTTTTTCCTAATATGGACGGAAGAGTTTTATTGCTGCATAGGTAGAATGCACTTTTATGAAATAGAAAATGACGTCAAATTCACGTGTGGAGCGTTTCAGAGCAATCAAATGGAATCTCTTAGAGCCTCGATTAGCCTATGACGGATTAATGTAGTCAGTTCGAATTTTGTAATTTGGCATTAAACCGTAAAGCCATGTTAGAAACTAAGAAGTGATTTGAAACACATTTTACATTCATTAGAGAATCGCAATGTCCCCGAGATTGAATTATTTTAATCTATAGAATTAAGAGCAACTAATGTACAAGCAACTTACCTGATGAAATTGGACCACTGCCGTTCATGAACAATACATTACAACTGCATTGTCCACCTTTGAACATGCAAGATAAAGGTTGAATAGATGGCATAGGAAGCAGCTAATATTTAATTGGCCTACCGGAATTATCTATGACTTTATAAAACCGAAGTGAATTAGTACAAAAACTTTAATCTCGTACGTTTATTGTGAGACAGTAGTGCAAACTTGGTCAACCAGGTCCAATTGTTTTTTAGTCTATAGGCAACGGTTTGACTATGTCTGTAACATTGGCAAAGTCTTTGAATGGTGTTAACTTCTTACTATAATTATGGTGGTCTGCTAATTCTTCTGCCAACATTACCAATAAAAGTAAAAAAATATGCCGAGACTTTCAATATCACAGTCGTACATTAAATTAAATTTTATCTAATAATAATAATTTCGCGGAATACAAAACGCGCGTTAATAAAAACGCAGCGTTTCTTCCTATCATTGTGACACAGCGTAGCATATAAGTTGATAAAGTGATAGGTGCGGCATCGAGCCGAGGGAGTTACTTTGAACTTCAGTTATATGGACGCTAAATGCATTGATACAATTAAGTGGTTCATTACGCCGGCCGCAGTGTAAGTGCCGCATTATATGCAAAACAACAAACCCTTCATGTATTGAAAATTTTAACGTATAATGTGTTGTTTACTTTGTCATGTTATAAGTCTCTTACTGCTTTTAAATTAATGATATTGATTGGTTTGAGTTACTTACAGGAATCGTTATTTATTTGATGCCAATGGTATAAAAGTAGTAAAGGTAAAAAATGCTCACAGCAATGGCGATGGAAAATATAGTAAAAAAAAACTTATTATCTCTCAATTTTCAGCAGCAAAGTTATACGATTTCATTATCTAGCACTCAGTCAGTCCGATAAACTAAAACACAAACTTCCTTTAAATTACGAGCCGCCATCAAGAGGTTGTTTGCTCTATTTATACAATCGATTAAATAGCACAAATACAAAACCAACGAAACTAATCATAGAAGCATCGCACAAAATGTAACAGTGATCCGAAATCCTTGGGGATCTCCGTCGAAACAGTCATTAATAAAAATCATTCAACATTGAACCGATTCCTTCCGATTGGCCAATCTAGCCTCGGAGCTCATTAAGCCGAATTTTTAACGTGTACCCATCTCCCGAAGCGCTTATAGTGGATGGATTAGCGTGGTGGCGGTGGCAGCGGTTTTTGTTAGAAGACTAATGTTTAATCGTCTTTTTGTAGTATTCTAAGAAACAAGAGAAAACATGGTCTATACTCTATATATATTTGGCGAACGAATTACCCCCTAGTTGCAAGTTTCTCTAGTGACCGTTAACTCCCTAACGTGGCTTCACAAATCCTTGCTTCAGCCTATAGTTTGATTTAGATTTCCATATTAAGTCTTGTCACGAGAAATATAAGTTAATATTCCAAACTGATGATGATTTACTTTTTCTCTATTTCATTTCATTTAATCCCCTCCTCTCCTTTCCTTAACAGAACGACGCGTGCTGGCTTGCGGAGCCATAGCTTGACTGTTCAATCCATTTCGGTGCGAACCAAAAGGTTCTCTAATTCTTTTTTCTGCCGTACAGTCAAGCTGTGGAACGGTTTGCCATCGCACGTGTTCCCTCCTTCCTATAATCCTGGGTCCTTCCGCCGTAGCGTGAAGAGGCATCTCAGCGGGCCGGCATGATTGTATCGAATGGTATGATACCACCGTCTGATACCATTCGATACTCTATCTGGACGGCATTAGCACTTACCATCAGGTGCAATGCAGTCTCTATGCCGTGCCAGTTAAAAAAAAAAAAACAAAAAAAAAATCAATCTCTATTAGCAAAGAAAATACAATGCGCAAGGTTGTTTCTATTATATTCAGACACACGTCCTCTGTTTAAAAGATTTGGTAATTTAATTAACATAAACTTTCCGCTAGTTGACGCCCCACTCCCAACCCAAAGATTAAAAGGGGGATGAGTCTCTTTAGAGCAGGACAATCAACATTTCCGGTTAGCAATACATCACGACGCTCCGGCTTCGGATGCTGTAAATCTCGACAAACATCCCTAATAAATAACGCAGCTCTTTATAACCAGTGCTGATTGGCTTCTGGGGAAACTTATAGTGAATACGTAATTTGGGCGTCGATGACACTACGTATAAATACACCTAAGAATCACGTATACTCCCTAACTCCACATTAAGATGAATTAAATCTTATAGCTAAGTCTGTACTGCCTAGATAATAGGGATTTATGTCGGGACATTACCACAACGTAAGGTCAGAAATGGTAAACAGTTATGTAAACACCACAACCGTAAGTGTAGGATAAAACCTAAGTCAAAATATTTAAATGATCTTTTAATATATGCCCACTGCTGTTATTAAAGTATTCTTTTTAATCAAGACCTTGATTAAAAATGCTTAGGGACAGGCCACCTCCCTGATCTATCTCCGGCTGACAAAGAACCATAGAATTTATTGTATCAGCCCATATACGTCCCACATTGCTGGGCACGGGCCTACTCTACAATCGAGAGAATCGATTGAGAGTGGTTAGGCCATATAGTCCACCATGCCAGCCTAGTGCGGATTTACTTACACACCGTAGAAATTCTTTTAAAATTGCTACGGTATGCAGGTTTCCTCACGATGTTTTCCTTCACCGTTAAAGTGAAATACCATATAATAGTCGAACTCATTACTCGTACCCAAATAATTTTCTGCCATTCCTGCCATTTCACTGCACGATGCTTTACAAGCTGAATAGAGAGTTAATTAGCGAAACAAACAAGACGGCACCAGACCAGCTTCAAACGCGCAACGTTAATTAACCGGCGCTACCTGGAAGTTTAAACTGATTTTCCAGCGCGCGGATGCTATCTCTATTCTGACGTGATAATTTTAATGCTTTAATACGTGGTACTATCTCTTTAGTAGTCCATATATGTCCAGCTCATTATCCCTCAATGACTGCCTCGGTGGCGTAGTTGTACTACGGTACGATTACAAAGCTGAGGTCTCTGGTTCGAATCCCGGGTCGGGCAGTGATATTGGGTTTTTCTAGTCATTATGAGCCCAGAGTCAGGAATTCGTACGCGATATGGCGATAGGCTCGCCCCCTATCACATCATGGGACGAACATACAAGGCGAAATGTGGGTGTCCTAGTGGCGCCTCTGCCTACCCCTTCTGGGATAAAGGCGTGAGTTTATGTATGTATTATCACTCAATTACTGACAGAAGTTTATGGTTTGGTCCACTACGCTGGCCCAGTGTGGGTTGATAGACTTCAGATAAATGTGATTTTTTTAGTGAAGAACTCCTAAGTATGCAGGTTTCTTCATGGTTTTTGTCCGTTAAACATCCTTATTCTATTTAACAAATAATCTGTAACACTTGTGAAACAAAATCGAATATACCATGTTAAAAAAACTTAATATTGTGAACAACGGTGTTGATTTGGAGCCTGTGCCTAACAAGGAGTGGATACAGATTGATGATAATAATAGTTCCTAGCGTGCCTTCAGTAATAAACAGACAGAAAGACACAATAAAGGAGATGAATTTATTAGTAAAATAACCATGAACGTAATTGAAACACCTGTAGATCGAGCTGTTAACGAAATAGAACCAACTCGACACTTAAGCCGTACAAATTAAACTTAAACAGGGCGCGGTTCAGTTCTCCAAGATACCAGGGAAAAGCTCGAAAACTTTACCAGAGTTCCAACACCACTCGCTGTAGGCGAGCAGCCAGGGTAACCAAGAACTAGTTTATCGGTAAATTCAACGAATTTATCTGAATTGGCCAGGATTTAAAGTTTGTGTTAAGTTTCGATTATATGCCATTCGATTTCCTAAAAGGCGAATTCTTATATTTGGTGCGTTAAATAGTTTTTGATACCGCAGAAAAGAGCAACCTTTTTAGCTTCCGTACACTGTTCCTAATATCATCTATAAAAAAATGAGTAGGTATAGCTTAGGTATAGATAAAAAGCATTCTCTCAAGTTATTTTCTGCTACATTACGTCTCACCTCAATATAATTTACATTGTGAAAAATATTAGCACGCATGCAAAATTTGAGCCGGTCTATTATGTACTTTGTAAAATAACGTTTCAATAATTCTGTAAGTTCTGAGAAAAGTAACCGTAAAATTTCATATCATATGTCAATAGATGGCGCTGAAAAGAACATCTACCAGCTCCTATACTGCAATAGGAATTATTGAAAAACCGCAAACAGGCCTCGAGAACGCTAAGACCGTATTGTTAGCAGTGGACAAGTTGTGCGTCGCTGATAAATAATGAAATGCTCGTGGCTTTTACGAGTGGTCAGCGCTTTTGAAAACTTCTTTCCAAACTCCGATTTTTCGTTGGGAATTGATTTTGAATTCGTGGAACAAGATTTGTTCGCAATATTTTAGATAAATATTGGTTTATACCTTTATAAACGGTAGATTCGGATATCATAATGAAAGATTTAAGGCTCGGGACAGGCCTGTGTTCTCCGTGGCTGATGATATTAACGAATCTTGTTGAACAAATGTGGCATACAATATATTGCTATAATTTAATGAAATGAGAAGTCAGTTACTATTGCTATCGTATCGACATTTACAAATCTTGTCTCAGGTGTACCAAATTGCTTATATTTTTATGTACACGATGTAAAACGCGAATATAACTAAGGGGTTTATATCTAAATATGTACTGGAAACATTATTGTTTCTATCTTCGTTACAATAGAATAATTAAGGCAATATCTTTTGCATCCACATTTGTATCC
The DNA here is from genome assembly GCA_949752805.1 of Deilephila elpenor. Lineage (NCBI taxonomy): Eukaryota > Metazoa > Arthropoda > Insecta > Lepidoptera > Sphingidae > Deilephila > Deilephila elpenor. The sequence goes on along the minus strand of OX457103.1, from coordinate 14,437,624 downwards.
TATGATTTTCATTTTTGTCAATGTCATAAATAAACAAGTATCACCCAAACCGATCCGTACAGATCCAATTTCAATATTCACTAGCCAATCCGGGCTGTTTGCATTCATAAACGTGAATACATTGGCACGATACCTATTGAATATAGTGTATAAATGAGACCGCACAACGCTGCCGGAAAACAACTGTGAATCGGCATCGGCTGATTAGGGGACGTCCTCCGTTTTGCGGCACGCTTGTTTCGATGTACCGTGACACAGTTTGAAATGGGTTGCCAGCGTTCGATGGCATTAAGAGGAATAAAATTAATTTTGGAAGCTGTGGTGTCGATTTCATGTGTAAAGTTATGTAAAAAAATATCAACTGGGATGTAAAAAAGCGATTACTGACGATGCTGTTAAAGTCAGTTCTTAAGATAAAAACCGAACTTTTAAACTTACACTAGAGAAAAGACCCAGGAAACGATAAATGATGAAATCTGTGGCTCTTGTGATGAGTGATACAAGTCGAAAATCATCATTTTACAGGGGAGCAAAAACAAGATTTAAAAAATTCTCGCTCGTAAACTAAATGTGCTAGATTAAACTTGAATACCTTATTTTGTGGGGAAAAATGTTTTCTTTCATTGTGCGTTTTAGGTTTTTTGATAAATATTATGTTTAAAAAGTAATTCACGAGAAACCTGTGAGATATACCTCGGCTTATGAGTAACATGTGCAAAAATGTTGTGATAAATAATATAAGTGTAATTATATTACGTCGCACCTAAATACTGTGTTTAAACTGCTTTCGTGTAAACTGATATACAAAAGTTTACAAAATGCAATAATTAATTTGTATGAGTTCCTACGATAATGTTGCTCAAACAAAAGATAAAGGTATAATCCGTGAGATTATGTTTTTTTAATCCGCAACCCCCTACTTTCATAAATTACTTGAATAGTATCTGTTTGCTAATATTCAAGTCTATTGAAAATATGTGTTAAATGATACAAGTCAAGTTATATCTCTCGTAAAATGATATTATGTAATGTGTAAATAGTTTAAGTTTCATATTATTAAATAATCAACTTTGTTGCGATGTTTTTAATAATAAATAAAAGGTACGATGGGTCTCCCATGTATTACCGGATAGTATAAAAATCCCTTAACTGTTAATGAATAAAATAATAATAATAAATCAACTTTAGTCAAAAATAACTGCTTGATTTAGCAACTCAATCAATATGGAGTTTGGTGTAGATAAAGGTGCGGTTATCCATGTCAAGCGAGGCGAGGTTACAGTCTCTAATGACATAAATGTCTCAGAGACTGTAAGACTCAAATCGTTTTCGCAGACGGAAACCTACAAGTATCTGGGTATGCCTGAGGGTCTAGATATTATAGGTGCAGAGGTAAAACAATCAATGAAGGAGCGTTTCTTTAGCCGCCTGACAAAAGTTCTTAACTGTTTTTTATCAGGTGGGAACAATATTCGTGCGTTTAACGGTTGGGTTATGCCTGTACCTACTTATGTACTCTTTTGGCAAACTCAGATGGACTCAGACGAAATTGGACGCCCTGGATCGTAAGGTCCGGACTCTACCAAATGCACATCGTATGCATCATACAAGTTCGTCAGTGATGAGGTTGTGCATCCTGCAGAGATGTGAGGGCCGAGGCGTTCTTAATGCTAAGGATCTGCATAATCGTGAGGTGTACAATCTAAGGGAGTGTTTCCATCACAGCTACGTAGATATGCATAGGGTTGTAGTTATAATGTGTAAAGGATTTACCCAGCTCTCATTGGCGAATGAGAACTGGCGAAAGCCTTTGGTGATGAGCGTTTAAGATCGCAAGGAAGTATGGAAGAGCAAAGAGCTGCATGGTCCGTTCTATCGGGCCCTACACTGGCCTGAAGTGGACCGGCCTGCATCTGTAACTTGACTACGTTTTGGTAACCTCTGGGGAAACTGAGTGTTTTGCTTTTGTAATCGTGGACGAACTTATTAAGACTATAGAAAATACATCCTGAAGGACGGTACGGTCGACATTTGTAGGGCATGCCAACGTCCTGGCGAGCCAATGAGACATGTAACTTCCGGTTATTCGTATCTTGCTAACGGCGAGTTCTTGCATAGACACAACCTAGAAGCCAAGATCATACATCAGCAAATCGCTCTTCGATATGGACTATTGTGACTCTTGAAGTGCCATATTACCAGTATGTTTCCCAACCAGTTCTTGAAAATGGTCATTCAACGCTGTATTGGAATCGGTCTGTTATCACAGATAGGACTATTGCTGCGAATAAGCCTGATGTTGTGATAATAGATCGATTGACGCGCCGAGCAATACTTGTTGATGTTACCATACCGCATGACGATAACCTCTTTAAAGCTGAAAAAAAAAACAAATTGTCTAAATATTTAGATTTGGAACACGAGGTTACTGACATTTGGGATGTAAACTCAACAATTATTGTCCCGATTGTTGTTTCTGCACATGGACTGATACCAAAGAGCCAAGACCAACATCTCCAAAAGCCGTTGTTGGTCGTTGGGTCAAGAATCAGATCCAAAAGGCAGTATTGCTGGACATACCACTCATAGTGAGGATGTTCCTTACTTTGTATCCCTAACCACTGCACCGGTGGCTTGGGACTTGAGCCTCGCCACCAAAGGGTTAACTATTTGTTTTATACTTTTTTAAGTATTTTTTTTAAATGTAATATGAATGTACAAAAATGTAAAAAAATCTTACAAAATAAACACAATTACATTAATTAAATTTAATAAAATTTAGATTCAAAACTAATTTAATTTAATAACAAATTCTTAAGGAACAGTTTTAACACAATTATTAAATCCTTAGATTGCCTCGATGGCATTGTTGTATTACGGTACGGTTACAAAGCTGAGGTCTCTGGTTCGAGTTCCGGGTCGGGCAAAGTGATATTGGATTTTTCTATTCATTATCAGCCCGGAATCAGGAAATTATGGCGATAGGCTCGCCCCCTATCACATCGTGGGACCGAACATACAAGGCGAAATGTGGGTGTCCTGGTGGCGCCTCTGCCTCTCCCTTCGGGGATAAAGGCGCGAGTTTATGTATGTATGTATGTATTAAAATCTTATAACGTACTTTTACAATATGAATGGTAAAGGTCTCTAATCTCAATAGTATAGTGTCATATACTCAAAAGTTCGAAAACGATGCAAATAATTTTTAAACTAAGAAATAACACAGATGAGTATTATACAAATACTACAATAAGAAAACATGTAAAAATCATTCCAGAACAGTTGGAAAAGAATAAGGAGTTTCTTTCCATATGTAAATCAAAGATAATTTGAGTAAAGCAGCAGTAATATTGATAAATAAGATTTATATTTTACATTTTTTTTTTGTATGTGGTATTCAATAAAGAATTTATAAATAAATAAATAAATTATCTACCAATATCGTTTTGACAACTGCCATTTTTCAATAAAATATAGAACAATATTATAATGTTTCTGACAGCTACGTTAAAATTTTAGTTTTCATATATTTACCTTGGATATTGTATCTGATGATGGAATATAATATTATAATTAATCATATTTATAGTACAAAAGTATCATATATTTGGACATGTGATTTATTGGTTCTGTTGTATTTAAATCAATATACTCGTAATGATGTATTGCCGCGCATAATTGTCTCACTTAGCACATCTTATTCGATATAAAATATTTTTGTAATTTGTTTGAGTTTTAGATACAACTTGATTTGTATTCGTTTGCACATAGAATAAAAAAAATTTTAGAATGATATATGTCGAGATGTATCACTTAGCACATCAAAATCAAAAATTCACATTTGAATTGGTAGGTACATGTCGAGTTGTACCCTAGTCAATATTGGAAAAAAATGGTTCAAAGTGATATAACCCTCGATATATCAATATTCACGTTAAATGCACTGAAAAAATATATGTGAAAATAGTTATAATTGTACTTATACCAGTAGCCACAAAAACTGCGTATTAATCGATTACAAAAACGAGTTACAACTCGAAATATATCAATATTCACGCAATTTTCGCCAAAATAGCAGCACTTGTATCACTTTACACAAAATTATCTCCGTAACTATAGCAGATAGAAAATCGTGAGTTAGACCAAAAAAAAGCTAATTTTTTTCTTATCATTTCTATATAAAAAACTCGAAAAGGGTACAACTCGAGTTGTATCACTTGTAACAAGAGCCACAGAAATATAATAGTATAACAAAGACTGTTCGAATTGACCTATGAATCGATTTTGCCCTTTGTCTAGAGAACATAACGTATATGTGTATTTCTTTCCAAATTATATGGCTCTTAATGTTTAAACCAAACCAATGATTCCTTACTGATCACAAATATTTGTATAAATAAACTAAATGCACACCTGACATCACAAGGTAAATGGGGCAAATCAATAAAATCAATCCCTTCAAACCGCAACGAATGGGAATTCCTCAAAAATCACGGATGGCAACTTCCGCAGCGGGGCAGAATAAAAACTCAAGCGGAATATTTTTTACAAATCCCTGGAGTGTCTATAGGGGCATATTCAGATCGAGATTGATGGTCCACGCTGACAGGCGGAGACGCGAATAAAGGCGAAGGGATTTCAAATGTATTTTAAAGTACAGTATTGGATCGAATATTTTCATTAGTACTGATGATTGACTCTGGTTTAATAAATACGTGTACCATGAAAAGAGATGAGGTTTTGAAATTATTAGGAATACAAATAATGACCTAACCCCATTCAATCGTATTCTCGGTTGTAGAACAGGCTCGAGCCCTGCAGTGGGACGTACATGGGCTGGTATAGACGAATAAAAAGGTATTTATAAGAAACAGCATCAATAATTGTCGTAAGAGATATTAGCTTATAATTGATATATGTTTTAACCTAAATAACTCTCTTGTTATTCGCAGAAGTCGTAATTAATGGTGTAACTTGTTACTTCCACGATGAAGACGAATCAAACGACGTATTGTATTCCTGATTCTAAGAAACTGTTAATGTTATAAAGGATATGAATGTGTTAGAGAAATAGACCCATGAAAACGTACATGTTCCTGAAAATATTACCTTTGGCATTCGGATATTTTTAATTGATATTTTTATAACATCGCCTATTGTTTCATTTGGCTCTGCACATACTCTTACTGAATTTTTTTAATATAAAGTCCCACCAAACAAACGAACAGCTCACCTGATGGTAATTTACCACCGTCCATGAATTATTATTACACTCAGACCGCAAGGATTGCCACACCGTTCAGCTTCTTAGTAAAAAAATAATTAAAAATAAACGTAAATAAATAATTAATGTAAAAAATAATAAATGGAAGGTAAAGCGAGTATTTATTTTTTACAAAACAAACGTAGTAAAGAGCAGTTTGTCGGTCGGAAGCTAGTTGCTCCGCGCTGTAAACGCTCACTTTCATAGCGCTTTAATTAAGAACTCTTTAGCTTTGTTTTATTTACAGTATTGTTTAATTTTATTTTTCTTGAGAGTTTAAGGCCAGATCAGTATTACAAGTATACATTACATACAGTATGTATTACAAGTTTGGATAATATATGAGGCTTATATCCCCTCTCAATCATTTTCAACAGCGAGAGATCGTAGGCTGATCATACAAAACCTAATATTCTACAAAAAAACATCGTATGGTAAGCCGGTATGGTAAATATATAAATCAATGCGACCTAATGTTTGATGTCATGATTAATATATTATCTTCCATAATTGGTTTTCCACGAAGGAGTATTATTGTAATTGCGTCAGGAATTAGTTTGTTTAATTATTTCTTACGGAGAATTTGAATATCAGAAAAGCAGCATGGAGTAGCCGCAAGGAAAACATTTCTGTAACGTATTCATACGATTATAAATTACAAGAAGTTATTTACTTTTTGAGTTCATTGGTCCAATATTGGCTGATAATTAACCGTACTATGTTAATTTGCAACATCCAATACGAGAGGTACTTATTCATTAGTTAACTTGAAAGTTGAAGGTTCAAGTAATCCACATCAGTCAGATCGTTATCTTCCAAAAAGAAAAATATTTTAAATTCCCAGACAAGCGTTAATTGCTTGTCTAGAACAACGGGCTTAAGGAACTTTGATAACAGGGGCTCATCAGATTTTTCGTTAAAACCGTACACGAGCAACAGACAATATATAAAATATTTTGGGTTCAGAATGTGTAAATTCGAATAAGATCAGGCACAATTGCAACAATGAGCAAGCAATAGTCATCTGTGGCCGGTGAATAAGCTATTTGGCTTGCATTTATTAATAAGAAGTATTGTAATCACTTTGTAGCTATACATGACAGAAAAAAATAACCAATTTAGGTTCGGAAGAGTTTATTAGTGCATAGAAAGTGAAAATAGAAACTCTATTATAAGTTCTAGCATAGGGAATTATTAAAAAAAAAGTAAATAAAGATATTAGCGTAAGATTATATATATATAGCGTGGAGATCACCGACAAAAGATTATTTGTAATTTTAACATACGTTTGGTGTAAACTCTCTCTATTTTTAAGTTTGTCATGTACTTATGTCCATTTGGTCTTAAATAAATATTATTAAATATTATTATTAAGGAATCTGAATAAAATCCGAACAAAGCCTCCATCTGTCCCTTAACTCAGGAAAGTGTGAAGGAAACGTCATTAGTGTCGCGTGTTTGGTTCGTCTGTCGAATTCACGGTTTTTTCTTCAACTTGAATAATTGCTTTCTTCTTCTGACTGTCCTTATTCCACGCTTTTATAAAGGGAAAGGGACTTTTGGGCCACGTTGTAGAATAATTTCTTCGTCAACTCTTTCAGGAGACTTTGATTAATTATTTTGAACAAGTAAAATAATATAACAGAGCGCATCGAATGGGTTAGCAACCGTAAGATCCTGGATCCGAATCCCGGGTTAGGTATATTAGGTATAATAATAGTTTTTTTTTTTTTACCTAAACAATGATTCATATAAGGAGTTAGTCAGCTAGGCGGCCCTGAAACAATCTATATTTTCTGCTAATGATTTCAAGCTCGTGTAAATCCTTGCTTTCTCCTTTATTTAATACTCATCACAATTGTGAGTCAGTTGTCAGTCCTGAACTTAGGCTTTTTGTACACGACGCTCTTATTCATATTTTGATAAACGAAAATAAGAAAAACGAAACTATAAGACGTATTAAGCTCTTAACTCTTAAAAACCTTTCATAAATATTAAAAATACATCTTAAAATTGCCAGACTTGGCCGTTCCATCTACAACGAAGTTATTTCAGCATGAGGGAGCTTGTACAAATGTGTACAATAAATGCATCCATTGTGTTTTGGAGAAAAGGTTGCAACGCCTTGTGGGTTTATTTCACTTTCATTGTTGCGCTAAAAGCGTACGTCATTGTGTTATGCCTGTGTTTCTCAAAGATTTTTGACGCCCTCTTTTAGGTGAAAAAGGTTTCGTGCGATAAACTGACTTAAAAAAGGGGGCGTTAACGTATTGTAATGTGGCTACGAAATACAAATCTTACCTTCGAAAGCCCATTTTGAAATCTTCTATACCAAATTGATTTACACAAATAATTTTAGTCGAAACTTCACTACTACTAAATAAACTAAGCTATCAGTCAGATATTTGGGTATTAAGAAAAAGCTACAAGGGGCAATATGTTAAGAGCTTTGAAACTAAAATCTGCGAGCTAATCTTCAAACGTTTTTTACATCTCGTTTATTGGTCACGTAGGCAAATAAATAGCTCTTATGACTGGTTTATAGGGGAACGGGGTATTGGGCATCCGGCAATCTTACTCAACAGTTCTACAACAACTTACATCTACAACAGCGTGGCTTTACCACTTGGTGTAAGTGTTGAGATCAAAAATCTTTCGTTATTATATTTTCACGATTATACAATATCTTAGTATACAAAATATTTTTTGTGACTGTCGGGTGAGTTGAAAAAATATGAAGGTAAAAATGTACGGCCTGACTTTTTAATTACAGAGGGGGCGGTGCCCGTCAAAGTTTGAGAAGCTACGCGTTGTACGAATTTTTCTGCAGTCATCTTATGAATTACTAGAGAGGTGGAAGAATTGAAAAGAGGTAATCTTGAAATGCCTATACGCGAGCTGGGTTTTGGGATAGATTAAAATTCGCAAACAATACAAAACCGACTGTAAAAAGTACTGTTTCTGCGAAGTAAGATAAATATTCTTGGGAATAACAGTACGGTTCGGGGTTGTTTAGGATCGGTGGGTTGTTCTGAATGGTTCGTCCTTGAAACATAAATATATTTTTTGACATATATAAACTCATGCCTTTTTCCCAGAAGGGATAGACCGAGGTGCTACTATTGCACCCATGTTTTGCCATATTTGTTTCGTCCCACGATGTGATAGGGGGCGAGTCAATCGCCACATCGGGCACAAATTCCTGACTTTTGACTGATGATGAATAGAAAAATCCAATATCACCTTGCCTGACCCGGGATTTGAACCCGAGACCTCAGCTTTGCAATCGTACCGTAGTACAACTGCGCCACCGAGACTGTCTGCATAAGGTTGTGGGTACATATATGTTACTTAATGTGTATTTTTTGTGTATTAATATGTTTAAATAGTATTATATTTAGCAATTTTTGTTTAATTTTAATTTTCAGGAATTCTAAATCAGGAATTATCTTCTGGCTAAAGACCGAAGAAAATGGCATGGTATGAGAGAAGCGTATACCTAGATGTTGATGATAATAGTGTTGACATTTTTCAAGAACACTTATTTAGCTTCGTAATCTCTTTCGTATTGCATACTAATAACTCTACTGTTTCACGCTCCGACCGCAACTGAAGCTGTCAATCGATTGACCAAGAAGTTTCTTGGAAAAATTTTAAACTTTACTGGTATTATCACACATTCCTACAATAGTTTAGAATACTGTGATTGGAGAATATAATATTTCCCAAACATTGCGTAAGCACGTATTTCTATGTTTCGTCACTAGATGGCGTTAATACTAATAAACTAATATTTCCGGTTGCTTCGCGATTGTATGTCGACTCGTACGTGAATGGTATCGTTAGGAAAAAATGATATGACAAATTTGGGCTAAAAATAGTTATAGGGTTTGATAAAACAGATTTAGCAATAATAAACATTATACGCAACAGTGACGCGCCTATTGATTAACAACATTGTTAATGCCATAAAAATATACATGAAATATTCAAGGAATTGAACTAGAAACAACTAAATACATCTATCGTCATAACTTGATACAATTCACAGATAGTTCTGCATAAAAAAAACACCCCTCATCAATTAATACGGACTCTAGAACTTCCGGTAGCTGATCAAGTTCCAAAAAAAATCACGTAAAACCAGAGTAATAACATTTAGCGAAGTTGTGAAGCGATAACTGCGCTAACTAGGTGCGATTGGCAGGAAGGGATCGGCCTGCCTCTAACTTTGCAGCACTTACGAGGGTCTGATTTGAGGTCTGTTCACAGGCTATGGGATTTCAGGACTGGCTTATAAATATTATTATTATTTATCCTACTATAAATACGGTCTGTAGCCTTAGTAAACGTATCAAGTCCTCGATACGATAACCGGAGTACGACGGTGGTCCGTAGCACGAAGCACATTCCGTCGTTTATATAATTAGAGTTTTGTTTACGTTACTTCTCGATTACGATACTAAAGTAAGATTAAATCATTCGTGCTCGCAAAATTAGTTCCTTTTACGCACGATAGAGGCGCTGAAGAAATCTCATACAAAATTTCTCGTTTTTCGATAGCCGTTCGTGCTAGGGCCACTAGAGACTATCCCGCCCTCACACCCGCCACTGCAACTGGAGAACAGGAACAACAGTGGCACGTATTTTAATGACACTGAGCCTTGAAATTCATCGAGTCTCCGGAAATGTCTAACTGATTAAAGACCAGTTTCGATGCGGGTTGAAGATGACTTACAAGATTTCTAACACCACTTTAAAAGGTCGATACTACCAATCTATATTGACAGGTATTCCCTACCTAAGTCATGTGGACAGTTACGTCACAGTATCGTACGGTGTGAACGCACCTGAGGTGAGAATTTAGTAATATAATAAAATAAAAACTTATCGCGTAAGTTTGTGAAAACGAGTTGCCCTACGTTTTTGCTTCGGAAATACTGCTAAGATTTCTAACAGCGTGATTGGTACGCTTAAAAATATACGTATTAAGGGCTTAAACTAGCTTTATCTATTCGCCTTACAAGCTGCTGGCATACGGAGGAAGCTCCAGAGACCAACCGAGAGCGGGATAAAACTCGCAGAGATGGCGAGGTCAAATATCAAGCGAAGACCTTCCACCGTTATAAGCAAAAAAAATATCGAATGTGGTTCACGCAAACATTTGTCTCGGTGTGGGGATCGAAGCCGCGGCCTTTCGTTTCACAGTCGGCGTCTAAAAACTACGCCACGGAGGCTGTCTTTATTATGAATTTATGTAGATAAACAATGAATAGTTTTTAAACCATAACTGTAGACTGTATTAATGTGTATCCCTAAAAATCAACGCCATGGATGTAGGAAGTGACGGCCTCCAATAAATGTGGCCGGAGAAGCAATACATTCAGGGTCCAGGAAGTGCGCCCTAAATATTTTCGCTATCGACCCTTGTGGGCCAAAGTTTAAGCGAACGGCGGTGTATTATTATTTTTTTTCATTTGCTCGACTATCTTGTAGAATCCGCTTTCCTTTGCGGTATTTGCAGATATAATACGAAACAGTTACCTAACTAGAAAAGGTGAAGGTACTTGTTTTGTTTAGTTCTTAGTTCATTACTTGTATTTTTATATTTCAGCGACTGCAATACAGACGGAGACTAATATTAATCTGTCTGTATTTATGATTGAGCGTATCTTTTTTGTTTGTGGATCCTTTCTCTTTGCTTCCTGATTTTCTTCTCTTATATAAAATATTTTTCACGTGATTTGAGCTAGTTAGGGCGCCGCTTTTTTTTTTCTTTTTTATATATACTACAGGGGGCAACCACAGCCATAAAATAAAATAACATAATCACAAAAATAAAAACCTTCGCTGTCACTCACAACTTGCGTCAATCCTTCTTCGATATCCGGCCGAGTGCCCTTCCGGCCGGTTCATAGAATAAACAAACAAGTGTGTCGAAACAACCCTCAGATTAAACATAAATCAACGAACAAAACAAATTGCGAGCAATTATCTTGTGTAAACCTTTATTGACAGGTTCGGCGCGAAGTTCGGTTTGATCAGGCGTGGGTTCTAAAGGGACGGTTATTGAATTTTGAAACACTATGATTGATTTTATTACGTTTATTTTAATATACAAAATTGAGCGACTATTTTTATACTGGCGTGGGTCGTGGTTAAAGCTGTTAAAGCGATGGTTATTTTCTTCCATACACAATCATACGGGTCAGATCCTGAAATGCGATACTCTAGCATGGGACACTATAGGAGACTGTCCCGCCCTCACTCCCACCACTGCAACTCACGCATTTTAAATACACCGAACATTGAAGCTCAGCGTGTCATCGGGAATATCTAACTTGTCTTTAACCCGCAACGAAAACAATCATAAAGTTAAATTAATAGTAGGTGTTGGAAATATTTTAAATAATTGTAACTTTCCTGCGTAACAAAGCGAGCATAGGACATTTTATCGACTGTCCCAATATTATGGACTTTGTAGCTGTCATAAGTAACTAAGTAGTATATACTATCGTTCTTAATGTGATACATTAGTCGGCTCCTACTGTCCCATTAGGTAAACGTTGTGTAGGACGTCTTGCTGCATGATAGACCGAGGACTTGAAAAGAGCGGCGGACCGGAATTGTGGGCGCTTACATGGGGAGGCCTACGTCCAGCAGTGAACAGTGACAGGCTGAGTATAATACTGTCCTATGAGAGGACGTTAATTATAATAAAATATTCATACATTGCAATTTGGCGAATAAAATATGCTATCAAAAGTACAATCATTCGTAAACACAAAAACTGTGATTAATTAGTATTATTTAGCTTCCATTCTTTATTTTTTTTACACTGCCCTCTCTTTCTTTTTCTTTTAAATCCATCCTATGGTGGTCTGCAAGACATTGCTATATGCGATAAGACCGCTATTTTTACTTTTTTGTTTTTTTTTTTTGTTTCTGTATGTTACAATAAAGATTTAAATAAAAATTAATAGACTGATACAGTGTAAACAACACAGAAATGAATAAACGTGATATGAAGCAAATGAGAAGTTACCGATAGTTTCGAATATAACATTGTACGGTGTTATGTAAGCGTGCGTCTGTACAGTCGCGAACAATAGTTATAATAGTTCCAGGATACAACTTGTGTGTCAAACAATCTTATATGGGCTAGTACGTTGAGGGAAGCAGCTCTGAAGAATATTAATATTATAACAAGCATTACTCGTAATTTTCTGTAACTTATTATTTTGTGGATTAGAATGGTAAAATTTGACATTAAAGATTATAAACTTAGGTCATTGCGATCTCTTCCAGACAACTTTTGGGAGGACTGGAATGAACAGGAGAAGATTTGATAATATTTTGATTAGATGATAATAGTCCAATCCGCCCCATGAATGCTGTAAAGCAATCGAAACTTCGGGAAGCAATTTTTTTTTTTAAATTTAACCAAATCGCGATAAAATCCGTAAAAAATAGTTTTATTTCAATAGATGATAATATTTTATTTTATTTTAGTTAAATCTGCACAAAGACCTACAACATTTGGCCTCACCTATACGAGTACGTCACTCAGCGTATAGTGTTTCGCGCGGCTGCCCCCGGCGCACCGTCACACAATATTCAACAGACGCGTCCTCAAATAATTGCACCGACATTTCAATATTTCAACCGTGCGACACCAGCGCATGAGCGCGATTTATGAATTGTGAAATTGAAACGTGTGCATATAAGTCCAGCAGGTATTAGTGGAGAAAGGAATTTTATATTCATTGGAAAAGCACAATGCTACTGACGGTTTGTGGGTCGCAATCCAGTTCGAATGCAGTATCCACTGGCGAGATAGTCATAAGTGGGGATTTACTGGATATTATGTGGAGACTGCCTCAGTGGCGTAGTTGTACGGTTCGATTACACAGCTGAGGCTGAAGCTCGGGTCGGGCAATGTGATATCGAATTTTTCTATTCGTTATCAGCTGAGAGTCAGGAATTTGTGCCCTATATGGCAATAGGCTCGCCACCTATCACATTATGGGACGGAGCATACAAGGCGAAATGTTGGTGCCCTGGTTGTTACCAGGCAAAGGTGTTCCTCTGCCTAACCCTTCTCGGAAAAGAGTGAGTTTATGTTTGGATGTTGTATGTTTGGGATTTGCTTGCTAGATGACGAAATTATGCGGGCATGATTGAGGACGAATGTATAAATATACAGGTTGAAACAGAGAAGCGTATATTTAGGCGGATCAGTATGATGGGTTCTCCACTGTCGTTGGCAAACATCCTACCACTAATTCTTCTATGATATTCTAACTCTTAGATATGATGATGCTAAATTTCTTAATATCTGATCAAATTAAACTGTCAATTGCATAACTTGCTTCCGAATTACAATATTTAAATATAAAGACCTCCGACCGTCCACTTCGTGTTATCTGCTCAAAATGCTGCTTGTAAAATATTGGTATCCGTTAGTATATGTGTGTCGTGTTACATGGTCAGCTGACGTACATTTAGTTTCAAGCAACCTGGGATAACGCGAAAGTTTAGGCGATAATATGTACTGTACTCTATTAGCTCATGTACGTTCCATTGCAGGGCACGGGCCTCTTCTAAAATCGAGTGTACGATTGAGAGGATAGGTTATGCCATATGGTCCACCACACTGGCCTAGTGCGGGTTGGCGGACTTTACATACCATAGAAATTCAAACAATAATATATCTGATCATTATTAATTTCACATCAGAAACAGTAATCCCATTGAATACTAGTAATAAGGACGCTTGTCGACTCAAAACACTAACGCTAACTATTGTCAAGCCACTCGTCACGACCAAGATTAATTTCAGAATAGTTGCTGCGTATTAAGAGGTGAAGGATAATTCGACAACTTAGTCCGATGGTCTAAAACTAAACCACATCGTTAGAGATGGAGTACGAAGCGAACTATTCGAACCCGTCGGGTAGCTGGGACGTATTCAAACTTGCCCGGCGCGTCGCGTTCATAATTCCCCAAGTTTATCTCGCTAATATTGTGAACTACTTGGAAAGCTTGCGACACCTATAGAAATATTCTGTGATTGTGTTGTTTTGTTTGGAGTGCATGGATTTATTGCATAATACATTTAGGTTAGCTAGTGATATGAAAGCTCATCATCATCTCAAGCAGCAAAAAAAATCGATTGCATAGGCTTCCCCCATAAAATTACACTCCGACGTTGAAGAAGCGACCGGCATCTAACACCTTCTATCACAAGTGCCTTCACGCCGATATCCCTCATCGTGAAGGTATCCGGCAGTAATGTAGGCAGGAGTTATTCTGTATTCCTGGCAAAACTCAGAAATGCCAGTGGACCTAAAAAACAGCATGCTAGCTCGTTTGCCTTCTTTCAACCAGTGGAAGTCCATTTGAAATTAGGCATCTTCTAAAGATTTTATTACCGATCTTGGATGCCTGCATTTTAACTTCCGGCAACCATTATAACGTCTTACCACCTTGTGCGTAAAGACGACAAAAGAAATATATGGTGTGTTGCAATTCAGCCCCACGAGCTTGTCAAAGTATGGTTGAAAAGGAAAACCTTATTCAAATATTGAAATACATACTTTCCTTTGAAAGCATTCACACCATGTAGAAATGTCTTTCTCGTTGTCCGTTGGGATGCGGAACAGTTTCGTATCGAGTGGCTGTAGTGATCGTGACTTGATGCACTATCGCGGTGGCAATGTAGATTGATGGATTCGTGTTATTGAATTCAGCTGTCTCTCTGTAAGTGAAAATATGTGGAAGAATGTTTTCCCTAGGTCCCATCATGTGATGCTGCTAAATATTTGTTGGGAATTCAAATGTTGAAATGACTTGAGTGTTAGTAAATTGATAACGAAAGGGTAAAGATGTTAAAATTAAGGATGTATATGGTAAGGAAGTATATTATTGTAAACGTTGGGGAAAAAGTCGCTACAATAATATATGTGTTGCAGATTTTTAGCAAGGTCAAAGTTCCAATAGAAGGAATCTCCAAACTAAAAAATCTCACACAAAAGTTTCCCAACTTTGAAATTGTATCTAGAACCTTACGTTTCACCACATACGCTGCTACTAGACCATTGAGACGCCGCCTGTTAAAAAAGTAAAAAATATATCATAGTTTCTAAATTCCAGTCTGTTGAATCTCACACGATATTGTTTTAAAAACGTCATTAAGTGCATTAAAGACGTCCCACTGTTGGGAATTGCCCGACGCCATAATTGGCTCGCGTTTCCGCATCTGCATACAAATAGAAATGCATCTATTTTATGTAAATAAGCTCTTTTGTCCCTTTTCAAGTAGCATTCTTTCTCCTTTCTACATTGCATGTGGGTTTCTAAAGGCGCTTGTCCTTACAAGAAATTAAATTAAAAATAAAATTCGGTTATATATCAAAATTAGCTTACGCTGATAACTCAGAAGGACTAACAAAAGATATAAATAGGGGCACACACAATTGTTTATCCAAAATGTTTCCAATGTGTTAAATTCCATTGTCGGACAACTATTAACATATATATTGTTAAGAGATGAAATTAAGTTTATCAAAAACGATTACTTTATGCTGCCACTAAGCCGCAGAGGCAACTTTAAATAAAGTTTCTATACTAAAATTCAACGCACCGTTTCTACCACCAAAGGATATAGCACTTTATTTAGAATCTTAATGTAATTACCACAAGCGCACTCAGCCTTTATGGATTTTTTCATTCTCCATCCGTTAACATTACTTTCATACGGTTTGTCTGTAATGTCCTCAACATTTGCTTCAAAAGGGTGGGCTGTGATTGATACTGAAAATATTTCAATGGTGATAGCTTTACCACCATTGAAATATTTTCTTATCGGACGGGAATCCTATCTAATGGTTTTTTATGTGTTTGCAGGTAGAAATCCTATCCGGCCCGGATAGGATTTTCTTTACATCATAAAAAGTTTGAAGATATATACACTTAACACCCAACAGTCACATACATAATGCTGACCCCACAATAAGATCGCGTCTTGTGTCGTGGGTAACAATAACGACGAGAGACTTTTCGGTCTCACAAACACCCAGACCCAAAACAAATGCATGCTGTGGATCACACATACATCTCGGTGCGGGGATCGAACCCGCGGCTTCTCGTTTCACAGCCGGGGGTTAACCAACTGCGCCACGGTGGCTGTCGAAGGATGATGACATTGATAAGGATTTTCTTATCAACTGGTTGAAGAATATTTTGATCTCGAATATCAACTACCGTACAAAATTGCAGGAAACTTGTCACAGGAATTCAAACAAATTGAACATTATAGGATCACCATGTATCGGGTGACAAACAAGCTAGCGTAATTGCAATCTGAACCCGAAACGCGATATCCTTGCACATCCAAGCAGCATGAAGGAATCAAAGCATCAGATTATTGTTGAAGTCTTCAAGCTCTATGTTTTAAAATTGTACATTTTATATTTGGTTTAAACAAATATTTGCTACGAAAAATGTTAGTAATACCAAATATTGTGGGTTCAACAACTTGTGCACGTGGCTACATCCAAACCGAGGCAATTACACCACATTACGATACTTCTACTAAAATAACATAAATTCCAAAAAATCCTTTTACAAAGGATTAATAAAGGCGGGTCACAAACTTCCTAATGAACTTGCAAAGTATGCTAATCAGTAAAAAAGCGTTACGTCGATCAAGGGTGGCTTTAAAGGAATTTCTCATAACGAAGCCGAAAGTTACGTGTCATGATAAATTAAAGGGAAAACCAACAAAGGCCTTTTTTATATACTACTGAACTAAATCCGGCTTAAGTGTATGCGACCAGGTACGTATTTAGGATGTGTGGAATCGGCATATCGTGGTCATGGGACACAGGAGTATTTACTGTTGGGGGTCAAACGTATCGCCTATATGTATTGCAAAACGATAAGCGTATTTAATTAAATGTAATCCAATCGCAATAAATTGTTCATCGATATATTTAAAAACAGCGACAACGAAACAAGGAACCCAAGATACACATTACTTTTATTTTTATGGTGGCGAATTATCTGTAAAACTTGGATGATTATTACGTGCCATAGTTACAGAATCAGCGAGGCGAAAAAACATTTCAGAGTCCATCGTGTACAGAATGTATTTATTTTGACAGCCTCCGTTGCAGTTGGTTAGATCCCGGCTGTGAAACGAGAGGCCGCGAGTTCGATCCTTAACCGAGACAAATGTTTGTGAGGCCCACAAATATTTGACTCGGGTCTGGGTGTTTGTGAGACCGAAAAGTCTCTCGTAATTTCTGATATCCACGACACAAGACTTGATTGATCTTAATGTGGGGTCAGGACTATGTATATGACTGTTGGGTGTATTTATTTATCCTTCTTTTATTAATAGTTTTTTCAGACTTACTACAGTCACACTTACTACAGCGCCCAGCTCTCATCAGCAATAGCAAATCACTTACCTCCCAAGGCAATCAGTTACCATCAGCCAAGCCTCACAGACTATTCCTATACATAAAGCCATTTAATCCACCAAAAACCTCTGACTACCTCTCTGTCAGGGTGTAAAGTCGCCACGAAGTAAACATTGGCCTAATCTCGCGACACACGGCCTAGCACAGCGCGGCCGCGGATTATACCCGACCTTCAACACGTAAAAACCCTTATCCCTATTTGCTAGGCGTTATAATTTATTTATAAATAGGTTTTTTATGACCTTTAGTATAATGTATTGTCGTTGTATAATGGTTATACCATATTATATTAGTAATTGTGTAAAGTATAATGTGATGAATTAAATCTATTTTGTAACAACTTTACCATACTTAAGGCCTTGTTTAATGGAGCTGGAACCCAGAGTATGTGGACGATTTTTCAAAATTCACAATCGATCGATATCCCTACTATTATAAATGCAAAAGTGTGTATGTATGTTTGTATGTTCCGTTTTCATAATAAAACGGCTGAACCGATTTTGAGGACATTTAACATAAAGATATATTAGACCATGGACAAGGACGTAGGCATTTTTTTATCCCGAAAAATGTCCTCGTGGGATGAGTCCGGAATTCAATTCAAATATATATGTCGGCGAGGCTGCATTAAAGCGATCATAGATGTCGTTATTTGCTATTACAAAGCGTCAAATGCTGTCTCTTGAAAAAGGAGGTGGTGTTTGAGTGAGGTCCGTGTGCGGTTCCGGTAGTCAAAAATGTTTTAAGAAGAATTTGGATTTTTGGATACGTCAAAATAATGACGGGTGGGCGGGCATGGTTCTTGTGAGGACGCTCGGCGGAATCGTGCGCGGAACTCACTGCGCTGTACTCAGGATGCAAGGTGATGAAGGAAGTAGCGGCGATGGTTCTTGTGGCCGCTGCGTGGACGTCCCTTCTCCGACATCAGAAGCGGGACGTAACCAACACGACCCACATGGTGACGGTGAAAGCAACGAAAAATGGCAGCGTTTGTTGGAGGCGCAGAATCGCAATTTTATGGTGTTATTGGAGGCTATGGAAACCCCTCAACGTAACGAAGCGATGCATTTACCTGATTTCGATCCGGATACGCACGGCGATGCACGTGCATGGATTACTACAGCGAGCATGTGTATGGAGGAGCGACAATTGCAGGGTGCTTTCCTCGTTATTGCTCAGAGCAAGGCTCTAAAAGGACAAGCATCGCCGTGGCTTTCACAAGTCGCTTTTCCTGGAATGACATGGGCCGAATTTAAAGCGCTATTTGTCGCAAGGTATGACTGTCATGATACCCCCGCCGCGTTTCTAATAAATTTAAATAAAACAAAACCAAAAGATGGTGAATCACTGGCATCGTACGCGGCCACAATGTTGACATCAATAATGGCAAGATGGAGAAATATGACGACGGAGGAAATAGCCGTTTCAAATGTTCTCGCGCATCTCTCACAATTCGAAACGCGTGTTCAACGTTTGGCGTTTACAACTGAAATTGCGTCACGGGGCAAGATGATACAAGAGCTGCAGGCGATGTCATTTTTGAAGAGAAAACCTAACGTTGTTGAAGAACCCGACACGAAACGATTTAAGAGCTCCATGGCTGGCACTTCAACTGCTATCAAGTGCTTCAATTGTGGTAAGACGGGACACAAGTCTATGCAGTGCAAGTTGAAACGCATTCCAAGTACATCAAGGGAAGTGTGACATCCGGCAACCTCGTCCTCACATACCGTGACTTGCTTCAACTGCCGAGATGTTGGACACTATGCGAAAAATTGTCCAAAGCTGAGTAACGCGTCTTCAAGCGCCGGCCATGCTGGTGCACCTGCTGTGAAGAGGGTCGACCTGTGCGAAGTTGCAGCACCGCGAGGAAGGTTGAGTCACTCAGGTGAGCAGTTTTCGTTTTGCTACGACTCGGGTTCGGAATGTTCGTTGATGAAAGAAACGATTTCTTGTAAATTTAAGGGCAAGCGATCACATGAGACCGTGACTATGACTGGTATAGGACAAGCTAGGGTAAAGAGCACCGTGCAGATTCTTGTTGTGGTTGAGATTGATGATATTTGCTTTGAAATTTTATTTCATGTGTTACCTGATCGTTACCTGCGACATGACATAATGATAGGTCGTGAAATATTATCGCAAGGACTGACAGTCAACATGACTTTTGATCGAATAGGAATTGAAAAAGTAAAGACTGTTTATACATGTAGACTTTTTCTCGCGCAACCCTTTACCGGTACCGACCCCTAAGGTTTTTAAGAAAGTAGATAAAAAACAGGCAATTGGCTGCAGGCCGAACAGGAACGAGACGCTGAGATTTCTAAGCTCGTATCCGATCTCGCCGAAAACAAATTGCCTGGTGACGTTATGAAAACTTACGAGATGCGATTAAATATTCTGCATCGTAAAATTCAGCGCAATGGTAGGTCTCGATGGTTACCGATTTTACCACGTTCCCTTAGGTGGTCTGTTGTCAATAGCACTCATGAGGCTTTGATTCACTTGGGATGGGAGAAGACTTTAGATAAATTGTACTGTCACTACTGGTTCGAAAATATGTCCCGATTTGTTCGGAAATTTGTTGAGAGTTGCGTTACCTGTAAGGTTTCAAAAACCAACTCTGGCAAGCTACAAGCCGAACTTCACCCCATCCCCAAAGTCGCAGTTCCATGGCATATAGTGCACATTGATGCGACCGGCAAATTGAGTGGTAAAAACCATAAGAAAGAATATGTTTTTGTTCTTGTGGATGGTTTCACTAAGTATGTAATACTTCATCATACCCTCAACATTGACACGGCAAGTAGTATTCGCGCTCTTAGGTACGCCACATCGTTGTTTGGCGCCCCCACGCGAATTATCGCTGACCAAGGCCGCTGTTTCGCCAGTCGTGAATTCCGTGAATTCTGTGATTCCAGTAATATTCAACTACACTTGATAGCTACTGGTAGCAGTAGAGCGAATGGACAAGTCGAACGGATCATGAGTACATTAAAAAATATGCTCACTGCCGCAGAGACCGAAAATCGTTCCTGGCAGGAGGCTCTCTCTGATGTCCAATTAGCTATCAACTGCACCCATAATCGCGTGAGACGATCATCTCCCCTTGAGTTGCTTATAGGTAGAGTTGCGAGACCCCTCGACCTTATGTTGGCCGCTGGGGAAGCGGAAATTTATATAAACCAAGTTAGAGCTCAAGCTGTTGAAATTAAGCAAAGTGTTGATTACGTTGATTTTGCTGATTCGTTTAAGATCGTGGTAATGGCAAGCTAGAGAAGACCTTCAGCATTTTTGACTTCCTTTATTTTTATCAGTTGTTATAATATGTAAAGAACCTGTAGTAATAAATGTAGACTTAACGTGACGTGATTAGTAATTGATGTTTTGTGTTATTAACATTTCTAATGATATTTGTTAATGCTATTGAGAATAAATGAAACTATCTTTATTGCGAGCATCACGTTTTGTTTGGTCAGAATGACCGAGTCTGAGGAATGGTGACTGGCCTGTGGATTTTCTTTTCAGGCGCACACGAGGACGTGTGATACGGCAGGATGGCCGTGTCGGCGAGGCTGCATTAAAGCGATCATAGATGTCGTTATTTGCTATTACATAGCGTCAAATGCTGTCTCTTGAAAAAGGAGGTGGTGTTTGAGTGAGGTCCGTGTGCGGTTCCGTAGTCAAAAATGTTTTAAGAAGAATTTGGATTTTTGGATACGTCAAAATAATGACGGGTGGGCGGGCATGGTTCTTGTGAGGACGCTCGGCGGAATCGTGCGCGGAACTCACTGCGCTGTACTCAGGATGCAAGGTGATGAAGGAAGTAGCGGCGATGGTTCTTGTGGCCGCTGCGTGGACGTCCCTTCTCCGACATATATATTTGCTACTCGTTCAAATTCGATTAAATGGCACGGGACAGTAAAGGACAGGATTGCAAGCTTTTCGTCATGGGACAGAATGAAATGGGACCGAACGAGATAGAAGGGGACAAGACGGGAAAAGCAATATATTCGACAGCAGTCACATTGAGTTTAAATATAAAACAGTTAGTACGCGACATAATATGTTGTTGATGTGAACTAGACTCAAAAACTATCTGCACCCGGGAGAAGCCGGGCCCAACGCTGTTCATACTATAAATATGAACTTAATTTTCTTTTATCGGTGTGGTGTGCTTCGAAATCGAACACAAAAAAATTAATCTCGGTAACCGCTATTCCGACTGAACAAACTCAAAAACAACATGAAATATTTACACCATATTACCCAAGAAACTTGCACGAACAGGCCGATAATGCCGTGTCATGGAAGCTGTATCGGTGCAATGGAACTACACGCTGTATAGGTCGGGTTACACGCGGCTAATAAACGCAAACAGTTGCACGCACGGGGCGCCCGCTTGATACTCACAATATATTGCATAACTTTCATTGAGTTTATTGGTTTTTAGTAACTTCGGCATTTATTTTTTAGTCAGAAAATATATCATACTTAATAACGTATATGTAGGTAAATATGAGTATTTGTGCATGTTTCAACGCAAGAACCACAATTTTCCCGTTATTTGTAAGAAGAGGTCTCAAAAATGCATTCGGCTGAAAAATTAAACACACAAAACACAATTAAAAATAATAATGTATAGATCTTATATTGTTACACCTGTTATGTAAAACAGTTGGTGTCAACAGTTCTATGATAACACTGTAACTGAAGCCTACAGCCCATCATATAAGCCCACTTAAGCCTATAGTGTTCGGCGACGAGAGATAATCCTAAACCAATCCATAATACATAGATAACAATTGTATCGGGACAGCAATCATCATCATTAAAATACCTGGGCCCTAAAATATAGGGATGAAAACCCCAAAATACCAGTTACACCACACGGGCGATGCATCAACTTCCAAAAAAATCATATTTAATCACTGCACTCGTAAAACTAGCCTAAAATCTCGGCCATTTAATCACGATCCCGGTTTTTAATTCGGTAAAACTCCACTACGCTCCGTTGCATCGGATGGAGCCAAACATTGGCCCGTGTTGAGTGTGCTCCATTTTCCCCGGTTTTTCCCGAAAAAAGGGGAGTTTCCATTAAACAGATTATTTATTCACGCTTTATCCAGCTAGTTGCGGGTGATTTTTTACTGATGCGGGCGAAGTATCGGCCTGAAATTATCGAGTTGTTCGATGTAATTTTGTTGATGAATGACGGTAAAGGAACGATTTTCATTGGTTTTTTTATGTTCTTAATATAGTGATGATTTAACTACATTGATCATTGTTAAGCTACTATAATGGAAAATCTGGTTTACTGTAAAAAACTGATGGAAAAAGTATGCCCAGTCTGAGAATCAACATAAGATATCACTGACACTCCATTAACTTTTACTTTTATTTGGAAGCAATCAGCAAAGTTATAAAAAACACATTCATACTTTGTTTACTGCGTTTCTTTTCCTTATATATCGTGTGCAATCTCTATAACAGGGTAATTAAATCTGTCTGAAACAAAGTTATAGATTGATTGTACAACGATAAATTCGCTTCGTTAGTGGGCAGAGCCTCGATACATTTCAACTTGGGTATGAACTATTTTCACTGGATTTACATACATAAACTCACGCCTTGTTTTCTTCATGGCCGCGAGCCTATCGCCATATCCGGCACAAATTCCTGACTCCGGGCTGATAATTAATAGAAAAATCCAATATCACTTTGCCCGACCCGGGATTCTAACCCTATACCTCAGCTCATAGCAACTACTGGAGATAATGAGACTTGACATCTTATGTCTCAGGATGGCGATCGCAGTGGAATACCAAGCATTGCTTTGTGATTCAAGATGTTGTTTATTTTTGCTACTGACCATGAGCTGTCGTATCGCTTACCATCAGGCGAATAGCATGCTCGTCTCGCCATTTATTGCAATTAAAAAACCCTAATACAACGACGCCACCGAGGCAGTATATTCACTTATACTAACGTCCATATTGTTATCAACCTCCTATCCTCAGACATCCCTAACAGGACTAACACAAGTCCAGTATCTAAAAATAAGTTTACGTGGCCACCACGCAGGCGCGGCCCGCCGACACTACATTACCCAGTGTATTGCCAGGTGCCGCCAAACTCCAACTATTCATATTCATAGGTGTTTATCATATAGCTATAACCGACTGTTGGGTTGCTTCTGCTTATTTTTAGGGTAAAAAATGTTAAAGTAACTGTGCTTTTTACGAAGAATAAAAAGTATTTTTAGACCAAATAAAGATAAAACAAGAAGACAGTTATATTTAGATATAAAACGGTTTTACGTTTGAATTTGCTGATAAAATTGCGGTGTGTCACTTTCCGGATAAAAGAGACAATAATATTATCTATGATGGAACATGCTTCATGAAAAATATACTTTAAGAGATAATAATAATTAATTTAACAATTGTGAATAATTATCATATTAACTATAATACTTTGTCCCAAAATAAATACATTGAAGGGTAAGTATTTGTGAAATCCATACTTACGAAACTTTGGTCCGTCAGAACGGAAACAAACGGGTGGAATGGGTTTACTGACTAGGTTATAATATTTAGTTAACATTTTTCGAGGATAAGAACCATGGCTTTCCACGGCAAGCCCATGCCCTTCCAAAAATAAAAGTTATAATTATCTAATTTTTACATCACTCTTTATACTATAGCAACTCCAATAAATTAGGCAGTAACACTAAACAATTAAAAAAATAAGTTATTTTTCAACGAACGCTGGCAACACCGAGCCGGCGCGTATCTTATCATTTGACGTTTGCCGTTAGTTTGAACTAAGCGCTCGAAGAGAGCGCATGTCCTGTCGCGCTCCGCTCAGTATTACGATATCACGTGCTTCAAATAAATATTTTGTATAGAAATGTGAATGTGTTGTTATTAATTATAATGTTGTGAAATGATTGTGCTTTGTGTGAGATAGTGACGATACTAACCATGTTGTTGATATTGCTCGGAATATTTATTGGTAAGTGTAACTATGTTCTAGTTTTACACGTGAACCTGTGCAATTTTATTTCATTTGGTGTGTTTGTAAGTAGGTCTCAATAGATATTTGAAGTGCATTCAAGTTGTTAAGTTTGTTTTTGAACGATGTTCGTTAAATGTTTAGTGAAGTTTAAATCAGATGGAATTATTGATAAATGAAACTAGTTACGTTAATATCACCAATGTGGGGCATTTTTGTAGTTATACGGGAACAATACCGATTAATTTACTATTATCTGAATAGATACCTATCTAAAAGATTTAAAGAAGTATTTTATTTTTATGTTGTATGTTACATGATCGGTAGAGTTGTAAACTTAATCAAGTTGTTTAATTTTAAAGACCAAATTGTAATGAAATTGCTGTACAAAAATGAAACATTTAAAACTTCGCAAAATATTATTTAAAATTCAACTTACCTGTATACAATATAATATTCTATAATACATCGCATTACAGAGTTGAGAGCACTCAAATTATGTCATAAGTTTTGGGTCGCTGCGGTGACCCCGGCGGGCAGGTGAAAAAGTTTGCAGAGTCCAGTTCTAGAATATTCCACACGTTTTAAGGTATCCATGCGTAGTACAATACTGTAAATGGGCTAAAAACTTCTCATTATCATTAATTAAAAAAGACATAATTAACCAGTGGATGCCGACCGTTTACAAAAGCATTTTGTATAAATCGTGTGGATAATATGTGTTCGGCGCTGGTATAGTCAAGCTAAGGGTGATGATGATTATCATCTTCAAGGATTTTTAATTATCATATCACTAATTTTAACGGTATAAATTGAACAGCATGGTCACTGGTATTTTACAAACCTCTCCTGATATAGTATTGCTCTCCTAATTCAGTTTCGTCAGTTGGGTATCCAATATGTAAATGAGCATATAAATGAAAATGAACTGATAGGTACCGTGTATAATAGTGATACACCGTGAGGCCCTAGGTTCTAGTCCAGAAAGGCGCAATCAATTTTGTGAGATTTATATAAGTTTAATAAACAATTTGTCCAAGACCGGCATACGTACCCCGTAAGTTGCAAGCCCAATAGGCTGTATAAGCTCGCCTTCAATAACATCATGAGACGAAAATAAGTCCAAAGACTTGTGACACCTCTGTCTAATGGAGATATACCACATGAGGCCCATAAATGTTTGTCTCGGGTCTGGGTGTTTGTGAGACCGAAAAGTCTCTCGTAGTTTTTGATACCCACGAATCAAGACTTAATTGATCTTAATGTGGAGTCAGGACTATGTATGTATGTATTAATTATTTATATACATACATGCGTGATCGAATAATCAAGATTATATTATATGAGATACCTTCTAATCAAATCATAATATCCTTAATATTGAATGTGTATATTGAAGCTAAGTTAGTAGAAGCAGATTGTGAAAAGTGTGACCGCTGATCAGATCTGAATACAGATATGAAGTGCAATATGCCTGTTGGTACCGAACCAGACGCGATATACAAAAACGCGGATCGCGGTTACGAGCCCCAAGGCACACAACTATGACTTTCGAAGTTATGTGTGTATCGACACACACCACAAACCATAAAGGTGATGGAAAACGTCGTGTGGAAATCTACACGCCATTGATATCATCATAATTCTGTGGTACTCGTGTAATTTTCGACAAATCGCAATACGTGGTGATTGAATCAGCAGCTCTCCACATTTAACAGCAAATAGGAATAATAGAAAATAGCAATTTATCCCAAGGTTGGTGGACTGTTTTTATCCAACGGAATAATAGCTTTATAGCAATCGTTTGGTCCAACACGCAGATCAGTCCGCCCATTTATACTGTTGTCGTAAATGTAATATTAAATAACTAGCGGCCCGTCCCAGCTTCGCCTGGATGCATATATCTTTTGATTCCACTCCACATCAGATGATGTTATTTTTCGTACAAACTCTTGTATACCTAAACCTTTTGAAACCTAAACTCGACGTAGCTATTCTACTGTCCCTTTTTCTTCAAACTATGACCTGTCCGCCTCAATACCGTCCCGTCCCGTCTGTCAAGTCACTGATCCGTCCCGTTGTTTCTCTTCATTATCCATCCGGTCTCATCCCGTGCCTTTACATTTCGTCCTATCCTATCAAATGAAATCTGTCAACTATCCCAGTCCTATACCGTCCCTCTTACTCTATTCTATCCCATCTCTCTAATAATAGTGTGCCTTACGATATTTTGACATTAAAAACTTCAGCCTAAGACTGTCTCGGTGGCGTAGTTGTATTACGGTACGGTTACAAAGCTAAGGTCTCGGGTTCGAATCCCGGGTCGGGCAAAGTGATATTGGATTTTTCTATTCATTATCAGCCCGGAGTCAGGAATTTGTGCCCGATATGGCGATAGGCTCGCCCCCTATCACATCATGGGACGAAACATGCAAGGCGAAATGTGGGTGTCCTGGTGGCGCCTCTGTCTACCCCTTCGGGGATAAAGGCGTGAGTTTATGTATGTATGTATGTAAAAACTTCAGCGATTGCGGATTAGCAAAATCGGATCAGTAATACGGGTGCTCCAGCAATTTTGGTTTCCATACAATATGTCATCCCTTATTTCACCTGCATAGTGTTCTTCCCAAAATTGTTGATCGCCATTATTTTTCTTTTGTAATAAAGAGCTGAAATATAATTTTTCATAGAACTAACTGAAGTGATTTCGATTTTCGACACAACATCAAACCCTTTTTCAACCCCTTTGGAAAAAAATATAGCCTATGACACTCAGGGATGTTATACCTTTCTAACGGTGAAAGAAATTTATAAATCGATTTAGTAGTTCCGGAGATTATGATAATGTGTGATTTTAAATGATACTCGCAGGTGAAGGATAGGACATTGTACAAAATTGTGATAAAATGACTTTCGATCTTAAAAAGAAGTTTAGTTTAAACAAAATAAATTTCTGAACGCACGCATAAATATTTGACAACCAATTTAAATGTCAATTTTTTTTTCATTAGTGATATTATTCTACATATTTAAAATAAAAAATACGCAATTATCCGAATATTGTAGATATATGTTGTCGATTCGAAACATTTATTTAAATACGTTCTTTAATTAGAGGGAAGAGTTTACTGTATCGACAGGATGAACATTAAATGTTTGACAGTTACGAAACCTATGAACATTTTGTATGGGAAAATATTTTATTTTTATTTATTGTCACGTTCCACGGGAACGGGATAAAAAGCATTCTATGTCCGTCTCCTGGTTCTAAGCTACCTCCTCACCAATTTTCAGCCATATCGGTAAAGCCGTTCTTTAGTTATAAATAGTGTAATTAACACGACTTTCTTTTATATATATAGATATGTCAAATATAATTTTATCTATCATACATACATTAACTTACGCCTTTTTTCCCAGAAGGGGTAGGCAGAGGTTCTCCTGGTTTCTACCAGGAGAACCGGCATACCCACGTTTTGCCTTGTATGTTCCGTCCCACATTGTGATGCGAGCCTATCGCCATATCGGACACAAATTCCTGACTCCGGGCTGATAATGAATACAAAAATCAAATATCAGTTTGCCCGATCCGGGATTCGAACCCGAGACCACAGTGTAGTAACCGTACCATAGTAAATCTACGCCGCCGTGGCAGTCTTACTTTATCTGTAATACTATACACTTACCTGGGCTTTTACATCTATATATACCTCATTTTGCAAGCATAGACACATAAATTCACGCCTGTACCCCGAAGGGTAGGCAAAAGTGTAGGCAGAGTTGGCACTAATAGCATTCGCATTTCGACAAGCCTACTTCCGTCCCTGGATATCGGATAGCGAATTTAGAACCACGCTGTGCACTATGTAAGTCCCGAGGAACTAATATAAGATTTCTCTAAAAAAACTCACACAAAGTGAAACATACGCAGACCTCAGTCTCAGCTGATCACTAAAAAGCAATTATCCAATCACAAACAGTTTCCACAAAGAAAACTTTCAAATCGAACTAAGAATCACGTAGTTTATAACAAGACACAATGACAAGTTTTATTTCCATCCACAACTAATATCGGATAAAACGAGTATAAATCTGTAAAATTTAGGTTACGTATGCGGCCATTACGTTTGGAGCTAGCAAGAATCTTTTATGACATATTTATTCAAACTAGTTTGGTCGTGGTACAGTCGCGGCCGCGAGAATCGTCCACTTCGTTACCTATTCATAGGATGTTGCTTTAGAGCTGAAATTGACTTTACATTTTGTATGGCCGTTTGGTAAATCTGCAAATATGCATGTGAATAATTTTTAAACATTTATGCGATCGTTGCAAATGCGAGCTGATATTGGTAATGTCTGGATTGTGAATCTGAATTAAACTCTTCATAGTGACTGGAGCTACAGTATGGGGTTCTGGGATTATGAAGTGTACATATGGTTAGGGCTGGAAATAATTTAGTCGACTAACGAGCGATAGTATGTTATTAGATCATGGTCAATCTCAACAGCATTGTTCTTTCTGCTCTAAGTGCAAATGCAGTATACTTGATAATTCCGACATAATAAATAGTTTCTAATATAAAAATATTAATTGCACGAGCATATTGCTTTTGCAATACAGTGTAGTGCTACACTGCATTGGACATGAGGTTTCTATTGAATTCAAACAATAAGTTTTATTAAAAGTTCCGGGATTGAGAATTTCTGACTACATATCTGAATTTTACAAAATGTACGTGTACTAAAATATGAATTTTATCCAACACCTACTTCAAGAATCTGTCATAGTTGTATACGCAATTGTATCGCATTGTGGAAAAATGAAATAAATCACGAAAATTTAAAGTTTTAAAGAAATCACGGCTCGGATGGCGATCTATGTACCTTTCTCAGCTTTTAAGCCCACTAAATCAAGAGGACACCATATACGTCCCACTGAATGACACGAGCCTCCTTTACAATCGAGAGTACGATTTAGAGGGGTTAGGCCATATAGTCCACGACGCCATAGTGCGGTTTAGCGGACTTTACATACCATAGCTTATTCAAACGAGTAAACAAAAAACTTGTGTTGTTGTGTTGTGTTAGAACAAAGCCGTGGCCGGGTAGCAATCCCGATACGTATATTTCTCAGCTCTTAAACCCACTGGATCAAGACGACATCCAGCCGAAATAGGGTGGAAATTCGGGAAGATCAGGACAAGGCTTATCGTGAATGGCGTGAAAAATGCGAACGATAAGGCGAGATTTATGTGTCCCGTGAATCTGCACTTGACGTTACAAGAACATTTAAATAAACATCGATCTAATACGTTTTGTGTAAGAAATACTTGGAATAAAACAACTGTACTAGCGGGACGCTATGATGGCCGTTTTGACGTTTGTCGTCTCATCGTCATCGTTCATAATCATCAGCCGGCTGCTGTCCACAGCTGGACATAGGCCTCTCCCAAAGTACGCCACAGAGCACGGACTGTGGTTTTACGCATCCAGTCGCTGTTAAAACAATGTTCAAGGAACTAATTTGTTTACATTATTGTCAATAGTGACGTGCAGTAAATTTTCTGAATTGCATAATTTTACAATACAATTCAGCATTTTCTTCTCGCTATTGTAATCTGTCAAAACGACCATCTTACCGTAGCGCCACTGTAATAAAGTTATGGAAGGTTCAGTTACCAAACACTAATGTTATTTCACGATAGACATTGTGAGACACAAGGACATTAAGGACAACATGTGCGAATATATCAACGGATGAAAGATAATCATTTCTCGCTGGTGAGTACTCTATTTGGACAGAACTTCGCGGACCGCAGTTTATCTTTGTACCAGAACAAAATAATGATACTTTAATCTATCTATCTATC
This sequence comes from Deilephila elpenor, assembly GCA_949752805.1. NCBI lineage: Eukaryota > Metazoa > Arthropoda > Insecta > Lepidoptera > Sphingidae > Deilephila > Deilephila elpenor. The sequence goes on along the minus strand of OX457103.1, from coordinate 14,406,986 downwards.
TATATCAGCCCATATACATCCCACTGCAGGGCACGGGCCTACTCTACAATCGAGAGAATCGATTAAGAGTGGTTAGGCCATATAGTCCACCACGCTGGCCTAGTGCGGGTTGGCGGACTTACATACCGTAGAAATTCTTTAAAATCGCTACGGTATGCAGGTTTCCTCACGATGTTTTCCTTCACCGTTAAAGTGCGTGGTGATTGACTATCAATACATACATAACTCCGAAAAGTCAGAGGTGTGCCCTGTTGAACCCGCGACCACCGTGAACATGTAGGCAGCCGCGTCTGGTCCGTTACCAACAGTCCACCACGCACTTTTATACTATTTCCATATAAGTGGTATAACCAGACTGCGACCGAAAACAAGGCCAAGTGGTAGTTTGAGTGACTTCAGACACAATGTACAACAAAAGCAAAAATGAGACAATTAAAAAAAAAAATCATTACGTCGTTTTTGGTTGATAAATACATAGTTTTTGCAAAAATCATAATGCACACCCTTTTGTTTTTAAAGACGCAATGGTACGCAGGAGTTTAAATTATTATTTTATTAAAAACAATGTATTCACTTTGAAATAAAACTATTTTATACGGAACCTATTTTATACGTTTCGAACGTCGGGAAGTTAAAAAAAAGTAAAAATTAAACCAAATCGCGATAAAATCCGTATAAAATAGTTTTATTTCAATGTGTAACATTCGCGTAAATTTAAGAAACCATAATGTATTCACTACCAAAACACGATAATACAAAAAAATAACGCCACTTTTTCGAAATGTTTAGTTGTATTCACAGTCTGGATATACCCGGTATAGAAATCTTGAAAAAAACCCTTTGAAAATATACGTTACGAGGAATATGTTTATGAACTACTTTGTATTACAAGAAACCCAGAGAATAAATAAAGGTCAAATAGAAAATATATATTTTACATTTACTTATTTGGTTTCTTATACCCTTTTACGATTCCGAGAAGGTAACTTTTGAACCCATTAAGTGTACAAAAAATATTTAACTTCACACAGAAAACGTCGCTAAAGTAAACATCAAACGGTTTTTCCGGGAACTAGTTAAGTAAATAATTATTTAAATATAACTGCGACTTGTATATAAATATGTAATATTATAATTGAACAAATCTCAGTAATATATTTTAGGAAAATTATATAATTCTACTAAACCTTTCGTCTTATAGGTCTAGTAGCAATTTTACGGGTCAGCTGTGACGTTCTATGATTACCATGGACTGTAAATTCTCTTATTTTGAAGTTCTTGGTAAGAACACATCATACCAAGCGTCATACAGTTTAAGATTTAAGATCAACGATCTGTGGGTAACACTAGAAGGAACTTTGATTACACCATGAGTGTTAAAAGCGAGAGCTTATTTATGTATCCTTCTATTACGATATACTTACATGTCCACAAATAGCATACCGGATCTAAAGCAACTATTCTAGGGTAACTTAGGATTTTCTTCTCCATTGGAGCTATTATTAACTAACAAACCATATTGTAACATTGAAAATTGAGTGGTGTGATTCCGCAACTAGAGTTAAACAGTGCGAGCCTCTTTCAGCTGAGCTATCTAATAACAACTATATGGAAATCCATAAACCTAATCCACAGGCAACAGTGGTGTGTGTGTCGCCATTTGGATTCAGCTTTTGTTTATCTCCTTTCGATCTGACAGTTAATCGAGTCAAATAGCATGAAACAACCACCTCTCGCCATATCTATTTGGATGGCACTTCGGCATTGAGTTGCTCTCCCTCAACCACAATCACAAGGTACAGTGTTTAATTCTCCAAAATGAGGCCGTATTTGTCACTCACGAATCGGTCTAATTAGTCACCAGCGGAGGTGCACAACCGCTACTTAATCATCGCACGTAGTTGTCAATTGCTGATGATGGCAGTTACAATTAGGACACTACAGTCACTTCATACTTCTAGCAAACATATAATGGTACTTCCAGCAAACCGATTTATGAGAGATATGGTCCGCTATATACAAATATTCTTAGAACTCGAGATTCACTCACTCAGGCGTACACCGTGCGTTTGTACGTGGCTCGTTGAATTTCTGACGAACTCCAATAAACGGGAGCTACGCAAGAAAAATAAATAACTCCCATCCAACTGACCGCCATTGAATATTGTACAACAATACGTGCCTCATCCCTAACATTACACTTTAATCCCGGGAGCACAGTTTCCCCGCACGGTAACCGATGAAATATTCCATTCGTATTTTTTCGGGTGCGGCTAAGGTTTTGGCAACACGGATTGCGTATCCGGTTGTGGATATGTTCAGGATTTTTGCGCCTCAGGATGATATACCTGGTTGTTTCAGCAGGGTTATGTTCAAAAATAAGTTTTGGATTTATTTTGCTAAAGTCAGGTAAAATCGTAAGGCACGACTGTCAGTAACAATCACACTTTCACGCGTGAGATTATTATGTCTTCTACACAAAACTGATCACGACATATTGTGTTGATGGCTATGGCGGCTTCTACACTGTGTACAAGGAAGCTTCACTGGATACCAATGACCCCCCAAATCTGTTCAGCCACAGAAAAACTACTATATCTGCAACTGGAATCTATTATAATTCACACCTACATTAGCTACAAATTAAGCAACACAATCTCTAATCAACAAATCTCTTTACTCACACAAACCATTTCTGGCAAAAACATGGCGGTGTTAACTAAACAGAAGTGCATGCTTAATTAATAGTCGAGCTGCTCAACGCAATCTCACAACAGGCGGCGACCAGATAATTAACTCCACGCCCTAATTGTGAGCTTGGACCGGACCAAGCACTAATTACTGACAACACCAGCTATACTTTGACGTGTAAAATCGTTCAATTCTACGTTTATTGCAGTTCCATGAAAGGATCATTTGCCTGTCTTTGACTATGCTGCATTTGGTGGTTAGTGCAATGTTGTTCAGATCAAGTATCAATTGGAGATGATTAGGCAACCATCTGTTCTGTTATAGGGTTGCGCAATTGCTTCTTTGCTCTTTTCTGAACAAATCTATTTTTAAGGAATTAAAAAAGTGGGTATGCAAACTATTTCACAATTTGATGATGCGGCAGAAATATAACTAATACCCACCGAACATTCAAACATCGAAACTCGCCGAATCACTTGAACCTTGTTAGCACCAACAGCGAAATTAAAAAGACAATATTAGAGCTGTCCGAAACAAGCCAGATATTTCTCTAGATTAAGTACTAGTTTTAAATACCTATCCACCATCTTAAGGTTGTCCCTTGTATACCTTCCTTTTATCTTGCACCCCTTTATTTACTAATGCTCCACCAGTATTGATTACTATAAAGTTAATTAAGCAAACTCGCGACGCGACGTGGGCGTCCCGCGGCTCGAAGTAATAAGTAATATTATGTTCAACTTGTTACTGCTACCGCTGCGGGATGGAATATATAATCGTTTCGGAGCTGAACCGTGAAAACGGATTAGGAATCTTTGCCGAAAAGTGTTGAGTACTAAAACTAATATTACCCTTTGGAAATTACGCATTAGAGTTAATAGCAGAGATGTCACGAGGAAAGGAGAAATGCGCAATGGTGGAAAACGTATGCAAGTATGTCGCAATTTGGGTATAGCCTGTGTATATTCGGTTCCGAACAGGAATGACTTAATGTGTCTAGAGATGGTTATGTCTCACCGGTGGATCTTCTGTTTTGAATGTTCTGTACCTTTATTAGTATTGTAGTTACATGGACGTGTGAGAATTAAAAGATATTTGCACCTTTCTCTGGTTAACACAATGGATTCCTTAAAACCTAATTCAACAATAACCGATCATGTAATACACACCGTGTGCTGCTATCCTTGTTTGTTATTGTATAGTGGTTGCTACTTGCTATTCAACTCGACATTATTCTACCTAAAGAGATACGATAAACAAACCCCAAACATATTGTTGATTCACACTAACTTTCAGCATAAATATTCGTGTACGTTTTATCGCAATAATAGCCGAAAAGGCACACGTTCCCATCGGCAACAATGCCGCACCTCCGATAGCAATATTCACAAGTAGCGGAACTTTTGTTTGCGATCGCATCGCGCAAGTTAAACACGATGGTGATAAATGAAACGTGGAAAACTCGGCGCGTGAAAACTTCTGCTCGAGATCGTTGATTGGACATAATATTATTGTTTTATTTTATCTGTTTGCGACAAATTGTTTGAGAATATTTTTTAACTTAGCTGCCTAAAATTTAGTTGTATCATGAATTATTGAGAGAGTTCGATTTCCAGACAGGATTGTATACGTTTATCTAGGTGATGTGCTAGGCGTAACAAATTGTAATCAGTATTAGTCAGACGACCTGGTAAAGGTCGCGGGATGTCGCTAGATGCAGGCTGCCTCCAATAGCTCACTGTGGAAATCATTGGGAGAGGCCCATGTTCAGCAGAGGACTTCCTTTGGCTGATGGATGGATGGATTAGTCATAAGGACGCATAAAGAATTAAACGATTATTTATCGATCGACTCGTCAATCGGCACAATTTTGCCGGCCTTACTTACCTCCTTGGTAACTATTGCGGGTTTATTATCATCGTGTACAGTAGTCAGTATCGTGACGAAAGTATACAATAATTTCTATCTATCGCTAGTATATCTTAACATCATTAACTATCAAAATATTCCCTTTAGTTCATAATTGTATCAATTCCACGCAAATGTTATATACACACTTGAAATACAAATTTTACTGAAGTTAAAACAGTAATACAGTTAATGGTTTTCTGAAAATCCGAAGTTACTCGACGCTGCGCAGCTGAAGTAAAACTTTTGCGTAAACAAACTAACACGGAACCCCTATGAAACGCTTTAGATGATGATGCAGTTCCGAGTTTGATTCAAATGAATCGGGGTTTGAGTATTGTTGATCCTGGGTATGCTAATTTTAATTTTGAATTGTGTCGATACTATTATATGACAGCCTCCGTGGCGCAGTTGGTTAGACGCCGGCCTGTGAAACGAGAGGCCGCGGGTTCGATCCTCGCACCGAAACAAATATTTGTGTGATCCACAGGTATTTGTTTCGGGTCTGGGTGTTTGTGGGACCGAAAAGTCTCTCGTAGTTTCTGATACCCACGACACAAGACTCGATCTTAGTGTGGGGTCAGGACTATGTATGTGACTGTTGGGTGTATTTATTATTATGCATTCCATTGTGAGTTATTGCACAAACTAACTTTGCTTATAACTTAAACTTTGAAAACGTCAATCCCGTACATTAGCAATGTCAAATACGTCACAAATGTATGGCGATGACATTTTCAAAGTCAAAGTTATGGGTAAAGTTAATTTGTGCAACTGAGCCTAACGCCCGAATACTCAAACGCCATTTAAATATTAAGTTGCACTTAACTACTCACGTCCCACTTAACCACTACATTTAAGCGGGACTTTAGTAGTTAAGTGGAACATAATATTTAAGTGGCGTTTGAGTATTCGGGCGTTACTCTACTTTTCATCCAGAAAACTGCCATTTTTGAGGGATAGTTAGTAATTTTTCCCCAAAAAAATTATTTCGAGTTAGGAGTATGTACTGTAGTAGTTCTGAGTGAGTTTATTATTATTAATACGTCTATGTAACGCTTTAGTAATTCCTTTAGATAATTCGATAATATGAAAGTGGTGAATTTAAAATAATATGTAAGGTGAAACTAGTGGTGTCTCTGCCTACTCTATGGGATACAGGCGTGATAATTATGTACATCTATGTATATGGCCCCTGCTCTAATTTTTCACAAATTTAAAAAAGGCTGGTATTTACCTTAAAACCTTTAAACCTTAATTGTGTTATATCTGAATGATCTATAATAAAATAAAATAAATAAATATCACTTTCAATACTGTTTATTCGTGAACATTATAATCTACATATTTTATATCAATCTCTTAATTTACTTTTCATTTAAATTTTACTTTGGAACAATTATTATATACCTAGGTATAATATTTCTGATATTTCATGATTAAGTAATCAACCCAAAGCTATTTGCAAACTTTGTGACTACGCAATATCTAACATGTATCATATATCTAAGTTTAACTTGCGTTATATCCCAAGTAATAACTTACGTGTATCGCAAGGCTTAAGTTAGAATACCTAGGACGTAAGCCACAATCTAGGATTTAGATTAAAATTCCGAGACTACAATCCCTCGTTGTCTACCTGTGTACCTAACTTAGTAACCTTGGATATTAGGTTTCATGCGTATATTGTTACAAAATTGGGCTTGGAGCAATGAAGTAATTAATTGTTTATTATATTAATTACTGATATCAACTTTGGATACAATTAACTTGTAACTTTTTCCTGTTATATAGCAAATTAATTCAATTTAAGTATACTTCTTAAAATGTTTGAGTACAAACCGCAGTTCGTGACATTTTTGTTGTTTCCTTTTCTTTTTTAGATGAAGGAATTAAACGTTTGTTTCTTTTTTTGTGACAAATGTCAAATTAAAGACAAACATTAGACATCAACGCGAATAGCACGAAAACCCAATAGCACAGGACTAAATTTTCGCGTAAATGACGCGCTAATGATTGACAATAATATAACCTTGCTTATCAAAATTGAGACCATGTGGGGGTAAGTCATTTCAATTTATTTAATAGTAATACAGTATGTAAAGAGATTAAAGAAAGTAGAAGAACCGAAAGTCGTTTGTTGGGATCGAGCAAAGTGGAGAACCATACACTCTGCCCACCCAATTGGATGCAAGGGTGGCGGTTATATAATATAAGCTTGTATACTGTCATGAATTGCAATGATTATAATCAACTTTTGCCAAACTTCGCCGAACGTTATTGGCAAAATGTCGTTCCTCAGTTGTCACACAATTTGGCAAAAGTTTGGGACGATCACGCACACAGGCCGAACATGTCGAAGAAAAGTTTGGCGCAATCCCTTCTGCCGAGTTACTGTCATGGCCAGACATATGAAAAAAGTAATGAATCTTGTCGACTTTACGTATGTTACGGAGAATTACAGGTATTAGGTTTTAGTAGAAGGGAGTTTGGACTACCTACGATATAATTGGCTGATTAAGGTGAAAGACAAAGTAACAATGTAAATGTATGGTAACGCAGTACATTACAAATGGAGTATCTACCGATCTGAAATCGTTTACACTTTGAACCTGATACTAAACCTGAACCTAGAAGACCGACACATCTACATGTCATTGTGAACCACAAATATTTGTTATGGATCTTAGTGTTACAAGAACAAAAGTCTTCCACAGATTCTGAAAAGGCAAAATTTGGCAACTAATTTTGATTATCAACTTGTAAAACTTATGAAGTATTTTATAAACAATGTTGGCTTTGATAATGATGCTAACCGATTAGCGAGACAGGAAATTATCGGATGAAGCTTAACAATCCGATTCCGGATGCTGCAGAATACATATCCTGTGGTTTTTGACGTGATACGGGAAATTTACATGTATTATTCGGATGGTAGGCAGATACCGTAACATCAATTTATTGTCAGCAAATATTTACTTTAAGTAAGGGTGAGCTGACGGGTAAACATTATTTACCTATGTAAATATCAACTGAAAATCACAATGCTCTATCTGATAGTAGTGTGTGTAGAGGTATAGCTGTAGATTTTTCATTGGCTTGCGAAAAAGTAACATATGATATCTATGGATAGCAACTATTTGCAAAAATCTCCAATTGGTTTATATCAAATACTAGGCCACAATTCCTATAACTGATTCGACACTTGTCTATGTTGATCTAAGTTTATTTCGGTCCCAAGATATTATTGCGGATAAGCCTATCGCCTACAACTCTCAATTGATTCTCCCGATTGTAGCGTAGGCCCGTGCCCAGCAGTGGGACGTATATGGGCTGATATAATAGCGCCTATCAGTTCCAAATTCCAGTCCAACGCTAAAGCTTTCCACTGCTCAATATGTCCATATTCATTTACCCTCTTTGGCCCTCTCTCTCTCTCATTTCAGCCACAAGCAATCTACTCCTAAACATAAATATGGCTGCGGCAGAAAATTCTGTACGAAATGCGCCATCATTTTCAACATTTAAATAACGCGCCTGAACAAAAATCCACAAACTTTAATAAAACATTTATTCTAACAAAATTAACAAAGTGTTAGCGCATAAACTCAGCCCGGAGCTGTGGGCCCACTGCGCCCTATTTACATACAAGTTAACGTGGAAACACGAAAATTACATATCCCATTACTGAGGCCTCGACGTTTTTGTTCCGGCAAAACTGGCTATGAAGATTTTTCAGCCTTCTGAATAGCAAATTAATTTTTACTTACCTTTTATATTTTAACTGGGTCAATTAGAATGCATCGTTTTTACGTTTTTGTTTCGGCTATATATAATTTTAGTTAGCGCCAGTTTATTTTGTACCGAAAAGGAATGTTCAGGTAATCTCATGATTGGTTTACAGGGAACGACTGGAACTTTTTTAAATCCTGTCACAAAAATGACTGCAATGAACTTGATGATAATGATGATTGATGATATAGATAAAGTATTCGAGTGCGAGCGTTATATTTCACTGGTGTAAATAATGGTCACTCGAAACATGATATGCAAAAGATGAACTCAAAATCCAAGGCATTTGTGTAGTTAAGTATAAAGGACCTTCCACCAATGCATACGTTGGTTTTTCCTCCACAATACGACACACAAAACGTATCTTATAAAAGGGTCAAAATTATCTATGTGAATATTGTATTTACTTACTACCCGCCCGCAATTCTTTCCTCTCCTCTCTATGTCTTATCCCATCCCTTTAAGTTTGAAAAAGTAGCAAATACATTTCAACTCCTTGTTCATCCCATGGGAGCACTACAATTTTTCGATACAAAAAGGACGTGTTACACCCGGGTATCAGCTATATCCATACCAAATTGCATCAAAATTGGTTCAGCCGTTTGAGGGTAAGGTAACAAACATACAAAGTTTCGCCTTCATAATATTAGTAGTATTCCAAGGCGGCATAATTCTCCAGTAAGCAACCTCGTAAAACCTGAATACGTATAACAATAACAATGAATTAATGAAACTATATTATGTAGCTGTTAAACCATGTACAAGGGAAGTTTTAATAGAGGCCAGAGATCGAGGGCGGCCGATTTACACGAATGTTTCCGTGCTTTGGTTTTATAGGGAATACCATTCTCCGTTTGGTTTTGTTGGCTAGCATGGCATCGTCAAGGCAAGTTAGCTAGGAGATACCCAATTCCTCTTTCGTCTTCCCATCCATTTTACTACCCGCTCCCCTTCCAATTTGGTGTTCTAGCAACACCTCCATGATCTAAGCGTTGTGGATGTTCATGGGCGTTAGTGATCATTGACCATGGTCATCTGGACCCGTTTGCTCGTTCGCCGGTTTTGTATAAAAAAAGATAACTTTTAAAGTTCTGAAAATTAACTCCTAGATTTGAAATATATCCATTGGGCCCCCAAACTGCCATAAGATAGTGTTGTGCACTAACCTCTTATTTAACGCAATACTTCTCACTTTATACAGTCACTTTTCCTAACATTTTAAAGATATTATGGTCATGCATCATTAAGTATTATTATAAGAATGACGACATAAAAAGAGTCTTTCGCTAGGTCTTTTAAATGATTAATAGAATATTTTGTTCGTTTTAAAACGCACTATTTTTTTTTTGTTGTTTCTGTATTGTGTATTTTAATTTGTAATTGCGTACAATAAAGATTTAAATAAATAATAAATAAATAAATATATTTGTGAAGAAGAAATGGTCGAAGAAACTCCCTCAACAACTCATATTGTCTTCATTTTGTTGTACAACATTATTCTCTATTTTCTTTTCTTTTCATCAATATCTCAATAAGATCTCAATCATTATTGACCAGCTTCTGTTTCATTTTTGGTTGAGCTGTTCTATTTTGTAGTGTAGCTTGTTTGTCTGATATTGTTTACCTTCTTTACTTCATCCCTGCATCACTCAATGACAGACTGTTAAAATGTGCCAGTATATGTTTACTTTATGAAGAAAATGTTATATAAAAATAACAAGTACCTACGATCAGGTGAGGTGATTCAGTTACCGTAGTCGGGTCAGAAAAAACCTAATGTATTACTAAATTCGTAAGCGTAGAACAAACCACATTTTCATCGCCACAGGTACAATAGAGAGCCAAATAGGTTTCGCTTTGCCTGCGGTTTCTTTATGATATTGAGCGGTGTATTAGCTCCGAATTTTCGGTGTAATTCACCCGATATTTAAACTTGGCTATTGGAAATAACTCGGTGTTGGAATTTCAAACCAGCAATTTAAATAAGAGGGAATATTTTAGAACTTTGTTGAGTTTGTTATTGTATTTTTAGTGCCGCTAAATATTTTTAGTGAGTTTATACTCTGGGCTCCTATCGTCTTGGCACGGATATGAGTCTTGCGATATGTGAGAGCCTTGCTGCAACTTTCAGGAAATATACGCCTACGATCATGCCCATTTCATGTATGCTTGTTTTAATTTTGTCTCATTACTGGACACAAGATCTATGGGTGTGATGCTGGTATATAGACCGCATGCATTATCTTTATAAGATGGTAGTTTTGGATTTTGTTTTTTATTTTCGATGTGACTTAAGTTTTGTAATAAAGCCTTTAGATATACAATATATTATTTATTATCACGGACATCTTAGTGGTTCTCTTATTACATAGCCAACTTCATGACAACATATAGTTTGAAAATTAAATGAAGACTATTCTATTCGACAAAGACCTACAATCGGAACACCATACGCACACAGATGTTAAATTCCACTTAGCACTGAAAATGATGGATGGATTTAATTTGAAATACTCATAATATCAGCGATCAATCATCTAGATTAAGTGATGTAGTAAAAAAACCTTGAAAACCTGGATGGGGACGAGGTCAACAAGTAGCACTTAATATCATGATAGAGCGTTTGAGTGAATACGTTCAGTATTATGGTTCTAGATCTTTAGTATACATCGAACTATAGATTAGACTATCCTATCCCGGTATTATAAAGATACAATAACAGTAAGTAAACCAATTAGAACGTCTAGAGAAAAAATGGTCAAGTAAGTTTGTTAATTATATTCTACTTTATTAGCGGAAGAAAACATCGTGAGCTGTTCGTCTTTCAGGCCCAACACGCAAATATTATGAGCCGGCCTAATCCCTAATTAACGCCTACATACATACCGACTCACGCCTCTCGTGACCGCCATTTGCCAGAACAGACACAGGGTTCCAAGGCGAGAAATCTTGCAAATGAATTGTAGAATTGAATATGTTGTAATAAAGTGCTCACTAAATGCCAGTTTTGTGTCGAGAGGAAAGCTGTTAAGCTTACCTTCCGGTACTTCAAGGAGGACCTAAAGGGGTATGCCGGTGTTCCTGGCTACCAACCCAGCACGCTAGCGGATATTGCGGCCGAGTGAGGTCCCTTACAATTCTTATGTCAGCATACCGACAATCCCTAACAATGGGACGTTTTTAGGTCTATAATGTTCTTGTAGAATTTGTCTCCCAAGTAGACTAGGTGTTGTTTGGATCCACGTTTTACACCCAGTTGTGGCCTACCTAAAAGCGATATGGATGCAACATCTAGATGTAAAAAAGCTTCTCAACCACAAAACTAGAAAATCTGGCGCGATAACTCTTAAATCCCGAAGCGGCAGTATTATGCCATAACGCAGTATGTATTTAGGTTAACACAATTCTTACGTGTGCCGTGCGTCGTACTCGCGTCGAAATGCCTGAATAATGCAGGCACAGCATAATCTGCTTTGCAATGAATGGCGAGACGAGCATGCCATTCGCGTGATGGTAAGCGATACGACCGCTCATGGACAGTAGCAAAACCAAACAACACCATGAATTACAAGGGAATGCTTGGAATTCCACTGCGCTCGCCATCCTGAGACATAAGATGTTAAGTCTCAATATGTCCAGTAGTTACTCTGGCTACAATGTCCTTCAAACCGGAACACAACAGCGCATTAACACTGCTGTTTGGCGGGAGAAATAGACATTGCGGTGGTACCCACCCAGGTGGCCTCTCACATATGAGAGACCTACCACCAGTAAAAACTTTTAAACGTTGAACGCAATTTTATTGAAATTTATTTAGATAAGTAATTCTTGCTGTGTAGTGGAATTATAGAACACTTATTTAATAACGTTCATCGTATTTCATGTACAATTAAAATGTCATTGCATCATACAGAAGTTAATTTTAAAATTCCGTGAATCACGTATTTAATATTAATTCTCCGAATTAATTACTATGTTCATTTAATTATTGTGTACAACAAACCTAGGCATTTTAATTCGGTTGATACGCAATATTGTAGAACTATAGTTTGTTAATTGCATCTATTGTATATTTTTTAAATCTATTCCTAGACTGCAAACTTACATTGCACATTGCACTAGATTATCTCACAACGAATTATTCTCCTCGGATTCGCTTTTAATCCAAGAGCAGGCACAATAGTATTATTTTATGTTTATGTTATTGTTAGCAGATCGCAGTAACCTATAAACATCTAGTTTAAAGCAATTAGCTACCTCGAGAACAATGCGCCTTATGCGCGCAATTAACGTAACTTCTGCATTTTTCTAAAACTCATTTGCTGTATGCAAAAAGCGAGTTCAACAACATGTTTTAATATGTGTTTTATTTTAAAGTTACCACGTTGCAGCTTTGAAACTGGAGTGTATTAAAATAAGCTTAGTTCAAGAGAAATGCATGATCCTTAAAAACACTTTGCAAACTGTTGTGTTTTAATAATGACCGCGTATTAGTAAGCACAGAATCAAAGTCCACTTTTAAGGTATACCACTAGTAATTTATATTTCTTGATGATTTTGAAGTATAAAATACATTTGATGGCAGTTGAAATTTATGTAAAGTATCCAAATGCTCGTCTCGCTATTCATTGCAATAAAAAAAACGTCGAAAGATGAAAATGTTTAATCGACGCAATTATACGCATCTGTTTGCATCCGCGCTTACACCGGCTAAATATCAAAAGGACGAACGTACCCTGGGGCATTATGATAGGTTGTCCTTTATCGTCTGTAGTTATCGCTATCCATAAATATCTAAGACAATGGTTTCTTAGATTTACGCGAATGTTACACATTGAAATAAAACTATTTTATACGGATTTTATCGCGATTTGGTTTAATTTTTACATTTTTTAACTTCCCGACGTTTCGATTACTTTACAGCTTTCGTGTAAAATAGTTTTATTTCAATATCTAAGACAAGTTAGACATTCCCGGTGACTCGCTGAGCTTCAATGCTCAGTGTCATTAAAATGCGCGCCACTGTTGATCCTGGCTTGCATGAGTTGCAGTGGCGGGTGTGAGGGCGGGACAGTCTTCGAAAAAACATGCAGGACGCCTAAAGATCACTGCATTACAAATCTTCTAATTTAATAGATAAAGGCAGATATAGTTTAACTGCCAAATTAAAGGGATTTTAGATTAATTAAACTCAACAGATAAATTCATGTAAGTTATATTTTTAAATTAAACTAAATCTCTTAGCCAAAATGCATTAAGAAATGCAATATTATAACAAGAGCTGTACAAACACATTTGAATACAAAAAGTGTATTCAAGCAAATTCATACTTTTAAGATTATTACTTTAAAAGCATTCATGAAAATTGCCTTCGTGATGCCTTTATGTTTATTAATTAAATTTTAAAACTAAAGGCTTAATGGATTAAACTGTAAGTGTTAATTAAGCGTGGTGATTATTATTACACCTGGAAAAATATTTATTTATTTATTTTATTTATTTTATGCATGGAAAACCAACGGCTTACAAATGTTTTATGAATATCATAGTGTACAACATAGAGCCAATAATAGGTCTTCACGGTTAAATAACAAAATTAAAAATATAAACAAAAAACAATACCAGAAAAGAAACTAAGAGAAAAACAAAGGTCTTAAGTGAATAAAATTAATAAAAATACAAAACTAACTTAAGCATTAACTATTAAATCACTGCACACCAGCATAATATATATAGCTTATTCTAATACCTTACCAAAAAAATTAAGGTTAATTTCCTTCCTAAATTTCGACACACCTGTACAAAAAGGATCTAATGAAAACTCTTTGCATATGCTATTATAGTCTCTAGCAGCTCGAATTATAAATGTATTTTGTCTGTAGTTAGAGGACACGGGAGGGACACATAGAGGGGGATTAAACCTAATTGATTTTGTAGGAACATTAAATTTAAATTTATGTAAAATATCAGGACAATCAATTTCGCTGGACAATATTTTAGTTATGACCGAACAGTCAGCAATGCGACGACGCAAGTATAATGGAAGAATATGAAACTTCCTACATAAGGCCAAATAATTATCCGAATGATAAGTTATTTTTAATTTGAAACAAAGGTATTTCATAAATCTTCTTTGAATGTTTTCAATGCGATCAATGTATTTTATAATATATAGAGGGTTCCAAACCTGCGACGCATACTCAAGGTGGCTCCGGACAAACGTGCAATAAAGTATCTTCATTGTTTTTGCCTTGGTAAAGCTTGTGGAGCATCTCATTATGAAGCCAAGTGCTTTAGATGCTTTAGCAATTATGTTATCAATATGTACATCAAAGAGAAGTTTAGAGTCATGATAAATCCTAGATCTCGTATTACAGTACTCCTTGGCAACACTTGATTGTTAAGTTTGTATACCGTTTGTATATCATCGCGCTTCCGACTAAAAGTAATTACAGAGCATTTTTGAGGGTTAAGATCAAGCATATTAGCTGTGCAATAATTATATAGCCGAGATAAATCAGCTTGGAGCATTTCCATGTCATTTTTGGAAGTAATTTTAGTAAATATTTTCATATCATCTGCGAAGCAAAGAAGTTGCGCTGTATGGAAACAAAGGTCAATGTCGTTTATATAAATTATAAACAAAAGAGGTCCCAACAGGGACCCCTGAGGAACACCGCTAGGAATATTGACCCAAGGTGACGTACAATTATTTAAGACAACAGCTTGAGACCTGTTATCAATATAGGACGCGAACCATCGCAGAAGGTCTCCCCTGAT
This sequence comes from Deilephila elpenor, assembly GCA_949752805.1. NCBI lineage: Eukaryota > Metazoa > Arthropoda > Insecta > Lepidoptera > Sphingidae > Deilephila > Deilephila elpenor. Next base: position 14,391,815 of record OX457103.1, on the reverse strand, counting down.
GCCGCTACTGTAAAGCTTTTTTAACAAAATGCAATGATTTATACGATCAAAAGCTTTACTATAGTCTGTGTAGACTACGTCGACCTGACATCCCGCATCCATTGATTGTGTAACATAATCATTCAAGAGAATTAGGTTTGTAACAGTGGACTTTCCTCTCAAGAAACTATGCTGACTAGGACTAAATGTATTCCTTAAAGCCGAATAAACTTGGTTAAATACAATCCGCTCGAATATTTTGGCGATAATACACAATTTTGAAATAGGCCTATAATTAAGGACATTCGTTTTAGAACCTTTTTTATGGACGGGCGTAATGAAAGCAGTTTTCCAAATTTGCGGAACAGTACAAGACGATAAAGATTTATTAAATAGCGCGAGTATGGGTTTCGTAATAGTCCTAGCACATGGTATCAGAAATTTAGGTGAATATATGAGCATACAGTGAGGAAAATGTGTAAAAAACATTTAGGACGTCAAGTTGTTTCACTTGTTTCTCAATCGCTTTCCAAGTTTAAATAGTATTCATAAACAGGAGGTTTCTCTATAATTCTAAACGAAGTTCGAATATTCTGACATTCGACGTCCGAGCTTATAAGTTTTTCACTTCTAAAAATCAATACTATTCTCTACGAAATTTATCATGCACCCCGAACTTAGCTATGGTTACGACGTACGATAGAGGATTTGACATTTTGTGGAGTACTTAGGCACATTTGTACAGTTTAACCGTAGGACGTCCGAACATTCGAACTTCGTTTCGGATCATAAAATAACCCCCAAGTAGCGCCTTACTTAAGGTAGATTACACTATACAATTTTAAAAAATATCTATCACAAAAATTAAATCATATTATTCTACATGAATCCTTGTAAAATGATGTATACATCGCGTACATTATAACATGCATAAGGATTGCCGAGGGCGCGTATGAATTATTTCAATGTTCCGCACCTCGCCGTGATTGCATGATTTCGTAATGCTCGCAAGAATTATCGACACGAGGCCGCTGAAGATTCGCTGAGTTTTGTATTCATAACCTGATGTTTACTGTATTGCTCGGGTTTTATAACCTGTGAATTGGTATTTTTATCTCTTAGCCCTTCATCGTGCGAACAGATTTAGATAATATTAAAGTCACAGAACAGGTTTTTTTTTATAAAAAGATTACTCACTTACAAGGTGTGTTAATACTACCACTGTGGTGTATTATGTACTCTAATTAATATTTATTAAGCATGTGATTTTTAAATGAGCGTGGATGGATGGAAATATGCTGAAAGGAGACACAACCCCGATTTTGAAAAAAACTGAAACTGCATACTTAGTTTTTTGATAAATCAATATGCCTAAAGAGGAATCGAACCTGACGATTTAAAAGTTTTAGTGGATTAAAGTTTCAACCTGTATATTTATTGGTTTAACGGTTACGAAAATATTGTACGGAGACTTGCGCAACTGAATAATACATCGATCGTATATGAAATATGCCAAACCGCATCAGCCAGCGTAGCGGGGTACCATATCATAAGGGTCGAGCCTTTAAAGGGTTGACCACAGGCAGGTGGTGATCGATGACCCATAATATTACGAGTATCAAACCAAAACATAAACGTATTATATTTTTAAATATAGAGAATAAAATTGGGTTTTCTTAAATAAAATTATAATAATCTTATGCATTTCATTCATAACAATTAACCCATATAATGTTAAACTGCACGAAATAATATTCCTGCAAGAGAGCTAAGGTAAAATAATTATAACAAAAATTTAAATACATATTTGAAGCTACCGAGCCAAAATTTACTTATAAATTAATTCCACGACAATTAGAACGCTCGGTGGAAGTTTTCCTTAGTATTTATGAGTTGTGTAATGTTACGAACCGAGTTGTAATCCGCGAGACAGTACGACGCATAAACAAAATCCTTTTGGAAACGAATTTCTCACGGGGCTAACTAATGTTTTGCCGAAAGGGTTACTCGTTTTGTTATAATAATTTCGGAAAGGTAAATTTCGATATCGTATTCGTAACACAATTTTGGCCTTTTAGAATTGTTGATGCGAGGTATTTTTTTGTAAATGTTTTGAAATTTCGTAGAATATTTGTTCAAAAGAATGAACGGATATTATTTAAGGTTCCAGCGCAATAGCCTACATATATAGAGAATTACACATAGGCAGAAATAGATTAAGTAAAACGGCCAAATTATTTGGATTATTGGTGTGAAAAATTTTCAAAATCATCATATTATTTTTCTTATATTTCTATTTACACTAAAATTTCAAGCTGACAGCATAACTATTATAAGTGTCATTTTGTCGTTTATCTCCATACAAAATTAAACAAATATGGCCATACTTTTTTAAAAATAAGTTTCTAAATATTAGATAAAGAAATATGAAATCCATACTTTCTTTTTTAACCGACTTCAAAAAAAGGAGGAGGTTCTCAATTCGACTGTATGTTGCTTTTTTTTTTTTTATGTTTGTTACCTCATTTCTCTGTACTGGGTAAACCGATTTCGATAATTCTTTCTTTAATTGAAAGCTGGTGCTTGTCATTTGGTCCCATAAAAATATGGTGACGATCTGATGAATATCTTCGGACCTGGAGAGGGGAACTCCTTAAAATAAAGTAGGATTCCAATGGTTCTTCTTTCATTGAATTAAGTATAAAAGCAAAATTACAGTGGTGGAAGAAAGTAGGGGTAGGGGCGAGGGGGGGGGGGTGAGAAAATTAAGAAACATGTAAATAGTCAATATCTTCGGCAGCTTTTAACTAATTTTAGTGATTTCTTTTGCATCAGAAAAAACGTATTAACACTTTGATCTCACCAATAAATCATGAAAATCTGATGAATATCTTCGGTCCTGGAGAGTAGAACTCCTCAAAATTGAGTACGATTCCAATGGTTCTTTTTGCATTGGATTCAGTATAAAAGTAAAGTTACAGTGGTGGATGAAAGTAGGGGTAGGGGCGAGGGGGGCGGTTGATAAAAAGAACAAACATGTAAATAGTCAATATCTTCGGCGACTATACCAATAAATCATGAAGATCTGTTGTAAATTGTAATAGTGACAAAGAATCATATTATTACAGTTTAATAGTATGCCATATACCATTCCGTAATGAAACAGATATCGGCAATTGGGGGCATTGCCGATTGTTATGTGTTGGTGAATAAATTGTACATGACGATGATAACTTTTGTGAAAACATGGAAGAACGAGCCGTCATGTCATGTCGGATGAATTGTTCCTAAGAAGCATTCGAGGATTAAATATCCAACAAAAGAATGTGTTTCAGAAAGTCTTAACGGCAATCAAACTCAATTTGAAAGGACGAGAAAGTCAGCTGTTAGTTTGTCACGGGTGGTGCAGGTAATGGTAAATCATTTCTGCTAAAATTAATCGCGGAGCATATCAAACGTTGTTACGCACCAACAATAGATATACCGAACGAAGCCTAAATTTGTCGAAGTCCAGTCGCTAACCGGGGTTGCTGCTCGTCAAACTTTTGGCAAAACGCTACACAGTATTTTCTTGCTGCCGATTGAGAAAAAAAGCACCATGATGTAAAAAAAAAATACGGTCTATTGTTTCTTATGAGAACCTAAGATTAATTTATTTAAGCTACCAAAAGCTGTGTACGTAAAAATTTGACTATCGAACATTTAAGTCACTAAAAATGAAAAAATAAACCAAAATTTTAACAAAAAAAAATAACCGACTTCAAAAAACTGACAAAAAATCATATTAAAAATAAAATTCTAAAAAAAGAAAAAAAATCTGACTTATGACAAACTAAAAATGCACTAAAAAGTAAAAAAATAATTGCGTGTTTTTCACACAAGATTGTATTTATACACATACCTATATTATGTATCCAGTTAAACTTTATTGTAACTCAACACATACCTATGAGTAACAAATAATTATAAAAACATTTAATTACAGTTCACCTAAGCTAAAATTTGAAATATATGTATGCACTACTTAAAAGACAATCAAATTATTAGAATAATGTACAATTATTATTATTTTTGGAGTCGGTGTCAGCCAAGTTTTATGAGTTAGTAACTACATAAACGTCAGATATTATATTTTATTGAATTAAGGTTAATAAACAATAAATCAAAACTAACCGCGCCTCTACGCGGCCCACATAATAGTATAAGAGGATATTCGTATAAAATAGATTTCATAAAGTTGTTGTCATTTAATATTGTCAGGTATCTTTGGCTGACACCGACTCCAAAAATAATAATAATTGTACATTATTCTAATAATTTGATTGTCTTTTAAGTAGTGCATACATATATTTCAAATTTTAGCTTAGGTGAACTGTAATTAAATGTTTTTATAATTATTTGTTACTCATAGGTATGTGTTGAGTTACAATAAAGTTTAACTGGATACATAATATAGGTATGTGTATAAATACAATCTTGTGTGAAAAACACGCAATTATTTTTTTACTTTTTAGTGCATTTTTAGTTTGTCATAAGTCAGGTTTTTTTTCTTTTTTTAGAATTTTATTTTTAATATGATTTTTTGTCAGTTTTTTGAAGTCGGTTATTTTTTTTTGTTAAAATTTTTTGGCTTTCGTTTTTGGCTGACGCATGCACAAAAATGAAACTATAATATTATTAAGATATTACTGGGATGATAGTGATTCGATGAAAGGTCGGGTTGAGAAGCGTTGGTTAATCTTTTGCGTTCCTGTGAGGGTCTCGTTAATGATAGAGGTAATACGAAGCACAAAGACCAACCCCTATTAGCTGAGATAGCCTTAGAAAATGATGAAATTTGATTGAATTTTGCCACTAGAATACAGTTTATGGATTTGGATGCTCTGAACATTATTTATCAATATTAAACACACTGATATTGGCTTAATAGTGAAACATCGTTATATTTGATCAAATTGTTTGTCATATAAATAGACCTACTGGCCAAGTTTGGACCCCATACTATCCTTATCTTAAAAAAATATAGCGCCCTTACAAATAAAAGCATTATCGGTTCTTCCAGCACCCTCAAAACTACTCGAAGACGCATAGATTTCAATCTCAAACTTACGAGAGAACATCAAAGCAACCCTTAGAAGGAAGCAAAGTGAAATTTACAAGCGGACGGATTCTTAGCCATTTGATGTCGTTACGTTGCCGTCACGGTGTCGTGTCCTCGTTTATGTTAAAATAAAAGTTAGTCCCGGGAGATGCGGCGTCCCGTCCCCGAGTTGCCAGTGTGAAACAGACTTTTTGATATTTTCAAGAACATTTTTGTAATATTATAATGATATTTCATAAAGGTAATAAAGAGCCGTGTTTAGTTTCGCGTATATTTATTTTATATTTTAATAGTGATATATTGTTTTAAGTAAAATTGTTTATGATTAAAATATGTATATTAAGTATTTTCTAATTACTTCTCCCATCTTCTCCTTGTTCCCTAAAACCATGCGCAGATTTTTCGTTTCCCAAACCAGGAAATAAATTTGCAGGCTAAAAAAAAACACGTGATATGTATTGCCCAGTACTATGATTTGCTCGCCATGGTGATAGACTTGCCTCTTATCACATCTTGAAACTGAATTAATGTGGGTAATTTTTGACACTGGCAGCAACTCTACCTACAGCTTCACTCATACACACAAATTCATATTTAGCTTCAAATCTCCCAATCATACAAGACAACAGAAAATCCCGTACATTCCCAGCTTGCCTTTATCCAGAAGAAGCCGGGTCAATGGAGGCGCATGTTTATAAAGCTGTTGTAAAGTTATCCTGCAGGACGGCGGCGCAAATTATCCGTGAGGGACACGACTACGGGAGCTTGTTAACACGGGGAATGGGGATAAAGTGCCTTTGAGCCACCGACTAGGACGCTGGCTTATGTACTTACGTCATGTTTGAAGAGTTAAGCTTAGCTTTCGCTTGGGACATGATGAGTCTTTGGGAAGTATTAAAGTGTAAATATTGAAACGGCGTGTGGACTGTTGGTACACGGTTCTATTTGCCGAGACGGTGGTGGGCTTAAATTGCAGAGCAACGCTTTGATATTTCGATATGATGATGATAATGTGTATGGATTGTTGACTACCACGTATTTTATCGGTGAAAGAACGTATCATAAAGGAACCATAAAGATTATTATAAGAATTTCTGTGGTGTGTAAAATCCGCCGGCCTGCAAAAGCTCAGCGTGATGCACAGCCTAACCTTCTAAATCAAATATCAATTATAGGGAAGTCCTGATCAGCAATGGGCGGTTATGGCCAGATACAGTGTACTACAACCAACATCCTACATGGATGTTTAACCTACATGGATTTTACACCTGAAATATGCCCACTGTAAAAGATAAATCGTTGGTGCGTTAATGTATACCAAGCCGCCAAACTATGAGAACAGAGAATTATATAGAGAAGAGCATTCACATAATAAATCTAGTAAATAATTTGTTCAACGCGATCAAATAATGAACGTCCAAGGTTCTCCTAAAGTACGGTACCCTAAAAAAAAGTATAAAATCCAAATATAATCCGGAGAAGTAAGTCATTTCATTTATATGAATTACTAACAAGACAGCGAGTTCTGTATACCGAATCCTGCGGGAATCAAATTATTCAAGGCCTTGAAATGGCAAATCCCGCGCAGTTTTACGAGCTTTCTCGTCTGGGACGGAATTATCGTGCCTCCCTTTTCCTGGATAAATAGGGATACAGGCATAATAAAGGTTATAATAAAGATGAAACTATAAGCATCTGTGCTGTAAGAAGGAATACAAAAATATTGTCTAAGCGAAATATTTTATTTACATACTCTTTTGGAAAACATAAGTCTTACGGGTTGTATTAAAATAGGGATTTCAAAGTTGCACAAAATGCTAACAAGACAGACTAAAATGATAACTAAAAAAACATCACTTTAAAGCATACTTAAAACTAGATGTTTGGGACATTTAACATGAACCTACTGTTGGGTAGAGAACCATTAGGTCTTGCGTTCTACCAGCACTTACTCCAGTTATGTTAATTTTTTCGCACTTGAATAATAAAAAAAAAGATTGCTTTAAATTTGGGAACGGGTATTAGTTTATGTGACACAATTTGTAATGACGCTTTTCAGATCAAAATATAAATGGATTTTGCCTAATTACGGAATCTATTAAGTTATAATTTTTTTTCCTTAAATTTGTCATTGTATCCTTTTATTTATTATTTTATTATCCTTTTATTCCGTCATGTTACAATGAGAAAAAGAAACAATATCGGAATTTTGTTATCTATGAAAATGTCACGATGTTTCGTTAACATATTAAGTACCTCGACAACCCTTATTCAGGGGCTTAATTTATAAATACACATTCTGACCCCAAAATAAGTTTTTCCACGAAATCCGTCTGAAACTCTATAGATAATAATTTGTGATCGAGTGGTTAGCCAAATAAAATAAGGACATTTATTCTGGACAATTTTTTTGTGGGAATGATTTTCTTCAATTTATTTTTGATACGACTAATTGGGTCTTATTACTAGCTTCGGAATTAGTAAGCTAAGCATTTCTCGAGATATCAGGTTTAATCTTAGGTAATGCTTAGAATAAAGACATTGGATTGACTATCCCACTAGTGCTCGTATTACCAAAGTTTATGGGCGCCTGGATCCGATTCATATCTCTAGGTCGTCTGCTTACATGAAATAAAAAAATATATTTCTGATTTTCATCATCGTCGAGCCCAAACCCGAGCAGATCACGACTTCCAAATCGTTTAGAATTCAAAAACATGACTTCCTGAATAATTATTAAAATAATTCACCTGAATATTTTATGATACCCTGTCACATGTCCAATTATGAAAACTTTTCATTACCATAATAAGACAGGTGAAAGACAAGATTAAATTTCAGCTTTAGATATAAACGTAGACAGTAATATTGCAATCATAAGCCCTCTGTCGTATAAGCAAAGCCGAGTGTGAAATTAATCTCGCCACAGAGTTGTGTGAAACTTTGAGCCACGCAAAACGGTGCAATATAAGTTGTTGGTTTGTGCATGAACTAAAATATGGCGTAAATAATAGCGACTTTGAGCGGTCAGTGGCTCCTGGGCCTGTGCTTTATGAAACAGCTGAAGTACTAGGGCTTTTGAAGTGGTAGACTGTTGTAGCTAGCTTTGCAGGGTTGATAGACTCGATGTGGACGGTACTACGCGCTTAAATCTAAAGATTATTAATATTAGAAATGTTGTGTCGATTAGAGAGAGACAATTATATTTTGACTATTGGTAGTTACTTTATCCGGATGTCATTACCCTTACTATTAACGGATGTAATTTTGTTGTACAGGGATAAAAAAAAGATGCCTACAACAGGAGTTCGGCTCAATTCTAGCTGAGTTCAAAATAAATTGAGTTTTCAAAGTTAAACATGTATTCCTGGCTTGAAACTAAGCGATGAGGAAAATCATAGTGGAAAACTAGTAAAGCTGGAGTTTCTCCACAAGAATTAGTAAAGCTGGTTTTTGAAGGCGGTTAAGAAGTCTAAGGAAATATTAGTGACTGACTGACAGTCACTCATATCAAAATAAACATGTATGAATGCGTCTTGTATGATGGTTATATGAGAAGCTAAAGTCGACTTTTGGTCATCCAACAACACCTGAATCCTAAAGGAATTTCATATATACATACATAAACTCACGCCTTTTTCCCAGAAGAGGTAGGCACAGGCGCCACCAGGACACCCACATTTCGCCTTGTATGTTCCATCCCACGATGTGATAAGGGGCAAGCCTATCACCATATCCAAATTCCTGACTCCAGGCTGATAATGAATAGAAACATATCAATTTGCCCGACCCGGCATTCGAGCCTGAGACCTCAGCTTTGTAATAGCACCGTAGTACAACTACGCCAATTTTCAAATATCATAAACATTTATCTCAATTCTGTAATGCCTTTCATGTCACACCGATCTTCGTAGTCTATTACACAAATAAACTACAAAAGGCAGCTGTCACCGAACAACAAAAGAATATCTAAATAAACTGATGTAGTCGTGAATAGTTGAGGTGACGGACACGGATCACGTCTGCCTCACAAGTTCATTTCGTGTTTACAACTTGCGCCTTATTGGACCTTATGTTGGACGAATTTTGTGTCTTCGTAATCTTATAGCCTTAGGTTAGAAGTTTGGGATGGTGACGGGAACTAGGATGTTAATATCTGCAAGGAGAATGATTCATGACGCTGATAATAATATCTATTTCACTTGTAAAAGTTGATTAATTAATTTATTGACTTGACTAGCCAACTAATTGTAATATACGCGTAATATATTGAATACGCCGCCGCCAAGAGCCAAACATGTAGGCCATAATATGCCTTATATTAATAATAATAACTAGTGTTAAATTAACTTAAGTTTCTAAGTATTTATAATAGTTTCTACATATCTTTTGGAGCATTTATAATTAAAGAAGTCACATATACTGCGTTGTACATGACCTTTCACGATACTCAGATCTCTGGAGATTCAGCATACATGCAACATCGTCTAGAGCACACACATATTTATAGATATGTACTTATTATTATGTAACATTGTAAGACATGCTCATTACATGTAAGACAGGAAGAGCGATCATAGGTAATTGCCATTTTGTATCCCGTCTCGCGGAAAACATAACGTGTGTTACAGAATAAGCGGAATAATAATGTTTGACACATTTTGTTCTATTAATATGTAACAGCTTCTGCTACGCATGTTGAATGAAATCAACCATGTATCTAATCTTAATCTGGGGGTTCAATCTTCGCATGAATTATTTATCATTTAAATACTTCACAGGAAGTGGAATGCCAAGCGATGCTTTGTAATTCATGTTGTTTGGTTTTGCTGCTGTCCATGAGCGGTCATATCGCTTGCAATCCAGATATTCACCAACGTAAGATAGCAAAATCTTGCCAGTTGTCACAATTATGCTGGCCTTGCCGCATCCTATTTTTTTTTAATTACTTTGAATGGCGAGTATGCCATTCGCTTGATGGTAAGTGATACGACCGCTCATGGACAGTAGCAAAAGCAAATAACACCATGAAATACAAGGCAAAACTTGGCATTCCACTGCGCTCGCCATCCTGAGGCATAAGATGTTGTGTCTCATTATGTCCAGTAGCTACTCCGGCTACAGTGTCCTTCAAACCGGAACATAACAGTGATACATAACCTGATAATTGATATACATAGGGTGGACCCGGACACACTTATATGGGTCACTTTGATGGGTTCTTATCTACTATGTATATTGTACGGTGGTCGCTACCCTTACAAATTACAATTTCCTTCTACCATCATAAAACAAATTATACCTCTTGCAAAAATAAATTATTTTAACCATAATCTCTAGTAATTTCGTAGGACATTAAATGCTTGTATTTGAAAAGGTTTCATTTAAGAAATGACGGGTAAAAATCGCTTTCATTTAATTTCGTGTAAGATAATAGCGTAGGCTATTTATTCTGTTAAAGAATTTGTCGTGGCTCAGGTACCATTCTTTAGGGAAAGTTAAATTTCACTTGGGGGACATTGTTGTTAATTCTTATTATAAATAATAGTAAACTATTGATAGGTTGTAAAATACTATTAAAATTGTCTTTTAAAAGGCTCTTGAAAATAAGTAGGTATTAGTTAAAAAATATTGTTATAAATATGTATTTTTTTTATTGCGTGTGTTTTTGACTGAACGGCGCCTGAAGGACTGAATCGATTTCAATTAATTTTTTGGTATTCCAAGTGGATTCGAGAATTGTTTAGATTCACAATTGAGTCCACTACTAAAAGTATTTGCACCCGGGCGAAGCCGAGTCGCTAGTTTTCGTATAAATCTACCTACTGATATAAAATAACATAGTTTCAAGTTTAAAACCTAGCGAGGATATTTCGTTCCTAAAGTCTCACAACCACACAATAGAAATCGAGGTGACATAACAGTTTTACTGTTGCGTTGCGTTCAGGTTCGGTCAGTAAGATTATTGAGAGATCAATAACAACACCACGCCTTTCGCCCGCTTCCATATTCGATTCTCAAAGGCGGATAATACACCTTAGAATATCTAAGTGTTGGGGCGAACATGGGAGGCGGTGACCACTAATCTTGAAGCGATCCGATTGCTGTTATTAATTATCGATTTTACTGTGCTGACACCCTTATTGCAGTCTTGTAAGCCAGGATAAACAATGGCACATTCAATGACACCGGCAGTTAAGCTTAACGAGTCTATGGAAACAACTTGTCTTAAATGTACATACATACATAAACTCACGCCTTTATCCCCGAAGGGGTAGGCGGAGACGTTACCAGGACACCCACATTTCGCCTTGTATGTTCCGTCCCACGATGTGATAGAGGGAGCCTATCGCCATATCGGGCACAAATTACTGACTCCGAGCTGATAATGAATAGAAAAATCCAATATCACTTTGCCCGACCCGGGACTCGAACCCGGGACCTCAGCTTTGTGACCGCACCGTATTACAATAACGCCACCGAAGCAGTCTTAAATCTGCTACGAAATTAATCGCATAACCTTTCGGTTATTAAAACAAAACGCAAAATTGTTGTTTATTTTCCTCCTAAATCCTAACAATTCGTCCTCACTTCTATCAAAGCTATTCTTTAATATAAAAGTACCTTCGCATCCAACATTAACATAGCACGCGTCAAAGCAATTTTAACATTCAACGACCCTCGTTACCTTATAAAGCGGCCATTTGCTCATATCTCTCGGGCCGCGAAACACGATACGTAGGGACCTGGAGCGCGACGTATACTTATGCAAATCCGAAAAAACATTGGAATACAGGTGATGTTTTTTCACTTGGACCCTTTTAAAATTTATAGCACTCCGTGTAAGAGGTCGGCAGCGCTGAATTTTTTATTAAGATACGCAGGGCTTTCTGGGTGGGAAAAACCGCCGATATAAGATAAACAGTGATAGGTTCTGTAGTTTGTCATAGCGTTACAAATAATAAGCTTGTCGAACTATGGGTGGAAAGACCCTTTCATCTGCCTAACCCTTCGGGGATTAACTTGCTTTATTTCGAAATTGTTTTCTTAGGATTTGCTGACCAATTCTTACGATTTTTGTTTTATTATATATAAGTGTCTTATGCTGTTGGTATAAAAAAAAACGAAGAAATCCTTTATTCTCATAATCTCCAGACCTAAAACCGATATCTGATTTTGCTTATCTATGTATGTTCTTTTAATTCATTAATTTTACACATTTGGTAAGGATGACTTATCTTTAAACTTGGGATTTTTGTATCCAAAATAAGAAAACTCTAATATTATTTTCGTTACCGTCCTACGGAACCCTAAAACTAGTGTTTGTGCGAGGGAAACTGAATGAAGCGTGTATTATTGAGATGTTACCTTTGTTCTTTCAGGGGATTTTACTCATGTTAAGTGGGTTTTTATGGAAGAATTGCGACAAATAGTAAACCGTCTCTTGAATATACATTTTGTTTGTGTTTTATACGTTATAAACCTATGTATTAGAATGGACGGTGATTGGTAAACGGATTGAAAAGGCCTATAGATGGATCAACATTTTGGATATAGTACCTACTGACTGATGACGTAAATTTATATGTTTTTAAGATTTTGACGGGTACCTACACTGTATATTGTATATATTGTATGTATTCAAATAGAGTAATTTTTAAAGCATCTTTGTAGCAGTTGCTTCTGAGTCGAGAAGAACAGTAGTCACTATTCACATTGCAATCTTTGATAACGTGAATACAATAATATAAGCCCATGCTCGAATATTTTGGGACTAAGCTTAAGGATATAAGCTATTTCAATTGTCATTTATCAACTCACGAAGGCTCATCATAAATGCTCATATTTCAATCTTTTACGAATATACTCTAGAATCTAGAATATTCACGCAATTTTATTATATTTACCTTCAAAATTGGTTTTATTTAATATAAAAAAGCAACAGACTCCATGCTTCTCTTTATTCAAATTCAATCAGTGTCCCATATCTAAAAAACCTATACATTACCAAGTTAAACGCAATACATTGATGCATGCACCAACTCGAAGCGTACATAAATTCGAACAAAGCAAGCAACATACGTTATACACTCTAAAGCCCTCAAGGTAACCGGTCGGCGTGTCTAATGCCACTAAGAGTCACTCGATATGCAGAGCGCTGGAAATGATTCGCTCTCGGTTTCCGCCAGGGGGCGCCTTAAGCCTCTTGAGGTCCGATGAGAAGTTAAAAGCGAGCATGGGATATTTTCTTTTGGCTTTACATTTTTCAACAAATTTCTTTATTCAAAAGGACTTTTCTGTTTGAATGTACGTGATTACTTTCTTTTTGAAAGACGTTTGCTATTTGATTTTTTTTCTTTTATGAAACATAAAAAAGGATATCAGTCTGAACGGATTCTACGTATTGAAAATGTAGTTTTAAATTACAAGAATAAAGTATGAATAAATTACTTTCTTAATGGTTTCTTAGATTTACGTGAATGTTACACATTGAAATAAAACTATTTTTTAGGGATTTAATTTAATTTAATTTTCAAATGTAAATTAAGGATAGTTAAAGTGTAACAGTCACTGAATGACTAGTACCTCAGTCCGCCTCGTACCGCGAAAGCTGTAAAGTACCTAATCGAAACGTCGGGAAGTTAAAAATGTAAAAATTAAACTAAATCGCGATAAAATCCGTAAAAAATAGTTTATTTCAATATATTACTTTCGCTATATGAAAATATTGAATGTGCAAAAAAGATATCGTATCATCTGTGTTCGATCACAGACATTTATTTTTTCCAAGACTTTATGTTCCAAAATAATATTTGCGCAATATTTTATATTTTAAACGTATAATTTATATTCAGTAAGAGCAGAGATCAACAGGTGGGAATATGTAACCATAACAAACAAATCAGATGAAAAATCTTATTCGTAAAAATATTTCAAGTTGTTTAATTATATTAAGCATTAAGGCTATTAGTAAATATAGTAAACACATGAGATTATTCTCATACGTCTGAAGAAAATCTACGCGAATTACTGTAATCTCATCAATTGTTAATGGGAAGGAAAATATCTTGGGAAAATCGCCTTATCCTCGGAGGAATAACGTGCTTTATTTAGAAGATTTATTTGCGTGTCGCAAGCTAGCTGTTTATTTGTCATTGTTGTAGGATTAGTAACGTTTTTTTTATACGTATAATAGCACTGACCATAGAAAAAGAAAAGAAATATTAATAGGTTCTGTGCAGGAAATAGAATAAGCTATAAAATTGCATAAAATAATCAGATATTAGATATTTTACACGAGGCATTATATTTTTTTGTTAATGAATGGAAATATTATTTATTTAATTTTTATCGACTAACATATAATTTTCTGAATAACGCAATGTAACGCGATCTTTTGTAAAGTTGAATCATGTGAAATTATTTAAAATATTAAATTCCTAAAATCTTTTTGCTTTATAATTTAGGGACCAGTGATGCATAGATCTAAGCGGTTTTTTTTTTCAAGAACAATGCAAACAATATACCTAGTGCATATTATTATCTGGTTCATTATATAATCGGTTTTATTTAGGAATTTGAGGATATTAAAATATAAAAGCCATACGCCCTAAAGTGAGACTCAATGATAACAGAGAATCAAAATTGTACTGCATAATTTCACGTAGATAATTTCATGGACAAACCCAGTCCGAATAAACCCGAGAATTACAAGTCACGATTGTTATTTTAATCAGTAGTTATTGGACACCCGTTTCAACATAATCTCGGTCTAAAGCCGCATCATCCTAAAATAATTATCAGATGGCCCAACGGTTTAATCCTCACTTAGTATGCGGCTTGGTCACCCTATTGTCGTGTGATCATGATATTAGTAGATTTCAAATGATTAGGCCGGGTCGCTGTGATGGTTCTAATTTTATGTACCTAATTAATTTCTTTTGTGTAATGTTATATTACATTGTTGTTTAATTGAGTTTATTTATTCGTCGCTTACGATTTGATTTAGGGTCTAAATACTTGAGAATAATTTATAAAATAATTTACAGAAATTGATTTGTTTTTGTTGGTTAAAATTAATTATGTTTGTATTTTGAAAATTTTATTTCGTAATATACGATACGAAAATAAGGATGTGTACTTAAGACCTTGATGGACGCCAGAAGTAAGATTCGAAAATTCCAAAGATTGACAAAACAACGTCATAAATTAGCTGAGTACTGCACATAGAATTCAAATTAACTCTACTCAAATACTCTATAAGCAATGCCATAGTATGAGCTATGATCTATTAAGTCTTTATAATGACATAATCCTGGGAAAATAAATATAACAGTTTTTACTCATTAAATATTAATTTCCCAAAATGTACCCCTTTTCCCTGTTATTGATATTTAAACAGTCCCATGAGAGCGATACCATAAAACGGTCCGTAGAAAATCAAACATCGTTTAAAAGGTTCCCGAAGGACTCTTCGCTTATCCCGAAAGTGCAAACAAACCAAAACCAGGGATCGAGGGACACAGGAAGGAATTCCCATATTCTTTTATATTTTATGTTGTATTTGAACTGTGAAGTTTGGTGTTTCGTGTAAGCCCGGGCCATACCTGTGACTTTTCGGAGTCATTTGCTTATTGATAGCCTAGTAACAAGAAGTTTAACGATGAAAGAAAAAATCGTGAGAAACCCTGAATACTATGGAAATCTGGGCTAGACCAGCGTGATAGGGGGCAAGCCTATCGCCATATAGGGCCCAAATTCCTGACTCCGGGTTGATAATGAATAGAAAAATCCAATATCACTTAGCCCGACCCGGGACTCGAACCCGAGACCTCAGCTTTGTAACCGTACCGTAATACAACTACGCCACCGAGGCAGTGATGGACTATGGCACTTTCAAACGAATTTTCAGTTATAGAAGAATCCCATGTTCAACAATTGACGATTATAGGCTGGCGTTGTAATATAGTATAGCCCAGCCCAGATGCTCTACATGGGAAAAAACAGCCAATTCCCAACAGCAATATCGTGGGATACATACGACCTGGCGATATTAAAAAAAGAGCGTATTCCCAGCTCAAAGGCCAGTACTCATCTCTCTGCCTCTGAGTCTCTGCCCTATGTGATGCAGATATTCATGGGCGGTGGTGGTCGCCTTACATCAGGTGAAGTGTATGCTCGTTTGCCCCTCTGTTATAAAAAAAACATGGTATAGGTAATCGACAACTCACACAACATTAAGTAAGCTACTATTACAAGGCCATCAACGCTGTGTACCATGGTCGCCAGCACCTACGAATACACCAGCAGAAGAAATTTTATTTAATAAACAAGTCACCAACAACTTCCAAACAGAAATCCCTGCACCAAAGTTATAGTTCAAAAAACCTCTTCAATTCCAACTATTAAGAACACGTACAAAGTTCTCCAAAACTCCGGCTTCATATCCACCATTAACTGCATTTCTAAACTACGTCCTTAAACCGTATGCTCCGAGAGTGCTCGCGTTGTTTTATTCATAAAAACTTCCAAACACGTGCACTGGCACTCCGGGAAGTTAACGCCAATCAAAGCTATTTCAGATTTAACACTGACTTGAAACTAGCGATTTCAAGAGGCGTATGTTTGGATGGATACTATTTTTAAAATAAGTGAGGGGATTACATAATATATAAATTTATTTATTTTATTACTATTAATTTGTACTTACGGCGCCTTTTGATGGTAGCACAATAATTTTAAATATGATGTGTGTTTGAAAAAAATATACTTAATCAGGTTTAATCAGAAAAGCGTTGGAAATATCGAGGGATAATACAAAAATATTTGGACTGATATGTTCCGGTTTAAAAGACAATGTAGCTAATTTAACTACTAGACATATTGAGACTTAGCACCTTATGTCTCAGGACGTCGAGCGCAGTGGAATGCCAAGCAATGCTTTTATATTCATGGTGTTGTTTGGTTTTGCTACTGTCCATGAGCGGTCGTATAGTTACCATCAGACGAATGGAATGCTCGTCTCGCCATTCATCGCAATGATACAAATATACATAAAAAAGTGTTCGCCTATATCTCAATTTACTCTGCATCTTTTCCCACCAGTTCAAGATAACTATCTACATCCATTCTATGATGAATCAACTAACTCTACATCTCTTTCCAGCCCGGAGTGTGTCCCACACGATCACATCGCTGGACGTGCCACGCTGGGCCGACCCGAGGCGGGAGGCAGATCTGCGTTGCCAATACGCGAGGCAGCCGCTGGACCCGCCGCTCCACTCCGTCAAATGGTACCAGACAACGCACGAGATCTTCAGATATACTCCGCAAGAGGTAAGGCCAAGGTCTTGGTCTTTTATGTATGCTGTGTTATAGGAGTCAATCTTGGGAATCAAGACTTAGAAGTGCTTATAACTACTAAGTACAGTGTACCACTAAAAACCTTGAAAAAGTAAAAGACGACACATTTTTTTTTATTTATTACACGTTATGACAGTATGAAAAATGCAATGATTAATTTAATAAATATTCATTTGTATAAAGTATAAAGTAAGTAACTTTAAATAACGCAATGTAAACCTAATAAAAAATATGTGACACACGATAATAAAGTTTTGGACGCTTTACATAGCTGGCTTAAGAAATATCGTTATACAAAAATGATAAGTACAAAGCACAATGAATTGTGTTTTTCGTTTTTGTTTATTGTTACTGCGGCTTCGGAGCACTTTCCATACCGCTGTGTATTATGAATTGTTATTTTCACGGGAAAATAAATGAAAATTTCATTTTTTAGACAACAAAATATGGCAAACAACCTGTTGCTGTGACAGCGGTAGTATTTGTTGTGTACGAATTTAAAACATTATTTCTTTTATACTTGGTAATTAAATATCAAGTTATTTTACCATTTGCTTTCATCCCACACTAATTGAGGATCGGGAACAGATTTTAAGGTAAAAAATATGTTTTATTGTATTGCAAATAGATCAGCCTCATTTTGTTAATGTTGGAATTTTCTACAATTTTATTTGAAAGTCAAATAATATGTTCTAGATTTTCAGTTTGAAAAACGTATATATGTTTCCTGGTACTGAAATACGCGTGATGGCGACAAGCGCTGTCTCTATCTTATTTACATACATACATAGACTCACGCCTATGTCCCATTTGGGCAAGCAAAGACTATAGAGCGCCAAGCGCGTCCATACATACCTCTTTCGTTTCATCAACTGTAATCAATCTCATACACGCTCGTCGGTTTAGAGGACTTCGTATTTTGCCTATCTTTAACAGGTCT
Source organism: Deilephila elpenor (assembly GCA_949752805.1). Classification (NCBI taxonomy): domain Eukaryota; kingdom Metazoa; phylum Arthropoda; class Insecta; order Lepidoptera; family Sphingidae; genus Deilephila; species Deilephila elpenor. Next base: position 14,373,432 of record OX457103.1, on the reverse strand, counting down.
TGTATTTGGTTTCTATAGGACTTATGTTTATGTAAGGATATAAATAATATCGAATAACGATGGATCTAGTAGTATTTCTGCCAATACTTCATCAGGAAATCAAAAACATGTGAACGCTAAAATATATAAAATTATTGTTTTTTGTTTTACCTCAGTACCAAGATAGAGGCTTTTACTTAAATTTCCAGAGCTCTGACCCACTAGCGCCACCTGCATAATTATCATATTATATCATATTATAATTTACACTGGCGTGCCTGCGGCCGTACCTATTCGATGTTAGACATCACATCCAATTAGTATTAGCTATGTTGGAGCTGAATATAGCGCAGTCTATGATGGTGATAAGTATATTACTGTGTTCAGTATTCAGTTCTATGTTATATTTAGGTTTCTATCTATCTATCTATCTATCTATATCACCCCTTATACGTCCCACTGCAGGGCACGGGCCTACTCTACAATCGAGAGAATCGATTGAGAGTGGTTAGGCCATATAGTCCACCACGCTGGCCAAGTGCGGGTTGGCGGACTTACATACCGTAGAAATTCTTTAAAATCGCTACGGTATGCAGGTTTCCTCACGATGTTTTCCTTCACCGTTAAAGTGCGTGGTGATTGACTATCAATACACACATAACTCCGAAAAGTCAGAGGTGTGCCCTGGGATTTGAACCCGCGACCACCGTGAACATGTAGGCAGCCGCGTCTGGTCCGTTACCAACAGGCCACCACGCACTCTTAGGTTTATTAACATATAATTTTACCTCAATTTGGGCGCTGTTTCATAAAATAAAATTACGTGGAACGCATCGGTCTGAACAAAGTATATCTTTTAATTTTTTATTATATACTTAGGTCTTCAAAGTTCCTACATCATGGCATCATGGGTATTAATAAACTTTGACAATCATCTACTGAAACATGACCCGCGTATATCATATACGCGATAAAAAGTACAAAAAAATACGACCGACGCAAGATATAAATAAATGAACGAGCAAAAAGTTTGATAAGACAAAGTTTGCATTACATCCGGGCAGGCCGGGAGTCGTTAATTCAGCTGTAATCAAAGTTTTGTACTGCATGCAGTTTTAACGCGTAATTTGATTATTAAACTGAATTTTAAGGGAGTTTTTGTATGGTTTTCGTGTTATTGAAATAAATATTCTTTGTTTTTATTTTGGTGGAAGTTTTTTTATTGCATTGAATGGCGAGACGAGCATGCGATTCTTCTGATGGTAAGCGATACAACCACTCATAGGTAGTAACATCAGGAATTAAAAGCAATGCATGGCATTCCACTGCGCTCGCCACCCTGAGACATAAAATGTTAAGTCTCATTATGTCCAGTTACTCTGGCTATAATGTCCTTAAACCGGAACACAACAGTGCATTTACAACTGCCTCTTATTATGGATGACGATTTTGTGTGAATGTTTTCTTACAATAAATAATATTAAACATATCCGTGTAAATACCTATAAGATATTATGGACAAGCTACCAACGAACCAATCAACCCACAAATCGAACAATAACCTCGTGAATTAAAATCAAATTCCCAACCAAACTTTATAATTGAGTATCTTTAAAATTAATAAGTTTAAAAAAGCGAAAGTTGAAGTTCCGCGACCCTAACGTGTCCCCGTTACGCTGTCAGAACAAAAACGATTTTTACTTTGGAAAGTTAAAGATTAATTTCGTCCACTAATTAAATAAAAGTTCCGCCGTGGCAGGCATAGAATTAAAAATTCAACCTAACTTTATCTTCGCTTTTAATGCTGGAATGGGCGGCATATTTTTTTCGTGGAGTGACCACACTGTTTCCGACGTTAGTAAAAGCCAGATATTAGATTAAAAAAGACTGACAGAAGGTAAGATAGACAGACATGACAGATTAAGAGCGATTTCTTTTTCTTCGTGACTCACATACATTACCTCACTCCTTGAGGTCGTCCTAGAGCTTAAAGTAGTAAATGGTCGTCCACACCACAACATTCATGGACAAATATTTCGCTGTTGTAGCTGTTCGTTTGTGGAACGCTCTTCCTGTTGTGGTGAGACAGGCTCAAACTCTGTCATTTTTTAAGAAGCTCGTAAAAGAATACTACTTTTCTCTAAAGCAGATTATTTCCTCTTATTAAGTCTATTGGTAATATATTTATATTTTATTTGTATTTATTTATCAATAACAAATAAAAATAAATAAAACAAATAAATGATCGTTTCTTTGAGACTAGTTAACGGTCTGCAGGGGATGAGTAAAGAATTCCTCAAGGACAGCGATATTGATGAGTATCAGTCAGTGATTGTCACATTAAAATAACAACAAAATACACTGCATGAGTATTCACATTTCGACATCTCAGAACACATTTATTTACCCTGGTAGAACTCATGTAAACAGAGAGTTAAAATTAAAAAAAAAAAAACAATTAAATTCATAACGCGGATTTTGCTCCAAATTAACGTAAGTACGGGATTAGAACACATAGTCAAGTCTATGATATTTATAGAACAGTTCAGGCTATAGAACAGTTGCACCATCTACCATTAAACCATATTTCAATCGCTTCCCGCACAGACTACTTCATAGAGCATCTGGCAAGCGTTTTAAGCGCTAAATTATAGATGAGTAACTTAAGCTGTCACTTTGTACACACGGCCGCAAGCCAAGCCGAGCGCACCTAACCGCGCATTAAAATAAATTGCACCTTACCGCACTAATAATAAGCTCCAAATTTTCCAAACGAAGATTAATCCTTAGAATTCCGCGTGTAATGAGGGAAAAATCTCGCGTCACGGCGAACTGTTTTTTCACAAACTCGCACTTAATGAGGTCTCATGAATGGGTACAAAAAAATTCGTGTACAAAAGCATTATTACTATGGCGGAGTAGGCGAGAGCGGAAGACGCTGAAGGCTTCGTTAATTTGCGTTTTATATAGTCATAGAAAAATGTTGAGAAGAAAATTTCCAAAGAGAACACAAATTAGTATGCTCTGCTTCAGATCTTGTTTAATTGCCGGGACTAATCAATATAGAGGCTTGATGGACTTGAAATACTAAATTCTCTTTACTTATAGAGCTCGTAAATGTTAATGTAGAGATTCTGGGAGCGATTACTTTGATTGGTAGAGTGCACTGAAAATCTCGTAATAGTTAATATGTAAACGTAGTTGTCATATTTAATTATAAAGTCGTAGCTCTGATTACATAATTAACGAACTGAGCTGGTCTATATAATACAATAGTATTTCTAATGATTATAGGTAACAATAATTACCTCATAAATACCAATACGACCACAATCCGTCTTCCATGATCTCTAATTTTAAACTGGGTACCGTTCTAAATACCCCATGAATAGCGCGGGTGCTGGCGCCCTTCGTTCAACTCTCCTACAAAACAAAAACACCTACTTTACAACACAAATACAGTATTGTTCACCCAGAAGATTCAACAGTTTTAACAGACAGAATTGAACAACAATCAACAACAAATTGGCAATTAATATTATATGATAGCGGCCGCGGCGGAGTGCTTAAACCGCTCTACAAGATACGTAGAGCACTTCACACTTTTCGAGTGGTAGAGCCACACTGTAGCTAATTTTGAGCACGGCCTGAACGAGGCTACGTGGTGGACTCTCTTACAGAATACTGACGTCAAGTAACAGCTGTACTCTTGAGTTCTGTGAATGAATTTATTGGAAACTCTACCTACAAAAACTATGTTGTGATCTGGATTGTTTGATGTTCATGGAAGAAAGAAAGAAAAGAAAGAAAAAACATTATATTGATGTAACCTAAAAGAGATAAGACATAATTAGATAACATCTAAGGAATCGTAGGCTCATGCTAATATTCAAAGAGAGAGGAGGACAAAAGAAAAAAGGCAAAAGAAAATACTCTTACAAAATAAAGAAAAAATCGATAAGCAAATAAAGATTGTGGAAATATAATACTTACTTGCCACTATCATTCTTCATCCCCCGCATTTAAATTCAGCTACATACTTACCTTATGACTTTTCAATGCTCACATGAAGCAGAAATCACTTGACCCCAATCTTTAATATTTACACTTCAATACACAAAATATATACGGAAAAATCCATTAGGTACATTCCCAAAAGATACAGACAGAAATAGACGAAACAAAGCAGTTATATGGCACACGCGATGGGTAATCCCGCCATGGAATTAAACGACGATATAGTTTCCAACTCCCGCTCAAACATTTTAATGGCATTTTTATTCCAACGGGATTTTGTCGGGTTTTATTATCAAAACTTGAGAGAATATTGGACTTTGTGTAGCATTATTGTTTTAGTTTACACGACGCCCGGCTTCAGTTTCGCAACCATATGAGGATGGTTTAAATTGAATCCGTAAATTCAAAAAGTATGTAATGTAAAAAATAATTATACTAGGACATATGTGTCAAGGTAGAATTTAAAAAACCGATGATGGAAAACATAATAATGAGATCAGGATGTTTTCTTCGGTATGCCTTAAGTTTATCAGACTTCATATTAGTTTTGATGATGGCAGGTACCCGCTGGTAACAAAGAATATGTTTGATTACAAACAGATTTGTTCTCTTCCTATGAAAAGAGTATTCGTGAAGCACTGATAAAAGTTAAATTAAGTATTTTTCAAAATCTAAGACTTTAGTAAGTTTTCTCATTTTAAATTATCCATTAAGATAAGGTAGGGCAAAATAAGCTTCCAATGTTATCGACAACCGATTAGATAACACCTCCTAGTTCAATAATACCTCCCTCTCTTTTAGATATCAGGCGCTATTTTCAATACATCATAACCAGGCTTACAAGACGTGTAGTATCCATACAGTGCAGTCTTATTGTACCTGACATCCGTCAAAACTTCACCACACGCATGAACCCAGCAAACTTGTATGCAAATTAAACTTTGTAGACAGTATCATCTCGAATTCTTGCCTAACTCGTTCTTTAACGATCCTCGGAGTACACAAATGTACCTGGGAGGGCCCATATATTCGTCTCGTAAAAACATTACTCGTAATTTCACTTGCCGCTGTATCTCTATACTAAAGTTTGAATGGCTGAGGTTGTAAAGTGCTGCTTTTAGGTAAAGCCTTGGTTATGGCAAGAGTTGCTTGGCTCTGTGTACTTTACTTGTCTTTGCGAAGGTTAATTTTTCTATATGCTTTCGAATTAAACTTGCGTGATAGATTATTTTAGGTTACAAAAACATTTACGATAAAAAATTTTTGTATTATTTGAAAAAATACATAAAGCATAACATTCGTTAGTAGCTTGATATTATGTAAATGATTTTCGGGAAATATAAAATATTTAATGTCTCTACGTTTAGTATGAATTGGTGTCGGACCTAATTAGCTATGACGGCAGTTAGATTCTATAAGTTGTTTGTAAATTCCAATGATTATCATAATCGGCCACATGATGACTAAATTATCAAACCAGTCTAGTTTTTTCTTCAGGTCTTTATGAATTCCCCAAATTGAAAATAAAATGTATATATGGCTATATATATCTTTAACGATATAGATATCTCGCAGGAAATACAATAACATATCGCATGCCAAAGAGAATGTAACCCAGAAAAAAAATATATATTTTTCTATTTCCAACCAGAATATCTTTTCCTCAATATCTATTTCTAAAAACAATATCCAGTCTGGATTTCAGCTTTGTCTTTTCCATAACCCTTTTTGATGTTACTTTTCTTTTCATTTGGCGCAGTATATAATGTACTATTTTATATGTATACACCATATTCGTATCATAAAGAACGGACTATATTATAGCTGGCGCGAGTGGGAATAACTAAAAATTTGATTGTGGCTCAAGAGCAAAGATATAGCGGTTTTAATACAAAAAACAATTTTCCCTCATACTGTCTTCATTCCCGATCCGTTTTTAAATAATGAAAAGTAACACACTGCAATTGTCTATTGATTTATTATTGTAATGTTATAACAGTACCATAAGTAGCTATTGAGACTACGACAAATTTCCCACCATCATAATATTATACCTACATTATACGTCACAACCTAGTTAATCTCCTAGGTTGTAACGTATGATGTAGGTATTATGTAAGTATTATGTAGGTATTATTAGGCGATTAAGAATATCCTACCACAAACTAAAGATTAGAAATATCACTCGTCAAACGAACCACAACTTCATATTTAATATGCCGATGATTGAATAATCAACCACAACTAACATATTTTGGATCATCATAATTTAGTCAGCGCTCTCCTATGCCTTGGTCTACACACCACAAAGTCCCAAAGGGAATGACAATTCTTCAAAGGATCACCGAGAGGATAAGAAACGTGTCGTGTCAGCGATTTCCAACGCCTTTGCAGGGAAACGTCCCGATTTGTCGACTCCAACCGGGACGGATCGACGGACTCGAATTCAAGGCCCTGTGTACCGCAGACTCGAAACGTTGTACAGTGATTGATGGAAAGTGTGTTAGCGTAAAAGGCTGTTACGCATCTGTCGTGTATTTGAGGCTTTGTGTTACACGTAATAATCGTTTTTATCTTAAATTAATTTCTAATTTATACATATTTTTATACTTATATAAAATTAAAGTAATAGCGATAGCATTACAAGTTATAAGAGTTCAAATATTTACAACTAAAGTATTAAAAATCTCCCAAAAACTGTTTGAAAATTTAATTACGCAACACATCATTTTAAATTTTTTGAGTTAAATAAGCAAATTAAAATGAAAATCAAATCAGGAACTCATATTTCTGTAAAATTATAACCTAGTAATACAATTTTTGCCATAACATCAAATACAAATAACTCACATACAAAATCTAAATTAATATAAAGGAGAATATTTCAAGAAAGTATTTACGAGCTCTTTTCAATTGCAGAAGCATCGAGAGCAAATATGTATGCCAAGCCCAAATGGAACTGTCGTTTTCAGCTCGTGTTGCGCGGCGGCACTACCGTTCAAATTACTTTAAAAGCATTACATTTTACACTTAAATTAGGAGCTAGTAGTGTTAAATATGAATGGTCGTATATGTAAATATCACACATGTTTGCACTTGATATAACCAGGAAAACAAGGAGCATTATGTATTCGTTTAATGACGATGCTAAAAATATGATACAAAATATATATATATATATATATGAATAAAAATTGATTCAGTTTAAACATCGGTTATACAAGTAAAAAAATTTTTTTGCCTTCGCTCAAAGAGCATGATTAAGGCATGATCTAAAAAATAGCACTTACCTGAAGCCCAAGCCTGGGTGGTCTTCGAAGAGCCTGGCATGGTCCCACAGGAAACAGTAAACTCTGCAAATAAAACATATAAATAATTATAGCTAATTACATGCAATTCCTCTGCAGGTAAACTATATAGATAACTATATATTAGATATATCACAATGTTATTATTCTTGAAACATACTTTTCATATCACATTGTTTCTTCTAATAAAGTAAAAAGAACTAAAGAATAATCTAATATAATATTGATACAACTACACGCAGGCTTTTTCAAAGAAATATTTGATAAGGCCTGCGTGTTTCTACCACAAAATTTCTTTAGTAAAATTGTAAATTGTTACGCAAAAAATGAACTTACATATTTTGTGTATTATATAAGTTTTCAGACTTGTAAGTAATACGTAGCAGTGTGAAACATTTATTGCCGCGTAATAATATTTGCCACCCCTAATGTAGGGCTGTACGGAGTTAAATATTATAAGCGGAAACACCGTGTTTCACGGCCTGATGTGGGCTTAATAAATGTCAAGTTTATTTATGCCGGGAGAATATATTTTAAGCCATTTATTTTTATACAGGCAATCCCTCGTGAATAAACTCCGGGAAATTGTGACCGAAGACTGCCACTGTGCTAGCCTTTATTTAAATTTATGTATTACTCACGGGTGAAAAAACAGACATTTAAATATTTTGTGCAATGTTTTCGCATAGTTTTACTAGAGTAATAGGTCCCAGGGCCTAGCCCAGTGCACACGCAACTTCCAATGTATGTATGTATTCTCAGTTGATTATTCTTTGCTTAAGGAATACAAAAAAAAACCTGCATACCTGAAAGTGATTTAATATTAGACATGGAAAATAAAGGTTCATGAGACTTCACATAAGTTGGTTGCCTAACAAGCCAACATTTTAAGTCTAATTAAAGGTGCCATGTGGGATAAAATTTGTCTCATTATTCTGCAATACGACCAAAATGGCAAGCCAAACAGCAGTGTATATGCACTGTTGTTTTCCGGTTTGAAGGACATTATAGCCAGGGTAACTACTGGACATAATGAGACTAAACATCTCATCTCTCAGGATGGCGATCACAGTGGAATGCCAAGCATTGCTTTGTAATTGAATTAATTCAACAGCACCATGAATTCATGGTGTTGTTGGTTTGCAATAAAAAGCAGAGTAAGGAGAAAAGACGTAAAAAGACAATTTATCTTGTAAAAGCGTTATAATTCGCTTTTGAATATGGCTGATTGATATTTATTTATGTATAATTAGAAATATGTTGGGTAAGCAGAATAAGTAAAAACTGCAACTTCCAATATCTCATAAAATATCTTGTGAACATATTAAAACTTTCAAATCACCGCTCCGTACTATTCGCTATTTCTTCCACCTTGAATCGCTTTTTGACACCCGAAAGCCACGGATTTAAATTGCAGTTATATTTCAGTTCCGGCAAAATCCTCATAATAGTTTGGCGGCAAGTTTCGGGAAATATTCCAAGTGTAAAAGATCCAAATATCTGCGCTGCGATAATGGAAACAGGAACGTACACCTGAATCGCATTTTATATTTGGAATAAAAAGTTGAAAACAGAAAAGCCGCCCGATTGATTACAGTGTATTTGGGCTGCGAGCCCTTTGAGCCGGGGCTTTCATACTCAGTAGACTAACGTTTCTATAGACTGTCCAGGCCTGACATCTACCTCTGCAACAACTTTAAATTAGCTCTGACAGTAGAACGCAGTTTAATGACATCGACAATTGAAGCTCAGCTAGTCTTTAGAAATGTCTGAATCGTCTTTAACCCGCGACGAAATTAACCAGATAAACGATTTTGGAAAATAAATAATGACCACTTTATCTAGTGGCAAAGCAGGAGACATAGTTAAGGATAAGAGAGATAATTACCCCGGCAATTTTTTACAATTGAAAAGAGTGGCTGTAGAGCACCAGAGAAAAATAACTATTGGAAACTATGCAACAAAGCCAATTAGAAGAAGTATAAGGGATTAATTGATTATTTATATGACTTTGCTTGTACGAGTTATTAGGAATTATTTTATATTTTATTAATAAAATTAATTCAATTAATTTATCTTCATAATCACCACGAAACAAATTAAATGATTATATAGATGGTACATCAAAGGCTATTACCACCACTTCAATAATGAGTATACCCAAAGAAGCGCACGGTCGAGAATTTAATGAAATTAATACAAAGTAACTTCCTCGTGCAGACGCCTCAGTCAATTTCGCTAATTACCTCTTTGAAATGTTTCAAAGGTATCATCTGTTTGGTAAATAAACGCGGCATCTTCTGCGATGAATGAGAATGGGTAATATCGATGGTAAAATAACTGCGAATCGTATACAACGCGGATATTTCATGACATATTTTGTTACTTAGGAAAGACAATTTTAGTCCTAAAATAATTGCAATTTTTACTGATTTGTGTGTTAGTGAACGACTTTCTCTAAGATCTAACACTGACCACTTTACCTTTTGAAAAGTGTCCGAGCCGGTCATAGTGATCCACGAAAAATATAACATGGATAACACAAAATAAACCAGGACTATGTAATAAATTTCATATATATAAAATATGAAGCATAAAAATATATTCGAGGTTGTAGATGTATATTACATAATAGTAAAGCTGATTCGCGACAAACCAAGAACAACCCAAGCTCACAATTTTGACGATACAGAAACATAATGCTCATTTTATTTACATTCCTATTCAACAGTTTATCCACCGAAACTAAATCCATTTCCATAGTAAAATTGCCGAAAATAAACGCTGAAAACAAACCTAAGTCGGGTTCTGCGAGTCACGAGAGCTATTTATCAGGAGCGTCGACACAGCAATCTTCCTCGCCACATTCCCAACTTTTATTGGATTGTCAATTTAATACACTCATTGGATGTGTTTCAATGGAGTTTTTATTCGGAATCTTTTCTTTTACGATGTTAATGTACTAACTTTTAGTTTATTGTGAACGTTAAAGATTATTTATCGATAGGTTTAGTTATAGAAAGTTTGGTGGAGCTGGGTGGTCTAAGGACCATAATAAATCTTCTTATCTAAAATGAGTTTTAGATTAGAAGATTGGGTAAGAGTAGAGACGAGATTATATAGCCACTTTTTTTTATTTTCTCGATAAAATTTCAATGCCTCATCTGAACGTTAGTGCAGTACAAATAAAGCCTCGAGTGGAATGATATGCGATCTTTCGACACAATAATGCCAGCCTGCACATCACAAAATACGTACATATGAACCGCTCCGGCAACACGACCATAATAAATTTTAAATAGCACACCATCCCAACCAACAAAACTTAAGTTTCTTCTTTAAATCAAAATGGTTCTGAAGTTATATTACCTATTGATCTAAATAGATATTAAAATAAACATGTTTATTTTAATATATTTTTATTGATTTTTTTTAAATAATCTCCGTATCTAAATCATAATGTTTCCGTTTCAATTACGAGTCGAGGATTCTACATTATAAATGTTAGTCAGTCATATGAAACCCCTGTCTTTTCCACAAACGAACCACTATAGAACCTCTTTTATAAGATTAACCCTTTACTCGCTTAATGATATCGATCCCTCGGGAAATTACCCGGATGACTCCCATATCCTCAGTTACTGTACTTGTTTTATTTTTATCCTTTTAAGTACACCGTAGCCATTCTTGTTTAGAGCATGAATGGGCCGGATTCACCGAGGTAGTATTTCTTTGCTACAAGTTTTTTTCTCCTCTTTATATTTTATGTTTCATATTTTTGTAAGTGATGGGGCTATCTATCTATTCAGCCACAGGACGTCAACTGCTGAAAATAGGCCTCCTCCAAGGGATGGGGCTATGTTATAGCTAAATTAATATGCAGCATTTACATATTATTTGACCGCAACGGTAGAAGCTTGCTGTAATATCACATATGAGTATCCTGGGATAGGAATTGTGCCCGGTAAGGCGATAGTCTCGACCTCTATTACATATTGAAATGGAAATAGGCTCGGCGCACTGTGTGTGACACTAGTGACACCTCCACCTCGGCCTTCGGGGAAATAGGCCTAGGATTCTGTATGTATAAACTAATTCTCTAGATGGTGTTTCATGGACTAGCTGTTTGGGTATTTGCTATACTGTATCATATAAAAATATTGTTAGTAATATGTTTGTATATGACATCGAATATTATTTAAGTTTTATATGTTTCCTGGACAACATATTTTCTCATCACAAGTCACTTGCTGGTCACCCATTTCATAAAGTATAAAACATTTTACACTTATAAATAGTAGCTTGACATGCTAGCTTTACATTAGTTGCTTTGCGTGCTATAAAAGAAATTAAATTTACCTGAGGTAACAGCTTTTGTTGTGCGTTGAGTGAAATCGCCAGAGGGTCTACAATTCTCAAAGGAGGAAGCATCTACAGTTTTGCGTTGTAGATGTTTATGGGCGATATTTTTCTGTTTGTATCTACAATAAGATTTACAATGTGGCTGAATATGATTGTTTTGGCAGCAATTTTTATAAGATTAAACAATTGCAGGATGTTATAAAATGTTTAAAAAGTGTCATAGTAAAATTGCTGTTTAAAAAGTAACAAATACTTAAATACACTTCGCTTCGAGTAAGTCACAAATTATTTATTTATTTGAAAGAATCCTATGTCCAATAAAGGGCTTTGTGTATCTAAGAACGTAATTTATTATATGAATACAAAATATTTTTTTAAAACATAAAAAGTGTGAAAAAAATTCAAACCCAACATTTCCATTTTTATTCTCGAACACCCGCACTTCTTATTCAACCAACAAAGGCGTGAATGGTTAACACGCAAATCTTAGACATTACAAGCCTAAACACCCAACAGCCTTTTAAAAAGCCCGTACCATTAAACAAAATACCCCAGCTATAACAGAGATTGCGTCTCAAAGGTAAAATTCGGCGCTATCACCGATAAAAGGTGGAAAAGGCAGGACATTTCCATTCCTTTTCATCGTAATCGAAATACGATGACATTAGAGATTATTCGTGTCGAATAGTTTTGATAAAAACGCTTCGTAAGCGTTTGGTAATGTGAGAGATCTTCAAATTGTCTCGTGATGTTTTCTGACAAACAAAATAGGACGTTGGGAAGCGAGGGTTTCTTTTATCTTTTGCGTATTGAGCGAGCTTTCTTCGTGTGATGTCTTTTTGGGTAATAGATTTGCCTTTTGTTCTCTTCTATACACATCTCTGTAGCTTTAAGACATGTGCCTTTCATTCAAAGGCTATGTTTAAGTTAAACTCAGACTAAGCAGCCTAATTTATGTAATCTTCGCATTTAGAATTCGCCTTATTTTTTTATTTGGAGATCGTTCATTTTCTGTTTTAAATATTTTACGAATAATTGTAAAAGAATTTCAAAGTACATTCATTTATTTTCTCTTTAAAAACAAACTTTAATTACACAAAAACAAAGTTAGAATATACGTGGTAAACGAGTTAACAGTGTTATCACTAGGGATGATCTCTTCATAGAGAAATTAAATTAAATGTAATCTTTTAATTAGTAAATTCTCTCTTACACACTACATTATATGCAAATTATAGAAATCATCCAGAACAATACAACTGTATATATATAACTACATACATGCATAGTATAACCGTTAAGTTGAATAGCTTACCAACAGGGCATGTACCTCGAAATGTACAGGGCATCACATTGAAGCCATCAGCATGAAACAACCCTGTATTAGAATGTAGATGCTAGCGATGCATAATGCAAATAATATTACCAAAATGGATTTATAGAATACATTTACTTGGTGTAGGGAATAATATGTTACAAAGCTGTTTTACTCAAGGAATAAAATCAGTTCAGTTTGAAATAAATATAAATTTTCATAGATATTGAAAATGAATAGTTTCGTATTGTTGGTGCTTAAAGGATTTTTTCTTTATGAGGCCGTTGTTCAGTAAAGTGTGAGTTTTTTTAATATGGAGGTTGGGGGATTCAACTAGCAAGCAATAATGTTAAAAAATAAGGGGTCATTGCCGTCTATTAAAACCCATTATATAGGAGGACTGCAGTTTTTATCGAAATCGTTCAAAATAGATGAACATTTAATGTATGAGAGCTCGGTAGCATTGTGAGGTCTGCGACAATATCACAGACAAAATAAAAAGCGACAGGAAAGCTATTATTTCACGTCGGTTATCTGTAAGATAGAAGTTCCACCTGGTCGAGCTTGCCCATTTATATTACTGTCCAAACTGGGAACACGCAAGGCTCTACCGCATGTGTCCATGTTTTCTTTACAAAAAGCACAAAAAAACCTCGGACCTCTTTTGTTTATTTTTGCGTAGGAAATGTAAACACAAAAACATTTAAATAGAATCTAAATTCGTGTAGCGCACAACAATTATACGTAGCGTTGCTACGAAATGTCGTAGCACTTTAGCTTGTAGCAAACGTAGCACTGCGCTACAATTTACATTTGTCCACAATGGTGACTATGATTATACACGTTCGTTAAAAGAGAAATGCAAGCATATTTTTCTTGTTCCTAATGAAATATCGTAAGACTTTTTCTAATGTAATACACAGCTTATTAACACAATTAAATTTTTAATTACGTTTTTATGTTCGTATAAAAAGTGATAGTGGAACGGGTTATACTTTATAGGGTAGTTTCATGCTTTATGGTCCAGTTGGCAAAACGTACTTATTTCGGCAATAAAATGCAAAATATAGAACGTTTACTTTTGATGGCAAATTCTTATAAGCTTCTCAGATAATTTCCATTACTTATTTAAAGGCATCTTTGCATTCTTAATGGTGCTAAAATACGTATTTATCTAATTGGTCACTCGAATAATTAAAACTGCAGTATACATAAAACTAAACAAGACCAACAGAACACATTAACGCCGAAATTCCTTGAATAATTTGCAAGAATATCATTCCATACTATCACATATTGTAAAACAATTTCATCCCACTCCAAAAAAAAATCAGAGCCCATTTTCCTAATCCGTACAAAATACCGCTAATCCTGCCCACAAACCGTTTTAAATAACCTAACAAAGCACATAAAGCGGGGTATGACAGGAATTAGCTCGTTTTCCGTCCCATTACGCCCGGAATCAAATCAGTGGAAACTTTTCATCGGCGATAAATATAAAAAACACACCGCGCCACCGGCGGCTCGTACGGAAAAATACGTGAAAACGCTCCATAAATGAGTTTACATACTGTATGCTTTGATGGGGCCAGGAGAAAAGAGATTTTGTTAAATAAAGCAATTTTATGGTTTTGTTCAAGATTTGTGTTTGAATAAGTTTACGTTAAAAATACGAATTTGGTATAATTATAATAGTCGCTATAACGCGCCAGATAAAAAACGAATACATACGTTGAATATTTTTTTCGTGTAACGCGTTCCTGTCACGGTCGTAGAGAACGATGTAGGGAGGAAGACACTTAAATCCTATTTTCTAAATTCAAATTAATTATTAATTTACGAGTATTAGTGTCATTTTCAGATTTTTCAGTCAGATAGATCGCTATATAAATATGTAAATAAAATCTACCTAACACACAGAGACCACACACATACATCTTACATCATGGATTCTTTAGTGACACACTATTTGATCCAAAAACACTCAAAACAAATATTTGTCCAACAGCGCACCGTATGGCTCTGAATCAAAAGCACAGTTACAGAAGTACTTTTGAAACATTAAACCGAATACTCCGAGCGTATCGTCATAATTCACGAGTGAATTATTCAAAACACAAGTAGCTTTCGGGCATCGCGGTGCTCACATCAAACGGCTGCAATCACTCCCCGCAACGCTTGTTTGCACGATATATTCTAGATTCACACACTTGGTTTTTCGTCTAGTGTGAAAACGGATGGAGGCCTTGGGCTGACCTATGTTTGGTATTAGACAGTTCAGTCTTATTGAAACAGCCACGCCGTTGTCAATGACTCGGCATGTATGGGCAGGCTCGTCCGGGGCGGTACCACTGTCTCATAGCAAATCGACGTGGAGTGACAACTTTGCTGTAGCGTACTGAGCACGAATTCCAGGCAGCGTTAAGAGAAAGCTCATATTAAACATGGAATTATTTTTTTCCAAACAGCAAAAACAAATATCTGTTCCGTATTCCAGCCACGGGCAATTCGAGTGAAATATTTCAAACCGATAAAAGCTACGCATTGTGAATTACTAGAATCGAAAACTGGCTTGATTACCTTACAAAAAAGAAATGATGCCATCCCAAACAATTCATATTTACGCAATAAAAATTGCTCAAAGTAGAATTCCTTACTACTATATAGTAAATATAGTGCCTATAATATAGCTTATATACATCTAGATATGATACACATTGTTAATTCCGAAACATAAATACAGGAAGCACAACGTCTTAATAATAAATGCGTGCTAATTCCGACGTGTAATCAGCGTACGAGCCCTCGACGGTAACAAACCTCATAACAACGGCGGTTTGAATATTGATGACGTCATTTATATTCACAGATTTAGCTGTCTAGAAATTCAAATACGTTTTGAGGCAGGTAGGAATGTTGTTCATTAGATCTGAGGTAATATACTGCTTTAATACGTTGCCTTCTTGGTGGTTGAGATAGAACTCTAAAGTATATATTTTGATAGAGAAATTCATACATAAACTCACGTCTTTTTTCCAAAAAAGGGAAGTAGCGGTGCTACCAGGACACCTCCGTTTAGCCTGTATGTTCCGTCCCACGATGTGCTAGGGGGCGACATTATCGCCATATTGAACACAAAATCCTGATCCCGGGCTGATAATGAATGGAAAAATTCAATATCATATATGTTGTAGTCGTAAAGTAGTACAGCGCCACCGAGGCAGCCTTGATAGAGAAATAGAACGCTTTATATAGGTATACAGAACTCTTTTTGTAAAAAAAATACCCTTGGTATTCTTGTGTGATGATTGGTCGATTAGTCGACGCGTGACAAACAACCAAACAGACAAACAAACTCCCTTTCGTATTTCTAGTAGTAATTGGACGTAGGATATTAATATTTTCTAGAATACTAAAATATTTATATGACCCCAAAAAAAATTACCTAAAAAAGTTATCTGAAGGCAAGGAAGTGTGCCAACTAATTTAGGCTCTTGTAAAATTCTGAGTGGTATACATTTTATAAAAATAAAAAAGGAAAATAAATAGAATATTTTATGTATTACGAGCGTAATTATAGCTCCCGTTGGAATAATATTCGCTAGAATAATTCGCTAGAATAATATTAGATCCAGCCATAAATTGTTAATATTCTCTGTGCGTGTATATTAAACTCAACTTGGAGATTTCATCATTAATGTGGATAGTTTTGATGTAACATTGGAGTGACTATTTCTAAGTTAAAATATTTTTTTTTGTGAAATTTCTAACAATGTGAAGGTTAAGTAACCATTGTTACTCATATTCATTTATCCATTCCCAAACTACCGGAGCTACTCAAAAACTACAATACATAAGCCTGATAAATTATCTGAATCAAAAATGGAACAAATGAATTAATTTGATCGTGGACAATGAACCATTGTGTGCACCCAATAGCTTGTATCGACATAATCATTGGAATTATCTTTCAGTTCTAGTTAATCACCATCATTGTTGTGTTAAACTCAAATTACGTTGAATACGGACCATTTTTCAAGACCAAATGCGATAAAAATGAGTATTTTTGATAGGATTGAACTGATAAACGAGCAGGCAATTTAGTTGATGGTAAGTGATCAACGCCACTCAAAGCCTATGAAATCGTAGGTAAGGTTCGGAACTTCGAATATGAAGTTTATGACGAGAAATAACGCGTCAGCAAATTACTTCGCGTTGGTTTTCTATGAGGCAACATTTTCTATATAGGCTATAGACCTATATGTAGTAAAAAATGAAGATGTGAATATTTATACATCAGGAATTGCTCACATGGATATTTATAACTCTTAAGAAAGTCTAAGTATGTTCGTCAGCGATCTCTAACTACACGGAAGTAGACGGATTAATACGTAGAGAAGGAATAAGAAACCATTAGAGATTAGACCTTTGACCACGCGATATATTTCCTTCCTTTTGTCACCAGTACGAAACCCGAGCCTTCAACAGCAGCGGAGTCTCGATCACGAACAGTTCCTGCGACTTGCACGAGTGCGTGATCACGGTGAGACCAGACCGCGGCACTGCCAAGTTCACATGCGAGGTGTCCAGCGAAGGACCAAGGTTCGCTGTCGACAGGCGGTCGTCTAACATGACTCTTGCTGGTAAGTGTTGCTGGTTAGTCATCCTGATACAAGATACTTAATCCACAGCTGGGTTTATTCATCATCCTAGGCACTTAGGCGTTAAGATGATGTAGCCTAAAGACTTATGGTCTGACCTCTCTCAATGGAACGCTCTATTGTAGATCTCTCTCTCTATTTATTTCTTTCTTTCCTTCTATCTTTCCATATAGATACAAAAATAACTACACCAAACCTAATGGTAAGTCTTCCAAATAGTAGGTATATTCATTGCCAAGATATTATTATCACACACCATTCGCCGCAATTACAAATCTGCTAAGCTGGCAGCGCTTTAAACATTATGGAAATATGCGATTATCATTTTTAAATAATTTATCTCTGTCGGATCTTGTACGGAGAATATTTGCAGAAACTAGTGTTTGTAGTGTGAAAGTAGTTTTATGAGTATTAAAGCATTAGAGCAATGTGGACGAATACCGTCTCTAAAATTCCTATCGATGTGACATATTGAATTCACTACTTGGATATGTTAAAAATGTATCTATTTCAACATTACTATTTTGATGAAGTAATTTATACTGTCACGTAAAGTGCACACACTGGATCTGATTGTGAGAGCACTGACCTGCAGCTAGATAACCGACTAACGATAGACAATTATTGCTCTTCTCGACACTATCTTATCAGCCTGTTTAATCTCTCTATCAATCTTTACTTACAAGACCCAAGATTGTACGAACTTATGGTCTCGCAAGCTATATAATAGTATACTGCTTCACGTAGCCAAGGAATTTCCACGTAATTTATGACATCCATAACTTTACCAAAAGAAATAATTATTATAAAAATAAGGTTTCTTCACTCAACAGTGCTACCAGAATACGACCCGCTGATCACAGGCCTGCCCACACTAGTGCAAGTCGGGGAGCAGGCGCTGGTCAACTGCACCTCGGACTACTCGCTACCATCAGCCACCATCGACTGGTTTGTCGACTCTGAACCCCAGGAGGTAAGTTATAGGAAATATTGTAATACCTCATTGTACTGTCATGACAAAGATAACTGGACCTGATGGTAATTGCAGTCTAGATATGGTAGTAAAGTCAAAACAGCAACAGTGTACACAAAAGTGCTCCTGGTTTTTTAATCGAAATCACAGTAAAAATCAACTAACACCAGCTGTGCATTACAAGGTGCATAAGGAGGAGGAATTATCTGGCGGATCCTGCCACAAGGTACATCCAATTCCCACCAAAATATCGGTGCGTTTGCAAACAGAACATCGCTATTATTGAGGTTAGAAAATATTTCATATCAACTGACAAGCAGAGACAAGTGTCTAACGTCACTCAGTGGTACCAACTCACCGAGCAAACTACGTTCCAATACACGCAATATAAGACGTTTTGTTATTCCAACATGAGTTCTACCGGAATGTCAGAAGATATGACAAAGTTGTTTCAGATGATGAAATCTGAACTCGACCAACAAACCGCAATAATAACAAAGAACGTAACTGAAAATATTATGCACAATATAGACGAGAAATTACAACCATTTTTGGAAGAAAATAAATATCTAAAAAATGAGATACAAAGACTGAATGAAAAAGTGAAATATTTAGAAGACAAAAATAGGAAAAATAATTTGCTACTACATGGTATAAAAGAAACAGAAAAAAACCACCAAGAATTATTTACTATAATTAAAGAAACATTGGAAAACCTAGATATTAACATTGATATTTACGAAATAAATAACTACTACAGATTAGGAAAAAAAACAGTTGAGAAAAAAGTAAGACCAATACTTATATCTTTTACATCATACCAAAAAAAGATAATAATACTAAAAAATAAAATCAAAATGCCAAAACAAACCTATATTACTGAAGACTTTTCGAAAGAAACGCTAGAAGCGCGCAAGAATCTACAGGAAAAACTAAAACTAGAAAAACAAAATGGGAAAGAAGCATTCATCCGAAACAATAAAATAGTAATAAAGGAAATGCCAGACACAGAAAAAAGGAAGAGAGAGGAGTCGATATCACCTAATAACATACGCATAACAACACACACAAGTGGTTCGAAAAATATTATTGCACCACCTAAACTGCATAAAACAAATGCATTTGACTATATGAGAGCAAGATCCTCATCTTTGACATTGACTGAAAAACCATCTCAACAATACAAAGCATAGGATTTGTCAGACACCGGTAACGAAATTGTAACTAATAGAATAAACAGGAGAAAAAAGGAAAACAAGATAAGCCCCAATACGGTTGGTCACCGCGGGGTTATTGACCAAAGCCCCCAAAATGCTACATTAAAGATAAACAATTAAAACACAACAAAAACTCGTAAAAAGAGACTGTATATAGCAACACTGAATGTGAGATCTTTAAAGTCAAATGAAAGTTTAAAAGAACTCAAAGAAGCGCTAAAAAGTATTAATTGGGATATCCTCGGTATAAGCGATATTCGGAGATCAACAGAAAAAATTGAAGAATATAAAGACCACATTTTTTACTACAAAAATGACATTCCAGGAATATACGGCGTAGGATTCTTAGTAAAAAAATATTTGAAAAGTAACATAATAGAATTTAAAGGAGTTTCAGACAGAATAGCCGTCTTAAACATCTTACTTCCCAATCATAGAGACCCAACTTCAATCGTCCAAGTATATGCTCCCACTGAAGTAGCTAAAAGAGAAGTTAAGAATAGCTTTTACGATAACCTAAATAAAACAATGGAGACCCTACATAACAAAGTCGTTGTGATGGGAGACTTTAACAGCCAAATCGGACAGAGAGAAAAGAATGAAGATAAAATACTTGGACCTTACACAATTGGCAAACGGAATGATAACGGACGAAGACTGGTCAACTACGCGTTAGAAAATAATTTACATATTATGAATACTTTTTATAAAAGAAAACCTCAAAGAAAATGGACGTGGGAATCTCCCAACGGTCAAATAAGAAATGAGATAGACTTCATAACTACGAATAGGCCAAAGAATTTCTTAAACGTGGAAGTTATTAATAATTTTAATTACTTTACTGATCACAGATTGCTTAGATGTCATTTATACCTATATGAGCCAAAAAAATCCCGAAAATACACACAAAACTTAAAACAACCAATTACTTTACCAATATCAAGTCATATCTTAGAAACAATAAAAACTAAATTAATACCGATCAAGGAACTAAGAACAGTTCAGGAAAAATACGACACCTTAGAAGAAGAAATAAAAGAAATTAATAAAAAACTACAAAGAGAAAAACGAACAGGAGATAGATTAGGATCTGAAGCGAGAAAATTAATAAAACAAAGAGCACTATTATTTAAAACTAAAGAAAACAACAAACAAAATATAACTAAACTAAGTAAAGAAATAAATATGGCAATACGGAAGCACAGACGTAAACTAAGAACAGAAACAATACAATTTCACATAACAAAATCAGGTGGAATCAAGAATGCGTGGAAAGAACTACAAGAATATACTAATTGGATAACTAACGTTACCCATCATAAAACGAATAAACATAAATCCAAAAGAAAGGACATATTAAATGCAGCGACTGATTTCTATCGAGATCTTTATCATGATGATCACATTATATCAACTACAAGAAAAAATACAGTTATAATTACCGAAGAAGAACCAGTCCCAAATATACTGAAAGACGAAGTCGTTAAAGCCATAAAATCACAAAAGAGAGGGAAAGCACCAGGTGAAGATAACATTTCTAATGAACTGTTAATGGGAGTATCTGAAACTATCTTGAACACACTAACAGATCTCTTTAATGAAATATTAACAACTGAGTATATACCACTTCAATGGACCACGTCAACTATAATTTTACTCCATAAGAAAGGGAGAACAGATGATATTTCGAACTATAGACCGATATCGCTAATGTCTAATATATATAAAATATTCTCCAAAATAATGCTGGAACGGTTAACAAAGACCTTAGACGAAAATCAGCCAAAAGAACAGGCAGGATTTCGAAGTGGCTTTTCAACTATTGACCATATTCATACCATCAAACAAATTATCCAGAAATGCAATGAATATAGAATGAAGTATTATTTAGCATTTATAGACTACAATAAAGCATTCGACTCGCTTAAGCACGAAAAAATATGGGAAGCCCTTACTTCGCAAGGGGTCCACAACAAATACATTAATATAGTAAAGAAAATATATGGGAATATGAAAGCTAAAATACGCACAGAAAAAGTTGGAGAACATTTTCCCATTAGAAAAGGAGTTAGACAAGGAGACCCTCTGTCACCCAAACTTTTCCTGGCAACCCTAGAACATGTATTTCGACAGTTAGAATGGGATGAATATGGTATAAATGTTAATGGAATACTATTGAACCATCTGAGATTCGCCGATGACATAATCCTAATAAGCGAAGATCCAAAGACTCTACAAATTATGATTGAACAACTGGTACACGAAAGCGAAAAGGTTGGACTATCGTTGAACACCACTAAGACAAAGCTGATGACAAACTATGTGAAAGCTCCTATTAAAGCTGACAATGTTACTGAGCTGGAATATGTAAACGAGTATACATATTTGGGCCAAATAATATCTCCTACAGAACTCACAACGAAAGAAATAAATAATAGAATAAACTTAGGATGGAAGAGATTCTGGGCTCTAAAGGATGTCATGAAAAACCCGGATATACCAATTGAAGGAAAAAAGAAAATATTTAATACATGTATTCTACCAACCATGACCTACGGGTGTCAGACATGGAGCTGTACAGAGAGAAATATCAAATCACTAGAATCTTGTCAACACAGGATGGAAAGAAGCATACTCAATATAAAGTTAAAAGATAAAATTCGATTAAAAACAATAAGAAAACAAACCAAAATTATAGATATAAGATACCGAATCAAACAACTAAAATGGAAATGGTCAGGACATCTGATTAGAAACAAGACGGAAAAGTGGGCCAGGGAAGTGACGGAATGGTGCCCTAGATACAAAAAGAGAAGAAAAGGTAGACAATATCGAAGATGGGAAGATGATATTAAAAAGGAAGTAGGAATATGTTGGACGAGGGCAGCTAGAGACAGATCGTTGTGGAGAACCATCGGGGAGGCCTATGCTGGAAAGCAAGACAATCAACAAACCGGTGTCTAATATAATCATTATTTATTTATTTATTATAGTAAACATAGTAATAAGATGAAATGTAACTTATAAGATTGTTAATAAAGGCTATTATTATTATTATTATATTTGTATTTTAAGTTTAATACAGTCTCCTAAATTTAGGATAGAACACCGAATTACCGAGCTTTTGGCCAAAGTACTTCAGTGGTATTCATGGGGAAGTTTCTTTCTACTCTATAGAGAGAAACTTCCTGACTATTCTGCATGTATTGAGTATTACTGCCTTCTGTAAGAGTATGTATGTAAGTGGATGGATGTTTAGGGCTTTAAGACTTGTGTGGAGTGTTTTAGGGATGACGCCTGTACTGGAAATTATAATGGGGATTGTTTTTACAGTTTGGACTTTCCACTGAGTCTTAAGTTCAATTGATAAGTCCGTGTATTTCGTTAGTTTGTTAGTGTGCGTGGGTGTAAGATTATGTGTGTTAGGTATGGCAATGTCTATAAGGAATACTGATTTATTTTGCTTATCGTGTAGTGTAATGTCAGGTCTGTTATGGTGTATGGTCTTGTCAGTCAGTATAGTTCTGTCCCAGTACAGTTTATAGTTAGGTGAGTCAAGTATGATTTGAGGAGTGTATTTATAGTACGCTATTTTTTCTGTAATGAGTTTATATTTGTGTGCTAGTGTCTGGTGTATGATCGCCGCTACCTGGTCGTGTCTGTGCTTGTAGTCTGTCTGTGTAATAAAAGAACATGCCCCTGTGATGTGTTGAATTGTTTCGGGTTGTTTATGGCAATGGCGGCAGTGGTCGCTAATCAGGCTGCTGTCGCGTATGATGTGTTTTCTATAATTTTTGGTGTCTATAACTTGATCTTGGATTGCCACCATAAATCCCTCTGTTTCTGGGAACAACTCGCCTCGTCTCAACCACGCGTTTGACGCTATCTTGTCAACATTTGGGTTGTTTAAATCGAGGCGGTGGCGGCCATGTAGGGATTTTTGGATCCAAGTATCAATTTTTTGTTGGTTAGTGTTTATTTCTAATTGTTTAGTATGGTCAGCGAGTTTAAGTGGTGTGTATGTGTCTGCTTGGGATATAGCCTTGTGTAGCGTAGATTGTTGTGAATATGTGTGGAAGAACGTTCTGAGTGTTGTGATCTGCTTGTTGTGTAAATTAGTTATGTCAATGAGCCCTCTGCCACCCTCATGTTTAGGCAAAGTTAATCTTTGAATGCACGCGCGTGGGTGATGTTTCCTATATTTGGTCATAGTAGTGTTAATAATCCGTTGTAGGTTTTTTAAGTCCGTTTGTGTCCATCGGATAACGCCAAATGAGTATGTAAGTATGGGTACTGCGTATGTGTTAATAGCTTTGATCGTATTGCGTGCATTCAGGTGAGTGTGTAATATTTTATGAAGTCTGTTTCTAAAATTTTGTTTTAGTGCCGCTTTCATGTCTTTATGATGGATCTGTCGTGACTGGTTATAACCTAAGTATTTATATCCTAGTTCAGGGTTTACGGAATCTATTACGTCATGGTTAATTAATTCATATGAACTTGTTGTGTCTACTATTCCTTTATTAATAGATTGAATTTTGCATTTGTCTATTCCAAACTCCATGTGTATATCGTGTGAAAAGGTCTGTGTAATATCAGCAAGTGTGTGGATCTCATCTAGTGTGCTTCCAAACAATTTGATATCGTCCATGTACATGAGGTGTGACAGATTAGTTTGTTGTGTATCGTGTTTAATTTTAAAACCTAGAACATTATTATTCAACATATTGGAGAGTGGATTAAGCGCTAAACAAAACCACAGGGGGCTCAGGGCATCGCCTTGGAATATGCCTCTTTTAATGGGAATGAGTTTGGTTTCCGTGGTATTACTATCCTTACATATTTTTAACTTAGTGTTCCAATTTGACATGGTATTTTCCAAAAAGAAGATAATAACGGGATGAATTTTATAGTGTTTTAATGTGTATATAAGCCAAGAATGTGGTACGGAGTCAAATGCCTTTTTATAGTCGATGTACATCGTGTGGATACTGCGTTTTTGGGTAAGTGCCTGGTTTGAGGCTACGGCATCGATCGTGAGTTGCTCTTTACAGCCTTGACTATGTTTACGACATCCTTTTTGTTTATTATTATTATTATTATGGTAGTAAAGACACAATTATGTCCGCTCGAATTATCATATATATTTATCCAAAATGTAAATAATTTGCCATGGTCTTTATGGCGGGTTTTCCATCACGTATACGAAGTACGTCATCCAGGTGGTTGGAATTTTCAGCTAAATTATTGCAAAATTATTTCTTCTTACTGCACTTATTCCATAAGTAAGTAAGCGAAATATATTTTTATACGAATGGCTCACTTAGGTAATTTACTTTGCCTGACGTCAGCACTTAGAGAAAATAGCCCACTTTCAATAAAGTTAGTTAGAAATGGTAAATGTAATGTTTTCTTTAAGGCATCTTTGAATACTTTTGTGAAAAACTTTCCAATTTTTATTTCCCATAAAGTAAAAACATCTTTTAAGTGTTAATTTGATTTGAAGAAAAACACGAAGACCTATTGGAATACCCATTATTAGAGCGTTAATTAAAATGTATAGTTAAAGCCACAGTACATCCTATGGAGATTTATCTGATGAATTACTAATAATTCTCAACGGAACTACTTTCATAGGTTATCCTGCTATACTAAAGAGTATTTGAGAGCCCCTTTTTATTCTATAATTTTTTTATGTTCCTTCCGAAATATCTCGTTATAATCTTATCTCCAGGATCTTCAATCATTCAAAGAGCCTTTTTGTAATATTCTGTAAAATAAATACGGATGTAAATATCCCCTGATTTGAATAAATTCGGCTCTTATTTCGACTCACTTACAAAAACCTCCTACGCATGAAAAATATATATTTAACGAATAAAATTACAAAGAGGGAATTTATTTTATGCCCGAATAATTGTAGACCCAGAGCCAGTTTTTTTATATAAAATACCCAAATGCTCCCCCTCATAACAACCAAATCACATTATGAATCAAATCCGGGATATTTTCGTAGACTCTGCTAAATCAATAAAGCTATTCAAACATAACATTCAATTGTGACATGACATATTATGCATCATCCTTTATTGATTCATTCCGGGTCTAAAGTTTGAATGCGCATTTCACCCTCATATGAAACGATCATCCCTCCGCCTGGGGTTGTAATAAAAGAAATGCTATAGTAACGGATTTACGGGGATTTCTAGAGTGAGCCGTGTTTATGGGGTGAATAGAGAGGCATGAATGATTGTAGAAAGGGTTTGTAATTAGGCCACGAGGGTATGATTATAATGTGACTATTGAAATTCCTGTTTATCGTGATTAATTTACTTCGCTATGGTATTTTAAAAAATTTCAACATTCACATACATACATAACTTCACGCCTTTATCCCAGAAGGGGTAGGCAGAGGCGCCACCAGGACACCCACATTTCGCCTTGTATTTTCCGACCCATGATGGGCTAGGGGGCAAGCCTATCGCCATATCTGGCACTAATTCCTGACTCCGGGCTGATAATGAACAGAAAAACCCAATATTACTTTGCCTGACCCGGGATTTGAACCCGAGACCTCAGCTTTGTAGTCGCACCGTAGTACAACTAGGCCACCCAGGCAGTCGTAGTAAATTTTTCAAATGATGGGAAAATCCGGCGTCGCATATTGAGAAAGGTTTAGAGAACGAGTAATATTATTTCCTAAGGTATAATCAAAGAGTAGATAAGTTCTATCCATAATTAACCATATTGGGTTAGAAGACGAAACTATCACCACGTGAAGCATAAATTCCGGGCCCGTTATTTAAAAAAACCTTCCAGACTCAAAATTGAAATTCTTTTCAGCAGTATCTCCGATGGCTAGATAGAAACTCCAATATTTCCTTTTCTAAAATGACGAACTGCTTCAAAACCTTTCACACTCTCGAGTACACTTTGAAGATGACGTTTTAAAAATTCTTGCTTTGTTCTCACTTACAATAAAAATAATAAAAGGTGAGCAAAATGTTATTTTTGTAGACATAAAAACCAACTGTGTTTAGAATTCCATGAAGTAGATTTTAACACAGTTTATCCCAAACTCAGATCTCGAATAAATTGTTTATAAGCGCCATCTACCGAGAGAAAGCGACGTTATTTACATATTTTCCCCGTAATGAATAATAAAAAATTCATAACATTTAATGTCAGAGTTTGACAGTAAAACGTTTTATCTAATTTAGCAGTAAAAAAGTTTCTATCTTTATATTCAAACATCGGAGGATAACGCACTTTTTATCCTTTCGCTGCCACCATAAAGTTTGTGAGTTAGTTTAATTTTATGCGCATTTTGATCGACTTTTTTTGTAAGCTCACACAATATAACAATAATTTAAAAGAAATGTCTCTGCAGGCTTAGCTACAACGAATGAAATTGTTGTGGTAGATAACATCGGCTATAAATTTTATTTGATAACTAGCACTTCGGCCCATTTTTGACCGAGATTAAGGTTTTTTAATTGGTTGTTCATATTTTTTACTACATTTTATGCCATATTTTTTCCCGATATCAAATGTATGTAAACTGTCTGTAATTCCAACTAACGTAACCAAATGTATTATCACCAGATTATAAATTGCTCTGCCAAAAATGGAGCCAGTGGTGAATTGCAATTAAACAAGTTGCATATTATAGAGTTACGAACGGACAAGCAGAAACACAGATAAATTTAAAAATGAACTAATTTATTGTATAAAAATTGTATTGACTTTCCAGCCTAAAAATATGAAGAAATATTTAATTATTTCCACTTGTTGACTGATGATTCACGTGACTGCAAACGCCAATTATCGTGCGTGACGTCATTGTACAGATGACAGCTACAATATTTGATTGAACATTGATATTTAATATTTTAGTAAAAACCTAATACAAAAATGGTCACGTCTGAAATGAAATGAAAATAATTTATTGAATCCATTAAAATGTTTATTTATTTATTTATTTCAACATTATTTAGACTCAGTCATTTTTCCATTTACCCACCCGGTTCGGAAAGCGGTTTTCACTAGAGAAAAACGGGCAAGAAACTGTGAAAGTGTTGCTCTTTTCCAAACCAGTTTACAATATAGTGATTACAACAAAAGTTACGAGTTGGTTTAAATCAAAGCAGTTCATTAATAATTTGTTATAATTTACAAGTAAGATATGAGGTATATTTCTAATACAAATATGTTTATCATACTGTATTTACCGTGTTTCTGTGGTATATGTTATCATCAACATTATTGTCTTAAATATGGCATACTAGCGGCATGACCCGATTTTGCCCATGTGCATACTTCTTGGGTCCACATAAGACAAATAGTTTTTTCGCGGACCAATTGTTTTACATATTTTAAACTCAACGTGACTGCTGTCCTTTACCCTGCTTTTCCCGTCCTATCACGTTGCTGTTCTCTGTTCTGTTCCATAACTAAAGGCATGTAATCCTGTCCTCTTACATATATCTCATTTTATTCACACTATATTCTATCCCATCCGTTCCAGTTTGAAAGAGTAGCAAATATCCATTTTTAAATCCTTGCTTTTCCCACGGGTACACTATATTTTCGGGATAAAAACTAGCCGATGTGTTAATTCAGGGTAGCAGCTACCTCCACACTAAATTACTTCGTCAAAATCAGTCTAGCCGTTTGGGAAGAAGTAACAAAAACATAAACTTTCGCCTAATAATATTAGTAGGATTATAATGACATCGAAAATAGATTATCGGACCCCATTACATGATTGTGAAGATCAAGTGATGTATTGGACATAATATTAATGAGATCGTCTGGGGTCTGCGTCAAGTCCACGACACGGGGTCGTCATCGACCCCGGCCTGCCTTTGTGTCCCACCCCAATTCAGCCTTTGGTAATTTAGCGGCCATTTTGATTTTTACACTTCCAATGAATAATGATCCTTGTTCGAAGGTTTTGTTAAGTAACTGGCGTCTTTTAAGAATTATCTTTGTCAACAGCCATGGAATAGTGGCTTTGAAACCAGAGTGTTCAAACCCAGAAGATCGTGTGTGTGTCCAAATGTTTCTGGATGCTATGAGACCGAAAAATAAACACGGATAAAGTATTAGATAAGATATTAGAACATTCGGCCACCTTTAACGGGACTATGACTTCCCGGTCAAACTTGTAACAAGTTGCGATTCAAGAAAAATCGTATATTTTTCATTTAAAATAGTTAAACACCGATCAATTTATAATCTAGAAGAGAAAATAACTTGCAAATAAGTTTCAAATCGGCCAATATCATAGAGTCCAATAAAATAGTTCCAGACTCAATAACATTGGCAGGCTGCCTCGGACGGCACTTGGCGACAAATTTAAGACGCCTTAACTGTACCTAGAAACTGTGTTATACCAATGAACCCAATCTAAATAACTTTATTCCATCTCTTATAGCTATGAACCCAATGTAACTTAATTATTCAATTTCTTATTAAACGGAATGTTCTCCGGACCAAAGTGTAAGTACAGTGGAACCAGATTAAATGCTCTCTAATCAATCCGATGAAGTTTGTCTTGTTTGTGTATTAGATTTTGTATAAATGTGTCGCCCAGCTGCGACCCAATTCAATTAAAATAGAACAAATTATGATTGAGTTATATGTCCATACTAAAACCAACGTGAACCAATATTTTGTGTTTCGACTTTCGACGCGTGTGTGAGACACCAGAGGTATACGCATTTTTTTCCTCTCCCCGCTCACTTAGATTGCAAATGGTAATGGGCGACAGTTATCACTTATCAATAATTTGCGCCGTTTGCTCTTTTAACAGACATAAAAAATGAAAACTAGAAGGGAAAAAAACAAAAGAATACAAGTGCATAAACCAGAATATATTATAAAAATTAATAAAATATAAGCTTGGCTTGTATCTGAAACGACAGTTTATTACAATATTCAAACTTCCACGTGAACCGCCACTCGGCCGGGAATGGCGTCTTGTTTGCAGAGATAGTAAAGCATTTAAGCGAAACAAAATATTGACATTGACTTCATTAACTATAAATATTGATACCAGTTTGCAACATTAATATCTTCGTAGTCAGCTCATATAATATGTATGTCCCATTGTTTCATTCATGGGTACAAGATTTCCACATGTTATCTTTGAGTAATTACGTTATAATCATTACAAGTTAGACGAATTTAATAAAGTTTTAGTCTTAAATGCGCCAAACAGGATTTACAACAAAACATTATGTATGTTTTGTTAATCCTTATTTTTGCAATCCTACGAGTATTACCATTCAAAATACATATAATTTTGTAATTGAATAATAAAGGTTTAACACTAGAAACTATTACACCGGGCGCACGCGACGCAATTTCGGCACTAGCCCCAAATCCTTATAACTTATTAAGCTATTAATCGCAAAAAGTTAGCGGCCATGGCAGATATAAAACGCTGCGTTCCGAAAGCAATTTATCATGTTTTTTTGGCCAACCGCAACATATTTTCACAGCATTCATGTAAATAACACGTGCAATTTAACCGACTTCCGTTCCCGGCGGCCGTGGTTCGCGACCCCTGATTGGGGTCACATATTACCCCACTACATTTGCGGATTATCCGGTTGATGTCTTTGGACATTTGTTTCTTATGTTTGAGATTTATGGAAATTGTTATTAATTTTATTTATGAACTTAGTTTTGGCAATGTTAAGAAGGTTAAAGACTTCTGTAATAGTATATGTATAGTGCTTAAACGTTCATTTCATTTAAACAGAAGGATTTTTACACATGTTTGTGATTAAATTATCAGTTACTTGAACGGCCAAAATAAAATCATTAGGAAAATGTCTGTGGATTTTTCCTTAAGATTTCGAAGGTATTTGAAACTACTCACCGCGTTTGTCTAATGTTTTTCTTAGTTAACCTACTTCTTCCCACTGCTAGGCAAAGGTCTCCGCCTTCTTCCTCCACAATAAGTGCTCTTAAGAAATTTCAGGCTCATAGGCTCGAAATCATCCAGCTGGCGAGACGGCCAGCGTTTTTTAGTTCTGCCGCGGCGTCGTCGATCATCACATATACATTGGGTGACGATGCTGTTTACTAAAAAACTTGCTACCATAAAGTGGAGATCAGATAGGCTGCCGAGCGTAAAGTAATTGTGTAACATGGCTAAAATTACTACAATGTAACTTGTAAATTGTATTTGCTACATCCCGAATTAAATATACATAATTAAGAGCAAAATATGAAAAACATAAAGCAATTTTACACGCAAGAGTACTTTTCCCTCATCATAACATACAAAGCTCGCAATGGAAACGGGTAATCATGAAAAAATTAATTAATTCCGTGTCAGGAACCTTTCACAAAGGTTTTCGGGGCGACGCCAATAACGGAAATTAAACATTACACTCAGAACATGCCCTTACACAGGCTTTCATTCGGAATTGCGATATTGTTTTTATAATCTCCTGAAGAGTGTTATTACGGGAATTATATCGAGCATTGCTTCTGCTGTTTTTTATGTTATTATACCGATTTTTATTTAATTTTTAATTTATTTTTTAATTTAACTTTTTTGATTGATTTCGTAGCGGGTTAAAGACAAGTTAGACATTCCCAGAGACGCGCTGAGCTTCATTGTTCAGTGTCATTAAAATGCGTGCCACTGTTGATCCTGGCTTACAGGAGTTACAGTGGCGGGTGTGAGGGCGGGACAGTCTCTATACCGATTTTTATTAGAAATATAAGCCGATTCGTTCGCTTGATGGTAAGCGTTGCGCGTTGCATATAGAAGTAATACAATTATGACAACTTCTGTGGCGCAGTTGGTTAGACGCCGGCTGTGAATCTAGAGGCCCAGGTTCGATCGGTATTTGTCCCGGGCCTGGGTGTTTGTGACACCAAAAAGTCCCTCGTAATTCCTAATACCCACGACACAAGACTCGATCTCGGTGTGGGGTTCAAGACTATGTATGTGACTGTTGAGTGTATTTATTCATTTAATTTAAAACTTATTATTTCAGATAGTAACAGTGGCTTACACTCTGACACTAGACTTGCCATTAGTCTCATAAAATCTATCAATGTAGCTTTGGACAACTTGGCGGACTAGAACCCTGAACCACCTTACATTACAGGAAAAGGGAGTTGTGTCCCACTAAGATTACATAATATACAGCCTAATATAAGTAAGAAATTCCAGCTTGAGATATACTTAAAACTAGTACTCTCCAAGCCAGCTCAATTCGTGGCCAAACTTAGCCAAGAATCAGCCAGCTGTAGCCTTAAAATAATAAAATCTTTTTCCCAAGCCATTAATATTACCGTTGACGTAGAAAATGTGTCTTGAATGTCCAGGCTTTTTCTACATACCGACCGTCGGCTAACAGAAAAACCGTGAAAAATTAGTTTTAACGAGTGCAAGAGCACGCGAAAATTCAACTATTCCGTACGTCGATATCGTTTCGTTCCTTTCTATCGAGCAATCAAAGTAACGTTTTAATGTTGAACGTTATTTTATTTATTTAATTACTTTCCTTAGTTGGTTGACATTCGAAATAATTTTCTGTTTTGAATAATTAATCCCTGGAGTTGCGTATACATATTATAATAATATCGTTTCAGATACGAAATACCTACATTAAATTAATAAACGAAATCTGGTCGAGAATTCACCGCACGGTTACCCCAAAAACGACATTTTAAAGTAGATAAATCATTAAAAGGTACACGGTCAAAATGATATCTTTCGTAATTTATTTAAAATTCTGGAATTAATGTGCTTTAAATTTTAAATGTTACCGTTTTACAGTCCTATTACTTTTTATATAATGTATTATGTATAAACAAACGCTTCTGTGGTTTGGCCATATTGGAAAGATAAATGTATGAGGACTGAGAATATGATTTATGGAGCAAAAGTGCGAAATAGAGCCGGCCGAGGACGGCCAACGGCTTGCAAAAATATCAAATTGGAGACGTATCGAAACGAGATTCAAATAAGGGATTTCTTAGACGACAGATCAACACTTTTCGGTTACGTTTGTACAAGATTAAGTCGATTAAGTCCCCCAACCCGTACTAGGCCAGTGTGGTGGACTTTATGGCCTCGTATTATCAATTGTAGAGAAAGCCCGTGCCCTGCAGTGGGACGTATATGGGCTGATACAGATATGAGATTAAACTTTTAAAAAAGTAATTAAATAAAAGAGCTCTTTCTCTCTCCGAGGTGATAGGCAATTATGTCGCTAGTGCCATGCTCGTCTTCCTAATACCATATTTCCAAAAAACTTCAAGAAAACCTTACAAATTTTCCAAACCGAGTAGGTATTACTGTTATTTGAAATGTACTCATCATCTCGCAGTACATAACCCATACTTCTACGACGAAAAGCAAAATATTTAAATAAACAATCATAAAAAGAAATTAGCTCATAAAACCAAGAGATATTCCGATTATTCATATCTAAACAGGCCGAGTTTGTATATCCCGGAAAATTTCTCATACAATCTGCGTGATAAGCGGTGGGTAGACAGACGAATGTGGACATAAAAAGTAGATACACCCGGCCAGAGGTCGTATGAAAAAAAACAGATTAGTGCGAGCCTGACTCACTCGTATAGAGTTCCGTAGTATGTGTAGAACAATTACTCAAAGTATGAGATACTCACCAGCCTAGACGCTGCAACTCCTGTAAACAAAAATACAATTTTATGATAAACAACATTTAATTATTTTCTAAATTAAATATAAAAATAAAGGGAGGGAGATCGGATAAAAGGGTTAACTTAATTTAGTACATGGGTTTATGTAATGATGAATATAATCACATATCTTTATTCGAAACGACAGATTTATTACTACACGCATACTATGAGAACTTGCTTCTTGCCAAACATAATTCTAGGCCTAGAGAAATAACAGTTTTTCCAGACAAACCGACGGACAATGAAGTAATCCATAAGGTTTCCGTTTTCCTTGACTACAGAACCCTAACAAGACTCCCAGCTAACCAGTACACCGGAGGGATCTTCTATAAAAATGTAGTCATTGCTGGGACTCTTAGACGTAAAACGTACACGCGAAATTATAGAAACGTTTTATTCACTGTGGTCGATATTATCATACTTTCTTTGTAATTTTATTTAGGATAAATATTGTTAAAAACATCTAAAGGTTCTTTTCGTATGAATATTGTAATAAAACCAATTTTTATAACTGGCAATTCTTAAAAGAACAAAAAAAACATTAAGCCTATTAAAGTTAGTCAAGAATTTTTAAGAAGGCAGTTAAAAAACTACACAAATAAATTAATAAAACTTTTTATAAGCTGTACAACACTACATACACACATTCATATGTATATACAGCACACGACTTTATCCTCGAGACTGTAGGCAGAAGTGCCACTACTACGACCCATATTTCACCGAGATTATTTCCATTCCAAGATCTATTAGAGGGCGAGTCTAGAGCTATTTTTTAAAATTTTTATATTGCAATGAATGGCGAGACGAGCATGCCATTCGCCCGATGGTAAGCGATAAGACCGCTCATGGACAGTAGCAAAACCAAACAACACCATGAATTACAAGGCAATGCTTGGCATTCCACTGCGCTCGCCATCCTGAGACATAAGATGTTAAGTCTCAATATGTCCAGTAGTTACTCTGGCTACAATGTCCTTCAAACCGGAACACTATATTAGTTCCAAACAAAGTCTTAACATCAAATGAATGTTGATCAAAGAAATAAAACTTAACACAGCAGAATTCTAACCCGCAGCCGATCTTTTCACTGCCTTCTGGTCCATTCTACCAAATAGGCTGATTATGCATATTGAAAACAAACCCATTAAACATAAAAAACAACTGAGCTTCCAATTTGGTACTTTGAGGGCTTTCATTCGCCAAACAGATGTAATGGTGCGAATTTACTCGATGTAACAAGTGCCTATTTAAATGGCGCTGTGGCACGCAATTCGCAGTTTATGGGGAATTAGCTACTCCTGGGTCGATGTAAGCATTTACCACTTCTTCAATGGTAAATAAATATTGTCAATGTAGATGCTTAATTAAATCTGATATCGTCACTTAATAATGTCTGTATTGTCAGTAGTATCAGGTTTTGTTATAGTCCATTTTGTGTAAGTTTAACTTAATTGTGTAACTGAAACAATGAACTGCTTATTTATAATACCTTTCTGTTAGTATAAACGAAACATTTAAGTCGAAACTGGAATAACTATAAAACAGTTGTTACAGTAATAACAGAACAGAATATCATTATGTTAGTATCAACAATAACAGAATATCGTTATGTTAGTATTACTTCTTCATACGCGAGCAGGAGAAGACTGATGTTCCAGTATTTTTTTTCTACACCATTAAACTGAGAAATAATGAATTAAGAATACACAGTAGACAACTATGCAATAACGGTGCTTTAACGGTGAAGGAAAACATCGTGAGGAAACCTGCATACCGTAGCGATTTTAAAGAATTTCTACGGTACGTAAGTCCGCCAACCCGCACTAGGCCAGCGTGGTGGACTATATGGCCTAACCACTCTCAATCTATTCTCTCGATTGTGAGTGGGACGTATATGGGCTGATATAGAACTATGCAATATTTTATTGTTTCTCAGGTCTGTACTCACATTGTGATATCGTGTGTAATTGGTGCAGTGTGGTAGGTATTGGTACCGTTACACCAATACACCACACAACCAATTTTCAAACCGAACTTAATTCTCACCCAGTCCTAAACCACATCATCCCATTCCCAAGCAATGCATATCACTCACATTGCCTTCGGGGCTGTAATAGGTACTAGAATACTGACTTTAATTGTAAGTAAAGAGCATTGCCGATTTATATTATTGTTTAAGCAAAAATTTGGAAAACTTACTCAGAAACGAACAAGCAGCTGAAGTTAAGGAAAGTGTTCACTCAATTGAAGTACCAAAATATTGAATCCCAATAAAACATTGCTACACCGCCCCTGCGCTTACGAATTAAACTTGTTAATGTATAGATATTTTTGACGACAGAAAAGCTCTTAATTTCTCCTTTCCTCGTCTTCTAGGGTACGTATTGTATGTGTTGATTTATGTTCGTTTTACTAGCCTACCAGCTCATTACACTATCAGATATTGCGACCAACAGTCTCTAACAAGATCCTACGCCAGCACACCGACTAAAACCCTTCGATTATAGTATAGTCTACTTTCACATACCCATATTTTACTAAAATATCATCTATTCCCACAGGACCCCCTCATCACTAGCAAGACGCACGTCTCAGGCGCGGATGGGGACGGTCTCCGCGCGTCCTGGCGCACGCTCCACGTGTACCCAGACGACTACCCCACGCACCGCGGGTACCTGGCACTGCGATGCAGGGCAACATTGGCCACCCGGCCGCCGCACGTGCGATCCATGTCGGTGCGGCTGTACGTGGCCAGCCGCCCGCATATATCTTCGTATATGTTTAGTAAGAACAGTAAGTGTTTTTTATAATAGTCATTTAATTGGTAAAAGGCGACGTTGGTAAGATCGGAGGAGGTCACAGGTTGCAGGTCGCTTCCGAAAGGTCGCTTTGGAAATTCTTAGAGAAGGCCTAGTTCAACAGCCTACGTGTTGTAGCTGAAGAGAGAGAAAGAGTTTCGACGTGCACGACGCTTTGAAACTTAACATTTAAATAACCAATCTAAAGCATCAGCATCAGGTTGCTATGGTAATCCTTGGGGGAGACCAGCACTAGACATCCCGTCGCTGAAGATATAAATAAAGCTAGAAATGAATTGACTGAGGAAATCGGAAATATTGTTCCCAGAAGTAGCATCGTGTTCGAAGCCGATTGGTGCTGTTTAACTGTTTGAATGTGCCATATCAATAGAGATGACACCTTTCGCTTATACGCTTTGCTTAAATGCCAGAAATCCTTACGTCTCCCGACTTTTTTCCTTCTCTACATGTTAATATACAGTTTTTATTTACTAAATCGTACATTCTATGTCATTTAGCTCACTGAATAATTTGCATTTGCGTACTCATTTATAATTTATGACGCAACACAATTATGACCATGTTGTGGGACATAAATAAACCACAAGGTTGCAGCAGTATACTCGTAATAATTAATTTGTAAATAACAACAAATAAACGAATGTCGTAGGGAAATCTACATACCATAGCGATTTGTAAGAATTTCTATATGTAAAGTCCGCCAACCCGCACTAGGCCAGCGTGGCGGACTATATGGCCTAACCACTCTCAATGGTACCCTCGATTGTAGATTAGCCACGTGTAATGCAATGGGATGTATATGGGCTAATACAAAACGAATACATTAAATCTTGTCCAAGCCTACAACTAGCATCGCTTTCAATACAAAGTGAATAAGTCGTAATAAGTTCGTCGAATTGTGGGTGGAACAAGCGACACCTCTGCTAGAGATAAACATACATTTGTAAAATTAAACGAATACAACCACAGTCGTAGACATAGTCCTGACCCCACGGTCTTGTATCGCGTATATAACAAAACTATAAGAGATGTTTATGGTCTCCAAGCACCCAGTCCAGATTTGTGGGCCACACAAACATATTTTGTCGCGGCGTGGAATGGAACCTGCAGCCTCTTGTTTCTGAGCTTACTACCAACTGCGCTAGGGATACACCAATAGCTTTAGAATGTGTCATGGCCAGGACAAAGAAACGGCGCAAAATACTTCTTTCGGTAACTCTGGTCGTATTTCTTTTTAATTTATCATCTATATTTATGTATTTATTAGCATAAGGAAACTCGAATTACACCAGTAATTTTCTAATATGATGGTTCAAAGAAACATTACATGTTAAATAACGCCAAGGAAAATATCTCAGTTATTTACATTATTGAATTCATGTTGTTTTTCATTATGTCGTTAAAAATTAGATGAGTTTCAGTGGAATTCCTCAGGCTTCCTTTATGGCACAAATTAAATATTCTTTGTCATTTTTAGTTCGCTTCTCATGAGCACAATATGTAATATTAAAAAGCAATATTAATAATATTTTCCAATTCCGCAGCCTCCGTGGCAATTCTCTTGTGCTTTTTATACACGCAATAAAGACTTGGTCTTAGTATGTCGTCTGGATAATGTATGTGACTGATATGTAGGCCATACACACTACGGTCTACCGGAGAGGTCATCTGTGCAGGTATGCCTGCGCAGGTAGACCGAACATTGGTACCGCCTGCACAGGCTCAAAAAACTGCACAGGTCTATTCCCACACACATTACGGTATACCTGGGCAGGCATATCTGCACAGGTGGACCTTTCCGATGGACCGTAGCGTGTATGGCAGCCATTAGGCGGTTTTTTGTTTATAATATTACGTTTTTTTTTTGTTGCGAATAATGGCGGGACGAGCATGCCATTCGCCTGGTGATAAGCGATACGACCGCTCATGGAAAGTAGAAAACCAAACAACCCCATTAATTGCAAAGCATTGCTAGGCATTCTACTGCGCTCGCCATCCTGAGACATAAGATGTTAAGTCTCATTATGTCCAGTAGTTTCTCTGGCTACAGTGTTCAAACCGGAACACAAAAGTGCATTTACACTGCTGTTTGGCGGGAGAAATAGGCATTGCGGTGGTACCTACCCAGGCGGTCTCTCACATTTGAGAGACCTACCACCAGTAGCATTAATGTCAACATTATTTACTAATGGGCCGAATCGGCTTCATAATATAAAAATTTCAACGATATCGATCAAAATAATAAGTGTAACCTAAAAAATATGAAATATCTATAGGCTTTATTTTTGAGTTTCTTACATATTGTTATGCGCCGAAATATTGTAAGGCAGAAATTACTCGCAGTTCCTGATCCATACGACGCAACATTTGGATCTTAGTTTGGGGTACTCCTAGAATTGTTCGATGTAAAATATAGGTACCTATATCTAGATATACACGGAGTAAAACCTTCTTATCTTAAAGAACGATTTGTCTTTCTTCATGACTCACATACGAGGTCCTTGAGGTCGTCCGAGAACTTAAAGTTGAGAATGCCCGCCCACACTACAACATTTATGGACAAATCTTTCGGTGTCGTAGCTGTTCGCTTGTGGAATGCACTACCCGTTGTGGTGAGGCAGGCTCAAACTCTGTCATCTTTTAAGAAGCTAGTAAAAGAGCACTACCTTTCTTCTTAAACAGATTTACTGATTAATATTATTTCCTTTATTTAAATATATTGGTAATATATTTATATATGTATGTTTATTTACATATAAATGTATTTATGTATGTCTATATACATTAATTATGTAGTTTTTGTAAATTTATGTATAAATAGTATTATTTATTTGAGCTTTTATTGCCTTTATCATACACTGCCCTTTCTTTCTCCCTCTCATAAATCCATCCAATGGTTGTCTGGTAGAGATTGCCTTAGTGCGATAAGACCGCCATTTGTACTTTGTTGTTTTGTTGTCTATATATATCTGTTGTTACATTTTTGTGTACAATAAAGAATATAAATAAATATAAATAAATAAATAAAACATAATCCTCTCTGTAAAAAAGTTACACGAAAAAAAAGTACACAAAATATGGTTACCACAGCTTTGGAGCAAAATAACTGTCGTCACATTTTTTACCATGATCAAATCAGAATTAAAATTCTACAGCCCAATACTCCAACGACATTTTCCATTAAATAAAACTTAAAAATTTTGTTTCCAATAAATTCTTTCCATTCCGAATCCTGCCATTACGGTAAAATAAAAATCAAATTATAAAACTGTATACAACGCGGCAGAAATTCCTTAATTTGTTATGTAAATTGCCTCAGAAGTTGTGCTTCCCGTTTTTACTGGAGCGCATTATACAATATTATGGTAATAAGTTCAATTTTACCCCCATTTCCCCATTCGTTTTAATATCTCCAACGGTGTGTCATGGCAGAGGCGCTTACACCGTCTCACGTTGCGCGTTACCCCAAAAGTGGTTGTAATTTTAATAAGATCTTCGGTCATGATAATGTTCTGTCATTTGTATGCTGTGGCTGTATTTATTTTTATTTGTCATTTAATCAATTATCAATTAAATTATCCGTTTTTCATTTGTTATTCATTGTCAAATTATCTATTTCAATTCCGTACTTAATTGGTTCTTATTGCGTTACTTTGACTGCTAGGATTACTGTAGCATGTATTTATAAACTATAAACAATGTTATTTTTATTTTAAAGCCGATATTCTATTCTTAATTGCATGATATCGAACTAAATCAACATTTTATTTTTAGTATATTTCAACCTAGAATTGTAATTCTGCTCCTATTTTCCCATTCGTTTTAATATCTCATGTATGTCATAATAAGTAGTGCTTACATCGTCTCATATTCCGCCTTGCCCCAAAAGTGGATGTAAATTAATTTTAATAAGAACTTCATTTTATTTCATAAGAATAATATCTAATAACTTCGGTTACAAAATGTTTCATAATTTTTACCTGGCGCTTGTTCTTACATTTTTAATTGGCGAGTAATCAATCTTAAGTCCGTTCTAAATTGTTTGTTTGCGTTACTTTCGCTTCGAGGTTGTTGTAGATTAAATTTATATGTACAAATAAATGTTATTGATGGTTTCATAAAATGTATTTGTTTTTAAATATAATAATCAATCAAAAATGAGATTACATCTACCGTTGGCCTCAGAATCAAATATATAAAGTAATAAATATAATATACAACTTCTTAAATATTACCAAACACAAGAGAAACTGAGAATGTCTTAATATTTTTAATAATAAATATCTTACTCTAAGGTTTTTTATTGTTCATTATAAAAAAAGTTATGCCCGTTACCCCATTCCACACCGTTATTTTTCACAGCTATAAAAAATTTATTTCTTTCGCCTTGTAATTAAAAAGTTATAACTCAAGGTTGTTATGCTAGAAGTTTATAGAACTGAGTATTTAACACATACACAAAATGCTAGCATAGCTGAAATTGAAATATAATATTATGAAAGAGACAGCCTGACGTTAAATGAGACACCATCATCCAATAAACGTACCGTGACACCCCAGTAAATGCCATTTACAAATTAAACAGAGTAAAAATAACAATTCGTTGTTTTAAAACATCCTAACCCATACCATTTGTTTCAGATGCCGTAACGAGTAGCACCTCCCGTACAATCCAATTGAGCCGCATCGCAATTTGGACTCTATTATTCACATTGAAAGTGCCTTTTACAATGACGTAGTTGTTACAGGTCACAGTACTCGCGTATTTATAAAGGTGTAAATGTTTATAAATATTTTAAATGTTGATGTTGCTCGATTATAATCTGACGGAATTGATTAAGTAATTGAGAAGGGAGGTATCATAAGCTGATTAATTAATTACTCTATTAGGAAATTAAATTCAAAGTTATTATTGACAGTGTCTGTGAAACGGTTTGATCTTTGAAACTTGAAATATTTGTTTGATCCACAAATATTCGTTTCTGTGACAGATTTAGCGAGACTAAAATGCCTCTCGTAATGTCTAATACCACAAAAGACTTTGATCTTACTGTTGGATGTAAATCTATTTTGTATGCATAAAACTGGGATTTAACATAAACTGGCGACCAAATACGATAAAAAGCCTCAAAAAACGGTAGTTTCACATCCTATATAAGCCTCACGCAAGATATAGTTGTTACAGAAGGGTCGTTGAGCAGTTGTCCCCGCTTTTGCGCAGCCTAGGACTCCTTGAAAGCGTAACTATACCTACGAAACTATCCGCAATTAGGAAAATGTTCTGAGGGAAGTCCTTACAAAAACGCCAGACGTAGCCTGAAGGAATTGTTGAGCAACATCTACAAATGTTAATCTTTATAGTTCTATTGTGATAAGTACATTGTAAAATACACATTCGCATCTGTATATGAGATTATCAATTATTTATAATTATTTTTTTATGTAATAATGTAGCAAATAAGAATACGTGTTTGTACATTATCAGTATATCCAAAAATATTTAGGCAGGTTTATTATAAATTCCAAATGTTACCAAATTGCATTTATTTACCGCCACATTGATCTAAGGAGCAGTACTGATTGTGTATCGTTAAATCTGAATTTTAGTTTTCAGATGAGACTAATTTTTATTCCGAAAAATGTAATTCCGTAGTATGGGCAAGAAATCAAATATATTTGTTATTAATTCAAACACAAATAGGTGGGATAGGACAGGAGAGGACAGGATTAAATACCTTAACTCATGGGACAGAATGACAGAACGGGAAAGACCGGGATATAACGGGACGGTACGGCAAAAGCAGTACATAAGGCGGCAGTCACATTCAATTTATATAAACAATACAGTACGCGAAATATGTTTTTGGTGTGGCCTGGACTTAAAAATATCTGCATCCGGGCAGAGCCGGGCCGGCCCCTGCCCTAAATAAATTCGTTTATCATTCCGCTTTAATAAAAGATCAAAAGTTACATTAATGTCGAAAATGCGATGATAAAGTTAAAATGCCGTATTAAAAGCTCCTCTGGGGATTTTTAAGCCCTCTTAAATTTCGTTAACCACTCATTAAGCACAAGCTTGTGTTTTCTCAGGCGATATGGGTCAATTCAGGGAAGAATGTGGTTCAAATTTTATTATTTGGCAGCTTGTTTATATCCTAATAGGGGGTCAAATCTCCATTTTACTAATGAGGATTTAGAGCATAATCTTCAACGCTGTTACTGGCCCAATAAAAAGTGATTTATATTTTTATTTTCTAGTAAATCACTACTTATTTTAAAACTACAAACACACGTAAACACTAAGTAATATATCAAAATATTTTGCTCAATGTTAAAATAAAGTATTATTAGCGGAATTCTAAAAACGGGGCAGGAAAATCGTTTCTATAAAGAATGCGAGTTATCAGAATGTTTAAAAGGTGCTAAGAGACATTTTTAGCTCACTACATTTCCGATACTTATTCCAAGTTTTGCTTTAAAAATGTAGATAAAAAACAATCCTCTTATTTTGAAACTGTGAACTTTGGACACGTTAATTGATTTTTAGTACAAATTGTATGGTTTATGGCAAATGTGAGGTTTTTAAATTGAAAACATGTATATCCTTAAACTAATTTTACTCAAAGTGTTGGGAGTCGCTAATAATATGTTATTTATAGCCTAAACTTGTAAATACAACGCTTTGTATGTCTTGTAGATAGTACAATGTAAATAAGTGTAGTTATGATAATAGGCGCCAAGTGGAATATTGTCTGACGCTAGTTGAAGACATTAATTTTCGATGAAATTGAGTTTAACCCAAACTACGTTCCAATTGGGGCATAATGGAACTAGTGAAGATGCCCAACTTAGGTCCAGTGTAATCCAGTCAGCTAGGAAAGTGCTTGCTAACTACAA
Organism: Deilephila elpenor; assembly: GCA_949752805.1. Lineage (NCBI taxonomy): Eukaryota > Metazoa > Arthropoda > Insecta > Lepidoptera > Sphingidae > Deilephila > Deilephila elpenor. Next base: position 14,330,174 of record OX457103.1, on the reverse strand, counting down.
TTCGGCTAGCGTAACTAAGTGTCTTTGATTTAGCTTTGTTATTTGAATGTTTTTGCTAATGTGAAGTAATAAAAAAAAACTCATTTATTTCAGGTAAAAAACACCCATGCAAAATGCAAAGTAATGGGGCAGTAAGTTTTCTTTACAAAAATATATTTTTCAGTGTGGTGGAGACATTATGATTAACTACAAAACAATCGCTAAGAGTCTATAGTAATACGTTCAAATTATTGTATTACATTAGATGAGGCATCAAAATTAAAAAAAAAAATCAAACAAAATAGATGGAAGATCTCTTAGTAATATAATAAAATTTTATTCTAATCAACAAGCCTTGCAGTAATCTATCTTCAATTGAGACAGTATATGCCAATTTATACTAGTTTGGGTTAAACATCCACTGCGGTGTTAACATAAAGGAATCAACGGAGTTTTGAACTTCTATTAGGGTAAGTATTGTAAATAGAAATAATTACATAAAAATATTTTTAAAATTTGCTCTATGCCGTTACAGGTTTTTGATATCATATGAATATGTCGTAAGAGCTATTTTTCCTTGGATTCATTAATAAAGGAAAATTGTAAAATAAATTTAACGTGAATCCTTGGCGACAAAAATCTTTGTTCAAAGTATAAAAAAAATTGCATTAATGTATATCTAAGTGTAAAACACGTTTAAATGTAAATATATACATAAGTAGATGTGCCAAATAAACAAATCACAAATAGGTGTACCGATAAAATAAGTTACATCACTGTGATTGGACGCGCAAAAACGACATAACCCGATTGAAAGAGAATAACAATTACATTTCATTTTAAAACGCTTCTTCGAGCGCCTCAAACACTAAATTGGACATTCATTTCAACCAAATTTGAAAGTTGCCGTTCCGAAGTTGTGGACACGCACCGGTCTTTTCCTACTAACAGCACCAAAATGTTGATAATGGAATAGGCAACACCACGACAATGTTCAGTTTAGAAGTACTTTAATATTAAATGTTGGTGCTTATTGCTATTTAGACGTGTAAAATCTTAGGCAAATCCATTTGATTACATCTACCGGTCAGTCAGGACTGATATAAGCTGATACATTTCAGAGTGTAAAATTTCTTCACCAGCGGAAATTGTAACTTATTTTAATGGTAAAACAATTCTTACATATTGTGTATAACTGTAAATGTCAATTTCAACACTCATCAGGCGTAGTCTCAGTGTTGAAGTAGTTTTAAGTTTTTCACCCTTTCTGCATAACTTGAGATTACTCTCGGCAAAACTTTGCGGTCAGCGGAATAATTCTGTCTTTCAAAAGTCATTATAGAGAAGATTAAGAAAACTCTGAGCATAATTCCAGATAACTTTCAGAATTTTGTTAAAGAGTGCAACAAGTTTCGTATGTAAAATATTTTTAGTTTTAACTTTACAGTTACCGAAGTATAATTATTGTATAGCTAGTTTTGAGGGCAATGTTGTTAAAAATCGGCTAATAAATATTCATACACATTATTATTTTTAAATCATGCACTAGAAACCGGTGCTCCTAATCAAAATAAAGAGTATTTGAGAGGGACTTGTCTTAAGAATTGTACTAAGAATGTTTGTGTCGTTAGCAAATATTTAGCACGTTCAAAAGTTTTGTATGACGTTCCGAGGCACAATACATCACAAGGATTTCTCCAACCCATTCGAGCATGGGAAGAATGATCGCTTATTGCGTAACCATGCGTTTTGCCTTTTGTTCGAATGAAATTGCTTTCTATATTAGGTGATGTGGCATACTTACCCTAAAAGTACTCCTTCAGTAACAACTAGTGCAAAGTTACCTTGAAATGTAATAGGAAAACTCTTGGTGGTAAACAAAGTAATCAATAATAACAAAGTCAAGTTAACGTGAAACGTTATTGAACTAAGCATAATTTAAAATTAATTAGGACCAAAGATGCGGTGGATAGACGAGTTGTATGCATTCGAGCCAAAATGGCAAGAGCTCGCCGAGGACAGGGTCAAGTGGAGGAATAAAGGTGAGGCCTTTGCCCAATAATGGGACGAAATTTAGGCTCCAAAAACAAAATTACATTCTTGCAAAGGCAATTAAGGACTTGTAATATTTAATTTTAATAAGTCTAGTAAATTGGTTCACTTAATATCAACTTTCCTTTTTGCCACATAAAATATATTCATGCCATTTTTAGACTGTTAAAATAGACGTCTATATTCGGATATTTTTGTCTTTCCATTTTGGGATATTTTTTGTAATATAACTTAAATGTTTAAGGTGTGGGCTCAAAGTTGGCCATTTTCTTTTGCATTAAACCCTGTAACCACGATAAATACCTACGTACCTAGATGTTATGTTTGAAACTTTTTCGTACGTACTTTCACACTACTTCACCACTTAGTTGATAATAAAATATAGATTTAAAATTCTGAAAGTAATCTTGTAATAAAGTTATATTTTTGGGTATCGCTACCACAAAATTCAATCTACTTAGCATCAGAGGCTGCGCCAGAAACTATAAAAATAAATTATGTATATTGTACAGATATAAATTTGAAAATGTCTGAATGTAATAAATAAAACGGTGAATAATATTTTGTGTTATTTTTATATTATTTAAGACCTGGCCCTGTACTGTATGGTACTGTCTACTATGCTGTACTGTAAGATCTGACCCACTGATCGCTAATTTCTTAATTTCACGCACCCTTAACCATGAGTCTCGGTTAGAAACATTTTTCACATCATAGAGGCGATGAAAAAATGGTCTAGAAAAAGATCTTATTATGAAAGACGGGGTCCCTCTCTTACACGTGGTCGATGTTGCTTATCTACATAAATGTAATTTCAAAATAGTAGAGTAGGTACCTCAATGACACCGAGTAATACAACCTTTTCCTTGAGAGCGTTTTTTAGCACCTTTCAGCATTCCATTCCATGATTATAGTGTACGGCCCGGTTATGAATGCAGGCCGCTGTCAGCAACCTGCTAAATCCTTAGAGAAAGCCTATTTTCAGCAGTGGAGTTCCTAAGGCTGAAGATAAAGAGATTTACTACTCGGTCCAGCAGACAACTAACATTGTAAATGAAACCATATAACAGAATATTTGATTTATTCTATGAATACAAACAGAAACAGCATTATGAGTTATTCATTGCGTCGCGGTCCTTGGCCTACAGCGGTATGTTCAAAGCCCGTCAGTTTGTGACAACCCACGTCTGTTTGACATACTTGTACAATTTCGATTTGTTGTAATAAATTGAGAAACATGTGTTGTGATGGATTAAGATTTCCTGTCGACGAGAAAGTAATTTGTTGTTTGGGGTAAATATTTTCGTCTAGAACGAAAGGATTTATATTTTTGTTGGTAATAGTTTTTCGTGATGGCACAATGCCTTAGTTATTTTATTTATTATAAAACAAAACAACTCAGCTTTTTTGCCTAAATTTCAAGTATCTTTTTCTTGAAAATATACAATTCCATTAGCTAACAACTGACTTAAAGCCAAAATAAAGTCTATTTATTTCTTGTAAATAGTCCGTATTCTAAGAAAAATGTTTAATCCTATTAGCTATATCACTATCCAGATAACCTTACCGTTCCCCGTCCACACACTTTCTGTAATCAGAGGTCTACTCATGTGTAAGCCATAGGCGATAAAAATCCTTCTGGATCAAACTCGTTAGCTCGGACATCTATATAAAAAAAATCCATAACAATTACATACCGTTCCCAAACAACAGACCGAGTTAAACCAAAAAAATATCGTACGTCAGTTTGTATATTTTGTTAGTTAAAATTTAACCCCGCCCGGCCAATCTACCAATGCGGGCAGGGTTTTTGTTACACGTTTCATCCCGGCGAAATGAAGAGTTCCCCGGGGATAAATATAAATAGACACGCCACGCCGGTTCACTACGGGGACTGGGTTAAAAATAATTTAGGTGGGTACTGTGAATATTATGGTATTATAATTTATAGATTTACTGCCGCTTTTATTTTGGGTAAGAAGAGGTGATTTGGGAAGTAAAATTTTATGAACCAAGATCACAGCAAATATCTTGAGTTTACCACTAATTAGGTACTAGTAGTTTTTGGAAGACAAAAACTACATGCATTGTGTTAAGTAGTCTCTTGCTCGATTGTTGGACCTATAAATGGATGAACGAGCCCTTTGATCGTTTACTGCTGACCAATTGTCTCCTCTACCGCGGTCTCTCGGCCACCACGATAGCTTATTGCGGGTGGCCGTACTTCACATACCATCAACATTATTGGTAAGATACAACATCTAAGCTGAGTGGTCACCTACTTTGCCACAGCGATGCGACATGCATTCTCATTTATAGTAAATATTATAGGGTTTTTATTTATTTTTTATTATGTATGAACATTGTATGTGTACATTTTTGTTAAGCGTGTATTGTGCGTTGTCTTGTGTGACAAATAAATATACCTTTCTTTCTTTCTTTCTTTCTTTCTTTCATATCCATCTACATCATGCAGATTTTTTATACCGTTTTCCGTTTGTTAATATCTGTGGTACTCTAGAAACTGTGATATAAAGAAAGGAGAATGACCATTCATGGTATCGGTAAAAAATATCGTTGACCCCGATACCGATACTGCTTAAATTGCATTATAGCATTTTTTATAGTTTGTCCTTAAAAGATTTCCTGTTTTATGTCGGGCGACAGATTTTTATAAAATAAAGTAATTATCATCACATTTTACGATACGTCAGCCATTACTACAAATGGAGCTACCAGAGTAACTTGACTTCAAGTTCATTTCTCCAAGAACTCCGGACCTGGGTCGCAATTATGTTTATTTTTATTGAAAATATATATTTTTCCCTACACAAAAAAGTAGGTTTCATCGGGGGCCAAAAATCTTCGCACCGATACTAAGTATCATAGTAAAATGGTCATTTTCCTTTGCACAAATACCGTAAAGGCCGAGAATATAATTGAAATTATTGTAAAAGCAGCAGATATTAAACGTCTAAACGTCGGATATTCGTGTTCAGGTAGCTGTCCTCCTTGTCGCTTTGAATACATTCATGGCTCGGCTTCCGTGTCGCTGTAGATTCTCAGACGTCCACCAAGACGGCAACGCTGACCCATTTCTCCTGCATATTAAAAATGACCAACCCTGATGCATCTGGTTACATCTCAGCTTGTAAATATAAAATGACTTTGCCGGAATTAAGTTCTCTTAGTCAGGTAAATTTATGTAGAAGCATATTTATGATGTTTAAATAATTTAGCGTTTGTTTACTTCTTATATTACTTTTAAAATGTAATGCAAGATGTTATGGGAACGCGGGTCATTTAATAAGGAATAAGCTGTTTCATTAAAAACATGTTGAATAGTAAACTCTTAAATTTTTAAAAGCGAAACTACAATATTTTGCAGTCTCTCACGAATAGATCCTGAAAATGAGTATAAGATTATATACTCCATTTTTAAAACAAGCGAAAAAAATCGACTTTTACCCACAATTGCATATCTACCTACGCCTTTGGTAACACATAAATTATCTTTTCAAAGGATTGGCTTATACATACGTATGGGTCGAAACACATCACAATGTTTATAAGTATAATTATATATAATAGAATCTCCCAAAATGAAAACAAAAAACACAACTACTCGAATACAGCGTGTCCTCATTTAACTTGAGAAAAATTTAAGTCATACACAGATTATCGAAAGTTGGGGAGCTTGCGAAAGTTAAGGCCTGAAAAGCAGATAGAAAAGAGCAACTTTACTATGACTTGGAAACACAATAGGGGCCGTGTTGAGCTTTCTGTTACTTAAAGCACAAGAGTAAGGCACAATGTTATGATATATTTATTTTTTAGCCTTTTTGTATGGAATATTATGTATTTCTTTTATTTGAGTATTTGTGTGGGATTAAAAGGGTCGGATATTCATTAAGTTGTATTACAGATATTATACTTACATACATAAACTCACGCCTTTTTCCCAGAAGGGGTAGGCAGAGGTGCAACCAGGACATCCACGTTTCGCCTTGTATTTTCCGTCCCATGTTGTGATAGGGGGCGAGCCTATCGCCAAATATACTAAATTTATTCTACTATTCATATCCTTCCCAATGTCGACAACCGTACAAGCATGTAAAGCCCACAAAAGTGTCTTGGTGTGTCGCTTTCCATGGTTGACCTGTGTATTTATTAGGTTTTATGCAGGCCGGAATAATTGTATCGACTAGTGAGAAATAGTCGTAGTACCAATTTCTGCTGCCGATGCTCTACTTGCACCGCATTCAAATTACCATATCAGTGGAGTAACTATGCCGTATCTACCGGTATTTAAACAATATGCATTAGCACGCGCCTGTCTTCCAGAGGTAGGCAGACACGCTTCTTCAATGGCAATAATTTACATCTGGTAGTGTATGAACTCGTTTGCTTCCCAAGGGTTTAAAAATAATAAGGTCACACCCGCATCCTCAAGGTGATAGTCAGTGGGTGTCACTAATGCCATCCACAGTTCGCCCAGGTCATTTCTATTCTAAGATGTAACAGAGGCAAACACAACGCTAAAACGAGCACAGATTCTAGTCTCTGGCGTTTTATACGTGAGATTGCACAATAAAACTTTTTGTACGTTCTCGACTTTGTAGTCATAAGACTACAATTACACGTGATGGTAAGTGTAGTTAAATTCAAACAGTGAAATCAAGTGATCTAAAGCTATACTACAGATGATAATGTATCTGTCGCACCGTACCATGTACCATAGCTTTAAAAAGTTACGCTCTACCACTTCATTAGCAGAGCGGGATGCATTATCATCTTTTTTTTTTTTTTTTTTTTTTATTGCCGTATAGGCAGACGAGCTAGTGGCCCGCCTGATGGTAAGCGGCTACCGCTGCCCATAGACCTTTGCAATGCCAGGGGTCCAGCACAACAAAGTCGCTGCCTACCTTAAGGATAGTACTCTCTTTAAGCCTCGTTTGAAGAAGGACAGGTCATAGCGCTCAGGAAACACCGATGCAGGGAGTTCATTCCAGAGCTTGCACGTACGTGGTAAGAAAGAACGCTGGAAACGTACCGTTCGGGAGCGGTACGCTTCCAGGTGGTAGGGATGAACTCTGCTGCGGTGACGGGTGGTGCGATGGTAGAAGGGCGATGTTGGTACCATCTCAAACAATTCCTCGGAGCACTCCCCATGGAACAGACGATAGAACACACAGAGAGACCCGAAGTCTCTCCGCAGTCCTATCTGTTTTCCCATTTAAGCATACACGTAATAGAACGCTGTATTATTACTATAACCCAACCTATATCATGCCAAATTAAAAGCACACACGAAAACATCCTAAAATACACAATATCTCTCTAATATTTCAACATGTCGTAACCACTTCTATTTCGCCAGTGATCTATGACACTTTATATTTATGTCGAGTAAAAAAACACTCGCAGTTTTCCGACTCGTGGTCCATTTGACCCAGAACGGAATGACGCGTGTGAAAGGGGTCAGGCAACGAAATTAAATGTTCAAATATTTCTAGAGTTGTTTTGAAATATTGAAGACTGCGCTGGCCTGATGCATAAACCATCGGATTGACGTGGCAGCGAATTATGCTGGAAAATCTTGTACAATTTTGCATGCAGCTGCTACTTGAGTTGTGCCGTGATGAATTGTTCTGGAGAGTGGTGGAGATTTAGCATTAAATTATAATGAAAGATATTTATTTGGACAATCGGTGGTAGTAACAAATTATACTTACACAAAAAAAAATCACAAAATACATACATTTAAATAAAAGTAACACCTATTAAAAGCCGTCACAATATGCACTGTTCGTGAAAAAACATCGAATAAGTCAATTACTTAGATTAATTAAAGTAAAAAAAATACTTTGAAGGAAGTTATCGGGACACGATGCGTTGATAGTAAACATACCACGACAAAACTGCGCATTTAAAAATAGCAATATTGTATTGAACAGAGTCCGTAAAAGTGTTACGAAAGTTTATTGTAATAGGAAACATTGTTGCAGTTAATTTAAAGCTATCACACGATGCAAAGAATTAGAAACTTTCAAGTTTAAATACTCATATCTTTAATAATAAACCGATGCAACACTCGCTAAATGAAAAACTTAATACGTATCGGGAAAATTTTAAATGAAAAAGTTTAACAGCCGATACTCGAAGGAAATTCTCGCTTGGAAACTTTTGTACACAAACAGAAAGATATAAAAACAAGAACACACCTATTTTTAGGCTTTAAAAAAGTTTTTGTTGTCGTTTAAAGTATGGTTTACTATTATGAACAGAATAAAGAAAAATAATAAAAAAGTTATATACAAGATCCCAAGCCATTTAGACGTTAGATACTTATTTTCTGAGTAACAAAAAGTACCGTACGTATAACCGGTAACTTGTGGGTACTGAAGTTATGTGATAATGAAAGTAACTTTCTTTAAGTCTGAGTATCCATTTTTTTATAAAAGAAATTATCATGGTCATGTAAATTGTGTTGTTTATTGTTTGACAGTGCGTGGTGCCTGTTGGTAACGGACCAAACGCGGCTGCCTACATGTTCACAGTGGTCGCGGGTTCAAATCCCAGGGCACACCTCTGACTTTTTGGAGTTATGTGTGTATTGATAGTCAATCACCACGCACTTTAACGGTAAAGGAAAACATCGTGAGGAAACCTGCATACCGTAGCGATTTTAAAGAATTTCTACAGTATGTAAGTCCGCCAACCCGCACTAGGCCAGCGTGTTGGACTATATGGCCCAACCACTCTCAATCGATTCCCTCGATTGTAGAGTAGGCCCGTGCCCTGCAGTGGGACGTATATGGGCTGATATAGATATAGATAAATTGTGTTTTTCGCGCAGATAGTGATGCAACTCCTGTCAGCCAGGATAAACAGTGATACACAAAGAATTGAAATCGGTATTGAACCCCGGCGAATCCTCTTAGGGAAGTGTACAATGCAGTCTTAACGAATTATACATTTACGCCACCAAAATACATACATACATAACCTCACGCCTTTATCCCAGAATGGGTAGGCAGAAGCGCCAATAGGATACCCACATTTCGTCTTATAAGTTTCATCCCATGATGTGATAGGGGGCGAGTCTATCGCCATCGGCCACAAATTCCTGACTCTGGGATGATAATGAAAATAAAAATCCAATATCACTTTGTCCAACCCGGGATTCGACCCCGTGACCTCAGCTTTGTAATCTGTGTACTACAACTACGCCACCGAGGCCACTAAAATAATTGTAGTTATTACCTAATTTATATTAGGTCCGTGACATAGATTGATATACCGTTTGCCTGAACCATTGTACTATTATTATTCCAGTGGTTTAGGTTATCTCGAGTTTTATTGCCTCATAATAATGTTATGATATCTTTGAGTTGTAGCGGAAAATCTAAGGCTATTAAGTCGGAATTTTATTGGGTCATAACATAAACAAAACATGAAATAGGTATTTACGTAATGTAGGTGTGTTGCCCATAACATAAACATATAAAAATAATATGTACTTAATAAATCTGTATTTTCGAAAAGCGAAGCGCTGGACGTTCGCCTACAAGGTGGACTACAGATCATTTCCAATTTCGTTCAGGCTGCAGGAAATCGCTGGATGCAGATTACTTATAACAGGTCGCTTAGGAAACCCTTGTGGAAGCCCTATATCTGCCATAGACTCTCTGTGACTGAAGAAAGAAAGAATGATAGCTCTAATAATAACTAACAGATAACGTATGGTAACTGGATCATTAAATTTGAATTTCAAAATACTAATCCTATTATTTACTTGATTTTAAGCCCATTTTTCTATTCATTATCAGCTCGGAGTCAGGAATTTGTGACCAATATGGCGATAGCCTCGCTCCTATCACATCCCAGGACGGAATATACAATGCGGAACGTGGCTGTCCTGGTAGTAACTCTGCCTACGCCTTCGGGGATAAAGACGTCAGTTTATGTGTATATGTAATTAAATTAGCTAGGAATTCACATCACACATATCTTAGAATTTTGACACTGACTTGTTGGAAGAGGCCTGTATCTAGCGACTTCCTGCAACCTTCATTAGATTCACTTCCTTATTATTCCTTACATCCCACTACACCATCGTTCACAATTTACTCCCAAGCCTGAAATAGAGCAATTCCCTTTCTATTAATACAGATGGCTTAAAATAAAACATGGCAGGCTGTGGCGTTCTAGATAATGTAAACCGATTATAGTGAAGGCGAGGTTCGTACCAGCCCACAAAATGTTAAGCCGGTGGGAGCACAATAGCGCGCGGTAATTTTTCCTTATTAGCGGTTCTTTTCACTCATTTTCTAAGGCGCCGGTAGTGTTACCAGTTTATAAGGTAATTACCCTGGTTTTTGGGTAGTAAAAGCGTTAAAAACCTTTTCAGTAACTTTTCAGGAATTTTTAAAAGATTCATCTGTCCTCCTACCTTATTTATTATTACCTATATATTAATTTAACTTATATTAATTATTTCCAAATGTTAGATATGAGTAAATTAAACATGTGAAATAATTAATTAATCCCTTAAATAAACCTGTTACAATACGGTATAAAATATTAGAGACCATGGGAAAAATACATTTACAGCTGGCAACACCGCACCAAGTTCCTTTTGTCTGCCGTCGTGAGGGAAATTGCCCGAATTTCTTCAAGAAACAGGGATTTTTTACTTTTTCAGAACACTTAAGCCTCGGTGATTAGCGCGAGGTATTTGGGTGTCGTGAGGTATTGTGGCAGCGAGGATAACGCAGAATTTCGGGGCTTAGATGTTTCCACGAAAACGGGGAGAATGCCATTAATTTCAATGTAACTTGCATTACGTTGAATAGGTTCAGGAAAGTAAAAGCAACTTAATTATATAAAAAAAAATGTGTGTGTGTATTAGTGTACACACGTAAGAAATGAAACTTCTTTATGACATCATTTTTCGAAAAATGATCTACTATTTACAAATTTACAGAATTGGTAAAATAAAGCTAAATTAAATAAAGTTTAAGTTTAGGAGGGGGGAAATTTTTGAGGGAATTTGGGATTTCTATCGGGGCCAATTTGTAGCCCTCACCGAGACGGTTCCGAGGATACCAAGCTCGGTGGGTCCACGACCTTTATTGGCCGAGATAGGTTTAGGGGGGGTGAGGTAAAAATTTTAGGTGGCGGTAGGGGCGGGGGGGGGGTTTAGGTTTCGTGGGGAGGCTATTGGGCACCTTAAAATATTTTTGGGTGGGGAAAGTTGTGGAGGGGGAATTCGGGAATTCTGTTGGGGCAGGATTGTAGCCCTCACCGAGCCGGTTCCAATGAACCCAAGGTCGGTGGGTCTACGATGGATAATGCCGGAGATATGAGTAGGGGGGTGAGGTAAAAATTTTAGGGTGGGGGTAAGCGGGGGGGGGAGGTTTCGTGGGGAGGCTATTGGGCACTGTTTTGGATTTAGGGTGGGGGAAGGCCAGAGGGGGGGTAAGGATCAAATTACAAAAAAGTGGGTGGGACTTAAAATTTTGGGTGGGGCTTGGAAACGGTTGGGGGTGTGGCTTACTGAAGTGGGTACTAATTTACTAAATAAAAAAAGATGGCGTGTAACGGAAGAATGTGACGCGTAACGAAAAATTTTTTCCAACCCCGATAAAGAAGTTTCACTTCAAAAAGTAAAATATTTTGATCCCTTGCAACCACCTTAAGAGGAATCAATAGATAATAATTTACCTAAAAATGTGTGTTTCTAAACATTGTAAATGTTTTCATTAATTGAAACACAAAAGTCAAGACCTAGATCGTGTGCTTTTAAAAGTTAAATAGAATTCACCTAATTTTACCATAAGATCAATTCTTCAACCTCTACGACTGCTGATCGTTATTAATACAAATGATATAAATTCTAAATCAAATCATTCTACTGAAACTACCCATAAGTAGAACTTCAAATAAGCACTTAGCCATGGCATAACCATTTTAGCACGAAAACCAGCTTATTGAAATGTGAATGCCACCAGAGACACATCTCATCACATCACCCCTCACAATATAAATGAAAGTACATAGTACTCTCCTTTTTGTTTATGTCCATCCTAAGGTTACTAGAAGAGATTGCCTTGTGAAATAAGGCCGTCGATTGTACTTATTTTATATTTAGTTATAATCTCTGTTGTATTTTTTCCTTGGTGTACAATAAAGAATATATAAATAAAATAAATAAATAAAGGAACAAAACGTCATGAATACAATATTTTTTCTCGTAAAATAAAATACTCTTACGATAACAGATAAATTCCTGAACGCGGCGGGGCCCCAAGCAACAGTTGCTATCCGACATGCTATTTTGCAATCGTGGGATAAGAATTTAATTTATTGTTCGTGAAATTCGGAATTCATGCAAGCGCCGAGGCTGTGCGTGAAAAATAGGCCTACGATTTGTCAGCTTTGCTGGTTGTGTAACGCAGACGCTGTCAGATATGGAACACTTCACGCAATTGGGATCGTTTCACTAAACAACTATGTCTCAAATGGGATGATGGTTCCATTAAAAATATACAATTTTATGTCTAGAAGAATCATTGTGATCGATCACCAGGATTGCCACTAATTCAGACGTTTTCGCTGTGGTTCAAAGGATATTTTCTTAATATACGTCTTCTTAGTGATTCATGGTGTGGTCTATCATGTGATTCATGGTGGAATATCTGAAGAATAATTCAAGCCTATCACCTTGTCTGCATTCTTTAACAGAACTACGTGTCGTCAAATGAAACTAGAACATAATGATCGCTGCTACCTCGATTACAACCAATCGCACCTTTTATTTCTGCATTATCAGGCTGTGAAAGATTTAAATGCTCACGTGGCCTCTTATGACCCGTCTTGGTCCTCTTTACGAAGTCTGAAAAAGCAATTAAATAGACCAGCATAATCATATTCCATGAATAGAGATAATCCAGTTCCATATGTCGATATTTTGTACGGATGGCATTGCTCTTATAACGACACACAGAGCAGTCACTTTACCAATGTTCAATTAATTTAATGTGGTAATTTATATAATTTTCCAATTAGCAAAAACAATTTCGACCTCGATAATCACATAGGCGAGTTTAATCTCGAATTAAAATCGACAACTCATGGTTATAGTCGGCGTGACCTAAATCTGTTCATGAAAAGTAGATTTTTCCGCAGCGTTTCGAAGCGACATGTAGTATGTTTTTACGCGAGATCGTTTAACTTACAGATAATCCATCACGTCACCGACAACAGATTAAAAATTAATTAGGGATGAGGGGTGGACGCGCCCCGTTAACTCCGCTGTCTGTTGGAAATATATATTTAATATATATATATATGAATGTAGGAAGGGTGTTCCTTTTTTTACATTCGGTCAAAAAATTCTGTGATTTTCCTTCACCACACCACACGGCAACTGCCGTCGTTTTATAATAGAAATAATGGTTGAAAATGCAAGGGTATCATAGTCAATTCATTTAAAATTATAACTTCAGTAGAACCAAAAAATATAGTGAAATCCTTATTCTATACACGGAGGAACTTTAGAAGTTAGGCGCCCAACAACCATACCCATAAAATATAAATAAACTTTAAACCACCATCCATGATTTGAAAAGGTTAACACCAGACTGGCTCAGTACTGCCGTGAAATAATGAATAATTCCAAACAAAGCCATCAGCAATAACATACGCCGGATAACCGGATGCATAGATAAAAGGCGAAAGGCCGCTCGTATTCGTGCCCGGAGAGCGAATGACCGATAAGGGCCGGATAAAAAACCCGGGCGTGCGGCCCGGGCGGATGCGGCGTCGTATTTCATCCGGGGATATCTTGGACTCTGATACCGGGATATATGGCCATATGATTCTGTAAGTATGCATGTTAATATCTGGGAATATTCGTGTGTGGGATTTTGACTTTTTGTCGGAGAATTTACTATTGAAAAAGTATATTTTGTAGTCTATCCAGGTGTTGAATACATAAAAACACAGTTGATGACTTGAGCTATATTATAGTCTTATATTTACTTAGGTATCTTAATTAGAACAGCACACTACTGCGGCTTATTAGGTGAATCGTGGTTAAAAGAACAAACATATCTAGGAAACTTTTTGAGAATTCTCCACAAGCATTTTAAACGAATGTGAAGTTTCCAAATCTACAATAGGCAGATAACATTCATAACTCTTAATCTTAAAAGACAAACGTGCACTGCGTAAGACGTGTTTCTACATAATGTAATGTGATGTATACAACAGATAAGAACAGCATAAGCTCTGATCTAATCAACCAAAATCTGAAGAAGCCGCTGCCAGCAAACACGAAAACTGGGATGGATTTCGAAAATATATTTCTTATTTATAGAGCCAATAGCTGACGCGCTCTTCGAGTTGGGAGGTGAACTCAATCAGTTATGCATGGGGAGTCTTTAGCTCTTCGACGTGAAAATATTGATCACTTTCTATCTAGGGTATGAGAGCAGAGTATATTTGTTCGAAAATTGCAGGAGCGTAGGTCGGTAAAGTTATAGTATGAAACGTTCGGTTTTGGTTCAACAGACGTATCGTTGTCTCAGAAAACCCTACGTGATTTCACAGGTTTGTTGTTGCTCTTCGTTTGGTGACTTTGCCGAAGACTCAAAAGCTAGTAGTATAATATTCGTATTTGCCCAGACAGTGCTTTTAAAAGATGGTGCTAAGCCCCTCTTAGAATAGGACGACATAATTTTATCAACATGGTTGGATCTGCACTTGGATTGCACTGAACTTAGCATACGTTCATTGTAGTCAGTCTGTCGTCAGTATAATAACTCTTAGTAGTCACAGCTAACATCCGTTGTAATTTAATATACGGAATCCTTCACAGTCGTGCAACTTTATAAGACTTTTTCAATTTAAACAAAACAGAGGAATATTTACAAAAAACAGACAGCTACGCCGCTGCGCGTTTATTCCGAAAATTACATCAAAGTTTTTCACAATACCAAAGTGTGGTGGCTTGGTAAGCGCAATCTCTTTGTATGGCATTCAAAGCATTTATAATTACATCTGTCGGTGAAAAAACTTAAAAACCCTGTTCCTTTTGTGTTAAAAATAAATGGAAGAAACACAACGAAGGCTCTTTGGCGGAGGGAAATTCACAATGGACCGGAGGATGCCGTTATAAAACTACGTATAGATGCGGCTTTGCTCGTATTGTATTGGAACTCAGTCCCTCGGGAACAAAAGTGCTCTATTTTATTTTGCCATAAAAGTTATTGGCCGATGAAATCGTGCGACCATTTAGGGACCTTGGAATGGCGAAAGATGCTAGTGTGCATGTGTGTACTGAACACGAAAAAAAACGGCACGTGAAGTATTAATGTGACCGATTCTTTGTCAAATCCTAGAAAAAGTTTTCCAATTATTAATATGGTTGTTTCTATGATATAAGATTATAATGCACTAAAAGTTTCCTGTGATATTGAATTGAACTTCAGACTAATTTCTTATACTTTAGTAAGAAAATAATATTATAATATATCAACTTTTGCTATAATATACACTTCAATGAAAACGCACTAAGAGAAAACTTATAGAGTACAATAATAATTTTCCAAATATCTCCATATTTGCATACAAAAATCTCTTGCAGTGTTAGATTCCCGAATCCGCTGCAAGAACTATTCCGATACGGAGAAAGTTTTCGCATATCGGTTTTGCGGCGAAAGTTTTTTTGGACTCGAAACACGTCTGGAATCTGTTGAAATCGAATCAGTATTCCATTGTGGTTTCGAGTTCACACACCGTTCCTGATTCCGCACTCTCCGCAGTAAATAGAACTTTATTATGTGGACATCCTTTCTGAGTTCTATTGAGACTAGCGCTGGGTGAGATATTTTGTGAGAGGGCTGCGGGTTCGACGTCCAGAGACGAACAAATTTTTGTCTTTATTTCAATGTGTAACATTCGCGTAAACCTAAGAAACCACTAAACAACATTGTGTTTTTATTGTATTCTACCAAAATTAAGTGACCAAAACGCATTCAACGGAATGTGCGGTGCGAATCAAATTCATAGTAAGTCTTTTTTTTCGAGAGAGAGAGAGAGAGAGAGAGAGAGAGAGACATAGCAGTTACCTTGGGCTTTCTGTCGTATTTTGGAAAGTGACCAACGTAGATAATTTGGCTTATTATGGATGCAATCCAAGTGATGTAGATGTTAATGGGCGGCGGCCACCACACGTGGGCCATTCGTTAATTTCCTAGATCTATAATAAATGCTCAACACTAATGACGCTACAACAAACAAATAACTGAATAATAAAAAATAATTAAGCCAATTTCGCGTATGCATCCGAGCTGTGCTTTGCCGTTTTATTTTTCCATACAAAAGTATTTTTCATTGCGTTAACAAGCTGCTGGCTTTAAATGTAAATTAATATTAGACTGCAATGTGGGGCCTATTCTGGTACGCTCGTTCCAATCTATTTTTATAATTGAGATGAATAATGGCGCATTGTTACCGACTCGGTTACCAGTACATTTAATTAACATATTGTTAGGTTATTTAATTTAATTTGTTCTGTTAAAATTATTTATCCTATTCTAATTTTGTGAATTATACTGATATTTATCTCTCTCCCTCTCTCTTTATCCACAGGTTGTCCACATCGACCTGGTGGAAGCAGCCTGCATCCAGCAACTTCCTGCAACCTTTACCAGGTCATCCGGCCACCTTGTAGGCGGGCGTCCGACACTTCGTGGTCACATACACTGCACGTGGTTTCCACACCAGAACTTTTCGGCACAGTAGGCCTTTAGTATAACTGACTGATATTTACGAAACATCACCATTATTTACATACATAATTAAATTATAATAAAAAGGAGTATCCATTTACAATCTGTATCAGCCCATATACGTCCCACTGCAGGACACGGGCCCCCTCTACAATCGAGCAAAATAAAACTCTTACAAATCGCTATGGTACGCAGGTTTCCTCACGATGTTTTCGTTCACCGTTATAGTCCGTGGTGATTGACTATGAATACATACATAACTCCGAAAAGTCAGAGGTGTGCCTTGGGATTTGAGCCCGCAACTACCATGAACATATTGGCAGGCGAACATGTTACCAACAGGACACCACGCACTTCCATTTACAATATGAACCGGAAATTTAATAGATGTTGCAGGAAATTGCTGGATGCAGCATCTTCCGATAAGTTTGTCTGGAAATAATAGGCCAACGTTCGCCAATTAATATCCCGTGGTTGAAGATGGTGATATTGAAAGAGAGAATTTCTAATGGAGATTATTTATGGATAATTTTGGACGTAATTAAATTAAAAGTGTCCAAGAATTTAGGTATATATTATTAAAGACTTTTACCATAATTCTACCAGAAGTTCGAAAATAAAACATATCACAAATATCGGCCGCATTTTGTTCCAATATAATAAAATATTATAACAAGCCACATTGATGGTAGCCGTATCGCGTTGCGTTCCGGATACATACAATTATTTAATTAACTTGTCAACCCCATTTTTTGGAATGTAAGCGATGTTTTATTGGTAAAAATATCACAGTATATTAAAATGATTAATAAAGTCGCCGTATGCCTGACACACATCAATCACATGATTAATCTCAGGAATTTCACCTATTTTTAAGAGCAACGTAAATTAGTTTTTATTGTTATCGTCTCTACAGTCTGATTTAGGGTTTTTTACCAAGTATGCTAGGTCATGTAAAAAATCCTTTGTCTTAGATACTATACAATACTGCCTACTAAACCGATAAGTTAGCAGCTAATTCTTGTCTAGTACTTTTAAAATATGTTCAAAAACCTTGAGACATTATGACCAACGCAATTTAATTGAAAAGATTTTCTAAAGTATAGTCCGTATGAGTTAGGAAATATGATTCATTATATAATTTTACTGATCTATAAAAGCAGCTTGGGATAAAATCCAGGTCCAAACTACACAAAACCTCATCTAAAGTCCAGCATCCTCATACATATAAACAAGTTAATTAAAAATTACAGCTAGATCTGTGTCGGCTATCTCCCCGGACAGTCGTCCATTAATCAATAAAACATAATATCCGGCAGAATGGCCGTTCAACGTAATCTAGTTCCACAACTTCGCTAAACTTATGACTAAGTAAGTTAAGTTGGAATAGCCTAGTTAATTTAAGCTATAGTTGGACGTAGATTCAAATTCTAGATAGAGCAAACAGTTTGCAAGGACGGTTGTGAAGCATCTCTTATTGTCGGAAGGCTTGGATTGATAATGGTACCATCTTCTTGAGATCGCTCTTGATGGCTTGATAATTTTGCCTCAAGATTAGGTACTTTGTCTCTTTCGCACCTACAGACATTACCTACTGCCTTTTCTTCTGAGATAAAACAACGTTAATAAAAAACACTGAACAGTTTTATAAATTCACGGTCTTCAATCCAAAACATCATCTATGCTAGATGGGATTCGTACCCAGCTACGGGTTATACAGTGACACAGAAAAAGAAAAGGTGGAGCTCTTCATTTTTATTATACTATAAGTACTAAGGTGGGGCCCTAGTCCTAGATGCGGGTCACTGTGAAAATCCTTAGGAGATGAAAGTCCTAAATGAGTGCCATTGTGGTAGAAGATGTGGATAATATCATTGACGATACGGCTTTGGTTGTAAAAAATCATTCATTTAGGTCCCTGAGAGCATGTTTATTTAAACATCGTACTAATCTAAAATATTAAACGCGTCCACTAACCCAAAATAAACCAACAAAATGGGCAGAGCACAAAACACGCGGCCATGTTTCATTTTGGAAGTTCGAACAGTATTTTTCTTAAAAGACATGCACTGTTGAACAGCGGCTAAACGAAAGTTCGATTTCTGCATCGAGACAAAAGTTTGTGAAGATCAACATTCGGCTATGTTTTGATGTTGTGGCCCGAAAACCTTTGTTATACTCGAGATGAATAAACTGTAGCTGTAAGTACAACGTGAGTTTTTAAACCATGCGATCGATTAAGTAAATAACTAAGTTTCATTTGAAATGAAATTATATAATGTTTATTTATAGCATGGGCAATTCAAAATCGCTTTTGACAGGTACTTAAATACAATTAGAGTTAAATATGCATCAATTAATTACAGACATTCAATGCCTATAAGTCCCATGAATAGGGTCCATTTATTACACATATTCGATTATTTCAGTTTATAATAAGTAAATTTTTTTTTTTTATGATAAGATAGTGATATCATCCCGGTCAAGTTAGCTCATTCCTTAATATACCATTGTTACTTCTACCATTTTCGAGAACACTACCTCCAGAAAAAACAATCATTTGAATTATTCTACGTAGTTATCTCCGTGTCCTTTGTGGCGTAAAAATTCCATTGTGATATATCTTTTAAATTGTATTCTAATGAATTTTATACAAGTTGAACGCAATTTAACATAATGCACTTAAGTTTAAAACAGCAGCTGGTACATTTACCAACATTAATTCACTTAAAAGCATTGTTATATTCTTTGTTATAATTAGCGGGCGCGGGTTAGCTCGCTGTATTATTATGGGTAAATTATTTAAATAGGAAGTTTCAACAGGTTGCTATAGGAATCCTTATGAGATCTATGTTTAACAGTTGACTTCTTGTGGCTGAATATAAAGTTTAATAAATAGGTCGTTATCAAATAGTTCCTTTTCTAGGATTTTGGCAACGTAGCTTTAGAATATACTGTAATATCTTGTGCACATACTTGATACTTGTATCTGTATCAGCCCATATACGTCCCACTGCAGGGCACGGGCCTCCTCTACAATTGAAAGTACGATTGAGAGGGGTTAGGCCATATAGTCCACCACGCTGGCCTAGTGCGGGCTGGCGGACTATCCATACCATGGAAATTCTTTTAAATCGACTTGATAATATACATACCTGTATATAATGGTTGTCTGGAAGAAATCGCTGTAAGCGATAAGACCGCCGATTGTCACCTTTATTTAAATTAGTTTTAATTCTTTTTTTTTATTTTATTTTTTGTATGTATGTGGTAAACAATAAAGAATTTATAAATAAATAAATAAATAGATAAATACCTGATATATTTGACTCCAAATGCTAAATGCGTAAAAGATCCCCTATTGAATCTAACTATGCTTTAACAATACTTCTGCCAAAAACCCACAGTTCAAGATGAAACTTGTTCAGCACTAATATATGGTACAGACGGCACGTATCAATTTTAGGAATTCGATTTATTGAAGCGAATGTGAAAATCTAATTTCGAATACATTTTGAAATGGCAATTCTAAAATTCGCTACATTAGTGGAACAACTATTAAGAAGAGAATTTAATTTTGAATTTCGCAAAATGTTATTTGTAGCCTCATTGGTGATGTGGTCGCGTGTCTGGGCTATAAACTACGATGTTCTAGATTCGACTCTGAGATGGGGAATTTACTTTGTGTGATTTTTTTAATTTTGAATCTCATGTATTGCCCAGGACTGAAACATGTCCCTGTTATAAGAAGCCTCGACCCTAGTGTATGAATACAGCAACAGGAAGAGGTGCCGCTATTAACCTCAACATTTCGCCGAGCTTAAGTTATGGCAAAGCCATCGCCTATGCCGAGCAAAAGTTCAAGTCTCCAGCTACTCTCATGAAATTTTGCGAACCGAAATTCCCATTTTCCGAATCGAAAAACCCACACAAAATAGATTGCTTAACTTAGGTATACCCAAGGACTTCACGATACACAGTTCATACACATTGCCACTAGAGCTATAAAATACTATTTACACAAATTTATCGCAGTATTAACGCAGTAGAATCTAAACTCCAAGCCACTGGGAGTAAAGTTCGCCGTAAAATAGTACACATGAAGTACACTTACGAACTTTAGAGCCAGAAATGGGCCACAATTTTTTCAACTGAAATACTAACGCGATACGAGGCATATAGAAACTTCGCAGCCTGCGGCCACTCAATATTATACATTCATATTGTACACATACAGTGAGGGGCTTGTTGGAGCGAAATGATCGGGTCTTTTATTGAATGGAACTATTCATTCAATGCAGCCCAGCGGACTAGCAAGTTGCCCTGCCAACAATATAACGCAGAGAACTGATGACATATGGGGTTAAGAATAGACAATGGTGATAAATGACACTTGCACCTGTGAGATGTATTCTAATTATTTTTTCCTCTACTTTAATATTCAAAGACTACCAATTTATCGAAGACGCTCAGATGTCCTATCATCATCATCTCCAATAGCAAGATTCCACTACTGAAGCCATGTGATTCCTACAGCAACATTTGTGTGACTTGCATGTTGTTGCAGCAATTTCTTAACCTTTATTTTAAACTTTCAATATATTTAAAAAGCTTCGCGACAACTTGTATAACTGAGATTTCCCGGCGGAAGATGAGAGCCTTATTCAAACCACTACAGCGTTGGGACTTGAGAATAAAATGTATTAGGTTATTTAATACATTTAAACGTTAAAAACATTATTCTTACTAGCATTTCTTACGTGCCTGTAGTTAATGTAAAATATATAAAAAACTTCAAGTTCAAATATTTAAGTTGTTGATTTAGCGACATCTTTGTGCTCTGCAAAAATACTTTGTACCTTATTTTGAAATCATGGCAACAAACTATTTTAAAGTTCTAAACCAAATAGACACGTATATTTAACGTCATCTATTAATAACACTAAACAATTTTCACATAAAACTAATTTACCCCACACAAGTCAACCGTTCTATTTACCAAGTGGACTGAATCAAAACATGCAATTATCACTAATTTGCCCTCAATTCGTCCTGGGGTCTAATCAATCCTTTTCACCCCATGGTTCCAAAGTTCATTTATAGGTGTAATGAATCGTATTAGTTCGATTATTGTAAGCCCCTGTCTACAGCCCAGTATTAAATTAAGATGGCGGCAGGTACGCACTCAGAAATGTTGCTACGAATAATAAATGAATGTTGATATTTTAAAGCGTTTATTTCATGTATGGCAGCAAAAGAATGGTACAACAGGCTTTTCATCCCAGCCTTTTTATATCGAGACCAAGAAGTAATTCTTTGGGCAATACATCGACAAGCAATGCAAACAGCCAGATCACTACTCAAGATTCGTATAAAGAACCAGCCCCAAATGCAAGCCGTCCCCCGTGGCAACGAGTTCCTTCTCGTAACTCGAACCCAAAGAAACGTCTTAGAATGGAGGACTCTCCACCACAACCAGATCGATTGTCAACTACCAATAGATTTGAGAATCTCCCTGTAGATCGAATAGACGACTCGAGCTTACCTGAACATCGCCGCCCCACAGTTAACAAACCGCCCCCGATAATTCTATATGGCATCGAAGACGTAAACGAGCTGTCCAAACTCATCGAGAGTGTGTGTGATGCAAACCACTTCAGACTGAGACTAGTTAACAAAAATTTGCTGCGCATTCTGTTGGAAAACTCGAACGATTACAAAAACGTAATTAATATAGTGAGAGATCATGGTTTAATTGGTCACACATTCACACCAAAAGACAAGAAATGCTTCCGTATAGTGATCAAAAAGTTACATCACACAACACCGCACAGTGAAATCATAAGAGCAATTGAAGCAACAGGCAACGAAGTGAGAGGGGAAATAATAAATGCACGTTATGGACCTGAGAAACTACCCAGCTCTACATTCTTTGTTAACCTAGAACCAAGTACCAACAACAAGGCGGTAAAGACCATTAAAAATATTTACCACCAACAGATTGTAATCGAAGACCCTCGCAAGTCGACCACCATCGTCCAATGCCAACGTTGCCAACAGTATGGTCACTCAAAAAACAACTGTATGAGGCCATACCGGTGTGTGAAATGCGCTGGACCTCACAGAACGTCTGATTGTCCTAAAAAAGACAGAAACTCGCCAGCGACCTGCGCCCTCTGCTCCCTTGATCACCCAGCGAACTATAAAGGTTGCAGTGTATATAAAGAAATCTTAGGCCGAAAATTTAGTAAACCTCCAACAATCCGAAGAGAAGCTCCGCAATTATCACCGAAACCAACAATAAATATTAATCAAAGACCACCAACCATCGCTCCAGAGGAACCGAAAAACACATCACAAAGATTATACTCAGAAGTAATATCCCCAACAAATCTTCCGATGAACTCGCTAGAAGATATATTTTATAAACAGAGTGTAAAACTTGACTCACTCATCCAACAAATAAGCTCACTCTTGGGGCTTATAACCACACTAGTCAACAAATTAGTGAAATGACTTCTCTAAGGATGGCTGCGTGGAACATTAATGGACTGGTATCTAATACCCAAGAACTAAAATCTTTCCTGTCCTTAAATAACATAGACGTCGCTCTCATATCTGAATCTCACGTTACTAGTAGGAGTTACTTTAACATACCAGGCTACCTGACTTATTTTACTCCCCATCCAGACAATGGCGCTCATGCTGGCTCCGCAATTGTCGTGAAAGATACCCTTGTCCATTACGTTCAGGAACCCTTTGCAAAAGACTTCCTCCAAGCAACCACAATAAGCGTCTCAGACAGGTCCGGTAATATCACCCTCTCCGCTGTGTACTGCCCGCCAAAACACATAATCAAGGAAAGCATGTTTAAGCAGTACTTCGCAACCTTGGGGAATAGGTTTATCGCCGGTGGAGACTGGAATGCCAAGCATATGCTTTGGGGATCTCGCCTAAACAACACACGAGGTAGAGAACTGAAGCTTTGCCTTGATGTCAACAACCTACAACCGATCTCTACAGGTACTCCGACCTACTGGCCAACAGACCCCAAGAAAATCCCCGACTTGCTAGACTTCTTTGTGACAAAAGGCATTGGACAATTATACACTACGGTTGAGTCTAGCGACGATGGTTCTTCGGACCACTCGCCCATTGTCTTGACGGTAGGCTCCATAATCTTAGAGCCTAAATCCCACCAGGAAAATCTCCACAACCCTCGAACAGATTGGGACTCATTCAGGGCATACATAATAAACAATATTAACCCAAGAATGCCAATGCAAACTACCGACGATGTAGACAACGCGTGTGTATGTATCACAAATCTCATCCAAGTATCGGCCTGGAAAAATACCCCAGAGTACAGATTTAACCATCTGAAAACCACTATTCTCTCGGCCGTGATAAAAGAAAAGATCCTTGAAAAACGAAGACTGAGACGAGTGTGGCAGCAATCTCGGAACAGAAGCGATAAAACACGACTAAACTTCGCCATTAAAAACTTAAGGAAACTCATTAGTGACTCAGTAAACCAAACCCTCCAAGATACACTGATACAACTATCCCCATCAGCCAAAGGCGAGTACTCCTTGTGGAAGGCTACCAAAAATCTGCAAAGACACCAACAATCATTTCCCGCCATTAGATCCGGCTCGACATGGGCCAGAAATGATCTAGAAAAGGCTGAAGCCTTCGCTGCCCACCTTGAATCAGTGTTCAGTCCAAATGATTTTCCTAACGGAGATGATTCGGATGTTGATGCTATTCTCGCTCAAGATCTCCAGCTGTGCCCTCCACTGAAACCAGTATCACCTAGAGAACTTGCCAAAGAGATCTCCAAGATGGACGGGAAAAAGGCTCCGGGCTTCGATCTTATCACGCCAAAAATCGTCAAAGAATTGCCAAAGATATGCCTAGTGTTCCTGACTCACTTGTTTAATGCATCATTCAGACTCAATTACTTCCCCAAGATCTGGAAAGTATCCAAAATAAAAATGATTCTTAAAGCCGACAAACCACCACAAGAAGTTAGTTCATATCGCCCAATTAGCTTGACTCCTGTTCTATCAAAATTATGGGAAAAAATGTTGCTCTCGAGAATGATGGAATTCTTGAAGGAATCGGACATCATTCCCCTGCACCAGTTTGGATTCAGAAAAAGCCACTCTACTGTGGAACAAGTACACCGCGTCTACGAACTTGCACGGCACTGTCTTGAGACTAGACAATATTGTTCCGCCGCCTTCCTTGACGTTCAGCAGGCGTTTGACAGGGTCTGGCATAAAGGACTCCTGTGTAAAATAAAAAATCTTCTACCACACTCCATATTTCTTTTAATATCATCATATCTACTTGATAGGAAGTTCACCGTGGCTCACGGAGAATCAGCAACTTTAACCCACAAATGCAACGCAGGAGTACCCCAAGGATCAGTACTGGGACCTGTATTATACAATATATATACATGTGACCTCCCTCAGATCCCTGAAGTCACAACAGCAACCTTCGCGGATGATGCTGCATTCCTTTCATGCAACAAAAATGCTGCAACAGCCAGTATGCATCTCCAAGAGCAACTCGACCTTACCATGTCCTGGATGACAAAATGGAAAATTAAAGCGAGCGCCCCAAAATCTAATCACATAACATTTGCTCTACGAATGGGTGACTGCCCCGCAGTGCGGTTGGGAGAAGATACACTACCTCACAGTAACCGTGTAAAATACCTGGGGTTTTACCTAGACAGACGTCTCACCTGGCAATATCACATCAAAGCGAAGAGGGAAGCTGTTAACTTGAGATTTAGAAGCCTTCTTTGGCTACTGGGGCGACAGTCCTCACTTTCTCTGAACAACAAGCTGATGGTCTATTCAGCTATCCTTAAACCTATCTGGCTGTATGGCATTGAATTGTGGTCCACCGCGAGTAACACGCATATCCAATGCATTCAACGCACTCAAAACAATATTCTTCGTACAATCAGCAACAGCCCGTGGTTCGTTCGCAACAAGGAAATTCATGAATACTTGAAAATGCCAACAATACGGGAGGAAGTTAACAAGTGCAAGGATAGGTACAAGTCGCGCTTGGAAGCTCACCCCAACCCTCTAGCCAGATTCCTGCTACAGGAAGCTACGGAGAAACGCCTAAAAAGAGCACTTGTGTTTGCAGATTAAGGGCACAACTGGGACGATAATTCCTAGCTGTTCCTACCCGCCAACCTTCACTCAACGAACTTGCTCATAGTCTAGCGACTGATTGCAAATAATATTAAAAAAAAAAAAAAAAAAAAAAAAAAAAAATAAATAAATTTCATGTATCGCTTTTGGCCAAGAGGCGAATACATGGGTGACGGTGGGATAATTCTGAATTTTATTGGGTTGGCAAAAAATACGTAAGTATTAATTTTAATTATTTTTAATTTATATTAGACCTAAAACTTACTATTCTGTTCTTGATGGTTATATTACGCCGGTCGAAATAATTATGCCGGCCCGCATAATGAGTGATAATCGAAACCCTGTGATAAACAGGGTGAAACTTAATTGCGACACCCTTGAATATTATGTTACTATGGCGGACTTTCCAGCATCTTTATGTACAGTAATCGCTAATGGGGCAGATGAAAATATCGTACCACCATCTTTTGGATCTTCGACTATCTGAAACACTGAAATCAGCTAAAAGAAACGAAACTGTAAAGTTGTTACTTTACATAGTTTCTCTGTGAGACAGTGGTACCACCCCAAACCATTTGTATTGTAGCTTCAACTGCCTACCGTCTGTCTCTAGGCGATAAACAAGGAAATAAAACACTAAGCTTAATTCGTCGAAGGACAATGAGTTTTTTTGCGAAATTCATAGCGTAAGGATCACCAACACAAAATAATGAAAATAAAAGCAAAACATTACCTTCTACGAAACTGTCACAAGAAATTACTTAAAGCCCTGAGTTATCCTAGTTACTACAACAATAAACCCACTATGACTTAAATTCACAAAATGATTATGTCAGCTAACCAACCGTAAACATAACAAGGCCTAGATAATTTTCTCATTTATATTCTACTATTTTCTCATCTTATATCAAGAAGAGCTGAGTGCGTCCCTGGTTGCGAATGACAGCCCCCTTTGTGCTCAAAGACAAAATTCATGGATCTCCTTCAATTAAAACGTAATTGTATACTATTATAACCATATTGATGGCTCTGGTCTAAGTCACTGTTTTTAATATCGTTTAGGAGACATTAATTTTAATATAAAAGGGTAATTTACTGCTTTAAAGTTCATATATTAGATCATATGTGCTCAGCATGAACCTTCTTTATGATATAGAAGGAATAAGAGCACACCTATTTAATCTTTCGGGTGATACGTGGTAAATTATACACAATTTTAAATCGAAGTGTGGCATCATCGAAATATAGGCAGGTGAGAAATTGATTTAAGAATTTTAGTCATGTGCAATCTATCAATTCGTATTAGTTTGGCATACTAAAAGCTTAGCCGGGAAAGGCGGCTATCAGATCTTTCTGGTAGCGTTTTATGAGAGAAATTATTTGGGAAAAATGGCTATAAAACCATTTTGTACCGATCTGAAGTAACTAGCCCCGCAAAACCGCGAAATTGTCTTTACTCAATAGTAATTTTAGGCAACCTTTAAATTGCCCTAGTTCGGAATTTCGCCTAAACTCTCAAATTTAACCCACCAATACCACTCAACATCTGCGTAAAACACAAAGCAAGAATCCCGACAGACAGAAAAAGAAAACTACTTTCTTCAACTAGTAATTAAAGTCTCATTGAAACCTTGCCGGCAACTGTTTCCCTGGGACCCGGCTTTACCTCTCGACTTCCCAACTTTTGAGTTCAGGTTTAACTGTTACTGCGGCTGCGTTCAAACATCCTTAGCAATCTTTCTGTTTTCTAATTGCGAATTTTCTTTTAGGTAAGTAGAGCGAATGTTACGCAATTATGTTCTGCGTTTATCGCCTAAGCGTGTTTGTTTCAGCTAGGTGTAGGAATATAGCTTAGGGAGACGACGCATTACTTTTGTTTTGCAAGGCATGGCAAGACAAGCATGCCATTCGCCTGACAGTAAGCGATTCGACCGCTCATGGACAGTGGCAAAACCAAACAAAACCATGAATTACAAAGCAATGCTTGTAACTGCGCTCGCCATCCTGAGACATAAGATGTTAAGTCTCATTATGTCCAGTAGTTACTCTGGCTACAATGTCCTTCAAACCGGAACACAACAGTGCATTAACACTGATGTTTGGCGGGAGAAGTAGACATTACGTTGGTACCTACACAGGCGGGCTCTCATATATGAAAGACCTACCACCAGTAAAACTTTGGATGGTAAAATTGTATATTATAGATGTGGACCGGGGCGCAGTTGGTTGAGAACCGACATTGAACCGACGCTGCTCGTGCGATATCCGCACAGAGATCGAATTGTTTAAGTGATCCGCAAACTTTTGTTATGAGGCCATAAAATATCTCGTTGTTTCTGATAATCACTACACAAGACTTTTTATCTTATTGTGAGTTCTGAATTAGGTGTGTAACATTTCGGAATATTGAGACATATATATATATATATATATATATATTTCTAGGAGTTGACATCGAACGTGGGTCCTCTATTTTCACAGTCACCGTCATAACCTACTACACCACGGAAACTATCTGTCATCTCCGTCAGCATATCTGTTCCATTTTATCTGACATTATAAACGGAAAAATAATCTTCACTATACTTTCTCCGAGTTGTTATAATAAAATATATATTCAATATTTACAAAATCTCCATCCATCTCTTCAGTCAATATTGGCAAGATTCTCCACCCCCTTCATCCCTTCACAACCCCTCGCGGTGAAATTGATACAATTATTAAACACAGTGATCCGCAGAAATATAAAGTTATCTTTAGGATGAGTCTCCAGTGTACGTGTTATTTGAGGCGAAAAACTGCTTAGATGCTCGTATTTTATTTGGATAACCTTAAAATGAGTGGCTTAAAGGTTAAAGGTGAAATGTGAGATTACTCAATGTATAGAAGTGACGTGGTTAGAATGTCTCTTTTAAGTGAATTTAAGGAGTAGATTATCCCCGCCGAAGAATCTGCAAATCACTACCATAATTCTAGTTAATCGAAGGTGCCTTTCTGAATTTATTAAGTGAACAAAAAAGATAATATGATAAAATATTAAATTTGTACCCAGTAAATTAATCCTCCGCGTGCAGACATTCTATTTAACACGTTAAGTGCGAAGCGAGGCCTAAATCACCCCTGATGCAACTTCCCTGTGGTGCGGCAAGCAAAAAAGTGAATTTCTCTGTCGTGCGAATGGCATAGCTTTGGTTTGGTCCAGTGTAGGAAAGAGATAAATATATATTTGAGATCACTAATGGTTCCGGACTCGGTGGTGTACCTACCTTGGTACTGGATGTCTTAGGCCTCGTGCCGCACTGAATTAATATAATTTTAATGCAGTGCGGAACGAGGCTAAAACGTCCCATATCCCCCCTGACCTCGTACCGCACTCAACGCGAGCTTCCCGCGACCAGTGTTGTGCATCACGTCGATTGGAGAGCACGTCCTTTTACAGCGCCGAACATGTCTAAACGATGTCGGAAGAAGTTAACATATATATTGAGATTTTTATAAAAAAAAAATATTGATTCTGATTTTTTAATGTTAATTCAAGTTCTAATAATTGTATTTTTAAAGCCCGAGGCAGAATAAATAGGACAGTTTCTTTTCTACTTCTGGTTGCCTTTTTTTTCTATTCTGTGAACCGCATTAAGATTTTCATATACAAATAGAAAGATAAACCTTATGCATAAACCGTAATCCATTATTTTCCAATAATAAGTCTGTAATAGGTGCCTCTTAATGGTATAGAATGGAACGCTTCGTGCGCGAGTCCGACTCGCACTTGGCCGGTTTTTTTTTCTTTATGGCGCCTTCAAGCACAATTTAGATTATTTAAAAAAAAATGTATCCTTTGATAGCTTTGTGTTGTTTTGCCAGGTTTTGCCCTTAAAACGATCTAATGAGATATAATTGATCAAAATCGGTCAAGTCGTTGCGTAGTTAAGCCAGTTTAAAAACGTCGATATTATTTTTCCCATCACTAATCGCAGCGAAAATTTGCCCTATTTCAGTGCGTTACGAGGTGTATAAGATCCCATATTTTGTTTTGCTTATAATTCCTAAACTAGCCATCAGATCCCGGGGCGACGGTGGATTAGGGTTCATCAATTCACTGTCTATATCAATAAGGACCAAAATTCTCATTTATCTTTGATTTCGCGCCAGAAAATGGATTTTAGTCTGTAAAAGGAGGTGGGGTCTAATAGACCGCGTGTCGCCCTAACGTCTGGTCACGGTACGGGCCGATTATACCTCGTGCCGCAGGAACGGAAAGTATGCAAAAATTGGTGCCGCAGCTAACGTGTTAAACGGCACTGCACTTACAATCAGCTACATTAGTCACTATATCGAGCCAGAAAATAACATGCATATGTCAAAGAAGTCAGAACCACGTGTCAAAACATTAAAGTTATTATAATTCACAATCACTTTAACACCTACACGACAGCCCACCTCAAACCCATGCATCACGCGCGTCAATCACAAGGATCGAGTGTAAAAATCCCTTTATCCCAAAACAACAATAACCATGAATTATGATCGCCGCTGTTTGCGAAGGGCGGTTGACAAAACACTAGATACCCTCTGTCAATATTTGTACCCCGAAGCACCTCAGCGGCCGAGCTATAAATCCCTCCGTACAAACTGACCAGTACGTTGAGGGTGGACAGGGAAATATCTTCGACAGTATTTGATTTGTTGGGTTATTGGATTTGAAGCGTTTGGGTTTTGAGTGAATTGGAATGAAAATTTACTGGTGGTAGGTTTTTCTTTTGTGAGAGGCCACCTGGGTCGGTACCTCTGCAATGTCTATTTCTCCCGATAAACAGCAGTGTAAATGCAATGTTGTATTCCGGTTTGGAGGGTAATGTAGCCAGAGTAACTGCTGGACATAATAAGACTTAACATCTTATGTCTCAGGATGGCCAGTGCCAGAACCAAGCATTGCTTTATAATTAATGTTGTTTAGTTTTACTACTGTCCGTGAGCGGTCGTATCGCTTACCATCAGGCGAATGACATGCCAGTCTCGCCATTCATTGCAATTAAAAAAATGAATATATGGTTTGTACGAATGTTGATGAAAATATTTAAGGCTGCAAAAAACTACGACAGTGAAGGTGTGATGAATTATTAAGCTGCCCTTTATTTTTGGAAATATGTTATAATATAAACAACATACTACAGCCTCCGTAGCAAACCGGTTTTTAACGGGAGATTGCAGGTTCCATTTTAATATGTAATTTATAAGGTTTGAATACCTATTGAAGGTGTACTTCCCTACCCGTAACCAAAGATAACTCGATTCCTTCCGTGTTTCTTTTTGTGATTTAAGGATCCTAAATCTTATCTTTATCAATATATAAATAACTATCAAACATTTCCTTTTTTTTCTTTCGATCGATATGGCCATCTAGGCACACGATTTTTTTGTAATTTCATTTAATAAATGTTTTTCTATCAAATTGCCACCAATTATTTACTTTATTGTATCCCCAAACATAAGACAGAAAGACACAACCTATAAACAAAAGTAGCGGTTCACACAGGCAACGAAACAGACATCCAAAATAAATTAATCATAATTTCGTTACGAACTTAGCTCTTCAAAATTCTAAACACTACAAAGCACTCTCGCAACACTAAGTGCCAAATAAACTAATGCTAATAAACACCAAGAACTCTCTAAGGAGACGTTAAAAACAACTAGGAGTAATTCACTAAGGCCATGATAATAAAACTCGTGTTCCGAGACCAGTGCAGCGGAACGCACCTGCAACTAATGTACACGGATTGTAATATTAACGCTAATTGGTTGGTTTAATGCTAAAGAATAACTAAACTAATGATGGACATTCTTTTGGGATTATTTGGTATATTATATTTTAATATAAATATGTGTACCACAATACGATCGAGTCTTGTATCGTGGGTACCTATCAGAAACTACGAGAGACTTTTCGGTCTCTCAAACACCTAACCCGGAATAAATATCGGTGGATTACACAAATATTTGTTTCGATGCGGGGATCGAACCCACGGCCTCTCGTTTCACAGCCGGCGTTTAACCAACTGCGCTACGGAAGCTGTTAGAAAGGTGAATATTTTAAGCGATTTCAAAATTGGAAGACCTTAGTTCTTAAATGCGTTTTGTGCTTGCGTGTAAGCGAAAGTATCTGTCTAGAAAATCATAGATTTAAGAGTACTGAAATAAAAATGTAAGCGAAATAGAACTGGATTTTAATTACACAAAGCAAAACAAATTACATACGTGCCTACACCTTTCTTTTTTTCCAATCAAAATGATTATTCTTTGTCTTTAATCAAGCATTAAATACAGATCTAAAACCGTAAGTTCAGTATTTTAATATTATAGCGAAAACACGCCTGGAGCTATTCAAAATAGTGGCATAATTTTAAACAAACAAAACCGACGGGTCAATCCGTTTAAGATTACAGTCCTTGAAAATTCTATGCAGTATTATATGACCGATTATATATTATACGATTTGTCAAGGGATGAATGTGAAACTGCTATGATATATCTTGAACGTTCATGAGCTTAACCTAAACCAATTGTGACCTTTATCATAATCTTTAACCACAGGAGAAACACTTCTTAACATAGACTTCCCTATTAGAAATGTCCAAAACGAACTCTTAGAGACGGCCTGTGTCCAATGGTTTCTTGCTCTTCCTCTCTCTCTTCAGCCAAAGGAAGTCCACTGCTGTAGATAGGCCTCTCCCAAGGATTGCCGTAGATTTTCACTGGTGGTAGGTCTCTCACATGTAAGAGGCCGCCTGGGTAGGTACCACCGCAATGTCTATTTCTCCCGCCAAATAGCATTGTAAATGTGCTGTTGTGTTCCGGTTTGAAGGACATTGTAACCAGAGTAACTACTGGACATATTGAGACTTAACATCTTATGTCTCAGGATGGCGAGCGCAGGGCAATACCAAGCATTGCTTTGTAAATCATGGTGTTGTTTGGTTTTGCTACTGTCCATGAGCGGTCGTATCGTTAACTATCAGGCGGACGGCATGCTCGCTATTCATCGCAATATAAAAAAATTGCAATACCGATCTGTTGGAAGAATTATTTTGTTATGAATATAATAAAAATATATGTCATCCATTTAAGCCTGCAGTTGTAAAATGTTAATCCATCTAAAAAACACCAATAGTGTATTTTCTATTTATTTTTTATGTAGCGTTCGGATTGTTGCGCGATGATATTTATCCCTGGGGAACAACAAACAACACGGCGATTCACTCAAAACGATTTCGCTAACAATTGATTGCACATTGCAGGTTTAAAACGTTTAGAAAATTTTCTAGGTGTATTTTTATTCTGGCACGTTATTGCGCTGCATTTGATGGTTAGTGCCATGTCGTAGAAGAGTATCGATTGGTATGAGGTAGTTATACCTTGCCACTCGATATTACAACGTCGGCGCATATCACTGCTAATTTATACAGATATGCTATTGACGATATTTAGCAGTTAATCACTGTAACTAATTATGATACAATGGCTAAGTTTAATTTCGTGGTTATTTCTTTAATATAGTCGCATCAAGTACCTACCTACAAAATCTACTTGCATTATAATGTCTTTTGGGAAATAACGAGAACATAATCCCTAGCCGACGTATTGAAGTAAATAAAATGAGTACTTAACATAATATTTTCACCAACGCTCACACATTTCGTGTCAAAATTACCCTCAATAAAAATAAGGATATGAGAACATTAAACATTAGCTATCGCGCACAATTTCGACATTATCCGTATAAAAAGATTTCGCAAATCTCCGCAGATCCTGTTAAATTAAGTGCATTGGCTTCTGACTTTATACTGTCATATACGAGTCGATTCGACCCCAAAATTACTGCGCCCATGTCGCAGGCACGTTACAAATCCGGGATTATTAAATGATGCGTGAGGAGTAGATCAGATCGGCTTAACAACTGCGGTTGGCAATTGATGCCCAATAAATGCCGAATTATATTTATTTAGGTTGTCTTGGATGTAAATGCATATTTGTCGTTTGTGATTGAAATAAAGATGAAAAATATTTCGTTAACCACTGATAGGATGCAATATTTACGGATAAATTTATTGTCATATAACAATAACGTTTCTGATATTTCTTATTGTAACCAGCTTATTATATTATTTATTACACGTTACGTTAAATCATTGAGAGCGACGAGTATCAAAGTATTGTTTTCATAGCATTGTCGCTTAAAATTGAATTAGAGTATGTTTTACTTATCCATCACTTACTTGGAGTGGGCTCAAGATAATTTTTAATGCACATTTCATTTACCTGAAATCACGATACAGCTGATACAAGAAATTATCCACTCCCAAGCATATTAGTAAGAAAATGTATAAACATGGTGACATACAGTATGCCGCTTGTAATAACAGTACCTACACATCGACAATTTTGTTTGTAAATTGATTCAGTAAAAGTTCGTTTAAAAAGTTTAGTTACAATCAACATTTGTTGATTCCCACACTACGTATCTTGTGTAGTGTTGTTGTTCAGTAGTGTTGTCCAAATAACACGCCGTTTGTTGTTTCTCACGCGAATTTCGTGGTACCAAGGGAAGGAAACTCCTCCAAAAATACGAGAATAAAAAGCGATAAATATTAACTCAGCTTATTTGTACGCAAATAAAAATTGACCTTACACTTCGGTGTACATAGATATAAAATATTTATAATAATAGTGCTTACCTTTTAACTCAGCATTCAATAGTTTCGTCATAAAGACTGATTATAATGGAATACTGCGGATTATTCAGAATAAAAGTCAATCAATGGGGACAGCAAATAAAATAACAAAAGCAATCTGTAGCATGAAAAAGCTGAAAGATTTCTCGACGATAATCGCTACAATACAATGCGAATTGCAAGTGATGCGAAATATAAAATAAGAAAAGTAAACGAGAAAATACTTTATACGAAACGGATTGTATAAAATTCAGTACTTGGCAATAATCTAATATAAATAAGCTGTTTTCTAATTCTAAACAAATTGCTGTATCAATTCGATCCCAATCGGTTTTTATTTTTTCTGTCCTTTACTTATAGTCTTCGTGGCACAGTTGGTTAAGAAGCCGGCTATGAATCGCTATGGCAGTGACTACAATTCACGAAATGATAAGTGGTTCTCCATATTGTGATAGAAAAACCCAGTAACATGAGAACCAAACTGCTCCACAGCTCAATGGTGCGACAAAAAAGAATCACTGGAACCAACAGCAAGGCAAATAACAAATTCCGTATTTCTATCTACATTTAAGTCCAATCATTCTCATTAGCCGTCATTAAGATTTCAATCCACGTTCCGTATCGGCAGCGACCTAATTACGCCCTAGCAATTAGGCCAACGACATCCTTCGGTATATTTAGAAAAAATCCGAATACTAACATTACTGCTGCATTTCACGATAATAGCGCATTATATATTGATGCGATATTCAGATAGTAAAATATGCGAATCGTAAATTTTTATATATACGACACACAAATTGGTGGGGATGGGCCTATGGAGCCTCCTAGTAAGTTTAACAGTAAAATATACATTGAAGGTTCGATCCCAAATTTAGTGTTTGTGTGTTCAAAATTATTATTATTGGGTTAAAATGTTGCGATTGAAATAAAATCCGTAAATTTTGTTTTATATCAATGTGTAATATTCGCGTAAATTTAAGACACCATTTTGAATGTTGTGACTTTAAAATCCCCCTGGTTCGTACCCACGTTTCATATAGAACTTTATGTGGGTACCGAAACTGCTTACTGCACAATATCCTTCATGATTGCTTTGCCACAAAGACAATAATCAAATCAATATCATTTAATCTTATCTGCATGCCTTTGGTCTGAACCCATTGTACTTGACGTTATTGTACAATGCGCATAACTAATTTGACTATAAGCTACATTTCAATATAAGGACCAATCAGTATTAGATTGATTATCATGTCTAATGAAGGCTTTACAGATCTAAAATTATACACAAGAATATGTCTTATGAAGTGAGTGACCGCATGAAGGAGTGGAAAGTGAACTCCCAAGGTTAAGGTCGTAGGTTCGCATGAAAGACAAACCTTTGATTTTCTTAAATTAAGTTTGTTATTTAAGAAATTATAGGAAGATTTCCAAGAACGTCTTGCAAATCTTCGAAATGTTCATTAAGTAAAGTTGATGTCAAACAGAAGTTGATTGCAAAATGCTATGATATTTCAGCCCATATACGTCCCACTGCAGGGCACGGGCCTTCCCTACAATTGATGGTACGATTGAGAGTGGTTAGGCCATATAGTCCATAATATAAATATAATTACAAAATATCATTCCAATCGTTAATAATTATGGAAAAAAAAACCTGTTAAAACGAATACAACAGATGAAAATACTTTGCCTTTCGTTCAAAATTATCCGAAATATTCGCACGGACAGCAGCTCGCAAATATCGAATATAAATATGTAATAATAAATAAAATTTATTGGTGTTCGCAGTAAATTCGCTAGTTTTATTACATAATACCGTTTCGGGCGGAATAAGAGCATTCTCGTTAAGGCCCAGTATCGGATCTATGATGGAATTTTAATTAACGCTGTGGCTTTCAATTATTTCGTCCATACTGAAATGTTATTTAGTAGCAAAATGCCAATTTTGCTCGGAATCTTTTAGAATTTGGAATGTTTTTGGGTAATGAACTTGGCAATTTTAAGCAGTCTTGTAGCAGCATGTACAAACCGTGAATATATAGTATGATTTCCAGATCAGGGAATCTACTTCGTGATCGTTTTATTGCTAATCATAATCTATCAAGACTTTTCCTTGCTATAACTTTTGAAAGAAAGTGGTCTACGCCATACTAAGCTAGACGAAATGAGACATAAATCCCTCTAAATATTATAGGTTTATTTTTAGCAGTGAGATCTTTACGGTGATGTACTAATTAGGTAATTATGAGTTTCAAACTAATTCATATGTCATTGTAAGCCCCAAAAGTCTCTCGTAGTTCCTTGATGCCAACGAAACGAGACTCAATCTTAGTGTGGGGTCAGGACTATGCATGTGACTGTTGGGTGTATTTTTTTATTTATGTATAAATTATTTATTTACCCTATAAATTCTGCATATTGAAACATAAAATGTGCGTTGTGTATCTTGTCTGGTTAAATTGTTGAAAGGATTTTTTATTCATGTAGTAATTCAATATTTCTTGCAAATATATTAAATTACTCTATACAATTAAATTCATGTCGTATTTGCATTAACGAACAACCGGATCAAGTTGAATAATTGTTCGGCGAATATTGTATAAAATTCCAGGAATGAGGAAATAATTAAACGTTGATTTAAAATCTTTACACGATGTACAAACCAGCAGAGGTATTTAATGAGTGATTTTTATCGATTTATATTTCCTTACCATAACTTCATGATAGAACAAAGTCTAGAAATCTCTTTTTTTTTGCACATAGTTAAATATGGTAAGAGCCAAGTGCTTCTAAGTATAAATAAATAAATACACCCAACAGTCATACATAACACATACATAGCCTTGACCCCACACTAAGATCGAGTCTTGTGTCGTGGGTATCAGGAACTACGAGAGACTATTCGGTCTCACAAACACCCAGACCCGAAACAAATATCTGTGGTTCACACAAATATTTGTTTCGGTGCGGGGATCGAACCCGCGGCCTCTCGTTTCACAGCCGGCGTCTAACCAACTGCGCCACGGAGGCTGTCATATGAGTATGTATCAGTGGCGAAGGGTGACATTTTTTAAAAGGGAAGCCGAAGCTCAAAACACAAAATATGTTTATTTTCTTTATCCTGTTACTAGCTTCTGCCCGCAAACTTCGTCTGCGTGGTTAATTTTATTTGAAATCTCCCATCCCGTCCCGTCCCATCCCGTTATATCCCGCCCGCCCCGTCTCATTCTCACTAATGAAATGTAATCCAGTCCCATCCCATCTTTTTGAGTATGAAAAAGTAGCAAATATATCGGAATTCCTTCTTCATCCCACGGGAACACTATTTTTTTCGGAATAAAAAGTAGTCTATGTTACTTCTAATACCTCCAAGAATATGTGTACAAAGTTTCATGATGATCGGTTGAGTAGTTTTTGCGTGCAAGCGTAACAAACAAACTAACATTCACATTTATAATATTAGAAGGGCTAAGGGATTACGAAATGACTACAATGCGACTAGTACTAAGTAATCTGTGAATGCGACTGATAGTAAGCGTAGTGCAGTCCGAATAGAGATTAAAAATTTACTGTGTGATGTTTCACAGAATGAACGCAAAACGCGACACACTTATGCACGTGTGTCCTTATATTCGGACCTTTGCGAATATCCTCCCACCAGCAAATTATTGCTTCGAGAATCTTACTCACCAAACTAAAATAATGGGTTTCATTTGGTAAGTGATATTGTGGCATCTGCCTATTGCGGCCGTCAATTAAATTTTAATATTTTCGTTACCTATGTACTTATACAATATTTACAATGTCCATGAAATAAAAAGTAAACCATGCTTGCATACCGTAGCGATTTTAAAGAATTTCTACGGTATGTAAGTCCGCCAACCCGCACTAGGCCAGCGTGGTGGACTATATGGCCTAACCACTCTCAATCGGTTCTCTCGATTGTAGAGTAGGCCCGTGCCCTGCAGTGGGACGTATATGGGCTGATATAGATATAGATAGATAGATGCTTACATAATGAGAAAAATAAAAAAGTATATTTCTAAACTGCACGTGAATATAAGATTAATATAAAAGAAATAAAAACCTAGACTCAATATTTTAACAAGTACGATAGCCCCGCATTTATCTGTTGTAACATTAGTAAGACAATGTATTCCTCAGGCGAGGATCGAGCACGTCCTAAAATCTAAACACTAACATTATTTGTAAAATCGACAACCTAAACATATTAGTACGCTCCTAACGATTAGTAATTTCCATTAAAACCATAATATTAATATTACACATTTTGTAATTAAAAACATTTAAAACTAATTGCATGAACCATGAATATATTGTAAAAATGTAAATACAACACTTATAAATACATTAAACTCCGCATTTCGCTATTGTAATAAGTAATATCTATACCTAAACACACGAAATGCCGGAGAAGCTGCGGCTTGCCTCTTGCTTTTTTAGCGTAAATTGAACTTTAAATCATTATCAATTTAAGGTACAATTTTGCGTGGTTTGTTGCATACTATACAATGCGTAACGGGCGGCGCGGCGGCGGCGCGGTGGCGGCGGGGCGGCGGCGGGCGGCGGCGCACGGGCCGCGCTAGTGTTATTGAATAAGCCGAACAATTTTACAGGAATTCGCCAGAGGTCGCACCGCGTCGCAATAAAAAGGGGCTTATTGTGCCGCTTCCTAGTAATGTTTACGTATCTGGCCGACAGATGTCGTTGAATGTAAAAAATAATAATTGAGTTTTGATATTAAATAAATAAGTTTGAATAATTTGCTTGTTTATAGTGTAATGATAAATTACAAAAGGGAAGCCGGTAGGAACTGGCTTCTAAGGAGCCTTCGCCACTAGTATGTATCAGCATGTTGTAGAAAACGCTAAAAACCTTACCATTGCTCCCCTCCGTAGACTTTAACTCGCTAATCAAACTCTACAACATTTCAGCAAACCATTAGAACATGTAGAGTCAACATAGGTAGAGCGCTCTAAACTCGCTCTAATCCAATTTTCTCGCAAACTATGTCGCTAAAAACGATGTAAACTTTAATTCCGTAATACACTTCGCGTCTCCTTAAGAGCCTTTATCAGGCAGGTTGGCGCAGTCATTGATTGGACCCGACTTTCCCGTGCGACTCTACGCTATCTGCTTTATGAGATTTTACGAGAGTTTCTAGCGAAGTTTTCAGAAAAGAATTAGTCGTAGAGCTGGATAAGGATTATAATACTACTAATTACTACTGGACATATGGAGACACAAGATGTTAATGTCTCAAGATGGCGAGCGGGGTAGAATCCCAAACAATGTAATTCGTGTGTTGCTAGGTTTTCTATGGTCCATGAGCGGTCATATGGCTTATCTTCAGGCGAAATGCTCGTCTTGCCATTGATCGCAATAAAAAAAATAGAAGATAGAGATGGGAAAGATTTCTAGAAATATGATTAAAGTTGAAGAAGGCTTATCATTTTCATTTTCAGGAGCGATCTTCCTGTAACCAAATATTGTGAGAGAGTTTTTCATTTGTTTTGTAGTCGATTTACAGATTTACTTTATTGTCGAATATTTTAATTCAACTCACTTAAAATTCTAATGATGTATTGCCCTATATTTTATGATCACGTCTTGACAACAACCCTTCCTAGGGTTCCGTATTTTAAATATAATTCCTGATTCTTTGATGATTCAATGGGTTCGTACAAATCGTTAATATTCGTAAGGAATTGATAGAAAGATGGTTGAATATGAGTAATAATATTTTTTCCACTCTAACACTTTCTTCACACTTACATAGATTCGCATTCACATACACACCTGTGTCCCCGAAAGGTGGGTAGAGGTACTAGTAGTTGCATCCACATTTCGTCCACCTTATTTCCTTATTTCCGTGATACGATATCAGGAAATATTACAATAAAACTGTTTTATACGGAACCTTACTTAATAATCCCTAGCATCTGCTTGGTCTATCCCATCGCATAAATATTAATGAGATATATTTTAATTTGCAATATTTCACGAAAATTCGAGCGTTTTATTACAAGCAAATATTATTTTACCTACAGATACTATATTTATTGCGGACAATTTTAATCATAAATACAGAACAAATATTTATCGTCGTGTTCCAGAAAAATCTGCAATCGTTATATCCCGTCAAAGTTTATTTATCCAATCGAAGTGTTTCTAATATACCAAAATAAGTGGTCGCAAAATCAAATTCCAGGTCACACTTCTTGTTTAACGGAGTCATACGTGTGCATATTGTTAACATTGAGCGGTACATGAAAACAATATAGAAATAAGTATACCACAATCATCTTTCAGGTATTTCTATGATGTATGAAGTTCACTAACTCATAATTGGCCAGTATGATGGACTTTGGCCTAAGCCCTTTCAATAGAACTCTCAATTAATAAAAAGTCCTGTGCTCAATAGACAATACGTAGGCTAATATAAAAACTCGTCTGAGTCAAAAAATAAAAGTCGCTTAGTTTTTTTTAATTCAGACCGGGAACGTCCTTGGTATTCATACAAAAAATAAATAGGAGACTTATCTCAAAGATCCTAATGAGGAATATTCATAACCAACGAATGTGCATAAAGAGATTAATGGCGGTTAATGAAGCGATAGAAGTATTTAGATAAACATATAATAAACTACCTGTAACAGAATAATTTAACACGCAACTGTATCTTTTTAGTCTTTAGTTTTTATTAGAAAATAAGAAGACTTACACCAAATTAACCGTAATCCGTACCATAGTAGCATAAATTATGTTCGAAAATGGGGAACAGTTGTGCCCAACAGTGAAATAAAATATGAAACTGTATTGTATTAGCCCATATACGTCCCACTGCAGGGCTCGGGCCTCCTCTACAATCGAGAGTATAAAGTTGTAGAGATATGTATAGAAATGATGATTACATATTAATACATACATACATAAACTCACGCCTTTATCCCCGAAGGGGTGGGCAGAGGCGCTACCAGGACACCCACATTTCGCCTTCTATGTTGCATCCCATTATGTGATAGAGAGCGCGCCTATCGCCATATCGAGCATAAATTCCTGACTTCGGGCTGATAATGAATAGAAAAATCCAATATCACTTTGCCCGACCCGGGACTTGAACCCGAGACCTCAGCTTTGTAGCCGTACCTTAATACAACTACACCACCGAGACGGTCATATTAATGTTATAAGTAAAATATGTTGAATAAGAACAAAATGCACCTTGAATTTGAGCAAATTGCAGTCGAAATCCATACTGGTTGCCAACGTTTCATAGCGCATTGCCTTTGTGCTAATTGAGTGTTCAAATTAACATTCCCATGCTGGACTAACTGGCAAATTGAGGGTCCATTTCCAATTTCAAATAGCTTATTGGACATCTTTAACTGCAGTTTGATGGTAGCATATTCGGAGTAGGTAGGACGATGTTAGTAAATCAGTGGGCTACAAAAGTGTGTCCTGTTTTTGGCTTAGCTTGTGTTTATATTCAAGGAGATATAACAGTGTCGAAAGTCATCTAAGATAAAGATTGTATTCTATCGTAATGTGTATTGTGATTTTAGGCATAAGAAAGCTATTCATATAGGTTATCTACTAGGGAATAGATAGAGGTGTCATTAGTGCCACTCAAGGGTCTTCGAGCTGATTTTTGTGACAAGAAATATTTTAAACTAAATAATGCCACATTGATTGAATTTCCAGACCTGGAACACGAAGTAGTAGATTTTAGCTCACAATAAACATGCTACCATTGAACCAATGAGCCGATACATTCCTGATATTATTAAACATCAATTAGCCATTTACCTCGTATTGGAAGCCTTAGAAGTAGCTAATTATGTCCTGAGGGACACTACGAATTCTTAATTAGGAAATAATAATCCCAATATAAAAACATTTTCTTGTAAAAAGTGTAATGGTTTCTTAGATTTACGCGAATGTTACACATTTAATTAAAACTAATTAGCAAACAACTAACTTTTTAATTTTAATAATTATTAAATGGAGGTAGCAATCGCATCATTCACTGAGGGGATTTCTAACACCTCAATCCACCCCGTGACCACGAAAGCTCCAAAGTAATCACAACGTCGAAATTTAAAAAATGTAAAGAACCAAATCCGCGATAAAATTGATAATGATTAGTTTTATTTCAATGTGTAAAATGTAGCCAAGACGAGACCATATGACTCGCACTTTCGATAAGTAATCAGAAAAGCCAAGCTTCTTACTCTTCTCGCCCTAACTCTTTAAGGCCTAACTTCACAAATGTAAAACGAGAGGCGGTGGGTCTGATCCTCGCGCCGAGACAAATGTTTGTGCAACCCACAAGGATTTGTGTCGGGCCTGGCTGTTTGTGAGGCCGAAAACCGTAGTTTCTGATACCCACGAAACAAGACTTATACGGTTAGAACTATGTATGCGATTGTTGGATGTATTTATTTATGAACACGTAGATTCAAACAACATTTGTTTAATATAGGAGCATAAGCTTGTGAAACGCACAGGCCTTTGACGGTATAAACAAAGGGCAATTGTAAAGGAGTTTTTTCGCGGCACTGTGACGTAAATGCAATTAATTAGAGATCTAGAAAGAGTCGTCTGTAATATTATATACTTGGCCCAATATGCTCTCGACAGCGAAGCTATATCGTAGGCTAAGAGCTAGGAGTACTGGGTGTTGTTTTGTTCTTCTTCAATTTGATCGCAATGACTTTTACAGAACGATTTGTGTCTTATTTACACCACAAGCCGCCTGCCTAAGCCATCGTTTTCGATAAATCTCAAGTTTTGGACAAATCATGGCTCTTCTACACTAAAAATTTACACGAGTTATAATCTTTGACCTGGCAATTGAGGCTAAGAAATTCACAATTCGAATACATTATCCTGGAAGGAGAAGACATTTTCTACGACAATTTCATTGATAGGTAAAGTAGGCCCGCACCACCCCAGCGAAGTAAACTGAAGCATAACCCTAGAATAATCGGAACACTATCTTCTTCATCAACTCGCGTCTGTACGTAAATTCATATACTAACTAAGATGCCACATCTGACCCGATGTGCGACTCCAAGCCAACAAAACGAACGTAGAAAGAACAAATTACTAGAAGCGAAGCGCCACTCGTTCCGAGCTCGCAGACGCTATGTATTGAACGATCAGGTGCTGTTAAACACATGCATGTTATTAATGACTGCGGAATATTTTGGCGCTAGTTGTAATTTGCGTACCATCCGTCTGTAGTAAAAAAGGTATTGTGGTATG
Source organism: Deilephila elpenor (assembly GCA_949752805.1). Classification (NCBI taxonomy): domain Eukaryota; kingdom Metazoa; phylum Arthropoda; class Insecta; order Lepidoptera; family Sphingidae; genus Deilephila; species Deilephila elpenor. Next base: position 14,286,131 of record OX457103.1, on the reverse strand, counting down.
CATGTTTTTTTTATTCTGGCAAAGGACTACAATGTACCTAATGTGTAAGTAAAGTGCAATCCAAATTATTCTGCTTTGATTCATCCTTCGTAAAGTGATGGTTATTTCTCGGCGGGTGATACAATTATGGCAACCTGTTCAAAGCTGGATTGTGTCCAAAACACGACATACAAATAAATATAAATAATTAATAAATTCACCCAAAAGCCACACACATAGTCCTGACCCCACAGTAAGATCAATTAAGTCTTGTGTCATGGGTATCAGAAACTACGAGACTTTTCGATTTCACAAACACCCAGACGCCAGAGAAATACTTGTGATTCACAATAGTGAAAACGTACGTAAATACACAGGTCACTATGACGAGTAATCGACCATCGTGTACTGTGGTCGCTTTTTAGACACTAATGCCCGGCCTCCAGCAAGAACCTCTTTCTAAAACGAGATACAGAACTAAATTTTAAAAGTTATATCGATTTGTTACTAGATAATGCCATTCGAAATTGAAATCACGGTAATGTGGCTTTAAAAGCGATATCCATCTACAATTTTGCCTGTAATTTAATCTTTACTGGCGCTATCTTGGACACCATCAAAGCCAAACATCTGTCTCCTTAACACCACTCAGATAACATCTGGAGCGCGGTTTGTGCGGATGAATAAAGAGGATATTGTCCGGGACACTAAGGCTGGAACCTGAGTTGTCTTTTGTCTCCAACGTGTTAATTAATTAATGGATTAATAATGTTAATTAACTTAATGAATGGGTAATTGTGATCAGATTCAGATATAATTTCTATACAAATGCATGTATAAGATACCTGAAAATTTTACTATTTGATTAAATTCGTTGTGGGTTAAAGATTATCTTACCTCATAAGTATCATAAGTGAAGATTAACTTAAGTCATATTTCCAGACACTCGCAAAGCTTCAGACTATGTCATTGAGATGTTGTTCTTAGCTTACATGAGTTGCTGCGATGTAAAGGAGGAATAGTCCGTTATATTAGAACCAACTAATTGTAATTTTTTGTATCAGCCCATATACGTCCCACTGCTGGGCACGGGCCTCTACAACCGAGAGAGTCGTTTGAGAGTAGTTAGGTGATATAGCCCACCACGCTGGCCTATTGCGGGTTAGCGGACTTACATACCATAGAAATTCTTTAAAATCGCTACGGCATGCAGGTTTCCTCATGATGTTTTCCTTTGCCGGTAAAGTGCGCGTTGATTGACTATATCATTGCACCAGTTCATTGAACCGGCTTATATCTTGCCGTAAAATAGTTAATTTCTGATGATATTACTTTAAAATCGCAATATACGTCTCGAGTGCAAGCCACTTGAGATTGAATTCAAGAAGTCTCGATTATTATCAAATACATAATATAATGCTCAGCAAATAAAATGCTCTTTTCGATCCACTAGCTCAAGAGCAAAGGGGACATGGACTGCTTCCACGACCCCCGCCCTTCCCCTCCCCTTTTATACCGCTGATGCAATTCAACTGTCATTGACCTAGATAAATCAAAGAAAGCCGATTGTAACAAAAACTTTGCTTGAAATCCCAAACATGTGCCCCAACATTTGTTATATGAATATATGAAAATGTGACTTGTCAAATTTTACAAATTTCGGTATCGCCCTCATAATACAAAGTGGTATTGTACACAGGACGGTGTGCCGACTGTGGAGTGAGGTGGGAGGTGTGCCAATGTCAGTATTAAAAACGAAGGGTCCTTTGTGACCGCGAAGCGCCGCGCGTACGGTAAGGAAATCGCATGCCCGCTACACTCGTATAACCCAGATGTATTCCAATTTATAGTGCGGTGATTTTGTGTTCGATATAACGGGGCTTCGGTATATCCGAAGTTGAATCTTTTTACCTTTTCTTTCCTTCTTTTTACTATATTAGACTTTTATGTGAAGTCGGCCGAACATGACATTTGCAAGAATGTACTTATATAAATTAAGATTTTACGACCTGCCTAACTCCACACTCAAAATATCTAAATCTGAATATAGAAATGTTTGTGCGGCCCACAAATATTTCTTTCGGGTCTGGGTGTTTGTGAGACCGAAAAGTCTCTCGTAGTTCTGATACCTGCGACACAAGACTTAATTGACCTTAATGTGGGGTCGGGACTATGTGTGTGACTGTTGGGTGTATTTATTTATTTATTTATTTATCTAGTTCCAGGGGAATTAAAGGGATTTACCGAAACAAAAAACTCACACAACGAAGATTTCCTTACCTATTGATATTATTAATTACAAAAATTCCAAGTGTTTTCATCAGCGTAGAAATTAAATCACTTAGGTTAACTTAGGAACAATAGTTCCAGCACTAACAAGACACCTTTAAATTGTGCTATTAACATCACCACGAACCAACTGACTTAGTAAGTAGCCTTTCTATTACACGCTTTCTTAGTCTCAATGAGGAACACCTACCGGCGCACTTTACTTTACGAACATTCTGTCCACTAATTGACGTGTAACAATGGAGGTTATATATAAATATATTGAGTTTATTTATTAAGTAATCGATAAAATTCAACTAAACAAGACATTCGTCTTAACGAGGCTCTGTATTTACAAAGTTTCACTGTTCTTTAAAGCTTGTCCCTAAATTGTCCACCCCGAGGGCGACAAGTGGACGTCTGACGACAAAAATACACGGTACAACGAAAAAATAACCTTGTTCACTACAGGTTAAAACTGAAATTGAAATAACAGCGTAGAGTTAGAAAAATATAAAGCCAGTTTGAAATGTAGTTTTAGAAGCGAAATGCACACTACGGGAAAAATGTATAAAATTGGATAAAGGAAAATATTTAGTTACTTGCTTACATTGTTTTGTTAAGAAAATATGGTTTGTATTGCTTTATGATATTGCTGTGTCTGCTGGGTATTAGTTTCCCCTTGAGTATTGTTCATATCAGGTAACAGTTTCGTTATAATGCTGGAAATAATGTGCCTGTTTTATTGTAACACGTTTAGTACTTAATTTGTGCTATTGAAATACCTTGTGCATTAATGCTATTTACCATAAACTATAAGCATTATTTTTCGTGTAAAATTGCGAATTATCTAAGTTGTATTTAACATCACATATAAGGACGACAGAGGACGTAATAAAGGTCAAAATTGCTAGAGTAGGGTCGCACTGAAAACTTTTTGGGGAGAGTAATGTTCAGCACTTGACATTTTGATACCAAATACAACAATTAATCAATTCTATAATAAATAAACCTTTATCGTTAATGAAGTAGTCAAAAGATCAGTCTTCCAAAACCCAGTGATCAATTTCAGTTCTCAATTCAGCCACATAGCGTCAATTCAAAACTAAAAGGTAACAAATCCATGATAAGACATACTTATACGTTTATCATAATATTATAACTTGATCCAAGATGATAAAGATGCATTTATTTTGCAAACAAGAGTGAAAAACAGATGGACATAACAGTACAGAACAGTCATAATTGATCAAAAGATGGTATGTAAATTACATTATTCATTGACATAATTGATTTAATTATTTATAATAAATTTCTCTCGCTCTCTCTCTCTCTCTCTCTCTCTCTCTCTCTCTCTCTCTCTCTCTCTCTCTCTCTCTCTCTCTCTTCAGCCACAGGAAATCCACTGCTGAACATAGACCTGTTAGAAGCGGCCTGCATCCAGCTCCTTCCTGCGACCTTAACCAGGTCGTCCGTCCACCTTGTGGATGGGCGTCCTACACATCGCTTGCTTAAACGTAGCCTCCAATCTAGAACCTTTCGGCCCCAGCGGCCATCGGTTCTACGTACTATGTGCTTATATAATGAATTTGTATGGAAGAATTATACAAGGAGAAGAGATAAAAAATAAAGCCTTCAATAAATACATAGTTTCCAAAGAGGTATATAAGGTATAGGGGTATAGCGTGTCTGATATTTTGCCACGGTCCTCTGTAGGTGAAATAGTTGTGTCTATAGGACGATCGCCTCGGGCAGCTAACCTGAGCAGACCGTCGCTAATTGTTCGACGGCACATGATATCTAAAAGCGTTTTATAGTTAAACTTGTAAGTATTAGACATGAAAACTTTAAGAAACATTAGTAGGCCTTTCTCGGTATTGTCCATTATAAGATTATCTGGGAGAAGATACTATCCAATAAAAATATATTAACTTACGATTGCATCTTCAAAAGAGAAGGGAAATATGACATTAGGGTCATTTACATTTCGTTGCACCGATTTTCGTCCAAAGACGACATACTGCCATACATATTTCACGCTTACCCGCAAATTAGGGCAACTCTAGATTTTTTCTTTTCACCTAAACTATTACTTCTCATCAGAGTTCTATTAGACATTAATACAACTTAATTATCCTGACCTATACAAACTGCTAGGACCGTCTCTAGTGCTTCTACTTAATTTCTATCTGCAAGACATTATTCCTTATATGACCAATGCAGCAAATTATATTACATGTAGCAGAAATATTTAAACTATAATTTTATTGGTTCATGTCAACGCATTTGAATATTGATGTAATTAAATTGATGCTGGTATTACATAAAAGCTAATTAGGGGCTTGTGACATATTTGTTAGCAAATACGGCTATTTCATTTGAACTAATTGTACTAGATAAACAATAACTAATTATTGCAGTTGCCTAGCTGGTATAGCTGTTGTATGCATTTATTGTGACCATGAGGTCTGAGATTCGATTACTAAGAAGAACAAACAAGATCGTGGAGATTTTTCAGTTTGAAAAATTGAATTTGAATATGTAGCACAAGAAGCAAATCTGGCTTACGTATCGAATCTTTCCACTTGATTACATAATAAGAGATAGAGGTGCTGGCAAAAATGTATAGATGTTACATCTCTGGAAGCCTAAAGTTAACACATTCATAGTACGGTCACAGCCTGTAACATTATGATGATTAGACACCCTTAATTGTACGTGACTTCAACAAAATAAATTAAAGTAGTTTCTAGTTTCTGATAGGCCTTGAAGTAAACCTCTCCAAGCCAACTAGATTAATGTTTTTATTCTCAATGTAAATTTCTTGAAAAAGCTGAATTTCGACGACCTTCGAGCCTCGAGAGAAATTAACAAAATTTTTAAATTCTAAGCGATATTTACCGAACAAACCCCGTTATAATTCACAGCGCAAACACGCGCCCAGTACCCTAGTTTTAGATAAAAGATTAACATAAATTTACATAAGTTTAACGTTAAACCGACGGACAATAGTCCATTTTGGTGACCTAGGCACTCGCTTCAAGCTATGTGCTTTAAATTGTCGTTGTTTGGTGAAATCTTTTTAATGCTGTTATCTTTTTTACTAGGCATTATTATTAAGAGATTTATAGATGAATAAAATTTATGTTTATAATTAAATCTTTTACGGTTGGGTTGTTAAGCTTTATATCTTTATTAGCCCCTTCGTGCTACCTGGTCACGGGTCACCAATGACATTTGAAAGGTACAAATATTACTACATACTATTATATTGTGTTTATTTATCAACGTATAAAATGGTAGGTATAGTTTAATACCTTGTTATAATAAGTTTAAAAGTTTTGTACCGCTACTTACATAGATACAGGTAAACACTGCATATACATGCGTTCAGTGACACGCGGTCGCCCTCTGTAGTAAACTTTTACAATTAAATTCCCCGCGCGGGTACTTTTAATGCGCAAAAGAATTCGATTACACAATGTTAAATGGTTTCGAGGAATTTTCATTATAAACGTACAAAAGGCGATAAGAGCCTCATTTTTGGAGTTTCAATAATGTTTAATTGGTTGCAATAATTTTCCTTGCTCTTCGGAAATCTTCTATGAGCAATATGATTATCAGTTAAGAGCTTGCAAAATGAGAGGCACGGGGTTTAAATACTGCATTGAAAAATAATTTTGTAAACAAATGTTGATTTTGAATTTAGATATTACTTGTTTTTATTATTATGATTTTTCAATTTCTTATCAGATTTATTATGTGCAATATTTTTTATATTGTCTATTTTTATTAAAACCTTCTTTAACTTCGCATGATATAGATATCGTTAAATATGGTATAGTTTTATTTGATTTGAGTCCATTATTATTTCTACTTAATAAAGTGTTTTTTATATAAAATAATCAAATCAAATCGGAACCAACAAATCACTACTTAAAGGCTTAAATCCTTGTAACAGCCGCAAAAAGAGCATCCGAAAACATTTCGCAAAAGCGTTAAAAACAAAAAAATGATTCTGGTAAAGTTTTCGCCGGTTTTTTGTAAGCGTAAAGCCCCGCTAATGGCTTTATTATAACTCCCAACTGACTGACACCTGTCCGCCAACCCTACTGTGTCTTTATTGCCAAATAATAAGGGAGAGAAAATAGAAAATCTCAACAAGAAAATATTGAAATATCGCGCGCCGGGTAGGGTTACTGCGCTTTTGCGTTTTCGGGAAATGGATGTGTTGTAGTATTTGGTAATGCATTATCGTTTTCAGCCAAAAGAATATCTACAGGTACTTGTTGGTTGGGACCCGAGTCCAGTGACTTTCTGTAACTGTAATTAGGCTATTTATCTGCCTTGGAGATGGACGTCCGATTAGTAATTTAAGCTGTCCGACGTAATGACCAAATAAGATTCATAAAATATTCATAATTATATTTAGCACACGCCGGCCATTCGCCTGAAGGTAAGCGACATGGCCGCTCATGGACAGTTTCAAAAGCAAACAACACCATGAAAAGCAATGCTCGGCATACCACTGCGCTCGCCATCCTGAGACATAAGATATTAAGTCTCATTATGTCCAGTAGTTACTCTGGCTACAATGTCCTTCAAACCGTAACACAACAGTGCATTCATACTGCTGTTTGGCGGGAGAAATATACATTGCGGTGGTACTTACGCAGACGGTCTCTCACATTTGAGTGACCTCTCTTTCTCTCTCTTCAGCCACAGGAAGTCCATTGCTAAACATAGGCTCCCCCATGGACCGCCACATGAAAGACCGCACCAGTAAATTAACGTTACCGACAACCACTCCTCAAAGCGTAAGTTTTATATGCACCGTGCGAAGTTCTCTGAAATCGCTATTGATTGCATCTAGCTCCGAAACATATTATATTGGCGATAGAATTTATCAACTGTTATGGAATTCGCTTATTTACCCTGTGTGTGCATTGAAAAGTACTTTCCGTGCAATTTATTAGTTTTGTTGGAAACGCTTGCCTCCGTTAGGGAGTATTAATGCTTCGAGTTATATGAATATTTAATATTGAGCTTTGTGTCGTTTGATCTATGGAGGAAAGTATATGCTAAATTTAATTTCTAGTTACTTGTAGTACTCTAGTATTCTGGCCTGCTGAACCAAAGGAAACTGTAAGCGCTTAAACGACTTGAAAAAGGTTTCTTCTTATTCTTGATGATTTTTACTCCATCTTATGACCATAGCCTGCTGTAAACATGCTAAATAAAATATCGATAAGACTTTTTATAAGTCTTTTATACTTACGGGTGATATCTTTAGAATTTTGTAAATAAAGCTATTTTTATCTTTACCATTTTAAAAATTTCGACGTACTTTTAGTAAAGGTATGGCTTTCGGCAAATGGCTTACATAATGATCAGTGATTACCCACTATACATGAACATCTACAACAATTTTATCATAAAATTTGCTTTTCCAGCCTCTCATAACGGGGTGGAAAATGAAATAAAAAGGACTTAAGAAAGAAAAGAGCGTCCAAACAATCTCACTAACCAAACCGAACACAACAAAACCGTCGCTATTCAAATTAATAAACAATATTCGCAATTTCGACAGGAGAATTAGGACTAAATTGAACTGAAGAAAACCGCAGTCAAAAGCAAAATTATAGTTAAACGTCTTGCGAGTAACCACAGCACCGACAGTCATTTATAACCCGGTGTCTTGGGTTCATAAATTATTTCGTTTACCACCACCCACCCTGCTTGCTTGATGGATTAGATGGAGGGATCATAGGCTTCGTCAGGGTTAGATAGTAAGCTAGGACTATATTGAAGGATTACCAGATGGAAATAATTTATTTTTGATTTTTTAAAGTGCGTGGAAGCCTGTCGGTAATGGACAGGACGCGGACTGACGCAATCGCACAAATCTCACTTTTTGAAGACATATGTGTGAATTAATAGTTAATTATCAGACACTTTAAGGGTGAAATAAAACGTTGTGAGAAAATATGCATACCATAGAAATATAATTTAATTATAGTAATTTCGTAAAAAAAAAAAAAAAACAAACAATGCGGCGACTTTTGTACGTTTCCAAATAGGAGGTAAATTAGCGAGTTGTTTAATGTTACATTTCATATATCTTCATAAAAACTAGAAACCGAGGTTCAATAAAATATCACGAATCTACTAAAACATACTCCACAAATTCATATTCCACACATCGCATTCCACTTACGAAAATCACACCAAACAGCCAAATGCGAAAACACATAAATACTTTGAACAATTCCGCAAAATATGAAAGACTTATTTCCAGTGCATACACGTCGAATACTTATCCGGCATTATCCGGCAGTGGGACGATTTATACCCGGTTATACCCACATAACCGGGTATAACCGGCTATACCCGGGTGCAGCATTGTAACTCGCCCGACTGTAGCCAATTCCGATCGAATAGTTTCGGCCGGGTAAAATGTTGCCATTTGCATTCATGGTAGATAAAACATTGGCTTATTTTGACGTAGAGCGCCAGTCTCTTATTAACAAATTAATAGAAATATTTGACGCTGTTTGGATATTGGTAATTCAAATGTATTGATTAATCGTGGCTTCGTGAATATAATAATTAAATTCTATGTAGGCGTAAGGTGGCGTAATTGCTTAAGACACCAATTGTGACAGGCTGTTTTGTGCTCGAAATAACTGATAAGCATCAGTATTGTGAAACAAAGTGCCTTTCGTAGTCTCGCAGTAAAAGTATTAAAATATTCACAAGACAAAACTTGTATCATCTCAGTGTGGAATGAGGGTTAATGCGTCACTCTTAGGTAAAATTTTTGAATAAAATATCATGTTTTTTTTTTTTTTTTTTATTGCCTTCGTAGGCAGACGAGCATGCGGCTCGCCTGATGGTAAGCGATCACCGCCGCTCATGGACCTTCGCAATGCCAGGGGTCCAGCACAACAAAGTCGCTGCCTACCGTGAGGAGAGTACTCTCTTTAAGCCTCGCTTAAAGAAGGACAGGTCATAGCGCTCAGGAAACACCGAAGCAGGAAGTTCATTCCAGAGCTTGCACGTGCGTGGTAAAAAGGAACGCTGAAAACGTACCGTTCGGGAACGGATACTTTCCAGGTGGTAGGAATGAACTCTACTGCGGTGACGGGTGGTGCGATGGTAAAATGGCGACAGTGGTACCATCCTAAACAATTCCTCGGAGCACTCCCCGTGGAAGAGTCGATAGAACACGCAGAGGGACCCGAAGTCTCTCCGCAGTCCCAACGGCTCCACCTTCTCCGTGATATCGGGATTATCGACGATCCGAAGAGCGCGGCGCTGTAACGAGTCAAATGGGTCGAGCTGGTATTTTGGGGCTCCTGCCCAGAGATGGGAGCAGTACTCCACGTGGGGCCGGATTTGCGCTTTGTAGAGCAATAATCGATGGCCCGACGTGAAGTACCGCTTGGCTCTGTTGAGGATCCCCAACTTTTTGCTAGCCAATTTGGCCTTGTCCTCCAAATGACTCCGAAACTGGACTTTGCTCGATATTTCGACGCCGAGAATCCCAATACTCTCAGATGTTTGGAGAGTGACTCCTCGGAATTGTGGCGCCATGACAAAAGGGTCCTTCTTTGCAGTGAACGCGCAAACTTGTGTCTTCGTGGGGTTAAATTGAACCAAGTTCAATTCACCCCATTCGGAGGCCCGCCCCAGAGAGCTCTCGACTTCCGACACAAGTTGAGACCGTCTTTCCTCAATGGAACCCCGAGGGAGATTCTGTTGGCCAATGTATCGCGCGTCACTTGTACTATCATCCGCATAACAATGCATGCCGTCTATAGACAACATGTCATTGATATGCAGGATGAAGAGTGTCGGCGATAGCACCGAACCTTGTGGAACACCAGCGTTAATGGTCTTGGTCTCGGAGCAACAGCCGTCCACCACGACTTTTATGCTCCGACCATCCAAAAAGCTGGCGATCCACTTGCAGAGTCCCTCAGGGAGTCCATACGCGGGTAGCTTCGCCAGAAGGGCGCCATGCCACACTCGATCGAACGCCTTCGCAATGTCAAGGCCGACCGCAATAGCCTCACCCCCACCCTACAAGGCCTCCGCCCAACGGTGCGTGAGGTACACGAGAAGATCACCAGCCGAACGACCGTGACGGAAACCGTACTGACGGTCGCTAATCAGTTGGCGGTCCTCAAGATACCTCAGGAGCTGAGTGTTTATGACTCGCTCCAAGACCTTGGAGAGTAGGGATGTGACAGCAATCGGCCTGTAACTCGAAGGGTCTGACCGGTCACCCTTTTTGGGGATTGGGTGTACATTGGCGACCTTCCAGGAACCCGGGACTCGGGTAGTTTTATAGGAAAGACGATAGAGGCGCGTGAGTACGGGGGTCAACTCAGGGGCGCACGTCTTAAGAACCACTGCGGGGATACAGTCCGGCCCACTCGACTTATGATTGTCGAGAAGCTTGAGCTCCCGTCTGACAGCTCGCTGTAAAATCAAATTAAAAAATTATTTATTTCTTAATGGTTTCTTAGATTTACGCGAATGTTACACATTGAAATAAAACTATTTTATACGGATTTTATCTGTATTTATTTTTCGGACCACGAAAGCTGTAAAGTAATCGAAACGTCGGGAAGTTAAAAAATGTAAAAATTAAACCAAATCGCGATAAAATCCGTATAAAATAGTTTTATTTCAATATTTATTTCTTGTCGTACGATCCATTCTATCGTTTTTGGTGGTCTGGAAGAGATCGCTTATAGCGATAAGACCGCCAATTGTACACTATTTTTTTAAGTTTTCTATGTCTAATCGTCTCTGTACTTTGTGGTGTTCAATTAACTGTTGTGTCTGTCTGTGTGTAAAAAAAACATCAATACCATATTTTCAATCAACAGAAACTGAAAACAAATTAATTATGAAACCTTATAGCCCGTAACAAGGTATTTATCAACTAGTTCAAAACTATTACGGGAGCGGATATTACATTCATATACTGGGATCCGTGACGTAATGGATTTAATTGGATGAAGTTACGCGAAAAGGATCCGATGGGTCGCCTACAACGTGGCATAATATAACCGTGTTATGAACGTAACAGACAAAACATAATTGGAAAGTTGCTTACTAAACCGTTTTTTACCTTGTCGATTGTGGGCCATGGTTTTTTGTTGGTTGTTTTTTTTTATAATAAGATATTGTAAAAATTAAACCAAATCGCGATAAAATCAATGTGTACAATTCGCGTAAATCTAAGAAACCATTATCTAAGCCATTGCCATCTTTAGTAATTTTTTCGCGGAGGTTACATAAAATAATAGTATTCAAGAATTTTCTCCCAGATCTGTATGATTTATAACACCAATACTAAATTGGGCATATCCAAGAAACAAACGCGGCAGTTTTTTTTACGGACCCGCCGCCATTTGCAAATGTTCAACCTTTTTGCTGGCCGTCGCGTCGGGTTTCCGAACATCACAATCATAAACCGCAAGAAATGACACAATTTCTCCCGATCGGATATTTTCGCCACAAAGGGTCAGAAATCTAGCCGCTATACCGGCTACTATATCTTTTGCTGAAATCGTCGGTCTTTTTCGTAATAGTTTATGAAGAATTATGAGGTTTTAAGTCCGGTTTTTTGGAGGAAAAGACAAGGATTTTCTGACAATATTTTGGTAGAGTTTTATAGGTTTTAAAATGAAAATTATATTGCCAAATTACAGCAGAAATGAAAGTGTATATCGCGCCGTAGTGGTCCACGCAAGTATCTTCCGTTCAGAGAAAACACAGTGACTAAAACCACTGCAACTCCTGTAAGCTGGGACTAATAGTGGCACGCAATGAATTGACTTCGAGCGTCGATGTTTAGCCAGTTTCTTCAGGACACTAGATTGTTCGCAAACTGCAAAAACGAATCAGGAAAAAGGATAAATCGAGTTGGAATTAAATAACTATTTATTTCTCTTGATGACAAATCAGGAGATGAAATATTGAGCAGAAGTAATAGCCTCGAATGTAAAGATTTACAACAGGACACACGTTTAAGAGTGTGTTCTAAAATTGTATCAATTGAAGAGAGACCTATCTTTCCTATATAGTGTATTATTATCTATGGACCTATATGTACTACATGTACCGTAATTAATGAATCCTCAATCCCGAAGTAAACTATCTTCTTGTCGACCAGAACAGAAAAAAATCGATGGAATATGATAGAAAATAACATCGCAGCTTTTCATTTTTTTAATTTACTCGTATCCATAAAGTTTTAATGTGAAAAATTTTACACGCCCAAAATCGCACTTACATCTTCAAAGACCTCACTAGACTGAACTTACCGTGTCATTGCAAAAATGATCAACACCTAAACATGCACATTTACCTTGTAGCAACGCATAACTTTAGCTAAAACAAGACTCAAAGAAATTAATTACAGTTCTCAATCACTGAGGGAGCGATTCAATCAGGGTCCGTTTAAGCAAATCCGGGGGCGGTTCAAAGGAATGAACGAATGACGAATTTTCGTGCACCCCGAGCGGCACGAGCGAACTTAATTAAACGACTCGTATCGCACAAATGTTTGGCTGCGGTGATGCAGCTTCACGCTGGGTGGGAGATTGGTTCAGTAACGGTAGAAAAATAATGGCAATTGTAATGCTACTTGCTTCCAACGTTGCTGTGAAGTTCCATGGAGGAGGATCGTACTTTGCATCAGAATTTGAAGATTTCTATCTACTGATGACGCTATTTGTATCAGTAGCATCATTACTCTAGTGGCAGCATAGGTGAACGGAGAATCGAGAGTTCTTGGATCCAATACCAAGTCAAAAGATTTTTGGTTATAATTTTTTTTGGATCTGGAATTTTCAGCGTGGCGTGGCGGTAGGCTAATGCCATTTCATATTCTGGGAAGGTAACAAGCTCAGCGAACTTGCTACCTCGGCCTACTTTCTTACATACATTTTTATGAATAATATCGCATCCGGCACTTCAAATATTCGAAATTGTAACAAGTTTACATGATTCGCGTGTGGGTTAACTCAATTAAAATCCTGTAGCATTTGCGAAACACGTTGGGTGTAGAGCGGCGCATTTTCTCGCTGTGTCGGCGCCGCGGAAGCGATAACTAGAATTTGATTGGGAAATATTTACACACGTCAACCGAAGTATGTTTTTCGAGATTAAATAATTTCGATATTTTGTGAAATTAATAAATTATGTATCAGCCCGCCTCCTATCACGTGAAAATATAGAGCAAAACGTGGGTGTCCTGGTTGCAACCGTACTTTCCCCTTCTGGGGAAAACGCGTGAGTTTATGTATGTATGTAATAAATTATGTACCTACGAGTAAGTGCAGAGTTCTGCGTTGAGCCAGTTTTCAGCGGATCAGTATAATTTTCTCAATGGCACGAGATGATCATTTTAGCCAGTTAATACTTGACACTATTTGGACATTTTAATTATCATTATATATTTTCAATTTCATCGTTTCAGTATAGAAATAATATTTTAATATATTTAAAATAATAAAAAAACATCTTAGCTTTTCAATATTTTATAATGCACTCGTATTTGGTAAGTTTTTAATCTAGTCATAGTAATAAAGCTTACAAGACCTTATGAGTTAAATGAATAAATATCTTTGCATTTTAATGTTTAATATAAAATCTATATGTTTTTTGCCCTAAAATAACACAAGTGAACCATAAACTACAACAAAAATTAATTCAACCCGTAAAACAAACTGCTGGCTCAGCAAGCGTGAAAGGTCAATATCCTTCAGCGTTAACCCCTAAATGAAAGCGAGTGGGGCGCGGAAGCGAGAGCTCTGTGTCCCAGAGGTCTAGTGCTGGGCCGCCCGGCTTCTCGCAAATAAACACAATCATCATTAAGTATGGACGTGTGGGAAATTTGTATCATTTACTTTGTCAATGGAATAAAAATTATTACAAATTGATAATTAAAAATATATTATTCATAGTAACTTTTGGGTCTTTCTCTTAAAATAAATTCGTGACGATATTTATCTTATTGTCTGCTATGGTCTGTATTCGATCCCCGGGAATCACGTGGTCTTTAGCTGAGCGACAAAATAATGAAACAAGATATGCATAGGCGGAGCCTGAAAAGACACATATTTGTCCATTCGCGTTGAGCTAAATAAAATATATCGAAAAAAGTCCACCACTAAACAGATTATAATCCAAACCAGATACAAAAATATAGAAGCACGACCTATATTATCCAGACGTCCACTCAAATTGAGATCTGATCCATAATCCCTCCGATACGTATGATGGACGCGTCTGGCCGGAATAGGTTAAGTTTTTCCCTTAGTCCACTATAAGCATCAACAAGTTGCGCAGATCGTTACGGTTTTATGGCCAATCGTTTTTCTATATTCGGCCCTTATAAATTCACTTTGTAGTACGTGATGGGGTTTTGCAAGTTGGTGCTGAGTTCAACTGTTTTGGTGTAAAACTATTTTTAATGTAGATTCGTCGAATTGATTTTTTTAAATATTATAAGGGGCAAACGAGCAAACGGTTCACCTGATGGTAAGTCACTGCCGCTCAAAATTAGTGAATGTCTATGAAGAGGTAATGAGTTGGGCAGTTCTTTTAAAAATGGACTTGAATTGAATCCAACTATTCGTAGCAATAAGTACACAATTTAAAGAGAAACCATGCTCATAGTCTGGAAACAAAATATATATTGTTGATTGTAGGATATTCGTCTCCATCTGTAGATCTGCAATTCTTCTTCACCACAGTAGTGCTGTGGTATTTAAAAACAACCATTTATTGTTAAATTAAGAAAAATATACCAACATAGACAACGAATTAACCACGACTAAAATCGCCAATTCAATGAACCAATCATAAATCTTTTCAATATTTCTCAGAATACAACATAAAACCTGAGTCCAAGCAAACCCATCTACAAACCACTACTCAATAACCGTCCAACTAAGCAGTCAATAAGCAAATTTAAAATATCCAAGTGCCCTTACTCCGCCATTTCGGGGTAAGAGCCTGAGAGCGGGCCAAAAGCATTTTATACCAATGGCCACAATAAACACGACAGCCAATTTTGTCACAACTCATTGTGTCTTATCTTGACCACAAATCCGACTATGAAACTCTATGGGACCGCGCGGTCACTATTTATTGTACGGCGTACATTGCCGTTTGTGTATAAGATTTGTTCATGTCGAATTAAGTTTTCAAGTTTGCTTAAAGATGGTTTTGTTTGTCTTGAAAGATGCAATAGTGTCGCTTATTAAATTAGTTTTATGGATGAGTTTTGAATTAGCTAAGTTAAAATTTATTTAACTTAGCTAATTCGGATTGCTCAACTTTAAAATTGATAACAGGATTTTTTCATGAATTATTATTGTCTTTGACAATATCTAATAACGTTGAATCTACGCCGGAGCTAGACGGATTATAGGTTTTTAAAAATCGCAAGAAGTTATTAAATAAATGCAAATAATATTGGCATTTTGTAAGGGTTTTCAGAAATTTCAGTGGTGGATGAATAATGGTAGGTATATTGAAGGATATAAATAAAATGTAGAACGGCAACCAACAAAACACCTAAAAGCAGTGTCAACGTTCGCCGAACAAAACTGTACCGTTACTGAATTTTTTGCCCTTTTTTAAAACTAAATTGAATATCACGCGCTTTTTGCTGTACAACACGAAATTTCAACGTCAGCCTTTGATTTTAGTTTTATAACTATGTATACTACATATAGCGGTTCTTTGACATCGAATCCTTTGGTACAGGTGGTCCTATTATTTTTCAGTAGACTTTTTGCTCAAAGTCGATGCAATCGCGCCACCGTTGACTGTAGAATTCGCTCAAGAATATTTGACATCATTATTCCACTTCAACTGGCATAGTTGAGTATCTCAATATAAAAACTCAGCGTTGTAGAATAATCATGACTTTACATTGCATCCACTTTAAAATAGTGTCGCATTGGCGAGTAGGCGCCTTTAAAATGAGACGATGCGGCTTCAGATCCTGTATCTAGTTAATTGGCTGGTGTCTTATTGCCACCAATAAATATACTTTTTTTAATGTTTTACGTATTTAACTTTTATTAGGTTGTGTTAGACAATAGTAGTGTACCTAGCATTAGGATTAATGGCGTTCCACTACAGCAGGCCAATACATTTAAATACTCGGGCCATATCATCATCATCAGCCCGTTGCAGTCCACTGCTGGACATAGGCCTCACCCAAGGTACGCCACAGAGCCCGGTCTGCTGCTTTACGCATCCAGTCGCTGCCGACCCTTTTATGCAAGTCGTCCCGCCATCTGGCCAGAGGACGTCCCACGCTACGTTTTCCAAGACGCGGTCTCCACTCCAGAACACGCTTACTCCAGCGGTTATCCGTTCTGCGACATATGTGGCCAGCCCATTGCCACTTCAACATACTAACTTTCAGAGCTATGTCGGTCACCATGGTTCTCTGGCGGATCTCCTCGTTCCGAATTTAGTCCTTCAGAGAAACTCCGAGCATAGCTCTTTCCATAGCACGTTGAGCGACTTTAAGCTTATGGATTAGCCCCACAGTCAGTGTCCACGTCTCGGCTCCGTACGTCATTACAGGGAGGACGCACTGGTTAAACACATTCGTCTTCAGGCTCTGTGGTATATCCGACGAAAATATGTGGTACAACTTCCTAAACGCTGCCCAGCCCAACTGAATCCAAAGGGCCATGTACTTACTGCTAATCTCAGAGACCATGACGATATCCTCAGAGAGCGAAGGGCGATGTCAATGAGGGTGAACATGCTAGCTCGCACGTGTATGAGGTGCTCAATAGCAGTAAAAATTACGCTGTCCCAGCACATTGCACGTCATCCTATACGTGCAGCCTGTAGGCCGACTATGCACAGAAGGTCTACAGCGCCATTGGTGTGCAATAAAATAATGCGTTCAGGGTGTTGTGGTGGCTGTCTTGGTACTATAGTGCATCAGGGATATTTGCAGAGGCGCGCGTAGATTGTTTTTCCTCCACGATGCGCAAACACTGTGGTCCCTGATGCACCGAATGAGGGCCAGCACCCACAGAATACTGAACATGATTGCCAACTGGCTAGACCGTGTCTAGCCAGTTGGCAATCATGTCTATGTAAACCACTGCTGCAGGATGCACGCTCCGCTATGATCACGCAGCAGTGGTCGTGTTATTTGTGATGTCTTATTACTAACATTAGAGTTAAGTTATGTTTTTACTAACACAAATAAGTTTATGGAGCTTGAAATGCCAATAAATAATAATAAATAATATAATTCCCTAAATCACACAATGTTATCAAAAATTAAAACAATCTTATTACCATTATACATCCAAACCAGCAATGTATACTGCAATTAACTATAATCTCGCAATCACTCATTGCGTACGAACGTGGCTCAAGGTTAAACGAACTGGTCAAAGGAAACTGGCACATAATGCACCAATGTCGCATTAATGTCGTCTTATTTTCATGTCATACGTAGAGAAACAACCTTTTTGAAAGTAAATCGTGTTTATTTTCTTATCTTGTATTTTCTTTTGATTATGTTTGTTGTAATTTCTGGGCAAAATCACGATTGCTCAATAGATTTGTTATATAGTTCTATTCAAAGTGCTCTTTTTCTGCCCTTATGTCATATTTACACGGTGAAACATGAAATGATTTAGCTTATAACTATGCAATTGAGTTACACCGTTTCTGAACTATACAGATCATATTTCAACTTAAACCAGGCTAACAAGCCTTTACTTCCTAACGAAAAGAACCCTCCTACCACTAAAATTAAAAACCATTAATGTACATCAAAATTATCGATAATCTCACAATCACTCATTACTCTTATCCGTGGTACGAGGTTAAACGTACTGGCCAAGGGAAACTAGCACACAACCCGCCAATATCGCTTTAATGCCGTCTTATTTTCATGTAATACGTAGCAAAACAAGTTTTTTCGCGAGCAAACCGTACAGAGATTTAGAGGCGCGTTAACACAATTTATTTGGACATATTTCGTTATAATATAGAGCGGGATGTAGTGAGTGCGAAGTAAAATTACCTATTTGTGTGCAAAATGCGGTGCTCCATTCATAAGAGGCGACGTAATAGTGGTGTTGTGTCTATAAGTTTTGTTTACATTGATGTAAACATATTCTTTGCTTGAATTTTTGTTCGAGAATCAGGGTAGATAGAGCGAGCATCTTTGCGGAAGAAGGATGGATGTGATCAAGGATTTTCTTTAGTCGCGTGCAAATGGAGCTGTCAACGACTAGCAAACTCTTCATGGCAATGATGATGATAAATGATTGCTTTCAAGGCAACCTCGATATGACCTATGATACCTCTAATATTGTATTTTTAAGATTCAGATGTTTGGGTCTTTCCAAGGTATAGTCGAAAATTCCAAACAAATATTGCACTTTTTTGAAAATTATCAATGATTGATATGTCAATGACGAAAAAAATCCATGATCAAAGTTTTCCGGCGATGCGTCAACTTATATTTCAGCATAGTTAATCAATTAGTTAAATATATGGCAGAGTACACAACGTATAAACAATTCATTCGTACAGTAATCCCTTCTGGGATACAATTGCAGTAGCCAAGCCGCACGCATTGTTGCCAGCTAATATTTTGAAATATAAGATATTTTCAGGTTTAAAGTCGCGATTTTTTATAAAATTGTATAATGGAGGAAATTAAGGAAAGTCTATGAATATAAATGTATGTGCGGATGGCCAAAAGCGGAGATCCATATTTTACCTAACCCTATGGTCTGACAATTATGTATACATATATGTATTATTCAATGTAGTAAGCATGAACAAGGTTGTAATTATAATGAATTGAAACGTAGGTAATACTAACATAAAAATATTTATTTAAACACTGCCTTCGAAAATACGCCTTCTATTTTCCAAACGCTTGTCTAGAGAATACAGTTTTTAAATATTCCGAGAAATTCCCAACCTGGCAACCCAAAACAACATTGATTCAGTAACGGGTGACACGCACTTCGATGGCCGCAACAGGCATTTATCCCGGGGTAAATAGACCGAAAGGGTACCAGCGTCGCACCCATTTGGCCCAACCCGGCCCCAACACATTGACAGACGTATTCCGGCTTTACTCCACGATTAATTGCTCGATCAATTGTATTGGCTTAATCGCTTTAATAGCTTAACTTTCGGAGTTTACGTTATGACGTCATTGGATGTGACCAGCCTATCTGATCTTTTACTTTAACTCGGTTTCTAGATAATATATTGAAGAATTGTTTGAAAAGTTTTAGGTTTGAAAGTAATGGTATCTTAGAATAGATATTGACTTTATTGGTATGTTCTTGAATTTTAGTTTTGGATTGTGCGATAAAATACTCCATTCTAAATCCTTTTGGGTTTTGTGATAGGAGTTGTGAAAACTTTGTGAATTTATAAAATAGCTGTGGCAGCGGTTTTGAGCTCAGTTCGTAACACCACTATACATGACTACATTTTATATGAAACTTGGATGAGGTGACCAACTTTATTACAAAACACATTGACCACCAACATAACGATAAATCAGACATAGCTTAACAGCCAATTATTTCTAGGAGCACATCTATTGATACCTCATTCACCGAAATACGATTAATTACATACTTAATTGCATAAACTCACACCTTTATCCCAGAAGAGATAGGCAGAAGCGCTACCAGGACAACCACATTTCGCCTTGTATGTTCCATCCCACGATGTGATAGGGGTGGAGCCTATCGCCATATGAGGCACAAATTCCTAACTCCACTTTGCCCGACAGTAGTACAACTACGCCACCAAAGCAGTCGAAATACGATTATTGGATTAGCTATAATGCAATATAAATAGTCTGAATAAAACATAAACTTTGACGTAGTCGGGGAAAAACACTTTTATTCGGCCCTAGTAAGGTTAAAACATAACTACACCATAGTAAGCTAAAAAAGGCACCCATAAAACTGCACCAAAAAGTCGCGACACAAATAAGCTGTTACGGTGCAAATTAACTCGCACACAACTCATTAGGGCGACATTACCGACTCCACCCCGAGAGGGTGCAAATGCGCGAACCGTGTTGGGACGGGCTGAGTCCCAGCGAGTCCCGGTCTCTTAATGTCTCATGTGACGTGAGTTAAAAATGCTGTAAAATATATAATCAAAGCTTAGATAAAGAAGATTTTGGTAATGTATGTAAAGATTAAGAATTTATACCCTGCGTTCACACCGTAGGCAATACATAGATTATCATTTGGATCCCATACATCAGCAATACCTAATTATTATCGGTTAAAATTAGTTATTTCGTATAAAATTGTATACTGCTGAAATGAGAATTAATGTTTACGTGTCTTCATACAAAATTACCATACTTAATATACAACGTGGGGTCACTGACTTCACCTGGGGTCCGCAACTTCAAGAACTAAGTCGTAAGTTGTTCGCCTCAGCAAGGTCCTTGCGAAGACTACACAATCTTCTACCGGTTGCTACGAAGATTTCCTTAGCGCAAACTCTCCTTCTCCCTATCCTTGATTATGCCGATGTCAGCTATCGAGATCTCACCGAGGACCAACTTAATAAACTTGAGCGCCTTCAAAACTTTATAATTAGATTCATATTTGGATTACGCAAATATGATCATATTTCTGTATTTCGTACTAAGCTCAAGTGGTTGCCCATACGGCTTCGTCGGAATGCTCACATTCTTTCTCTTCTGTACAACTTATTGTTTAATCCTCTCACCCCCTCTTATCTTAAAGATCGATTTGTATTTCTCCATGACTCACATCAGTGGCGAGGGGTGACATTTTTTAAAAGGGAAGCCGAAGCTCAAAACACAAAATATGTTTATTTTCTTTATCCTGTTACTAGCTTCTGCCCGCAAACTTCGTCTGCGTGGTTAATTTTATTTGAAATCTCCCATCCCGTCCCGTCCCATCCCGTTATATCCCGCCCGCCCCGTCTCATTCTCCCTAATGAAATGTAATCCAGTCCCATCCCATCTTTTTGAGTATGAAAAAGTAGCAAATATATCGGAATTCCTTCTTCATCCCACGGGAACACTATTTTTTTCGGAATAAAAAGTAGTCTATGTTACTTCTAATACCTCCAAGAATATGTGTACAAAGTTTCATGATGATCGGTTGAGTAGTTTTTGCGTTCAAGCGTAACAAACAAACTAACATTCACATTTATAATATTAGAAGGGCTAAGGGATTACGAAATGACTACAATGCGACTAGTACTAAGTAATCTGTGAATGCGACTGATAGTAAGCGTAGTGCAGTCCGAATAGAGATTAAAATATTACTGTGTGATGTTTCACAGAATGAACGCAAAACGCGACACACTTATGCACGTGTGTCCTTATATTCGGACTTTTGCGAATATCCTCCCACCAGCAAATTATTGCTTCGAGAATCTTACTCACCAAACTAAAATAATGGGTTTCATTTGGTAAGTGATATTGTGGCATCTGCCTATTGCGGCCGTCAATTAAATTTTAATATTTTCGTTACCTATGTACTTATACAATATTTACAATGTCCATGAAATAAAAAGTAAACCATGCTTACATAATGAGAAAAATAAAAAAGTATATTTCTAAACTGCACGTGAATATAAGATTAATATAAAAGAAATAAAAACCTAGACTCAATATGTTAACAAGTACGATAGCCCCGCCCCGCATTTATCAGTTGTAACATTAGTAAGACAATGTATTCCTCAGGCGAGGATCGAGCACGTCCTAAAATCTAAACACTAACTTTATTTGTAAAATCGACAACCTAAACATATTAGTACGCTCATAACGATTAGTAATTTCCATTAAAACCATAATATTAATATTACACATTTTGTAATTAAAAACATTTAAAACTAATTGCATGAACCATGAATATATTGTAAAAATGTAAATACAACACTTATAAATACATTAAACTCCGCATTTCGCTATTGTAATAAGTAATATCTATACCTAAACACACGAAATGCCGGAGAAGCTGCGGCTTGCCTCTTGCTTTTTTAGCGTAAATTGAACCTTAAATCATTATCAATTTAAGGTACAATTTTGCGTGGTTTGTTGCATACTATACAATGCGTAACGGGCGGCGCGGCGGCGGCGCGGTGGCGGCGGGGCGGCGGCGGGCGGCGGCGCACGGGCCGCGCTAGTGTTATTGAATAAGCCGAACAATTTTACAGGAATTCGCCAGAGGTCGCACCGCGTCGCAATAAAAAGAGCTTACTGTGCCGCTTCCTAGTAATGTTTACGTATCTGGCCGACAGATGTCGTTGAGTGTAAAAAATAATAATTGAGTTTTGATATTAAATAAATAAGTTTGAATAATTTGCTTGTTTATAGTGTAATGATAAATTACAAAAGGGAAGCCGGTAGGAACTGGCTTCTAAGGAGCCTTCGCCACTAACTCACATACAAGATCCCTGAGGTCGTCAGAGAGCCTGGAGTTGAGAATGCCCGTGCACTCCACCACCTTTATGGATAAGTCGTTCACCGTGGAAGCTGTCCGATTGTGGAACGCACTACCAGTTGCGGTGAGACGGGCACGATCAGTAACATCTTTCAAAAAGCTGGTGAAGGATCACTACCTTTCTCCCTGAATTGTCACATTGATGAGGATAACTTTTCCTACTTGTATGTACTTGTACTATATTATATTTATATATATATATATATATATATATATATATATATATGTATGTATGTATGTATGTATGTATTTTGTATTTATGTGTATGTGTATTTACGCTTTATTTTATATGTATATATATATTTGTATATACTACTTTACTTTATTTTATTACTTGTAGCTATTAGATTATTTGTATTTGATTTATTATTCAGTGTTACTTCTATCTCTTACACTTTAAACTGCCCTCTGTTAATCCTTTTCAAAAATCCATCCCATGGTTGTCTGTAAGATATTGCCTTTGAGCGATAAGACCGCCAATTGTACTTTTTATGTATGTGATTTTCTTTTTATTTGTATTTTTTTTGTGTGTGTGCAATAAAGTGTATATAAATAAATAAATAAATAAACGTGCAAATTTATTCAGATAAATGGATTCAGGCTTATAACTGACTAATATTTTGATGATTCTTTTCATCATAAAGTTACATCTGTTAAAATGTCACTCCAGAGTATTAAAGTCTCCGTGTTGAAATTTTAAACTCAATTACAAGGGGTTTTGGTCGTAACTATGACCCACTCAAGTGTTTGCAAAGTTATTATGCTAACTAATATAATAGACAGTTATTATTCTGTAGGTTCGTTGACTTTTCCCTACTATTTTTAATGAAAGCTTTGAGAAGTATAAAGAAAGGGATTAGGCGCACACATATACATTAAAATGTACTAAACAGTATTAGTTTTTTAGTATTTACATAAAATAAAGGAAAAAATATTTCTGCCAACCCGCACTAGGCCATCGTGGTGGACTATATGGCCTAACCCATCTCACTCGTACACTCAGTTTTAGAAGAGGATCGTGCCCTGCAGTGGGACGTATATGGGCTGATACAGTTAAGGAAAAAATCAAATGAAATAAGCCACGAATGAGCCATAAAACTCAAGACATTCTCTTGCAAGTAATAATATAATTATGAAAAATTACTTTCTAGAATTCTTCTAGAAAAGAAAAACGAATAAGAATCACCAGTTAAACAAATATTTTTGTTAGTTCGCATTAATAATTTCAGTCAGTAATTACAAAGATAAGCAAAAACAATAAGTTCTGCGAACGAAGTCTGAATCCGGTGCTAGTGGTCCAATAAATGAAATTATGAGCTAACTTCAGGGACTTCCCGGCTAAGTTTATTAGACCTCCGCACCCGACGAGTTATTGCCAATTAAACTCAAGAAAAACCCATCAAATTGTTCCATCTTTCATGTTCAATTGGATTTATTGATTTTAAACATAACATTTATCTGCTAAGGGTTCTGGATCTGATGTACATACATATTAATTTAATCGTGTCTATCGGCGAGAAATACAGTCCTGTCCGCCTCCGCTGGGTGGTATTAAAAATATGACTCCCTAATTTCATTTAACATTCCGCACCTTTTAATTCCCGGTTAAATTAATACTTCTGTTAAGTTTCCAGGTTAAGTTGCCCATCAGCGGCAGATAAAACTAATACGGCATAAAGGAAAGCCGGCGGTAATCTGACATGCGGTACCAACAAATATATTTGGGAACAAAGCGCTGCGAGTTACAGACAAGACAATGTGGAAATTAACCTCATTATTTGGATGTGAGGGGAAATTTGCTGGATGAGTTATGGCTTCGTAATCCTTGACGAAGTGTTGTTTTCTTCCGAGTTTGTGATGTACTGCTCTGTAGTGGTGATGTTGGAATTAGGTCTCTGTATGTTTGCTTCATGAGGTGATTTTTGAGGAGTTATGTCAGCGATTATCTCCTTTACGGGTCTGTAACTAGACTTGTAATTTTTCTCAGGAACGTGTGGTGATCAGTAAAATTATGCAAAGTAAGTCAAGCTTTTTGGATGCCATTTCGGCCTTACTATTCAGATGAACATAAAAACTGAAACTCGGCGATAGTTGAACATCAAAATTTCGTACGACTTCCTTTACTTCTCTGGAATCAATGCCCATACTCATGTTTTCATATCTTTTACTCATCCCTCGTCCCAACCAAGTTTTGAAGAAATAATATAAAAAACCATTATGTCTACATAGCTCGGCTGTTTACCCTGAATTGATTGTCTTCTCTGCACTTTGTGCCATCACCAAGTGGTAATGGTTAAAAGTAATAAAAGCTGGCGAGTGGCCGCGCACTACTTTACGGCTAACTCCATTTGCCCTTATGACTTGCTCCAGCGTTATTGGCCCTTCGCTCTGCCATCTCCATAAAACGTTTTACATCTTTTCTATTGTGGATATCATTATAATAAACCGGTCCGTCGAATGCAGACCTAATGTCTTTGCTCACAGGAGATGGTTTGATCTTAGGTGTATTATTTAAACTATCTATTCAGCCACAGGAATCCAATGCTGAACATAGGCCTCCCCCGAGAACCTTAACATCGATCTCTTTTAATCTATCACGTTCTAAAACGCATAGCAGTCACTATATTCTAAACACTTCGGTAGGTCAGGCAAAGCCCGTGCATAACAGTGGTTCGTGTATGAGTTAATTTGTTTATTCTGTCCCATTGCTAGGTAAAGATAACTATCTTCTCTTTTATATCTCTATTTACTGTCACTCTAAAAATAACTAAAATCCTCACTCCATCTTCCAATATCTGGTCCATCGCCTTTGCAATCCTTGGGTAACCTCGTATTGCGATTGTTGCTCACAGATCAAAATAAAATTCATGCTATACTCTCTTAGCAACACCATCCGACGTCTCCATTTTTTATTATTTAATCTTATCTCTTTATAAGTATAAGATGTTATTCCACTGCCAAATATTGGTCTTCTAAGTACCTTGTCGACGAACAATGTAAATAAACAAAGCTTGACTTAATACCTCATGGGACTCGTTATGATAGATTCCACAGCAACTGAAACCGACAGAATAACGCACTTAGATTGCTTTCCATACAGAGGTGCCAACTCACACTACTCACGAAAAACATAATAATATCTGAAAGCATGAATAAACACTTTCTTGGAACAAAAGTTGGCGTAAATAGCGAATATTCGGTAGCCTCCCGTGGTGAAGTAGGCGAGAAGCCAGAAACAAGGAGTCACAGAATTAGCTCATAATATACACATATGTATATGTAGGTACTTACATACACAGATAGTAGATACACATATATGTATTTGTAGTAGATACTATTGCTATCAACAACAAATATTTTTTGAGGTACTGGGCATCCAGAAATGCGTTATTTTTTTATTTCCGAAGTCCAGCAAAAGAGCAAATGTGTCACTTGATGGTAAGAAATTTTGCCCGACAATGAACATATATGCATATGAATATATATGCATTGCCGGCATCTAATACTAATAGAAAGGAATGGGAAGAAAAAAGGTAAACAAACAACTTTACAATAATTTAAAAATAAACAAATTCGCGATAAAATACGAACAACCTGATATTATAATGGTTTCTTAGATTTACGCGAATGTTACACATTGAAATAAAACTATTTTATACGGATTTTATCGCGATTTGGTTTAATTTCATTCATCGTTTGGTCATTGTTCGGAGTGGACGTGTGTTTTTGCTGTTTGTCAATATCTTAATAATTTCCTATATTCCGAGTCTACCAGTGCTGTGAGGAACGCGCATCCAAACTCGGTCCCTCCTTTTTCATCTTGCGAGCTGACCCATAAGGAGCCGCAGCCATCTTGATTTGTGTCGGAAGTCTCGCTCTAAGCGCATTTCGCTGGATACCGGGCTCATTTGTTGTCGGTGAGTGAAGAAATTAGAAATTCAAATTTTACAAAAATCGCTGCTGTTGCGCGGGTTTTGAACCGGCGGTGGCTGTCGTGTGTGGCTGTGAAGCGTGCCTGCGTTGCCGCTGTGCCACAGAGCTTGTGACGTCATTTAACGAAATACTCAACCATATTCTCATCTATCAACTAGCCCTGTGCGACATCACAACACCCTTCTACTGTTACTATTGTAACGAAAGTTAAAATGCCAAAAATAAATCGTACCCCGCCGCCTACTCCAATATCTGAAGCACAAAGAGCCTCTTCGAATCCCAATATGGAAACCTCAACAACATCTGAGTCTGTCAACTTAACAAAAAGGACTAAACGACCACGATCGGAATCGAACCAGTCGAACGAACTAAAAGACTTCAAGGAGGAAATGCGATGTATGCTGGCAAAGTGGTACCAGGAACAGGAAGCTAGTCTCAAGAATTTTATGACCAAAATTTCACTGGAGGTCGCTGAACTAAAAATTCAAAATGAAAATCTTCAAAAAGTTAAGGCCGAAATTGAAGAATCCGTGACCTTTATGAATATTACCTATGAGGAAATTAAAACTAAAATTTTAAAAATGGAAATTGAGAGATCTGAGCAGCGTACGTATATCGAAAAATTGGAGAGAAAAATATATGATTTACAAGAATGTCAGCGATCAGCTGTACTGGAATTACGGAATATTCCTTTTAATGAAAATGAAACTGATCAAAGTTTAATACAATTAATTACTGATATTTCTAAAGTTTTGCAAGTACAGATTGGACCTCGAGATATTCGTGATGTACGCAGAATAAAATCCAAGCAAATCAAATCAAGCCAAATTGTTGTTGAACTGCATTCTGTTACACAAAAAAATGATATTCTTAGAGCTGTCCGCGAGTATAACATGGGTAAACCTAACACGCAGAAGTTAAATACTACATTACTCGGTCTTTCCGGTGAGTGTATGCCTATTTACATATCAGATCGCCTTTCAAGCACTCTCAGGCAACTTTTTTATGAAACCAGGAAATTCGCCAATGCCAATGATTTTAAGTTTTGCTGGACGTCCAATGGCAAGATTTTTCTACGAAAAAGGGAAGGTGATAAACCTATTCTTATCGTCTCGGAAAAAAGTTTACGCGACTTATCGCCTAAAACATCATAATAAAACAGATGTTACTTATTTATTTAAAACTAAGCAATTTTTTATGAATTTTGATTACATTTATTTTGTTATTTATTATATTACTTATTCAGCATGTCTTCATGATTCGTTTAAAATCAATTTATTTTATTTTGGCTATTCATCTCTGTCTTTGTTGTACCTCGTTTTATCAACCAATAATTATATCTTTTACACTTAGGATGCTTTCTGTTCCCAATGTTATTCCTATTACATATCGTGGTCTAGCGGAGTAATACATGTATCTAACGTCTTTTTTTTTTTTTTTTTTTAACACGTTAAAGATATTTATACGCATTTTATTACATATTGCGTATTTTGCACACCCGGGCTGCAAACAATTTGTCATTTCAATAAACATATTTTCAGAAGACCATACAAGACTGCATTTATACCAATATAAGAATGATTGATTCTAGAGCTTTCGACGAGATCGATACGTATGGTAGTATTAACTCTAGCTTTTGCAAGCCCGAGTTATGTACAACTTTTATCAAAAATACTCGCAAGTCCATAACAATAATGCATCTTAATATTCGCAGTGTAAATTGCAATTTTGACAATTTCATAGTTTTTCTGCACAGTCTAAATGTCACGTGTGAGATAATAATTCTATCCGAATGCTGGTTGAATTGTTCTTCAGATATACCAACAATAGATGGTTATGTGTCATATCATACAAGTAAACCCAAAAATCAAAATGATGGCCTCATAATGTATGTAAATTCGTTCTTAACACATAATGTAACGGAACCTCATTTGAAAGACGCTAGTTATTTGGTATGTAACTTAAACCTGCATAATCTATCAGTAATAGCAGTCTACCGTTCTCCCTCTAGTCGTAATCTGGATAATTTTAATTCAGAGTTAAATAATATTCTTATATCAACATCAACCGTGAAAAACATATTAATTATGGGAGATATCAACATTGACATCACGCCAAGTAACCTTACTCAGCAAGCTCATGAGTATCTCAATTTAATTGCCTCTCATGGTTTACTACCATCTCACGTATTTCCCACTCGGGATGGCTCCTGTTTGGATCACGTGATGCAGAAAACAGACCTTTATACAACTACTTTAGTTCTTGATACTTTCATCACTGACCATAAGCCAACAATGATAAATATGGAGTGGAGCCAACTACCCAAACTATACACACCCAGCTGTACTGTTGTTGATTATGTTGCTGCCACTAATGACATTTTTGGTACTGATTTTACTGCCATTTTCAGACTTGAAGATGCAAACGCTGCCGCAGAACTCTTTATATCCACTATTAGCTCTATCATTAAAAAACAATCAAAAACTGTGCGTATCACACCTAAACGCAGGATTATCAAGCCCTGGATAACTAGTGGATTGCTAAGGTGCATTCGTCACAGAGATAACTTATCTAGAAAATTAAAAAAAGATCCTACGAACTACATTCTCAAGATCACGTTCACGAGATACAGAAATTTTTGCAATAAGTTACTTAAAAAATTAAAGATAGAATATGAGAGGTCAGAACTTCAAAAAGCCAAAAATGATCCTAAAACTACATGGAAAGTTATCAAGAACATAACATCTACACAACGTAATGTTTTCTCCGCCAAAGAACTTCTCGAGAACGGGTATTGTAAATCCACTTCAATTAATGAGGTGAATGAATTCTTTGCCAATGTGGGGAAGCGATTGGCTGAATCCCTTTGTCCAAACTCGTTATTTTTGAATAATTTATGTAATTCTGGGCCACTTAACTCCTTTGTACTCTTACCAACAGATGAAAGAGAGGTGATGAAAGTAATTTTGGGCATGCGTACGGATGCTGCAGTTGGCTGGGATGGAATTTCCACTAAGTTACTGAAGTCCTGCCTTCCAATTCTAGCCCCCGTTATAACACATATCTGCAACCTTTCCATATCTACAGGTTGTTTTCCAAAACCTTTTAAAAAGGCAATTGTTCACCCTATATTCAAGAGAGGGGACAGACACAGTGTTGATAACTACAGACCAATATCTATTTTACCTGCTATCTCTAAAGTTTTAGAAAATATAATCAATAAGCGTCTAGTATCCTACTTAGAAACATATAATATCTTAGCCAGAAATCAATTCGGATTCAGAAGTGGTATATCCACAGAAAATGCTGTTTCATCATTGATTGACCATGTTGTGGATAAATTGGATTCAGGGATGAAATGCTTGGGGATATTTCTCGATCTAACCAAGGCATTCGACACTGTGTCTGTCCCCCATCTTCTATCTAAATTAGAGTCCGCCGGCGTACGTGGACATAGTCTAAACATTTTTCAAGACTACCTTAAGGATCGAACTCAATGTGTTAAAATAAACGACTCTGTTAGTGATAGTCGAACTGTGAGTTTCGGTGTTCCTCAGGGTTCGATTCTGGGACCAACATTATTTTTGATTTATATAAACTCATTATGCAAACTTTCTTTAACAAACTGCTCTATCTATACATATGCTGATGATACTGCTTTACTTATACACGGTCACAGCTGGTCAGAGACGTATATGTATGCTGAAAAGGCACTAAAAATTGTAACGAGTTGGCTCTCTGCAAACCTTCTTACACTCAATCTTGCAAAAACAGTCTATATGCCTTTTACGTTTAAATATTCCGCAACAAATGCTCTCAACTCCCATACAATCAAAGCCCATGCCCATGACTGTCTTATTAATTCATCTAGTGCACCGTGCAACTGCCCACAATTGTCAAAGGCAACAACAGTTAGATACCTTGGGGTCGACATCGATACCACATTGAGCTGGAAGCCACATTTACAAAAGTTAACTTCACGAGTCCGCAAGCTCTTGCCCATCTTTCGGAAACTGAGAAACTCTGCAGATTTTAGTTTACTAAAATCTGTTTACTGTGCTCTATGCCAGAGTTTGCTTACATATTGCATAACAGTATGGGGTGGAGCTTCTAAAACGAATCTTCTATCACTAGAACGATCACAAAGAGCGGTTCTAAAAGTAATGTGCTCTAAGCCGTTTATATACCCTACCTCAGACCTGTACAATGATTGTAAAGTCCTGACGGTTCGACAGCTCTTTATCTTACACACTATCCTCAGGAAACATGCCACACTCATATTTAAAGCAGATTGTACGAAAAAGCGCCGCTCATATAAAGTGTGTACTACTTATAAGTCAAATACCGCCACTGCCCAGCGACATTACCACATTATAGGGAGCCATCTCTATAACAAAATCAATAGGATATGTAATATATTTCCGCTTACTAGAAAATCCTGCAAAATGAAAGTACAACAATGGCTACAGTTCTTAAATTACGATGAGACAGAAGACATAATCAAATTATCTATTATTTGAACACATGCTGATATTAGCTATATTTTTGCCAATTTTTGTAATTTTTTTGTTATGTATACCATTAGTCTTATTATTAATATTTTATTCCTTAATTTTCAATGTTGTTAAATAGCATGGATCACGTTCATTTCCGACTACAATGTAACTCCGTTTGAAACATGTTGTAAAGCGCTAACATCCAAAACTCAAGTTAACTCTTACCTTGGATGTTAGAGTGTAATTGTTATCCTATCTGTTGTTATATTGTATTACATATAAGCGATTCATAAAATGGATTATGTACAAACTTGTTTGAAAATAAAGATATTATTATTATTATTATTTTTCTTTTTATTTATATATTATCTCCTATGTTAATAGGGAAAAACCATATTCCGCGGGCTTTAGGGCCAAGCAAGATATGGGTGGTTTCTATCGGATCTAGAGTTTTTTTTTTTTTTTTTTTGTTAAGACTGGTCTATGGATAAGAATTTCCTAACGATTCTGCATGTGTTTAGTATTGTTGCTTTTTGTAGAAGAATGTACGAAAGTTTATGCATACCAAGCGACTTCAAGCTCGTATGCAATGTGTGGGGTATTACACCTGTAGAAGAAAGGACTATGGGTATAGTTTTTACAGTCTGTACTCTCCATTGGCTTTTGAGCTCTATCGATAAATCTGTGTATTTGGCAATTTTTTCTGAATGTGTGGATGCGAGATTGTGGGTATTAGGTATAGCTATGTCGATAAGGTAGACAATACTATTGCTCTTATCATGAAGTAGGATATCCGGTCTATTGAAATGTATTGTTTTATCAGTGATTACTGTTCGATCCCAGTATAATTTAAATTGAGGTGATTCTAATATTGACGCAGGTTTATATTTATAGTATGGGACTTTATGTGTAATTAATGAGTACTTAAATGCAAGGGATTGGTGTATAATGGAGGCCACTTGGTCATGGCGGTGCTTGTAATCTGTCTGTGCAATAGATTTACAAGCACCAGTTATGTGCTGTATAGTCTCCGAGCTACTATAGCATCGCCGACATATATCAGTAGGTAGGGTATGACGGCGAATAATATGTTTCTGATAATTGCGGGTGTTTATGACTTGGTCCTGAATAGCGGCCATGAAAGCCTCTGTCTCCGGGAAGAGCTCTCCGCGCCTCAGCCACTCGTTCGATGCTTCTTTATCGACATATATTTGGCTGAGGTCGGCGAAGTGTCTCCCGTGAAGAGACTTTTGCGACCACGTGTCTAGTTTATTCTGTATAGTGATAATGTGTTGGTTCGGTTGATTAGTTCTGTCATGTAAGTTAAGTGGGGTTAATTTCTTGTCTATTTCTGCTATATATTTATGGAGTTCAACACTTTCAGCTTTAGTGTGGAAATAATGCCTGAGTTTAGTAATAAGGTTATTATGCAAATTAGATATATGAATTAAGCCTCTACCGCCGTTACGGCGTGATAAGGTGAGACGTTGTGTGCATGATTTCGGGTGGTGTTTCCTGTGTTTTGTCAAGAGTGTGTTAATGATTCGCTGTAGTTTAATAAGATCAGATTTAGACCAGTTTATGATTCCAAATGAATAGGTGAGGATCGGGACGGCATAAGTGTTGATGGCTTTAATAGTGTTTCTTGAGTTTAATTGAGATCTTAATATTTGGTTTAGTCTTAATTTAAATTTCTGGGTCATTTCTAATTTAGCCTGTTTCTGGAGTATAACTTTAGATTGGTGGAACCCTAAATATTTATATGTGGAGTTTTCGTCCATGGATTCTATTAGTTCACCCGTATTAAGAGGGTATGAATTATTTTGTGTTTTACCGCGTATAATAGACTGAATTCTGCATTTATCTACTCCAAACTGCATTTGTATATCTGTGGAAAATGAATGGGTTATGTCTACTAGTTTATTGAGTTCCTTGTTATTTGTTGCATAAATTTTGATGTCATCCATGTACATCAAATGGGAAATAGTATATTGAGAGTTATTGTTGTTTAATTTGAATCCTGATTTAGTATTATTGAGTAATTCGGACAAGGGATTAAGAGCTATGCAAAACCATAATGGGCTGAGTGCATCTCCCTGAAAGATGCCTCTCTGTATTTTAATCATGTCTGTAGTTATTGTTGAGTCGTGATGGTTAAGCTTCAGTTTGGTTTTCCACTGCGCCATAGCTACTTTAAGAAACGCAATTACTTTTGGATGGACTTTATAGTGTTCTAATGCATAAATCAACCAACTATGAGGTACCGAGTCGAAAGCCTTTTTATAATCAATATATGCGGTATGTATGTTCCTATTTTTGGCATGCGCTTGTTTCATCACAACCGCATCTATTGTCAACTGCTCTTTACATCCTTGGCTATTCTTTCTGCACCCTTTCTGCTGTTCTGCTAATATATTTTCGTCTTCTATATGTTTGTATATGATTTCACTGATACATCCTGTTATGATCTTATATATAGTTTGTAAACATGTAATAGGTCTGTAATTAGCTGGGTTAGCCTGATCTGGTCCTTTCGATAGCATGTATGTTACTCCATTCGTTATAAATGATGGTATGGTATGAGGGAACTGTATGAATTGCATTATATGGTATTGAATGAGTGGGTGTGTACAAGTGAGTTTCTTGTACCAATAATTATGAATCTTATCCGTCCCTGGTGCTTTCCAATTATGTGTACGGTTTATTATACTTGTTAATCTATCCACAGATATATTATCAAAATCCATTTGGTTTATATGTGTCGTATCATTTATTCCCTGTAACCAATCTGCATTAATATTGTGTTGCGCTGGGTTTTCCCAGATATTAGCCCAAAATTGGCGCAGGTCTTGTGAAGATGGAATTTTTGAAGAATTATGTGGGTTATTTTGGTGGTTTTTACCTAAGGTTCTATAGAATAGTTTCTCGTTATTACTAAAAATTTTATTTTGTTGTTTTCGTTTGGAGCAAGTTACATATCTTTTAAGCCGATTTGACGCTACGTTTAATTTTTGTTTTAAGGTATCCAAAAAATGTTGTGGTTCTGTATTGGGTTCTTCATGCCTCGAATGAATTTTGTATTTCGTTTTAATTTCTTCTACGGTTTTTAATATTCTTTGTGTTCTATTTCCTAATGTGTATTGTGTTAATCTTCCTATTTCTAATCTATATTTTTCGATTCGGCGTTCGATCCTTATTTGCCAATATGGTTTTCTCTCGCCTATGCTAGTTCTATTTAGGTTAAATTTAGTACCATTGCAAGTGGCCGCGGCATAGGCTGCTGAATATATAATAGTGTGAAATGAAGTGAAATCTAAATCATTATTTAAATGTTTCGGTAGTAAGGTACTGTTAATATATTGAACAATCTGTGAGAATTTACGTGATGAGTGCTGCTTAGGTATGTAGGGCCTTTCTTCTGGATCAGTATTATGGAATCGTAAAATTGCATTATCAAATTCTCTTTCAATCATACTAACGTCTATATCATTTCTAACTATAACATTCGAATTATTATTATTAACTAAGTGTATTTCAGAAGGTATGGGCAACTGCGTATCTGTTTGTAGATCAGGTTGTACGGGTAAGGTGTCTAATGCAGTTACATGAGCAGTATCAGTTGATAGACTCTGAGGTGTGGTTTCTAAAAGAGTATTTTTACATCCCGCTAACTTCAATTCCACCTGAATTTTTAACTCTTTAATTCTATTTTCAAAAATTTTATTATTAAATAATAACCTTCTTTGATCTGCGATCCTCTGTTCTGTAAGATGTGATAGGTGGGGGTGCTTTTCTACAAACAGTTCGTATAGCTTTTTACGATAGGCAGTTAAGTCTCTTTCTATTTCCGTTACTTCAAAATAGCAAAGAACGATGTCTTCATTAATTTCCTTGGACCACTTCATTCTGGTACTGGTCCGTGGTATGGGTGGTGATCGCGCGGGCGGATTTAAATTGTGTATGTGTAAAGAGTTATCTACTGTGCGAGTGTCAGTTTGTATTTGTTCTTCTACTTCACAGCGTATGTCGTCTAGTATATCTTGTGAAAGGAGTTTGCTTCTAAGAATGGCTCTCCGTTGGTCACCTATACGTTGTCGTGATATTTGCATTTCTGGGTATTTATTGATAAATTGTAGGTGTAGAGGTTCTAAATAATTGTTAAGTTGTGTTGTTTCACACTTTGTAATGATCAAGTACGTGCGCCATATAAAACGGTTCATATCATAAGTCCATTTTTTTCTCGCACGTGATGGACCAGCAATGGGTGCAGGACATATGGCAAGTGCCTCCTGCACAGCATTTGTTGGTCTTGTAGTTCTTGATGAGGACGTAGAAGATGGGGAAGAGTTTGGGGATCTAAATAAACTATTGCTTGAAGTAGGTGATGGTATGTTCGAGAATAGAGAACGATTAGAAGGTGAAGTAGATGAGCGTGGAGATGATGATGATGACGGTGGTTGTTCGGCTGTAGTATATTTGTCGAGGGGAACCCGCCTGTTCAGTCCCCCGTCGCCAACGGTTCGCATACTGTGGCATCCAGCGTCGGCTCCAGATGCGCCCCGGCGACCCCCGGGCAGCGGCCGTAAATTATATCGTTTAGTCTGACTTTCCATAATACTATCTCCATAAACTGGGTTACCATTGCCGTGTTAGCCGTCTAAGTTGTGATTGTGACGTATCCGCCCCCCACGTAAATCAGATGGTCGATTTGGACGTACGGTTGGGTTTTAGGGGGCTTATTATTATTATTATTAATTTTTACATTTTTTAACTTCCCGACGTTTCATTCCTGATATTATTTCAAGTTTACAATACTTAGAAATAATGATATTGGTAACAAAGAGAACACTACATTTATTTCAAAAATATTATCAAATACAGTTATAGGCTATTGAATTTAATTTCCAAGTAATGTTTGAATAGCCAAATCAATGAAGAAACTTAATAATATTAAGCAGACGCGATTTTATCCTTATTCAAAGAAAACTTTATTGGATAAAGTTATATTTAGTTTTATACGGTGACAGATCTAAGGATTTGGAATCTTAAGACTCCACAGCCTCCTTGGCGCAGTTGGTTAGACGCCAGCTGTGAAACGAGAGGGATGCGGGTTCGGTCCCCGCACGGAAACAAATATTTGTATGAATTTGTTTCGGGACTGGGTGGTTGTGAGACCAAAAAGCATCTCGTAGTTTGACACCCACGACATAAGACTAGATCTTAGTGTGGGGTCAAGACTACATATGTGACTGTTGGGTGTATTGATTTATTTAAGAGCCAACATAACATTAGCAACATTAATTATAATTTACAGAGATGACGGTTTCCGAAGGACTGAACAAAACATAGCATTACTTAGTCAAATCAACAATTCACGCTAAAGTTTATTCAAGAGGCTACCGAGTGGCTTTACCGTTTTAAAGACCATTTCTATGTATGATACCTATGTTTGTGCATCTGTTGATAAAACAAACAACCAAAATAATCCACTAAGATCCTTTTTCATATCACTGGATAAACCTTTAATTACAGCTGGTAAAATCTGAAAATTATTTGACGTTTTTCACTTTATATTATAATTATTCGTTCATGTCATTCAGTTTTAATAAAAGCAGTAAAGAAGATAATACCCCTTAAGTAATAAGAGAACAATATTTTATTCCTCTGTAGAAAGTTTCATTTCATTATTTGTATTTGTCAGTAAATAAATAAGTTACTACGTAAACATTAATTTACTCGGCACGAACAATTTATTAGTGGAATTATTTATAGCTACCTTATTTTGCTGTCTCTTAGTCGGAGTATTTTTGTTTCGTTGGTGTGGTTTAATCTGC
Source organism: Deilephila elpenor (assembly GCA_949752805.1). Taxonomy (NCBI): domain Eukaryota; kingdom Metazoa; phylum Arthropoda; class Insecta; order Lepidoptera; family Sphingidae; genus Deilephila; species Deilephila elpenor. The sequence continues at coordinate 14,249,066 of OX457103.1, read as the reverse complement.
CGTTTGATCTATGTGTATTTCGATAAGACTTTTAATTGGTTGAGATAAATACGAAAAGTCCCAATCTTTGATTTTACGTTTAAACAAAAGTTTAAAGTAACCATTTGTCGTCTTTAACTTTGTTTTGGAGACCTATAAATGTACCTATATAGGTTTCGGCAATATCTTTGTCTTCGCCATAAAGTCGAGCAATAATAATAAATTTGCTACCTAATATATACAGAAAGTCATTGCGGGCAGACCGCTTCCAATACTTCAAGGTTGGACATCTTCAAGACCTTTTTTCCCCAGTAGACATTTTATAACTGGTGATGGTTTCACACAACTTAAAAATTAAATTGTAAGACTACACCCGCAATCCACTGCAAACATGAATAACATTTTGTCTATTAACGAAGGAGTTTACGAACGAAGAAGCATCTCTTGCTCCCAAATTACCTCTTACCCTCTTTTCATATTATAATATCGTTATAACCTCGTCATAGCAACTAACAGCTCGAACCAATCTCAAAGTCACTTCTCAGCACATCTCAGGCTAGACCGATGAACAAATTTGTGACCGCATATTCACATAACGCCACGGTAACTATATTACAGTACGCAAACAGTAATGACCGCCAATCACTGGCCAATTAAACCGTATCCTGTTGCAATTGGCCGTAATTTGTGTCCCACTGATGGGCTCTTGTGACGGATTACACGTTCCATTTCACGCAAACATCATTAAATTTAACGCGAGCTTTTAATGCGTTCCGATGTATTGTTATTGCTCCAAGATTCGAGATTTATGTGCAAGATTGTTTGGTAATGGTAAATTTTATTGGGTAGGTTGAGATCGTTGACATTTTCCTATCTTTCCCTTCCACCTCCATTATACTATTTTATTTAAATGGCACGACAAAGTGACAATAATGTATATTTTGTTGGTAAGTGCACTGGAGTACCCATCTGCGAAACATAATCATCTCTCACTGATGGGCATTATTATTCCAGGCTGCTCAAAGCCGAGTATAGACATACTTGCGTGGGTAATTATGAAGGCATTTTAACGTTGCATCGTGTAGACCGGTCCACTATCCAGCGGAATTCTAATATCAGCTTAACAATGTGCCTACAATGTACGGAGTGTTGAAGGCGTTTATTACCAATTATGGAAACTTTCCAGTCTTTATAAGCTACAGTTTCTTTCCATTAACATGAGTGCCTTTTTGTCGATACTATGCTATAAAAACTTTTGCATATTTAACTTGAAATACCAATCTTAGAATTCATACTTAACATGGCTACCACTACCCAATGCAGGCTAAAATGGCCTTTATATTACATCCACTAAGCTAACTAGGTTATAATACCATGCCGTGTATGTTTTTAATCTCACACGCTGACATTCACCAGGCGACGGCACTTACTGTTACTGAAACATTTCTAAGGACACATACCGTGGGGACTAGTAAAAATATCTGCACATTAGACCGTGTGTCGTTAAAACCTGTGTTGTAGAAATGTATCTTCACACTGGTTAAGAAGCGACAATACATCTGATGGTAATGCATTAAGGAATAGATAGAGTATATATAGTGGCCTAAGATGTTTGTCTCTGGACATTCTGGTTTGCATCACCGAGCTATGTTTTTATTACCATGACTGGCGAGACGAGCATGCCATGCGTCTCATAGTAAGCGATACGACCGCTCATGGGCAGTAGCAAAACAAAACAACATCATGATTTACTAAGCACATTCCACTGCGCTCGCCATCCTGAGACATAAGATGTTAAATCTCATTATGTCCAGTAGTTACTCTGGCTACAATATCCTTCAAACCGAAACACAAGAACGCATTTATGCTGCTGTTGGGCGAGAGAAATAGACATTGCGGTGGTACCTACCCTGGCGGCCTCGTACATATGAGAGACCTCTGTATAAGCCTATATACGTCCCAAGACAGGGCACAGGCCTCCTCTACAATCGAAAGTACGATTGAGACACTAACTGTAGTCAAGAATATTATCTATTACACCAAGGCTTTACAGAACTCGAAACACACTTTGTACTCACTTTATTATACGTACTCGCAAATACCTCATTCACTTCCACCCAATATAGGCACAATAGTAACAGCATTAAGGACCCGGTATAATGTGCGCAGACCCTATATAAACCTGGAGGGCATCCCTATACAATTAACGTCTCGAGTAATGAGGGAACAATTTCGCAAAATCTACCACAAGGTCGCAGTTATTCTCTTGTTAATAATAATTTTGCATTACCTAAATGTAATGTTGCGTAATTCTTAACTTGGGGCGAGATGGTATTCACGTCTAATTTATTAATAGATAATTTTAAGTTTTGTTCGTCTAGATTTTCGCTTTTGTGAATTGTGTTTTGACAGTTTCTGTTCACAGCCTCATTGGTAGCTTTGATTCCCAGTTCGGGCACTCAAATTGCCGTGAGATTTCGACTTGAATATCGAATCTTAGCACGTAAAGATGTATGTGACGTTTTGATGATAATAATAATTGATTTATTAAAGACTAAGAGTAGAATAAAACCGTGACATATACTTTAAGTATATCACTAGCACCTTTGTTTAGTGCTATTATTATATAGTTACTTTCTTAAACCAGCACGAGAAAGAACTCCAAATAGACACAAACTTGAATACAGGCACAAATAAACCTCCATTAAAAATAACGTTCACCCGCATGAATATTTTGAATAGTCTTGAATGTCGGAGGCCGTTGTCGCTATCAGGAAGGCAATATGGCGGTGTGGATGTCAATGCGTAAACACAATGGCGATTTTATAGTGGCGATGTTAGGGCCGGCCCGGAGGTTATCGCGCGTCATCCGTGACTGCCCTCGATGGTAGAGTGCCCATGATTTCGGATCAAACATAAAAATGAAAAGAAAAACACCTTGCTACTTTTGTTTTATATTTTGAATATTGTATAAAAGGCGAAATGTGGGTGTCCTGGTAGCACCTCTGCCTACCCCTTTTGGGAAAAAGGCATGAGTTTATGTATGTATTTATGTATTGTATGTATGAATACTAAGAATATTGCGAAACGTTTTGTATCTGTACAAGCAAAAATATACGTCAGCAACACCATTTATTTCTATTCATAATGCACAATGTTGTTGTTTGACCATGTACGAAATTTGAAAATGGGTTTGGAGAATATAGCATTATTCTTTGCGGCTTATTCTTACATAATATAACGATTAATAGTTAAGTATAAATAAACACAAAAGTACAAACAACTCTTTCATCATGTTCTTCTTCATCATTCTTTTCATCATTTCTGTTTCTTGCCAAATAAATAGATACCAACGTTAATTAGATTGTTAAAAAAACTACTCATCAATCCGACTGCTTCGGTGGCGTAATTGTACTACGGTACGATTACAAAGCTGAGGTCTTGGGTTCGAATCCCGGGTCGGGCAAAGTTATATTTAATTTTTTATATATATTATCAGCCCACGGTCAGGAATTTGTGCCCGATATGGCGACAAGCTCGCCCCCATCATATCCTAGGACGGAACACAAGGCGAAAAGCGGATGTCCTGGTAGCACCTATGCCTAGCCATTCTGAGAACAAGGCGTGAGTTAAAGTATGTATGTAAAAAACCTAGTGTAACAATTACTTTTTAAGGCGGAAAAAAGAATTCAAAGACTTACAAAATAAAATCATAATGGCCGCCCTAACAAACGTTAAAACTAATTACAAGTTGGCAATTTGCAAAGAACTTGTGTTTATCCAGATGGAAGAACAATAAGGAAGGAGTACGAACAAATCCACAGCTTCCGAATCGTAACGGGAAAATCGAGGGGTTTGCATAATTTACGATTCAATACACGAAATTGCCTTTGTTATTTTCTTCATATATACACAGCAGTGGAGATATTATCATTGGTTGCTATAAGACAAACAAATTACTAAATAAAACATTTTTTATGGATTTTATCGCAGAACTAATTAAATTTTAACTTACCGACGTTTCGATTACTTCAGCTTTCGTGGTCACGGGTCGGAATGGGCTGCTGACTTTCGCGTGAATCTAAAAAGCCATTAATCAAACTATTATAAAATTAGATGTAGGTAATATAAATATTTTAAAATACAGAATTTCAAAGTAGTTTAGCAGGAAAATAGCCCTCAATAATTATTACTAAAAAGAAAGATAAACTATATTCTATACCCAGACCAATGATACGGTTTAAAAAAATAACTATGCAGAACAAAGAGACAATCTATTGAACTGAAATTCGAATCAATATTCGTATTCGGTCGGATGATAATCACTGCACACGGTGTTTTTAACCACTTTGTGCAGTAACTGTCATCCCATCATAGGAATCCTAGTAACCCGCGTGAAATATGTCGAGTTTCATGTTCATCTTGCGTAAGAATATATACCGATACAACGAAGCAATTATAGTTGTGTCAAAAGACGAGACTACACATACTATCATCATAGTCACTTTGTGGTAGTAATAATAAAGAAATAACGAGTGATGTTCAGCCAATTCTCATGCCAATATAAAATATCCCTCATAAACAATGAATACAGTCACCCTAGTCACCACGGCCCGGCAGCGCACAGACACACCGACCCTAATCTCAAAGATTTATTTCTCTACGAGCTTTTGTATCGACGTTTTACAAAACTGAAAGCTGATTTATTGCCACTTGTATCCGGAGCTTTTTTCATTCATTAATAACGATACATCGGGAATTACGGCGCTGCGGTTTTGTAAAATAATTTTAAGCGTTCAATTTTGTATGCGGCTTTTGTACGTGCAATTGAAATGTTGGAGCAAATCGATGATTAGTGATCGTTTGATTGTAAATACGAGATTTGGACTCACCTGTGTGGATGGTATTGAGGGGTTAAATTTTTAATAAATTAGTAAACGTCATGTCACCAAAAAATATTATTAATATTGAAACATGCTCATGATCACAATACACGCGACCCCTAATATAACTTGGGGTAGAATAAGTTTGATGAACTAGATGAACCTTGTGGAAACTCATTCTGCCCCCTCGGAGTACAGATTTGAAACATTACAACAGGAGAGGCATCAGCCGCCTTCAAAATAAATTCAGCATTTAACAAAATTCTAAATTTAGCAACAGAAAGTGAATTTCTGAACACAGTCGTCCTCCAAATTATGTATAAAACTAAGTTTAAAAAAAGTACTATTTTATTGTATAATATTGCTTTTGGTTTGTCTCAGCGACGATTAAATTATAATTACATTTTCTTTTTGGACATAATATTGACGTACTAAGGTGGCTCAACTTATTTAATTTTTCTATCAACACAACAAAATTTCTAACACCTAATAACCTGAAGATCAATACTAGGTAACCGCCACTCACCGATTGACTTTCAACTCTAACGATCAACTTTAATTAGAAAATAAGTAACACTGGATATAACTTTAAATCCATTTAATTCCAAACCAATATATTATACTGAGTAGAGGCAAGTAATGCATTCCAGATAGAAAGATTTAAAAGCATTTAAAAGGCTTAATGCATGAACCTTGAGTGAGGGTTCGTGAGAGCAAATTCGTGTGTGAATTGAGAATTTTCTTTAGTAAAGTAATTTTAAACTTGAAGTACGCGCGGGTGGACCTCAAATCGCATAGAAAATAATTCTTTGAATTTATTAATAGATCCAGTAACCACCGTATGTTAATATGGTTTGTAAAGAAAGAAGAAAGGGTAAATTCTAGTGGTGTAACTGCCATTTACATAATAAGAATATAAAAAAAGTATTTTTAATGAAAACGTTTTTTCATTAACTTCTCTATTATATTAAAGAATGTCCATACAAGAAGGTTAAAACTTTACAGTATACTAAAAAGCTGAATAAAGAAGGAAAAGAAAAGGAAATAAATACACACACCATCCATTTGCATATTCCAGAACAGATATAATCTTGTGTCGTGGGTATCAAACACTACAAAGGACTTTTTAGTCTCATAAACACTCAGATCCGAAACAAATACTAGTGAACCATGCAAATATCGAAACCGAAGCCTCTTGATCCATAGCTTCTCAAACAATTACATACATACATAAACTCACACCTTTATCCCAGAAGGGATAGGCAGAGGCGTCACCAGGACACGTACATTTCGCCTCGTATGTTCCGTCCCACGATGTGATAGGGGTGAGCCTATCGCCGTATCGGGCACAAATTCCTTACTTCGGACTGATAATGAATAGAAAAACCCTACATCACTTTGCCCGGCCAGGGATTCGAATCCGAAACCTCAGCTTTGTTACCATACCATAGTACAACTACGCCACTGAGGCAGTCAATTGACTGCATAAAAATATTAATCAACCTTCGTCAATCTCTCAATTAATTCAAACAACGAATTGTGCAATCTCCGAGCTTATTTTCGCTAATATTGAGATAGAGCCCGAAGTTCAAACTGGCCATACACATCTGACAAACAAACATACAAACTTGGCTGGGCATTACCCCGACTGGATGTAATTAACTTTGTGCCGTGTACTTGAACAAACATGTGTGCCGCGGTCAAACTGTGGAGACGGTAATTTACAATATGTCCGCAGTCGGGTTTTTGGTGAAACTTCCGGACAGCTTTATTACAAGGCTTTGTTAGTCCACCTGGGTTTAGTCCAGACTGAACTGACGAGTACCTGATGGTTGATTATTCTTACACGGATAGCGAAATAATACGTTTGCGACTAGGCCGGCATAATTGTTTCGGTCGGCGAAAAATAACAATCTCTTGCCGGTGGATACACTATTTGAATTCAGACGATGATAACAATAACTGCTGTTTTTAATTTCTTTAATACGTTCTATACGTGAAAACACACATGTAATCGGTTTATCCGTTTAGAAATAACGATGCCACAAGCGGACACAGAGAATACAAACAAGCACAGATATACACGTCAAACTTATAATCGTGGCCATCATTATGAGTCCTAGCTTTAATTTATTACTTGAATTGAATCAATGTGAACAGTATTTAGGTAATGTGAAAGGAGTACTTAGGTTAAATTTGACAATGTTGTAAATGCCCCAGATCTTCATTAGCGGTGACTTTAACCATTTCACAGTCCGTGTAGGGTAGTCAAAACTACTTCGAAAAAAGATTTTCTCTCGGCACGAGAATGGAACCCGAAGTCTCGTCTCACAGCGTTATTAAAATATGGATGTTATGAATATTATACTTTAAAACCTAAAAATAAACATTTTTTTTCCAAATTCTCTATTATTTCGAGTACTATGACTATAATTTTGCCCGCAATATTCTAATCTAATTCTTCAACATTTCACTGAGATGATCAAAATCGTGTCTTGCGGATCCTAAATCCTACTAAAATCCTTACACAATTCATCAAATCATCACAAAAACGTTAAATTCCTGACAGCCCTGAACAATACTAGGTTCGCAATTTTCGTGCAAGTGAAATGCTTTTCACTCCGCTTTGTATTGAACTTTAACGTCGCAATCCTCTGAAGCAATTATTAACAGAGTAAATTAAGACAGGAACGTTACAAAGTAAACCGGAGTGCATTGAATACATCGGGGACCTTTAGTGAGGCCCGAGAGGATTATTGGGTGCCAGTAGGCTTTCAGATGTGCTCCGATGGAATTCCTATTGATATCCTTCGAATGTGTATTGATTAGGCTGTACCACTTGGCATGCAATTGCTTTATTGTATTCGGTATACATTGATTTTGCTTTATGGTTGCATAGGTTTGGTGTAAGGAGTTGGGACAGCCTTCACGGATAGTGGCTATCGTACATTTGGATAGGATATGCGTGGTTGTCTAAAGAACAATGTTACATATTACAGTTCACAGTTCCTGTTTCTATGGAAAATTGTTGCGATAGATATAATAATAATAATAATAATAAACTGAGCTTGAAACTAATCTCACGGCATATTGTAAAAAGATGCATGACAAATTTATAGATATGTATCCAAACCTATCCCATATCTCCGAACAAAGATTAGCTGATCAAAAACGAGCCATAATAAATAATAAGATGATATCCGAAAACAGAATGCAACAGATAAGACGTGAAGTAGAAATTAACTTAAACTCGCACCCAAGCCTTCCCCGAGATGAACACACACCACATATTCAAACACATAACCAAATTAATAATTTTGAAGATGGTATAGATGCAATAGTCACACATCAATCTCCCACTCCAATACAGAGAAACTCAACAGATAACACCATAACTAATAAATACAACATAGACTATGATAAAATAAATCAACAATTTTTTGAAACTCTAGATACATTTAAATTAACAGAACCGACTACAAGACCCTATATACCAAAACAACGAACTTCCAAAAAATTTGCGTGTATTATGGAATACATAAATAAAACTATACTTCCAAATTTTTTAAATGCTGAACAAGATTTTATCACTTTTCAAACAATAGTATACTCAGCAGCCTATACAGCTGCCACATGCAACGGTGCTAAGATAGCCATAGAAAGTGGACAACAGCGACAAAAATATAAACCACCGTGGCAGAAGAGATTAGAAAATAAAATAGGAATACTAAGAGCAGAAATAGCACGTTTAACCCAATATTTACAAGGAAATAGAAGTAGAAGAATTATAAAAGCAGTTGAAATAATAAAAAGTAAATATAAAATCCACGCTCAGTACGAAAGTTTAAATACAGAATTAGAACATTTTTTGGATACAATAAAACAAAAATTAAATGCAACAGCTAGTAGACTCAAAAGATATCTTACTTGTACAACCCGTAAAAAACAAAACACCCAGTTTAAAAATAATGAAAGAATTTTTTACAGAGAACTTAATAAATCCGACCATAGAAACTCAGATTCAGACCATGTACCAATACCTACACCCGAAAGTTTTCGGCAATATTGGGCAGGGATATGGGAAAACCCGCTACAGCATAATTCCCACGCTGACTGGTTAAGTAGTGTCCGCGAATCAACCTTAAACATACCTTTAATGGTATTTGAACACATATCCATAGACATAGTTTTACGCGTAATTAAAAATACTCATAACTGGAAGTCACCGGGAACTGATAACATCCAGAATTTCTGGTATAAGAAGTTCACATCCACGCATACCCATATACACAGACATTTAAACACCTTCCTACAATTACCGGACAAAATGCCAGATTATATCACACATGGAGAAACGTATCTTCTACCTAAAGATAATGACACCGAAAATCCAGCTAAATACCGACCCATTACGTGCCTCCAAACCATATATAAAATTTTAACTGCTTGTATTAATGAAACTATATACAGTCACATAAGTGAATATAATATACTGGCAGAAGAACAGAAGGGTTGCAGGAAGAACAGTCAAGGTTGCAAGGAGCAACTAACCATAGACGCGATTACAATTAATAATGCTTGCAAAACAAACCAAAATATCCATACTACATTTATAGATTACCGCAAAGCCTTTGACTCAGTACCACACAGTTGGCTATTAGAAGTTCTCCATATTTACAAAATCAGTCCTACAATAATAAATTTCCTAAAATCGTCCATGGAAAACTGGCAAACTGTTTTAAAGCTAAAACTTAATTCTACTTCAATTATTACTGAACCAATCCAAATTCTTAGAGGAATCTTTCAAGGAGATGCCTTAAGTCCATTGTGGTTCTGTTTGGCGCTCAACCCTCTATCTCTTCTTCTCCACAAAAGTAAAGCTGGATATGGTCTAAATTCCATCAACTCTCAATTTATCTTTTCTCATCTATTTTACATGGATGACATAAAATTATATGCCAGTAGTAAAGAAGACCTTTTTCACCTAATAGATATCACCCAACAGTTTTCTAATGACATTTATATGCAGTTCGGTGTCGATAAATGCAAAATTTTATCCATAAATAACGGCAAATTACAACATAATAGTTACACTCTAGATACCGGTGAAAATATTGAACCCATGGATGAATATAGTACATACAAATACTTAGGATTTAAACAGTTTCGTAAGATACAGCACAAAGATATTAAACAGGATCTTACTAAAAAATTTAAACATCGCTTAAACCTTATTTTAAAAACTCATCTTAACTCCAAAAATGCAGTTAAAGCTGTTAATACTTTTGCCATTCCAATATTAACTTACTCCTTCGGTATCATAAACTGGTCACAGACAGATTTAAAAAAACTGCAGAGAATAATAAATACACTTTTGACTAAATACCGAAAACATCATCCAAAATCCGCCATTGAAAGACTTATTTTACCGCGTAACGAAGGAGGAAGAGGATTTATAGACATACAGAATTTGCATAATAAGCAAATCACATCATTGAGATCGTACTTCCATAATAAATCTTACCGGTCAACCCTCCATAAACATGCATCAAACATAGATATTAAACTCACTCCACTTAACCTCCATGATACCCACATACAACCCAACGAAAGAATTACAGATATGCAGCAGAAAATTGCGAGATGGGCAGAAAAATCACTGCACGGAAGACATCGATCCCACTTGACTCAAAACCACGTCGATAAAGAAATGTCGAACGAGTGGCTCAAGAAGGGTGAACTGTTTCCTGAAACAGAGGGTTTTATGCTCGCAATCCAGGACCAAATAGTACTCACACGTAATTATAAAAAGTTCATAATTAAAGACCCAAACCAAACCACAGATACATGCAGACATTGTAATTCCGCTCCCGAAACTATCCAGCACATAACAGGTGCCTGTAAGTCTCTAGTCCAAACGGAAACACCGGCACGATCAGGTGGCTGCTATTATACACCAATATTTAGCTCACCAATATAAATTCATTAACCAACGAGTTCCCTACTACAAATATAAACCAGAAACAGTACACGAAAACAGGCAGTGTAAAATCTATTGGGACCGGACAATAATCACGGATAAAACTATCCACTACAATAGACCGGACATAACTTTGCATAATAAACTAACTAACACTATATACCTTATTGACATAGCCATACCGAACACACACAATATTCAATCTACAACATCAGATAAACTCACCAAATACCAAGATCTTGCAATAGAATTAAAAACCCAATGGAGAGCTGATACTGTCCACATAGTACCGATTATTATGTCCTCCACAGCGATAGTACCTAAAAGCCTACATCAAAGCCTAGAAATATTAAAAATACCTTCATATATTACATATCTTTTACAAAAAGCTATAATCTTAAACACCTGTCGCATTACCAGAAAATTCTTGTCATCACCATCTGTGTCGTCCACGTATATTATAATTTAACCTGATATGCTTGGCTATGGCCCGTACATCAGGCTTATTTTCCCTTTTATGGAGATAAACCGTTATAACTTTATAATAATAATAATAATAAGCCCCCTAAATTCCAACCATACGTCCGAGTCGAACACCTGACTCACGTGGGGGGCGGATACGTGATGATAATTACTGGCACGGCTAACATGGCTCTGGGTACCCTTTAATTATGGAGACTCGTTCTAAAAGAAAACGTATAGGACCGCTTCCCGGGGGCGATCGCCGGGGCGCACTTGGAGCTGACGCTGAGTGCTACAGCATGCGAACCGTCAGCGGTAGTGAGCTGAGCAGGCGGGCTCCTACCGGGTCACCCGAAAACAATGCGACAGCCGAACAAATTTCTTTGTCTTCTTCCCCCAAATCACTATTTTCATCAGTGCCATCATCTCCCCCATCATATCTGAATTACGATTCAGTCCGATCCTCTTCCCCCCTATCTACGACATCTTTTGAACCATTAGTCGAAAACGATGTGCAACCGACAATTGTCGAAAACACTGCACCCGTTAAGACTCAACGTGCGCGAATAAAATGGAGTAAGGACATGAATACCTTTATCCTGCGCAATTACTACATACTTACTAAGCTAGAGACCGATACTAGGACTTACCTATCCCCCCTACACCAACAATTTATAGAACAATTTCCGCATATACAAACTAGCAAACAAAGAGTTGGTGATCAGCGTAGAGCCATAATCCGGAGCAAATTATTAACTGATGAGGAAATAAAACAAATCAAAACTGAAGTAGAAGGTTTTTTAAAGAATCACCAACCGACCACCTTAGTTCAAAATATAAAAGCAACAGGACAGAGGATGAAATGGACTACGGAGCATAATGAAACAATAATAAGATTATATTACACTATTACAGAATTAGAAAAAAATAAGACTGCATACAGAAAACCTTTATATCAAGGCTTTGTTAATAAATACCCTGAACTTGCACATCTAAGTGAGCAAAGAATTGCAGACCAGAGAAGAATCATAATAGCTAATAGATTTATAGACCAGGTTAGGCTTGACCTTATTAAAGAAGAGGTTGCTAGAGAATTAGGAAGATCATCATTAAATATAAACAACCCAGATAATAGTCATACTCATACAATAGAATTAGCTGCAATACAAGAAGAATACAGGGAAACAAATATAAATGACCCTTTAACACTTAATAACGTACGGGATAACACAGATAACAATATCGATATATCTATAATACATAACACAATAGTTCAAAACCAAGATATTGATAATACATTTAAAAACGCACTTAACTATTTTAATAAAATTAACCCTGAAAAGCGTCCATATATACCGAAACAAAAAAGTTCAAAAAAGCTTAGCTTAATCATTAATTATATTAACGACGTATTAATCCCCCAACATGCTAACGTGGATACAGAATTTGATCTATTACACACTGTCATTTATTGTGCGGCATGGACAGCTGCTAAAATTAACGGAACAAAATTAACTATCCCACCGCTGGAAGCCCCAAAAAACTTAAACTTAAAACCGTCATGGCAAAAGAGGATAGAGAAAAAAGTAGCGGACTTAAGAGCTAACATTGGTAGGTTAACAGAATATATAAATGGAAATAGAACAAATAAAATATTTAAATGTGTAAAAAAGATATTAGATACATATAAAACACACACAACACATGAAGAACCTAATAGAGACTTAAACCACTTTTTAGATACATTGAAACAAAAACTCTCAGTAGCAAGTAGTCGTCTTAAAAGATACACAGCATGCTCACTGAGAAAATCACAAAATAGTCAGTTTCACAACAATGAAAAGAAATTTTATCAACAATTAACTAAACATACAACAAATTTCACAAGCTCTAATAATACTAATAATGAGCAAAATATCTTGAACACCGACTCAATAGGACAGTTTTGGGATAACATTTGGGGAAACTCTGTCAATCACAACCCTAACGCAGAATGGATACAAATAGAAGAAGCTAATCAACTGAATAAGCAACAAATGGAATACAGTTTTGTCCCTACTGATATATTTCATAAAGTTTTATTTTCAACGCATAACTGGAAAGCCCCTGGATCAGACAAAATACAAAATTTCTGGTTAAAAAAACTCACAAATATTCACCCATTGCTATATAACCACATAAACAAATTTATAAAGAACCCTGATGCTATACCTTCCTACATCACTTCTGGTGTCACCTATATGCTACCTAAAGACCCTGACGACTTAAGTAACCCAGCTAAATACAGGCCAATTACATGTCTCCAAACAATTTATAAAATTACTACAGCATGCATATCACATCTTATTTATAAACACGTAGAAACTAATAATATACTTACTGAACAACAGAAGGGATGTAGAAAGTTTAGCCAGGGCTGTAAAGAGCAGCTGATTATAGACTCTGTAATTCTAAAGCAGGTTCAACAGAAAAAGGGAGATATGTATAGCATCTACATTGACTATAGGAAGGCCTATGATTCCGTACCGCATTCGTGGCTCATAAAAGTACTAAATATTTATAAAATCCATCCTATAATAATTTCATTCTTAAGTAACTTAATGTCTAAGTGGACTACACGATTACAATTACAAATATTAGCAAAAAGTTTAGAAACAGAACCGATACAGATCAAACGTGGAATATTCCAGGGAGACGCGCTCAGCCCATTATGGTTCTGTCTTGCCTTAAACCCTTTGTCAAATATGCTAAATTCAATGAAAATGGGCTATTCTTTAGATATGTTAACTTCCCGAACGAATGCAGTTGAAAATTATTTAATAAACCATCTAATGTATATGGATGACATTAAAATCTATAGCTCAAGCCAGACCGAGTTAGATCATCTAGTAAATATAACAGAAACATTTTCACGTGACATTTCTATGCAGTTTGGAATAGACAAGTGTAAGACAAACTGTATCAGGGCAGGACAGTATCATTGCTATCAGCATCATTTACAGGATGGTGACACTATTGATCCATTATGTGAAGGAGAATCTTATAAATATCTAGGATACCATCAGTCAAAATTAGTTCACCATAAAGACATAAAATCTCAAATAACTCAAAAATTTAAGCACAGGCTAAATTCAGTGTTGAAAACGCAACTTAACTCTAAAAATACTACAAAAGCAATTAATACCTACGCTATCCCAATTCTCACTTATTCTTTTGGCATTATAAACTGGACGAAAAAAGAACTCATAAATTTACAAAGAACAATTAATACCACCATGACAAAACACAGGAAGCATCACCCAAGAGCAGCTATACAAAGACAAAACTTACCTCGAGGTGAAGGCGGGAGAGGAATAATTAATATTGGAAACCTACATAACAAACAAATAGCAACCCTTCGGCAATATTTCCACAATAAAGCAGAAACCAGTACCCTACATAGAGCAGTTAACATAGTTGATAAAAAATTTACTCCTTTAAACCTCCAGGATTCTAACCAACAAAAAAATGAAACACTAATTGATCAACAGTCTCTTATTAATCAATGGGCCCTGAAGTCTCTACACGGAAGACATTACCAAGATCTGAGTCAAGTGAACGTCGATAAAAAGGCATCGAACGAATGGCTCAGACGAGGGGAACTCTTCCCGGAGACGGAGGGGTTCATGATAGCCATCCAAGATCAGGTCGTCGAGACACGTAATTATAAAAAATATATCATGAAATTAAGCAATCAGATCGACATATGCAGACGATGTAACAATAACTCAGAAACGATCCAACATATCACAGGTGCCTGTAAAGTAATAGCCCAAACTGATTATAAATATAGACACGATCAAGTTGCCAATATAATACACCAAAAACTAGCTACAAAATATAAACTAATAGTCCCACCTAAAAAGCCTACGCCATATTATAAATATACCCCTGATACTGTTCTTGAAAATGCTAATTACAAACTTTACTTTGACCGAGCTATCTTGACCGACAAAACCGTGCATTTTAACAGACCTGACGTCACTTTAGTTGATAAAATAAATAAGACTGCTACCATAATCGATATAGCCATACCCAACACCCATAATTTGCAAAGTACGATATCTGAAAAAGTCACTAAATATATAGATCTAAAGGATGAAATCACCCGTATGTGGCAGTTACAAAAGGTTTCTATAGTTCCCATAGTAGTCTCGACCACGGGAGTAATTCCCAAACAGTTGTCCCAGTCCCTAGGTTTATTAGACTTACCTCAGCAAACTTACATCCAAATCCAAAAAGCAGTTATTTTAAACACGTGTAGGATAGTCAGAAAATTTTTGCAGTCCGAGCTATCACCAGAACCTATTTCCAACATAACGTTAAACTAATCTAGCAATCATTTGGCCTAGGCCCGTGATTGCTATTTATACCGGTTAGTTATTACCGAGTTGCCTAGCAAATATAAACATAATAATAAACTCTTTATTTGAACACCATGTAGTATAAAAAATAAAATTAAAAACGACATAAAAATTAAAGTGTTTAAAATCGGCGGTCTTATCGCTAAAAGCGATCTCTTCCAGACAACCGTGCAAGGGGAGGAGACAAGCATTGACAAGTGATATATTAACTTTCTCACGGTGGAAACGATTGTGAGTGCACCAAATTTAAATACATCACGTGCATTTTAGATGCTTCTTCCATATCTTTTCTTACATTATAAATAATGGTATTAATAGATTTCTTTGGCTTGTCGTTTTACTGTGCAGCAACTGATAAGTAACGTGTTTTTTACATCTATTATATGGGCTAGAATGTGACTTTTTCTTCTTGTCAGAAAAACTATTCATTGGAAATAATAATATAAGGGGTAGAGCACAAATTTCAATCCCAGTAATAATAAATGATAAATAATAATACTAACTGCAATTAGCAAACCGGCTCTACGGAGTCGATATTCAAGAATATTGAAACCAAAATAATAAATTTAAGCACAAGCATATTTTACTATTAATAAAATCAATACACTAGACACAATAAGTCTGTATAATCCAAGTACCAACAAAGTCCGAAGCACTCAATTTATTAAAAGTTTATAACAAACTCTCACCTTAACCCAATATAAGAATATCGGGACTTGTCTCCGAGTAAAAATGTAGGTGAAAGCGCGGTGCATCCTTCCGTCGGGTTCCATTAGCCGCCGCCGGATATTGGAGCCGGTACCTTCTACCCGCTACCCACGACCCACTACCCGCGCCTACCCACTACCCGCGTCTACCCGCTACGTGACCGGCAGTCGGCGGACGCGACGCCAACTTTCCCCAGATTTATTGAGTGGAATCGACTCCACAACTATTGATTTTATCAGGAACTCAACTGGAATTTTGTGTTGAGATTTTGCGGCTAGGCGTGGTTCATTATCGTTTTGTCAATTGAGATATAGTTTCGGTGTGAGCGGATCGTTAGAATATAAGTTGGGAATATGGGTGGAGCACACACCTCTGCGTGTTAGTTACGTTTGTATACAAAGTTAATTAGCGCTCAGTTTAACGTAGGTATACAATGTTTTATGAAATTATGTATGTAAGAGTTAAAAACATGGAACATCATGCCCAGCAATGGGATATAAAACATTGATACTAGTAGGACTGTCAAGGAGCTTGTGTTGCCAAATTAGAAAAATGCGATTATTTTACAATATTAGTTAGTCTGTAATCATTTACAAATTGTACATAAATACTACACATAATCACAATCCAAATTCCGACTCGTTTTAAAGCTTCCGAATACCGCATAAAACTTAGACTTCAACAAAACCGTACACGGAACAAATATTTAAAGATCAGACAGTCATTTGTCACGAACAAGTCGCGACATGCGCTCGTGAGCGAACGTTACAAATACTCGTAGTAAAACCTCACTTTCGCATTTACAGTATTAGTCTGGATAAATAAGCCCGAACGCGACGAAAATAAATTCCACAGTTCAATTTATCACTTCGGCGTGCGCGGCATAAAACCACGTCCAAAAGCACTCGTAAAACAAATCTAAAATATTGTAATAGCAACGTACATGTACACAAGTTTCAAATCATAAGGGAACGCGAGAAATATTATCATTCTTTGTTCAAACACGAACGTAACGACCCGCCGAGGACACAGCACAATATATCCGATGAAAAACCCTTCAGTATTGTGAGAAAAAACATCGTCGATTTCGATATTTTGACTGTTGCGGTACATTCACACTGGCTGGTGTGAAACTTCATGTAAAATGGACACAAAAAAGAAATGAAGCCGAAGTGAATGGGCTACAGCAAAATGGTTTTATTTTCTAACTTGATCAGATAAATTGCGCTGTTTATTATGATTGATGCATTTGTCCAAACATAGTATAGAGAGATGATTATCTCTTGCAATGGCATATAATGATATGCAATGTCTGTCAATACAATTGCTTGTTTACAACCAGTTTTTAATGGTCAAAGTAAAAAGAAAGCAACATTTCACCCAGCATACTACTAACTAAATAAGCATGACGAGACATGACTCTCCCTCGTAGGTCAATACGATTACAAATGTTTAAATTGGATGTACTGATGTATACTGATGCCGAAATGCGGCATACTTGCGGAGATTACTATGAGAAATATTACACAGTAATGGCCACATTCATACACAAATTTAAAACCTATTTTAGTTATCGAATGTTTTGTCCCTTTGGAACTTTAGAATTCAGTTTGAGCGAAGAAGAAAAAATATTGGATAACTAAAATATATTTTAAATCTGTCTATGAATAAGGCCGTTATAGTTATTCGACATAACGATTACTGTTACCTACGCATTACAATAACACAACACATTAATTTTATTATTTTATAGATAGTAATAACACAATAATATTAGATCAAAAACAAGCAAACTCAATTTAGGTATAGCAAATTGGTGGTATTATCGCTAAAAGCAATTTCTTCCAAACAACTGTGTACTAAAAGGGATTAAATTATATCAGTATCCAATATCGATAGTTGTATTTGTAGAAGTCTGAAATAAACAAGACTCTTGAACAAATACGGAGTAAAAATAATCGGCACAGTATTTATTATTACGTGAAATAAAATTATTTTAAATATTTGGACAATATCAGATTACAGTAGCGTTTACATAATTAACAACTGCAAGCTAATTCGTAAATTATAAGCCAAAACATATATCGATTTAAAGGTTTTAATTCAAAAATCATAAAACCTGACAAGCTATTGGCAGCTACATATTTTCTAATAAAACTTTTCAAAGATTATGCATATTTAAATTGCAAAATGCAACATCATCAATAATGCAAAGTGAAACGAGATGTGAAAATTCATTTTAAGATTTATTAAGTTTCCAAGTAGCAGACTAGCTTAGCTCCGTATAAATTTCAAATATCTCCATAACTATTATACCTTGTGATTTATGTGGGTTTACTATGGCGCTGGAGTTGTATACGATTCCAATTATAGTGGGGATCTATTAAGGCCATCGTTGACTACGTAATGTATAGCGTAGCCAATAGACTGTGATACCGTAGACAGCATTAAGACCATAACATAGAGATAGGTATGCACAGGATGTAGCAGGCTAGAGTATTGAAAACGGTACGTCCTAAATATAAAGCGTGCCGTCGTCCGCACTGAGTTTCGAGGCAAGTAGCGCTTGAAAAGTATTAAACGTACTAGGTGCCGGAGAAGTGAAGCGCTTGAAATATATTGGACTCCCTGCTGTCAATTCTAGAGGTAGTAGAAATGTAAAATTGAAGCGTTTATAGATATTGCACTTCTGGTAAATACTGGGCGTAGCAACGGTATAAAAGCGTAACGCTTGAAAATATTTTTGTAGTCGCCGTAGCAAATACTAGACGTAGCACCAGTGTAAAAGCGTAGTGCTTTCAAATATAATAGAACTTGTTGCAGTCGATTCTAGGTATAGTTAAGGCCATATTCATAGACATATGCAAAATGCTATTTTAGCTATGGAATGTTTAGTCGTTTTCGCTCAAACTGAATTTTAAAGTACTTCTAAAGGACAAAACATTCGAGAGCTAAAATTGATTTCAAATCTGTCTATGAACAAGGCCGTTACAATGTAAGCATGTAGCACTTAGAAATATTGATCTTATTGTAGTCGATACTAGGCGTAGCAACAGTATAAAAGCGTAGCGCTTAAATATATAGTGCTACACGTCGTAGCATTGTTAAAGACTATCGTCTGCAGTACATTACGTGACGCAGAGGACGCCTAGTGTGAACGTACAATTAAAACAAGTTGAGCCGAAGAAGCGTTGGCCTATGAAATAAATGGAAAATAAGTTATGCGTGACTGTACACGATGATGTCCTTTGAGATGAATCTCCAGATAGAAATCGCGCAGCCATTCCAATTCTTATTTCGTGGATAACTTCAACTATTTGAATGTAAAACTGTAAATTTACTCGGTGGCACATGTTTTGAAATCGAACGTAATCCTTGTGGATTCAAATGTCACATGTGCTAAAATGTATGTTGTTTTAAATTTATGTTTTTGTTTATATGTATTCTGAAAACGAAAATATATTACAAGAGATACTACTCCACAGCCGTAACGTGGTTACGAATATAAGACGAATGACGTCCAATGTATAAATGTTTATAAAATGTTCTATTCTTGGAATACACAGTAAACCTTCGATATCTGCTATTCACAATTGGGCAAATATTAGTGGTTTTTAGTCATGTCAGGCACTTCATAAGCGGTTTCATTCTTCGTTGCTATATTGGCCACTAGTCGTAAAAAAAAACAAACGATCAAGCGGCAAATGGGCAACACGATTCAAACAACTGATATAATTAAGGAGAATCATAAATAATAATAAATTTAGTACATATTTAGTCACAGGATGTTCACTTAATAAAGCACCCTGGAACATCTAGCCTTGAAATATCTCCAGAGACGTTACAAGTTTGCATCCAACAACGAACATTACTACAAATAAAAAACAAATAAACGTGCCATTTAAACACAAACAAATTCTTGCTGTAGTGGACAAACAAAAGAAAGAAATGGTAGGAATGCGAAAACAATGTAGTGTCACTGGCGTAATTTTATAAGACGAATAAGGAGTGGATAATATGCAATGTGGAACATGACACAGGTTGTTATCGATACGTGCATTAAATTTACTGCTGGTGGGAACGACATTACACCGGGAATGGGACACGCCGAAATATCGAAGTCCTGCTATCGAATTTGATGCGTGGAGTAGTATAGACTAAAGCTCCCGGGTTTTGCGGAAATATTGACCTGATTTAATTTTTTTTATTAATGTACATAATAAGATGTAGATAAATGTATGTTTTCTTTATAGTATACCTACTTAAAGAAAACTTCATAATAATTGGTATAAATTTTGATTCTCACAAGTTTTTTTTAATTCTCTAAAAGTCTAATAATTCTTCTCCCTTCTGCAATTTCTCTCTTTTTCTCTCTATTTTTAAATACTGGAATCCACATTATACATGTGAGGGTTTTTGGCATCACCATGAACCATTACACTCTTGCTCTGTCATACACCTAGGCACAAAAAATAATAAAAGTCTATGCAAAGAATGAAGAAAACATTCTCCAAACAAAGCCATACAAAGACATCAAGTTTACTACATTTTTGTAGGAAAACTGTCCTCGTTGATAAGTCGTAAACTAAACGTGGATGCTCGACAAAACGCCGCTGTTTTATAGACTCACTTACCTTCACAAACTGTGGAGCGTCAGCAAATCACTACAGTCCTTACCTTGACTTTCACTTAATTAGGTTAAATAGAACAAACTTGCGCTACTGTTTTCATAAACACTTGTAAACTTGTACGGTCTCTTTGAGGTCGACATAGTTGGAGAGCGAAATGCTGAAGTTTTAACAAATATATTTTGCTTTTAAAAATTCTTAAGAATTATAAATTAAATTCTCTTAATGTTGGTAACGAGTTCTATTTAACTGAATTTGTATAACGATGAATGTTAAGAGACCGATTAATTGCAAAAATAGAGTTTCATTGTAGCATATTTTGAGTAGAGGCTAAACAAGCCATATATCATGTTAGAACTAGTCTCGCAGATTGCTGACGTGAAATAAACTTTGTTATTGCGAGAGATTGTTGCAAACTCAACATTCAAAGTATGGCGCAGAGTCCACGAACCTCTAGAGGTTATAAATATACGTAGACAATTATTTACTATTACAGGTAGTCGTTTGCCAGCCTCATTCTATGCTGCATAAATAGTAACTTCAAACAAACCATGATTTGAAAAGAACTAAATGAAGACTTTTTATTAAAAAAATGGTTTTATAAATTTTGAACATTGATTTTTTGAAACAGTGGATTCGCTTGGCAAAAAGCAGAAACATGTGGCGTGCAAATGAGGAGGCATATTCCCAGCAGTGGGATGACGTGGGCTATAGATAGATTCGCAAGCTTTGGTCTTGTGGTTGAAACGTACAATGCTGTGATATACGCATCGAACACAGCTTTTGTATAAAAAAACGTCATGAATTGTCATTATTTTGTGGCAACATGTAGTTGTGACGTCACATTAGACATTGCTATATCGAGACTAAAGATTACAAAAGCTAAATCGGCAAAGCGAAGGAAATTAATAAAATGGTTTACACTACATAACGTCGACTACTGTTTGCTGCACTATTACCGAGTTAAATAGGAGGTAACTCCGACTGCTCAATTAATACATCTCGTGTTGAAACCACGTGTTGAAAGTATGGCTGACCGAGACAAGTTCATTAGTCTAGGCGAATTCTTTCCACAACTCGTTTGGCGAGCGCCGCGAGCGGGGCGGCAAAATGCCACATTAGGTCTATTTCTACGTGGAAATGCCTTCAAGTATTCTGAAATGGCTCACAAAGCGGTGTCCACCATTATTTACCCCCGGGTGCAGCCACAGTGTAGGTTCAACAGTGTTATAAGTGGGTAAATGAGATATGGTTGAGTAATAAACAGTATCATAACGTAACATATTATTTGCTTCAGTTATTTACTACAAAAGTAAATTACGACTAGAGTCAAATCTTAGACAACAGTTATTTTTTTTAAATATACATTCAACATCCAATTACGAAACGATTAACTATAT
Source organism: Deilephila elpenor (assembly GCA_949752805.1). Taxonomy (NCBI): domain Eukaryota; kingdom Metazoa; phylum Arthropoda; class Insecta; order Lepidoptera; family Sphingidae; genus Deilephila; species Deilephila elpenor. The sequence goes on along the minus strand of OX457103.1, from coordinate 14,226,623 downwards.
GACGCAATAAAATAACAAAAGTTTAAAAGCTAAGCCAACCTCAATGCATAGAATCATTTATTTGTATTTAAGAACTACAAAATCAACCTTTACTATCAGTTCTCCATAGTTTAATATCACCCGAAGATTTTATGGTCATGTCGCCTACAACCAAAATCCTGTACCAACCTGCACTACCACCTCTCAACCAACGACACAGTACTCTGCTCACGGCAGGAGAAACACTTTGTCTGCGTTATCGCAACGAGCCGCCGGATGAATGCTATCTCGCTCTTTTGTGCGCCGCGGGGAAATTAACACGTTTTGCGTTTTAGCAAAACAATTACATGGGAATATTGCGCACATACAAGCGAGATAACGGCGGACAGCCGTGGAAAGGTGAGGCTTTTGGTTTTGTACCAGGGGATTTATAGTTTGTTTTGGCTCAAGTCCCACAGTTAGGCATATATTGTATACTATATTTTTCTATAGTTTTGGCTTAGCTTCTACATCTGAGAACAACATTACAAATTTTGGGGTTTCGGAGCTTTTAAAATTCAGTGGCGAAAGAAGGGACAAAAGTTAGGCCAGAATAGGGTATAATTATTCATCAGATATCTAACTGACCAAATTAATCGCACTGGCAAGAAAATATCATGTTCTATAAGACAATACCACACAAGTGGAGCCTTTTACATTAAAATAAACACTAGATCAAGGTTCTACCGCAAGGAAAATACATTTATTACCAACAAGAGCTTCGAACAATCAACACCCTGACCAAAAGACGTTGCACAAATGCCTCATACTGAGTTACGAGGCACTGCCGGAGAAATAATGTTACAAAAATAATATCCAGCGAACTGTGCAAGACGGGAATATATGGCCACCCTCTGTGGATCAATTGATTACATTATTATCGCGTTATGACAGACTAAGCTGGTGGAAGAATTTTCTTACGTTATTGGAAAAAATCAAAATATTCGTATTCCAGTAGTCTTTAACATCGTTAATTAATATAACTGCGTTGAAATATATTGTAGCTGTGAAGAAACGGTGCAAGAAAGTCGACATAGGAATCCACGTACGTAATTTCGGGCTCAGCATTTGCAAGCGTGGTTTATATCAGGCAAAATGTGTAGACGGTCGAGATATAAGCCTCACAATCAGTGGATAATTTATTGGGATTGTACTTGCATCTCGTATCATCGGTAGCATCGTTGTCCCTTTGTCATCTGTATCAGCCCGTATACGTCCCACTGCAGGCCACGGGCCTTCTCTATTATCAAGAGTACTATGGAGTGGGAATATACAATATAGTCCACCACGCCGGCCTACTGCGGGTTACATACCATAGGAAATCTTATAAATCGCTACAGGACGCAGGTTTCCTCACGATCTTCTCTGTTACCGTTATACTGCTTGATGAATGACTATCAATACACACTTGACCCTGAAAAGTCAGAGGTGTACCCTACCCTTTGTCATACCTGTGTAAAAATAGCAGCAAAAATCTCCTAAATGTCTAAATAACTCTAACTATAAAATATGTAGATACAAGCACTCACATCGTAACAACGATATCCTTCCCCAAGTGGAAGGAAGTAAGAACTTCCTGAAATATCCTCATCGCTCCCCTTCAGTGCAGTCCGCTGTCCTTCACAAACGCTTGTATAAAACAGCAATCCTTTAAGTCATCGCCACACGACTCACAACTTTTGTACTAATGACAATATGATTTGGCTGAAACCACCAGCAAAAAGAAACCCTATTTTGAAAAATCTAAGAGTGAAAATAGCATGCAATGGTTGTGACAAGTGGTAGAGTGAACGACGCGACGGCTCATTAGACCGAGTGGCCAGTTCACAGCTTCATTGTCATGTTAACGACTTGTGTCGGTTAAATTTTTGATATCTCAAAGCTTTGGTTCTTTTGACTTTTGTAGTTTGTAGTGCTGGGTTTGAGAGCTTTTTTTAAGCCCTCTGTACAAACTCAATTCTATTGTGTTAGCGATAGGCACGCATCCTTAAACGATATGTAAACAATGTCGATTTGTGTATAGACAATAAGTATATAAGATCATGCATAACGCTCCGATATATTGATGACTTAAATTTATATTGGTAAGCTACCATTGCATGAGCTTTAGCTATGCTGCCGGCATTGACAAAAAAGAATACGTTGGCTTGAGGTAACATCACTACCGTTATGGCATCACTAACCGGCACTGACTGTGCTGGACTTTAGCTCAATAGAGAGACATTTCGTATACTTTTGATCATTGAGATGCATCTATCTATATCAGCCCATATACGTCCCACTGCAGGGCACGGGCCTACTCTACAATCGAGAGAATCGATTAAGAGTGGTTAGGCCATATAGTCCACCACGCTGGCCTAGTGCGGGTTGGCGGACTTACATACCGTAGAAATTATTGAGATGCATATTAAATGAAAATACGATCCGACCTCTGAAAGCTTAATCTTTCATGATTAGTTAAAATTCCTCAGCTTTAACTAGATATAATGCGATTTCATCATACGTTTACCGATCGCATACTCGGTAAGCAAACCTACGAGAGGCTATGTAGTAACCGGCTTAACATTCTCCACGGCACAGAGGGTCTGAGATATTGCTCCCAAAACGAGCCGCACACGGACCATGAACCCAGTTTTACGTATTACGTATTTCATATATTTAAAGTAGTTTACGCGAGTGATACTATAGTTTGAAGCGTATTTAAAAGTCTAAACAGAAGGCGTACTAGGTTATAATCAAGGGTTAAAACGACTGACATTTAACTAATAGGTAACTTTGACCTATATTTTCAATGGTTATTATAGCTGGGTGTAAATATAAATTATGAAAAAATGACATTTTCGGTATATTGGAGACTCATTAAAATAATTTTAAAAGTATATGAAATCTAATGACATGCATTAGACCTCTATGAAGTTTAAAAAGGGCTATTTCGTCGTTAAATTTATAAGCTATATTATTATGCAACTTAGGTTAATTAATGACCTCGTGTTAGTATGAGATAAGGACAGGTCGAAAGCTTTCGGATCTCAGTGGGTATAATACTACAATGCTAAAATAATGAGACTTCAAATCGATGGTGAACAACCATACCTACTGGAGGAAATTTCGCACTGGTATACGCAAGCCTGCTTGACACTAAGTCTTCCCTAGCACTTCATGAATTACGTCTTGCTCTAAAAAAAATTCTACACTATATGGGATGGTAAGTACTCAATCAATTATGCCAACACTGTTCGAAACGAAATAACACTGGCTGATTCTACAACCCTACCCAGTTGCGCATTTCACTATGTCAAGATTGACATATTTTATACGATACCAGCTATATGGACATAAACGAACAGTCCACAATATGTAATCCTCACGTATTATATTCATAAAATAAGAAATATTAAATAAAAATATTTGGTAGCTTGATAGTTAAAAATAGACATTACTTAGTACCGTCGCGGTGCAACAGAGGGCATTATTCCAGCCCGCACCGACGCAAGACAAATGCTTATAAATCGCACAAATACTTTACCGCAACGTTTAAACCAACTCTTTTATCTACTGCAATACGTACGACTGAATATGACAGAATTTTACCTTTCCACCTTATTTTATTTACAAAATATGTAATATATAATCTTATGTAGTTACCCGGAAGTAAAATATAGACTAGAGTCTAGACTCTCACCCTATTATACCTGGAGGAGGAAATAAGTTCGGCGAACTATGGGTGGCACTATAAAATTCTCCCTACCCCTTCGGGAATACAGGAGGCATGAGCATATTAATTTTACGTCTATTCACATTATTAACGAGCCTGTAATAAGGCACAATCTGTAGAACAATTTGTAATTCCAAGTAATGTAACTAAACGTATAAATAATAAAATAAACTGACGATAATTTTAAGAAAACACTCCACAACCTTTAAAACGCCAAAACAACTAAACAGAAACATCAAACGGTGTCCTCTATGCACAGACAGTGATCATGTATTATTAAGGCGAAAAAGGACTGAATATTAGGTAGGTAAATGTTATAGACCGAATAAAAAGTACAAAACACAGGACGTCACACGAATAAACGGGACTCGAATGGACGATTCTAAATGAGTTTGTATGTGTTCGGTGACAACAATATCGTCGCCTTTATGTGAGTATTGGAAGTTGTAAAACGTACGCCATTCGAGTGGGACCGGACGTCTGAATTTCGGCTTCAGATTGTGGCTACGAATGGAGCGGGTGAGAGATTTTAAATATAAGTATATATTTTTAGTAACTTTAAAGTAGGACTTTGCTTTAGCGTAGAAGAGAAAAATCTTTAAAAGCATTTGCAACTCATGTTTTTATGATAATTACACGTTATATGTGAGACAGTGGTCAAGACAACTTATTTATACTCTAAAATGGCTATAACATGGCTATACCACACAAACAATTTGATGATTATCAACAATATATTACTTTTATATCTGGTTTCATAATAATCATTCTGGAATATAAAAACTCTTATAAAAATACTTTATTACTAAGCCGCAATATAAGAAAATAGAGAGATCATTGTGAAATAAATTTTATGGTCTAATTATTGGATACCTATTTACGAGTAACTTGTTGAAATGAACACAAACCTTTTATGACGATCGTAAAGTAAAGCCAAATTATGATATAATTTTACATCTTCGGTTCATGAAATTATCATTTCATAATTCATATGTGTATTTATTGGGGTAGTCAAAGCACAAATTGAGTGTGTACAATAAATTGAACACTTCGATATCCTATTCTGAGAATTGGCTGCTTTTTTTTTAATTGCAAACACATTTATTCACTTGAAATAGGTGCGTAAATTTTCTAACTTTCGTAAAGATTTCTATCATTCATTAAACATAAACATAATTAAAAATATCCATAAAAAATATTATAATATACATTATACATGCATGAAAAATATTAAATCTATTTTCCATTTAATAGTGCAGAACTGTAGGATCAATTTGAATATATCGCTGTAATTTTTTTAAGCACATTTAGAACGCCCAATACGTTCATAGCTCCAATTTCTTTTTAAAAAGCCCGTCTATGAAAAGCCTCGGGATTCCTGGCCCTACGTGGCCTCAAGTAGCGTTAGTAATTCATGAAAGGTCCCCGAGGAAAGGTCCGCGCGAAGATTTCCGCTTGTGATGACCTCACATTTTTCCCTCCAAAATGTACATTCTGTGTGATGAATAAGTAAGTGATTACTTTGTTAATGGCGGAAGCTTTTGATACTTGAACTTACAATAGTCGTCAGTACTATTTGATTTGTAAATGGTGGTCCCTATTAATAAATCTAAGAGATAAAGTATTACATGTAAGTAATATATCAATTTTAAAATGGTTAAGTGAAGTCATACATACATACATAAACTCACGCCTTTATCCCAGAAGGGGTAGCGCAACCAGGACACCTATATTTTGCTTTGTATGTTCCGTCCCATGATGTGATATGGGGCGAGCCTATCGCCATATCGGGCACAAATTTCTGACTCCGGGCTAATAATGAATAGAAAAACCCAATATCACTTTGCCCGACCCGGAATTCGAACCCGAGACATCAGCTTTGTAATCGTACCGTAGTACAACTACGCTCCGGGGCATAGTTGTACTACGGTACGATTACTACCGTACATTTTTTAAAATATCGCATAAAATAAGTAAATAAATTGCATTAAATAAATGAACTCGATAGAATTACCGTATACTGAATAATTCAACTTAATTTTCCGCATTTGCAATAACGAATTAATATCCAACTACAATAAAATATGTAGTGAAGATTATGCTCGCTCACTTCATCGCAAACTGAATCAATACATTGCATAATTAAATACAGGTTAATACATGGGTAAAAAGCTGGCATCGAGAGCTTGGCAACCCTCCGGCCAGCGTCAGCCAACACCGAACGAACCAGGTCGCCACAGCGGTTTTTAACGTCATAAATAATTATATATTGCACGTGGCCCCGATTCTGTAATGTTATGGGTTTATCTTCACGGCTTAACGGTGGGAGAGATAGTTTGCGGGATAAAAATTGACAATTTAGTGGTGAAATGTTTTCTGTAGTCGATGACAGTGACAGCAATGCACGTGATGGTACTTAAGTGCTTTACAAAAATAATTGAAATATAATTAGAAACAAATAATTATTTTTTTATTATTATTTTTATCAATCAAAATAAAGTGTCTGCCGGCAAGACATAATTTATCGATTCAGACAGAGTCAACGACTCGAAATCATACATAGATAGGACAAACTCGACCCGACAGATACGAAATTTCTACGACCAGATTTGAGTCCCTAGCAATCGAAGACAACACAACCGTAAGGTTTGTAACTGAGTACAGCAGTAGGACAGGACAGCATTACTATACCAGTAAACAGACTTTATTTTAAATATTTTCACCTTTCTATCCTTCACGCTAATGCAGTTATAATTAAAACTAAATGTTAAGTGTTTGTTAGGCGTACGAGGGCATTATACCTGCGACCTCCCGTTATAGTTTCCGGTACTACCATTAGCAAATAATCAGCCACGAGTACAGTACTTACCTGGCCTCTTTACGATATGGAATAGGGCGATATGTAGGGTTGCCATACACAAAAATATTACCCGTATTTTAGGCAGATTCCCGATGGTACTTTGTTCCTATAGGGAATTAATCTATAGAATTCAGTATTGGAGACGGTTTATTATTGATTGCAAGTAAAAAAGACTGAAAACATTGGCATAATACTTATTCGTAGTATCTCTGCCTGCACTCATTAAATCATTATTCTAGTTTATAAAACTGATCTATTACTTTATGTCCATATATATAGGTACAATAAAGAAAAGCAAACTAAGTATTATAATCTCGATTCCATATTTTACAGATACAAGAAAGGTAGCTTTTTTTAAATATACTCGAACATAATAAAGTTCAATACTTTTTTCCAACTTCAAATGACATGTCTCTTATTGAATGTCTGGTTTTTCAATATAATTTTATCGAAAGAAACACCTCTACGGAATTTAATAAAATATTTCCAATACGTATTCATTTAAATCTTATTTCATATTCTGGGGGAGAAAGAATCAAATTTGATTTCATTTACTCGACCTATAAAATTGTATGGGTTTCTATTTTAGCTAAGCTATGCAGTTCATAAGGAATGGCGAGCTTTCAAATCCAAGCCCGATAAAAACTAAGCACGTACAATAATTTAAAATAAATTCGTACATGCTATTAAAGAAATAAAGGCTCTAATATTTTTTCTCGAATTCATAAATTATCCATAAAAAACCAACCCATATTATTTTTAAAGTTTGAAAAGTTGGTATAAAAACTTTGATTTCATATACACTCAAATACCTATACTACAATACATTATATACTCAAAAAGTATATTGTATGTATCAAACACAGTAATTTGTATCCTGAATTATTTCTTTGGCTTTGTGACTAGTCCTTTTTTTAATCACATACTTTTTAATTTTGTTCATAGTAGCATTGAGAACTAACTTCAAATTGCCTTGTCATTTTAACCAGCCAGCCCTAAAACTACAAACAAATGCAGAGATACGCTAAATCGTTTAATTTTAATTGTGCCCAGAGCAGTATTGTCGTAAGCAATAACAGTTACACTGAGCCGGCGTTATCTCAGCGCTGGCCGCGGCCGGGAGCGCTTATGAACTCCCACTTACTGTTATGGCTGATAGACGATCACGATTCTGCAGCGCTGCAGCCGCTTTATTGCTTACAAGTTTTGAATTTGTTCTTATGTTTTTTGATAAAACTAACAGTGCTACTCTGAGAATAAGAAATGGCATACATTTAATGTGATTCATTAAAACTCTTTTTTATTAGCTTCAGGTCAAACGATATTAAAAGATTATAAATTTATTCATTAAAATAATATGAAAGTTCAGTCGTACGTTTGCACGATCTTGAAAAATCAGTTTATTTTGATTCGATAGTACAGCTTTGCATCTGAGAATTTTAAGATATTGAAAGGGAACCCCTTTATTCCTTATACTCGTATACCGCCAACACACCTATGATACCTTGGCATTACTAGCTGTAGTATTCACAATCTTGTACGCCGATTCTTTGTACAAAAAACATACATATATGGAAAACGAATATAAAATAAAAAAATCTCCAATATCTAGAAACATTGTTTTTTTTTTCATCGCTTACCTTTAACCTCACACGGTATTCCAATTTGAATATAAAAAGGAACTAACACAAAAACAGGAAATAGTTTTCAATAAAATTTATAAAAAAGTATTTTGTGCATTCCGATCGGTAGGCGTTGAACATAGTGTTTGCTTTATAAAATAAATTCATGCTGAAGTGGAGAAAATAAATTCGAATTTTCATCCATTTTTATATTGGAGCGGCGAAGTGACTATTGCGCTTGTTGTTAATTGAAACAGAAATGAACTATGCACGGGCAAGAAACAACCATCCTTCAACTATAGATACTATTATGCTGGCTTGCTCAGAAACCGTATCCAAAATGCGATAAAATTCTGACAGTATGACGAGTTAGCCACCATCGTGTATCTTGTTCGCTATTACATATTGTACACTATTCTGGCAAATACGAACATTCTACAAACGTTAATATCAGCATACCTGTTTTTTTTTGTTTTCTTTTTTCCTTTTTTTTTATTAGGTTTCCTGTTTACATTAGTACGACTCCATTCAAAACTACAGAGCTTTTATAACCTACAAATAAGTTCTACTACTATTTCGATCTCTCAATTAATTATACTATTTGATTAATTTAATTGCGAGTTAAAAAGTAGACGTTCCCGGAGACTCGCTGAGCTTCAAAGTTCAGTGTCATGGAAATGCCTGCTATTAATCCTGGCTTACAGGAGTTGCAGTGGTGGATGTGAGAGTGGGACAATCTGCAATGCTCCACTACTGCCATTAAAAATAATTTAACAACATACATACATACATAAACTCACGAAACGGTAAAAATATAAAGCCGTGAATATGTGATGGTAGATTTAAAATTAATTATTTTGTATGCTTGAAAAGCTGTTAATTAATATATTCCTCTTTGGAAATTAAAGTACAGCGAATGAGTTCGGACGATGACTGCCTTCACAAAGGACTCGCAAATTAAATGATTTTTGCTGAACGATTGTTGTAAAATTACTAATAATAAATTGTGTACTTGGTAAGTGAACTAACATCATTTGAAAAAAATATCATTACTGACAGCTTCCTTAGCGCAGTTGGTTAGACGCCGGCTGTGAAACATGAGTCCGCGGCTTCGAATTCGCACCGAGACAAATTTTTGTGTGATCCGCAGGTACTTGTTCCGGGTCTGGGTTTTTGTGAGACCGAAAAGTCTCTTGCAGTTTCTGATACCCACGCCACAAGACTCGATCTTAGTGTGGGTTCAGTACCACTTATGTCACTATTGGGTGTATTTATTTAATCATTTATTATTTATAATTAAATTTGCAAGTGATGGTCTTTTTCTCCCCCTTATATCCATAGTTAAGTACTTATTATTTGACTAGCTTCGCCCCCAAACTTCGTCTGCGTGATTAACTTTATTTGGAATTCCCCATCCCGTCCTGTCTTATTCTCACTCAAAGCGTGTAAATACAGTCCCATTCCATCCCTTTGTGTATAAAAAAACAACAAATATATCGAAATTCCTTCCTCATCTTAGGAGAACACAACATTTTTCGGGATAAAAAGTATCCTTAATGTTCATCCAGGGTGTCAGCTACCTCTATACCAAATTTCGTCGAAATCCGTTAAGCCGTTTCTGACATTCATTGCGCACAACCGCACAGACAAACAGACAAAAATTCTAAAACTCATTGTTTTGGATTTTATTACCTTAATACAGACCCCCCATATTAGTTTTTCTCATTTATCTTCCATGTACAGACATCGATCGGTTACAAATTTATTATATGTATAGATTATATTGCTTGAAATTGACAGCTCATACTGTCAATTTCCGTCGCTAAACCAACTAAATCGCGTATTACCTACCTCTCGAACTAAGAGGCATTAATAAGGAAAATGTCGGAACGACGAGAGGAGCGTTGAGCCTCTGGCAATTTCATTCACCAAACGAAATTAGACAGGAAACCAACTCCTCAACCACTATTCTTTGAGACAGTGGTACCCAATTTCTACAGTATATTATAAATAAGTTTACAACTTCACTATTTCGAGGAAGTCAACAACACTGACCTTTAACAAAGTCAACCTTTAAATTCAATATAGCTATTTCATAACACGACATCAACAAAGCAACACAAACAGGGCAAGTTGACTTTTTAGTTAGTTAGGCCAGTATTTGTGCAAACGGCGGAGTCCCGGGGCCATAAATCCAAATTATTCGCGCCCTTGGGGTAGAGGGCGTTAATTTTGTTTATTAAAATTTATAGCGAGTTATAGTTTTCAAGGGCTCATGCAAATGAGTTCGGTCTGGTTGGAGATTATTTCTGACGTGTGTCTGGCATTGTTTATACGTAACATATATCTCATGTTAAAACTTTTGTGGTACTGCGAATGTTCTGTGTATCATAAAGTCCTGGTTTGAATCCCAAATGGGGAACTTTGTTTTGTGTATTTGGATGTGAAGAATTTCAGGTTATACCTGGGATTGGAAATTGTACCCGACACCAAGATAAAAAAGTTTAACCATTTGTGGTTAGAATTAATAGCACCGCAATCTACTCCTTTGGCTATATAGCGTTCCAATTACTTCTAAAAGGAATTTTAAAATCACCGCCGCGAATTAAATTTAATAATATCACCGTAAAGAAAAAAGAATCAGTTTGTTATCTTGGTCTAATTTTGGAAAGGAATTTTTCCTTTCTTGAACATATTAAGAAAGTCGGGGAAAAATCGAAAAATAACTTTTTTGCTTTGACAAGAATATCAAAATCAACGTGGGGGCTATCTTTCAATACATTAAAAACCATCTATGGAGCTACTTACTTAGGATGTATTACTTACGGATCCCCCGTATGGGCTGATAGGGCCACTATCGGTGCTGTGCGAAGGAAATTGCTCCAGAGCCAACGTTTGGCGTTGATATTCTTGTGTAAGGCGTATAGGACTGTTAGTACCGAAGCTTTACCTGTCCTAGCGGGTGTACTTCCAGTCGACCTGGAGGTACAACGTCGCGCCGCGATGTATTACTGAGAGAGAATATGGACAAAATATTCTTAAATTCACGTGAACTTTTAAAAGTAGATAGACTATTTAAGCCGCTCTCAGTTGTATATAACGAAATAATAGATGAATGGCAAAATAGATGGGATGTATCTTTGAAGGGTCGGCATCTATACCAATATTTTCCATGCGTGCGTGATCGGTTGGCAAAGACTTGGCTAGATATCGATTATTACGTATCACAGTTTCTTACGGGCCATGGTAACTTTAAGTCTAAACTGTACTCATTTAAGCTCGTTGATTCGCCTGCGTGTTCATGTTCAACACCTTATTGCGAATATGAGCAGTCCGCGCATCATATACTTTGGGAGTGTAGTCTTTGGCAGAATGAGCGTAAAACCATGCTAGATACTATGCAAATAACATCTGGAGTTGTATACTACATGGACCTTGTGGAGACTAGGAAGAATTTCCGTGCTTTCCGACGATTTTGCCATACCTATTATTGGAATCAAGTATAACAGCTTACATATTAGGTCCCATTTAAATGTAATAATCACTATTCCGTGGTGCTTTACAGCTGGCTTCTCTGGCTGTAAATGTCTTTATGCGAGGTTATTTACCTCTTTAGTTCATTGTTTTGTCACCCGCTTTATTAGGGAGGGAAGTGGACAATCATTTATTTCCAACTCCTCCTATTAATTTAACTTTTTGATTGATTTCGTTGCGGGTTAAAGACAAGTTAGACATTCCCGGAGACGCGCTGAGCTTCAATGCTCAGTGTCATTAAAATGCGTGCCACTGTTGATCCTGGCTTACAGGAGTTGCAGTGGCGGGTGTGAGGGCGGGACAGTCTCCTATATAGCGTAAAATAACTAATAAAATTCACCCAAATTATGTGCCTAACATGAGTATCGAACACCGGTCTTTACGATTTGCAGCTCGTAAATGCTTACACAAGACAATTAAACACACGAGTACTATTTTGTTTGTCGTTTCCAAAATATTACAGTTGATGAAAATGTTGTTGCTGTAGCAAACTTATTTGGAAACGATATTTTGTAATTAATATAAATAAAAACGAAGGCAAACACCATGCCAGTGCTGCAATAAATAGCAAAATTAATCGCACACTCGTTAAACGGTAGACGTGATTCATTTGAGTTTTAGGGTTCCGTAGGGCCAATAAAAAAACCACTAAAGGCCTTATTCATAGACAGATTTAGAACCTATTTTAGATATCGAACGTGCTGTCCCTTTTGAACAACTTTAGAATTCTGTTTGAGCGAAGAAGACAAACATTCGATAACTAAAATGGGTTTTAAAACTGTATGAATAAGGCCGCTCGTTTCCCGTGTAAGTGTAGTAAAAACTAAATAGAGTATCCACCGGCAGATGATGTCTATCTCTCACTGGTCGATAATATTGAGCCAGTCTTTTCGAAACAGAAATACAAAGGCTAAACTCGAAACTTGCGTGTGCTACTACTCGTATGACGTAGTTTTTACGTCATGCATTGGCCGCTATTCTAGCAGATATGAGTATTCTGCCACCAGAAGTCCATTGACGTGACGCAATAGACGTGACGCGACAGCTTCCGTGGCGCAGTTGGTTAGCCCGTAGCCGGCTGTGAAACGAGAGGCCGCGGGTTCGATCCCCGCACCGAAACAAATGATTGTGTGATCCACAAGTATTTGTTTCGGGTCTGGGTGTTTGTGAGACCGATAAGTCTCTCGTAGTTAGTGTGGGGTCAGGACTATGTATGTGACTGTTGGGTGTATTTATTTATTTATTTTACAATAACTGAAAATATTTGCCAGTTAGCTACATGTGTAGCTAACTTATTGAAATACGGAACCTGCAACACGGGTACTCTCTCCCGCCCGGTCGGTTTTTTTGATCACGAAACGGGCCGATACATCCACTATGTAAACATTAAAGGGCTCGATGAGATTAAACCTGCAATACATTAATATTATTTTGGATCGATTCATTTGGGTATGGTAATGCTGAAAGCTATTTGCCATTTGAGTATAACGAATTGGTTTAATGAAATGATTTTATATTGGAATTGACAAGCGATTATACCTAGGCTAAGAAGGTGGCGTTCTACATATGAAGTTAAAGGTTCAAATCCTGCTCCGATATTTTTTTGACGTCCTGCAGATATTTTTCCGGATATCTGCTTGGTGCGTGAAAAATTTGAACACTAGAATAATCCTATTTTAGGTTAAAATCGTTAGTAGGATTTTCGTATTCCACCGTCAACGACAATCGTACATGATAATGCAAAAAACTTATGATAGTGAAACCAATGTCACGTTTTGGAATCGCCTCGGATATATCCGGTTTGAAGTATAATTGTATCAACCGACGATTATAATCTCTCAGGCGAAGATGCTTTTACTGGTGGTAGGTCTCATATGTAAGAGGCTGCCTGGTTAGTTACCACCGCTATGTCTATTTCTTCCGCCAAACAGCAGTTTAAATTCACTGTTGTGTCCTGGTTTGAAGGGCATTGTGACCAGACTAACTACTGGACATAATAAGACTTAACATCTTTTATCTCAGGATGGCGAGCGTAGTGAAATGCTAAGCATTGCTTTGTAATTCAGTGTTGTTTGGTTTTGCTACTGTCCATGAGCGGTCGTATCACTTACCATCAGGCGCAAAGCATGCTCGCCTCGCCATTCATCGAAAAAAAGAAAGATTCTCTCTCTACCTTTACCACATTCTCCAATACTTTTATTTTTAACTAGTTTTGTGCTTTGAAATAAAACTTTACGGATTTTATCGCGATTTGATTTAATTTTTACATTTTTTAACTTCGCGACGTTTCGATTGCTTTCCAGCTTTCGTGGTCACGGGGCGGACTGTAACATTCCGTGATAAACCATTATACTTTTGTGCTATTAAAAAAGCCTATTATCTCATAAAATTCTAAAATACACGAATAAAAGTTTAGTTTAAACTACGTGATTTTGTTACACACGTAGAACAGGTGCCAAAATTCGGCAGCGTTACGCAAATTATTCACGACACGGCGACACATTTAAACCTGTGATTGGAAACTATTCCACTATTTATAACATGGAAATTGTTGAAAATATTTAGAGTTTATTTATTGGATTCATTAATATACAATGTAAAAACAAACTGGAACATAAATGTTTGATTGGTTGCCTCTGGCAAATACAAAATATATAGACCAGCGTTTGTATGTAATTAATCCTACACCTGCAGCATTGCAGAATTTTGGGAAATAATTTGGCGACAATTTATAAAAACAATAAAATTTATCAAATCTATAATATTTTCATAAAAAGTGCGTGGTGGCCTGTTGGTAACGGACCAGACGCGGCTGCCTACATGTTCACGGTGGTCGCGGGTTGAAATCCCAGGGCACACCTCTGACTTTTCGAAGTTATGTGTGTATTGATAGTCAATGACCACGCAATGTAACGGTGAAGGACAACATCGTGAGGAAACCTGCATACCGTAGTAATTTTAAAGAATTTCTACGGTATGTAAGTCCGCCAACCCGCACTAGGCCAGCGTGGTGGACTATATGGCCTAACCACTCTCAGTCAATTCTCTCGATTGTAGAGTAGGCCCTTGCCCTGCAGTGGGACGTATATGGGCCGATATAGATAATATTTTAGGACAATATCTATACTGATTTTAATCCGTTAACTTTAAAACCCCTTATAACATTTTTGGTTCGAAAATTCTCATATGACAAGTTGAAATTGAATAAAATCATAAACATTAATGCTATGCCACACATCCAAATCTTTCTACAACATACAAGAAACATCGCGCCCCGTGTAAAGAAGGTCGAGACGACGAGAAATACAGGCACAAGACTGGAAATAAATACACACATTATTCAGACTCCATAGTCTGTATAGAACCTTATACACACATAAAAACCACTGAACCGCGCAAAATTTTGCATGTCAACGCGAAAAAACATATGGAAAAGGGGAAGATGCCACACAGGCCCAACGATGCGCTAAAGTTCTCCCATACGAATAAAACTTGAACCAGCAATCCGAATGCTATGTCTTAAAAACGCTCGTAAAAACTTCCTTAACTAGCCATAAAGGAATGTGTGTCGTTTATGTAATACTAGCGGGTGTATCTCGGTTCTCTTGTGTAAGTTTATAACATAGACACGTGTCAAAGGAATTCCTGGTAGTAAGTAAAAATTGTCCTTAAAATCTACAATAATTTAGAATTACAGTACCTTTGTAAATTGATATGGAGTGAAATAGTTAGGAAGAGTAATTGTTGAATTAAACTAAAATTATTTTATTTTAGTGTAATTCAACAATTACTCAAGAGAGATGTGCAGTAAAGGTGCTGGAAAGAAAAAAAAACATGACAATACGATTGTTTTGTTCTGCGATAGCGAGGCAACACTAATAAAGAACAACTATTTCAGTTGTAAAATCAGATTTCCGCAAATCATCTCACCTAACCACAAATAAATATTTATTACACTTCGTAAACAATTTTCCAAAAGCACAGACAAATCGCCAAGTAATGGTATACGCATCATAAATATTAACATCCGTTTTTTGCGACTGTGCGTAATTTAAACATTTCGCCAGGTTACTCAGATGTGTCGTAAAAAAGTTACTAGTCCATATCTTGACTTAAACAGGCAATTTCGGAGGCACGGCGCTGCGACAATTTAGTCGAGAAAAACTCTTAAAATACTCATCTTAAGTAAAGTCACTGTAGCGTATACTTATATAGAAGGAAGCGACGGAACGGAAGAAAAAATATTAATACCTCTTAAGTGGTCCGGATAGATAATAAATAAAGAAAATTAAACAGTACGCTCAAAACCAACGCGTCCATGATTACAGCGACGTGACTGGCCATATTATAGCTTTCCCAACTTGGGAATCAAAATATAGAGCCTCACTATTCATCACGATTTATTTACCCACCAAAAATTACGAAATGATTTTAATTTGCATCACGTTACCACGATTAGGTAGGTATAACTATTATCGAAATAAAATCACATCTTATTTTTCTTAACTATCGCTTCCAGCGTACGTGGGTAGGAACACTCACTAAAAGCAACCAAACAAAACGGCGCGAAGCAAGATTAACCCGCAGATGATGGAGACAGCGAAACACCGGTGTTAAATTATTCATAAAACCATGTATCTTGGCTCAGTGTGTCATTTTTCTCGTCTGTTACTCAAGGCGAAACACGTGCTATAAGCCGCGGTGGCAGGTAACGTATAACTCCCACCGTTCGACCCTAGATGGCGTTGTTACGTAATGTTTTATTTAAACACCTTCACTTAGGAGAAATGTGTGCGACGCGGTATGAATATTTCGTTAATGGGTCGAGGGTACGTGTGACATTTTTGGAAATCTTCCGTTTGGGTCTTGATTTATGATTGAATGTCAATAGGAAAACAATATTTTTTACAACAATGTAGGCAGGCATTAATCGCAAAGTAAAATAAATAAAACAATATATTTACGTATTGGAGACAAGAACGCCATTCGAGTTTTAAAAATATAAACAATGTTTAAATATTTATTTTTAAATTTTTGCTTAATTTAATAACTATAGTTGTTTATAAGCTTTATCTGCATGAGCTGTGTCTGTCTGAGTCTCATGGGCTCAATAAAATAACAACCTGGCCGAAAACCACCTTAGTATGTACTTCGCTGTATATGGCCAAACACAAGTTCTCGGTTCGAAAAGTGACCACTAATGCACCTACTGTTAAATGCGATACCATCCAGAGAGAGTAATCGAGATCTCATGCCAATCGGCACAATTATGCATACTTCAGAATATATCGTTTAACACCGTTCAAATAAACTTATCCCCATTGCAGCAGGATGTTAAGCATTCACCAAGGTCATACATAGCTTCTATAATTGCTTTTTGCTAAACAACATTTACGCAATCCACCTCTCTGTGATGATTAATACGTACTAGGAATTTAGACGTTTTAATTTATGAGTATGACATTGATCCAATGACAACCATATCAATATGAGATGTATAGCTATATTTGATCAAACATCCGTTCCAAGGTCAGCCACCTGAATCGTCCAGCCAAGTATCCGGTCATTAATTACTGCTGACCATAAAAGTATGTGCTAAGACGCTTTGTAAGTGGCAAATCGCGCAGTGACACTGACAGTAGGTCAAAGTCAGCAATTTTAAAAGCTCTCTTTCAACTCAGACGTACCAATCGATAGCTCGCAGAATCGCTAATAAATATTCAACGTTGAGCGCTCAAACGTTTTATATATAGATTTCAATCCGACATTAACGAATGGTAATCAGTTGCAAATAACTCATTATGAGTTTTAATTTAAATCCATCGGTGTTTTCAAGTATTTAAAGTAAATAAGGTGGTAATTAAAATTCTTCTCTTTTGTGCAGTGCAAACAAACTGAAGCTGAGGATTTGTATTTGATTTAAATATTGAGAAATATTGCACAAGTTATCTTTTTATTATCTCGCTCGGCTAAGTGATTGCACTGCTGTCTGCACCTTATGATAAATTAAATTTGTTCAGATAAAGTACGTAGCAATGAAATACACAGAATAAAATTATTATTTGGCACAATAATTTCGACCTACTTAGGTAAGTTTCTTCACACTATAAAATAAATGTTTTGTTGCCCGCCTAAGCGAACGAGCTAGCGCCGCGCCTCATGGTATCATGAATTTTGTTATGTATTGATACCAGGTGCTCTTGTCACACACCACGAAACAGAAGTACGTTATTTAAACCTCTATCGTCGTAACATTTATAAGTCGGTATGCCTAATATTACAAAATATGATCATGCCTCCTGTAATACATACAATATATATTTAACTGTGTCACCCGTAATAACCCTTATGGAACCCACAATTCCATGTCTACGATTTTAACCCTCTTTGACAAAACTCGTAAGTCAATATTTCCAAATTCCCGCGCGAATAGACGCGGTCTCACGTTCCGCGGGGAACTTGCCAATTTTTTCATGTCATACTGTCTCTGGCCGGC
The DNA here is from genome assembly GCA_949752805.1 of Deilephila elpenor. Classification (NCBI taxonomy): domain Eukaryota; kingdom Metazoa; phylum Arthropoda; class Insecta; order Lepidoptera; family Sphingidae; genus Deilephila; species Deilephila elpenor. The sequence continues at coordinate 14,208,378 of OX457103.1, read as the reverse complement.
ACGTACGTAGTCTGAAGGGGCTTAAACGTCCCGCCGACTCTTTACGTGGCTCAAATATTTAATACCCTACCGTTCAGGTTGTGTTGAGTCGTCTTTGACCTCGTTCGATAATTCCTTTGAATGTTTAAGTATAGGGGACTCATTGATCCGTTGCTTTCTTACTTTCAAGGTTGAAACGGAAAAACATGTTAAGAATTATTGTGAATTTTATCGGATTTGATTAAGTTATCATGCAGTCATTTCGATAGGGTACAAGATTGGCAACAGACAATCATTAGCAACAACGTCACTTAATAGAAGATAAAAGTAAAAGGATTTCCAAATTTTTAAAACAGCCATAAAACCAGCTTATAGTAAGTCATCAATGTTAGCTGATAATATATAAAACCAGAGGATATTTTGTAATTCAAATTGAATTTTAACATTTCTAGGAGATTCCAAAATCTAATCACTCCGGACACACTACAGACAAAAACTGTCATCACAAGACTTATATCTAGTTTAATACCTGTTTACATGAGTTTGTATAATCTATGTATTCAAACTTTTATATTTATTTAAAAAACATCCCACAGATCCTAAAAATTATAAATGTATTACAAAATCTTTTAATCCTAACACTTCTAGTGGTCAAAACTAATACTATTTAAAGAACATTACAAATCAAAATGCAGCTATTTAATCACTAAAACTTGAAGAAATGATCTATTTACATTAAAACATTACCAAAATTAACCACGCGCGATGCCAAAGCAAATCCAAACCATACAATAACCAGATTAATAACGACCTTGTATCTAATTAAATTTGCCAAGACAGCCGTCGCTCAGTAACGAATTTAATAAAACTACACCAGTCTAAGTAATATCGTAAGTTATTTGTTACCAACTTAGCTTTATGACGCAAGTTTGGACTCACATTTTGAAGTTTGCGCTTGTCGTGATTGTCTGAGGAATGGCAATCATGTACAACTATACGTAGGTATTTGAATGTTACTAGTTGTTACTTGTTACGATGATTTGTATATCAATCTATGTATCGATTGAGAGGGTAGAAATGGCAAACATTTCGCCTAATTCGAGGTAATAAACTTCACATAATCTTAAAATTAGGTGTATTAAAAAAATGTACAAACATACATAAACTCACGCCTTTTTCCCAGAAGGAGTAGGCAGAGGTGCTACCAGGACACCCACATTTCGCCTTGTATGTTCCGTCCCACGAAGTGATAGGGGGCGAGCCTATCGCCATATCGGGCACAAATTCTTGGCTCCGGTTTGATAATGAATAGAAAAATCTAATATCACTTTGACCGACCCAGAATTCGAACCCGAAATCTTAGCTTTGCAATCATATCGTAGTACAACTGCGCCACCGAGCCAGTCTTTTAAAATATTATATTTTACTTTTATAATACTTTAATATAAGAATAAGTCGATCGAGAGTTCTTACTTTACTTCACAGTGATGTAAGCAAATTTTCTACTGCAACGTAGAACAAAAGAAAAGCATTCCGAAGAATTCGCATACAATAGTTACAGCGTCTTACATTCAATTCACCGCACACATTCGCGCGAATCAAAGCAGCTTTTATCCCGGAATCAGGTATGTTATAAAATTTCAATAAACTTTTCAAATGGAAAATTCTCAAAGAGTATAAAAGGATCGTGTTTCACAATATTATTTTCTGTTTATTTACAAGGCTCTGCAAGTTGTTTAATATTACGATATGAGAATTTGTGATATCTATGGTAATTTGAGTGTCAAGTCCATAGGTAATTATGTTTCGGGTCTAGGTTTATGTGAGACTGAAAATACTCTTAATTTCAGGACATAGACATATATATTAGTGAAGATCTAGGACAAGGCCAGCGTGGTGGACTATATGGCCTAACCCCCCTCAATCGTACTTTCGATGGTAGAGGAGGCCCGTGCCCTGCAGTGGGACGTATATGGGTTGATACAGATCTAGGACTATGTACATACATATGTGCTTGTTGGGTGTATTTATTTATCCTCGAATAGTACAGTAAATAGTACACAGCTTAAAGATATTAAAAACGCAATGATTTATCTTCTCGCTTTCCTGGAACTTGACATTAGAGCTGCAACTACGGCACTTGAGTGAACGTTATTACTTAGCGTTAGAAACGAGTATACTCATGCTAGTATCTTCGGAGCCCGGGCAGAGAGCTACGAGGGCTATTTAGACCAGTATGTTCCTGTTTCGGTAGTTTATCGATATTTAGAATTGCCTTCAGAGTTTAGGTGGCCATCAAAAGCTACCACTGTCTTTTACTTGTATAGCTCTATATTGGAATTAAAATGTGCTGTCGATTGACGATATATATCTATCTATATATGTGTATATCCATGAAATATGATTTTGGCTTTATATTATTTTTTCCTCGCAGTACCTACATATTTTTTATACGTTGGACATATCCAAGTCCACTGGTCGCGTAGGGTCTGTGGTTGCAACTTCTAGCTCAGACACCCCAGTTTGGTATTTTTTTTTAATTTGAGATATTTCACATGAATTGCTCAGTTCTGAATGCCTGCTATAGCAACTGGCTCACGCCTGTCACATCTTAAGAACACAATAAGTTCGGTGATGCGTGAGTGCTTGTGTCACTTCTATTTACACTCTCGACGACATAGGGGTGAGTTTATTTATGTATACTATATTTATAATTCTGTGTTAAATAAAAACATTCATGGTTTTTTTACACATACATAAACTCACGCCTTTGTCCCAGAAGGGGTAGACAGAGGTGCAGGACACCCACATTTCGCCTCGTACGTTCCGTCCCACGATAATTTTAACGTGATTATCATTTGACAATCACCCAAAAACATGTCTCAGTGCAGGCGGTCGAACCAACAGCATCTTGTTCTTCCACTCTCACCTACTTAATCTCACATTTCACAAAGTAACTATTTCCTAATACATCTCAAGATTACACTCTGCTCATCCACGCAGCAACAAGTCGTGAAGACGAGGTAGTTAGATTGATCATCGCCCGCCCAATGACGGATGCCCGTGCGTTGATTGATTGCCAATTCACCGCAACACAATTATAATAACTCGCTTGTTTGACTGAGTGAATGGCTGTTATGGACCATTATATTGTGGTTAGTCGACTATTTCCTGCAATTATTAGGTATTATTTATTTAAGATAATATCATTATAGTAGTACATATAGAACCAGTAACCAGTACATATTATAATAATGCCTAAATTAATAGTTATGTTTATGTAATATTTATTTTTTTAAATATTTGGTAGTCATGACCAAAAATTCTCAAAATCGAATGCTAGAGACTCATTATGATAAAGAATTAATTGGCGTAAGATACGTCTTATGATAAAATATCTAACTTAAAGTTTCAGACGCGGCCGATCAAATTATTTAATTATCAAATCAGAGCTTACGGACGACTTAATATATGTAACATTATCGACCCTATAGCAACGAGTACCTTCACAAACATCTCTGGATATAACAAAAATATTGTAAGTAGGTATGTCGCAACAATTACCCAATAAGTTCCACCATTCATTTTTCATCGCCAAAAGCTTAGTGAGAAAAAGAATTGTGGTTTCGCAGAAATCCGGGTGTCTGCACGTCTACCCGGGTTAACTTATCCGGGGCATGCAGCTAGCAGGAAATATGTTAAACAGATGTCCGGGACGTTTCCTATTATACCTGCTTACATTTAAAATCACGGTATTATAATGTGGTAATATTGTTCGTATTCTAGGTTTAAAATGTGCATGTAATATAAATTCCTAAATTTTATATTCCTATATATGTGGTATACACGTCTTCATACATTACATCATGTCTTTTTAAATCGATATGGCGATAGGCTCGCATTTTGGGACGGAACATACAAGGCGAAATGTGGGTGTCCTAGTGGCGCCTGTGCCTACCCCTTCTGGGATAAAGGCGTGAGTTTATGTATGTATGTATGTGTATCTAAATCATTTTCTATAAAGCTGAATTGAGCTTAATTAAGTAGGTTAGTCCTTTACTTAAAAAATGCAGTGTTAGTTTAGTGGCCGAGTGTCAGAATTTTAAAATACTCCAAAAAGGATTTTCAACGCGGTTTGAATAAATCTAATCTTTTTCATATAAATAATGGAATGGAAAATCTCTTTATCTTACCAAAATTACATAGAATATGTTATCTAAGGAAAGTTAATTACACCTAAGTAGCAAGCCTATACAGCAGATACACGTATGTCATAACAATGAGGCTATAACTCACAGTTATCGGTTTATCAGTTTGTCTGTAAATTGCCGGCTGTATATCACACAGGTGCGATGTATTCAAATTAACTTATATGTATGAGCGTCGAACAATGTACCGTCGCCGGCCAATCTCACTTCAGATACACTGCTCTTGCGCTATGCTAATAAGGTTTGATATTCCAGAGATGAGAAGATTGCGACAGGCCGTAAGTTCGATTCCTTTTGAATGAAGGAACCAATAAATCTATCGGCCTATGAATGACTTATTGCAAGGCTCAAAACTGCTTAGAACCTGGATGATGTTAAACCAAAAAGTCTCTTGAAGTTATTAATAACAACAAAAGGCTTGCGTCTTAATTTGGGCCAGAACCGTAAAGATTATATAGAATTGTTGAGTGTATAATACAAAATTATTACCTCATCTTCAAATACGGTGCTATGTCTTATACCTATATAAATAATCTAACAAATATCGAAGTTAATATTTAGTTGAAGCACTACAAAACGAATTCATTTTTCATTTCCAATTTTAGACCGGCACAAATAAACGTTTCCATCGGCTCTTATCTCCAATACATAGCCAAGAAAAATAACAATTACAACTAATGCTGAAACAGCTTACCATCCTAAATAGCACTTTATTGTTAGGACATAAAGTAAGTATTGCAGTAAGCGGTAAATACGAGTAACAATTTTACCGGCGTTTCTCGATACTTGATTTTTAATTCCGTTTAAGTTATTACTAGACACGGCGACAATACAAAAAGGACTGAGGAAATAATGTTTCCGCTTTGTATATTGTAGCGCTTTTTGTTCGATTCTGTTTTATGAACTTATCGATGCCCAGTGTTGGGCATAGACCTTCTTATTCAAATACTTATCTGATTCCTCCTTATGTTAAGGATGGTACATTTTAGATGTAGCTGGATGAAGGCTTGTGGGAACATATCGCTCTGGCAGTAATTGGGGTACCTTCTCGCTATAATTAGCAACTCATTGCCTGGGGCTAAAAAGATTGGATGTAACTGGACTTGGCAGGGCCTAGCCAATGTGGTAAAGTGGGACATCTAAGATACACAATTCTTCAATATTTTTTAAACTGTGAAAAATCTATCAAGCAAAATTAAAAACTTATGAAGTGCTCGAAAACTGCATATGTTTCCCCCCACACTAATATTCAGTGAGGGAGGCTCGAGGCAGCTGACGCCTGCACGTGAAGCTATTAATCGGTAACACCCGAGGGATTGGACTAATTTTAAATGCATATCCACTTGATTTAACGGGCGCGGTGCACACCGAACTGTAATCAGACATTACGACTAGTTACCGTACTTGATGGTAAATGCAGTGGAGTTTAACCCTCGCGGATTGATACTATATTTTCGGCTGTTTCTATACTAGTACTCTCTGAAAGCGAAATGGAATAAACTTGCTTGAGTTATAATCATGAGGTTTTAGAGAAAATACGACCCACGCGCTTCATATAATTGTATTCTTTAAATGTTAACTTTACGGCTTCTATTCTATTAAAGATATGACGTAACAGTATTAGTTAATCCGAAACTTAACAATTGACTTATAATATAAGATCTTTAACATTCCCGAAAAGCGTTTATCAAGATTGAATCTACAATTACTATGAAACCAGATCGCCAAAGACTACGGTGTGACAGCGTCCACTTGGCAGTATAGAGTTGCAGCAGAGATGGATTACTTCATTCATTACGTCACTTGAGACAAGCGTGATGCCGGCATTGTTGGACTCAGCCGCTCTGTTACGTGGATTAATGTCGTTAATATTAGCTCAGATAATTACATGATCTGGGCACAAACATGCTTTTATCTCTGGTATAGCCACCGAGTAATAGTTGCTTTGGAACATCCTTTTTAACATCCGCTTTTTTACTCTAGTAAAGAAGCTGAATTTCAGTAATCATCTCTCCTTCACGTCTGCTTTTTCATGTGTGCTAGGTCCAGTAAAATAGACGGTAAATAGATATCTTTGCAAATACAGTATAGAGTAATAAAAGATAAAATCTTGCCGGTTGATACTTTGCCGGGCTGCTTGAAGTCGATATGCACCTGCGTGGGTCACGGGTGTGCCACGGTTGTGTACGGTACATACTTTCTCTCTCTCTTGCCATACATAGTCCACTGCTGATCATAGGCCTCCCCAAAGGCTCTCCACATCGATCTGTTGGAAGCGGCCTGCATCCAGCTACTTCCTGCAACCTGCAAGGTCATCTCTTTTACCTTGTAGGCGGGCATCCGACACTGCGTTTACCTGTGCGCCTCCACTCCAGAACCTTTCATTTCTGCGCGCTATGTGCCCGGAGCACATCACAGCTGTTACTTCACGTCGCTTTTGAGAAATAATGGTAACAACGATATGTTACTGGATTCTCTATTTAGATTGTCTTTCACAAACCACTAGGTGCAATAAATTCTCTTTATACCTAGTTCCAGCATGATAAAAAAAGTGGCTTCATAATTCCGTGAATTTCGAACCAATATAACAAGCTATTTCAATATAATTTTGCGCATAACTATCAAACATTTAAATTATTATTCAAGCCATGGTTTCATAATGTCGGCCAGCTATCCAATCAGGCAGTACTGCCGCACTACATTACAAATACCTGCTTTATGGTACGTTTAGTGTGATAGCTTAGTGCTTCGATGTCGCATCATTGGTTATGGACACTTATACTATAAGCATCCAGGTCCTGGGTTCAACAGATTTACCTGAAAGCAATTTATTACAGTCTGTATAGACGAAATAGACAAAAATGTGACCATAGCGGTGATATTTCAAATGCAACATAAACCATGTACGGCTATTAGATACAGATACGCATATATCGAGAGCAAAATTTTGTGAATAAATCTACAAATTAGAAATAAACCCATTGTCGGTATACTTTATAATTTTGATGCTACCTCTAATGACTTACCAAATGCAAAACACTAGGAACCAACCTTGAAACAACATACCAACGCACTCGAGACTTACACCAATGTAGTGAATAACCCTATCATGTAACACCACCCCACACCAGCTGAACATCACAAAAAATCCACCAAAAAGCAAATGCCCAAAAACACGTAATAAATCTCAGACATAGGTATCCACGCATCGCTCAAACGGAGACGTCCCTCTTGCCACATTAGAGCTTGTGACGAATTATCTCAGCAAATTACTTTAACCGATTGCCAAATTGCGAGTTACATAACTGACAATAGGATAAAATCAAGTGAGACGAGCGCGAACACCGTGTAATCATCTCTATACTAACTGAACTCAAACTTATATACAGCAAAGTTTGTAAAGAAGGGTTACACATTTTTAGGTTTTTATTTTTTGTGTTGAGCGATTTTTGGCTGGGGGAAATCTTTTGGGTCCCCATCACGCGGTTTGTGATTAAATTATGACGCTCGTTTTGTTCGAACATTTTAAAAGTTTTGATTTCTTTTTAATTTTGGAGTTTACTTCAGTTACTATAAGGCTATTGAATTTATTTAACGAAATAATGAATTACATAATGTGTTAGAAATCATTTAAATTTATCATTAAGAAATGTTAGGATATATGTATCGACCTGAAAAGCGACGAGCGTTTACAAACGCAAGTGCTATAGATTCAAAGCTATACCTCACTTTGTCGTGCCATTTTAAAATAAATTAAAAATACCAACCCTTCTGTAGGCAACTAAGATTAACCCGTAAAGCTGAGGCAGCGTGAGTGAGCGGCAGGACGTGAGGGCGCAGAGGGCGCCCGGGCGTCAGGTCGACTGTTATTAACGCCCACAAATTATTGTTGCCCACTTTTTTTATTAAACTGTATTTCACCCAGGCCACGTCTATTCATTTATTGGATCACAATTTGTTTGTACAGTTATGATTGAACATACTTTTCCAGTGATTTATTTGAGTTTGCTAAACGAATTTATTTCTAGTTTTGTGAGTAAGATGAAAAGTAGAAAGTAAGTGGCTGTTTAGACGACGTTCGAGTTGCATTATATTAAATTGCGGGAATTTTGATTGCGTCTTATTTCTTTTATGTGGTAGTAGAGTTTCTTCAGTTTGAAAATAACTTTTTAAATTTTTAATCTTGAATTTTGTGTTTGAGATTTAACGAACTCATTAAATTTTATTTAACAGGATAAACCCAAAGCCGACACACTCGTGTGAATCATTATGACCGGTATTCCACCATCGTACACTGTGTCGGATATGAATGTCCCAACTGGAGTGATAAGTATTCTAATTCTATAAAAAAAATGCATACAGAACTCATCCTCCGCGGTATTTAATAAATTCCACACAACGCATAAAAATTGTGTTGCCATGTTAAAAAATTTCGCAAAATCAATTTTTGCTCAAATGGAAGTTTTGATAGAAACGCTAAAACGTAGCGCAGGTGCGGTGTGAAAATATTTTCGTGGAACGTGGCTTCATAAAGCACTCTTTTATGTTTTAAATTGTCGATAAAAGGACAAAAGACTTTCCTGTATATAAATTTGACGAACGATTGCTGCCGAAAGTAAGAGAACGCTTTGAATGTTGGTAATTGTGGGTCAGGCCTATGCTGATAAAAAACAACACATGCATTATCTGCATACAATCACCGAGGTGTAAATGGCTAAGAAGCTGACTACTTTCTAAGCGTGAGGTGCTTACAACAATTACTTACCATCAAGCACCATAGCTTTTTACCATAAAATGAATGTATGTCCATTTTCTAATGTTAAACTCATCTATATCTATACATATAATAAATTTGTAACCAATCGATGACTGTACATGGAAGATAAATGAGAAAATCTAATATGAAGGGTCTGTATTAACGTAATAGAAGCCAAAAGAATGATTTTTAGATTTTTTGTCTGTCTGTTTATCTGTGTGGTTGTGCGCGATGAACTCAGAAACGGCTAAACGGGTTTCAATGAAATTTGGTATGGAGGTAGCTTATACCCTGGATTAACACTTAGGCTACGTTTTATCCCCAAAAAAATTAGTGTTCCCGTAGGATGAATAAGAATAAGAATAATTTATTTATTTATGAGGAAGGAATTCCCATATATTTGTTACTTTTTTATACTTGAAAGAGGGTATGGGACTAGATTACATGGCTTGACTGAGAATGAGACGGGACGGGTGGTATATAACGGGACGGGACGGGATGGGAAATTCCGAATAAAGTTAATCAAGCAGACGAAGTTTGCGGGCAAAAGCTATATTTTTTCCTTTTTTACTCTATAGACTTAAAGATATATTAACAACACATTTAAATCATAAGTTAGACTAGTAGCACATGAAATTGCAGCAAATAAACTAAAACACGGCTACTAAACGAGCCGACAGTGCAGACCGCACGCTCTCGCATCGCTACTCCGTTTCAAATGGGAGTGTTTTGTCATTTCGCAATTACTAGTTACATATTTCAGCGTAATATCCGACTCGATTTTAGTGACGAGTTTCATTAAACGTACTTGCATTGATGATGGGGATGCTAATCAGGTTAAAATTCAGAAATTGCGTGTGTTTTTCCTGTATCTAGACAATTGTTTCAAGCGAAAAGCCATCGGCTTTATAAGTTCATTGATACGCAATTTATAATCTATTCTATAATAAATAAATGACGAGATGCTATTTAAAGTCCTAGGCCATATTTACTATACATCTATTTTTATTATATATATCAAGACCGCGACCGAAAACGAAGCCAGGTGGTAGTTTTAGTGGTTACAGACACAATGCAATTAAAATTTTCGCAAAAAACGCAACAGTTTTTTTTGCAATTTTTTAAAAATCGTCATGTTAGAGTGGCAAGTACCTAGTTTTTGCGAAAATAGTAATTTAAACCCTTACGTACCATTGTGTCTTTAAAAATAAAAAGTTGTACATCATAATTTTAGAAACATATGTATTTACCACCATAATACGATGATAAGTAAAAAAATCAAAAAAAAAAATTTTTTTTTTTTGCGTTATTTTTAGTTGCATTGTGTCTGTAACCACTAATACTACCACCTGGCTTCGTTTTCGGTCGCGGTCTTAATATACCCGGTATTTGGCAAACAGATGAACTGCTTACCTGATGATAAGTGATTCCAGCCGCCTTTGAACATGTACAACCTCATAACATGTATATATAAATTGTGTTTAAGGGCTCTTAAAACGGGAGAGGAAATGGGAAGAAAAGCTAGCAGGATGATTGGTTCTGAAACCGAACAATAGTATCCACTACTTTGTCTAATATCTCTGAAATGGCTCAGTGATGTCTGATATATCGGAAAACCATAGGTCCTTGTGACCTTGCGGTCCTTGGTTCAAATTCAGGTTTTGATAATAGTGTTTTTACAGCATCTCTATATTTTAGCTTTTTTGGACACCAGAATACATATTTACAAAATGAAATCTTTCAAAGCGTAGACGCACTTAATGTTTGTGTCCTTAAAGAAATAAAAAAATCTTTATTTATCATTGGTTTACTATAAACTGAATCGAACCCGCAAGCACCGTGTCGACAGCCGCATGCGGTCCGTTACCAACAGACCACCACGCATTTTAACATTCCGGCAGTGGCAACTACCATTTTTCCATTCCATTTACCAACCATTCTATTTCATTATAACTATGTTTGCAGTTGGCAAAAACTTATATATTCAGTTGACGCTGCGTTTTTTCCATAGTTGTTTTGCCAATACATCACGCCAATGGTAGAGTCAATGTGAACTGCATACTGATACGAACACGAAACAGTTATTTGTTCTCGTTATGAACTAGTTCAGATGTTGCTAAATGTCGCTAATTTATAGTCGGTGGACAGTGATTTAGCTGGGGCATGAATATGCCCACATCATTCTGCTTTACTACGGTTTATGTCATGCCAAATAGGATGTTTGATTTTGGGGAGATTTCTTCGTCATCGTATTTGGCTGAAAACTAATGCTAATGTAAACGTCACAGAAACAAATTAGTAAACATAAGTCGAAATAAGCTCTATTTAATAGTTAAAGCAGGAGAATAGCATGCTCGTCTCGCCATTTGCAATACAAAATATCTATACCTCCAAATCCAAATATATCAATTTATAATTTCCATTTGCTAACCGCGACAAACTCCACACAAGTAATTCGCGAATTGATTGGAACTCGCGTGTAATGTACGCGAATATGCAACGCATTCCGACCTGTATTTATATCTAATAGCAAATTAGTTTCCAACATGTACGGAATTAATTGATAGCCGCTGGAGATTATAATTTGCGGATCACAATGTTCGGTTTATTAATCTGTTTATCATAAACTTTGATTGGGGTTAAATAATTCACATCCGCAAATCAAAATCTCACAATAAGGACATATTTTTTTTTCGAGTGTCGCCTATATTTAACAGTGGGCTTCTTTTATCTTAACACAGGTTACCAGAAGGTTGCAGGAAGACGCTGGTTGCAAACCGCTTCCAGCTTTTAGCTTTAGGAGTCTTTGGGGAGCCCTATTATTCAGTAGAAGACTTCATATAACCGGGAAGACTGTGGTGTACAGACTAATAATTAATTGTGAGTGTGCGAGGCACCCTCCCCATGAACTCCTCTCCTACACTGGCAAACGTCAGACGGAGTGGACGGGTCTCAGACATTGGAAATCAACCACTGTTACATTTAAACTTATCAATTCCCAAACAACTGAACGTGACGATGAAAAGTTAACTATTTTTTATTTTATTATTTCAGTGCGGAATAAAGACAAGAGGCTCACCCAGCATCGGTACGCGGTATTTACGTGAATGTTTATCGCGACTGACAAAAGGTGCAGGTGAGTGGGTATAATGGTTTTGTAGCTAAGAATCAGCTATCCGTTGACTTATTTCGTCGAATAATAAATATTTTTAGAATCCACAGGACCCACGCACCTTTGACAGATCACCTAACAAAGGTAATTGAGAATACTTTATACACACCTACGCTCAATCGTCTACCCTCGAAAGGGTGGTTAGAAGTGCCACTAGTGACATCCATTCGCCGAATTCTCTTGTATTGAAGGCTGTGGTAAAGGGGCGAGCCTATCGCCATGAAGGGCAAAAATTCCAATCTCGAGCAACTCATACAATATTTGTCAAACCGAAAAATAAAGTAGACTACCCACGGCTCACAAAAAACAAACAATCAACATTTCTTACAAGCGAAATACAAGAAATGTCTAAACTGTTGTTATTTAAATTCCCGAAAAAAACAAAACTCGACTCATCAGAATTTCATTGCCAACGGTTACGATTTCCATTTCCCTCTGTCGCTGTCCCCTCCGGTCATAGCGTCCTGGCGTCCTCCCAAATAGGATTTATAAGCGAAGTAAACTCATTAGGCAAGCTTTGTCTACCATCCGACGAAATAATATCGGACTACGTTTAAGAATTTAACTGAGGGCCGTCTGCTTAATGCGGACTTTTTCACGGAGCGGCGGGAGTATTGGAAATATTTTTTCCTATTGGATTTTCGAACTGTGTCGTGTTTTTAAAAGGTTTTATCTTTGCTGTAGATGAGGATCGAGGGTTGGTATATTCAACGAGACTACAAGTACTGACGAGCTAAATTACATCATGGTGTGAGTCATATTTCTAATTGCATCTGTATCAGCTCATATCATCAGCGTAAAGAAATCAACGCTGTGTTCTAAAACCAAGATCGCCGACGTGGGATAGACAGCTGCCAAGTTGAAATGGAACTAAGGTGGCCACATCTACCGCATGTCTGACGACCATTGGGCAAAAGCCACTACACAGTGACTCCCCAGTAGCCGAAACCGACTACGCGGTAGGCCCAAAAGGAGATGGCGGGACGAACTGGATTTGTATCTTCCAAACTGGCCGCAATTAGTACCTGATCGCGAGAAATGGAAGGAAAGGCCTTTGCCCAGCAGTGGGAATTAAAGGGCTAATAATATATCAGCTCATATGTCCTATTACAGGGCACGAGCCTCCCCTACAATTGACAGTTCGACTTAGAGGGGTTAGCCCATATAGTCCACCATGCCAGCCTAGTGCGGGTTGGCCAACTTTAAACACTGTAGATTTTTTTTTTTTTTCACACCCAACAATCACATACATAGTCCAGACCCCACACTAAGATCGAGTCTTGTGTCGTGGGTATCAGAAACTACGACAGACTTTTCGGTCTCACAAACACCCAGACCCGAAACAAATACCTGTGGATCACACAAATATTTGTTTCGGTGCGGGGATCGAACCCGCGGCCTCTCGTTTCACAGGCGGCGTCAAACCAACTGCGCCACGGAGGCTGTCAAAAATTCTTATAATACGCTACGGTATGCAGGTTTCTTTACGATGTTTTCCTTCACCGTCATAATGCTTGCTAATTGACTATCAATACACACATGATTATAACAAGTCAGAGGTGTGCCTTGGGATTTGAATTCGCTAAGCGAATAAACTCTTTAAATAAACAAAAAAAATACAGACGGTTTTTAAGACAATACTAATTTTTCCAATATTTCTCCGGGTATTCACAATATAAGCAAAAAATAATCTAATCGATTTAATATCCTAATAAAATATCTAAACCTCGCTAACAAAAGAAACTGAAGAGCTGTGTATTTTCATACACATTCCGCAATTTGTTTGTGAAATAAAGAAAATATCCGGCGCATTTTAATTTCGATTGAAATTATCTTTTCTTCCCGCTCCCACATCTCTGTCTGTCCCTCACTCCGCTCAGTTCTGTCTACTCGTACACTTTGATCTCAGGAAAATATTCTTGAGAATTTACACGAAATTTAATTAGACTCGCCCTTTGTAGACCTCCGTCAGAACGTTGAAAGAAACGATATGTTGTTTGAATTAAACGTCTCATAATTTATATAAAAGCAATGCTTGGAGATATGGTTCCTCAGATGAATAACAAACATTTTGGGTTGTAAAGAGTTAATTAGCTATTTTACCTTATAATAAAAAAAAATAAACAGTCTTCAAAAGTTGGCATTAAAAAGGGAAAAAAAATATCTAATGATTATTTTAGAATGTTTGTCGTAGCAAGTGGTCATTCTGCATCAGGTAAATAAATTCATAAAATGAACAGGAGATCGCATGAAGGTAGCAGGTGACCGCTGGATGCAGGCTACTTCTAACAAGTTGCTGTGGAAATTCTTGGGGGAGTCTTGTGTTCCGTCGTACATTTCTTGTGGGAAAGGCATTATTATAACTTAATGAGGTTTTACGTGCCTAATTTAATGATTGTATAGAATATATTACAGCCAGTTTGTCGTGTAAATATACATCAATCCAGGTATATCACTAGAAAAATAATATTCATATTCTGAAACAATATCTTTTCCCCTTTTTACATAACACCTAAACCCACCAAAAATGTTTATTTTCGCCAAAGATTATTTAAAAACCCGACAATATTTTCATTGAACATCAGCGCAAAAGGAAACAGACACGGGAACAGGGCACTCAACGCTAAAAGCGTCTTCCCGACTTTATTCCTCCGGGATGTTATAAAAACAAATAACCTCTTACAGAAGTCTATCCCGCGCCCTAGGAACAGCTTCAGGTACAGACTATTCGGAATCACTTTACAACGGTTTTTAAATATTTAGTTTTTGTTATTACATTCGATTAATGTTGATTTTGTTGTCTATTTCTCCCGCCAAACAGCAGTGTAAATGCAATGTTGTGTTTCGGTTTGAAGGACATTGTAGCCAATATGTCCAATGGTTACTACCATTGAACATATTGAGACTTAACATCTTATGTCTCAGGATAGCGAACGCAGTGGAATGCCAAGCTTTGCTTTGTAATTCATGGTGTTGTTTGGCTTTCCTTCCGTCCATGAGCCGTTTTATCGCTTACCATCAGGCGAATGGCATGCACGTCTCGCCATTCATTGCAATAAAAAAGTTTTATAATGTTGACGGGACGAGCTAAACTCATATTGTAGACGTTGGCAGGATAGTTCTGAACAGGAAAGAATGAAAGGAGTGTAGATGGGGGTTTTTCCTGCAATGGGGCAGTAATTGCTAATATTGTTATGCATCTGATGAACATCGCTGAAACGTCGCATCGCATCTATGTCTTTTTCTTCTTCACCCATAAGAAGTTCACTACTGAACAGAGCGACCTGATGTTGTCTTATTACATACATACATAAACTCACGCCTTTATCCCCGAAGGGGTAGGCAAAGGCGCCACCAGGACACCCACATTTCGCCTTGTATGTTTCGTCCCATGATGTGATAGGGGGCGAGCCTATCGCCATATCGGGCACAAATTCCTGACTCCGGGCTGATAATGAATAGAAAATCCAATATCACTTTGCCCGACCCGGGACTCGAACCCGAGACCTCAGCTTTGTAACCGTACCGTAATACAACTACGCCACCGAGGCAGTGTGTTATTGTCTTATTAATTGTTTCATCTAATGTATATGTATATCTAAATAGAAAGCAATAATGAAGTGTCAACGCCATAAAGTTCTTTTCCATCTTGCTATTGATATTGCCTGGTATCCACGACTTGTAGATCGATGTCAAGAATATAAAACACAAAAGAAATAAACCCCGAATATTAGAAATAACACAAATCCAACACGCAAAGCCTTGTTAGGGATAACATACAAATAGGTTTGCCTATCGAACCGTGATAAAACAATATTATCTTTTACTAAAGGGAAGGACAATAACTCGATCCAGTGGAGTGGTAAATTTGTGTTCCGTCAAACAAGACTCTACGATTGTTGCTGTCGCCCTCCAATCACTTGTCCCTTTTGTTCTACTATTCAATTTTGTGCAAGTTGGTTCGATATCATTAGTAAGTAAGTGGTGTCTGTGACTTTGTCTGTTTAGCTTTTTGTTTTGTGAATATGATATACAAGTACATACTTCATTATTCAGCCATAGGATGCGAACTGCTTAATATTATCGTCTTTAAAAGATCATTTGGCAGGAGGGTATATTGCTGTCAATACTCGTCTTAAGAAAGGACTAAGATAAAAGCAAAAATATGTTTATCAATTCGAAGAAAAATGTTTGCAATCCATGTAGCCGCGAATTACTTAACTAGTGAAAAACTGCAGATATTGAATTTAATTTACACTCACAGATATCCATACCAGTTGTTTGTGGAAGCAACACCGGGAGAATCCCAAAGCATATTGACATTTAATTTGCTGTATCATTTAATAATTCAATATGAAATACGGCCGTGTATTGACTCATTTATTTATTATTAATGTGGTAAATGAAAAAGACTATGGCGTGTTCCTCGTTCAACTGTTTGTTGAACTAATAATTCAATTAAATAAAGAATTTACTTATTATGTATTCGAAATAATATGAAATAAAAACAAATTGTTACTGGTAGAGCGATGTAGTTCGATGAAACTGCGGCAGAAATGGGATACTAAAGATTGATATTTTTTATATTGTAAAAATCAGTTCTCATAAAAAAAAAACTAAATTACTGTAATAGTTGGAATTAATCAGGGTCTGCAAGGTCACAAGGACCTTATGCTCTTCCGCTGAGCTATTTCGAATGTAGCAGACATGTTGAAATTCGTTCGGTTTCAGAACCTGCAGTATTAATAATTCTGACATTTATTTGATTTTATTTGATCACTTATACCCGCGCAGCTGTGCGTGTATTACTCTTCTGTTTTTAATTGGTATTCAATGTGAAGTTATTAGAATTATTATTGTCTCATATAACGGTACTTTTTACTACAACTCATGTTTTCAATAGTACATTTTGTCCACTTAGGCTCAGTTGCATAACATAACTTTGACCATATCTTTAATTGTGCCAATGTCTTCGCCATACATTTGTGACGTATTTGACATTGCTTATGTATGGGATTGACGTTTTCAAAGCCAAAGTTATGGGCAAAGTTAGTTTGTGCAATTGGCCCTTAATGTTACTATAATTATTTTAAAAACAAAAGACGACCTAAGAAAGGAAGTTGCAGGATGCAGACCGCTTACAAAAAATTGCTATGTAAATAATAGAAGCTTGTACCTTACACCGACAATTCTGAGGTTTTACTTATGTTCATGAGCGACGGTCACCGCTTACCTTTAATTGACCTGACTACTCGTTATCATTCAATATTGTAATTATAATACTGACACGACAAAGCGAACGCACTGATACGCGAACAGTACGGTCCAAGTAGAGAAATTACTTCTACATTCTTGTCAACATAATCTTGACGGCCTATCCTATCCTGTAATAAAATGTGTCTAACAGAACACATATCTAAATGAAGTTATCGGATACATTGTCGATACAACTGCGAATTTAACGGGCGATGTTAAATTAATTCTACCACACGCCAATTCTAATAAGAGGAAACGACGTTGCCGATCGCAATCCGACATTTCGATTAAATTTCACTGTAAAATATTGCGTGGAGCGTTCTAAATATATTAATCATTAGTAAGCTCGCTGGTAGAATTATAGTATTATAACGTAGATTCGAATCTGCAATATTATGCACAACGAATGAGCGGATAGACCTGCAAAGTTCTGTCTTTAAGGATAATGAAGAAATCACGTTTCGTTTTAAAAAGTGAAATAACCGATGTATTCATCTATCACCACCCACCTCTAATTATATTAAACTGAGTACAGATTCCTGTTGATAAAGTCGCTATTCAAATGCGGATGATAAAGTTACGATTCTCGTCATATTTTGGATCTTCGTATTCATACAATTGTAACCACTTATTATTTTGTAATCCGGTTGCTAATTTACCGGTAGTCGTTAAAAAATAAGATTCAAGAAATTTATTCTCAATAAGACGAAATAAGTCACTTAAATGAAAATAGCAAAAAAGCTTAAGGAATAATTATAAATCATAGTACAGTGGTCGCCGTGCATTCATTTAACTTATAAAAATAATAAGTATTGTTGTTGCAACGAGCATTTTTTGACTATATTTTTTCTACAATTTAACTTCTTGAACTGACCACAGCCAATTAGAAAGATAACAGTTCCTTTGGGCTTAACATAGTCTGTTAAAAACTTAGCTTATGTCATCCAGACTTCTACAACGAAACAAATACCTCATTCTTTAAAATTAAATCAGTACAGTGAAACAGAGAAACAAAATCCTACTGCAAAAATCATGACCCTTCCTTTTAGATTCTTTATAGTTCAAACACCAGGATCAACAGTATTATGCACTAGAGTATCACAAAGCGTGCACAACACACCTTTACCAGCAGCAATTTGGCTAAAAGCCTACACAGCGAAGAACACAAATAAACAGTTACAAGCTATAGCTTTGATTAGCCAAATGAACGGAACATTCGCGCGACCCGTATTTTAAATAAAAGCTGCGATTGGACAAAAAATACCGGACAAGTACAAGTTGGACTCGTACATATAGGGTTCCGTACTTTACATTACCGTCTGATATCAAGCAAATGCGTACGCAAGTGTGTATGCGCAAAAAAAACATATATTTTTTTTTAATTTCGGCCTTATTGCTGTACATATGGGAACTTGCTTTTTGCCAAAAATAATGAATCTAAGGCAGCAAACTCCTGCACTGAAGCAGAGATTAGCTTAGTGAAGTGGACATGTTTAGGAATCGACAAACCATTATGAATAAATATATGATAAGCCTGCTTGATTAGACAATTCAGTAAAAACGCGGCCTAAGGCAATGAAAACTACCGTGTAAGTTTATCTAAAACGTAAAAAACGTACAACACTGTTTGATTACATTTTCTATACAAAAGTACCGTTGTCCGTTCTGGTGTGGAACTCTAAAAACATGTCAGTACGGAATCCAATAAGCCACCGCTGCAAATAACGTGCAAATGGAAAAATCCATGTTGATGATTGATCCACGCATTGGGAATTAAAAGGATGCAAATACTGAGTTTCAACGACACGGCGCGAGGAAATATTCATAACGTGTCACTGGACAGAATGGTAATTCAAATTGAGTGATTTATTCAATTGTTAATACTTTTTTAATGTTAACAGGAAACAATAAACAGTGGTAGGATCACGCTGTAGCTTTTTATGATACAACAGTCGCATACATAGTCCTGACTCAAAATTAGCATGTTTGTCATGAAGGCTTAACTATGCTAGAAATTATGGTTGCGATTGGTACAATATTTGATAAAAAAATGCGGAATTTTCATGTAAATATTTGCATGGCAATTGTATTGTATGTTTTGCATGTAGAATTCGCGTATAGACGCAATCACGATGCGCTGAATATTTTAATCAAAATACGCATATTGTTACTATTTTTTTACCGATTGCTATCCGAGTATTGATCGTAACAATGCATTTTCCAATCCCTATCTTTTATAAATACTTTTAAAATAGTAAACAAACATTAATTGTTCTGTATTAAAACGTTATACTCTGTATAAAATATACGAAAATTTGTATTAAAACTATACAATTTCCTATCAGTTTAAAACATTTAAATTCAAACTAATAAATCCAGCAACCAAAAAATATCCGTGAAATTATATTTCCACCTTCTAAAATATCGGCATAGTGCGAAAGTAATTTAAAATATCGCACGGCCATCCATCTCGCGGCCCTCCCTCCCCCACCCCGCCTCACCCCTGCCTCCCCTGCAAGCTACCCACACCATCACTCTTCCACGCTACCCTTTAAATATTTCTGCATACTCACAACCTGACAAGAAATTGAAATAGCCTCCGCGAAGCGTTTAATATGGGCGAAAATTATTGGTTTGGTAGCTTTACAAATTTATTGCATGTCTTTTAATATTTCTGCATATTATTTTCAGTTTTGTATTACGATTTGTTTATACTTTTTGTATATAAATAATAAATAAATAAATACACCCAACAGTCACGTACATATAACATAGTCCTGACCCCACACTAAGAACGAGCCTTGTGTCGTGGGTATCAGGAACTACGAGAGACTTTTCGGTCTCACAAACATTCCGAATCATTTTTTTGGGGCCCTTTGGTAAAGCAGTTTTCTTGCGATGTTTTCATTCACTGTCAAAGCATGCGGTATTTAACTTAGAGTGCATTATGTTTGCATCTTCTAAAAGACAGTGATTTGTGTCCTGGATTTGAACCTGCCTCCAATTTGACTAATCCTCACGCCACTGAACCAGCACTGGCATTTTTTTTTCTATTAGTGTGAGTGCCATTAAAAATTACGATGTATTAAAAAGTTAATCAAAAAACTGAGTTCTATCGTGTAGCCTAAATACGCGAAAGCACTTCGCAAAATTACTAATTATGACCGCAGCTCAATTTTTAATAGAATTTGAAAGAAACCAACCGTAGGTACGTTTTTAAAAATATACATTTGTTTATATTGTGTAAAGTGAAGATCACAAGCGTTGTTTTACGATAGGTTTCAACATACATACATAAATAAACTCACGCCTTTATCCCAGAGGAGGTAGGCAGATGCGCCACCAGGACACCCACATTTCGCCTTGTATGTTCCATCCCAGGATATGATAGGGGGCGAGCCATATCGGTTTTAAGCAAGTCTATATTTATATTTGGTATAATTGATGACCGCCAAAGATGGGTATTTCTTAGCAATGAATATTTTAATATCTGAATTGAATTGTAATTAACAATAAGCTAATTATATTTATTTTGAAGGCCAGTATGAAAACAAATTGTAAGTATATCCTTTTAAACATAAATAATTGTCAATTCATTGCAGTCATTATTGTACCCAGAGTAGCTACTAGTCATAATGAGACTTGACATTCTATGTCTGAGGATGACGAGCGCAGTGGAATGCCAAGCATTGCTTTGTAATTCATGATCCTGTTTCGTTTTGCTACTGTCCATTAGCGTCCATTACTGTCCATTATACGTTAGTTCGTAGCGCTTACCAGGCCTATGGCATGCTCATCTCGCCATTCATCGTAATAAAAAAATCCAAATCAGTTTATAAATGCCGAAGTTCTGAGCTAACGACACATCAAAATCCACCAAATTAAGAACCTCCCTTATTGAAATCAGTAAAAACGTACTTGAATTGTATACTTGATTCATGGCCCCAAACCCACAAACACGTAATTTTTGTCTGAATTCCCAAGGCTTTCTCCGACAGTGGGTAACGCGAATGTTTCTCACTGTCACCGCCCTGTCCAAACTTAAATAAAGTAATCATCTCTACAATGGAACTCACGTAATCCCGACGAAGATTTACTCCACACGTTCCAGGTAAATACATCTAATAAATCCACTGGGAATCTTCAGGTTTTTAGGGTACCGTGGACAAAATATTACGATTTTTGATGGTAGATGTATGCACTGATAATGACCACCCTACATAAAAGGGAAAGTGCGTGGTGGCCTGTTGGTAAACCTGATATAGCAGCCTACAAAAGTATGTTGCCTTTTTGCGTTCAAGCTGTGTATATACTTGTGTCGATCTGCAGGAGATAACCTTTATTGGCCGGTGGATAGTCAATACTAATTGCATTTCACTTAGTATCACGTGCAGTAACGTCACTATCTTATGCATACATACATAAACTCACGCCTTTAATAACTGTGAACTTCCTTATTCATTAATATAAATTATAGATTTAATTTTCGCCGAAAATAGAGCTAGCTATTTAATTAATTTTGCCTACGACACTTTGCTAATATTAACATAAGATAAGCTGAATATATATTTTTATTTTTAGGTAATGGAATATTGGAAAAGTAATAGTCTATTTTGATTTTTGTAACAATAAAATACGAATATCGTCAAACTCAAAAAAAGTTGACATCATAGTAGTTGGCAATCGCAACACCATCATTCCGTTACGTCAATCATAACTGACAAACTGCCTGTTACTTTCAGCTGATATCCTTCACTCAGACAAATTGGAAAGTCCACTATTTGACATCACTGTTGTAAGTAGTAAAAAGCTATTTTTTTTTGTGTACAATAAAGACTAAATAAATACATACATAAACTCACGCCTCTATAGCAGAAGGGGTAGGCAGAGGCACCACCAGGACACCCACATTTCGCCTTGTATGTTCCATCCCATGATGTGATAGGGGACGAGCCTATCGCCATATCGGGCACAAATTCCTGACTCTGGGCTGATAATGAATAGAAAAACCCAATATCACTTTGCCCGACCCGGAATTCGAACCCGAGACCTCAGCTTTGTAGTCGTACCGGAGTACAACTACGCCACCGAGGTAGTGTTATACTAAATAAATAAATAAAAATAAAATAAATAGATTCCCTTCTTAGTCGAAGTCTCGATCAAAGAAGTGTTGTAGCAGTGAGTCATTATGTTCTGTTACAAACATACAGATATATAAGGGAAACCAGATTCCTAAGCAGTATTTTCAAGTAACATCGGATGCAACAATTCATTACACGAGCATATTTTTGAAATAAAATACTTTAATTAGCAGTCTGTCACCATTAATCAACTCTGCAATATTCTTGTTCAGGAAAAAGTAAGCGAAATTAATTTGGCGCAGGAAATTAAATACAAAATTAACCAACTCATTTGTAATTACGAGATAAATATAATTTAAAAGTTGTTTAATGAACGAATTAACTTTACTTGAGATACATTTTATGTTTAAAACAAGTAGACAGATAAAAATATGCGCGGAACATTTCTTTCCATTTTAAAACGATTGCCTAGTTGGCAGCCTACTACAAAATTGGATATGGTGGATTGGAATTCAAGGCGCAACACATTTTTCGACGTGCCAATTGTATTCGAATTCAACTATATCGCTCACTCAAACCAGAAACAAGTATTTATGGATTCCACAAACATTTGTCTCGGCGCGGGGACTGAGCTTCTTTTGTTTCACACCAACATTCTTATGAACTACGCCAGATAACAAATTGAGTTAGCATGCATTGATACATTTTCAATATTTTCATTATAATATGTTATACCTAAAGGCGTTTTTTTGAGACATACGTATATACACGCCGTTTCAAAATGTCATCATACAAATCT
Organism: Deilephila elpenor; assembly: GCA_949752805.1. Lineage (NCBI taxonomy): Eukaryota > Metazoa > Arthropoda > Insecta > Lepidoptera > Sphingidae > Deilephila > Deilephila elpenor. Next base: position 14,185,127 of record OX457103.1, on the reverse strand, counting down.
TCAGAGAAGGATTATATTTAGCAGCCACACAATACCCTGATTCATAAATAACTCACAATTCCTAAATCCCATTACAAACACATTTACCCGATAAAACACATTTGCCGAGCAAACGAAAGAATTAAAACATAATTGGGTAACCCATACATGGAGAAATTAATAGAATTGTTAAAATGAATGTGATCGTGCGTCGTGTTTACTGAGCGGGTTAGGCCGACCGCCATTCATCAGGTTTTTTGCACATTCCCCTTGTACTTCGGACGTATTTGCGCGAATGTGTCAGACAGTCAACTCATCATCGTTTTGATACTTTAGGCCGGCATTTACATAATAACCAGATGGAAATATTTGTGAATGGGTGGAGGATTAGAAATAATTGTATCTAGTTGATCCTTAGGGGAGGACTGTGTTCCGCAGTGTCTGTAGAGAGAGAGAGGAAGAGAGAGAGAAAGAGAGTCGATCCTTGTGACTACGCAAGGTTTAGTAAATTAATTATGTTTACTTACATATAGATATAGCCCATGGTCGGGCCGTATAGGGCGGTTCGAGCTGAGTCCAGTGCTCCTAACCGGAACATTTTGAAGTATCGTATAGTAGTACTCGTATAGTATCGTAAACGTTTTCCGCTGTCAAATTTTAGTTCCAAATACGCTCACAATGGCGCTGTTTAAATTCCTATACAAAATTTTACTATTACTATTCTATTACGATACTACAAAATTTTCCGGCTAGGGGCACAGGCAAAGGGCGCAGATCTAGAAGCGCGCACAAATTAGTAGACCAGAACAAAATTTGGTTGATTAGGGGCGCATTTACAGATGCCCACACCGGACGTACAAATGGCTATATAGAAGCGGTGCTGATAACAGCTATTATGCATATATTAGTGCAGAATATATTAATTTTAAATAGAAAATTGCTGACCGTAGGATATTCGTATTCGCTTCGATATTGGTCTCCGGTAAACTAGCCCCATCATATTCAATACAGCCTGTGTATATGCGGTTTCAAGCAGGCCGGCATAATTGAGTGATACTCAACTGGGATTGCGCTGCAATTGCCATCAAGCGAAGTGTGTGTACTTTGTCATGCCCATGTAAAAATATATATTGATGCATTGCACAGCGTAATTGTACAAAGCGCCGCATGCTCGTCTGCCTGCTAAAGGCTAATAATAGAAAACCACTTGTGTCGTTTGTTACTGTGATGTAAGAAACATAATTAATTCAATTTATTTATTTATCTTTACTCACGACAACGTAATAAGAGCAATAAAGGCCACTACAGTTGTACCATATAGCTACGTATTTAAATAGAAGGGGGAATTATAAAATCATAAACCATGTTTACGTTGAACAAGTGAAACATCGTGTTATACACGTTATCTATTTATATTCACTAAGTCTCTGAGCACAGGTTGAAAATCACTAGTTTAACCACTAAATTAATAAAAACTACTCACATTAGTTCATAGAAAACAATTAAATGTTCCATTATTACAAAGAACGGCTGACGTAGCAATATGCATCTTATTACCGTCCGACTTTCGGTGTGAATCAATTAAATGTTCTTAATTAAAAAGTGGCTGCGTTGTGAAAAACTCTTTTCATTCAACTCGGGTGGAGCGTCTGTTTGTACGCATCCAATTATACTCGTAATGCTTTTTATTTATTGCTTTATGAAATTGTTCAGAACTGCGTCAAGATCAAGCAAAGTGGAGAACCAGAGTCTTTGCCTACCCCTATGTTAAAAATATTTTCACACGAGACGCACACACAAACCACGTAATAAAAGCGACAGGCCGTCCCCGGCAGGTTGCTGTGAAAAACCTAAGGAAATAATTTCTTTCACTGTAGCCGAAAAATATACTATCGGAGAAGGCATTTGCACTATTTATTGTAGAACCATTGTAGACTAAGCATCGAATGATGAAACATCTAATTAATCATTCGTTAAATCATAAAATTCTATATAACTTCCAAAATCCCTCAGCAAATTCATAAAATTACAATTCCAATAATTCACATAATTCCGACAATCGAGCGCCAAATCAATAAACATGAAGAGTAATAAAGGCGGGCGGAGTCGGCTGGCGGATCATAGCGTGCAATATAACTGATATTGCGGCCTTTAATCCGCTTCATTCCGGTTATTACCGCACTGATATTACCGGTTTGAACCGGCTACAGCCAGATATTAAATTAACAGCTCGACACGCCGCCGTTTTAATGATCACACTGCCTTTTTACGTTACATTACTCGGCGTGAGGAATTAAGTTTAGCTGAATTGGACGGGGAGTGAAAGATTAATTTTAAAATTGTTTTCTCCTTGTTTCTACCAGTGTAGCCTTTTTTATGGGTGGCGGTTGTCAATTTTCTAGCGAACTTACGAAAATACCTAGAAAATATTTAGCTGTAATAATGAAATTTAAATACTGGCATTGGGTTACCATAAAAGAGGTTGCGCAATTTGAAATTGTGAGCAAAATAAGACGGACTTTAACGGAACAAAGACACTACAAAGCAAAAAATAATTCTCTTTGAATACTTAACATATTTTCAAGACAAGCGATGCCGCTCTTGGTATTTTTTATTTAGCCCCGTTGTCGTCATTACTTGAAACTACAAAGAAAAAGGGGAAGGAAAAGAAACGAGCAATATTGAAAAACAATATTACAAGAGATAATATAAAATAAATAAATATTATCGTCATGAATACTTAGAAGTTAGAACCAAAAGTAGAGCAAAATCCAAACACTATATTTCGTTACTGATACAACTTGATTTTCAGTAGTTAGCACAAATCAGGAATGTCATTAATTCGTCAAATAATTGTTTTTTAAAACCGACATAAACATCAAAGTAAAAGACCATGCACAATGTGAAGCCTCTTTAGGGAGAAACTCATTATCCATCTGGGTATGCACGGACGTACTTAATCTAAAAATGAATTTCCTCCCAATAGTTCATAGTATGTGAGGGCTAACACATCTAAAATAAATTTAGACTTTACTTCAAAAAAGTAATAAATTAGGATCACTACTCACTGGAAATCGCATCTAGATTATCACAATTCGGAGCCCATTATGTTTATTTATTTTTTTTATTTTATTTAACTTCACATACAAACATTGTACATAGGCGGACTTAATGCCAAAGGCATTCTCTTCCAGTCTACCTTGAGATGGTGCAGAGATGACAGAAGTAGGGGTACAAATGCTTATTTGATTTGATGTTTACTTATAAATATACGTAAATTATATAAACATGTACTATAATATAAATACATAAAAAAATATATATATATTATATACATTATAAATATACTATAATATATGTTTATAGTTATCTTATAATTTAATATGTAATTTTTGATAGTAAAAACTAAAAAGTCGACCTGATGAGTCGAAGGGAGTTTCTAAGGAAATCCTATTTTCAAGTTCTTATAATACAAGAAATGCTCACATTCCATCTTAGATATTAAAGCGGGTGACAAAATAGTGAACTAATGGTGAAGACTAGTCAACACACAGCCTTTCATCAGTTTGGGGTGCAGCGTCACTTACTGAATAAAGTAATCAATCGCACAATGTGCTAGCCGCGACACCGACACATTCATGCGACAATCTGCGCCACATACCGCCAATATCGGAATCAAGTGTGTTTCCTATATCCTCCGTCGAATCAAATAGCGAAAATTTAAAACTACATACTGATAGACAAGTGGTATCTCCCAACTCACACTTCACAGCAGAGGTGACGGATTCAATCCTATATTTAAAAGTTAGATATTTATCCAGAAGCTTATATTCATCGGTGGACTTCTTATGGAAAGTGGTGATGATGATAATGACATTCAAGAGTCACACGCTAAGCCCTGAGTCCTGACCCCACAGTAAGAACCAACTCTTAGGGCCTCGTTCACCATCTTCAGGTAAACTGTTGATTAGTTACTTTTTGGTTAATGTTAATTGCCAAGTAAAAGTGCCAAGTATCATGGGTCGATTTCACAAATGAAAATAAAGTATTGAGTAACAACGTGCTGGTTAAGTGAATCAATTAAGAAATCGAATAATTCGTTCAATATTACGTCAAATGCCTGAATGTAGCAATAAAATTATTTTAATTTTAATAAATCTATTGTTAAATGTCCCATGCCCTGCCTCAGTGAGGTACTGATTAGTGTAATCATAGGATTAGTGTTACTGGAGCGCCGTGAAATCGATACGTGATGTTATGGGTGACTTTAACTGATGACACGTCTACTTGACGCTTTACTTGAGGGTGGTGAATGAGGCCCTTAATGTGGCGTGTGTATCAGAAACTAATGGAGACTTTTCGGCTTCATAACAGAGACCAAAAACTAGTGCATGTCACAAATAATTTGTATCAATACGGTCATTGAATTTTCTATTTCGCTTCGTGGTTGTACCCTAAAACCCTTGCTAAAGTACATTAAAAAAGCTTTCACTGCTAATAGAATTAAAAATGAAGCGATAATATTTTACATTAAAAACTCTTTTTATCAATATTCCTTTACTTAACTTGAACAGCTTCCACAGGTTTCTTATAAAACTTTTTACAAAGCTTATTATGGAATTTCAAAGAGCATTGATAGCAAAAAGACTTGGAAATTGTAATATTTACATAATAGTACGTACTTTCGTATCAACTTGTTTTTGTTAACAGCGAATTGGATTTGTATTATGCAGTATCAATAAGTAATTTAGTAAATAAACTTATTTGATACGTATCTATTTAATAAACATGTTTCCAAATGATTTAGATCATAATTTTACGTGTGAATGCCACACATCGAACTATTTAAAAAAATTACCACTTCAAAAAAGACTATATTTTTTCAAAATGTCGCTAATAATTGAATGCGCGACCAGGAAATGAAACTTACCTTACGTTTTACAGTCCTACGTTAAACATGAATTACAAAAAATGTACACTTTTATTGTCCCAGACCACAATTTAATTAGCAACTTACCCTAGCCATTATAAAAATACACATAATGATCTATTGCAAACAAAACCGCGACGAATTTATCCATCCATCCAATCAACGCCAAATGTTTCCCACCGCAACATTTAAGCCCTCTTACAACCAACCACTTTAAACATATTACATTATAGTAAAACTTTTCAATATATTTACATTGTTAATCCTAGACTTGGGTTTCGCTTTGTCCCTTTGCAAATCGTTAATTGTTTCATTATGATCATCATCTTCAGCCACAAAGTCCTTTGCAGAACACAGGCCTACGGAAAGGACTTTAGTAGCTACTTTTTTAAAATAGCCTACATCTCCCAAATAACCGAAGATGGTTGTATCTGAGCCTCGAAACCGCGATATTCTCGACAACTCTTTTCAACTAAACTCACTAGCACATCTTTCGTGTCCTTTAAGACACAATGAACAAAAGTAATTTGACAATCTCCGTAGTTGGTGAAAAACCATAAAGGAGAGACCGCGGGTACGACCTCCGCACCAACACCGATATTTGTGTGACCTAAAAATATTTATTTCGGGTCGTTTAAGTGTTGTGAGACCAAGAAGTCCCTCGAAGTTACTAGGGCACTATGAGTCTGTTGGGTGTATTTATTTACATTCTCGTACCTACTGCCAGTGGAGACACACGTCAGCTTCAACAATATGCGCTGACGAGGGATCTCACGTGCTCGTCTTTGGAACTGTTTTGTTCAGCTGTGCACTCACAGACAGAAGGCGTCTTATTATGTAATGTTGGTTTTAGCTGTGGACGTGCAGATATTTGCAGTATCCCGTACAGTACTCAGTTTAACAATATATTTTACTGGTTTGGTATATTTGTGTCAAATGCGGTTAAATAAACTGGTTCTCGCCTAACTTCATTTCAATTGTATGGGATTTGCTTATTAAGTTTTGTTAATTTGACATAATATTAAGAAGAAAAATGGGGTATTATTTGCTCAAATTAGTCCAATTTTCAATTAGTTAATTTAAAATATTTGTGTAAATTTTTATTAGATTGCGTGCATTACACGTCCTTATTTTAATTAGGAGTACTAAAAAAAATACTGAGATATTTCTATGTTCTATGTCTCTACAACTTCATAGGTTTCGAAGCGTTGAAAATTGACACAAAGAAAGTTGAACAAAAGAATAAGAATATATTTTTTGAAATTGGTTGCGTACGCTAAACATTCAATACCTAGTTACGTAACACTTAATTTGTTTTCAATAAAGTTGAACAAAAGAATAAAATAAGAATATATATTTAAATTGGTTGCGTACGCTAAACTTTCAATACATAACTAATTAAGTAACACTTAATTAGTTCTGGCAGCGAAAAAAATAACCCACTGCTGAAAAACGTAATATTCCATTCAAAATCTAGACAATAGTTGAAAAACGCTTTTGTGTGACGCTTTCAAAATGGCCATTGTCACACGGTTGACGCTTGCGCTTCCGAGCCACATATCAGTTAAATAGCAAATATACAGTTTTGTAACTGAACTGTTATCTGCACAGCTTTTCTTTCATCCCTTAAATATGTGGGATCGGAGTGATGTTATTTATTAATTATACATCATACATACATAAACTCACGCCTTTATCCCCGAAGGGGTAGGCAGAGGCGCCACAGGGACACCCACACTTCGCCCTGTATGTTTCGTCCCATGATGTGATAGGGGGCGAGCCCATTTATTAATTATAATTATACATATTTCATAATTTATTTTTAGCCTTCAAATAACTTACAACTTACTGATACAAAAGAAAGGGATGAAAACAATAAACTGCATGGACCAATTGTCGAGAACTTAGCTGTTACAAAAAAAGATTATTGGCCTTATTCATAGATAGATTTAAAACCTAATATAGTTATCGAATGTTTCACTTTGAGCGAAGAAGACAAAACATTCGACAAATAAAAAAGTTTAAAAACTGTCTATCAATATGTCGATGAGTACAGTTTCCGTGCAAAAATATAATTAGTGCAATCAACAAATATTTACCTGAAGTCTTTGTGTTAGAGTATAGAAAAAATCTCAATAATTATAACACAAAGGCAACGCATCCGCGTGGAAGATAATATGTTTTCCTCCTGATGCCCCGTATCTGCTGGCGTACCTCAGGGTGGCTTGCTGCCTCCTCTCCTCTTTACCCCATCCTTTATTATGCCGATGTTAGCTATCTTTATCTCACTGAACACCAAATTAATAAACTTGAGTGACTTCAAAATTTGTGCATAAAATTCATATTTGGTCTACGCAAATAATGATCATGTGTCCGAGTTTCATACTAAGCTTAATTTACCTATACGACTTCGTCAAAATGCTTGATGATTTCATGATGCTTGGTGTCTTGAATGCATTCTTTCTCTTCTTTACAATATTTTGTTTAATCCTCTTACCCCTTCGTGTCTAAAAGAACGATTTATTTTTCTTCATGCCCCACATTCGAGGTCCATGAGAATTTTAATCTGAGAACGCATGTGCACACCACACAGAACATTACCTTTCTCTTTAAACAGATTTTTGCATATTTCCTACATATCTATTCATTTTATAATTTGTATACAAAGTTAGTTTTTATATACTTACCATAAAGCTGAAATACCCCAATATGATATTGGGTATATGGAATATGGATATATTCGATTTCGCAGGGAAATACCGAGCATAGCCCTCTCCATAGCGCATTGAGTGACATTGAGCCTTCGTAAGAGGCCCATATTGAGAGGCCAGGTTTCGGTGTCGTATGTCATCACTGGTAACACATGTAAAGACTTTCGTCCTTTTTCATTTGACTATATTAGGGTATAAATGCAATACTATCATAGTACGACTTAAATAGTAAAACACGCGTCCCTGGTGTCAATTACAAACAAATAAAAATACTAAATATAGGAAACATTAATATTGGTAACTCTGAACCCAAATGATAATTTTGACAGCTCTAACATAGCCGAAATAGTTCAGTCGGTAGAGCACTAGATCAGTGTGATCTTGCGGTCCCTGGTTCAAATCCAGGTTTCGGTATTCGTCCATTCCATTTTAGTGTATATCGTAAGTACGCGGGACTACGTGTTGACATTGAAACAACCGATGCGAGACTGATTATTTATTAAAAGTTTTACAATCACCCGCAGATATACCATTCTTCCCCCTTTAATAGGAACATAATAACTCACTAATACAACAACTACTTACTTAAACCACTAATTACACATATAACAACTATAATAATAACAATATGATCTACAAACTAAAAAAACAAATAAATGAACATTAACAAGATAATAAATCAGACATGTGGTGAGGTTAGGCCGGTCGGGTCTTAATAATTGCAATCGTTAATTTTTGTAAAACGTTATCGCATTCTGTATGTTTACGTACTTCTTTGAAATTTAGAGGGCAAGTATCTTCTATGAAATTTATGTATGAATCTATCCTAGTGTATTCTTCCTCATTTTGGACCGGTAATCGCGATAAACAATCTGCGACGCAATTATGTTTAGAGTCTATACATTTAATTTGGTAATTATACGCACCTAATATTACTGCCCAACGCTGAAGGCGACTGGCAGCCATTAAGGGAACTCCTTTATTTTCATTGAAAATATGAGTTAATGGTTTACAATCTGTCACTAAGGTGAACTTCCTACCATATATGTAGTCATGGAATTTAGTCACACCAAATATTATCGCTAAACCCTCGCGACAGATCTGTGCATAATTTTGTTCCGCGGTGGACAAGGTCCCTGAGGCGTGCTGCACCGGCCTCTCGAGTCCGTCGGCGGAGCGCTGCGACAGCACGGCGGCCACCCCGCGCGGTGACGCGTCACACGTCTCCGTGGTGGCCAGTTGCGGGTCGAAGTGTGCCAATACTGAACTACTCCTAATTGCATCCTTAATATATTGGAACGCTTCTTCACATGACTTGTTCCACGTATATTTATTGCCTTTCCTCAATAGATCGTAAAGGGGACTCAAAACCTGGCTTAAATTGTTTAAAAACTTTCCATAATAATTTATTAACCCCAGAAAAGCTTTTAATTCTTTGACATTCGTAGGTACGGGTGTTTTAGTAACCGCGTCAATCTTTTTAGGATCGGTATGCAATCCGTTAGAATCAATAACATGACCTAAATAAGAAATAGATTTCTTAAAAAATGTACACTTTTCTGGTGCTACGCGCAAACCACTGTCGGATAGTATTTTAAATACCAACAAAATCTTTTGCCACAACTTATCTTTGTCTACATCACAGATGGTTAGATCATCAAGATAACACGTCACACGTGGTATCCTAAACAGTTTATCCATAATTCTTTGAAATTTATTTGGTGCGCATTTAATACCGAATGGCAAGCGATTAAAACAAAACATACCCTGATGTGTAACAATCGTGCATAATCTTTTTGAAGGGTCATCTAGGACAAACTGTAAGTATGCATTACTTAGATCAACTTTTGCAAAAATAACGCCACCTTCGAGGGCGGCAAATATGCTATCAATTCTTGGAATAGGGTATGTGTCGTCCACTAAAACTGGATTCAAGGTAGTTTTAAAGTCTCCACATAAACGTACCTGCCCGTTTTTTTTTATAACGGGAACAATTGGTGTGCCCCACTCGCTCCATTCTACTGGCGTGATGATATGTTCGCGTTGCAACCGCTGCAACTCTGCTTCAACGGCCGGGCGCAGCGCGTGCGGCACGGGGCGCGCGCGCCGCCACACCGGCTCGCTGCCCGCCCGCACAGGCAGTCTAATCTCACATTTATTAAATGTACCAATACCAGCTTTAAACACGTCAGGGAAGCGTTGTAATAATATATTAATGGCATCTTTAGAATTAGAAGGCGACTGTGATTCCATAATACTATGAATAGGCTTAAATGATGGAAATAATACGCCGAATGCTCGCATCCAGTCGCGTCCTAACAACGACGGGCTAAAATTATTATCTATTACTATGAGACATAGATTACTCTTGACTAAATTGTTAATTTGTACCGAGCAAATAAGTTTACCCTTCGGCTTCACCTTCTGACCACTGTACATTTTCAAATTTGAGCGATAAGGTTGTAATACATACTGATCAAAACATTCCTTAAAAGTCTTATAGGATATAACACTGACTGCCGACCCGGTATCTCCTTCAAAAGTAAGCGGCACATCGTTTACTTTCACCATAATCGTCCACCTTTTGTCCGACTCATCATCACTCAGCTGGTACACGTCCAATACACTACCGCCGTCAGAGTCGGAGGACGCCCCCGACTCAGGCAAATCACTAACACCATGGACCGATTTTTGTTTCCGTAAACGGCACACTTTGGCTATATGTCCTTTTTTTCCGCACACATAACACTAACTGTGTATAAAAGAGCACTTATCCTGCCGGTGCCTTCCATCGCACCGGTAGCATCGCTGCGTCATGCCAGCAGCGCCGCTGGCATCTCGGTGCGCGCGGGCGCGGGCGCGGCCCCCAGCGCTGGGGGCGCGCGGCGCGCTCACCGCGTGCAGTGGCTCGTCCGCTCGAGCCGGGCCGGCCTCCGCTGGCGGCCCCGCGTCTCGTATCGCCGCTTCCAGTGACAGCGCCAACTCAGTCACCCGCATCAATGTTAACTCGTCGTCTTTCTCCGTCATAATGCGTTGTCGAATACGTTCATTCAATATCCCGTAAACGAATTGATCCCGAATATTCTCTTTTAAGCTGTCCGTGGATGGAAACTTGCATAACTTGCTGAGTTTCTTTAGTTGCACTAAATATTCGTTAATGGTCTGGCCGTCGACTTGTTTACATGATCGAAATAACATTCTTTCTGCAATTGTGGAACGTTTTGGTGACAGATGTTCCTCGACCAATTTTTCGATCTTGTCGATAGCGACTTTTTCGGGGTTTTCGGGATAGCACAAGTCTATGATGAGATCCAAAGCTTCAGTGCCCACAATTGCAACTAGAAATCTAGGTTGTTCAATCACTTTTATTCCGTGAATAGAAAACCACGCCTTCACTCTCGTCATATAGGTCGACCAACGGTCCACGTGCAATTTGAACTCCTTCAAACTACCAAAATCGGGTATTCCACTTTCACCCATATTGAATACACGTCAACGATGATCCTTAGCACGCGATTAATGGGTTCCTCGTCGCCAAATAGTGTATATCGTAAGTACGCGGGACTACGTGTTGACATTGAAACAACCGATGCGAGACTGATTATTTATTAAAAGTTTTACAATCACCCGCAGATATACCACATTTTTGTAACTACTAAACACTTTTCTGAAAAAAATGAAATATGTACACCGAAACTTATTTGAAAGTCTAATAAATTTCAAAACTTGGACGATTTTTTTAATGAGAATAAAGGCGGATTTTTCGATCGTCAAATAAAATTTATTCTTCGAATAAAATACAACATGGGCGATTTGAAAATAATAGATGTATAATAAATAATACAACTGTTCGATTATGCCATTTTTATTTTTGCTCGCCGAAGACTTCGTATTTTACCATTTTTATTTTTCTGTATTAAAATATTTAAATAGTTATACACTATACATATATTCATATATAGATGAGTAAGAGGCCGTGAGGTCGTGGTTGCGGTCCATCCGTCACACTAAAAGGCAGACGCGTTGAATAAACGTCACAATTACATTCTGCAACTGCCTGCAACGGAATACAGCCTGCATTTCTCTTAAAATGGCAAGAGTAACAAAACTCTTGGGAGTGTAAATTTAATTTCAATTTGTATTTCGTTGGAGTATTTAATACACCCGGCAGCCAGACAAAATACACACTCCGTTGTAAGATGCAAGTCTTGTGTTGCGGATGTCAAAGACTGCTAGTGGCTTGGTCTCACAACACCCAATCTTAAAAGAAATATAGTTCACAAACATTTGTGTCGGTGCAATGATCGAACCGGTAACAGCGTGTTAGCGAAACTGCGCCACGGAGGCTTTCATATTACTGAAAAGGAGCAATGAACGATGAGCGCGGTATAAAATGAGAGACCGCAGACACGATAGAAGTATTGAGACAAGTACAAACATGTTCAACAAAATATATTGATTTCGGTTTCTAGGTGTTGTGTAAACGGAGTTACTTTCGTAGGTTTGCATTATAACCACTACACGATACACAAAATGACTGTGGATAGAGATTTAAACTTGGAAAATTCGTATACATACTAATAGTTTTTGCGAACCTTATATTGATCTGAAAAAAGCTAGGAAAGTCTTTTTGTTGGTAGGATAATATTCCTTGGTCCTCTTAGCGACTACTGTACGCTGTGGTAGAAATCCCGATATAGTGGCAATATATTGCGTTTCAGGTTCATACATCCAGTCCATAGTCATACCAAACTAAAGTTTTGTATATGCTAGCATCATAATCGTGATCGGCGAGAGATAATGGTAATGACCTCTTTTGTAATGTATTTAATTACACCCGGCCAACCAAATGCGTACCAATAGTAACATTATATATAAAAGTATACTTGCATGCAAAAACATCGGCCGCGTCCGCAAGTTTATGTTTGAAACGGAATAAACCATAAAATTAAAAAAGTTTTAAGTCTTTTCATGCTCTGCAGTAGAAAAAAAATTAATGTTTCAATCCTAATCATACTCTTATCACGTAATATTAAAACCTTTTTATTACCCATGCTACTTCCCTATTAATATGATTAAAAACGAAAAGGTAGGTTAATTTTTCGCATGTACAATTCACACAGCAAAACACAAAGCAGTGCAACTAACTACAGCACAATGCTCGCACAGAAATTAACGGGTAGAAGTTGCGTGAAGCGGGTTAATTTCGCGAAACGCAGTTGCCTTGCTTAAAGTAATTTTAAACTGTGTGGTTGGGATTTAATTCCACCCGGACCTGTGGCCACGCATTTCCAAGTTGTCTTCCAATTTTATGCTTGTTGTTGGATGAAATCGTGGACGCTTTGAACCAGTTTGAAGAGGTCTTTCGACCGTAGAAGTTCTGCCATATAGAGTTTCAGTTCAGAATAAAGGATAAGTTGTATTTCTTTTTTCATATGAGGTGAACAATGTCGGTGTTTCATTTGCAGCAGTGCGTATGTCCTGACTAATATCACAATATCGTTTAATTCTATCACAAGGTCCTATTATCAACTAATCATTAAGCTATCAAATAATAATAATAATAATAATAAACTCTTTATTTGAACACCATGTAGTATAAAAAATAAAATTAAAAACGACATAAAAATTAAAGTGTTTAAAATCGGCGGTCTTATCGCTAAAAGCGATCTCTTCCAGACAACCGTGCAAGGGGAGGAGACAAGCATTTTAAATAGACGGTGTTTTACTAAATTATAAGATAAACTAATATAATAAATACAATACATACTAGGGAATATAAAATGCATTAAAAACATACACTAAATTGACATATATGCAATAAAATAAAAATACATTTACATTTGTATATACATAAACATATACATATATATACACATATACATACACATATACATATAATATCAATAATATAGCAAGGACAAAGTTTAGCGTGCAAGGAAGTGTGCTTTTACCCTAGTTTTGAAAGTTTCCAGCGAGGGCGACCGTCTTATACTTAGAGGCAATGCATTCCAGAGACGTACTGCTTCCACGGTGAAGGAGTGGTCGTAGAACGTTGTCGTGTGAGCTGGAAACTTCAACATTAGATTCTCTGACGACCTGAGGGAATGAGAATTTGTAGTATAGAGGAAACTAAAACGTTCCTGAAGATAGCGCGGGGCCGAGGGATTGAATAGAATACTATAGAGAAGAGACAGAATATGAGCATTCCGGCGATGTCGAATAGGAAGCCACTTGAGCTTATTTCGGAATTCGGAAACATGGTCATATTTACGGAGTCCAAATATAAACCTAATACAAAAGTTTTGAAGGCGCTCAAGTTTGTCCAGCTGGGCCTCGGTAAGGTCAAGATAGCTGATGTCTGCATAGTCGAGGATAGGCAGCAAGAGAGACTGTGCAAGCGCAATTTTAGTGGCAGTCGGAAGGAAGTTGCGCAACCTACGCAAAGAACCCGCAGACGCAAAAATTTTGCGACTGACAGACATCATCTGAGGGCCCCAAGACAAACTGCGGTCGATAATTACGCCAAGATTTTTCACAGTGTCACTAAACGGGATAGTAACCCCGTCAAGCAACACGTGAGGCAAAAGAGTCCAGTCGACCTTGCAGATGGTTCTTGGGCTTCCCACGATAATGGCTTGGGTTTTGCTAGGATTTAATTTGAGACCGTATGCGTTACTCCATTGGGCAATTTTCTCAAGATCGCTATTCATGAGATTAATAGCGGCATTAAGTTGAGTGAGGGGAGATTGGCAATAGAGTTGAAGATCGTCTGCATAAAGGTGGTAGAACGAAGAAAGATTACAAGATATAGAGTTGATAAAAACTGAAAACAAGAGAGGAGATAAGACGCCACCCTGAGGTACACCGGCAGATGTGTTACACCACGAGGAAGTAATTTCCCCAAGGCGGATACACTGACGGCGACCGTACAGATAACTTTGAAACCAGTCAATCACGCTTGGAGATATGTTGAAGGAGCGAAGCACAGCAAGAAGAAGATCGAAATCGACCGTGTTAAATGCGTTGCTGAAGTCCAGGAGCGTAAGGACGGTCAACTGCCCGTTATCCATCCCGAGACGAATGTCATCGGTGATTTTGACAAGTGCAGTGACCGTGCTGTGTCCTGGACGAAAGCCAGATTGGAAGGGATTAAAGAGGTTATTTCGGGTAAGGAAAGAGTTTAATTGATTGTAAACCAAACGCTCGAGGACTTTAGATAGGAAAGGGAGGATGGATATCGGACGGTACTCGGAAAAAGTTTTAGGATTCGGTTTTTTAGGTAAAGGAATAATCTGTGCTTCCTTCCATAAAGAAGGAAACACGGATTTGGAAATGGAGAAATTTAAAATATGACATAGGATAGGAAGAACATGATCAAGGATAGGAAGAAGCATTTTACGACCTATACTATCCATCCCAACTGCATTAGATGCTATTGAGAGGATGCTCCTCCGAACATCACAAGCAGTGAATTGACGAAACACAAAAGAAGAACGGTCAGGAGCGGAATCTTTGAACAAAGAATTGATGGTGGAAGCTTTAACAGCGCCGTCAATATTAGGCGTGGAAGAAAAGTGTAGATTCAGTTGGTTAATATCTAGCTTGTTAGGGGAAGACTCTTGACGAGTTTTTCCAACTCCTAATGACCTGAGGAACTTCCAGACTTTACCTGGGTCCTCAACTTGAACTGAATTATGAATATGGCGTCGTTGAGCGTCCCTACACACCAAATTGCAGCGATTTCTTATCTTCGCGTAGTAAGCTCTACTAGCCTCAGTAGGATGCAACTTAAACCTGGTTTTGGCTGCAGACTTTTTCTTCTGGAGATCTTTGATTTCTTTAGTTATCCAGGGTGCAGGCTGATGTTTAATTTTGACGGCTCTCAAAGGGGCATGAATATCATACAACTGTATGATAATGCTGTTAAATAATGCGACTTGGTCATCGACTGAGTCAGCCGTCATCACAGGGGCCCAATCTAAACCCTTCGCATCATTTAAGAGAGCCTCTTCGTTAATACCACCGAAATTGCGCTGCAGAATAACTGTGGGTTTTGATTTAGGAGGCCGAAGTTTGTAAGAGAGGAAAATAAGATGGTGATAAGAAAAACAATCAGCTAGACATTGCCCGTGCTTGGCGACATGCTCTGTCTGTCTTATCAACAGGTCCTTTTTCATCCATAAATCACTATACTTGCACACCTTACGAATTAATAGGATACCTGGAATCTAAGCTAATTAGCCCGACATCTGACCCACCAACAAACTTCAAAGTTCTCAACTCATTCTGTCTTTCGATCTTGTTTCAGCTGCTTTCTGAGAGCGATCTCATTACAGCTAGAGATTGCGGGTTGATGCTGCAAACAGAACAGGGCGCCAACTAACTGTCTCACGTAACGGTTGTTACAGAGTCGCTCGATGGAGTTCACTAAACGAACTTGCTATTTGCCAAGCGAGCACCGCCATCCGTCCTCATGGAACTAGTAATTACGGGATGCGTTTGATTTTAATATTTAATCCGAGATCAATATCTGATATTACTATTGAATTATTAATGTTATGCTTTTTGTACAAAGCGCTATAATATAAGACTTAACTTTATCAGCAGTTACAGTCCAGATAGATTATAAACGAATGCCCAACGCTGACCAACTCCTGACTCACAGAAAATGCAATACTAGAAGTGAGGGAGATATAGCCTCTTATGGCTAAAGAAGATTTGCCAGGACAACTGTAAATGGACGAATTGATCCCAAAACTCGACCTATTTGCGTTGATCACTTTGACGGATTTTCCACCTCATTGGTTTAGTATAAATACCATTAGCTTTACAATTAAATATTCCGTGATTCAATTGTTTTGAACTAATAAATTATACTGCGACGCAAATAGCAAAGTCAGATATAGGTAACATGAAACAAGACGCAGTCGCGAACTTAAACTTTCTCGTAACTTACTCTCTGCTTAGAGTACGTGCCATGTAATATTCAAAGCACTCGTAGCTTTCATACAAATAATTGAAACATCAGACCTCGAAGCTAATATCATCAGCGTAACATCTGTGCTATAGAACTGAATGATGTTGAAGTTGAAGTAGAAGTAGAAGTTGCATAATCATTTTCATATACAAGCTCTTGACCATGATCGATGGTATTTCTCGAGGTGTTAACTCATAGAAAAATACAACAGGAACCGGTCTTAACCCAACCATGCCCAAGGGTTTAAATTAATTAGATTAGGTATAATTGCCGTAACAGTCCCCAAAATTACATCACATCAGATACCAGGTACCTTCCTTAAATACGTATACATTGATAATAAAAAAAAAATACATTGAGAATAGATTCTTCACTGTGGCATTTATTCACCAACAAAGCCCTAATTCATTTTCAATTGAATCTAAAACAAATACAAATATCATGTTTCCAAAGTTTTCATTCAAATATTAAGATTTTAAAATAAACTAATAAAAAAAAATGTTCGCTCAGTCCTCTAAGTTGTCGCATCCATTTAAATTGCAGAACTTCATGGTTTTACGGTTTGTATTGTCTCTCTGCTAAGAATAATTAGCAGCTCTCGTCGCGGCTCGTGCCTCGTCGCCGACGGAGGCTGCGGCTAGCGGATAAATATGAGGATTAAGACATTGCTCCTATACCCCGTACTACTGATGTGGCTGCGATGGTTTAAATTGAGAAACATATATCTGTAGATTAAAGGTGTCTTTCTACTTCTAAGAACCTTTAGAGGAGCGTCTATACAGGGTATCTCAAGACCGCTACCGAAAACGAAGCCAGGTGGTAGTTTTAGGGTTTACAGACACGATGCAAATAAAAATTTCACCAAAACAGCGACAAATATTTTTTTAGAATTTTTTAAAAATCATCTTGTTCGGATGGTAAAAACCTAGTTTTTGCGAAAATAATAATTTAGACCCTTACGTACCATTGCGTGTTGAAAAATAAAGAGGTCTGCATCATTATTTTGGGAAAACTATGCATTTATCACCCAAATACGACGATAAGTAAAAAAAATAAAAAAAAAAGTTGTCGATTTTTTTTGCGCAATTTTTACTTGCATTGTGTCTGAAGTCACTAATATTACCACCTGGCTTCGTTTTCGGTCGCAGTCTTGATATACCCTGTATATGCTTATGTGTTATGACTATCATCACCGTTTAGTACAGTATATAAATCATTGTTATATGATTGCATTATATGTATTAATTTGGTGAACGTTTAATTTAATCCGATTTCGCAAACAAACTATTACTGACACAATAATTACTCTGAAATATGTAAGCCGTTTTTCATACAATAATATTTTTTTTCATATACTTACGGTTGAAAATTGAGAAATTCAGTATATTATAGAACCTCCGTTAATACTTCATCTTATTCTGCCAAAAGCACATTACAAATTATAATTAGGACAATATTCAACATTATGGATGAAAATAGCAAAGTAATCAGAAGTAAAGACAACCATCCGCAAATCGCTATCGGCAGTTCCGTTTCATAAAATTTCAATGTGATTATCTTATCGAGCACAAATTAATTTCCGGCCAATCACGTTTCTAGAATTCATCGAAGCTTTCTAGGAAGCATTACCCGCTTAAGCAATCATAGATAAAATGTTACTGTTTCCAGTAACATTCCATACTTCCGACCAATTCCAGTGACTTCCGTAATCAATTGACAAAAATTTTGTCAGCTAATGTTCTTTCCTTTCAGCATACCTGGGCCTTTGCAGGACATGAACCAACCAGACAAGCCGATACATTTTGTTTCTAATGTAGATATAATAGTCACTCTCCGGACATACTGTATCTGGAAGACACCGCTGCACTAAATGTTGCAGATTAGTATTTTTATCAAGCCACTATAACAATAATTAGAATAGAGTTACTAAGTTAAACTAGTATTAAAAAAATCACGCTTACACGCCCGACGGAATGTGAAGAGTTGCCACCAGCACTACACACAATTCAACGAGCTTGTTTCGGTCCAAAGAAGCAATAATAGCGCGCATATCACGCCCAAAGGATCAAAACAATCACACGCCCAATCAACTCAGCACCATAAGTCTCAAATCAAAGATTTTGTCCATTTAGTGGATAACAAATCAAACGAACCAAATAAATGGCACGCATCAGCCCCTGGCACGATTCCCGAGCTCACCAAACATCCGAACACAAAGGCCCAATCAGACGGCAAACGCAGATAAACGACAACCACCCAACCAGCACAAATTCACTGTTTAGAATCGCGCAAGATTCGCTCAGCCGACTTGGCTTTTTGGCTTCGCGTAAAGAACGTACGTGTTTTGTGCCTGTTTTGTATTTTGGGTACGTTAACAACAGAGCTGGGAGGTATTCAAATCATTATCTTACTCAGAAAATAATTCCGAGATATTTACTTGTGAAGTTGAATAGTATTCATATTGTAATTTAATGAAACAATGGACATCATTTTAGGAAATAGCCTTGTAAGTTGTTTCGATGTTGACAGATGAAAATTTTAATACAATTATTTTAACAGACGGTTGTCACGGAGTACGTAGGCTGGTTTTTATTAAGAGACGGGAAAGATGCAAATGGGTATTGTCGATTAAAATTAAATTACGAGTTGGGTGGTTATTTAAGGATTCCGATTCACATAGATGTAACATAAAATATTTATTGATATTTTCCTAAACTTAGTAGTCAAAAGACATGCCTAAGGGAAAATTAAATACGTAAATAAACATTAAATAACATTCTTCAACGAACATATCAACCCATTTTTTACCCGCAGATGATAATTCTAATCCACAATCCCGCACCAAAATCCGTCGCACGCACTCCCCAGTATTTGTCTCAGACTTATGTTAGGTAAATTCTGCCGTTTTGTCTTCAAGTTTAATTAACATTGCCAACGTTATTAACACAATAAAATTAAGTGGCGCCCGGCGACTGTCATCGCACTGAATTCTTACGTGATTATTGCTCAGACGCGGTCATGCTTTGTATTTCATGCTCAGCTCGGTTGTAAACTCACTGAGGACCTAAGAGGGTTTTAAGATGTTGGCTCAATTGATTAAATTTTAAGTAGTCTTGCTGACAGTTGTTTAATTGAAATGGAATTAGGTTTATTCCAACCACGCACTGTAACTCCTGCCTTACTGAAGATACAGTCTTGTAGACCCAAGTAATATTACAATGCAGTTTAAATTACAATATGAATGGGCCGGTTTAACCAGCGTAAACGTAACCAGGTTAATGGTAGGCCTGTTATCAGTGACACCTTCCTGTCTGTAAGAATATACAATGGAGATATAAAATTTAATGCCATAATCGCACAGTATAACAGAAGCAAAGTGATCATGAACCTTGAAATAATCATAATAAAAGAGTGGATGAAGATACGAATTATTGTACTGGGTCTCAAAATGTGCTACCACCAGCGAATCATGCTCTTATTTCCAAAGAGAAATAAGAATCAACAGCTTTTGATTCCTAATTCCAAAACAAGTAAAATAACAACCCAATATCCTACAAACACTGGACACAAACCAGGCGACGTAACGTCCCGTTTAATGTGTAATGTTTTTCTCCTTTTACATTTATCGTGTACTCCACGTTTCAATAACATATAGGTCACATGCACTGAAGTTATTACTGGGAGGAACGCAATATCCTCGCGAGTTGTCTGGTGAATGTCAGCCTCCCTCGCCACGCTACTCGTACAATTTATTTCGCAAATAAAATATCAATATTCGCATCATACATAGTGTCTGCTTTGAGTGGAACATGTGTATTGGGGGTACATTGTGTTTTATATCAAAATGTTTTGTTGAAAGATGTTGAGATTGTTTTTTCAATATTATTTGTGAAATGTTACGGGAATATCTAATAATGGTGTAATATAATGGTGTACTGTGTACCGAATGAATAGTGAAATTAGAAAACCTAGAAATTTTCAAAATCCCATAAAAAGTTACGAATTTTTAGATGATTTTTAGACTTTAATCCAGTGGTCATATAACTATTAACTAAGGCATTTAGTTGGATCCTCAGCGGTAGAAGACAAAAAGTTCAGACAAAAGAAAGTCTTAGGACTAACATGTAGTCAAATAACTTTTTAAGCTTTTATGTTAGATTCAGCATTGGTCCAATTCTGAACGCTCAAAGATATTGCTGCTAGAAAAATTGTGACCAATTATGCCAATTTTGCTTATAATAAATAAACCCTACAGTCACACACATGTTTCTAGTATCATAACATTAAATATTTATTTAGATGACACAATCGAACCTGCCGCCTCTCAGTTCACAACGGGCATATTTAATAACTGCGCCCATCAATATATTCTGACAATTGCCAGACATTCCGAACGCTTGCAAGACAGGCTTCACCGGCTTGCAAATCAAATTCGCGTTTCTTTTTTAGAATTATTTGGAAGCAAGCCGGCTGTGGCGCGAAAATCTTTTCCCTTTATCGAATAAATTTAGGATTTATTGGCGGCGGGGTATTCTCGAGGCGTAATCAATCAAGCATTGTTGCAAGACGGCAAAACCCAAACCTAATTAGAGTTTTCCAGTCACCAATTTTTTGGCAAATTACCAGAATTGGTAATTACTGTTCGGTAGAAGTTGTTTGAAAGGGATCTTTTACTGAATTTGTCTTAGAAAGTATTTGATTAAGAGAATAATTTTATGATTGGGTATTTGGGAATATTGCTTCGGGATATTGAGATGTTTGTATAAATTCTCTGATTGCGCGACACCGAGTGTGCTGCATGCGAATGTTAGATTATTTTTTTCATATACAAAGAGAGACGTATAAAAATTACGAATTATTAAGATTAGATCCTCGTGGAATTTATTTGTTTTTAGTAAAGTAACAAATAATGATTAAACGAATCTTTAAAACTACTTCATTGAATCTGAATATTTATGAAAAACCAAATGACATTAAGGACAAAAAATCTAATTCATTGTATACTTATCATAGCTGGTAATAAACTCATAATCTTCAAGTATTAATGTTGAATAAAATTCAGATTCAGCCGACTTCTATACGCGCGTGCCTACAAGAGAAAAGAATCAAAAATAATATTCCAAACGAAAACTGATAAAATTTTACACAAAAGAAACGAAAACCAGACACTAAAAACCATACCTTACTATGGTGATAAAACAGACAAAGAACTACTCAGGGGAGGTCTGAATATATGATGGCAGACATTAACATTTTACACGCGTCTCGTTTGCAAAGCGAACGTAGGTGTTCCGACTGGCAACCTTTAATTATGACTATGAACGAAGCTCGAACATCAAATGAATAATAAATCAACTCAAATCCACTTGTCTATTACACAAAGCTGCACGGGGTCGCGCTTTCCAACTAAACAGAATTGTGTCTTAAAATTTACCACTAGCGGTTGGTATGGTTGCCACGCACTGATTTTTTTTATTTGTTTTTTATTGAAAAACATGCGCGGGGCGGTTGATACCTTGTATTGCTCTGTATTGTCAAATTGAGACTCGAATTCACAATAAATATATGAAATTATGATTGATTTGTACTGGCCCGATTAATTAAATGCACTGCATCTGACGGCGATGTCCTAGTGTATCGACCGGCGGTAAATGATAATCTGGAAACCGGACACACACAGCCTGACCCCGGAACACGGCACACTTGTGTGGGTAATGACCCATGTGTTAGCATGTACGCCATGTGTACAGTGGTCGCCATCCGGCTGGATGAACACACTATCATGAGCAAACGTTATGTCACATCTTGATAGACATGGCTCTCGTGATAATGCGTTACTGGCTATTTGAAGCTATATTTACTGCTATTTGGAATTCCTTTGGTGCGTTGTTTAATCTAAATTGTAACCAAAGGAAAATTAGAATGAAATGATGGAAGAATTAAAGAATGGCGTTCTTTTTTTGTTGCCTACGTACGCAGACGAGCTTACCAGAACAGTTTTCCTGATGCAACTTACTACCGCTCACTCTCCGCAATGTCAGAGACAATCAAGCAGCTGTTTATAGTATTGTACACTCCTCAAACATCGGCAACTATTCCGAACCCACAGCTCATACATAAACCGACGTCAAAAACATCAACAAACGTGATTGGCAGCCCTACATTCGATCACGAAGCCGCGAAGCCTTCTCGCGGCGACTCAGCGACATAGCGCCATGCCCGGCCGCCGCGTCTAGATTACACTACGCGTAATCCCGGCTTTGCTCCACATTAGTCCAGAGTTTGAGCAGGCTTGGGCTTGCGGCTTTTTCGTTTGTTTCATACTGATAATTATTGGTCGTATATAAAGTGTAATTCAATTTCTGTCTTTGGATTTTGTGGTGTGTTGGTAAAATTATTTTGCTGGTTTGTCCTTTAGTAGTATTTATAACGTTTTACAGGATATGGAGTTTGTTAGTGATGTTAATATTATAAATTCCGATGGATAAAAGTAAACCTATGAATTTTAAAAATGTAGTTCCGAATATAAGAAATAATAATAAATAATTAAACTTTATTGAACAAAAGAAGACATACATAACATTAAAATTTAATACACAAGGGCAACAACTAAAATATATAAAGCGCAAGTGTTAGATTGAACTCTGGTGCCAAAATAAAGATTAAGCTTGTGTTATGGGCACCAGGGGTTCATATCGTACATTACAGTCAATTTAACAAAGGTCAATTACAGTATACATCAGTAATAATCAGACGTAGCAGAGGAAAAAAACTTGTAATACCTTTTATTGTCGTGCCTGTAGCCAGGTCACTACGAAAGTGGTTGCAAGAGATTACCCACCCTGGTCGACATAATTTGCTTAATTGTTACTATAATAGTTTTGTTGTTACGCAATTATAAAGTTATTTCACAAGAGAAGCCGAAAACGAGATAGGGAACACATCTGTGAATTTCTTATGAGAGCCATAAATAATGGAGGTTTCCTCGCGGTGTTTGACTTTGCCATCAAAGTAACTCGGTGAGTAAGCTCAAGTACATTTAGGTACCTACTTCCACAAAGTGAGAGTGAACAAATCATTCATATGAATGTTGTACACAAATAAATAAACACTGCCTCGGTGGCGTAGTTGTACCACGGTACGGTTATAACGCTGAGGTCGCGGGTTCGAATCCCAGGTCGGGCAACGTGATGTTGATTTTTCTATTCATTATCAGCCCGGAGTCGGAAGTTTGTGCCAGATGTGGTGATAGGCCCGCCTCCTATTACCTCATGGGACGGAACACACAAAGCGAAACGTGGGTGCTCTAGAAGCCTTCGTATCGTATTCGAAATTCGTATTGACCTCTGCCTATCTTTTCTGGGAAATAAGGCCTAAGTTTTTGTATATATCAAATAAATAAACACCCAACAAGTGTTCCAAGTCCCCCTAAACCCCTATCAAAACGGAATTGGTTCAAGTACACTCGTTGATAAACGCAACGAGACGCAGTAAAGTACAATAAAAGTTAAATTACAACAATATTCATAAAGTCTTATTTTGTTACATTTGAACACGGCTCCGCGGACTCGCTGCTCAGCGCTTGTCAAACTTTTCAATCCCCCTATGATTATTATTTGTTTTGGAAAAGTACAAAGGGTTTATTCCTCTAGTGTTTTTGGACCTTCGAAGAATGTATGTACATATGTATAAGCACAATATAGTGACAAGACCTTGAACCGGTCGATACAATTAGGCCAATCTGGTACTGTCCTGTACTGTATCAGCCCATATACGTCCCACTGTAGGGCACGGGCCTGCTCAACAATTGATAGTACGATTGAGAGGCGTTAGGCCATATAGTTTACAACGCTGGCCTAGTGCGGGCACACACGGCAGTCTGGTACACCCAGGACCCAGGTATATAAAGATTGAAGATAAAAGACGATCCACTCGCATGGATCGCTATAGTGGATTTATATCATCATGTACGATTATTGCTATCCGGGCGGCTACTCCGGCCACTAAGCTGTCTTATGCATTAAAGGCATTAAGAAATTTTCAATTACCAATATTCTCATATGTGTACAAATTCATATCTCACAAGGTCACAATCCTTGTTGGGTAAATGTTGAGAACCATACTCGCTCCTAAGAGTATAATAAACTATCCCTATATTACATTAACTGCGGGCAGTACAATAATAATACACAAACTAGCTAAATTGGGTGTTTTATCATAATCTAGTTCATACGTAGGACTGCGTACTGAATTACTCTCCGTATTCACTGGAAAACTGAATTTTTACGAGACTAATTCAGTGAATATTACGAAACTGCTTTTAGTGGTAGAACTTTGCTGGATGGCGTTAAGGCTACTGTACAAAGGGACCAGCATAGTAACACTAGCTAATACAAAATCCACGTAAAGTAAGTTAAGTTTGTGCGACCCACAATGATTTGCTTCGATTGTGAATGCTATGATACTAAAAGCTCTATTGTCGTATGTTATCCGCGACACAAGCCTTAGCATCATACTATGTGGTTCAGGATTGTGTGTAAACTTTGAGTGTATTTATTATTATTATTAATTGAACACTTTGGCAACCGCCGTCCCAATCCGTCATATTTTTTTCATTAGCGAGTAATATAAAAAATATTACAGTCCAAATGGTAG
Source organism: Deilephila elpenor (assembly GCA_949752805.1). Classification (NCBI taxonomy): domain Eukaryota; kingdom Metazoa; phylum Arthropoda; class Insecta; order Lepidoptera; family Sphingidae; genus Deilephila; species Deilephila elpenor. Next base: position 14,159,872 of record OX457103.1, on the reverse strand, counting down.
AAACACTAATCGCAGTGGCTCGCCTTATTAAACCGTTAACAGTGAAAAGGCCAGCGAAATATGGAATTAAAAGAAAACTGGCGGCGGCCAATATTTTTCGTCGGCGCGGCACGCTAATCCGATGAAATCCCAACGAGTTTGGACGAAAATCATCTCGCCTTAAACAGGCTTTTTTAATTTGGAGAAAAAAGATTTTGAAGAAAGTAGTGCTTGGAATGTTCACCACTGAAATTAAAATTATTCTGTTTTTATCCGTATTAAAGTGATTGTAGATAGAGATTATCCTGCTTACTCACAATAAACTGCAAATCCCACCAACCATGATAAACAGCACGCAAAAATCTACACTAAGCACTGAAACGCAGCGATTATCCTAGGGGGAGATTTCTTTAACTTGAAATAAATTTAATCAGAAAGACATCAAACAGGAGGAGTTAGAAACAAATAATTGTCCACAGCTCAGCGGGACAAAGTGAATATAATTATAGGTATTATCTTTATGTATAAAAATATACAACTGGAGAACCTAGATGTAAAGCTATTCATATAAATATTTAGGCACAGTTGCAAAAACTAAGTTTTACGATAACTTAAATTTTGACAAATGCAAATGTATGGAATTGACATTTTCAAAGTCAAAGTTATTGGCAACTAGTTCAAACTGTTCAGTTTGGGGTCCAATAATAATATAAGTGATATGTATGGTATGATATTTACATATGTAAACTCAAATACGGTGTGTGTGAATGCAAGAAATCTTTGAATAACAATGTATGCAAATCCTTGGATATTTATGAGGAAAAAATAGAATTTTCCGCAGTATTACTTACGCATAAAAAGGCTATTATTTCATGTTTGTAATGTAACTTATGTTCTTCATAATTTTACGTTTGAGCTTTCCCAAGTAATCTAAGTACTTACGTAATATAATATTATGAAAAAATATAATACCATTTTTTGTATAAGAAGCTGTAGTCCACCTTAATTTTTTTTATGAATTGTATTATAAAGTTCAATTTTATGAAATCAATTATAAATAAAGAACTGAATACTAATATCGTATGTAACCTATAAAAATATAAGTACTCACGGATTTGATGTCCCGTTTCTGAAACAAATAAAATATAATATACATTATACCATCATACCCATAGAAAGACTTCTGTTGAACATAGGCCTCTTCAAAAGATTTTCCCATAGATCTACGAGCAAATATGCGACATAATCTAAAATATTTAAACCACGCCAGATCTCATTTTTACAACACGCAAATCACAGTATAACAAGATTGGAAACAATAATTTCGAACAAAATAACTGTTTCTTTCATGGAAATTATCCAATAAAGCGAAATATAGTAAACGGTCCGATTCAATTTGTATTCGGCGCTGCCCTTGACCGTGACCTTTTGATAATGATCGCGTCCACGCCGGCGACCTTTAGCGCCCAGCGCTGGAGCTATTTAGATGGTGATAATTAACACGGCCCTGTTTCATGTCAACGTTCATAATTTTTGTTTAAGAAATTAATATTTCCATTAGGTATCCAGTATTAGATCCGAGTCAACAACCATAGCATTTATATGGAACGGATTTTTTTGAAAGAGAGAAAGAAAACAAAAAAAGAATCTACTTGTAGTATAAATAATATGTGAATAATAATACGCCTATACATTATACGGGGAGGCAGATACTATGGGTACATTGCTCGATCCTGAAATGTTACTTTTGCTTATCTATTTTCATCAATCTCTTCATTCATGCTCTCCCGAGGTTTCAGGCTATTTCTAACATAATTTTCTCATAATACTGAATACCATCAGACATATTTTTGTCACCCCACAGTTAAATCCGCGTCTTATGTCGTATTTAATTTAAATTACGAGGGTTTTTTGGGTCCACAACACCCACGCCGATTTACATCAATTTCTATACTCGTTATTTGCGGTTACATTTCTCTTAATATTACTGTCATTATGAATATTATTGTCATTCATTCGACTTCTAAATACAATGTTTTTACCAAAGTATCCACGCTATGAAACAATATTAGCTTAATGTAAAACAAAGTAAATTTTGAATTTTCAACATAATTATCAGTCATGTAATTTGAAACGGGGTGTAAGCGATATTATCAGTCTATTGGTAATATTATTTCAGACTCATGGTAATAACAATTTCGTCATAATAGAGGAGAGAGAAAACCGAATATTAGTGAACAATGTAAATAGTAAATACATAATCAATTCACGCCTATTATCAGGTTGGTAGGGATTCATCGAGATTATTTTTATCCCAAATGTGATAGACTGCAATGACTGACTAGTGACTAACTTTAGATTTAAAAATAGAACCTCAAGGTCCACTTTCCATGCCTCATACCACTACCATAACCAGGTCAATGTGATGACAACAATTTTTTTTTTAAATTTCAGTCACAACGTAACCCCGTGCCAAATAACATCAAAGTTAAGACTACATTTTCTTTGGGATACACTCCATTAAAATCTGTCTCCAACATTATTTGTCATAGACTTAAATTGCGCTACGTCATTCGTTTGATGAAGATTTATATGAAAATCGGTGCGTGCAGACCGCCCTTCAACCGAAAACAATTTTTACACGAATAATTGACATTTCCACAACGAAAACGAAATATGTTTCTGACAGATGCCCTTAAAACTCCGTACCATCCGCCCACTCGCTGTTACCAACAAGACTGAAACATAATTTACTTAAATTCGCAGGTGTAATACATTTTCTAATTCCAAGCAAAACAATGGCCGACCATTCCAAAAGTAGTTTAGGTAAAACGGCTCGCAATTTCCACGTAATTCGCCAACTTTCGATTCTGGCCCGCTTTTATTGTTGGTTTTAATACAAAAAAGTCTTTAATGACACCAATAAAGAGTGCTAAAGGTCACTCTGTTACGTTTTATCGGCGATAATTTATTAAATGAGAAAAATTGAAAATCACATTGCGTCTGAATGGTAATGTCGTGCGGAATTATTTCCAATAAAATTAATTTCTTCATTTGAGCGGGTATTACATTTCATCCCTTGGGGCGGCGACTAAATGACACGAATTGTCGATCTGCCCTGGAATTGTTAAGAAATGTTATATCTGTATTTTATTAGACGACTAATTGTCTTATGGCAGTGTGTGTGCTGTGAATCGTGAGGTCATGGCTTCGATTAATGTTGTGTAAATTTTAGATATGAAAAATTCTTATGTTCTTAAGTCGGGACTGAAAGTGCCTAGCACAGAGGTAGGTTTGGCAATCAATCACATTTTCATACAAAACTTATTTCGGATAACTATCATTGCATACCCTTTCGGAAACACAAGCGTGAGCTTATGAATGAATGTTTATTAGAAGAGCATTAATTGTAACTTATATCGTGTATGGTAAAGCTTTACGCTGTAATTAAATGACATATGAATATCGTATTTCTAATATAAATTTAATATACGAGTAAATAATTTTGATGCGGGGTTCACATGAGTTAAAATGACAGTGTATTTGACAGGCAGATGTTAGTTTAATAGAATTTAGCCGTAATCACAACATTAATTATGAGTTTGTAGTCACACTAAGTCACTTTCTGCTGGGTGCCAGGAGGTTGTTGTAGAAGTCTTTGGAAGAGGCTTATATCGAATATTGATTATCCCGTGACTGATTGTTGATTTTTGTCGAGATACTTCAAAATGTTTTAACAATTAAGTATTACAACAACCGATTTGTTTTCGTAACGTTTCACATTCAATACCTAAAGCAACTTAGAAGACCATATCTCTACTCTATAACTAAAGCAGATTTTTACACCAATACCTGTTTCGAATTTGCAAATTCAAAAGAAAATCGTTAAGCTGCCAACACGGACAGTAAATAAGCGATGAAATTAATGAGAAAGAAAGACAAACACCCACCTTAGAGGCGAGGCAGCGAGGCAGCTGAGATTGGCGCAAAAAAAACGTAATTTAAATTCAAACTGAAGGTAAAGGAAATGTATGGAGAGCTGAAATATCGCTTAGTGCTGGCAATGATGCAGTTTATTTTGCCGTCTGTTAATATTCTTATTAGATGGCTCGTAGATTTGAAAAGGTTTATGCGATAAAAATACGTTGGAATAACGTGGATAATAACCTGGATAAGGAGCAAGCATTTCTATGAGTGGTTAAGAATCACTATAGCGTGAATGAGTCGGGTTGAGAAGGCATATATTTAATTCTACAGATGAATTCAAAGTAGAAGTTATGAACTACTCCTGCACGAATGCACATTTAATAAATTAAATCCTCTCGATGATGGTATCCTAAACCAAACGAGAGACAAGATTGTTCACATCCCCAAACCAATCTTTTATAAATATTTAATGCGGTATTGGAAAAATAGCGCCATCTAGCGTTAATACAACTCATTTATCTGGTCAAGGATCACCACTTTCCCCACTGAATTGTTACATTGACGAGGATAACTTTTCCTATATGTATATTCTGGTACTTTATTATATGTCCAAATATGTGTATAAATACATATGGATAATTATTTTTATTACATTATTTGTTTTTATTATACTTTTTCTTCACTTTAGACTGACGTCTGTGTAATCCTTTTCTAGAATCCATCCCATGGTTGTCCCATTTACTTTATGTATGCTAATTCCAATTGTATTTGTTTCTCTTTTGTGTGTGCAATAAAGTGTTTATAAATGATCTAAATAAATTCAACAAATCAATTAGCAAAGAAAAGGTAAAACCCGTTTTATTTACTCGCACCCACACTTACATGAAGACAGATGTTTATTTAGGATCTATTTGTTTGTGGCGATTTGTGTTGTCTACCTTCTACACAATCACAAACTATGCAGTGTTTGTGTGTGATGTTTATTTCTTTATTTAAGAGTAAAAAAGTAGGTCAAGAGAGAGAGAAAGAGAGAGAGAGAGAGATGTTAGTCTTTAATTCCATACTTGGAAATTAGGAAGAATTTGAGAAGAGCCTATAGTAAATGATAGAAAGCACCAGTGGCGAAGGGTTCATACAAGCCGATTCCTAGCAGCACGCCTTATAATTTAAAGGAAATTATTAAATATTTACATTTTTTTAAACAAGTTACCTATATGAAGAAAATAATCAAATAATAAACAATATTAAAATAAATATAAACAATAAACAAATGTTATTCGATATTAATAAACAAAATATTATCGATCAATTAATAACACAACGACAAACGCATTGCGCGATGTTCAACGTAAGTACATGCATACGAAACACGCGGCCGCCTAGATCCCGATGACGTCACGTCAGGCTACAAGGACACAGCACGAGTTCCCGTTGCTCTCGCGCTCATTTCCAACGCATTATTTGCCATCTCTGTTACACGTTTGTTGCTCAGAACTGCATGCAAAATTGCACCTTAAAACTCTCAGCTTTTAAGGTCTAAATTTATTTGTAGAAATACGACGGTATTCGCTTGTGAATATGCCGGTGGGCCTACGGCTTATAAAGTAATTTGCCAGTTCGCGCCTCTTTTATTTCGTGTTTATAATTAGAAAATATTATTTACTACTGTGTTGTTTCAGTGTATATGTATAATGCGGTGTCTATTTTTAGGTTTGTATATAATTAGTGGGTAATTTATGAAATTTTACTGGTTTCGAAGTGCAAACAGATCTATCTATTTAGCAAAACTTTAATGATGAATGAAACTTGATAATGTCGTATGTATCGTTTTATCTCATGAATTGCATTATTATGAGGTAATTTTAAAAATGCTGCATTTACGTAATTAAAAAACGCACTGGAAATTATATTAAATTTGATAATACATTTAAGTACCAGAGAAAGAACGGCAACTGACAAGTTTTAATTATTTAATAAATATTGTAATGCCGTATTTTTGTTAGCGTTGATTCAAAATAGGACATACAAACATAACCCACGCCTGCATCCCATGAGGGTTGCCAGATTCGATAGATCTCCAGTTGGCTCTATACTGGCATCGTTTTACTTTCCTCCACTTACATCAATCTCTTCATCTTTTTTTTATATATAAGGAACGTTTGAAATTTTTTTGTCGATCAATTTCAAAACAGGCTAATGTTGTCTTTTGCATTGAATCGAAATTTACTTTAAAAACGTTAAAAAAAAGCATCTAACGGGCACAGTGCTATTCCGTGCAAGTGTTGTATGAAAATATAGTAAGTATTACTAAGCAAATATGTCGGAACGTACATAACGGAGTAAAAATATGAGTACTTGTTAATTTAATAAAACTAGTCACCAGAAGTATCGGCTTCCCTTTTGAAAAAAGTCACCCTTCGCCACTGGAAAGCACGTATCTACACCAAATGAATACACAATTTAAATAATATTAGTATAATGAATCTTTTTATAGCAGAGTTAAAAAACAGAAGTGACTTGTCTGGTTCTCATTAATTACAGCCCCCTACGATTAAAAATAAGAAGCGAAGATTTATAGATGTACATTGTCGACCTAGTAACGTGTTGGTTTCATGATAGATTCCTAAATCGTATCAATCCACAAATATCGGAATAATACCCTGTATTTTTCTCCCACACAAAATAAAATCAATTACAAAAACAAAAAACAATCACCCGATGTATCCCCTCGCACTCAACGCAGTAAAAGTGGTCTAGTTTATTAGAAACATAAATAAAAGCAATAAGAGTTAATGATTTTCGCCTTAACTGCTCCGGTAATTAACACAAGCGGTATCCTATAAAACAAGATCCTTGTTATTTATCGCCCTTCGTTTTGCATTCAAGTGGAAACTCGGCTTTTTTCTGCGGATGACTTTTCGTATTAAATCTTAATGTTTGTGATTTCATTAGCATGTAGATGGCTTGCGTTTTGTTGGCTGATTTATTATGTTTTTGGGTGTGATGAAATGTAATTGATAAATTAGGGGGGCTTATTGTTAGGCAGACATAAGTAATCACGTCGCAACGGACATAAAATAATTAAAAATATTCTGCAATATTTACTTTATAGAAGTACCGATAACATTATCGATTTTGTTGATAATCGCAAATAATAGACGATAATAATATCGTACTGATCGAATCAACCCAAGAAGTTGCTTTTTCACAATAATTCTAACATTAAAAACACCCAAGCGATAACGTTATATAACAAAGCTTTACCACTTAAGAAACTGAGATATGATATAGAGAATAAGGTCGCCTGTAACGGGGCAGAGGCCTAGATATTCAATGGCTGGATTATTCAAATAAGTTAGAAGTGTGAATTAATTGAGATGTGAATGTATGAGTGGTTCCACAGTAATTAAACGCCATATTTTGACTATACAATGGTTAATTAAGACACAAAGCGGTTGAAACGCACATATTTCATGTACTGGCGCGTTACGTACTGTCACCGACGTAATTTCATTGTCTTTGTAGAAATCGCCCATAAATAAACAATACACGCATAGATCTGCCTGACAGTTAAGCCTGCCGAGCAATATTACAAATAAATGGCAAGAAATTGACTGATGTTCACCCGAATACTGGAACGACATTCAAATAATAAGTTGCTCTTAACAGCGCACGGCTCACTTAGCCAGTACATTTAATCGGGATTAACGTAGTTAAGCGCGAGTTATATTTAAGTTGCGTTCCAGTATTTGGGCGTAAGATTGCCGGATGCTCAATACCACTTTCCATCTTTTTTCCTTTCCGCTACTCTCTCGATTTTACACATTTTACTCGATGTCGACACATCTATGATCCAAGCGTTTTGGATGTTCATGGGCGACAGTGATCATTTACCATCACGTGCCCGTTTGCCGGTCCTATAGATTAAATGTCTCTTATAAAAAGAATTGATTGACTGCCTCGGTGGCGTAGTCGTATTACGGTACGGTTACAAAGCTGAGGTCTCGGGTTCGAGTCCCGGGTCGGGCAAAGTGATATTGGATTTTTCTATTCATTATCAGTCCGGAGTCAGGAATTTGTGCCCGATATGGCGATAGGCTCGCCCCCTATCACATCGTGGGACGGAATATACAAGGCGAAATGTGGGTGTCCTACGCCCAAATAGGTACTGGAACACAACTTAAATATAACTTGCGCTTAACTACGTTAATCCCGATTAAATGTACTGGCTAAGTGAGCCGTGCGCTGTTAAGAGCACCTTATTATTTGAATGTCGTTCCAGTATTCGGGCGTTAGTGGCACCTCTGCCTACCCCTTCGGGGATAAAGGCGTGAGTTTATGTATGTATGTATGTATGTATGTATAAAAAGAATTTCAGGATGTCTGCTGCTATTCGCGCCGAAATCAGCGGATTATAAAATCAGGATTACCACTGATGTCCAAAATCAGAACGTATTTAAATTGTGGATGAATTTAATATTAAAGGTAAGCAGTTTAAAGTTTAACAAATTTCCAAATATCCTACACTTGTGTACAATGTACATAACCACTACTACATAATTTATAAACTAAAATAGTTATTAATATGCATTTACAAGTTCAGAAAATAAGATATTAATTAAAACGAAATTATTCTGTACTTAGCACATCTCCTTGTAAACATTTATTTAATAAAATGTGCAGGGTTTTATCTATTACATTTTCTTTAAGCCAGTCAAAGGCTCAAAGCAGTCTTTTATATTACAAAGCTGCAATTTTGAATCCCGCTTCGACGCAAACATTTTTTTAGTATCCAATTTAGGCATGTAATTAGTTGCTACTCATTTTAATTAGGCATTAATCGTAGTATTAAAGTTGAGCGTTATTAAAATACTAGCTTCTGTCCGCAAACTTCGTCTGCGTGATTAACTTTATTTGAAATTAACTTTATTTGGAATTTCCTTCCTTACATCCCACGGAAACACTAAATTTTCGGGATAATAAGTAATCTAAGTGTTAATCCAGGCTGTCAGCTACCATAAGATGTTAAGTCTCATTATGTCCAGAAGTAACTCTGGCCACAATGCCCTTCAAACCGGAACATAACAGTACATTTATACTGCTGTTTGGCGAAAGAAATAGACATTAGGGTGGTACCTACCCAGGTGGCCTCTCATATATGAGAGACCTATCACCAGTAATTAATGGACCTATAACAAAAATAGCTGTAGATATGCGCACATGAATTACAAAAAGTTTCATTACATTCGCATAATGAAGAAAAGCAAATGAGACATCGAAACAACCATTGTTATACTAAGAAAGTACTACACAAAATAATATTTTTAATCAGTCTTTAGAAAGTGGCAGAAAAATATAATAACCCATTGAGAACTGCGAACTATGAAAGAGAAAAATAGTAGTTCGATTTCATAATGACGTGACAAATGCCCCTCCATTGTGAAATCTAAAATGAACTGTTGGCAATGAGAGCTTCAGTTTTCATGATATTTTTTAAAAATCTATCGAACACTTATACAAAGTTGATACGACCGATGGGCATTTTTTTAAACTGCTTATACTAGGTACCATTTCAAAGTTCTGTACTAAAAATCAATTAAATAGGAGCAGTAGCTTAGTCATAAATGATTTTGTAAGTTTTTGCCCCATTTGAACACGATGTAGCTTTTCTAACAGCTGATTACGTCTAACGCACAGGTCAAACACCTTAAAACGATAGATCCTACTAAAATCTACGCGCTGTTGCCGCTCTTACACAAGTCACATAATAAAGTACAACTAAATTACTTAAAAAGTTGGCGATGCAAATAAGGAAGCAATAAATACACACCTGCACTTTCATTACGAGAGAGACAAATCATAGCAAAACATCCCGCGCGTAAAAGAAATAGAAATAGGTCAGTGTGTTGCTATTGCATCTTAACAAATAAAAATTGTTTGCTAAAGAAATTGTTATTTTAGTGCGCCGTCGCTATCCTTTCGGAACGGATGTAACAAGGAAACTCTTGCGCCGCCGCGCCGCGCCGCTTTTATCTTGTCGATCTCGCGCCGACAATTGTGATTTTGTATTGTTATTGTGATACACGTAACTTGGGATAATTATTAGTAAATGTTTTTTTAGTTATTGACTGTTTTTATTGTCAAGGACACGTAATTAAATTGTGTTTGTGTTTGTAATTAAACTTTTTAACAATGCCTCGTGTAACATACACTGCGTCAGAATACACTGCTTGGTTTTTATTTACGGCGAATGCCATGGAAAAACAGCTTTAGTTCTGTGTACATACCGCGAAAGGTATGGTGACAGCCACAATTGCCCCAGGAACGCCCGCTCAATAACATTGGCAGTACAAAGATACGAGACAACAAAAGTATAGTGCCGCAACAGGAGGGAGTGCCAGCGCGGCAAATACCCGCTGCTTGGGAAGAACGAATTTTAGACCTAAAACTACCTTCAAAACTACGTAAATACGCGCGGTGCGCCGGCGCGGCGTCCCGCCACGACACGACGATAACACATGCCCCGCGCGACGTTGCCAGTTCAGTTCATCAATGGTCAGTGAAGTTTATTTACAAAGGATGGTTGCGTTTTACACTTATTTGTAGGCTATTTAGTTTGCTTGAAACAAACAAAATCTCATTTTTGGTATTATTAATTTTTGTGCCGTGTCGAATTAATACTAAGGACGTATAGTATACGTAGTGTAATTTAATGCCCATCCGTCGTATCAACGCGGTATAACTTTCGACTGAATAAGACCATAATACGAAAGCATTTTTATAAAATAATTAGAAGTTTTTATCCTGGCAGAGCATTTCAGTAAATTTCTATACAAAAATCGATGGTATGTGCATTCTGCCAAACCACATAATGTCAGCTTGGTGGGCTATGGTCTGACCCCACTCCGTCCAACTCTTGTAGAAGCTCTGTGTAGGCTGCCTTACAATTGTAGGCTGATACAGATAAACTGAAATCATTTTTGTCATAAAGCTTTTGCTTGTAAATTTGTGGATTTCCTGTCGCATTTTGCATGGTATGTTTCATTGCCATTCCACTTCCCTGGTTCATGTCTGCCCACCAAGGGCGCATATTTCTCAATGAGGCTTATGAAAGTTAGCAAAAACTTACAGATGAGCTTACGCTTTCTTCTTTCTTTGGCTTTCACAGTCGCTGGAAATGTCTCCTTCCTTGATAATCTTGTGGATGTCTTTCATATATCCTCTCATATTTTCCGAAACTATGCCATAAAGAACCTTGGTAGAGCATTCCACGTTTATGAAAGAGATTTGTGCAATTACGACGTGGTATTACCGCAGACCACCCGCTGGCGTCTATACGTATATTGCTGCCTTTCACGTATAACTTTATTACCGATAACTTGTCCCGCACTTGTTTCATTTTTCACTTTGGATAGGTATTCGTATTTTATCCTATATCATTTAAAATTTCAATGCCATTAACTAATTGGTAGTTTTTATTTTAAAACTTTAAGTTTTATCGTGAATAGAACGAGGTGGACTTCACATCACTGCTTGTGAATGATATGTCATTTGTCAAACTGCGCTATTAATGAAACATTTTTCAATCTAGTGAGCATGAATCTCTTGTTTTTAATTTTGTATGCAAAAGTTAGTAGGCATTACATGTACTTTCCACGCGGAACTCAATGTCCTACAACTAAAAAGTTAGATTTAAGGGGATATATAAATAAATAAAAATAAATCTTAAATGTTTATAATATATAATATATACCTAATATATGTTTAGCAGTGGGCTTCTTGTGGCTAAAGAGAAAGAAATATTAAATAACGAACTTTAGGCTACAAACTAAGATGTAAATCAACAGTGAGCATTTCAATAATAAAGAGAATGTACTACACAGAAATACCAAAGCGTGCTACGACAAAATCTGTCATGAAAAATGTAAGCGTTTCCCCTTTGTAACGGCACAAAGAACGTTAGCATTTTCTGTTTTGAATTCTAGACGCTTTCATTTGAGTTTTTCGCTTCGATTTTGCGATAAAAATGTTGTTTGACTTTGACATTTACCTGTATGTACTTTCAAATGCTATTTAATTTTGTATTGTTTCGTAGAAGTGTACAGAAGTCTAGTTGGGAGCGGAGTATGTTTCTGAACTGACGGTCAGCCCATATACGTCCCACTGCTGGGCACGGGCCTACTATACAATCGAAAGAATTGATTGAGAGTGGTTAGGCCATATAGTCCACCACGCTGGCCTAGTGCGGGTTGGCGGACTTACATACCGTAGAAATTCTTTAAAATCGCTACGGTATGCAGGTTTCCTCACGATGTTTTCCTTCACCGTTAAAGTGCGTGGTGATTGACTATTAATACACACATAACTCCGAAAAGTCAGAGGTGTGCCCTGGGATTTGAACCCGCGACCACCGTGAACATGTAGGTAGCCGCGTCTGGTCCGTTACCAACAGGCCACCACTTTTACTTCATTCCCCTTTATTAACTGAACAAAGCATTCATTAAGCCCAGACCAATTTCGAGCACCAAAAACAGCGAAATAAACACGTCAAGCAGTGCCTTTAATTTGCCTCACGACGGGACATATGGCTTTAATTTCATATTATATACGCGTACAAAATATGAGAGCAGATCTACAAAAGGTAGTATAAATAGAGCAGTCACTAAGAATATTTTTGTGCAAGGTGCAGTCTACCGGCTGAATCAAATTAAGAAGTCGGGACAACTCGGCGTGATACCACGTTATTCATACTTACAAATAGGAAAGAATACCGTCTGGCGCTTTGAAAATAGACGAAAATAATTACAGACCGAAAAAACTGATACTGTGGACAAATAAAATGATGGTGAAAACCATTATAACTTAGTCTACCATAACCGTAGCACCAATGTATCAGATATTAAAAAAATCTTTGTATGTATCGTCACCAGCCTGTTACGAAACAGTCTAGTAGGGTTCCATAATAATTCAGCCAAAAAATATTTTCTCGATGTCGGTATGCTACGTAGCACTCAGCAGACACCATATGGAATATTTCGAGTTAGATCTTAATAAAGAATATTTCGGTAAACTATCAACAACGCACATTTTGTTGTGTAACTGAGCTAAGAGTTATGAGCTCGAGGGTACGAGTACGCCGGCTGTTGTAAACCGGTAAACAATATTATCTGGTGCGCGTACAATCCGAGGACGTCGCGAACCCTGCGACACATCCGTATATTAATTTAATAATACCGCGCTTAACATTAGTGGGGGATGGGGCGTGAGCTAGAGCGGGGATGTCGAGGTGATATGATTTGTAAAAAGAAATAATTTGATGTACCAATTATTGAAGATTTTCTCAGCTATTCGGTCAGGTATTGTAAGTCGATATGTCCACGCATGGTCATGGACCTTTTCAAAGACAGCATCGGGTGACTTCTTAATATGATTGCTACTTAAAAATTAAAGAGTGATGAGTGATGGTTCCGTTATTTTTTAATTTAAAAAAGGATTTGAATTCCCGGAGCCTACGCGTCCTTTAACAGTAAATTCTATATTGTTTTACTACGATAAAATAGCAATTATTCCTAACATAAAACATTATTACATTACACCGCCAATAACTATTACGATAACAGTTTACAGGAAACCTAACATACTACAGTTTGTCCAGATCGTACGGATATTATACCTATTACCTACAGATTCATAGCTCAATACCGCTGTTAGTTCATAACTCGAGAGTCCCGGCAGACATCGCCGCGAGTCCAAGCCGCTAGATTACCCATTGTGCGGGAAAAGAGCAATTTTTCGGGCAGAATTTAATAAGTGCTAGCTCGTAGGATTTAATTTCGCCCTGTCACATTCAGCCGCGGCCGCCACTTGAAGCGGATCCCGGCAAAATAAAAAATATAAGATTTGTTGCTTTAAAAAATTTAAATTCAAAAAACCTCCACTGACCTCGCTTTATGTTTGGACGCTTAATTCCTGCGTTATGAGAACCCGTTCGGGATTTATTGAAAAGTTGTGGGTTTATGGGATCGGTAAGAGGATTGTTTTGGCTTTTTTTAGACTTACTTCGCTCAGTTTGGGAAGTTGCCGACTGTTTTTTTTATATATACACCGGTATGGAATCAGCCTTCAATGGAACAGATATAATCGAAAATGTGTCAATTTGTGTGTTCCTTGTTTTGAAATGAAAATATAATTATATGTTCTTAACCGACTACAAAGTAGAAAACGAAGGAATATGTGAATAAACTGGTAAATGAAATTATTAATTCCCTTAGATAATTTTAAATAGCCTTAATAGCTTAATTAATATTACAAAGCACTAACTCTACAACTATAGCCGAAATAACTTGTGATAAGTGCCCAAATAATAGAGACAAAATGAATAAATAACTAAATGATATGAACAAATTTATGAATAATAGTTTTATCTACGTTAAGTATGTCAATCCGAAATAACCCGAAAATCTAACTTAATATTTAGGTTTATTGGATTATTAAGTGCGTAAAAACGACGTTTCGTTCAGGAATAAAGTATTGACCTCGCGGGAGCAGTTATGTCTTGTTATATCGCTTGTCATCTCGCTGCACTAACTCGAGATGTGTGTCCGTCTGTAACGCATACTGTTTTTAATATTTTTAACTTGTAATAATAGGTGTAGTGATAATGCTATGTTACATATGTTATTTTCTTCATTTGTAACCGACTATTTAATAATATAAGTAATTATATTTTTGAATGCAGGAGCAAATCAGGAATCAATAATAATAATATTCTGTACAAATAAATGTTACTTACATTCTAATACGTAACTTTTTCAAAACGCCTTAATTTATGTCATAAACACCAAAATTCTGTGTATTTTTAATAAACCATGAAAGGCAGGCATAAATTATTTATATTGGCAAAAAAAATTAAAACAAAAGTTATGTCAGGCAGGGAAAGCCGCGCGCCCGTCATAGTGAGGATATAAAATTTCTTACGTCCCAAATAACATGGCAGTACATTTCCAATTTTTCATATTGAACTCGTAAAAATGTTAATACGTTTTTACGGCTCCAGAATAAGTATCGAGTCAATTTGCGAATTACGTAGCGCTGCTGTCTGCTGTTTTTTACATTGTACTCACATTCTGCAATACATTAAACTGTACCGCCTTCAAACGGCTGTCATATAAAATATTCTAGATGACTTTATACGCCGACTTTCAATATGTACATAAAACAATCAAAAATTGTCTAAAATATTTAGTATTTCATAAGTATTTATCTCTGTTTTTCAAGCTCATTTTCATCTCTTTCCTTATTTTGAGAGATCGGTAATTTACCTACAATCAAATCGTGTAGATGCCATTGGGCTCCATGAATATCTTACTATCAAGAAAAACGTTTACTAATTTGCTGGTGATGTGCAACAATAAAATATTATCTACGATTTTATTCCAAACAGCCACATACATAGTTCTGACCCCACACTAAGATCGAGTCTTGTGTCGTGGGTATCAGGAACTACGAGAGACTTTTCGGTCTCACAAACACCCAGACCCGAAACAAATATCTGTGGTTCACACAAACATTTGTCTCGGTGCAGGGAACGAACCCGCGGCCTCTCGTTTCACAGGCGGCGTCTAACTAACTGCGCCACGGAGGCTGTCAAAAGCTACTCCATGCGAGAAATATAATTAGATATATATTAGTATCTATTTACAAGTTCGCCAACCCGCACGCTGGGCTACAGCGTGGTGGTATATATGGCCTAACCACTCACAATCGTACGATCGATTGTATAGGTAGCCCGTGCCCTGAAGTGGGACGCATATGGGCTAATACAGATACAGATTTATAACATAAATTATTTTGAATTAATATGGTAATTAAGCGCATATGTAAGTGTAATTTAACAAATATTAGCATATTAAACTTAATGAGCTACAAGACTAGAATACAACACTAGAAAACGTCTAGACTCGAAATTATTAAGAATATCTCGCGATAAGGCCAATAAACGTCGGCTTAATGTTGTGCGAAAGGATACGATAAGCGACTTATAACAGAAGACTTAGTTAATGAGCTAAAACGGAAACGACTGAGCAGAAACACAGATTGCGTAAAACGTCGATAGTATACGCAGGTCGATGGTATATTATTATATAATCTGTATTTAAAGAGTATATCATTTTCTATTTATTTATTACCTAGGTAAGTAAACATAAGTTCACGCGCGTATCCCCGAAGAGGTATATTGAGATGCCAGTTGTGCAAGATTTCTCGAGAGTCGAGCCTACTTCTACCCCGAGATATGTCAGGGAGCAAAACTATGCCAGCGAAAAATCCAGTCCCAGGCAACCATATGACAGAAAATATTACAAAAAAGATTTTGCTTATCTCTTACTTACTTACTTACTTACTTCTACTTAGGCGTTATCCCGGCCGGTGCCAGGGTCCGCCTTCCGGCTGAGTCTCCTCTTGCTTATCTCTTGTGAAATAATATTTGAAAACACGTTTGCGATGTAATCCCGCATCTGAAACGGGTTGTAAAATCCCAGGATATACGGAAAGCTTTTGCGTGAAAATCAATTGGAACTGTTCGCGGTGCACGCGGATTGAATCTTGGAACTACGTGAGCGAAATATTCCCTTACTTTGTTAGTTTTGCAACTGTTACAGTATTTCATACGTGCACATGGAACATTTGACGCGACACTTTATATTAACTGAAATGAAATTCAACTTTAGTTAGCTATCCATTAGTTTAGCAGCCAGGACTGAGTAATAAAAATACTTATATTACATCCGCACCGGCAAAATTTGAGATTCATAATCGCGCCTAAGCCTATTGGGATACAGGCGTCACCTTTACATACAAGGGTTACGTAAGTTGTATGCTGTCCGTTCCCAGACTGTAGTGAAGATTATAAGAAGTCAAACATGCACCTAAGAGACGCATGCCGCAGGTTAGATTCTAATACCGAGAAAAATGTTTCATGATCATCGTCAGCCCGTTGCAATTCACTGCTGGCCTCTCTCAAGGTACGCCACAGAGACCAGTCTGCTGCTTTATGCATCCAGTCGCTGCCTGCCCTCTTGTGCAAATTGTCCCGCTATCTGGCCAGAGAGCGTCGTACGCTACGCTTGCCAAGGCGCGGTCTCCACTCCAGGACACGCTTACTCCAGGATATCACGTTGCTCAACGTGCTGTTGAAAGAGCTATGCTTGGAGTCTCTCTGATGGTCAAAATTGGGAACAAAATGGTCCGCCCAAGAACCAAGGTGGCAGACATAGCTTTAAAAGTAAGTAGGAGTAAAGTAATATGAGTGTTCCATTTCCGAAATGGCTCTCCGGGCAATACGTTCACACCCAATAGCGCGTGTAAGCTTGATGAAGTAATAATGATGCCTGCGGTAAGGCGCAGTTTCATATAACACGCGCTTGTCTTATGCGCAGTCGTTAAGTTACATTACTGCGGATTTGTACGCCTCATTGTTTTAGTTACAGCGTGTGAACTGTGGGCTCATGGAGTCAACTCCCCGGTCACACAATACTATACGGAATTATTTGGTTAAAAAATCTCTTACAACTCGAAGTGGTATTTGTGCCCGGCGTGCCGCGTGGTTACAGTCTAGCCCCTATCAAATGTTTACACGAGAATAAGCTTTCCCTTGCAGGGGTACAGACGTGAAGGTATGCATGTATGTATGTAGGTAATAGGTGCAAAAGTGACACACGATATTGACGAGAAATCGCAAAGAAACAGTAAGCAATTAACAAAATACACATAACAGTAACATAATTTGTTCCTCCAGAATCCAGACAATTAATATTCGCCCTACCCCCAATATGTAAGTAAAAGTATTTACCCAGAGAGTAACAATGTCAACAGCAATCCGACCTGAAACACTTCAAACACGCACTCACTTTCACAAACACAGAACACTAACACCAGCACTACACAAAACAACTCACGACCCGGCAATCGAACTCTTAACGCGACACACAAGATTGCACGAGGGACGCGAAAACATGTCCGCAGTTTGCGCGCGCGCCTGTTAAACTGGAAAGTGAGGTAAGAATCAAAAAGGCAACCTTTAATTTCAAAAGAATTAAAGAATACATCAATCAGATTTTAATATTTCCTGTAATTATAAGAATGTTATTTAAGATTTACAAGTTTTATTATGTAAAATAGTGTTTTTATATCATAATGTCATTTCCACCCGGATATCTGGAATCTGGATGGACAATGAATGTTTAATTAAGTCATAGTGCCTCGATTCAAATTATTTATATATCAAGACGTGATTATTTATATATTTCTTGTACTAGAATATTCCTACCTATTTGTCCTGATCCGACCTCAGTGGTGAGAAAATGAAACCCGTCAAATTAATCTTATTTCGGTCTTAATCAATGTATTTCCGGTTTCCGGCATGCTTACATATTTAAATGTTATTTCCAATATCCATTTTGGGTTTCGTAATATTAAAGTAACAGTAGCTACTTTAGAATTTCAATAAAAATTGTGAAGTAAAAACCGTGGGATCACTGTCTTTTTCCGTACCTGGAACAAAGGACCTACCTAGTTCCGTAAAATACTTATTTTCTTATCTCACGTTCTATCCCACTCGTTCCCAGGTTGCCATTCTTGTTGGAGTAGAATTCGAAATTCTACGCATTTGTCGTCCTTTCGCTTGATTTTTAGCGCTTCTCTAAACAACGAACATTGACCAATTCATTTTAAAGTTAAATATTTAGCACAGATAAGGGTAGAGAAATAAAACAATTGTCCAAGCTAGTGATCATTATATATTTTTTACAATATTTCAATGAATCTCTCAATTTAGGGCTTACACGGTTTAAAAGGCCCCAACCTATATTATGCATTTAATATGAGGTAACAGCTACTTCCTGGTATTTATACGTGGTTTTCAGAAAACTTCGACATTTAACAAAAATGTATTTTAAAACATTTCACTAATAAGTAATTACACAAACTGGCAAACTTTAAGGACTGGGGTAGCAATGGCGTCATCTATCGCAAAAAGTTTGAAAGAACTATGACGCTATGTTGAGGCGCTACATATTTGGCTTTAGCATAGCTATACATTATCGTTTGTACAATAAAAACATATGAAATTGTAATCTCAACCATGTCTCAACCGGCTAAAACTCAGTCCTTATTTATACCGTATAAATTTTAGACAATTAAACACAAGATTTTACTAACAAAAGCAAATAATTGATTGTTAGCGGGAGATGTCTTCAGCTTACACTGTGATGTCATAAGACCGATTCATTTGATATAATATTAAGGAGGCTTAAGTGTGCTTATGTCGCACGCACAAACCACATTATTATGACAACATATTTGCAAAACGTTGAAGTTTCCTGAAGTCGCACGAAAAATATTTTTATATTATATAAACACTATATGAGCTCATCGTGTGGTGTTTTAATCACAATCATTTCTTCCTAAGATTAATCTCCGAAATATGTCAAAAATAACCCAATAGATATGAATAATTAGATTAGAATAAAATATAAAAATACAAATACTGTGGGCGGCTAAAAAATGCAAAGTTCTATATTACAGCGCTAGCTAAAAATGTAAAGGATTAAAATGTATGCAAAGCCCACCAAATCGAGGTTCGATTATAAATGAGAGATTGAGTATTTTATTACAATTGATATAAAGATTATTATTGTATAGGACATAAACAGTAAATTATTGATATACAGCTCTAAGAAGTTAAGTTACATTGTGTACACTGTGTATAGTTTCATAATATATTTTTTATAAACATAGATGTTTAGATATGCCTCAAATTGATTTCATTTACGTTGGCAGCAAGAATTAACGGTGCAGTCACATGCTCTTTTATCATACTTTTAATTTTAACAATATTCATAAGTGGATATAGTTGAATAAAATGTTGTGTATTAATTGTATAATGTCTTCATATCTAAACATTTATATATCTAGTAGTGACCCACGCCAAAGAAAAAAGAAATATATTGTGTTTGAGAATGAGAAAACATTGTAAGCGAAGTCAAAATAATATTTCACTGAATACGCATTTGAGAGCACTATCAGATATCGTTCAATTGGTATAAAAAAAATGTGACCTAGAAAATGTAAGCGCCACGCCTTGATAAGGCCTACAGTGATTCAAATGTAAGTTTAGGTAGAGATACAGAAGATACTAATGATAATAATATTTTTTAGAACAAAAAACAGAAATATTTTTTTCTTGCAAGCATACACATTAATTAAAACTATATTTTCTTGCAATTTTTAATAAAAGAAAATAAAACTAGACAATAGTCAACTACTTGCACCTAATGTCAGTCACAAAGCTGAAACAATAAAAGGAAATAAAAAACAAATAAAATTTAAAAAAAGATGATTTTACTAAAGGAAAATTCACATCTAGACATATATATCAATATACATATACATAATACGTTTGTATACCCGTTTACACGATCACTTACATGTCTTTGGACATACTACAATATATAAACATTACATATAACATATTCACTTTGATTTGTACATATGGGGGTCCCTACAGCGGGCTCAAAACAAGGCTGCATGTTTGCTATCAGGCCTCCAAAGTAATTATTAATTAAACATTAATTGATAATTATAATTGATTAAACTAACTTTACACAGTCATTGAACAAAGTGAAAAAATTACAAAATACATGTAGCTGTTTTTTTTTACTCTATCAAATAATATAGAACTTGATAAGTTTGCTTTATTTAATAATGTTGATTTATATAAACGAGACCGACAACAAACACGAATAAGGCATGTAAAAGAAATATCTTATTATGTGTAAATAACATTCTACAATTCACATTGTTTCCACTGTAATCGGTTAAACAATTCCAACGTCTAAGGACATAACATGTAAGGATCTGTTAGCTTAAAGAAATAGTTGAAAAACTACACACTTAGTTTTACTGTAACAATGACAGAAAACTGTTTAGCAAAGACCTAATATTTTATGAACATATATTTATTTTAAGTTCCATTACATTATCTATGAAATATAGACAATATAAAGAAAAGCATAAAGTTTCAACACACAATTATCAACATATACTTTATGTTAAATATTATTTAGAAATATGTTCAACATTAACCGGTCTTTACTTCCAAGATGTTTCAAGAAATGTAATCATAGAGTTTACATAAAAGTAAAAAGATCAAATGATACATTGATTTTACTAATTATTAAAAAACACTATTTTAAAAACACTTAAGTAATTAATAATAATGGATCAAAACTAAAAAAGTAAATTAAAGGAAACCACTCCAAGACAGACTTTAAATTTTTTGTATATATGATGTCACATTTCTAGTCATATTTCCAAAATGTCTGCCTTTACTGGGAGTAGTCAACTTTTCCACAAAATCAAAACTTAATGACAGGCACTTATGATATCTGTAACTGGATTTTCGAGAGCAGTACCCCTAGCCGGAACATTTTGAAGTATCGTATAGTAATAGTATAGTAACAATCATTACTTTACTATTACTACTCGATAACTATATTTGGCGGCAGCATGAACCGTTTAACCATACTCTCGTAAACTCTTGATTAATACGATACGATACTCACAGATAACCTATGGCAATGAATGAATATTATTGAATGATTCGTGCGGAATTATCATTCACCGTGTTTGTAAAAAAATATATTATTATCATAAAATAATAAAAAGCCTATAGCATGCCTTAAAGACATGTTAAAGGTTATGAAAATGAATTATGACGCAAAAAAGTATTAATAACAAATGATCTAAATTTTAAAAAATCATTTCAAGCAATTAAGCATTTATATTTTCGAACGTAGCCATTTTTTGTTTGACAATTGACATAACAACAACAACAAACAAATTTATACGGATGCCACTCGTCAACGAATGTAAAGAAATAAACTCATAAATAAGTAATAGATATAGACACGGACATTTGTTTAATATGATCCCTTTATACCTTTAAGGTGGAAACTTTATGAATGTATTCGCTACATTTTTGCTCGTAAAAAGCCTAGGTAACTTTCTTCACATATTATATCATTTTGATAACATAATATGAACAACTAGCTGAGAACTTGCCCATATCGACTATACATTGAAATGAGCCTGTGCATTAAATAAATAAGTAACTACCTACACAAAACATACAACAATAGTGCATAATATGATTGTTTTATTTATAAAAGGTTAGTTAGGTATTCATTTTTAAAACTACACTAAGTCTTGTCTTCTTATATCGTCATACTTGTTCCTAAGTTTGTTGCTCCAATTCCGAGAAGATCTTAGGATAGGAATTAACATTCTTTTGGTAATGCCCCTATTAGTAAGAATTATAAATATTTGAAATAACACAATTGTAACTCCATATTGAATTGCCTATTTTTAGTGAAACACGTAAGTATTACAACGAATATCTTGTAAATAGAAAATAAGTACTATGTGTATTGACTTGTCATAAGAGTTATTTAATTGCCTACGTGACCAATAAATGAATTTCATTTCATTTCATTTCACAGAGTAGATAATTATACAAAATAACAATAAGATCAAAATATAAGATGTTGAGGACACTGAGTATGATCCTAAGTAACACATTGTAAATGTAAAGAATTAAACTTATAAATAATAGGTAATAGATATAGACACAGATGTTTGTTTAATATAATGCCTTTATACCTTTAAGGTGGAAACTTAATGAAAGTATTCGCTACATTTTTGCCTGTTATGAGCCTTGGTAACTTTCTTCACATATATAATTTCAATAATATAATATGAAGAAGTAGCTAAGAACTTGACCATATTGACTACACATTGAAATGAGCCTGTTGCATAAAATAAATAAGTAGGTACACAAAACATAAAACAAAAGTGCATAATATGATTGTTTTATTTATTAATGTTACAGTTTTAGTTAGGTATTCCTTTTAAAACTACAGTAAGTCTAGTCTTCTTATATCCTCATACTTTTTCCCAAGTTCATTGCTCCGATTCCGAGAAGTCCTTAGGATAGGAAGTAACCTTCTTTTGATAATGCCGCTGTTAGTAACAAAAATATTTGAAACAACACAATTGTAACTCCATATTGAATTGCCTATTTTTAGTGAAACACGGAGTAGATAAATAAACAAAATAACAATAAGACGTCGAGGGCACTGAGTATGATCGTAATTAACACATTTTGCCTTATTTCAAATAAAATAAATCGCAAAACTACATTCACGATAGCTTTCTCACTGACAAAATCTCGGTGAGAAAGTTCTCGTATTTTTCGACAGCAAAACTATAGTAATTGGCGATACTATACGTCAAAAATTATTCCTGCTGCCACTTTTCATACATTTTTATAGTAAAACTATCGTTAAACTACTCGCTAACTATACTATAGTATCGTAAACGTTTCCCGCTGTCACATTTTAGTTCCAAATACGCTCACAATGGCGCTGTTTAAATTCCCATACAAAATTTTACTATTACTATTCTATTACGATACTGCAAAATGTTCCGGCTAGGGGTACAGAATCACTAAAACCTACAGCTAAATTGTAATATGAATATAGTATATTTTCTATAGCAATATAAACTGTTTCTCAATAATATAACTTTAAATGTGATGTGTTACAATGTGTCCAATAAAAAATATGAAGTACACGGGGTACACTATATTGTAATATTCATTTACTAATTGGTTAGCACTCACTAGTTCTTAAGCAAACCAGCAATGTAAAACATACTGTATAATACGCGGATGTTTTATTTTATTTGCATTACATTGCGTACTTAAAATGTATATAAATATCTGTTTCCACATACAATCCTTGTATATATATCCATATATGGCGCTCCATAACAAAATACTAAAAATGTAGTCAGCAATATTACCTATTGTTGTTATCAACGGGAGCAGCAACCTTACACTTTAACATACACTTATTCAAGCCCATAAATATAGTCATTAAATTGTCTATTCCTAAATACATAATCTATATTTGTGGTTTTCATTGCTTATCATTAATTGTTACTGTGAATCAACCATTACATTATCACTTCAACCGCATTTGGCATTTAAGCCCCAAATATGAATAGCATTATTGCAACCTGGCAAGATATTTATGTATACTTAAAATCTACATAACCACACTCGATATCACAAAAGATATTTGTCATGTATGCTAATTGAGATAAAAAGTTCAGAAAAAAGTATGTATGTAATAATTATAATTTAACTAATAAGCTAGTTACATTTGTTTCATAACATTTTGCACACAAACGCAAATATCAATAAACGATAAAGCGCACTTTACACGGGGAGAGTTTCTCGCGGCGAGAATCGTATGGCATTATCGCATAACATAACTGACATTATATTATCGTGTTCTGACAATGTTCACATGATGCAACTTTTTTTATATCCTTACGATAATCGTATCTGATGCGAGAAACTCTCGTGTAAAAGAGGCTTAACATTAATTATGATACAGCATGTAATTGCTCATGAAATGTGGTAGCTAGTAGATGTTATTATGCCCTATTTCTTTAGGACACACACACGGCACACTATTCTTGTAGGAATCCTTATTGGATAATTGTCAAGTAATTGGCCTTATTAAGGCTTACTATCAAATATGAAACAATTCTCACTTGATTAATTCTGAATGGATTTACAAAATTCTTAAAGAAATTCATAATAATTCTAACAAATTAAAAATGTGATTAATTACAAAAGCTTTAACATGATATTTCATGGATATTTTTATACTGGCGTGGCAGTACGTGCAGCACAACTGAAATGTGTACTGCACTATAATATTTTCATCTAAATATGCCAATAGATGCATAATACAGTAGTATTGTTCAAGTACAGTGTGACAGTTAATTTAGTTATTTCAAATCGATAGGATCACTTACCTATACATAAAATAATAGTGCATTAATTTGAAAATGATATTTGTTTTTTTTTTTGTGGAGAGGAATAGGAACATTTCTTGCGCTCTCTTTAATACGATCTTTGATATAATGATTCATCTTAGCGTTTAACATTAAAAAAGTCCCTTTACAATGAATCGACGTAGTCAAACCGCAACATGTTGCAATAACTTGGATTAATATGAATTATTAATTGGATATCTCACTGGGCAAACAACAAAATCCTAATTTTAACTTCGCTAAGAATGATTTCTCTAGACGTCCTGAGAAATAGAGTAAGTCAGTCAATTTTTAAATTATGAAATAACTATAATTAGCAAATATTGAGTGGCCATAAGTTTTCTCAATCAGATGATGAAAATATCTTTAAGTTGAAATGGCCAGGTTTGACCAAGCGCCGACCAATGCTTAGGAATTAAAAGGTGCAATATCAGAACTACACGTCTCTATCGCGAATAATCTAAGAATTTCAAACGAACCTACAATATTTTTGGTAAATCACCCTATGTTAATCCAAACTTATTTTCTATAATTTTATATAGTTATATCTCTTTATATAGCATCTGCCGTGTATCTCAAACATCACGAACGTCTATTCTGAAGGCAGTATGTGCTTATTATTACAATTGCGAGACTTCATAGTTCTTATATTATTTATTGCTAAAATCTTTCAAGTCATACATTTCTTAACTAATGAGAGAAAATCTAATCGATATTGTAGGCTTTAATTAGGGGTTGTTTATACACTATCGACTTGTATAATATTGCAATTAAAGGACACTTTTTGGGAGTAATAACTTGAGCGTTAATACACGAAATTGAATTAGATAAACATGGCCTCGTGCAAACTGGTGCTGCTAACTATTAATTATGCGATTTCCTGACTTGAAATTCGTGTCTCTCGAGACAAATGACATTTACAGTACACAAACTTAGTTCAGTGATAAAAACAGTAATTTTATTCAAATCTGATAAGCGGTCTTTCATCTTTATAAAACCAATTTTTTTTACAACTTGTTTGGTTGTTAGTTGCACCACTTTGCACGAGCTTTATCGACATCAACACTACCAAAGGGATTTAAAAGTCTATGCCCTCAGAATAGATTAAAAGACTAAACGATTCTCTTTACCAAAAACCTCTTAAAATAACTTCTTGACAAAGGGAATCAAATTCAGCCAGACTACAACATCTAAAGGAAGATCAATCTAATTATCCAGATTTCGATAGGCAGTCTTTGGTTGTGATTCCACTATTTCTCTAACAGAACAAGGTCTTAGTACTAACAGAGCTACAACATTTTGGCAAAACTGAAATTTTCTGTATCAGTAGGCCCCGTGATATATAACTTATAAGTGGGGTTGATTTTTTCGTAGAATATTCAGTGTCTGGGGCATGTTTAGCCTTTTTATTGGGGTGGGTCTTTGAAGAGTGTCTTCTCATATTTTTACAGCTACAGTAGTAAGGTAAAATCCTTCCCTTTAACAGACTTCTTATCCTCTAAATTTCAGCTTTGCAAAAACAATGTAGGTCTGGAAGTTCTACGATCTTGGATAATGTTACATAATATTTATTTATAGATATGGACTGTACTGAACAATATGTCATAATCCAACAGTTATCAATTTTAATATAATTTAATCAATCAGTCGTGGTTTGTCTGTCTGTTGTACTGAGATTTTCTTGTATGAATAGTGGAAATAATAAAACAAATATGCATATTGTATTTAATATTGAAACATTACGAGTTGAGGGCATTTCTAAATTAATAGATTCCAAACACAACCAAGGTAATCTACTGTTAACAATCCGGCCAATGTACAGACAACTTACTTTTATATTTGTATATATCTATTTAAAATCTGTCAAGGCAACTATGTTTCTATATATTTCAGTTTCTCTTACATCTATTTATAACCATTCTTGATCTTGCGTTATATTTTTGTGCATAAAGTATCGCTCCAATTTAATCTTTAGGAAGAACCATGCAAGAATACCTCGAACATAAATACACTCAACAGTCACATACATAGTCCTGACCCCACACTAAGATCGAGTCTTATGTCGTGGGTATCAGGAACTACGAAAGACTTTTCGGTCTCACAAACACCCAGACCCGAAACAAATATTTGTGGTTCATACAAACATATGTCTCGGTGTGGGTATCGAACCCGCGGCCTCTCGTTTCACAGCCGGCGGCTAACCAACTGCGCCACGGAGGCTGTCGAATTCATTCAATTAATTTTTCATTATCTAATTCTTATGCATAGTGTTATTTCAAAATTTCACTATTAATAATCACTTTTTATTGCCTTGTTATGCAGAACCGATGCGAACCCCTTGAAATAATCCCCTGTGTAATTATAGCACACACTTTCGTACTGGTTGGACACATCCTTTAATTATTTCAAGAACCTTTCAATTGTACAAATATTTTTACTGTATTGCGATTTAAATTGTCAATGTTTAGTTAAAAAGATTGTTAGGTGTGTTATTTATAAGGTATTTTTATACATTATTAGATTAATAGCAATAATCCTGAGTACCTTGAAAATTGTGACATGATTACTATTCTAAACCACTCCACATGTTTTCTATAGATCGACTCAGGGTTTCTTTTTTGGCCAAAGGTAAGATTACTTTATAATGTGAAACAACAATAAAGCCATTTATGATTTCTGGCTAATAATGTTTGTTAGAGCCCCAAAAGCGTAGCAATACTTTGTATGGGTCTAATTCACATCTGTCGACAATAAAAATATTTGTCCAATTCAACACACATTAACAAGAAAAACACGCTTCATTTCTTATCCTAGACTATCCAAATGACTCAAACACTACAAACATGTCTAATTTAGTTTAGAATTTAATGCAATACTAAATTGTACGAGACATTTTCAAACATTTCATTATGTAGAGATGTAACCAACATCATTCAATAGTTTTTATTTTAATATAGGACATTACAACCACCAGTACAATTTCCTTTTCAATACAAAATTGCACCTTGGGAATTTGTATAGTATTACATATAGCATTATTGCTCATTATCCCACGCACATAATTTTACATTAATATGGACATGCACTTTTTGGTCCTTCGAGCCGGATTCGATGCTTAATTAGTAGTCCCAAATGTGAGCAATTTTGTTATTAAATAATTATGTTAATATAACATTTGTATTCGTTACATCTCTAATCAATTAGAATCACACAATTATCTAGTTTAATGTATAATCATTTGATACTTTCGACCATAGTTCACAATTTAAAACTGACAAAGTGTCTTTAACGTTAATAATAGTAATACAAGTAACGCCATATTTTTGTGTAGACATCCCTCATTTATTACAGAATACATGATTCACAATTTATGCAAAATCCTGGGAGTTATACGAAACGTACATTCACTCAGTTAGGAAATCCAAGAAACCTTGAAACAATATTGAATACATGTAAATATTTATACCGTACATAGAGTACTTGAGAATGATTCAGTAAATGAGAGATCCATCCACTATTTCGTACATCCAAGAGTCTAATCCTAATGTCTATTACTTGAGTTTAGACGATCAAGTTACCGTTCTGTTTGACTTGGCCATTGGCCTTTTCCTCTGTTAGGGGTTGTTTCTTGTCATTCCTGCGTTTGACCAGCCTTCTTATCGGCAGGATGAACAGGATGACGCCGGACAGGCCAATGAACACGCCCGCCAGGTAGAACGACAGGTCGTATGACAGTGTTATGTCGTACACCCAGCCTGTAATTGGGAAAATTACTTGTCAATATTGTTTGAAGTTGTCATTATTTTCTTGTTGTATCTGAAATACGTTGGTACCACAATATGTTGAGTAGGGTAATCAAAACAGCATTCTTAATATGCTGTCCAATTGTAAGTAATGGCAAGAGGTAATCGTCCTGCCATTCCCTCTGTTATTTTATCTAGATGCGGTTTACTATCTTATTCAGCTCAATCACTGTGCCGAGCTAGAACTAGAAAAACATTCGTTTTCCTGTGTCTGAGATCGCTTAGATCTTTTCAATTATGCAACGGATTTTAATATAGTTTTCATCAATACATAAGAGTGACTTAAGAGGATGGTTTGTACATACATATGTACATTTATTTATATTGCACAAGTCTGGGAAACGAGCACTTGGTCTAAACTAAGCCTCATGTAAAATACAAACAAAAACTCACCAGCCAAAGGCGGTCCGATCAAATTAGCAACACCCTGTATCAGCAGCAACAGTCCATACGCGTTAGTAAAGTTCTCGAGCGTGATTTGTTCCACGAGTATGATGCTGGTGAGGGAGTAGTTGGCAGCGATGAAGGCGCCGAACGCCCCGGCGGATGCTGCCAGTGCCGGGTACCCGCGCAGTAGTGGCATGATGAAGGTCACCCCGCCGCACAGGACCATGCATAGAGCGTACACCACGTTGGGACTCACGCACTTCCAGTCGCCCACCCAGCCTAGAAGGATCTGGAAAATGCATTTTAAGTATGTAAGTAAGGGTATCATAGTCCTGACCCCACACTAGGATCGAGGTCCTTTGTTGTGGGTATCAGAAATGAGTGAAGTCGCCTAGAAGGATCTGGAATACACGTTGTGAATGTGTAAGTGTACTATTGATTGATATTAATTAATTGCTCTTACATTTAGCAGCAAATCGGCTAAACTAAATGGTACTTTTCTATAAATGATAAATTTATCCTAAGCTAAGTCACTAATGAAGATTGTCATATATTTTGATTTTATTTATAATAAAAAGACCCAATGCAGGAGCCAGGCCTCCCTACAATTAAGGGGGCTCAGGCCGTACTCAACCATGCTGTCCAAACTTAGATTAGTCTGGACATTCTTGCAGAAACTTTTATGATATTTTACCAACACCGTTATAAGTGCCAGATACTATCAATATACACAAAATCAAAGGGGCCCTGGGAATCGAACCCGCTAAACCAATAAACTAACAAACACGCACTATTTCCAAAAGTAAAAAAATCGAATATATTTATATTTCCTTCATTAAAATTCTGAAGGACGATCTCAAGCTAGAACACACGTGTATGAAGCGCAATGAATCAGTGTGGATATTTAATATATAATTATGTAACGGACACTTGAGAGTTGAGAATATAGTATCAATAACGAGCTTAAAGTGTTTAATCACTTACGACTTATTTTGTAATCTGTCCAATGTATATCCCTATTATTTCTGGGGGATGTAACTCTTACATGTAGTCCTCTGACTACGAGTGTTCTTGAATGCTTTTTTTGTATTCAAATGTGGCAGCAATCATTGAGTCACCAATTTTTTAATGGAATAGCATATACATTATAATACTTATTTGTTCTTATCCACTAACATTTTGTTTGCCCGTCATAATGAAGGAAATAAGAAAATACATACCAAAATTATTCATCGAAAGGCCCAGAAATTTAATGGAACATACCTATAAGTTATTATTCAATATTATAATATGGTTATACATGTATTGCGTAACACGTTATCTGGGTAATAAGTTATCAGTCATGCGTGTGTACATGATTTATATGGGTCAAGTTAAACACTAGCTTTAGATAACGAGACGCGGGAGATAAAAATCGTCTTGCGAATACAATGTAATCGATTTCACTTCCTTTTCGAATAATAATGATTAATCGAGTGACAACAATAGATATTTTGAGGATCGATTAAAGAAAAAAATACACAGTTTTATAATAATAATGTGATAATGATATGTACTCTTTCCGTCATTGCATCCTGCATACTTATAGCTTGGCCAATGCCCGCGACAATTTCCAAAATTAGTTGATGTTTATAGGCGTCAATAATCACTACCCATCAGGTGATTTGTGTATCATGCATATGCCAAAAAATATAGATAATTTTAATCGATAATTTTGCAGTACCCTATATATCGTTACTATTTATGTTTAAAATGATGTATTAAACTGAATGTAATCTAAACATTTATATTAAGCCTAATCGTTACAAAACTAGAAGTAATCAATAATGTGTTATCTGTTTTAGGCGTCCGATAAGTATCGATTACCGAGATTAGCCATTGTAATTCTAAGCAAAATAGTTTACGAAATTACCTCCACCATATTATGATATATATACAATGGTGGTAGGTCTCTCATATGTGAGAGGCCATCTGGGTAGGTACCACCGCAATGTCTATTTCTCCCGTGAAACAACACTGCGTAAATGCACTGTTGTGTTTCGGATTGAAGGACATTGTAGCCAGAGTAACTACTGGACATATTGAGACTTAACATCTTATGTCTCAGGATTGCGAGCGCAGTGGAATGTTGCTACTGTTTATGAGCGGTCGTATCGCTTACCATCAGGCGAACGGAAAAAAAAAAAAAAAAAAAACATAATATCGTTTTTTTCTGGTATATTGAATATTTAGATCCAAAGTTTACGAGATTTACTCACAAATTAAAATCCCAAATAAGTCTATTACAAATATTTAATTTATTCGTAATCTGTTTTGGCCTTCGTGTAATCTTACGCTCAGTGGCAATGGTTTACTTTAAGAACTGCAGCGTTAAATATACATGTATACCTACACATCCATTTTTACACAAACTAAATCAATGTAAATTAGTATTGTATTAGTATTTTTTGGTAATTTGAAGTTTTGGATAACGAATTTTTAATTACATTGTTAATCCTTATTCCCTGTAGGCTGTATAATTAGGTTCTAGTGACAAGAGATAGGATACAAAAGAAGAATTTATAAATCATGCCTTTTATAACTTATACCCTACTAGAACTAGAAAGTTTCCAAATCTATCTAAAAATATTTTCCAAGACAAAAACTCGACTCACCTCGCCAAACATATTCAGTATACCGATAATTGATATCAGCATAGACGACTGAGACTCGTTGAATCCCATGGACATTCCGTTATCAGCTATATACACGTACGGCACGTCGTACCACATATACAGCAAGAAGTTGGAGATGGTGAACACTAGGAACTTAGGGTTCCTGAGGTGGGAAAAGTCTAGGACATCCACGGCGAGATCCCAGAAGTCCCATAAGCCGGCGTACCATTGCAACTGAAAGTAGTTAAAGGGAGATTAGATCAATTGATGATAAATTGGTGGTGGAAGGATATCCGTAAGTATTGTGTTTTATATTCATCCTATGTCATACCTTTTCTGCCCTCTCCCCCAGGGCTCGCGGGAAGGCGGCCATAATTCGTTTTCCCCTCGTTAAGAAAATACACCTTGTGTATTTCAGTTTCTATCAGTTTCTAAATATGATCGATGCGAGATATTTACTGATTCTCGCCATTTGATACTATAAACTACGCTACACTTACCGTCAAGTGTAAATGTGATTTAGTCGTGCTATTAAATAAAATATACTTGTATATTTTGATTGATTCATGTTGTAAGTTATATGGTATATCTTTTGTGATTAAATTGAATTTGTGATTAAATTTAATAGATAACTCATATTATCCCATAATTATATGTGGTTATTTTGTACCTGCACGACTTAAATTGTCTAGTGGTAAGTAGTAATTTAAAACTAGGTACTTACGATTCAGTTTTAAAGGACAACATTACTAAGAAACGTGCTTATCATGAGAACTAACTTTGACATTTAATGCGCCATTCGACTGTGTAGGTGAATGATACTCGTACACAGCTAAACCAGATAACAATGGTTTATTACAACCTGCTGCTTTTCATTAATTATGCAAAATAATATATCAAGCCTCGTTCTCGTAATACTTGCGCATGGCGACATAATGTCAATTTGTGATAAATCATCTGGCGCTAGTCAAAACTTTCTTATCTGCATCATACTGCGCTAACTATCAAGTACATTGTACTCATTTTTTGGAATTAGTATAAATTATGAGACTATTTTTAAATGACTTTACATAATGAAATAAAATCTAACACTCAAAATTATAAAGAAATATGTATTTGATGTAGGCAGTCCATACGCATCAATCGGGACGCTTGTAATGTCCCTAAATAAATAGTATTTGGTACTTTTAAGTAATTAAAAAAATATATACATATTACTTACTTTTTCCTTAGCAATGGTAGTCATGGAGTTCCTGAAGATGTTCGGACATGATGACGCCCGCAGCCTATACCTATTGATGTTCAGCATCGCGCCCCTATATGTCAGGGAATGCCTGTGAATTCGCAGATCTTTGAGGAAAGCTGGCGGCTTCTTCGATGTGGCACCACCGCCTTGCCTTCGCAACCACAAAGACAGCGCTGCTTTTTCAGTTAATGGAGCTGATGTGGGCTCCGATGCTCTCGGGACTGCTAAAGGAGACAAGGCTCCCGGAGACGCCGCGCCCGGAGACATCATAGCCCTAGGCGGTGATTGTTCATGCAAGCGACCACTGTCACTGAAACTCCTCGAAGGCAACATCACTCCGGGGTAGTTCTGCGCGAGTATCGCATACGCCCGACCTTTGTTCGACATCATCTCGAATACTTCTAGCGATACTCCCTCCCCTCCAGTCATAAATGTTGGTAGGTCTACTAAGGAACTAAACTGTGGCATTATCGGTGAGGTTACAGCTTCTATTTGAGCCGTATCTGCTACTTTAGTGGATCCCGCAGCGCTACTTTTGCTGTCGGAGAAACTATCTGCCGAGGAGCCGAAACGCTTGTTACGCTTTCTCTCTCTTCTTCTTTTCCTTTCTCTCGCTTTCTCTTCGTTCATCGTTGTTGTCCACGGTAGGTCTCTAAACAACAACCCACACACAGCCATATTTAAGAATAAACCGGCTAATATTAACGTCGTTCCGCGCCACCCGTACTCGTCCAAGAGGACGTATGTCAATGGTGCGAATATAAATGTCCCGATACCGCTCCCGCACACAGATATACCTGTTGCCAGCGAGCGTTTCTTCTCGAAATAATACGCGACTATCACAACCGCCGCTACGTAGCACAGGCTCAGCCCAAAGCCGGCCATGATGCCGAACGTCAAAAAAAGTGTCTCCATGTTATCTACAAAGGCTGATATGACGAAGCCCGCGGCCGCAAGCAGCGAGCCAAATATTGTCATCCTCCGGCAGCCGTATCTGTCCGTGAGGAAACTCGCGATGGGCCCGGAAAGCAGCGGCATTGCCATGAAGATGCCCGCGATCCAGGCCGTCTTGCCTTTACCCTCGCCGAAATATTCGAGGAAGTGCGGGAAAAACACACCGAAGCTGAATGTGATTCCGTCGGCGATGAGGTTGACCATGAAAGAAGCGAATACGATGACCCAGCCCCAGCCGCCGTCGGGCGGGCGCGCCTCCGCGATGGACACGTCCTCATCGTCGGAGGAGCTGGAGCTGGAGCTGGACACGGAGATGGCGGCGGGCGGGGACTGCGCGTCGAACTGCACGTGCAACGGCCGCCCGTTGTGCTTGCGAGAGGCATTCTCAGCCGCGGGCAGCGTTTGGAGCAAAGGCTCCGACTCGGGGATGGAGGGCAGAGCGCGCGGCTCGCTTAAGGCGTCCGGTGACGACGACGAGGCTGCGTCGAGGGTTTCGCGGGATCCTCCTTGGAGCGACCGACGGTCCGCACGCTGCGGCGGCGGCGAGAGGCGCGCGCGGTCCATTCCGGCAGAGCGCGACGAAACTGCGCGCGCAGCGGCTGCAGCGCGGAATTACCACCACGCCGGGCTTCCATGCGTACACCGCACCCCCGTGACCTCATGCTGCAACAACCAAACGACACATTGTTAATATTCACATACATTATTATCGACTTCTTAGTTTTAAGGTTATAGTTGTACTCACAAAGAAAGCATTTCCTAACATTATTAAAATTTTAAGAGTCTACAAAACCGTTTGAACTTCCGTGTTTTTACGAGCGCAATAAGTCTAAAACTGAACTAGCAGAGTGAATGCACAAGTGGCGGCCAGTCACTTAAGGCATCGACACTTACATACAAAATTGCACAGCTATTAGGCACAAAGCGCCAAGCCATCCGGTGCACGGCAGTGATTGCTGCACAATAGACACCAAGAGGCCAGATAACCGTCATACGATATCATCGCAGAAGCAACTGCGCAGTTTGTCATCGAGAATTTTCCAAAGGAAACTGGCAATATTGTGGACAAAGCTTCATGCCTAGATTCAATATCCGCATTTGACTGCGCAGGACTCTTTTACGTAATGCATGCCTCCTGAGTGCTTGGGTTATATTTACTGACTAAGATAGTCAGCAATAACATAGCTTCCGAGTTTCTTTAACTCATATAATATTATGCCAGCCCATGCAAATGTTCGGGGTATATTAATTTCATTTATAAGCTTAATTTTCTCACTCAATATTATTAGCGCTAAAGTTCATAACTGTAACTTTATATCCCTCAGGAGTTAATTATAAAAAATACCGCATTTTAGTGTATCTTTTGATAATGCTACAAAAACTTTGGCTTCGCACCAAAATAAGTTGCTAAAACTTTACCGTAAAGTCGAAATGAGATGGGATGGTTGGACATTTGATTAGGCTTAAATGGCCTAATTGTTTTTTATTGTTGAAAACATTTATGTGAACTTTTAAGGAGAATTAAATGGCGTCCAATCAACGTAGAATACAAATTATTCTATTGAAATAAAATAATATATATATGATAGTAGTAAATTCGTTTCTATATACATAATTGCAGAAGTGGAAAGTCTTATTTATTTTAAATAACTTAAAACATTTCATTCTAAGAAATATGAAACGCCTCATTCCTTTTATTTTTTACTGAAATAGCGAATGAAAATGTCGTGAGAAAACTAACAGATGTGTAAGTTCAAGGCAAGACACAACCATAGGAACGTACGTGGAATTTAACAAACCATACTAGGCCAATTTACATACTAAGACCTAACGCAAATGTGATCCTTGCCCAGCCATGGGACGCATATTTACGAATATAGACAGAAAAATACATCCTAATAAAATTCGCTCAAGATGTAAAATTAAAATACTCTTACCTACATTCTCCTGTTGAATAAACATACTACATCACATATACGAGCGATCTTAATCAAATCGACCTTCGCGAAACCTCAAACAATTATTGGAAGGCCCAGCCATCAAGCCTCAAGGTCTTACTTTGCCCCACCACTTTGTCATATTTTTTGTATCACGCATTATGAGAACTACAGACGGAAAGTTATATTACAGTCGTGGTCTTTCACTAGGATTAATTTTTAAATTGTATTTCAAGTAATGTGTGTATGCTTAGTAGATTATCCGTTGATTTAACTTCAGATTCAATTTCAATTTGAGATATAATGCTATAGCTAACTACAAGGTACTTATAATCACTAATATACC
The DNA here is from genome assembly GCA_949752805.1 of Deilephila elpenor. Lineage (NCBI taxonomy): Eukaryota > Metazoa > Arthropoda > Insecta > Lepidoptera > Sphingidae > Deilephila > Deilephila elpenor. Next base: position 14,123,675 of record OX457103.1, on the reverse strand, counting down.
TAAAGATGAAGCTGCAAAGAAATTATAAAAGAACATAACATAACAACAATATAGTATCTAAAAATAAACGCGCAACATAAACTGCCTCCTAATATTAATTTTAGCAACATTTACCATAATAATTATAACAGAGTCGAAAAACTTTCTGCGTGTATAAAACCAAGTCGAGAGCAATATCAAGTTGAAGAAACAATACGTATTCAAGTTATGGAAACGCGGCTTTAATTAGCAAAGTTCCTTACACAACGGTACAAACTGACATTCAGCGTAATTATTTTAGATGGTGATGATTGTATTACGTTTTTGACTTGGATTGAAGGGATAGTTAAAACATAAGCTGCCTTATTCAAAGACAGTTTTAAACTCTATTTTAGCTATCGAATGTTTTGTCTTCTTCACTCAAACTGAATTCTAAAGTCGTTCGAAGGGGACAAAACATTTGATAACTAAAATAGTTTTAAATCGGTCTATGAATAAGGCCGAAGGTATTTAGGGCTGTTTACTACTATTTCAACTTTTAATATTTATAAGTAAGTGCACAGATAATTATAGGACTTTCAAACATTTATTTAGGGACTTGTAATTAGCCTACATACAGGGTATATCAAGACTGCGACCGAAAACGAAGCCGGGTGGTAGTATTAGTGGTTACAGACACAATGCAAATAAAAATTTTGCAAAATAAGCGACAGATTTTTTTTTTTGCAATTTTTTGAAAATCATTGTTTTTGGTTAGTAAATACCTAGTTATTGAGAAAATAGTAGTTTAAACCCTATCGTACCATTGTGTCTTAAAAAATAAAAAGGTGTACATCATTATTATAGGAAAACTATGTATTTATCACCCAAATACGACGATAAGTAAAAAAATTACCAAAAAAAAGTTGACGATTTTTTTTGCGAATTTTTTCATTGCATTGTGTCTGAAGTCACTAATACTACCACCTGGCTTCGTTTTCGGTCGCGGTCTTGATATACCCTGTATATAAACAATTGCAATAAAATCATTACTTACTTACTTACCCATACTTTAGAAATTAATACAGGTAACTTCAAAGAATGCAGGTTTCTTCTCGCTGTTTACAATTATTATAGTTAAAACAGGCAATAAATATGAAAAATTACACATTAAGTGCGTGGTGGCCTGCTGGTAACGGACCAGACGCGGCTGCCTAAATGTTCACGCTGCCCGCGGGTTCAAATCCCAGGGCACACCTCTGAATTTTCGGAGTTATGTGTGTACTGATAGTCAATCACCACGCACTTTAACGGTGAAAGAAAACATCGCGAGGAAACCTGCATACTGTAGCGATTTTAAAGAATTTCTACGGTATGTAAGTCCGCCAACCCGCACTAGGCCAGCGTGGCCAGCTCTCAATCGATTCTCTCGATTGTATAGTAGGCCCGTGCCCAGCAGTGGGACGTATATGGGCTCAGAAACATAGTCCGCTCCCAACTAGACTTCTGTACACTTCTACGAAACAATACAAAATTAAATAACATTTGAAAGTGTATTTAAGAGCAGTTGCAGCTGGTGAATACGCCAAACTGCAACCAAAGTTTCAAAATGGCGCTTGTTTAAAGTTTGATTAGTTTTAGAACACAGATTTGTAACTAAACATTCAAGTGACATGAAGTCAACTAGGTATTAACGTTTTACATGAAAAATGTTTGAAAGAAAAGCTTTGGAAGACCCTCACTGAATAGCTGTTCGTTAGTGGGGAAATGTTAAGAGTCTTTGGTTCTTCAAGAGCATCTTAACCTTTATATTTAATTGTGGTGGTATTCATCCGGAAAATTACGCTGAAATCTCATAGAAAAGCGACATAAGTTCCACTGAAGAATATTTATGAAGTAATACTAATTAAGATTCAACGATCTTTTACTTAAGGTAAAACACATGGCACTAAAAAATACAAATCATATTTTCCTATTTAAGGCTTAACTAAGGCAGTATATTATGTTTGCCTGCGCCAAACACGGCAAAGTCTAAACGGCCTATTGTTAAGGTGACCCGGGCAACAATGAAACGGCGTCGAACGCGTCGCCTCTCGTGTTTGGCCTTTTGTGACGACACCAGCCGCTTTGTGAGCAACGGTGAAACCTAATTTGCACGCCCAATTAATTTCTATAGAACTAAAATGTTGCCTGATTTTAGGGTTTTTGGTAGCGGCTTGAAGTTCAGTTGGTAGAATGTTTTTACAAAATGGAAATTGATAATAATTGGTAAGTAAATCTTAAAATAAAATCAAACCATAATAAAAACAACAATGTAATCGAAATAAAAATCTCAAATCTAAAACAAATCAGAAGTCATAATATATCCTGCTGTTGCGATATTTCAAGGACATTAATCATTAAACTCCATTGGTTTTTGGACCGGTGCATGCCAAATACATTAACATTGTACCTCACAAAAACAGTAACATCGTTAAACGCTTATCAAAAACAATAGTCGAAACGAAACAAGCATAACAACAATACCACCAAGCCCCCAATACGAAATCATAACAATCGTAAATATAAAAGTCGAATGGTCCTTCGAGCCGGATCGAGAGATTTCGCCCCAACTTCATCCAATTAGTAGTAACGAGTTACCAATAGGCTCGATGAGTTGAAATGTCAGCGGATCAGAGCACTTGGCTTCAAAAACGCCCACTGGCACGCTTCCAACCGCCCCTCGCCCTTGCCTTCAATCTCGCCTAGAGCCCTCGTTAGTACTTCGAGAGTATTAATTTTGTATCAACTGTAACTTTTAACCTTTCCAACGTGGATGGGATTTTGGGCAGAACTATACCTATTGTGCTTGATTAAACCTTTACGCAATGCCTAAATCGATAGAACTAGGCGAAATTGTACAATGAATTTTGCTTATAAAACGTAGCCTAAAAACCTATTGAACATACATTTCATAAAGCAATGCAACATGTGCGGATAATTTGAATAAAAAATAGAAGTATTTAAAAAATAGAACCATGAGAAGTGTAAGAGTTTAGCCACAACATAAGATATTAACTAATTTTAAACACGGTTCGTTACGCCTAAATTATTTAATAAATTCAGCTGACATAACTGTGGTTACCGCAACCGCGATGCCGCAATGCGAATCCGAAATAACAATAACATAGAGCATCCTCGTTACCTCGGACCCCAAACGTGCACAGTTTCAGCGGAATGAAAAATATCTACCCTTTCCAGTTAAATTGGATTTAAGTTGCTTCATATACTAAGTTGCAATTGACTGGTCATATTTAAATACTAAAATAAAATTTATTTATACCACTCTCAATCGATTCTCTCGATTGTAGAGTAGGCCCGTGCCCTGCAGTGGGACGTATATGGGCTGATATAGATATAGATATATATATATAATTTAAAAAAATCATACTCGAATTTAATAATGTATTTTAATTACCATTACGCTGATTTAATTTTTACATCTTATTAGGTATTTTTATTATTTTTACTGCAAATACTAAGTAACTACAATTCACCTAAGTATAAGTGAAGTGTAATCCAAATAGAAAATCCAATGGCAGCTTAATATAATTATCTCTTTAAGACAGGGACATAATTGACATAACTGATCATGCCAAGAGCAGTGATAATTTTGAATGCATTTTTGGGCGACGACTGATTGAGTAACAGCTTTGAAACTGCAGGAACGCCTCTTATTAAAACAGCACTAACAACTCCACCGATTGAAATGATTCTACCTAACGCTCAACCGCAAAAATCAGCCGCTCATGAAAAATTCAACCCTACAGATGCATAAACAATTCAAAAGCTCCCAGCCCGCTCCTACTTTGATATCCTCTCGGGCTAATAAACAGTGGGGGCGCGGTGCCGGCGCATCGGTGACCCGGTTAACTCAATGCGCCTACCTGCATTAATGTACTTGCGATTAACTTATCATATTTTATACATGTTGGGATGTACTGGCTGAAAATTTTATTATTTTTTTATTATGAAATGGAATGTAATGAGTTGAGCCATATAATTTAAGAAGTAATGTTGTGTCCGGCACGACGATCATTTTGTTTTCTATGGCATCTTTGGACAGATCTACATTGGGCGCCATGGATGACACCTCTGCCTACACCTTCAGATGCAGGCTTCAACCATGTAATTATTATTTATTTATTTATTTACAAATTATGCGTCACAAGTTTTCTTTGAATCCATCGATTGTTACGAGTTAGAAACACTAAGGAAATCCAGAATCACCTCAAATTTTCATACAAATCCTTGTAAAATGGTATTTACGAGCAAACACTTCGCTTACGACCATCACAAACTAAGCCGGTAATCGTGTATTTCCAAAATCTAGAATGTGGAGCAAAAACAACGCATGATGTGTGGTAATAGCTGTTGTGGCATTATGGGCAAAATATCCGCCAAGTTGAGTGAAAAACAACGCCCAATTCATAAACGCTAAATATTTCTTGTTGTTATTGTGTTTTACAATGATGGTTAGGTATTAATATCCGGCGGGGTGGCGAACGCTGTAAATAATGCGTAAAACCCGTCACAGTGGTTCATGAAAATTTATCGCGTTCTGGGATTAATTGATTGATTTATTGATGTGATTTAGTGGAGAGCGGCATAGCTAACCAACAAATGGTCTCACAATTGCCTTATGTTGCTTTATTCTACACATCACCCAAGGTAGTGAAGTATACTTTACGTGTTTAATTATAAAAGTAATAGTGAGAACAAAATATCCTAAATATAGCTCGTTTTATGGTAAAATATGTAAATTAGTATATTACAATTCTAATTTTATCAAACCGACAGGAAAAGAGTAGAACAAAAAATTTTTCTTATACATATAACATTATCAAAACATTATACATACATATATAGCAATGTAATTTAATTATTTTTACGTCCGTTTAAACAATGCTTGAAATTACTCACAATTTAAATAAGAGCTAATTTCTTTAAACAGACAATTTATATGAAAGTTTAACTCTAACTTGAACAGTTTTCCTCGTGACAATATATCAGAATATGCCAATACATTAGCAAGCAATTTCTAAATACATGCAATTAACTACCTGGACGAAAACAGACGCACTCCACCACGCCTTTATCAGATAGTGAAAAAATTTAGTCAAAATTCATAAAACGAAATTACTCCCCCACCCTTCCCCCCTAAAGGACTTGCGGCCACAATAAAATAAAATGAACCATAACTCGACGCCGAATTACTGCATGAGCCCACGAGACCAGCGGCAAGCCGAATGTAATTTGTACCAGAGGTGCCCCGGGCCATGCAAAATAAAAATGGCAGAAAGCATTCGCCCTTCATACATTTTTTATGCGGACTGTAAATTCTTATTTACGTGTTCTGTGGTTATTTCAGAACGCGGGGTATACTGGCTCCCTATGGACATAATTATACAGAATATGTCTGCAGTGTGGCCCATGGGACGGTTGGGCATGTTCGCTGATTTTGAGAAATGTATAAAGTTGTATATGGTGTAACAATAATTTAATACTTTAAAAAATAGTTGTATAATAAAGTTGATGTTGATAAGGAATTGCGTTTAACAATGTGTAAACTGTGTTGATCGGTACTAATATTGCGAATCACTACGTGATACTGGCTGACCGAAGTTTCAGTAGAAAACATAATCAAAATAATTTTTCTTTTTCCAAACCATTAAATGCATAAAATAAAATTTGCATCATCATATTTCTGGCAATAACGCGAAAGTGCTCTTTCGCTAGCTACATTTAGCGCTTACATAGAAAGAAACTGAATTTAATTTGGCTAACAGCGCGCCGGGACGGTCGACATGGCAAATTTTACACTTAGCACAGTCAGTCTGGCACCGCGAGGAGTTCAACGCACCCGAAACGCACCAGATTGCCAGATCTGCTTCAGATTTCTATTTTATCACACTACATCAACGCTAATTTCGCTAATGGTAATGAACACGTTATGAAACTTAGTCAATGATTTTGAACAGACCAAACTTTTGCTACGAGTTTGATGTGGAGTGATTTTTTTGTATAATCGTGATGGACAAATAGTCTAGTTCAATATGAAAAACATTATAGTATTGAATTTGTAAGCTTGACAAAAATATTGAATGGTTTTTTATAGAAACTTCCCTCGCAGACCTATTGCAATGATAAAAATAGTCAATACAACAAATTATAAAGTAAAACACAGAGTAGGATTTATAAAGAATAATATTAAAGTGATTTTGGTGTCGTAAACAAGCTTTTCACGACCCTCATGAGGTCATCAAGACTGTTATTCCATAAACCAAAACGTCACAACCAATTTATATATTATTATTTATTTATAACTTGAATTATTCGAATGTAAATTAAATTAATAGAGCGCACATTACTAAAAAAAACACAAATATGTTGGATTACAAACCCGCATAGCGAAGTAAAAACCTTAAAGCGTAGAAATTTTTTCTAAATGTTAATCTGTGGAATGTTACAGAAAAGAAGCTACAATTACTTGATAACAGAGATAATCATCAGATAATAATGAAAATCAAGCGCTATTTAACTGTAAATAAAATGACCAAACTAAATGAAGCGATGGGAATTAGACAAAAGAAAATCCAAAAACCGATTCCAAACTAGATGGACATAGAGGAATAGAAAATGTCGACATGCAATGCAGAAGACGATGTCGAAACGAGCCAGGTTGAGGATTCCTGACCCAAAGACCATTAGGAATAGGGCCAAGAATAAAATGAGAGAGATTAGATGGCAAATGAAGAAACATCTCGTCTTACCATCAGACCAGAAGACGTCAGTTGTCCGCCTATAACGAAAAGAAACGTTGTAAGAATTGCAATCTAAATTGACTAACTTTTACTTTAAATGAAAAGAAACGCAGTTGCTTTAATGAAAAGTATTTACAAATGTATAAAGGATAAAGCTTCGCAATTAAGTATGAAAAAACAATATATTGGCTTTATCACGAACAGGATTGATTACAAATAAAGGAGAAGGGGCAAACATGTATGAACTCCAGCCTACTGGCCAATAACGACGAGCGATATGTCATTGGAAAGGTCTTTTCAGATGCTACAACTTCTTCTATGACAACAAAACCCAAATCGCTGTATTTAAAAAAATATAGCTACTTACAAGACAGCCCGAAAATCACACGAAAGCGCCTCGGCATAGTGAGCAATAACAACAAGCGATACGTCGTTGGAAAGGTCTTTTAAAATGCTACAACTTCTTCTACGACGATACTTATCAAATCGGTGTGTGAAAAAAAATATCGCTGCGTAAAGGTAGCGCAAGGATGAAAACATGTATCTGGACTCATAGCCTATTGTCCAATAACGACGAGCGATATGTCATTCGAAAGCTCTGTTTGTTTTCTACAACTTCTTCTTTGGCAAGAAATCCCGATTAGCTGTATTAAACAAGATATTTCGACATAAAGATATCGCGAGGGCCATATGTATGGACTCCAGCCTATTGGCCAATAACGACGAGCGATACGTCGTTGGAAAGGTCTTTTAAAATGTTACACTTCTCAAATCGGTGTGTGAAAAAAAATATCGCTGCGTAAAGGTAGCGCAAAGATGAAAACATATATATGGACTCATAGCCTATTGTCCAATAACGACGAGCGATATGTCATTTGAAAACAAAATAAAAAAAAATATGGCCCTCGCGATATCTTTATGTCGAAATATCTTGTTTAATACAGCTAATCGGGTTTTCTTGTCAAAGAACAAGTTGTAGAAAACAAACAGAGCTTTCGAATGACATATCGCTCGTCGTTATTGGACAATAGGCTATGAGTCCAGATACATGTTTTCATCCTTGCGCTACCTTTACGCAGCGATTTTTATTTTCATACACCGATTTGAGAAGTGTCGCCGTAGAAGAAGTTGTAGCATTTTAAAAGACCTTTCCAACGACGTATCGCTTGTTGTTATTGCTCACTATGCCGAGGCGCTTTCGTGTGATTTTCGGGCTGTCTTTAAGTAGCTATATTTTTTTAAATACAGCGATTTGGGTTTTGTTGTCATAGAAGAAGTTGCAACATTTTAAAAGACCTTTCCAACGACGTATCGCTCGTCGTTATTGGCCAATAGGCTGGAGTCCATACATATGGCCCCCGCGATATCTTTATGTCGAAATATCTTTTTTAATACAGCTAATCGGGATTTCTTGCCAAAGAAGAAGTTGTAGAAAACAAACAGAGCTTTCGAATGACATATCGCTCGTCGTTATTGGACAGTAGGCTATGAGTCCATATACATGTTTTCATCCTCGCGTTACCTTTACGCAGCGATATTTTTTTTCACACACCGATTTGATAAGTGTCGTCGTAGAAGAAGTTGTAGCATTTTAAAAGACCTTTCCAACGACGTATCGCTTGTTATTATTGCTCACTATGCCGAGGCGCTTTCGTGTGATTTTCGGGCTGTCTTTAAGTAGCTATATTTTTTTAAATACAGCGATTTGGGTTTAGTTGTCATAGAAGAAGTTGTAGCATCTGAAAAGACCTTTCCAATGACATATCGCTCGTCGTTATTGGCCAGTAGGCTGGGATGCGCCTTCTCCTTTATAATTGAACATGTATATTAAGTTTATATAATAAACTAATAATCCAATTAGAAATGTAATCATGTAACCCATTTATAATATTCTGTAACAAACTTTCATTTCATTACTATACTATTTTATGACCTAATATTTAGAAAAGCAAATAGTAAGAAGTGAAAATATTTCGAAGTAATTTATCTTCACAGAAGTATTATATTTAGAATAGGTCTCGCAATTGGCATGAACATGTACATTGTTAGGACTAGACGTAGAAACTTCGAAACTAACATCTATGACATCTTGCAATAATATTCCAAGCATGTTGTTTAAAAACAAATGTAAGTAGAGCATACCAATTTGAAAACTGATGACCTAGTTGACTAAGATTTGAATTTACAAACCATAACGTATATCTCAATTCGACGACTTCCGAATAATATAAAAAAAGTTTAAAAACAATTTTATTCCAATCATCAATGAGAAATAGGTAAAAAGGTTTAAGTAAATTTAGTTGAGCTAAATAAAGATGTACTATCAAAAATGCATTCAAGGGATAATCTCGGAAGCAATAGCAACGGCGATCCAACACACGGCTTCGACAGAATCGAGTCTATGTTTAGACGAAAACCACGTGAACACCTCACCTTGATTGTAAGGTCGGCGTTAGTCCTATGTTTAATATTATAGTCGACGAACGAGCAACGCTTCCTCAACGAAAACCACGAATCTGTTTAGTTATGAACGACCGATTGGCGTAATGGTTAACAAGTTGCCTTTCTGCGCCGCAGATCGTATGTGACCCTCACTTGAATAAATGTCTATAGATACTTATTTGTATTTCCAACAGGTCGCGGTGAAAATCGTTGGAGGCTTAGATATATTCAGCAGTAGACTTTCCGAGACTGAGAAGAAAATAGTGAATTGTTTTGTAATTTTTATACAATGCATAATATAAAATCAATTCTGGGAACGTCTCAAACGAGTTTATCGAAGTTTTTTTATTGGAGTAAAGTACTTATTCAGAAAACTGAGATTACTAGATTTAATTTGCGCTCGATAAAAAAAGCATATATACAAAAGTTGTGTTTAATTTTACTTTACGGTATAGTATGAGGATAAAGTTACAATAATACTACATAAAACTTTACCTATTGACAAATATAAAATTACTTGTATAATTATTTTTATCACTACTTATTTATTTAACAATAAATATATAAATTAATTTATTAAATATTAATTTTAACAGGAAATCATTCTAAACACACATTTTTGTTATCACACCAACTGTGCGGTGATTAATTCATTTAAACAAAGTAAAATCAAATCGTCACTACCAATGAAGCAGATGCTTTTAAAACTGCCAAATATGTCAATTACTATCATTTTATAACAGCATACCAGGACGCAGCAGTGACGCGGGAGGCTGGCGACACTCCAGAAGTAAACCGCGTCATATGTTATAAATAATCCAAATGTTTTGCAACAATGACGCGGTGATACGGTACAAATAGAATTTCGAGAATTAAGAAGAAAAGTTAAAAAGAGCGGGATTAAAAAAGCGCGGATCATTAGTGTTAGGATAGACAAGCGCGCATCCAACGCCTGCAGCACTCTTCCAGTTTTTAACCACGCCCAGAATGAATCTGTTTGATATGCGTAATTATCCCGGCTGTCTGTCATGAGAATTTGATTGCAGTAATACTAAAATACACCTTTAATACGGCATTAGAATTACTGATATCATGGGAAACAGTAACTATAGATAGCTTTAGCAGTCAGACTCAGAACAAAATCACAAATCTGACAGGTAAATCAAAGACTTTACACCATTAGAAATATGCAAAATAAAGTTTTGTAACAAATTAAACCAAGATGCCCGATTGGCACGTTCAGTAAAATCTGTAAGTAAATTATTGCAAACGTCCGAGTAAGTCAGCAGCGGGCATTGGCTTCTGACAGCCTTGACCGCGTCACGGAGCAGGGAGTATTATCATCCGTAACAAAAACAATGAGCTCAACGAAACGTCTAGATCATTCGACGCATCGCTCGGTTCGAATACATGAGTGAAGAAAAACACCGACCACCTCGCCGTGGCGGAAAACGGAAGCGAAACTACTTCTTCAATTTGTACGTTACGATCGCGGTTGCAATTGCAATCGTTTAAATTATGAGGGTCACCGGACCGGACAATGTTTAAAGCCATCTGTAATAGAGTCAATTTATAGTGCATGAGTTTTTTATAGAACACGACAGCCAAATGAGCAATCAACTCATCTAATGGTAAATAATTACCGCCGCTACGCACACTTACATCACCTGAAGGATCGTTAGATCCGGTGCCAACGTAATGCGTCTACTGGATGCATAAAACGCATCAACAGCATTTCTGCGGCCGAAAATCATCAATATTACGAACATAAACCTATTCCTAATTTCAGCAAATAGATAAATTTTGCCAATCAGTACTAATTACATATTACCCAACCGTCAAGGTAAAACAGCATCGGTGGGCCAGTCGGTTAAAAGCCAAACATCTCCACACTAAGACAAAGTTTTGTCTCTTCAAATATTTGTTCAAGGGTGTCTATACGCCCGACACTGGACTTATTATCTCATTTAGAAAAATGTAGGGGGTATAATTCAATAATTTATAATTTTAAACTCTAAGTCATTAGCCAAACAATAGATCTCAATATTTTGGCTGTAACGCCCGTTGTAGTAACAGGTAAGACGCCGGCGCCACGTGTGGTCGCGTTGTTCCAACCTTCATTATCCATTTATCTCGCAGGATGTTGTCACGTGCTTGTCACTCGCTGAGTACAGTCAATTCTATGTAACTGCCCGTTGATATATGAAATTAACCAATTTACTGGCAATTTTGTTATAATGTTGAAGGCATTGTACTGTTCCTTTGAGTTAAATTTGAACTGAAAACTTCCTTATTTAACGTGCTTAGTTGACAACTGGGAGTTCAATAACCGCAGCCCTTTAACTCTTCCCCTACCAAACCCCTGTTTTTTATTATCGGAGGCCGTTAACACACCAATTTCCAGATCTGTTAACTTCAAATTGACTTATACCACCCAAATATTCATCACTAATATTACCTCTTGCGTGATGATAACGTTTCAAAAAATAATTTTAAGAGACGTAGGAATATTATACGAAGAATAAATACACTACCCACAAAAATTAAAGGATATTTTTTTTGATCAATTTTTTTTGGTGTTTTTTGAGAGTCTGTATCTTGGAGAAAATTGATTGTTAAGAAATTCGGAAACTAAAAATTGAAAGCTTGAAATGTCTATTTTGCAGATCTGTGCTCTATTATTTGATTCCTTGCGAAGTTGATAAGCAATCGTAAGAAAACCAACGAGAAAAAAAAAATCCAATTTTTTTCTGGATTTCAAAACCGTGCATTTATTTGGGTAGTATTTTTTTGGTGACATCATCATAAAATTCCCGTAGATAATTTAATTGCCTTTAATTTGATATACCATAAACCTTCGTGACATGATTTGGAGCTGACTTATGGTAAATCTAAGTAAAAATGGCCTATCACACTTTGACATTGGATTACTCCATGGATATCAATCATGGGGAAAACAAAATCAAAATTTTAGTAACTTCAAAACATGCTTTATAAGTTGGTATTAAAGTCTTATGATAATGAATAGTATTTCTAAGTAAAATTGTTGACTGAAAAAAAGGTAAAATAAAAATGTGTGTGTGTATTAGTACACACGTAAGAAGTGAAACTTCTTTATGACATCATTTTTCGAAAAATGATCTACTATTTACAAATTTACAGAATTGGTAAAATAAAGCTAAATTAAATAAAGTTTAAGTTTAGGAGGGGGGAAATTTTTGAGGGAATTTGGGATTTCTATCGGGGCCAATTTGTAGCCCTCACCGAGACGGTTCCAATGAACCCAAGGTCGGTGGGTCTACGATGGATAATGCCGGAGATATGAGTAGGGGGGGGTGAGGTAAAATTTTTAGGGTGGGGGTAAGCGGGGGGGGGGAGGTTTCGTGGGGAGGCTATTGGGCACTGTTTTGGATTTAGGGTGGGGGAAGGCCAGAGGGGGGTAAGGATCAAATTACAAAAAAGTGGGTGGGACTTAAAATTTTGGGTGGGGCTTGGAAACGGTTGGGGGTGTGGCTTACTGAAGTGGGTACTAATTTACTAAATAAAAAAAGATGGCGCGTAACGGAAGAATGTGACGCGTAACGAAAAATTTTTTCCAACCCCGATAAAGAAGTTTCACTTCAAAAACGGTTATTTATGGATATTCGGAAAACACTGCATATCTTTGGATAAAAGAAACAAACCAAGGATATCGTCGGTAACTTTTCAACCTTAAAGTATTCTAAAGACACTCTGAAAATTTCAAACTGCTCCGATTTGATTATCTTAGTGTTCGGAAGGTTTGAATTTACTGTATTCGTCAAAATTGTCGTAATAAGCATTTTTCGTATGTGATCGATTTTTGTCATTTCAGAATGCTTTTTTTGGTGATTATCCATATTCTTTTAATCAAATCATTTTTTCTAACGTTTTCGCTATTCTCCGCAATTGTAAAAAAAATACTGGCACTGTTTTACTATAAATCCGACCACGCAACCTCCCCGTAGTACGCTTTGGGTAACGCTAATGCCGGCGGTAAAACAGTGCCAGTATTTTTTTTACAATTGCGGAGAATAGCGAAAACGTTAGAAAAAATGATTTGATTAAAAGAATATGGATAATCACCAAAAAAAGCATTCTGAAATGACAAAAATCGATCACATACGAAAAATGCTTATTACGACAATTTTAACGAATACAGTAAGTTCAAACCTTCCGAACACTAAGATAATCAAATCGGAGCAGTTTGAAATTTTCAGAGTGTCTTTAGAATACTTTAAGGTTGAAAAGTTACCGACGATGTCCTTGGTTTGTTTCTTTTATCCAAAGATATGCGGTGTATTCCGAATATCCATAAATAACCGTTTTTTTACCTTTTTTTCAGTCAACAATTTTACTTAGAAATACTATTCATTATCATAAGACTTTAATACCAACTTATAAAGCATGTTTTGAAGTTACTAAAATTTTGATTTTGTTTTCCCCATGATTGATATCCATGGAGTAATCCAATGTCAAAGTGTGATAGGCCATTTTTACTTTGATTTACCATAAGTCAGCTCCAAATCATGTCACGAAGGTTTATGGTATATCAAATTAAAGGCAATTAAATTATCTACGGGAATTTTATGATGATGTCACCAAAAAAATACTACCCAAGTAAATGCACGGTTTTGAAATCCAGAAAAATTTTGGATTTTTTTTTCTCGTTGGTTTTCTTACGATTGCTTATCAACTTCGCAAGGAATCAAGTAATAGAGCACAGATCTGCATAATAGACATTTCAAGCTTCCAAGTTTTAGTTTTCGAAAGTCTTAACAATCAATTTTCTCCAAGATACAGACTCTCAAAAAACACCAAAAAAAATTGATCAAAAAAAATATCCTTTAATTTTTGTGCGTAGTATATTATCCGGAAGATTAATTTTTGATTGTTACGCTGTTAAGTAAATAAGTTATGTAGTTGCTTCAAAACCGCAGAAAGGAAAACGGAATGATATAGAGACCCACTTAAGATAGATTTTAAATAAAAGTTTATAATAACGATACCAGTGAGCCAAAACTAATATTCGGAGCGTATTCAATGCAACACATATTTCAATTTACCAATATTCTGTGTATAATATTTTGGCAATTAATGTAATATGCCCTGCCAACTGCGACATACAACTAACTGTGTAAAGTTTTCCACTATTTCACATCGTGGAACATTTTTTAACTACCTTCGTATCAGTTTCTATTTACACTAATATTTAAAGCTAAGGAGTTTGTTAGTTTGTTCGAACGCGCCATTGTTAGGAACTATTCGAATTCGGTTCGAATTGCAAAAATATTTTGATGTTGAACTGTCCTTTTATAGAGGAAGGCTTTGAATCCGGGAAAATGCATAGCGGGCCTTTTAACCCCGAAAAACATTTTCACGATGGGAAGGCTGCGAGCATTACTACTATAGAAGAAACATGTGCTTCAAATTTATACATGACTGCTTCAGTAGTCTTTTATTCATGTGGGGCGGAAAACTACGTCATTTAAGCTTCGATTACTAGTTCGAGCAATCAATTTTATCCATATTTAAATTCATTTAATAAACATAACTAGGAATGCCTTCGATGTATAGTTCTTCTATCATGGCATGGGAAGAAATTACTAGCAAGTGCTTGTCACTCCTATGCCTACATTTCTAAGATACAATCATATGTAAATATACTGGTTTAAAAACTAATCTAATGTAAAGAAACCCTGTGGTAATCAAATAGGAAGCCTTTTAACAAACAGGGGAGATTCGATGTCTCTTATATTAGAAAATTTATTTTATAGTTTACCATGGTTTAAAAGCAATAACATGTAAAATACTAACTAAAACAATGACACCGTCCTATAATTACAACAATATACACATGTACGTACAATTACTAGAATTTATTGTGATTATAGTAAGCTTCAGTTCCAAAGAGAAAACTAAAATACCATCCCATTACTTATAAAAAAGAAATCATATTTTTCAGCATCACATTTGCATCTCATGCTTTCGATCTTTCTAGACCTTTGTGCCATAAGCCTACACAGAGAACAATACGAGACCTAAAAACCTACCACGTATTCCAACTCACGGAGTTATTGTCATTATAGACAGCCTTCCATCCAAGGCAAATAGGACTCAAGTACAAGCAAGATAAAGTTCATATTCTCTTATTACAATGCTGGAGGATTTGGCACCATGCCAAGGTTCAGAGGTGTTATGTAATCGGAATCCTGAAGAGAACTTTCAGGGAACCATTATGAGTTATGTTTGTGAATAAATAAGGTAAAGTATGACTGGACTAACCACAGGCTTTTGCTGTTAAATATTACAGTATGCTGCGGTAAAAGTTTAATGTTTTTAAATTCGTGACTGTGGAGTAAGTATAAAAAATATCAATTTCCGAGCTCCTGTGTTTCTGTTATGTTATAATCTGCAGCTATTATTAAATAGGATTAACAGGAAACAACAGCTAAAGGTAATTAAGTCCGTTTTGATTTAAGATTTTATACAAAAAATAAAACTATTACTTCAATATAAAAATATGAAATTCTATTTATACTCATTTGAAGAAAACAGGAAAGAATGTCTAGATATGAAAAAATCCTTCGAGGCAGATAAATTTCGAGAACTGATATCTTTTCTAAGAAACACTGAGTTACCAGTTATTTTTCTCAGCTGTATCACAATGCAATGCAATATTTCATAACAGAAAACATATTAAATTATAATTTATGCTTCAAAAACACCGAGAAAACAAGGTTATCGTTTTGTATGGTTACTTTCTGACAACCATCAAATGTTTGAAAACATTATTATTATTTATTTAATACAGGTACAGGGTTAAAAACTAAAATCAATTTATATCTACAATACACGCTGTTTTTACTACAAATTTATACTGTTCTGCTACTACCGATCTAAAATAAGTATATAAAGATAAACGAATGTGTAAAGATGTAATGCTTAGTTAATTTCCCAAAAAATATTTCCGAAAACAAGAAGTTCATCTGATACTTGGCTTGGAAATAACGGAGCCCACAAACTCGCGAAGATAATGATGATGACACTCCATTATGCTATTCAGGAACACTGGTACATAACGTTTACCAAATTGCTATTACCGGTTATATCATTCTTTGCAACGCTATAAAAAATCATGCATTTCAATCAGAGTACACTGATTCTAAATTGGAATAATCTTTTTACAGAACGAATTACAAAATAGATAGTTTTATCTTAACAAATTTGTATTCACTGTGAAAATTAAAGTATATTGTATTATTATCACCGTTTAAAAACATAAGCTAAACCGAATAAATGCTACTGAAAAGTTATTGCAACCATAAATTAATGTAATTGACGGATTTATGGTTTGGTCCTTCGAGCCGGATAAAATTTTACCGCACATAAAACGGAGAGCAGTTCCTTCACTTAAAACTGTGTTTGCGTTACATTATCTTAAATGAAATACGAGAATAAAACTTATGATAATAATTTACGAATAATGTAGTAAAAAAATTATCGCCAGGTCGAATGTCAACAGAGCAATGGTTATCGCGGTGTGCACTCAACGTCACGCGTCATGGTTCGATGCCCATCTGAATTGTTTGAATCGGACAAAATCTGTTAGTTCCTTTTTAAATACAAATAAAACAATTACATGAAAGAATAATGGATAGTTCCGGTAGATATATCACATTGTAATATATACTTAGTTAATCTTTTGCCCACCAATTTTATTGCTACAGATTCTTCACAACTTACAAATCCTACATATACCCAAGATTATATCTAGAACCTCTGTCTTAGAATTAAAACAGGTTACCTAACATGCGAATCACATTGGAGAATTTCATTTCCAATTTTCCTCGTGCAAGATCTTTACTTGTTCTGAGAAATAATTACTCGAATGATGACGTGACAGTAACCGCAAAGCGATTACGATGGCAAGAGGTCATTCGCTATATTAAAAGCGAAATTAATGTGCTGATTAGAAGATTTATCGCCGGTGAAATCTCTGTTTGAACTGCCTTATATTTATACCACTATAGTCTTACCCGTAGAAATAATTGAAAAATAGTTGATAAAGCCTTATTGGAAACTATCTGAACTGAGGATGAAAAGATAATAAAATACACCATCATAATACCACCAGACGATGAGATAACTGGCATTGGTTAAACTTGGTTGCACGCTTAAATTAAGTAAATATTTACAATGCTTAGACAATGTTTACAAAGTCAGTACAATAAATGTTTATACTTTATATTAACTTAATGACATTCTGTTACTATGTTAGTGTACTGTTATGGACAAGTTACAATATAGTTTTGCTAGAATTTCTCTATTTACTACTCGTATTATCGCGTAATGACACACGCGTGTGTCACTCTTTGGTCTGTTTTCCACCAGTACCTAAGCTTGCAAGGACAGTAAGCAGCATTGCCTGTAATTCTTCATCGTTCGTTTGTAATACTTTTGACTTTACTAATTAATATACTTATACTTTTCTTCTTAAGCAACTATACACAAGTTATGCTATTTCAGTTACAGCAACATATCAAGGAGGACATACCACGAAGCGGATTCCCGCGAACAACTCAACAATGTTCTATAAAGAACTTTCAGTAGCCATTCATTAAATTCTTCAAACAACGTGCAGTTTCTTTGTTTCCAAATAGCCTAATGTTTCTGTGTTAATAGCTTAATAACACTAAATAAACTGTAGTTTAATTTCGTCTGGGCAATATTTAGAAAAACAAATTTGGATTTACGAAACACATTAGTGTCACGCCCGGCTTAGCTATATTTATTTGTTGGTAAACAATTCTTTTAAGAGACACAATTTTGTTTTTTACTTTATTAATAGATATGAATCGTTCATACTGTCGGAGAAGATCTTTTTCAATAGCGCGTCCTTGGCAAAGTCTATCTTCGGCAGAAGACTACAATAGGCTAATAAAGATGTAAACGGCCACTTTCGCAATTTATTTATATTGACGCATACAAAGACGAATGTTGTTAGCCACAGTTATAAACATGATGACCTGACAATGGGTCACATGAGTCGATGGATGCAGATTGCAGGCAATGTAAGCAGGATGTAAATCTTAGACCAATAATCAACGTCTTCTTAATGATGACTGCCGTTTCCTGATTGGTTTCAATGAACACCTACGTCGACAGTATATAGTTTCATATTGCAAATATTTTATAATCTATGAACCAGTAACAGTAATAATATATTCGCTAATATTTTTATACCACCATTCGCATAAAAAAACACACTTGAAAAAATTTTATGACAAAAACAGGTTTATTTAACACAAACTTTATGTAGATTTTAAACTGCCACTTTAAACAAATAAGTCGATCCAAATTGGCAAGTTAATAATTAATGTACTGACGCAATACGAACACTCCACAATGATAAAGTTACGAAACTTGGCCCGCGAAGCAATATACGCGATATCAGCAACTTTGAAGAGTCTATCAAGAGTATATTAATTAATATTAATTATTCAGAAGTACCTAAGTTTTAAACAAAATAATTTTCTCTATACATAGAAAAAAATGTCAAAAATACATGAAACAAGGTTAAGCGGGAAAAGACTCTTGAAAGTCATAGAAAGTTCGCTTGCATTAATTTAAATATTAAATTTTAATCTGGAGCGCCCTAAGTTCGTGTTCGTGTCGTAAAAAAAGTGATTTTTTAAAACAAAATATAACATATAAAAATGTCTGTTTCAAAGTCTTAGGGAAACAGATACAATTGTATAAAAGATAAGATTTTAAATACAAACGCACCTGAAACCAATCAAAACATTTCACTCATGTAAATTATTATCAAATAAACAAACATCCAATTTTTAAAATAGCTAAAGAATTGAAACCAATTTTGTACACAAAACACAGCAATGTTTAAAATTATAGTTAAAATGTAAATGATCATATTTATCAAACTAAATAGAAACTTTAACCCCAATGAAAATACACTACGTAAACAAACAAGACGCACCTCATGTGGCTCCATTGGCACGGAATCAGCAAGACATTTGCCAAATACCTTTATCCCGGACAGTCACAGCACATTAACGTTAATGATAAAAACAAACTTCCAACAACACAAAACAACACACTGGGTTATGAGAAACACAGCACGGAAGCACTAGAAGTACCACAGCTTGAAGGAGAGGAAGATGATTTTAGTCCAACGGCTGAGCTCGGTCGACGTCCGTCACAAAACTAGCCGGCGTGTACAGAATCCGCGGCAGCTGCGCTCTCCGCTCATTATTTAATAACCAGATAAAAGATTATCTATTGAGACGTCCTCGGTCAATACGACATTTAAATTACTTATCACTGACACCACGAGCCCGACAAATGGACTTGACAACGTATGATTTTTGTACGCAATTTACTAGCATTCGCGTGGACAAACACGTTGGAACTGGCGTTGTTTTGTTGTACCATTCGATACTCTTTTTAATTTGTAGTTGACAATACTTCACAATAAGCGTTCATAGTCACGTACCTAATCCATTACAGAAAACCATATCTGCTTTGAAGTCATTAGCGTATTAGCCAGTTGCCGGTAGAGTAAGTGGTTGACTAATTATATAATTGATTTTTGTTTTTGTTTGTGTTCCTTTTTTTTATAATACTGTTTTAAACAAGAATCATTATGGGTTCGCTAGAATATAAATAATTTTGAACATTTGATTTTCTTCCAACATAATTATAGCTACGTAATTTGATGGGATGATCTCGTCAGTGACGCGCGAAAGTCTCATTCTTGCTCAGAATATAATGGTACAAGCAAATTAATTAGGTGACGAATTTGCTTTATTAATCTCATTAGTCCGGTAATAATTGTTATTCATCAAACTCATTATGTATGGCCTATTTTCATTTGGACTTCATGAACAATTCATAGAATTTATCGACAACGTATTTATATATGTAAATCTAATATTAATCAAAACAAATATCTGCCTCAGCATTCAGTAAATCAAGATTCCATAAACATTATAAAAAAATTACAGTTTTCTACAATGTTTCCAAAGTTACATACGACTTATGTAAGTGAGAATGCACTAGTACGCCCACGCTAGCACAGATGTCATAGGGCAGCACGATGCGAGATTATTAATGTAATGTACGAATACAGATCAAACATTATGTCGCTGATGACATGATCATTACGGGCAATATGTGTCACCGGTACATATGTGGTAATCTAATTGAGTGTATTGTTGTACTGCGCCAGCGCATCTGACACGTTGTGAGGTGCGATAGGTGTTATTTTTGGATTAGTAACTGTAGTAACACCAAACACTTGTTTGTTGTTCGTTTATTGACATGTTGTGTTGGGGCCAAAATAAATAAACAGTCATGATTTCTATCTAAGAATTGATCGCTCATAGATACAATCTCAATATTTATACCCACCCACAAAATTAACTTATTTTGATTTGTTTATTTTCGAATTCAATCCTTATACAGGGTATCTGAAGACCGCGACCGAAAACGAAGACAGGTGGTAGGATTAGTGACTTCAGAGTTCAGACACAATGCAACTAAAAATATTTTTTTTCTTATAGTCGTATTAGGGTGGATTTTTTTTTTATTTTAAAGACGCAGTGGTACGTAAGGATAAATTACTTTTTTCGCAAAAACTAAGGATTTACCACCTAAAAACGATGATTTTTAAAATATTGTAACAAATAATCTGTCGCTTTTATTGCAAAATTTTTAGTTGCATTGTGTCTATAACTACTAAAACTACCACCCGGCTTCGTTTTCGGTCGCGGTCTTGATATACCCGGTATAGACATTAGGAAAGCTTATTAATTTTAGCAGTGTGTCATTATGCAACTTAATTGATGCAGCGTTCTGTGCATGATTTTCCAAGCAGGTAAACACATTGACCTGGCGCGCCATTATAACGCCATGGCGTTATAATTTTGCTAGTAGGCATAGCAATAGCCACCAGACCGTATCATCTCATGGTAAGTGACCCCGCCATTTATACCGGCAAATGTGCTGTCATCATAGAACATACATAGTATAGAACGATATATACATAAGTTTCCATAAGAACGGTGTAAATCCAGTAATCTTCTAAGAGCAAAACAATGCAAACTTGCCAAGAAAGTAAGTCAACAGGAAAGAGGCATAAATTAATAAATTTAAATAAATATTTAAATAAAAGTTACATACACTTATCAAACATTAGTATACACGAGTAACCCAGTGATCTAAAATATAATACATGAGATAATTACACATTTAGAATTTGGTAAAAATTACAACTGTCTGCAAGCCATATCAATGTCAATAGCCATTACCCCTTGGTAATCTTACAGTAATAATCAAAATAGTAATTGTTTATAAGCCGGTCAATCAAGTGCAATAAATGTTCAGTTATATTCGATCATGTCAGCTAATTTTAATTGACAATTATAATTGATATTTACAAAAAACAGCATACTTGATGGCAAGTGATTACCGTTGCTCGATACATAGTACAACTGATGAATTATAGATATGTGCGTTACGAGCCAATTACAAATGATGTAAATAAGAAAAGAAGAAAACGGGCATTGAGCCTCTGGTAATCTAACTAAACTAACCAGGATAGCAAAGCCGTCACTCCACGTGCGTTTTCTATGAAACAGTGATATAATCCTGTCAAGCCAGCCCATTCCGATAGTAATCGAAGGAACTAATCGTAAAACGTAAACGTATCCCTACAAATTTGTATTATTAAACGCTCTATTTGCTTATTTGTAATGCTGCATCGATATTTTAGGCACAAAATGGCTGTCATTGTACAATGTATAAGATCCAGTAAATCGTGTCAATGGACACTGGGCTCAGAGGTCTGCGGCACATATTCGAAGATAAACGTCGCTAACCGAGATAACCGTATCAAGCAGGAACTCGATAGCTAATTATAAACTTTGTCAATTTTTTAAATGTAAATTTTGTTGAAGGACTTCGATCAATGGTTAATGCGATGATTATCGGGGAAGATGTAGTATTTTCTACACAAATTCAACCGGTTCTTTTTTTTTTCATTTGATGTAATTCTGGCTGGTGCCAGTGTACGCCTTTTTACTCAATTTTTTGACGATCTTCAGCGTCATCCATTGTAAAACCATTAATATTTGAGACCCATATCTTCCTTTCTTCATTTTGGTAATATAACGTTTATTGCACGTATATTAACCTCTAAAATGCACCAACCTTGAATGTTCTGTCTAGTCCATTCCAATGAGTGAAGTAAGAATATGCTGAGTTGTCGCAATAGACCTTGTACTAGCAACACTCAAAGGAAATATGGCGTCTAAATAAGCTTTTATCTTTTCTAAATCTGATCCTACAATATGCTAGAATTTGGTCCTTAGTGCTCAATGCACACCTAATGTGGAATACCGAATAAAAGGAATTTACTAGACTATTGAAAATCTTTCTGCTAGTCTTAAACTAAAACACAACTCTACCATCAATAAAGTTGAAAGTAACAAACCTAATGGCTCAAAGTGTAATGGGAGTCATAGGCTACAACCGAATATCCATATTCAGTTTCCAGAATAATGGCAAAATAGGTCATTTTATGAACTCCAAGTAACCTATAAAGAAACTAATAATGTATTTGATAAACGTGATAAAGAAGATCTCGGTACATGCACGGCGCCGGGGCCAATGATCCACTAATGAGAACGAGTAATCGAACGTTTGGCAATTAACCTTACTATACTGTTTCCATTCGTTTATTTTATTTTTGACAGTTCACGCCTATAAAGTACGACATTACAGTAGAACAATATTTTGAAATAAAAGTAGATACTTTCTTGACGGGTAACGCCCACTTAGAGTTGTGCCATTCGTAACGAATGACCACAGATAACAAAAACGATTTTGAATAGAATCAATCAATCGGAATCATTTGAAATAAAATTACATTAAAATGCTAATGAAAACAGTTAAACGTAATATAGTACCCAATATTAGGATCGAATGTATTTGCTGCAAATTAATTAATATGAATAAAGGTATACGTATTGAAGTGACTTTTAATAAGAGTTTAATTTAAAATAATTACAATGATTACAACGAAAATAAATGTTTAGTACCTACTTGTAATAAACAGTTAAACCATGTTGGAATTCATAGTACTTTAAGGATTAAATAATTAAAACAACTAAAAGGTAATTTGTTAATATTTTTATTTATAAACAATCGTCTGTTTCGTCGGAATCGGCGTCGTCGTCACTCGTATCCCCAGTAACACTAATTATTAATGAGTGCATGGGTAAGTTGTCAAATGCGACATCGCGATCCCAATCAGACATTATTTCTTTCTTCGTCTTATCTACGACACTCGCCCAGTTATGAGGCGTCACATTTTCACACGCATTTTTAAGCAACTCCAGCATTTTGTTTGCGGTGAAAGGAGGAGTTGTATTTATTCTCGCAGCATATCCTTTCACTTGCGCCCATATTAGCTCTATGGCATTATACTGGCAATGATATGGAGGAATTCTAAGGACGGCCCATGTTCTGCAGCCATTTCATCTATAACGTATCGTTTAGGCTGCTTCCTCATTTTTAATATTTTAAGTAACTCTACTTTTAATAGGGACTCGTCCACCTCCTCGCCATTGTTACGGAGCCAGTTTATTATTTCATTTTTTTTACTGGCTTGCGTTGGCATTTTGTTAATTTGCCGAGAGTGATAGGACGCATTATCTATAAATATTGTTGATGGCTGTTCGAGTGACAATAACATTTCCCGAAACTATTTTTCATATACTTCGGAATTCATTTCTTCGTGGTAATCCCCTGTTTTCTTTGATTTAAAAGCTAACATAGCATCTTGCACAAATCCTTTTGCGGTTCCTGCATGACAAATTATAATTCTTTCACCTTTTCCCATTGGCACTGCGGTCGAGGAGCTAGCAGTGTTGTTAGTCCAAGTTTTTGATACCGTGTGATTCGCATTGAGCCAAGTTTCATCGGTGAAAACAACATTCGACCAGTCTTCTATTTTTTTAGCTTGTCTTAAAAATTCGCATCGATACAAAGCAACATCATTGCGTTCCATCAATATTTTTCTTTTGTCACATTTTTTGTATTGGAATCCAATCCTATTCAATACCTTCGCCAAAGAAGACTTTTGACCACGGAACAAGCCACTAGTTTTCAGAGATTGTACTAGGTTATGTAAAGTAGGAATCTCTTTTCTTTGGTAATAATCGTATATATGACGACGAATAGCATCACCATCAAAACTGTCAATTGCTGTCACTTTAAAGGGCTGACGTTTTTTCTTAGGTGTAGATGGCTTGTTTTGTTCCATGCCACTACTGCCGTAGCCTTCTTTAATTATTTTTGAAACTGTTGGAGCAGTAATACCTAATGCTGCTGAAACACGGTCTCTGATTTGAGTCACTGGTATAAGAGGTCCACCATTACGGCTTTCCCTTTCAAAGTACTCATGAAGTCGCAACACAAACTCCCTTGTTTGTCCTTTAAGCACCTTTCCTTTAGGCATTTTGAAAGTGATGAAGGCAGGTACGATGTTCTCAATTCAACCAAATGTAGGAATTCACGGGTAAAACAATACGGAGGAATATAAATACTCAACTCGACGTATGAAAAATGTGAATTAAAATTCAGCGAACGGAAAACACTAGCACGGGCGCGGGCGTCTCGTTGTGAGTGACCACAAAATGGCGGCGCGCGTCACCTGTCTGCCCAGTGTTGCCGTTTCACAATTTGTTTTTAACAACATTACTATTGCCGACGGAAGTGATAAGAATATTAACTTAACATGAGTAAATGGTTTATTTTAATATAATTATTAAATCAAGTAACTTAAATATCCCTGAAGTTTTATAAAACAATGCATGGAGCAAAAAATAAAATATGTATTAAATCGATTAAAACTTGTTCAAAAATAAAATCGTTTGTTATAAAAAATTGATTCGATAACGCATCAGGCCATCACTATTTGATTCAGTACTCGATGTGTCAAAAATAAAATAAACGAATGGAAACAGTATAACAAGTTTATACGCGCATGTTATTCTCTACGATACACCTGGTTAAATAATTAATTAAAACGTTAACACAAGCAGAGGCAACGATTGTTTAAACGATTCTAGGGTTTTAGAGACTTTAATAGCAGTTATAGGAGTAATAATGGTAAAACAAAATTAATTAATAACAAAATTAATAAAATTTAGCCCTGAAGATTTAAAATTGAAGTTTTAGTATACGACATTAAAGTAAACATTTTAAAAGCAAAAAATATTATGTCTGACTACCATCTTTCAATCTGGGAACAATCAAGAGAAGGTACAGACGCATTGTTAGACAGACCATGGATGGAGAGCAAAAAGAAATTATGTACCAAGAGAATAGAGTAGTCTGTGAAAGATATTGTACTTTTGAAATGCCTATTGTTTATACGCTCATATACAAGCTCGGCTGGTTTCTTTATTAATTTTCTTTGCAGAGGGGGATACAACACTTCAATAAAGAAAACTAAGATTGCAATAATGATCATCTAGATACAATATTTTTATAATATGAAATAAGATTAAATTCCCAGAAATTTTTGCATAATTTTCGAAATAATTGAAGTCATTCATGTAACCGGCATTAAACAAAAGCCTATTTTACACTACATCCGCATAATTATTTTATAAGAGCAGAAGGAGAAGACGAAGGAAATAGTCCATACTATGCATTACCACACCTACCACTCACAGAACTCCCTACACTTTAACCTACAATTAAATACTAATATGTATGTAGCTATTCTACTAATGTAAGTACATCCACCACTTAGTGTTCATGTACCCATCAGGAGATTTATTAGCGTAATAATTCATTTCAAAGTAAATAGTCTTGTTAAAGCTTTCAGCTATCATTAATTTTGTAGATTAAAAGGAGCCGAGCTAGTTGTGAAAGGAAGAACTTAAATTATGTTCGTAAATCGCGATACAAAATATAAACTGAGTGAAAGTTGATTTATCAAAATTATATTTTAAAAATCCTTATATTTTACGTGGTTAAGTGGTAACGAATACCATCATCTAAATGTCACCAGTCCCCATAGTCCTACTGCATAGCACTGGCCTTACTACTGTGCCTTACTATAACCTAGTGCAGAAATAAAAGTTAACTATAATTCATCCAATGCAATTTCATTGCTGCTACAAAGTACGATATATTTTGGAGCAAAATTTCATTTTCATGTGTCAAATGTTCAGTGTTATGCCCATCTGTTGGCAGTAATGTAAAGGCATTTAGTTTACGAATTGTAAACTAATGCCCAACATACGTCGTGTTACTGTTACCCTTGTGGACAGGCAGACATAAGTGTTATTCCTCGCCTCTTCATTGCCGTTAAGGAAACCTGCCTTGAACTTTCGGAATATTTTTAGTACAAGTTTCTTTCGCTGATTTTATGTTTTAAAAATCGCAATGGTTGCCCGGGATTGGAAATTGTAATCAGGAATGTAGTAGACATTATGACATTCTTCAACAGAAATAAGCTGTGTGAACCGGGTGTAGAACCACCGCGACCCTTGCTTGCATTATTAAATTTTTCAAATATCTCGCATAAACATCGTTTTATTAAAATTCCTTGCAAATTGTATGTGATATCTAAATGAGATACTCTCATCAATGTATAACATAATGCTTACGAAGAGGAATTTATGTTGTTTACTAAGAAATTGCCGAAAGGGTTGACGCCAGACTGGCGGCCAGTCGTAAAATGAGAGACAAATCGTTTTGCAACGTGGTGAAAAACCATGTTATAACAACCTTGCGTTAATAAGGGATAAGGAGGTTAGAGGATAAGACATATAAATAACCACAATTGCATGCAGTAGTTTGAGTTTACGCTATTTTGAGCTGAACTTCAGAGAAAAATATTTTTTTCTAAATTGATTCCTTGGGTTTCTAAACTATTAACCCATCACCTATATCTACTCAGAGTAAATCAATAACACGAATAATGCGCAAAGCCATATTTTCAATATTCGCCTCTCACAAGAAAATGTTATTCGCAAACATAATTTTCCAGCACACAACCTAATAGAATTATTGCTGCCAACACGGCTTACACAGACAACACGTGTGTAATACCATTATACTATTGTTATAGTGAATAGTGAGCCTTCATACAAAAATAGAAATAAGAAGCCATTCATATTATTCAGTTACGTAAACAGTAAACTGTATACCCGACGTGCATGAAAACAAAAAGGGATCTAGGATTAAACACAGTTTACATTCAGGATTATAGATTCAGAGCTTTGTGACACAATGTGCTAGAAAAGAAAGGGTAAGAAAACGGTTCCATACTTTATTGAAAACATTTGTATTAACACGGGTGTTATGGTTACCGAAATGTCTTGTCCGGCACCCGCAAGGCACATAATATCACCATGACCTCTAAAATTGCAATAAAATCTGGATGTAATTAAACGGTTTCTGTTTCATATCAATCGTGAATCGAAACGTCCTTCATCTAGTACCGACACAAGGCACATATCTCAGATACTCTAACATCACCGTAAAATCTGGCTATCGAGCCAGTTTTGGTCCCTAAAATGATATTAATTTCTACCTGAGCCAATTGTATTCCAAGCTCCAAATAAGCGCGAATGAGTCCTTTAGACACGTGTTGAGCTGACGCCCAATCGGCCGGGAGGCTGCAAGGTCACTGCGAAGGTCGCCCGGGCGAAGGACGAAGCTCAGCCCGCGCCGGGACCTAGCTCCATCGCCCTTCAGTAACCAGATAATGTATATAGTACTAAAAAATAAATTTCGGTGTAGGGTAGTTTGGAGTTTCGGATTAATGACCTTTTTTAAAATAAATTTTAAATGAGTAAGGTTGATACAAAAAATTTGTTGGGTGAGATAATTGCTGTTTACACTTGGAAAAATGAATTTTTAGAAGGTTTTCAGTATTAAGGACTATGTGTCCTCGTTTTAAATTTAGTTTAATTGAAATTCTGACGAACGTGACCTACAGCCAAAATGGACTAGAGGGATAGAAATAAATCGGGCGGTGGTAATGCTAACCGTGTAATAATCCATACAAAAACATTCTAGCAAATGGCCCGTAAAAAATCCGGGCGCTGCTACAACTGTAATATTCAAAACAACGAGACGTCTTTAGGATAAAATATTAAAATATTCCGCAGACAAAATTCAGAGAATATTTTTACGGTGGAAAAATTTCCACTAGCTGTGAAAGGCATGCGTCGTCATGCCTCGTTTGGCGACCTCTTCGGTAAAGAGTTGTTAGCGGACGGAGATGAGGGGTGGTTCAATTCTCCAGACCTTTCCAGCTATCCAGTGCTTCCTGGCGCAGACATGCATTTTGAGTAGGACGTGCATAAATACAAATATTTTTTATTTCTTAACAGTCGCTGCACAATTTGTTGGCTTCTGTTTTTCAAGGCCCTCTACAAAAAAATTATCTTGCATTGCGAAAAAGATTAAATATAAGGACCAGACAATACAAATGATTAGGAATAACCGCAGTATTCGGCACAGAAAAGGGAATTTATAACAGCTGCGCGAAATTTTCATCAAATTTAGTGCAAGCAGTCACATCGTTTAAATTTGTACAATTAGACAGTAGGTAACTGTGTCTTTATATCCGCACATTAACCTTCAGATACCGAAATATTAAAAAAAAACAAGATCTATTGATGTATATTTTACAAAAACAAAATTGCAAAACCGAAGGTCAATCCCAGTTATTCATCTGGTGGCAATAATGGTAACCCCCCTTCTCACTTCCACAGGCGTCGCTCGAAGCGGTGGAACAAACGCCACGGGCCCAGTCAACCGTTCAAGATATCATTTCTATGCAAACGATTCAATTCCATCGCTCTCTATCAATTCACGTAACAAAATGGAAAAGTCTTGCCTGTTTATGTCTTATTTTATCGCTCGCAAATAATGTACACTTGGTATATAATTTTAAAATTGCCAAAATGACAATAGTCTAACGGAGTTCAAAAATATTTTTCAATAAATAAAGTGGTTAGCAGTACCAATTTGCAAAACAACTAAAGAATTATAAATATAGATCAATGATTTCATAATATTAAATCATTAAGTTTGACTAAAATCTATTTAGGATAGATGTCTTATTACGATCTATCTTCATCCTTATTGGAAATTATCGTAACCGAATAGGCTCGTTACTATATTATTTCCACCCAGCATTATCCGGTGCCGGGGTCCGATTTCCTAATTAATCTTCTCCATTACGCCCGGTCTTTGGTAACTATCTTACGTATATGATGTATAGTTAATTAATCTCCTTTTATTTTTCGTTTTATTAATGCCAACAGATTAGATTCAATATTCTAGGCGTGAATTTATAATTCATGGTTTAATGAGATTTTTCATCTACCAAAGGTCTCGTGGTCTAGCAGTAGCTACACCATAAAATCCTGCATTTCAATGTCTGATCCAATTAACCACCTTTTTTATTTCGATCCTACAATATAATTTGTCAGTCCAACGTTTACAAAACTTGAACCAAATATTTCAGAACTTACCCATAAAGTTAGGCGAAGTAGACAGACAGACATAATGAATCTACGAAATCTGTGATTTCTCCAGTTTATAAAACGACTTTTTACCCGACAATTAAGTTATTACAGTCCAAACTAAACCAATTAATCTCGTCCGAACCAAAGTCGTGGTCGAGGTCTGATCATATTTACTCAGTAAAAAGTTGGGTTTCCAGCCCACATTAAATGAAAGCGCGTTTAAATCTTCAACATTTGAGGAGATAATGCCGCTGAATAAAAGAGATTAAACAATCTTTAGGATTACGGTAATGTTTTTGTAGTGGTGGAAAAAGGATTGTGTGGCTTAAAGAAATCAAGTTATTTCTAACATTTAAAAAAGGATTTTCTCGTGAGTGCTACATACATAGCCAGTCAGTGTTTTTGTTTAGAAAAATCTAATATGAATGGTCCATGAACTCTATATTATGATGTGATAGGAGAGAAAAACTTGGTGGCACAAGTAACACTGTCTACCTCTTCAGAAATACGGTTGCGTCTCATACAATAAACTATCCGTTGAGCTGTATTCTAGCCGCCAAGTACGCTTAGTTCAATCCGTTCTATATCCTTAAGAGGTCCTTATCTGCATGACACGGACCGCAGCATTCTAACTGCAGTAACTACTAATCACCAACACGCGTACCGTGGTCGTTATATTAATTACCCTATTTCTACGGACGAAAATCGGTCGACTTCTACTGGAATGACCATAGTAAGTGACGATAAGCATGGAAATCTAAAATGAAAACTGCATGCACAATAAATATTATGAATGATAATACATTGGTGATAAAGAGAAAATGTAAGGTAAAAAGATATTTAAGAGATAAATATTGAGTAATATAAACATAATAAAATTAAAAAATATCTGATAAATAAAGAAAAATATATTATGTAAAAAAAGTAATTGAAAATGTGATAGAACTGAGACTATTACGAAATAATTGTTCATCCAATAATACTCTCAATAAAGGAAAAGTTTACTCGAAACACGAATTAGGCCACCGCTAGTAAGGCAAGGTATTGCTATCGATTCGGCAGGCCGTAAAATAAGTGTCGCTACTACGGGTCCTCCCGAGCAGACGAGAGTATCTTCAGGCATGGTATTAAACCTATTTACCGCGGCCTTGGAGAGACTATTCCTCGTACTTGTTTTCTTCGTCTGATGGCAATTGGTAATATGTATGGGTTTCCTAATATCTTGAATTCGATGACCGGATGAAGCACTGTATTCGGTATAAGTTTTAATGTAATAAATGCTAGAATTTGCGAGGCAAAGTAATAGATACGACTAACATACTAGTATCTAAGGACGAAAATACACTCTACAATTGTGAATTACATTAATAGAACCTCTTTCTATTATTCAAAGGGCCTGACACTTTGTACGTAATACGTATAATATTTACAGCATCATAACAATAATATTTCATTAAACCAATTTCGAATGTGGTGTAAGACTTTACAATGTTCGGAACAATGCTGCTATTATCTCGATGTAGTATTAAATATCTTATTCCACACACAATAAAGTGTACAATGCTTTATCAGTTACAAAACAATGGGTAGTAGTAATTGTCGTACGTTTCACTTATCGGAGTTACGCAAACTTAAGTGCACGTGTACCGAACAATAATCTATGTAAATAAAAGACAAAGTGCAACGCACTGCCGATAACTATTCATGTATTTTTTTAAAGTAAGACGAACTAACTGATTATGCGCATACATATTAATGTAAGTTTTTTCGTGATAATTTCCACCGGAAGGTGGGTAGGAAGCCAAACCAACGGCACGGCGGGCATCAATTTCAATCCCGAGTAAGTCCCCAGCAAGTCATTTGAGATATATCAATACTAAATGCAATGTCCAAATCTAAGAATGGAGCGCGAAAAGATACAGTTAATATACCTTACCAATTTACCACTAAGAGTTAGTTTAGCCAAAACTATGTACACAAATTAAAGATAAGGCAAGGAACTGGCATTAGTGTTAATCGATTTCCCGAACGCCGACTATCCGTCAAAATAAACTTTTGGAAGAGACCAACCATGACAAGATGACACTTTTTACCAAAAATACTCTTTTTTTACCTCCTTACACAAGGGCAACTAATGAAAACTAAACAAAACGAAGAAATCTATTGAGTATATCAATTTATTATGAAATCAAAACATTTTTTCAAATAACACCTGCTTCAACATCCATATTTGTATTTTTCATTGAAATAACATAGAATATTATTGAAAGACCTTGTACACAAGCACTCAATCATATTCTGATCCCAAATCTCGTAAACTTTGAATTATTTATTGGCAAACGCTGTACAAGAGGTTAGCGAAGCGCCTGAATTCCGATAAGATTAACCGTTCAGAAGTCAGTTGCTTTAACAAACACATGTTACTGATGAATACGAATTGTGCCATCAATATGATTAAACTTAAATAGACATAGATGGAGAAACTTACACAAAGGAAAAGTTTCTAAATATAATGTAAACTACCTTGTTTATACCTAGTTACGTAACCGTGTTTAACCATAGATAATATCCACAACGCACGCACACAAAACAACCTAAAATGTATACCATATTTTAGCATTTTACTAGCTGATCTCAAGATCCGCCTTCGTGCTCCATCTACAGGATTGGCGCTCATTACGTTATCGACGAAATCAATCCAGTCCTTTTTTTAATAAGTCAAACACATTTTTACAAAGCAAATCCAAAATATTAATATAATTAATTATTACTATCATAAAAGCAATTTCTAATTCTGATAATCCCAAACCACCAATTACAGCGCACCTCTCAAGACGGCCAACATTCCGTCGCAATTTGACAGTGAACCATCCATCCAAAATAGCTGTGACCCAAATAGCCGGCTCCCGACTGTCTATACCCCCGGTAATCCATTTACACCGAACCATAAGACTTTATTATACCAATTTATATTGATTTAAGACGGCTCGGAAGCCAGGTATGGGCTCTTGGTAACGTTCCTTCACTTCGAGCCTGTGTTGCACTATGAATAGTTTTTCAATGGTTTCTTTCTTGAATGTCGTTTGTGTTGCAAATTAACTGTAAAATACGATAATGAATGTAACTACCCGTGCTATATTAGCTTTGCAAATAGAAGATAACGAAAACATTGGACTACAAAAACCGCGTGATTAAATATCTCATATATATTAATTAATACATTTAACAGATCCGTTTTCTAAATATTATTCTTATTTATAATTTTGCATCCGATACAATCCAAATGACTTAACAAGAGATAACTCCAAATGCTGCTGAACTTGACCTAGCAGAATTAACCCGGCTTTGTCCTAGCTAATTAAAATTCAGCAAAGACCCAGATTAGCTAACAAATTGGTACATTGGTGATGTCACGTACACCCTAAATCCTTCAAGTGGCGAACAAACAGTACGGTAGAAATAGGCTGACCCAAATATAGGCCGAACGTGTGCTTAGCTCCATACAATGACTAATGAGACCCGGATGAATAGTTTAGGAGAAAACTCTAGAATGATTCTTACGGGAGCGTGAGACCTGTTGTTTTAACTAGACCTTTCTGTGTCACGTTGCTGTTTCGTTTTAAAACTGCAGCTTGTAGGAATATGTCTATTTACACGTGTCTTACGTATTTCACTTTGTAGATAAAAAATATTTGCATAGAATATACGTTACTGGTACTTGTTTAATTTGAATTCTTAACACAATTACGACTTTTACGAAAATGTACATAATACCAAATTTTTATTCTATTGCTTATCTTGAGTTTGCATGGGAATTAGGATCAATAATATGAACGGCTTCATTAAGTTTTTAACATACTCAATTTGTAAATATCAATTGTAATTTACGAGGAGTTCGTCAAATTTATTAAAATTTCATTACAATATTCTGCCTACTTTAAATTTAATTTCCACTATACCTGCCTTTATCCCAACACCTACGCGGGCTCGACCCAACATAAATTTATGAGTAGTATTGCCGAAAAGATTTGACTGAAACATTTACAATGGATTGCTAGGCTAACGATTGCAAGACAATTACTGTATGGGAGTTTTAATGTAAATGTAAAATATAATACGACTTTTTTAACCACTAATATACTTACAAGGTATAATAAGATATAATTTAATAGTATAATAGTCTGATTGGAAGCAGAACAGACTGCTGATACGGTGTTGATATAATATTAGAATCCAGGGCACATTACTGACTACTTATTTGAAGTTATGAATATTATAGATGAAAGAAAACGTATAAATATTTGAGCAGGTACAAAAGAAAAATAAGTAACTTCGTTCCAAAAGGTATGTTATGGCTTTCAAGTCTTATAAGGCCAGCTTAGTGGAGTAACTGAATATCTGTAAAACGTTTGACCAAATCATTCTAGATAAATAAAAACATAACAATACGAAACAATAAATATGGGATAGGGAAGAAGATAAATAATGTAAATTTTCTAATTTACACTAACTAAAGCCTTCCTCGTGTATTTAAAAAGTTTTAGAACAGAACCGATTAGTAGATATAAATATTACACAATAATTATCCATTACACAGCATCATCGTAAACAAGGGAAAGACAAAAATAAAACCAATTAAAGTCATTACGTGCACTAATGCGGCACTTCGTTGATTGACGATCCCCGGCTCCCCGCCGCACGCCGCAATGGACCTCGATGTCACCGGGTCACGGGACAATTGGCATCCATTACGCTTATTGACTGCTCGATCGGAGTGATCAATGCTCAAACCTTCGGAAATATCTAGATGCGATCGTGTTTGACATCCATACTGCCCTACCTATTGGACCCACACTTGTCAGCTCGTAAGACACGAGTAAATGTTCGTTAGTGATGCTTTATACCTTATTCAGTTGCAAATATATAGACAGGGGGGATAGTATCTCTTAGCTCAATATTTTGTCTCCCATTTTGCTATAGAAGAGAATGGACAATTATTTGTTTCAAAACGCCTATTGCATTAATTTCATCTGTCGATCAAAAATAAGCTAGCTTAACATCCTCACAGGAAATACGGGACCAACTAGGGTTGCCAGATAGTAACTTATCAAATCCGGGACAATTCTAGGACAACAATGTCGGGTCGTGGCCATAGTAGAAAATATACATACATACATAAACTCACGCCTGTTTCCCAAAAGGGGTAGGCAGAGGTGTCTTGGTAAGTAACCAGGACACCCATATTTTGCCGTATATATTCCGTCCCACAATAGGTGGCGAGCCTATTGCCATATCGGGCACAAATTCCTGACTCCGGGCTGACTCCAAAATATAGTATTTTTTTAGAATCCGGGACAATAAGCTCTAATTACTGGACACGGGACAAGAAGCAAATTTCCGGGACAATCCCGGAAATCCCGGCCGTCTGGCAAGCCTAGGACCAACAGATGTTGATGTTGTACAAGATCGAGAAAATCCATGGAGTTTGAATAGGGACACTTGGCATTGACCAAGATAACTCCACGAAACACAAAGGATTAATAAACACAAATAATATTATTCCAGGCTCATGCCCAACAACCGGATAGAAACCACTCGCCTAAAAGAACCCAATAAGACCTACTTACATGACAGCTAAAGAAGCTTTATCTTTCACTCTACGGCTTTGAAAGCAAATGAAATAATCGCCAGTAATAACATATTTTTAGTCTTTGTCCCAAAACTACATAGGATGTGATCTGTTGACCTCCTAGTTCACTAATGGGAGACAACATAATGACCATACATCATTAGTATTTATGTTCTACCTTAATGGCGGTCGAGACGTTTCATTCTTACGATTGATTTCAAGGTAAACTGTGTCCAAAAATAAATATTTAATAACCTGTTACTTTAACAACATTGCATATACAAATTAAAAGTATAATATATTCATAAAATTACATCAAAGTTTGCTTCGGCCGTCACTACGTGATCTTAGTTATTAGGTACGCCTAAATAACATCATTGTGGTGTTATTTTACGAGCAATTATTAGTTAGATAACCGTATGAAGAATATGTACTTTTGTAATAAAATGAATTAGGTGGTTGATCCAATTTCTTCGTTCTTGATTTCCGAATAAATACAAGGAAATTCACGTCACGATTCTTATAAATCATGTCAAATAAATCTTAAATTCCTATTCGATAAGGACACGCTTCTCGTTAAAATTCATATGGAATATATAACTATTTCAATTTCATCAATACTAAAGTTTCAATTCAATCGTATTATTTCAAACAATATTATGCTTAGTTCAGAAAATGTTTGAAATCCATAGCCTTGTAAAACGCTAATGATTATTATAATAAAACTAATCTAATAAAGCAGCAATAACTAAATAAGCTGTCATATGACCATAACTCATTTATTACTTTGAATGGACGTTCAGAAGCACGAATGTTTTGACAAGGAATTACAAACACCAGCGTACTAAGCATCCATTGTTTTGCGGACGGTACAATAGTTTTACTTAAGCAGTAATAAATATCAGCGTAGTAAGTACATTGTTTTGCGGACGGTACAATAGTTTTAGTATGGTTAACACCAGTGAGGCGGGTGAGATGAACCGCAGTGCGGCGGGATCGATATTCGAGCCCACAGCGCCAGGGAGCCGACTCGCCTGCCGGAACATCGAGGACCATTGCTCCAAATTACAGATAGGCTCATATTCCCCTCCCCCTAAGGAATAAGCAGAGGTGTCACTAGAGCTACGTACGTGCCAGGATCATTGCTATTCTATAATTTGATGTTGACTCTTAGCGCGATGGTGGGAAACCTATCAGACACGTTAGAGTTGTCGCGTTTGACGTTCAGCTCGTATATACTCTGTCTTGAACAGACCGACATAATTTTGTCGGCATGACACTTACCGCCAGGTGCATTATAGTTACTGTGTCAAGTTTAAGAAATAACAAAGCATTCATAGGACATTTTTCAAACCGGATAACTCACGCAACTTTATCAAAATTATATGATATAAATTATTTTCAATTAGATGAGAAATAAGGAAGATTTAATAAAGAATAATTAAGCTCGTTACGGAATTTACAAAACAGGGATAATTAGCAAAATTAGTCTCTAAGGGAATTTAAGTTAATTAAGAGGGAATTAGCTAGCTTCGGGGACAAATTAGATTTCGTATTAAGATTTTGCAGCGGCTGTTTGCGGCGTGGTTGTTTCCTTGACAATGCCGATGTCCTTAATTACTTTGTTACCAGCTAGAGAATTTGTGGCTCGGTATAAGCAGCCAATAAAATCCTTAATGCCGGAAAATTTACATGAGAACTCCGACTTTAGAAAACTGGCGTTTAATTGTAGTGTTTCTTTAGTTATTCATTTACATTTTTATTATATGTATAGATAATAAAATTTCGATATTAGTTTTGTTCGATATTAGCCTTATTAATTATGTATGTATGTATATTCATATTACTTATTTAAACTGAAAGATATGATCACGTGAATCCTCGTAATGTATTATCGTATATCGTAGTAAATTGGCAAAATATTTCGGCCTCTGGGTGATTTACGTTCGTAGAATTTAGATAAGGACAACGATTACAATTTACACAGATGATAACTTTGGTCTGCAAGATGTCCTAGATATATTATCTAATGAAAATATATCACTTCCGCCATTGTTATCATTTTATCACATTTTCATGTAATTTTCACGTGTTCAAAAATTCTCGCAATTAATTAAATTTATTTGCCAATTTATCGACCGTAACAGCCTGTTGTAAAGATCAAATAATTTAAAAAGGAATTGATTGGAACCCAAAAAGCCTCAGATACGAAAACGTTGTAAGTCAAAATAGATTTACGAGGCAGACAATCGGTGCTAGGACCCTTCGATCAGTACTATTGTAAATAAAACCAATAGTTTTCGTCGACAGCCCGTCTCAAAACAAGGCGATAAGTGACCCACAGCAGCCGCAACAAGCATCGAGTGACCACAACGAGTTGTCTCGAAGCGCGGCGCGGCTACTGCCTTACACCGCTAATCATTGCGTAAGCTTGCGGTCGATGTAACGCTGATCTTCGTATCGCCATGACGGTTGTGTAATCAACACTCATACCTCAACAATGGTTGATTATTTTCTAGAATTGACCTTGTTTGTAAATGTTTCGAATATACCATTAGGCCCACATGCTACCGCACAGATTACCTCCAATGCTACTGTAGCGCGAGGGATGCCCGATTCTACATGACAAAGATAATGTGAGATTTATCATTTAAATGATATGACAAGAGCTTCAATGACGGTATCGTTGATAGAAGGACTAGAGTTAAAATTGAAAGTACATAGATTGAATATTCCGTAATTACAACAGTTAATTTGATAATACATGCAACATTGCACAACATATGCAAATAGCTTTAGTCTCACACTGTAAAACCTAAGATAAACATAAAAATACGTATTCAAAATCATCTTCAGTGATATCGTGTAAATACCAAGCATTATAAACTTTTATATGAACAGCGATAATATATAATTTATTACGATATGAAATTAAAAATTATCTGAAACCAAACGGCGTTCAGTAAAGCATACTATCTCACGCACGTGTATTTGAACGTTTCGCTCGTTTACATCACACCTAAACAAATAAGATTTGAATACAAAACGAATGAATCACGTGCAGACATGTCGTGTTTTTGCAGATTTGATATCAATAATCGTAGAATACTTGCGAAATGGCGATTTAAATCGTTTTTCATGCAGTAATACATTTGGTTACATATTTCGTAACGATATATGTATAACTATTGTTCTATCATTTCAAAAAGTACTCATTATTGGCAAAAGGATTAAGGGTATCATAGTCGCATCGAATTGAATTATTAAAATATGCTTCAAAATTATCAAACCGCAAGTCGCTTATTTGTTAAGTGTATGTGGATTTCTAGGATATGACGCAAACTTGCTGATGGCAAAATAGATTAATATTTATGTACGAAATTAACAATATTACTGCACGAATCGACGCTAACAGTATTACACTCCGCGTTCCACTTTGATATTACCTTATTAATGGCTAATATGGACGTAAAACTATAAAAGTCGAGGTGAAAAATGGCGACCGGGAAATGAAAATGGCGGCCATTAATCTTGAACACAAACTGAAATCCAACATTTACATTCCGTGTTACTGCTAAAACTTTTCACGATCCTGGATAGCGTGAACAAACTCTTTCTGATTTGAGCCATAAAATAAAATTATTCAAAAATCTCATATTTTTTATGACATTGGTTATATATTGGTTATATATCGAATTAGCGAGTTTAAGTAACAGTGGGCAGGACACGTACATAGATCGGAAAACAGTCCATTGGATCAAAAAGTCTGGAGATACATTCTGGAGATGGTTACACACCACCTACACGGTAGAAAGATTAACTAGCTAAGGTTGCTAGATGCAGGCTTCTCCAAATTCCAACAGATCGCTACGGAAATTCTCGGAGAATACTTATGTTATTCACTAAACATTAGGCGACATATTCCTAAAATGAGTTTTGTTTAATTATTATATTTTTTTCTATTCGTTATTATATTTATTATATTTTTCTATCATTATCAGCCCGGAGTCAAAAATGTGTGCTCTGGATATGGTGATAGGTTCAACCCCTATCACATCGTAGGACGCAATATACACAGCGAAACGTGGGTGATTGCACCTCTGCCTACCGATTGTGGGAAAAAGGCGAGTTTTTGTATGTATGACTTTATTTTGTGATTGCCATATCTCCCTAAAATTTTAATAAAAGACTGTTTTGAAAATTAAATATAAAATACTTTTTTACAGAATAATCAACATTAATTAATAACTTGTATCCACGTTACATTAATATTCGTCAGTGGCGTGCCTAGGGTTTTGGAGTAGGGCAAGCCCAATATTATTTTAGTTTTAATACATATTTATTTAGAAGGATAAAAAATACTAAGAACGACGAAATCGAATTTACGGCGCGGCGGCAGACCTACCACACAAACTGTATAATATTAGGATTAGGTAATACAAATATAGATAGCCTGCGGTCATGCAACCGTAACTTTTTAATGCACTAACTACTGAGCACTTTTAATACCCGGCATTACACGAGCACAACGGTAGCTATTATGCTCCCTTGTTTGACTGCGCAGTTAACCAAAATTGCGGACAGAAATTGTTATAAATACATTAACGTTAAGTTTTTACAAGTAATTTTAATTACAAGTAATAGCATGCCTTTTGAAAGGACCACAAACTCATTGAAATCATAAGAATTAATCCAAACATTCTAATACACAAGTGTCCCTTGAAAAGCATAATAATATGTAACACGACTGTTTAATATAATAACCTATATTAATGGGAGCATTTAGAAATCGAATTACGTAGTTAAGTAAACTGAACCGATAAAATGCCTCTTGTGATTTACCACGAATTTAAGAAATGCACAAACTCGGCGTAGTTTTCGCGCCAGTTTTAATATAATTGAATTAAATTACCTTTATAACGGCAATGAACACTTTCACTATCACACTAAAACCATCACAGGAAACAATACAAATCATTTTCGTATCAAAAAGTTTAAATAACATTAAAAAAACGAATTTATTTAACCTTCAACCGAACTATTTACAATAATTGCACAATGTCAAAAATTCAAAATACTTATGAAGTTAGTAGTAATTCGTACAGTATTGCTAGTAAACGAAAAAATAAACATTACAACATGCAATTATAATTTATGAAATAAATATAAAAATTTCATTATTTGTATTCAAAAATGATTAAATAATTTTAAAAAGAACCAACATAATTTATTAACAATTAATATAATTTAGTTAACAAATAATGTTACACATGACGACCTTCAAATGTACGATGTTCAGTCAAAACAATTCTGTGGTCAAAAGCTGGGCTTTTGGTTTAGTACTTTATTGCTATAT
The DNA here is from genome assembly GCA_949752805.1 of Deilephila elpenor. Taxonomy (NCBI): domain Eukaryota; kingdom Metazoa; phylum Arthropoda; class Insecta; order Lepidoptera; family Sphingidae; genus Deilephila; species Deilephila elpenor. The sequence goes on along the minus strand of OX457103.1, from coordinate 14,082,884 downwards.
ATAGACATCTGTAGCTATACATTCGTAGTGCCAGAGTGTAGCATTTCACCCGTCCGTGTGAAAGAGATAGCATGCGTTGCCAAAAGCCTCGTAAAAGCACACGAGAGAGAAGAAGGCAGATATATGTTTTGCGCGTACTGTCTTTTAAAAAATGCGTGGAGCTACGTTCAACGTGAGAGTTAAAATTATTGAATGGATTTATTAAATGCGTTACGCAGCGCGGGCGGCGCTTCGGCTCGCGCTTCATTGAAGAGCGCCATGCCGCGACGGAACGCGGTAAATTCAAAAATGGTAGATGTTTCGTAATTACTGTTTTGTATTGAATGTAATGGTTTCGTTCAGAATTTAGTATATACGTATTAAGTAGGGCAAGCCGGGCTTTTGGGCTTGTATGGAAGTACCGCCACTAATATTCGTGGTTTCATCACGACGCCGTGGGAAATTCGCGCAGGTCAGTAATATTTAATTTCTTGCTTCATAGAAAATGTAATGGTTTAAACATGGACTAAATTATTCACATAGTCCAAAAACCTGAATAGAAACAACAAATGGCTTACAATTTTTCTGAAAACAATAGAATGTTTCAATGGAAACCACGGCGCGGCGACTGAATTGTGTATTATTACTGTTTACTGTCTTCTCGTTAACAATGTACAATTCCGGTCATATTGTATTAGGGATGGGTTATAACAGGACAAACATAATATCTGTTATTACTGTTACTGTTACGCAAAAATAACAGGTACCAATTTCTGTTATTAAATAACAACTGTTATTTTTTCAACCACGGCCCATTAGGAAAAAAAAAAGTAAAGTGATCATTTTAAACACAAATCAAAACAACCGCCTTCTGGTTTTAAAACAAATAGCTGCTTTAATTTTTATCATTGTAATATATAAATCACTACTATTATTACAAATTTTCAGTACAAAAAATCTTTATAATAATCAAAATTAAACAAAACTTCAAATACACAAAATAAAACAATCAAAATCGAATACACAAAACAGATATTTTTTAAGTTTAACATGAATAAAGAAAAAACTAAACATAATAAATTATTGTCACAAATATTCAGTACCATTGAACATTTGACTAAAATCGTAATATAAAACGAAATAAATAAATAACAACAAAATTATATTACAACAATCTTTTGGTTTTAAACCTAAAGTACAAAACAAATCTTGTTTTTAACTTCAAAAATAAAGAAAACAATTATAATTATTTCCCACAAATGTTTCCTTTCATTTAACATTCAACTAAAATGAAAATTCAATTATCCGTAATAAACAAATGTTATTTATATAATCGATTGTTATTATTTCGAAAATCAAGTACTAAAGATCGACAATTCTAAAAAATTAGTAAAAAAACGATAATTTTTAAATATCCATGCCGGCAACGCATTGGTGATGGCCTTGGTGATACAAATGTCCATGGGTGGGGATAGTCGCTTACCATCAAATTAGCCGCCTGCTCGTTTGTCGGCCTTAGGTATTTAACAAAGATATTTACGTATTTTGATGCAAAAATACTAACTGCTGGAGCTTTCTTACACCTAGACGAGTTCTCCTCTCGTTTAGAATATTCCCGGCTACTGAGAATACTCGTTCACAGGGAACTGATGCCGCCATCGCATTGAGCTTGGTTGCTGCTATTTTATATAAGTTAGGATAAACTGTTTTGTGTTCTCGCCACCATTTCATCGGGCAGTCAGTTCTCGCAAGTATTTTATCATCATAGTACCGCTGTACCTCCACGATAGCACGGGAGTGAGCTGTACCCTCTGGCTGGATACCTTGCATCTTTTGCTCGAAATCCAGCCATATCGAATTCGTTTGGCATGATGTTGAGGGCCCCGGTACTTGTAAATCTTGCTCTTGCGTATTTATTCGCATTCGGGAATCTTGGGCTGCAACCAATGCTATGATCCGCTTTTTTGTTTCCTCAGCCACTCCAGGGTCATCAAAATAGAATTTGAACCTGGGATCCAGGAACATGCAGTTGCATAAGGTATTGCTGAGATTCAAATTTAAAAATCGTCTTTTCAAATTGCCTATTAGGTCTTGTCGCACTATGTCTACTAAATGTATAAATGTTTTTTGTGACCCCAAGTTTTCTAAGGCCCTTATCAGTCCTATTGTAATAGGAATCACCAAGCTGCCGGTGATATACTTTTGCCCACTTAACTCCCGAGTGACTTCTTCACATGGTTGAAGAACCAGGCACAAATCTTCGCATAAAATCCACTCGGAGTTTGTAATTGGAGGCAGCCCTAAATTAATCATGGCGCTATTTAGGGGCTCCTTTACTTCCACACACCTTTGAATCATATAATAAGAAGAGTTCCACCTCGTAGGAACGTCTTGCAAAAGGCGTTTAGGAGTGGCTCCCGCTTGCTCTTGGTACTTTTTAAATTTTTCCCAAGCAAAGTTGCTTTGCTTAAAGTGCCGAACAATTCCTTTTATTTTTAAAATTAATTCCGCAATATTTCGGTCTTTTAGGGCGTCGTTGACCGCTAAGTTTAAGGTGTGGGTATAACATGGGAAATGTTTCCACCTGAGTTCCCGTTCGATGGCGCTTTTGATGTTCGCACCATTGTCAGATACAGCCATTAGGATTTTGTCCGCTACATTCCATCCTTCACATATTAGTCGTATGGCGTCAGCTATATTTTTTGCTGTATGGCTTTCCATTAGAGGTATACAGTCTAAAAGAAATGATTTTAATGCAAACTCTTCCTCCTCAATGTAGTGGCCAGTCACGGCTATCATCGAATCGTTTGCACGCGATGTCCAGATGTCCATCGTAAGACATATCGATTTAACTTGTGTACGTACAAGGTCTTTTAAATCTGTCTTTACTTTTTCGTAAATTGCCGGTAACATATTGTTAGCAAAGAATTTTCTGGTGGGAATGGTGTAATTCGGGAATGCGTACGCCATTAATTCACGAAAACCACGATCTTCCACCATTCTGAACGGCTGAAAATCCATTATAAAAAGGTTCATGATTCTTTTATCAATTTCTAATTTTGAATTGCCACGTCTGGATATAAAATTACTTATTGGCTGATGGCCATATGTTCTTCTGAATGGTGGCTGTGACTGAGTCTGGGAACTAAGCGGCTGTGGTAGTGAGTCGGGAAATGATTGGGTTGGCGGCGCGCATGATGACTGGGCAGGTAACTCATCTGATGTTCCGGACGACCCATGTGCATGGGATGAGAGCAACTGGTTGATGGCTGAACTGCCAATTCTTCCAATCATCCGAATCGTAGGATGTTTTTTATTTATGTGTTTTTTTAAATTAGTTACGGATGATTTAAAAGATAATTTAGCTTTACATACATTGCAAGTCGCGTAGTATCCACCTACGTCTACAAAATGGTCCCACACAACACTCACTTTCTTATTTACATTAGCCATTCTGGTTGATTAATATTATAAAAACTTTTATACAAATAAACCGAAATTACTTAAACCTATTAGCTTATAATAATTATATTAGTACTACCTAGTTTATTATGTACACCAACTAAATTAACACTTAAATATTTTTATTCTTACTTATTTAAAAAGCAGAAAAAAGTCTGTTTTCGCTAAAAAGTTCTCAATCGGAAGAAAATTTCAAAATTGACTGAAAAAAAACGACAACAACCAAGACTGAAACTATACAATCCGGTGTCAACTGAATATCAACTTTATTTCTACAAAATAAAGTCGAAGTTACATTTAATATTTTGTAACTAATGCAATAAATGGTGATATAGACATTCGGATACGCACTATTATTTTAAAAGTTACATTAGAAGTAAATTCTATTCTAATTTTTCATGGACGCAATAAATACTTCACCATTATCTAGATCTTATTAATATATCTATACTATGTTTCTACCATGTTCGAAATAGATTTTGAAATCATTCAACCGATGCGCCCCAAACCTGTTTCATTTGAAAGTCAATAATGCGAAGATGATTTTGGACCGCCAAGCATTAGATACATTCGGTCCATTTACGAAGTCGAATTTTAACTTTTCCCATACATAAGTTTTCAAATTCATCAAAAGATGGCCTTATCAAATTATGTGTCAATTTCATTGTCATGGCTGCCATTGTTTAGCTCAGTTATGATAAATATTTGTAATCACGTATTAATATTAACTTAAACGTTAATACAAATTAAAATCATAGAAAGTCACAGTGAAGCGTAGCCACGCTTAACTTGTATAAAACATGCAAATTGTTTGACCAATTTATATTATATACCTACTTAAGGAAGCAACACTCATTCTAAAATAATATAAGACAATAAAATAATCATGCTAACATTAGTCCTGTAGTGTTTCCGAACACAAATTAAGTAACAGTTAACTCATAATACGACTAGAAATACTTGTCACTTTTCAAGGACGATAATATGCTTGTAAGATTACAATTTCTATTTTTCGGGTTATAATACTAGGTGCTTCTCGTTTTAACAACAGTCTATGAAATGAGTGTGAGCGAGATAGATTAATAAGCGAAATGACAGATAACAGGATTTAATTAAAGAGTCACGTTTGTACAATGATATCTTCTTGTTAGATTACTTTTCAATTTTTCGGGTTATAATACTAGGTGCTTCTCGTTTTAGCAACAGCCTATCAAATGGGTGTGAGCGAGATACATGAAACAACCAAATAACAGATAACACGATCTAATTAAGAATTCGCTTTTCAAAGAGGATTTCTTCATAAGAAACGACTTACTATAATTTTGGTTTATTGCAAATAAATACTAGGTGTGTCTCGTTTTAGCTTATGTCAATATTATACAAAAGACAAAGACAAGAATAGTTGTTCCATTTTTTATTGGCTGTTCTGTTATTTCAAGCTATGTTAGTGACCGGGTGTAACTGTTAACGAATACTGAAAATACTGAAACTTGAGTATGGTGAATTAGAAACGATATTGAAGAACAGATATATTGACATCGCAAGAACAACTGTTATCTGTTATTTTCGAATACTTGTGATTTATATCTGTTATGATAAATACGCCTCACTCCTATATTGTATACTCGAAAATTAGCATTATGCGGTAAAATCGCGTGTAGAATTTAGAATAATAACTTCAGATTGTATTTAAATATATCATCTCTTTCCTCATTATTTTCATCCGCAATAAATATGTTGAACATGAGCCTACCACAATAATTTCCACGACGACCTGTTGAAAGCGGCCTACACCCAACGATTTCCTGAGACATTTCCGAGTCTGCGCTTGCATCTACTGTCGACCTTTTCAGGTAAAATTCTCGAATACAAAAGCACCTTTATTATGTTTCAAAAAGAGCGGCAGATAGACGAACTAGTTACATTATGGTGTCATTATCATTCGTGAAACACCAAAAAGTAGAACAGAAATTTAGTGACCAAACTGTGAAGAAGGTTCTTTCCTTAAAATCCGATCGACTACTATTTCGAATAAACATGAAAACGGATACAAGGTCGCACGAGAGAGAAAATAGCTTTTTAAGAATAGCTGCTTATCTGCCTACAGAAGGTATACAGTCGACAAGATAAAATCCAAATATATCAGTCGCAATTCGGTTTCAATAAGTTAATTTGGCCACTCGTCGCTCACTCGATTTCGAGCCAAAATATCGTTGTTTACAATATTACCATCAAGTGAATTGATAAATTGTTGGAAGCGAGTAAATATACGTGACGCAAATGGCTCTGCCTCTTGAAAACACGACATGCTCCAGACAGTCTAGACGGGATGACCACTGACAAAATTATTTACTGTGGAAAAAAACTTGCGTTAGTGCCAAAAACGCATTAAAATATTAGGCTTTGGAGAGATAATTGAGCGTGAATTTTGACATACGAGTACATGTTTAGTAAAACTATTAATGTAGGTACTGTCTAGATAAGTTGATATTAAATGATTTGACAAAAGTACGCGGAGAGTTCGGTTTGTTCCACGTGTCGGCGGAAACCAGAAGTGCAATCGGAAATCCGGTGCAGTGAGACGGGCACGAACACTGTTGTCTTTCAAAACAATGGTTAAACAACACTACTTGTCCCTAAATTAGTAAAATTAGTCGCGTGATTATTTGTCATATACATATATTATATCTGTCCATGCACTTGTATATGAATATAAATGTATGTATATATTTTTATGTAATGAGTATGTTTATTTATATTTAGATGCATGTATGTTTTATATTTTTAATGTATGTTTAGGTATGTATTTTTTACGTGTTTATATATTTAATTGTCTACGTATTATCCATTTTAAGCTTTGTCCTACTGGTACACTACAGACTGCCCGCTCTTTTCCGTCTCTTATTTCCATCCCATTGTAGTCGGTAGGAGATTGCGTTATTAAACAATATACATATTGAGATTGAAATATTATGTATATTGTTTAATTGATATGATTCATTGATGTACAAAAAGGAATAAAATAAATAAACTGTCTCAGGTTTGATTTTATTTTGTAGTTTCCTAAATTATTCTACTGCAGTTTAGTTTACTGAACTTAAAAGAAAGCTTGCACAGAGTTGAGCGTCTAAAACTAAGTATTCTTCCTAGGTATTGCTTAGTCGTTGGCCTTTTTCGACATTTTCGGTCAACAAACATAGATCTAGAAAAATACAAGCATATCAATATTTATTACGATCGCCTATTAACTGAACTACACATACGGTACATATATTTCATAATTCAATATCCAACCTTACTCTTTGTATTTAGTTACAAATACAATTGTAAAACGACATGTGTTGGTACAAAGATGAGTTAGGTGAATTTTAATGCGCTTTAAACTATTGCGAATTGATATTTTTATTATTCCTTGTCTTTCTCTGCAAGGTTGGGTTGATGTATCACTGTTAGGTGCAATGTTGTTGCATAGTGTCGCAAGCTGGTTTCCGCGAAAATTACAAGGTATCGGTATTTAATACGGCAGTTTGAGAGTTTGTATTAGATCCTTTTTTTGCGAACTTAGTTTTTACTGCATAGACTTATACACCTAAATTACAAACGAAAAATAAGAAAGAAGAGTACAGGTAAGTATTGACTATTGTCCCGTCTCCTGCTATGTAAACATCCAAATCTTCGCAGCTATATGATTTTAGAGACAATAACAGTTACGTGTACGCAAATATTTCCATGTTAAATATTTACGCTGTGAGAAACTTTCACAACAACTGTGCGTAAGGCGGCAACGGCCGAGGGCAGTGTCGGCTATTTATCTATATCGTAACATGACTTATCGAATAGATTATTGGGCAAAATTTTCTACTAAATGGGCTACACGATGGTCAATGACGCTGCGGCAGACCAGAAACCAAAAGCAAGACGACTGATGTTTCGAGCTGAAACGGTTTAAAATTGGAGCGCGTATTAGCGAAAGAAGGAGGTAGAGGTACCCCAATTCTGGGTATAGGCCTGGTACAGGCCTAATTTTCTTTCTTGACTGAAATAAATGCACATTATAATGTGCTTTCTATAGACTGATATCATTAGGGTAGAGTATCGATTGACGACAACCGAAAGATTGTTTACACGGTATACTTCTTCGTCAAGTACATTAATTATGTTTTCCTGCAACTCTTTCGATAACGACGAATCACTGAATAGGTGATGTGACAAAATAAATTGGTATTTGAATCGATATATTTCTGTAGTTTTTTTTTTGTGAACCTATATTGTCCGTATAACTGTTGCATACGCAGTTTTGAGTAATAAATATAATTAATAATGACAAACTTAATTAACAAATTAGATACTTTCCATGCTTTGCCTGGGATTGTTTCAAGCAGTGAACATACCGCAGTCACAGAGTGTACAAATCAATAAGAGGTGTGTGAGCAATAAAAAAATCTTAGGCAGACTCCACGCAAGTTTTTGTTCAGCAGATAAATGACACGTATGCAAATTGATACGATCAGTTGAAAGTTACGGTTATAGTATTCAAGGAATCTTTGAAATTGTAATTCAAGGAAAAACAAAGGACGAAAATACGAAAATAAATTTTATTTTGAGCGTCGTATTTATTGGTATTTCGGCATGTCATATGTATTTACTATTTATAGCTCTACTATTATTAGATACGCGACAAATTATTATCTTCCAACCTCAAAAATTATAGTCCGCGTAATAAATTACTATTTTTCGTACATCGCGGTTGATAATTGATATACTAGTCATAATAGTTGTAATTAAATGTACAGGCCGTTTTAATCTGTCCCCCTGAATCGAGCCTCTCCGTTTAAGAAGGCTGTGATCCTAGGTCACCACGCGGATTCAAAGCGGATTAAAACCATTAGAATGTGTAAACATTACCCATTTCGGATTTAACCTAATATTTAACATATATCTATGTTAATGTTATAAGTCGTCAATGAGCTTCTGAAGGCAGATCACTACATTTAAAGTCCTGCATAAGAACTAACTGTAGTTGTGCCACTTTTGATATCTCTTGTTGTCTTGTGTGACAATCGACAATCACATAGCAACCGCGTCTAACCTCGATCTATCTTGTATTTGTTACCAAGTGCCCAAACAATAAAGAAAGTACTTTCCTACATAAAAGTTAAGGTGCCATGACACTATTCTAATATTTACTTTAAGAATTTCAAAGACAAAATCTAAATTATTATTTTTACAAAACAATCACGTCTAATACAACGAAAACAGTTTACCATACGGTAAACTTTAGCGACATTCACACGTGAAAACAAAAATGCAAATTAGTGCTAACGTAATTTAAAAATATCCTGTTGTGTTATAGTTTAAAATGTAAAATAAATTAAAATTCACTTACCAAATTTCTTCAAAGGACTGGTCGATGCTAGAAAACAGCTCGGACCATCGCAAGACTCGCGTAAAATCACAAAACACTGGCCGATAACAAACGAAGCGCGTTTATTATAAGAAAAACAAAAGGTAGTCAATTAATGTTAGGCACTTGATTCGTTTCTTTAGATTGCTTCGGAAGAACTACGTGATTAAATTGTCGCTATTTTCACTTTAGTTTTGACTCGTACTTTAATTATAATATATCGTAAATTCTATAACATCTGCTAATTTACACACAAAACCCAAGAAAACCTGCGGATCTAAGCAGACCTAAAACAAGTAACAACTGCGAATGAACGAATGTGGAACGAAAATGGCTTAAACAAAACCAACTTCAAACACTTTCTTCAACAGCCCTATGGTCAGGGTGACCAACTATGCAGTAATCTCCGCAGATATTTTATTAAAATAGTATGATCTTGAAAGTAAGCTCAATAATTAATGATGATTAACTCGATGGTTCTCAAAAATATATTTTTTCCGTTGATCATTTTCACATGAAATATAAATACGTGATATATTGTTCCAATATAGTATTAGTACTTGATATTGTCACAATGTCTAGTCATCATCATCATCTGCCCGTTACAGTCCACTGCTGGACATAGGCTTCTCCCAAGGTACGCCAAAGAGCCAGGTATACTGCTTTATGCATCGAGTCGCTGCCGACTCTCTAGTGCAAATGGTCGAGCGCCATCTGGCCAGAAGACAGAATATCTAGTATAAAAAAATTACTCGATTTCGCCAACATTATTGGTTTCGGGCACGGTTGGCAATACTATATCTAGGTCTGTTTTATTTTAGCTCACTCAATAGTTCACTCTTTATTCCTTAGTCTGTGGTTCACTCCGTGTTTACTCATTCATTAATGAAATTTTGCCAAAATATGTTATATGTCGCCCAAAAACTGTTTTTCAATTTACTAAAATATTACAGTTTATGATTTTAATCTAAAAATAAATTGGTTACTGTAATGTCAGTACAGATAACAATAAGTAAGGAATGAATGAAATGATCGAATATAGTAAAACTACGTTTAGTTAATGCATTGGCATTACGACATACTATACATAAGCAAATTGACAAGCGAATGACATTGAATTAAACGTAATTCTATATACATTTGAGTTGTTCAAAATCTTGAAACTTTAACGCTTTGCTTTAACGGATAAAGTTACCAAACCACCAAAATGGAAAGCCCTAACTTGTTTTTGGTTCAAGAAAGGATTAAGACATTCAAAAAGTGGCCATTTAATGATAAAAATAAGTGCAATGTGCGTAATATGGCGGAGGCGGGTTTTTATTCCGTGGCGTCCGGAGAGGACGATGCGGATGCAGCGAAGTGTTTCCTATGTGGTAAAGAGTTGGATGGATGGGAAGCTAGTGATGATCCATGGTCAGAACATAAAAGTCATGCGGCACAATGTGCGTTTGTGCAATTAGGGAAAAAAGAAGAAGAATTATTGGTTGGTTTCTTTTAAATAATTCAACAAAAATATGTATTTGTTACGAAGTGAAATAATGCGTAATTAGGCTTCGTAACAAATCAAATTTAAGTAATAAAAAAATGTTGCTTTAGCCCGACCAGAAGTCTGTTTAAAATTTCTCTCTTAAAATTTCTTGTATTAATGTCTTGACAATATGCTGTTGGTAACTTTATTCTTGGACAACTACAAACCTTTTGTTTCGCCTTGTTGAGGTGCATGTTAAGAATATTGGCATCTATTTTGATAATACTAGGATCCATACTACTGCCAGCCATGTATTTGATCCGCCAAGTTTTATTACAATAAACATTGGTTATATTTATTATGTTACAGCTTTCAGATTATCTGTCTGTCATCAAGCAGTACATGATCAATGAAATCAAGCGAGTGGCTGAGGTGGCAAAGGACAAAATAGATGAGAAGGCCAAGACAGCTCGGAGAAAGTGTCTCGGAAAAAAATGACATAATATGTGTTCAGAAAAGAATTGACATGAAACTGAGTGACGGAATGTGAATTAATGTATAGTTAGACATTAAGTAATTTTACAATGACTTTTTTAATAAAATATATAATTAAAATACATATAATTTCTTAATTCTTATTTTATAATAATAAAGGAAAAAGTGATTTATGAAGTACATCTACAAAAGTCTAATAGATGTTATAGCAATGAACATTTAAAATTACTTAATTGTGAATACCAGTATTCAAAGTAATTTACATTTACTATAACATAGTTAAAATATCATGTCTGTTCTATCATATAATTATAACAAAACAAGTATGTACACAAACAAATATACAACTTATGAATATTTAAATTAAAAAATAAATACATTACATATTTCTATAGTCTTTACGCTTTTACTGCATGCTGAAATTTTTCTTATAATTCCTGTCCATCCAAAGGTTACCTGGTAGAAATCGCTATTAGTGATAAGGCCGCCCATTGTACAGAACTGCTAAGTGTATATCCTTAAAGTGCATGTTATCATTGTGTACAATAAAGTATATTTTTATTTTATTACATATCACTTCAAAATTTGTATCAAATATTAGTCAAAGAGACTGCCCCCAACCATACCAGGTGAGAACTAAGAATGTTCCCATTACACTTGCTACATTGCCACATTGGATTGCAAGAGAGATGCTGCACCACGAAAGATTTGGCGTGGTCATCCAGGCCATTCTGCCTCTGGCGTCGTCTGCGTCTGACTTCAGCAACTTCCTGTAATCTTTTGTTAGTACTTTAACCACCTTGTGAAAGGATGCCATTTGCTAAAATGTAATCTCTACTCCAACACTTTAGTCTTCAAATCCTTAGTTTAACCAACTCCAAAGCCATCTTAAACTACACTCCAATAACCCTTCTAGTTCTAGGGAAAAAACAAGTCTGTGGCGATAAGCGGCGTCATAGATAATACTGTATATACGAGAAATCAGTTATACTTCAGATAGATCTTAGATTATAATTAGCAAACGATGACGGGTAGCCCATAGCAGCGTCATATGCGAGAAAATCGACTCGACAAGTATTGCAATTTGCAAACATCTATCTACTAGAATTATCAACCAATAAATCCCAAATATATTTTGAATTTAAAATATATTTAAGAAAAAGAAAACGATATGATTGCAAAGCTGAGGTCTCGGTTTCGAATACCGGGTCGGGCAGTCATATTGGATTTTTCTATGTATTATCGGCCTGGACTCAAGAATTTGTGTTCGATATGGCGATAGGCTCGCGCCCTATCATATTGTGGGATGGAAAATACAAGGCAAAACGTGGTTGTCCTGGTTGCTACCAGGTGAACCTCTGCGGTCTGCCTACCCATTCCGGGGAAAAGACGTGAGTTTATGAATGTAAAAAAATTGTGATATTTTCCTATCTATTAAATTCTTTTTTGTAACAATCTCAAAAATAGACAATTCTGAGTATATATTACCATGGTTACGCTTGTTTACCTGTTGCTTGGCAGCAAGCAACTCAAACCCTCGGTTTTTAAGAAACGTTTTATTTTTAATAATTCATTAGAAGACTGAAGAACTGCGATGGACGTTAAGAATTTAGAAACTTACGCTATTATTGGGTTTGATGGTGAGTCCCACGGATTACGGATTTTTCCTACATTTGCTCCACTTTTATGGTAGTCGACCATTGACCTTTGACGAAAAAGGTTAATGATGTCGACGAAATAACTTTTCATTACGCGTGTTACAATAAATTAGGATTATACTTTTACGACCAATCGCTTGTCTGACGGTAGGTATTCGCTTCGGAAATAATTTCGAGTTGAAAACTAACAAGTTGTTGGCCAACGCGGTAATCGCACCCAGGACCCGACGATTTGTAATCCGTTAAAACTCACAATCAATAAACCAATCAGGCATCTAATAAATTAAATAACTAAGATACATTGGTTTAAAAACTAAGATGTGTATTAATTGGACTTCATCGAGCGCTAATACATAAAATAAAAAGTAGGAACTAAGTCGACTATGATTATATTTATGCAAAGGGTCGTTGGAGTAGGTGCTAGGTATCATTACCTACTACTCATTTCTATCGCCGAGCTGCAATATGTAACCACTATTATGGTTTCAAGGATATGATAACCAGTCATTACTAGCCGCTATGAGACTGAAGACACCTTGTATCTCGGAATGACCAGTGCCACTTGTCATGCAGTGCTTGATAATGATATAAGTGGTGTTGATCCTGCTTATGAGCAGGCGTGACGCTTACCATTCAATGACAAAATGAATGACACATTTCTGTATTTACTTTTTATACAATGAACCCTTTCAAAACCAGTTTTGAAGACTGTCTATAATTAAACTAATTATACCCAATTTATTCTTGAAAAATCCATCAGGATCCGCCATCAGAGGTCTCAAGGCCCACCCGGACTGCGCCCACATCGTGTACCCAATGGGCAATAAGGTATGCATCCAGGAGTGGAAGACCAAGAAGATGTACTTCCTCAGCGGCCACACGAACACCGTGTCGACAGTCGCCGTGTCTCCTAAAGGCACTTACGTTGGCTCTGGACAAATCAACCATATAGGCTTCAAGGCGTCTGCCAAACTGTGGGATTTTAAAAAGAAAACGCAGATTGGGAGTCATGAGCTGCATAAGGTAAGTTCTTGCAAAAGTAAAGAGACACTAAAATATTTTCTGTATTAAAACGTTGTTGATGCAGCTTCCTCACTATTGAATTATCTTCGGCGACATCGGTTGTTAAGCCAATGACTGTTATATCTGCCTTAATGGTGTCACCAGCACTTTTTGTCGAATTGACGAGGTGCAATAAAACAGTCCATTGAACATATTACGCTGTTAAATAAGAAAGAGATGGCATTGAGCCAAACCGAGATACTTGACTGTTTCACTGAATTTATTTTATTTTATATGGTTATGGAGAGCGTTGCGGTAGCCAAGACCTTGAGTAGAATTCATTAAGATAATAAAATGAAATAAAAGTGACATGAAGTGGATGGGCTTAACTGGGAATCGAACCGCAGACTTCTAAATTTGCAGTTTACGTGCTGATTCTTGACCAATGAGACGTGTTAACCCAAAAATTAAAGAATTATAGTAATAGTCTCAAATATGGCGTAGTTGGTTAGACGCTGACTGTGATAAAACAGGCCGCGGCTTCGATCCCTGCACCAAGACAAATATTTGTGTCATCAAAAAATATTACCTACTTTTGTCTAGGTGCCCGTGAGACCGAAAAGTCTTTCTTGTTTCCAATACCCTGGACTCAAGACTTGTATCTTAGTGGTTGGATCAGGACTATGTATTTGACTGTTGGTTGTATTTATTTGCTCGGAAGGTGCGTGTGGAAGCGCTAACATTCTCCTCGGACGAGCGGTACATGATCTCCCTGGGCGGGCGTGATGACGGCTGCGTGGTGCTGTGGGACTGCGCTGCTGGCGCCGCCACCGGCACCGCGGCAGCCGCCAAACTCACCACCGGAGATGCCGTCACACTCACGCCGCTCAACTTGAGGGTCAACTCGTTCGTCACCGGAGGAGATTGTAAGCAGTGTTGCAATATTTTTACACCTTTACAGTACTATTTTTAATAAAAAACGACAAATCTGAAAAAAAATACATTACCTTCGAATTATGTTTTAGTCGTAAAAAAGATAGTAAGTAAATCCGAAAATTTACCTTATTATTTAGGTATGGCGTTTTACGTGTGCGGTCTGAGAACTAAGCAGTCTCTTAATTTTACCAAAATAATTCTTATTTTAAAACCTTCGTTTGGTATAGCAAATCTGCGAGTATGGAACATCCGAGCCGAGAGCAAGAACCTAGATGTTGTAGACGTATCATTGGGAAAGTTACGCAGAAGTGTGCGCTGCATCTCTATATGCAAAAACGATGCTTACGGCTATGCTGGCACCACGTAAGTACTTGCTCTTATACCACACTATACCTCGGCTACCGGATTATTAAAATCTAGTTTCTATTTACAATAATTAAATTGGATACATCGGCAGTTTGTTTAAAGGGTGGTCCGTCACGTTGTTTTCCAAGTGTCCTGGTGAACTGCTGTACTTACCGGTACCTACTACACAAATGGGGTAATAATATTTTTAACTATTTGTTTTAGTACTGGAGATATGATCAAATTCTCAATAAACTACCCACCAGATCCTATGGAATCCGTCACAAACTGCAAGCCAGCCCTCCTTGGATGTCTTGCCAAGTGTGGACCTTGGAAGAAGGGAAAGAAACCTGAATCTTTATGCTACAGTCAAGGTTTTATTCGTTACTTCTTCGCTACTGTAAATACTTCTATTTCGTAATCGTTATCGCAAGCCACATGATGTCCATTTCTAATTTAACTTTCGGCATAATTACCTTATTACAAATATATCTTTTTAGGTATAGAATCTATTCTGATTATGGATGACGGGTGCTTGATCGTGGGCGGAGGCGATGGTACCATCGACCTCTTGGACGAAATCAACTGGACAGGAGGATTCCCTAAAGGAAAAATATTGGACCCCAACAAACCGCACTTTAAAGCTGTAAGTAAAATCAGGATATAAGGTACAACGCCTTTAATCTAGAAATTTTAGTGTATTATTAGCAAAAGTATATTGCGAAGTGTTTTAAATAAAGTACTTCAGATCTTAATACATACATATTTTACTGCACTGACAAGTAATTGCATTGCCGCAGTTTAAAGTTACTTTTCTGGGCATAGGCCCAGATAATAAATATACTAGCGAGAAATAATAATCATCATGTAGGTTTTATGATTTAACTAGAGATAGTTTCCGGATGAATTGGAGATTTTAGAGCGAATGCTTCATTCTTTTTCCTTTCATTTCAAAATTAAAATGACTTGTTTACAGTTAAGAAGTGCCAAGTTTGAAGGTAGTATAACGTCTCTAGAGATGATGGAATCCCCTGCCATGACGGGAGACAAGCGGATTCTCCTCGCCGGCACGAGGACTAGCGAGATCTACGCTATTAACGTGGCTACATTCGCTCCCACCCTGGTTGTAACTTGCCATCGCTGTGCTATCAACGACATCGCCTTTCCCAGGTTCGTTATTGTAAAATCATTTTCTGCTTTTTATAATCAATAATACACCATGATATGCTTGGATAAGTACAATAAGTACTAATCTAGCGATAGCTTCTTATCTGATTTTATATCTTATTATCCAAAAATAATATACATTGATCCAGGATTACCATGAAGTCAGCTGTATTGCTGAACTTAAAAAAAAGCACCACATCAAACGTACAATTGACAATTCACCGGCCCAAATTGACCACATCGATTTAATATTGAAAGTACTTCGTACTTCGGAACTTGTTTAAGAAAAAGGGCATAAACTCTTTCAAAGGCATCAAAATATTTTTAGGGGTATGTCAGGCGTATTTGCAACAGCTGGCGCTGGCGATGTTCGTGTATGGTGTTTAGAAAGCTGTCAGGAGTTGCTGCGGATCGTAGTGCCAAACTTCATTTGCTCTGCAGTTCTGTTCTCTGGTGATGGAAAGTCTATTGTTTCTGGTAAGAGTTTGACTTATTTGCAGGAAAAATAGACGTAGGGAGATAAATAAAGAAATATCCCCAAGACCCCAACAGAGAATTTTCGGTCTCAAAAACACCCAAACCAGGAAACAATTACCCGTAGATCACACTAACATTTGTTTCGGCGCGAGTATCGAACCCGCGGCCTCTTTTTTCACAGGCGGCGTCTAACCAACTGCACCACGCAGGATGTCAATAATAATGGCTGTCACAGAGAATTTTATAAAAAAATGGAGAATAAATGTAAAAAACATTCAATAAACAAGAGTTTTGCAGTTTATATTCAACTTTAACTTACGTCTCTCATCCATGAAAGCTGCCCGAGTACTCTGATCAAATAATTTTTTCATAGCATGGAACGACGGCTGCATCAGGGCGTTCACCCCGCTGACTGGTCGGTTGATCTACTGCATCTACAACACGCACAATAAAGGAACTTCTGCTCTGGACATGACTCACGATGGCAGAACGCTCATATCTGGAGGATGTGAAGGGCAGGTCTGTAAACTTAGTAAGGAAACCCGCTTACCTATGATATAACTACATAATTTCAGAAGTATGTGAGATCCACCGACCCGCATTTAGCAAGTGCCTAAATGCCTTGGGAGATAGAACCACCAGCTATAGGAATTATATTCCTATATTGAATCCAGTGTAAAGTCAAAATTATAATCATAATTGTGTTATATACGTACATACAGGTCCGTGTATGGGACATCAAGCCCCAATGTCAGAGCTTAAAGAAAGTGCTGAAGGAACACAAGAGCCCCGTGTCTGCTATACAAGTTTCACCAAACGATACTGAGGCGGTCAGCGCGGGCACTGATGGTTCCTGCATTATTTGGGATCTCATGTAAGCAGGTATTACTTGGATTTAACGCTGAACGACGTCGAACGCTATCAACAAGCCGTTAAGGTAATAGTTGGGTCTACATAATGTCCCGCAATCGGCAGTAGTCATTTCTTGGCTGTAGATTAAACTTGAAGGATTTGTGTTCAGACTCAGAGGCAAATTTTACAAAGACCATTATGTGAAAAGAGGTGGTTATTCGACCCGATATATGAGTCCTATTAAAGAGTATGGTGTTTCAGTTCCCTGTCTCGTCGGCAAGTGATGTACGCAAACACGTTATTTATGTGCGTGTGTTTCGAGCCGCAAGGATGCCAGCTGCTAACGGGAGGCACTGACAGGCGCGTCGCCTACTGGGAGACCGGCAGCGGGAATCTCGCCAGAGAAGTAGATTTCATTTATAATTTGGTTTTTACATGAAAAAGCCGGCTAAAGAATATACGAAGTATGTAAAATATGCTGGTGTCATCAGTTACGCAACGTAACTACCAAGCATTGAAGGCAGCAGTCTCTTAAAAAGATAAAGTTCATCTATAAGTTGCAATTAAACAAATCAGAAGAAAATAAATAACTGAAGAAATGGGCAGAGATAGAAGTTATCTAGCCATTCCACGTCAAATATCTACGGGCTAAACTTATGAATGTGTTTTCAGTTGGAAGCAAGCAAAGTCGGAGCTATTAACGGTCTACATATTACACAAAACGGCGAACTGTTTGTCACTGGCGGCAACGATCAAATGGTCAAGGTAAGGTCACTCATAATTTCTATTTGGTCGAAGTAATTTCACGTTTAATTACGTTCTGCTACATTTCTCCTCTTAGGAGTTAAATTACGTACCTAATAAAAAGTATTTTATGTGGTTTCCCATGTTCTAAGCTACACCTCATTAACATTGGTTCAAATATTGGATCATGATAAGGTGATTGACAGACGTTTTTTACATGCACAACCCCCAGATCTGGACAAATATAAACTAGTCTTATAGCCAAAGAGCCCATAGCCGCCAGACATTGGCCATTTTATAAAAGCCGAAAGTTTGTCTGCACCTGCCTCTAACATAAGCATCACACGATCACCAATTATCTGTGGTAATTATGAAGTCTGGATCGCCGTTGCTTTGAAAGATATAACCACCGGCACGGATCTTGAGCGCTCGGCGACAGAGTGGGGATAGCTTTGCGCATCGTGAACTTAAGGACAAAATAAATGAATGAATTGAACAAACGCAATGAATGAATTAGGCATAACAACAATATGGCGTTGCGTAGTGAACCAATCACTGGCCGATGCGATAATGCCCCCGCCCGCCTTCTTCATCTACCTCTAAAGAGACCCAAAAATCGACATCTGCGCAAGTAACGGCCAGCGCTCAAGATTCGTGCCGGTAGTTATATCAGCTTTATTGTATCTGACAAGTTGAAGGTTCTTTCAACTGTGTCTGGCTGCCAAGAAAACACGTTTAAGTAGTTGCCTAAAATTCAGCTTTTATACTATAATAGTGGTAAAATTACTATTAAAGGTTAAAGATATTGTAATATAGCCAACATATTAAATGCTGGGTCTTACGCCCGAATATTCAAACGCTACTTAAATATTATGTTGCACTTATGCAAGGTCCGCTTAAATGTACTGGTTAAGTGGGGCTTGGGTAGTTAACTGTACCTTAATATTTAAATGGCGCTGGAGTATCCTGGCGTTAGTCTATTAGTATTTGTCTTAGTAGCATATTTTGGCAATGTTTGTCAGCTGTGGAAGTACCAGGAAGGCATCTACACGCACATGGGGCTGGGGCACGCGGGCGCCGTCACGTGCAGTCGCTTCAGCCCCGACGCGCGCCACATCGTCAGCTGCTGCGCGGCCGGCAGTATTATAGTGTGGAAGGTGCCTGAGGTGAGCTTACATTCAGCTGAGTTCTATTTGGAAGTATTGGTAACCAAAAAAATGCGATTATATTAATTTCTTTACAATCGAAATACACTTCTACTGATACTGAAGACATATCAAAGAATTCTATCAAGTTAGTGTGTTCAAGAAAGATGATTTTGGTCGATCTTTGATTTGATATATTCACATCGTGTTTCATCACAATAAAAATTAATGGAACTACTAAATTTTCTAAAGCTATTATTAGTCTAATTAACAATACCTACTCTTTGACAATCTAAGTACCCGTTTAACTGCTTTCAGCAATACATTACCAAAGGGCAGCCGTCAACGGGCCGTAGAAGCATCGCTGAAACACCAAAGACATTGCAAGAGGAGCTGAAACTGCCCTTATCAGACAAACCAACACAAAAAGCGTCAGGCGATCGACCGAACAGGATTCCAGCTGCGCCTTCTAAGGTAACTCTTTAATACACGTACCAGATGTTTGAGAATACAGCCAAAAAAACTGAAAGACCTTTGTAGGACTTTCACTTCCTCACTCCGGTTTGTCAAGAAAACGTTTAAGATACTTTCCATCCAATTGGAATACAATGAGGTACACTATTATGACCTGTGAAGGTTTCAACACTTCCAGCTCTTTAGGCCATTAGTGATAGTACGACCTGGGTGATATTTTAAGGAAGCCTTAGGCGACTTTCCTACGATGCCCGCTATGTACCAACCTAAACCATAGGTACGAAACCTTTTAAATAGGGGTTCCCTGGTTTATTGTGCTCTGGGCGGTCGTCGTTGGGCCCTAACGCAACTACTGGTTAAAAAGCAGTCTCTAAAAATACTTTTTAAGAATTTACATTTGAAGCGTAACGACGTCAAACAATTCGGCGTCATATTATTATCTTTAAAAGCAACGGATAAGGACTTGACATCACATGTCACATAAGGTAGGTGACTAATAAATTTGCCCAGCCGTGGGAAAATATAATGGAGACTGTCCCGCCCTCACCACTGCAACTCCTGTAAGCCAGGATCAACAATGGCGCGCATTTTAATGACACTGAGCATTGAAGCTCAGCGAGTCACCGGGAATGTCTAACTTGTATTTAACCCGAAACGGAATCAATCATAAAGTTAAATTAATAATTTATTAATAGGAGTTGGAAATAATTTTTGTCCACTTCCCTCCGCAACAAAGTGGGAGACAAAACAATTAAATAAAGAGGTAAATAACCTCGCATAAAGACTTTTACAGCCCGAGTGGGACAATAGAAGCAATAATGTTTTGTAGGTGGAGAAAATCGAAGCGATGGACACGAGTCGCAGCAGTGTGCACTCGTGTTGTCCGTGCGACGTGACCGCGCGCTCTGACAAGGGCAAGAAGAACACCCCGCCCCCTACCGGAGGGAGCACCAAGCAGTGCTGCAGACGCCCTGGTAACCTATTACTGTTGAATCAATACACCCAATAATCACATTCTTAGGCCTAGCCACATAGTTTTTCTTGCGATGATTGGCGAGTCGAGCGTGCAATTCGCCTTATGGCAAGCGATGCGACCGCTCGCGTTGTTGTCATGCTCAGGTTCGAATGCGTTGTTGTCATGCTGTTGTCAAAATATTAGGGACAGAGTTTCTCTCCACATTTTATCACATTGGATTGGAAACTGCTTCGGTGGCGTAGTTGTACTACGGTACGGTTACAAAGCTGAGGTCTCGGGTTCGAGTCCCGGGTCGGGCAAAGTGATATTGGGTTTTTATAGTCATTATCAGCCCGAAGTTGGGAATTTGTGCCCGGTATGGCGAGTCATAGGGGTATCACATCATGGGACGGAACATACAAGGCGAAATGTGAGTGTCCTGGTGGCGCCTCTGCCTACCCCTTCTGGGATAAAGGCGTGAGTTAATGTATGTATGTATGTATGAATAATACATTTGTAACACAAAGTTTAAAGTTTCAGATAATTTACCAACAAGAACTACTAGCAAGGAGTATGTGAATGGTGGAGGGGATAGAAAATAAATTGCCAAATATATTGTAATAGAAGACTGTGTTTTTAAACTTTTTTATTATTTATTAAACAATGGAATTTGTAATCATGTCTTTTTTTTATTTACCTACATACAGGGTATATCAAGACCGCGACCGAAAACGAAGCCAGGTGGTAGTTTTAGCGGCTACAGACACAATGCAATTAAAAATTTTGCAAAATAAGCGACGGATTTTTCTTTACAATTTTTTAAAAATCATCGTTTTTGAGGTGTAAATACCTAGTTTTTGCAAAAATAGTAATTTAAACCCTTACGTACCATTGCGTGTCAATTAAGCGATGTACGTCATTATTTTAGAAAAACTATGTTTAATCACTCAAATACGACGATATGTAAAAAATAACAAAAAAAATATTGACGATTTTTTTTGTAAAATTTTTACTTGCGTTGTGTTTGATATCACTAATACTACCTCCTGGCTTCGTTTTCGGTCGCGTTCTTGATATACCCTGTATATGAAATTATTATGAAATATACATTATTTAGATTCAGTCACTTTTTTCCACTACCACCCGGTTCACAAGGCTGTTTTCGCCAGAGAAGAACGGCAAGAAACTCTAGCATTGATCTTTTTATAACAAGTTTACAATACTATATTTATACAGAGGTTGCAGCGCAGTTAAATTCAGAGCAGTTCAGATAATTTAGAATAGTAATGATGTAATAAGTAATAATATGACAAATTACTGGTAGCTAAAATCTTTTTATTTAAGGCATCACTTTGCCATAGGACATATTTTAAAAACATATCTTAATAGGGTTTTTCAACACAGAGCATGTTTTGGGTGTTGAGTGTTTACAAATGGTGTTGATCACTAACATTTGAATGGGTCATTTGTTTAGTTGGGCTACAGGATAATTAAAAACAGCTATAAAATATATAAAAAATCATAATATGTACTACTATATACAAAATTACAGATATATCACAATTGCAAAATGTAGTGAACATATCATTGAGAATAAAATAAATTACAAGACTTATTACAAGCTATTCACCTAAATGTGAAAACTATTCAATCTCCAGCATATGTCTATTATTTCCATTATGTCTATTATTTATTCATAAAATATTAATGTCGTGCCGCATTTCATCCTTTCGATTTTAAGTAGAAAAAGAAAAACTGGAAATTCATTACAACTTATAATTATTTCAATTTTCCATCATATTATAGTTTATATGTCGTATTTTTGCTATCCACCAGTGGATGAAATAAAATATTAAAAAATATAAATTGATTACCCACATTCACTCATTTAGCAGATTATATTCTTTAATAATATCCTTATATCAGACGTTTTTCTTCTCGTTTCAGCCCCAAGCTTGGGTCTTGCAGTAATGTAATACCAGCTTTCCATCAGTGCCAAAACACTCATAGAGATTCCTCACAATCTGGTCGGGCGATGGTGCAAATGTCTGGTTTACGTACAGGAACTGAAATATTTAAAAAAAATGTGAGCAAGAAGGATAATATCACAGAGACTTAAAAAAAGGATCAATTTTAGTATGTTATATGTGCTTATTTAAAGTATATTTACACAAAACAATGTTTTAAAAAAGCTATTAACTAATTTCACTACTGGGCAGAGGTCACACACCACCCCAACCCTCAATAGAATTACTCATCAAAATATAACATTTTGCAAAAGAGAGGTACTTATAAATGAAACCGAACTATAGTAAACTGAAATAATTACCAATTTCTCATCGGGCTCAAGTTTCAGATATTTCTTCACAAACTCCATGATCCATCCTATAGGTTTTTCTGCATCTACAGCCCATTTTTTCTTCTTCATTATGGGGGCATTGCCAGTTGCTTTAAGAAGAATGTCAACTGAAATGAGACAAAGCATCCATTTAATAAATCCACTGCTGATGATCTGCCTTCATTACAACCAAGAATTTGATTTAGATAAGTCAGATCAGAGTCCAAAAACTAAATATACCAAAAAAAAACCATAACTTTTGCTAACAGACAATGCAAGGCAATTTTAATTGTGGTTATATTAATATTACCTTCCAAATTAGTCCTGTATAGATTGGTGATAAAAACAACTTTATTGATTTAAATGGAGCATCAAACATTGTCATTGTTGAAGTAATTATGACCAAAAAACTATTAACTTATTAACTAAAATAGGGTAGGAAATATATAAAATAAAATTTATGTGGTTAATATATGTTATTATAAAAACACTTTACTCAAAGCTGAATCTTGCTACTTACTAGCTTGTAACCATTATAATAAATAATCAATATTGAATTTTAAATTAATGAATTGTAAAATCCAGTTATTACTTATGGCAGACCGACCCTGCTCTGCCTGGATGTAGATACTTTTATGGCTCCAGTTTGCATCAGAAACATATTATTTCCCATACTAATTGTTTTATATTTAGCTCAACTTGACTGCCATCCTCTATACTGTTTATCCCATACCATATTATTACATCTCATTCTGTCCCGTTTTGCCCATTCCTCGTTATAAAATAATTAATAACTTATTTATTTGGATCATGATTAATACCATAACAATAAAAACAATTCTCATTACCATTACTAAGGTTATAGTGAGCTAAGCTACAAATATAGATATACTCTATTGGGAACTTTTTTAAGATTAATAATCCTGTAATACATGATTATTGCATAACTTCAACCGTTTACACAATGCTCACAACAATAGCTATCAAGAGGAATAAAATTTTGTAATATTTTTTTTTATATTGCTCTTATTCTATTGGTCATAGCATGATTTTATTATGATAGCCTATAGCTGTTCTCGATAAATAAGCTATCCAACACAATAAAAAATCCAATTTGAACCAGTAGTTCCTGAGATTAGCGGACACAAACAAACAAACTCTTCAGCTTTATATATTAGTATAGATAAAATAGGTAATGATGACTGACCTTTAAGGTTTATGGGAGTACTTATGTATTGCAAAAATATGTGGCACAAAAATTCTCACTGGCAATGAGAATTAGAATGTTTGAGGGAGAGACATATTTATAAGAAATAATTAATGGTCTGATTTTTACTGTTCACTAACACCTCAGTTTTAAACAATCTGATATTTAATTGGGAGATCTGCGGTAATGCACAAAAAATTAGTAATTTATTCACTTACTTTTTACTTTATTATCTGTCTTTCCCACATCGCCATTCTCCTTCTGTTCTTCTATTTTTAAACTCTCCGTAGCATTGGACAAGCTTGTTTGCTGGCTATCATCAGATTGTTTGTCATCACCCATATTAATTAATATTGTAATTTATGGTATAACAATTTATTCTTCATTAGAATATATCACAGATTACTTATAGAATCTATCTGCAAAATGCAAAACAGACAAATGACAATTAATGTCATAGATTATACACTTTTTTTTTTTTAATGGCAATTGTATAAACATTATGCCAATCTCAAGTTAAAGTGCGTCTCACGAATCAAGTCCCGCAGCCGCGGCGCCACATGCGTAGGTTGTCATGGAATGAAATGTTGCTAGCTTTTATTGGTGTATTAACATAACCCTGATTTCAGGATAATTAAATTATATTTTTAAGCTAAAAATTATTTAAAAATTATAATTCAATCAATACATTAATATTAAAAAATATGTACATTGACATAAGACTGCAATTTAAAACGTTTTCTTTGTTCAGCCATCCATAACATACCGTACGTAAAATATTTATATCGGGTTATGGTAAATAAAAAATTAAAAATATATTTGAATCGTGTAATTATGATCATCGAGTAGTTTTACTCCAGATATACTGCTATCACTAGAATCATTTAAATCAACGTTATTATCATCAGATTCAGTCTCGCTATCACTTTCTGTTGAAATTATGAAACGGTCCATTTCATCGTCCATCAATCCATCGTTTTTGAAGTATTCATCTTCCAAATTTTCTACGTGTTTTACTTGTATGGACCAATCTTCTGGCGTTATACTTGCAAACGCATCTTCTACCAATTGCACTATTTTTTTTGGGTCTTGATCTACATTTTTATCTGCCACGCGTCTTTTGACAAGGCTCCAAATTTTTTCAATAGGATTGAGTTCGCAATGATAAGGTGGCAGTTTTAAAACCTCATGGCCATGACTTTTTAAAAGTTCATCCACAGCATATGTTGGTTGACCTTTATTTTGTTTGATAAGATCAAAAAGTACGACTTTTGTCCAGCTCTCCTCAAAGAATACACCCTTTTCGTGCAACCACTTTTGCATTTCACTTTTTAAATTCGTCATGGTAGGTGCCTTATTGATTTGAGAGCAGTGGTATGGAGCATTGTCCATAACCACAAGAGATTTTTCTGGCAGATTCGGTATCAACTTTTCAGTCATCCACTTTAAAAAAATTGTAGTATTCATGTCATCATGATAATCAGATGACTTTGATTGTGACTTAAAAATCAACAATGCATTGTTAATAAATCCATGCTCGGATCCAGCATGGGCAATTATCCATCGACTTCCAACAGACTCTGAAGTGAAAAGTCCTGGCTCAGTTTCGCTTTGCCAACAGCTTTTGGCATGGTATGTGTTATGAATATATGTTTCATCCAAAAACACCACAGGCCTTTTGTCACCCGTTCGATTTTTTCGCATTTTTAAGATATATCTAGCGCGCCATGCGGTTATGTCATAGCGCTCAATTAGCAGTTTTCGTTTTGATTGGCATTTTTTGTATCTAAATCCAATACTTTGCAATATTCTATGCAATGTGGCTCGGCTTCCTTCAAAATTTATGTCGTCTTTCAATGCTGCTCGCAATTTATTCAGAGTAGGCAGCTCTTTCTTTACTATATAAAATTCGTGAATTTTATGGCGAATAGCACCCAAATCAAAACCATCCAAATTAATCTTTCTCGGGTGTGGACGACTCTTCCCAGGTGTGACAATTTTTTTTGATGTACTTGCAGCTGTTTTACCTTCTTGTGTAATTCTCGAAACGGTTTTTTCGGATACACCTGTAAAAAATATTTATTCTATTATTTGGGACCGCCATCAACACAAAGAAGGAGGTGTTTAACAATTGGGTATTTTACTATAAGAAAGAAAAAATCTAAAAACTATAAATGTATATAGTAGAGCATTAAGCAATAAGTATATGTTAATTTCAGTTTTTATTTCCAAGGAATAAATTTTATAATTCGTTTTGAAAATTTCAATTTTTTTATCTGTCCTAAAAATATGTGAAACGGCTGCCGCCATGATGGATAACGATTCTACGTGATTCTACGTCATTCCGTAAGTAGAATATCCCCTCCGGTGTCCAAGAGGTCATACAAACACAGGTTGTTTACTGGTTGAGTGACGTATCATTTTAAAGGAACATGGCGCCTAGCGTTTTCACATATTTGCGCGCATAAATTTAAAATTTAAATTTTAAATGGTTTTTTATTGGACTTGCCGAGCGAATAAAAATTTGATATTTTTTTAAATAATTTGTCTTAATCTTAGGAACAACTTAAAAGACTTTTTGAAAATGGGTAGAATACCCAATTGACGAGGACAAAAAAAAAACATAATTATATAAAATAAAGAGAAAATTGATGTTGATAAACATATGATATATTTTAGGCGTAACCTATTTAATGGAATTTTAAATAATGCCTTTTCCGTAATTTAAATAGAATACTTACTAAATACGGAATATTCGTAGGAAACATAATAAATAAAATCCTATATTTATGACAAAAATCAGTAACTAGCAACCCCAAATATGTACCTGTGATGGCGGCAACTCTCTTGCGAACATTGTTTAATGGTATTAAAACGCTTTGATTCTGCTTTTCTGCTTCACAGAACTCCCTCACTTTCAATATCAATTCACGACCAGCACTTTTTACAACTTTAGGCATCGTTAACAATACTTTTAAGCACGCAAATTAAATAAAACTCAATAGCAAACGCTCACGTAAACAACACCTGACAACGACAACCACAGACAACAAATTAATAGAACGTCAGATCTGTCAAAATTAATACCGCATTACGCCGTGCGACTTCTTTCGTGAGATAGAGTCTAGGGAAACTGGACAAGTAGACTCCTCGCCAGATAAGTGTGCGCGTAACGGAGGGCGCTTCTAATGTTGCAAGCTATATGAAAATAATAAACTTCACCAAAATGGGATTGTGGTACCTATAGCAATTGGAGTTGTAAACTCTTTTATCACGCAGACAGCAGCCTGTTATATACTTATAATGCTTGGAATTATTTTGTCTTAATGTAGGATTGTTAAAATATTATGCTACAATTATAAGGTATTTACCCAGTTTTAATTAAATTCCAATCACTTTAAATTAGTACATAAGTGGAATTGTATAAGCTGTCAATTTCCCAATGTTATTTTCTCAACAACAGTGAATTGAAGATTGACAAATTAGTCTTTAATGGTAAAACTTAAATTGTTGAAGTAAATTATTAGGGTAAATTCATTAAGTGGGCAACATTCTATGACGTCAACGTTAGTTTTGACTTTTTTCCGCGCGCAGACTTACGGGGCGAGCAGTCTAGGTAATAATTAATATTGATTATACACTTATAAAAATAATTAATGTTGTTTTAATTCTTATTGAAGAGACAAAGGACAAACCCGTACTGCCTCGCTTGACGATTATTTTATGGGAAGAAGATGTATAACATAAAACTAAGGATTTAAATCACAGACTAAGGAGTAAGATTTAAATTTTACTCCTTAGTCTGTGATTTAAATAGTTTTACTTACAATTAAACCAGTATGGTTAGTTAGAGTCTGGCTCACGAGTCGTGGCACAACAAAAAAGCGGCAAATTTTAAAAAATGTCGGCTGGCAATCCTGAAAATAGTTGGAAAATGAATTTTGATACTTTATTATTTTCCTATATTCATTTAATTTATTCTTTATGGGAAAATTCACTTCTAATACATATGAACAATTAATATGCACTATAATTATTGCGTAAATATCTTAGCCAACGTAGTGTGGGACGCCCTCTGACCAGATGGTGGGACGACTTGCACAAGAGAACCAGCAGCGACTACATGCATTAAGCAGCAGACCGGGTTCTTTGGCGTACCTTGCGAGAGGCCTATTTCCAACAGTGGACTGCACCGGGCTGACGATAGTAATTATTACGTCTTAGGTACAATTGAATGATGATAATAATAAATAGAAACTGGTTACTACTTTTATGTTTATTAGTTTCGTTAAGTTTATAATGCCAGAGATTACACAGGTCAGTTGAGGTGAATTAATGATATACTACTATGATTAATTTAAAGTTTTTTATGTAGTGGCATTTATTTCAGTTGAAACACAAGAAAAATAAATTTTAGGATTGACAATGAAATACAGGGTATTTATAAGCATCAAATTTTAATCTCTGTAGTCAAAATCAGACTCCAAAATTTATATTCCCTCAAAAGAGTTGTCACTGTCGTTTTCGTCATCACGCACATTAATTATAAATGGCTCCAATTATGTTTCCGCAATTCCGTCTTACTGCTGGACAAATATTGCCTTTCTGAACTAAGAGATACATTTGTACCAAAACTTCAAGTTCGCAGACCAAGGTTTCCCCACTGTTTCTTTGATGTGTATGTCATCTAAAACAAAGTAAACACTATTTTTATTTATTTACATAAGTTAACAATTTCCAAGCACAAAATTGCCTACATCTAAACTAAAGAACAATGGCAACTGCCCATACATTGTTTTGATTGAAATTAAAATTAAACGTCTTTACATGAAAAAATCTCGTTAGGTTGAGTGTTTTTTTCTAATTCAATATATGTAAGAATTGTTGTTAAAGAAAGCAGAGAAATATTGATCTTCATGTTTGATTTTTAATATTTATACGCCTACGTCAAATAATGACTACAATGGCTGACCGTGCTATGACGTATTGTAATAAAATTCATGATTCCTTTAATGAATTCATGCAACGAAAACGTCAAAACTCAAAAGTCTGTCATGAACTTTTCCAGCGGGCGAGATGTCAATCGACTATTTGCTTTGATTACTAGTCCTTTTGCCAGAATCACACCATACTTTTAATGTATTTCTATTTTAATACAGAAAAAATATAAAAATAGATTGTTTGAATTGCATTGAACAAATATGGAAATCCACGAGGCGGCGTTTAAAAAAATTCAATGCAATATAGATTTTTGACATATATATCATTGTGATATTTGTTATTTAGAAACCAAAGATAGTTACTAATACTTTAGCAAGCAAATAAAATATCAATTATACTGTTTCCATTCGTTTATTTTATTTTTGACACATCGAGTACTGAATCAAATAGTGATGGCCTGATGCGTTATCGAATCAATTTTTTATAACAAACGATTTTATTTTTGAACAAGTTTTAATCGATTTAATACATATTTTATTTTTTGCTCCATGCATTGTTTTATAAAACTTCAGGGATATTTATGTTACTTGATTTAATAATTATATTAAAATAAACCATTTACTCATGTTAAGTTAATATTCTTATCACTTCCGTCGGCAATTGGGTATTTGACTGTTGTGGCAATAAATTATAAAATGTGTTGCATATGATAGCTTTTTGGTAAACAATAATTATAGGTATTTTTATTTACATTTATCTAAATTATAAATATTTAAATTGTCTAAAATAAGTTTGCCATTTTTTATCTGTTGATTAAATGTAACAAAACACGACAAGCTGTCATTGTGCAGCGTGTGATGTCACGATTTACAATTTTCATTCATCTCTGCCACTAAGATCATTCACCATTTATAAAGCGTGACGTAACTTTTTCAAAGTCACGTGACCTACCGTTTTGGTGACATATATGATGATAAAACTGAAAAATATGTTTATTCGTTATAAACAACTCTTTAAAAATAAATTAATAGTTTGAAGAGGTATAGAGTGATTATATCTAGACTTTAAAACACTTTTCAGAAATTAGTCAAATAGCCAATAGTAATGTTGTTAAAAACAAATTGTGAAACGGCAACACTGGGCAGACAGGTGACGCGCGCCGCCATTTTGTGGTCACTCACAACGAGACGCCCGCGCCCGTGCTAGTGTTTTCCGTTCGCTGAATTTTAATTCACATTTTTCATACGTCGAGTTGAGTATTTATATTCCTCCGTATTGTTTTACCCGTGAATTCCTACATTTGGTTGAATTGAGAACATCGTACCTGCCTTCATCACTTTCAAAATGCCTAAAGGAAAGGTGCTTAAAGGACAAACAAGGGAGTTTGTGTTGCGACTTCATGAGTACTTTGAAAGGGAAAGCCGTAATGGTGGACCTCTTATACCAGTGACTCAAATCAGAGACCGTGTTTCAGCAGCATTAGGTATTACTGCTCCAACAGTTTCAAAAATAATTAAAGAAGGCTACGGCAGTAGTGGCATGGAACAAAACAAGCCATCTACACCTAAGAAAAAACGTCAGCCCTTTAAAGTGACAGCAATTGACAGTTTTGATGGTGATGCTATTCGTCGTCATATATACGATTATTACCAAAGAAAAGAGATTCCTACTTTACATAACCTAGTACAATCTCTGAAAACTAGTGGCTTGTTCCGTGGTCAAAAGTCTTCTTTGGCGAAGGTATTGAATAGGATTGGATTCCAATACAAAAAATGTGACAAAAGAAAAATATTGATGGAACGCAATGATGTTGCTTTGTATCGATGCGAATTTTTAAGACAAGCTAAAAAAATAGAAGACTGGTCGAATGTTGTTTTCACCAATGAAACTTGGCTCAATGCGAATCACACGGTATCAAAAACTTGGACTGACAACACTGCTAGCTCCTCGACCGCAGTGCCAATGGGAAAAGGTGAAAGAATTATAATTTGTCATGCAGGAACCGCAAAAGGATTTGTGCAAGATGCTATGTTAGCTTTTAAATCAAAGAAAACAGGGGATTACCACGAAGAAATGAATTCCGAAGTATATGAAAAATGGTTTCGGGAAATGTTATTGTCACTCGAACAGCCATCAACAATATTTATAGATAATGCGTCCTATCACTCTCGGCAAATTAACAAAATGCCAACGCAAGCCAGTAAAAAAAATGAAATAATAAACTGGCTCCGTAACAATGGCGAGGAGGTGGACGAGTCCCTATTAAAAGTAGAGTTACTTAAAATATTAAAAATGAGGAAGCAGCCTAAACGATACGTTATAGATGAAATGGCTGCAGAACATGGGCACACCGTCCTTAGAATTCCTCCATATCATTGCCAGTATAATGCCATAGAGCTAATATGGGCGCAAGTGAAAGGATATGCTGCGAGAATAAATACAACTCCTCCTTTCACCGCAAACAAAATGCTGGAGTTGCTTAAAAATGCGTGTGAAAATGTGACGCCTCATAACTGGGCGAGTGTCGTAGATAAGACGAAGAAAGAAATAATGTCTGATTGGGATCGCGATGTCGCATTTGACAACTTACCCATGCACTCATTAATAATTAGTTTTACTGGGGATACAAATTACCTTTTAGTTGTTTTAATTATTTAATCCTTAAAGTACTATGAATTCCAACATGGTTTAACTGTTTATTACAAGTAGGTACTAAACATTTATTTTCGTTGTAATCATTGTAATTATTTTAAATTAAACTCTTATTAAAAGTCACTTCAATACGTATACCTTTATTCATATTAATTAATTTGCAGCAAATACATTCGATCCTAATATTGGGTACTATATTACGTTTAACTGTTTTCATTAGCATTTTAATGTAATTTTATTTCAAATGATTCCGATTGATTGATTCTATTCAAAATCGTTTTTGTTATCTGTGGTCATTCGTTACGAATAGCACAACTCTAAGTGGGCGTTACCCGTCAAGAAAGTATCTACTTTTATTTCAAAATATTGTTCTACTGTAATGTCGTACTTTATAGGCGTGAACTGTCAAAAATAAAATAAACGAATGGAAACAGTATAAGTATCATTAGTTACATAATTAATTTATCTGACGAGTTGTGATAGTTTGACAATGTTATACTGAAGGACAAAGTTACCTCGATTTACAGTACTTGACTATGGTAAACTATTTTAGTCTAATAAATATGGAATGGCAACATTAAGCCAATAATAGTATATAAATCCGGAATTACTCAAATTACTTTCCATATTAAGGAATTTTTTTCACCCGCTTTGAATAATTCATTTGATTATTTGATAAAACGTAGAAAATTATTAGAACTTGTTTTGTATATATGTCACTTAAAGACGCTCAAATTAAGACCAATCAAGAATTCGCCATTGTTCTTTAAGTAAGATATAAAAATATTTTATAAACACCAAATAAGATTTAAAAATGATATTATGTAAAACTAATACGATATATTTAAGAATATTAAGCTAATAATTCAAATATAAATAAAAGTATCAATTTGTTTCGGATGAATACCTGATACTGATAATAAGTTGTTGTTTTTCTTGAATTATAGTATCCGTATCACTTTTTATTTGATTGTAGTTGTAGATCATGGTGAACAACATACTCCTCACACCACTTTTAATTGGTATCGCCATAATTTACAGAAAGATTCCGAAAATAACTCCACCAAAAATCGTAACGAAATGTGAAGTATTTATTTTGACATTTAAATAGTGTTACCATGGACAGATTTCCAAAAAAATGGTTGTGCCAGGACTCGGGAGCCAGACTCTAACGATAATTTTAAGTAAAGTTACCAAGTACACATAATGTGTAATTTTCCGAAAAGTTTTATTTTTTTTGGAAAGAAATCAAGAAATTTCTAAAAGGAACAATAATATAAAAATATTTTTTAGATTACCTATATATTATTATAAGCAATTACCCCAACGACGACACAACTACCCCCGCCACTGCTTATAAAAAAGAGCAGATAGACCGCCGGATGTTTCATTTTTATTATTTTTATTGAAGCCTAGCGTTCGTCACGTGCACATCGGTCGTATTTCTTTAGCGTTAGGCTTTAAGTAGATTCTGTTCCTCTAAATTTCATGTTTGTCTTGTTAAATAAAACCCAAATTAAGTAATTAAATAAATAGCGGATAACAAATTTGTTTTTTTTAAGACGTTCTGCTTCTGATTTCTTAAATCAGAAGTGGGATCAGTAACTACTAGCCCACTAGAACGGAGGAACAGAGTCGTTTTTAGTGAATATGACTGGCAGATCCAGTCGTAGGTCGCGACGCCGTTCTCGCAGTCCTTCTAGTAATAGGCCGCGGTATCGGTCACGTAGCAGATCGAGAATTTCAACGCGGATTCGTCGGTCACGGCGTCGTTCCCGTAGTGTAACACACAGTGAGGGTCGTGCGCGGTCTCATAGTGCGTCGCGGCGCGATCGGTCGCTCCATCGTTGTCGTCACGATGCTAGAAAACATTCCCCGGTCGCGGATGCGTCAATCCAAAATACATTGAGCGAAATCATGAACCGTTTGAGGTCAATCGAGAACAGTCGCGTGGCGAGTGAACCTAACAAAACAGTAGTGCATTGTGATCTTAGTAACGTGCGTGATACTACTGAGGACGATTGTACACCTCAACTGAACGTGTCCAGATACTGCACACCTGAACCCCAAGCAAGGACCCATGAGACACGAACTATAAACTTTTTGCCAAATACCCACATTACAACACCGCAAGTAAATAGTTCAGAATTGAGTTCGTCGGACCCGACAAAGGCTCTTGTTGATGCTCTTAGATCGTTGCAACCAATTAGAACGCAAAATTACTTTGTTTCAAACTTTGATCCCTCTATTCATAATATAGACGTCTGGTGCGAAGAGGTTGATCGTGCACGGGAGTCTAATGGTTGGAGTGACTGTGAGTGTCTCTCGCGCATTGGATCGTGTCTCAAGGGTGATGCAAAAATTTGGTTAAATGAGTGGGTCACGGTCGAGCGTACTTGGACAAATTTCAAACGCGAATTTAAACCGTTATGCCCACGTAAACCAGATTATGCGAACATACTGTTTGATACAATGAATACCACGTCCGATAAATACGTCACATACGCAGAATATTCACGTCGTACTTTATTGCGCTTACGAATAGTTGAGGGCTTGAGTGATGACCTTATGACTTCAATAGTTATTCGTGGCATTGATAACCCTCAAATAAGAGCAGCCGCGGCTAATGCTAATTTGAGCCCCGAGACAATAGTTTCGTTCTTATCTATTTATGCTAAGCCGGTTCGTACGAAGCCTGACGTTCACGCTTCGACGTCAAACAAACGTGCTCCTCAACCTACTTGAAACCGAAACGAGCAAAAGTGTTTTTCGTGTGGTCGGAAGGGGCACATCAGTCGTTATTGTCGCTCCAAACCTAACCCCGACAAATCTTCCACTTCTATCGGTGCGAGCAGTATCATTTGCACTTTTTGTAAAAAGCCAGGCCATCTCGAAGATAAGTGTTTTGCCAAAAGCCGATCTCAATCGCGAAATGAACGAGATGTAAATCTTTGTGCGGAGATCATTACGAATAAAACAGGTGCCAATGATATTGTTGTTGCCGTAGTTGATGGCATTCCCATGGATGCCATTATTGATAGTGGTGCGTTTAATGTGTCGCTTATTTCATCAGACGTGTTGAAGTACCTTTCTTGCCAGCCGAAACCTACCCATTGCGTATTAAAAGGTATCAGCAATACGGAGATAATAGCTAGGTCTTACGTTACCGTAACTCTTGAGTTCAGCCAGGTTTCGATCGAAGCGGACTTGATCGTGGTTCCCTTCTCATGCATGAATGCGCCCATCATCGTAGGGACTGATATACTCAATCGGGACGGTATCGTGTATGTTCGTACTAAAGACAATCAGTACTTGACTAGGTCTGATGGCTCCTCGATCAAAGTTAACACGGTTCAGTGCCAGCAAAAGTTTGAAATTAACACACCCCTAAAGGGAGATAATTATGAGTCCTTAATGGAAGTAATTAAAGAGTTCTCGGAGTTTTTAATCGCAGGCACGGCTACAACCACAGTAAACACGGGTAAGATGGACATAAAGTTAACGAGTCCGACGCCGGTTGTATATCGACCTTATAAACTTTCATACGATGAAAAGCTCCGGGTGCGTAAAATTATAGACGATCTCTTGGACAAAGGAATTATTAGGGAGTCAGAGTCAGAGTTTGCGAGTCCCATCATACTCGTGAAGAAAAAGGATGGCTCGGATCGCTTATGTGTTGACTACAGAGTGCTGAATCGGTTGACTGTAAAGGATCAGTATCCACTACCCTTGATCGATGACCATATCGATCGGCTGGGGAACTATAAATACTTCACCAGTCTGGATATGGCCACTGGTTTCCACCAGATCCCGATAAATGAGGAGTCGGTCTATCTCACTGGGTTCGTTACGCCGGAAGGACATTATGAATATGTCAAGATGCCTTACGGATTAACGAACTCGCCTATCGTGTATCAGCGCATCATCAATAAAACCCTGCAACCCTTCGTGGAGGCAGGTCAGGTGTTGGTCTACGTCGACGACGTATTGATAATGAGCTCCGCGGTCTCCGAGGGCATCTCCCTTCTAAAAGAAGTCCTGCAAACACTTACTTCTGCCGGTTTTTCTATAAACCTTCGGAAGTGTTCGTTCCTAGTAACTGAGGTTGAATACTTAGGACGGGTCGTGAGTCAGGGTCAGGTGAGGCCGAGCCCACATAAAGTCGAGACCCTCGTAAATTCACCGGTTCTCGAGTCATGTGCAGCCTTCTTTGCGGGTATGTATAAGCTGTCATTATCTGAACTTCAGGCTTAAGGCCTTGGCGTTCCATTATCTGAACTTCAGGCTTAAGGCCTTGGCGTTCATTATCTGAACTTCAGGCTTAAGGCTTTGGCGTTCCATTATCTGAACTTCAGGCTTAAGGCCTTGGCGTTCATTATCTGAACTTCAGGCTTAAGGCCTTGGCGTTCCATTATCTGAACTTCAGGCGTAAGGCCTTGGCGTTCCGCTATCTGAACTTCAGGCGTAAGGCCTTGGCGTTCTATTATCGAACTTCGGGCGAATTGCCCTGGCGTTCGTTGAACTACAGATCTAACATGGTCTTGGCGTTCATTAAACTTCAGGCACGTCTGCCTTGGCGTTTTACTTTCATACACAGCCTAGATGGTGACAACGACTAGAAGCTCAGCCAAAATGGAAGCACTGAATCTACGAAGAAAATGCCTAGGCTTGGTTTGTTGGTTAAGAGACGTCTCTGAATTCATTTATAGAGTGATGTATGTATGTACGTGTGATTTTAAGAACGTGTGATAGATGAACTTTGAATTGATTGTAAAGCGGTGTGAAAGATATTCGTGAGGATTGATTGAGTTGATTCTAGGCCACACTAAAATATTCGTAACAAAATCTAATTTTCAGATGAAAATACGGATGTACACGAGTCACAGAATAGCACACATCGCTCCGAGGCCGGTCTCCCTATGCCTTCCCTAAATGCGAATAGAGATCTTGGAGTTGCTGGTGTTGCTGGTCCTAGTGGTTTGATTCCAGGCTCAGGATTCAGACAGTCAATACCCCAGCTGGATGCAGACATGGACATTGATGAAGATGACGCCGAACCAAGTGGCTTCAACCATGGAGCTCGTGTCGAGGGCGACACTTAGTCAGGAGAGGCCGTATAAGCAATTACCCCAACGACGACACAACTACCCCCGCCACTGCTTATAAAAAAGAGCAGATAGACCGCCGGATGTTTCATTTTTATTATTTTTATTAAAGCCTAGCGTTCGTCACGTGCACATCGGTCGTATTTCTTTAGCGTTAGGCTTTAAGTAGATTCTGTTCCTCTAAATTTCATGTTTGTCTTGTTAAATAAAACCCAAATTAAGTAATTAAATAAATAGCGGATAACAAATTTGTTTTTTTTAAGACGTTCTGCTTCTGATTTCTAAAATTATAATATTTTTTTGATCGAACCCGCGGCCTCTCGTTGGTACTAGCGTTTTGGTACTAGCGTAGTGTTGAGTAGGACATGACTTGAAAAAGAGTTTGTAAGAGTAGCCTCATTTTTATACTGAACCAGTACAATGTCCCACTTCAATTGAAGTGAGGCGTACTGACGCTTCGCAGTACGTTAGATAGTTTGAAGGTATTAGTACAATTAGTGCAGTCTGACATAACATGATAATATCGAATATTATGTATATTAATTGTAAGTAAATAAAAAATAGTATTTTTTTTAAAGTATTGCAAAGATATATTAAAAAAAATATTTAAAAAAATATATAAATTGTAATTTATAAATAATATGAGGTGAAGTGGCGAAAATCAAATAAGAACATTTTGCGATGCATGTGTCCAGTTCATTAGAGGCATTGATTAGAGGTCAGTGCTTCTCCGTCATGTAAAATATTCCTCTCTCCCTCGTTTGAAGCATGATCATGTAATTGACGTAGTACCGGGACACAAAATATGAAGTAGTACACTTGAAAAAGTTGAGCCGCTCTTACATTTTGACGTCATGTACGGGACAAATGTACTACCTCTTGTATGTCCTACTCAACACTATACTAGCGTACCATTATTTTTAGGGGCGGAGCCGCCGCGCCGCCATGTTTGTACTTTGTATACCAAAGTGACCCGTGTCACGTGACCTTATGCTCTATCCTCTTTATTCTATAATATAATCATTGAGTGTGCATTGTGCAATGTGCATCATTCAATCATTATTAGTCTGTGGCACAGAGTACATTTTATGCCTTAGTCTGTGATTTTATGTCTGTGGTGTGCAATGCATTACTATACTCTATGGTGCAATGTGTGCATGTTCTTTCACGTCTCCTTCGTAATTTAAAATTGCGATTAGTGAAATTGTGTTATAGTGTCGGAATTTAAAGAGCATTAGTGAGTATCTACATCAGATGACGTCCAGTAAGCTACTTATTAATTGCAATTTTAATGAAGGTATCTGAATAATAAATATAAGTATGTTTTTGCCTATTGAGAAAGCTCCTCTCCTAAACTGGTTGAAGCTTGTTCCCTAAACTATTGAGTAAAATAAGAACGAAACATAAATATGAAATGTCGAAAGTATGTTAGGTGTTTTCGTGCGTGTAATTGTTGTTTTCTGTCCGCAGGTATTGTAAAATGAATGGAAATAGGTGGTCTACCAAAGAGGATGTCCTCAAAGACCTGGCGGAGGCGACTGGCACGGCGATGCACATCGACAACAGTTTCTTGGTGGTCGGTGATAAACCTCCGCCAATGCGCGTCTGTGACACAGGTTCGATCCGACTTTCTAGATTAAACAATCAATACATGCATACCTGAGCAGTGAGCCAGTAGCTCAGCATTTATACCCGGAAAAGCAGTGGATTTGGAATTGAATATTTCATTACTTTAACTTTAAATTAGAATAGTTGTAGTACATTGTGAGGAACTGTACTTAAGTGGAGATTAAATGTAAATTAAGATACATGTAAGTCCCATTGACCTCAAGGGATTCATGTATGAGCTGTAAATAAGGCTAATATGGGCCTTTAATTGGCTTGGTTCTGGGTTCAAATCCCTGTCACTTTGCATGGTTATTTCAATTTGAAAAATATAATTATATGTATTGTATATTACTATACAAATTATTGTCAATCAAACTTGCTATTTAAAGTTAATCACCATGCACTATAATGGTGAAGGAAAACATTGTGAGGGAACCTGCACTGCATGAATAGTGATCTGAAACAATTTCAATGGTATGTAATGTCCGCCAACGCGCACTAGGCCATTGTGGAGGACTATATGGTCTAACCCCTCCCAATCGTACTATCGATTGTTAACAAGGCTTGTATAATATATGGGCTGATACAGTACAGTACATATGTATTGCTTGGTATAAGAATGGTCATGGTGACGGGCTCCTGCTCCGAAGTATTTTTGGGCCCTAATGAGCATAGCAAAATCTTGGTGGTGCTAGGGCCTGCTCGGGCTTTCTGATACAGGCATGTGTACACAATATGTGACATAAAAAATGTCATAAATGTGAACTTTAGACTCTAACCTTCATCTTTGAGTTGTTAATTAGCTCCTAACTAGATTATTGTTCACTTTATCAAATATAATTAGAGATATTGTAAGATGGTATGCAACAAATACTTACTCACTAGTCTTATTTTGTAAACAATAACCATACTCATGAGTTAGGCCAAGTGTGAGTGAGTCATCTGTATGTTATAAAAATGGAGATCTTTGATGCAAACAATATAGTACAGTATGACTGCCTCGGTGGCGTAGTTGTATTACGGTGCGGTTACAAAGCTGAGGTCTTGGGTTCGAGTCCCGGGTCGGGCAAAGTGATATTGGATTTTTCTATTCATTATCAGCCCGGAGTCAGGAATTTGTGCCTGAAATGGCGATAGGCTCGCCCCCTATCACATCGTGGGACGGAACATACAAGGTGAAATGTGGGTGTCAGGTGGCACCTCTGCCTACCCCTTAGGGGATAAAGGCGTGAGTTTATGTATGTAGTACAGTATTAAATACTATGTGGTATATTTTGGTGAGTCAATCTTAGACATTATTCTTCATTTCGGTCAAGAGTATGCATGTGACTGTTAGGCGTATTTATTTATTTTTATTGTACATTCATACATAAACACTCATTTTTCGCCTTTATTAAGTGAATACAAACAAAAAATTACAAGTGGCGAGGGTCAGAACATTAGTGTCGCCTTACAAAGAAAAATTACAAGTGGCGTAGTATTAGAAAAAATAACCCCTTGTCAGCTCGGAACATGAATATTACTCTCAACAAAAAATAAAATGGTACTTAACATTACTTAAGCTGCCAATAAATAAATAACTTTATTGTGGGAACTCTAATAGACAAAAACTATAAATCAGATTCATTGTATATGTATTCATATAGTAAACATTTGTTTTAATAGATGGCTCTGACCACATAACAAGTAATAACATAATAGTACATATATACAATCTCACGCTAATCATAACACGTCTCCAAATATAAATGCATGTCCTCCCAACTCTTATTTTGCATCAGATTCACACATCTGGATTCAGTTATATCAATTCTTATTACTTTAATTTTCGTAAAGCTCTTGCTACATGCCCGGTTCCCACTATTTGGAAATCTGCGATTATATTATTACCCCAGTTCACAAGGCGGGTTCCAAGTCGATTCTAACTATCGGCCATATGTAAACTGTGCTTAATAGCAAAAATATTTGAATGTATTGTTTATAATAAAGTATATCCGATTTAATTTGTATTCTAAACCCTACAACATGATAAATCTTTTACTGACATCAAAACATTTGAATAAATTGAGTGATCAATTCGATTATAGATTTATTTCATACAAGTGTAAGCGTGGCTAAAGGATGGTTAAGTAATATTTTCATTCATTCATTCATTCATAAACTCACGCCTTTATCCCCGAAGGGGTAGGCAGAGGTGCCACTAGGACACCCACATTTCGCCATGCATGTTCCGTCCCACGATGTGATAGGGGGCGAGCCTATCGCCATATCGGGCATAAATTCCTGACTCCGGGCTGATAATGAATAGAAAAACCCAATATCACTTTGCCCGACCCGGGACTCGAACCCGAGACCTCAGCTTTGTAACCGTACCGTAATACAACTACGCCACCGAGGCAGTCGTAATATTTTCGCTGATCCCAAACACTTTTTCCACAATAATTTACTTTGCCGCACCACGCATTTGCTTCTCCATGCATTCACATACGAAATTGTATCCCAGTATAAAACCTGGGACACGTATGTGTTGATCATGTGAACCTTTGTTTCCGTGG
This sequence comes from Deilephila elpenor, assembly GCA_949752805.1. NCBI lineage: Eukaryota > Metazoa > Arthropoda > Insecta > Lepidoptera > Sphingidae > Deilephila > Deilephila elpenor. The sequence goes on along the minus strand of OX457103.1, from coordinate 14,041,915 downwards.
GGAAATCAAATCTATATAGAACAAAAACAAAACAGACTGTATCTAATGCGTTGTTTGTTGTTTTAGATGAGGACATGAAATTGTTGTTTGGTGATGATTTTGACGACGCCGCCGATTCCAAGTCATGTGACAATATTGATCAGAAACCAATAGACTTCCCGATGTCACCAGATCTCCAAGGCATCACTCAAATGATACGAATGGTAAGAACACACCGTCATTGTAGACATTTTCTATCTCTGGTGCTCGTAACATCACCATGGAGATTTCTGCGTAAATTATATATTTTTTAAAACTTGCAATATTTTTTTCAGGTACAGAATTTTGAAGACGACTCGTCTGAAGGTGACTCAAAGGTATGCACCACACGTCCTAAGATGCCTTATGATATTATTAAAATAAGCAAACTAAATCCAAATGTAGAAACATTTAAGCCAAGAGCTCACTTGTCTAGTCCTGAGGTTAATAATAAAAATGAGAATACTAAAGTACAAGATCAGGAACTAAATGTTACTGAAAATCGGGGAAAATCTCCTTTACCAGAAACCAAAAAAGAAACACTGCAAAATAACAACAGTAAAATTAGCTCTTTCCAAGCGAAAAAAGAACGGAATGTTGCAATAGCAAACTTGCAGAAACTGCTATCAGTACAACCTAAAAATGAAAACATCAATAATTTAGTTCATGAAACGACCAAACCAGTAAAACTTATAACTCCGGATTTTTATGAGCATCCCAAAGCTTTAAGTGAAGATATTATAACTTCGACCGAGACAACTAACGATACTAAAATTACCGAAGTATCTGCAAATATAAGCAGCAAGTCTAGCAAACCCAGCGGTGGTTATGAAGTTATAAAAAAGTTATTAAAATCTGAACTAAATGTTGGCAAAGGTACTGCGTCAGATCCAGGCGTTCCTAATAGTACTGATAACCACATAAAAATCGCAAGCCCTGCTTCAGAAAATAAAATCAACGGCAGCTTAAAAAGCTGTAAAGATGATGGAATAGATCTAGGTCTATCTGATCCTCAAATTAGAGACTCTATAAAGAAGGTCAACAATTGGCTTAATAAAAATAACGGTAAACCCGCAGTCGCATCGCCAGCAGATATTTTCAAACCGTTCACTTTCAAAAGAAAAGAACCAAGGAAATCTCCGAACGTGACTGAAAACAAAATCTCGAAGCCCTCACAAAATACCATAGAACAGTACAAGCCTTCGGAATACGCGGGAGAGTTGAGTAAAATGTACATGGAGCGAGTGAAAAAAATTGAAACACACGCACAACAATCTAATTGGGGTAACTTGGAGAAAATATTGAAAGAAAAAGATGAGAAAATCAAGCAAGAAAAATTGAAACAGCAAGATGCTGAAGCGGTCTCTGACAATCAATGACAAATAAGCAAAGCGCATGTGATGTAATATGTCTAAAAAGAACCGAGGCTCATATGAAACTATGTATATTTGGGGAATTATTTTAGAATTAAACCTTATAAGGGAATGTGGAATGCTAGGTTACGCCAACGACGAATGGTCCCTAGGGCAATACTAAAAACCGTTTTATATCTATTTTTCCCTATTGTAAATGGTACCGCATTCGGTACTCTCAATATTATTAGTCTTACAAAACTTATGTATGGTAATATAATAATATTTCTGTCTACTGATAACATAAAGTGATTATAATGCGCTTTATAGAAAGGTAGTCTAATTAGAATATCCACTGGGCAAGTATTCTATTAAAATTATCTTTACAAATCAAATAATTATGATTATTATTGATCTTAAATTGTCTTGCTGCGACCGAAAGTAACCATGTAACCATTTCTAATTTAAATAATGCAGATGAATCTTACCTGGGGGGCCTTATTCATAGACAGTTTTAAAACCTATTTTAATTATCGATTGTTTTATTTTCTTCGCTTAAACTGAATTCAAAACTCGATCGAAAGGGAGAAAACATTCGATAATTAAAATATGTTTTAAAAATGTCTAAGAATAAGGCCGTATGTCTCTAAATATTAAATCCAATGCTATACGTAGTTGCAATTACTTGTAGAATTCCGTAAAAGGGCCGAAGATTGGCGAGCATCATTGAGTTTTGTACGACTATAGAACATTATTTAAGTAAATATTTATGAATAAAATATTCGTAAACCAAAGAAGATGTAGAAAGATTGTAGTTTTATATTTTTATTTACTAAAAGGATTTCCTATATATTTTGTAATATTATAATGTGGGGCCAAACTATCTTGATCACCATTCTAAAAAGCACGTCTTGGGTCGAAGGTATGAGATTAATATGATAGATTTTTTTCTCACAACATGCAGATCTAAAACAAATATTTGTGGATCTTTTCAAACATTTGTTTAATGTGGTGATCGAAATCGTAGTCCCTCGTTTTACATCCAGCTTTTTAACAAATTGCGCCCTACTCTAATATCTAGCTAGATATATGAATATTATAATATACGAGAAACTTCTTTGGTTTAGGACTAGGTTTTCCAGTTGAATATTTTGCTCAGATTCTATTCACTGAAATGGAGTTACCGAAGTTGTGCCAATATTGTACCTTAAAATCGTAATATAATTATTTTAAGTCTTTTAGATTATTTTATATTGTCAGTTTGATTGGTAATAAAAATATTTGGACATTTGGGAACGCTGTAAATAGTGTGATTTTATAAACATAGGAATAATTTAAACTACATGCAAATGTTACTACAATATTTTTCGCAGTTAAATTTTTTCACAAAGAACAGCTAAACAGTATTCGAAAACCATTAACAAAAATCCAATGCATTTGTCAACAATCGTTTTATTTATTTTTGCTGGTTCTGGGCTTTGTCACGTGTCTCATTTGATAAGGAATTACTGATTTTATTTAATACTACAATGTTACTATTTTTTAAACTATAGGAAACAGAAAACTTATTTGCCTTATTAACGGCCACATGAAGATGTTGAATATAAATAATGCATTAGTCCACCAGTGCATTAGTCTCAAAAATGTTTGTGATCTCTGCAAAATGCAATGACGTGTAGCAATTGACCAATAACAAGGCGTTGTAGCATTGTTCGAGACAGGGGTACATAGACGCCACCCCAAATGTCGCATACTTGTTATAATTTTAATATTATTCTCAATAATGATTTTAAAATATATCAATATCTTTCGGTAAAAGCGAACGGGTTTTTGTTAAAAGTTTAGAAAATAGTAACAATGACAAAAAAAAAGTAGTAATTAGAATATTGAAGAAGCTAAGGCTAAATTGGATTTGAATTTGTAAAATCGAACGAACGGTTCGACTTTAATGTATTGCTCAGGCGAATTTTAAAGAGATAATATATTTTTATATTTAATTATAATTTATGAGCACTGTGATTTTTGTGAGAATAAATTTAGGTAGTGATAATAATTATCACGATTTAACTAGAAATTACATGCAATTAAGTGTTCTTTGTGTCCATAATTACGAAATAGATAGTTTGGTAGACTACTAAGTGTGTAATGTGTAATTCCATTTTGTAGTATAGAAATGTAATGACGCAATGAAAAAAAACATTTCCCTGTAAATAAACCGGTATCTTTGATGATCACCGAAATGTACAAATGTATTTCCCTTTGCATTAATGTTAGAGCGCTATGCTCTTTATGTGACAAGTAAAGTTGTTTCCTATAAGAACCATTGAGGGTAGTTGTATCCAAACATTTGACATTAGGTGCAACTAGTACAGTTGACTTACTCATCTTATCAACATAGTTTGATCAAAGTTTTGATCAAAATGTTAAACATTTGACTAGAACTCACTGTTGTCCTTATCTCTGTTAAAATTGGGATTATATAGCATTAGCTGTCAGATGATGTCAAAAAACGCTTATGTAACATATCCTAATATAATTGTTTGATTGTCCATTATTATATTAGTTTATATTATCGGTCCTCCAAAGTCAAGCTTGGTGGACAAGGAGTTCAGGACTAAGTCCTTCATAATGTGGGTCAATGCCATGTGGTATTGCGTTGTCTATCGATGGGTCCGAAGAACAAAATAGTTTTCGATATTAGGATTATTTTTTATAAAGTATACCTATTCTGACAATGTATGTTTAGTGGTGGACTTCCCGTGGCTGTTGATAATTACAATTCGATTATTTATGTTATGTTGTCATACGATTTTGTTATTCGGAGCCGTATTTATGAGCTCGTATAGATATATGTGCATCATTGTGATTTGGTGAATATGTTACTTAGTGGATTAGATCTTATAAGTTTCGGTTAAATATGCGACTATTGTTGACGGACAATACTGATGTGATAAAATGAAGTTTGTAACGTTGGGGCATTATGAATGAATGAAACATCGAAGAACAAAAAAGTTATTATATAGCTTCGCGTATCCTTTAAAAAGGGGCACAAATCATTCCAAAACATAAAAGAACGATAACGATGATGTTAGCATTTCGTCAAAGTGAAGTATTCTATTGGTAAATTAACAAAAACACGCACGCGTATAGTCTGCAGTTTCTGCAGCGTAATATCTCAATGGCGCGTAATTTTGACCTTTATGCGATTTGCGTATTGAGTTATAGTTTTTAAGAAAAAGGTAATGTCAAACTCTAAGGTACATTGATAATATTGGTTATAAGGATCAAACATCTCGAATAAGCATAGTGCCTTGAAAGTTAAAACGAAATAAGGCAACATTATAGCCTAAAAGTAATAAGAAAACAATTGACGTATCAATCTACACGAGAAGAGCGAAGGAAACGGTACTATTTAATGTTTTTGTCGTCAGGGAAGATATGAGAGCTAATAGTTTTAGAAATAAGGATATGAGGATCGGGTGAAGTGGATTATATTGATGAGAAAAGTGGGCCCTGGCAATTTGATAATGCCGGGTCGAAAGAGAAAAGAGAATTTTATGTTAAAACTTTGAGGTTCAGTGTCTACTGATTGTTAGAAGTGTAACTTGTAGGTAGATCGTGGTGATGCAATGTTGTGAATCTGACACGGCACGACGGTATTGAAATTCGAGCGGTAATTACTAATTGATGTTACTCTGTAGGTGGTATAAGGCTGGCTTTAAACGTTCTGGTATGGCATAAATATTAATGTGACCAGAAATTTTGCTTCACTTAATAACTTGATAAAATTGTCTGTCTTCGGGCGACCTAAACTTCCGTAGATTGGTCCAAAGCAAGGTTCACAATATAGTTAACAGCCCAGCTAAATAGTTTTGGAGCTTACCGTTCGGATTTAGAAGTTCTTAACTAGTGTCAAACGTTACCGTCGCGCTATGTCATAACAAATGTGGCAAGTTTTGAGTGGTTATTATACATGTTTCGGCCTGAAAACAAATATAGAATAAATAAGAAGTAAAAAAATAGAAACCCTGTATAATGTAAAACATAAAATATCCGTACATTTAGTGATTTTAGTCCACAATGTTAGTGCTAAGTATGTTTGGTTTTATTTGAATATTTTCAAACAATCAATTGTAATGAACACGATTCCGTTGTATTTTAACCCTCGCGCTGTAACCTAGAAGGATTAAAATCTTCAAAATAAAATTTATGAGTCTTATTTCTTGTCTTATTTTATGTGTACTTGAAGAATCCTATACCCCCTCCCTTTTCCCAAATATATTAGACCACACACTACACAGTAAAATACGTTTTAGTACCAGCCGGACATTAGAATCAACGAGTTTCCTGTTCTGCAACACACAGACGCGAAAGTCGCTTTTTTTTGTCCCTTAGGTACGTCTACAATTGGTAATACAAATCAGCTATGCGCCTGAGACGATATTGTTTTTCATTTTAATTGTAGATGTGATCGTTGATTAACTCTTAACGGCGAAATCTTGAAAATCTATTTCCTGCAATAGACGATTACAGACGGATGGATATCTATAATATTATGTTTTATACTTTTGCATAATTTTAATTCGCGCTGCCATAAATATCTACATTATAAATGTAGATGCGATCCCGTTTTTTCACATGGCAGAGAAAAGCAGAGGGAAGAAACCCTTTTCGGTTTCGGGTCTTTAGCAATCTCAAACACCGAGCGGAACATGTCAGCAAAACTGTAGGTTTTCTGTGAGGCAGGGGTACCTTCGTACTTCATAGGCGAGCGGGCCCATCCCTACAGTAGTCCAAGATAACGAGTGTGACTCCATACTAAAAACTATCCGACCGGGAATTGAACCCGCAACCTGCGACGTATGTAGCAAACTTCTTAGTCTTGTGCCAACTGCTCATTACAGTTTTTTTTTTTGAGATTTGAGAATACTATTTTTTTACATATGTAGGTACATAATATGCTTACGTTCATACCCCGCCTGGGTTATTCAGCTCTCAGAGTAATGGGGGACGACACTGTCTTGTCAAGCGCAAACCCCGGTACAGAACATTTTTAAAATCGACAAAATGGACACGACCCGGAAATCGAGCAAATAGATCAACATACATAGACATGACTCTGCCTTAGTAGGTATTTTTTATATTATAGATAATAGTGTTGGACCATAAAACTGTAGTCATGTCTAAGGATGATGTTATGACCAACAAAAAGGAATCATTTTTTTTTTAATACTGCACATAAAATCAATTTGAATCGCCTTGAGTACTTATTTTTAGAAGTTCGTCATAAAACATGAATCAAAAGCCATTAGGGATGATTCGGCAGTTTTATAACCCTGTAGTAAAATACACCCCATAGTCCAAAAGGACATAAATGCTACTCAGCATCCAAATCGCAGTGCGCAAACTCTGTAGATTCTCCCTCGATCTACCCCTCTTCCACCCTCAATTTTTCCACGTCTGAAAAAACTACCATTAATTGATAGGGTGATCATTGTTACATGTTTTGGGTGCCTACAAGTGGTAAGTAATGTCGAAACTAGTGCCTTAAATGCATCATATTTAGTGTTTTGCAAGTTGTATGTGGAATTACAAACACCGTGTCAATATATCGATCGGGTTCTGTCTCCCTATTACCTCATCCCATATATTGTGGGCCAACATCCTCTTGACCCATGATTTCCGTTTTACACTATAATATTCGTATCTAGATCAACCTAGACCAGCATATGAAAAGTTACTTTAATTAATACTTTAAATCCTTAAAATATTATAAAATGCCATAAACTAGGGCTAATTTAATACGGATTCACAAAAACAGCGATAAAATCAATATTAAGCAGACATTTATGATTTACAAAGGCTGTACAGGACAGTTTTCTTGCCAATTGAATGATTGGCGTCCATAAAACATAAGTATTGATCTAAACGCTCCCACCCATTCCCATACCCCCTCCCGAGTGCCCCTCCCGTTCAGGACCGCGCCCGTCATTCCGCCCTTAATATTTTCCGCGTCAAGATCGTAGGCATTTATAAAATAAAATTTATCTTTAAATACAAATTGATTAAAACCTTTTTTTGTGTCAGTCGACTTTAGAAAAGACACTAATAAGAAATTGAAATTAAATTGTCGTTTTTTCAATTATTCAAAGGGCGGGATTAAATCAATATGTCTGAGTGGCTTAACAATTATACAATATTGCAAGATCTTTCCGTGGCGCAGGGGCGATCGGTTCCGGGGCGCATCGATGGCGTCATCCGCGGGAACGACAGGCCTCCGCCGATTCACTACGCCGAAGGTAATAATTTTTTTTTTTAAATCTGTATAAGAAATAAAAGAAAAAAATTAATTAATATTATTTCTTTGTTATTAAATTATGCATTAATGAAAACAGAGTTGGAAATAGGTTCTGAAAATTGGAAAATGGAAAACAGTATTTGTTTTTTGTAAAGAATCGTGTACGATTTTTATGACTAAATGTAGGTATACAAAAACCTATGTATGAAAAAACTTAGAATTAAAAGGAAATTAAATGTATTATTCACCATTACTTACCTTATTTATATTGTATTGAAATTCTTAAAACATGTACAGTGTAGGGCCTCTGCTACAATCAGGAGTACGATTGAGAATAAAAGGAAATACCGGATGATAAGTGTTTTATTTCTCTCCTTTATGCTAAGGCTGTATGTGAATGGTCCATGTTCGAATCGACTGTGACGTGGACTTTTCTTTCAGATACCCAAGAGCAATACTTCAGAGAGTACACGGGCGCTCGTGAGACCCCCGCATCAACTCCTGACTTCGGCTTAATCCAGAAAATGTTGGACATGGTAAGGAAATTATGATGTACCTTTTACATATTGATGTTTCAAGGAAGTAATGCCATGCATTTGAAAAGTACAAAGTACCTTTACTTTATGTAAAGTGAACTATGAAATACATACATACATACATAAACTCACGCCTTTATCCCCGAAGGGGTAGGCAGAGGCGCCACCTGATACCCACATTTCGCCTTGTATGTTCCGTCCCACGGTGTGATAGGGGGCGAGCCTATCGCCATATCGGGCACAAATTCCTGACTCCGAAATAATAATGAATAGAAAAATTCAATATCACTTTGTCCGACCCGGGACTCGAACCCGAAACCTCAGCTTTGTAACCGAACCGTAATACAGCTACGCCACCGAGGCAGTCTATGAAATAAACACGTATAAACAATGATAGTATGTAATTTTGTAGAGTTTGAGTAACTATTTAAAAAAAATAAGTATAATTGAAGGGTAAAAATAGTAAATTGTAACAGTTAGAAAATTTTAATTGTAAGATTTGAATTATATATAAACAATAATATTTGAAGAAATGTGTATAAAACGAACTTGTAACAACACATTTTGAGGATACATTCTGAGCATTGTGAAAAACGCATTTCGATTTGCGCAAGTCATTATTAACGTGTTTGAGGATTATAATACCAATATTTAAGCACATATATAGAGCGGCATCTATCTGATGCACTCCATTTTCACGTTGTGATATGCGCATGTCCTATTCGTGAAATGCGCATGTCTCAAAAATGCGCATGTCCGTGGAACGCGCATGACCGGTTCGTCATTGCGCATTAATTTACACAGGTGATAGTGTACGGCAGCCATTACCGATGGAGCTAAAGCATATTTCTATGTGATGTGCGGGTATCGCAAAAATTACCATGTAACTGCCTATGATGCTAAATAATTTACGCTAACCGAAAAGCAGTGTTACCAACAGCGAATCTAAATGCGAAAATATATGAATGTGAACAAAAATATAATGATTATGCGATTACGAGTGCGCACTGCGAGATCAATTTTAGGCAATAAAGGTACTTTATATGGATAGCCGTGTGGTAATTTAAAAAGTAGTGTTAAAACAATTCGTAATAGAAATAGTATTTTATAATTTATATTTTATTAATTCGAAGAAGACACGTAGAAAACTTACGTAATAATTTATTGAACGCTAACTGCGAATACTTTAACATAAGCTACAAAAAAAGCCCTGTTGAAGGTGAACCGCGTGTTCGTTGACCCCCTTTAATATTAAAAGTAGATCTTAAGTAAAATCGAACATGACTAAGTCCATATTGTCCAGGGAAAGTGTACGTATGATGCTAACTTCGATCTACAATATTGAAGGATGCTAACCACTTTTCGTGGCATTGCCTTAGGTGTATTAGTTCTAAAATATCATAAAATTTATTAAGAATAAAAATAAACAGCTTTATGCGTTTGTGACGAATAACATGCAATCGTTATGGTCTTCTGATTTATCTTAAAAAATATATCATAGTTCATGACAGTAGATAAAATGATTTACAGCACTCACCGCCGCATATGACGTATGCAATATCAGAATTTTAATTAGAGTTGCAAAATTGTAAAATAATAACAAAAATTGCGAATGAAAGTTGGCAATTTTCTTACAAAAAAATCACTTGAGAAGTCGTCATAAACGAATCTATTAAAGTAGGAATATGAATTGATTAAAAAATTAGTAAAACAATCAAATTTCAATTACATTTTAGGTCAGATTAGACCCTGCGCCTCAACAATACAGCGGTCCAGTGAGGAAGCCATCCATGCTCAACCCAAATTCGGCTGAGCTCGTGCCACCGCACTACAGATCTGGCGTGGGCTTCCACGACAACCGATGCCATTCTTACCAAATTGACACTAATAAAAAGGAAAGAAACGTTGCCATGAAATCGATACTTGAAGCGTCTGGTGGCGCCCCCACTCCTAAGAGAAATAAAGATCTTGTGCTCCTAAGGCCAGATGACATTATGAGTTCCTACAGGAATTCAAACATTTACAATGAAATGCCTCCGAGGAACTCCACTCCAATGCATCCGCTGTTGTCCATGCAACCTTCTGAAATGTTCAAGAGGAAACCTCCTAGCCCGAAAGTGACTCCTGTTGTGGAGTCCAATAAAAACACGTATCAGTGGGAAGAGTTTCAGCCCACGGAATATGCTCTTGAATATTATAATAAATTCATGGAGGGAGCTAAGCTCAAGACATATTATGAGGAAGATATATGGACCAGAGCTGAGAAGACCATGAAAGAAATTGATAAAAAAAGGTATTTGATGTTTATATTACACCAGTTTATATTTATTGTCCACTATTGTAGAGTTTATAAGGTATTTTGATGATAATTTGGAGTCTATGCGGATCGATTATAATTGCTTAACATACCTATTAAATTCTAGTCACTTTTGTGTGCTGTAATGTTAAACCTAACCAAGTTGTCCACAGTATGACATTGTCTATATGAAATGTTTATTAACGATATTGATATAAATTATAATTGATATGGTAATCATTATATAGTTAGTATGAAAGGCTCTGCAGTGTGTTATTTAAGACAAGCGGTCAATTTTTCATATTATTTACTATTCGACGGTTATAAAGTTTCTTTTTGTAGCTATACACAATATAATCTCGCCGCAGGTCACTGCATGTATCATAAAAATACCAACACCGTTTTATTTTGTATTCACCTACATTGGTTTTGCTTACAGGAAAATAAAATCGGATCAGTTATCAGCTGACAGCGGATGGAAGCAAGATGATCTCAGTAATTTGTTTTTTATTATTTTAATTATAGTTTCGAACCCTCTTTTTTAATAAATAATGATAGTAACCCAGTAAGATATAGTACACGTCTTATGTTGTGGTAGTTTCGGCTATGCGATACTGATTACGTAAGCGTTTCACAGCCGGATTTAGTAGTGAATAATGTAGTTTCGCAGTTCTCACCTCAACTATATAAAATAAAATAAATAAACAAATACACCCAACAGTCACATACATAGTCCTGACCCCACACTAAGATCGAGTCTTGTGTCGTGGGTATCAGAAGCTACGAGAGACTTTTCGGTCTCACAAACACCCAGACCCGAAACAAATACCTGTGGATCACACAAATATTTGTTTCGGTGCGGGGATCGAACCCGCGGCCTCTCGTTTCACAGGCGGCGTCTAACCAACTGCGCCACGGAGGCTGTCAAAATCTCCCCCCCAACACGTAACAATAACCGTTTATAAAAATATTGACGTGATAACATTTCAGACTTGAACCTCGTCCGCTTGCCTTACCACCGCCACGTGATCGCCGAGCAGTGCATCGTGTGCATTATGGTGAAAAAGCACAACATCGATATAGACAAGTTTTTGTCACTTGCCATGCGTGTGTACACGAGCTAAAGGGCTTGGGATAGGTAATGTAGGGGGAATCAGGTAAGTTTCACTTGATTCCGGATTTTTAGGGTCTCTGGCAATTACATATTTTCATACCATAATTCTATGAATGTATAAGGTAAAGATGTTATTTTGGAACTTTACCGGTCGGTCATGTATTGTACAGGAACCCTAAAAACGTGATTTTAGTATCTTCAATGTTACTGATGTTGTATACCTTTAGGAGTCAGTGGCGTACATTCCTTTAAGATAAACAAGCTGTTTCTATCCTATGTATCCTAAACGTACATGTCCATAACATTAACTATTTGAATTTGAAAATACTAATTTTCACATCAGGCATTGAAATTTGAAACCAGTTCCCTACTGAGTATTTTCAGTGCTGAAATCTTACCAGTTTTAATTTTTGGTGCAGCCAACTGTACGTCACTGATATAAGTACTAATGTCTATTATGAATAATATTTGATGTTCAAGTAGAATTTTAATATCAATTTTAAACTGATAAAACTTTGTAGTTTCTAAGTTAGGTTAGGTTGTTGGGAGGACGAAGAAGGAATTCTGATACCAGTTTTGACCAATATCTTGTAGCAAAAGGTTTTGGTTTCACTAAATCATTGTAAATTGACAATTCCTGGGTCTTTATCCTCATTCTAAAATTTTACTGGCAGTTTTATTGACAATGTGGGTTGTGCATCACGTTGTGAAAGATTTTTAAATTATATTTTCTAAAAACCTAGCATGCTAAAGTAAATTGGTGAAAACGGGGAAATGTCTTAGCGATGTTTGCAGTATACTCAGATTTATACTCAGATACTCAGTATTCCTTTTTTACAAGTTACAACACTGCGTAACTCCAATATTAAAATATTTTTCAGCGATGCATTATTTTTTTACATATCCAAACTGTGATTACTTTTGTAATTTTTATACCTTGGTTGCTTTGTAAAAGCATTACTAAGTAAATAAATATTTCTTCAAATTGATAATATTGTTATTAATAAAGTAGTTATATTTCAAATATCAGCATAAGTATTTATGAAATATCAAGTATTTCATCGAGGTGGTAGGTCCGTCATATGCAAGGGGCCATCTGGGGTGGTACCACCGCTTTGTCTATTTCTGCCGACAAGCAGCAGTGTGTAAGCACTGTTGCTTCGGTTTGAAGGACATTGTTGCCAGTGAAATTACTGGGCATTAAGAGGCTCAACACCTGATGTCTCGGGATGACGAGCGCAGTACAATGCCATGCAGTGTTTGAAAAGTTCTGAGTGGTATTGCTGTTGTTTATTAGTTGGCGTCATGCTTACCATCGGCCAAGGCAACTGGCAATTCATCTCGTCATCCTTGCTTATATAAAAAAAAGTAGTATTCATGATAAAAAACTTATCATGTAGGAAGGTTTTATTAAAGTCATCAAAACTGTCACATTGTTGTTAAAACACATTAAAATATAGCAGAGATTGCAACAATGAGTTCACCATTCTCTTCATAGTATATTTAATCTTCCTCTGGTGCAATGTCTTTTTTTTTCCTTTGCAATAAAATGACCTGCAATAAAGAAAGTGAAGAAGAAATAATTAACAAATATAATACAATTTCTTCCTTGCTTCTTTTTAATCCAGTCAATCTTTTGGAAGAAATTGCCGATAGACTTCTCATTGATGTATTTTGTGAACAATAAAGAATTTATGTGCCAAAAATAAAGATTAAGATTCCGCTAATGAAAGAGACTACTGAAGAAATTGTTTTTTTTCCTCTACTTCTTTGTCATTTTTTACAGTTAAAACCTTACGCACAAATATTTGCTTTACATTTATTAATTTATTTAGGAGTTATCTACTTTTGCCATTCCCTATTCGAGTTGCGCAGTGTCGTTGTTAAATAGATGTATTACAACTCTAAATGTGATTGGTGTCTATATTATACTTACGAGCCAATCGGCTCTATACTATTAAGAAACTATGAAGATTTTAAACATAAGACTTACAAAATTTCTATAAAACATATTTCTGATTCGTGTACCACTATGACATGCTGAAGACGTTAAAAATATCTTCATTAGGTATTGTTCCATGCGTGATATAATTTAGTGTAAGGTTAGGGAAAGGCAAGGGTCTTGGGAGGAGTGCAGAGATACGGAGTATAGCTTTAGGTAAGTGAAATAGATGTGAGAGAGTATGTGTATAAGGTGTATGAGTTTAAACTTACACTATTCACATAATATGTTCAATAAAAAAGGCGTAATTGTACTCCATACCGAGAACGATGATAAAGTTCAAGTGATTTTAATGTCCAGACAGCTCTGTATTAACTATTCGGCGCATTAGGAGGAAATACATCCATTAGAAATTACATTACAATAACTGGTTTACAAACGATTTGCCGAAAAGTATTTGATGCCTCTACTATTAGGTACTAACAATATATTATGTAGCTAAAAGAAAGCTGTGAGTCACAATTATTATTTGGACTAAAATACATAAATTGCCCTGGATGCAGATTTCTCTTACATCTACTAATAGGTTACCGATAATTTAGTTAAGAAATATAATTGAAATGGTGCCATAGCTCTTAATATAGTAAATAGTTAACTACTAAGTTAGGGATGTATGGTTATATAATAGAATCGTTATTAAATAGTGTAAGAGGGCTGAAAGCTGATTTTGACGCTTCATTTAGATTTAAAATCTTTTTAACCTCAAATTAAACATTAACATAAAGGACATTAATATTGTCGTCATGTATAGGTTTATACCATTAAACATTGTCAGGTGTACAACTTAAATTTATAATATACCAATTTACAATATACCATTTTATAATATACCAATTTTACAAAGAGGTTGAAAATGATCTTTGTTTTTTAAATTTTATACATGGATTTAAATCTCTTGTAAACTTAATTATTAAGCCTGAATCACATATTCGCATCGACACATATTTTGCCTATAACAAATAAAATCTTCCAAAAGGCACACATTACAACGGCGCTTACAATCTACCTTAAACTTAAATACAAACTAGCGACTCGGCTCGGCTTCGCCCGGGTGCAGATAGTTTTTGAGTCCAGTCCATATCGACAACATATTATAGTTTTCGCAGCGCACGCGATGTAAATAATATTTGAGATATTTTTTACACCTTTGGTTACGTTATTGGAGTTTTAATAAGCATCCCTAATTTAAAATATATACAGGGTATCTCAAGACCGCGACCGAAAACGAAGCCGGGTGGTAGTATTAGTGACTTCAGACACAAAGAAAGTAAAAATTTCTCAAAAAAAATCGGCAACTTTTTTTTTGCAATTTTTTACTTATCGTCGTATTTGGGTGATAAATACATAGTTTAACTAAAATAATGATGCAGACCTCTTTATTTCTAAACACTCAAAGGTACGTAAGCGTTTAAATTATTATTTTCGCAATAACTAGGTATTTACCACCCAAAAAAGATGATTTTTAAAAAAATCTAAAAAAAAAATCTGTCGCTGTTTTGGTGAAATTTTTATTTGCATCGAGTCTGTAACCACTAAAACTACCACCTGGCTTCGTTTTCGGTCGCGGTCTTGAGATACCCTGTATATGTTATAGCCTATATCACCCGGGGATAGTGTGGCTTCCCAACAGTTGAAGAATTTTTCAAATCGGTTCAGTAGTTTCGGATCCTATTCAATGCAAACAAAAAGCAATCAAATCTTTCCTCTTTATTACAATAGTATAGATTACAACTAGTGAATGCATATTCGCAAGTCATAGCATTTGTGTAAGCATCCAATATCAACTGAAAACATGCGGTAATCATTTATACTTGCATTCCGCTTACGAAGAGTATCGATGGGTTTAAAACCATCTCCAATGCGAATTGATGTAATTCAGGCTTAAAATTTATTTAAAACTAATATTAAAAAATCTATTTATTCAACTCGGTTTAATTTAATTACCTTGCACTCTGAGTCACCTTAGGGCTTAGGGAAACAAAACGACTAACCTCATGTCATATATTAACCATCTTACGCTCATCTATACAAGAACGTAATTTCCAAGTACTAAGAATTTAATACACATTAAATATCTATAAACTGAAGTACAGGTAAATTATTTTAGAAACGTGGACATAGCCAACTTCAACTGAAGTCTGATGGAATCATATTCCTAAGGTGTCATCAAATTTTTACTTAGTTTTGTATCTTATACAAAGCTATTAACATAATTTTCTGGTATTTGTTTATTTTTTAAGGTCAGTGTTTCAAAATAAATAGTGGGTTTTATTGAAAATGTTCCCAACTTATTACTTTAGACTGAAATCACTGTAACATCTAAAGGTCTCTGAATAAAAAAAGTCTTATTGACCAATACGGTCATAGAACGGTCATGGTAGCATACCATGAGAGATACATACATACATTTTGATTAAGATTCTAATGACATGGAAATGTACCTAATTTTTTTACAAAACGTGGAAGGGAAAAGTACCTATTATTTTATAACGCTGGCATCAACTTGAACGACCAATCACCATAGCGTTCAACTTACATACAAAGTTTAAAACTTGCATTATTTTATAACTAATAATAATATTTTTTTTAATTAAAGTTAAGAATGTACATAAATTTCGAAAATCATGACATGCAGAACCTTTATTATGATAGGTAGGGTATAGCATGATACGAGCATCTATACCTAGGATTAATTAGACGTTAATTACATTTAACATATTTGTATTAAGAAATAAAAAAGTGTAATAGTTTCGATAAGATAAGTTCTATTGTAAAATAACATACATAGTAAGTATACAACATGCTGTAAAAAATATATGTATACAAGCAAACTTTTGATTATATGGTCGAAATTAATAATATAAAATTATTTATTATAAGTAGGGCATAGTATGATACGAGCGTCTATGCCTAGGATTAATTAGACTATGAAACTAGATAATATTATAGTATTTATTTAATTAAGGGGCATTCGTCCAGATTTCATACGCGAGTCAAATTTAAATTCAAATTAAGTAGATGCATGATATCAATATAAGACTAATCTTAAAAGCTAGTGTTTAAACAAACTGTTAAAGTCGAATCTTGCCAAAATGTATAGCTAGAAATTCCCTGGTGCTACCCGTCATACCCGTGAAACCTCTTCTCTCCGTAAATATGTAGATCCAATAACCATTCCAAATTGATCTCAGTAATGTTCATATGTCCCGCACTCCAAACTGTGTATCTTTGTTTATACCGATTTTATGTAAACTGTATTATAAAATATGGATGGATTTATATAAAAATAGCTGCAGAAACCACTTTAGGCAAATATAACAATTTATTATAAGTAGGGCATAGTATGATACGAGCATCTATGCCTAGGATTAATTAGACTATGAAACTAGATAATATTATAGTATTTATTTAATTAAGGGGCAATTGTCCAGATTTCATACTCGAACCAAATCGACAATCAGGTTAAGTAGGTGCATGATATCAATATAAGACTATTGTAAAAGGCTAGTGTTTAAACAAACTGTTAAAGTAAAACCTTGCGATAATGTAAAACTATAAATTACCTAGTGCTACCTGTGGAACCCGTTCTCTCAGTAAATACGTTAATCCAATAACCATTTCAAATTCATCTCAGTAATGTTCAAATGTCTCGCACACCAAACTGTGTATCTTTATTTATACCGATTTTAGGTAAAATGTATTATCAAATACTGATGTATTTCTATAAAAATTAGATACAGAAACTGCATTAGGCAAAGATTTTGATTTTTCTTCGTCCAACAAGGAAATTAATCGAATAATGACTCTCTAGCTCGTGACTCGTTAGTTTTCTACCGGCCGAACAAAAGCGTACTACTCAATGGTCGGCTCGATAATACCTACAAACACAGTCATGGTAGGGTTCATGACCTGGAGCGATGTAGATATAGTTAATTTTGTCCTTTGCAATGGCCGTACCCTAGAGCTCTAGTATAACAATGTAGTCAGAAAGCATCTAAATTGCCATTATTTGTAATAGCTGTTTGTCCAGGTTCATTTGGGAGTATATTGTTTTACCACCTAGTTATTCTCCATCCCCTCCTCCCATATCACTGGACTCTCATAGCTGATTACGTTAGACATTCATAAGTCTTCTTCAATCAACAACCAACTCCATAGAAATACATTAAAATTATAGTATGTTATATGTAAAGGGAAAATATATTCTAAATTAAATACTTAAGACAATACTCATGTAAAATTAGATATCGATTAATAATATGTCAGTAAAAATAGCTTAGGAAGTAATGTATTATTATATAGATAAAAAATTAAAGATAAAAAGCGGATACTTATCGAAAGTTATAGTTGTAGTCATGCCGCGAACTTTTACATTTTTTGTAGAGATTCATTTATTCAGTCATGCGTAATTAATAACATATTTAACTTTTATTATAAATGCAGCTTTCTAGGGGAACAAATTAAATGGACTTAGTTAACAAATATTTAGATCATTTACTTGATTCCTCCCTTATAGCATAACATATTCGACTTCGTCGGAATACTCACATCCTTTCTCTTCTTTACAATATTTTGTTTAATCCTCTCACCCCTTCTTATCTTAAAGAACGATTTATTTTTCTTCATGACTCACATTCGAGATCCTTGAGGTCGTCTGAGAATCTTAAGCTGAGAATGCCTGTGCACACCACGACATTTATGGACAATTCTTTTACGGTCAAAGCAGTTCGATTGTGGAACGCGCTTCCTGTTGTGGTGAGACAGGCTCAAACGCTGTCGTCATTTAAGAGGTTGATTAAAGAGCACTACCTTTCTCCTTAACTAGACTTTAGTACTATTCTCTTAAACTAATTCATTTGGCTTTTTATAGTATATATGTTTTTATTCATAATTCAATATATATGTATATATTCAGATATATATTTATCTATTTATATATATGTATTTATGATTATATGTTATGTATGTATATTATGTTTGTGTATTTATGTAATATGTTTAATTTCACTTATTAAGCTTAAATTATTTATTTGTTACACTGCCCTCTCTCTCTCCTTCTTTTAAATCCATCCCATGGTTGTCTGTAAGACATTGCTGTAGAGCGATAAGACCGCCATTTGTACTTTTTTTTTTCTTTGTTTTCTCTGTATTGTGTATTTTCATTTATAATTGTGTACAATAAAGATTTAAATAAATAAATAAATAAATAAATATTCATATCGATGTACTTTTCAAATGGTGAAATGTTTTCCAAATTGGTGCAATTTTGTTTCGCAGTTTCTCATAGAATCATGTCTCTATTTATAATATTAGTATAGATGTATATAAATCGACAGAATATCTCTAAGTTGGGTGCAACTTCTTACTAATTATAATTAGGGTATAGTATGATACGAGCATCTATACCTAGGATTAATTAGACTATGTAATGTGTTTGTAATGTGTGTGTTAATGTTATGTAAAATTTGTAGGTATTTAAATTATCTACATAAATTTTAAAGGAATGCTAAAAACCGGATAAATAAGGGAAAATAACAGAAAATTGTTTTTTAATGCTTGTTCTGTTTAAAATTGGATGCAAAATTAAAAAAGTGACCAAAATAATTTTATATTCTATGGAAAATGTAAGATAGTGCCAATATTTTAAGTTTTCCTAAGCACAACAACCTTTAAAGGCTTTAAATAAATATATATTAATATAGTAATATTATTAATATAATCATTAGAGTATAGCTTGATACGAGCATCTATACTTAGGATTAACTTTATTTAAAAAATAGAACATAATATTACATAATGTTTGTTCTCTAATTTAGTCATTTACTATACGATAGGTAATACTGAAATTCAATAAGTTGCTATGAAATAGTACGTAAGTAGGGTGTAGTATGATACGAGCATCTACGCCTAGGTTTAATTAGATTATTCTTTATATTAAGTAATATAAAATAGTGGTAGTAAAATATTAACAAAATACAATTCGGTGATTAGGATAAGTTTAGTTTAAAAAAATAATAGTAATTGTATTGCCACTCGAGTATGGTCAAATATATCACCATTTGTGACTAAAGCATCTCTGCAAGCCGCCATAATTGTCTCGAGTGGCATGGGACTATCGTCTGATGCAATTCGACACTCTGTCTGAACGGCATTGCGCTTACTATCAGATGCAATGCAGTCACTACGCCGCGCCGTGCCAGTTAAAAAAACACCTCTAACATCACGGGAGCATAGTGCTTTTCTTTATGAACATTATGTAGTGAAAATAAAACAAATCAGATACACAAGGCCTGTGTGAACGGCGATTGAGAGTCGGTAAGGGTCGACTTCATCGAACCTACGCCACATCGATGATACCCTAAACAAGGGTCATGTCAGAAGAACCCTTATCGACAAGAATGAATGAAGAGATTGATGAAAGTGAACAAAGCGAATGTGAGGATCGAGTAAGCTGTTGATACACTCGTACTGTCTGTTTATAATATTTTGTTATTATATTTTAATTTGTATCGCCAAATAAGCATGGCTTTAATTATAAATAACTAATTTGTAATTTAACTTTCGTATAATTAAGGACCAATAGTTATTTAAACACCAATATAATATCATTAATTTGTTTTAATAATATAACATTGAATTTAACAGGATCATATGAATAAGATGCGAGATTTGGTCCCTTTTAGCTACTTTAAGGACTCTGCTCATTACACAATACACCGTATTATACTAGGACCGTGTTATGAACGTATCAGATTAAATAATTCTTTAAATGAGTTGTTATGGAACACTGTCCCCTAGATCTTCCGTTACCGGCAAAGACTTGAGTGCAGTGTTCCATAGTAAGTTAGATAATGTTTCGCCTGACACGTTCATGTAACGCTCATGGTATGATACGGTTTAAGAGTAGAGAATTTAATTAGGTACTAAAATTAATATCAGTGAATTACACAATGCATATAATTCAATTAATGCGGCCATGTTTTATATAAATTTAAGTAAGGCCTGGGTAGGAAGGCTTGTGCCAGTATTAGTATGGTTAAAACAGGTCATTGTAAATATAAACTAGCTCTAGAGCCATAATGTACGCAGATTACAAGGATTTAGGATCACAGGACTACTTTCTATTAATGATTAACTAGATATAGTTAATCTTTGATATAGTTAATTAGACTATCTCTATGCCATAGATAATTTAACTATAGTTTAACTATTACTATGTATGTATTTAATATTAGCTATATTGTTTAATATATTTTAGTTTTAGTAATGTATTCGAACATCTCTTTTCTCTGTTTTATGGCTCGTTTACATTGGTCGATAAAGTGCATAGGGGCAGCGATAGTTGACACAATTCCCCGCATCTCACATGCGGACCTTATCGACCTATAGTAACATCTCCCGCACGAGTGCTGTATGGCATGCGTAAATATAAATCTCTAGCAATCACCATTTGGACATCATCAACCAATATAAATGAACCCTTAATCGTCAGTTATTTGTAATTTCTAATCTCATTTTTTGTGTCAATGTGAGTTCTTTAATTTGTATAATAAACTCAATATAAGTAGCCATGATTACCTTTCACAAACCTAGACACTACCCGGGCGCTTTTAATATTTATTTACTTTCCAAGATCCAATATGAAGTTGATAATTTGGTATTCAAGAATTAGGGTCTTTCAAACGTTCGTGTGTATTCAGCTAAGAACATCGTATGCAGGATGATACAATAGATATAACTCAGATCTGCGGCTGAAAACTCAACAATGGATGCATATCGCACAAATATCAACGATTACACATAAATATGTTCTTCATATGTTCGTCAGACACATGCAAATGTTTGAAGTGTCTTTTGCATTACCATTGGCGTCACTTGACTACCATATCTCATCGATAATTACAGCTATGATAGCTATACGATTTTCAAAAACACTGTACCGTATACTGTATTGTTCTTTCCATCTAGACAACTACTCGTATTAGCTTTCGTCATAGGTATTTTGATGTTACTATTTTAATTCAAAAACCAACCTCTTCCCATAGCTTATTTAGGCATCCCTTTAGAAGTCTCTTAAATACAGTGTCACCTTTATGTACCTTATTATATTAGTTTTGATTATAAATGAAGAGCGTAAAATACGTCTAAATATTATTATTGACTATAATAATGTACAGATAACTTTAAGGCCAAGTGTGCGGAATAAATATAGACCAAATCGTGTGACTCGACTAGGATTATGCTTGAGAACTGATATGCTCAAAGGGCTTCTAGAACCACCAATGATTGTAGAATAATAACAGTGAATACAGCTGAATAGTATGAGTAATAAGTACACCCATTGTCACAAATATCGGTCTGAATACGCATAAAGATACAAGTCTGTTGTCGTTAGTATTCGAAACAAATATTTGAGGATTCTGCAAAGATTTGTCTCGATGCTGGGATCTAAATTAAAGCATATTGTATCATAGCCACGAATGCTGTCTAAAACTATAATCTTGTAACAATGGTCTTTCCATTTGGAACTGTGCTACTATTTTATTGATTGTTCTAGAAACTTCTTGATCATATCAATCGTTCAGAAAGCGTAATCAGACCTAGAAATTGTTAATATATGATACTAACTTTAAGGATAAGTCAAAAACAATGTAAATATATTGAGCTAATATGTGCATATTTATGATTAGGGTTAATGATATATTTTAAGGAGTGTGCATTTTAATCAACTTATAGTTAGGAGGATGAATTATGCTTATTAGAGTTATGATGTTCAATTTAAGTACCTGTAAGTGCCGTGCTGTTTCCGGCTTAGAATCGAACGGCTCTGAATCTTCCCGTGGATGTCGTAAGAGGCGACTAAGGGACGTGCAAATAGTAGGAGCATTGCATAAGATCCGATGGAATGCTGTTACTATTAGTACAATAGGCGAATTCCAACCGCTATCTATCGCCGACGAGCGCTGACCATCAAGTGTTCGTATATAGGAGAGATGATCTCACGCATTCCACACCTATGCTTATAAAGTTATGTCTGTTAATGTATTGTGACTATTGAGACTTAACATCTTATGTCTCAGGATGGCGAGCGTAGTGGAATGCCAAGCAATGCTGTGTAAATTGTAATTCATGGTGTTTGGTTTTCTACTCTCCATGAGCGGTCGTATCGCTTACCATCAGTCGAATGGCATGCTCGTCTCGCCATTCATCGCAATAAAACAAACACCAAAGCAATACTACTAGATTTGCAAGAAAAGATGTACGTACTTTCGTGTTTTGACACGTGCAATATGAACACAGATTTAACGAGACATTGTTCAACTTTCCAAATGCTATGAGTTCTAATCTCTCCTATTCAAAAAATCGCTTTGCTCTGCAAAAAACAGTTGTGTCGTACTATTAATATAAGGATAATTTACTTTAGATATAATTTAGGTGTTACGGGACAATATGTGATGATAAGAATAACAGATAAATAGAAACTTGTTAAAAATTCAAACGTTTTGGTAATTAGACCACCATTTCTTTTTTATATTTGTTATTATAAAACTTGGTATTAATAATGACACATAAATTGCGACTTAAAACGGTTTTTTTACCAGATTGACTGGTATTAGGTAAAATGTCTATTGTTATCTGAAGCCCAACTAAGAAATAATATCTATAATGTAGTCTTTTCAATATTATGTAAAACACACTCCAAATTTAATTTCATCAAACAGCCTATAATTAAATACGGATGTTAGGAGATCGTCCGTTCAACTTTGACTATTGAACGCTACACTTGTTAGTAAATTAATTCTACTCAAAAAGCATCTTCATCGACCTAGAGTTAATATATGTGTTGCTATGTTAGCTCCACAAATTAAGTTGTCTAATTTCAGTCTTTATCCACTTTTTTAGCACGGCCGCGTACCTTGAAATATAATTTTTGATTGGTTTTCCTGTTGCTCCAATATATGTAAATTATCACATAAGTGTATTGACATATTGAGTTGTTCATTATCATCACATAGTGCCACAGTTATACGAAACTCAGAAGTCAATTGGGCAATATTCGATATTTCGAAACATTTGTAAATATTTCCTGATGGTAGATTCATTTGTATCGCACTGTTTAGTGACATACGAGTGCACATATTATTAATCATTTATGAACTGGATAAAACTAAGCTGCGACTCCTCTACAATCACTGTATTGTAAACTTGTTTTGAAAAGAGCAACGCTAGAGATTCTTGCCTCATCTTCTCTGGCGAAAACAGCCTCGTGAACCGGGTGGTAGAGAAAAAAACTGTAACTTAATGTAAATAATGTGTAACATTTTAGAGATAAAAAAATTATTTTCATTTCATTTTCATAAGACAAGATTTAAAACCCGCCGCATTATAATGCAATTCGGGATTAACTAAAAGAAAGTCTGTGATAAATTATTTTGGCTACTCAAAACTCTATGTGTACCTACAATGTATAGCAATTCACCGACCACCAGGTCCATGTCAGTATAAAGTCTTTAAATATGATTGTCGATGTTTAGTACTAAATAAAACAATATGCAATAACGATTACCGACCAATGTTTTGATTAAATTCTTTTACTTGCATTTCTTGTTTTGTCAGGTAAAAAAGTTATTATTTTATCATCTTCCATTTTCTCGCAGGTAATATTGGTATATTTAATTTTCCAGTGATTAACGGAATTTCTTAGACTTTCACATATGAGACAATTTTTTTTAAAGAAGCATTAATCTCAGACGAATTCTTTTAAAACAGAATATTTAATTTCATGAAATTAGTGTTATATTGCCATTAGATCTTTATTGAAGTACTTGTGATTAAATCAAATTTACTCATTGATGATATTATCACTAATTTTTTAAATTTGCGAAAATGCTCGAATATGGCTAAATCAATTTCTGAGTTTCTTATTACTATATAAACATAGATATACGACTATTGAGTTATTAAAATGTAAATATAAAAATGGTAATTTTCAATCAAACAATGAATAAAATGTGAAAATTAATAGCTATAGGCATTAAGTGTGTATATTTAAAGCGTGTCGTACGAGTTTTACATAAATAATAATGTTAGAATAAGTTTAATTATAGGTAATACTTGATTACTAAATTAGAATTTTAATAAGTCTAGTCTATAAGTTTTATTTTGTTGTAGCAAATAGTAATATAAGTGTACATATAGATCAGGAAGCATTTGTACTTACTGTACATACTGATGATTTGCGTCGCCAATGTTATTTCAATGTTACAATGACTAGACAATTAGACTATTAATAAATATTCAGATTTTATAATTTATGCTTTATCTATTCTGTAGCCGAGAAAATTTAATTTATTATTTAAAACCCGTAACTTTATTATCTAACCATGCTCCTACAATCCGGATGTAAATTCACGAGTGGTGGTTAACACTTCAATTAAATAAGCCGTTTCCTCGTTTGCACATTGATTTACGGCCTTATTCATAGCCAGTTTCAAAATCTACTATAGTTATTGAATGTTTTGTCCCTTTCGAACGACTTTTGAATTCAGTTTGGGCGAAGACAAAATATTCGACAAGAAAAATAGGTTTTGAAACTGTCCATGAATACGGTCGTTAGTGTTTGAATTAATGTTTTAAATTTATATTAATCTAGTGTCTGTTCAATTTAACAACATGTATTAACCGGCTCTACTATTGTGGTAGTTTTGTGTCTAAGAATACTGACCTGAAGTAACAACTGTGTTGTTGCGTCTTGTATGGTCAGTTCGAGACTCAACACTGAGCCACAGACTGAGCGAAGATAAATTATTGTACTAGTGGAGCTGTGAGGTTGTTAGATATCGTTGATCAATGAACGTCAGTTGATCTTATTAATGTTTTATATCTAAAACCGTATCTCATACTAGTTACTCTTCAAATGGGAAAAGCTACTGAGCAGGCTGGAATAGCAAATTAAATAGAGATAATGTTTATTCGCATCTGGACGGCAAGAAGCATATACTATGAACTTACTTTATCAGTCTTAAAAAAACCAATGGATTCTGAACATGCTGTATTTCGATAGCTTGATATATGTGTTTCTTTTGCTGGTAAAATGTTATCTGCAATTGCATGCAAGATCGTTAAAGACAAATATTAAATTACTTCTAATCTTTATGGTCTTGTACGTCACAGTCTTTCAAACGTTCATCACGATTGCGGTACACGTTCCCGCAATACGATGATTCAGATAAATTTAATGTCTTAGAAAGAAAGAATAATTATGTTTTTAAAAATGGTAGCCATCTGATCATAAAAAGAATGTCGGCTCGACCAGGGCGAAGTATCACTAAAATCAGTGTAACAGCTTCGATGTCTTCTTGTTTATTTTATGTATCTATTTATTGTGCAACACTAACATGTTCTTGCTCGGTCTCTGATATAATCGGAGGCCCAATAACTAACAACCATTTTCAAATGTGGATATACTTATAACTATAATGTCTACCTATTGTAGGTGTTCGTGGTTATTTTCCATCATGTAAGCTGCTTGCCGGCTTGTTTGGTTAACTAGGTATAATAAATGCGATATTTCAAAATGACGTGTTCAAGCAAAACTCGTGATTATATTCATATTGTAGTTACTCTGCAGTTTTTGAAACATGTAATTGTAATGAGGACAATGGTTTGTTTACATCTATAAATTGGTTGCAAATTCAGTTCATCATATTTCATTGCATGTCACAGTTGAATTTCGCTCAACAGAGAGTTTTAAATTAATTATGTTTGGTCTTGCTACCACGTATATCTATAGCTTAAGATTAATATTTGCAACGCCGTGAAAATCTTCGGGTTTACCATTATTTGATGAGTGTCGCAGAGTTTAATAACGGAATAGCTTAAGGTTTTATAAAGGGTGTAAAAGGAACGCTCTGGAAGGTGAAACGGTGATAGTTTTAACGAGAACGGTAAAGAACATTCGTTTGCTTTATTTATTTTTATGCTGTTTAATCATTTGTAAGCCAGAGTCGGAAATTTCCAAATATTTGTGGGCCAACATCATATTTGCTTCTATAATTAGAACTTATAAAAATAATGTGAATTAATACTTGCATTCGTTTTTTGTGACTTTTTTAGCAAAATCCAGTCCGTAATCATCGGGATTATCACCTACATTAGTTTTGGGAGTGTTCCTTTTCCACCTGTGGTTAAGGATTAGAGTAACAAATCTTTATTATAGATACATAAACTGTTGATGTCAAAAACTAACCAAAAAGTAGAGATAAGGGATGTTATACACTGCAGATGCATTGTGTTTCGAAGCATGGTGCAGTGTGCATCGAAGACCATATTACATAAGGTCTATATTTACTTATAAGTAACTATCTCTTGGGTAGGGAGGCCACTAAATGACGGAACGAACTAACGAATAATATGGACTCAAAACAACTAGTTCCATAGACTGTATAGTAAACGGTTTCTGTAACATTAGATACCTTCGTCTTCAGCATGTCGTTGTGGTATTACGATGGTGGTCTTTATTTAATTTCTCTATGAAAACACTTGAACCTCGGCAAATTTGGAGAATTTCGATATTATTTTTATACTTCTGGTACTATTTACCACGAAATATTTAAAGGCGCAAAAGTTCGACTGCTGAAAGTGTATGGCGCATTTTGGAACGTAATATAAAACAAATTCGACAACCAAGGTTTTACTATCGAATATGAAATGGATTTCACAAAATGTTCCACGTAGTTTCACTCGTCGAATGATTCTTAAATTTTAATATTGAGTATTATGATGTATGTTGTACTTGAAATAAATCAGAATTAAAAAAAAAAAAAAAGTTGTCCTAACTAAAAGTAGTGTTTGCATGTGTATATTACGACTGTTGATGTGATACTGGTAAAGGAGGGTAAAATTGGATTGTTGACTAAGATAAAATTGGCATTATAATTGGGAAAGACTGTTTGGCAAAAGACTGCGCATGTAATGGATGAAAAGACTAAAGGCCTCTAAATTATTAAAATAATTTTGTTTTCACAAAACTTAGATTCAGTGACTGGGTTACTGATGTATAACTCATCTGAATATCAGGTGGGTCATAATTGAGGGAAAATCTAAAGACTTCCCTCGCTACGAAGGTCGGTGTATCCTTAAAGTATAATATTATATCTATAGCCGAGGATAATAAACATCAGGTGCTTGTAGCACATGTACTTTTTTGCGTAGGAAAATCTGAATTGCTAAGAAAATAAATCAAAAATATGGATGGACGAAATTTAAAACAAAATTCAAAAAGAATATCATTAAAATTATGAGAAAAAAATCTAACGTTTACATTTAGTACTACTTAATTGGAATAAGATGTTTGTTTGTTGATACAATGAAGGACTTAAAATATAGGGAATGTCCCGAACTTTAATCTGTCACTGCAAATCCTTTTGCAGTGATTTTATCTTTGGAAATACCTAAAATGTCTTTAACTTGCAAATAAATTGATCGAATAGTAAAGTAAATGGGAGAAGATGGAAATATTTGTTGTTCACTCTTCTCCATAGCAAAAATTAATACGCAGCAAATGTATGTCCTTACGGACCTTCTAAGATATTATTAATTGAATGATATAAAAGAGGACTCTCGGTAGAAAACCAGTGATACTATGGGAATTATTCCTTTTCCTCGGAATCCCTGTGTCCGTATTAACGAAGTGTTGATACTGTATTGTAATTAACAAGTGGCCTAATTATATTTCGTTGAGTAGTCAAATAACATGGATTGGCAAGTACTAGGACATCATGATGGTTAAAAAGGTCGTTTTGTATCAACTATCACGGCCTAGTTCATGGATTTTACCAGTATTCTCATAATTTGTGTACTTGATACTACACATTGAATTAAACATTTTGAATGTATGTATACGAATATATATTGTATTTGTAATAAGATTAATGTATTGTGTTAACTATTTACATTCTCGATTCTTGTGGGAAATGGTGATATGTGTAAGAAAGAGAGCTGCTTACATTTAATGATGTCTCAAAAATTTTCAACCTTTAAACTTAAACTTTTTTAATTTTTTAATACGTATTCTTTGACGAAGTTCGACAATATCTGGTCCCGTAAACATAAATATAGCCAAACACATAGTCAATACAATATATCTAATACTTTATAACAAGAAAGTTCTCGGAGGACAGCAGCTTGATAGTGCCCCAGGCTTCTAGCACAAGATCACGAGCGGCTATGTCTGCTTACCATCAGTTCGGCCGCTAGCTCATCTGCCGACATAGGCAAATAAACTTACAAACCTGTATGAACATTGAAAATTGAAAATATTTAGGACATCTTACCATGCTCCTAAAATTGAGTGAGACGTAATATTGAGGCATCTACATATCACTGGATCTTAAGAGAATCATTAAGCACAATTTCTTATTCGTAAATATACATACCGATAAAGCAACTTTGTCTTTGGATATATTTACTGTTAAAATTTTCTATCCGTTATATATAGTTTCGAAGTGAAACATTTTGGAATGCGTAATTATAGTAAAAATAATATTTTTCGATGTCTGTGTCCCTGCGATATTTAGGAATCCTATGTGATCAGTTTTTTAAAAACCGATAGTCCTTAGATGAAGCTTACTGTGTCAATCTTTTTAATATATGTGTACAATTTAAATCTTTATGTCTATATTGGATGTACAATAAAGTTGAAAATGTATGTGTACGTTTATTTCCCACACCCTGTAAAGTCCCACACCCAAGTCGAGGCGATGCATTCTCGATTCATCTGGAGGAGATTGGCTACTCACACGAGGTAGGTATCAATAGCCAGCAATGATAACCTACCATTAGATGGACCGTCTTTTTGGTCCCTTCTTTTGGCGTACTTTACCCTAGGAGGCCTAGGTCATGTAAAAGGTCTATAAGTAAGTAATAAGTATATTTTTCTAACAAAACTAGCGACTATATTCTGGTTACATAAACACGTTAGTACTCTGTTACAATTCATTACAAAGAGGCATGAAAACGTAGTAAATTATTTAATTACACTTTTGTACGTATGAGTAGTCTAGAAAGCCGTGTATAATAAGAATACACTGCTCAACAAAGTCTAAGGAACTTTCTTTAAAAATACGTACCACATGTATGGCTATTTAAAAAGTAAGTTGAAAGTTTCGAAATATGGAGAGAAAACTTCATTTGGTCGCAGGTTACGGGATTTTCTTACGTTAAAAGTACTTCTACTTTAATAATCCCTCGATTATTGTAAGTATTTAATTATTTTTTTGTGAGAAACAAATATCACTTCCTTGTAATTTTTGTGACTTGAGCGTTTCGTCACGTCGTCATTTTACACGGGAAGAGATAACGTAATTTGCCGATTACAGGAACGAACATCACCGAGGAAGATACAGAGTCACTACCCAGAGATAGAATCGTTTTCTGCAAAACGCTGCTAGGATGGATGCCTCCGTTTAATTACGCGATATAATATCGGAGACAAAAAATATTAATTTCTAATTAAACACTATCTTTCCCTTGTTCCCTAGACTTTGTTGAGCAGTGTATGTATGTGTAATTATTTTACGAAAATAGATAAATAAAGAGCTGATTACCAATATTAATTGAACATCCTTCTATGATCTTGACTAGACATTGCTTGTAATAAATAATTCATGGTATTTTGTCATGGCTTTCTTGATCTGTTGTAGTTTGGTATCTATACGGCCTACTACAATCCTGTGTTTCTTGCCGATTGAATAGATTTTTCTGATTTTCAACAGTAGTACTCATGGTTGTATCATAATGTCCAAGTCATCTGAGTTTCTGCGTTCTAAGAACTCCTATAATGGCTGTATGCCGAAATCGAAGTCTAAAAGGGATTGCTAAGGATAATAACTATCATCATCATCATCTTCAGCCTCAGGAGTTCCCTCCTGAAGATAAGGTTACGACAAGTAACCCGAGATATAAATATATCTTTATTGAGGATATCAACCTCAATAAACCCTGACTGATGATACGACTGATTCACAGTTAAAATCAAATAAATAAAGGAGCCACTTAGATCCCACGTTACTATCGTTTACTAACTGTATTAAATAAATATTTTTCTTACTTTTTTTATAAGTTTAATTTATGTTCTCCATTCGTAAAATTATTAGGTACCGGTGAAACGGGGATAATAGGAATGGCGGGGTAAAATGGAATAAAAATCTGCTTTTCTAAAACGATCAGTCAATGTAGCTAATTCTATTTACGATATGCCAAATCTTTTATTTCTGAAAGAGCTTATATTTTTTTTTACTGGGCGCACTGTAAATTCAATACAGCCAATCAGGATTCATTAAAAAAATACGTTTAAAGTGAGGTCGTTGTGAGCAAGTGAATATTGTTCCTTTTAACTTTTAAGTTTTTGTTGGGTTTTATTAGGAAAAAGTTGTGAAATCGATGTAATATTTATTAAAATAGTCTATTGCCATTTGTAGAAACTTGAAGGTAAGTAAATTATTGCGTAATTTTAATTTAAATCTTAGTTTTAACCGAACACTCCTTTTTAAATAATTTTGGAGATAATAGGCACGCGAAAGGGGTATATAGGCACATGAACAGGTATATTTGGAACAAAACGGGGGTTATTTGGTTTGAATGGGAGGTAAATTGGAATTCCCATATAGGGTTGTCAAAAACCAGAACCGAAATAAAGTAGTAATCTAAAGTAATATTCATTCCGGTATTCTTTAAATAATTTATTTTACACTTTTATAAAAAACGTGTTAATTATATTCTTTACCATCATTTACTTTTATACTTAACTCGGGGAGGAATCTGAATGTATATTGTGTATGTATTGTTTATATTTTTTTCAGACACACACATACCTAAAATTCAAATAATATATATAAAACTTAATTTGCCTTCGAAGAAGTTTAATGATTATTCCATCCCACACAGTAGCAAAAGAAGCAACTCAGTCCGTTCAATGAAAGAAAGGAGACTGAATTTGCACAAAGACGCGGGAGTAATTTTGAAAATTTTAGAAGATATAGAATAAATATATATTATAAGAACCAAATTATTTTTCGTTGATTTAAAAGAAGAATATTTAAGTTTTTTTTGTTTGTATTTTTTTATTCAAATTATTCTATATAGACTGATTATATTATTAAGAGAATTGTTATTTTTGTTATTAGGTACTAGTAAAATAACATTTGATCTCACATTGGACTTTTTTATTAACCACACTTTGAATTTTTCACATTCATGTAGATTATTTAAGTAGGTAGGTACCTACCTACTTACTTTGGATTAATAGAGTGACAGCCCTTGCAAAATTTCCAATTAACCACGTTCTCGTGCCTATTATACCCGTTAGGGGTAAATTGGAATGCAAGGGGGTTTTTATCGAATTACTTAAAATATAACGATAAATTGGGTATCTAAAGCTCCGTAACATCTAAAAGACATTACCACACATTCTTAGGCATACCTTAAAAAGTCTTCATCGTTAAGAAACAAGGCTTATATTCCAGTTGAAAGTTAAGATTGTACCTATTTACCCCGTTTTACGTACATACATGCGAATTGTCTTCTTCCAAACGACTTGTCACATAATAGTGTTTCCGCAAGTTACATATTATCACAGTAGTATTCTGTGATATTATGCTCTACCTTTCCGTGAACGAAGTAACACCTAGATAATAATAAGTATGGTAAATAAATGGAGCTGCTAATATCGGTGCGTTTTTCATCACATTTGTATTTTCGTCGCACAGAAGGCATGTTGTGATGGGAGCCGCGGTGTTATTTGAACATATCAGTTATCATAATTATGTTTCCATGTTGTGATATCAATAAGCGAAACTCGGACTTGGCTGTGCGCGGTTTCCTTAAATTGTTTATTTTTTAAATTGAGAAACATATTTATTCCTGATCTTTGTGGCGGTGAGCGTTCTATTTTTGAAACAATTGACAATAATTTTAATATTTTATAACCGTTTTATGTTACTTAATAAGAATAAGAATAAGAATAAGAATAATTTATTTGTATAACATAGGTAGGTACATTGATGATCTTAAATAAATATTATGAACTCTATGTTTTGCCATAAAGGCGTACAAATATTAATATTTAAAATTTTACAGTTACTGATTACATTGATAATAGTTAGTTATTATTAATTTAAGATAATTTACATTGACATTAATTTAAAACATAATTACGCAAAAATAAAGAAAAATAAAAACACTTATTCTAACACATCATTTAGGAACTGTTCAATACTGTAATAACACTTATCAATTAACATTTTAAATAGCGTTTTTTTAAATTTAGTTAAAGTCATATTCTTCAGATTGTCAGGTATTTTATTATAAATTTTTGGAGCCATACCAAAGAAACTTTTACTCATCAAAGCTGTTTTGCATTTTACGTGACATAGTTGATTTTTTTGTTTAGTGCGTATTGGATTTTTTTTAACTTCAGAGACTTTAACAAATAAGTTAGGATTGCTCTTCACAAATAATGCTGTTTCTAATATATATAAACTTGGTAAAGGTAGTACCTTAAGAGACTTGAAGTATGGGATACAGCTATCTGTTGTTTTTAGATTGCACATTGATCTTATACATCGCTTTTGTAATTTAAATATAAGCTCCCTATGAGTTGATAATCCCCAGAAAATAATACCGTACCTTAGCACTGAGGCAACTAGGCCATGATATGCCGTTAAAAGTGTATCAATATTAACTTTCCTTGACAACTGAAATAGTAAATAGGCGGCTTTGCTCAATCGTTTACATAACTCTTCGATATGGGTCTTCCAAGTGAGTTTATTGTCCAGCATAATACCTAAAAACTTAGTACTACTGACTTCCTCTATATCATAGTTTTGAAATTTAACACTGACTGATGAGTTTAGAAGGCGTTGGGAGAAGTGCATAACTTTAGTTTTATTTAGATTAATGACTAGGTTATTATTTTTAAGCCACAGTATAGTATCAGACAGAGCGGAATTAATATCTGACTGATAATTTGTATGGTCTGTACATTTCACAATAATTGTGCTATCATCAGCGAAGAGGACCATTTTATGTCTTATATATGCCGGAAGATCATTAATATATATAAGAAACATTAGTGGACCCAATATGCTACCCTGAGGGACCCCAAATTTAATGTTCCTAGGTTTAGATGTGTATATTATTTCTAGTTTACTTTTAGGACATATTCTAGAGATTTCTGTACACTGACATCTGTTGCTTAAGTACGATTCTAGTAGTTTATGGATGTTTCCTCTTATTCCATACTTGTAGAGTTTTTGTAGCAATATTTTATGATCGACATAGTCAAATGCCTTTGTCATGTCTGTGTAAATAGCACACACTAGATTTTTGTTATCAACAGATGTCATTATGTTTGATAATAAGTCGTATAGTGCCATGTCAGTAGACTTATTTTTTCTAAATCCCTTTTGCTCAATACAGAACAATTTGTGTTTTTCTAAATATGAATACAAGGATTGATAAATTACTTTTTCTATGATTTTTGAAAATATAGGAATTTTGGCAATTGGTCTATAACTTTTTATATCGGTTTTGTCATTATTCTTAAATAATGGTTTAACAAGTACCTTCTTTAGTCTCTCTGGGAATATTCCATCTGTTATACATAAATTAATAATATGCGCCAGTGGTGGTGCTATAGTTTCCTTTACATGCTTAATAACTTTAGTAAGTACGCCGTCGTAGCCAACAGTGTTAGTGTTTTTAAGATTATTAATAATTTTTTCTATGTCCTGCTTCGTGACTGGAAGCATAAATAATGAATTTTTTGTCATATTTTGAATTATATTTTTATTATTATTCAATTTTAAATCATTATTGATATTATTTTCTATTATGTCAATAAAATAATTATTAAATTCATTTGCAATGTCTCTAGGATCTGTAAAAGATGAATTGTTATGCGTTATAGACATTATTGGGTCTTGTAGTGCACATAACTTTGATTTATTAATGATTTGCCATGCAGCTTTTGATTTACTTATGGAAGTTTTAATAAAATGATTATTTTGGGCTTTCTGGGTTAATTTAACGACTTTTTTATAGACTGTAGTATACGTTTTAAAAATAAGTTTGTTTTAATAGTAAAAGACCCTCAAAAATATTTTAATGCTTAAATACATTAAATAGCAGCTATTACGTAATAAACAATTGAAATAAAAACCATTATACGTAATAAACAAACTAAATATTTTAAAAATTATATTCTTACTTTTTATGTGTTTTCCTTTAATGAATAAAAAAAAGTTAAACATTTTTCCCGCTGTTTTTGACAGTAGCCGGGAAATAATGTTTATGTGTCGTTTTTCTTTAAAAGTTTATCATAAAAATTGTTTTAGTTTCATCATGGTGCACAATAACGTGATTCAAATAGGCGTGGAGAATGTTATTCGGGATTTGGTAAGTAGTTTTTCAATTATTTTTTTTATTTATTGTTGTTCATGTCATTTAATTTTTATTTTACAATGGTGCAAGTAGTAGAAAATTGTATTAAAATTAATCGCGTAGCGTACGAGGCATAAATCGAACTTTGCGTAAGACTTCTAGATTATACTAATTAATCTTCTTAGAGTTTCCATACAGGGAGCACTAGTACTACAAAAATGTAGATAATATGGTGGTTCCGGGACCACCTTTTTTCCCTACACCTGTATTATTTCTGACAGGAATATGCACGAATTACATAAAAGAGTAAAATATAGAACATTTTGAAGACGCAAATGTATAACAACGCTCCCTCTATAGGGAAAGTATATTTAATATTGTAGAAAGACAATTTCACTGAAAGAAGACTCATTTTCAAAATTATTTAAATAGCATTCAAAGATTTTTGAATAATTGCTTATCTGGAACGGGAACCGGTTCATAAAAATACCAAAAATGGCAAAATTTAACTCCGCGTCATACAAGAGTCATAGTAAACGTGACATAATTACCGAATTTTTCGTGAAGGGGGATGCATCATTGGTCCTTGCTGCAAGGGAGAAAACCCATCTCCTGGGCTCTCTTTTTGCGTCTAACTCTACTCTGGATGACGGGGGAAAGGAACCGCCGATTATACCGCCGTGCATCAATATGCCGGGAAATCTGTTATTGTTGCGGAAACAAAATTTCCGCAGCTTCGATCCCCGCACTGAGAGAAATGTATGTGTGATCCACAAGTAACTATATGTTTCGGGTCTGGGTGTTTGTGACACCGAAAAGTCCCGTAGTTCCTGATACCCACGACACAAGACTCGATCTTAGTGTGGGGTCAGGATTATGTATGTGACTGTTGGGTGTATTTATTTTTATTTATATTATTATCACAGCTTTATCAAACATTACATAAAAGATTTAAGCTAAAAAATCATTTTTTCGTGTTTTGTAAAAAATAAAACAAGGATCTACGTGTTTTTGAATAGAATATCAATCAACTTTTTGATTCGTAAGGCACATACAAAATGTGAACATTTTTTTAAACTCGTCGGTTTAAAGTGTAGCTCTGGTTGCCTCAGATTTAATGTTCGGAACAATTTTTAATGGTACGAGTAATTTATAATTTTGCCATAGAAAAAAAAATTCAAATAACGTGTCCTTTAAGGACATTTATGCCGTAAGTCGATCCGTTTCGACGAAAACAATGTCAAATCTTTTTAGAAAATTTTCAGTGTTGAGAAAATCATAAATAACTTTCCTATAATGATCAATCCTCATCCGAATTCGTTATTATATATAATCGAGCTATGAAGACTGAGTCAAAATGAAATCCGTACTTTTTATACAGAATGTTTTTTTTTTCAAGTGAGTGTGGATGGCCAAAATGGAAGTCATTATTCCCAGGGCTGACTTCGTATGGGAATCAATTATTAAAATTGTCTTATTATAGCTTAGCATTTAATATACACCATATGTAGACATATATCAGCCATTGTTTTTACAAAAAGATTAATTCGATATAGGTACATTTACATTTTACAAAACTATTATGTTTATTTCACACGTGGCTTATAACAATGGAAATATTACCTAATTTTTATTGTGACTAAATTACATTTTCTCAGTATGTCTATTCTCGCCACTTGGTTCTGCAAAAAGAGAATATTAATAAGACGTATTAATACGTCCATTGGTGAGACTAAAAAAAACCACCTAAACAGTTTCCAACTTAAATGTTGACAGACCGAAAATTGTTGTCGTTTTTAATTTAAATGGACTGAAAAAGCTAGGTTTCTTAACGTAGAGTCGGGAATATGTATGCCTACCGGGTTCATGGCATCTTTATACGATAGGTACATTTTTAAAGTTACGAATTACTAGTTTCTTTCTAGTTTTGTCATAGTCGATGCCACGGTCCCCCTTCCTTTAAAGATACTCCGTACTATTTGATCCTTAGCTTCCTCAGTTATACTCCGTTACAATACCAAAGAAATTATATAGATGCTACTAATAAGAACCATATTACGCCAATCGCTAGGTTGAGTACAAATGCTAAACCCAGACAACTTACACAAAGTGGAGTGATTGACCTGGGAATAATACCCAGAAAATCACCTTACTGCCACTAAACCTCAAACCTGTATGTAAAACTCCTTTAAAGAACTGAACCATGGTCGAATACAGAACTTCACGATTTGATTTAATACGTTTGATTTAATACATTTGACTGCCTCGGTGGCGTAGTTGTATTACGGTACGGTTACAAAGCTGAGGTCTCGGGTTCGAATCCCGAGTCGGACAAAGTGATATTGGATTTTTCTATTCATTATCAGCCCGGAGTCAGGAATTTGTGCCCGATATGGCGATAGGCTCGCCCCCTATCACATCGTGGGACGGAACATGCAAGGCGAAATGTGGGTGTCCTAATGGCGCCTCTGCCTACCCCTTCGGGGATAAAGGCGTGAGTTTATGTATGTATGTATGTATGATTTAATACGTTGGTAGAGCGCACGGCATACTAATGGCACATCAATGCATTAATAAACTAATTTGTTTATCCATTATAAATAACAACAAATCGAATATGGATATATTGTGTCAGCTATGTGGATCTGTTGTATGCTCATTTGAGAAACAACAATGTAACGAACGGTAAAGGCAATAAAAACATCGTAAAAATATTCATTTATTTTAAACATTGATGTACTTTGAATGAGTCGGGAAGTATAACATATTACTCTTATCTAGGTATAAACCGATGAATTGCAACATCAACGTATGAATAATACAACCAGAAGATTCTCTTTAATCTTAGAAGGGATACAATTTTGTCAAGACTTCAGAACCGTCAGGGTGACGTCATAACGCGCAGAAGGTTTCATATACGAGTAATAGCTCCCATTATTTCTACAAACAACTAACGTTTATTTATGGAATTAAATTCAAATTAGTCTCGATTAAATTCCTGAAATACCCACACAAATTTCAACATGGCAACACTGCAATTAATGTCATTTCAATTTAATTTATCGGAAAAGTATTTAATAAGTAGGTATTGTGTACACGGACCGATGCCAAATCTGTGTTATTCTAAGTGAATATTTTTTGTTGATTTCTGAAGATTGAAGAATCATGACAAAAAGTGACTGTTCTTACGATATTGTGGCGCAGGTAAGAGTATTTCGTAATTAAATTTCGCAAATAAAGCAAAGTTCCCATGGCTCACGTGATGTTATAGCGTTTTGTATACAGTAGTATGCCTTTATGTTAGTTATCAAAGTACCTATAGTGCATGAAGATTTCCATACAATATGATATTGACAAAGAACGTCGTCAAGGTTGATATGTTTCCTAAGATAACAACGTAAACAATTCTGTCAGTAAAGGATAAAAAAAAGAATTATTAAAAAACCCATAGAAACGTACTAGCGCAAAAATGAACTCTAAAGCCTTAACCTTACAGTCCTCGTTGTAACAAAAAATTGTGTTCATGTAAATTGAGCCCATTAATGTTTACTGATAATTACTATAGAAATTGTTTTTTTTTATTTTTTTTTAGCCTTTTATTATAATTTTAATGGTCACGTGTCTTACACTGTTTTGTTCCTTCATAACCTCACGAATATTATTTGTAACTATACACTTGTCTACACATAGTATTTTAATATTTGGCACTGTTATTGGCTCTATTACTGAGCTAATCATTGCATTCCTTCAAAGAGCAGTAGTCTGAATTCCTAGTACTGGTCGAATGAACTTTGCACATATGTGTATGTGTGAGTGAGAATATGTGTGCCGTTTTGAATTCTCGTGTGCACGCGAAGCAGCCAGACAATCGTCCAACTATCCAACTTCAAGAAATCGTGTGTAAGAAATATGTGTCGCATGGACGATATTTTGTTGGTAAAAAAGTTTCCACGCCGCTGCTACTCAGAAGCTTTAACACAATTACGTTCGAATACTCCAACGCCATTTAAATATTAAATTGCACTTATCTACCCATGTCCCACCTAATTATTACATTTTAGCGGGACATGCGTAGTTAAGTGCAAAATAAATATTTAAGTGGCGTTCGAGTATTCAGGAGTTAATAGTTTAAAAAGTGGATTAGGTACTGAACTTTGAACGACTGCATAAGTAAAGACTTTTTTGGCTAAAAGGCTTTTTGACTTTTTTGATCCAAGTCGAACTTACATTTGACACTTTTCTGAACTCGTATGTACCTAAATGAAAGCATAGTAAAACTGTTAGTTGCCGAGTTATAAATCTAAATAACGAAAATTTCGACATTTAATCCATATTAAATAATGGAGCGCGCAACCATTCTTCGCCATATTTCAACGATCTAGAAATCCGACTGTTAAACGATTGTGTGGCTGACCGTAAAAGTAACAA
Organism: Deilephila elpenor; assembly: GCA_949752805.1. Lineage (NCBI taxonomy): Eukaryota > Metazoa > Arthropoda > Insecta > Lepidoptera > Sphingidae > Deilephila > Deilephila elpenor. Next base: position 14,002,430 of record OX457103.1, on the reverse strand, counting down.
TAAAGAGTACACAACACCATAAACATAGACCGCTTCGCACTACAATGCAATTATAACTTTAAACATTTTGTATTAGAGTTGATATTGCACTGAGAGTTAAGTTATAATGACATCGAAATTGAAAGGCGTTCCACTTATGCAATTGTGATCATAAATGATTGTGCGTTTGTTGCTTATGAACATAATTAAGCGTGATAGCCTTTCTTGATATTTGAAAAGCGTTTAAAATTAAATATAGTACGTAACCATCGATATAAGGCCCTGCGCAGACGGCACACTTTTTGTGCGATCGAGTCTGCGGCGTACAAAAAGTCTGCATGGCGCGCAAAAAGTCGGTCGCGGATTTTTCACAGACTCAACGCACACGACGCACATCTTCGATCATTTTGTAGGCAGAGCTGTAGGGACGTAGACGCTATGGAAATCGTGCAGAGATCGCGAAGTATTATTTTGTACATGAAGTACAGAAAAAGAAGAAGAAATAGAGAATTTTGGGTACATCCTATACTTTCGAAAAGATTACTGAAGGGACAAATAAACATTACAGCACACTTCTTCCCACATTTTTCTTTTTAAATGTCTATCATGATATTCTGCCTTAGAAGTATCATAAATTGCTGGTCTGTTTTGTATTTCTTGAATTGACATAGTTACATCGACCTCTGGCGCCATGATAATAGATCGCGTGCGTTACGTCCACCCACCCGTAGCAAATGCAGATTGCCGACTAAAGAGTGCGCCGTCTGCGTTAGCGCGCGTTGAAGCAAACGCGTTGGAGCGGCGCGCCGCGGCGCGGTGCGGTCTGCCCGAATTACACGGATTTTTTGTGCGCCGGACTTTTTGCGCGTCGTGTGCGTTACTGCATATAATTGCATAGGTTCTATTTTCACAGACTAAAAAGTGCGTCACGGATAGTCTGTCGTCTGCGCAGGGCCTAAATGTTACTCTAGATACGACATTCAGTACAAAAAAATGTGTCCCACTTACTTGCGGTGCATGCACCGCACATGAATAAGTTTGCTTCGTGACAGTGACAGTGCAGTACGCCTTATCGCATACGTTTAAAAGTAATGAATATTTTGCCGTGAAACCGAAAGCAAATCGTCTGAAGTTTCAATATTTTAATAAAATACCAGGTAAGTGATGTAATATTGCAGTGTGCTTTTAAAATACGGGGGCACTTTATTTCTATGACGTGTCTCATCTATCGGTAAAATATAAGTCAATGTACGTAACCTATTCCCGGTATACTGAAATAATAACACGTGTGAAGCTTCTAATGCACATCAAGATTCAACATTATTATGTTTTATTGCTAAGTAGTAAATGAGAAATCATCTAGCTCAGCGTAGTAGGTACAAAGTCACTTTTCTAGGTGTAATGTCACTTGTGTCATTTTATCCGATGCTTTGTTATTTCTTCCATCGAACATTTTTAAAATTTAAACCTGGCTACCCGCCACCCGGTCAGGCATACATGCGTGAGTGTTCTTTTATTCAAAAGGTTGATAAATTGAAATCTATCGCAATCGTGTCAAAAAAACTACGATAAATATTTAAATTAAACGTATATTACCGGTAGTTTACACACACACACACACACACAAACACCACGCACTTTTTCAGAAGGCAGAGGTGTTTACTGGACACCCACGTTTCGCCTTGTATGTTCCGTACCACGATGTTATAGCGAGCCTATCGTCATATCATTGTATATTGAACTTGTATGTTGTAAATAGATTTTCTAACCCTTAGTTTCAAAATCGAAAAAACGGTCAGCTCTATCTAAATTTACAGACGAGGCGCCCTACCTCAAAGCTATTTTCACTGCCACGTGACATTGCCTTGACTCAAGACCGTTCATTAAAATTTATCGACGTTATCACTACGATAAATTAATAATATAATAAAACGAGCTAGGTAAATATAACAAACATCTTATACCATTGCAAATAAATAAGTCATGACAACGGCTATCCTAGGTGTTGTATATACGAGTAGATTATAATTAATTTCAAACGATATCGAACGCCAAAATGTAATTTGTACTAAAATAAATCGATATACATATTTATATACAGACAGCCTCCGTGGCGCAGTTGGCTAGACGCCGGCTGTGAAACGAGAGGCAGCGGGTTCGATCCCCGCACCGAGAGAAATGTTTGTGCGGCCCACAAATATTTCTTTCGGGTCTGGGTGTTTGTGAGACCGAAAAGTCTCTCGTAATTCTGATACCTGCGACATATACTTAATTGATCTTAATGTGGGGTCGGGACTATGTGTGTGACTGTTGGGTGTATTTATTTATTATATACAAAAATGTTGTATAATATGTTTGTTCGTGATCGTGTGATTTGTGAAACAAATTAAGGGATATTGGCTATTGGCATGCACAATCTATTCGTAGGTGTTATGCGATAACCTGCCTACCTCCTCTGAAGTCTATTAACGAGAATATTAGACACTGTCGAGTGTATTAGTCAGTGGTATAGTTTGTCTATGTAATTGACATGAATCCAAAACAAATATGTTGCAATAATGAGCTATATCCAAATGCAAATATATCGGGGGTAAAATTTTCCTTAGTCTCAATATTACATTTCTTGAGAATAATTATCTAGTCTGTAACTAATAACTATGTACATATGTAATTAAATGATATTTATGCCTGATCGAGTGTTAAATTCGAGTTTACGACGAGGCGGACATGGTCGCCTACTAGACATATTTTGTATTTGATACTTAGCATCTTATGTCTCAGGATGGCGAGCATGGTGGAATGCCCAGTAATGCTTTGTAATTCGTGCTGTGGTTTGGTTTTCTACTGTCCATGAGCGGTCTTATCGCTTACCATCAGGCGAATGGCATGCTCGTCTCGCCAATCATCGCAATAAAAAAAGAGGCGAATTTTGTCATATTGTCATGGAAATGAGAAAATCCTGCTAAATTAAGTGCATGTGAACTGCGAATACACGTTGCGTCGAGCCAAGGTATAGGTACCTTGGCAGTGCAGTATAAGGGCAGGTAGCAGAAAATACCGTGAAATTATCTGAATGGTTACTTTTCTTTAAAACTGCAGTGATTATGATAGTCTAGTTTATCGGCGAGGATGATTATGGTTAACGAGGCATGTAAACACCGCCAAGGTCGATATAATCTTTTGCACTGGCTTTTCTACTGTTTACTCAACTGTGTGTCTAAATAGAATATTTGTTTAAATCATAATAGAAATAAAGGGAAAGGCACGCTTTACATATTACGAAATACATTTACATATTTAATCGCCCCTTGATGACGTTTCAAAACAGTTACCCTTAAAAAGAATATGGTTTGCCTGATGTGGTATTAGCACTGTCATGATGTGCTAAATTTGATGGTCGAAACCCCATAAAATAAATTATTTTGTACCATTTACTTATCCTAAGTACTTCAAGATAAAAACATTTCAATGTCATTAACCATTTTTTTATAACACTTTACAATCCTAAAACTTATAAAGGTTACCAGAAAACTAAATGAAATGTCATTGGGATAATGATTTCTTCTGTTTTCTAATATAAACGATTAAAGGCAGATAAAAATAATTAGAGCACCTTTCACGATGGTGTAAAACTGGCCATAGTGAGTAAATCAAGTCAATTGCTTTTTAGATTCATCCTGTTTCGATTTAGATTACATAATTCAGTCGAACATGTGAGGAACAAGCAAGTAACGCTGAATTATATTCTATGTGCACTAATTAACCTCATTGCATTCCATTGCAATCACTTTGCAGCACCAGTACTAGTGGTAGGATCTATAACAACTACCTACTGTATCTATGTTAGGTTTCTATCTATGCAGTGTGCTGTCTTAGTTACTATACACAATACTAGAATGCAGTTAAGATTTTATTGCCTTTATCAATATCAACACATAAATCACATCTATACGTACTTCCGTGTCAATGGTTCTAAGATCACGTTTTGAAATATGATCTTAGTCGTTCTTTGATTTTTTTCCACTTAACAGAAGATTTCTTAAATGTATTCTGTGAACGTTGCTTTGTGCTGTCAAGGGTTCCCAACTATCTCCCATGTTCTTCAAAGAAGGATTTTTGTTAAAGTGGTAGAGTCCCAATGTGGGCTACAGTAGAAATTGGTCGGCTCCACCGGGGTACTATGACTGGCTCAACAAAAACTGACGTGAACAGTGAAACAATTGTTTTACATCGTGTTTCGATCGTTGAGGGACAAATTAAGGACGTTCAATACTCGTCTCCTCCGCCCATCCTTTGTCCATACTTTTTTTCATTTTTTGTCTGTTCCAATCCATTTTAGGAGGTCGGTAAACCATCTACCATCTCCATAATATGTATATCAACAACACTATAGGCGGCCTCTAAAATCCAGTGGCCCACTGTAGTTGGTTCTCAATCTCAAAATGTGCCCTAGGATTTGAACCCGCAACCACCGTGAACATCTAGGCAGCCGCGTCTGGTCCGTTACCAACAGGCCACTATGCACTTTGATATTAATATTATTACACTATTTACAAAAACATGTTTATTTTGTAAGGATTTTCGAAATGCTTTTCTGTAATGATTCGCAAATCTTTTCTTTTTGCGGTTGGATATATGTAATGCAGAAGCTTATTTGGGTAATGCGTACTTATTTCAATATCCACACGGTGTTATACGTGTAAAATATTGTAAATAGAAAGCCACTGAAAGACTTCGAAGGACTAAAAGGTACTATTCAGTTTTGCCTTTTCTGTCGTCCAGTAAAAAAAAAAAAAATAGAGCCAGTCATAATATTATTCCGTGGCTCATTTTGGGTAAGGAGTTCCATCTATTGTGCCGACACTTTAGACTTCTTTATTTATGTATACCCTAAAAGTATTTATAAAAATATTTGCCTTATAATTTAACGATCGGCCGAATACCTGGCGCTAACGCATTTGGAATTTTGTACAATATTGTCTATGTATCCGAAAATTAACATAAAGTAAATTTCTTTACACGGGCGTTGATTTCCGAACCTGGAGGCTATCTCTGAAAAGGCGGTTCGCCATAATAAAACATACACTACTCACAAAAATTAAAGGGTATTTTTTTTATCAAGCTTTTTTGGTGTTTTTTGAGAGTATCTTGGAGAAAAAAGATTGTAAGGAACTCTGAAACTAAAAATTGGAAGCTTAAAATATAAATTTTTCAGATATGTGCTCTATTTCTTGATTGCACGCTTGGTTATTTACCAATAGTAGGAAAATCAATGAGAAAAAAAACCTTTTGTCGTTTTTGACACCGTGCATTTACTTGGGTATATTCACCAGTGATTTCTTATAAATAAAAAGATAACTGAACTTATTTATTTTGTTACAGAGAGACGGAGATGTGCCAGAAACTAAAGAGAGGAAAGGAAACGTCACGTATGGCATCGACGACACACCGCCGTGGTACCTGTGCATATTTATGGCACTGCAGGTAAGGTCATTATTAATATAATTATTTTATATGTTCAGAGCCTAAATTATAGGTTTAAACAAATGATTTTGTAACTCAAAGTGCGGATATCGAAATCTTTCCAGTAAAATCTAATTGTTTTATAGCAGTGGCAAACGTGTAAGCCATTTATCTGATGGTAAGTCGCGCAAGTCGTCGTTGATTGGAAACCGGCTATGAAACGAGAGGTTGCGGATTCGTTTCCCATACAGAGACACCTTACAAATCCACATATATTTCGCATCTGAGTGTTGTGAGACTGAAAAATCTGTCGTAGTTTCTGATATCCGCATCACAAGACTTGCGTTACAGTTAGGACTGGTCAACGAGTAGATATATGTGTATTTATTTTTTAATGCGCTATTTTGACGATATCCACTAACCCGCCCTGTGCCAGCGTGGTTAATTATGGCTTAAGCCTATTGAATCGAACTCAAACTGATACATTTTGTTGATCATCATTATCATCATCACCGGCCCTCTTGTGCAAGTCGTCCCGCCATCTGGCTAGTGGACTCCCACGCTACATTTTGTTGATAATGATAATTATTTCATAATGAGTATCTTGTATTCTAGCACTACTTGACGATGATCGGCGCAATCGTGGCGATCCCGTTTATCTTGTGTCCGGCGCTGTGCATGCAGGACACCGACCCGGACCGCTCCAACATCATATCCACCATGATCTTCGTCACGGGTAACACATTTTTGAATATCCTATTTAAAAAAAATGTTCGTAGGTAAAGCAATTATGTTGGTACTATGTATAGTGACATCGTATATTATAACCTATTTATTTGATGTTTATTTGATTATACACCTTTAAGGTTTGTCGCTGATATCGTAGTCATAGCAGAAGCCTAACCCACACTAGCTTCAACCATGATTTTTTTATAAGCGCATTCCTGTTTAACATATAGGTACATAGGTCTGTACCTGCCATATTTAAAAAAATATATAATATCTTTGTGTTCGGGTGAAATACCTGGTTTTTGCGAAAAAAGTAATTTAGATTACCATTGCGTCTTTGAAAATAAAAAGGTGTACATCATAATTTTATTTATCACCTAAATACGAAGATAAGTAAAAAATTACAAAAGAACTCTCTCGACTATTGTTTTTTTGCGATGTTTTTAGTTGCTTTGTGTCTGAAGTCACTAATACTACCATCTAGCTTCATTTTCGGTCGCAGTCTGAATATACCCTGTATAAATATAGATTATAAAGACTGAGAGCACAAATGAGAGCCAATTGTCTTACAATCAGGAATAATAAATAAATAAATAAATACACCCAACAGTCACGTACATTAAGAAATTCCAAAGAGTAAGGACCGGTGAAATGGGTTAAATGAAATGAAAATGAATGAAGTGAAATGGTGGTAGGAAAATGTCTTATTTCAGATAGATTTTTGTATTTCTATACGACACAGTAAATATCATAGACTTAGTTTAAAATACTATATCTATGGCAAATATTGTTATTACTATCAAATGAATCAATGCAGCGCCCTCTTTACTTTCGTGTACTAAGCTTATTTATAGTTTCTCTACAATTTGGTTCCACGCGCGATCAACAGATGGCGCTAATTAAATTATATTTTTATTGTAACAACTTATAAGTAATACCACAGGTAATACCTATATTTAGAAGTTAGATACACGTATTACGTCCAATTAGAATTAATTGAACGTAATACATTATATTTTAAATTAAAAATTCAATGTACAGTGTACATATGTATACTAAAAAATATATATTTTAATTGACTGTAGTTGATATACTTTTCTGCCATGTTTTAAAAAAAATATATCCACAAAATAAATCATGTCAACCTAAAACATGTTAAACAAAAAAACTTCAAAAAATAGATCATTTGGAGGTGCTGGGATTTGAACCCAGGACTTTCAGCATGCGAAGCAGACACTCTACCACTGAGTTACACCCCCGGTTATTCATGGAGTCGAAATTAAACAACATTAAGTAGGTTTGTATCAAAAATTGTATTTACTCGTAATACTTAACTGTGTTGTATTAAGAATTTAAAAAAAATCATGTAATAACAACAACATGTTTAACGGCCGAAATTTTTAAACGATCGTGAACTCTATCTAAAGTTCGTTCTTGAAATTAAAACATTCACTATCAGTTTTGAGACAATCGGCTTAGTTACATATTACCTAGTGGTATATTTCTTGTTCATTACCTTTTATTTTATACTCTGTTTAAACGCCGAAATTAATAAGCGATCTTGACCTCTATCCAAAGATCGATTCCTAAGATATACCAATTAGGCCAAACATTTCTTGAAACGCCCACGTTTCATTTAATTTGATTCCAGTTTATATTCGGGAATCCGGATCGGTTATCATGGTGATTAGAATTGCTTATTCATTTTGTCCCTTAAGACAGCAATACAAGACTAGTAGTGCTAACAAAAGCTGGGCATAGCAAATTATTGTCTTATCCCTTCTCAATCGAATTCTCGTTCGTAAAGCAGTTCTGTGCTCAGCAGTATACCATTATACTGGTGGTAGGTCTCTCATATGTGAGAGGCCGCCTGGCCGGGTACCACCGCAATGTATTTCTTCCGTCAAACAGCAGTGTAAATGCACTGGTGTGTTCCGGTTTGAAGGACATTGTAGCCAGAGTAACTACTAGACATCTTATGTCTCAGGATGCCGAGCGCAGTCGAATGCCAAGTATTGCTTACAGTACACAGTGTTGTTTGGTTTTGCTACTGTCCGTATTGCTTACCATCAGGCGAATGGCACGTACGTCTCCCCTTCATTGCAATAAAAAAGACCAAATACAGTACAATACTTATACAACTGTGTACGAATATCTTGAATTTTCTTCCATTTCCATCTTTCCTTATCCTAATTGATTTTACCGTAGGTCTGATAACGTGGTTGCAGTCGACATTCGGTTGTCGGTTGCCGATCGTGCAAGGAGGTACTATATCATTCCTGGTGCCTACTCTGGCGATCCTGAATCTGCCCGCGTGGCAGTGCCCAGCGCCGGCTGAGTTGGCTGCGTTTACTGATGACCAGCGGAGAGAAGTGTGGACGAGTAGGATGAGAGAACTGTCTGGAGCCATCGCTGTGTCTGCGCTGTTTCAAGTTTTCTTGGGTAAGTGGGTAGTTTATTAAGGTGTTAGTACCTAGAACTTTGTTTTGTAATTAGGAGTAACTTGGGTTCGTGTGTAGCGGCGATGTGAAACGCTTATGTGCAACGTTGAACTGCTCTAGGATTATGATGGTGATGAAGAATCATCTTCAACATCCCAACAACAGTGAAATTGATATCAGTCAATGAAGATGACTTCACTGTTTTTGGTGGCAACTGAAATAGAATAGTGGAAAAGATAATTTTACAAGTAGTTTGCTCTGAAAGATCCAAGGTGGAAAGCGTAAAGAAACTTATGACCGACGAAATAGATTTACTACATGATGATTCATTTAAATATGAACTACATTGACTTAGACGTTAGTTCAACAGTGGACTTGTAATACTGAAGAAAAGACATTTATCAAACACTACACAGGCTACTTCGGCGTGATCGGTTCGTTGCTGCGGTTCGTGACGCCTCTGACCATCGCCCCGACGGTGGCGCTGGTGGGACTCACGCTGTTCGACCACGCCGCCAGCGCCGCCTCGCAGCAGTGGGGAATCGCTGCAGGGTGAGTTACATGTCATTTATGACTTTTGTAATATTAGGGAATACATTTAAAAGTAACTGATACCTTGGCAAGGATATTGACTTCTACGCAAGATCTAACTTGTAACCCAAATGTTTAATGTACGATATTACTGTCATCTCTAAAAGCAGTATTATGGTCATCGTGGTCCGAGTTGTCGGAAATGAAGATGTGATGAAGCTTTTTTGTTGTTTTTGCACGAGCATAGATATGACAGATAAGTGGCGCCCTGAATAATAAGTGTTATAATAGTAAGTATATTTATTATAAGTTTTCAGGTTACTTTTTTAAAAGTTCTGTATATTCTCTGATCCTCTCTTCCATACCCCTCCAATTTCAAAGACCTGTAATAAACCTTAAATCATGCAATTAAGTAGCCCTCACCAAGTAAATTGTTCGTTGTTTGTTCAAGTTATTCAGACGTATCAAAATAAAAATGCGATTCCAACTACTACAAACTTGGTAAACAAGTGGTTGTACTCATAGAAAACTTTATAGACTTGAACAAGGCCTACGGGCAGTTCTGGCGCATGTTTGTACGGCTTTCATACGTGGGCATTATGATTGTTCTGTAAAACTGTTCGTAAGCACTCACTTTGCCGGTTTCGTGTTACGCCAACTGTTTACTTTACAAGTGTTTTAGTTGATTTGCGAGTTGGAGCTGTTTAACTTAAAGGTTACTGGGGTCAGTCCGGTATACTGGACGATATGAATTTTGTAGTGAATTATTTGGAAATATTAGGTTAAGTTTAAACAGCGTAGATCCTTCTTACTTCTACGGTCAATGTAAATCCCATACACCCGGACTGGACTGCGAGCCAACATGATTTTCGAACAAATTTTTCGCAAAGTTTTAATAGGCAGTTTTTTTCACCAGCATGTTACGTTGAATTCAACCCTTTCAAATTGAAAATTGGTTCAATCTTGTTACATAAAAATAACCCTAAAACATTTAAAGCTATAATCTCCTATCCCTATTATTTACGTCCTGCATGTTAAAACGCCATTAGTATTACGAATTCTGCACACAAACACAGCTCGTAAACGTAATCTATGTAAATGATTATAGTTTTCATAAGTTGTGGGTCAGCGCGGGCGGATGACCTAAAACTAGAGCGCTAAGTTTCACTACACTTGTACCTAGTACATAGGCCAGTGGGTGGATTCTGATGACGCATTTGACGTATAACTTTAGATAGTATACGTATACTAGCGATCTGTATGGTGGATGAAATGTATGTTTATTATTGGTACCTATTATCAGTTCCGATAGTGTCAATGTATGTAGTTCCGGTATCAGCACTGTTGCTATTCCACCTGGCTAAGGAAAAGGAAAAATACAAGAAGCTGACGGCCAACCTTCAGCACTGAAGAGGCACTCGAAGAAGATGAAGAAGTGTCAGTGTGGGTTTCCTGTACGGTGACTGTCTGTTCGTCACACTGGCCTAGTGTAGATTTGTATAATTCATGTAATTACACAACAGTCACGCACATATTAAATTAAGATATTTTGTGTAATATGAATAGCAGAATTCAAACCCAAGCTCGAATCAATTACTTGAGGATCTCACAGGCAATCTACCATTCGGGATTTCCGTTCCGGAGTTCCGTTCTCTTGTTTTAAACCGAGTTTCAACCGACGCGATAGCTGAACCAATTGCGCCACTGAGGCAGTCTTTTACATTCTTATGAATAGCTTTCTGATTATAAATACATTTTCATAAATTTGATGTTGGATTAAAAACCAAAATAATATTTAATAGAAAATCCACTAATTTATTATTAGTATGTGCAGAAAAATAACCGACAAGAAAGTTTGAAAAAGATAAGCAGTGTTGCAACATACATTGTTAACAATTTGTAGCATGGCGAACGCCAGAGGAAGTTTAAAGCAGCCCGCGGGAAAAGTTGATAAGTGGGCTATCATGATACCCGCACGCTATGCGCGGAATAAATAAAGGAAAGAGTTATATAAAATCTAATTTAGAATGAAAAATATTTCCTGCACATATTTTATACTGGACAAGGACACCTGATGATAAATGCCGTGCAATTCAAAGAAGTATCCACGGTCGACTGCAATATCTTAGGAGAGAAATAAACTCAGCGAACAGATCTAAGTCTCTTAATGTCCAATAATTTCATGGCTTTCAAAGCGGGACACAAAAGTGCTTACACAGTATTGTTTGACAACAAAATAAAACAGTGCTATCTACACAGACAACCTCTCGTTTACAAGGCGAACTGTTAGAAATCCTGCGGGTTAGGCTATTTTTGATCTAAATGCCAAATATATGGAAGCATATACACATAGATATATAAATTATAAACTAATGAAACCTCTAATCGTTTAAATGAAACTCATCCATCTAAAACAAGCAAGCAGGAGATAATAAATAGGTTGCGCGGGAGGGCGGGGGCGGCGCATATTACATCAAAACTGCGATACGAATCGATACAGCCGGGGCTGCGAGCGTTTACCTCTGACCTTACCAGTTTGAGCTGCACATGCACGCCCACTAGGCACGGCTGAAAATTATCGACTTTTCTCAGAAAAATATCGATATTTATCGTTAATATTTTTATTCTATATTATTTAAAAAATCTCCCGTAGTTTCTTGCTGTCATTTAATAGATTTCTACGAGTATATTTTTGTCCGTATTAATTAACAAAAATTCGATTTTTTTTGGATTGTTTCATCTACAAAATTCTTAATTATTATCTACTTTTAAACCCTGTCTATTTCATTACTAATGGTTAATTTCTCTTTCTCTCTCCACACTTTCAAAAATATTGTAAATGAATCGTCTACTTCTTTTAAATTTTTCAAGTTTGAAGAATATTTTGATTGTTCTTGCCTTGAGAGAACATTTACATAACTCCTGAATGGGAACGAATATCTCGATACTTTTTTTCTTTTTGTATACTTCTTTTTTTTTTGTAAATATGATATTTATCGATATATTTGTACGTACCCATCACTACCCCCCTTCACCCACCACCCAACCCCCAATTACTGGCGCTCTCGCATCCGATTGGATGGGAAACGTACATCAAAGTGGGTGTTTTTAATTAGCTAGTGGGCTGTGTATTATGGACTAAAGAGTGCGTTCAAATATTAATACGCTTTTTATGAAAAGGCTGTTAATTAGCCTTTTTTAAGCGTTCATTTGTATTTAAATAGAGTAGTGTAATTTCCTTTTTTGTTATGGGACAGCATAATAATCTTATAATGGAATCAGTAGACAACTCTGACTTACATTGTGGAAGTTACGTGTACTAGGAAATATGATTGCTCACTTGAATGGTGGAAGAAAACACTGTAACAGTTTTTAAGCGGTGAAACCTTCAACCCTTACTAGACCATCGTTATCGACTATGGCTTTGAATCGGTCTAATTTTCGATGTAATTACCCATCCTGTTTAGTCCTTTCTTTACAGGGTAGATAAAGGGCTCAATATTATAAAAGAAGAAACCATACGTATCGGTAAGCTGTTGTTGTTGTTGTAAAGACAGGAAATAGCGAACCTCATGGTTTAGACGCAAGTGGTAGCAATCTAGTTGTGGTTTTGTAAGCCAGCAGGCATGGTTCAAATAAGAAAAGGAGATGATGGGACAGATATACAATTTATCAGGCCTCATTCATATAAATACCTAAGTATAGTTTGCATTTAGCAAAACATTCAGGCGGGCCATTTTGTTTGTCACCTCAGTATTATTTAAAAAATGTTACATTATTATTTACAATAGGCGCCCGTAAAATGTTTGGTTTTTGTACAAACAGAAAATCATAGAGTTAGTAATAGATCCGTCAGATCATTATCCAAATGCCAAGTCGAAAACAATTTACTGGGATACCGATATCGCAACTCATCATTAGAACTTTCCCGTCAAATTATCCTTGTATAAAGCAATTTAACTGCCATTAATTTCGCCTTATCTCCCCATCATAATAATATTATAGGGCAGTAAGCAATATCAAGAGCAGGGGTGGAATTAGGCGTAGCGGTAATTTGTTTTTGTACTGGCACTAAGGGTAAGCTATATAGACAAGGTAAGTTTGTCTGATTTCCTCATCTCCTTCCATTCGATAAAATTGTATGGACTTAATTTAAAATTAAGGGAAAATCGTTTTTAAATACACTTGACTAGTAGGTTTTGATCATCGCCGACACTAAAATGTCATCATCCTGCACCGAAGGCAAAGTACATTTTACAAATAGGAAGGAAGGGACATAATACTTAAACTTTCTTTGTAAAGTTTATATTACTTGCCTATAATTCTTCTATATCAGCCCATATACGTCCCACTGCAGGGCACGGGCCTACTCTACAATCGAGAGAATCGATTGACAGTGGTTAGGCCATATAGTCCACCACGCTGGCCTAGTGCGGGTTGGCGGACTTACATACCGTAGAAATTCTTTAAAATCGCTACGGTATGCAGGTTTCCTCACGATGTTTTCCTTCACCGTTAAAGTGCGTGGTGATTGACTATCAATACACACATAACTCCGAAAAGTCAGAGGTGTGCCCTGGGATTTGAACCCGCGACCACCGTGAACATGTAGGCAGCCGCGTCAGGTCCGTTACCAACAGGCCACCACGCACTATAATTCTTATCCGGTAAAAAAAATATCAGGCGTATTTCACGTATGTGTACTTTTTTGTCATTACGTTTGCAAAAATTACCTAGGCGGCGTGGGCTCTAATCGTTGCACTGACTTCGGCCCTGATCCCGACCGGGGGAGAAAACAATTTGATACATAAATCTGCGTTTGTTACTGGCACCTGCCAAGAAGGATTATGTTTAATGCTAATAACACGAAAAATGTTTCTCTTTATTTGAAGCTAACATAACCATATTTAATTAACATTGCTCAGTCTTGGATAAAAAATGTTTACTGCTGATAGTATAATATAAGTATCCATTCGTATTCATAGACTCCGGCGCAGTTGGTTAAACGCCGCCTGTAAAACAAGAGGCCGCGGGTTCGCTTTCAGCACCAAGACAATGTTTATGTAAATTAAAAGTATTTGTCTCGGGTCCGGGTGTTTGTGGAATCCAAAGTCCCTTCTTAGTTTGGGTTCAAAATTAGTGTGTGACTGTGAGTGTATTTACTAGATATCCATTTATTAGTAATAAGTCTATATTATTATAAGAAATTGGAAACATTTTACCAATCGTGTGATTCAACTTCCATATCAAAATAACGACATAATTTATACCTAAAGTTACGACACATCGAAAAGCATATTGTATCGATAACACCCATAAAGGCATAAAGAGACAATAAAGCAGTAAACTCGTCATTTCCCGGCCTACACCCGCCATGATTAATCGCACTTGTTGATCTGTGTTCATACTTTATTGACTGCACACTTATAAATGCCGACATATGTTACGTATTCGCTCAATTTTATTTGTCACGATTATGAATGTGGTAAAACGACTAGTTATTGTTGGTAGTCTAATTGGAGGGGTAATTTGTAAGGTATGTAGTGTTGGTTTAGTTCCCAAGTTGCCAAGAATCAGTGGCATTGGGCTCACCTTCTATCGTATCTTGGTATGGAAATAGGGTCGGCGAAATCCAATCCAGTTGTGGCTGTAAGGTTGTGATTGTACTAATTGCTATAAAGTTATATGCTATTATGATTAAACATCTGAATGCACGTTGAACATTAAGATACACATATTTTGACGTATCACCAGCGTAACCAGCTTTCATCACAGTATTCGAATAATTGTTGAAGCAATGAGAGTGTTTGTCAAATGTCAAGATTTCACAATTAGTTACTTCAGATGTATACACACCACTAGATAAACGGCTCTAGTGTCACACGTATACAAGTTACTGAAAACTTCAACATTGACATTCTTGTCCTAAACAATTTTGCAAGTACGTCATTACTCTGACTCGAGTTCAAAACAAAGTAATGCTCCCTGTTTTCCCGGTTCTCGCTGAATCGACAGTGCTTCCTTTTACAGATCCTTTTAAACCAGAACTTGTCAAGTTATTGATTACTAGAGATCAGTAACTAGCTGCTGTAATTTTATTCAGTGGAATATTCGTACTTATACATAGATAAGATAATGCCTATATCCTAAAAGAAGTAAGCAGACATATACGTATGTAGTTCCATCCACAATTCTCTGAACTATTTTTTACATCTCACCAAGAGAAGTACAAATTCAAGTCCAAGGCAAGGCATAATATTTCAAATTGAAAAGCTTATACAATGTGGACCTGATGTGGAAATCGAACCCAGGACGTCGCTGTACTCATTGCAAGCATCCTGGGAGTATATTACTACACCAAAAAGCCATCCATCTATAAATTTTTATAACACACATATCTAAAGGATGTTTGACATTAAAGTACACTTTACGTGACTGTTGGAGCACGCAATAATTTATTCATATTTGGTCCGGCTGTAAACCGCTGTATACGGCGGAGTGTCTCCCGGGTATAACCCCCGCGCAGGGCGGGACGGGGGAGGGGAGGCCGGGGGTCGCCGGCCCGCGCAACAAGTATCTGATATTGATTTAATCTGTATGCACCGCGTGATTGTTTCAAGACAAAGGTTGTTCATAATTAATGTGTCATGTTGGGAAATGAAAATGTTTATGCTTTATATTTCTCGAATAAAGCAATAAAGGTTTAGTAATTACCACCGTCTTAGTCTATACTCCATACCAAAGAGTTCGCTAATACTTTCTGCCCCACCCTTAAGTTGTGGAACAATTTGGTTGTAGCAAGGAAAAATTAGGGATTTCCTTTACTTAGTACTGGGTTTTGGCGCCGTAGCTTATAGAAGCAATTAAGTGGACTGATGAAATCATGTCAATTACAAATAATAACTATCGTTGCCAATCGATCAATCTGGATGGCATTGC
The DNA here is from genome assembly GCA_949752805.1 of Deilephila elpenor. Classification (NCBI taxonomy): domain Eukaryota; kingdom Metazoa; phylum Arthropoda; class Insecta; order Lepidoptera; family Sphingidae; genus Deilephila; species Deilephila elpenor. Next base: position 13,986,348 of record OX457103.1, on the reverse strand, counting down.
ACTTACCATCAGATGCGATCATAGACGATGTGATTCAGTCATCCATGACAGTTTAAAAAATAAACTAGTTAATAGCATAAATTCTGAACAAATAACCTTACTTAACAAGACATTTCAGCGAAGTATTCCAAGTACAAATAACTGAAATCATGTAAACAAACATTTCTATCTTAAAAAAACCTTTTAAACTCTTGAATATTATGAAGGCAGGAAATTAATAGTGTTTTGCACGTTTCTCTTTGAGCTTGCAAACGTCCGCCGGTCACCGCGAAATGGCGTTTGATTACAACGGGCCTGATGAGATCAAAGCGACCTAAATACACGAATATGCAGTGCCGGCATGAGAATTTAAGATCAATTTTGACTGGGCTAGATCTATTTTGCGATGTCTTCTTTGGTTAATGATGCCAGATTCTTGCCAACTGGTAGGGTATAGCAAAGTTTTGGTAAAAATGTTTTTTAATCTTAGGAGATTAGGTATTTATGGTGAATAAGAGGAAATTCGGACTACAGAGAATAGTAATGGTTTTGCGATGGACGGCATGTGCATAGAAGTTAGGGCACAAGTATCCTGGCGTAGAATTAATACAGGATTCAGCTCATTCGCAGCAACCGCAAAAGTGCTAGTCTAAAAGGGTCAGTGTCATCGCCATGAACCTTTCGGTCCTACCGGAAGTTAAGCTCACGCCTCACCAACTTTACTCGTCCAAAAAAAATGAGTTAGTGCGGGGATAGTGGCTTGTCGCCCCCGTAGCCCTGGGCTTGCTCCGCTCCTGGTAATGAAGCCGTCTGTACCAGAACCCACAGCGGGAACAATGTGCCAAGTTTGAAAACGCCCGTGCACTTGCAAATGAGATTTGTGGCGCGATTGTTTCAATTCAATCACTTTATCGGTTTCTGTTTGTGCATCGGTTTTCAGCACGTGGAAACATATCGATTCTATCGCTTGTGTATACTTTGACCTATTTTAAATACGCCCAACTGTCACGCACTGTCCTGACCTGATTTCTTGTGTCGTGGATATCGGAAATTATAAGGAAATTTCCGCTCTCACTTCATTTAAACTCGATATAATTGATTGATACTTAGAAGTTGACAACGTACTTTTTATGGTTCAGTGTGGATCTTAATATTTAAAGTGGTTAGTCACTAGAGAGTGACCCATTTGTAGGTTCATCATTATTTATTTTTCACAGGCCTACATCCTACTGCTGTACATAGACATCTTATATCATGATATTTAAATATTTGCGGCAATGAACATATTACGGTTCGTCCCAGGGAATTTAGTGTTAAGCGTCAATCGTATCCAAAACCAACTAGCGATGTTCACAAAATCATCGAACCAGATGTATATCGTCCTCAGGCAACCTGGCGTCATATAGGGTCCTAATAAACGAACTAGGCAACATGTTTTTTATGGTCTTCGCAGGCAGAGGAGCGGGCCGCCTGATGGGAAGCGGTCACCGCCGCTCATGAACCTTTGTAGTGCCACGAGTCCAGCACAATAAAGTCGCTGCCTACCGTGAGGAGAGTTTAGTATCCGTAATATAAAAAATATAATAAAATAAATAAATAAATACACCCAACAGTCACATACATAGTCCTGACCCCACACTAAGATCGAGTCTTATGTCGTGGGTATCAGAAACTACGAGAGACTTTTCGGTCTCACAAACACCCAGACCCGAAACAAATACCTGTGGATCACACAAATATTTGTTTCGGTGCGGGGATCGAACCCGCGGCCTCTCGTTTCACAGGCCGGCGTCTAACCAACTGCGCCACGGAGGCTGTCAAAATGTTATGTTTGATATGTTTGATAGATAACCATTTGATCTTAAATTCGACAATTCTAACAACCGAACGAAGTGGAAAGGCAGACTCTGATACCGGCCGAGTAACGTTGGAAAAAAAGAATATCCAATAGTAACTTCATCAGCAAATATGACCATCTATTGTAGCCACCTCCCATGTCCTAAATGACAGCAGATTTCATCAAGGGTAGTTACAAAAGCGACGAACGTCGTTAGCGCGGGCGACGCGACACGGCGACGGACGCGACCGGGCGGCGCGGCGTCGCCGCGACATTAACGTGACCCGACACCAAGCTGTTTTATAATTTCTCGCTTTTTCGCGGGCTCCATTGAAATTGTATCGGGTGTTATGTCATGAGATTGTGTAGGTTGGTTGGAAAGGATCGTATGATTCTTGACCTTTTATAATTTATATTGAGGATAAAATAAAACCAATGTTGGTTTGTGTAATATTTAATGAAGGGTAAGGTAGGTATAGGGTCTAAGAAATTCACAAAAAAAAAATAGTATTTTTGTGACAGCCAATGATATGGCGCGATTGCAATTAATATGGGTTTTGCATTGGTCGAATAAATGGAATAATACAAAAATACCGCATAATTCGCTTCCCTAAGTATTCACGTTCCTACAGTACATTGTCAACGATTGAAATCTTGATGTCATTTTAAAATAACATACAAATGTGATACCTGTTAACTTTTTTGTTGGTCTCATATTTAATAACATACATTTAAACTCAACGAATTATTAAACCATATTATAAAAAAAATACTTCTCTAAAAATGCTCAAATCGCCCAATTTCACAACTTATACTCGTTCGGCTAGCTTTCAGCACTGATCTACATTATGCAGAATTCTTTGCGCGGATCCACCGCGAGCTCCGTGGCGAAGGAAAGACAGCTTGCTTTTATGGCTTCCACCAAAGTAATGTGTCTTATCCTGATTTATACAACGGAAAGGTGCAATATAGTGTGACTATAAAATGTAGTTATTTGCTAAAAACTTTACTTTGTATGCAAATATTATTATTTTAATAATTCATTTATTTCTATGAATATGCTACTCCTATATTTCTGTCTGGTAATATGCATCAAACTATTAACAAAGAATGGAGGGATTAAATTACTTACCATACATTTATGGCATTATGGACAATAAGTTATCTGTAGAAGTGTTAAGTTTTATGCGATGTGATATGCGATATTCGCGTATGTCGTGGGACCACACAGTCCCTCGTAGGAACTTCACTATCCTTGGTTTTTTCCGTCGAAGCATGAAGAATCTATTATGTGGACCAAAAGGAATTTAGGTATAGGCTCATAACCATCGTACATCGCTTCTCAATATGCATTCAAACAGACGCTCATCAAAACTTCAAGCATGCACAGGTGCAGTATAATATTGTACAAAGAAGTATGACCTACCCCAAGAATAACGACACAGCTGCGGCGCCCCGTTCGTTCAAAGGAACCGGATTATACGGCAAGGTAGAGCGGGAGGTTCACGTAACTGGATAACTCGGGGGAATAGACCTCTGGGAATAAAACTAAGTAATTCTATTAAACTGAATTTGAGGTATTTTGTATAAGTAATTTTTTAGTCATGATTTTACAGCATTTAGCTTTTTGCCTTTTAAATGTATCGAATTCGTCATAGAGAACTTGAAATATATTTCGAATAATCGTGTCTAAATTGGTTTAAAGCGTCATTTTAATTTTAATACCCGGTTTCAAGCATGATTGTTTAAATAACGTAGCATAGCATACCTAATTGTGGCGACCTTACATTAATACAGTAATTCGTTACTATTATCAGACCCATTATTGCCATTTATCGTGCTTAATAAATAAGATATACATAATAATCGTGTTATATTCCTAGATGCTAGATTGGAACTAGATTATATACATAAATACATAAACTCACGCCTTTATCCCCGAAGGGGGTAGGCAGAGGCGCCGCCAGGACACCCACATTTCGCCTTGTATGTTCCGTCCCATGATGTGATAGGGGGCGAGCCCATCGCCATATCGGGCACAAATTCCCGACTCCGGGCTGATAATGAATACCAAAATCCAATATCACTTTGCCCGACCCGGGACTCGAACCCGAGACCTCAGCTTTGTAACCGTACCGTAATACAACTACGCCACCGAGGCAGTCGAACTAGATTATTTTAGTAAAATTATCTAATCCTCAGATTTCTGCCTAAGCCGCTGCTCTAAATACATTAATGCAGGGAGAAATGATATTATTATAAAAGAACGATATAAAGGATATATCCGAAAGGCCATTAGCAAAGCGCCTTATCTGTACAACAAGCTTATTATGTGAGCCTTCGATACAGCTAATATAATGATAGCCTTGTAAAAGCCTTTATGATTTATTTTGCCGGCATCACGTTCGAGCCTCGCCTTTAATAAGAGCGTATTTACTTTAATAAGGCTTTTCGATTTGTCATTTTACATTTTAAGCCTTTGTAAGTTGAGATTGAAAGGGCAGCTATAAGATAGCAAAATACACATTCGCATTAAATTTTTGTCAATCACTGAGTTAAACTCAGCATATTTAATGCAGATAGGTATTTAGTTTTATATTTTATACCTCGGTGCCGACTCGACTCGACTGCCTCGGTTGCGTAGTTGTATTACGGTACGGTTACAAAGCTGAGGTCTCGGGTTCGAGTCTCGGGTCGGGCAAAGTGATATTGGATTTTTCTATTCATTATCACCCCGGAGTCAGGGATTTGTGCCCGATATGGCGATAGGGTCGCCCCCTATCACATCGTGGGATGGAACATACAAGGCGAAATGTGGGTGTCCTGGTGGCGCCTCTGCCTACCTCTTCGCGGATAAAGGCGTAGGTTTATGTATGTATGTATATTTTATACCATTTTAAGTACATCCATCAGATTTGTCCAACGTTCCAGAAGTCTTTAGGTATTGAATTATATTCATCAATCACGCAGACCTTGTTATGAAAAATTGGTGGACTTCGAAATTTTCATAACGATCTCTCAGATATGCAGGTTGCCTCACAGTATTTTCTTTCACAGTTATAGTGAGTGATAAATAAATATATAGGTATGTGAATAATTTGGTTCGTACTACAGTACACGTCCATTACACTATTCAACAGTATTCAGTCGTTAACTGTCTATTATAAGTGGTTCAACAGAAAAATATTTTTTCAGTAATTGTCGTTTCATTCAACAGAAATCGTTTTTAAAAGTTTTGGGTAACTGGGTCGAGGGGTTTTGTCGCGTGAAATACTTTATTTTCATTTTAAAACTCACCAGAATTTTGTGCAGAGTGCAAGCTCAGCTACCGTTATTTATGGGAATACTTCTGTGAAATAATGGGTTCCCTGTACTTTAGAGTACCTCATGGTTCAACTTTGTTTTCGTGGTCTTATCTGGCAAAACTGTGTAAATTTCTGCTAGCGACGCTGTTCTTGTAAAGCTACGGGTTGGATATATAAAAAATATGCACTTATCAGAAAAAATAAATAAATTTAAGTCATCTTCCTGGCAATAATTATAATCGGCCTATATGCAGAAAATAGCAACGATCCTGTACTGCATGAAAGAAAGCTGACATAAAAATGCCATTGGCATTAATCCCCGCCTTTAAACAACCTTGTAAAAGAAGTATTAAATCAATAAAGATAAACCGAAACTGAACCGAAGGAAAGTAGGTTAAAATATAAATGTTACAGTTTTATTTTTGGCTTGAGGATCGAATCGAATACTCAAAACCTTCAGCGTTTCCGTCGTGTGACGTTACACCCTACGTAATACTAATTTATTCGCAAACAAGACCCCTAACACCACCAGAGCTCCAGTAATCAAACTATCAAAGTAATTGCGATTCAATTGAATTGTCCGCGTGCGTCCCACGCTCAATTATTGTCTCGTATGCATATTGTGTTACGGCACTTTGGATGCGTGTTATTGTTACCGGGTTTGACACATGCAAATCCCATATTTGCATCAAACATATAACTTGAACACGGTGTGATTTATATCGCTGCTAATTTGTATAACTGTGAGCTCGGATAGCGATAGGCTATCATATAAAGAAATAAGTTGGCTAACTGTGGCATCGCTGACTACCATATCGGATACAAGAGTAAGTTTATGTTTGTCATTGGTATATTTTTTATTGCATTGAATGGCGATACGAGCCTGCCATTCGCCTGATGGTAAGCGATACGACCGTTCATTGACAGTAGCAAAACCTAACAACCAACCATGAATTACAAAGCAATGCTCGGTATTTCACTGCGCTCGCCATCCTGAGACATAAGATGTTAAGTCTCATTATGCCAGTAGTTACTCTAGCTGCAATGTCCTTCAAACCGGAACACAACAGTGCATTTACACCGCTGTTATAGCGGAATAGACATTGCAACCTACCCAGGCGGTTTCTCACATATGAAAGACCTATCACCAGTAATAATCATACAATAAGCTCTCGCCTATTTATAATTTCTACATATCGTACTCGACATTTATCTGCCTGCAATTATAATCCTACATTTACATGTGGTCGGTGCAACTCGTGCGCTTTTATTCGTGTTTCAAAATTAATTGGCTTAGATTTTATGCCCAACGGCCTGACATCTATCTCCCCTTTCATGAATAGGCCTTTTCGTCACGAGACCCTGGCCTACCGCAGTTGGATAGGAACTAAATACTTAACCTTTTTGAATTTCTTTGATTTTCAAATTGTAGTTCGGTTCTCATACTTCTAGGGCCTTACGCTATATTTAATACAAAAGAAACATCTTTGTTACAGCACCTTCATCCTGCTGACGATATTCTCGCAATGCATGACTGAGGTGAAGATACCCACTCTGGCGTACACAAAGGACAAAGGGATCGCTCTTACATGGTTCCCGCTCTTCAAGCTGTTCCCAGTGAGTTTTACATCCAAGCACGGGTAACAAATCCACAACCACGTACAATTTTACCACATTAGCCCAATGATTGCGTCTACGGGGCGTGAATCAATGTTCCGGTTGCATTTCCTAGTCCGCGCTATTTAATTCGTGTTAGTTTTTCATTTTAAAATGTATGAGTCGCTTGGGATATAAATTTATGTTCATTTCGTGTAACGTAGAGAAACTCGCTGAACTGTTACTAATGAGATCTCTACCTATCCCTTAGGGCAATACAGGCATGAGTTCATACATAAATAATGTAACATCTAGCATTATATATCATATCTATTAATTTGTAAGATCGAAAAGTCTATCGTATTATCTGATATCAACGACACAAGATTCGATCTTAGTGTGGGGTCGGGATGATATATGTGACTGTTGGGTGTATTTATTTATTACTAATAGTGCATGACTCAAGGCGTGCAATCCTATCGTCTTATAACCTATTTCATCCCCACTTTTTCTACCAATCCCATTACTTTGAGTTTGAAAGAGTAGCAAATATACATAAATGAATTCCTTGCCCATTTTCAAATTTTTAAAAAGTAGTTTACGCGTTAATCCAGGTTATAAGCTAACCTTTATAATAAATTAAATTGGTTCAACCGTTTGAGCGTGAAGAGAAGTAACAAGCACACAAACTTTTGCCTTCATAATATTAGTAGGATATGGTTTTACCCAGGTGCTGCTGACGATAGTGATAATGTGGGCGGTGTGTGGGATCCTCACAGTGACGGACGTGTTCCCCGCGGGACACCCGGCCAGGACAGACCTCAAGGTCAACATCATTGAGGACGCGCCTTGGTTCCGGGTGCCTTATCCAGGTAATTTTAATTAGTGTAGCTAAAAACAATGTGGAATTTACTTTGACATACTATATTTTTCATATAGGAAAGTATAGGATCAATGTTATGTCTTACTCACCAACCTATGCGAAACAACAATTTTGAGATCGAAAGCTTTTGTAATGGCCCCTATTATAGGTACAAGCTCTTTTTCTCTGCTACGCACAAAATCATAAAACACTTTAATTTCCACCCTTTGCAAATAACAAAATAAGATTTTTCTTCTTTAAGAAACCGTAACGTGGATCTTTACACTTTTAGGTGAGAAGAAATTATATTATTAGAGGTAAAATGTTATTGCGTTTTTATATAACAGAACAGGACAGCAAAGTTATCAGTGTGTATGAGTTATGGCATCCCTCTCGTTTAGGTCAGTGGGGCGCGCCGACGGTGAGCGTGGCGGGCACGCTGGGCATGCTGGCGGGCGTGCTCGCCTGCACCGTCGAGTCCATCAGCTACTACCCCACCACCGCCAGGATGTGCGGTCGGTACCATACTAAACTATTCACTAATGTCTTTATGCGAGGTTGTTTGCCTCTTTAGTTCATTGTTTTGTCACCCGCTTTATTAGGGAGGGAAGTGGACAATAATTTATTTCCAACTCCTCCTATTAATTTAACTTTTTGATTGATTTCGTTGCGGGTTAAAGACAAGTTAGACATTCCCTGAGACGCGCTGAGCTTCAATGCTCAGTGTCATTAATATGCGTGCCACTGTTGATCCTGGCTTACAGGAGTTGCAGTGGCGGGTGTGAGGGCGGGACAGTCTCCTAAACTATTCACTAAGAATATTTACATTATAATACTTAACAGCCCGTATTATAGTGAGGCCCTACAGTAAACAAATGCCCTTATTAACTATGCTGATCTATTATGGTTGGCGGACTTCACATGTCATTTAAATTCACGCTTGTGCATTATAACATGAACCAACAACTTTATGGTTCTCACCTATTTAGACTGTATATGCTGCCACTAACTAATGAGGCATCTTTACGCCCATATTCAGACGCAACTAGGTACTGTCGGTATTTCTCAAATACAACAACTAGGACTTGCTGAACCATGGACTCAAGCCCAAATCACTCCAATCTAGTGTCACTACATTACTAAAACACTTTCCTACCAACTAAGCCAAAACCTCCTCATTAGATATTTATCAAACAAATTTTATTCCAGTTCCAAAGTGTCTATGAATATGTATTATTTGTGGTTAGACGCGGTGCAGACAACTGCAGTGTTATTTCAGTAACCCTTAGTTACAAACACACCGGGAGCACCGCAGTATCGATCACACCAAACGGGAACATTTATATTTGCAACACTAGAATGAATCAGAAATATCATTCCTACATGGAGCTGACATTTACAATGCACAAATAGAACGGTTCCGTTTCATATTTTTGTATTGACAGACTAGTGTATTTATATCTATATAAAATCATACGCTTTCCACTGAAAAGCACGTTCTGTATAATTGAATTTAGGCGTTGGAAATATAACGGGAATAGGTTTAAAGAAACTTCGAGTAGCAATAGCCGATTTTTGTACATGGTCTAGACTGTTTTAAGCAGATGGGCAGCAAATTAAATTACGTGCCAAATCTATCTACACCGTTGATAGAATAATAGTTCCCAGACCCAATGTTAGCATAAGATAAGAACATAGTAATTAATTTAAATAATATTACGAATTTTATTATACTATAAGGAGCGCATTTGTTTAAGATAGTGTAGGTTTGTTACGTTAAAATACCGGCGAGTTGCATATCTTTGACTAGGTAGGTATGTACTATGTATGCTTCCAAACTTTCTAGATCCTCTTTAAAACTTGTAATTCTTCTGACAGCCGCCCCTCCACCTCCACTACACGCCATCAACCGAGGCCTCGGAACGGAAGGTCTTGGCACAGTCCTGGCCGGATTGTGGGGCTCCGGCAACGGAACTAATACCTTCGGAGAAAACGTCGGAGCCATTGGAGTCACCAAGGTAAGGCACACAGGTATAACAGATGGTGATAATATCAAATTTTTATTACAAGATATTTGATATATCGGATTTTTCTATTTATTATCAGCCCGGAGTCAAGAATTTGTGCCTGATATGGCGATAGCGTCGCTTCCTATCACGTCGTGAGATGGAAAATTACAAAGCGTAACGTGGGTTGTCCTAGTAGCAACCAACCTCTGCCTGTCCCTTCCGGGAAAAAGGCATTAGTTTATGTACGTATCATATGGCAACGCATGGTGACCCTCTACATTTACCATGAAGTAAATAGAATCAGTTGTTGGAACGTAAACCTCGCTTAGGTATTATCACAAAGATCTGTTATAATGTATTATTGGATTCTCTTCTAGTTGTAACACTTATTGAGTCGTTTGTCCGTCTTGTAGACGCGCGCATCAATATGTAGCTTCCACTTAATATCCCTTAGGCCCTATTGGTCCTCCGTTACCCATGCAATCTGCCCTTTTTACTGTCACTAAAACTAGCTAAACGACTGGGTTATGTCGTGTATGTTTCCTACGAGCCCCATAATTTCTGATTCTGATGCCGCATGGAAACACTGTAGCTCTCTCCATTTGATTTTACTATATTTCTCGGCTGATGTCGCGCTTTCTAAACTGATTTGAAAGCTGTTGCGGAAAGCTTCTGGTCCTCTTCCAGGGTACTGTTTCATCGTCAAGAATTGTGGTTTAGGCCAATGTCGTAAATCAGATGGTGTGTGTGCAGGTAGGTTCGCGGCGCGTGGTGCAGTGGGCGGCGCTGCTGATGGTGGTGCAGGGCGCGGTGGGCAAGCTGGGCGCGCTGTTCATCATCATCCCGCAGCCCATCGTCGGCGGACTCTTCTGCGTCATGTTCGGCATGATCTCCGCTTTTGGTGAGTTATACATATGGCATTTCGTGGATGTATGAATTTCGTGATATCATAATCAGGTTCAATTTTTTTTGTCATAAGATCCCTACAAGTTTATTTTTAAATGATTGCTACAGCAAACAAGCAAACGATTTACTTGATAAGCGATTGCCACCGCCTGAAAATAACTATAATGCGATCGGAGATGCATTGCCTGCCTCTCAAAATAGGCGAGGAAAAGGACAGTACGAAAAAAAGGATTTTGGGTATCTAGTTATCTCACTTACTGAACTAAACACAACAGCAAATCTGTCGGTATTCGTCAGTTGTTTGTGAATATGCCGTTTCTATAAATCTAACGTATTTCTTCTGTGATCCAAGGTAACTGCAGTGTAGTACAGTATGGCTCCAGCTGCTATTACTTACACACTTATTTGAAGTACACACTCTAACATGTCATTAATTCATGCTCCCAGGTCTATCTGCCTTGCAGTACGTGAACCTAAACAGTTCCCGGAACCTGTACATCATCGGGTTCAGCCTGTTCTTCCCGCTGGTGCTGACGCGCTGGATGGCGGCGCACAGCGGCGTCATACACACCGGGGTCGAAGCGCTGGACGCAGTACTACAAGTACTGCTGTCTACCTCCATACTCGTGGGGGGGATAGTGGGCTGCCTGCTCGATAATCTCATACCTGGTGAGTCACTTGTTGTAGATGTCATAGCACTAGGTACATAGTATATCGCCATACACACCAGAGTAGAAGCACTCCATGCCGTGCTACAAGTACTTCTGTATGATTTCATACTAGTAAAGGGCATTGTAGGGTGTCTGCTAGATAACCTTATACCTGGTAAATACATTGATTACTACTAGAATCAAGTAACCGTGTCTCTCTAACTATAGTTTTCAGAATGCCACTACCGTTAACAGTGTTGTCTCCCATTGTGCTATGGAAGGTAGCATCACATCATAATCAATATGTCATGTCATCCTTTCGATTTCACTATTTTATTAATTTCATAACAGGATAACGGCCACTTGAAGTTAACCAGAAACTCGCTGAATGTTTGTTTTCTGTTTTGATAAATATACATACTTAGTGTAGTCAATGAAATTACTAGCATATAAAACACTGAAATCTAATACCAGTACCATGTAGGCAGATTGATGTTTACCACCAGACTTCCAGTTGATAAAAAAGATCTAGAGGAAATGGAGAATAATACCACACATAGCTATATTCTTCATCAGGTACTGACGAAGAGCGAGGGTTGTCTGCATGGGCTCAGGAGATGTCGCTGGAGGCAGCAGGAAACTCACACGGGGATACTTACGACTTCCCTATAGGAATGTCGTTCATCAAGAGGTAATGTTACTAACACTATTCTGTGCGTGTAATTTTATTATTTTAGGGTAGCAAGAATATATTTTCATAGGAGTGTAGTTTGATTCGCATTTAGCGTTTGTACATTCAATTTGATTCGAAAATCTAGAAACTAGCAAGCACTATCGTCTGGACATAAAGAAGGTGGACACACAACCTTATAAAGGTTGACAATGTACACTGCTACCAACAAGTTCTGTGGGGGAAATTTTTGGTATTGCCTATATTCGGCATTACACTTCCTGTGACTGATAAAAAAGTGATGACTATGAACAAAAAACTATTTTTTGTGGAATTTATAAAATCATGAATGATTTTAAAATCCTACACCTTAATTCTACACCTATCCATATTAATCATAGGTATTTATAAAAGATTAAGGTTACCGAAAGTCGCTGGATGCAGGACGCTTCCAACAGGACGATGTGGAGATCCTGTGTCGGAAATGAAAGAGAGAGAGAGAGCGAGAGAGAGAAAGAGAGAGAGAGAGATAATGATTGATTAATATACTACAATTGATATTAAGGTTAGTATTACAAACATCTACACATTTTCAGGTGGACATGGACCTCATACCTCCCATTCATGCCGACTTACGAAGCCGGCAAGTTCACAGCGCTCTTCACCAAGAAGCAGAGCTGATGACCAAGTACCTACTAGTTGTTATTTTACATATACTACATTATACTATAGCGATACAAATTTACCAGAATTACTAAAAAAATAGATATTGATAGTAGTTGATTATTGTACACTTGTAATATTGTATTTAGTATACGAATTAACTATAATTATCAAGAAATATAGCTGTTATTTCTGTTTTGTTGTATCTGTATCTGTATCAGCTAATATACGTCCTACTGCAGGGCACGAGCCTCCTCTACAACCGACAGTACGATTGAGAGGGGTTAGGCCATATAGTCCACCACGCTGGCCTAGTGCGGGTTGGCGGACTTTATATACCATAAAAATTATTACAAATCGCTACGGTATGCAAGTTTCCTCACGATGTTTTCCTTCACCGTTATAGTGCATGGTGATTGACTTTGAATACACACATGTGTGTTTTGTTGTACTCGTATTTATTTTTGTTTTAAACTGCCTGTAGATTTATGTTCCCCAATAACTACTTTGTTTATGAAACGATTTTGATGAATCTTTTGCATCTAGTTCAGTATAGCAACACGGTGGTTCTGTTATATATAATATTATTCTATAATATCTGTAATATTCGTATATATTATCTATAATATTATGTAGAAATTCCGTGAAACTTACACGCATGTAACTGTAACAAAATAAATAAAAAGGAGTACTTAGAAATATTATAAGTAGACATTGTAATTAGATTAAGATAGTGGAATTGGTAAGGAATGTTGAACCACTAGGTGAAATCAATTAGTATTTGTATTGTATACGTTATTATATACAATAAAATATTCTTTACAAGCGGTGTTTTATTTATTGTGTCTTTAATTATCTTTGGTTTATTTGGGCAAACAAACATTTTTTACTAACAAATAGATTAACTAAAGTAGTAAGAAGTATGGGACATAATTATATAACCTGCGTGATTATGAATAATGAATGAGTTTATATTTAGAAAGAAAATTTTAATTGTTTTTTTTTATATATGATCAACACTAAAAGTCCCAGTATTTATACTAGGAACGTACTCTGAAGTCCTAATGTGTATGTCCTGGTTTTTATTAATGATATGTAGGCTAATTCACGTAATTTATTGACGCGCCGATCAAGTTTCGATGCAGTTGCGATTAGGTTTACGTCTTAACGGTACGTACGTCAAAATGGTATTCTTGTAATTGATTAGCTGTGCGTAAGATATGCATAAACTGCGCAAGTGCTGCACGTTGGTCGGACTAAACTGTCATTGGAGACGTCAAATGAATAAATAAATACCAATCAAATTGCGATCTGAATCACGAATGTATAAAACGCGCAGCAGTAGAATACGCTAAAGCTGTGGCTAAAGCGCTCGCGTGACGCGAACTTGACGCGAGCGTATCTGACAGCGGTTGTCTAAATTACGAGAATACAAAAAGGGCTGATTTGATCGAAACTTAACTGCAACTGCACTGCAACTGAACTTATTTAATTACGTGAATAAGCCTAATGATAATCTCATTCCACTGACTAAGCTATTTTTCCTCAGTTCTCAGAAAAAAGCCCTTAAAAATAAGCCGATGAAATCAAAATCTTATTTAAGACTATGATTTTGATAATTAAATATTTTCCTGCTCCGTATGAGTATGAAACACTTCAATAAAAGCTCTGTAATGAGTTGAATCAAGCTTGTAAAAATATTTACAACAAATTCATTGTAACTCATTCGCATTTTATCGCGTGTGTTATTAAAAATGTACAGGAAAAGTACTTTAAACGAACTCCTTAAACTCAGTATCGATTTTTAAGAAGCTTAAATATGTTGAATTATTATAGTCTTCCTACCCGCAGTAAGTTAGCGGGGTGGATTTGGGCCAAAAGCGTTCTTTTTTAATTACAAACAGGTCAGTCCCCAGCTCTGTAACTACGCTGTAGTTACTGCATTGATAACAAAAGTGCAATAAAGTGTTTACGTAGTGTTCACCGAGACATTTACCGGCCCGATGAGAAATCTACATTTAAATCTAGTTCCAAATAAATTATCGATTTAAAACTTACATAAAGCACATTAAGTTAATCCGTTCTTTAGCTACGAGACAATCAGATTACAAAAAGTAAATGTATTATTTTTTCTTACAAATTCAATAAGTATATTAAGAATTCGTGTCTGGTATGAAACAACATAATATCTATACGGTTAAATATTTTTTTAAATGTGGAAACTGTTGATGACAATTTGACACCATACGCGGTGTCTTTTCAATGTTATCATGTGTCCAATACCTGTTATTCACATATATTATTAACTGATCAAAATCAAGCTACCTACCAAAATAAGTCCCCAAAACATTTGGTATCAATATTGGCATATTAACGCTTAACTACACGCAAGCATTAAATGAGAGGGGTTGACAGACATCAAACTTGATAATCGCCGTATCGCGTGCCCGCTGTCATACAGAAATACCCGAATGTTTAAACTACAAGTAATTATTACTGTCTACGTTGAAGCAATAAATAAGGAAAGGGCATTATTTCGTATCTTGTACCTGCGTTTAATCTACTTGTATAAAGGGTAAGTGGGCTTCCAGTGAGATGTATATTACATATATGTATGTCATTAGTCTCAATAAATATAATGCGAATTGATGCTTATAAAGGTGAGTCAAGCCTTACTCCACCTCGGAGTCGATCCGGGGAGACTGTCCCTCCCTCACACCCGCCACTGCAACTCCTGTAAGCCGGGATCAACAGTGGCACGCATTTTAATGGTACCGAGCATTGAGATTCAGCGAGTCTTCTCGTATGTCTAACTTGTCTTTAACCCATACGAAATCAATCATAAAGTTAAATTAATAGGAGCAGTTAGTAATATTTTGTGCACTCCCCTCCGTAACAAAGCAGGTGTCAAAACAATGAACTAAAGAGGTAAATAACCTGGATTAGAGTCGAGTCGGTTCGAGGATTATGATTTTCATTAAACAAGTTATTATTGATACTATTAACTGAGCTACAAGGCGAATGTTCATTTCATGATAATATGTGTATGATCTTGATATAAATCTGAATATTATAAATCAATAATATAATTAATTATTAATATTTTCTGTACTCGTTATAAACTTTCTTAGATATTGGCGATAGCATATTTGAATGATATTTAGTCTAATCTCAACATTGCGCGTGATGTAACATTATATATTTCCAATAAGAAAGATGGCGCCTACTGCCTAGATCAGTAATAATTCCACAATCTTGGATTATGAACAAAATGAAAAGTTGGCGCGCGTCTGAATCTTTGATATGACGTCATCTTACCACCTTCTAACCCACACTGGTATTGCATCAGATTTGAGAAAATATACGTATGTAAAGGTATATGTAATACAGTATTTTATATATATATCTTATTTTGCATAAACGAATATGCAATGAGTTTATTTTAACAAGAACCATTTTACAAGATTGCATCTTGCGTCTGACAGTCAATGTTCTCATGTTCATGTGACTTGCAATGTTATGTTTTATAAATAATATTCATACATACATAAACTTACCCCTTTTTCCCAGAAGGGGTAAGCAGAGGTGCAGCCAGGACACCAATGTTTCGCCTTGTATTCTCCGCCCACGATGTTATAGGGGGCGAGCCTATCGCCACAATAAAAAATAATATATCGCTACGCGCCCTGTCCCTCACCCATTACGGCCTCCTTCTATTCCCTATTATAATCTATTCTCAAAACCCGCAATGTACTTACGAATAATCTATTGATACCTACATTTGTATGACAGTGACTAATTTCTATCACTAACTGCTTGCTTGATCGAAACACCTAATAAAATTTACGGAAAGCTGCTCAATGCAAACTCCTTACAGGTCTCTATAGAAATCCTTGTCAGAAGCCTATTTTTAGCAATGGAATTCAGGGTAGGGAAGATAGTTATTTTAAATAGAATCAGTTAATTCACTTCATGTGACTTTGAAGATATTAAATCTCTCTTCGAAAAATGAATAAGTTCCTTTAATCAAGATCCTAAAGATGTAACGTCATCAATTTCAATTATCTCTGTCCATTATGAAACTTAACGGATTTCTAGATGTGTAAGAGCTTTTAATGCGATAGTTTCTTTAGTCGACCTTTCTATTATATTCCAGAATAGTCGGTGTTATGCTTTCAAATAGAATATCCACAACGGACAGCACTTTCTTTTTCATTCTTGCTTCCAACGTCAATGTAATGCAGATGTTTTCTTATATTTATGCTTGTAAGAAGCATTTTCTCAACGCTTATTTATTACGATGTCAAACCAACAGAGAAAGAATAAATTGTGGATACATCATGTTTTACGAATACATAAAGCGTGTTTTTCGACTAGAATATTGAGCAGCACTAAAAACCATATTCTGTGGACGCAATATACGGGTAAATGAGCCTTTTGACTTGTTTATCCAAAAAAATATAAAGGTACTGTATTGTATAATTTACCAGCTCATATACGTTCCACTGCAGGGCACGGGTCTCCTCTACAATCAAGAATACGATTAAAAGGTGTTAGGCCACATAGTCCATCACGCTGCATTGGCCTAGTGCGATTTGGCGGACTTTACACACAACAGAAAATGAATATGTTGGCAGCTGGCTCTGTTCCGTTACCAACAGGCCTCCACGCATACCAAAAAATACTAATCACGATATACCTATCTTCCATATTAATTTAGCTACTATGCGTCATTGTTTGTACATACCTGATGTATGTTTGTATCTTCTTATTTGTCCAGGACTCATAAAACTACATTTAGATTTAGGTCATTTGCACTTCAATGACGTCATGGGTGACCAAATACGACTGGAATACACTGGATTTGGTGATTCATTATTTCTTTAAGAATTGTCATTTATTCAAAGAAATATACCTACCTAATAAAAACGGATGAGAGCATTGTCTAGACTCTAGTCTAGTTAACAAATATAGCATAAAATTTAGATAGGCATATTTTTTTCATTTTTATATGTATTTGAATGTGTTTTCATCTGCTATATTTGAAATATTTGTTGTAAATTTATATTACTTTTTAATGTTAAAAATCATTATTCACACGCAAATTGAATCGTATCAATTTGCTAAATATTTAGATGTTGAGTTCGTAGTAATAACAACTTAAGCGTTTAATAAATTGATTCTTTCAAACTACCCAACATTTGATAAATGA
The DNA here is from genome assembly GCA_949752805.1 of Deilephila elpenor. Taxonomy (NCBI): domain Eukaryota; kingdom Metazoa; phylum Arthropoda; class Insecta; order Lepidoptera; family Sphingidae; genus Deilephila; species Deilephila elpenor. Next base: position 13,968,659 of record OX457103.1, on the reverse strand, counting down.
GACGATGAGATAAAATAATATTGAGGGAATTCGCAGCCTCACATCGTTGTTAGTATTTGACAGTTACATTTCAATATGTTAACGGCATTCGTTTCAAATAAACAGAAATGACCGCGCAATGTATTATTTATTGATCACTCGCTTTCGTAAATCTAAACATTTATGTATTTAACATGTTTTTCATAAACAAGAATTATTTTTATATAGATTACATTACGAACATATTTTCAAATATTGATGTTGGTTATTTATTACTATTCCATTTGTTGTTTTTTCGTAAGAAAAATAATAATAGACCCTGCGTAGTCCTACCACTACAGCAACATACGAATCTTATCATGGTTATGAGAAACAGCAACTTATTTTGCGGTCCCTATACACCCATAGCCCCATACTTGAAGCGAATATTTTTTGATCCCACAGTTGGGTCCATGCAAAGATGGTGGTGGCCCTCAAGCTCGTACTGTAAAGCTGTCTTCTCGCCTGGTAAGCCATTTATGTAACTTATTAATTTACTGACATATTGTTTATCGATTAGGTACATAACCGCAGATTGAATCGAAACAAATTGTCAGATGTTTTTAAACTATAGCTAGTTAGTTAGCTAGCTTAATAGTATAAATAATTATAGCTTAAATGATGACTTGGCTGTTGGTAACCCATACCACAGCCTCATCAAACCCCGAACCTGAAAACCGTAGCAGCGGTTGATTAAGAGCGGTTCATGCACCGAAGCCTGGATGTTTACAGTTCGGCGCACGCACGCTAACCTGTTGGAGGGGATATCGACCGGGGCGAGGCAGTCGCGCTGAGTCCCGGCGCCGCGGCGGTCGTGTGGACTTGTGGAGTGTGCTGTGACCGTTAGACAGCTCGACGGCTCGACAGCTCCGCGCCTTAGTGTCTGTGCACGCGATGCAGCTACCGGCAACCCGCCGGACGCAGTAAACCAACTTCAGGTAAATTTTAACATATTTGTCAAATGCGTGTCTGTCACTTTCGAAGTGGCGATTTTGTATCATTTATTATGGTATTCGCTTCTATTTCGAGATAATGTTCAGTGATTACCAATCGAACTGCTGTGCGTTCGGCCGCATTCAGTTTTTGTATCGAGGTTTATTGCACCGTTACGGTGTTTCCTGGAGAATAAGCTTGTTTTTATGAGTGGCAGTTTCGATTTTAATGTTGAATTTTAGTAACATCGATCTATAATGTTTTTCTGTTATTTAACGATCAATGTTAAAATGTGGTTGAAAACCGCTGAATCTGACGATACAATCGGATTGATGTATGCTTTTATTTTAATGTCTTCAGAATGTTACTTCTGTATTTCATAATCACTGCGTTTTTGGTTTGTGTTCGCCTAATAAATCCACCATTTTGGTATCGCCTAAAACTGCGTAGAAAGCAGTCGATCCCGAGCGATCCGAAGAATACCTTTGTATTTATCTACGTCACGGTTTTTACTTTGTTCGATTGCTTCTTGTCTAGACAGGACGACGGATGTACCTATAGAAACAGAATTAACGCTTGAAATGTCTGCGCAACAAAGATTAATCGACGGGAATGTGGAATTACCTTCACTTTACTTATTTTCTTTTATAAAACCTTTAAAAGTATTTACAACTCTTAAACCAGTTATGTTTGAGCTATGACTAGGTTGAAGGAAGTATATAGACATGGTCACATACAAGTTAGTTATCTTACCTATATAAATTGATTTCAATCTTGTATATATCTCTTGTATAAATACTTAAACTAGTGCTTTCAGTTTATTAAATGATCTGTCTTTTAACCAATAAACCGTTATCTATCGTCTTATACTTGGCTAAGGGCAAGAATGCCTATTGCCAATGTTATAAGTTATGTGTAATGATCCCACTTACTCTACAATCAGAAAAACATGTAACTTAATTTATTAAAAAGTATTTCGATTTTGAATTGCAAACCATTACTATTATTTTCGACAAACTCAAAAAGAATTTCTTACATTGGGTTTCAAAATTAGGACTTAAAATACCGGGGTAAGTGGAGTGAATAGAAAGAAAGAAAGAAAGCATTTATTCGTGATAAGCAATGTTTACAATTATAGTCATATATAAAATAACTTAGGTATACTATAGTATTGCTTGTCACAAAACGGCTCAATAGGAATCCAAGTAGTAACATTAACAGAGCACGTATTAATATTTAGTACCGCATAACATTGCCATGCGCTTATCATCCCTATACATAAACTGTAGCCTGCTAATGTCCAGTAATTACTGTGTACAATGTCCTTCAAACCGGAATTCAACAGTGATTAAACTTTTGGTGTCAGAAATAGACAAAGCGGCGGTGCCTTTAGTAACCTTTACAAAAAGGGCGGCATATTAATTAGGCGCGTAGGTCGTATATCTGAGCCTCAACAAATATTTATATGACCTTTGATTCCTTTCTCATTACTAAGTCTGGTTTTACTGGAATGTCAAGGGTAGATAAAGTACCTTGAAGCTACTTGGAACTCAGTAGGTCGCGCATTATGGTAGTAATATCACTAACAACTTTGAATTTACATTGGGAGCGGCTATGTTTTCTGGTAAAATTGTTCAGTTTCTACTTGGAGGACAGGTTAATGTGTAAAATTTTGTTGCAATTTGGCAAAATAATTTAGTCCGGGTTTGTGGTTTCAAAACAATGATGAGTTGTCCAAGAGCCTAGCATTCGAAGAACTTGTTAGCCATTTACATGATAATTATCCTCTTAAAGTATATCATTGAAGACTTGAGACTATTTGGTTTCAGTCATAATTAAGTTACCTTCAGTAAGATCTTTAGATGTTTGTATTCTTAGTTATAGTACCTTACTGAAGATTTGACTTCTTAGTGTCAAATCTTCATAAAGATACCTTGGGAAAATGTTGAGACGTTACTAAAACAAATTACGATCTCTTTTGCAAGTCTTTCAAGACTCAAACCCGAAAGATCACACAGAAATCCAACCACGGGTATATCATGTCGCATTCGGCTTTCCTTTGAGTGCGCTCTTAAGGTAGTCAAATTTTGGCAGAATATCCTAAAGGGGCATACTAAGGTAAAGCGGATATTGGTAATGGGGAAATTCCTGTAACAAGACCGTAAGGGAAGCCATTTTTTTTCGTAGGTTTCTTTTGTTCCACTTACTCAAATAATAAAAAATAAGTTAGTCATGTTTAAGTGGGGAAATATAACTATGAATTATAACGTACTTTTGGCTTCTAACCAAGATAGTTTTGAGTGTGTTTAAGGAATGAAATATGGATGAATAATTTAATGAGAGGTTTACGTCAGGACAGTAAAGGCATAACCTAAATATTTCTGTGAGATCCATAAAACATTCTGTTTTTTTGACACGCCCGTAGATGAATGATGACAAACAGGGCAATAGACATTGCAGATAAGGTTGTTCTGCTCATACAACTATCATAAAAAGAACATTTACTAACACAAAACATTTTTATAAATATGCATATTATGTTTAATGTCCTTGCTTTATAAATAATTTTCTTTTCTTAACTCCCGAAGGCGATAGACACTTAAGCATCTTCGAAAGCTCTCTTGTTATCGTGCATTTTACATCAATGAAATTTCCAAAACCCCCTTACAATATCTTCCAAGTGGATGAGTGCTCAAGTCGAGGGTAGTAGCTAAAAGCCTGCAGATACCGATCGCGACCGAGCTTGTTAGCGAGCCGGAAACTGCTTAATTCCACGCCGTGATTGACGTGGCCTTAACTTAATTAGCATTGAAATTTAGGAGTATAATATTATATACTTTATATATTTCACATATATTAAATAACAAATATGATACAAAGAAATTAATTGACCTCTTGGTGGCGAATTTTAAGTAATCAGTGTCCTTAGTGTCTGTCGCATCTACCAGCTTTTTCATCTGATTCTTGATCCAAGAGGTAATTGAGTAGCTCTCTGCTCGTTGGTAGCCGACACATTGGCAAAATAATCGGTACGAATATACCACATCTAAATAATAATAATTTGGATATTCTATTTAAATTATTTCAAGTTATTAGGCAATACATAACAGCTTTCCACGTGTAAAGTCAGTATCGAGTTGATTACTACCCTACTACCCTCAGTAGCTACTACCATGATTAATTGTCCATGTTGTTTGCGACAATCAATCCGCGCCTTATCAGCTGATAACAGTGATTGCCGTGAACAAGGTAATCCAGCTTTTTATTAGATTAGCTGTCTGTACTTGTAATAGGATGTGTTGATAACGTATCGCGTAGTCGCAAAAGCACTGGATGTTTTAACTGATAACAATGTATGAACTTGTGAGTTATGAACTTGCTCGTTCGGCTTAGTGAACTTTCGTTTTGTTATTGGAACGAATGGTTACTTTGTATCGGCCCATATACGTCCCACTGCTGGGCACGGGCCTACTCTACAGCCTAGAGAATCGATTGAGAGTGGTAAGGCCATATAGTCCACCACGCTGTGTTACGTTAAGGACGATGAATTATCCAGGACTCTGTACAATTGAGGTATTATAATGGTTGCTCAATTGGTTTAGTAGTCGCATCTATGGTCTGTGTAGCATGAAATCGTATGATTTTTAGTCATATTTATTAGATACTGGTTGACTGTTCGCCAAGGAACCCAAAGATATTCATATATTACTACCCGAAACAATATATCGTAAATTCTTACCATACTCATTACCCTAGAAATAAAATCATGGACAGAGAAAGTGTTATTACACTTCTGCTGCCAAATACTAACTAGAACGCTTAACACTTGCCAAACAAAGAAACGATAAAGACGTCAGAGACAGCAAAGATCCATTTAGAGAAACATAAAGTATCTACGAGCATACTGTTAGAAGAAAGCCCATGTTAAGTGTTATTTTATAGATGTCCCCAGAAAGTTCTAGGCTTAGTGCCAAACTGTTTATTATGGGATGAAATAAGTATACATTATGAATATACAAGAGCTAAATAGAACAAATTAGAGTTTCTCGAAGTGACTATTTTTATAACTTTAAAATTCATGCATAGTGGAGCCACCATCCTAAGAAACAAACTTAACAAATCAATTTTCAAAACTATTATAGAACAGCGTAAAACAGTGTTGTTATATGCAATACTGTGCAAGTTATTTCATAATGTTCAATAGTATTGCCACTTACTAATGTAAAACTTAAGTCGTAGCAGAAGTTTTAATAAGTTGTACCGCGCCTCCGTAGGCCGCTACGGCTACAGCGGGGCTACGTCGCTACGAAGCCTCTTCAAACTCAATAATTAGATTTAAGTATCCGCCCGGGGCATGTTTTATATTTGTTTGCAAATTACTTCGAGTGTTTTGTTATTGTATATGAATATTAGATTTATTGGCATTTTAATTGCTGAAGTGGTAGATGGGCTCTCTAGACAGTCTCGAGTGTTTTTCAAAATAATAATCTATTGAAACAGAGATGTTGCGTTTCGTTTTGGTAGCAGGATATCCGCCTGAAAACCACCGTTAACGCTGGTCTGAAAAAAGTTATGCATGTATGACGTCCTTCCAGTTGAGCCTGCGTAAATTGCGTTTCGACCCGGCCGGCATAGTTGTGTCGACTGGGAAAAGATAATCGTCTCGCGCCGCTTGGTACTTCATTTAGACTACACTGCATTTATCATATTTTAATTTTTTATTGAGATTAATGGCGAGACAAACATGCCATTCGCCTGATGGTAAGCGATACGAGCGCTCATGGACAGTAGAAATACCAACTAACAACATGAATTACAAAGTAATGCCTGGTATTCCACTGCGCTCGCCATCTTGAGACATAAGATGTTAAGTCTTATGTTCAAACCGGAACACAATAGAGCATTTACACTGCTGTTTGTCGGGATAAACAGATATTGTGGTGGTACCTACCAGTCGGTGTAAAAAATGTCCCGCACATTACTGGCGTAATCGATTAGACGTTTAGCCGTTCAATAGTGAAAGTAAAGGCGGGGTAATGAATAAATAAGCGGCGCGACATAAACGCTTGCCTCGACCTTCCCGCAACTTGTTAGCAAACACTGTGGCCACACCTTGAACTCTTACACTTTTAAACAGTATGTCGTATTGTACTATTTGTATTTGTTTGCGGTAGTATATTAATAGCCGGCTACTAAAACAAGGCTAAATAATGACATGGTCATTGTCTGTCACATGTCGGGATTCCACTTATGAGATTTTGAGTAGTAAAGATTGTAGCCAGAGTAACTACTGGACATGATGATACTTAACATCTTATGTCTCAGGATGACGAGCGCAGTGGAATGACAAGCTTTGTAATTCATGGTGTCGTTTGGTTTTTGCTACTGTCCATGAGGGGTCATATCGCTTACCACCACGTGAATTGCATGCTCGCCTCGCTATTCATCACAATAAAAAAAGAACAATAATTGCCTCTATCTGGATAGAGCTTACCATCAGTGCCCCTAGCCGGAACATTTTGAAGTATCGTATAGTAATTCTCGTATAGTAAAGTAAACGTTTCCCGCTGTCAAATTTTAGTTCCAAATACGCTCACAATGGCGCTGTTTAAATTCCCATACAAAATTTTACTATTACTATTCTATTACGATACTGCAAAATGTTCCGGCTAGGGGCACTGGTGTAATGAAATCAGTTTTCCGTGCCAGGACGTGAAAAAATCATTACCTACATTGGTATGTTGTTCAAAATTTTTTTTTGTACCTTTAATTACTGTCTCCTCGCCATAATACAATACATTATTGTTAGTTAGTTTTGAGAGATAATTGCGTAAAATATGCCTAGTATATAGCAATGATTTTGAAAATATTCACACATTATCTAAAGTGAAAGCGGGCCGGAAATAGAACACTCTTCACGCATACAAACGATATCGCTAGTAAGTAGGTGCGTTTTACGAGCAGTTAAGATTCGCAACGCAATAATACCAATGTACCTAATGCTTCCAACAGATATTTTACATCCATATTCCAGTTGAAGCTGTATATTTTATTATAGTGAAGAGCATATTGGGGTATACATAGAAAGAGAGAGAAAAAAATCTATTTTCTCGAAAGAGATATCAAGTCTGCTCTCAACCAGACACTCACCATATTTCCTCCCTCACGTTAAAATATAAGTCTTGTATCTTGGGTATTAGAAACTACAAAACGCTTTTCGACTTAACTATATCCAGAGATGAAACAAATATTTGTACACAGTTTTTTCGATGCGGGATTCAAACCCTTCGCCTCTCGTTTCCCGGCATCTCATCCGCACACGTCAGCGAAACAATAATTAAATCGCTCATATCTCTATAACCATGGATAAATGAAAAACCTAGAACAAAACCCAGGATAGAGCAATCAGGACACGTGAGAGATCGATACGAGGCCACTTATAGCCAGTCTGATCTAAATGCTGCGATGTGGGTCAAGACTCCGCCACCCCTGCACGCGGGGCGTGAACATACGAGAAAACGGTTTAGTTATAACCTACTTCTTTATATAGTCTATGGTATCATGGCTCGTCTATAATAATCAATACTGCAACTTTAACCATGAAATAACTCGACAATCTGCTTACGATCGGCAATGCGCACAATCTTGAATCCGTATAACTGACGTCTTTAATGCGCTCCGATGTTATCCGACTCATGTACATTACATAATTTGACAGCAGGGTTCAATTAGACACCGAATGTGAGACGAGAGATCGCGGGTGCGATCCCCGCACCGAACCAAATACTTGTGGGGCCATTTCTGTAGGATTTTGGTGTTTGTGAGACCGAAATGTCTCTTAGTTTCTGATACCCACGACACAATACATGTACCTTAGTCTTCAGAACTGTGTATGCGATTATTGGGTATATTTATTATTTATTTATGTAACAACACAAGCTATATGCTATAAGTACAAGACACTATAAGGTCACCCTGGCATGTCATAATAAGAGGGTGGTACTTTTCCCGGCAATTAAACCGTTGGAGTGAATACGGTGACTGTAAACCGACGTCATGAATAAGTAATGGTTGATGTCATCGCAGGGAATGCCACCATGTTCTACAGCACTTTATAGACAAAGAAACGCTCTTAGGGAAATTAGTAGGGCATAGCTATAAAATTGCAGTAGTTTTAAGACGGTGTTCTTTGAATTTTATTATCGATTGTTATCGTTAGCGTAATAGGAAGAGAGCCAGATATGAAACCAATATACGTATATGTAGCTCCATATAGAGTATAGACACAACAGTTTTGCGATTAGAATACATTCATCTCAAAATTATGTGTTTGGAAGTACATAATCTCCTAAATATGGTTCTTACACAACAATAGGATACTAGACTATTTTTTTGTCCTTTTTGAATGGTAACAATTGGTTACATAATTTACAGTATAACAAAAAAGACAAAATAAATTCATTAAGAAGTAGGTAAGTAGGAGAACTTGCCAAGTAACATAAAAAGGATGCGCAGAGGAGTGACGTCACCGGCATTTCAATGCAGGCGTGTGAAAGAGATAGTGAGATGTTCGCATTACGCCCCCACGTTATTTTCTAAGTACTGATAGCTGCCTCATTTTGCAAGTTCTTTTAATGCTGTTTTGACATTAATATTTTATTATCAATTAACTAGGGGCCGGCCCGGCTCCGCCCGACTGCAGATAGTTTTTGAGTCCAGTTCATATAAGCAACATATTATTTCCTGTTTTTATTTATATTCAAACTCAATGCCGTCATCTGTACCTACTGCTTTTCCCGTTCCGTCCCGTTATATCCTACCCTGTCCTGTCTAAGTTTAAGGCATGTAATCCTGTCCCATCCCATCCCTTTCTAGTTTTAAAAAGGAACAAATATATTTAAATTCCTTGCTTATCTTACGGGAACACTACATGTTCGGGATAAAAAGTAGCCTACATGGTAATCCAAGGTGTCAGCTATTTCTATAGTAGGCGAAATTTGTTCAGCCTTTTCTGAGATTACCGTGCATAAAGACACAGACTAAAATTCTATACCAAATTTCATTGAAATCTGTTAAGCCGATTCTAAGGCCGCACAGACAAACCGACAAACAGACAAAAATTCTAAAAATCATTGTTTTGGGTTCTATTACGTTACTACAGGCCCCCAATATTAGTTCTTTTCATTTATCTTCCATGTACAGACATCGATCGGTTACAAAAGTTATTATATGTTTAGATTTGTAATATAATACTACTTGTATTTGTATATCACTTGAGAATTAATAAGTGAGATTTAATGTACGGTAACGTGATTGCGATCTTCTTAGGGATTTTTTTGCATAGTGTAGGTACAAATAATCACTGTGTTTATGGGTGGGAAATTCGGTTTTTTGAAATCGCCCCAACAATTACCAGCTATCCTGTTTTGGAACATTTTAACCACTAAAAAAGCAAAACACAATTTAAAAACCTATTTTCTTTGTTCATTTGACCTCGGGACGATTGCCGGAAGATCTGGCCAAGACATTTAGTACGCTAACACAATTACATCGTGGATGTGTACATCGTTGCAAACATACCGTTTGATGTTACTCTCGGCTTTTTGCGTGCCTGTCGGATGCCATGTTTTCAAACGCAACTTTATGTTTTCCGGCATCAGACAACTAAAGAACTGACTAATATAAAACTACGTTCATTCATAAACGCGCACATGTATCGCTGAAATAGAAAACTGAAGTCCTATTAGTGCTAACCATAGGTTTCAGATCTTATTTCCCTCTGGACACGAGACGGTGTTGCCGAGTATAAATCCCCGTCTCTGACAACTTATATGAAACTGATAACTTATTTTTAACTAAAAACTCACGCAATATCCGTTTTACAATGTAGTAATAAGCGACTAAGCCTAATATTCAAGACCTCTCAGATATAAAATCACACAATTTTCCCACCTGAGAATGAACGCCTTGACCTCACAATCCCAGACGCGCTACACTCATAAAGCGATACATCAAACATAAAACTATTTATTTGTTCAGTAATATGAAATGATTTAAAACTCATTTCATGTCTACGATCGTTTCAATTCATCACATTTTGTTTACATTAACCAAATGTACGTCTAGTGCGTTAAATAAATATTTGTACATACTTCATAATATTAGTTATTACGCTACATTATTTAATGGAGGCAGACAATAAATCTAGATTACCATGTGCTTGAAACTTTTAGTACCGGAATTTAGTGAGTGTCGTTAGTAAAAATGCTATGAATAAATATACTAAATGGACATTAGACTTGGTATTCACATATTCAAATCATTGGCCGTGTGTGCAGCTCGGGAAACGCGGTGTCTTGGGTTCAACAAATTCCTTGGAATTAGAAACAATCTGTAAATCAAACAATTGGGGCTTAAGGAGGAGTCACGGTCTTAAATAACTCTTTAAATCTTACCTCATATGTTTGTATGATACTTTAAAATGCCACGAAATCATACTTAGACCGGAGTAGTCTCACAGAAAACCTACACGAAACGACGACTAAGAAGTCGTGTTTCGATCGGTGGTCCAGAAGTCCATCACTTGCGCTTTCTTGTCTCCGTTTTTCCTTCCATTTCGAGAAGCTGGCAACGCACCTAGTCTTATAGATAGATAAGCGGCTATAATCACTTTACCTTCGTGTCAGCTATTTAGACATTTACATAGGTAAAAGAAAGCGAAGAAAGTCTAAACTGTATACGATAATAGCTTACCTATCAGTTATGCACCATAAAGTAGATAAGGTAACGTTTTACGCCGCGGGTGCAGTGTCAGCTGACCTTGATAGCTCAATAAACTAATTACGTATCGCCAAGCTGATCCATTAGTGTGATACGTGCGGGGGGTCTGCACCCCACATGATATAGGGGGATCAGTACTTTATTGTAACACCGGAATATTAAGCAAGATGTTATATAAGCTATATCAATGAACGTGCATTGTATAAGCGATAATGATGTAAATTAGAATTGAGTATATTATAGGCTGCATCCTCTGTTTCTGTGGATATTCTTGGATATGTTCAGAAGTTGATTACCTGAAAATAATGATGATGATGATGATGGTTGAGATTGTATACATATTTGTCACCCCCGTCGATCAATGGTTTAGAATTCGGTAGTGAAACGAGAGTCTGGGGATTCGATTCTGGCAACGAGAAAAATATGTAATTTGTCAGATCGGTGATCTATAAGTATTTTTTTGCATATTATACACGAAGTCTGTAAATTCTGGTATCCAAAACAAAGAACTTGTTATATGAAAATGTCGAAAGTATAAGTGAAGCCGAAACACTAAGTTAGGTTGACATATACCCAAACGTCGAAAGCTTTCACACATTGTGAAATCCGATAATCGAGATACATTTAAATTGACAGTGAAATATCCTATCACCGACTCTCAAATACGAGTAATTAACATTGCCATTTGGCCGAAATTCACTGCGAAAATGTTTGCTTTATTCGCAAAGTTTTCTCGAAATGGTACGGATTTAAAATCCATTAGTTTCTGATAATTACGAGATCTGACATTACTTTCCTCTCGTTTGTAGTTTGTATATCTATCTTTCGATTCTCTAGGGTTATAATTTTAGTAAGAGCATATTTGATGATAGAAATGCTATCAAGATAGAAAATCAATTTGTGTAATATTTTCAGTCGGTCGATCCAGTGATGCCGCCTGGTTTAGTGCTTGAAGTGCCGAAATCAAAAATAAATTAAAGCTTTGCAGTCCCATATTCACTCCCTGTTGTGCTTCAACTAAAAGAGATACCTATTATAAAATTGTCAGCCATCTGATGTTCACTATTGAACGTGGACTTTCAACCAAAGATCTGCACAACGTCGTATTGAAAAAAACAGTTACATTTACATATTATCTTCTGTAACAAAAGCATTACCACCACATTCCAATACTATCAGTAAAAATATAATAATGAATGTATCCAGCGCGAGCACTCGACTTCGGGAGCACTCGGGACCGCGAGCCCGTGACGTAACCAATCGTGAAAACAAACAGACCACACCGATTGTTTGTATTGGATTGTGTTCCACGCTTCTACCGAGATACATATAAAAACAACGCGACGTCAAACGTATTAATTAGCGAATATTGATGTAAATCGTAAATTGTTTTAAAATATATAAACACCCAGACCCGAGACAAATACAAGGTATGTCCAGACGGCGACCGAAAAAGAAGCCAGATGACTTAGTGTTTTCAGACACAATACAACTAAAATAATGGTGGTAAATCTGTCTTGCGACCCTGTAGTGTGTCATATTTGGGCTTCACGCGGTGTATATTAGGTTCCAAACAGGACGGAATATTTGTGATGATTTACGATAAATAACCATCTCTCATCGTGGATTGCACCCGACTTATTTAAAGGCCAGAGTCACTTTTTCACTAGTTGTAGTCACTTTTTCTATCTAGTACAAAACACTTACTTCAGATACCACGATACACTTCAAATCTCTTTCAAGTTCTTTAAGAAATGCAGGTTTTCTCGCGATCCTTTTCTTTTTCCTAAAACAAACGAAAATAAACCATAAATACGCTATTAAATCGACTATGATCCAATAACATACCACTTTAAATAAATGGTACGTTAGGTTTGAAATAATTAATATTTTGTATCTAAACAAATTAGTGACGATTAAAATCGATCCACTGAATCGGTACCCCGTGATATCCGCACACGCATTCAATAGAGAATCAAAATCAGTTTCCGCAGCTTTCACCTCTGTTTTATTCGAACGTGGGCGAGTGATAGACCGGCGGCGAACTCGCTTGTTTACGATATTGGTATGCAAATAACCGTATAACTCCTAATTCAGAGCGTATTAGATCATAATGGAATATTAACCGACGAACCGGAGCAATGAATTTTAATTTGAGGCATTTGTCTGCGGATATTTATTTCAAATTATATTAAGAGTATCAGTCTGTGGACGCTAATTGTGAGCAACGACTAACGGTCCTATTCATATATTTTAAAACTTATTTTAGTTTTGAATGTTTTGTCCCTTTCGAACAACTTTTGAATTTAGTGGACTTCACCCTTAGAAATTCTTGTAAATATTTATAAAGCATGCAGATCTCCTAACAGTTTAGGCATTTCACGTTCAGTTTCTTTTCAACATCCCACCACGTACTTCGATTTTTACGCGATACTTTAAAGGTAAAGAGACCAGATATTCAAACACAATATTGTGGTGTATTTCGTGAAACTGCGGTGAAGAAACTTAGGTTAAAAACTGAGTTTGCGACACCATATTTGAAAAAACCTATATATGTGTAAAAACCTATGTTTCAAGCATAACTATTTTGAAAGATAAAATACACTACAATTCCAATCCATTGAATTATAGTCTATTTTTTGTGCCGGTATGGAAGAAAAATCACTTAAGATGGCATCACAGCCTGTAATCCAGTTTTCCTGTTTAGTTTTCTTACAATATTTTTCCACGAAGCGAGTGTTTTCAAATAATATTAGTATTGACAGCAAACTGTTTCCCGTAGTTGTTTTCAAGTAAAGTGTTTCCAATAATATCATACCCAGGGTTTACATATTGATTTAATAATTTTTAAACACGTTTCTAAATATTTTGACAGCCTATGTGACGCAGTTTAAAACATAAGCTGTAAAATGAGATGCGGAGGGTTCAAATCCCAATCCGAGATAAATGTTCGTTATATCCACAATTTTTTGTTGCGGGTCTGGGTTGTGAGAGCGAAAAACTGCCGTAGGTTTTTTGGTACCATTAGGTACGACACAAGACTCCCAACAGAGTACATATTTTTAAAAATTATGGAACATCACTGTCTTCATTAAAATGTTCAAAAGAATATTCATATGCTCTTATGCAGTAATATTTATGTAATAGCTTAAGTATAACTCATAGGAAAGTACTCTTATTGAATCCAATTACTAAAGAATTGTAGTTGGAGTATCAACTACCAGTAATCCTAGTATTTCCTTTTTTTCACAATTTTCATCAGCAACCCTTCAATCACCAACTCCATCAATCACATACGTATCGTATGACCCAGTAATTAAGCCATTCCCAACGAGGCCAATTATTGACCGCAAAGGGTTGCCATCGCAGATACTGTTACATGCGAGTATTGAACATTTGCTCGAGTTAATTATCTGCACACATTGTTTGAAAAATAATGTGTTTGATGTGCCAATATTACGAATGAAATTGTTAACAAACAAGAACGCTGAATGAAAGTTATTTTGGAACGTGAAATCAACTTCTCATCTGCATGCTTGGAATCTAATGTGCTATTGCATTAAATAAGATGTTTAACAGATAGATTTCATTCAAGAATACGTTGTGTACGTGCTATTATTTCGAAATTTTGTTTATAATTTACTCTGTGAGTAGGCTCTTTTCAACTATGCAAATAATACCAACAAAATCTTTTAATAGTTACTTAAGAGCTACTCTACTGATTTCTCAAAATGATGCCCAATTGAATGTCCTCTCGATATACCCATTTGCCACCTAAGTTTAATCCTAATTTTACTCTTTTTCTTGATATTCGTTTCACGCATTATTACTGAAGTAGAAGAATGAAAAGCAAACAATTACCAAAGCAAAAACACGCAAATTACACGTCTAAGTATAACTTTTTCCTCCACTATTTCTTCTTTCAATTCGGTAACAATGTTAATTTAGCTATGGTGCTGTAACAGTCATCGCTATACTTAGTTACCGATGAATCAGGAATCTCTAAAGCAAAACCCATCAGCAAATTCATGGAAGCATTAGATCAAAACTCCACCGTGGGCAGTGACAAGCGACTGCGGCTATTTTTGCCCGGGTCTGCATCGTGTTCCAGCTTCACAATAATATAAACAACGCCATTGTAATCGCTGTGGTCGATCGTTAAATGTTTACGATGCCTTTGGGAAGAGAGATCAATGTCGATCGAAGTTTGCCTTGTTTTTGAAGGTACGCCTTCTGTATTGACATTGATGTGTTCAATCTTTACCCAGGGTCGGCGGATTTGTCCAGATTACCACAATAAAAAACTGTATGTTTGACCATTTAAATGATCTTAACAACATTCAACAATTCATCTCCATTACCGGCTTTCCTTTTCACAAGATTAATATTAATTAGCCACTAGCTTATTTATAATAAAGATTAAAGTATAAGGGGTTTGATTGGGCACATATTATTTTCATATACTGCCTCAAAAAATGTCTGTAATAAACTAAACTATCCACCTATTTTAACTATCCAGAAGAGATAAAGTTATTTTACCAGTACACATGGTTATGTCTTTCTCTCGATCTATACCGACTGATCGCGGATCACTGCACTATTGAATCATATGCCATGGTTTCTCATCTTCTATGTTCAATTTACTAATATGCACCAGGATGTACACCACCTTTGAAAACGATTATTTAAACCGTAAACCTGACAATTTAGTCCGATACAATGAAACCACTCCGAGCGAACCGAGTTTCACTCATGTAATCAAGACTGGCTACATTCTGTACCATATTCAATATATTGGGATATAGAATTTCCGATATGGTTATTGTTACGGTTTGGCAACACGACGGTAATAAAAAAATAGGCTGTAGAGCATTGTACGAGGGCAACATACCCATTATATAAATAGGGGATGGCGGGGTGTCGCGTTGCAAGTATTAGTTCCATTAAATACCATTACATTGTTGCCAACTATATTATATTTCTATCGGTTATCTGATGGAAAAACATCGTGATGGTATAAGTGATAGATAACTCCAAGGGTAGGCAGAGATATTTAGTGTCATATTCAGTTTGCGAAGGTTGTTTACATTCCAAGATTTGATAAAGGGTGAGCCAAAAAGACAAAAGACAAATTAAAATGGCATAATATGAGAGAGGCCTATACCCAGCAGTGGGACCCTACAGGCTGCGAATGATGATGATGATGATGAGCCAAAAATCACACTGGGTTTCAATTGGACTTCCGGGCATCTAATATGAAATTTATCAAACCATCAAACTTTTAAAGTAGTATGCCTGACACGAATATCCAACTCAGGAATAAGGACTGTATGCCATTTAAGTACAGGATTAATGCAGGAAAATATAAATACAAGTCGCGTTTGACAATAACTAAGAGAACAGATTTCTAACAGCCAATATTGATCTACAAAAATGAGTCAGAATGAGTAATCCAAGAACAACTTTTTTAGTAACAATTTATAGATTAGGATAATATTTTAAACTTGTCAATCTGTCCACTGAAACATTAACATTTCTAAAGTGTCGACATTTACAAAGTTAAACACTTTATTGACGTAGAAGAATAAATGGCAACGGTTTTGAATATATTGGTTTAATTTTGCATTATAATAGATACATAAAATAACATTTTCGTTTCCCTGTAAATCTTAAAGTCCTAGATACATTTTCTAAGGTCGGGAAATATCCTATACATACTTGAAATTTGGAAAAGCCACTACAGTGACCCAGATCCAGCCCATTCAAATCTGGTATTGACCAAGTTGGCATAGTCAAAATATTTATCTCTGTCGATAATCCATCTAGATTCCACTTATCTATAGGCGCTGTGCACACAGAGCAACTTTAGTTAAAGAAACCTGTTAAATTTTATTAAATTTACCACGGCCACTGAAAACTGTTGCTGCAATTGGCAACTTTTATTGAAAACTTATACAATGTTAAAAGTTTCCTTCATAGTTGCTCTTTGTGCCCAGCCCCTTAAGTATATTTTATAAATATGTCGAACCAATATAATTCCTTCTATTCTATACAACGCGACCATCTTCATCATTCCTATTGTAAAATTAGCTTTAGGAAAAAAAAATTTTTTAATATAATTACGAATTGTTAAGAATATACCGGTATAAATATATACCGAATATAAATTAAATGTTCACATTAAGCTGTTAAATTATTTTCCGTTATCAGATTTGGTATAACTAGCCCGAGTCACGACAGCTTCGTGGAAATTGTATTCTATTGTGGCTTTCCTAACCATTCAATTATATTATAATTTTGTAAATGATAGTTGTTATTTTTTGTTGTTACATACAATTATTTATTCATCGGTTTTGTGGCGGTGTATTAAGACTGTATACGATTTTCGTGAGTTTGCGAATTAAAATACTTGATTTAATCTTAAATATCAATGAAAGTTGGAATTAAGCAAATTGCCACAGTCATGGGCAAATTTTTCAACTTGCTCAAAAGGTTAGTTTGTGATGACCTCTAGAGTATACTTTGATTAAAGTATTCTAATCTATTCTTCACGTTATTCTGGATCACGCATAAGATATAAGGTCTGGTAGAAGAAGGCTAGCCTCATCAAAGTTTCCACCAGATTATTGTTTCCGGCAATCTCATACTCGTACTCTGAGCGAAACCCACAGCGAATCTATTACCTCCCGTTTGTTTCTTGTGAATGATACTCGTTGCATAAGACTCTTTCAACTCCTCTATTAGTTTAATTTAACTTGATGATTAATTTCGTTGCGGGCTAAAGACTAGTTAGACATTCCCGGAGAATCGCTAAGCTTCAATGCTCGGTGTCATTAATATGCGTGCCACTGTTGATCCTGGCTTGCACGAGTTGCAGTGGCGGGTGTGAGGGCGGGACAGTCTCCTAAGACTCCTTCTTTGCTAATACCAGATATACGTGACATAAGCTTCAATCAAATACAACGAATCGCCTACATCAAATGCCAAAAACGAAGTCTCAATAACGATGAGTTATTCTTCATTACTGCGTCTCGATAATGTCGGACGAGATCAATAAAGCTGTGCGTCGGCGTACACAAGTCACAAGTACACAGACAGGGTGCCGCCCGCCGCGTCACGCTACTGGACGGATGTCACGTCTGGGTTTATTGATATTGATTTGAGTCTATCGAGTAGGGTTTGGACCCAAATGTTTGTGGAGTCTACAAACAATTGCGAGGGTTCGAGGGTCGAAAAGTTTCTCGTAGTTTTTGATACTTACGACATAAGACTTATATCTTACTGTGGGGTTAGGACTATGTTTGCGACTGTTGGGTGAATTTATTATACATAATATATACAATATTGTCGTCAACACTAAGGACACCCAAAAATCGCTAATTCGGCCTGGACAATTTTCAAAGACTGAGTATTGACTCCTGGTCACTGGAGATGATTAACCTTATACAAGTTTCACATTAAAAGAGATACCGCGTGCTGAAACTAGTTCAGTCGAACGCCATGATGCTGAATAATAAAGTGATTTATTATCCTCGCAGTTATGATGCCCGTCAGTACTATTTATACCTACACTGTTCCGGATAAGCCACGTGCGACTTATTATTTCTCTTCCGTTCGTATTTATAAACCAGACGGGACGTTAAATAACGATCTATTTAAATCTAGATAAATATTATTCGCGTTAAAAATATGTTGTTCTGACTAATATGGCGGTGACTATTGATTGACTAGTAGTTTTCGTAACGTTATCATTTAAGGCGCGCTCTGTGTAACCAGAAGTTTCAGCTTCTGTTGTTACCCTATCTGCTTTCTTTTGAATTGCATAGTCATTGCTATAAAATAAGTTAGATGGCCAAAATTTGGTTTGGTCCACACAGGCAAAGAAAATATAGATTTTATTTAACTAATAGTCATTTCAGCATTAAAACTTCGAAGCTATTTTTAAAATAACGGATATGGTTTTATAATTACTGCCATGAAATAGCCGTGAACATAACCCTCATAGGCAGAACTCAGTAATATTTAAGCATGTCAATTTACCGTAATTACACGTAAAACATTCGTTTAATTAATTCAATTTCAAACCTCACGTTTCGGTCAATGAGATTGCCGGTAACCCATTATTATACTAACACGATAAAATAGCTAATTAAAATCCTCATGATAATAACAGTATAGATAAACGGCCTTATTCATAGACCGACTTAAAACCTATTTTAATTATAGAATGCTTTGTCCCTTTCGTACGCCTTTTGAATTCAGTTTGAGCGAAGAAGACAAAACATTTGATAACTATAACAGGATGTAAATCTGCCTTTGAATGAGCTCGAAAGTGTTCAACGACGACATGTAGCCATATTTCGTCAGAAGATTACCATCCACGATGGCAGAAAACCCATCAATGACCCATGTTGGTGTGTCACGTTTTGTGTCGAGTCTGTTTATGCCCTGTTTCTACTGGGCCGACGTATACGTGTTGAGTAATAACTAACTCTCGTTGGTGATAGCTCTAGTTGAATTGCACCAATTCATTGTATTGGAGCTGCATTGTAGTTAATTTATTCAGTCAGTAAATACAGCCACTGACTATCTACTTTCCATCACAAATACGATCAAAACAAAATGAATTTAAATCAGGAAATGTATCAATAAGCCACGGCGGCCTGTTGGATAATACAGGTGCGTTCAATGCCGGTCCGTATTTACTCTCACAACACGACCACCGGTCGTATTGATCGCACTCCAGAACGTTCGCACTATTTGTGTCGTATTTTGCGTGGCAACCACGTGTTTACTGCTCAACTCATCTCATATCGGCATTTGGTGCATAATCTCGCCTCATTTGTATAACTGTATTGTAGGTAAATGGTGAAATGACATCCATTAATACACCTTAACGTCAACCAAAACGTCCTGACTCCACACAAAGATTCTTGTGTTCCAAAGTATCAGAAATTTCGAGATACTTTTTACTATGACAACATCCATATTTGGAAAAATATTTTGTAGATACAACAAACATTTGTGGCCTCATATTTCACAACATTTAGCAGCGCTTGCCATAAGAAAAACATAATTTAGTTTGTTTACTCACATACGATGTCTTATATTTTGAGTAAAGCCTAATAGAGCTTTCTCCGTCGTGATATATGCTGATCTAATCGATACCAAATACACATGCCAATGAACCCAAATCGCGACATTTGCGAAATCACTATGACGTATTCCACTATATTTCCATTGTGTACGTTACTGTATCCGGGCGGAGGCGAATATCCCAGCAACATTAGTTTATTTACTATGTTATGTACGTAAACTCGTGTATCGGCATTAACATGAGGTAGAAACCCGAATCTAGATAATAAAAGAGCTATAAAACAGTTTCGATCGTTTACGCAACCACATTTATGTAATTTGTTTAAGCAACAGTTAAACCGAGTTAAACATTGAAATGACAAATCGAAACGCCCACGTTTATTATCGGAATATTTCCTTTCTTTTACATACTATTTATTTAACTAGCTTATAAGTTATACTCATCATCATGCTCAAACAATACAGTCTAGTCCTGACTATAAGGTTTCCCCAAGGACTTCCACAGCGATCTGTTGTTAGCGGCCTGAATTCAGCGATTTTCTGCAACTTTCATGTAATTTATATTGTACTAGAAATTGTTAGTTTTTGCATATTTATATTATACATAGTTGATAACTGGAAAAAACTGGCAACAGGTCTAAATGCCGATCCACGGGGGAGGCCTATGTTCAGCAGTGGACTTCCAGTGTCTGAAGAGAGAGAAAACTGAAGAATAATTTTTGAATAACGAATACAAGACACGTATCTTACCTCGAAATTGGAGCAGTGTCTGTGACCGTTGGATGAATTAGTTTCTAAAATAGTCAATGCATATGTTCATATGGAATACACTTCGTCTCGTGCAGTGTCAAAGGTGGAACTTAATTAATTCATTTTTTAAATTCGGTTTCAATTCATTAATTCATTGAAACCAAAATAATTCATGCATATGCTGATATTTATTACAGTATCTACAAAGTAATGTTACATATGAAAGCATTAATAAAACCAGGCGAGTATTCCTCAGGGGTTACCGCGAAAGATACGCAGGCGCTCGTAAAACCAATAACTTTTTACTACGGGAAATACGGATAGTAACAAAAGCATCAAATATACAGGAATGCTTCTGATTGTTTTAATATTTATTAGGTCTTATGTTTGTAAATTCATCTCGAGTTATATTTATTACTCAGGATAATAATAATTAACTAGATATGAACAAACTTAAACAATAACAACTTAAAAGTACGATTGAAAAATTCGCTACGATAATACATCTAACTAAGGAAGTACTATAAAAGCGCAAACGGCTGAACTAAATATAAGTGCCTTATCGATCTTTGATGAAGAAAGAACACGGGTAACGAAAAAAAAGGATTTGTGAGTTCAAGAATTTCCTGATCGAATTCAACGTAAGAAATTCTGTTCCCTTTCGTCTGTTTTCTTTAAATAGTGGTACGACTATGTAGAACAAAGATGCGTTTGGTAGCTTAGAATGGTCTATCGATTGAATAGTTTTCGGGCGAAATGGAGGAGATGGGATAGGAAGAAATAGACTAAAATAGAACGTCAGAGTTAAGGAATGAGGGACCGAATGGTACTACCGGGTCAAACCTACACATTTATACTGCAGTCGAAACTGTTTACAGCTTGGCTCTTCAACATATTATCTTGGAAGTTGAAAACGTTTTTATTTTAAATGGTACAAACGTTTATTAGCTCCATTTTCTTTACTGTGCTTGTTTACTTTTCACTTGTGATTGTTATCTCTTTACATCCATCTTTGTTCTTTAAACAATGGCATTAGTAAAAGCATTTAAAAAAATATTAAAGTATACCTACTCATTTAATTCCTACTGCAATCAACATGCATAATTTATGTTCAAAAGAATTAATAACCACAGCGCAGACTGGCAATATACATGCACAAATCACTTATCACATTCTGCGTTGTAATTAAATATTACTCGTATAATGATACCGATCCATCAAACTTGTCACTTTCACCATTGGTGATGCGCATCGTAATATGAGATTTGTCAGCTTTGAAATGAAAGGGCACGGTTTTGATTCCCGCACCGAGACAATATGAGATCCATAAACATTTGTTTCGAATTTCAGTGCGACACCTACATTTCTCATAGTTTCTGATACACACTACATCAGATCTACGTGTGTGACTGATGTTATATGTTTTGAATGCATGTATAGTTGGCAGTGATTACTATCCATCATTCTAGTAATACTTACGAAAAAGTATTCAGTTTCACACAATAGTTTAGTAAGCTGAGAATTCTTATTGAAAACGACACTCCTGGCCAGGGCCTGATTAACCCTTAGGCTAATTAGGCTGCAGCCTAGGGCGCGAGGATCAGGGGGGCGCGCTGACATCTTATCTTTGCATGCACTATTAATCTAGCGTCATTGCTTTTACCCATATTTCAACTACACCGAGACAAAACACAAAACCAAAACTGTGATGAAAATGCTTGCGAGTCCCTGAGATTACAACAATAAATAAATTTTAAAAAAGCAGGTCTCTATAACAAACACTGACTTGTCTTGTCTTTTACTAGCTTCAATAGTATGATGCCTACCGTCTTTTTGACCGACTTCAAAAGACGAGGTAATCAATTCGACTGAATTTTTTTTTTTTTTTGTATGTTTGTTACTCGATTACGCTGGTATTTGGGAACCGATTTTAAAAATTTCTTTTTTGTCGGAAAGCATGATATACTAGGTTGGTACCATAAAAAATTGGTGAAGACCTGATGAATATCTTCAGTCCTGAACACCAGAACTCCTCAAAATTGAATGGTACAGCAATAATTCTTTTTGTAACTGGTTCAGTATAAGTGTATTACTACAAAGGGGGGGTTAAAAAGGAAAGGGGTGTGGGGGTGGAGGGGGAGAAAATAGATACTAATGTAAATACTCAATATCTGTGGCAGTACTTAAACGATTAAAAAAATAATAATTTTGTCGACAAGTATGATATGTTAGATTGGTGTCATTAAAAAATGGTGAAGACCTGATGAATATCTTCGGACCTGCAGAACAGAACTCCTCAAAATTGAATGGTACAGCAATAATTATTTTTGCACCTGGTTCAGTATGAGTGTATTACTACAAAAGGGGGGTTAAAAGGGGAAAGGCGTGTAGGGGGGGGGGGGTTATATAAAAGATAAAATTAATTTCCGTTTTCAATATAAAAGTTTTACTATAAACAGTAGGTGAAGAAGCGGGAGAGTGAGAGAAATAGATACGTAAATTACCGACGTAAACTAAGAGAATCCGACCTGGTCAGTGTCTAACAATAGCGGATATCATGATTATAATGACTTACAATCTTCTCGTAATTTCACAGCAATAATATCATGTTTGGTCTGAAGGATTCGTAAATTTTAAAGATTTCGTTTTGATTATATTATGATCACCTTTCTCATCATTACGATGCCTATCAAAACTAAAAAGGGACAAATAAAATAATTTTTAATAAAAAATAAAAACCGACTTCAAAGTGCTACTACAAAGTAACAAATAATATATATTTCATCGTGCTAGTACACAATGATTAATGTTCTTATTGACTTGACTAGCTAACAAATCTTAAATACGTAATATTTTGAAGGCGGGTCGCTAAATAACAAACACGTATAAATTTAAGCAAATGTTACACCATTTGATATTACATGTAGAACCTGCAATGTTGGCTCAGAAAGGCACGTAAGTAAATTAAACACAAATGAATATAATTTGCAAATCCTACGTGTAAATTTATTGAAGTTTTGATAGAATTTCTATGTGTCTTACATGTGTGTGTGTGGTAGCCTGTTGATAATTACCTAGATATGATCCACGAGACGGTTGACCACCGTCTCGGTTATAATTCCAGGGTATGCACCACCGGAATTATCGGAGTCACTTGTGTGTTGATGATATTCAATTACCAAACTCTTTAACAGTGATATATTTAAATCATAGTGAGGAAACCTGCATGACATAAAGGCATTTAAGTACAAGAAAGGGTATGTTGTGTCCCATGCTCAACAGTGGACGATTACGGCCTGATATATTAAGACAAATTAATATTCCGTGTAAATCTTGCGTGTTTTTCGCTAGAATTTCTTAAACAAATTAATGTTAAGCGTAAGGCGTAGGTACATGTTCGGCACTTAGCGACCCGCCTTCAAAATATTACGTATTTAAGATTTGTTAGCTAGTCAAGTCAATAAGAACATTAATCATTGTGTAATAGCACGATGAAATATATATTATTTGTTACTTTGTAGTAGCACTTTGAAGTCGGTTTTTATTTTTTATTAAAAATTATTTTATTTAAATATCTTAACAGAAGTTTAAATATTTAAAAAATGCTTAAAGTCGAAGCAAATGTTGAATATCGTGCAGATTAAAGGACAACGATTGTTTCGCTTGCAGATCAATCTGACAACTTTTATAAGTTGTATGAATCATGTTAAAATTTTCACACTTGTAAACAAAACAAAACTAATATACCACTTTTAAGGCTCATTATAATGCAACTTGGGGGGCGCGTCCTCATAATTAGCCTAGGGCGGTCAGAACCCTAGATCAGGCGCTGCTCCTGGCTAGTCGCATGAAACGGCTGAGCGAGCGCGATCGGCGTTCTATCGTGATTGTAGCCAATGGGGCGACGCCACACTGAACGAGATAAAAGCTAAGCGTCTATTAGGGACGAACTTGGCTGCTATTTTATAGATGTTTTCCTTAGCTTATCTGAACGATGGATTAACGCATGAATGGAGGCGCACGGTCTGGCAAAGTGAATGATTTGAAGATAAAGTAACCGCGATTTCGATATCTATCATATAAGCATCAAGGCAAAACCTCTTCTAAATAATTGTATATTTGAGAAACACAATACTAATCTTATATCGATACAGCTCGTGCTTCAAAAGGCATTAATACTTTTTAGACTTTATGAAGTGTTTACCGTACTTTACGTAAGTACTAGAAATATAAAAATTCAGAAATTACAAAATGTGCCCCACGCCTTGGAGTCACCACACATATTTTATTGAATCGTGAGTAACAATCATGTGTAAGCATTGGATATGCCCACTAGATGAGATTGTACGTATGATCGGGCGCAACACATTCACTAGGACCTAACAGAACAAAAAAATATAGCGAGAATCGTCTCATCCGTAGTGGGCGATAAGCTTTACACGATATGTGTTATTCGGCCGCGTCCCGTTGAGTTTATTAGGCGGGCGGACATTGCCAAGGTTGCCCTTACATTACCGTATCGACGAGTGAGTATGCATGGAATAAATTTGCACGCGGTTTTGCTTGTGTAGCGAAAAGTGGGTTCTTGTTTTTGTTCATACTTGCACGATAAAATACAACGCATTGGTACATTGTGCGGAGCAGTCCAGTAGAAAGATATGAATTCGAAATGCCCACACATGACAGCTTCCGTGTCGCAGTTGGTTAGACGCTGACTGTGGAGCGATAGGCCGCGCGTTCGATCCCCGCACCGAGACCAATGTCTGTGAGGCCCACAAATATTTGTCTCGGGTCTGGGTGTTTGTGAGATATGAAAAGTTTCTCGTAATTTCTGATACCCACGACATAAGACTTAATTGTTTTTAAAGTGGGGTCAGGACTATGTTTGTGATTGTCGGGTGTATTATTATTATTACATGAGTGGGTCAGTGTGGCATCACATTAGATTTCCGCTAGTGTTCATAATGGTCACTGCACGAGTAACTTACCACTAGGAAATCTTTAAGATTTGGTTATCAAAATAAACTAGTGTTTTTAATAAAATTTACACAGTAGTCGCAAAGAGGAATCTGTCTAGATCGAAAATCCAGTCTTGAATTTATTTTTACAGAAACACCCTTGGCCATTTCGTTCTTAAGATAAATTTATATGATACAAGCTGAGGCCATTTTCACACCAAAATGTATGTAATAATGTTTGTTTATATAACGGTGAACGGGTTCGCGTCCCGATGCAGGTAATTTGGAAAGTAATTAACTGGTTTTAATGAGAGTTGGCCGAATAAATTATTGGTGCGTTACAGCTCCAAAAATATATTTAAGCTCGATTGTTCCAAGATAAATTCTCGCTGTTAAATCAAATTATGCATTGAAATGGCTATCTGTAGGTTCGTAATTAATTAAACTCGCAGATTTAACTGGGTTTACACCAATGAACGGTTTAACAATGTATTAAAACTTGTCTAATAGTATTCAATTAAAATATACCTGCGCCTAATAAATAGTTCCGCCGCCTATATTACAATACGTGTCTTTTGCAATAGATCTAAGGATCTAAGTATGGTTAAAAGCTTGTTTTTAATCCGCAGCCAAACCCGAACCGTGATTTATATCTTTATTGACCAAAGTATGATATAAATTGTCTGTCTGTCATTCGTCACTATCATATTTTCAGGGTTATGATATGAATTTTCCTTATTCGAATAGTTTACCAAAATATGCCATGAAGATTATTATCGACACTGAAAAGATATAACCAATTACCATTGATTAACCAAAATATTACATAAAGCAGTCTGTAGGTACGATCTTTCACCTACCACGAATATTCTTTGAAATCTATATGAAAATTTAATTCCTACTTTTCATGACACGACATAAAATACACAGCAGTCCTTATCTAGCCTGATTCCTTATTCGCATTTCCCGCGTTCCTCGCGAGACGTGCACTAGATTCGCAACAAACCGGAGACGTGTGAAGTGCGCTGACCCATATACAAATCGATAGCAACTCGCGACGCGCGGAGCCGCGGGAACACATCGCCATGTTTTATACAAGATGGGGTGATGCGGAAACTGGAAGGAATTGGATTAAGTTAAGTTTAGCATAGTAGCAATAGCTAGACTGTAATATTCCTTTTTATTACTTAAGTATGCTGACGAGCTACAAATAGACTATGTTACTGCAGAATCACACAAACACCACCACCTCAATCTCTGTATAAGCCACCTTTAAAGAAAGTATAGATAATAACAATCGAAACGAAATATTATAGCGTGCTCTACTACCTATAATAATTTTAAAACGACCATAAATCACTTAAACAAAAATCCTTTGAAATAAATCTCAAATATTTTTTACTTTCGTTCAAGAATGTTCAAACGGATTTTTATGAAGTGTGTGAATGTGAAAATATGTACAAATTGCGCCCGATGTGTTGTGTTGGACGGAAAGCGATGGCTAATTAACGTGCCGAAGGTGTAGGCGTAATGGTAACGAGACGACTTGTATTGCGTGACTACGGTTTTATATCGGTATAATGTATGTTAGTAATTTGTTTTATTTTAATTGTTACAATAATTC
Source organism: Deilephila elpenor (assembly GCA_949752805.1). Taxonomy (NCBI): domain Eukaryota; kingdom Metazoa; phylum Arthropoda; class Insecta; order Lepidoptera; family Sphingidae; genus Deilephila; species Deilephila elpenor. Next base: position 13,941,500 of record OX457103.1, on the reverse strand, counting down.
CTTATTTTGAGACAACTATTTGTATGATCTATATTTGTCTTGGGTGTGGGTGTAGTGCGACCGCAAAGTCTTTCGTAGTTTATGATACCCTAGTCACTATAATTGTGTTATAACTTATAATGTAGGTTCGGGACTATGTGCATAACCGTGCGTTTTTTGTACTAACTATTCGTATATTATTATCTGTGTATTATACACCTATGTATAATTTTATCAATAAATCCATCTTAAATTGTAACACTGCCTCGGTGGCGTAGTTGTATTACGGTACGGTTACAAAGCTGAGGTCTCGGCTTCGAGTCCCGGGTCGGGCAAAGTGATATTAGATTTTTCAATTAATTATCGGTCCGGAGTCAGGAATTTGTGCCCGATATGGCGATAGGCTCGCCCCCTATCACATAATGGGACGTAACATACAAGGCGAAATGTGGGTGTCCTGGTGGCGCCTCTGCCTACCCCTTCTGGGAAAAAGGCGTGAGTTTATGTATGTAAATTGTAACAAACCTATAAACTCAAGCGAACTCCCCGTAACATTTTAATTCCACGGATAATGTCCACATCGACAAACGAGCCACCATTGCATCGGCGCGATGATTATATTTCCCGCACACGGCTGCGGACGTCCGGGATCGCGTCCGGGACACTCCACCCTGTCCGGACTATCGCTTTTATCTACTACTTTATCACATATAGGCTAAGTGTTTATGAGGTTTTATTGTGTGTTTGATATCGATGTTTGAGAAATATCATGGCGCATTTTAATCGTACAAACATAAATGACGATATTAAAAAATTGTAATTCAGGTCACAACTCTTTTCGAAGTAGTATTTTGTTTATGGTTAACCACCTAATCTATTATCATTGTTTCTAAATTTGGTCTAATCCGGCCATGCCTCAAGAGTCTTAAACAAAGAAAAGAAAGGAATGTAGTAATGGTGGAAACAATGGTATTTTTGTCCCGGTACAAACGAGACACGCAGTATGGAGGGCAGTCGACGGTGAGTCAACTGTAAACACAATCTGTGGTGTTTGGAACACGTCTCAATACCATCATGTACATTGTACAGATTAATAACGAGGTTTTATCAACGCAGAGATTAGTAATGCGAGAATACGAGTTGTATACGGTGTACAATAATTCATTATCTTTTTGAGATTTTTTCCCTCTGGTGTGCTTTAAGATTGATTATTTTTCCGACCCAAATATCGACCAATAGAATTGCACCATTCGACGTCACGTGGTACAACCTACATGGTATTATACTGATAATTTTTTGAAAATTTTCTCTGGTCGTTGCTATACATAAAAAACAAAACATGATCCAGTCAAATTAACCACACGTCAAACTGACAGGTTGAATTCAATTGTGAAAATTGGAGATTTTGCATGAAAATGAGTCGATTTGGAGTTTGTTTGTATTCTTATTTGTTAACTGTACATTTCGTCTCATGGTGCAAATCTATTGGCCGACATTTGGGACGGAAAAATAATCCCCCGAATACCACACGAGCTTCAAAATTATCTGGCATTTCCCTCAAGGTTCCCTGCAAACAAATAAAGTCGTCAAGTTTTTCAGGTTAAAAAATCACGAGCGCGATCCTTCATTTGTTTGCAACGAACCTATCGAGAAATACCCGATAATTTTGAAGCTCTTGTGGTATTATAAGTGATTAAATTAAAACATCTTCGGTGGAACATTGTAAAAAACAAGAAAATGTAATATGCGTAAAAGAATTTCGGACTCTCAATCATCTAGAACTACTATTTATTTGTCTCGAAGTTTAAAAACGTGCAGAAAATTATAGTCAAAGCATCCCTTCTTTTTACATACATATCGAGATACTTTTCCGGGGTAAAGGCTAACTGCCGGTCTGTATATCCTATCTATCTTTATTCTTTAACTAGATCTTAACATAGCCACCTTTACTATGGCAATACAATTATACACTTCAATAAACAAAGATAGACATGTATATTCATCTTACCTAGCTAACTACAAATAAATACACCATATCTATATCTCTCTATCTTTGTTTACTGAATCATAAAATGCATCTAAATATGTAACGAAAACTCTTGTTAAAGATAGATAGAATATCGAAACTGGGCGTTAGATTTATTTAGGGTATTATTGCCAATAACTCATTGATCTGCTGAAACCAAAAACATTTAGTATTGGCCACGTCAACAATAATTTTGAGTTACCTGAAGTATCGGTGTAACGGCCGTTAAAACATAAGCTGGTATGATGAGTAAATCAGTAGGCTTATTCACGTAATTAAATAAGTTCAGTTGCAGTGCAGTTGCAGTTAAGTTTCGATCAAAACGGCCCTTTTCGTATTCTCGTAATTTAGACAACAGATACGCTCGCGTCAAGTTCGTGTCACGCGAGCGCTTTAGCGTATTCTACTGCTGCGCGTTTTATACATGCGTGATTCAGATCGCAACTTGATTGGTATTTATGTATTCATTTGACGTCTCCAATGACAGTTTAGTCCGACCAACGTGCAGCACATGCGCAGTTTATGCATATCTTACGCGCAGCTAAACAATTACAAGAATACCATTTTGACGTACGTACGATTAAGACGTAAACCTAATCGAAACTGCATCGAAACTTGATCGGCGCGTCAAGAAATTACGTGAATTAGCCTATAGTTTGCATTTGGCGCGGATTGTTTTGAGTCATCACGTATTGTGAGCAGCCATCATGGCGTCGGACAATACAATACATTTTCACATGGAAATAAGGTTACGCGTATTTCGTGTTATTTTTACGATATGTACTTTTTTTTTTTTTTATTGCCTTCGTAGGCAGACGAGCATGCGGCTCGCCTGATGGTAAGCGATCACCGCCGCTCATGGACCTTCGCAGTGCCAGGGGTCCAGCACAACAAAGTCGCTGCCTACCGTGAGGAGAGTACTCTCTTTAAGCCTCGCTTAAAGAAGGACAGGTCATAGCGCTACTTTTGTAGATATCTTGTAATATGAGTAAAGGAAATAAAGAAATTTGTTTTATGTGTTCTTAACCCAAATACGTATAAGGAAGACGCAATATGACTGCTTAACTTTGAGCCTTTAGAGAAAATAGAGACGCCATAATGCGTTTTAGTAATTTACACTTTCTGTCTTACATTACACATAGGTATGGTTGTAGTGTGAAACTCTGCTACAAAAGTTTACTTACAATATTTTCCTTTACACGTTACTTTAATCAATAGAATGTCATGTGTGTGTCGTGGGTAAAAACCAGCGAACTTCGTGTCTTTTGTACTTTTAACTCGACTGTAGCTTACTCATTAAAGTCATCAGTCCATTTAGCTCCACTCAATTTACTAACACTTTTTCGTACATTGTTGGGAAATTCGCATAGTCCTTTTTTAGGAAATAACAATAGTCTTACTTTAAACATTTGCCTCATTGCTCTAGAATTCTTGGATCCGTATGCTAAGTCGGGCAATTTTGTTTATGGATTTGTCAATTTGAATAAATTTGGATGCCATATGAGTTAAACGAGATTGGAATTGGCGAAATGTAGCACTTCTGCCTATCTCTTCAGGATTGTGGGCGTGAGCTTGTGTATGTATAGCAAACCCTTTAATAGCGATGAACAATACATTAGCGTGTTAAATATGTAGGTAAAACTCTCCGCGTTTAATGCGCAGTTAATTTTAGCTCGGACGCACGAAACAATAAATACTTGGGCTGGCTGAGTACGTTGCCTACTCGTTACTGTGCCGTGTTAACACGCCGTACTGCCAAATACTTCAATTAGTAGAGAAGGACGTCTTCTACAGTGGCAGAACCTTACTGTGACACTCTTTGAAAAATTAGACGGGACACCCCGAACAAATTGATTCCAAAAAAAGCGGTACATACATATATGCCCCTGTCGCTCGCATACTATCTAATCTTATTTGACATCCTCTGTGGCGCAGTTGGTTAGACGCCGGCTGTAAAACGTTTAGCCACGGGTTCGATCCCCGCGCCGAGACAAAAATCGTAGACGCGTTGTGTATATGTATGTATCATATATACAGACTTTTTCAACTTTAGATATTCTACAAAGTTTTGGGTACGTTAGCAACATCATCGATTAACGCCTAAAATATGTAGTTTATTAGTAATTTCGGCAGTTCATTTTTAACGTTTTGACGTCACTACGACTTGTATAGACACAATTGTTTATTTTATCCTAAAAATAGACAAAACACTAAACATCGACCGATTAATAATGAAATTATCAAATTAACACCTCATACATAATATGCTAAAAATGAAAAATTAAACATCGTAATACGAATTTACGCACTAAAATATTTACTTCATGCCATAACGATCATTTAACACGTTTTAAAATGCATTTGGGTTTATGATTAAGGTTTTATAAATTATGAAATTATTACAAAAAAACTCAGTTTCAATATCCTACCAATTGTTGGAATTTTTGAAATCGTTCACAAATAACCGGTTTATTATCGCACTAACCGATGCATATTCTAGCAATCCTTCCAATCACATACTTTAGGGATACTATTTCTAAAGGTAAGGGGTTCAATTCCCGCAAGGATAAATATTCACTGAATAACCGGCAATAGAAATTATAAATTAACTGAAGTGAACAAAAAGACTCGCAAAACTAAAGTATTCTTACTGTGGAATTATGATAGAAATCTTAAAATAAATTCAATCAATTGTTTACACTTCATACAGAACAAATACTCCGTTTCATTTTATAAAATAACTCGATACCTTCATGAAAACCTTTTTAAAGTTGCTGTAAATAGCTACAATTTACTTCTTAGAAAATTCCCTTTCTATTCAGTATTTTGCAGTTAACCACATTTTATTCAGTGCAAAGTACCAGGAGTACAGAAACTATGAAGGGTATTCAAAGAGCTCTTTCCTCGACATGCTTTAAAGTGAACTGGAGCATGCCCGCTGCGCGATCTGCGGCGATTTTATGTTGACCTGGTGACATTTAACTCGGTGACGGCAGATGGACTACTGATTCCATTAATATTAAGTTATTTATGATTATTTAGAGCAAAATATATCGTTATTTAATGGATTTTGTCATGGTTGTTGCTGACTAGTCCATTCGTCAGGTAATTGCTACCCAAATTAGCCCGTCAATTAGTATTATAAGTATAATAATTATTTATTCTTATCAAATTTCTTGATAATAAACGATCTTGATCATTAGATAGATACATTGGAAATAACTATTACGATCTTAACTATGTACGACAGTCTCGATTATATTATTTTTTAGATTTCTTGAGTTTGTATTTATGATGGTTAGATTGTTTATTGTTGGCAGAACCGAATTTTCTACAAAAAGGCAACATAATAACTACTTATGATATAAAGAAAATATTCCCTATATCGTCGTTTATTTTATTTTTTACGCAAATCCTGCGGATTCTTATGCCCATATAATTTAAGAAGTTATAATCCCTTTAAACACATTTCATTTTTAAAATGCTTTTACAAAATCAGTAAATTATTACCGGCCGCATTAGGATCCACAAACAATTGATGCATTAAATGAAAACAAATAATGCTAAAAGGCCGGGCACGTTCCTCGCAAACACAATCGTAAAGCAAATCCGACAAATCCGGTGATCGTGACAGAATCGAGGTCGACAACCTTAACAATACAAACTATGAGCTGTTCTGTTCTATGACGCCCTAGTACTTTTCTTACAATTATTCCATTTATTTTTTCCTAGAGTGACGATGACACAACAGCAAAAAAAAAATCTACCTACCGTTATCCCACATTTACATGGGGTCGGAGCAAGATAACTTTTTGGCCATGTCGCGGAATGATTGGCTTATAATTTGACCACCAACTCCCTTACACTCTCAATGGATTAATCCCTAAAATGGGACTCACAGAGTATTTATGCTGGTACCATATACGTATCCACCATAACACAACATTACACTACACAATGTTGGAAAACCCCTAAATATTCTTATACCGGGTATATCAAGACTGCGACCGAAAACGAAGCCAGGTGTTGTTAGTTTTAGTGATTGTGACAAATACAATGCAACTAAAAAAAGAGACAGATTTTTTTTGAAAAATTTAAATATCATCGTTTTTGGGTATAATCAAAATAATCGACACTGTATCTAGGCTGCAGTGCACTTTACATCAGGGGCATTTTAGCTTTACGCACTAAAAAAACTAAAATAAAAACATAACAAAGGTTCGCAATGCCCATTTGTAAACTCTGGAAACAATGCCTTACTAATATAATTAATTCAGATTCACTTGGAACTACATTTAATCGAAGTAGAGCGATCAACACTGAGCTTACTTGCCCTGGAACTTGGGCTGGGGATAACGGGGGATTTGCATCTTGAACGGGAGCGGAAGGGTAAGGGGTGGGGCGTTTGTTTTCCGACCCATTAACGCTAAGCGGTGCTGCGTAGATACTGTCTCGAATCGGCTACGTTGTAACTTGTAGTTGACCTATGCCGTCCTAGTATTATGAGACGTGACTGAGAGAATGTCAACACTTTCATGCCTCGTGGACACTTTGAAAACAACATTTACATAGAATTAGCGTTCACTTTAACGATATCGTGAGGAAAACTGCATTCCAGGGTGATGTTTACATAAATTGCTATGGCTTGTAGTCTTATGTGAATTCAAATATACCCAACGACACATGCATAATACGGATATCACAGAAATGTGTCTGATGTCGTAGATAGACTCAGATCGTCATAGACTTAAAGGGAACTTCCAGTACCACAATTTAACAAATAATTTTTCTTCAAACATTTATTCCAGTACTACAATTGAAACCATAATCTCTGTCTTACCAGTCGCTGTTCTACAGAAACTATTAATGAGCAGCAGGACACAGACAGCTACTAATCTGCAATGATTGGAATTTCCACCGTCGTATAGGTATTGAAAGCTTCTTGGTCAACAACAGGAAAATTCAAATTAAAACTATAATTTTAGAAGATGAGTCACCAATCAGAGTGAAAACTGTTACTCGACGAGATCGTTAAACCATCAGTGTTAATTGTCAAGCGATACATGACACGGTATGTTGAGAGGAATAGTACTAACTGTGACGTTAATAACGCGAGAATGGAAATATCGGTAGAAAAGAAGTGGATTGAAGAAACACAGGTTAGAATAAGATGTTCGATCGATTATCAGGCTTATTCAATTTGGCCTTATTTAACACCAAAATAAAATTAACCTTAATTATCTAGTTTTGCTACCTCGATGAACGTATTGAGAAAAAAAAACCATGACACGCTGTTATACAATACTTAAATTATTCTGAAAAAGATAATAAAATATGTTTGTAGATCAATGACGCAATAACATAATATAGTTTTATTACTAGAAGAGCTACTTTACTACCATAAAACTGGTACAATAACAATATACATAATATTTGGAAGGCTCAATTCATAAAACATGAATATTGTTCAGAGGATATGTCTCGTCGCGACCCAATTACTTCGCATTTGACACATAAATTCGCTTCCATAATAAATATAGGCCGCTATGTCTCCATATTTCCGAGCGTCGCGAAATTCTCCCTGATTGAAGAGGCTGATTACACAAACTAGGCCCAAGAGTATTTTTACCAAGTTTTGTAATACGATGTTTGTGACGAACGTAAACAACGCGTCAAAATATTTCATGGGGAATGGAATAGTCGTGTGCTTGTATTGTTGCTAAACTTTCGTTTCTGTTTTTTATTATCTTTTAACAAAGTGACTCATGTACCTAATGATAAAAGCAGTGGATTCCAGAGAGAGTGCTCACGGTCAACATAATTATGCCAGCCTATACACAGGCTAAACCAGAACCAGAAAGGCTTATGTTAAACTTAAAAACAAATTTTATTTAAAAGTAGCACATTTGTGTCCAAGTGACCATTGCGTATAATGGTAGAGAACCAGGCATAGTGCAGTGTGGTTACACAAGTATCGCGTTTTGAGTTAAGCCTAATTTATATTCGGTATCCAGCAAGCAGGTGTAATTCTGTCGACTCCAACTGACGCGCTCAGCACTAAACTTCAGCACGGTACTCACATTGTCCTGCTTGAAAAAAAAAACTACCAGGTCAACAATGTTCAACAACCAACAAAGAAGCAGGAACTCAGAAATCGTACTCCATCTAATAATACACCTAATAAATACTGCTATAAACACTGCAGTACATCGCTCCTATTCAGGTCACATCTCGGAATTAGATCGGGAATATTCCGTGCGGTATCTACCCGGATGTGGGGCCATGCGTCCAATGCCTTTTGTTCATACAAATTCAATTATGGAATGCTGTACGCTTTGTTAGAGAATTTCATCAATAAATCTCGATATTTGGTACGGTTTAGCTTTAGTTTGGTTTATTGATATTTTCATGTCTTTATTGTTGTCCGAATGTGTTAGTACATTTTGGATTAAGTTCTTTGGCATTATGTCTATTATTAGGATGGTAAAAATGTGTATGTAGTGTAGAAAATCTATTACAATGTCGCATGCAAGTATGTCGTGTTTCAGGTTCGATCTATATATGTATTCTGCTTTGGAAAAACTAACATAATTGCATCCCCAGACTATAAATTTGAACAGTGACTTTGTACATATTTCTAAGTGTTCATTGCGCAGCTATATTAAACGTATTGGAAACTACTGTGCAATATTGCATGCATCTTGAAACTGTGCGTCAGCTGCCAATCAGTAAGTCCATTAGTTTGTTCAAACAAGAGTTATTCCGGCTGATGCTAAGTTCTACTTTGTGATCAACCTTCGCGGTTTCACTCAGTCTTTATTATACTTGATTATGTGACAATTGGCTACCAGATCGTCCATGGCGTCATCAGTGCTTAGCCCAGCAAGACATATGCTGCTAAGTAAGCCTGTGGTTTTTGTAACACGAGACCAAACAGCCTTAGGTAATTCATAATTGTATCTACTTATATTGCATAAATTATTCGTAATGTTAATGTGCGTAATAAAAAAACACAAAAAATGACAAACAAATATCAAAACAAAATATTGCATAAAATAGCTACCAGGAGTACATAGACGCGCGGCGGTGGGGGGCGCGCGGCGCGGCACTGGATATATTAGCGGCTATTATCCCACTTCTGATACGTGTAAACAAACAGAACTGCGCGTATCGACCCCATCGACGCGCCTGATTTATGTCCCGACCGTGTATGAGTCATTTTGATTATTGACCTGCCATCAGGGCTGCCAGCCGGGTAAAATATGTATTTCATTAGTTTGCTAGCAAGTTATGGACGGTAGTATGGATAGGTTTGAGACATAATCAAAATTTAAAAATAATACATGTTATCAGTTTTTGCCATTTTGTCCAGAATTTAATGAATCAACTTTCGAAAGACTTGTTTAACTTTAGAATTAATTCGAAAATAGATGCCTAAGTATATTGTCTATATTAGTTTCTATGCTTCATAGATATCATCGTTAATTAAAAAACTCCCTTATAGAACTCAGTTCTGCCACAAAAAATACCGGAACGACACATTGAGAGACTGCATTCACCGACTTTCAAATTAAATACCTTATACTTATCAGCGAAGATAAATAAAAGAGGCCTTGGCATCGCAATGTAAAGAAATACTTCACTGACAACGCCCATATGGCCATTGCATTCTCAAAGAATACAATAAAAGTAGCAAAGCATCGCGTGCCAGCCCTGTACCAGCTGGCAATCTGGCTGGCAGCCAGCTCCAATATGCCAGACCAGTCGATCACCTGGCGCGCGACACATCCTTGCAACTGCTCTTTGTTTGGAAACAATCTTTTGTTTGGTGTGACCTGGATGCAACGGGGACAAGAAGCCTAATTAATGATGTGTTTTTTGTCGAAATTCTTTTTAGTTGCATCTTTATTAGTCTTGCTTCTTCTTTATAAGTACTGCTGTTGAGCAAATTACTTCTAAGATCATTACTTAAGTTTAACTCGTAGGATTGGTGCGGGGTGATGAAATTCACAATCTTTGAAATTCTTATGCAAAACTCTTAGTTCTGTATTCAGAATCCAAAAGAGTGTACTTTTGATTTGAACCTGCTATCCCCGTCCTCATACACCGGTTCAATCAAATAATTATTTGACGCACCCTGCTATCATGTTTAAACTAAATTTAAGTCATGTATAGACAGATTTCATATTGATACATTAGCCTAAAACCACGAAACTATTTCAGCTCAAAACAGAAACTGCAAATGTAGTTCGAAACAAAACACGATCGGCTAAATAATTTCCAGCACTAGAAATAACCATGATATCATTCAATACATTAGTCCGCACCTGTATCTTAAAGTAAGATTTAGCAGCCGTATTTACGAGATAAAATAACTAGCAATAAATGAATTATCCAATAATCAATAGAAGAATTTAATTTAAATTGTAGCATATCAATAAACTTGACCAATTAAAACTATTAACAATGGTTCGTTAATGGGTTTTTGTTATAGGAAACTATCCTTTCTTGTTGGAGCAGAGGCGTGATCAAATTAGTATTAACTTTCAATTTTAAAATATATCAGGGTCCAAACGCCTTCCACGGACTGAGATTTCCCCAATTACGTGCTCAATACCATAAAATTTTATCTTCTTTTAGTTACCACATGAACAACCTTTATCATTATGTACTCCAATAACCATAACGTCCACTTAAAAAAGAAACTCTATACCAGAACATCATAAAACTCAACAAGTTTACCGTTACACTGTTTACAAACTTGACAAAGAGTGGCGAAATTAAGAGCTGTCGACGGCTAATGAGTGCCACCAGAGGCCTCCACTTAACTTCAAATTGGCACTTCGTCCTGCCTGTAGATATTAGATAACGCCGGTTTGATTTACAAACTTCGAAGGATCGCCAGCGCGAAATTGACGTGACCTTTACGTAATTTATGTTGTCCTGGTACCCGGACTTGAAATTAAAGGAGGATTCGCTTAGAAAATTACTTTTCAAGTGAACAAATAGAATATTATGGAGCGAAGATTACCTCCGAAATGAATGGGAAATAAATATTTTACAAAATGTGTCTGACACCTCTCATTCCTCCCATCGATGGACACGAGGTATGCCGTGATAAAGAGGCCTTTGTCTTTAACAGCCATCAAGCTGCAGATAAGTGGATTCTACTACAAACCTTTAAAATTCTTATGAAGTATCAACTCTCAGGTATCCAAGAAAGCGGACTAAGGCAAAACAATTTTCAGTAACGATTGTAGTCGTACCGTAATATAGTTGAAATAAAAAGCTGTAAAAAAACATTTTCATGTTCCCACTCGGCACACTAGAAAGCAACGCATTTCCCGCTGCAGCGGCCTATTATTTCAACTCGTACACAGCAAACTTTAAAAAATATGTATTGTATTGGTTTAAAAATTCTAGTAGAACATTTTTCTGTTCACATTTTAGACAAAGCAATGTGAGAATATTCACGATTTTTCACTTTTTACGTGCAGTATTAAATAAAAATGTTTCGTACGATCTAAATGTTTTTGGCCATGAAACGTGCCTTTTACTACCTATAGTTTGTTTTATTTACAGAAATGTATGCTCATAAGGTTTTATCCTCGCATGTGTGTTTACATTGACCTCCATTACGGGTCCTCTTCACTCGCGGAAACAGCGCTGTGTTTGAATAATTTATGATGAACCATCATTTTGCGACGCGACTGCCTGTACAAATGAGATTCTCTCAGCATAAAATTAAACCGTCATCTATGCTCATAATTGTCTTATTAACAACAAGACACGTTTGCCTTTCCTTTTTGATTTACGTAAGATAACTCTGATGGCTATCATTTCATTACTACTTGAGAGCTTTACTTCTAGCTGCGTGATTTACTTCTCTTAACATTATGTTTTTATTAATTTAACTGACATCGTAGTGGTTCTAAGAGTTTTCGTTAATACCTACGGTATTAATAGTTTTAATAACTTTAATAATACATTTAGTTAATTTTATGTGACACGCGCACAGCGATGGAATTAGCTATCACTTTATTCATAAGTAAAGATAGAGTATAGATCGCCATACTGAGAATAAGTGCATTGATTAAGGACCTTGACTTTGGCAATGACAGAGGTCCTGTGTATTGCGTACTGTGTACTGTGTAGTGTGTACCGCGGCACGGCACGGGCACGGGTCAGCGGTCGCTCGAGGCGTGCGGCCCCGCCCGGCCAGGCCCTGTACGTGACGCCACTCACCCGTGCCCGTGCTTGCAGGATGCACGCGGTGGGCCTGCACTCCGCGCTCGCCATCCGCCGCGAGCGCAAGCGCCGCGCCGAGCAGCAGCGCGCCCGCGAGCGCCGCTACTCGCTGCAGTCCTCCGAGTCGGGCGTCACCTCGCCGCACTGCTCCACCGGCAGCCTCGAGCGCCGCCGCTTCCGCCACAACAGAACCACCGACAATGAGGTCGTCTCCTCCGTGGGCATGCTCCACCTGGGCGTGGTGTTCCTCGTGTTGGGCGTGTTCCTCATCGCGAGCGGCTGGCTGCCCGACGACGTCACCTCCTGGAGCAGCATCGGCTCCGTCAGCTGGTTCAATGAGCTCGTCTGCTCGGGACTATTCGCGCTCGGGATCGGCATCTTCTTGATCATTCTGCACAAATATCTCACCAAAAGTGAGGAGGAGGCGCTAGAAGACTACGTGCAGAGGCAGCTGACTCGGTCGCGCTCCGGACACAGGCTGGAGCGGGACGCCGAGACCGGCGGCATGCACACCAAGAACGCGCGGCGAGCGCGCGCCACCGAGGTGCTGCCCGAGACCATCACCGAGACCTACACGCAGCCCTCGCCTGACCGGGCGCATGGGTTCGTGAACGCGCTCGCTTTGAACGGTGACGCAATGCGGGAGTCGCCGCTCGAACAGATCGTAGAGGAAGAGATCTCCGTGACGTCAGAGACGGACAGGCGGCTGGGCAGGTTCAACAAGGACACGTACTCGACGCCGTCCGTGGCCGCCAGCCTCAGCCCGGGCTCGCCCTCCGACACGCGGGAGCTGCTCGCCGACGGCCGCTACATGGTCATGTCGCGCATGTAAGCCGCACGTCATCGCCGTCTGATTCCGAACGCATTATGACTATTTCGTTTCTTCGTAAATTACTTCGCAAGAATTTCTATCGTATTTCGCATCTAGCAAGCTGTGACGTCGCGTCGTTCCGCAAAGCAATTTAACCTCAAAGCGACGTTCGGAATCAGGAAATTGGCAACGATTGGCCGCTCAACTTACGAGGCGGGCATTAAACCGTGGGAGTGGATGGAACCCGTATATCTTGTGATTAAAAGTGTGACTACGAGCGCCCACCGCGCTGTCCTCGCATTCGCGCCGCGCGACATTTTCGCTTTTAATTTGTCTGTGAATGGGCTTCGAAGCTTCGCCAACGTTCTAGTGGACTTTGCGTTACATATGCTTAACTATTTTGTATTTGACCACAAGGACCAACTGTCTGTAGTGTAACAGTAATCAACCCCGTTTATAACTGCGCTTGGGAACCGAACGCGTTTATCTAAATGGCGTGACTTCTCGTACTTGGGTCGTGCGATTAAAGTTTTTCATTGCAGTTATAAAGGGTTGATATGTTTTATATTTAATTAATTGAATGGAATTCCTTGACACCGACGATCGATTGTGTCTGATAAAATTCTTTATGAAGTTGAAATAATTAGACTAATTGTGTAAGGAAAAAAACAATTAGCTGATTAGCATCTATTGATTCTTTAAATTAAATTTTCTAAGTAACGTTTTCGGCGTCTTCTTTACATACTTATTACCATTACTCTATCTACCAAATATGACAATCGTTTAAATTAAATATCGATTACTAAATTATAAATGAAATAATCGTTATAATGATAATATAATGGAATTCGCAGACACAATCGTGTGTCGACAGCACGTATTGGCTTGAGACTGATTGTGATATACTGTCCTTAAAACATACGATTTTTATATGATATTTAAACTTATTCATGTTCTACTTAATCAGTGATATATCACATACTGCTAAATAATGTCAACATTGAAAGGCTTTTCAGAACAAGAAAGTTCAATATTATTTTTCAAAATGTGCCAAAGATTTAAGTTGGCAGTTTTTTTTTATTTTGTTTTAATTAAAGCATATTTATTGATTTTTAAGAAATAGCTCAATTGAATTTAATAAAAAAAATTAAATACTTAAATACTAAACTGAAAATCTGAGATTTTAAATTCTCTCTTACATGTGCAGTAATGAGTTATTTCTTAAACAACGATAACATTTATTTTTAAAATCCCACCGTAACTTTTAGGTTTATTTATTTGAGGCTGTGAATTTCCTGTGGTACAGTCGGGGTCATGAACCGAGAATCGTACCACGAACCCGACGCCGGCCGACCGGAGTCAAATTATGTATGAATAATGATATTAATGTAAGCTTACACGACATGAGCTTAGCTTCACAATGCTCAAAGTTTAATTAATTAGTTTAACAATTTTCCCTGTCTGTTTCCCTAGTCATTTATCTATTTCCTACATTTTCCGGGTATGATGAACTTTGCAGTTCGGGTGTTACTTGATTAAAATAAAAATACACAAAACTATAAATTTAAATCCAAATCGGTGACATCCTCAAGAAGGGTAAGGTCAAAAGTACCCTGAACCGACGAGAATGCATGAAGAGAATGATGAAAGTGGATGAAGCGAAAGTTGTATGTCAGGATCGAGCAAAGTGGCGATCCATAGTCTCTGCCTACCCCTATGGGATACAGGCGTGATGATTATGTATGTATGTATGTATAAATTTAAAACTCGCAACACTAATTTAATAACTTAGACACATCAAATGACAGATAACTCTTTATAGAACATTTCATAATACATATTCGGGAAGTATTCTTACAATATATTATATATGTAAACGTCAGACATTTTTAAGTTTCAAAAAATATAGTAAAATTTTGGTCCTTAAAACCACGCAGCCTACAAAGTCCATCACACCCACTTTCTTTTCTTCTTATAATTACTTCTCATTGGAATCAAACCTGTTACCATTAGCTTAAACACCTACAATATGTTGTAAGTTCAGTATAGTCTCTTAAGGTCGTGGTAGCAGGTTCGGTTCCGCGCTCTGTCTATCGTAAGTGCTGTTTATAAAATAATGCCTTATTAATGTAATATTTCACAGTTATTGTAATATAGCACAATTTTCTATTGTAAGTTAATTTAGTGTTTGAAAAATATTTCAAATTTAAATAATAAAATTAAATGAATATTAAAATACAAGAATATTCACTTTCATATTCTCTTTACTACTAGATTCAGTATAATGATGATATACATTTGACATTTCAGAAGGGATTTTAGGGGTGGGAAATTAAGGGTGGACTTCATTTACATGTCAGAGGAAATTAATTTTTGTCATAATATGACTTAAGTCATGCTTTTTGAGTATCGAGTTAAGAATCTTTGAACTTTTTCGCTAATATTTGAAAAATGTTATAAACCAGCGCGACGTGGCAAAAGTCCTTGGCTCTTTAAAGTGACCTGATTATTATTATATAATATTACGAATTATTACTTTCTTTAATTGTGACGAGTAATATGCATTTTATAAAATGTCCAATTCAAATTAATCACACTTTGTAATTATTCGAAGACAAAAAATGTAGTTATATAGTCTTAACGAATCTTTTAACTATTCAAACATATTTAGTTAAGTTAGTTTAATAATATAAACTACACAATGTAAACATCATTGCCTATTATAAGTACGAAAATATTAAAAGTGAATTTGAAATATTTTTCTAACACTATATAGCGTCTACTCTATTGCGGAATGTCTAGAACATGCTAGCTTTGTATCTATAAGTAATATACAAGGAATTAACGCGAATCTGCGGATCTCTACTATCTCTGTGATGGTAAATACATGGTAAATATGGCTCGGTTAAACATAAATGACATTTAGATCAATTTCCTTATATTTGTCAATGTTTGTGAACTAATTAAATTAGGAGACAACCTTAAAATTAAAATAAAAAGAAAACAATCCAACTGACCTTTCTTTTAAAATTGGAATTAAAACGACAATTTCAAATTTCGAACAGTAATCTAATCTTCATGGTTGAAATCATGTATTCAGGACTGGAGTTAAAATACAATCGAGTACATATTTACGATGGTTCCTGTACAAAACTGTAATATCTTAAATTTCTTTAAGCACAATGTAACTGTATAAGTAATGACAGACTAAAGATATAGATAAAATATATTCCTTATTTGTCGTTAAAATTATTATGCACAATATAGGGTATAAGACTGGACCGAATAATTCTGCATATATTTTAAAGAGCATAGTTACGAAAACAAAAATTTTATATTCTTTTCGTATCGTATTAGCCCATATACGTCCCACTGCAGAGCATGGGCTTACTGTATCGAGGGTACGATTAAGAGGGGTTTGGCAAGTTAGGAATATTTATATTGGTAAGAAAAAAATATTATTATATTATAAGTAATCATAGCTACCATATGACACTGATGGGTGCTCTTTGATGTGAGATCGATTTTTAAGAAAAGGAAAGATCTTTACCCATAAGATTGATGTAAAATAGAGTCACTACAAAATTAATACAGACATTCAACATGTTTGAAGATTTTGCAAATAAATAAATAAATACACCCATCACATACATAGTCCTGACCCCACACTAAGATCGGGTCTTGTGTCGTGGGCATCAGAAACTACGAGAGAGGTTTCGGTCTTACAAACACCCAGACTCAATACAAATACCTGTGGATCACACAAATATTTGTTTCGGTGCGGGGATCGAACCCACGGCCTCTCGTTTCACAGCCGGCGTCTAACCAACTGCGCCATTCTAAATGTATTACATATCTTTTTATCTTGTCTCTATTTTTTTTTGCATTTTACCATTTAAATTTTAAAGCAAAATAAATGCTCGAATAGATTTATGTGACTTACGTTCAATTTGATGTAAATGTGGTTTATCGATAAAAGTGACTATTAACTTAAAAAAATCTATTCATTCCTACTTAAGAAAACCTTTACGTCGAAACCTGAATATGCGCCAAGTATAGTCCTTAAAAATATGCAGAATTATCGGTCTGCATAGCCGTTGCACATGATTATGAAGTTTCTCGTGCCTATACCACTTTTATATTTAGATATTTTTTAACATAGGATAATGTTCGTCAAGTCATGTGTAAATACGTCATCCAGCCCGTCTGTACGGGCTTGTATCATTCCTCAAGTTTCTTATAAAATTGCATTAAAACAGAACTCAGACAGGTCACCGGGACCGGAAATAGTATTTGTCTCGGGAAACTGGCTAGAAATATAATTATTTAAATGAAGTTATGATGAAAGGCGCAAGAAATATAAATGTATTTGCGATTTGTGTCGACGTAAATACTATTTTATAAATGAGGTTTCACAGACTCGGAAATACGGAATACCTTTACTTGCTCGTTTTCTTTTAACAGTAAAATTAAATTTAGAGCGAATAATATTTCTCTTGAGTAAAGAGAAATTGTTATACACGTTGCAACTCCATTTTAAAAACGTTTCTCGACCCAAATAATATTTTACCATCCCACAGAGCTAAAATAATAAGGAACTTCGTTCCAACAATAGACTTCAAAACTTTATTATTACAATCCATTTTACTTTTGAAACTAAATTTAAATTAAATAACGTCATAAATCAGTGAGCGCTGGGCCAGTGCCATGCAGTACTTAGTACTGGTAATAATGAGTCCTGTAGGCCAATTCACGTAATTAAATAAGTTCAGTTGCAGTGCAGTTGCAGTTAAGTTTCGATCAAAACAGCCCTTTTTGTATTCTCGTAATTTAGACAACCGCTGTCAGATACGCTCGCGTCAAGTTCGCGTCACGCGAGCGCTTTAGTGTATTCTACTGCTGCGCGTTTTACACATGCGTGATTCAGATCGCAACTTGATTGGTATTTATTACCCGTCGGAAATATCTGTGGAAATGTATAATTGATGTCATTGGAACATAAGTTCAGCAAATACAAAATATAGGTTAAACAAATTGAATTAAAATAGAAAAAGGAATAAAAAATAGAATTCGCATTCATCTCAAAACGTTTTTAATGTAAAATAACATAGTAGATAGGGGAACACAAAAAAATGAAATGTGAACCGCATTCCAGCTAGGTTCACAGATATTTCCGACGCGTTATACCTATTCATTTGACGTCTCCAATTACAGTTTAGACCAACCAACGTGAAGCACATGCGCAGTTTATGCATATCTTACGCGCAGCTAAACAATTACAAGAATACCATTTTGACATACGTACAATTAAGACATAAACCTAATCGAAACTGCATTGGAACTTGATCGGCGCGTCAATAAATTACGTGAATTAGCCTACTGAATGGTGTACCCACAAAGATGTACCCGTGTTTCAGTGCAGGCGTGACGCTTACCATCAGACAAACAACTAGTAACGGTATTAGCGCGTATACTCGTAATATTCACATAAAATTTAAATGTATATACAGAAATACAATCTATAATCTTAAGACTACCAAAGCAAAATTTTAGCAGAAGCCTATTTCGGTATCTCAAACCAACATCGACTTGTTTCCTCCACAACCGATTGCGATATCTACTATCTAGATGTAGATACGTCTATCAGTTGAAAACTAGGCTATATTCCAGCCCGGAGTCCCGATGACCTGGTCTAGATCTGTGCGGCTGTTAGCCTGTCGAGAGCTGGGTCCGAGTGAATTTAAAGTTTAATATTGTGATCTGTGAGTTATTTTGTAGCGTTTCATTTGGAGTTTGATGTGCCAGCTCAATTGTTTTCACGCTATTTCGGTGTCGTGTACATTTTTATGAACGCTTTTGCGCATTTTTTGAAATTATCTATACACTTGTAATGCACTTTATTGTAATTATTGGGTTAACGTGGATATGGGCTGTGCTGTGTATACGGAATCAATGGTTAATTAAAATGTAGTTCACCAAAATATTTTCTTGGGACGTAAAAACTTAGCAAGGCAATATTTTGTCTAAAATTGTCAATGTTTTTAATTGTACCTTATCTAAAATATAATGCCCCAAACTAGTTCTTTTTTTGCGTATTAGGTACACAACTATTGATTTATATTACAAAAAATACTCTTAATAATTTTAATAAATTAATGTTACACAGTGCATAGTCCATAACCATGTTAATTAAAGAAATATATAGTAATATTTTACGTAAAAACAGTGCCATCAAGAAAAAAACTGGCGAGATTTCTCGCACCATGGCAACCAAACAAACATTCTAAATATTTTACTAGAATTGTTTAAAAATATATTTAATTTATTTATTGTTAATTAAATTTACAACAAATGAATATTACCTCATACAATGGTATGAAAGAAATGTAATTTCACCGAAATAACTGTTTTACTTTGACGACACAAAGTAATTTTATTTTAGTGACATGTCAGTCTAACTGTATGTGGGGTCAATAAAAAAATGAAGTGTGTTGTTTTAACGGAATAATACCCAGAAATTAGTCTTGTGACAACAACGGTATTGCCAAAGTGAGGCTATAAATAAAATCTTCTATACTTTTGATTATTCACTTCAGGATTTTTATTCAACCCCATATATTTTACAGTTTGTGGATTTCATAAAAAATATGGATTTCATAATAATGTATTCTTGTCAATTGGTAAATTCGGGTGGAATTGATAATAATCCAGCCATTATCATTCTTGAAATAAATATTCAAAAATATAATCATTTCCAAAAACAGTTCCCGTGCAGTGATTTTATTTAAATTAAATACATAATTGTTTTAGATTCTGGATTTATAAAATATTTTTTATTCAAATTAATTTTAGGTGTCATAATTTAAATTAGTTAGGTGTAACACTATTGAAATTAATATTATATATTATTTTTTATTGTTGAATAAATCAGGGTTTTCCAACTGTACGGTGAATTTGTTGTAAAACTAGCCATTCTGTCATAACTTCCGTTTTACAAAATATTAATAAAAGATTTATATTTCGTCTACATATAAAATATTATATAGTAAAAGAACATACAGATGGAAAGGCGATTGCGAGTTGTCACTAGTTCTTCGAAACATTATGCATTAAAAAAAAATCGCGAAATCATTAAAAATTGTAATACTTCAAATTAATTTAGTAACAATTTGTTGCGAAATCCTGATGTTTATTAATTAAAGTAATTTAATTATGCAATTTAAACTATTAATACTCTACTCGTGAAACTTGGCAAGAATTTATTAATGAAAATTAATTAGTTAATGTAATTGGTACTCTGTGAAACATTCGAGTGGTACTATGAATTTCAATTAGGTCAAGTGAACTAAAGGTATGAATGTTGCAAAAAAATATAAATCTGGATACAATTCATTTATGAATATTGGTATAAAAATATGTATTCCTAAATCCTCGTATTTATCTTGGTGAGCACATCCACAATATTGGAAATTCATGTTATTATAAATAAAAGATATTTCCATAAAAACTCGCAATCGCCTTGCCAATCAAATTTTTCAATAATTAAGAAGATTTTTTGTAATATCTTGGCTATTTAAGAAAACTCCCTGCGAGATCAAATGGCTGACATTACTTTTTAAAAACCACATTTAATGTGTTTTGTGGTAGTTTCTATTTAATATTTCATGTTGAATTTGTTTATTTACAAAAAAAAATAGAAAATTTTCAAAAAACAACCAGTGGCCAAATTTTTTTGACATTTTAATGAAGCCGTTTGTTCTCTCAATGAGTAAATTTTTGTCTCAAATCACAAAACATACCACGTTAGATAAATATTTAATTTCACTCAATTTATAACACACTTAATGATAATTAAGTAAATAAATACATTTTTGCCTTTTACATATTTTTATTTTCCTTCCAACTTTTAACTTCAAAGTACCCTTCGTGTGTCCATGTATAGACAATAGACTTTTGACAGATTCGACACAATGTAGAACAATTGGAGAACAATGGAGAACGTCACATAAATCTTGACAGGGAGCCTAATATGAGCTTCTTGGACACCGGAAGGCCTACCTAATAGCAGGTTTTCGGTTGTGAAATATTTATTATTCGTCTAGAAAGCCGAAGAACTATAGAAATCAAAATTACCTATAAATTTTATTAAGCCATAATATTTAAAATTGATTGTTATAATTTCTTAGTTACAAACATAGGAACAACTGCGATGCCCACACTAGGCTGTGTCACATGCCCGTTGACTTTACATACCTGGATTTAATATACGACATCAAAGTTCTGCTCTTATATCCCAATAATCTACTCTCGATAGGTAGATCCTATTTCTCACACGAAGAACACAGCCTTTGTAGAAATATCAGCAATATGAAATACGTTTTATGCGTTTGTAGCTCCAACGCGACTGCCTCGATGCCATAGTTGTAGGATTATAACGCTGCGGTCTCGGGTTCGAATCCCGGGTCGGGCAAAGTGACATTGGATTTTTCTAATCAGATTTTTCCGGAGTAAGGAATTTGTGCCCGATATGGCGATAGGCTCGCCCACTATCACATTGTGAGACGGAACATATACGGCGAAACGTGTGTGTCCTGGTCGCACCTCTGCTTACCCCTTCTGGGAAAAAGGCGTGAAATTTATGTATATATCTGTAGCATCAACGCATCAGTGATATCAAAAGAATATTTCTTTACCTACTCCCACACGCTGATAGATTTATATCAAAGCCTTTACAAATTCTATAAATACCCGCATAGCTTCACACTCAACTAGCGTTTATAAAGAAGTATTCAATAATATTTCAAAGCGAACGGTACAAAGAGAGCTACTCGTAAGTTCTTTATTTCCTCAGCTCTTTGAAGGTATGAAGGTTTCATATAAAATTTCTATAGAATTCTTTAGAGCAAGCGATCTCGGAAATCTACGTGTTGAAGATGTGAACTCAGATACCTATTTATATTTAGGTATTTATATTCAGACAGAAATGAAATTGACAACAAAATGGTTTATTGATCATGTAGACACATAAATAATTGTTAAGAATCGCTACAACAATATATTCATGCAACTCCTGTCACCTAAACGATTGTAACACTCAAACAATTTACACCGTGTACCAAAATTCAGCGATTCTTCTTGACACTAACTTGGTAGTCCGAAAGAAAACACACCGAATTAAAAAAAACAAATCGTTATTCATTTATTTTAATAATAATGTCGACTAAAAATTTCGTACCAAGTTTGATTTAGTAATGTGACGTTTTTATGCTCGTAGTTCGCAGTTATATATTTTTTTTTATTAGTTGATTTTATACAAGTGGCCTGTCATAAATTCACAAAATCTTTTAATTATGTCTGCGTGACTAACATTATTTGTAATTATTGAATTTTTGAAAAAAAAAAGGATTCCTAGCTAGGATTCAAACCCGTTAATTATGAAAAAAAACATACATATATTATTACACCATTCATTAGTGAAAACCGCATCTCATTTCGTGCGGTAGTTTTTGAGTAATGTGCAAGCAAACAAAAAGAAACATCCTGTATGTAAATGCAACATATACCAGTTTTTAAGTTGAACCTACAGCAATACAACTGTGAAAACCGCATCTCATTTGATGCAGTAGTTTTCGCGTGATGCGCAAGCAAACATACAGACAGACAGACAAAAATTCTAAAAAAAATTGTTTTGGCTTCTGTTGCTGTTATAAAGACCCCTCGCGTTAAAATTTCTTAAATATCTTCCATGTACAGACATCGACCATTTACATTTTTATTATATGTATAGATTATACTGCAACTGCTGGTATCAAGTATCAACAGTGCACAGATAGAGCATCGTCACAATTATGCCGGCCTTTTTATGACTGAAGATTGTACGAATATTCAGCAATATCTGTCAATAGAGTAAAAATGAAAATGAAAATTGTTTATTTAAAAAAATAAAGACTTATAGAGACTTAATACTACTTAAAATAATGTGACACAAAATATGAGATCCTTATAACTAGTATTGTCAGGGGTACCCAAACTAGGCATAGTCTGTATCTTGGACTACCAATTGAGGAATTAAAGACGTCTGTATACAAGTATTGCAATGGCATGTGAAATCTATCAACCCCTTATAACCCAGCGTAGTAAACTTGGTGGACTTAAGGAAGGCAGCAAATCGTAAATTATGGGTCAAAACATTCCGCAATTAAATAAAAAGTTTAAAAAAATAAATGAATGGTATCTGATTTCATTTAAAGGAGACTTTGACGAAATTTTATTATTAGTAATACCTATTTTATTATATATTTTTTTCTGTTACAGATATGCTCCAATCTTTGCTTCAACCAAGAGAAAATCAGAGGTGTAAGTTGCTTAAAAAATATTACCAAATGTTTCCATTTTTATTTGCTTAACACTTTTGCGTGATCACTTTACATTGACTTATAGCTTCGGCCTATATTAACAATGTTCAGGCTTTAGCAGTCAATGTACACTTTGTCTTTATTTACACGCCTCAGAGCACAATTAGCCTCAGCTTATCTCCTACAAGAGCAGCCTCTAGCCAGTCACTGTGAAGAAGTTCGCTTCATTTAGCTTTTAAGAGAATATGTATAATTATAATGTATATTCATACAAGTTCATTTGCAAATAGTACACATAGTATAATCTATGCCTTGTTTAAACACTAAAATATAATATGCTTAATAAATAGACCATTTTTTTCTTAAAATACTTTTTTAATAATTCAAAGTTGCCTCTCAATGGTTCGCTTCGAGATTTTAGATGTCACTGCACGCCCATAAAAAAAATAAAAACTGGGATTAAAAATGTTCAAATAGTGACAAATAAAGATATTGTTTCACAATTGAGAGAGAACTAAGGTAGAGATTAGTTATTTTGTACTTTACTCTAAGTCAGCCTCTTGGGGATCGTCCCTAAGATACATAAGTTACTCTGAGTCCCTCTAGAGGCAATTATTATTAGTAATAGCTCACATATCAGTGTACTTTACGCAGCGAAAACATTGTTCAACTTTCACTGAAACTAATTCACAAAGATATTGTTTACGCAAAAGTGTTATATTTTATGGATATTATATTTGTTTGATGTTTATAGATTTAAATGTTTAGATGTTAACGAACCTATAACAAAGTATATTAAATAATAAATATTATGTTTTAGTGGAACGAAATGCGTTCAAATGCATCTAAACGTTTATATCTGTTGTGTTTAATGCTTTCTAATTCAGGAGATTACTGCTATTATTTCAAATATTCTGTTATGATATAATAGGGACTTATAACAATATATATGCTTTACGCAAATATCGTTGCACTCAATGCTTTGTACAAAATAAAGAAAAAATAAATTAATTTTATAACTTGGTTAATTTTAACATACGCGGAAAATTATTAAATTATTAAGTAAATAAATGCCTTAAAAGTTAATAAAGTAAAGTAAATACTTTTCGGTTAGCACGCTGTTCCAAATAATTCGTATTTTATCTGATATGGACATAATACTATTAGTAAACAAACTGATTACAAGGATCAAAATTTCAATCACAAAATTTCCCGGCAGATCAGTATTGTCATTTATCGCCGTCTCTTTCCCGTATGATACCTAGTAAATTCTCGTGAGTAGTTCAAATTGGAAGTAGTACATTACTGTCTTATTAAAAAAAAACAAGTAAGAACCTTTCTAATTCGGTTATTTCGGTCGGTGGCACGGTCCATTTTTCTAAAAACATCTTCATTTCGTCCAATCTTTGATATTCTTGATTTAACGCCGGAAATTAAATACTAAATAATGGAGATGAATAATAAGTTTAATTTATTACAAAAAAGTTAATTAATACGACAATAAATTGAATGCTACTTTTAAATTATATTTTTCGCTACGCCTAAAATAAATCGCTGTTCTTTGACGCAATGTTTATGCCAAATAAATCTCATAGTAATAACGCGCTTTGCAATTATTCCTGGCACTACAAAACTAAGCTTAACATAAAACAATAGAAGCTTTAATAAAAAAAGGCAAGCCACCAAGATGATGAACAATAAACAAAATGGTGGGATAGGTTGTACAGTCGAGATACGTGGGTACTAGGCTATCATAAGCAGAGGGAACTAATAGCAAGTAATCCCAATAGCGAAGATGATCGGCGCAATGCCAGCAGTTGCGGTGCGGCACGAGCGGCGGCGCAATGAGAAGCGCGGCGGCGGCGCTGTGGGGCGCAGGCCCTCGCAGCTGCCCCTGCAACTAGGACGCGCGCCCGACGCAGACCCCACGCCCTCGCCCGTGCACCACCGCCTACGCAACGAGCTCTATGTCTGCGGCAAGGTATGTGATTACTATAAGACACAAACGACTCAAAGTACAGGAATAGACTCAACCCATCGGAAACATTTAGTATTGTCAGATCACTGTTTCGTGTTGTGAAATATCACACACTCAATCAACTCTACCTCATGGGCGTAAGCCAACACTGATATAATCGTGAAACACCGTCTTGGCCACTTTCATATTCATGCCTTGCTCTTTTCGACGTCAGGAGATAATTTATTGGGCCAATGTGCGTTTCTTTAAGACACTCACTTTCATCCCTTCCTTCATCATTCGCCACCCAAATTCCTTTCATATGCCATATTTCTGTCTTTCACATACACAGTTTGAATCTGCAACACGACACGACAGTTCAAATCAGCCAGGTTTACATCTTGTCTACATCTTCATACCTCCATTCTTTCCTGACACCCTAGTACTATTTCCAGGTGGCCGCACTCCACGCTGTGGTGGGATCCCTGCTGCTGGGCATCGTGGTGTTGGTGGTGGGGCTAGTGCAGCTGTCCCCGGGAGCCGAGGCTGCGCAGCACCGCTACTACTTGATGGGCGCCGGCGCAGCCCTGGTGGGCGCTGGGGTGCTAGGTGCTGTGCTCAGGTACTTGATTATTATCCTTTATTGTTTATGTGACAAGTGGCTAGTTGGTAATGGACGTGAACAGGTGATATGGTAGTCGCGGGTGAATTCGCAGGCACACACCATTGAATTTTTGGTGTCTGCTTGTATTCTTATTTTATTTTTGACACATCATTATAATGGTGAAACAAAAAATCGTCAGGAAACCTAAACGTGTCAAACCGCAGGCCGTACATTCATGTAATATTGAGAAGGGCCTTAGGAGACACACTGTTCTACTACAGAATATTACAGGAGCATATTCTTGATCTTTTTTAGAGTAGTCGAAAATATTTTCGCGGTATTTTCTTTGGGTGTAAATACTTGATATAATAATTGACTTTGAAATCATAAAGATGACAATTTCAATACTTCAGTAACTTAGCTGTTCGCCTCGCAATTATTCTTTAGCTCAATTTTTCCAAAGATTCCACATCATAAATTAGTTCCATTCTATAAACTGGATATTTATAATATAATTTTAATTCTTGCTGGAATAGGGAAAAATTTAATAATGTAAAAATAAATTGACTTTTCAATATTACTTTGGCATTGTCATTCACACCAATAGGTTTGCTGACTGAATCGAAAAAAATCCCCTTTAATTCTCATTGAATTAGAGCATTTTCTTTTCAATCCTTATCGGCAGCGGGCCAAGCTCGAATCCTAAAGATTTATTTGCTAAATCTACTATTATTATTCCATTTGGATGACCTTTATGTCTATTCCTTTGAAGTCACTAGAAATAGATTTAGGGTTTAAAATAGTCAAGAAAGAAAAGTTTTTTACTCAAGAGACGAGCATTGGCATTGGCACGAGGCTTTATCAACGTGGAAGAGTTCAGTAGTAGAACATATTTTATTGTAATTGAGTAATTACGTGGATTTGTTGCCTAAAAAATCTGTATCAGCCCATATACTTGCCACTGTAGGGCACGGGCCTCCTCTATAATCAAGAGTCCGATTGAGAAAGGTTAGGCCGTATAATTAGTTCACCACGCTGGCTTAGTGCGGGATGACGGACTTTAACATACCATAGAAATTCTTCCGAATCGGTGTACAGGTTTCCTTACATTATTTTTCTTCACCGTTGTACTGCATGGTGATTGACTATCAATATACACATACTAGCTGACTTCGAAAAGTCAGTGTGGTGAAAAGTAGGTGTGCCTTGGGAATTAAACCCGAAACAATACTAATAAAATACTAAAATTCTGGCACCATCTTTACTCCATAGCATCACAAGTTCTGTCATGACTTTATGTATTTCGGTTCTAAAACTCTGGTTGTAATAGAATAGTTAATATACATTGTCACAGTACGGTTAACGACCATGCTGCCCATAATTTAAAACCTGTCTACTCACTATGATTAATATTTTAGCTTAAAAACTCCACAAACTAGATTGCCCAACCTCGAACCCATCAAGGGACTAACTGACGTTAATAATATGCTTTATATGCCACGGCACGACTTCCAATTTACTTCATTTTCTGATGTAAGAGAAAATTCTCGGAAAACAGTTATACGTTGCATCGATCCGCGCTTGTGCAATAAACCTGAGTTCGGGGAATGACAGGGGTACAACTAATATAATCTGAGTAAAATGGTTCAATATAAATCTGGAAAATTGCAGTTTGAATATTGAAGAGTTTGAGATTAAACTAGGAGCTAACTCACCCACACACACCTGAAAGCTCATGACTCATACAATGACATGCAAAAATGAACACGGAGCTCTGAAGTTAAGCGACTTAGGAGTACTACCTTATTTAACTAGCAATTGTTGTGTGATGAATGAGAAGAAAATCAAATCATTAAACATTAAATAAAAATTTCAATATAGTCTGTTTAGCTCATGAATATATCCTGAATGGGTCCTATTTTGATGCAAGTAGTAAATAAATTTAGGTGGTAACTGGTAGGTCAATTAATGATTGAGGACAACGATATACCTAGTTTTACTCTTTTCATTTTTTTTTTAAAGTTACCTGAGGATTCTAACAAGCTGACCTAGTTGTTTTAACGACTAGGCATCTATGGCGAATCATGATAATCTAAATCGCAGAAAAGTACTATTTTCAACTGTCGTGTAATCTTGATCTTTAAAATAGTTTTATTCAATTTCACAGACACTAACAATTCGACAAAATATTTATCCTACGGCTACATAAATCAAATATTTCATCAAAACAGTACATTTGATACCATTAGATGTGTGGGCGTTGTTTGCGAAGGGAAACTACAAAAGCATTATGTTTGTTCGCAACTGATACATTGCTTAGTTAAACTAACAATCGGGTTTTATGACACGAAGTTAATTCTGACATACATTCGAAAATCCTTGATACGACATTATGTAATATTGTAATCCTTCGATCAAATATGTACTTGTTATCCCTTTAAAACACATTGGCTTTGTGGTTGATATCACCCAGTTGTGCACTGATTAGCCCTGAGCCTACGTTTGTCAATTCAAGGAATTGAATATGCTTCGGATTATTGTCTTTATTATAGTCAGCCTTTTCTTCAGTGCTCTTTCGCTCGTAAAGACTAAAGAGTACCCTATCCGCCACCATCTTATAGAACTAGATTCAAAGTCTAACCCCAAGCTAATCCATAATAATTAATTCCAGATGCATATGCCTCCACTGGTACAACAGGAAGTTCCGCCAGGGCGACTCCGAGGAACAGGAGCCATCTACCCACAAGAACGGAGTCAGCGTTGTTGAAAGCGGTCACGGACATGACAAGGGACATGATAAATCTGGGCATGACAAAACCGGTCATGATAAATCTGGGCATGACAAGGGACATGATAAGACCGGGCATGATAAATCTGGACATGACAAGGCACATGATAAATCTGGACACGACAAGGGACATGATAAATCTGGACACGACAAGGGACATGATAAATCTGGACACGACAAGGGACATGACAAGACCGGGCATGACAAAGCCGGTCACGACAAAGGTGAGAAAGGCCACGACAAAGCTGACAAGCATGATAAAGCTCAAGACAAGGAGCCGAAATTGAAGTCGCAGTCCAGCGTGGGCCGTGACCTGATGAAGCAGCAGTCTGCTACCAGCGACACCTAAATCATCGGCCGGGAGCCATCTATTCTATTTATTTAATTTAGTTCTGGCGGCTGATCTAGTGTAGGAAGGTATCAATTGAAGTTACTAATATGTTTTAGAAACAACAACAACAAACAACTTGAAAATAGAAAATTCTTCCAATAGTCAATAGTGAATTAATTTTAAATAATAACACATCTGATTCCTTTTCGGCGTTTTATAAAATAATTATTTTATAATCAGCAGAATCTCAAATTAAAGCAACGTTATCTACATTCCTTCTATTCGAAGGTCTCAACCCCATAGCCCATACACATCCTGCTGAGGATGTGTATGGGCTATGGGGTTAAGGGTATACCATATAGGAACTCAAATACGTAATAGATAATAAATTGAAGTAGTGTGTCATCAGTAACTACTAATATTCGTGTGAAGAAGCATCGTGTATACGTATATCGAGTATTATATTTACAACTATTACAAACGGGAGTCGAATATAAAAAACACATCGCAACGAATCAAAATAAAAGTAACAATGAAAATACATCACACGGTTCATAACAAACAAAATTATACTCCACATTTATACAGTGCAAAGAAAATTAGGTCAATTTGTTTATTTGTTGGAGTTAAAAGCAAATACAGTTTATATTGTTTAGTAACAGCACACGTGCATTATGCAGGCTATTACGTCATCATTGCGTCACTACATTTTATAACCCACCTTGTGCAACAAAGCGGTTGAATAACTTCCTTCATATTTTATTACGGCTATTTAAAGATAAATAATACGTTTAAAAACATTCCAAGATTCATTTTTATCTATGGCCGCATGCATGTGCAATAATAAAACGCAGTGATGCGATTAAAATTGTATTTGAACTTTGAATGTTTGTGCAAGAGCAGGTGTTTGGTTTTTTTTTGCTTTTACAACTTACATTTAAATTTTTACACTCCGGATGTTATAAAATATAACAAACGAATCTGAATTCACTTTAACACATATTATCGTGACGGTTTTAAAAGATTTCTCATGTATGTGAATCCGCATTCTAGTACTAATTTACTTTACTAATCCTCCCTTCCAAGACATAAGTAAATTACCTACCATACTATATTTATGCAGAACAAGCCTCGAGAAATAACCTCTTGAAAGCATACTCTGTCCAAGTTAATTTCAATTGATACCTATCTTACACGGATATTTATTAATCATTTGCAAAAACAAAACGTTTCGATCAGCCGCCACATCGTACATGTAACATGAATGTTTCGATCAAAGGACGTATTGAAACATGTGTATCGATGTCTACTCGTAAGGGACTTATTCTTTCTCATATAATACTACTTCCATACTCAATAATATTACAATTTTAATTCTATATCATCTGTTACTATATTATGTATTTCAATATAATCCACAGCATGCACATATCATTTTTGTAATCTCCATCAATTCGAAAAAAACATCATTTGGAAACATTAAGTCTGTAATATATTATAGTTTTAAATATTTTCGAAAAATTTACAAATAGCTACCCGTAAAGTATTTTTTTCATATATTAAGAATTTTAAAATGTCCACAATAAACGGAAACAGATTATAAATTATTATAAAAATATTTTAAAACAATCATCTCATCTAGCCGTCCGTAAAGAACATAAGGATTTATTTACTCTCAACCCATACATACATACATACAGTATTAATAGCATAACGGCGGGATCATTTCAAATCATCATGAATTTCATACATAACCCATTCCCTACATTTTCGATTTATTTTATCATTATATCCAAAATTCTCAAACAAAATTAAAAGATGTTGATAAACATCAAACGCAGGTGAATCCATCTGAGAAAGAACTTGATAAGGTTATATTTAAAAATAGCAACATTTAAAAGTGGCACTCGTTAGTATTACAATGTTTCGCACTAGCCAGATGTTACAGAAGCTGTATTTGATGTTACTCAACTCACCATTACTCTAAGTATTAATCACGAAATGCACAATTTTAGTTGGCACTTCACATATTTCATAATATCGAGTCCCTCTATAAATGACAATTTTAAACTCCTAATTTAGGTCTAAAAATGAATATAAAATTGAATATAAAGAAACTGTTTACCTTGTTGTATAATTTGTATTCTCTTTTAGTTTTCTTACACTTTATAGATTTTAATGGTAATATAGGAAATATATCATTAACAATAGGTATTAAAATGTATATTTGATGTTGTAATTCGATGTTTTATCATATTTATAAACGTACTTAATACATATAGACCAAGTGTAATGTTTACGTACGAATATTGCTAGTGTTTTGTCATTAAATATATAGACTACAATTCTCATCGAAAATTCTTTTGTCAACGCAATGACCGGTCTGTATTGAAAACATCCAGTAAAAGCAGGAATTGATTTTTTTTCCACATTAAAAATCTGTATATAATTCAAACATTGGAATTTTTCATCCTATGAGACTGAAAAAGAGTGTTCGAAATTTTTTGGAGAAAATAATTTCAGAATCATTTGGTTATAGTACACATACCATTGTTTGTTTTTATGTAACGAAATATTACTTGAATCATTATCCGAATACGGATTAATGTTGACACCTCCAACATTCGGGTCCAATGTCTGGTCCAGTGTATTATTTGCGTAAACCAATCTTGAGAATTGCTAATTTTATTTACCATACAATTATGGAACACTTTAGAAATCGATGTGTAAGTAATTCTAAGATATTTTAATGCTATTCCACTTCACAATTGAATGTGCAATAGGATATAATCAAATATAATAGTCGTGAATATAGGTCAGTTTGAAATTCCTAGTCAAATCGGTTCCCACCTGGTCGTAATGATTAAATTCCGGAACAGCCAGACAAGCTGACGAATCCAGCAAATGCAACATCGAATAAAATAATTTCGAAATGAATTCGTACGTTAATTTATAAGGTTATAGTAAAGAAGACATTGTATGTTGTACTGGTATCTGTATTATTGTTCGTTTAAGTATTCCATACATGATAATTATGTTCGTCGATGTGTAGCATAAGCTCTTATTAGTAATTATGAATGTTATCCGATAAAGTAGAATGGATATTGTTTCTAACTTCTCGTAATTTTAAGCTTAAGTGTCCAATAGCTTGAAAACGTTGCCAAAGATTACTTTTTATCAGTCGCTTTTTTGCAATATAAGTAAGAGTTAATTCGCTGTACGAAATAGAGTTTTGCGCTTTGACCCGCTCCCGACACAACCAGCCAAACATGTTGATTCAGGGAGCTCTCGCATTGATATGAAGCCGAATTATTGTTATTATAGCAAAATTTATAGCTTTTTCTATGAATTTCCGTGCCAAATACGTGGTGTAACCACTGCAGCAGAATCAAGTCTTCTGGAAGCGCATGACGATTTTGTTATTTTATTTATATTTTTATAGAATGTTATTGAATTGTAATAGAATGCTCAGTTACTTCAGTAGGTATAACGCGACACACCTGATGTGGATTCTCTTGTTTTCCTTTGACAACGTAACGCGTCGAACATTCCGAAAAGCTTTGTGTATTTGGAGTTTCGCTGTCGTGATTGTATTTCTACAATTATGCCAGGCTTGTGGCTGGTCCAGGGGGAGATTCAGCTCTTTAATATATTGGTGGATATAATATCTGACTCCATTTGGCTATACGAGCAATTGATCAAATACAAGTCGAAGCACTTGCATTGAAGTAGTTCATTGGGATCCACACAATCGAACCCTGGACGGGCCGCACCAGAAATTAATTCGCTAATATGTACGTAATATATGAAACGCATTAGTTAGTGTTAGTATATGTAATCATTATCACGTAATCGATGTTGGAACCATATCAGTCACTAAATGGTATATATGGTATTCATCTCGTTCGGGAGTGATTCCCGCCTCTATAGGGACTTATTCCCGAATTCCTCCACTCCTAATCCCATACCTAAGCTCTATTCACTGTGATAAAAATAATTGTAAGATAAAAAATTATATATATTGTGGAAAAATTAAAACAAAATGTTTGCATGATTTGTCTGCTAAATGAGATTTTATTTCGGATTTAAGAACAGAATGTGGAACGAGTAGAGAAGGATATCACAGTGAATACATTTGTACCTAACTCTATTACCTTTTAACCCAATGTACCGTTTCGAGATTTTTTAAATGCGTTGCCGTTAAAGTGAACGGTCTTTTCGAAACTGGTGTATAACTACCGATTTCTCCAAAAATAATAGACATTTTAAGACACCGAAAGATTTTAAGCATTGTCCGCGGTTATTTCTCGAAGCCACCGTTCCCGCTTTGACGACAGCGCGTAGTAATATTTATTTGCACCGTGTTCCGAGGTCAGCTCTATCTCAATTAGAAATTTTATTTTTTAGAGTTTAAGTTTACCGGAGCCGCCCTCGGGATGCCACGTTCTGACAGTTCGACATGTTGATTTTGTAATATTAAAGTGTTTTATATTCGTATATCGATATATTTTAATTTTTAATTACGACTGTGCTGTTTTATATCTCATATATTTTATACCGATGTCTCTAAATAAAATGTGAACGAGATGTGTTGTTTATTGTTCTCGCCCAACCCATAAAAATATGTTATATTTACACATGTATTGCCAAGTATGAGAGATGAAAGAAAATATAGTCAGTAGATTTTTCGGGGATTTTAAGATTCGCATTTTCTCGATCGCTCAATGGATTTGTCTTCTAAAGATTGGTCAAGTAAGACTATTAACAAGTCCTTAACAAAAATGTATTTTTTACTGACCCAAGAAAGCATCTGCCATGTTCCTGATGATATGTATAGTGCAATTCAGAGTATAACCGTTTCCATTAACCCCGACCTGACCGAAAGAGACTATACACAGGCTGTACCCAAAATACGACAAACGGCGTAAATCCCAATTTACACGAAGAGAGTTTCTCGCGACGAGAATCGTATGCGATTATCGCATGACGTAACCACCATAGATTATTATGCTTTGACAAACGCATACACGATGCCATTTATTTATACTGGGTATATCAAGACTGCGACCGAAAACGAAGCCAGGTGGTAGTTTTAGTGGTTACAAACACGATGCAAATAAAAATTTCGTCAAAACAGTGACAAATCTTTTTTTAGATTTTTTTGAAAATCATCGTGTTTGGGTGGTGAATACCTAGTTTTTGCGAATATACTAATTTAAACCCTTACGTACCACTTCGTGTTTAAAATTAAAGAGGTCTAAAGGGGTTCAGCAGAAGAAATTACTCCACTTAAAGTCTTCATGTACTTTTTTACAATTTGTTATTCCAATACCGTTCAATACAATCTTATCCTCTTTACAAATTGTTCCTTCTTGTTTTACATTCTCTCCTCACCCAATATTGACTCAATCCGATAGAATATCTTTAATAATTCATGATCCATTTTCCATTAAACATTTATAATTTTCACGTCAAATTCCTAATGTCACATAATATTATTGTTTAAAGGTTTTATTTTAGGAAAACTATGCATAAATCACCCAAATATGACGATAAGTAAAAAATTACAAAAATTTTTACTTGCATTGTGTCTGAAATCACTACCACCTGGCTTTGTTTTCGGTCGCGGTCTTGATATACCCGTATACTTACGATAATCGTATCTTCGAAGCGAGAAACTACCCCCGTGTAAATGGGGATTAAGATACTATGAAGGATTTTCCACTATGTACAGTGGTCGCTTTTCGAGCAGATACAAACATATTAAACCTTTACATACAAAACACGCCTTTTTCCCAGAAGGGGTAGACAAAGGTGCTACAAGGACACCCACGTCTCGCCTTGTGTGTTTCGTCCCGCAATGTGATGGGGAGCGAGCCTATCGCCATATTAACCCTTAATCTTGGATGAAAACTTTAAGCTGGCAACCCGCAAAATTTACAAGATATTGTTTATCTGTCATACACCTGAAATATTTTTTAATATATATAAAATAATAAAATATCAATAATAAACAAAATACTCTTTATGGCTGTTAATACTGGCTTATAAAAGTTACCGTGTACGGAACAATACATAAGTAGATATCACGTTTATTAGTTAATATCATAGTGAAAGCAGAGGGTAGTTATATCAACAGCAATGCTTACAAACGTAACCGGGAGTAGTGGAAAGAGTAATTTCCATTTTTACGCTGTCGCGAAAAACAGGTATAATCGCGCCAAGTGAATAGTGATTGGTGATCCAATGTGAGTACGTAATTGTTAATAATGAAATCAATATAAAATCTAAGATAAATACAAATAAAATAATGAATAGGTGTCGCATTGTAATGTGTCGTGGTCCCCACGGTCCACACTGTGCGCTCCTGATTCGCGATTCTTAGGTGACCATAATATAACCTTGCGATTATATCGCTAATAGGATAGACATTTGCTTCATTATTTAGTTATACAATAATTATACTACGACGCATAAAGTAGAAATCAATGAATTACTTTTAGCGACATCTTTATGAAATTATGGTAATTATTAACAATTCCACTGTATGTAGAACAGCGTACCTAAACACGTTACATCAATAGCTGGCTAAAGTTGCATATAGTTTGTTAATACACTGGTAGATGGCGCTGTGAAGAATAACATTTTCCTGCATTATTCTTTGGTGAATTATCAACTTATTTTAGTTAAAATACGAATTATACTAGTTATTAATCATTTTCTACATTACTTTTGAATACAAAATTATAATTCCATAACACATCATTCTCATAATTATGTTATGATGACTGTTGTACAATAGTCAATTACTAAAGTCGGCCATTTCGCGGGCGACTCGCGCGGGTTCCGCCCCGAGGTGAATGGAGTTGAAACGGCAACATCGCATCGCGCGCGTTGTATCGAATAGGGATGCGCGATGACGGACGAATTGATCATATTCGATGAAGTTCTCGAATAAAATCAATACTACCGAAAGGCATATTGCTCTTAAACACAAATTCCGCTTTGTTAGCTCAGTTGGATGAGGATCGGAACATCAAGTCGTAGGTCGCAGGTTCAGATCGTGGGCTGGAATATCATTCAAAAGTGATTTATGAGGCTATGTGTGTATTCTTAGTTAATAATCGTATGATTTATCGAAGAAACCAAGCATCCTGAGGAAATCTACATATCTGAGTTTTCAACAATATCTACCAACCGCATTATTAGGTCAGCTTTGTAGAATAAAAGGTCAACAGACGAAGACGCTAATGTAAGGTGAGCCTTGATAGTTGCTTATAATATAATTAGGTACACATAATTTTAAAATATGGCATAAATTCTATATGCGCGTGCACAACGCTGACCCGATGTTAATTTTGAGTAAGAGAAGACATGAGTGAAGTTTCAAGAACATATACTCGTATTTTCAATAGATACTCCTACATATTTTATTGTCAATTGGTACTAGTGTTAAGTATATCAATAATAAGATTTTAAATTATCCACAGTCCACACAAATTTGTAATATACTTACTTACAACTAACTAAGTTGTACAACAACAGTATTTATATTATCCGAAATCATTAAGCAAATCGATATTGTACCGAGATGTTTTCGCGTAAAAACGTTTAGTCCAACCCGCGAGGTTTGCCGCGCGTCGCTCGGCCGCGCGCGGCGTTGCCGCTCGGCAGTTGGTGCCAGTCGCGGCGATAGACCCGATGGCGCCGACACGCACGCCATGCCTAAACGAAATTATTTGTGTGAAGAAAAGACCCTTCGTCTCATAAATGAGGTACAAAATCGACCGTGTTTATGGAATCCAGAATGCGAAGACTACAATGAGAAATATTCCCTGGCGAAAGCGTGGGCGGACATATCGATGATAACGGAATTGCCAAGTGAGTTGAAAATTCAAATTGTTTGTTCGCTTGTTGCTGTTGTGTTGCGCCATGGATTAGTTTCCCTTATGTTGTGTAGATGGCGTTAGCATGCACTAACAAGTAATGTATCTTTACTTCTAATATCGTACTTTGTTTTGCAAAACGTTATCTTTGTTTCATATTAGAATAGTAATTAAATTTTATATTCTCGAAAGTAAGCTCCGTATATTATAATATATTGTTTTTATTAATACTCAGTATGATCTTTTGAAATATTATTTTGAATAACGATTTTTACTCCGCAGTTAGTTTTTTGAAGAGCAAATGGAAGAACCTGAGAGACACATACAAGAAAGAGTTGAAAAAAAACAACGGCCAGTACGTAGGCACGTGGCATTACTACAACCAGCTAAAATTCCTTGTTTTCAAAAAAGATACAAATGAAAATGACGCAGCCGACGATCAAGCAGACAAAGAAACAGACGGTTCGGACGATGGAGAATCTGAAGTAAAACGCGAGCCAATAGAACATAATGAAGAATATTGGAGCGAGGAAGATCCGATTCCTGAGAAGATGAGGAAAGTGAGTGAAGAAGACTTCGACGCGATGTTCTTGCAGTCTCTGACGCCGTACTTCAGGCAGCTGGGGCCTATGAGGCAGCTCGTGGTCCGGAATAAGATGCAGGAGATGTTGCTCAATGAACTAGCGGCGCAGCACGCCGGCAAGCGGACCGGGAAGACTTAATTACGTTGGGGTTTTTAGTCCAAGCGCCGTTCAAACTAATTATAAAATCTCAGGTGATATATGAACCTATGACTCCTTATGGTCTGTACGGAATATAAGGCCTGTTCTCGGGGAAGGTTGATAGCAGATCGTAATATTATAATTAAAATCATGTAAACATGTTGCGACGATATCATGTAGGAAACTAAATCCACAGTTATGACACTTACAGGAGGCAGAAGAACCGTCCTATTTCTAGAGAAGCGATTTCCATTATCCATAATACATATTTTAATAGGAAGAGTTTAAAAACTGCTACTATGCTGGCCGCAAAACTTCCTAAACGTTTATTACATTGGTTAATACTTTAGTTATTGTACATTACCAACAGAAATCCTAATATTAAAGTTCGATTTCTAGCATATTTTCTAAGCGTAAAAGTGTAAAAGATTACTTCTAAATGTACATATGAATTAAATGAAACCGAACCTTATATTTCTTTTTTAGTTTCTTATGAAAAACAAAATAATAAAATACATTCTTTATAAATTAATGTAAAGTCCCTTTGCTAATAGTAATTATTTTTAATTAATGTGGTAAATTATGTAAAACCATTTCTCAGATTTTTTAATATACACACACATACATATCACCATATCGGATATTATACCAGTCCTGAAACACACATTTAAGATTTCTCAGACCGAAAAATTCACAAAACGGACAGCTCGATCTCGAAATCGAATCCAAGTACCTACTCACCACGGTTCATAGCCCATACCTGCTGTCACAAGAACAATGAGGGGACCGGCATTAGTGATTGATCTTCTAACTAGAACCTTTAGTAGGAATTTAAAAAGAAAACTAATATTAAAATATATTGAGTTTAATGGTTTCTTAGATTTACGCGAAAGATATACATTGAAATAAAACTATTTTATACGGATTTCCGGATTTTTACGGAAAGTAATCGAAACGTCGCGTCGGGAAGTTAAAAAATGTAAAAATTAAACCAAATCGCGATAAAATCCGTATAAAATAGTTTTATTTCAATATATTGAGTTTATTAGATGCGGTGTTAATCATAAAAAAATTGGCGTAATAATCAACTTTACCCAAAAAATGGAGGGATTTATTTCTATAACTATCTTATATTGTAAAATGATTTTTAATTTATGTTTGATACTTAATTTATTCTTTCCTAAGCCAATCAAGAGGCGAAATGACGCGTTTAGGACCGTCATGTTTCAACCATAACGATTTTAGAAAACAAGGTATTTTGACAGCTTGAACTACGCCTTATTACTGTGGTGTTATCGAATTCATAACGTTTCGTAGAAATCTATAAATAGACCATTGCCCAAGTCTGCCCGTTGTCTTTCTATAGAGAAGGTTATCGGCATAATCTTATTTTCTATCATATTATCACAGGCCTATTGGATGTTATACTCAATATTTTAAATGTTTTTATGAAGCCCGGAAATCGTTTTTATCAGAGTTGCAATCACGCAAAATAATGCTACTAAAGGCTAGAGTCTAGCCCTAAGCCGATTTATCATTAAACATATAATTTTGCACGGATATAAAATTAATTTTAGAAATTAACCTACATTAATACGATACTATTGCACACAAATGTTCAACATATATGTATACACATCCGTGGAACAAATCCATAGAAAAGAAAGGCACATGCACCGTCGAATCTAGTGTAAGCGAGATAGCAACTCAAACAGGGATAGTCAACATTTTGAGTTATATAAAATTTTTTTTTGTTTATCAGCAATTAAAATAGGAATACTTTTTATGAGGTGTTTAACTCCATCCATATCCTTAAAGTAACTACCAAGAGTTTTCTTTTCACCGTTTCAATTAAAAAATATTTCTCATTTCACCATTGGATGAGTTTGATTTACAATTCCCGATTCAAGCTTTTAAAATTAGTCTAGGACTTTCATATTTCACTAGGACGTGATTGCGACGTTGCCAGCAGCATCGCCAATTGCTATGATATTATCCCACCTGGCAGCGGCACGGCAACGTCGCGAATACACGCAAACGCACTGGGTACTGGGTGCTGACCGCCTCATCTCGCATCCGCTCCGATCCGGCGCGGCAGTCCTCCGACGGTATTCCCGCCGGTCGGCAGCCAACATTCAAAATGGCGCTCTTTGACACTTGTAAATTCATTGCTGAAATTAAAAAAAGACCTGCTTTGTGGAACTGTTATTGTGAGGAGTACGACAATCGGAAAATCAAGAAGAAGTATTGGGACGAAATCTTTGAAATATTTCGAGATAAAGAACAGGTGAACCCGACTCAGAGGAGGAATTTTGGTGTGTATCCAAGATTTATTGTTATTTTCATTTGTGATAGTGGTCGATTATCGCGTTATATGCGAAGTAGTGCTTTATTTTCTGTTGAGTGCTCAGTGATCCATATTTAAATTGATTCCTGCCTTTCCATTTGAAGCGTTCTGGAATATTCCTTCATCTTGTCAATATTTTTGTTTTCTTAAACAGGACGTGTTGTTATTGCGTCGTTGCGCATATGTGTGCTGATAACTGTGTTTTTGTTTGGCTGTAGACTGTTTGGGAATGGAAATATATTTTATAGAACTTCAGCATATTATGCTTTCCATATGCCACAAAGATTAAGGGGTACATATTATTCGTAGTTACGTCAAGAGCTGCGTAGTTTTCAGTGATTGGTGTTAATGGCACCAATCAATACGAATGGCGAATCTTAATATCTAATTCTTGATTGCGACTTGTTTTATATTGTTTTGTAACAAATATTTATGCAATGCAATTACACTATGGCGACAGAAGTCCTAAATTGTAATTAGGTCGCATCATTTATGCGTGGTCCTTATACTTTTAAAATAAGTCAGATGGTTTAGCGAGCCCCTATTCAATTTAATGGGATTTGTTAAAATAAAATTGAATCCTTTACTATAAATCATGGATTCGATTGTCCTTAGTAAATGTTTTTATGAGACAGTTGTATAAAACTGCTTAGCGTTTTTTAGTTTATAAGGTACAAGATCCTTTATACTTCGAAGTAGTGGGCGGTAATCCGCGACTTGCGCTGTTTCTGTCAATAGAAAATAGGAAAATATAAATAAATACATAACACACAGATCAATAACGTTTCGTCAAATGATATATCTGCTGTGAACAAACAGCAGTGTAAATGTACTGTTGTGTTCCGGTTTGAAGGTCATTATAGCCAGAATAACTACTGGACATATTGAGACTTAACATTTTACGTCACAGGATGGCGAGCGTAGTCGAATGCTGTTTGGTTTTCTATTGTCTTTGCGCGGTTGTATCGCTTACCATCAAGCGAATGGCATGCTCGTCTTGCTATTCAAC
This sequence comes from Deilephila elpenor, assembly GCA_949752805.1. Lineage (NCBI taxonomy): Eukaryota > Metazoa > Arthropoda > Insecta > Lepidoptera > Sphingidae > Deilephila > Deilephila elpenor. Next base: position 13,900,437 of record OX457103.1, on the reverse strand, counting down.
GAAATTAAAAAAATAAGGGTTATATTCGGATTATTCCTAGAATGCTCGGTTTGTACCGGTGGTGATAAGTAAATTTGTCGATGTGATGAAAAAAGACTTTTATTGTCAGTGGTGTAACATTGATATCGATGGTCAGTGTCGTTTTTTACTTAAAAGTTAGTATTTTTTTACTATTAAACTGATATGAACAGGCGTGAATAATGTTTTAGTCATGTGTAGGTGTCTCAGACAGAATGCAGGCTGCTTCCAACAGGTTGCTGTTTTCATTTTAGGGAGAGGCATATTATGAAATATCTTGAAGTCTGTTAGGCGTTTTATTGTGCGTTTGTCGATACATGGATTCTTATACAGGTAGATAATATGTAATAACAAAGGGCCATATCAATTAAACCAGTGATTCTTGAATTAAAGCAGGCTATTAGACAAAATAGAAAGATGTCCTTATTCCATATTCACATGAAGTCGCGCAAAATGTTTTAGTCCACGTTGCAGAGTAGCTTATAATTTTACGACTGACTGCCTGCCGACATTAACCCGTTGGGAATAGGCCGTTTTAGTCTACAGTTATTTAGTTCTAGGAAGCATTTAGTTAAAAACTTTCAGAATACGGAATAGCTTTTTTTAATAGTGACACACGAAAAAATAATATGATTGAGCCTTGATTTTTGTATTTTCCAGAACAAGGCCTAAAACAACGATGGAAGAGCATTCGCGGATCCTTCACGCGAGAACTAAAAAGGCAAATAATTTTAAAATCCGGAGGAATCGGTGGATACAAGTCAGAATATGTTCATTACAGGCGTTTGATGTTCCTGAAAAAAGTTATCGCTCTGAAGGTACCACCAATGTATGAGGATATTTCTGATGAAGAGAATGAGCCCACACCTGAAAGGATAAACATGGAACCTAATCTTGTGAATATTGAAGACCCTAATATTCAGTACCTACCCGTATATCACACAATAGAACCTGAAAACGAAAAACAAGACGAAGACGAGATGTTTATACTACTAACATCACCTTTGAAGGAAGCACCGCAAGAATTAGACCTTTTATCTCAAATAATGCTCCTATACACCGTTGATGATACGAAAACTTAACTTGAATGTATGTAGATCAATGTTATTCATGAATTTATGGCGTCGTGGCTATATATTTACAGATTTGGCAGTGTTTTATGTCCTTTTTTTGGATGGACTCATGCTGTTAGTTTCTAGTATATGTATAATGATACGGATTGCCCAGGACAGATATTTTAATGGCTCGGATCGTGATGATAATGAACGTTACTTCCAGGGTTGTTGTTGTTTTTGTACCGAAGACTGGAAGAATGACAATGGACGAACCAACAAGTCCTCAGACGTACATCGGAATATATTAATAGTTGAATGATGATTGCTATCAAAGGCTATGGTGTGCAGGACAAATAAAGGCTTACTTTTGTCAGAAGTAAGGCATTTAGCAGCCTTTGTCAGTGAGTTTATGCTGGGAGGTTTGTTAGACAGTGTCTATTGATTCATGGAATGGAAGTCAGTAACTAAAAGTTAAGAATAATGATAAATCGGGATAAATGATCCCTAATATAGTTTTGGAAGGGGTCAGGGGAAAAATCTATAAAATCTTGGTGATTTGACTCGCTATTTTACAACTATTTGCCAACATTTATAAAAATTAATAACCGGAATCGAGTGAGATTGATTGAAAGGTACAGGCGGGGAACAGGGAATGTCGAATTTAGTATTTTTCCAACTTTTAAAAGTCTATCATATTATTGCTTAATGTGTACATTTTATTACTCTTTGTTGTCGAAATGACAGGTTGTTGTTGTTTTTCAATTTATTCCATCGGAAAGGCAAAGGTCTAAGCCAAAATGACGGATTGTACTTTAGGTACAAATTGTCTACGATCTACTGACGCTCAGATGCGTCGTTGTCAAAAAAATAAGAATGTTTCATCTCTCTTCACATTTCATTACATTAGACATGTTAATATTTTAAGATTACGAGTATTAATGCTTCTGGTGTATATTATAAAAACATATCCCAAACAATGCGTTATATATGTTTTTAAAATTGTAGTTCCAAATTTCGCCACACTCCAATATAATTAAGATGACTTATAATAAAATTATAAAAACATCTACATTATATGGATGTTATTTAAATTATTGATTACGATGAAAAATTTAATCTCAAGCTTACATCCTAACATATTAGTAACAGTATTTTGTCGATGAAATAAAACTAGTTTATATAAGAAATAAATCACTTTATCATTTAAATAAATTGTGGCTTGGTTTAGGCATTATGTAACTATAATTAGATTTACTACTTAGAGTAGATATTCAAGTTGTTGTAACATTTTTTAAATGTGATTACCCCAATTTTAGTCTGTACTTTTTCTGAAATTCTGAAATGTCTAAACAAAAATGTATATTGGTAGGCTATATTTAGGTTAATGTTAAAATAAGCATATTCAATTTCTATGAATTTACCTTTTATATACATACCCAATATAATTATTATTACTCGGGGCCGGATTGTATGGAAGACACCACCCTTGATATGTATTGTAAATAACAGAGTATGCAACACTACTGACATGCTAATATTTTTTAAGTTTATACATATGTATGTATATAAATGTTAGTTGTAGAGTTTCATACATGTTATTAAAGTAATTATATTATGTATAGAAATATGAAGATTGGTTCTGTTGAAAATATAACTTTTCGTTCTCCGTCACAGAAGATATTTTTATAAGTAGAAAGTAGAATTTACCGGCTACCACGAAATATGTCTTTAATTAATTAAATAGGTACCTTCCGAAATGTATCTTAATTCTTAAATGTAGAATAAATATCAAACATTGCTAGTTTTTGAATGTAATTTTCACTAGGTAAGATTAAAGCCATATGAATCATCTGTTCTCTAAATGTGCCGATGTTCAAGAATGCATTTCTTCTAAATGTATTATTGCAGCTTTGAATATATGAATGTCTAGATGAGCAAAAATAAAACAAGTCTTTGAAACCACTGGACTATTTATATGATTTTTGTCTATTAGAATACATAATATACGTCCCGTTACCGTTTATACATCCTAGGTATTAATTTTAAAAGGAATAAACACTACACCAACACCCAACAGTCACATACATAGTCCTGACCCCACAATAAGATCGAATCTTGTGTCGTGGGTATCGGAAACTACGAGACTTTTCGGTCTCACAAACACCCTGACCCGAAACAAATACCTGTGTAAACAAAAATATTAGTTTCAGTGCAAGGACCGAACCCGCGACCTCCCTATTTACTTGCTTTTCTGAGAGGCGTCATTTTTTATCCCTATTAGACAAACTATAATCCATCAATTACAACTTTTTTTTTTTCAAATCATTTGTGTAATAAAATAACTACTTACTTAATAATTAAGTTTATAGACTGCCTCGGTGGCGTAGTTGTATTACGGTACGGTTACAAAGCTGAGGTCTCGGGTTCGAGTCCCGGGTCGGGCAAAGTGATATTGGATTTTTCTATTCATTATCAGCCCGGAGTCAGGAATTTGTGCCCGATATGGCGATAGGCTCGCCCCCTATCACATCATGGGACGGAACATACAAGGCGAAATGTGGGTGTCCTGGCGGCGCCTCTGCCTACCCCTTCGGGGATAAAGGCGTGAGTTTATGTATGTACGTATGTAAGTTTATAGCGAATCAAACTAACGACAGAACGGACCAGACAAAGTTCGGATTCCAGACTTAGGCCTAGAATTCAAATACTTAGGATAGCGAAGCTACGTGATTCTCCGTTGTTAAGTACCTGCGCATAAAAATATCTTGACGAAGCTCGCATACCTGGAAATCCTCGACAAGAATGATAATGTCTATCAATACGCATTGTGAATCTAAGGCTCAAACGGAAACCACTATTTAATCGTGAAGAGATCTTACCCAACAGTGGGACGTATCTGGGGAATTCATTATTATTAATTAAGACGAAATGATACGATATCTATTACTATAACATTCAATAATAAAAGGTCTGCAATTTCAATAATCTTATCCTAATTCTGTAGTTAAGATTGTTCAAACATTTTTTATAATAATATTCAGATCTATGGATAAAATAACAAGATTGTTAATTTAACAAATAATATCAGGACTTTTTCGTGAATCTCGATGTTTATTCGGCATTAAATGGATGTACACATATATTTTTTGTTTTCTTTTACTGCGTACAACTGACGCCATCTGTTGAAGAATTTATATAATTAAGGAACTTGAACTATTTTATTTAATTATATTTTATTTGATTCCTCTACAGTCTACACTCTACGTGCATACTTAAGCTTATGACTGGGCCACCTGGAGATAGTCAAAGATTAAATCCATTAATACCTTTATGACATATTTATGTATCTATACCATTTAGTATTTACTAACTTCTTTAAAATCAGTTATTTTATGAATTAAATACGATCACCTGCTTTTTTATTTTATTTTTGCTAATTTCGAAAAACTTTAAAAGTCAATATATACTATATTTTGCTAAAGACCTGTGTTCCAGTGGCGAAGGGTGACATTTTTTAAAAGGGAAGCCGAAGCTCAAAACACAAAATATGTTTATTTTCTTTATCCTGTTACTAGCTTCTGCCCGCAAACTTCGTCTGCGTGGTTAATTTTATTTGAAATCTCCCATCCCGTCCCGTCCCATCCCGTTATATCCCGCCCGCCCCGTCTCATTCTCACTAATGAAATGTAATCCAGTCCCATCCCATCTTTTTGAGTATGAAAAAGTAGCAAATATATCGGAATTCCTTCTTCATCCCACGGGAACACTATTTTTTTCGGAATAAAAAGTAGTCTATGTTACTTCTAATACCTCCAAGAATATGTGTACAAAGTTTCATGATGATCGGTTGAGTAGTTTTTGCGTGCAAGCGTAACAAACAAACTAACATTCACATTTATAATATTAGAAGGGCTAAGGGATTACGAAATGACTACAATGCGACTAGTACTAAGTAATCTGTGAATGCGACTGATAGTAAGCGTAGTGCAGTCCGAATAGAGATTAAAAATTTACTGTGTGATGTTTCACAGAATGAACGTAAAACGCGACACACTTATGCACGTGTGTCCTTATATTCGGACCTTTGCGAATATCCTCCCACCAGCAAATTATTGCTTCGAGAATCTTACTCACCAAACTAAAATAATGGGTTTCATTTGGTAAGTGATATTGTGGCATCTGCCTATTGCGGCCGTCAATTAAATTTTAATATTTTCGTTACCTATGTACTTATACAATATTTACAATGTCCATGAAATAAAAAGTAAACCATGCTTACATAATGAGAAAAATAAAAAAGTATATTTCTAAACTGCACGTGAATATAAGATTAATAAAAAAAAATAAAAACCTAGACTCAATATGTTAACAAGTACGATAGCCCCGCATTTATCAGTTGTAACATTAGTAAGACAATGTATTCCTCAGGCGAGGATCGAGCACGTCCTAAAATCTAAACACTAACTTTATTTGTAAAATCGACAACCTAAACATATTAGTACGCTTCTAACGATTAGTAATTTTCATTAAAACCATAATATTAATATTACACATTTTGTAATTAAAAACATTTAAAACTAATTGCATGAACCATGAATATATTGTAAAAATGTAAATACAACACTTATAAATACATTAAACTCCGCATTTCGCTATTGTAATAAGTAATATCTATACCTAAACACACGAAATGCCGGAGAAGCTGCGGCTTGTCTCTTGCTTTTTTAGCGTAAATTGAACCTTAAATCACTATCAATTTAAGGTACAATTTTGCGTGGTTTGTTGCATACTATACAATGCGTAACGGGCGGCGCGGCGGCGGCGCGGTGGCGGCGGGGCGGCGGCGGGCGGCGGCGCACGGGCCGCGCTAGTGTTATTGAATAAGCCGAACAATTTTACAGGAATTCGCCAGAGGTCGCACCGCGTCGCAATAAAAAGGGATTACTGTGCCGCTTCCTAGTAATGTTTACGTATCTGGCCGACAGATGTCGTTGAATGTAAAAAATAATAATTGAGTTTTGATATTAAATAAATAAGTTTGAATAATTTGCTTGTTTATAGTGTAATGATAAATTACAAAAGGGAAGCCGGTAGGAACTGGCTTCTAAGGAGCCTTCGCCACTACTGTGTTCATACTTGCGCAATCACATCCGATTCCGAGTGCGAGCCAGCGCCAACCGCCAAGCTACAGCGGGCGGCGAAGCGGCAACGCCGCGTCATCGACTAGGGAACGGACGAAGTAAGATCCGATTATTATATTTACTAGTATTTATTTATTTAGAAGATCCATATCATGTATAATATCAATTTCTTATGTGTTCTTCTTATGTGTATGTTAAATAAATATGATATACACGACACGAATAAGTAGCATGTGTATGCATTATGTATGTATATACCTATATATGTAATATGTATGTATATTTAATTCGCTTGGAATCTGTCAATCAAATTCTCGATTTAGTAAAGGCCATGGACGTATTAGTTTGTTTAATAAGTCCATGGTACAGGCACGTGCTTAGTAGAGGGCGAATATCTATTTTATCATCCCGATGCGACATTCACTATTTATTTATCTATAAATTGTATATTCTATATTATTGTGATTAAACTTGGGGTTTTATCGAAATAAAACCATATATCGCAATTGATAAAGAAAGTAAGAATACTATCGCATTATTCTATTTCTGGTTACCTTGTAAACCAAAAAATGCTTACTTAAATAATAAATTAAAAATCCAAGTATGCAGTTTTCGTTTTCAACAAAATCATGCTCGTGACGCCTTTAAGTACATATCTTTCGCTATTCCTTTTAGTTTTGGATTTAGCCATCCACGCATGCTTGAAAAATTTAGCCTGTATACTCTAAGGTACCAAATAAATATTCAGACTGGATTTAAAAGTGACACCATCGGATAATTTAATGAATGCCAATACCATTTTTAATTTGTTGGTGTTGGATTTTATTCAGTCAATATTTTTTATTATTTGACGATAGAAAAATCAGGCCTACAAATAACATCGATTGTACTGAATTCCAATTCCCAACTCAGCACTAATTCCGCTCGCGTGGCATCGCCGCGCGCTCGCTCCGCGCCGCTCGCCCGCGCGTTGCCGCTTCTCGCGACTTCACTCGCCAGTCGCCAGTCGACGCGTCACGCGAGACTCGAGAGGCCCACTCGCGCGTACAGCCATGTCTAAGCGATATTATTTGTCCACAAAAAACGTCATACAACTCATAAGCGAGGTTAAGCAGCGACCCTGCCTTTGGGACCCGGAAGATGAAGAGTACGGCGGGAGGTATCCCTTGACGAGGGCTTGGGAAGACATATCGTTCGCTTTGGATTTGCCAGGTTAGTTTATTATTATTGTTGTCGTCCCGCCGCGCCGCGCCGCTACGCTCGTGCATACGCGAATTGACTGCTAGTTAGGCAATAAAAATATAGATGGCGCTAGTGGCCATTATATTAGTTGTGGCCCATTTAAATGATCGATTTTTCGATTATATTTTTGGAAATAGGAGTATTGCCCTCACATAACAAGCCAAACCAGCGATAATTCTTTTCTAAATTCTAATTTGGATTAAATATCCAGCATCTTCTGATGACCATATTTCAAAACTCATAATTTATCCGCGTTTGTTGGTATAGTTCCGTTATTTATTATTTATTGAACTCTTGACAATAGCTATCCAAAATCCAACGATGGCAAATTAATTTTCATTGGACGTGGATACCAAAACCTCCTTCATATTTTGTTAGATTTCAAACAAAATTTTCAATGACCTTATCTAACCAAATAATTGAGAAATAAGGATTTTAAAGGCTTTACATAGTACGAAATCGTTTAAAAAGATTAAAAATAATTATGGGATATGGTTAAGTTTATTTTATTACGTGTAAAAGCACAATGAAGATAAAAACTATCCAGTTAAAGTAGATATTATTTTAATTATATCGAGATTAAAATTCTTAAAAAATATATAGGTATAAGAATTTAGTGTGGAAGAACATAATATAAAAAAAATGTTTCGCTTAATTTTCCTATTAAATACGATAAAACCATTACATTCTTATTTAAGTTCGGATTGTAACAATAATTTGTTGTCACACAGCCACATTCCTGAGAACAAAATGGAAGAACCTACGAGACACGTACAAGAAGGAGCTAAACAAATTCCCGGACGGGTACACTGGTTCGTGGCGGCACTTCGACGCTCTGTCATTCCTCGTATTCAAGACAGAAGGTAATGATAACAGCGAGAATGACGCACCAGATAAGGACACGGAAGACGAATCTGAAGAATCGATTGAAGTCAAGAATAAATTTGTATGGAATGACGATCCGATCCCAGATAAGAAAAAGAAAAACGGTGTGGACTATAATGTTCTGTTCTTGAGGTCACTGACGCCTTACTTTAGACAACTGAATCCTATAAGGAAGTTAACGATCAGGAGCAAAATGCAGGACATGTTGCTGAATGAAATCGCCGCGCAGAATACTAATAATAAATTGATATTTAATTGAGTGAGGATTGTTTGTATTTGTATGTGCATTACTGTGGTCAAGTGAGTACAACAGTACAGATATTCTGTACAGACTACAGAATATCAGGTAAAATAAGTGTATTTCTCGTTTCTCGACACAATTACGCTGTGTTTAGTGCTAAGCGCTTCTCGAAAAGGATCCTAAGGAAGGGTGTCGTAAAGGTACAATTTTATAAAACTTTTTCCTAGTCTGATTAGTTTTGTCCGTTATTTACTTAAATTTTGGAAATTGTTATACTTACCCTTAAACCTACAGTCCAGGGGAGTTACTGTATGATCCAAACGAAGTTCAAATGTTCGAACGTCGTATGTAAAACTGTACGAATGAGCCTAGGTACTCCACAAAATGTTCGAATCCCCTATCGTAAGTCGTAACCATAGACTAAGTTCGGAGTGAATGATAAGTGTCATAGAGAAAAGTATTGATTTTTAGAAGTGGAAATCTTATAACTTCGGAAGTCCAACGATCTAACATTCGAACTTCGTTTCGGATCATAGAGCAGGTAACCCCCACGGATAATTTCCGACAAAAAATGCGAGAAATATTTAGGCTCAGTTGCTACTAACTTAGACGCTGTCATCGCTATACATTTGTGACGTATTTGACATTGCTAATGTGTGGAATTGACGTTTTCAAAATCAAAGTTATGGGCAAAGTTAGTTTACACGCAATTGGCCCTTATTATAAGTGATATTAAACGATTGTTGTCTCATTTCGACATACATTTGTGTAATATGTCTCACGTTATGGGCATTGGCTTAAAACTGAAATAAGTTTATATAAGAAAAAGTTTAACTTATAGAATGGTAAGGGACGAGTTTCCAATCATGATCATAAGGATCGATGGGCGAGAGATAAACTCGGTAACACAATTACATCGGCCTGGTCGCCGGATGTACCGCATTAGCCCAGCGTAGTGGATTAAGGACAACGCCTATCAATTGTATGAGAACTATTCCATATTATTGTATAAAGTCAGTAAATGATCTTATCAATATTTCCAATATATTTCCAACACCTGGTAATTTAATTTTGTGATTGATTTCGTTGCGGGTTAAAGACAAGTTAGACATTCCCGGAGATTCGCTGAGCTTCAATGGTCAGCTTCATTAAAATGCGTGCCACTGTTGAACGTGGCTACTAGAGTTGCAGCGGCGGGTGTGTGTTGCAGGGCGGGACAGTCTCCAGATGCCATACTAATTGGCATAATTTAACACTACATTGTATTAAGTCTGGACTCATGGAGCAATTACTTTTTGTCTAATTTTCGATTCGAAAGAGTTGTTTGATAAGACGGGCGGCTGATGGTAAAATGAGCCAAAACTCTCCAGCGGTGTATATTTATTGGGATGGGGCTTACGCCTACACGTAAGTGAGGGATAAGGTCAGGTCCAAAAAAAATATAATGACGGAATTTGACACCTAGAAATATTATACAACGGTGTTATAATGTGAACCTGTTACAACACCGCCACACGAACACCGCTGAGGGCCCTTTTTAACCTTTTCCATTAGTTTTTTATTCATTTCGAAGAAACGGGTGCGCAAGGCGTTTGCTCCGTGCAGCCTCGGCAGCAGTATTTAAATTGGTAATGCACGTGCATTTGTTATGTTCCGCGATAAATATTGTGTAGAACCGTTCTATTGTAAATACAAAAAATACACTCAACAGTCGTATACATAGTCTTGAGCCAGCATCGGATAGAATTTATGGTGTAGTATGTATTAGAAGCTACTAGAATTTTCAGTCTCAAACGAATCATCAAATAATGATTTGTAGATGTCACAAACATTTGTTTTAAAGCGGGGATCGAACCCACCACCTCTCTTTTCACTGGTAACATTTCGCCAACTGCGCTCCGTAGTCTGTCAACGGAACAATACACAACTCCCGGCAGTAAAGTTTTGTTTCAAGGGTATAGGAAAGTTCGAGAAATAAAAGACCCTACAACATACAATCCAAAAACAAACGACTAAAGGCTTTGTAGTCCACAATGCCTTGATAATTTAGTATTAGAATAATTTTACCTCGATCAATGTTCTTGATTTGGATATTAAGCCAATGTGTTATCTCTTAGTTTTATAATTGTGTATTAGTAAATATGTAAATAATATAAAGTAAGATAAGTTACATAGAAACTATAAGTTAGGTATGTATATTGCTATCGAAATAGTTGTTAATTATTCCATAATTTGTTTTGTTTGTAATAGAATTTTAATCATGTGATATTTTTATACATCTTGGTTTCAAAAAATTATCCATATATGTATTCCAGAAATAAAAGAGCATTAGTATTTTAAATATAAGTAGGCGTGTTTTAATGTCAAATAAACATGAAAGCCTAAAAAATGCATTTAATTTTTAGCTTTAAAGTGTTAACACAATAAACGTAATTAGTTTTGATCCGAGTTTCACCCCGGTCTGCCCAAAATTGGATGAACTTGTATCTACTGGGATCGTGTTTTTCCAGGTTTAAGTCACCGGTTTATCGATCAAGTCATTTGTATTGCAATTTACATTCAATCTATTTCAAAAACCTCAATCAATAGAAGATTGATCCATCGCTGCTAGAAAGATTTCCGGCAAAACAAAGTAGAATATTTTTGCAATTATAATATTAACTAGTCCTTAGTAGTCTATAAGCTCGATATTGTATAAAACTGCATACGAGTAACGAGGTACTACTACACATTGTACTATTCAACATAATGTTGCACTTATTTTGCCAAAGATTACTCCAGTTAAATGACAGAAAGTGATCGTTGCTTGTCAAAAATCTACAATAACAAAGGAATGATAAATAATGCCCTTTCCCTTGTTTTGGGTGAGAGAGTGAAGAATGAGGGGAACGGTGGCGATCATTGTGCCCCCAGCAATCTCAAATCTGATTGACAAGGCGAAACGTGACAGAAAATCTGTTACTTACTTCAATGTATAAGGCGTATTTCGGCAAGATATTGCTGCTGTAAAGCCTAATTAAGCTATTTGTTGAAGGTATTTAATTCTTATCAAAGAGTACAGTAAAACACACATTACACAGATGATTTATGCATAAATATTACAAATCCGTGGAAAATAAAGGTTAATTTTATTGCCTTTTTTGGTAGCTAGTGGGAGAAATATTGGAAATCTGTCACATGGTGTTGGTCTTTCTGATACGTTTGCATTTTACATTCCAAGTTTCAACTCCGTAATATTAATTTGGTTTAAAAGTAAAATAAGTATAGGTGTTATAATGAAAAACATGCTGTTGAGTTTGTGCAGATTAAATAATATTTCACGGCGTTCATTGTTTTGCAGTTTAACAGGTATGACTTTATTTTTCCTATTCGCGATTTACCTATACAAACAGCTATTACATAAATACGAGAAAATTATTAATATTAAACTGATTTGAATTTAAATTAATAAGAATTGGGTACATTTTACGATATTATAATGCATCTATTTCTAGACACAACATTTTTTTTGTTAATAATTTAAAATTGTCACATTAAAACTAACTAGATTTTTTCAAAAATGAAGTTGTACTGAATTTATTTTGATATTCAAAACTATTTTATTTTGGATATGCAACTACAAAATATAATGCAAGTAAAGTTCCCAAAAGCCGAAGTTTGCGGGCCGCGCGACGTTGCCGCTCTGCACAACCCAAACAAAACACGACGCGGAGCGGCAACGTCGCCGGCCACAATCGATTGACTCCCGCCGCGCGACACCCGACGGCTCTCGTAGTGACGAGCCTAAGCTTAATTACACTATATTACCGATTTTTTTATGTGCAAAGCGTAAATAGAGAATATGACCAGTTACTCATATACTCTAGTACATGCACTTACTAAAATTAATATGCCTAGGAACAAAATATGGGTGAAGCGAGCGTAATTACGCTTTGCGCCTATTTCTATAACCGCGACAATTTTTTTTTAATAACAGAAATAGGGCAAGGCATTATTTCGTTAATATTAGACGAACTATAAAAATATGTGAACGCATAACACTTGAATGCAACCGGAATAACAAAGCCCTACAGTTTAATTACCGGATATAACCTTTTTCTAACTACAGATCATAAATAAAGAATACAATACGTATTAAATGCAATAAACCGTTAAAAGCATTACCAATTATGGCTACAGGATACACTTATAACAATTTGACAGTCTGTATAAGTGTAAATTTTCGATATTTACAATTTGTCTTTACAAATGGTGCAATTTTACCATTTAAGTACAACGTAACCTTAAAATTACCAATTCTTTAACATATTATGAACAGTTAGAAAATAATGTGAAGTACATTCCGTATAATAATGCTAATAAAAATAATTGCATGTTCTGACCGTAAAAGTGTGGTAAAAGCGACACCGACGGCTTTCGGTAAAGTGATGAGATGAAACGGTAATTACCATAAATTACCGATTTTGTAAAGACATAATAACCGTAACTAGACGACGCGATTAGCATTTAATGTTGTATGAAATTAAAAAAGTGTTTTTACCATTAAATACACGTATAGCGCCGACGGAACGAGGAACGTGGCTTAATAAAATAGAGCAGTTTTTTTTTTCATTAGGTACAACTACTTTATCGAACACTTAACACTTTTTTATTGTTTATTATTCATATTTAATGTTTCCTTCCGAACTAAGTACAAGGGTAAATTGAAGATATTGACTAAAGGGTTAAAGCAAGGTATTGACCAACACCCAAGCAGAAATATTAATAATAAATAATTTCCAGCCCATCCCGCCCCTAAATAAATATGAATTGTGGATAATATAAACATTTTTCTCTGTGCGGGAATTGAACCTGCGGCTCCTCCTTTTGCAGCCATCGTCTTAACTAATTGCGCCACGAAAGTTCACAGTAACACATGCTTTACTTTGGCATTCAAAACAACAAAATAGTTTGGGGCCATATAGACCCATATAATGACCCAATAATAAAAGGTGTTGATATTTGTACGCATATTTGGATTCGACATAATATTTGTTTTTTTATAAAAAACCTCTCAATCAGAGTCTGAACCTGGGATTTCTCGTTCCGCATCCCCTGTCCAATGCGCAATGTAATACGAATGTGCAATTCGAAATATTATTTATAACAGGAAATGTAGGCGTTATCTCACTGGTTCTAAACGTCGCGTAGGCCCAATTTTAGCCATACTATTCTGTATAATGAAAATATTCTAGTGAATCTTTATAATTATATACATTATTTAGATAGGTATAATCACTTTTTTTCTCTACCATTTGGTTCACAAGGCAGTTTTCGCCAGAGAAGAACGGACAAGAAGCTCTAGCGTTAATCTTTTCAAAACAAGTTTACAATACAGTGATTAACCAGGAGTCGCAGATTAGTTTCTTTAGGAGCAGTTCATGAATGATTTATGATAACCAATTGAATGAATTCAATGAATCAATATTAGTAGTTATTTAACAGCCTCCATGGCGCAGTTGGTTAGACGGCTGTGAAACGGGAGACCGCGTGTTCGATCCCCGCACCGAAACAAATGTGTGAGTGATCCACAGGTATTTGTTTCAGGTCTGGGTGTTTGTGAGACAGAAAAGTCTCTCGTAATTTCTGATACCTACGACACAAGACTCGATCATAGTGTGGGGTCAGAACTATGTATGTGACAGTTGGGTGTATTTTTATTTTTATTTTTATTTTGTACGACTAAGTTAAGTAAAGTCGCCCAGAACGCATTATTGGTATACACGGTTGTAGGGAATAATATTCGCCCCAACATTGGTCGATATAAATAGTCCGCCGGGACACCAACAGTTTCAGCGAAGAGATGAATTGGGCGATTATCGATTTTCATATCGCTATCAAGCGTTACTGGGTCAGTGGAATAGCGCGGATATGTTTACTGTAAGGTCGTAGGTTCGATTTAACTATCCATTGTAGAGTAGGCCCGTGCCCTGCAGTGGGACGTATATAAGCTGATACGATAATATATATAAGCTGATAGAATATTTGTATAAGTAATATACAATACCCATAAAATATTTATTTTTGTATTACGATTGAACTCCCGATCTTTCGATTCTTAGCCGGCGCGCCACGGAGACTGCCACATCATATTGCAACATAGGGTCATGTGACGCCGGCCTCGTGTGTTCGGAGAATAAAACTGTAGGTAACAGCATAAGCTTACAGTCTCAGCTTTTGACTGCCTCCATGGCGCAGTTGTTTAGACGCCGCCTGTAAAACGAGTGGGCACAGGTTCGATCCCCCACCGAGATAGATATTTGTATGGACCACAAGTATTTGTTTTGCGTCTGGGTGATTGTAACACCGAACAATCGCTCGTAGTTTCTGATAGCCACCACACAAGAGTCGATCTTAGTGTGGGGTTAGGACTACGTTTGTGAGTGTTCGGTGTAATTATTTATTTAGTCATCTACTGCTAGCATGTGGGTCTCCTTTACTTTCTTTTACAATATAAAGTTGGAATGAAAGACCTTTGCAATACGCTAGTTTATTGCGGGTTGGCGGACTTAACATACCATAGAAGTTCTTGTATACATCTCTACGGTATGCGTTTCCTCACGATGTTTTTTCACCGCAAAATAAAATGATATCTGATTACTTTTTTTAGAGACGTTCCCGCCCACACACCCGCCACTGCAACTCCTGTCAGCCAGGAACAACAGTGGCACGCAAATAATTGGCACCGAGCTTCGGAGCTGGCGAGGATCTTAGGTACACTAGCTTGTCTTTAACCCGCATCGCAATTAATCAGGAAGACAATTGTAGTGGTTTGACTATTGTACCATCACATGACTCTTAATAGTGAGAGATATGCCCTGTAGTTAAAACCCGCGAATACCTTGAAAATTGCGTCTATTTAGTATTTCGTTACCATCGAGTCATTTGTGTATTGATTATAACACGCATTATAACGATGAAGAAAAACGTCGTGAGGAAACCTGCATGCCATAACGATTTGTAAGTATTTCTATGGTATGTTAAGTCCGCCAACCCGCACTAGGCCAGCGTGGTGGTCCATATTTCCTTACCCCTCTCAATTGTTCTATTAATTGTAGCAGAGACCCGTGCTCTGCAGTGGAACGTATAATATGGGCTGATACAGATACAAGTAATTAGGCTGTTTTACTCATAAGGATTAAAGCGACCAGAAGAGTATTGGCAGAAACAGCATAGCAACTACCAAGTACTGGCACGGTGAAGTGTAATTTAAGAATTTCGTATTAAGGAAGTTTGATTTATGGTCGGAGGCGACAGCATCTCGAAATAGTGACGAGCCGAGAGGCTAATTACCGTACATTACCGGTTTTTTTGGCTTCTCCGGTAATTGGATATCTAATTTTAGAGACACTAGTTTTGAAACGATGTGTGTGAAGGACCTTGTTAGTATACACTACAGAACGAGTACGAGATAGTATTTTATTGTTCATTTTAATAAAATAACGAAATAAGTACACGCGTCTATCCCCGAAAGGGTAGGTAGGATACAGGTAATTTCGCCCACAGTTTGTTGAGCTTATTTCCTTGCCAAAATGTGGGTTTAGTTTGTCGTCGTCCAAAGATCCAGATCTCACTGTAGGCACATATTTCTCATAACTTGCAACTTAAATAAATTTTTATAGTTGAAGTGCGTGGTGGCCTGTTGGTAACGGACTAGTCGCGGCTGCCTACATGTACACGGTGGTCGCGGGTTCAAATCCCAGGGCACACCTCTGACTTTTCGGAGTTATGTGTGTATTGATAGTCAATCACCACGTACTTTAACGGTGAAGGAAAACATCGTGAGGAAACCTGCATACCGTAGCGATTTTTAAGAATTTCTACGGTATGTAAAGTCCGCCAACCCGCACTAGGCCAGCGTGGTGGACTATATGGCCTAACCACTCTCAATCGATTCTCTTGATTGTAGAGTAGGCCCGTGCCCAGCAGTGGGACGTATATGGGCTGAGACAGATACAGTTGAAATATATTTTTTTTTGTCCCCGATTTGAAAACTAAACCGAGAACTTCACGATTCACAGTCCGTATACGATGACACGATACTAATGCAACATTCACATAATCTCGTAATTGAAACCTAATTTAATTTTAATAATACATACATTTGACATACAGTAACGTCATTAAAAACATCTCTTGAATCGTGGATATAAGGAACGACAATACCTTTTTGGTTCCAAACCCTGGACCATTTAAGTGACTACCACGTCACTCTAATCTAAACAAATTATTGTATTACTCTACTCCACAATGAAAAATAAATCTATCCTCGATACCAAAACAACTCCAACACAGAAGAAGTAAATACACATAAAAAATATCCGAAAATCAAAACACGAATTAAAGTTTCGAACCTAACAAAAAATTGTTAAGAGGTTTAACGATAATCTTTTTTTCCAATCGATCGGCCTGTGTGCTCGGAATTTTTCTCACGTTACCACAGTCGAAAAACACGGCCGATATTTCAAAGCTCAATGGCTATAAGTTAACTTCGGTTTGGGTACCTGCATGGGGCTATGTCGAATAGTTGCTGAACTAGGAACTTTAATTGATTAATTATAAAAATAAAACTCTTTATGTGCAATTAAAAGTGCAATAAAAATTGGACTGCCTCGGGGGCATGGCCAAGTTGTATTACGGTACGACTACAAAGCTGAGGTCTCGGGTTCGAATCTTGGGTCGGGCAAAGTGATATTGGGTTTTTCTATTCATTATCAGCCCGGAGTCAGGAATTTGTACCCGATATGGCGATAGGCTCGCCCTCTATCACATCATGGGACGTAACATACAAGGCGAAATATTGGTGTCCTGGTGGCGCCTCTGCCTACCCCATCTGGGATAAAGGCGTGAGTTTATGTATAAAAATTTGTGTAAGAAAGCGTTAGAATCTTTCTGTAGGTTATTATTATTAATTATAGTCCTAATGAGTCGGCTTAAACGTCAAGCCACCGCTGTTTCTCAAAGAACCTATATAGGTGCTGTTCTCATTGTCGAAGTGTTTCTTTCGGTGAGTGAAATTGGCAGGGATACAAGAGCTGGTGAATATTCATTTCCACCTGAAAAGAAACCACCATACGTGTTACAAAAGGAATAGTGAATCACGTGTGTGATATGTCGCGTGCCTGGTTCAACCTGTGTATAATCGCTTTCGACCAGACCTACAAAATTGGGTCGATCGACAAGAATTAATCATATCTCATTAGTGCATAACCTATTTGGATTGTATTACAATTAACGTCAGGTGCAATGTAGTAACATTGTCGTACCAGTATATATTAATCATCTAAGTTATGCATTCTATTGTACCGGATATTGATTCGTCGTGGTGTCAATTCACAGATCGGTAAAATCTGCTTTGTGTATTTCGATTTAAAAATAAAGAATTTTGCCGTGATGGGTTTGCCACCTAACAATTTCCCTAGTAGGTTTCTTAAACGTAAAACTTTTAAATGCTTCTACGATAGAATGGTTGTGTTTATAGTTAAAGTGGGTACTAGGCATTGACTTATAATCTACCGATAGACGAGACACGTTAAAGAAATAAAGTGCCCCCGTATTTTAAAAGCACACTGCAATATTACATCACTTACCTGGTATTTTATTTTATTTTATTTTATTAAAATATTGTAACTTCAGACGATTTGCTTTCGGTTTGACGGCGAAACATTCATTTATTACTTTTAAACGTATGCGATAAGGCGTACTGCACTGTCACTGTCACGAAGCAAACTGATTCATGTGCGGTGCATGCACTGCAAGTAGGTGGGATACATTTTTTTTACTGAATGTCTTATCTAGTGTAACATTTATATCGATGGTACTAGTTATGATAATTCGGAAGTAACTTCGTTTGGTCATAAACGTACCACATCAGTATCGTAGCGAAAAAATCTTAATAGTAATTCTAAAATCATAATTTATAACAAAATACTATAGATCACTCGCTACTAGACAGACTAGTCATATATTTATCTGCCTCAGAGCTACCAAAAAATAACAACGAATTTAGACAAGAAATAACGAGGTTCGGTTATATAAAATTTCCACAAAACATTTATCATTTAAACAAATAGATGTTTTGATAAAACATTTATAATCTGCACTAATCCTTTAATCTTAAATAGCTATTTGGAACGTACTCTTGAAAAAGTATTTTTACAGGAGCTAAAAGACAAATAGCTGTTCCTAAAAAAATACGTAAATTTCTAAAATAAAACTAAACGGTGCAGTTTAGACATAACATATTGCGTTTAAATAATATTAACACAACCCACTATCTCCTGAAGTGTAAGCATGAGTCACTATTATTAATATTGTGTTGCATTTCTACTCTGATACAGGTCGCCAATATATTTTATCCTACAAAAGTTTGGACTCCGCGGCGTTTTATTTTTACGCTTATGTATTGCAAAAAAAGTTATATTTGTTTTACAATTTTACGACTATCCCCTTTCCAAAATGTAATTATTATTAAAAAGGCTACATCCCTGAGAAAATGACTACAAGTATTTCACATTGAAAACTTATTAAAAGTGTATTATCGACGTAAAAATCGAATCCTAGTACATGCTAGCTAGTAGCTACTGCTTGTTATATCACCAACATCAACTTCAGACAGAAGTTTGCCGCTGAACATAGCCCTTCAGTTTACATATAACGTATTGCCTTATTCCATTGATCCTAGTTTATTCTGTTCTAGCGGAGAGAGGCAGCATAGCAGAATGGTCTGTTAACAATAGATACATACAGGATACTATGCCAACATCAGTAGCAATGCAGTCACACTGATAAACATGAATTAAAAACCAATTTCACTGACCTTAAAGTGTGGGATAAAACAAGACAATGATAAGTGATTGGTCAAAGCTTTAATAACCGTTTCAAAAACCCAATCAGGTCGACAGGACACCAAATGAATAGTTAAAACAATAAATGGTAATAAAGGGCAGCGGAAATAGTTGAAATAGTTTGTTTAAAATGTTGGTCATACGTCTAATTAGATTTCTGCCCGGGTAGCCCTTTGTACTGGGCGCCTAACTGTACTTTTTACGATGCCTGCTACGGCCCTTCGATGGATTTAATTGATATTGACCATTCTCTATATTGGAATTCTTTGGTTGTACCTTTATAGGGAGACATGATTTGGTTTTTAATGGAGTGGGTTTAAATCGTTTTTGTGTGTATTGGTAATTGGTTGAGGTTTGATTTACGTAGAAACTTATCGGTGCAAGATTTATAGAGATCAATGGCGAGCTGCAAGGCCAGTCATACTATTAGCCATGTTTAAGCCTCCCTGGGGTACTGGAAGAGGCCGTAACAGTTCTCCTCTCTCACATACATATGTATTAAATTCTTATACGGGTCCCCCAGATGTGCAGGGTTCTATCGACTATCTTCACTATGTTTTCCTTCACCGTTAATATACCACGAGTACGAATACACATACGCCGAGAAGCAAGAAGTGTGTGTCAACGCTCAAACCTGCATCCTCTGATTTGTCAATCCGTTGCGAATTTGACGAACGCTCGTTTGTAAGTGAGTATATAATATACCTATATTTTTTATTTAAGAAGTGATTAATTTCAGGCATAGGCATGATTAACTCAATGGTATGCCAGATAGTCAATAGTATACAATAGAACGAAAACTAAATAGTGTATACCCTACACACTTGTAAATTGTTTTGAAAATGCTAGGAATCCAAACTGCGTACGTAATGAAATTATTTTGCGCGAACTTCCCCTGCGAATTCTCAGTACCAGGGGACCACGCTAACGCGCCACTCGACAACGGCCAATTTGCAATTATATTTTGTCAGGTTTTTGCTAGCATATCCTTGTGAATGCTTTTTGAGAGAGAAAAAATATTTTAGCGAGTTATTGAAAATGTGTTGAAGGAGTGTTTGTGAAGCGTATAAGTATAAATTGAAACAATTTTATACAAGTTTATCTGTTATAAAAGCTCCCATATTGGTCTTGGAGCAGTTCGTATCGGTTGTGAGCCTTGATGTCCTGGGTTTGATTTCCCGAGCCACCACGTTGTGTGTTTTTTGGTTGAGAAATCTTATATGCGTTGGTCTGGATAGAAATTTATACCGTGCAAGGTGATGGGATAGCTTCTCTTCGTATGTTGGGGAGAAATAAGTTGGATCGAATATGGACACCACTATCGGCATCTCTGCCTACCCTCTGAATACATTCAATATATACCCGACTATAAGCGTAAATATAGACAGGATACAAAGACAATAAACTCAAATAAAAGCAAACCGAAGATAAACATCGTTCAAGTAAGATGGAGACTGTCGAACTCTAGACCTCGAGTGTCAATAATGTGTCTCGAACCTTCAACGCTACATCAGTAATTGTAACAACTTTTACAAAGTTTGCTCTTTGCTCTTTCTTCTCTTAGTCGGATATTAAATTAAATAAATAAATAAATAAATAGACCCAACAGTCACATACATAGTCCTGTCCCCACACTAAGATCGAGTCTTGTGTCGTGGGTATCAGAAACTACGAGAGACTTTTCGGTCTCACAAACACCCAGACCCAATAACTAAGTATCACGTGAAGTATTAACGGTCAAAGCGAATATTTTAAAGTTCATGCACCATGATCATAGATCTTTGCTCTTCCTTTGCTTTTCCA
The DNA here is from genome assembly GCA_949752805.1 of Deilephila elpenor. NCBI lineage: Eukaryota > Metazoa > Arthropoda > Insecta > Lepidoptera > Sphingidae > Deilephila > Deilephila elpenor. The sequence goes on along the minus strand of OX457103.1, from coordinate 13,879,166 downwards.
GATCTTTAATCTTTGGACAATAAGTAGGCTGGACCAGGTGGTATGTACCACTGTCTCCAGTCTCGACTGAAGACGACGTAAAATTAAAAATTTTTGCTGTTTCACCTCGTTTAAAAAAATAATATACGTGAGTGAATTTTGTTCTGAAAAAACGAAATTATTAAGTTGGGCTTCAGCCGCGTTTTCTTGTAACATAAGTTCAAAAGATTCTTCATGATAAATTATATTAATCATCCAGTAACACCCACTACACTCAGGGATCGTAGGCGTATTATCGGCTTTGGAAATTAACCGAGAAAAATACGATTGATTCGTCTCGATTACTGTTACGCAATTCTCGGTTTTCATTTACAAAGTTTACTGTTGTATGGCGTTGTTCTTTGAGATTTTTAAAACCTATTTTAGTTGCCGAATGTTTAGCCTCTTTCGAACAACTTTAGAATTTAGTTTGAGCGAAGGAGGCAAAACATTCGATACCTAAAATTGGTTTTAAATCTGCCTATGAATAAGACAGTTACTGATTAGAGCTTTTCTTTGCTTTACAAAACTCAATTTTACCATACAATAAAATACATTAGTAATTAAAACATAAATTATGTGGTAACTCATAACTCAGCCCCAAAACTGCGTTCCGGACCTTTCCTGTTCTCATCCGAGGGAGTGACAAAAAGGCCATAGTCCGGTAGCGCTTAATTGATTAATTAATTTTAAAGCCCGACGGTAATTACCGAACTGTTTCACGATGGAGTAAAATTTACGCGAAATTATAAACATTTCTGATGTATATTTTCCAATACATATGACAGGGACTGCAGTGAACATGATGGTAAGTGCAATACAATCCAATATCTATGTTCATATCAACCGGGACTGCTGCCACCATTCAGAATAGATGAGCCGCTAAAGAGTAAAAAGTAAGTGTGTCTTGGTTCGGATTCACCTTCTGTATATGGAGACTGTCCCGCCCTCACATCCGCCACTGCAACTCCTGTAAGCCAGGATCAACAGTGGCACGCATTTTAATGACACTGAGCATTGAAGCTCAGCGCGTCTCCGGGAATGTCTAACTTGTCTTTAACCCGCAACGAAATCAATCAAAAAGTTAAATTAATAGGAGGAGTTGGAAATAAATTATTGTCCACTTCCCTCCCTAATAAAGCGGGTGACAAAACAATGAACTAAAGAGGTAAATAACCTCGCATAAAGACATTTACAGCCAGAGAAGCCAGCTGTAAAACACCACGGAATAGTCATTATTATATTTAAATGGGACCTAATATGTAAGCTGTTATACTTGATTCCAATAATAGGTATGGCAAAATCGTCGGAAAGCACGGAAATTCTTCCTAGTCTCCACAAGGTCCATGTAGTATACAACTCCAGATGTTATTTGCATAGTATCTAGCATGGTTTTACGCTCACCTTCTGTATATCCTGTTTTAAACCATTTAATCGTTTAATCGCGGAACACTACCCTATTCAACTAATTCGAGCCTACGTGGCGTAGTTGGTTAAATGCCGGCTGTGAAACGAAATGCCGTGGTTGCGATCCTGTACCGAAACAAATGTATGTATGATCCACAGCTATTAGTTTTGGGTCTAGGTGTTTTTGAGTGTCTGTCTGTCGTAGTTTCTTATACCAACGACACAAGACTCGATCTTTGTATGGGATCAGGACTATGCATGTTACTGTTGAGTATATTTAAATTGATTTATTTTATTCAACTGTTCTGTGCGATTAATTCTGTCGACCAATGAAACTCAGCCATTTCTCAACGGTAGATATTTGGACCACATTTCTCTTACCATCAGGTGTTTTGTAGTAATGTATTAATCTCTCGAATCTCAATTGTATAATGTAAAAGAAGCAAGCGACTACACGGCAGGTCATATAGTTAGCAATTGGTACATCGCGAGCCCGTGATCTTCGTTTGAGCATTCCTTATCGCTCTCAACAAAGCTGTAAGTCACTTTGTAGTATTTTGTTGGATTATGTCTCCATTCACCTGCTTATTTAGAAGTTTTTTCAACAGGTTGCGTCTGAAGTTGCTCGTTTGTATTCACAATTTTGTTTATTCATTGAATACTAAATGTATTGTTACACTGTACTTTACTATATCAGCCTATATACGTCCAACTGCAAGGCACGGGCCTCTACAACATACCATGTTATATTCCGCCACACCGGCCTCGTGCGGGATGGCAGACTTTACATACCATAAAAATTCATACAAATCGCAATGGTATGCAGGTTTCCACGTGATGTTTATCTTCATTCATCGAAGGATATTCGTATCCACTAATCTAATATTGTATATCGATTATCGATTAATAATCCGTTCTAGTGATACAATTGTGTCTCCTCTCGGGTTCAGCCTGTGTATTTGGTTCCGAGCAGACCAGCATAATTGTGTCGACCGATTAGACATAACCATATCGCGCAGGTGGACAACCTTAATTAAAGCGCACATACAGGTGATTTGTTAATAACATAATTTTGCCTTTTAATAAATTGTTATATACTTTGATTAATGTAAATACTATATTTTGCGCCAATTGTATTTCTTTTAATATATTGTAAGGAATGAATTTCTAGAAATATTTTCAATTTCCCTTTGTAGAAAAAATTAAGCTCGTCTCTCTAATTTACTACATTTTTAATAACCGGCGACACAATGGAAAGCTTCTGAGAAATATCTATTTCTTTGTTCAGTTCGAGGAAAACTAATATCCGGAGTTGAGTTCATTGTCTCTCAATCCATATTGGAATGGACCGGGCTTTTGTTTAACCTCCTATACCTGTATGTTATCCTAGTATTTTATAGGTGTTATTTTTCCAATTATTTTATAATTTTAGTTATGAATATTAAAATTATATTAAAAAAAATTTCATGTTATTTATTGCAACAATTAAAATACGTCGAAATAATTTGTGCTTTTTATAAGATAAAAATGTTTTTCTGTTATCCTGGTGTTTTGTAAAAAAAAATTGTTAAAGAATAGGTAAGTAAATTTATTATGCGTATTAAACACATTGCTACGACTGCTTGCAATTTTTAAAAATATTATTAAAAGTTCTGAATTTATCACACTGCCAAGTCATAAACAATTTAAGCTTACTAAAGGTAGGAAGTTTGTTCTCTAAATATGTTTGATGTAAAAATAAGGAAAACTACTAGGAAACAAGCGGCAATTCCTCGAGCCGATACTTACAACGTGTGATATTTGTCCAATACCTATGCACACCCACTAGGCACTAACGATCTTCGTTAGTCGGTCTCAACACAGACAATCTTAGAAAACATAATTATGAAATATATTTGTGTGCCTTTAGATAATAGCAGTATTTGATCCTTGAAACAATGATGATGATTGTCATCTTGAGCGACAGAAAGTCCACTGCTGAACATAAACATTCCCTCAACAATTTCAACAGCTACGTGTTGGAAGCAGCCTGCATCCAGCCACTTCTTGCTACTTATATCAAGTCGACTTTTCACCTTCTGGAACATCATTGGTAGAATGGAAACCATATTTTGAGCACAAAACTAAACATTTGCACCTCCAACTTAATATTTTATGGCGTACCTTTACACTACTATGTCCAAGACACAACCCCGTGTCTAACTCCTGGTATTAATGAATATTCTTTGGTAAAACCAGTTTGTTAACTAATTAAAAAAGTTCAATTTCCAAAAAAAGCAGATCAACATTTCCCGCCGAGGTCAAGGGGAACAATATATATTCATCTCGCTCGCACATACGTGATACACAACCCGCGACGAAACTTGATATGGCAATAAATAAAATATATCGCGCCTTTTCGCTCACTCCCATGGGACGTGCCGTATCTCCGTCCCGCACATTGCCGAGTCTATCCGACCTCTTGGAAGTTCGTTTATCGCTCTTCAAATACTTAGTTCAGAAGTTCCCTTCTAACCTTGAATGTTGGAATTCTACTCAGGTCGTGTCGAGGAGTGCCTACCTGCTTTCAGAATTTAAAATTTAAATACACAGTTAAAAAAATTAAATGGATTTACTGCATTAATTCCTACGCCCGTCCCCACTGACCTGCGTCAATTTAAACTTCGAACTTTTTTAATGTGACCGCTATTATTGCATTTATCGACAAAAAAGTTGTTATTATATTATCAGTGTTGTTATTTTGTAAACATCGGTATTTCGTAACGTCCAGTATTTTGACATAACAATACAGCGATTCCACGAAGTTTATTTATGCGCGATGTTTCGAGGAATAGGATTCCAATAAGTTTGTCGTGACGTTGGATTCTAATAGTGTTATTTAGATTCCATAATATTATTTTGTTTGTTGTATTTCCTTTCAGAGTAGATAAAGGTAGAGTAGTTGCGAGTATATCGTACGATGGATGCCATCGAGTTTCTAAGGCTTTATTTTAATGATACAATAAGTGTACATAAAACCCTTTCGACTTTCATTTCAAATGGTCGCAAAGAACACTTTAAAGGGGTTGTTTCTGCGAACGTAATAGCAATCAAGTCACAGTACAAGTACTTCCCTTTTATCCTTGGTTAAATTTATTCACGCTTTCTCCTGGGTTTTCAAATTTCAGCGAAACCTTACACTTCACAAAGTTAGAAAGACCGTTGGCTCGTTCGAGAGTGGCGGAATCCTTACAATGCAGGTTGTATACGAAACTTGTTTGACCAGAATCGAGAAAAAAAGTGGCGGGCAAGTTCGCCTACAATAGCATTCCGCGCGGCGGGACCGCCCGCGACCCGCCCCCCGCCGCCGCCCCGCGCGCGCTGCCCCGCGCCCCGGGCCCCCGCCCCGCGCCGCGCCGCCGCCGCCGCCAGTCCGCGACCGAGCGCGACCGCGTGCGACTGCACTACACTACAATGTGCTTACCGAACATAATACACCATAAACAAAACAATCACAGTGATCGTTCAACAACTTATTACAACGCCAAAATGTAAATCGCTAACTATCACTTTCGTTTTCATTAATATTACACTGTCACATTATTTTGTTTTTGCATTACCGAACATAACTCATGGGATGCATTGAATTGTGAAACCGGTATCTAATCTGTGTTGTGAAAAAGTGTGGTGTGCAATTTACGGTTGTCCCGATCCGGTTGTTATCGATTTTTGACGTCAGTAATCCCAAACAGCTGTTTTGGGGATGCGGAAGCGGTACGTACTTCGCCGTTGTTTCGAGTTTTTGGTATAATAAATTCGTAAAAATAATAAAATTGCATTTGTGTCGTTGAAAACATTTTCAATTCTGTGCAATAGAAATTATTAGAAATAAAAAAAAAGTTTGTTTTTCGCGATCACATTATATGAATATTTGTAAATAGTGATTTAAGTGATGTGGCCGTAAGGTTGACTAGTGTGTGTTAAACTAAATAAAAAAAATAGTGAAATATAAACATTTGGATTGCAACTGTGAACGCGCCGAGTGCAAGTTTGTCGGTTGAAAATTGTGTGTTAATTTTGTGTTTCTGGATTTGGATTTATATCGGATATTTGGATCACACTCTGGATATAAGGTAAGACTGCATTTCTATTGAATTATTGTAAGTTTAGTGTGGGAAATGTACGTGAGAAGTGCATTTGCCGGTACGCACAGCTGCCGGCTCATGGCGTAGGCCTAATCGGTAAACGACCGCTGACACTACGCGTTCCTTTGAACTATAACGTGTGTATCACATTCAATTACTATATTATCCTATACTATAAATAGTATTTGAGTAATCTTGCAATATTCTTCAATAAAGTGAAACGTATTACGATAAAAAAAAATCAACACTTATGGGAGTTAACTTCAGTTCCGATACTACCAAGAAAAATAATAAATAAATATTGATTTTGGTCATCATTTCATAAAAATATTTTACCATAACAAAATTAAGGCTCATATTTGACACAGGAATTTTGAATACGTACAAAAAATACATAACAACTCTCGTCAGTCTCAAGAAACTAATGTTCCACAATACATATTATGTAATTTGTAATTCTCAAATTTGCAAAATCTTTTAATTTTGGTAAGTAATGTTTGTAGGCTCCAATTGTTACAGTTGTGGCTGCTAAAAACCTGATGAAATTGAGAAGATTGGGTTATAAGGCGAACGCAAGGAGGTACTGGCAAGCATTCTTGCCAAGTAGAAACAAGTTTAATGCACCTAAAAAAAAAGAAATTTATTAACCATAGAACTACCAATGTTCAATAGTGACCAATTCAAAGAGTAATAGTGATTTTGTATAATAATACAAGTATAATAATTACCTACTAGCCGCACATGCTGTCTATTTCACACTTCCGCGTCAGTTTTAACATGGAAGTTTGAAGCTGAATTAAATTCATCTGTATTTTGTAAATGATTCCCACGTAAAAAATATCTAACAGTTACAAAATGCCCAAAATCAAGAAAATCTCTAAAGTTCAAATACTATGATTGTAACGATGATTAAATAATAAACACTCTGCCGGCAAAAAATATTTTGTTTTTACGTAGGTATGTATGTGTTTAGGATAAAATAATTATTAACCAAACCCTTAATGCAGAAAAGACAAAATAATAAACTTATCTTATGATCTCAGATAAGCTTACATTTAAATTACGCCTCTTATTTTTCTGAATAAATTGAAAAAAGTCTTTTATCAACGTATGTTACCGCACTGCTGGTAAAAGTTTTTCACCTCTCCTATTATTATACAATTTGGACCCCAAAGCTGCGAGACTCAGCTTGGTCTGATGTGACGTCGTCGACTATACTCTATAAAGATTCTAATAAATACAAAATATTACACATTTTAAGTAATAAACATCGCAAACATATTAATTGTACGGTATGCCAATGTTTATTGGCAAAGTGAGTAGTAAAGCCCGTTACAGCCCCAAAACAAATAGGTCTATTGAAAAATTTAATGCATTACCGTAGCCCAAGAAACAACTAATTTTAAAATAGCTTCTTAGGTTTACCCAAATGTTACACGCTAAAATAAAACCATTTTGTACGGATTGTTACGGTCACGTGATGGACACGAAAGCACCGAGAAAGTTGAAAAGTAATCGAAACGTCGGGAAGGTAACAAATAAAAAAAACCGCAATAAAATTCTTAAAAAATAGTTTTATTTCAATGAATAAATCTTGGCGAAAGAACGAAGCTCTAGCAACTGAACTAAATCGATAGAACCTCTTTTGTTCCGTACTTGCTATGAAAGAATAATTATCGCTGAGATAGCGTAGTCAAAAGACAAAAGACAAAATCATAATGGGCATCGGCGTCATCAACGCCAGATATTATACGTCCTACCCTCGCTAACCCGTCTGCCAAAAGTAGCCTGTAATTGAAAAAACTTCCTATAATGATTACTGTGTGAGGCCTACTTTCAAAATTAGGGAACTCTAATGTCTCAAGATGATACCGTAGATATACGCATACATTACAATAAAGCTTTCAATTTACAAGTTGCATGCGTAACGCAGTTCTGTGTGAAAGACAAAGCGAAGATGCAATCAATTGTTTCAGAATGCAAACACTACAATATCCTCGTATTTTTCTGATTCCAAATTAAACATTACTTACACTGGTAATAAAGCTTAAACTAGACTTGCTATCTTAATTGATTCTGAATATTGATGCCCAATTCCCCAATTCCCAATTTTTCTTCCTGGTCACCTCCCGATTTTATGGGCCTCTGGATGTTCATGGGCGGCAGTGTTCATTCACCATCAGGTGATCTGCTTGCTGGATTGCCGCACATATGCAATAAAAAAAGGATAAGTCATTCTAGATATGAAAGGTAATAAACCTATTCCGTATTATGACACCTCTGACTAATCGAAATTACGTGCATTTATAGTGATGTTGGCTTTTTAGATGTTTTTTACTTTGTCTACATGTTTGCGAGCTCTCCACAAGATTTTTGCATGTTCGGGATGTGCACCTACACGCATTAGTAAAATGTAGCTTTTCCTCTTGGACAAAAAAAAAGTCCAATAAGTCAAGTGTTTTACGAATGTGTTGTCACTATTAACCCAGCATAGCAATATATACGTTTTCTGAAAGTGTTGATATCAGGCAAGCGGCCAGTCGGAAAACATGGCCATGTCATCCTTGCACATGCATGAAACCTTTACTAATACTGACGCAAACTCCTAACATTGTATTTGTTGCGTGCTTTTAAACACATTCAGGAATCCAACAATACAAAAGATTAATACAAAAAGTTGATAACAAATCGGTTACTAGCTGTCAATCATCTGACGGCGCAAATAATCACGTATTTAAGTTATATACAACAAAAGAGTAATTTGTACAGTATTAAAGTAGTACTTTAGTGAGTCTTGTAGATAATATTCTCACCAATGCAACTTCTGGTATACCAATATAGTATTGCAAAGCAAGTTCTATAAACGGGAAAAAAACACGATTGTCCAATCGAGCACACAAGTGTGGATGTTATAAGCCTAATAATTTATCCTTAATCTATTGCGAAATTTATAAGAAAGAAAGTAAGCAGGATTTGGAAACAAATAATTGTGAACTTACTTCAATAGACTTCTAACCAGATCGATGGCATCTTAGGCAAGGGCCAATGAAAGTAGACGAAGCGAAAGTAGAAGTGAAGTGAAGATCGAGCAAAGTGGAGATCCATAGTCTCTGTCTACCCCTATGGGGTACTTGCGTGGGGTTTATGTGCCTATGCATGTATGGACTTCCATAGAAAAACTGGAGACCCAAATTTTCGTTTTAAGATATCAATTCTGAAATGCATAGTTAGAGAAGCCAAATGTATGTCGAATATTCACATGAGCCTACATTATAGAGAGCTGCTTCGCATGAACTTAGTTTAAGCTTACTTGACGAGATCTAGATTAGACATAAATACTAACTTTAGATGCATGAATATAGCACACTGCGCAAAGTACGATCCCTTTCTAACAACCAAGCGGTTAAAAAAAAGGGTTTGGTACGACCCAAAAACGATTTTACGAGAATTCGTGATGTAGAACCTATTGTTTAAATATTATTCTTGGAGTTAACGTGATTGAAAAGTTTTTATGATAATCCAAATCAACCCGCATTGGTGTCGTAACTCACTGAATAAAAAAAGGAAACAGCTGATTGCAAGGAAGCAGTGATCAAACACAATGAGTTAATAAATTCTTAATAAATCTTGCGGTAGTATAAGGGTTGTATACTGTAAAACCCTGTGTACGGGCACGCCCTAAAGTGTAAGTTTTTACAATCGAATAACATTGATTTAGAAGAAGATAATTTCCTGCAAAGGTTGTGACCAACAAGGTGGACGAATTTAAAATTAAAGCCAAATCATTATATCAAATCAAATCATGCATAAAAGAATATACTGAAACCACAAAGTTAAAGAATAAGGCTAAAATTAAAAAAAATCAGTTGATGAAGTAGGTATATAAAAATAAAGATTGGTTGCATTATAAACTTTTTTATTCTTATTTTACGCAAAAGTGAATTGTCACTAGCATATTAAAAATACTGATATTCCCGTTTAATAATTTACACGACATATTCATCCCTAGATTCCGGTTTCCCCTTTCTCATTTCCCCTCCCCTAGAAATCCCCTATTCCCTGCACAACTGTCCCGGTACTTTCATCTGATCTTCAATTAATGTAATGGATTCGTTCACTGCCCAATCAACAATTATTGCGGAAATATCACCTCTATTTGTATTTCTTATGTTATAGCTTAGAACCTTAGAGAAATATCTTAATTCTTAAGTAGGTATTTTTTAAAATTAAAAAGACTGTTCATTAGCGAAAATAGTGCGAAGACTGCAGGTATGACAAGATATTATATACTTATTTAACTGCATTAGACAAATTTAGAAAAGTTTTTTTTATATTCGAGAAATACCCAGTACTTAAGTTACAATACTACTAGTAGATACTCAGTTAATATTGTTTCTTTTACAAAAATATTTTTTCAAACTTTCTGTCTACTCTTATACCACAGTCACATGGGGGCGGCGCAACATGATAATTTATATTTCTATTTTTCAGAATCATATCGTCTATAATGTTATCACCGGTCGAATACCGAACATCAGGCCCTTATTCTTTAAATATTTTGTTTGTAAGACCGAAAAGTATCTCGTGGTTCCCGATACCCACGACTAGACTATCTTAGTGTGGGGTCAGGACTATTTATATAACTGTGTGTTATTTGTTTATTAATTATTTATTTATATACATATAACAGTGACACACTGAGTCCTCCGATAGTAATATTCCAGAAGTGTATGCAAGTATCCTAAACTACGTGAGATATCAGTTCCACTACATTTAGAATATCTAGTGATCACACAGACATTTGTTTCGGTTGGATTCGAGGAGCTCGAATCTGCAACGCCTCTCTGTATTAATGAAATCTACTTTTAAAACAATCGGCATGTCGTTTAGGTACTAAATTTAATGGAATAGAATAACGAAATTTTCTAGATATCAAAGAATTTAATGGCAAAAAGTATGACGATTTAATACTAGGTTTGACTTGTGTCGATTAATGTAGGAGGCAACTGAACAATTAAAAAGATTTGCGAATAAACACCTATTTGTTATGGATATCGTTAGTCAAATGTGCCAGGACAGAACAACCTGGCGTGCATTAGAAGAGGCCTACACTCAGCATTGGGTTGATATATAGGCTGAAGAAGAAGAAGAAGTCAAATGTGGTATACTTCATTCATCTAAATTCAATTGTCGTGTGGCGAAATTTAAAACTACAATTGTACAAACATATTTATTTAACGCATTGTTATTTATACTCGTAATTTAATAGTATTAACATGTCTTTATTGAAATGTGAAGAGAGAAAAACTGTTCCTAATATTTTGACAACAGCATGACAACAACGCATTCGGACACCAGAAGATAGACTATCCATAAAGTGTAGATAAATTCAATACTTAACTAATTCATTCAATAATGAAGGATTTATGTAGAAGTTAGCATCAGAAGTTAAGACAGACTTTCTTGTTCAACATCGGAACTCGAAACAATGTAATTTTTTCAAAATCATTGGGTTCGATTCCTCTCTAGGAATTTTGATTTATCAAAAATCCAAGTATGCAGTTTTAGTTTTCATCGAAATCAGGCTCGTAACTCCTTTCAATATTTTTCGATATTCCTCATAGTTTCGGATAGGTATAGCCATCCACGCCCACTTGAAAAATTCACCCTGTATACTTATTTGATGAAAAAATCGACTCGTGACTTCATCTTAGAAGCGGGTTCAGGTCTACGTGCATGAACTTAAGCCTGTCCCATTGGAGTTGGTTTGGTTCACGTCTTCTTTGCGTTAGAAATTCTTGAAATTACAAATATCAAAACATCGATACCGACTCATACTACAAACATTTTCCTCAAACCTCTGACTCTTTATTTCTCAGCCCCCTCACCACGTCCCACAAGTACATAAGTACATATAAATTACGAGGCATTGTCCCCGGGACGCGTGATGACATTCCCGGGAACGTTTCATTTCCCCGGGACAACTGTCGAGCAATCCGTCATGCGAACGCACGACGAATTTACAATTGGGTGACCATTGGTCGTGAGGCGCGGATAATAAGTACCCATAATACATGACATTCGGTTTTTGACTATGAGCCCGGGTCAGTTGGATTAGTACCTCGAGTTACCATATATGGAGTTTTAAACTAAGGGTATTTTCATATTATTGTGAACGAAGCAACTTTTTACCATATTTTTGCAGAGTTTGTATGTTTGAACAAGATTATTTAGTAAATAACTAGATTGATTTGATTAAATAGGATTCCGTTCGATAAACTATTAATTAAAAAAGTTTTAAGCTATATAACGTTACGGTAACATACAAAGGAACGGGATATAAATAATAAAGGCCGATAAATCTTACAAATAGGTAATCAATTTCAATGTAGGCTTTGTCTTTAGGTTGCTTGTGAGTTGTGAAGACCAAGGACATCGAGATTCGTGGCGCAATTCTTTCGCTGCATAATAACTTAGCGGTATTCTTCTTTCCGTTTGTATCCTTAACTCGCACTAGATCGACGCGACATATTTATAGACACTGCAGGCAGATTTTACCATTACTCTTACTATCAACACATTCAGAATATTGTTTCTTGCGATGATACCAATGTAAAATAAATTAATCTGCATAGAAACTCAAGACTCCACGTTCCGAACGTCAATACAACGAATCGATATTACACAACCGATAGACCTATTTCCCGGAACAGACATGTAACCTCTGACTTTTAACGGACGCGGTTCTAGGAAACCTGTTCTGAGACCTACAGTGTAGACGGTTTTAACCGACGAAAGTGTTCCTTCACTTTCGTTCGTCTTATCATTTTATCGAGGGCTTACGTGTGAATGGTTTGATAGATTGACTTATCGCTAAACCGATTAGATCCGGAACGTATTTGGTATGTTATGTTTATTTGGCTAAGTTTAGTCGTAAAAGATTTTGTTTGATTTCTAAAGTGATATTATGTTTAGTTTATGTTGAAGTGGTGTTGAAAATTCATGCTTATTTACAGCCTTTCGTGGTGTTGTTGTCAACTATGAAAAGAAAGGCCGCGAGTACGTTCCCCGCTAATTGTGAGAAGCACACATGTAGGCGATGGAAGACCGAATAGAAACAAAGGCGTTCGAGTATGTTTAGGTGGTTTGGCTCTATGTAGCTTCTGTCTATTACTGTTGGATTTAAAACAAATCTCAATCGTACATGAATTTAACCATCCCTCATTTAGCGTAATGGACTGAAAGGACATTTTCTCAAAAATCTTTATTTCAAGCATGTAGTCGTTCATAATATGATGAGCTAAATCATTCTGCACAAGGATGCATGATGCAAGGATGAATGTATTGCACCAATATAAGGGTGGGGTAAATGTCAAGAAGACAGAAAGTCTCTGCCTACCCCGACAGGAAATAAGCATTATGTACGCAATGTTTTTTTCGAGAAATTATTAATAGCCAGGTGAAACTGGTTTCTGATTGCCACAGCACGTGATAGTTTCGCGTGATGTGCCATTCATGCATATTAACATTCTTTGGCTTAGGGCTGCGGCCAATCAGGTTTCTAACCGTGCGGTAGCGGGTTCGATGCCCGATTGTTGCGTGGCTAGTGTTAGAGGGGAGTATTATTGACTAAAAAGCTTTGAAAGATTAGTTTTTTCATGCATCTTTAAGTGGTTTATGAGGTAATGAGGTATTGTGTAATTTATTGAAAGGACAAGGTTTAAGTTGGGTTTATTTGCGTTTTTTGTTAGCGGCGTCTGGTATCGTGAGAGGACGCAGATATTACCAATTTAAGGTTCAATTTGTTGTGTCTAGTAGTTTTCATGCAGCGAATAAATATTTTTTAATGTTCTGTTTTGTGTTTTGTCGGCGTATTGTTATAATGGCAGCGTGCGAGAGAATAGGATTGTGAAGTCATGAGTTCGATTCCCAAGTCACTCAATGAAATTAAAGAATTTAAAAAAAAAAGATTTTTAGGTAAAAATTGATTTTTCGCGAATGGGATAAAGATACGTATCTCGTTTATAAATTTATGAAGTGAATCCTCTTGCAATATACCTTTTTTTTTAACAAGCGGAAACTGAACGCAATGTTCCCCTTTCGAATAAGGTTGAAAGAGGTACAGCAATGTTACCAATCTTCTAGTCCTAAAAATGACCAAAAACATGACACAGCGACTCCACGAAGCTCACGAAGAAAGACTGAGAAAAATACATTATAAAATATTGTTTTTAAGCGCATGCAAAAATTACAATAAAATATTTATATAACACATAGTTAACGCAAGTTAACATTAAAGGCAATCAAAAATTAAGTGAAGTTAATTCCAAAGTCCGTAATTATGTGCTTAAATTTTAAAATAAAGGTTCATACGCAGTTACTTTAATATTATTTTAAACTGAATAACTAGTTTTATAGCGGTTATTATTATGCCGTTATCGGGCCATCAAAATAATTACAATGCAACAAAGCGTATGGGGCCAGCGTGGCGGATTGTGACCACACACCTTCAAAGCCGTCTTAGTCTAGTGGTGTGTGAAGTTTTAAGTAGGTACGATTTTGAAGATCAATAATTCTTTTTATATGGAAGTAATTCTCAAGTTTGTTAATATAAGATAATCTAAAACAAAATTGTTGTTATCAAGGATAAGAAAATTTGTCAAGGATTAGGTACTTTTGCTTAAACATGTATTTAATTTAACATAGAAGGAATTTGAAAAAAATGTTTTTCATGGAAGTTTTATTACAGCAGTCACGTTCAATTCTCCCGTTTATTATCAAGATTTTATTTTAAGATCTTTTTTCGTTGCTTTTGTGACCTTATAGCTACCTATATACCATAGCTACGTGAGTTGTTAATGCGCTGTATCAAATTTCGAAAAATAAAACCCTTTCAGTAAAGTTCTTCAGTCAACTTGTTTCTTCTACACATAAGCTTCCCGCAATATTTCTAAAAGCAACTAGCGGGATTGGAACCGGCGCCCGTGTCACGGTCGGGTACCGAACCGGCGCGGCGAGGTCAACTAATCGATTGTGTTACTAAACCATTGACAAAAAATGCATTACCGTCTGCCTGGTAATCCGAGACCGCTCTTTTTGTATGATACGTATAGCTTTGTTTTAGATGTCGAGTGAATGTTCAGGTAATGGGTATTAGTGTGGTAGTATCTCGGTATATGTGTGAATTTCCGAGATGTATCTACTAGTGAATAGGGTATTTTACTATCATCGACTTTTTGTATTTTTTTGCATACAAACACAAATACCATTAAAATAAAACATTTCTGTCAAACAGTATCAAAGTACTTTGTAACATGAGGCACATATTAGTATTTTAAATAAAAGATTGGTAGAGTAGTGAGGATATCTCACCGTCTCTTTCACACCCACACACTGCAATGCATATCAGGCCTAGTGACGTCAGTAGTTTAGTTTTGCATCCCTTTTCTGTTACTCCCACTACAAGATTTTAAACGTTTCTAAATTGTTTAACTGTGAATGGATTTACAAAATTCTTTGTTTGCTAGATTTTGTATATGGATATCTTTTGATAAATACAATAAAAAAATTGAGTAAAATACCCAATTGTACATTATCATATTAGTATGCGCAATGCTCTTTTCCTCATCCCATTTTTTTCCTTGCCTCTCCCCTCCCGATTTGATGGACTGGCAACACAACTATAAACCAAGCGTTGTGGATATGAGCGGCAGTGATCACTTATCAGGCGACCTGCTTCCTCGTTTGCTGGACCTTTTGTATAACAAAAGGATAAATAATATAATGGTTAAAATAATGTATGTTTTTGCGTGCGACTTTAAACGTGACTTTGGGGTACCAGCCCAAACAATTTTTGGAAAGATTAAAGTACAAGCAAGCAATATGCATATGATTGTATTATTTACCTTTTTTTCAATTTATCGCTGGATGCACGCCGCTTCCCACAGGTCGATGTGGAGAACCTGGGGAAGGCCTATGTTCAGCTGTGGAGTTCCTGTGCTTGAATAGATAGATACATAGATCTACGTTTATAAAATGCGCCTGTCTATTATATAAATTATGTTATAACAAAATTGTTTTCCTTCTTCGGGCGAGTTCTTAGTAACCATTAAAATACTCCTAAAATAACCTTATCGCGAACTCGCATTACCCCGACAACAGTTGTCTATTTTTATTTGTTTGCTCGGAATAATTCCTTTTAAATTATCTCCCAGTTTCTGTGAAGTTATCGATCCCGGTGTTACTATTTGGCAAAGCAACTGTGGTTAGATACTCTGTAAGTGGTTTAAATAATGTCTTAATGAGACTTAAAATCTTATGTGTTAGCATGGCGAGCGCAGTGGAATGCCAAGCTTTGCTTTGTAGGTGTTGCTTGGTTGTGCTAATGTAGACATTAGTAAACCAACCGGTCGTATTGCTTATCAGGCGAATGGCATGCTCGTCTCGACATTCATAGCCATAAAAAAATGTATAACTATATAAACCTGCATTAGACTACACTCGTGGGAGGTAAAAAAAACATTAGTTCGGACTTAGGAGTGCTGGCTTAAACCATCACTCTAACATAAAAAAGAAAGATCGCGAATAGCGGATCCAAATGAACTGAGACGTAAAACACGTGAGTTCTATTCGCCTCTACTTTGGGATAATCGAAAGTTGGACTGCGGACTAGTCTAAAATTTGAAAACTGCATTTCCAGTGAAACTTTTGCTCGTGCATTAAACCCTCTCTGAGAACTCTATTTCGCTAACTAGCAACTAGTTCCGCATTCACATTTGTTACAGTAAAAGTGCTCAGTTATCTACTGATCTCTGTAGCTAGTGAAATTATTGGGCTTTATGATATTTAACACCTAATGTCTTCGTGTGACGAGCGCAGTTCAGTGCCATGATATGCTTTATAAGTTGTGAGACGTGTTGCTTCTGTTCTTGGCCAGAAGTGACGCTTATCGTCAAACAACTGCCCATCTCGTTCTTTCTAATTATATTTAATTAAATGGTATTATTTACCTTGTTTGAGATATATTGGGATGGACGTAGTAATAAAATGTGTGCTTACTGCGCATATTCCAACTAGGATCGCGGGAAACCAGTTGAGCGAAATGAAACATAATGTTACTGCGTATGAGTGACAGAGATAGAAGTACAGGTACTGTTCTTTTTGGTACAAACTATTTATTAGTGGTGTCCCTTCTAGTATATCTCAATAAAGCTAATTAATTTCGTATTCACTAGTTAAGTTCAAAGTGTTTCGTATAGATCTGTTGATTTTCCTTTTCTATTGAATCCTCTTTCACATTTATGTCGGAGCCGTCCGGTCTTTGCAAATTCGTTAATATTGGGCTTCTGTTTAGTTCCCTTTAGTGTGTACTATTAGTACTTATGCCGATGTCTTGTTTAAGACGCAGGTTCGATGCATTGGCACCCTGAAAGTTAATAATCATTGTCTTCCATAAATATGCAAAATATTTAGACATTGTGGTTAGATAACCTTTATTAATAAGATTGAAAATAAAAAACGCCAAATCCTCGACTATAAAGTTAAAAAGTCAGACGACCGTAAATTATTTAATATTATTTCATTTAAGTAGATATTATATAAGATAGTGTTTGCTAGCTTTTGTCGGGTTTGAGGTATTTGCTTCTATAGAACCCATGCCACTAAACGTAGTTATTTTACCGTTCCTGAAAAATTGCCTTTCAACTGAATATTCGTATTATAGACATTTAATTTAGAAATCCGCTGTCTAATTAACCGTGATGGGTATTATCAACATCGTCTTCAAGTGATTTGGGCTCATCAACCCCTAAACAAGATTATTCCACAATTAAAGATCGGATTTCAAATCTACCCTCATGTTTACACGTGAAAACAGGTTTAGACATCTAACCAGTTTTGAAAGTAAAATACGAGATTTTAGATTTAAGAGTAAAGGTTACGTTTTGTAAGGACAATTGGCTGTAATTACAGGTTTCTAAGAATATTTCCCTTTTTAATAAATAACCTTTTTATGTTTGTGTATTTATGTTATATGTTTAATTTCACTTATTAAGCTTAAATTATTTATTTGTTACACTGCCCTCTCTCTCTCTCTCTCCTTCTTTTAAATCCATCCCATGGTTGTCTGTAAGACATTGCTGTAGAGCGATAAGACCGCCGTTTGTACTTTTTTTTTGTTTTTTCTGTAATGTGTATTTTCATTTGTAATTGTGTACAATAAAGATTTAAATAAATAAATAATAATAATAAATAAATAATAACCTGCCTCTAAGAGCTTGGTATCCTAAGTAGAAACTCTACCAATGGCTTATACTTTCATCGTTATACATACGATGATCTAATAAAACTATAGGTCCATTTATTATTCGACTTAGGTATGTACGTGTTATAGGTACGGCTGAAGCTTTTAATATATGGATAAAAGTACAGCAACTGCTTATAAAATAGCCACAAATTTTTTACTCAATTCCAAATAATTCGGTACAAGAAAGCTTTTCCCATGCGCATTAAACAAATTGATCAATGATTTATGATTACGGCACAGTTTAGACATTAATTTATATGTCGGGCTGGTTGTTAATTCTGCTCAAGTCGCGAAGCAAGTACATGTACAACCTCCGCTACAAGTGTCGTGTGACGTCACATCCTGTATCTGAACATTCTCACGGACGCGAACATGCACGTTCCGATCAGTCCATTTCCTATGTTGGATCATATGGTTTGTGATGGTATTGGTGATACTGTTGGATGGGAAATAATTGGAGCTGTAGAATATATTGGATCAAAAAAAGTATTAGCGAGAGTGACGATTGTTTTATTGCGATGCATGGCGAGACAAGTATGCCATTCGCCTCATGGTAAGCGATACGACCGCTCATGGACAGTAGCAAAATCAAACAACACCATGAATAACATAGCAATACTTGGCATTCCACTGCGCTCGCCATCCAGTTATTCTGGCTAGAATTTCCTTCAAACCGGAACACAACAGTTCATTTACACTGCTGTTTGGCGGGACAAAATAGTCATTGCGATGGTACCTACCCAGGCGGCCTCTCACATAATATGAGAAACTTACCACCAGTCAAGGAGGCTGCGAGAAACAACATTCGGCATTGAACAGTAGGCAAGATGTTTTCTACTCAAAAACATTGGAATATTTCCGAAGTGTTAAGCAAGTGAGCCAACTAAGTAAAGTATGAACATGTTATGGTTACTTTCGTTTCATGATGTATTGACTTGTTGTCGTGTTAATCTTGGAGTACTAAAATCTATGCTAGATGAGAATGAACACCAACTTTCAGTTGTAACTGCGATGAAACCAGTACTAAGTATCCCTTGTCTTCAGAAGGTAGGAATAGAAAAGGATTTGAAACTTGACAAAAATCTCATTTAAACAGAGATTATCGGAGTTATGTTGTTTGGTTGAAACAAAAAAATATTTGTAGTTTATTGCTCGTGAGTTTTCCTTATTTCTTGATTTCTAGGAAACTTTTAATAGTGGTCGAGCAATTATTTGTTTTCATTACCATCTGACGTGTGATGAATATTTACGTGGGTTGTATGAGGCAATGTTTCGATTCTATTCAAACCGGCTCATTTATACTAGTATAGTTTAAACTGACTACAGCTGACAGTTGACAGCCTCGGTGGCGCAGTTGGTTAGACGCCGGCTGTGAAACGAGAGGCCGCGGGTTCGATCCCGGCACTGAGACAAATATGTGTGACGCCCACAAGTATTTGTTTTGGGTCTGGGTGTTTGTGAAACCGAAGTCTCTCGTAGCTTCTGATACCCACGACATAAGACAATTGATCTTAATGTGAAGGTCAGGAGCATGTATGTGACTGGTGGGTGTATTTATAAATGTATTTCTTATAATGGTGCTCTACCACTTATCCTACAAAAAATAGAGAAATTTTACTACAGTGTGCTTGGCGCATTTGGTTAAGAGCTGTCTGTACGAGCTGCGAGGAGCTGCGAGTTCGATCCCCGCATCAAGACAAATGTTTGTGTGGCTCGCAACTAGTTGTTTCGGTGTGAGTGTTGTAAGACCGAGATGTTTCTCGTAGCTTGTGATACCCACAAACCAAAATTTGTTACTTTGTGTGACGTCACGGATATGTGTGTGACTGTTGGGTGTATTTATTTATTTAAATACAAGAGTCCGAAATATCTACGGTTGTAGTGTTCATAGCCAAGGGTATTTTAGGAAATGTTGCGTTGTCTAACCATAACCCTTTTTGTGCAGAGAAAACTAAGTTCATACAAGTCCTTGTAACTTCAACCGCAACGAAACAAAAGCGTTTGTGAATCATTGTGGTTAAGGCATAGAGACTTATTAGCCCCAATGGCACTGTTTAAGCTAGTATTAATTTTCTAAGGCTAGCTAGTTTAGATTTTTGTGAATGTTTGGTCGTTATTCGGGGGATGAAAAAGTTAGAAATATGCTAAGAAAGCCTGGTAGCTTCTATTTATATGTACAATTTTAATATTTCTATACAATATATTGCGTGTAAGATATTCGAAATTACAAGAGACTTGTTACGAAAATCGTAAACTCGAAACAATTTCACACTTCTATATTTCGCATGTAAATAACTCTAACACATGCATTATTTGTTTGTTCTTTTGTTATTTTAATTTCAATAATAACAAATCGATTACCAGAATAAATAAGTACCTAAATATTAGAAAAATATATCTTAATAGTTTAAATAGTGTTTCAGACATAGTGTTGCTTTTGGCGCCGGGCGCCAGTCGAAATAGAAGCAGAAGTTTAACGTGCGCCCATACTCCACTAAACCCACAATAGTCCACAGCACGCAACGTCAAATATGTTATAAAGTTATGGATCGTAAATCCATTAATATTTCCTGCTCGGTGCCCGCCGACAATTAAATATAATACACTTTCGGTACATAAATTACTATTGGTCGGAGAGCGCAGTAAACTCCGAGGCCGTTTGACTTCACTTTTTTTCTTTGGAGCTGTTGTGTTAATTGTACTCAATCAAAATAGTCATGTTTTGACATGGTTGTGCTGGAATACTTTTTAATATTGTTTTGTTTTTATTGCCTTGTTCTTTGCGTAGAGTTACACACACATTACTGACCCCACAGTATGATATCGAATCCATCCGTAGCTACCAGATATTACGATGAGACTTTTTGTCTTACAACTGTCTGGAGGGTTACTCTGTCATCCGAAATGAAGTTCGAATGTTCGAACGTCGCACGTAAAACTATACGAATGTGCCTAGGTACTACACAAAATGTTCGAATCCTCAATCGTACGTCGTAACCATAGTGTTAGTTGGGAGTGAATGATAAGTATCATAGAGAATAGTGTTGATTTTAAGAAGTGGAAACTAATAACTTACTTCGGACGCCGAACTTCCGAACATTCGAACTTCGTTTCGGATCATAGAGAAACCCCCCTGACTCTAAACAAGTATTTATGGGTCACACCAACATTTGTCTCGGTGTGGAGATTAAATCCGCGGGTTATGGTTTCACAGCAGGCTTCTGAACCAACTATGATATGTCTATACTAACTTATTTTATACTTACGTAAAATCCGTGGAACAAAATCCATATCCTTACTTAATTTTAAATGATTATTTTATGCGCGGATGTTAGCTACACATAACACAGCAGATATAGTCAATACGGGTCAAATTGACTTTTTTGAATCTTACGGAAATATTTTCAATTCCCTTGTATGTGAATAGAACACAGGTTTACCACCAACCAGCCTCAGTTTGCAGACCGTGAACTATTTAACTCCTCATTGGTAATAAATAATGCTTGAATGTTAGAAATGTCGTCGGCTCGTTAGCAAGGGTTTCACCGCTAAATGTATCGGAGCTTTCCCAGTAGTGGGGTATATTTCATCCGAAAATAGTCGAGTTGTGTGTCAAAAGTATTGGATGTGAACGCGGGCGTTGCCGCAGGCTATAAACTAGTCGTTTATAATACGGCCGAGCGAATGCAGCAAAACCCGATCGCAGCGAGCCCCGGGCGGCGCGGCGGCCACGCATCGGCCTCCGACCAAGTGAAATGCACAAAATCCATTCGGTTTTATCTCGTTAAATATACGAGTACCAACAAAACTCTACCTTATAGTCGGCGCACTATGGTTGAAAATCCCTACAGCGGTACATTTCCCTCTGTAGATGACGTGTACAGGGAAACGAGCGTGCAAGAGGTTTTCAGCAGTATTACTAATGTTGTAGAGTCGAGTGTCGTTTGTCGCCACTTTTATCAAGGGTCGGGGCGGTGATGGTAACGGGAATGGGAGCTTGGGTGTTTGGGATAGGGTGTATTTTGGGTCGTATGGTATTTTATAAGATTTTTTATGGTGGTCTGCCGGCAATCAGCTGTTTGGGCACGCGCTGGCGGGGCGCGGGCGCGGGGCGGCCCTCTAGGAGTGGATGATGTCAGCCCGGCAGCGCACTCCGTCGCATGCGATGTTTCTATTAAATTTTTGTAAAATTGCAAACGAAATTTCATTTGCCGGGATATGCGAGTGGATTCTTAACGGATTAAATGTATTTATTTGCAAAATGTTTTATGTTTAACACTGTTTTTTCAAGAATGTAATGGTGGATTTATTGAGTTTTATTACATGGTTCTTCATTCTGTTATTTGTACTTTTTACATTGAGTGCAATATTCCATTTTATATTTAGTTGCGTATCTCGAGAAACATAATATTGAAGAATATATTTTTCAAAGGAAAGGAAGTCATTTATCATCAAATCCTGCATCGAATATCTCTCGTGTATCTCAGTTATTGTACTTTACTAGAATATAGAATAGACTGTATAAAATGGCATAGCATTTCATTTGAAATCTCATATTGTCCAATTAAAACGTGCTGATTGAATCATCACTGCATAAATTTAGCATTTAACTACTTATTGTAAAATCTAGAGAGTCAAAATTGCGTCTCGTTTAACATCTGTGCATCTCATCGTTTCACATTACTAAATACTAACAACCTGATGATCGTATAATTTTAAAATAACTACACAATAACACACGCTTTCCACCGCACCACTATGCTGCATACATTCTATGTAGGTATATTGTAATATTATCTCAAAATAATCTAATTTATCATTTAACAGTCCTATTCATAGACAGATTAAAAACCTATTTTAGTTATCGAATGTTTTGTCTCTTTCGAACGACTTAAGAATTCAGATTGAGCAAAGAAGACAATACATTCGAAAACTAAAATAGGTTTTAAATCTATGAATATCGCCGTAACAATACGCATCGCATATTCGTAGTGTGTAAGCAAGTAATTATCTCTAAATATTTAATTAAATTCCGACGGTTATGGGTTATTATTATGTAACAAAAGTACAAAAATACAAAGTAAAAAATCCATATACTCGAGTTTTGGTGTGCCATTCATAAAACGTACAGCAATTACTCTCAAAAACTCGAATGTGCCGTACATACATGTAATATGTAATTTACATAACAAGTGCGGCGCGTTTCCGATGCCTTTTCAATTCTGCGGCAATGTTTAATGTGCGCTTATTTATTTAAATCTTTAGTGCGGTACCCCTGGATTGTGGCTATTGTGTCGGCTAGTCAGAGGTTGACCACATTTTTCAACTGATTACGTTTTATCGGAATAAACTATAAAATAATTGTGAATTTTGTAATCCATTGAAAAAGAAAGTAAACAATACAATTTTCAATTTGTCTAACCCTCAGTTTAACAAGTCTCTTTGATACAGTACAATAAAAAAATACCAAAGTTTACCTGTTACTTTAAATATAAGTAATTTACATAACAAATGCACCGGTTTACGATGAGTTTCCTATGCGACTGTTTGTGTATGCAGCTTGACTATTATTTAAGTTATTGGCGTGTTACCTCTACATGGCCGCGATTGTAATAAGTCCGACGTACTTATATAATAGCGAGGTTGGTATTTGTACGGCAGGTCAGATTTCCTTGTAAAAATGTTGTTTATGTCAAATATTGTATATGACGCACTTATATTTATTAAACAGTATTGTAATGCGCTCTATGTGTTATAAATGAAAATATGTTAACATAAGTTGTTAAATTACAGAAAATACTATTAATTCTTATTATTTATTTATTTATTTTCAGCCGTTAGTGTCCCACTGCTGGGCAAAGGCCTCCTCCCTTTCCTTCCAGATTTGGCGGTCTTGCGCAATTTGCGCAAATTAATTCTTAGCAAGACAAAAACAATCTTTACCAAGCGACGCTTATAAAGGAGCAGAAATAGGCAATCTCTTTATCATTTGGTTCTGAGAAGGGCGGCGGCAAACGACGCGGCGCTTCGTGTTTGACGAGCTCGCGCGTTTTCATTATCGCTGGGTTTGTGCGCCGCCTTATCTAAAGCCTGACGGGCATGTGCGGTAGGGTACGGCAGAATATGACGAGGTGAACATTATACTATTCTGTTCCTTTTTTGTTATTTGCGGAATTTTATGATAGAGTGTAGTAATGAGTCAGGATTTGTAAGGGATTTTACATAATACATATTGATATTAATTTACATAATTTTACTCAGGTAATAGTTGCGATCCCGTTTACGCAGAAGGGGCTCACTGTGCCTCCTCAAGGTGCTATTAAAAAATAATACCCATGCGTATTGGAAAAACTAATATTTTTATTACTTACTTACCATGTTTTATTTCTTAACTCATTAAACGCATTCCGAAATGTGGGTGTCCTGGTAGCACCTCTGCCTACTCCTTCTAGGAAAAGGCGTGAGTTTATGTATGTAATTACAACAAATCAGCGACAGTACGTGAACGATTCTAGTGGTAATTAATCGTCGTGTTTTGACGCCGCGGTGTGCTACTCGTGTTTCTGCTTATCATTGCGTGCCGCTTTCACGAAGTTGGTGGCGTTTATTGATACCACTGCATTGACGACAGTACGACTTCTATTTTTTACGCTGGCATCGCAAAGTGACTTTTTCTATTGCAATGAATGGCCAGACGAGTTTGCCATTCGCCTGATGGTAAGCGATATGGACGCTCATGGACAGTAGCAAAACCAAACAACACCATGCATTACAAGGCAATGCTTGGCATTGCACTGTACTGGCCATCCTGAGACATAAGATGTTAAGTCTCATTATGTCCAGTAGTTATCCGTCTACAATTTCCTTCAAACCGGAATACAACAGTGCATTTACACTGCTGTTATAGCGGAATAGACATTGCGGTGGTACCTACCCAGGCGGTCTTTCACATATGAGAGATCTACCACCAGTGATGACTAATAAGTGGAGAGCAATGCAGATAGAACATCCACTGGCACGAGACATTTATGTATCACATGGGGTGAAGTCGAAACGTGATATAAGGCGATTGCTCTTTGGACGAATATGAATACCTTTCCAACATATGATTTAAAATAAAGGAGAAAAATCATAAATCTTGATTATGTCCATCCCTCGGATCTCATGGAGTGAATAAAATAATATCTAATAATTATCAGGTTATTTGACCACCCATATTTCAATCACCGAACGAATTACGACTGCACACTGATGCTTCACTTCGTTTTTTGAGACACTAGTACTATCCCGGTCGAGTCGGCCTGTTCCTACAGTAGTCTCACTCTAAACTAACCATATTGCAGCTTGTTTAATTCTAGATTGAATATAAAAACCTCCTTTATATATTGTTATCAATTTAACATAACGGATTACGTTTAATTTAAGGTTAAAGATGATTCCTCACTAGATGTATTCATGTATGTATGTATGTCTGTACATCTTGAGCTATTGAGAGCTGATCTATTGGTAGTCGATGTAGGTAAGCTGGGATTTGAGTACGAGGTTCGCATACATTAAGACAGCCCGTGTCCTGAGATCCGCAACAATCGATGTCCGGAACCTGTACCCAGCTCTAGTAGGTATCCGGGATGAATGTATTACATTACTGATAGCTGTGCAGAATGTTCGAACCGATACTTCTATACTAATGTATAAAGCTGAAGAATTTGTTTGAACGCGCTAATTATATTTTGTTCTTAAATAGTCCATATATCCAAGAAGTCTATAAGGCTATATAATTCAGATCAGGCTATAACTACATAATAGAAACGGAGAATTAATAAAGACGCTAAACCGGTTTCCGGGCGAAACCGGGCTGGGCCACCTTCTCTTTATTTTTGAGACATTTAAAAATACCTGATACCTTAATAGTATGTACAACTGTTCAAGAAGAATATAAAATTTACAAAATATAACTTAAGACTTTTGTCGTTTCACGTAGTTGTAAATGTAGTTGATCCAAAGATACAATAAGAAATAATGTTATAAGTATTGCTAGCTGCGGGTACAAAAAGCGTCTGGCACATTTTGGGGTTTCTATAATGTTTCCCTCATTAATCCGTGAGATAAAGTAGAAGTGCACTTGAACTTAGAGTGTGATTGTCAGGTTGGGAAATACACTTTGTATTTTTCGGTTTGAAAAAATCTCATAATTTGCCTTGCCAGTAATTTGAACTTGTGGGCGACATGGCGTAGATGGGCTCCATATCGCGCTTGGGGACGGAAATAGAATCTGCAAAATTTTGGTGATATTGGTAGCAACTAGCACCCCTTTAGAAAAATACAAGCGTGAGTTTATTTTGATTCATAACAATTTCTATTACACAGGATATACCATTAGTATGGTACGTATTTACATTATGATTAAGGCATCTATTCAAACATAAAAAAGGTTAAATATGAAGGAGTCATGCAATTTAATGCACAGTATGAGATTAAAATGTAACCGGAGCCGTAATAGTAAAAATCATGGTCTTGATTGACATGACATGTAACGGGACGTATTGCGCTAGGACTTAAACATATGATTTTTTGCGGATAAGTATGTGTGCGGCATTTATAAGGTGCTGTTGAATTGAAACGATATGATTATAAATTCAATGCAATGGTGGCCGTTAAAAACGTATAGCATTTTTATTTGTTGCGATAGATTTTATGGTTATCGATGATGGTGGTCGCTTGCCATTACCTGCTTAGTCAATTTAAGCACCCGGAAATTCGATAAAAATGTCAGCGACTAGGAGCAATAGACGAGAAATTGACTAGAAATCATATCTTCGCCGTTTTTATTGTCACTTTGAATGTTAAATGGTAAACCAAATATTCACTTTGGGTATGCGTTTGCGCGTCAAAAGTTCGGTGTGGTCTCTGCTATAACCGCCGGCACGGATCTTGAGCGCTCGGCGACAGAGTGGGGATTGCTTTGCGCATCGTGAACTTAAGGACAAAATAAATGAATGAATTGAACAAACGCAATGAATGAATTAGACATAACAACAATATGGCGTTGCGTAGTGAACCAATCACTGGCCGATGCGATAATGCCCCCGCCCGCTTACTTCATCATACCTCTAAAGATACCCAAAAATCGACATCTGCGCAAGTAACGGCTAGCGCTCAAGATCCGTGCCGGTAGTTATACCTATAGTTAAACTGATTTTGAATCGCTTATTTACATCTTTTATGTTTAAGAGTCCGGCACTTAAGATTTATCAGAGGCTGATTAGTGATAACAAATTAGTTTTTTTTCCATCAAACAGCCCCGTTAACGTTAACAAACGAATCCCCATACAAACCCAGTATAAAATAGTTTGTTCAGTAGATACGTGCGCTATGATTTGCGATGCAGTGGGCGCCGCGTTCGTTCGAGCCAAGTTTATGCTCGCGTTGCTTCCGTGCTCATCGCGACATGCAACCCGCAGTACTTACGTTTATCAGGCGATAAGGTGAAATTAGGGAATGATTTAGTTTTCCGTTTTTATACTAGCCTGAATTCAGCGCATTGTATGTCTGTGATGATTTGACTTGTGAGTATTATACAGTCAATGTACCACTGCAAGTTCTGTGTGCCTGAGGTAGCGTGGAATGACATGGCGCAAAGCACCGACGTTTGTCGTTTGGTGATTCTCAAAGGGCTTGTTTTATAACTTACAGTGATATGAATAAGAAATATTCCAAATGTGAGTTGGAAACATGTAATTTAGTATCATGCAAATATCGATGGCGCTAAGACTTTTTCCAATCATCAAAAGACGATCCTATCCAGGAATTAATTCAATTATTCCAATATAGTTTTATCGCCAACCTGCACTAGGCCATCGTGGTGGAGTATATGGCCTAACCCCTCTCAATCGCACTCTCGATTGTAGAGGAGGCCCGTGCCCTGCAGTAGGACTTATATGGGCTGATACAGAATACATAATCTATTTTTAGCAAAAAAATAATGTACCTCTAGTTTCCTAGAATAGTTATTACTTTATATCAAATATTAAAAGAGTTCCTTTTTTAGATTCTGCAACACTACTACGCTCTACCCTATTCGTTTCCATTCCACTGAACACACACCGAAAGAGACACGATTGATTTAATATCTGACTTCTTGCTGTATTTATACGAAAGGTGAAGATTTCTAACTGTAATAAAAATGTGATTTATTAACTTTAATACTTTGGAATATGTTTTTATCCTTTTAATCATTTTTTTTTATAAATTATAGCGCAGTTGTTTAGACGCCGGCTGTGAAACGAGCGGCCGCGGGTTCGATCCCCGCAATGAGGCCCACAAGTATTTGTCTCGGATCTTGGTGTTTGTGAGACCAAAAAGTCTCTCATAGTTTCTCCCCACAACACAACACTTCATTGATCTTAATGTGGGGTCAGATTGTGACTGTTAGGTGTATTTATTTATTTATTATATGTAAATATTTCTTACATAGATTTCTAGTCTCCTCAATGGTTTATTGGTAACGTGGGTGGTCGGAGATGTTCTGAATTCATAAAATGCTTTCGTACTTCAACGATCAATCGTACTTCATCGATCAATCGTACTTAAATAGTGACTAGGTATCATTGTGTAATTTATAATGCATGAAGATTGAGAAATGACTCATGCTGCATAATTTCTGGACTATGGTACACGTTTGTACGATAGCCAAAACTCACTTTATTTTTCGTATAAAATATATTTTGGGTGACTTCGGAAAAAATAGCCACATTCACACTCAAACCTCATCAAAACAAGCCAAGCAGTTTCGACAAGCGGTGTGTTCACACAACGCGTGACGCTTCCTCCACTAATCCATAGGAAGTGATCCATCAGGGTTATCGCGCAGGAAACGCACGCCGCGCCGTGTGGACAAGGTTTTTTATTACATGCAAACATCACTTACTGATTTCATATGCGCTGTTCCGTTTTTGTATGTGGCCAGTTTGAAGTCTTCGGGTTTTTGTAATGATGGGGCTTATAATCGCGTGAGATGTGTTGTTACGACATTTCGTGTCTGAGTTGGTATTTTTTTGTAAATCGAATAATAGTATGACGTCATTGCCTTAGTGCTGTGAATAGATTTCATTCGTTTTTTTCATCATGTCATGTATGTTGAGAGAGGCAAAGCTGGAGACTAGAAATTAAATATTATGATAGTGACTGTTGCTCGTATTGTCATCTCATAATGGAGTAGCGCTCAAAGCCACTCCATGTGATGAAAAAAAAAAAAACTTGAAACATGTATTCACAAAAAATATTTTTGCAGATAAATGGAATCGAGCCTTTAATTTCCAAAAATGTTTTGAAGTGCTCATAATGTGGTTGTGTTATTATCTAGTAGCAGGGAATGAGCTGTGAATCTTGGATTCGATTCCAGATCGAGTACTTTACTTTTCCTAAGTTTTTCCGTTCAAAAAATCTTATATAACTTCCTCGGTAGCGCAGTATTTGCCGACATGGCGAAATCCTCGCCATCTAACTCATTTTAAATATTAGAATAGGAATAAGCTCGGCGTCTAGTTGCCATTATTGGCGCCTCTACCTATCCTCCAGGCGACAGTCGTGAGCATATACGATAATGAATATAGTGTGAATTACTAATATTTATGACACTACGTTTTCCCGCGGCGTTGTTTAACAGGCAAATAGTAAATGCAGATAATTGTGTTATTGCGTACTCTCGATGTAATAAATCAGAATTAAACCGCGTCTGTCTCTGCGTACTCTGCGTATAGATAATTTTTATATTTGTTGACTACATGACTCGACGAATGAGCTAATTTAACATAGTTGACATTTTGAGTCTCGTAGTGACGTGTGTTTGTATATCTTCATTATTTATTTGTATCTAGGTTAGCTTTACGCAGTACTGTTGTTAATATGTAGTTGTTTACACATTTTAATGGGGATTTTACCATGCCGAACGGAAATTCAAACTGACGAAATAAAATGCATTGCCTTAAGACTCAGTATCACAGCAAACTTAATACCGGAAATTGCAGCCGCCAGGATACAGTATAAACGTAAATTGCATATCATAATGTCATAAATGTCAGGCTTCGCAAACAGCGCCCCTAGCGAGCGTGCGAGGAACTATTCATATATTGACATTTCCAAGACGTTACCAACACGTTTGTGATAAATATTCATGCTACTATAAGGTCATCTTGTAAGTAATGTGTTTAGATAAGTTAGGTTATAATTGTTCCAGCCGGCCTAACGTTCATGTATTGATTTCTATGTCAGGATCAGAGTAGGTATTTGGCCGATAACTTGTTTTTTTTTAATGAATAGGTCCGGCAATTGTACTACGGTATGATTGTTTAGCTGAGGTCCCTGGTTCGAATCCCGGGTCGGGCAAAGTGATGTTGGATTTTTCTATTCATTATCAGCCCGGAGTCAGGAATTTGTGCTCGATAGGGCGATGAGTTCACCCCCTATCACATCGTGGGATGGAGCATACAAGGCTAAACATGGGTGTCCTGGTGGCGCCTCTGCCTACCCCTTCTGGGAGAAAGGCGTGAGTTTACGTATGTAAGTCCGGCAAGCTAGGAAACAGGTCACCTGAAGGTAAGCCATCTCTGACGCCCATGAACATCCACAACGCTGGATCATGTATATGTTGCCGGCCCTTCAAATCAGGAGAAGGAAAAAATATGGGAACTGGAAAGGTGTATTGGGCATTCGGCAATCTCTCTCACCGAACGAAACACTAAAGCTGTCGCTTCACGTCGATCTCCTGTGAGACAGTGGTACCATCCCAGAAGAGCCTGCTCATACATGCTGAGTCATGACTGACAGCAGCGTGGCTCTACCACATATAAACTTGGTGGCTAGGTTGTAGAATATCGATGTGTGCTTTCTGTTCCTAGATTCAGGCGCACCTTGCCTGGCCCGGCTTATGTAATATGTCCGCTTGTAAAGGAACGGTTTTATGGCTAAGCGCCCCATAGTAATTCATTCAAACAATATATTCCGTTTGATTCGTTTATACCACGGTATGGTATGCTACGTTAAAGTGTTTACAGGCATTTAATGAAATACTACGTAGCAACTTACCACTCAAAGGCTCGAACCTCTTATTGTAATGATTACGGACATAAGAACATCACAAAATTAATTAATTTCCCAAAATAACGACTTGCCATTTGTATTTCCCTTTTCCGGTCTCCAATTAGCGCATCCTGCGATGGATGAAGGTACTTCAGGTACCAATGGGCCTAAGATTAATAATTAAGAACCGTCTGACAAATAGGCAAGGGTGATTTGAGGGTGCATAGTACTCTAGTTAATAGGGCATAAAACAAATAGATTTGACGCATTAACGAGACCTAAAAACAAAATCGTATCTGCAATATTTTGTGCTAATATGTACTCTTAATTACATGTAAATATTCTTAATATAGAAAAATACAAGAAATATAAAGTGCCATGTCTTTTTTACTTGTGTCAAATACAAAGAATTCATCTTAAATGATCATACGATGATATTCTTGGGACTTGTTAACCTTGCCCCAACTATACCCCATACAAGTACTAACTGCGCCACGGAGACTGTCGAATGCGCAACTTGTTCCGAGTATTTAGTGTTTACAGTGATAAAAATATTGCGCTGATAAGATTCCATCGTTACGAGTCGCCACTCCACTCACGGCGGATTGCTATAAAGCACTTGGGCTATCTAGATTTATGCACAGATTGTCAATACCGGCCCTGGGGTCTATTCTATGTGATTTGAAAAAGTGGTCTTGTTTGGGGATTGTGTTGATATATCTCCTCTCCTCCTCTCTTATTCATTGGCATTGAATTTTTTATTTCCTTTGTTGGCCATCCTAGAAATATTCGTGTATCGCGACTCGTAGGTCCTTAATAAGTGTCCGATAAAACATGTATTTTGGCTAAAACCCAATTCGATTAACTGACTATTGCCAGGTGCATCTATAGGCCATAGAAATATTCTTTCATGTGGGAATCGAAACCGTAACCTCCCATACAGAAAGCCTATTTTTTTGTCCAAGTTGAAAAACGCACCCAATATGTTTGTTTATTATTAGAGTGTTAATTTGTAAGTTGATGGATTTCGCCATGAGCGTGGTAGTCGTCACGTGTTCCCGATGCCCTCTGAGACACATCTGGTGCGCTCGTTATGGGGCCCGTGCGGTGTTGCCAACAGTAGGATATTTCCCAGCAACGTAGGGTGTTTGCTGTATTTTAAAGTATGATTTGATAAAATCCAACGAACTTCATCCATTATTATTCATATTCCATTATTGTTTTGTTGAGAAATGGACTTAATATTGAAACAAAAAATACATGTTTATCATTCGATTTCATATTTCATTTGGAAAAACGATTTACAGACAGCTAGTTGGACACAAAAGTGATCCCAAAAGTCCAAACGGACAGAACGTGATACAGAGCCCTAATGTGATGGGGGCGAGCCTATCGCCATATCGCGAAGAAATTATCTCCGGACTGATAATGAATAGAAAAATCCGATTCACTTTGCTCGACTCGGGATTCGAACCCTATACCTCAGTTTTGTAATCGTACCATAGTACAATGACGCCACCGAGCCAGTTTATGCATTTACAATGACTACAATAAATGATAGATAACCGCCAACCGAAAATATTGCCGCCTATCAACTAGTCATTAAAAATTATCGCTCGCAAATATTTATTCAAGCTCTATTCTGTGAAGAATTCAATTGTGGCTCGCAAAAAAATACCGGTTTAATAGTACTTTGTCATTAGCAAACATTTGTTGAAAACGGGAAATCTCATTGGCGTTGTCACCGTCTTTAAAACGCGAGGAGGAGCAAATAGTTCATGAAGCAAAAAAATAATTAAAAATTCCGAGTTATTTCGTTTACGGCTACCAATACCAAATACAAATTATGAATTATAAATAAAATATCTAATTTTTACATAAGATTTATTTCTTCGTACTGACCGTCAATATATCACGAAAATATTTACCCCAACATACTGATCAAGTTTACTGATCCTTATTTCGAAAATATTTATTTATTTTTAACATTACACAAATGTGTATAAGTGGACTTAATGCCTGAGTCGTCTTTAAAAGTAAATGATACACTATTCTTTGAACACGGTACTTTTGTCACGGGTTGTTAGTGCTCAAGCTGGTCCCGGAAGCGAGTGATTTAAGTGGGCAACCCCGGGCTCCCCTGAATAATGGCGTGTATTGCAAACGTTTGTCGCTTGTGTTTATAAGTAATGTCGCCTCGATGGATTGCGTGGGCGGAGATGGGAATGGTTTTAGATTTGTTAGGTTTTGTTATGTTTTTGGTAATCTTGTTACTGATTACATAACCTAACGGATTTTGAAAAGTTTGTAAGGACTTGTGGAGTAGCTGGATTAATGGTTTCTTCTTCGGTCAAATATGTACTTATAGAATAGATTTTTTAACGTTTTATTTTATTAAAAAAAGTGACAACTAGTCAATTATAATTGCAATTTTATGGTAGAAACTAGAAAATAATGGAATACAATGATGTTTCTATTCTCATATTTGTAACAAATAAAATTACAGGTGAAATTTATTGATCAAACAACATAAACATTGCCGCATGTCCGACGACAAATCTGTTAACCCTAAGAAAATCAAACTTTAATTTTTTCTTATAGGATATATTAAATTAGGTACGTTTTCTTGTTGCGCGAATATGACCCTACCAAGAATTAACTATAGAGCTCATACGTCAAAAGACTTCTGGATACACTACAGAACTAACTATATAGGTAGAGTAACTATTGGACATATTGTGACTTTAAGTCGAATGACAAGCAATGCTTTGTAATTCATGGTATCGTTTGTTTGTGTACTGTCCATGAGCGGTCGTATCGCTTACTATTAGGAGAATGGCATGTTCGTCTCGCCATTCATCGCAATAAAAAGAACTGTTTCAGTAATTACTATAAAAATGGGGGAGAATCTGAGCGCAGCTTTTGTGGAACTTTCGGATTCTAACATACAGCCTTGGATGTCAATGATTGAAATTATTCAAACGATTTGTTCCATGTCCATAGACTATTACGCCAGTACGCGTAAGTAAAACTACAAGCTGTAATATTGGTCTAGTTGGGACCTCGCCAAACTAAGTCCAGCCACTCAGCGCAAAATACTACCCGAGTATCGGAGTAAAACAATATGTATCCATTTGTACTGTAATAATACGAAAATTCATATTCATGTTTTGGACATGTGTTTCGAATGTAAGTTGCTTGTCTAAATTATCTTTTTTTAGACTAACTAAACCTAATTGTACAAAAAAATAAACATAAAGCGTTTTATTACTTGTAACAAACAGCGGTCTTATTGCTGTCAGCGATTTGTTCTAGACAACTTTAAGATGGAATGAACGGAAGTCCGGAAGAAGCATGATCTACATTGTCTTTAGCCATGGCAAGTCCATCGCCGAACATAGCACTGCTCCAAATATTTCCACAGGGGCCTGTTGTCAAATGGGTTAGTCCGACTAGTCTTTCCAAAAAATCGCTTTCAAAGAATCAAACTCCAACTTTTACAAATTAACATAGATTGAGAAATTGTGTATTACGCGAATAACTTGATAAGTTCCCAATATTTCTTCCTGAACTAAAGTTTTACTTAGTACAACATCCTATTGCATCATATAACTAATCAACGTACCAACAATTTCAATCAGGCATTATATAATACACAATAGTAGGAAAGCTGTCGACATCAAAGAACTGTTACGTATATTACGATGCATTGCTATTTGCTCAACACCTTACGGGTAAGCAGAACAAGATGCGCAATGCTTGTGATCGTGTGAACGCGCCTTACACCCATTAATACGCTTCAACTGGCTTTATATGTACTACTACATATGCCATATATGTATGTAATGTGTATGTTGTTTATTGAAACACTTCGTGGCAGAGAGGTTATAAATCTAGTGTGAGACGAATGTATAGACTTCGTATACGATGGTTTTAGATCTGAGAATTTTGGTCTGGGGAAGTATGTGGTTTTTGATAGTCAGTATACAAGATATACGTCTCAATACGGAATTGTCTTTAATCGCTGTCTTTATGCTTACTACTGACTAGCACACATAATACAAATTTACACAAGGCCTTAAAGTACGATGTACATTTTATAAAAAATGTTATGCTAAACTTGAATATTACCACTTCAAATATATTGTGAGAAATAGCTGTGTAAAGCAGATACATGTTGTCACTAATAATTGCGTCAAGTCAATCTCAGTAATCACTTGGTTTCGGCAGTCTTTCATGGTGCACTATTGTATATGGTGGTAGGTCTTTCACATGTGACAGGCCAACTGAGTAGGTACCACCGCAATGTCTATTTTTCCCGCCTAATAGCAGTGTAAATGCACTGTTGGGTTCCGGTTTGAAGGATATTGTAGCCAGAGTAACTACTGGACATACTGAGACTTAACATCTTATGTCTCAGGATGGCGAGCGCAGTAGAATGCCAATTCCAATTTGTCATTTATTGTGTTGTTTGTTTTTGCTATTGTCCATGGGCGGTCATATCGCTTACCATCAGGCGAATGGCATGCTCATCTCGCCATTCATCGCAATAAAAATAAATGTATTTGTGCACTATTCTCTTCTCGAAATGATGCCTACATTACACTATAATCACTTACAACACACTTTTTTCGCACAAGATTATCTGGTCCTCTATTACGAGGCTACTGGTTGCATAGTGGTAAAGTGGCTTCGCTAAAAAGGTCAAATAAAATATAGTACTGCTGCTGTATTACGTCATACGTGGCTACTACTCACTACAATTCTCAAGATTATCTTTAGTAGTTCCCAGTTGCGAAATACTAGGAATGTTGGGTACATAAATATACATATGTATGAGTCCTGCAAAACTAGATACAGACTATAAAGCGCTCAATACCATGGTCTAAATTCACAGTAAATTTAAAAACATTTTTTGCCTTAGGACATAATAATATGTACAGAGTTATAAAATTACGCATATATCCATTATTTAAATAATGAATAATGTACATATATATTATTTGAATTTTTATATAAGTATGTCCCACTGTCGGGCAATGGCATCTTCTTTCGCCTTCCACTCGCTCGAATTGGAGTGGAGTATTCAGTTCTTTTTAAGGTTTTTTACTGGTATCCGAATATTAGCGAGTTTAAGGCATACATAAATGGCCTTATTCATAGACAGATTTAAAACCTATTTTAGTTATTGAATCTTTTTCGCTCAAATTGAATTCTATAGTCGCGCGAAAGGGACGAAACGTTCGATAACTAAAATAGGTTTTAAATCTGTCTTTGAATAAGGCGGACAGACGTTAACAGCAGTTTAGCGGGGTCATACATATCAAATTGTCTCAAAATAACAAGAATTCAATACAATTGCAGCATCGGACTTACCTAACCTACCTACTTTTTCAAACGATCTTGAAATAACCAGAATCGCGCGGGATATCCGTAGTATCGTGAGAACGGGCTATATATGTACATACAACTGGTCCCCGTCACATAAGCCACATTAGTACATGTTATCAGTGCTTTTCTCAAAGCGTGTTCGCGGCTTGTTTTCCCGTTTCTTCTCTATACTGGTTTCCTGGGAACTACTAAGTCACGTCGTTTTCGTATACCGAATACTGCCGATGATCGTCTTATCCGGAGGCTAATTATCAAACGTGTTCCGAGTGTGATTAGTATTTTGCGGTGTTTCAAGGCTAATGTAAGCATGGAAATATAATAAATACGCACAATAGGAGTTCAAGTTCTTAACCACTTGAGATACAATGCTTGCGATGTGGGTTTCAGAAACTACGAGAGACTTTTGGGGTCATCACAGCTGACCCTAAATTCAGAAAGTAACTGCTGAACATAGTCCTCACTCCTCTCCTAGTGATCTCCACTAGGCCCTTAATTAATATTTGGACATTACATAAAATGGAACTATCGTATCGGTTGTAACAACCCGGTTATGGGTTCCTAACTTATCTGTAGATTTCTTGACCAACGGCGCCACATTGAAGGCTGTTACATCTTCAATAGTTGCTGCCTGTAATTTACATTAATTCAAATCTTTTTAAACATTCATCCACTTTTGAATGCATGCTGTTATTTATGTTTTTGTTGTTATGTAAACAGAATAGATGAAAGTAATATGTTCGAAAAATATCCCATACTTAGTTAATATAATACCCACACATGGTTTTGTATTTTTGTTTGTAACACAACAGGTTGTGTTCAATTAAGTAGCGCGATTCGCCACAATACGCCTAACCTACTTTCCCACACGCATTGGACCAAAGAATATGTTTTGTTTATCGCAGCTAATTTTATTTAAACATTACTAAACTTCATTGTTGCGCTGGAGAAGACAAAGGTATTTACACATTTTATCTTTTCAGTCAGTCCCATAACATCAACATTTCTAAATACGGTATGGCGAATCAAATTTGTTTAATTACGGGCTAATTTATTATTATTCTTGAAACCGCATAAAAACGTATAGGGTTTTCGGCCCCCTTTTGACGACTGCTGATTGCTTATTGAAAGTTAACTTTCTAGTTCCTAACCCTAGTTAGTCACCCTAGTTCCTAAAATCTTCTCGATGAGATCTAAGATTTAGTGAGTTTTTGTATACATCGAGGATCATCACAGGCGAGTTCTATCTCTTCCAATATTTCACAGCAGTTCATATACACAATAAAATACTTACTACATAGGTATTGCTGCTATTGAGCAGGAGTCTCTTATACGATTGTGAGGAATACATCAACCAAAATGCTGCTCCGTTTTAGTCAACATCACTTACCTCGAAATATGTTTTCTCTACTACATATAATGTAATACAATTTCGTCCTTCCACGTGAGTCACTAAATCTATTTATTCCAGCCGATGTTTCCCTATATTTAAATAATTAAGGAAGTTAGAAAATAAATCGGGTTACACTTAGCAGTGGCAACATTTCGCTAATGCATTTGGCACGGGCGTTGCTTCAGTATTTATATCAGACTAGAGGAAGATAGTTCTGGTGTTGGCCAGGAAGGTGAAAAGATTTATGAGCATAATGATACTTAGATTGAATGACTATAATAATATACCTCATTACCGCACACATAGTGTCGAAACCACTATAAGAATCGCCTCAGTTCTTGGTGTTTCCTTTTTGATCCCACAAACTAATTTTGGAACAATTGATAGCAGCCGTGGCGCAGTTTGTGAGATTCCTGCATTTGGACAAATATTTGTGTGAATCAGAATTATTTATTTAATATCTAGGTGTTTGTAAGCCCAAAAAGTCTCTCGTAATTTCCGATATCCTGCAACAAAGCCATCTTTGTTGGAGGTAATAATCAATTATGTATGTGTAAATACACCCATATTTATTGATGTCATTGTTTATTATATTGCATAGTTATTTAGTTTGGAAATTTTTACGACCAACAATACCTCGGATTTTCGTTTATTCGTACAAATACCAATGCTTGTGTCCTTCCCTCAAAGATCTAATACTCTACGGGTCCTTCCAATCCTAAGGATTCATCAAGAATCTAATAGCCTACAATTTACTGTAGCCACAAGCTATAGAACATTACATAAGCTCAGATGTTCCGCCATAGTCCGGCGGAGGCAGCCACTAGTCACAGTAATGCGTGGTGCTGGCGCGCCGACAAAACCCATTGTATGGAGATCGCTCGCGCATAGATTACGATTCAAGCAGATAGGATATTCCGTTGAGATCTCACAGGTTTCATGAATTTGGGTTTTAGTTAGTAAGGTTTTGATGTTCTGTTTCATATAATTCGATGTATGTTCCCTAAAGATCGGTAAGGTCCAAAAATAGTTTAGCTTCATTTTAATATAATATATGATGCACGGTTAAGTGACGTCATTCAAATCTGCACTGGACTGAGTGCAATGTCGTTCGGATGATCATTTCTATTGGACACATTTGTCGTTATCGATTTTCCGTTCTGCAAAGCTTATTATAAACCTAAAATTCTCCACGAGTTTGAAGATACTTAAAATTGTCGGTGATAACTTTCTATCAGTTAAGCTGTTTGTTTGTTTGCCGCGCTTTTGTTGTACCTAATAAAATACACTATCAGCTAAGATATGTTAAGCTAATTAACATTTCGAAGAAAATCCTTATCTATGTTACAATATAGTATACCCAACATTGTAAAATCAATCAGTAAGATTGTTTTATGAATCTTCTAT
Organism: Deilephila elpenor; assembly: GCA_949752805.1. Classification (NCBI taxonomy): domain Eukaryota; kingdom Metazoa; phylum Arthropoda; class Insecta; order Lepidoptera; family Sphingidae; genus Deilephila; species Deilephila elpenor. The sequence continues at coordinate 13,840,048 of OX457103.1, read as the reverse complement.
TTGAGTTCAAGTCGTGTCAGATAAGAGCGATTAGAAAGAGTCAGAACAAAAACAAAACATTAGTCTATATTCTATGCTGTGATCTGCCTTTCAGTAGTTCTTGTCTATACACAGTACACAGACACCCAATATACACCCAACAGTACCCATACATAGTCCTGATCTCACACTAAGAACGAGTCTTATGTCGTGGGCATCAGACACTGCGACAGACTTCGGTCTCACAAACACCCAGACCCGGAACAAATACTTGCGGATCACACAAAGATATGTCTTGGTGTGGGGATTGAACCCGCGGCGTTTCTTTTCACAGTCGGCGTCTAACCAACTGCGCTACGGAGGCTGTCAACTCCCCCACATAGACGAACCTCAGAATCTCATGGTTTAAAGTGTGAACGATGCGATTTAGGTTGCAATTTATAACATGCGTGCGTGGTGGCCTGTTGGTAACGGACCAGACGCGGCTGCCTACATGTTCACGGTGGTCGCGGGTTCAAATCCCAGGGCACACCTCTGACTTTTCGGAGTTATGTGTGTATTAATAGTCAATCACCACGCACTTTAACGGTGAAGGAAAACATCGTGAGGAAACCTGCATACCGTAGCGATTTTAAAGAATTTCTACGGTATGTAAGTCCGCCAACCCGCACTAGGCCAGCGTGGTGGACTATATGGCCTAACCACTCTCAATCGATTCTCTCGATTGTAGAGTAGGCCCGTGCCCTGCAGTGGGACGTATATGGGCTGATATAGATATAGATAGATAGATTAGAAATAAGAAACGTCAGTAAGGGGTCTCTGAGAAACATAATCTATTTAGGCACAAATATCCCTTTTGCGCCATCTCGGGCAGCCTGACACATTCTGTACCGATGCATGTTGTGCGTTAGATATGCGCCGGCGATAGCGGTGAGGTCACAAATGTTTCGCGCCAACGCCCCTCCCTCCCTTGCCCCCTCCCGATACCCCCGATTTCCCCCGTTGCGGTGACGTCACTCCGGAATCCGAACACAATGCGGCATAGACTGTAATTGATGAAGTTTCACTATGGGGCGGTTGCAAATCCTTTGTGGATTTTGGTGTTAATATTTAAGGCGCCTGTTTGAGCCTAGATTAGTGGTTTGGAGATAAGTGATGTGTGAGATATTGAACTGTGTATAAATTGGATTTGCATTTTAGCTTCGGTGCAATTGTGGGTAATAATATAAAAATATATTTTTTGAATATGAAAAACTCACTACAATGCATTTCATCGCAAGTCCAATGCAATTAATAGAAAATCCACTGCCGAGTCATTGTTATTACACTATTATGCTGGCTTGCTTAAATCTGCCACACAGCTCTACTACCAGATTCAGATACTTTAAAACTTTAATCTTCAGTGTTCACTAACGTAATACTTATATTAGGCCAGTCCACCCAGCCAAATACCCAACGCCACAGGTTTGCAACGCGGAGTAATGTTAGGATCTCTTAGATTAATAGTTCGCAAATGGTTTGTGTCGGCCAGACGGCGATGACGTCATGCCGGTCACCACCGACCAAATCTAAATCATTACTCACTGCATACCAGGGTTTAGAGTATTCAGATATGGTGCAGTACTGACGAATATTTGTCACAGTTGTTTAAACATCTGCTGACTCATTGTTTCCTTCTTTCGACTAGTAATTCCTTATAAGAATAAGTTTAACTTCGTGGCATTCCAATTCGTTTGTTATAGAAGACTAGACTTCTAGATATGTCGGGTAGAAAATCCAGCTTTGGAAGATTCGTCTGAAGTTTTTCAAATCAAAAAACTGCCACAAGTTTTATATAGTATTAAGACCACTTTCGATATCGATCGTGTAGAATGAAGATACTTATGTCAAGAGTTAAAACAAATATAGGCAAGTATGAAAATGTCAGACAATACTTCCGTATATACCCAAACAATTTACACCGAACTTATCCCATAATAAATCTAGAGTAGGTATTAAACCGCGAAAAACTAGTAACAAATTAACACACAAACTATCACGCGTCTTTCAACAAGTTCGTCCATTGATCACATTACCATGTTCACAGAAATGCACTAAAACGTCGAAAGGTGAAAGTAACTCCATTGACATGAGCTCGAGTAAACAACATTCTTAACTATATTGCTACGCGTCACAAGTATTTACTATTTTATCGGAATGTCCCATTTTGTATTACCGTTTTGATTCAAAATAAAGACGTTGGAACACTTTCCATTTTGAAGAGTTGATTCATGGTGACAGTCGCTAATCATGTTAGTTTTATTTGTGTTAACATGATCTACGTAGTTAATGAGAATTATAAAAATATGAGTATAGATACGACTACCAAAAGGTATAAAAAGCCGCGTATACCTCTTTCTTCAATGGCGTTTCTATAATGTAATGTCCATGCATTCGGATATTTTGATTCTCATCCGTTTGAATAGCAATTACGGTACCTATACCTGTAAAACCCATAGCAATATTCTTTGCAAATGTTTTATAGGACTAGCCACAGCTTTTGCCAGGATGGCATAATTGTAAGGACTGCGAAAAGATGATCTGTTGTTAGTCTAAACTCTATCTGAACGAGTGCTTTGTTGTACTGTAAAAATACTCGTAGACCTTTTATTGTATTAGACTTTTCTGGCCTACAAGATCTGCAGTAATTAGCATGAAGCCGGATAGTCTCCACTACCAAGCCTCATATAAAACTTCTAACTACTCCAGCATAGGAATTCTACTCGTCAAAACATTTAGAGATGGAAAGCAAACTCAAGACCATTCAACACAGCGCGAACAGCAAGGCCGGCGCGATTTCCTGCTTGTCGCCTGTTTAGCCCAATTATCGACACCGCTCTGATTGATGTCTATGAATGGAACCGTGACTCGCCAGACCATGCAGGTGTGAATATGTCTGAAAGCTTTAGCGGGAAATTATTTAAGTAATCATTGTGTTGACGCCTTGTTTGTCACGTGAGGTTCAAGGTCCGATTACAATGGTATTATGTAAGTTTATTGATTCGCCGAAATGACAAGGTCCTGGCCAAGAAAGCGATTGATTTTGATGTGGTAGATATGTGTCTTACAATCCAGAACGTCAAAGACCAGGCAAATTATCAAAAATGAGCAGGATAATAGGACTCTGGTAATGGCAGAGATAACGCTAGGTGAAAAGGAAGATTAATGTGAATCGAATTACATTGATTTACCAACAACGAAATCTATAGTTCGAGTAATAGACTAAGCGATCCGATTTACTTTTTATTGTTTTATATTCAGGCACAACAAAGTAAGCCGCTAGAACTAAGGAATAAAGATTACATCGATTGCCAAGAGATGCAGAGATTACTTATTTTAGTATCAATTCGCTAGTTTAGCCATAATACTTAGAATGCTATGCACCCACCGCACATAGGATACGATTCATTAAACAATGAATTAGCATGCTGCGCAGGCTTGCGGTAGCTATGTACGCAGTGAATACAAATCTATAAAGAAATAAGCGTAAAATTACATTTTTATTTCCAAGTAATGGCGTCTATCTGATCTCCTATGCGATCACCGGTCCGTTCGCTTTCCGCATCTTTTTTCCCTCATGTTATTTTTGCTCGTCTATATTTCTGCGTCATCGTTTTTGTGACTGTGTCCCTCTTTTTAACTACATTTTTAGACTTGTTTTAGATTGTGTCTTTCATATTAGTATAGAAATTTCATGAGTGGCAACGAAAGTCATTGTTGATTTTGTTTTATTAGACTGATATGACTTTTATGACTTTAGCAAAGATTACATGTTGCAAGTTGTGATGGTATTGTAGGTGCATTCAAAACAGTGCTCCCCTAATAACAGGAGTCCGTATCAGTATGAGTAATCAGTATCTAATTATTATTTATGTTTAGTAATTTGTTGTATTGTTACGCTTTTTACGAAATGTAGGATTATTAAGGTGTATCAGACTTTCTGCATCCCTTTATATGTTGTTTCAAACTTGCCGTACCCAGAAAACGATGTATTTGTGATTGTATGCCCATGGCTGTAACGCAACTAAAATTATACAACGCTATACAAACAGCAATCCAATAGAAAGGTGCATTTGAAAAGCAACATTCGATTTCTCAACAAATCATTGCACTTTCCAATGGCATTAAAAGCAGGAAGTTTGGCCGGCTCACGCATTTTTCCGTTTAAAACAGTTATTTGCGCGCCGAATGGTCGGTTATTATGACAAATAGTTGACAGTCGCCGGCTTGTTACGGGGCGCAACTAATCATTATGGTAACGTGCCTTCAAGGGTCGCGGATTATGCCGTTTGCGTGGCTGGCTCACATTTTGTTGGTACCGATGGCCAGTTTGCGAATAATCCCTCAGGTTATATAGGTACAGAGGCGGTAATTAAAATAATGGCGCGTGATAAAAATGATTATCATAGAGATTAGGGTGACTAACACAATGAAGTCGATAGATATGATATAAAATATCTACATATTTGTTTTAACTTTAAATAGGATTAAAATTATTGAAAGTTGTCAGTTGCCATTATAATAAAGGTTTTGAATCTGTCCAGATAGAGCATCGATTCGCGGTGGGTGATCACTTCCCGCTATTCGACATATCGATAAGCTCATTGCTCCATTGCCTTTTTAACTTACGAACAATTACCTTGTTCCCCATCCAAGAATCGAACCGATTCCGACGCAGTGGTCACGCATATTGCCAGCTCCGCGAACCCTCGCGTAAACCCGGCCGCAGTTAGCATTCATCAAGGGAATTGCTATTGCTTTTTCTAATTTAGCTTTTAATATAGCAGCAACATTGTAAGTATTGAATTGGCTAACATTGTTGGCTCGCTACTGGACCGAGACAGAGCTACGACCTCGGGTATTTCTAGAACTTTTTATTGCTAAGAACTAGTTAATTGGGTACTGATGATAAGTCACCATGAGTACACCTGGTAGATGATAAGTGCCTACCAACGGACTTCTATATGAAAGACAGAAAATGAGAGAAAGCTTTGGTTCGAGTGTGTATTAATATTATTCATAGTCCGTCAGATACTGTAATACCAGCTATTGAATAAGTTTTTGGAACTTTTCTGGGCTTTGAGCGGAGGTGAAGAATGAGACAAGGAACGGAAATGTCCTCTCAAGATTCTATTTGAATATGCCTTATTTGACACAAACGACAAATGAGGAAACGATTCGCCTGATAAATAGTGATCAACGCCACACATGAAAACCATTAACACACGAAGAGTCGCAGATACACAACCAATTTTGGGGGATGAAGGATAGATACATCTGAAAGAGGATGTATAGTTATTGTTCAGTATCCCATGGTCTCAGTCTGATCGAAATGCGTCAGCAATGTTCCTTCGCGTCGATTTTGTCTGCCACTGGGGCCCGGCCACCCAGACGCGCCGGCTTTTTTCGCTCTTGAAATATGCACATTCATATGACTTGCTAATACCAAAATGGATCATTTCACTTGATATTAAAATTCTTCGATTTCTTCAGCGCTTCGTGCATGCATTTGTAATAAAGGTTTTTATTTACGGGGTTTAAATCCTTTGTTATGGTATTTCTTACTGTGGTCATTTATGGCAATGGTAGTAAGTACGGCATTTTGTACGGAAGTATATCCAACGTAAACAGAGTCAATAGAAATTGTAGGAAACTGGAGGTTGTAAAATATTTAATATAGTATTCTAAGATGGTGAGCACTCAAATACACTATGGCACCAGCAATTCATAGCATGATGAAATTCTTGCTCTCATTGACGATCAAGAAAATATAGTAAGTAGACCATACCGTATTTTACTGGCGAAGTGAATTAAGGAAAAATCCATCTCATTTTAAAGCTCGTGCCCACCAATGGGATGGTAAATCTAAAAAAATGTGCTGTAAAATAAAAGTTATTCAAACAACTTTCTTCCACAGCGAAGAGGATTTGGAATTCAGTCGGATTGCACTTTTACAAGTCGACAGATCAGATCACACATCTGCACGGCGCTTATCACCCCGTTTCTATCATGTGATCACACTTACCCATCCCCTGTTTTGCATAACATCTACAAAGGGTTGTAAAATTCACCACCCACATCCACCTTTACCAAACCTTTTTACGCCTTTATGTCAAAGCAGTAAGGTTGAGAATCGTATAGCGGTTGGTGTACCAGCTGCAAATTTACATCAGTAGACCTGGAATTTACGGCGCATGCGCGTTGAACCCAGAAGCACCTCGCTTGAGCCAGTAGAGGCTGTCGTCCGGGAAGGACGCACGTGTCCTGGAGGGAAACTAGGTTGCCGGGGAAACACGATAGGGCGGTATTGGAAAAATGTTAGCCATTTTATTTCTCATACTTTTTTTATTGCCGCGCAAATGGAGTTACTTGAAACGGCCTGTATTAAAGCTGATGGTTGAGTTTATGTCTTTAGCGATATTGGAAGGTTTAGTATCTGACACCTGTCTCTATTTTTGTTTTATGAAATATCTAGGTAACGTAACATATAGTAGAGAACGTATTATAGATTTTGTATTACTTATAATCAGCATTAGATATAATGATTTCTACGCCAGTAAATTATTGCAGTATGACGAGGTGAAACAGATCGACACGTTATTAAGTACATACTTCACTTCACATCAAGTATTACCCACAACGTATACGTAGACTTTATTCTTTAACATTTATGCAAAATGTCAATGAAAAAAACACAAACAAAATAATTAGTCCAATTCCGATGCATACAGGGTGCATGGTAAACAACGGAAACAGATAAGAGTGACGTAAAGGTTTCCTCACATGTTGCGATTTATGTAGGGCGCGTAAACAATGATATCGCGCGGTCTGTCCACTACTGTGTCGCGTTATCAGTTATTGCTGTTACCCAATTGATAAAGGGTCGCTATGGTAAATTGAGGTTTCGATGTTACCAGTATCTGCGTTGATGCAACATATGTGTTTTTTGGCGCAACGCGTACGCGGCTGTCATGTATGGTTAAAGCGTGATATGAAGTTTGGCCTCTTGATGTAAATGTATATAGCTGCGGTATGTAATACCTATGTCAGATACGGCTTGGTATGAAAAATTTCATAGTTGTGTTTGATCCTTCGAAGTTTGCGGAGCCCGTTAGAGGCATTTGTGATGCTGCGATGTGCATTTTGATAACACTAAAGCTATACCTACGTTGGTTAATAAGCTTCAAATTTTGCAAACGGTACGGGTGGATAATGGATACCCATTGTATTGTAGGTATAGTAAATAATAACTTCAGTCATATACAAGGTGGATAGACGAACTAACTTGATCACAAAGTCTTTCGAAATAAGTTGCTTCGAACAGGTCGCCGCAGAAATATTTAATTATCATTTTAAAACAACCCTAGAGCCTTGGAAGCATATTCGTGTGTGATAGGACTTAACCAACTATATTATCAGCTTACTTAGTAAGGGTAAAACAATAAACTCACGCCTTCCAAAAGAGGTAGGCAGAGGCGCCACCAGGATACCCACATTTTGCGTTGTATGTTCCGTCCCATGATGTGATAGGGGGCGAGCCCAACGCAATATTACTTACCTATTTTTTATATTCTTTATATAATATAAAGAATATAAAAAACTTACTTATTCCGAATTGGTCCTTTGCTGAATGAGTGATGTATTACTTTATAAATTAACGATAGAGACTAACCACTGCAGGTCCTGTGAGACATCGATAACACGCACCGAAATGGCACCGAGCACGAAGCTCATCGTGTCTCACGGGAACACTAAATTGTCTTCAAATTGTGCTGATTTACTGCCGATAATTCACGCCGATATTGGATGCCGATTACCACGACGGTGGCTTTATTGCGATATATAATCTGATTGATTGGTTATAAAGTATCTATCAAGATTACTGATTAATCACCACTAATTGGCACAGATAAATATATGAATAATCATTATTTTGTTCGCTTTGTGTGTGTAAAATTTGCGTATGAACAAATATACAATAACGAATTCCTATACTGATGTCAAAACAACACTCTGTATCTGTATCAGCCTATATACGTCCCACTGCAGGACACGGGCCTCCTGTACAATCGAGAGTACGATTGAGAGGGGTTAGGACATACAGTCCGCTGCGCTGGCCTAGTGTGGGTTTACGGACTTTACATACCGTAGAAATTCTTCAAAATCGCTACGGTACGCAGGTCCCCTCACTATGTTTTCCTTCATCGTTATTAAAAAACGGATGACATTAAAAATGTTCAAATGTTTGTGTGATCCACAGGTATTTGTTTCGGATCTGGGTGTTTGTGAGACCGAAAAGTTTCTCGTTGTTTCTGATACCCCCACGACACAAGACTCGATCTTAGTGTGGGGTCAGGACTTTGTGTGTGATTGTTAAGTGTATTTATTTATTGGGTGTATATGTTTTGATTTCCAATCAAATATTTTGAATAAATTTGGTATAAATTACTACAACAGCCCGCCCAGAAAACGTAACATAACTCCGAAGTCCGATCTAACGTCTCACAGCCCCAGTTAATACAAACATATTGCTTTGTAACATATTGCTTTGTAAACGTAAGTTATTAATACAAACAATACAAGATACCGATAGTTCAATATGTTTATGGGCTGTCTGCGCCTCATTGGAACACGTGGACAAATTAAGAGTTATGCTAAACGCTGCAGCAATAGTGGGGTTTGTATAACCCATATTTAGGTGGCTGTTAAAATATTGAATTATTCTTTAAGATAAGTGAAGAGAGATGGATAGAACATATGTAATAATCTAAATTCATAGTAAATTGTCTTTTGGATTGCAAAAACTATAGATTTTTCTGTCCTGACACCCCGAAACAAACGCTTTTCTGTTGCACAAACATTGATTTTAGTGATGAGATTGAAGCTGCGTCTTATCGTTTAATAGCCAGCTACTTACCCGCTAAGCGTCCCTAGTTGGCTACACAATAAAATAAATACACGCATTACGCAACCTCGTAAATAAATTAAAACAACAAATAAACATTTAAATATGTTTATTCAGACGTAAAGTGATATAAAATTAAATAAATTAATTGTAAATGTCAGATTTTATCGCATTTATTTCAATTTAATTTTAAAGCCGACCTTTCTAATCCTTTCCGATGGCCGTGAACACTCGCAAATGAATCGATAATCCGCGGAATAAAACAAATAAAATGCATAAACACCGGTTGAATGCATGTTTTATTTTAATTTAATGTTTGTGTCGTGAAGCGTTGAATGTCGATAATTTTCATTTATACGCATTACGCCAGTGATTGTAATATGGAATGACTATTTTCATAGCGTGGCTGAGTCACAAGTCACAACGCACCGCGGTGTTGCATCGTTGCGGTGCGCGATAATTGAACTAAGTAACCGTTGTGACTCATTTAAAAGTGTTGTTTATCTTCGTTGTGGTTTTTATTGTCGTGAGTACGTGAGATTGGACACACATATCGTTATTGCGATGAAAGTATGGGGTGCGGTTAAACTTTCGAGGATTCTTAGAAATCCGTTGATACTTTTCCCTATAATATTTGGAGGACTAGTAATTACGCTAGCTGTTCCTTACGCATTACTGTGGTTTTTACAATATTATGTGGAAGGCATCGTGAGGAAACCTACATACCACAGAGTTCCCTAAATTTCTTGAATATGTGAAGTATCTTAATCTGTACTAGGCTAGCATGACAAACTAAGGTTTTTTAAATTAATTTTGGCTGATAAAATAGGATTACACGCGGCGAGTAGGTGTCTTGAGGCCTGACCTCTGACTACCCTTTCTGGGAAAAAGGCGTGAGTTTATGTATCTAACATATACATGTCTAATAAAATTGGTTTTACTGTCCTACATAGTAGAGAAATCACGGCACACAGTTCAGTATGTTCCTATATTTCATACTCAACGCGAACAGTAAATACAGCTTTGCATCGGACAGGCTCGTTGAAACGTGCGCCCACAAATCCTAGACCTCAAAAAGCAATTTATTGCCGACCCGCCTGTATTTATAATATGTCCACTACGCGTCAGTGGCCAGCGCAGTGACGAACGCAGAACACTGCGACAAACTATGAAAGACTAGCGGGCTGTCCCGGCTTCGTCCGGGTTTTACCCTATAGGTATGCCATTCTGTTATATTGGACTATAATGCTGTAGAGTTGTATCTGCATTCGTTACGTAGTTTTTGTCTAAAAGAATAACAAACATACATTCATCGTCGCAAACTTTTAGATTTATAATGCAAGTAACATTTATTACCTTAACAATACCTTAAATGTATTTTATACACAGCCTAAGTCCTGCATAAGTAGCATTCGTTATTCATTTTAATGGCTAAGAGACTTTACAGTTACACAAATAGATTAATCTTTGACCGTAGTCAATGATCTAAGCCGGCATTCCGATACCCGACCATTCTTCTGATCATTCCTACTCGAGTGACAATTAAAAATGACGGGTGTCGTATATCAAACGTCGTGATTATGCCGTTTTAAAAGTCATCGGCGTGAGGCCAAGTCAACTGGCATAACATCGCGAACAACTGCTAACTGACCAATCAAATAGCATCAGTGAAAATTTCCACCAATCAGATCGTTGTAGATTGCGTATTTTAGGATTTCAGCCAATAGGAATCCGCGATAGAGCTTATCTAGATTATTACTGTTAGTGCCATACGTGCGAGATAAATGGCGAAGAGCACTATTATCCAGGGTCACCCTAAGCGACATATTGATAATTCAAAAATTAAATACCTAGATTAAGTGAATTTAAAAATAATAATTTATGAGACATAGTCCATAACGAAATAAGTAGAAAACATTAATTTTTACTAATATTGTAATTTCTTTAGCGTTTTATTCCCACCAATATCGCGAGAATTATTTACATCTCAATCAAGTATTACATAATAATTCTATTGATTAATATTATGATCAACTTCAGTATTAAGAGCATGCAAAGAAATCACAGCGAGCTCCGAAACTCGACGAGTCTCGAACAGAAATCAAATTAAATAGAAAACAACAGTTGAAAACTAATAAATATATTTTTCATTATAACATTAAGTTTGTTTGTTTTTTTATTTTAGCTATAAACTAAACGAAACATGCCTTTAACAGCCTCCGTGACGCAGTTAGCTATGCTAGATACGGGTTGTAAATGAGAGGCCGCGGGTTCGACTTTTTCACCGAGACAAATGTTTGTGTGAACCACAAGTGTTTGTGTCGGTTTGGGTGTTTGTAATACCGAAATGTCTCTCGTACATTCTGATATCCACGACACAAGACTCGATTTTACTGTGGAGTCAGTAATATGTATGTGACAGTTGGGTGTATTTATTTATTTACAAGCCTTTAATTATTTTAAACATAAAACTCCGGTAGATAACATTTATGAAAGAAAGGAATAAAACCCTACCGAGTACCGTCTAAGCGTAATTACTGAGAATCAGCTCTGAACAATACAAGTACTCGGCGGCACAATGTTAGAAGACTTTCCGGCCGTCAGAGCAAGTGACACAGTGTTCCGGCGTGGGCGGTTTGACGTCATTACACCAGCCATGCGATGTGATTCATGCAGATAAAATATATTAACAACTCTTGGAGTAGAGGTTAGGTTAGTAAAATTGACTTTGAACCAGCCAGTATACTCAGCTTACATATGATGCTAAAATGATCAACTACGGTTTATAAAAGTGTAAACTCTTCAATCCTCTTTAGCGTTATTATCGGACAGAGCTACAGGAAGTCCCTTGCTGAACATGGGTCTCCCCTTCTCCTGGGATGTTCGCAGAGCTTCCTAGTGAGGATGAAAGCAAGAAGTTGTAGACCTAGTTTGGTAACTTGCAATTATAGAGTGAATGTCCATGAAAGTCTGTATTCGGCGACTTTCTAAAACATTTTTATCTATCATGCCAGTCCACCTGAAACATCGACGCTGTCGTATATTTAGGATCCTTTATTTTATGCTTTCTGAGTAGTTAGTACATACCAACGCTATTCACTCCTTTGCAAAATTTTAATGCTTCTAAACCCAACCAATATTTGCCACCTAATAGTTTAGGCTGCTCGTTGTCTGTCAGTGCTAGAGTTCCAACGAGTGGATTAAACGCAGTAGAGTAGTAAAGATTTTTGTCTAAACCATTTCATTTAGTTTTATACCGTTTCCAAGGTAGATAATGCTGGTTTTATTACCTCAATAAACTGAATTCAAAAATACATTACAATTATTTATTGATCCGGCATGTTGACTTATACAATTCGTTAGCTCCGCTATACAAGTGTCACTAAACTATAAATTTTCGCTTGATTTACTGTGTATTAACTTTATTTTACCATTAAAATTATTTATAGAGTAATTATCACCACAATATCAATGTTACGATTTCGATTATCATTATCAATTTTTAATTTTATTTTAATTTGTGTTGAGCATTCGTTGAGCTTGTTGTGATTTCCTTTAAAGGAGGAAACACGCGGAATGATTTTATTTGTGTGATATTGTTATTCTAATGTTATGTGTATTCCTTGTGGGAAATCCTTTAATTAATAAAATAAAATAAAAAATAAAATATAGGTTTCCGTTTTGATTCAAAAGTTTCGGTAGGCCCTACCGAAATATATTTTTTTATGTTTCTTGTAATAATAATAAGTATTTTGTGATGAAAATAAGCGAGTACACTTCTGCATACTCACAAAGGCATACAAACGTAAACTCATGTTTGAAAACCTTTGTTACAAATCCTCACAAACTTTACTTTCACAAGTTTCAGTAAGTAAAGTTGCGCAAACCAAGTACCAGGGTAGCATAACAGCGTAACACGTTAATTGGTCGGACACCACGTGAGCGCTGCCTGCGGTCAGAAGCCATACAAACCCCGCTACTTGCATACAAAATGCAAGCGAAACAATCGTTTAATTCACCCCATCGTAGTGCGTAATCCGCGTTTGAAACTCGTTAGGGAGGGCGCGGTGAGAGGAGGTCAGAGGGACGGTGGGGCGGGAGAGGTCCCCTCGTTCCCGGAGGCACACTTGACCAGTGAGTAATGTGTCGTCCCGGGACAGTACGCGCCGGGAGAGCGATCGTGTGTGGTGTAGGTCATAGGTTTTGGGAGGTTTTTGATTATGTCGGTGGAAGAGTCGGATTTTAGATAAATAAGTATTTATTTGAATGGCGGATATGACTTTTGGTGTGTATGGCATGGTAAAGAGCGGGGGTAGCCAAACTTTAGTATACGTACTGTAGATACAACGTAGAATATGTGGAGGAGGGAGAGTTGGACCAAACAGAGAAACTTACGCCCGAATACTGGAACGACATTCAAATAATAAGTTGCTCTTAACAGCGCACGGCTCACTTAGCCAGTACATTTAATCGGGATTAACGTAGTTAAGCGCAAGTTATATTTAAGTTGCGTTCCAGTATTTGGGCGTTAGTCAATTACTGCGCACTTAAATGGCCATGGAAAACATTGTGTTAAACATGTACCATGGGAATATTCATAGTGATTTCGGTGGAATGTGAAGTCCGCTAAGCCTCAATAGGCAAATGTAGTGGAGACTATGGCCTACGCCATCTCAATAGTACTCTACATGGTAATACAGTTCCGCGTTTAGCTGTAATCATACACAGGCTGATACAGGCTCACATAAAGCAGACGAAACTAGACTCTTTACACATTATTTTACAATTTAAATTTCTAATACTTCTAAATTCTCTCCAAATGTTTACAGTTAATATATTAAAGAACTAGCTTCTTGCCCGCAAAGTTCGTCTCCTTGATTAACTTTATTTGGAATTTTCCATACCGTCCCGTTATATCCCACCCGTCCTGTCTCATTCTCATTCAAGGCATGTAATCTAGTCACATCCCATCCCTTTGAGTAAAAAAAAGGTAAGAAATATATCGGAATTCCTTCCTCATCCTAAGGGAACACTATTTTTTCGGGATAAAAACTAGCCTACGTCTTAATCTAGGGTGTCAGCTACCTTCATACCACATTTCATCGAAATCCGTTAAGCCGTTTTTAAGTTCATCGCTCATAACCGCACAGACACACAGACAAAAATTTAAAAATCATTGTTTTAGGTACCTACTATTGCGTTAATACAAACCCAATTAGTTTTTTTCATTTATCTTCCATATGCAGACATCACACACATTATTATATGTATATAGACTAAGCGAGTACTCATAGACTGGAGTCGTAAACTATTAGTCGGTCAGTCGTAAAGCTGTGAAACGGGAACGCTGCGCTGGCGCGAATCTCACCGATAAATAACTAGTATTACTGCACATGTGCTCCGGGACTTTTTGTTTTGTTAATTGTGTATTATCTACATGCAACGAGTTAAAAATACTTGTGTAGCGGCCGGTTTGTAAGCTTCCTTACGATGTGTGCAATTGCTTACGTAAGATATAATTTTCTGTTCATTTGAAGTTGTTGAAAATATAGTTGCACAATTTAAATTTGCATTGCATAAAACATGAGTCTATGAACAGCGTAAAAATAGTTAAAGTTCTCATTTCTAGGCCGGCGTACATTTCATCCTCTAGAATCTACACTCTAGACATTGCTCTTATGCTTTTAAATCTGTTACTAATTTGTATATCTCGGGCCTCTGCGAGTTAACTAATGATCCTCTAATTCCGATACTACACTATGATAATATTATTCGGTGTTTCTTGCGCAATCACAAGCAATCATGACTTCACAAGCCAATGGAAGTTTCTTTACTGTTCATTGTAAACCCCAACTAAATATTTATATTACAGAAACATTCTGAGCATATTTATGTTAATATGGCCACATATTCGCCTTTTATCCCACACTTCCCTAATTTGTATTTTTCAGAGCGATTATTTAACAGAGATGTCTGTTCACACCCCTGCAATAGTATTGAACATACAGATGTTCTTTGTCCCTAATTATAAACGGCGTGAATATGTGTGTGTGTGTGTGTGTGTGTATGTGTGTGTGTGTGTGTGTGTGTGTATCCCTTTCGAATGACTTTAGAATTCAGTTTAAGCAAAGAAGACAACACATTCGACAACTGAAATAGGTTTTAAATCTATCCATGAATAAGGCGGAAAATCTTTCACAATAAAATAAAGGTTTCATTCAAAATATACTTCTGATAGCACTATGTGAACTATTTTTTCAATATTTATGTTTCGTGCGGTGTCTTTATTGGTTTTAGTCAATATTTTGTTTCATGTCTTTTTATGAACACTTTACTGCTTTATGTGCCAGAAGGATTGAATATTTGTGCAATTACTAATTACACATTTTTGCTTAAGACAAAGTATCTGGAGCCCCAACAATTCTTAGTTTTCCCCTCTTTTCTTCCCCCGTTTCTCCACCCCCTTTAAAAGACAACACACTTACCATTATCACAAAATATTGTGTTTTTATGAGGTCCTGGTAATCATGTAAGGTCATGCTGACTGTTCTTTCCTCAGAGTTACATAAACATATATAAATAAACATGCTTAAAGAACGGTTTTTAATCATATTTTTATTTATGTTTCAGGTACAAAACAATTCGCCGTTTTGCCGTAATAGTACGCGTAAGTTAAGATGATTTTAAGTTTAACTTAGTTATGTATAAAGCTAATTCAGGTGGTGTCACGTAAACTGTATTATGATGGAAGCGCTTGAAATATCGTCTAGACTTGGTTAAGCTCTTAATTTGATTTATGTAGGTTAAAAGTAAACTATTCTACAGTACTTTATGCGCGTGATAAGTGCGTGGTGGCCTGTTTGTAACGGACCAGATGCGACTGCCAACACGTTCATGGTGGTCGCGGTTTGAAATCCCAGGGCACACCTCTGACTTTTCGGAGTTATGTGTGTATTGATAGTCAATCACAACGCACTATAACGGTGAAGGAAAACATCGTGAGGAAACCTGCATACCGCGATTTTAAAGAATTTCTACGGCATGTAGAGTCCACCAACCCGCACTAGGCCAGCGCGTTGTGGACTATATGGCCTAACACCTTTCAATCGTACTTTGATTGTAGAGGAGGCCGTGCCCTGCGGTGGGACGTATATGGGCTGATAAATATACACAGTACGATATCTTTACATAAACATTATTATAGTATCGAAAAATAAGAGGCAATAATACAAGTTATTTTCTTTCTCTTTTTCTGAGAATCCCAATTGCTTTCCTGTGTAACTGCCAACTACTGGCAGATACAAAAGGTTGCCAATTATTTACTTTATTGCTTATTTTTTCCTCCTCTCTATATCCTCTAAAAGCAGTAATAACACTAAGCTTAATTATCTTTTAAAGAAACATAAAACCTTGGCATCACATTGAAAGGACGCAAGATGCATATTTTTTAGTTCCATTCTACTGCAGCGGCTGTCTCTTTCGTTCTCGCGTGTGTTGCGTAACGCCGTCTCCGTCTAACGTCATTAAAAATACTTGTACATTGAAATATTCCAGTGCATGCAGAGTGTGGAAAACATGCCTTTTCCATTCACAACTCACACTATGACACATTTGTCTTCATGACATTGTGATTCACATGTACAGAGTAGGCAAAATTTTATTTTCTGCGTTTCATTCGAATGTGAACCTTATGCCCTTGTATTGGGGTTGGTTTTGGATCGTTGAGGATGTTCATTAGTCCTCGATAGGCCCGCTTGTTAAAATCCCATGGGAAATGAAATATTTTCGGGGATAAGTGTATTCGTAAGTGTACGGATGTTATAGCGATCGGTAAAAGTGTATTTTTATTATTACGAGAATGTTCGTTTTTATGTTTTGTACTAAAATGTCAACTCGAGCACTAAGTACCTACCTAACGGCCTTTAATCGGACTTAAGTCATTCTGAATATTTTAAACTTATACTTATGTCATAAACATTTTTACTTAGTAAAAGGTATTTAGAAATCATAAGAAGCTTTGCGGATAGTATTTTTTTAAATCATACATTACTGGATACTATATTGGAAATAAAAAATACCTACTTAACATGTACAATATTATGCAATCTTTCCGTTTAATATAAATTTACACATGGGTGTTTCTGTCACTCCTAGTCGATATCATTTTAACACCAGGTTATTGTATTATGCAATTTTATTTCAAACTAAACATGTTTCGGGAGTTGGGCTTATGGCCATGTTGGGAACAAACCTCGGAAAAACATACGAAATTTCGTTAATAGAAAAACTTGCTCAAAGTGGAGTGTCAAACATAGGAACCGAAACCAGAATCGCTTTATGCCCCGTCACATATGTACGTACCTCCCTATTTAGTAATTAATCTTATTTAATATATTATTCCAAAGGGTTAATTTTAGTTAGCAATACGAAACTTAAAAAACGCACTGTAGGTACATGGTACTATGTTTGGTCAGAACCATGGTGGTTGGTTTCTTATTTCTTTCATTTTTTCATACTTTAAGTACTCAAGAACATCCATTATACAAGACGAGAAAAATGGCAGGTTTTTACTTCAAATAATTACTCTCGCAGCGAGCGACGTTGTAGTTTCAACAAGTTTCAATGTAAGTTTGCGACATAGTAAATTTTGTACTGACTGCCTCGGTGGCGTAGTTGTACTACGGTACGACTACAAAGCTGAAGTCTCGGGTTCGAATCCCGAGTTTGGCAAAGTTATATTGGGTTTTTCTATCCACATCATGGGACGGAATATACAAGGCGAAATTTAGGTGTCTTGGTGGCGCCTCTGGCTACCCCTTCTGGGTTAAAGGCGTGAGTTTATGTATGTTGTATGTAAATTTTGCACTGAATTGCCGGAGTACCTATCTGTTGGAAGAAGAGAAGTAAGGATTGGTTTATTACTGCCGTTGGTGGAAGATTTTATTTATTCTTCTATTTCACAACGCCATGCCAAATAGTTTTAGCGCGTAAACAATGACACAACACGCGAAACTATCACGATACAGGCGATTTCATAACTACAAACTAGTTTTAACTGGATACCTAGAATAGTTCTAAAGCTATTACAATATGTTTGTCTGTTCTTTTCCATTGGATATAATTATACCAGTTTGCTTCTTCACGCTGGCATCTGTAATAATTAATGTTGGAGTATTATTTATGCTCAGCTGCGGGTTCTCCAGCTTCTAAGTTTTGTGTTTCGTGACAATCGCTTTGAGCTCTTTGAATAAGTCAAACTCTAGGTAGTAAAGGACTAACTTTAAACTAACTTTAACTTTAAAATAATTAAATTATGTTAACTAAGTATATTTTTATTAGTTATTTTATATGAGCCGCATCTAGTAATGCTTTATCTATAACATTACTTAAGTCGTCGAGTTATGATCGCTGGCCGATGAATCAACACTAACTACCTACATTTCAAATTGTATTAAATATAGTGTAAGAAAAAAAAACCTTTAGTCTGTGCGAATTAGCCCAATGTAATATAGATAAGTACAATAAGTTAATATAATATTCTCATGTAAGTGAATGTAAATTCTTATGGGAAAATAAAGTTCTTAAACCACAACTTTGTTTTTTTTAACTTTGGTTTTATTAGCGAGTGCGACAGTGCTCAAACTATTGCTTGTGGAAGCTGCCTTGTCCTATCAATGGTTAATCATAGTAGCCTGCCATAGGTTTATTAACGTTTAAACTAGCATATCAAAATACATAGCGTACTGGCTACAAGGCAGCTGATGGTAAATGCAGTTAAATAGATATACATAGAGCATACATTGTCGAGAGCCCCTCTGAATCGTACTTTAGATTGTAGAGTCCGTGTCCTGCAATGGGACGTAAGTCGGTTGATACAGACACAGACAGATTGCTGAGAGACCGTTATCAGCAGTTACCAACCAGATCAGATTCCAATAGGCAAATAGCAAGAACTACTCCTCTATCTACATAGCACTTACCGTTAGTCCCAGAATACATACTAAACCATACTAACATTAAAATAACCCGACCGATCAGTAGTTAGTAACCTTAGAGCATAATATAGAGGGAGTGCTTACGTATTTGCGTCTTTAGAAAGTAGATATTTTTTGCTCGTAATGTTGGTAGCATTCCTATATTAGTGGAAATTGAGCTCATTAATTAACCAAAAATTGCCATGAATTCTATTGGTAACTGAAAGTGTATTTAATTATCCGTTTAAAATGTGTTTGAGTGAAATTCAATAGCACTTTACTATTTTTTAGTTTTTATTTTTCAAATAATTCGTGCATGTTGGACATACTGTCAAATGTCAGCCAATAGGAGGGCAGATTTTTTATCTACGTCTTTTAAGTACCAGCGCTCTCCCCATATTAGAAATAATCTAAGTAAGTAACACACATTTACCGAATACGAATTCCCGTTGGTGCCAAGAATAGTGCGCTGCGGGCGAGGCTTCGCTGCTTAACTTAAACATCGCGCTTGTAGGCATTTGTGTAACTAAATGCTTTGTAATGTACGCTGGTAGAATTCTGGCGATATTTACCTACTTATTTCCTTTTTAGCTAGGTTTTTAATTTTGTTTTTCTAATGGTTTGAGCAGTTAATGATAGCTTGGTAATTATTTAGTCAGAATTTTGGTTTGAGATATAAAACTGATATCGCTTGACAAATACTTGAAATAAGCTGTGCAAACTAACCAAAAGGATTTCTTGTTAAACGTAGTTTTTGAAATCTAGCAAATAAGTTCTAGCAATATCTTCTAGCGGCAAATTTTGCCGCTGGAAGTAATTGGAGATAATTTTAGGATTCTCACTAATATAGGTTGTGTGTATTTATAATCAATAATAAACACAATATTTTCTATTCTTTAATCGGTGAGACAAACTTAGTACCCATTTAATTACTAATCATATATAATTCTATTATTAATATGAATATGTGCTTCGCATTATAACGCATAAATAGATCGACATAAAGTTATCTAAGAAGATTGTTTATGAACTCGAAACGATCATGCGTTGCCTTGTCTCCAAGAAAGACTCGGTCCCTACAGGTTATACCTAGAACCTTATACCTGCGTTACTTGTAAAGACAGTGTTTACTTACCCTTACTTTGTGACAATTACTTGCAAGACATGCATAATATAGGAGAGTAATTTTAGCTAGCGGAGGCCTAACGCGGCGACAGGTGTATCTGGCTATATCGCTTAAACTTGTTACGCGGTAATTGTGCTGCGTGACGTTGTATTATCCCTTATTACATATTCATAGACCTGTTCCAACGTATGCCGCCCTGGTACAAATGAGTATGGGAGTTTAAAGTTTAAACTTAGTAGTGTAGGCTTGGTATGAAACCAGTAGGCTAGGATTGGCAATTATGGTTTTGTATAGGGTCCAGGTTCGATTTTCGTAACGAGACAATTTTTGGGGTAATCAGGTTTGGGTATTGTTGGTCAATAGAGTGACTGTATTTAATTTATTGTAATTGTCCCACAAAGCAGTGCAGCATTTTTTGCCTGTATTTTTTACCGCCGGCTCCAAACCAAACTAACAAATTGATTTAGTATAAAAACTAAAATTCCCAAACTTCCTTTCGTTGGAAAAAATGTCCGCAGCACAACAAACAACTGGCCAAATAAATTATTTATATGTTTTTTACATGGTTGTCGTGAGGTTGGCTACAATTGATCGGCTCCCCGCAGCGCAACATTCGTGAGTGAGAGGCTCCGGCCGTGCGGTGACACTCCGACACTCAGACACTCCAAAACTCCCGACACTCCGACACTCTCCCTCCCATCACGACCGCCTGACACTGCCTTATCTTAATTCTTAAGTCTCGGCTGTGATTTAATTTATTCATAATCATGTATTGAATTTTATTTTAATTATATATGTTAATTAATTTACTTGAATTTTCATTTGTTTGTTTCGTTTTGTCGGTGATTTACGGAACGAATATTCGAATTAAAAATTGAATAGAATATATCAAATTGATATTTATAAATGCATGAATAATTCAATTATTTATGTTGTTATTATGCAGTTGCATTTAATTAAATCAAACGCATTTAACATAAGCAAAGATTTTTTAATATTATCACGTCGAGTTCCGATCCGTGGGAGTTAAAAAAACCGTAAGCGGCCTCGAAACCCCGCCCCGATAAATATCTAATGTGAAAAGTTGGAAGAATTTCGAGCATTTAAGTATTAACATTATGTTAAGTAGGCGACGCGGAATTTAAGTTCCACGCGCACTTTCTGAGATGTTAACAACAATATACTAACGCTGTTAGGATTAATAATTTAAGTTATTTTCTAGTGAACTACACTTCTTTGGTCTTCCTTTAACTTTTAAGCGGGACGTAGAAGCAATTATGTATGTGTAATTGTGACGTATAGAAGTACCTATTCATTTATAGTATTGTAGCTGGATGACACTGATCTAAATAATTTTCGAATAATGTTAAAGGCATGCGGCCCGTCGTTGTATTGTTATGCGGTAAACACTAGCTGATAAATTAACCGAAAAGCTTACATACGCTCCTTTTTGTATCCCCGCGGAATTAGGCAGATATGTAAAGAGCCACCTTGCATTTCGCCATGCTTATGTACCTTCAAAGATGGGATAGGAGCCGAGCGCATAACATATGTGAAAATTCCCGAACTGGAAATCGAAACCAGGATCCCACGGTTCGCAACCCTAAGATACAACCACTGGACCAATAATTGCACAAATAATTATTGTAGCAAAAATTATACCCTGGAATATCTGTCTATACAGCAGTAAATCTAAGAAACCTTTCAACTTTTAAGTATTGTTCGCTAATGAAGCGCCGTATAAATCCGCCGCGCCATTAATCATTGGCTCGACCCGTGTAGGTCACTGCTAGGTTACCTGCGGAGCACTAGGTTGTAGGCTCGATCTAAATCGTGAGTACGGGCTAATTGCGTCATATTTCAATATGCGGAATTTATGTTTGGTTTTAATATTAGTTCTTATAGGGGGCAGTGTTGCGGCGTTTTCGAGGAATTGCGATCGCAGGTAATGTCTGACGAATGGCGAATATGGGAGATTAATTCTTTATTTAATATCCTTGTGAAAAGCTCTCGGGTATGTATGTTCCATCACGTTATATTCCTTTGGCCTTCTGAGCAATAGTAAACTATGTAATGTGTATATTCATACAACTTGTGAAGCCAGAAGTGAGAAGTGTATAGTAAAACTGTGTGAACTTCATTTGAACACTAGTTTATTAAACTCAATAACAGTTAAATATTAATATCGTCAGATAAAATTGTGCTCAAATAAAAGTAAAGCTTACTGGTAACCTAAATCCAGGAGAAAAATATAGAGCCATCATAATATGAATGTACATACAAACATAAACTCACGCCTTTTTTCTAGAAGGGGTAGGTAGAGGTGCTACAAGGACACCCACGTTTCGCCTTATGTGTTGCGTCTCACGATGTGATAGGGGCGGTCCTATTGCCATACTGGGCACACATTCTTCACTCCAGGCTAATAATGAATAGCAAAATCCAATATCACTTTGCCCGCCCCGGGATTCGAACCCGAGATTTGTAATCATACCGTAATACAACTGCGCCACCGAGGCAGTCATAATATTAATTACAACTTATACCATAGAAGTAAATGATTCTTTGCGTGCTGATGATCTTGTAACTTATAATCGATTTAACCAATTAGGATCATATTTCTACCACATATAATTTGCATCGTTGATGCAACACTTCATACATATATTTAGATTCCATAAGCAGAACCATTATCAAAATTCATTAAAGTTTACCATACCCAATGAATATCACCAATGTCTTCATATCTGTCAAAATTTTGACAATTCTGTATCTATATCAGACCAAATACGTCCCACTGCATGGCACGGGCCTGTTCTACAATCTAGATTACGATTTAGAGGGGTTAGGCCATATAGTTTAACACGCTGGAGTATTGCGTGGTGGATTTTAAATACAATATTTATTTTCCAAATCGCTATACAATTAAAACTAACTTTTATTTCATTACCGAAATGGCCCAACAAAATCAGCCTAGTCATCCTACGTCCTCTATAAAACATTCCACAGCGTGCAACACAAGTCGTCACCAGCGCAGTGCGGAGTAGGGTCGGATGCTGTTATCGCGACGTTTCTCCGAATCGGTTACCTACGCGCCCGCCGCCGCGCTCTGCCGGCCAGGTAGCGCCCCGACACACAAAAAATATAGGGATGGGGGTAGGAAATTATCGATGTTATACTATCTGAACGGGCGGTGGCGTAGTTGCTTCGACGCTGGGTGTGAAACAAAAGGCCACAGGTTCGATGCCGAAACAAATGTTTGGTGCGATCTACAAGTATTTCGATTCTGGGTTTTTGTAAGATTGCAAAGAGTATTGTAGTTTCGAATACCCACGACTTAAGACTTGTATCATAATATAACGACCCTATGGGAAAACATAATAAAGAGAAACAGAAGAAATTAAAATTTGTATTGTATTAGAAAGTACAAAGGACTTCTTATTCTCACAACAACCAGAACAGAAATCACGATTACGCTAATCTATCTATCTATATCAGCCCATATACGTCCCACTGCAGGGCACGGGCCTACTCTACAATCGAGAGAATCGACTGAGAGTGGTTAGGCCATATAGTCCACCACGCTGGCCTAGTGCGGGTTGGCGGACTTACATACCGTAGAAATTCTTTAAAATCGCTACGGTATGCAGGTTTCCTCACGATGTTTTCCTTCACCGTTAAAGTGCGTGGTGATTGACTATCAATACACACATAACTCCGAAAAGTCAGAGGTGTGCCCTGGGATTTGAACCCGCGACCACCGTGAACATGTAGGCAGCCGCGTCTGGTCCGTTTACCAACAGGCCACCACGCACTTTCTACATGCGAGGATATCCGCGGCAACTCTCAGAAGGCTTCTAACTAAATAATTATTATAACGAGTCCAGAACCAATTAGATAATTTAGTAATTAATTCATTATAGTTTTAGCATGGGGCAGACGATGCAGTCCGCTGCGTGCTATAATTACTAAACTGGTTTACAACTTCGTATGTACTAGTGTGGCGTGTTTTGATATCGTAATCAATGCTAAACTATGAATAGTATGATTAAAAGTGGGGAGTCCTTGATTTTTTGTACAATTGGAAGGGTTTTTCCTGACAAAAGTGTCAGGAAAAATCTAGTCAGAAAATAGTAGCGTCCGATGTCATATTTTTAAGCTACCTCTAAGGACGTTCTAACTTTACCCTTTATGTAGCTTGAATGTATGTAATTAGAAAAATACTGTGAGTATGCCTGAAACGGAACGTATCCAAAGTAGTAAAACTATAGGTTTTATAAGCATAGCATATGGGCTAAAAGTGAAAGACGTTACAGCATTCCGCAAAACATGGATGACAACTTTACGACGCATTTGTTGAATCAGTGGCATCCGTCGATATCTCAAGGAGGAAATATATACAAAATACCGGCACATTATCAACTGCCATATGATTGCCATCGGCCTTTCCAATCATTTCGATGAAAGTGAATTTTTGACAACAGCCTTCGTCGAGCCGCGCATGTCAAAATATTCGCCCATAATGTGCGTGTATGTCATACACTGCGCTAGTTTTACTAGTTTATATTTCAACTATATTAATAGAAAAAAAAAACGAAATAACAAGTAATTCGATGCAAGGCCATTCATATTTTTTCTAACAAGACTAGATTAGAACGTATAAACTGGGTTCGCTGGCGTTAGATCATCACGTCGTCCTATGTAAATAAGAAAACAAAATATTTTTTTCCTCATTCTCACGTTCTTTTTATAATAAATACGTTACAATAAATTTTAATTTACCAGATACGAAACTCTATACCTTTTGATAATTTGTTTAAGAATTATTCAAAGAAATATATTGCAATAGCTGTTTTATTCAAATAATGTGTTTTGATAAAATAGGTAAACGCCATTTGCATAATATACGACTTAAAAGTTTCCTCTTGTTTATAATGGTAATATATTTTTTGTTAGTTCCTCTCTTACTTATTTATGAGGAAATGGCCCCGCATTTAATAATTGAACGTTAATTCAATCTGCAAAATGTTGACATCGATGTTTTCATCTTTGAAACATTTTAGAAATATATTCACATGATTCCGTGTTTTTCGTCGCAGGAACTATGATGGACTTATCATTTTCACAGCATCCTAACATGAAACAGATATTGATGAAAAGAAACTTTAGGCGCGTAGATAGAATTTATGAACGCTTATTTCACAGTTGACTTAACGCCTACCGCACCACAGACGCTAACAAAATAATACCAATAATTCCTATCTAAACTATCGATATTTATCTCAATAGTTCTCCATTTATCGACAACCACCCCATCCCTACACCACTTCCCGCTGAGCTGATAAGTTTTTTCTCGCGGCCTACGTATAATGGCATTGTGTTTGAGCGCACACGGCACAACCCAAGTTCGCGTTATCGTTCGCGCTGGACTTGATCCTTGTCGGACGGGGGCTTGATTTTGAGGAATTATATACTTTTTGTTTAAAATGCCTTCGTAAAAAATATATTTATCATTTATTGAGTCTAGTTTCGTGTTGCTTCATTGGTCTTGTCGGCACTATGTAAGGTTTTGAACCGCGAGATCTTGGCTTAGATAGATTTTATTACATTTGTTCCCAATGAAACTATCTGCGATGGAAATGTCTATATCTTATTTAAAATATATGAGTTCTTATGTTCAATAAAAGCAGTGAATGCCCGTACAAATAGATTTTATAAAAATTACGATACCTACTGAATTTAATATTTTACGTAGTTAAAATATGTATACTAGTGACTTGCCTTGGTGTACTCACATTATATTCATAAATTTCCAACCAGAAATTTAAAATAAAAATACACAAATTATTTTTCACTACCAAAAACATCGACAAAGACCATTACCATGATCTATGACAAATAGTACAGCTTGAATAGAAACATAGTCCACTAGGCAACCTCGTTGTTCCCAGGCCCGTATTATCAAAATTCCTTTTAATTTTTCATCGTGTTAAAAGCAGTAGGAGCATGATTAAGCCCGCTGTTGATGTACAATCGCCGACATAAGTTGTCTATTTTTTTTCTTTAATTAATAATTTGATGGTGTTATGAGGGGTGCATATGGAATTTATTTTTAAACGCTCAACCTTCGGTTTCCATTCAAAGCTTAGATAAAACTATCACTGGTATGATAATCCATATTTTTATCATATGGTAGTAAATGCGACCGTAGACCTGTATGGTGAATGAAAAACTTAAAATGATTCTACTACGATTACGTTATAAAAAACATATTATAAAAAATTGTATTGTTTTTTAAATTGTTACGAATAATATGCATAGTCACTATTTTAGCTATAGACAAAAAACTTTCTCTATTTCAAATCACTATAGAGTTAGTGCAATGAGCAATAGGATTTTAAGTAAACATTTGCTCGGCACTAGTGGTATCATTGGGTCGCTGTCGACTGTGTCAACACGGTTTATGAGTCACGTTGTTAGCCTACCACCTACTATCAAGCGACCACCGACGAGACTTGTGTAGTGGGCCAAACACTTATTGAAATTACTATTGAGAAATTGATTTAATATGGTAAAGTAGTGCTATAAGACAAATTGATCTAGTAGTATAGGTAATGAAAATGCGTGAAACTAGAGGGCCTTGCTTTTCCTTCTTTTCTGTCACGCATAGTGTAATAAACCGACTAAACAAATGCTATCATCGCTGGATGGCAGCAACCGGGGTATGTCTGAATGGGTTTGTTCTAAAGGGACTTAGGACTTTGTCATCAATCCTAGTTCTGTCTATTTCCTCCTCCCATTTCAAAAACTACGTCACTCCAACACAAGCTTGCCAAAAATGTTTAGTGCTCCGAAATTCCATTTTCGAAATACCACCCGACAGCATTCTAAAACTTGACAAATAAAAATCAAACGGAACGAATGCCGATCGTATGTGTGCTGTGGACGAATGTCCCGGCTGGCGCGCTCACAATTTAATGAATAATGACGCGGGTAGGCAGATCGCTTCATTAGCCGCTGCGGGTAATCTCGCGCCGACTCCCCCCTCCTCCCTCGCCACCCGCCGCGCTACCATCCCCCCGCTGGACATCGAGGGGAAAAACAACTCTGTTTTTAAACGCATGCCACGGTCCGGTACGCGTTCATCGAGATGCAATAGTTTTGTGTATGTTATTGTACACACTAGTCGTGACTACAAAAATAACGATTTTTTACAAGTTTTGGTATTTTAGTTTAGGTTTTTGTTTTAAGATAAATATGTAAGCCATTTTGAATAACCAAAATAAAATTAAAGTATCTATAAAGTAGTATAAAAGCACAAGATAATGTTTTGTTTCAAAAGCCACTTCATTATATGGATACCACTTTTGTTGGTTAATTTTCTTTTATGTTGTTATAATTGTTTTTTTTTGACTGATTCTGACCTCTAGGCTCTAAGTAATAGTGTATATTTGTAAGTTGTGTTACATAGGCAGAACACTAAATTCCCTGTTAGTTTTCTACAGTTTTACCATGTTTCCAAAAGGTAATTAGCGACACAAGCGCGTCTGAAATCTGAATCGTAATTTTACCACACCTCGTCTCGGATATCAGTTGTGAACCCCGATGTTATTATAATAAATAATCCGTTGGTTCGAGCAGGGGCAGTAGATAGACATCCGTTTAGTATATTGTATCCTCGCCAAACAATAGCAGGTCTGTCTGACAGGTCGATCTGTTGGTGTATGACTTGAGATTACGAGTTACTATATTTTTCAACTTAGTGGGATTTTAACATTCTTGTTAGCGAACGTATAAGCGTTAATTTGGAATGACAGATTAACAAGTTTTTGAATAATTTACGCGAATGTTACACACATTGAAATAAAACTAATTTTACGAATTTTATCCGCGATAAAAATTTAATTTAGTAATATCGTACTTAAAGGGCTTGTCTGTTCGATTGTTCTTTAGTCTACGTCGACTTCTTATAATCTTAGTTCTCTAATATTAATTTAACATTTTAGGCTATTAGGTACTGCATGGACTAGTCAATTAACTTTGTAGACCCATGTTACATCTACTTGAAACTTATTATAAGGTTATTGCATTTTTCTTTAATTGTTGTTTTAGTAGATATTTCACAACAATTTTTTATGCGTCGTAATACAGTGCAACCTTAATATAACGTACCTCAATATAACGACTTCCTCGATTTAACAAATTCATCGTAATCCCCTTGAATTGTCCATAAGAGTCAATATAAAATATACCTTTACATTGCGAACATTCTTTGCGTACAACCTCTTTATAACGAATTTTCAACTATCAAGAAAAAGTATTCATACCTCTAATTAACGAATTTTGCCAACCCAAAACCTTTATATAAAGTTTCCACCAATAATATAACTCTTAATCTTATAATGTGATTCATGTCTCGACATGTTTCGACACGCTTTTGTTTGTAATCATTGTTGTTTTGATGGAAAGTAATGTAAACACCTCTGCTCGTCACTATTGTTAAAGATTTAAGTTAAAATGGCTCAGAAACGTAAAAGGTGTTCCTTATCGGTCGCAGAAAAGCGAAACATCATTAATTATGTTGACCAAAATCCCATGACGAAAAAATTAGACATAGCTAATAAGTTCGGGATTCCCGCAAGTACATTGGCTACAATTTTAAAATCTAAAGATAAGTTTTCAGAAGAAAGTGGTTTGAATGTAAACAGTAAAAGATTAAAATCATGCGAGTTCTAAAGTAAAACTATTCTTTTACCTCTTTATAACGAATTTTAGACCAATCTAACCTCAACATAACAAACCTCAGTTCAACGAATTACTTGATATTACGAATATTTTCTTGTTCCCCTCCGATTTGTTATATCGAGGTTGCACTGTATATATCAAATAATATTATCACTTACGATACCGTACGTTTATTTAATCTCATAAAAAACATAACACTTGTTTTACTTTGCGTTTTATACTAATTCAAAATATTTGCAGGAAGTTGTAAAATATGAATGCATTAGCAAATAAAAGTGTTATTAAACAAAAAATAACCAATACAATAAATGTAAATATAAAAGTTCTTTGAAAAAATATTCTTTTCTTGAAAATGAGTCAACTAAGTGTCGAGACAGGAGTGGGTGACGATAGGCACAAAAACTCGAAACTCTTGTCATGTTTTATGAGAAATACAAATTGTAAGTTGTACGAAAAGTTTAACTGTAATGTGAATATTTATCGCTTCCTTCTCCATAAATCTCAACAGAGGATCCACATGTTATTTTCTTTTGTCAAAATAAGCTCTTGTCATTCATTACTAATACTGTAATTGTATAAACTCGAGAAGAAAATATGTGATGACAGCTCTATCTAAATCTACTTAACACGAAGGTATTTTTCTAAGATTATATTAACTATTTTGGATGTTTAACTTAGATAAAAACACCTTTTCTTAAAATAAATACATTCATTTGCTTCATCAGCGTATATAAAAGTTTTTGGCTCTAAGGCTTAGTTACTAGGGCTGCAGATTCTAAAGGATGTTAAACAAGTTCGCCCTAACATTTTGTTTTACACTGCGCCGTGCACATAACTCCACCTACAACTTCACTGCAATAATCTTTTTAAAAAGTACATAAACTCCCGCCGCTCCTCATTAATATAATAAATAGTTGAAAGCTGCCGATGTACTCGAAACTTGTCAGGTGCTATGCGGGAGGTGGTGCGCCCCCCGGAGTCCCCGGAGCCCCCTGCATGTCCCCCACCAAATATAATTACGCGGCACGTACCAGGGCGGCAGGGCGCGCAGGAGGCGCGCGCCGTCTGGCAGGAAACCCTAAATAAACACACAATTATGTATAATTCTACTCAACTCTCGGCTGAAAAACTACGCTGAGACGCGGTACCGACAGCAGATAAATCTATTTTATCCTGCAGTTATAATAAATCCTTGGCTAACTAGATAATATTTAACAGTCTTTTATTTTTATATAAGTGCTAGTCGTCTCTGTTTGGAAAATCTTTTGGAAGTCGTTTGGTAAATTTTAATTTGTGGTCGATATGCGATTATCTCGTCTCATGTGACATCGTGGGAAGGAAATAAATTCGCCAAATTATCGATTGCACTATGGAAATCTCAGCTTACCCTGTCGAAAAGAAACAGGCCTAAGCTTATTTTGCTTTCAAAAATCAAACTGAGATGTACGACGTCAGTATCCATCTTATAACTCTGTAGTAAAGATAAAGCGTAGTTAATTCACAGTTCTCAATAAAGATTGACAATTACATATCAGTCAGTTTTAATATAACCAACGAGCTAGTGAGTGCAACAGTTAGCCGCCTTCAATTATAATTGACACTTCCTTTGAACTCATTTCGATGTAGAATCATCAACTTTAACTGGTTCAAATGAACTGTCCATTTCGGTGTTAATCTTTAACTGGCAGATCATGCTAACGGCTACAATTCTCCATAGCGGTTAATTCGTATTTAGAGAAGCTTCACACATTATATTTTCTTATATTCTGTATAGAAAAGTTGTCTATTAGACATTGTTTCGAGATAGCATTAAAACTGTTTTAAACATAGCCTACTTATGAATAAGGCTGCTGTCCACCATTTGTCCTTTTATTTGTCAGGTATGTATTATTACTATAATTGGCTATTTGACTAATTTCTGAAAAGTGTTTTAAAGTCTAGATATAATCACTCTATACCTCTTCAAACTATTAATTTATTTTTAAAGGGTTGTTTATAACGAATAAACATATTTTTCAGTTTTATCATCATATATGTCACCAAAACGGTAGGTCACGTGACTTTGAAAAAGTTACGTCACGCTTTATAAATGGTGAATGATATTAGTGGCAGAGATGAATGAAAATTGAAAATCGTGACATC
This sequence comes from Deilephila elpenor, assembly GCA_949752805.1. NCBI lineage: Eukaryota > Metazoa > Arthropoda > Insecta > Lepidoptera > Sphingidae > Deilephila > Deilephila elpenor. Next base: position 13,809,138 of record OX457103.1, on the reverse strand, counting down.
ACACGCTGCACAATGACAGCTTGTCGTGTTTTGTTACATTTAATCAACAGATAAAAAATGGCAAACTTATTTTAGATAATTTAAATATTTATAATTTAGATAAATGTAAATAAAAATACCTATAATTATTTTTTACCAAAAAGCTATCATATGCAACACATTTTATAATTTATTGCCACAACAGTCAAATACCCAATTAATATTTTTTTTTTTATTGCAATGAATGGCGAGACGAGCATGTCATTCGCCTGATGGTAAGCGATACGACCGCTCATGGACAGTAGCAAAACCAAACAACACCATGAATTACAAGGCAATGCTTGGAATTCCACTGCGCTCGCCATCCTGAGACATAAGATGTTAAGTCTCAATATGTCCAGTAGTTACTCTGGCTACAATGTCCTTCAAACCGGAACACAACAGCGAATTTACACTGCTGTTTGGCGGGAGAAATAGACATTGCGGTGGTACCTACCCAGGCGGCCTCTCACATATGAGAGACCTACCACCACCAAAATTGATAGATATGCCGCCATCGGATTGGTTTTAAGGGATAAGTTTTGCCCGGTTAACGCGTTTTGTGAATAACTATCCTTTTACTTTCCCACGGATTAATTTTTGAGTGGTTTGCGAATTATATGGTGGTACCATACCATAAATAATGTATTGGTGATCAATTTAATATTATTCGTTAATACTTCATTATAATATTTTTCAAAAATATTTTTTTGTGTCTGTTTTTTTGCAGTCTCTCCTGAAGTAGTAAAGTGGGTAGACAGTGAAATTATAACGTTGCGTTAGAGTTAGCGGAGACTTTCGCTTTAGGTCTCTTTCGTGGAACATTACATGCCTAGTGCTTAGTGCCTATGTACCATTATTTATGTTGCAAATGTTTTAATGTCAGGAATCTGCCGCCGCGCCGCGCCGTGCCGAGCGTGGCTCACGGGTTCCTGTGGAATTCTATGCGATTATATAAAAGTGATGAAAGCAAACATGTAGATTATATATCTTGCGGTTTTCTCTTGCATTTTAAACGTGACTTGGATCTTAATTAATAATTGGCTAAACTCACTGATTTTCTTTTGTTCTTGGCGTTATCCTGAATATCATAGTCCGACTTCCCCTTAATCTTTACCACTACATTATATTTCTACATCCTTAATGGTAAGATAACTGTTAGGGTTTTCCTTAATAATTTCCAAATAGGATTGAAATACTATCATTATGTAGCATTGATACTTCGACTAATCCTTATTAACTTCATAAATAAAATTAGACCATTATAAGATATCAGATATAAATAATTAAGGATACGATCTCAAAAGCCAATTTATTTACCAAGAATAGGCTTAGTGGCATAGTGTTCGTTTGCGCGGCAGCTTAGGGCGGCTGAAGTCCAATATAGCGGGATTTCCTCGCGATATTGGGCGCTGATCAAATATCTGCCCGGTATTTGCGTTTACGGGAAGACGCCGTTGCTATGGTATTAATGTTTCTCTTGCCTATAATTAAATGATACCTTATAAAATACTTCATGATAAGTGTCTATTATCAACATATACCGTATTTTGAAGATTAAGTATATAATAATTTGTCAGGTTTGAACGAATAGATAGATAGATAGTGGTTATTACTCCATAGCATACCATGACCTTACTACCAACGAATCAGGCAAAAAAGCTCTTATACGGGTTGGTGAAATTCCATAGTAATTCAAAGAAATATTAAAAATTCCTGATACCTGGTATAGGTACTACGTTGCAGTAGGCAGAGATCATTGCATGGCATTGGGAGCACAATGAAACGCGTGTGTCTGCTACGATAATTTATTGCGGACTGAAGTACATTCATTACATTTCACCTTTACATGATATAAATGTGACATAGAATTACTTACATTGCAGAAACTACACGCTGAGCGCTCAATTCTTTATTTCCTGTACCAAGAGCTTTATCTTACACACACAACTACGTACAACTTAGGCTTGGAACGAGGGGCGCTGCCAAGCAACGCCGGAGACAAAATATTATTGCACTAATTTGATATCTCATATTAATATCTCGAGGTTGGGGATCGTGTGGATTAATGATTTGTTATGATGACAAATTCAATGTGATTAAGCAATAGATGTAGATGGAAATAAACAAAGTTTTACCTAATAGGAAGTATTGAAATGAAAATAATTTTTACGGTTCGCCACGTGACCGCGAAACCTGTAAAGTGTAAAGTAATCAAAAGGTCCGAAAAAAAATCGAAAAATTTAGTTTTGTTTCAAAGTGTACATTCATTCATGTGTACATCCTAAGAAACATTCATTCATGTGTACATTTAGAGCATGTGATTAAAAGGTAGAAAGAAAGCATGACTTTTTTATTGCATAGTATACCTCAAACGAGCAAGCAACGTATCAGATGATAAGTGATTATCACCGCCCGCAAACATTTACAATACTAGAATCGTAGATGCGTTGCTAGCCTGTGAAAATGAGAAAGGAAATGAAGGTAACGGTTGGAGCAAAGGCGTAGGGGACTTCTAAAATCTCAACAATGACTTGAAACGTAACACCAAAGCCGTCTCTACTCGGCGGTTCATCGGTTTCTCTACCACTTCTAAAATAATTTATTATCTATGTCTATCCTGATCCTAAACTGAAAATTGCAGAAAGAATTACGAGCTTCCTCAGTGTTGCCACTTAATGGAAAAATCTAAATGACAGATGTTAATATTATGATTGTTTAGCAGGCACATTATGACATAAACGATGGCCGGGAATGAGCCATAAAGGAAACGGACGCGGAAACGTTAATTGCTAACCGTTTATGATGTTTTAGTTATTTTTAACTGTTGTAAAAGGACGTGAAAATAAAACCAAGAGGACGTAAAGTGTAGGAAAAAGCTCCTACTAAGATAACCATGGGATGTTTTGGCGCATGGTAGAAGAGCAAAGGCGAGCTGTAACTTGATAAATGGGGATTCGATTTCAAAGAAGAAGAAAGAAGTGTAATGTATTAAGTAAGCCTGGTAGAGTAAAGGCTTGTCTGTCATAGTTGAAGAATATAAATGGGCACGCCAATTAGCATTATGCGCGTACGGCAATGAATACGATTAAGATACAAGTCTTGTTACGTAGATATACGTAGTAACCTTTTTCGGTCTTACTTACACCGATTACCTAAACAATTACTCCAGGACCTCAAAAAAAAAACAGGAATTAAACCCGTCACTCGTTTTACAGCCGATTTTATTTTATACAATAGGTCGGGCAAATAAGCAAACAGGTCATCTGATGGTGAGTGTTTCCTACCGCCCATGAACAACCACAACGCTTGGATCATGGACGTGTTGCCGGACCACTGGGAGGGGAGCGGGAAGGACAATAGATGGGAAGAGGAAAGAGGAGTTCCCCTTTCCTTTGCCCTGTTGGGCATCCAAAAATATCAAAAGCTATCGCATTATGTTGATCTCCTGTGAGACAATGGTACTGCCCCGGACGAGCCTGCCCATTCATGCTGTCATGACTGACAATAGCTTGGTTCTACCACTTTAAAACAAGATTTAACTGTGCCACAAAGGCTATATTAATTAAGCGCACAAACAGCACAGAAATACGGATAGTGGCTAATTAGTTGATATATCACTTGAAACGTAAAATGAATAACATTTAATTGATAATGACTCGAGGCGCCTGTTGCTCGATCGTCACACTGGCTTTTAAGTGCATTTAAGTACTAGATAAGTAATCTAGATTAGTGAAGAAGTGTTGAGTGGTTATAAAAATGCGGTAATAAGTTACGGCACCGATGCCTAGCATAAAACCGAAGTTAAATAACAATTATATTATTTGTCTATAAATTCTAAGTTCGATGAATAGGATTTACTCCTTTATTACCCAGATTTTTTATGACTTTAACATGAATTTAGTAAAAAATATAAAAGAATTAATGTCAATACCAAAAGCAATAGTCGATTTGAAGCTATTTAAACTGATGTCTGTCACAGATGTGTTGCGGTTTCTGATTCAATCTAGTTATATCCGGTTTCGATTAGTTCGAATTAATGATGTATTGACCGGCGACAGACTAGTGATACTTATTTAAATTGCAATGCTTTTATCGTCAGCTGCATTGTAGTCACTTTGACTTGCCAGTGTAAAAAATACACAGATGTATTTTGTAGTGATCATTTTAGTGCACATTTTTTCGGGGCAATTTATAAGTATTATTGCCAAAACGAACGTGATTATCAATAATATTAGAATAAAATGTCAGTTCATCCTAGGCACAGCTGCAAAATTTCATCTTAATTTTTGCAACACTCCTGTCGGCAAAATAAAATTCAAAGTTCCATCACGTCGTCCATATTGTGAGGTCCTCAGCCGCCCACAGAATGACAATCGACCGGAGCACAATCCATCACAACGAAGTGTCTGGCATACAGGAGCTATTCGGGAGAATGGCGCACACCCTCGTAAAATAACGCATTCTTTGCAAGCGCAATGCCTTATGACCTGTTGTGGACGCTTTGGTCGGTTTAAAATCCTGTTTGTGAATAGAATTGGAGATTTAGTAAATAGTTTATGGAAGTGGGGTGATAGAATTTCTTTAGTAAGTTTTCGTTCTTGGTAGGTTTCGTTATTGCCTAGAGGTGTAGGGAAGTTTACTGTAGAATTTCGAATAGTTTTAATGCCTACAATTATTGGACATACTGTTATGGAAATCGATTGTATTGTATGCAAACTTGTATATTATTTTAGTGCTGCTTTCCTTTTCGTGCTGCTTTGGGAGTTTCTAGCGTAATCTCTTCACGACAAATATAATGCCTTCCGAAGTGGCAATAATATTATTTGACGGCTTAAAATAAAATTAACATGATGACTACTTTAAAGAAAATACCGCATATCTTGTTTCTTGCTTCATCTTGCAAAAATTCTCGCGAGAATAGCCGGTAAAGTATCAAATTAAAACAAATTAAATTGAACTTTTATTTTACCAAAAATAATATTTTGTTTACACTCTGTACTATAAAAAAATTATGGCGTATGATCAATTATAATTCATATAGCCAAAAAAAATTTATCATGTCTACAAAACATCGCTTCAAACATTCAAGTCTTCACATAATAATACCCAAAGAAATGTAACAGCAGGGAATTCTAATAAAAATAAAAATGAAGAGCGACACACGACAGTAAAACGGCGCATAAAGTCAGGATTGCGAGATTGACCGCGGTTCTCGGAAGGGCCTTTATGGTTGCCTGGTACCTGCGTTGGACAAAATCCCTAACATACCTGGATAGATGGGTTACAATGAGTGTGGGAAATTTTTGAGGCTTTATGACATATTTTTAGGGGTTTTAAATTAGTTTGTGATGTAAAATTTATAATTGTAGTATAGCACAGAATGATAACCCATTTTTCATATGTTACGCTTACATTCTATGCTCTATTTAACAGACTGAAATTGATAATTGTAGTATATAAGGCATAAAATTATAACAATTTTCATATGTTACGTTTTCTTTTACATTCTATCTATTTAACAGATTAAAATATACAAGGGAATATTCAAACGGGCGTGGATGGCCGAATCCGAAACTATGAGGAATAGCGAAAAATGCCGAAAGGAGTCACGAACCCATTTGAAAAAAATATCCTGTATATAATGCCAGTAACTGGGTTAAATTATTTTTTTATTCTGACATGGTGAAGGTACCTCACTGGCATTGATGATAAAGTATCGACCGACAAACACTTCTAAGTATCTTTGACGGGACGACGAATAATACCCGCCTATTCCAAACTTTAAATACACAGGCCAACATCAGAACTCGACATTAACAACTTTCCGGAATTCTTTTGTTCGTTCTATTTGAACAAGTATATGTAGTAATTATAGTATTCTCGGATCTGAAAGGCCTAATTTTAATATAACTGTATTCGTATTAGATGACCTGGTTATAACTGTGTCGGTTAACTTGGAAGCATTAATAATGCACTATGCCGTCGCTGCGGCGCTGTCTAAGTTTAGCACGGGGCAGCGGGCAAATTGATTTTAAAAAAGGTCTAGTTTTAAATTTGTATTTATGTCGTCTACTTAGATTTTTGTAAATATAGACTAAGGAAAGTTCGACTGTATTTATGTTATTTTTCATGTCTCACTTTCTCTAATGTTGTCATTGCAAATGAGTAAATAAATAAAATAATAACTAGATTTTAGAGAACTTTGAGTTTTTTATCCAATGGAAATTTCACAATTCACCAAGTTTAATCAGTGATTTAAAGAATTCGTAAAAATCGAAAATCCGCGATTTTGAGTTCGATCTCCACACCGAGATAAATGTTTCTGGGACCAACACATAATAAAATATTTGTTTCTTGTCTGTCAAACCAACAACACCTCAAGTTTCTGATACCTATAACACACGATATGTTACTATTCTAAGAAACTATGACCTTATAGGTACTATATGTATAAAGCTGAGTTAATAAATGCATGTTTTTCCGTCGTTGTTGAGATTGTATCACGTTTTCCCGCGGATATGCCAGTTTGTGACTTCATAATAGTGTTCCTATGTTATTAAACGTGTTTGGAATGCATCGCGTACGTCTATGTACATTGAATTTTTATTATATTTAAATATGCCTTTTTCGACTTAAAAGCAATTTCTTGATGTTACACGTTGAGGTTGAGGAGTCACGTTGGAAGCGACTCGTTGGTGGCTAAAGTCTTACGTCGATAAAATATTTGTCAAAGAGAGGAATCGTTAAGCCCAATCAGGAATGCTATAGGAAACCTAAAAAATCTACTTCGATAATTGTTTATGAGTAATATCCAATTAACTGTAACATCTACCATCTATAGCTTTACTTAGACAGCATTCTTAATCTAAATTCTTATAAAGACCTCTCGGTTTGGTACGTTTTCTTTTGCTACTAACCTGTAGTATAATTAATTAGGAACACATATAATTTAAAAGCCTTAAAAGTTTACCCTAGTCTCAAACCTCCGACCACCCAAAACCCGCTCCAGTCCTGCTGACCTGACGTTACTCATATTTAAACAGCAACAATTTTTTCACGTGCGCCGCGACCGGACGGTAACCTTTATGTAATTACAGTGTTTTTAGGCTCCGTTTGGACGCTGTTTTTATTTTGACGGCCTCACAACAATACAGTTTGTTTTAATGAGCCGTGTTACGTATTGTGTTGCATGCAGAGGGATTTGTGGTTTGTAAGTTATGTGCTACTTATTGTTTGTGTTTATGATATGAAATAGCTTTGTTTGGCCTTTCGTTGGTATGTCGATAGTCTATTGTCTCTTGTTTATTCTTAGATAATGATGCTAAAGAATATTGATACGTGATTTGTATTATTATTTCTCCTTTATACATTCTATTCGGGAACTATTATGGTGAAGGAAAACATCGCGAGGAAACCCGCATACCATAGCGATTTGTAAGAATTTCTGTTTCAAACTTTGTAGAGAAGGCTCGTATGGTGCTGTGGGCGTAAATGGGCTGATACAGTACATTCCACAAAGACTTTCTATTCTAGCCTAAGGCCATCCGCCATCGTATACTTTAGCTCTTCTTTAAAACTTTTTTCAGTTAGTATTTGAATATTTGTTAGTGCGTCGTCACTTGGTGTGTTCCCGTCGTCGGTGTCGTCTGAAAGTAACGCGACACTGGGAATGTTGAATGTAAACAAGTGAACTTCGGCTTGCACTCGCTTGCCGACTGCGTTGCGGAGAAACTAATAGCTTTGTTAGCGTTTTTAGTACTCGGTTGGACGATATTTCTATATTCTACTATTTAACAAATTCTCTTTTTTAACTATAAAACACATGTCGTATACTACACCATATCAACAATAACTGAATTATTTTCCTGTCCTTTTTTCTTCCCTTTGTCACTTCCATTTTGACAAACCTGTGAAACGCACTTGCGACCCAAGTTTGTAAGATTTTCATAGAAATTACTTACTATCAGGGAGCCGTTTGCTCTTTTGACGGACAAATAATATTTTGGCTTTGGGTTATTGATTTATAAAGACATCGACCTCTAGAAGATGTAGTGTACTTTGGATATCAATACATAATAATAATAAATATTATATACGCCAGTGGCGAAGGGTGACATTTTTTAAAAGGGAAGCCGAAGCTCAAAACACAAAATATGTTTATTTTCTTTATCCTGTTACTAGCTTCTGCCCGCAAACTTCGTCTGCGTGGTTAATTTTATTTGAAATCTCCCATCCCGTCCCGTCCCATCCCGTTATATCCCGCCCGCCCCGTCTCATTCTCACTAATGAAATGTAATCCAGTCCCATCCCATCTTTTTGAGTATGAAAAAGTAGCAAATATATCGGAATTCCTTCTTCATCCCACGGGAACACTATTTTTTTCGGAATAAAAAGTAGTCTATGTTACTTCTTATACCTCCAAGAATATGTGTACAAAGTTTCATGATGATCGGTTGAGTAGTTTTTGCGTGCAAGCGTAACAAACAAACTAACATTCACATTTATAATATTAGAAGGGCTAAGGGATTACGAAATGACTACAATGCGACTAGTACTAAGTAATCTGTGAATGCGACTGATAGTAAGCGTAGTGCAGTCCGAATAGAGATTAAAAATTTACTGTGTGATGTTTCACAGAATAAACGCAAAACGCGACACACTTATGCACGTGTGTCCTTATATTCGGACGTTTGCGAATATCCTCCCACCAGCAAATTATTGCTTCGAGAATCTTACTCACCAAACTAAAATAATGGGTTTCATTTGGTAAGTGATATTGTGGCATCTGCCTATTGCGGCCGTCAATTAAATTTTAATATTTTCGTTACCTATGTACTTATACAATATTTACAATGTCCATGTAATAAAAAGTAAACCATGCTTACATAATGAGAAAAATAAAAAAGTATATTTCTAAACTGCACGTGAATATAAGATTAATATAAAAGAAATAAAAACCTAGACTCAATATGTTAACAAGTACGATAGCCCCGCATTTATCAGTTGTAACATTAGTAAGACAATGTATTCCTCAGGCGAGGATCGAGCACGTCCTAAAATCTAAACACTAACTTTATTTGTAAAATCGACAACCTAAACATATTAGTACGCTCCTAACGATTAGTAATTTCCATTAAAACCATAATATTAATATTACACATTTTGTAATTAAAAACATTTAAAACTAATTGCATGAACCATGAATATATTGTAAAAATGTAAATACAACACTTATAAATACATTAAACTCCGCATTTCGCTATTGTAATAAGTAATATCTATACCTAAACACACGAAATGCCGGAGAAGCTGCGGCTTGCCTCTTGCTTTTTTAGCGTAAATTGAACCTTAAATCATTATTAATTTAAGGTACAATTATGCGTGGTTTGTTGCATACTATACAATGCGTAACGGGCGGCGCGGCGGCGGCGCGGTGGCGGCGGGGCGGCGGCGGGCGGCGGCGCACGGGCCGCGCTAGTGTTATTGAATAAGCCGAACAATTTTACAGGAATTCGCCAGAGGTCGCACCGCGTCGCAATAAAAAGGGCTTACTGTGCCGCTTCCTAGTAATGTTTACGTATCTGGCCGACAGATGTCGTTGAATGTAAAAAATAATAATTGAGTTTTGATATTAAATAAATAAGTTTGAATAATTTGCTTGTTTATAGTGTAATGATAAATTACAAAAGGGAAGCCGGTAGGAACTGGCTTCTAAGGAGCCATCGCCACTAATATACGCACTATTAACGTCTACTTTAAACGTACCAAGCAGAAAACCAAAACACTGTTAAACTAATCAGTGCGTAGCGTTTATTAGTATGGGGGTAAATAAAACAAATACACCAGACTCACACACATCCCTGACCCCACCCTAAGAAGAGTCTTGTATCACTGTTTCAGAAACTACGACAAACTTTTCGGTCGTACATACATAAATTTCTTGGTTTAGGAATCAAGCTCCGCACCTGGTCGTTTGATAGCTGGTTTCATTATCAACTGCGCCTTGAAAGCTGATTAAACTATTTATGTGACGGGTATATATTTCATATTACTCTTTTTTGGCATAGATAGGAGTTTATTATAAAAAAAGAGAAAAGCCGCTAATATTATAAAACTTAGTAGTGTAGTTTTTCATACACATTTAAATCTATTTAGAAATGTATTTAAGATTTCATCAAAATAGCGACACACAAAATGAGAATAACACGAAATTGTGTGAAGTTGTATGGTATGTTTAGTGTAATGTGAGTGTGTGTATTGACGATTTGAAAGTGAGTGGAGCTGGCGTGTACTAGGGCGGCATAATCAGTAAGATGTAGGTACTAGCGCGTTGCGTAGCCACCAATCGTCTACGCCTCCCAATAAAGCCAGTGTTGTACTCATTTTCTTTAGCTTTTAAAAGAGAGCTCGCAATTACTCATCACATTTTTAAAACCGTGTCTTATTTTAGCGGTTTTTCATTTTTGTAATGAGGTCATTGTATTGACGTTCAAATGTTTTCGGCATACTGTTCAAATTTATGACAGAATATGTTATATTTAAAATTTGCTCCAGTGCCTTCATTATCTCTGAAATAAGTACAAAACACGCTTTTTTCGCATTCACTAAAATACCAAGAACTAATTGTGTATTATGTGTTTGAAAGCGCATGATTAATGGCATATATTTTCGCCCGTCAGCTCGTTGATCATCGCGCATCACGCGTGTTATTGTTCACTGAATTGTTTATTTTTGTTAATTTTATTCGAGTATTCTCGTGTAAAAATACACATGGAATGTTAGTTTAAAAGTAAATTAAGTATTGTTGAGTCTATGTGTCCAATAAACAGATTCTTAATGTCTTCGACTCTGATTCACGATATGGCATCATAGCCAAAGGTATGCTGTTACTTGTTTGTGTTCTTTTGTATTTGCGTATGCGGGACAGACAATCATAAAATAGACAATAGTATCTTTTTTATTACTACTTTTCTCTTAATATTTTTACCATCAGAAATAAATTATCACTCCATTCAAATTACTAGTACTATTGTGAAAAATAATACTTTGTATTCTAAACACATTATTACTTTGCCAATTGACGCATGTACTATTGTCGGGAATATGGTGTTGTAAAAACATAAATTATGTCGTAATGTCATTGCGAGATTTCTATAAAAAAGCGTTCATCATATTCTCTAGAACCGTGCAAATTTTATGTTTTAGTATTTTATTAGATTTAATACATTTAATAGCTTATTTTAGGATAGAGATATCGAATAACACATTTCTTTGCTAACTTGCCCTAATATTTACTGTAATCACAGTAACAAACGACTAATAGACAATTACTGCCTTTAATGTAGTGGTTCCCCGACCGGCGTCGAACCAACGCTCCACTGCACAGCTTGCGTGCCGCCACCTGAATAACGAGCCAATTGCCTTTGATTACTGGTCACAATGTTCCATGTAAATAATTGCTGCATTCTCAACGCACAATTGTAAAATACTAATGATAAATGATTCCAATTTACATTGTACATAATTTGCAAATGTACGGCGCGAGCGTGACCGATGCTATCGCTACGTTTTAATGGATACACGGCTTAATTAATTCCATGCTAGTATGTATGTGTGTGTGCGTGCGTGTTGTAATGTGCGTGCTTTGTTTGCAGCTGGTGAGGTGGTCCAACACGAAAGGCGATGCTGGGCGGGGCGGCGGGGGGCGCCCGCTCCCGCCCGCCCTCTGACCTCCATCAAGGTATGCTCTCCTGGTACATTCTCTTACTACGCGTTTTGTTGCGTTATAAAAAAAACGCGTTGATATTTTTCTACACATTCAATGACTGCTTCAGTTTTATTTTTTGTGATTTTATAACAAGTGCGGCGTAAGCTGTAAATAATTAATATTTTCTTATAGAGTTAGTTATGGAAAGGTTTTAAAATGTAGTTTTTAAATCAGTGCATATTTTGTTTGCCAAGTATAATATTTTATTAAATAGTTTCCTAACAAATACACTTGCCGGCATGTTTTTATTGGCGCAGCAATGTGACGACTTTGCCCCCGATGGTAGGTGCAGTGCCGTCCAGGTAGAATAGCCACCAGCAAGAGTAATTTCATATTGATTGACATAGTTTTGCCGCCTCATATAAGTTGTTATATGACAAAGTTCTTATAAAACTTAACATGAAACCTAGACCCGTGTTTTCGTATCAATAAAATAATCTTTTTCATAACAATAACAACAACTATCTACTTGAAATAATGTTACCACCATTGTTCGCAGGTCTAAACAGATTTCCCCTGTACTCGCTGTTTCCCACGCAGGGCGCCACTCGGCCGACCATACATAAAGGTACTATTGTTAAACAATTTTCATGAATACTGCAATCATTCGGCTAATCACGATATGCGGGCGCGTTTCCATTAAAATCTTGTTTATTAATTTTAGTGTTGTTATTTATTTAGCTGTCGTTTGGACTGGGTAATTGGAGTAATGGAAATCTATGCCTAGATAGTTTTAATTACAAAATAAGTTTTTTAGAAAAGTGATGTGATGTTACAATTTCCTTCGATCACCAAGATTGACGGTTTCCCAATGACTTAGCTACCTTGAGTTTCAATTTAAAAAACGGGTAACACAAATATTTATAGCTAAATATTTGCTCGATAAATAATGATGTTCCTGATATGGCTGTTTTAAAACGAGAAATAAGGCAAATAGACGATGAAGGAGTTTTAGGAGTATTACAATCACTTTGCAAGTCCAGAACAAAACAATGCATTTTCCTATAATGGTCTTGTGACTTTCATCCACCTTGCTGTAGTTTTTATGAAATGATATACCTTCCGTATGAATAATTACATACATACACATCATATTCGAAGACATTCCACACGTCAGAAAAGGTCGCGTCACACCGCGTGCCGCGAGCGACGGCCGTGAAGACGACGTGACGCGCCCGACAGCACGACGTGTGTCCGACAGCACCCCGCGGGGCATACGATCTACCCCTCCCCCCTCACCACTCACATCCTCCCCTTCCCTGTTATAGTCCCCCGCGTACAAACTCCCGAATATTAATTTAGAGATGCAATGTTTAGACGGCAATGAATTGTAGTTTATACATAATGGCTGTAGAATAGTGAAATAATGTTTGTGTATTTTCAATTCGTTCTTATCCTACAGTTATGTATGGTCAGAAAAGAATGATTTTAATGAATTAACGAATGGGTTAGATAGAAACTAGTGTCATATTGGTGTCATTTTCTATTAAAATGATTTCCGTATGATGTCCTTTGTCGTTAAAGTTAACCTTAGTTCATTTATGAATTTAGGTGTTACTATGCAAGTCACTTTCAATAGGTCGTTGAGGAAATTTCAGGATGAGGTCAACGTTTAACATATTTCTGTAATATTATTTAATATGATCATTAAAGCCAGCCAAATCGCAATTGCAGTTGTTTAAATGTGTAAAAATAAAAATATAATATTAATATTTGGTGTTGGGACTTCTGATACGATACCCTTTAAGTTTGTATACTTATATCGGTCCCATACTCAATCCTTACACAAATAAAGATCAAAAAGTCTGGTGTTGCGAGTATCACAAAGGCAAGAGTTCGGTCTCACAACACAGACCCGAAACAAATATTTGTGGCGCGGGAATATGACAGACATAACTTCGAGGATTCATCTCGGCTTTCAGTTAACAAACAGAAACAAAATCGCAGGAGTTATAAGGAATTGTTATTATAAAATATTTGTGTTGATTGACGAGCGTGAAATGGCGTGGACAGTGCGCTACCCCATACAGACGGTTTTGTTTTTTTACACGTCTGTCATATTTCGCCAGGTTTAGTCACACAGTTCAGGCAATTTCACGGCTCACTGTCCGGCGACCGTTGTGCAACTGTTGGATTTTGTATATATTTTTACTTTTATATATATGGTTATATCTCAGAGATTGCGATGCATGTCCGTGAATTTAAAAGCCGGACAAGCTTTGGAGCGCAGTGTTGTTGAAAATCAATCGCTCAATTTACAAACTTAAAAAAATCGTGCCACAAGCTAAATAGGTCGTACTTCCATAGCATAGAAATCATATTGTTATTTTTCGTTTACTTACTTAACTATTTGTATTAGTTTGTAAAAAATGCTTTCTCATATTTTGTGTTCTGTTTCTAATGCTGTTCATCTAAAGTTTGGTTCAGATCGTTGTAAGCGATAAGACCGCTATTGTAACACCATACAATAACTTATTATACTTTAGTTTAATGTCGTAATTAAGTTTGCAATAAAGAGTTATTATAGTGTAAGATAATATGATACCTACTAGAGCCGAGAAACCGGCTGTGTATCGTGGGTCGCGAAATTGACCAAGTCAAATATTACGTTCATAAATATTTGTTTATACTCTGGATCTGAAACCTAAAAGTATGAAATAGATTCTGATACTTGCGACTATAGATATGTTTTATAGTATGTTTTCTATGGGATGATATATGTATATACGATTGCGAGCATAGTAGTAATTGTGTCGACCAAATGGAGTGACTTTCACTGATCGGTATTGAACAGTATAGCATTTAGCATCGTCCACAGTCTAGTAACAATTCCAGTTTAAACGAAACATCATTTCAAAGCCATATGTACAGACAAAACTCACCAGTAACAATATCATTACCCATATTCCATCCTTGACATTCCACGACACAATTGACAACAAGTGGTGTAACCAGCGATTTTTGTCTATTAACGTGTGACGTCAGCGCTGACGTCATGTATGGCGCTCGTTTCCCAGAGGCCGCATCTGTGGTGCGCTGAGTGACGAGGTAATTAAACTCGTGGGGATTTAAGAAATGTCATCTTAGCGTGAACTGTGGGAGATTATAAACGAATTGGTCATATATTTCTTATCACATTTTAAGTTATATAAATACGTACAGGACGGTGGAAACGAGACGTTATTTAACTACAACGCGTTCGCATCGAATCGTAATGTTTTAAAAGTTAGGTTAGATCATAAAAAAACATTTATTAGATCTCAAGCAACCTTAAAATTATTCTATAAAATTCTGTCCAAAATTTTAATTTCATGTTGGTTTTCTGTAAGACGGTGATAATAGGAGCTGGTCTATGTACGCTAACCAAATTGGCTAGAATGAGGTTCTCTCACATTTTTTTTTTATAATTCTTACTGGTAATGACTGGTAATGACTACAATGCACACGATGGTAACTGAATGGATATGTTGTCATTAAAAAATGTACAAAATGACTACAATGATAGTCTAGATAGATAATAATTTCTTGGGGCAGATACCATTCGCCAGTCGACACAATTGTGTCTGACTTTATTCCTGATTTTGTCCTGATATTTGGATGAATCAGAAAAGTGACTCATTTATGGGTCCCTATGTTTTGGTGTATTAACATTGAGTACTGATGCGTGTGTTTCCGTCAGTGACAGAGAGCCTGTTCTCCTCTTCGCTGTCGACGTTCGGGGTGCCGACGCCGCCGCCGAACTCGCCCTACTCTCCCCTACAGCTGGAACTGCTCAACTGCTCGCAACGAGTACTGCTACACGACAAGTCAGTATTACTATACATAATTATTTAGTACATAATAGAAAATAATAGAAATAATGCTGTGGCCAACAATACTTCACTGCAATGTGCGGAATTCATTGGTGATTTTATGTTCATTTCAATTGAAGTTTGTACTGCGTACATTATGTAGTTTAGATACTGATGTACTTGTCACATTGAAAATATCCTCAAAGATTGGTAATGTTAGTTTCATTTGTGTAAATGATAAACTTGTGATTCAAATTCAAAGTACGAAGGTATTCACATACAGTGTAAATTAAAAGATTTTTCCGAAATTCGTCTATAAGTAATATAAGGTATGCATTGTGATTCATATTTCCCTCAAATTTTAGCTTACGAATAAAATATATAAGTATTCCGATTAAGATGTCATGCCTTTTCCACCATTAGATTAAAATCATTTATTTGTAAAACATCTGTAAAAACAACTTCAGTAACTCAATGAGCCACATCGAAAGATTCCAGACTGATTCTATATACAATTTCAGTCAATTTATCTGCTAAATAAGCTGTTTAAAATTTACTTGAAAGGTGGTGGAAATGAGATTTCATTTCATTACAGTTCAGTTTGTAAAACTGGGGGTAAATTCGTAATATCCGATTGAAATAAAAGCTGTTCAAACGCCGAGATTTGCAGAAAACTTAGGGAAAGCGATTATATTACAGAAATGTAAGAAAGTGATTGAAAAAATTGAGTTATTTGCAAAACCTTAACGGCTCACGAAATGTTATTATTCACTTCGAGGCAAGCGGAATGATTTCTCGATTTCCGAGAAGATGATTTGAACTGTTTGTAAATCATGTCGATTTTTTTTCTACTGGTCGATGTTTGGTTTTAACTTTTATCTAATAGACAGCACCTAACGAGGAAGATACTATTTTGTACTAAAAATATTATTCAACATTACTGTGAGATGTTTAGGTGTATTATAATCGATTACAAGTACTCTTAGGTCTACGTATACAGACCACGGAGATACAACACACACCAGAAACGACTACAGTTCGTAATGAATCGGGACATTCAAATTAACATCCAAAATAAATTAGATATATGCGTTTTTCAACCAGTGATTTTGTAAGATATACGTATAGCTTACTAACCAACCTTACTATCCAGGGACAACAAGATGGAGGAAGCCAAGCTAACCAAGTGCATGGACATGTGTTGCCCCGGCGAGCGGCAGATGCTGGACGGGCTGGGCGTCATGCAGCCGCTCACCATCAAGACGGAGCAGGCCAAGAGGTCGTGCAACTCCTGCCTCAACAACTCGCCTAAGAAGGTATGTGTGTTTTATGACTTTGGTCGTGAAGACGTTGAGGGATCCTTATGGTTAAGGAGACTGCCTATTCATGGTATCGGTAAAAAATATCGTTGACCCCAATACAGATACTGCTTAAAATTCATTATAGGATTTTTTATTTTTTGTCCTTAAACGTTTTTCTGTTTTATCCTGGGCGACAGATTTTTATAAATTAAATATTATCACATTTTACCATAAATCAGCCATTACTACAAATGGGGCTACCTCTGTGCCTGGACTTCAAGTTCATTTCTTCAAGAACTCCGGCCTGGGTCGCAATTATGTTTATTTTTATTGAAGAAATATATTTTCCCCTACACAAAGAGTAGGTTTCATCGAGTGACAAAAATCTTCGCACCGAGCTATACCAAGTTTCATAGTAAAATGGGCATTCTCCTTTAACAGATCGTTGTGATTTTTTAATAGATAGTCAGTACCTAACGTAGGTGCAATGACTAAGGCGTGTAAAGGGGTTACGCGGGTTTCTTCAGCGTAAAAATAAATGTTTAATCAACATATAATTTGTTTAGGCATGAGTGTTGAGGGAACGAAAGTTACTTGAGGCTTTTTAAGTTACAGTCTGCAGAATGGTTATAAATTAGTACTATTTCGGCAAGTTATTTTATATTCTACATAGGACCTTAAGAAGAGAAATACGGCTCATTGTTATTGCCATTAATAAGTTTTGCAATATTGGTTATATTACTTTTTCTATTTCTTGAAATACTTTTTTTTTATAAATGTACTATCAGAAGATCTTCCAGTCCAATTTTCCCACAGCCGAACATAATAACTGGACTAGTCTAGACCATACCGGTTTGCACTGTGCGGGCGGGGCGAGAACCGGTTTGCACCGGATGCAACCAGTTCGGACTGACTCGCGCCCGGCCCCGCCGACACCTGCGTAATCTGATACTGTCAAATTATTTCCGGACTTACAATTACTTATTAGATACGGCTGTGTTCTCGTATTTTTGGATAGATAAAATACCTTTTTATGTCGGAAAAAAACCTTTTTGGAATGGAATCCGAAGGTCCGTTACATTAATCACGATTTTATAACCTTTTAGCATATTTGATGAACCTATAGATGATATGGCAAAGCTTGCGAAATCGAAATGAAAGGAAAATCGGAAGGGTTTTGTGCATAAGTGGAAGACAATTTTATTTATATGTATATTATAATAACTATTAAATTTAAAGCAAAACATTTAATTTGTTGCACATCTGAGACAGGAACTTTGTGAGCTCGATCTCAGCATAGAGACAAGTGTTTTTATTCAAAACTATAACTACTGCATCTAGGTATGATAGAAAAATCTCCTGTATTTTTCAATATCCTCGAATTTCCACCTAAGATGTGCCGATCAACATAACCTGTTGCCAAACTAAAAACTCGTATATTCAATTTGCTAGAACTGCTACCCTGAAAATAAGCCTTCGTGTATGATCGCTTTATATTAATATCTTATTTCCCAGGTCCTCCACACCGACGGCGGTTGCAGCAGAACGAACCCTGTGACCTGGCTAGGTGTGGGCCAGAATGTCCAGGTGCAGGTGAAGCGCGAGCCGCAGCAGCTGCATGTTTCCGAGCTGGTGGCTGTTAAACTGGAGCAAGCTTCGCCTGGAAACAAGCCGGACCACCCGCCGATACCTGCCTCGCTCAATAATGGTAATTACTGGGCTTTTAGAACTACTTACTTCATACATACATACATAATTTCACGCCTTTATCCCCGAAGGGGTAGGCAGAGGCACCACCAGGACCCCCACATTTCGCCTTGTATGTTACGTCCCACTATGTGATAGGGGGCGAGCCTATCGCCATATCGCCATATCGGCACAAATTCCTGACTCCGGACTGATAATGAATAGAAAAGTCCAATATCACTTTGCCCGACCCGGGACTCGAACCCGAGACCTCAGCTTTGTAATCGTACCGTAATACAACTACGCCACCGAGGCGGTCAATGTTTACTTACTTCAATGTTTAATTTTTGTTTGTTGAGTAATAGAGTTTTAATACTAGGTGGTATTTTAATGTGTTAATGTGACACAAATCTAATAAGTAATAATTAAGAAGGAAGATAAATATATTTGTTAATGAGACTTAAAATAATTACAGCAGTTAGTATGGTTAGAGGCTGTAGTTGGGAATTTTAGTGAAATTCTAATACTTTGCATTTGTGGTTTTAGTTGAGTTAAGAGTTGGTTAAAAGAAAATAATTGTAATAGATTTACCAAGCAGGGTGTTAATTCAATTAATTTAATATAGAATCTACGTTTCAAATTTCATTCGGTTTGCCAAACTCGTTTGTGGTAACGATATACCAACAGATTCGGCGAAATGGAAAGCCTCAGCGGTTAGAACTCCTACAACGCTATGCGCTCCTGGTACAAGAATATCGATAATATGTGAGACGCACCGGATTTCAACGCCGGTTCCATGTCCTCTTTCAACGATGAAATTATTAGAAATGATTGCTCGCGACTTCTTTTGACGTTATTCCCACGGGAACAACTGCGGGATCAAGGAAAATTGTATGTTACGGATTACCGAATTTCCAAATCTGTGTCGATCATTCCATATTCACAAGGCAATGTTTCCTTTATATTAATAGTTTATTTAATTCTTGCTAAAATGGTCTAATATTGATGATTTATTCCCAGGTTCGATCCCAGTCGGCATCGCGGTTGCCAGGCAACGGGTAGGCGACGCCGGTTTACTAGCCGCGTTGTCACAGAAAGACAACCAGCAGCGACTACACGATATCGGTAAGTGATCTGTGTATAAAAATGTCCGCGCAATATTTTCCAACTGGCGACACAGTGTCTTGTGTGTCTTGTATTTCGCAGGAATATTGACTAAAGATTTGCACAAAAAAATATAGTATGATATGGGTAGTGTGTTGTTCAGTATTATCAGCATTGCAGATAAAGAGTAGTAAACAAAAACCTCATTCAATTCATGTTAGGCACACAAGTCGCGTGCCTCCGCGTTGGAAGCGGCCACTATCTGTGTGCTCGGCTATCGATACCGCTCGATAGTTGCGTCACTGGCAGTCCGAGCTACCTCCGGCTGTTTATGCGAGCCTGGTACCACTATGTATTTACTATGATGCGCTTGGTAATGAAAAAAAAGTAAATTAACTCTTGAAGGCTGAACGATAAGAAACACAAGCGAAAATGGATCGTAAATACTCGCTATTAAGATAAAAAGTCGCATGCTTAGTTCGGAGTTACAGGTTGCTCCACTTTATTTAGCAATGGCGCTTAGGTATTGGTTGAGATGTATGACGTTAACAGCGACTGATACGAATCGCAATAGAAACCAGTGGATTCATATAAAACGCACACGCGATTGCGACGGCTTGAAATTATTTACCGCTTTTTTAAAGTCGCCGGCTTCCTGCGTTCATAAACACTCGGCGATGGTTATCACGGGTTTAACTGTTCGTTAATTGTGGTTTATTAACATTTCAAATATAAAACCTAAGAATTATTTTTGTAGGATTAATATTGTAAATTTTTTATTCGGTATAAAATATTTTTATTATGAAAAGTAGTAAAGCGTAGCTTATCAATTTTCTACTGGGAGGTGGCTTGGCTCGAATCCAGCGACTAAAATCGTTTGGTTGGTGAATTTGGTTTTGTGCCCGGGCTGATTCCAACTTTCCTTTTTACTGACTCGACAAGTGATAATAATTAGCAGATTTGTTAACTAACTAACTAACATAATGTTTTTTTTTTGAAATTAGGGTCTTTAGTCTTTAGTCTGTTGTCTGTTGAAGTATTCTTCGTAATATTTATTTGACTTATTGTATAATTATGCTCAACTCTCCCCCCCCCCCCCCTCCTGGAAAGATTCTGACTTAGTACCATAAAAGTATGAAAAGGTAACGCGGGAGCAATATAGTGTAGATGTTGATATAGGCAAAACGGATTCCTTCGAAACATTACATGCATATATGTTATAAGAAGTAGGCATAGATACCATTTCCGCCGCCCATACTTCACCGAGGTTATTTCCGTTACTATATTAATATTATTAACGAGAAACTAACTGATTATTTCTGAAATCAAATTATTAGATATCTGCGTCTGTTATTACCAAAATTATTTTTTATAGGGCTGAAATATTTTAATTTTATTCGGTTGCATATTAATCCTAATGAAAGCCTAGTGGTTATTGCGAGCTCAGAATTAATTTATGGTTATATTCACATATTTCTCCGAAACTAGTGGCGTTATCCTAAAATATAAAAAGCAAATTATCATTTGGAAGCCATTATCGGCGCTTGAGTTTAGATATTTCACAAATGAAGTGGCTCATTTAGAATTCCATTTTTTATTAAAACTGCCCGGCTGGGCCTGTCCGATTCCAATTTCGCCTTCGGCAATTTATATCGGAGTGGTAGATCGATTTTATTAAAATGTGAAATTTGCCGAATACTGCTACCGGACCGCTACTGCGTTGCTATTTCTTGCGTGTCTTTCCGTTATTTCCAAATAAATGTGTAGATTTGGCATAACTAGTTTGTTTTAGTTTATTCACAGTCATGGGACAATATATGGGGCTATACGCTCGTTTGGTGTTCTTATGTTAAACACATTTGTATGTTGATCTGTGTCAGCCCATGTACGTTCCACTGCAGGGTATTAGCCTCCTCTACAATCAAGAGTACAATTGAGAGGGGTTGAGCCATATAGTCCACCACGCTCGCCTAGCGCGTGTTCGCGGACTTTGCATACTATAAAAATAAACGTACTATGTATATATATTCAAGTTTAATGGTCTCACTAAGGATTATAAAGTAAATGTTTACAATTAAAATCGAGATTGTTTAACTTAATCTTTAATTAGCCTGAATACATAAGAATCTTTATTTATTAAAGAAATCTCTATCGAAATACTATCAGTCTAGATACCTGACGCAGTAATAAAAGTCTAATTGTACACACACTTTTTGGGGATTGTCAAAAGTACTAAATATATTCTAATTTCTACTTTCATCTCAGTCAAAACCTAGTGTAAAACTGCTGTATTGCAGTGGATTGGCTTCGTACGGGGGTTCATGTTTATGTATTTTGTTAATGACGCCGCTCGCCCGCCATTTGGGGAACATTTGAATACGAGGAACTAGCTCCGCTTTGACGCCGCTTCTTTGAGTTTTTTGACTTTTGTTAGTTTTTTTCTTGTGCTGGGAAAGTGACTGTACTGCTTGAAGGTAAGTGAAGATCAGTTCAGATCAGCATCGAGTGCGACGGGGGATAAATTCACTATTTACCTCATTAGTTGCTCAATTAGATCCCGCTTTAGTTTTAAGCCCATTTTAGTTATCGAATGTTTTGTCTTCTTCGTTCAAATTGAATTCTAAAGTCGTTCGAAAGGGACAAAACATACGATAACTAAAATAGGTTTTAAAATAGTCTATGAATAGGGCAGTTCAGATTATAGAAAGGAATGGAACGCGTGGACCTGCAAACTGTTTAAAAGATTCACGATGTGGGATGGATAGAAAAGGCAAAAAAAAATTAATGACCTGCCAGCTGGTTCATTTATTGATAATGATAACCGATGCAAAATGAGCACTTTGTCAGGTTGAAAAGGTTTATCACTTGCTTGCACTCACTTCACATGGAGGGGGATGGAAAAGATATGAAAAAAAAGAAAATAATTTTGACAGCCTCCGTGGCGCAGTTGGTTAGAGCCGGCTGTGAAACGAGAGGCCGCGGGTTCGATCCCCGCACCGAAACAAATGTTTGTGTGATCCACAGGTAATTTGTACATGGGTGTATTTATTTATTTATTTATTTTAGTTGATCCAAATCTTGAATGCGAATTGAAGTCAATTCGTGTTACAGTAAAAAAACATACAATAACCATCCATTATTGAAAATGTAATCTGTAGCAACGTAATTAGTTAATGTTCCATAATTCACAGTTCATGACTTTTAATTCAAATGTTGCGTGTGCTGAGAATTAATTGGAGCTGCTAATCAGATTACTAAGAAAACACAGACTTGAAATAGTGTTGACCTCACCTTCGTTGTAAATAATTTGTGAGTGTACCAGAAGTAGTTACGATACCATACATATGTACATAAACTCACGCCTTTTCCCAGAAGGGGTAGGCAGAGGTACTACCTTGAAACCCACGTTTCTGCATGTATGTTCCATCCCACGATGTGATAGGGGGCGAACCTATCGCCATATCGGGTACAAATTCAATTAATAGAAAAATCCAATTTTACTTTACCCGAGCCGGGATTCAAAGCCGAAACCTCAGCTTTGCAATCATACTGTTAACTGCGCCATCAAAGCAGTTACCGTATTAGTAGTACGTAAAATATTTCCGTATCAACGAAAAAATACACCTATCTCACGTAAGTATGAACTATGTATTATATGTTAGATAGCTTATTTAACTACATATAATTGAACGCGGTATATTTATCAAAGGTTTTCCTCATACTAAATATATCGCGTTTATCCTCCGGTCGGGTCAAGCTACATAATTCATTAAGAATAGTTATTTCTCGCATTTCTGAGTACATAGGCGGTACTATTGGCCCGATAGTGCTTCTTTGTGTATCGGTGTTGATAAGTTATCAGTTTGAGGGAAGAAGCTTGATGTAGAATGTACAAAGTGGGTTAAAGTAGATGAAATAATCCAGTATTTTTGTACTTTTTGAAGATTATTTCATGGAGTCTTCTTCGCTCAAATTGAATTCTGAAGTCGTTCGAAAGGGACAAAACATTCAATCACTAAAATAGGTTTATAAACTGTCTATGCACAATAACTGTCTTTAATAAAGTCCAACATTGCCGAATTAAAATACATACAAAACAATGGTATCAAAATATTTATTTTCACTTATATTCGAGGTGGAAGGTGAACGCTCTGTATTGTGACCAGCTGTGTATATATGAAACTACAATGATTTGTTCAAGCACGAATATCGGAGTTTTGTTTGTACAGTCTTATGTTCCTTTTGTTAATTGTGCTTATTTAGCGAGTGGATTTGTATAGACAGCCTCCGTGGCGCAGTTGGTCAGACACCGGCTGTGAAACGAGAGGCCGTGGGTTCGATCCACGCACCGAGACAAATGTTTGTAAGGCCCACAAGTATTTGTCTCGGGTCTGAGTGTTTGTGAGACCAAAAAGTCTCATGTAGTTTCTGATAGCCACGACACGAGACTTAAGTGATGTTAATGTGGGGTCAGGACTATGTATGTGATTGTTGGGTGTATTTATTTATTATTATTTCATTTGTTGTATATTTTCTTAGATATACTGTTTTGTATATTAACCTAACATATAACATAGTACGTAATAATGTCGCATTAAAATTATCTAAGCTGGAAGTTTGGTTTTGAGCTAAAGTACTATTTATAAAGCTTGCAAAAACACCTAAAACCAAAGAGATGCGTTTTAATAGTTCACAATTCACATGAGAAGTCCTTGCTTAACCTTTTGACTAGATTATTCTGTATTCAGGATTTATTTACAAGTTAATTACATGAAAGTTTATAAATAATCTACAATATTGCCTAATAAAGGCGTAGATTCAAAAATAACATTTCTAGCCCAGTAGTACGTAAAAAGTCCCGCTTTATTGCTGGTCGTCCATTTCAATTTAGCCATTGCAAATTAGACTTTAAAACTGTAACACATACTATCAAGCATAATAAAAATCACTACTGCCAGTCCACTTAACCCAATGGGTAATCACAGTTAATAGATAACTGAACCCGTTATTACATTTACAAACAGTAGTTAAAGTTTACTACAGTCGGCGTAGTAAACCGTCGTGGTAGCGGTTGATATTTAATTTACAACGTATAAGTATAGTTTGCCCTTTGTGCAGTAGATTTATCGCTCCGTTGCGCGTCCGTATCCGACAATTACATGCTAATCAGCTTGCAACTACGCAATCTATGCGCTATGCAGAGTGCCTTCGCTCACAGCTTCCAAGAATACGTTGGAAGGTATAGTTTTATTTTACAAGGTCTTTTGAAGCAAATAAATCGCGTCAATGTTATGTTTGTAGTAAGAATTAATATTTTTTATAGCCACTTTTATGGGATCGTTTCTATGACCAATTACAAAATATATGGGAATATTTGATAGTCAATTTCTCTTCTGAGTTTATAAAAGATTTTCTGTTAATTTGATAACTCAAAGGTAAGGTGATATGCTTGCCCCTCAAAATAGAAATAATCTTGGTGGACTGTCAAAAGCGATAATGACAACTCTGCCTACCTCTCCCCTTCTGGCTACAGGCGTGAGTTTCGTAATAAATACATATCTGTTTTTCTAGAAAGAAGTTGACAGCACAGTAATGGTAACATTAAAAACAAATAGCATCGTAATTTACGGGAATGGCTTCATAATTGTAATTTTTTACCCGTCTGACGTGTGCTTTCAGCCCCTTTTAAAACGGCCCGTGCATGAGTGACTCTTCAATATTCAGATGCAAATAAAAAGCTGAAATCATACGTTATGGAGCTTCATGTATAATTTAAAATATACCGTAGGAGATAAGGTGTAAAAACATGAATTATCTGTCACATTGCTTATGTATTAACTTAGTAAAAACACGTCGTGTTATTATGGCAGTACATACAGAATAAAGACAGAGAACTTGGGTTAGACATTGAATAGATGCGCGTTTAGAGAAAATAAATTGTTTTTTTTTATATTGTAGTAGATGAGGTTAATCAGTCAAAAAATAATAATCTAAATATTGTTTATTCAAGTAGTCTTTTAAAAGATCTTTTGAATCGTTATTTTCTGCTACCACCGCTTCGGAACGTGTTGTAGCTGTGAAGAAGAAACGGCGCAAGAAACTCCCTCAGCAACACGAACTGTCTTCGTTTTTTTGCTTTTTATTTATTTCTTTTTCTAAAGGCCTGTTTAAATTACAATGGTTGATTTATCTAAATGTCACAATATTGTCAATTTCTGATATACGAGTATATCTGAAACAAGCTAGTTATTTGTATACCCTCAGATAGCGATCGTCTACACAAGGTTTTACACCTTGCACTAGCCATAGTGAATTACTGTGTCAAACGCCGAGTGATAATCATCACTTGCTAGTCAAGACCTAGACTTAAATTAGGTTCACCACTTTTTTTTAGTATATTTGTATTTTTCGAGGTAAGCCTAATGGATGAACTGAGAGAATGGGTGGGGATTATTTTGGTCGGACTATAGCTGGCTATAGCTGGCTAGTGGCTATTGTATAAGCCGCGTATTGGCCATTAGTGTAATAAAACCTATGTGTGCATAGAGCCGGGCCGGCGCGGTGAAATCTTCTTACCATCTGGAGGATGCTTTTGTTCAATATAGAAGTGAATGATTTCGATGTTTTATATCAATGTGATATAGAACATCAATATTAGACAATTTGTTCTCGTACTATTTTTTGTGTGTTATCTGCCTTGCCTGTTTCTTCGGCCTAAGCCTCTTTATCTTATTTTTAAGGAAATAATCTAACATCCAGCAAATGTTGAAGGAGATTCTGTGTCGGACACAAAAACAAAGATCCACAACACAACGCTGTTACTAAAAATAGAGGAGACGAAACAGCCAACACGAATAAACCCAATCCTATTTCTTTGGTTTAACAGTTAATATATCCAATCTCATAGAAGATGAATCCCCCAAGTTACAGTTACTCGTAAGTATGTATTTCGCCCATCCGGTTGTGAAATTTTACGGCACGTCGCGTCGCAGATGCGTCGAGAGATAGCGAACGCACCGGCGACGCGCTAATCACGATGCAATTATTGCGCACAAGTGGGATTGAATCTTTGCTTGGTATTGGGAATTTGGAAATAGGCGTAGGAATCGATAAAAATATGTAATTTATATGCTTATTAAGTGCCTCCGATTTTCGAATCACCGTGTTTCTGAAACTTTGGGCTGTGTACGTCACGAGTGAAGAAGCAATTGATTTAGTACCAGTAATTGAGCCTAAAGTGCGTGGTGGCCTGTTGGTAACGGACCAGACGCGGCTGCCTACATGTTCACGGTGGTCGCGGGTTCAAATCCCAGGGCACACCTCTGACTTTTCGGAGTTATGTGTGTATTGATAGTCAATCACCACGCACTTTAACGGTGAAGGAAAACATCGTGAGGAAACCTGCATACCGTAGCGATTTTAAAAAAAATTCTACGGTATGTAGGTCCGCCAACCCGCACTGGGCCAGCGTGGTGGACTATATGGCCTAACCACTCTCAATCGATTCTCTCGATTGTAGAGTGGGCCCGTGCCCTGAAGTGGGACGTGTATGGGCTGATATAGAATTGAGCCTAAGATGTCGCTTCTAATATTATTTCCTTGACCTTTCTTCAAATATTATTTGTTCATTTAACACCTCGTAATATTCCAGAAGCATTGATTTGAAGATGGACCTATTTTCCATTGCCTACTTGTATTGTGGAATTTTCTCCGTTTTCAATTCATTTGCCGTTTCAAATCCAATATATCCGTATAATTTCCAGTTGAAATCTGAATAAATTTGGAAGGTATTTAACTGTCCCTAGCAGTGTTAATAGTAATAAATGTATGGCTTATTACAAACAGACCCTAGTCGCTATATATTCAACGTCATTCATTACCATATTACCTTATTAGGTTGTTCGCCTTTATGACGTTATGAATTTTCACTGTGCAACTAAAAACAAAGTTTTTTTTTAATGCGAACACGTTGTATGTGCGTGGTGGTTAATGCCGTCGCGACATGCGAACTGTGCCACCGAACTATTTCTTTATATTTCCCTTCTTTGTTGTTCTAGAAAACGTACAAACTATTAAAAATTAAGAATTTATAATTAGCGAAAGAAAAGCTATAATTAATTCAAGTAAGCCGGTTTTCCGCTAGTACGAGTATTAATTTTATTGATCGATGATATGGGTCCAATTAAAATGATAAATTACTATAATAATGAAATAATAATTAGTGCTTAAATTATATTAATTACATGTAGATCACACGTGTCTTTATTACAGTATACTACAGTGTAGTTGTAATTCCTGAAAATGGACGGTAAATACCTTTATTGAGTACAATAAAAAAATTAAAAATGTCAGTTCTACATACGCCAGAAACATTGACTTTCATGTACCAGGCCGTCATGATGTCAAAGAGCAATACGTGAAATTTCGTCATGCAATTGCGATAAATTATATTTACTCTACACTGAGACTTGTTGTTTTTGGTGTAAGGTTCATTTTCAATTGCGAAACAGATATAGTACACAGTAAATGAATGTGATAAGATTGATAACATTAAATGCCATTGCCACACAGCGAGTGGTCGGAACGAGTGGGCTATGACGAAATATTATTTCATATACATTTGATTTATTTGCTACCAGGGTCGCAGACGTACAAGGTGTTTGTTCAAAGTAATACTTGGAAATTCTCGAGCAAACAATACGTAGGGCTGCCAATTACGATCGGTGAATGATTCATAGCTAATATTTATTTGAGTAATGCTGTCATTGTAATTTTTATGTATTGTTTGGATTAATATATGTTTATAGTAATTGTAATTTTTATTTTTTATTCAAAACAATCGCTATTTTGGGCTCATTACAATATTCATTTCCGGCACAATCTGGGTTAAATTTGTTTTGACAATGTTAGATTCGTGATTGTTTTGTGCGGTGTCCAATTACAAGTCAACGTGATGGCGGCAGCGCGTACATATCGCACGAAATCGTTAGTTATATTGCTTTTTTTAAATTTACTTACCCGTTAACACTGTCTTGCCATTTTTAACTTAATTTTGTTTCAATTATTATTGAGGAATAAGATTTTTTTTAACGACGCGATGTTTGATATCTCTTAAAAACTTATATACGTTACCAACTGTTATGGTATCTGCATCGACTTCTGTATGCATGAGCTTTAGTTCTTGCATGCGGGCTACTAAAACATGATATTTAGTATTAGAAATCACACTGCCACTGAACTTAAGCATTCTTGGTCCTCATTAGCACTTATATTTCGTGCTGCCTTAATAACCCAATGCATTCCAAACCCCCTGCGGAGTCGTTACGTGTGCCAGCATAAAAAATGGTTCTTTTATAGCTATTTCATCCAGATACAATTGCATTTCCCTTCCCGCGATAATATAAGTTTCATTCATTCTGTTACAGTTCGTATTTTACGTTTATTGCTTCTCATTATACAAGTGGATGTAATTAAAAAAAATATCAGCCGTGAAACAATATTTATTGCGTCATAACGTTTAAGCGGTCCGGTTGTACATTCCGACGGGCCGGCGACAAACATTCGAGTGGAGTTAATTGCTTGTTTACCTATGCATACATTACTGCCAAGGCCCGTCGCGCTGAGATGTGAGCAAACACAGGCAAACTCGAGACGCATCTGATTAGTGGTCACACTTATTGGTGATTCGGGTTAGGGGATCAATATTCGATGGCCTGTTTATACATGTAGATGTAACCGGTTGTCGGCTGCGTATTGTTCTTCCAGTAAACCATTTACATAAAGTATACTTTGATTTTGAATTACAATATGAAGAAGTTTTTTTTATGATATAATCATAAGCAAAGTCGTAACTGCAGTATATTTGTGTGTGACCTTTGACAAGACAATATTATGATTCACGACGTGTCTCATTGACATGATTAGTTTTTATCAATTGTCCATTAATTGACGTTAGCATGAGTGAGCTGTGAGATAACTGGAAGCTGTGTGGATGGTTTGGAATATTTGTGATCATGCCGGACCGATTCGGCCCCAAGCGCCGCGCCCGCGCCCCGCGCCCTCTGCCACTGCGGCGCCCCGTCACAAACATTTGGCGCGCTTCCCGCCCGTGCATAGGGTTGGCGTTGATTCTAGTCCTTTTTATGAATATCATAATATAATATTTTTCATAATAAATGACTTTTGTATTAACGGATATTTTCTTTAAATCAGAACGGAGTTAAGAATAGGATTAGTTATGTTGAAATAATAGTTTAAGACATTGGGTTGTTGATTTATGTTTTCTTGCTAGATGTATTTGTAAGGGAATTTAATTTCATAGCCAATGGTCGGGCTCTTGAATTTTGTTAGCTAGAAAATCCAAATATTTTGAAGCCAACCCCACTGAAATGTATTACGTAGCATAAAAGTGATTGTCAGTACATATAATATGCATTTTTTTATACAATGTGCACTAGTAACATAGTTTTTGTCAATTAATTACAAGTAATAAGTACATATAAACGGTAATCTTATCGCTCAAAGCGATCTATGCGATTGATATAAAAAAAGAGAGAGAAAGTGATTATGTAATCGTCAAACTAAATGAAATACATACATTTTATATATATAAGTGCCTATTTGAATACACCATCTGCGGACGAGACATATTTAATATGTTGTACCAAACACATGTAATATTGATATAAATTGGTTATATTTTACATCGGAAGTGGCTTGCAGCTGTTTTGTAAGGCTCTCTTGTGTCCAAATAAACCAGTTTACTTTTTATATTCTAATCATAAATTTAATTTTGTTTCGGTACATGCTGTTATCTGATTTTATGTAACATGTTGAAATAGTGGGAGCACCTGACGTTATACTATTTATGTGAGAAATTTTAATTCAACTGGGTAAGCATAACTGGTTAAAAGCTTATATAAAGATGACTCTTACAAAATATTCTGTGAATAAAATCAATAATCTTTAGATGTCGACAGCCCTGTTCCATACAAGACCTACAAAGACAGTCTCCCCGCGGGTCGAGTCGACCCTCGCTATCTGGCGCGAGGGTCGGCCGGTCGCCAACGCATACCGCCTGCGCGTCTTTGCTCCCCTGGTACATTCCCTCGTGTTGGTGCACAACTTTGCCCTGAGTTGCAGAAAAATAAGACATATTTCCGACAGAAAAAAGGTTTTAGTAAAAACCTTATCTATCCTCAAAATTGATTGTTAATAATACATATGAACTATAAAAACTTAAAATCCAAGTTTATTCGCTACAAAATTTTCATCCAAACCAAAAAAAATTGGTGTCAACTAACTTTAGAAGTTATTGAATTTGTCAAATAAAACCAAATAGTCATCCATGTAGCTTGATCTCTCTGCACAACGGGACTTCATACATTCAAGAGCTCCAAACAAAACGGCAATTATTTGTCTTTGGCAGAATCGCACATTACCAGCATTTAAAATAATATTTATTTGCACTATAAGTACATCGGTTTGCATAAGAGGCGCGCAGTGAGCGGTTAGCCGGGAATGGGGTCAGATAAATAGTGCGCATCGGGTCACGGCCGCCTCTAACTGAATAAACCTAGTTCAGAATACCGGGAATTCAATGACTCACTACTACGTATACATCGCTGGATACATCACACAGATAACAGATTTTGACCAAATATGTTGAGAACATGTCACATTCGGTGTTAGGTGTTGGTGATGAACATTTGATCAAATATGTTGTGGAATATTGTGATTAGATAGTTGATGCTCGCGTCTTTGTCTACACGGTTTTAAATATTTAACAACGAATAGGGTAGCGGTTATGGACGTCTTCATTGTAGCTTAATTATGTGGAAAAAAACTCGAGTAAAAATATTATTTTTTATTATGACAAAATCAGTAAGTAACAAAAAAATAGGCTGAATATTTTAAAATTTTTACAGAAAAGAATTATAAAATGCTGAAATTAAATATAAATTCGTCTCACAAGCTACTTGTCTCCACAGAATTGGTAATTCTTTTACGCTTACCTAACAAACTTCCGAAGAAAGACAAAGAGCAAACTCTAAAGAAGTTTAAAAACAAAATTTAACGGAAACTTTATACAGAAGCTTATTTAATATTTAAGAATTTCAGGGCATATTGATGGCAAATAACTGGCAATATTTTTTTGAATATCTACTGTTTTACTTACAATTATCATGGTAGCCTTTTATTTATGTTTTTAATATATAAACTGTCGGAAATATCTGTGAACCTAGCCGTAATGCGGTTCACATTTAATTTTTGTGTGTTCCCCTATCTACTATGTTATTTTACATTAAAAACGTTTTGAGATGTATGCGAATTCTATTTTTTATTCTTTTTTCTATATTAATTCAATTTGTTTAACCTACATTTTGAATTTGCTGAACTTATGTTCCAATGACGTCAATTATTCAGGTCCACAGATATTTCCGCCGGGTAATACAGATTGTAAAACTTTGACATCAGAAAATCTTAAATTATCCCCGATGAACATAGGCGAAAGAATATTTTCAAAAAAGTGTACCTTCACCCAGGCGGAACCGGGCCAGGATGTTAGTATTTTTATAAAGTAATCCAGCAGTACATTTCAATTTATTTTGTTTTTATTGCCGACTGT
Source organism: Deilephila elpenor (assembly GCA_949752805.1). Taxonomy (NCBI): domain Eukaryota; kingdom Metazoa; phylum Arthropoda; class Insecta; order Lepidoptera; family Sphingidae; genus Deilephila; species Deilephila elpenor. Next base: position 13,776,840 of record OX457103.1, on the reverse strand, counting down.
ACCTGCGTACAGTCACTACAAAAAGCCACATTACGTATAATTGAACGGTTAGTTTCGTCACTGGCGTAAATTTGCAAAAGCATAAACTTTTCAATTCCGTAAATGCTTTCCGAAAATATTCAAATAAATTTGTTACTATACGTCCACTTACCAAGCGATTTTCGACTTTATCGCATACGTATTAAAGTTTATTTTCGATTGTAGAGTAATAACGAGGGGCTAAACGAATGGGGTTCGCGCACCCTCCACTCTGTAGAATAAAAAAAATTGTTGACTCTACCATTACAAAGTGCAGGGCATATATTTACATTATAATAGTAATTGTAGATAATGCCGGCCGCAAGTGATTGTTAAACAATGTTTAATTGACGGTGCTTGACTCGCATCAATTATCTACAGTCGGCCAGGACTATGGATAAACTCGGGTTAAATTTAACCGTTGGAAATACGTTTTTTAATGAACTAACAGTTTATTTGTATTAAATTTTTGACTTATAACGATAATCGCTTATATTTTCGGGATTACAGTTAACACAGTGGTACCGACTCTACCATTTAACATGGTTCAACGAAAATGACGTTAGATAATAGTTCACACAGAGAATGTCTTATATGATGATAGTGCTATTCACGGATTCGAAGACACTCTAAAAGTAAATAGTTTGTACCAACTTCGGATGGTATCGTACTGGACGCGGCTGTTGAAACGATGGTCGTAGGTTTGAATCCCAGACTTCGGAGCCATGTGTGACTCGGAAAAGTGATGACTTGTGACGGTAAAAGAGAACTTTGTGAGGAATTTTGCTACTCTACAAGAATTTCGTCGGTATGTGAAGGCCGCCAAACCGTTAGGCTAGCGCGGTGGATTATGGCCTAAGCCCTTTCAATCGAACTCTTGCTTGCACAGGAGTCCCTTGCCCTGCAGTGGACTATATGGGCTGATATAGACAGGCGCGGCTTATATTCCTTTATGCTTGTGACACGTTCTGACTGAAAACTTTGCAGCGTCTGTGGCGCAGTTGGTTAGACGCCGGCTATGAAACGAGAGGCCACGGGTGCGACCCCTGCACCGAGGCAATATTTGTGTGATCCATAGGTATTGGTTTTCAGTCTAGGTGTTTGTGAGACCGAAAAATCTCTCGTAGTTTCTGATACCCACGACACAAGACTCGATCTTAGTGTGGGGTCAGAACTATGTATGTGACTGTTGGGTGTATTTATTTATTATTTATTAGATGATGAAATAAACGCTCCAAATAAACATTTGGGATGTTCGGATGCAATTAGTGCGGCAGATTGCGGCCGATGAAGCCTGCGAATTGACATTTTAATATCGCCGGTGTGGCCGAAAATAATTCCGATCGATACAGAGCGGCGTCCGGATGCCCTACTTCCGATCGACAGCGCACTCGATTATTACTTATTACTTAGAAAACGTTGTGATATAATTATGTCCTGTATATGAGCTGTAGTATAAAGTATTGGGTGATTTTCCAAGCCGGGTAAGCATGAGATAAATAAAACACTGACAGTCACACACATAGTCCTGACCCCGCTCTAAGATAGGTCTTAAATCGTGGGTGTCAGAAACCACAGACTTTTTCGGTTCACAAACTGTCTCAACTCAATTCCTATTGGATCACTAATCTACGAATCATTAATTCACGACCATTAATTGTTTGAGTACGAGATTTCTTACGGTAAGACTATTTTAATGAGCGCATATTAAACCGGTTAGTTGATATTTATAATTTTATTTATATTTATATTTTGTTTGTGTTTATGTTATGTTTTTATTGTTGCATTTTGTGATAGTATTAGGTGTTCTTTTATTTTAATTTTTTTTTGTAATCTTATAGTGTTAGCAAATCTGTAACCATCTCTGGTTGTCAAAATAAATAAATAAAATAAAATAAATGCAGTCCATATGGCATATGGGATGTATATTGTAAGGCACAAGCTTTTGCTCCAATTGAAAGGGGTTAGACCATATTCACACACTGGCCTAGTGATACTCACTGTTTTCTTCTCATGAATGTTACACTTTTAGGCTGTGAGTACGTTTGATTTTAATTCGTATGACCTGATTCCGTTGAGGTGGTGTGTTCAATGGATTTATAACAGGTATCATATAAAGATTAATAAAAAATAAACAAATCCGTTTATACGTTATCATTAAATCGATCTCTTATCAAACTAGGAATACAGTAAAATATATTAATCCGAACTATGATTTTAAATTCACGATTTGCCAATAGGAAATAGTTCAAGCAAGTTATTATTACACCTTGCGTGTTTTATCACGCTTAGGCCCAGCTGAATCAAGTTACTTTGACCATTACAGTAACTGATAATATCATCATACATTTGACATTAGGTAAGCTCATATGTGTCATACATATAAATTGACGTGTGTTGTTACGCTAGTTTTGCGTTGTTGTTGATGCACCAGGGCCTAAAAGCGTGATGAAACCAGACTTAACATTTTTACTGGGAGAAGAAGTCATGCAAGACATACGTACATAAACTCACGGCTTTATCCCCGAAGGGGTAGGCAGAGGCGCCACCAGGACACCCACATTTCGCCTTGTATGTTCAGTCCGATGATGTGATAGGGGGCGAGCCTATCGCCATATCGGGCACAAATTCCTGACTCCGGGCTGATAATGAATAGAAAAATGCAAGACGCCCGTTACAAATGCTTAAGTTAAATAATTTCTGCAGTAGATACGAAATCGTTACACAAATTCACAACATGCGAGGTCTAGTGGATGTAACTACGAAAAAATTGGTTCATAACAATCAGATGACAAACATTTGTTATTCACACAAACGTTAGCTTCGAATTTCGATACGATGTCGAATTCGAGGTTATAGGTTTTACTGATAGCATCGCTTTTTGCTCTCCAAAGGCTGTCTTATCATTTACTAAAGTTACGTTCCAAATCATTTGTATAATTTTGTGTTGGAGTTTCATTTATTTCAGCTGTTGTGTAGGCTTTAGATCTTTACAAAAAAATCAATATTGTACTGTATGTATCTGAATCTGTATGATGTATCAGCCTGTTCCATTCGACGCCTGATTCACGTAGCAATTACAAAACGCAACCGATTTGACGCATCATTGCGAACTGTCACCGCATAACATAATTTTTTTTGTTTGTTTGACATTTATTTTTATTTCTTCTTGTCATCCATCTTGTGAATTGGAATTACACGTTGTTGAAGCAAAAGCTGTTTTTTACTACAACTATACCTGTTACAATCCAATACATGGTCCAGCGGAGCCGGATTAATCACAATCAGCATTAAGCAGATCGAAAAACGAACAGCGCAAAGCAAATTACAAAATGAGATGTGGCGAAAATCTGTACAACACGTGGCGTGCTTATCAGGACAGTGTTCAACTTATTTTACGCTAAGTACACCCACTACTCATATTCAAGTATAATAATAATTTAGTATTGTTTAAACGCTGTGTCGCTAAATTTAAATCCACTTATTATGTAAATACAAGGATTGGAACTTAATATTCCTTATTTTGCAAATGTATAGTTGTCAAAGTTCTCAAATTAGACTTTTGTTACAAAGTGTTAATTATGCACTTATTTTGATATAACACGCACCCTTATTTAATTGCAGTTCATTATTTGTTAAATTGTCAATATACTAAACAAATAAAACATTGTCTAGTACATAGTCTCAAATGCCTGTGTAAGTTTCAGGTTCAACACAAGCCTTGCAACTTCCCAAAATGTCTGAGAGAGAGGAAAAGGAATTAATAAAGAAAAGAGCCAGTTTTAAAGGCCGCCTCACTGCGTTTGCGAATTACCTAAATGACATAGGTCACTCATTAACATCATCACAGGTAAATGAGTTGACCATACGGACAGGTAAGATTGAAAATTTATATAGTCAATACGACGAGGTACAGTTGCGTTTAGAATGTATAGTGGAGGATATTAATCTGCAAATTCAGGAAAGAAATGATTTCGAATCATTGTATTATAAACATCTTTCTTCTGCTAGGGATCTTCTATCATGTAACCAAAAAGATGAAGTTTGTAGGAGTGAAACTTCATCTCGTTCTAGTAATCAAGGGCATGTTGAGTTGCCCACAATAAAACTTCCAACATTTAGTGGCTCATTTGATGATTGGATTGAGTTTAGGGATACCTTTACCAGTCTTATTCACAACAATAAAAATATGGATAGTATTAATAAATTCCACTATCTTAGAACATCTGTATCTGGACCAGCAGCTACTATAATTAGATCTGTTGAGTTTTCTGCATTGAATTATACTGTAGCATGGAAATTATTATGTGAGCGTTTTGATAGCAAGCGTGCGTTAATTCAAAACCATGTTGCAGCTTTATTTACTCTTGAGTCACTTAATAAAGAATCCTCTGACGGTTTGTACAGTGTGATTGATCATTTCAATAAGAATTTGCGTTCATTAGAATCATTAGGTGAACCCACCATACATTGGGACACTCTTCTCATCCACATGATGATACAAAAGGTAGATAAGAAAACATCTCATCATTGGGAAGAATTCAAAGGTAGATTAGATAAAGACAACCCAATAAAATTAAAAACATTGCTTGGATTTATGCGGAATCGTTCTGAAATACTTGAAAATATGGAGCGGTCTCGTGCCACTCAAACAAATCAATGCTTTAAAATGAATAGCAAACTTAAAACTATGGTGTCTATATCAAACATACAGTCTCAATCAACAATGGATGGAAATAGTATTTTAAAATTATGTTCAAAGTGTAATGGTGACCATCCTATTTATAATTGTTCTCAATTTCTTAGTCTCACTAATGAGCAACGATTAGAGTTAATGCCACAGTATAAATTGTGTTACAATTGTCTTCGTAGTGGACACTATGCCAACCATTGTAAAAGAAATGGTTGCAAAATTTGCAAACGCAAGCATAACACATTATTACATGTTTCAGACTTTAAAAGACAAGTTGTGAAATCAACTACTAGGGAGACTGATAATGCCTTTAAATCTTTGAACCCATCCCCTCAAGATGGACATTCCACTCATCTGACATTGTCAGCTTGTGTTAGCACACCAATGGAAAGTGAATGTGATACATTGTTGTCAACTGTATTAGTTAGGGTATATGATGTGCATGATCGCGAGCATATAGCACGTGTTTTGCTTGACCCAGGTAGTACATCTTGTCTTATGACAGAAAAAATGAACAATTTATTAAAGTTGCCTGCTAATCATATTGAAAAGCCTATCTTTGGCATTAATAATTCAAAATCATATACGACTAAAATGTGTCGTGTTACAATAACATCATTAAGTGAAAACTTTTCCACAAACCTTGTGTGTTTTATTTTACCCACTATTACTGACAACATACCCAGCCGTCAATTAGATATTTCGAATTTAAATATTCCAAAAGATGTTGTCTTAGCTGACCCACAATTTTATCTACCGTCTGAAGTAGATTTAGTAATTGGTGCCAATGTTTTTTGGGATTTATTGGGGTCGCAAAAGATTGAATTAGGACAAGGTAATCCAAAACTCTGGGAGTCAAGGCTTGGTTGGTTAATGTGTGGCACACTTAACAGTATCCACGTAATGCGTCGAACACATCCTATTATTTGTAACTTTACAAAATTAGATTCCAGTTACAAGCCTCTTCCTGATGATGACATTCAAAACCTTTTAACGCGTTTTTGGGAGCTCGAAGAAGTTACCCATAAGTCATCATATTACTCTGAGGAAGAAAGGTTGTGTGAAGAGCACTTTGTTAGAAATACAACTCGTCTAGATGACGGTCGATTTTGTGTTAAAATTCCTTTAAAGGAATCGCCTGAGAAATTAGGGAATTCTTCAGAACGAGCTAAACGTTGTCTCTTTTCTCTGGAGCGTAGGTTCAAAAGTCAACCTAAATTCAAACAACGTTATTTAGATTTCATGTCAGAGTATTTGTCTCTTGGGCACATGTCAGAATGTCAGTTAGAGTCACGTTCAAGTGATTACTTTATTCCACATCATGGAATTTTGCGAGAAGATCGGTCTTCCACTCAACTCAGAGTAGTTTTCAACGCCAGTAGTCCAACAACATCAGGTGTATCATTCAATAATCTTCAGATGGTAGGCCCCACTGTACAAGATGACCTATTATCTATTCTTCTTAGATTCAGGCAACATAAATATATTTTGGCAGCTGACGTTGAAAAGATGTACCGCCAAATTGCCGTACATCCTGATGATAGGTTTCTGCAGCAGATATTTTGGCGTAGCGACTCGTCAGCTCCAATTAAGGTGTTTAAATTAAATACCGTCACGTATGGAACGGCTAGCGCGCCATATCTTGCAACTAGATGCCTCAAACAAGTAGGTCTCGATTGTGATGATGATAAAATCTCACAAATCATACTTCATGATTTTTATGTCGACGATCTTCTCACTGGTGACGACTCAATAGAAGCGGTCAAAAATATACAAATTAAAGTAACTGCCGCTTTAGCGTCAGTTGGCATGCCATTACGAAAATGGAAATCTAACAACCCTCAAGTACTTTCCACTCAATGCAATGTTCAATCGATTGATTTAAATATTAGCGCTATTGAATCTAGCAAAACGTTAGGTCTCCGCTGGCAGACAAAATCTGACACACTCTGCACATCTGTTAACATTACTAATTCAAACTCTTTAACCAAGCGTGGGATGCTTTCCATCATTGCTCAAATATTTGACCCTTTGGGCTTATTAGCCCCCGGCGTTATTACTATGAAAATACTTCTACAAAAAATGTGGTTGTACAAATTGTCATGGGACGAACCGTTACCATCAGACATTGCCAAAACTTGGTCAGAATTAATTAATAGCTTACCTGAATTAAATAATATACGCATTCCGCGTCTTGTTCTATGCAATTCTCACGAACTCATAGACGTTCATGTTTTTTCAGATGCTTCTCAGCATGCATATGGAGCGTGTCTTTATGTTCGAAGTGTCGACAAGAATGGGGAAATTCTTGTTCGTCTGCTAGTTGCCAAAAGTAGAGTAGCTCCAATAAAACCCACAACCATTCCTAGACTCGAGCTTTGTGGAGCTTTGGTAGGAGTTCGTCTTTACGAAAAAGTAATCGCTTCTCTTAGAGTCAAAATTAGACATACGACATTTTGGAGTGACTCCACCATTGTATTAGGTTGGTTGAGAATGCTACCGAGTAAGCTTCAGCCATTCGTTCGTAACCGTGTTGCTGATATCTTGGAAAGGACTGGTAATTGTTCTTGGAGGCATGTTCCAACAGATGAGAACCCAGCTGATCATCTATCACGTGGTGTGGAAATTACCTTGATTCCTTCTCTTGAGTTATGGTGGTCTGGTCCACAATTTTTGAAAAGGGACATGTCCTTGTGGCCTTCATCTCCATTAAAAATGGAGTCCCTTCCTGAAGTTCGTGCTGAAGTTTCAATGCACTCATCATTACTGAGTCATATAAAATATGATAAACTAATTGAGTTTAATCGTTTTTCCAATTTTAACAGACTCAGACGGACAGTAGCGTACGTTTTAAGGTTTATAAAGGCTTGTCAACGACAGCCCATAACGACTAAATATCTCAATAATGGAGAATTACAAGATGCATTAAATGTTTTAATTAAATTATGTCAATCAGAATCATTTCCTGAATACACTCTTTTATCACAAGGAAAAGGCTTAGGTTCAAAAAACCAATTGCTTAAATATAATATATTTTTAGACGATAATCACATAATGCGTATTGGAGGTCGATTAGAAAATTCGTCATTTGGCTATGATAAAAAACACCCTATATTAATACAGTCCACTCACCATTTAGCCAAGCTTTTATTTTCTCATGAGCACAAACGATTACTGCATGCAGGGCCTCAATTAATGTTAGCTTCTATTAAAGAAAATTACTGGCCTATTGGAGGTCGTAACCTAGCAAAATTGTGTTATTATCAGTGTTTTCGTTGCAGTCGTATGAAAGGTAAAGTTATCACTCCTCTAATGGGGAATCTTCCTAGTCAGCGTGTTCGACCAGGAGGATATCCATTCGAGTGTGTCGGCGTAGATTACGCAGGTCCCGTTATGGCAGCAAGCCGCAAGGGACGAGGTTGCAAGTTACTGAAAGTTTATATAGCTATATTTGTTTGTTTTACAACAAAGGCGGTTCACATAGAGTTGGTAGGTGACCTAACTAGTAACAATTTCTTGTCAGCTTTACGCAGATTCATATCTCGACGGGGAAAACCCAAAGATATTTATTCAGACAATGGTACCTCGTTCGTAGGGGCATATAAAGATATAGGTAATTTTTTAAAGAGTAGCGGTTCTTCTTTGCCTGAGACAATAGCCAATGAGGAGATATATTTTCATTTAATTCCTCCGTACTCTCCACATTTTGGAGGACTTTGGGAGGCTGGTGTTAAATCTATTAAATATCATTTGAATAGAGTATTGGGAAATTGTAATCTCACATATGAGGAACTTAACACTGTTCTGGTACAAATAGAAGCAGTATTGAATTCTCGGCCACTCACGCCTTTATCATCTGATCCCAACGACCTGCAACCACTGTCACCAGGACATTTCCTCATTGGACGGCCACTGACCGCACTTCCTGTTCCAAATCTTGAAAATGTTTCTACCAGTTATATATGCAGATTTCAACGTATTGAACAACTGCGCCAGCATTTCTGGACAAGGTGGAGTAAAGAGTACATAAGTGAACTTCAACAAAGAGTAAAGTGGCGATCAAATTTTGGGTCCCTTAAAGTAGACAGCCTGGTGATACTGAAAGAAGACCACCTACCGCCGCTGAAATGGAAATTGGGCCGCATTGTAGCAGTGCATCCGGGTCAGGATGGAATCAATCGTGTGGCAGACATTAAGACCTCAAGTGGAATCGTCCGAAGATCTTGCAGCAAGATTTGTCCACTTCCTGAGGTTGACACTTCTGGTTGAAAGGAAACCTTTCAACGCCCGGGGACATGTTCCATTCGACGCCTGATTCACGTAGCAATTACAAAACGCAACCGATTTGACGCATCATTGCGAACTGTCACCGCATAACATAATTTTTTTTGTTTGTTTGACATTTATTTTTATTTCTTCTTGTCATCCATCTTGTGAATTGGAATTACACGTTGTTGAAGCAAAAGCTGTTTTTTACTACAACTATACCTGTTACAATCCAATACACAGCCGATATACGTCCTACTGCAGCGTACGGACCTCCTCTACAATCGAGAGTGCGATTTCGGAATATACACTATTTAATAAGTGAAATACGCAGAATTTTGATAAATGAAACAACCATGACAATAAACGCCAGTGGAATTTAGCAGCAAATATGGAACATGAAATAATTGATTGAATTTTCTTGACGGGAATGTACGGCGTTTCAATTTGTTGGCTCAGCTCGTTACTGCATCGAATTGCTTTATTACCTACATTATTGTAATAAATGTTAAATTTTACCGCGTACGGTACGCTATCCTCAGATCACATCGAATTCATGTTTTTCGTGTTGCAAATTTGCTCCGTGGGTATTTTTATTATTATTTTATGGTTCTTTTAATTTTCGTTCACCGCGGTTGCAATGTTCCTGCCTTTTGCCGCTCGCGAATAAAAACCGTTCCCGGTACTCGAATACTAAAATTAAAAATTTAGCTTGGAACAATTTTGTGTGATTGAAAAAGTCTATTTTAATATTTGTTCCCTCTCCCTTTGCTTCTCTGGCATGTCACTATTATGCACAACCGGCAGCTCTCTAATTTGACCACTTTACGCGTGCGGCTCCGCGCGACGAGCCTCGATCACAATCTCACCCGCAGCCGTTTCATTCGACAGCAAACATACTGATGCCAACGCGTTCGCTCCGTGGAACCGCTAGCGTTTATGTTGCCCTGGTACATTTTTGTGTAACTACGTCCTCGCGTCGCTTTTGAACTGAAAACAGTTTTATTTGTCAACAAGTTTTGGAACTTTTTGCATGTCGTTTTAATGTTTAATTTCCCATACACTCGCCGCGGCGACACGGGACTTCTTTCTTAAATTAATTGGTGTTCGGTGGGAGCTTTTGAGCTGGCGAACCATTCATGCATTTATTTTTGCAGTCGAATAAATAAGTTATCTGCAGTGATACTCGTATATTTTTAAGTACGAGTTTATCGATTTTCTTTGCTTATTTTGTGCATTGAGGTTATAATAACGGAGTACAAAAAATCAGAGCGGGCGAGTGTTCGATTTCAGCCGGTGATTATGGACCGTTATTATCCAATCCAGTCGGCCTTGCAGCGCGCGGCGCGCCAAGAGCCAAGAGCCGAGTGCCGACTCGGCGCGACATCGCGTCCATTCTATTTACGCTACGCTTCACTACGCTGACCACGCAACGAGACGTGCAGCTATTTTAATTCTAGAATAGGGACGCTATTAACTGGCCTAGATTTCCTAGCGTCGCGCGCCGTGAAAATTACTAACTGACGAGGCAATATTTGCGCAGAAAAAACAACCTCCCGGATGAAAAGTATTCTATTTTGAATTGTAAAAAATGAGCATTTCGAAGTATTGTTTTCGTGTCAAGCTGCTGCTGCATTTTCACGTATTTTTCGAATACAAAACTCGACGATATTCATGAAAAATGAAATAGTTCTTGGTCGGAAAATCCTAGTTGGTGCATCCGGGTCACTCAGCGTCGGATAAACCCTTTTCTTCAGCGCGCGTGATACTAGGATCGCAGCACGTACGAGGAGGTTTGCGATGTGGCCGTCGAGCAAACGAGTCATAAGTGCGAGCGAAACACGCTTATGTATGGAATGTAGGCGTTAGAGTGAGACAGTACGCTGAAGGTCAGCCGATAGCAGACACAGTGTAGAGCTCAATGCAGAGACACCGACACAATTTAAATATTTCAAAGTTTTTGCTGAAAGATAAAAAGTATTCATGGCTTAAAAATATTAACTAGGGGTTCGCAAGAATTGCAGGCTTTAAAACATAAATTTTCTAAAAACATACAATAATAAAATAATATTAAGTTAGTTTTCTCTGAAGTTATGCCTACTCTGTGTGGATACGAGTACAAATGCGAGACGGCGCGCGGTATAAGAGCGAGATAGCGATAACAGCACGTGCTTCCTTTGATTACGTGTTGGCTCCTCGCGCCGCTGTCGCTCCAGTACCGCGTTTCATTGTACGAATTTGTTTCGTGAGAAATGGCATTTTTTTTTGTACGTTCGTTATTTATGCAAATAGCAGTTAAAATAAACGAAACTGAACGTGAGTTAATTGTATTTAAACTGTAATGTGGTTTATCGAGTGCATCGGTCGATAAAAATGTTCGCATTTATCGATTAACATTGAAGAAATATATCAGCAAATAACTTTTGGCGATTTTTGTTGCTGGGATGATAAAAAAAATAATTTTGCTAACGCCAAGTCCATTTCCAACTAAGAAGTAAGACGAGGTATTGTTAGAATATCACAAAATTTGATGATTCTATATGAAGACACTGCTCTTAATTCTTATCATCCTTTGACTTTTTTTGTACACATCAAGACTGCTACCGAAAACGAAGCCAGGTAGTGGTAGTATTAATGACTTCAGACACTATGCAATAAAAAATTTCGCATGTCAGTCTTGATATAACCGATATATTAGAAATAATGTTAAAAAAATCGCTACTTAAAACAGTATTTGTAAACTGCAAAAGGAAAAGTCCTAAAAAAAATATCGTGTCTACATAAGTACATCATACCTTTGGGTTTTATCGCCGCCCCAGGCGCCGCAAGACAATAAAAACAAAGTTGCGTAATAAAATGATGTTACTGAAAATATATAGTTTTTAGTTTTTACATACAGGGTATCTCAAGACTGCGACCGGAAACGATGCCGGGTGGTAGTATTAGTGACCTCAGACACAAAGCAAGTAAAATTTTCGCAAAAAAAATCGACAACTTTTTTTTTTAAATTTTACATTTCGTCGTATTTGGGTGATCAATACATAGTTTTCCTAAAATAATAATGTTAACCTCTTTATTTTTAAACACTCAATGGTACGTAAGGGTTTAAATTATTATTTTCGAAAAAACTAGGTATTTACCACCCAAACAAGATGATTTTTAAAAAATTCTAAAAAAAATATCTGTCGCTGTTTTTATGAAATTTTTATTTGCATCGTGTCTGTAACCATTAAAACTACCACCTGGCTGCGTTTTCGGTCGCAGTCTTGATATACCCGGAATACATATAATGGTGTTTATTACATTTTTAAATCTACGTGCCCTAATTATGATGGACGAAAACACGGATAAAATAAGTGCATTTAATTTCATAAAATCAGTTAATGAATTTCGGAAATACTTTTATGTTTTAATTTTTAATATTTGTATTAGCAGAACTTTTCGGATAAACCGGGATTTTGAAAACTTTTGACAATAAAATACAGGATTCGTCGAAAGTACGAAATAATTTCAAGCTAATCAATAAGTAGTTTGAAACTTTTATTCAAATTTCAAGTTCACAGTTATCCTAGTACCTACCATAAAATATTGTAATAAAAATACTGAATTTAAGGATAGTAAAGTGTTTTTATTTCTTACTGTAATTTGTGTTTTTTTTTAATCGAGAAAGAAGAGAAAGGTGCCCTGGGTACCTTAGCCAGCTAAATATTCAAATTTAGACCGTCAGTACCAATCATATTTATGCCAGATAAATCAATTGCCTCAATGCTCTGGTGAAAGCTTGTATGGGCTTGGAACCGTGAGGTCCAAAGTAGGTTTCCGGTTCATTGGCCACGCTATTTTCTGTCAGTTCGCTTTGAAAAACCGTATATAGATTCCTGGAGAATGGAATTTATGCTTGTTATATTTTATTTTTGGATGGAGGACCTGGTTCAGGTTTCAGGATGTCGCTGGATGCAGGCTTCTTCCAACAGGCCGGTGTGGATTTCCTTGGGGGAGGCCTATGAGGCAGTGGACCTCCTGTAGCTGAAGAGAGGGAGAAACATCGTAGGAGGGATACAACCTTGGTGAACCATGAGCATCTTTGCCTACCCCTTCACGTATACAGGCGTGAACTTACATAACTATGCATGAACTATTTACCCGTCCGGCAGATGTTTTAAACCGGCTGTAATTAGTGGTATTAGATATAAAGACAAACAGACAGAGTGATCGGATGTTATAAATTAATCCACGCTTTATAGGGTAGGCAGGGTTATTACACGCAATTACGAGTTGCATGCTGGATTAGAAACGTCGGTGAACAGGTTCGACGCACTGTGACCTTTTGTGAGCGTTAGAGGTTTTGCGGACAGTTGGGTTTTGAAGTGTTTAGACATAGGCGCATACATATATAAACATCACGCTCTTTTCAGAGATGGGATAGGCAGAGGTACCGGGTCACCCACATTTCGCCTTGTATGTTCCGTCACACGATGTGATAGGAAGCGAGCCTAACGCCATATCGGGCATGAATTCCTGACTCCGGGCTAGTAATGAATAGAAATATCACTTTGTCCGACCCGGGATTCGAACTCGAGACCTCACCGTAATACAACTGCGCTACCGAGGCAGTTATCTATAGTGTTTAGACTACTGATTTAATAGGTTTTATAGTACTGGCCACCAGTTGTATGTATGTATGTAGTCGTTCTATGAGATTTTCATGTTCTATGTGATTTCAACAAAATCTGTGTGCTTATTATGCACGTGGGAATACACTAACATAGAAGACTGAGAAGGAAGATAGTGTGATTGCGTTGGAGTGACAGAGACAAAACACAAATTGCAATACGGTATTGGAGTTTGTGTTCAAAATATTTTGTTTGCGGCTTTGTGTAATTAAAATTACTATGCCACTATTATTATAAATTGAGATCTTTTTTATATTTTAATATTTTGGTCTTGTATAATATAATTAGGAATTCGATGTGTTACAAAAATATTTCAATTATGTTCCTAAACTGATTAATTAAAATAAAAAAATATTTGATCGGCTCATACCTATAAGCTACTTGTGTATTTATAATATGAAGGTTTATGTTTAATTTGCTCCTGTGATTCTTAAGTGAACAAATCAGAATTTTGGAAAGAAACATCTATCCCGTGTGTTGGTAACGAACTGAACATTTCTATGGCATGGAAGTCTGCCAATCCTCAATAGGCCAGCATGGTGGATCATGGCCTAAGCCTCCGCAATCTAACTTTTTATTGTAGAGGCTTGGCTGTGAGCAATCATGGGCTTATACATTTAGGTAGAGTATCACGTTAATTCAAACATACAAAAATATCAAATTATATTAGGTTTACTAATGAATTTATAATAATATTTTTATATTTAGGTGTGACACATAATTTACCAATTTTTTTCACAATAGTTTTTTATTATTATTAGTGAGTCGGTTCTATCGTGGTTGAAGTAGGTACCGTCATATTTCCAACAAAACAGAACCCGGCGTAGGTCTTCGTCTAACATTGGGCCAACATACGCATATACACGGGTAGCGCCTCCCGAAATTATGGTTTTGCAATAATAATCAGTGACGTCACAATGCAAGGCAACTTTTTGCAATGTCCAGTACCTACCTACGACCTTTTTGATAATATTGTGTGCTTCGGCCATAAAAGTATTAATTGATTTGATGACTTTAGTGGTAATAAATAGAATCTCGTTTTCCTGGTTTCAATAACTGGATTGCGGAATAAACTTTTTATAAGTTTTTTATTCGGAAATCGTAAATAATTAAAATTCGTGAGACAGTCTGTAGTAAAATAGTCTAATATCTTTCCTACGGGCAAAGAACGAATAAACAATTTCCCGCCAACCTCAACCCCATTTAACACAAAAAGGAGAAATAAATAACTTCGCGTTGAATAATGATTTGAATCCGGCCTCATTGTGCGAAATTGTTAGCAAAATACAGCGGCAACCAAAATTCAATCGCTTGTGTTTCTATAACTAAGTGTGTTGCATTTATTGTAGTTTTATTTATTAATCAAGTTATATAGCGCTCGTAGTAATTATACAGTATGGCATCAAAATGATGTATTAGCTTAAGACGCAGTTCTTGTTGATACGTTTAAGCGTCTCATCTTATTGTAAAATTCGTTAATTGTGAGAAATTCAGACTTGTTGAATGTTATGATAACAGTTTACATTTATTTGTAATTTTGCAAATAACGCTGACCAATACCTAAGGGTGAGCAAATAGTATGGCTTACAGAGATTTTTTCTTACGCAAATCGACACAAATATGCCGCCGCGCTCGAAACCGGTGCATTGTATCTGCTAGCGGTAGGTTTTATATTTTGCCGATTATAATTATTAATTATGCCAACTTGCTCGAAATCTAACATGCCCGAATCGCTCTCTCCAACGTTATTGGAATAACTTTGAAGTTCGCCGTTTATCATACGTACCAAAATCACACTCGAGCATTTTATTTTAATAGCAAATCCATGAATTGATTTATAGATTGTCATTTTATTCTCATGTTCCTGTGGAACACGACACAGCTTTTGCGCTGCGTTGTGTTGTACATGTACATGTGTGCGTGACACGTGTTGCGCTTTGCAGGCGCCACGTCATTGTGTTGTCATCCCGCAGACGCTACGCAGGCGGCCATGACGGTGGGCGTGGCCAACGTGCTGTGCGACGACCGCCCCGCCCCGCTGGCGTGGCCGGCGCCGCCCGCACCCGCGCCCCCCGCGCCGCTCTGGCAGTACCCCACCGGTGAGTACGACACACCTCCTCCTTACCTCTGCTCGCCTGGTAGCTCCGCGCCAACTGCATTGCGAGACCGCCAGTTTTAGCGAGCGCTTTCAGATTCGAACCTGTTCCATCTCTCTTACTCGTATGCATGTTAGAAAGAGAGAGAGAAAAGTTTGTTTGGAGCAGTTGGCGCGTAGTTTACGCCGCCCGATTGTGAACACCGCCTCTCGTTCATGTTGCTTTGGTAGCGACATTGCAACTGTACTCGTCCGGTCAATAGTCGCCGTTGACCGGCGGAGTATAACGCGACTATGTTGGGACGTCGCTACTGCTTTATAACCGCGGTTTATAAATGGGCCTGTTCATTTCGGGCGAGTTATAGCTACCGCGTTTGCGCGCTACTTTGGCGCCTCTAGTTTTTTGTATTTCGCTGTTACGTCTGAACATTTAGATCGGCCGATATCGGTGTTATTTAATTGGTTTTGATGAAATATAACTTGATTTGTTGTAATAAAATGGAAAACTGCGGTTTTATGGGTAACTTAAATGTCAGTCATTTATAATACTCGTATTTAATTGCTTTGCACAATAGCAGTAGTTGTTTTTTTATGGGACTAACAAAGGCATAACTCTAACATACATTATTTATGTTTACAAAGACATTAACAATTTATAGCTTTCGGGTTTTATGTAAACGCTAGTAAATAAAATAAAACACTATAAATAATTGTAGCATTCACTTAAAATTTACTTCAAAAGTAATTACTTACCTACTTACATGTAATGATCTGTTTCTCATTTTCATCTTCTGATTTTCTTCAACACTTCTGTGTTGATATCTCTCTATTTAGTTACTCCCATTATGGAACACAGCTACTGTCCTGTAGCTGCATCTTTGATAGCTGTATCTGTATCAGGCCATATACGTCCCACTGCAGGGCACGCACCTACTCTACAATCGAGAGAACGATTGAGAGCAGATAGGCCATGTAGTCCACCACGCTGGAATAATGAATACACATAAGTATCTATCTGCCTAAGTCATCTAGATATATTATATAAATTACCCTACCTTGGAACCTAGGAACACTAATAAAGTAAACACTAAACCTATTCTGCAGACCAGTGATTATAATATTGATGTTTATCACTGATGTCATTTCTTAGAAAGTGAAAGACACGTTACTTCACTTCGAAAAATTAAAATTGATAGTATTGGAAAATTAGATTAGAAGGCTATTAGAAACCTTGAATTTCCTGTCTTCATTTTAATTTCTTTTCCCATATGCATGAGATAGGCGCAACCTGACATAATGATCACAGGATGATTTGCATTATAATTTACGATTGGCAGCTAGCTTCATATCAACCTTGTCGAAGTATAGTAATTTGGCAAATCTATCATTTACATTAAAGCTTATGTCAATAATGTATTTCCTCCAGACAGGCAGTGGTGTGTATAGTCTGCTGAACTTTCTGTCCTAAGATCCAAGATATATAGATGACAAAACTATCCCGATACTAATTCGAGTATAATATGAGTCATTTAAGTTTTTTCAAAACTGAAAATTTCGCATAAAGTGAAGTATCTGATCTAGGCTTAGAACCAAGGGCACAATCACAATCCATACTCGCAGCCAGTCGACTTATTGGATTGATCAACACTCCATCATGTTATTATTGACAAATGACGTTGTTGTTGTTGTATCCTTGAAGAGACCAAGATTTTAGATATCTGCGCGGCAGATTTAATGGGTTCGAACCCCGTCCTAATAAATTAATTGTCTTAAAAATTCTGGATCTGTACCGTTTATATTTGGTGTGATACAAGGTAATGGGGTATCGATACTTTTCAAATAAAATTATTAATTGACCAATATTCCGCGTCTAGTTCCATACATACCTAGTCCTGAGTCCTGACCCCATAATAAAACACAGAGTCTGATTTTAAAAATTGAAACACTAGAATTTCTTGTCTAATCTCTGGTGAAAATCGCCTTCATAACCGCGTGGTGGAGAAAACTAATAACTGAATACAACACACACTTTTTTAGGTTTAATAAATAATACTATAGTGTAGTGTATATCAGAAACTGCGTAAGATTTCATGGTCTAACAATACCCACACCAAAACCAAAAATATATTTTCACATTGATAAAAGTGTATATCGATAGATTCCACGGCCTCTTTCACAAACGTCTTATTATCTATTAAACTGTGACACGTAGCCCGTAGGTATGAACTTAAAACACATCGAAAGCCCAACGATCTATAACCTCAAAAGTCCTATAGCTTTAGAACCTCATGAATAGGTCCGAGGTAACTGGATAGCGTTTATTATGCCGAACAGAAGATTTTTTGCGCTCAAATTGTACAATGAATTAATGAATAGCGCCGCTTTGAACGCCGAGCGTTGGATTTCTCACTTACCGGTCTGATGAGGTGATCATTGCAATTATGGGGTAGACAGGGAGCTAAATTACCTGAAAGGTTTAGTTTTTAGATTGTGAATTTGTTATTTAAATAAAGATAGCTTGTAGATTTGGGGCGATAAATTGCCTGTTTTAGAAATTTGGTGCATTTATTACTGGGCTATTTATTGGTTTAGTGTGGTAACGTATGAGGAATGTAAAAGGTGAGGCCAAGGTTCGAATCCTGGGTGGGGTTTGTGTCGTTTTTGGTTTGAATAACATAATTTGTTCGGGATATTAACGTATTCTCTAACAGGATTTAAGTCATGTAGATAACCGGTTGTAAAAATCTAAGCCAATGTATGTTAAATGTACAGAAAGAAGCATTTCCTAAAAATAAATAATTAATTAATTAATAACTATCGTAAAGTATCACGTAATTATGTTTAATGACGCCTATTTACACCTGCACACTGATGTATTTTTTTATTGGCTCTTAATTATAAGTGCCGCGCAGAGAGTATCGATCAATACGAAAACGAATGTGCCGACTTCAATTATTCCTTTACTCTTTGAAATTAAATTAGTAGTTTATGCTTTAGTTTTGCTCCAAAGTCCCATAATAGAATTGAGATAGCTTGTTTTATTTCTTGATGGTGCGACGGAAATAAGAACTAGCGAACCTCAGAAATATAACAAGCACAATGATGGGAGATTCTATTAACGCAATTTCAGAAACATCATCAGCGCATAGTCTCCGGCTTGACAAACGCCACTAGAGTTACACACCACCGATTTATCTGAACACATTTTTATAATATACCTACCAGTTCTTTATAAGAAATACTCTTTATGCAAACTCCTTTAAAATTGATTGTATTAGTACTATATTTAAAAATAGCCTTAAACATTGTGAATACAAAAATAACGTATTTTTGTTTTCAACGCCAGCCCGGGAAAATCACTTCATCGCGCCTGATCGTAAGTACTTAGAAAACTGAGGCACTAGTGTCTCCAGGGTCGCTATTATTACGCCGGCCCGGTTAGTCGCTTCAAACAACTACGGTATTAGAAAAAGCAAATTTAAAAAAATCTCTACTTTAGTACAATATTGTAGCTAATTCTTTATATTTTCTGATTAATTCTATCTTTAATAACGATGCTGTTAGAAATTCTTTATTTTGTAATTTTTTTCGATAATACTTTTAGAGTTAATTGGACACTTATTGTAACCATTTTCTTCAGTTTCACCACTTTTTAAGGAGAGAATTAGATCATTATTTATATCCGTCTAATATTTTTCATTCTGTTTATTTGAGTTATTAAAGACACACTAGTTTTCCTAAGAGACTCGCCGAGGCTTATTGCTCGTCAATTAATTGCGTGCTGACTGACCAAAATTGCTGTTTGGTTAAATCTAAATTTTCGCTGTTTTCTTAGATAGGAATAGAACTTAATGTTAATTAGCTTTTTATATGTGCTTAAATTTATAATTATTAAATATAAAATAGTTTTTATGGTCCACTAATATACCGGATATATCTGCGACCGAAAACGAAGCTAAGCGTTAGTTTTAGTGGTTACAGACACAATGCAATTAAAAATTTCGCAAAAAAAAAAGGGATAGATATAATTATGTTTTTGCAATTTTTTAAATATAATTGTGTTTGGGTGCTAAATACTTAGTTTTAGCTAACCTAATAACTTAGACCATTGCGTACTATTGCGTCTTTACAAATAAAATGTTTACATTATTATTTTAGGAAAACTATGTATTACCACCCAAATACGACGATAAGTATAAAAAAAAACCATTGTCGCTTTTGGTTTTATTGTGTCTGAAGTTACTAATACTACCACCTCGCTTCATTTTCGGTCGCAGTCTCTGTATTTTAGGGTTGAGGATCGATGACCTAATGACGTCATACCTATGACGTATTAATCTGTCCTATTACGATATTAAATGTCTTTAACGGGATGAAAGTTAATCTTTAAAATTGTTGTGTTAATAAATCAAACCGGAATAGTTATCTAAACTTCGAAGGTAATCCAAATATAATAACCAGTTAGGTGATAATAAATTAAAAATAAGTGCGCAGTAGTAAATCCAATTATAACCGAACAATGTGTACCGTAATTAAGAATGTTCTACGCCTCTCAAGAGTCCAACACATCACTCATCCGATACAAAAAAAACTAACGAGCTCATAATATCGTATCATTCATGTTGTAAAAACCAAATTTGCCGATAAATAATAACATTTGGGCAACAAAAACCGTTCGTGTCTCGCCGCATCCGCGCTAAAACGGAACTCGCGCTACACGCCTATAAATTACTTAATAAAAAAATCGCCAATAAAAACCATTAAAAACCGCTTTTATCGACAAAACCGGTGTTGGGTGTGCGCACATCCCTAATTTGGAGTGCACCGCCCATCACGCTCCGCCCATATCGTCGCTCGGCCAATGAGGGCGCGGCGCGCCTTCAAAGGAGGGCCTTGATGTTCGCCGCCTCGCGGTTTTTAGTGTTGTGGACTGCTTTTTTGCATTTACGGTTTTTTGCGGTAATAACAAGTTGTGTTGTAAATAGTTATTTTCGCGAGCGGTCCGTTTGCACGCCGTTTGACACCTCACGCGAAGCGTTTTTTTTAAGGAAGGGGTTAAAAAACTTGCGGCAACGATGTCGTTGCCGATGATTGATTGGGCGAGCAACGCGAGCACCGGTGTTAGGTGGTAACTCGATTTGCTCAATTTTCACCTGATTTTTTTATCATGACTTATTTTAGTATATTTAACACCTGATTGTGTGGAACTTCTTGTACTTATAAATAACTAGTAACATTGTCGTTAATTTCAGATTAATGTTATGGCATGCAAAATATATGTTTGTACATGTATTTATTATAGCAAACTAATGATAATAAAATTTATAAGATTTATTTACGGCCGAGATAGGTGCAAGCCTTAGTTACTGGCGTAGTTAGCACTCCACAAGCTGTTGAAATACTAAACATTCGCTGGTATACAGATTCCTCTCTTCGTTTCATGGTTAATATAACTGAATATTGCCTATGCATTACACAGGGATATTCTAATTCAATAAAATTCAATATTGCGTGTGTACCTTAGGCCCTAATTTCGTGAACATTATGATGTACATATATGAATTCTTATCAATGGCTTTAAAATTATGACCCTCAGATAAATAAGATAGATAAATAAATATGAAAAAATATTTAATACAAAACTTGTTTAATGAAAAAATTGTTTTTACCCGCGCAATTGAATGATTGACTTATTTTGTTGACGTTGTAATAAATGTTGGATATTATGAATCAAATTATTTATGTTACGAAAAAAATGCTATGAAACACAAATAATGTTTCGCCGGTACCTGTTGGCTAATAACAGACAACAATAATAAAGTTGTTTTACCTGACCAGGATTAGAACCACTGTAACGCAAACGGAAAGTTGGACCAATATAGAAAATAACGAATTATCCTCATCCAGTAACATTACTATTATTTGCTTTTAAATAAATTATTGGTTTCGTTACCCGTACAATTTTACAGATAGTTTATAGGGCAAAGATTGGGCCACTAAACTGAAGGCAGTGGTCATTCTTAGGTGACACATCTTTCACTTTTTGAATTGATGTGTGTAAATAATGATCGCTTGCATTAACGGTGAAAGAAAAACATGCACACATGTAAGTTTACCACAAGATATTCAAAGGTATGTAAAGTTCACCAGCTGTATTAAGCCACCGTGGTAGATTAAATTGCCTGATTCCGAAAGGTTTGGTAATCGTAATATTATAAGCCAGCTGATTCAGTAATATGGTTCGGAGTCATGTTACGCCGACCCCATGCGAATGTCTAATATGGACAGGTAAAGGACGACTCGGATACTTGTAGCGCTGTCTCTCTCTGACATAATAATTGTGGTATGTTTTGTCCCGTACTCCCAAAACACTAGAGAAATGAATTGATTTTATCCTTGGATTAATATATTTTACAGAAAAACTTCCATGTAATAATTGTTTTATTTGTTTAAAAGGCTTTCGTATAAGTTTCACCCTATGTTTAAGTCTGTAAATCGCATCAGATTTTTTAATGCGTGTTTTCAAAATAATAGATTTTTTTCTGGCGCTACATTTCACTTCAGCAATTATGTAGGTACTCTAATTTTTTTTCTTAATGCACCAAAGTCCAAAAGCTACAGTAAAACATGGATTTGTTCGTTTATAAAAAGAAGCAAGATAAAATAAAATGTGTAAAGGCGAATCAAACAATATGACAGACTGACAGTGTGCAAAGATGCGTGATGAGTGTAATTTTAAGTGACCACGGGTTTATTTTCTGTCGGGTTTCTGTAACACGGTGGAGCTAACTGTATTGTACTGTATCAGCCCATGTACGTTCCACTGCAGGGCACGAGCCTCCTCTACAATCGAGAGAACCGTTGAGAGGGGTTAGGCCATATAGTTTGCAACGCTGAGCGCTGAGAGGCTACGCCTAGTGCGGTTTGGCGGCCTTTACATACAGTACATATATTTTTTAAATCGCTTCTATACTCGTAGTGCGTAAGTGGAAGTAAGGTGATTATTTATGTTAGCCAAAAAATAACTTCTCATATTAACCACATTAGGAAGTAACAATTCGCGATCTTCAATGTATATTAGATGGGCCAGTTTAAATTAATGACCTCAGTTGTTAGGTTAATTAGCTTTCATATCTTAATTTTCTTATTTCACAGCTTTCGTGGTCCAGTCCGCCCCGTGACCACGAAAGCTGTAAAGTAATCGAAACGTCGGGAAGTCATTTCAATGTGTAACATTCGCGTAAATCTAAGAAACCATTAAACTAAAATAGGTTTTAAATTTGTCCATGAAAAGGGCCGATTATGTCCATTGATGTTTTATTAAAACGCAAAAAGTCGTGTGTCAGTCTCTTTACCATTACCTATATTATATTTTATAGCTTGTCTTACATACAATAAAAACACATTGTATTGAAACAATTCATAATAAACATATTATGGTAATAAGTTTCCGATAAATTGGCAACTTGTCTTTGATGTGCGCACAATGAAGCAATGTGGCGGCTTGAATGCTAAATACCTCTTGACGTGAGGTGAATGGAGAAATTGTGTTATGAATTTAGTAATATTATATTTACGTATAATAACAGCAATAATTATTTTCATGAAGTTTGTTAAGTAGTTTCTTCTATTTAAAAATTACGGAATCATTGTTTAATGGATATGTTTTCGTATTGTATATTGGCGGCGACCTTAGGATGTGAAAAGTTTACTATTTTATTAAATTTAAGGTCCTGATATAAAATAATTTATTTAATGCTTTACATATGCGAAGTAAGAGTATGCTTACAGGCTTGCAATTAAATTAAGAAATACATAGTTTAATGTTTTGATTTGTCGGTTGTTAAATATGTTACTGATGTTACGTGACTTTAACCTTGCTATTTTTCTCTAGTTGCTCCAACAGTTTTAATTTCTCAATGCTCTAACAATTTTCTTCTTCTTTCCAGCGCAAGTGTCCATGGAGAGCATGATGGTGGGCGGAATGGGCGTCGGCGGCGTGGGGCCCGTGGGCAGCGGCGTCTCCTCCGTCGGCGGCTTCCAGCTGGTCCGGGAGCCCACGTCAGGAGCGCTGCTGCTACTCCCGGCGCCTCCAGACCTTCAACACGCCGTCGTCTGGGGAGGGGTGCCCTATCCCTCCGCGCCGTTACTCCTCCCTCCCGCGCCACATCCTTCCCATCACCTCCAACTACTCCCAGGGGATCTTTTAGCGTCCACAGCAACGCTACAGCACACACACACGCATTCGACGAGATTGGTCACGCTGGCACCAGCTCCGCAACCGCAACAGCATCCAGCGCACCAGGACAAAAGGAAACCCATCATGCAGCCAATAATCACCCCGCATCTTATAAAGATTGAGCCTGAACCTCCTCAGGAGAAACCGCAGCCAACCTTTGCCCCAGAGCCGGTACAACAGCCAATACTTACGACACATTTGTACTACCAACCTGATTTCACTGAGCAAGCGTGCAGGAGTCAGGCGACGTCCCCGGCAGCGCCCCCCACTCCTCCACCAGAAGCCCCGGAAGCCCCGGCTCACAGGGACGCGTCGAACCAAACTGACCATATTGATGACGAAGACGACTCACCCAATCACGCAGATGAAGATGAGAGAGATGTAGCGTGCGTTGGAGTAGCTCATTCGCCTTACGACTCGAGTCAGGGTTCACAGATATTACCACCGCCCATTGACAGTGCTGAGGAGTCGTCTTCTGAAGGTCTGGCTACTTCGGCAGTTGTGGGTGCGGTGGAGAAGGCTATTGATGCGATTGAGAGGGATGAAGCGTTGGTCGATAACTCTAGTAGTGGTGGTTCGCATGATCTTGTGATAGACACTGCGAGGACGACGCCCGTACCTCCGCAAGCAGCACAACCCGCCCGGCCACCAGTCGATGTAAGCGGTTTAGAGCTTCTTTCAAATAGCATTGAGCAATTTGAACGCACTACACCCGGCACCAGCATGCCTACGTTAGAACCGACTCCATTGACGGTAGACACAAGAACCACAACCAAACTCAATATCATGATAAAAACATCTCCGAAGTCTCCTCCGAGGACAGAAGCCGAACCCCACAGAAGGTTTGAGTTCCCTCCAGCCGATCCGAGCACAAGTGATGCTTCTAAATCTTCGCTCAACGGCTTGGGTCTCCTGTGTGCGTTAGCAGAGCAAAGATTTATGGAAGAAGTAGAAGAAAGTCCGCAGACTAATCTGTCCATGACATCCCGTCCTTTCATAAAGAGCGAGCCTTTACTCAGCCCGACTGACCGAGAGAGGGATAGGTCAGCTGAATCTAGTAGTAAGAAAGACAAGCATAAGCATAGAGACAGAGACTCTTCTAGTGAAAGGAGGGCTAAAAGAAGCAGTGACCGAGAAGAACGACTGAGGCACAAATTGGAAAAGATGCGCCGTCACAAACGTGAACGCGAGAGAGATGAAGCAAGACACACTGGCTTAGAAGTAGAGACGAGTCTTAGAGGGATCACAGCGTGCTCGTGTGGGGCAGTGGATTGCTCTCACACTCCCACATTGCCCCCCAATTGCCAGGCGCTTGTTAACGCGATAGAAAAAGACATGAGGAAACGTATAGAAGAACTACAGCGGCAATACGACGAGAAGAGAGCACAGCTTGATGCATTAACGCCTCCATTGCCACCGTTATCCGCCCCAACCACGCCTTCCACGCCAGCATTATCTCCAGATTCAGACAGGGGTTCATCTAAAAAACGTAAAGTAGGCAGACCACGGAAAGTGTCAAGTCCTGACTCAACGGAAACAATAGTGGCAAAGAAACCCAAATCGAAGAGCAGTCTGGTCGGCTATTTACTGGCTAAAGGCAAGTTGAAGGGTGGGATCTTGTGCTCGCGAGGAGAACCTTCTAGAGAAGACACGAGCAGAACCAGCAAAGTAAGGCCTAAGCTAAAAGCTGAGCCTATACTAAAGGTATGTTCTGAAGAAGAAGAAAACGAATGGGGCCTTAACCGATCAGCAAGTTCTTCCATGGAGAGTCTCAATGAAGTGCGACAGAAGAACAGAGAGAATGTTGACAGACTAGCAAGAAAACACTCGAGAGATGATTTATCAGAATTAGAGTTTGCGATCCGTCGAGCCAGTGCGTCTAGTGAGAGCGACAAGGAGAGGAGACGTGCTAAAAAGAGACGGAAGAGTCTTAAATCTAAAGAAAGAGCAAGTGAGTCAACTCCTACGACCGCTGAACCTGCAAAAGATTTAGGGCCGCCTCCTGTGTCAAAATGTACATTAACTGAGGATAAACTGGACTCATCCCCACGGGTATTGACTGCTATGGGCGGGTTGTTTTATGCTGGGAAGCTGAGTGCGGTGCAAGCGCCAGATGTATACGCTATAACCCTAGATGGAGAGAGAGGTAACAAGCCGCATATATTATCAAGAGAGGAAACTTTAAGGGATGCTGTAAGTATTGCGTTTTTTATTTCTTATTATAAACAAGATAAGGTTTTGTGGTAATGGTGTTTGTTTTTGTTATATGAATATAAAAATGAATACATAGCATCTGATGGTAAATGCATTATCGTAATGAACAATTTTGTTGAGAGACAATTACTTTTTGTTGCGTAACTCAACTGTGCATGACTTCAAAAATGGTATACAGTAATTAATTCCAAAACGGATACTTGCTAAAAATGCCCGCTGTCAAGAAAGATACACATATACAGAATAGACAAACCAGCAAGAATTAATATTAACACATACCTGTCATCATCATATAATGGTACAAACTAAATCATGACTTACAAACCAGAATATACCTTCCATTTCCCAGATCTTGGAAGTAACCCCCTCATCAGTATCAGAGCTGCCTTCAGGCATGCGCATCTGCGCGTACTGGTCGCAGCAGTACCGCTGCCTGTACCCTGGCACCGTGGCGGTGTCGTCTCCAGACCCTCATGATGACAAGTTTGTCGCCGTGGAGTTTGATGACGGAGACTCTGGACGTATTGCCATTGAGGATATACGGTTTTTGGAGCCTAACTATCCTGTTGTTGGTGAGTTTGAAAATTATAACCTAAATATTAGATTCATTCTGTATTTTGATTAATAAGATCGTTGACAATAAATAATAAGTTTTTTTTTTAAATAAACTATGACATTAAATAAGCTTTATCATTATTATTTTGCAGAATACGAAAATCCGCTATTCACACTCGGCAAAAGAAGAAGAAATACAAGCATGAGCGTAGAAGAGAAAAAGCCACCAATCATTGTCGAACCAAAACCTTCGACATCTGCAGACGCCACGCAGGCGGCAAAAGAAGAGGAAAGACACAAGGACAGAAAGAAATTAAAGAAACACAGGAAAGAAAAGATAAAACGGCACTCAAGCGAAGACGATCCCGTTATTGATTACGTCAAAAAGAAAAAGAAGAAACATAAATGCTGCGAAGAGCATTGCAAACACAGAAGGCATCATAAGAAACACCACAGAAAACACAGGAAAAGACATCACTCCAGTTGTAAAGAACAGTCGTGTTCTTCCGGAGAAGACAATCAAAGACAGAAATCATCATCGGACTATATCGATTCTAACAAATCTAACGAAGATTCTGGGGATTCTAATGATAGACTATCGACTCTGATCGCAGTGGAGAAATCCCCTGAAGAAATGAAAACTGTTATCAAAAAAGCCGTGCTTTCAAAGAAGAGCTTGGTGAAGAATGCTGTGCTAGATTTCAGTAATCTTGGGAAGATAGCTTTGGCAGAAGAGAAGAAAGACAATCTTAAAGATAGTGGGATTGGAATGGAAGAAGAACCCGTCGCTTCTACCAGTGAAGGAACTAAGAAGGTCAGTAGTGTGTATGTCATTTCATTTCAATTTCTGAGTATTATCAAGATTTATTCGTAAATGGAAATGCAAGATTCACTTTCGTGTGGGGTTTGGTTAATAAGATGTGAAGAATATTTTCAACAGATACTGAAAATATTTAAAGAAACTATGTTGAACTCATGTGGATAACTAGAGTCTTTATTACGGCTCAAAATAGTTTCAAAAGCTCTGTAGCTTCCAAAATATATGCCATATGAAGCTTTCGTGCCATGTCAAAGTCAATGCTTAATTTAACCACGGCTCATATCATGTTCCCGTGACATTTGTCAAGTATTATATTCACGCTAAATGTGCTAATAATGTTTTGAATTTATTATTTCAGAAGAACAAGCGTCGCACGGTATCGTCGACGTCATCAGATGGCGGTGGTGGCGGCGTGAGCAAGATGGCAGCGTTCCTACCAGGTGGTGCGTTGTGGCGTTGGCTAGGTCCGGCGTACAGGCGCACTGCCCGGCCCAGGCACCGCAAGCTCTTCTACCGGGCCATACAGCGCGGGGAGGAGACGTTACATGTGAGTCTCTTTGTTGTTATGCTCTCCTGGTAGCTTATGTTTAGATTTGACCGGCCATATTATTGTAATTAATGTAAGAAGCTATTTGATGTGTATTTATTATACTTTTCTTAATGGTGGTACCAATAAGAAAATGCTAAGGCAAAGAGCTTCTTTTTAGATATGTATTGCTAATATTTAGCTGACATTAAAACATCGATGTTTCACTGAAAAATATTGTATTTGTTGTCTTGGCAACTCGCAAACCCCTAAGAAGACGGGATTGTGATGATGGTTGTGATTTTTTAAATTATAAAGATTTTGTTATTTCGATTCGAATTATTTGTACTCAACGCTTAAATACTTTGTCACTATTCACCACAGTCGATGAAATAAATAAATAAATACACCCAACAGTCACATACATAGTCCTCACCCCACACTAAGATCGAGTCTTGTGTCGTGGGTATCAGGAACTACGAGAGAATTTTCGGTCTCACAAACACCCAGACCCGAAACAAACACTTGTGGTTCTCACAAACATTTGTCTCGGTGCGGGGATCGAACCCGCGGCCTCTCGTTTCACAGGTGGCGTCTAACCAACTGCGCCACGGAGGCTGTCAAGGCTGTGTAAAATTATAGATTGATCAATTTTTGGCGTTTCCAGTCAAATTAGTGTCTATTTGGGTTTGGTCTACGTTAATTTTATGAAATTCGTGAACCGCGAACAATTCAATACAATTAATTGATGTGTGTTGTTATTAATTTTAATTTGTGTTTGCAGGTGGGTGAAGCAGCGGTATTCTTATCAACTGGTCGACCAGACCGGCCGTACATCGGCCGCATCGTGGCGCTGTGGGAGGCGCGCGGCGCCATGGCCGTGCGCGTCAACTGGTTCTACCACCCCGAGGAGACCGCGCCGTGCCGGGACACGCTTAAGTACCCGGTAAGAAATAACTAAATAGAGTAACCACCTCCTTTTTATGGGGGAATTCTTGTTAAGTTCTGCTTGCTTTGTAGAGGTAGGCAGGGGTGTTTAGAATATCTGGTGATCAATAATCCCATGATGACTTCCACGAAATCAAAACTATATTTTCATGATCGGTAAATAATTTTACTGTTGCCTTTGGGTGTGTTTCTATTGCACTATTAGAGGGGATGTCTTTTTATACACCTGTGTGAAATGTGACTGTTATGTTACAATGTAAAAATTAATTTTAATCTATCTATAAATATTCTAGAATTGTGAACGTACATTAATATCATGTGGGTATATTAAAAATGATCAATCTGATTAATAACACCATCTTTTGTACACCAGGGTGGTCTCTTCGAGTCCCCACACACAGACGAAAACGACGTCCAAACGATATCCCACAAATGCGAGGTATTACCACTACTGCAGTACAAGGAGCGTATGGGCGACGACCCCGTGCGCTACAGCGCCGTGTACGACAACAACGACGTGTACTATCTCGCCGGACACTACGACCCCACGCAACAGACCCTACGCATGGAGCCCGACATACCCTTCAACAACACTGCCTAGGACACATGATCCCCTGGTACACACACGGACTTTACACTATCAAACTGTATCGTACTCTCGACGCTCGTGCCCTGCAGTGGGACGTTATGAGCTGGTACGGAATCAATCTACTTACAACTTATGGCAGCCTAGTATCAGGATACTAGAAATGGATATCTATTGAATGGAAGGGATGAAGACACTGAATAATTGTTGAGAAACTCGATAAGTGCTGTGTTAATAAACAATGCAGTGTGATAAACTTGTGTCTTAACATTTCATGGTTGGTGTATTGTGTGCACGGACATCGTAACCTCTGAACTGTGTATCACTATCAAGATAAACACTTACTTCACTTTATGACATCCTAGTAACAGAATTTATTATTGTTGACAGAATAAATAATTTATAGTGCAATCGAGAACAGATTTGATCGTTGAAATACAATTAATTTTTCCGTATATGTAATAGTTGAATTGATGTTAGAGTGTCTTCTGTAGATTCTTCCACGATATATTCCGAGGAGTAGAGGCCCAGTACAAGCAGATTTGGGTTTGCATCAGCCCCTTGTGAGTTACCCTTGTTGTTTAGTGCATCCATTGGGACGGATACGCGGATCGTCGATACGACCGGAGCTGATGTGATGTGATTTATTTTTTTATAAATATAATCCCAGTGTATAGAACTGTATTTTATTAACATTAGATTTTTATGTATACGTAGATTTTTTCATTATAAGAAATGTCTATTATTTAATCATTTTTGCAATACTGTTTCAGCTAGTCCTTTTATTCAAAATTTATCCAGTGGTTCGTTTTATTTCGGCTGTATCACTAGCGTTTCTCACGATGCTGTTTGTTACATTGTTTTTATAATTTCTATTTTTATATATATTTTTGGTTGATAATTTTATGTTGAATTGAATTGTATATTATTATCGAAATGGTGCTAGACGCTTGATATACTGCTCGTTTATTTTCCCCTAGTTAAGGTGTATATACATAAGTTTTGACACGTAGTAAGTATGTGGTAGTTATAAGCTGAAGTCGCGGTTTTTGTATTTGGATTATTCATTTAAACTGTCCGCTTGTACTCTTCAACCGTTGCCATTTGTTATTAAGACCCTTTCCGATTCCGTGTTTTAATAATTTCGTATTTAAGAAATAATAACGAAACAGGCCTGTTTGCCTTTGCATGTTATTTTGTGTCTTTAAATAATCTATATACTCATGGAAAAGTTAAGTTATATGGCATCACACATGGCACACATCATCTCTCAGCTTTATAGGCCCGGCAGTTTTAAAAGGCAGCTGTAATTGCTAAAAAATACAGTCTTATGTACAAGTTTTGAAGTATACGAAAATGCCACAATAAAATATATACATGACGATAACATAGAAAGACAGCAAATAATGTAATCTGTGTTTTAAAACTCGAGAATTTGAAAGGGTTGTCTAATGTATATTATTTACTTATAATGATTTCACAGGGTATGATCGAGCCCTTTTTTGTAATACTAATTCATATCGCGTATTATATAAAGGGACTGAAAAGACAGGGATGTAGCTAGGACGACCAAGGGTTAGGGCTCTAGGGTAGGTTTTTTACGAAACGGCCGATTACGTTTTAAGCGAAAAATTAAGCCTTGATGTTGACAGTTAGGTTTAACGATGTAATCCTAATGTAGTTTTTCTTCAATTTGAAATGGCCGAATGATTTGGTCTCGAATTTTCGATGTTTCAAAAGTCCACACTTTTTTGCGTACTTCATATTTTCTGTTAACGTGTACTTTAGTCGTAAGGTATTAAGTTTTAAGCTAACTATGTGTCATTTGATTTTTATAACCTTCGTGAAAAAAATTGTAAAATTGGATACAAATTATGCAAACAATTATATATATAGAGAAACGAAAGTGCGAATTTGGTAACAATATTTAGAGCGAACGTATTTTTATAACTCCCCATGAGAATGTACTTTTCTTATTTTATAAACTAATATCAGATTTGAAGTTATTGTGAAGAAGTACAAACATGTTGAAAGATTTTTGGCTCGGCCCGACGTGTATACATACACTGTGGTGTGACGTGGTGGGATTCCCCCCAGATTTATAAAGGTCTCCCCATTCTGGTGGGAGCCCGCGTCACGCCTATTAACGTAGTTGAAGGGGAAGCCATAAAATTTTTAGAGTTAAAGAATTAATAATATATCGTAATTGATAATATAAAGATTATAAATACGCTTAAATAAAATATTTTTGGCTGATTTCTTGTGTATTTTTTTTCGTAACTACTCCTTTTTAAAGTCAATTCTGTATAACAAAGACACATTAAAAAACACAAAAGAGCATTCTGTACTTTTAAAAACATGTATCGTAATATTTTTAAACTGTATGGTTTAATTGAAACGAGAGGCCGCGGGTTCGATCCCCGCACCGAAACAAATATTTGTGTGATCCACAGGTATTTGTTTCGGGTCTGGGTGTTTGTGAGACCGAAAAGTCTCTCGTAGTTTCTGATACCCACGACACAAGACTCGATCTTAGTGTGGGGTCAGGACTATGTATGTGACTGTTGGGTGTATTTATTTATTTATTTATTTATTATTAATTAATCTCAAAACATCTCATTATAATTTCAGTTTATTAAATTTTAATCTTTATAAATGTTTACAAGATACAATAAATTAATTTGTGACATACACAGGTACAATATTGTTTTTGCATCACTGGTCTAGTGGTAGCTGCCCTTATACATTGTAATTTTTAGAATTCGATTCCGGTTCGGACAATCCACTTTTTATAGTAACTAAAAAACTACACAGGAGTTCCCCTAATAAAGGTAAAATATTTACCCTAAATATTTTAACTACAGGCTTAAAAATTACACCGATCCCAATAATACAGGATAAGGCCAGGTAGAACGGGAATACATAACTTAGATCTACTTATGCTAACTTAAACCTAATCCTTTATTCCCTTGTAAGGTCAACAAAGAACTTGTCTTTTTCCATTGCTTAGAATCTCGTAGGTGTTATCGTCAATGATCTTGTAGATGTCCTGCCTGTAGTTTTTCAGATTGTGGAGGAATCGGATGGAGCTCTCCTCTCGTATCTTGGTGAGGACAGAGGGAAGGTTCTTGGTTCCCGCCTCGGAGGCTAGCGATGCGTAGTATTTTTCCTGTAACAAGACATAATATCGATTTTAACAACATCTAAGGAACTCTGTGAAACGTATTTCTGTGGTTTATTACAAAGTGAATACGCATTGGGGATTTAAACAGTTAGCAGGTCAATACTATAAATGTGAATAGTGTTTCATTTGAGAATGGAATAAGTAGCCATCACATTATACATTCTCGATTATTGGGCTAATTAACACATTCCTAGCTCGGGAAAAATGCAACTGTTAAAAAAACATCCGCCTTCTGTAATCTGTATTATTCCAAAAATTATCATTAGGGTATAGAAAAAAATGTTATTCTTAACTTTAGTAATCTTTAAACTAAGATATTGGAGACATCAATTGCAATATAATTGGTGTAGATAATATTAACAACATTAAAAACAAATGAGCTGCGTGACTGGCGTAAAGAAAAACAACGTTTTATTACAGTTCTTAATTATTCCAAAGACTAAAAAAAATGCATATTAATGTAAAAGTGAGTTGATTGTTCGTTATCAAAACATATATGCTGTTTATATATTATAACAAAAGAATAAAGATCGATCATATACAATATGCGTATTATGAAATGATGTCCGTGCTAGAAAAATACTCTAAAATGGTATGCAGCACGAACAAGAAACAGTTCCTTCTATATAAATCAGAGCTAATAAAAAAACTTTATTAGCTAAAATTACCAAACGCGAAAATACGCCCACAGTCGCGGCTCTTAGCTAGTATTTAAATAAACTGCACTCGATATAGCAGAAAGTGCAAATCCTTAGGTACTAATATTATATTTGCGAAAGTTTGTTTAGATGTATGAATGTTAGTTACTGTTTCACACAAAATAGGCTGGACCGATTTTGATGAGTCGACGTGACAGCGCGGCGTTGAGTGTAAATATAAAACAGTTTGTACGCGAAATACGTAATATGTTGTTGATGTGGGTGGACAGGACTCTTAAAATTATCTGCACTCGGGCGAAGTCAGGTCCGACCGCTAGTTATTTAATAAAGGCGATTAAGGTAAGCGAGTTCGCAAAGTGAACTAGATAACCTCGCTTGCGCGATAACGGGCAGTCGCAAGGCAGTCGGTGCACCGCGGCGGTAGTGCCCAGTGACAAGTAGCAAGACTCGTCGCGCCTCCTACAATTAGTGATAATTGCTCGCCAGTTATGTGCGCCTGGTACTTCACTCAATTTAATTGTCATTTGTTAATTTAATTCTAATTAAATAATTTATTTTTTTTGTGTTTTATTTATCGCAATATTTTTTAATGAGATATCGTGACAAACGCTTATAGTATATTGCAATTGATCATGCAGATTTATACATAATACTTTCAAAAGTAAATAGAAGTAATTTCAAATAATTAAACCAATGATTAATGACCGATTTCGTGAGTGGCACAGAAAATATCAATGTGGTCAACGAGTTACTCAGAGCGACATACAATAATTAATTATATCTTTGACATAGTTTTGGACATAGTAATGAAGTCATAAATACCAACTTCATAAATGTCTATGAATAAAATTATTTTTGTCCTAAATTAATGACAAAGTTATTGAATACGATATGAGCAGCACGAAGCTACTTATTTGGCAGCGAAACGAATTGGCGTGCGGGAAGATAATATCTAGAAACATCCACACTCCACTTTCACGTATACGTAGTTCCAAATTTCCCATCTGGTTCTCGCCTTCTCTAAAGCATATTTACAGAAAAAAGGAAAGCACATGGATTAAATGGAAGAAATATACTAATATTTCTGATTACAACGACTTCTCTAGTTATCGCCAGCTCTTCCAACGGGAATGCTTAAAATGTTACCGTGATTACGTTAAAACGGTTGAGGACAGCATACCCAAAAACATTAAAACATTCTGGTCGTATATATCCAACAAAAAAAACAAGTCCAACTATCCTACGGAGATGTTTTTTAAAAGCGTATCCTCTAACAATCCTTCCACAATATGCAACCTATTCTCAGCATACTTTAGTTCTGTTTATGAGAATTCGTGTTACAACCCAAAGACATGGGAACCACCCGTTAAAAATTTGAGCAGTTTTTCACTTATATCGGACATTTATCTGTCTAAACAGACTGTACTCAAAGGGTTAAAGTCATTGGATGCTACTAAGGGAGCCGGACCTGATGGCCTGCCACCTAAGCTTCTCATAATGACCGCAAATAGTATATCGACAGCCTTACATATTATATTTAACAAATGTCTACGCGAAGGGATCTTTCCTACAACGTGGAAAAGAGCTTTTATTACGCCCGTCTTTAAAGGAGGTGTAAAGGCCAATGTAGAAAACTATCGCCCTATTTCTATATTGTCTACTCTAGCTAAACTGTTTGAACGCCTAGTACACAGTGCTCTATATCCTATGTTACATCAGCAGATTATTGGGGAACAACATGGTTTTGTAACTAAACGATCTACGATAACAAATCTTATGATTTTCACCAATTATCTCTTTGAAAATATGGATCGTAGGATACAAGTTGACACTGTGTATACAGATTTTAAGAAGGCCTTCGATAAGGTGGATCACACACTACTGTTACAGAAAATAGCCTATAACGGTATACGTGGTAACTTGCTCCGTTGGTTTGCTTCGTATATATACAACAGAACTCAGAAAGTTGTCATCAATGGATTTGAATCTGAATCAATTACCGCCTCGTCGGGAGTACCGCAGGGTTCCATATTGGGACCACTTCTTTTTGTATTATTCATTAATGATGTTAAACATTGTTTCCTTAACTGTAGATTTCTAATGTACGCAGATGACTTAAAGATATTTAAAGATTGCAAAAACCTCAAAGATTGCCTATTATTACAGGAAGACCTTAACAGACTATACACATACTGTCAAAGTAATAAGCTATTCCTTAATATAGATAAATGCCATGCTATATCTTTCACAAAAAACATAAATAAAATTAACTTTAATTACTCCCTAGACAGTGCAGTCCTAAATAAGATAACTTTGGTAAGAGATTTAGGTGTATTATTAGATGCAAGGTTACACTTTGATGCGCATATTGAGTACATAACCAACAAAGCTTTCAGTTTGTATGGCTTCGTCATGAGATCTACATCCGAGTTTGTGCGACCTCACACTTACATTCTTCTATATAGAACCTTAATTCGTTCCCAACTAGAATATGCAGTGCAGATATGGAACCCTTTCTATAAGAAATACTGCAATCAGCTTGAGATAGTTCAAAAGAAGTTCTTACGTGCTATGAATTACAGATGTCACAACCCAAAAGCTTCCTATACTCAATTATTAGACCGTTACAATATTTTAAGCCTAGAGTCGAGACGCTTGCTTCTTGACGTCATGATGCTGCGCAGTCTATGTAAAAACAGATATGATTGTATAGATCTCACTGATAAAATATGTTATCGGGTACCCAGAACAGTAATAAGACGAGGGGTGCGTCTGCCTCAGTTGTTCCACATTGCACCATGTAGGAGTAACGCTGGTGCGCGGGTACCAATCCGACGTCTTTTGGATACCTATAATGTGCATTTCATTGATATTGATATCTTCTACCTTACAAACACGGAATTTAAAAAGCATGTTAGACTTAAATTGTCTGAAGCGACGTTATAATAGTTGTAGTCTTTCTGTTTGCAAAAATTACAATACCACATTATGTCAATCCGTGGACAATGGTGTGGGTTATATGTGTTTTATAACTTCTTAGATTAAGACTAGTTTTAATAAGATATGTACATGTAACTGTTTGTTGTCCCAATAAATAAAATAAAATAAAATAAAAATCTTTTTACTTTTGGATATTTCGTGTGGACCCGTACTCCGTAGGCACAGATTCCGTAGGTAACCGTGGACCAACTGAACTTTAAAGGAAACCTGCACCCTTGAGGGCCCTTTATGCTAAATTCTAAGGTATCTAAGGTGTTAGTATACCTGCGATTAAGTAATCGCATCAAGCCAGAGCAGTGAACTCAGGTCAAACGTATTTCTTTTTTTTTAAAGGTGGGCCGTGCTCAGTAACGAAACACGGCATTTAAATAAAGGTCTGATAAACAATTAAAGCATTATTTTCGAACTATTCAATTAGAAACCAATACAGATTAATTAAATAACGAAAAGAGTAATTTAAAACTTGATTCAGTGTTGGGAACATGACAACATGTTTCTAAACACCAAAAAAATGTCGAGTAAGGGTTTAAGGCTTTGATCTTGACTGACAGAATTCAGTAAAGTCATTTTAACATGAAGTATTTGATACAACCATGATCCAGCTAAATATATTCTCTTTATACCATGGAGTTAGTGATGTGGGCTTAGGGCCTATAAAATATATTCGTCAGAGCAAGTGCCTTGATTACTTTTACCACATCTCAACACAATGAACAAGGAACAGTAAAACTTTGTACTCCCTGGCAGCCTCCGTGGCGCAATTATTTAGACGCCGCCTGCGAAACGAGAGGCCGCGGGTTCGATCCCCGCACCAAAACAAATATTTGTGTGACCCACTGGTATTTGTATCGGGTCTGGGTGTTTGTGAGACCGAAAAGTCTCTCGTAGCTTCTGATACCCACGACACAAGACACGATCTTAGTGTGGGGTCAGGACTATGTATGTGACTATTGGGTGTATTCATTTATTCCCTATATCATGGTTTCATTGTACTTTTTATTATAAT
Source organism: Deilephila elpenor (assembly GCA_949752805.1). Taxonomy (NCBI): domain Eukaryota; kingdom Metazoa; phylum Arthropoda; class Insecta; order Lepidoptera; family Sphingidae; genus Deilephila; species Deilephila elpenor. Next base: position 13,739,358 of record OX457103.1, on the reverse strand, counting down.
TGTGCTATAAAATTATTCATAAGTCTAAATAAAGAACTTATTATTTTATTAAAATTCACATCAGTTTGACCTCAATTGAAACTAGAACCGTCATTTCGAATAGCAAAGGCCGTTGTGAAACCAAAAGTTAAAATCTGACTCACCATAATTTTTTATTATTACGTCATTATATTTTTATAGTTGGCACGTCTGATCCCGAATTCTTGAACATGAATTTACGATGCTGTTTCATGAGCATTTCTAGATGAGAGGATTAGACTTGCAATTATCCGCATCTATTGTCTTTGCGTCAACTTGTCTACATATTATGTTCTGGTCGTCTTTGTTCATCGATGAACATCTGACGTCTCAAGATTATTATATTATTATTATATTAATGATTCTAAAATGACGATTTTCTCTACACTTAATTCATTAACCCAACCCATATAACGTAACAGTGGCGAAGGCTCCATATAACTCGATTCCCACCGGCTTACCTTTTGTAATTTATCATTACACCATTCACCATATACCCAACGAGCACAGTGCAATTCCGTGCAAGTTTGTAGCAAGTGTTAAGTAAATATAGTAAGTACTAATAAACAAATATGTAACTCAACATTGTACGTACATAACGGAGTAAAGTATAAGTATGAGTACTTGTTAATAAATTAAAACGAGTCACCAGAAATATCGGCTTCCCATTTGTAATTAGTCACCCTTCGCCACTGTAACGTAATAATCTATTAAAAGTAATAAAAACAAAAGAAAATGATAATATAATTTATTGAATTACAATAATAGCAAATGTTAAAAGACAAACCATGTTAACAAATTTGCGATATATGAATTGTAAAAGATATATACGGACTTAACAAAAATGTAAAAGACAATATTAGTAGCCATAATCTTGCAGTTAAGAATGATGCAAATAAAAATGGAGTGCAACCAAAGGTGTTAAGTGCCAGTGTAGTGACAAATGAAAGTCGTCTCATCCAGAATGCAATAGCTTTCATTTCTGTACTTGCAGAAATTGTGCAATAATTTACGTTCACTGTCATAGTGGATCTTCGGGTAAAGATGTTGTGCCAGATTCTTCAGATAGGGAAGTATAGTAGTGAGCCTAGAGGTATAGCTGTGTTAGTAAGATTCCCTGTATTAATATAAAACAAAGGTTTAGGTGATAAAGGGAATTATTTTAATTGCTACTGCAACAAGCCTTTTGATTCATACCTATAAATTAATCCAAATTTACTTTAACGAGGTATAGATATTTATCGTGTGAAAAATATTTATTTCAGAATCACTGGAGATATTGGCAACATAAAAATATCTCGGAACCACTTTGTAAATAGATAAATATTCCCTCGTCAGAAAGTAACTTGAACCCACTTATGATTGTATTTTTTTCATATCTGCTTTCCGTTTTTGCGGCTATGCATGCTATATCCTATGCCATTGTTGAAATGTAGTACTATAAACAGTGCTTAAGTAAATAATTGTGATGTTTTTAACATGCAGGCAAAAAGCTCAGTTCAAAGTAAGCGAAACTGTGTGGCAATAAAGTAAAAATGATTTCAAAAAATGATAATAGTGACTCTGGGTCAGAAACAACCAAAGTTAAATGCTGGATAGTCACTACCATTGGAAAGCGAAACAGCTGTTGTATCATTTTCTTAGGCTAGCGGTTGTAGAATATAGATTAAAAACTAATTGGTTTTATTCGTTATAGCAAATATAATTTTTTGCAAAGATGTTTCTGTTGTTAATTGTAAAAAAAAAACAGAATAATAATATTGATAGCAAATTACTAGATAATGTCATGGTTGATTAGTGGAACTAACCAGGTTTATTGTTATAAATTGGCGATAAATAGTGTAGTATATATTCAGTAAAAAACATATTAGCAGCATAGACTGTTGAGATAGTAAAACTTAAACGCAACCAAATGTCTTAAGTGCTAATGTTAGTGCAGACGAAAGTCTCCTCATCTACAATGCAATAGAGTTGGTTTCTGTAGTTGCAGAGATCGTCTAAGAATTTGTTACTACTGTCGTTGTGGATCTTCGTGAAGACGATTGGTAAAGGCGTGCTGCCAGACTCTTCGGATAGAGACATGTAGTAGTCACCCTATTGATATAATACCATTATTAAGATCTTTTTCATTAAAATACGTATATGGAGTATCAGGATCACGGTTATTGAAAGGAAATAAAATAATAAGGAAATAATAAAATAACTTGAAAAAGATTGGTAGTAATTAGTGGTTACTATTGGCGCAATCATTCTAAACAATGCTAAATTAAAGTTTTAAAAGGTGTGTTTTCGTTTTTCCGGAGAATGATTCAATTATTTTATAAATAAAAATTATGACACCCATAAGATAAGGGCTAACAAAGAAAATACAAAACCACACAATGCGTCATAAACTGACCTGTCTTATCTATTTTGGTTTAACTAAATGTTAAGTATAACTTATGAATAGACACCGAGTCATAATCCTGATACCCAAACTTACACAATTTAAATAAAAGGACCTCTATTAACATATTATTATGTATACGAAAAGGTGTTGCAGAAAGAGTGACAACATCTCAACTAGGAGAACGCGAATGCAAGATTATTTTGTTAACAATACAGCACTTTTACTGCCTCGGCGGTGCAGTTGTACTAATGTACAATTGCAAAAAATTCTCGGGTTCGAATACCGGATCGGGCAAGGTAATATTGGATTTTTATATTCATTATCAGCCCGGAGTCAGGAACTTGTGCCTGATATGGCAATAGGATCGCCCAAGGAACACACGGCGAAACGTGGGTTTCGTGGTAGCACCCCTGCCTACCCCTTTTGGGAAAAAGGCTTGAGTTAATGGACAGCACTTTATAATCTATACAAATTAGAATATTTATTTGTACAAGTTGCGTCACGACGACGATACTTATCTACTACATACTTAAACTTAGCAATGCAGTTTATCAATTGTGTTATCAGCTGGTTCTCGATCGCTATTAGTTAGTGTTTTTAAATTTATCAAAAATGTGTTCGAAAACAATTATTTCTGTGAATAATGTGAATCAGCTTACGCCTACATTGTTTACATACTATTCTAATTCTGCAACACCTGTTCATTGATACAATATAAGTTAATACATTCGCATTGCTTATTGATTAGTTTAGTCATTTTTTACTTACATAAGTTCATAACTAATTTTAAAATTCATTTATAATATTATGATTTCGTGATAACTTCGTATACTTTTTCATAGCAAGAATGTCTTTATTTCGGCTATTTTGGAAAAAAGGTTACTTACATTTATCTCGCATTAATATGAGAAATAATTTTCCTACCAGATGACTTCAATAATTATAATTGTTGAATAATTTCGACCCCAATCCAAATAATGAAGGAAAAATAGATGGGTTGATTTTTAGTAGTGGTCTAAGGTAGCCCTATTAAGACCTTGAATAATTAATCCACAATGTCCAATGGATATCATTTTTTATATCCCTGGTGTTTATAGAGTAAATGAGAGGGCAAGTGAAAGAATCGTCTTTACCGAGTGAATACAGAGTGAATGACTGATTATGTTAAAGTATCTCTTTCAATCAATATATATGTAATACGCGATAATAGTCATGTATGTATTTTTCTTAAAACGTTCCGCCATACTTACCGTAACGTAATATATTTTTAATTTTTATCGCTAAACATGTTTCTTTAGGTAACACTTGGACACGGAATGGAAACCACTCATCAGTATACGAACCTTGGTTTTAGAGATGATTCCACACTCAACTTTACGTGATATAGTTCAGACTGGCTACAATAGCAATAAGGTTCCCCAATTACCCTAGTCCTTCAGTATTTACCTGGTCAGGCCCCATCATATGCGCCTGCCGCCTGGTGAAGCCGCGCGCCGCTCTGTCCCTCTTTTCCTCCTCCCAGTGCGCCGTCATGTCCTCAGGGGAGGGGAGGTCGAAGGACCCGTTCATTGCCCGGATGTAGTACCGGACCTGGTAGATAATTCTTACTTTTACTAAAGAACTAAGCATCACCATCAAAAATAGTATGTCAGATGGAAGCTACATCAGGCTTATAGTGACAATTAAAAGGAAAATGAAATCGTAAAAATGATTTTTCCACACAGCCTTTATCATGTAAAATCAAAATAATATGTAACTTATAAGCATGTATTAGCTAAACACATTAGCAATTAGAATTTCCGCTATTCACATCATTAACTTAAGAAAACAATAGGTTAATTACTCGTCATTGACTTCTTCAATTGTCTTTCACTTTTGAATTCACTCAAAGTAATTTACAGATTCGTAGATGTCGGGCAGCCAAGTAATAAGGATACAAACCTGAAGGTCGAACATGGAGAAGGCGCAGACGTAGTAAGGCACGCCGATGAAGCACATGGTGGGGTGGTGGATGTTCACCACGTGCTTGTAAAGCGGTTCCACGCAGTTGTCCTCGACGACGATGCCGCACGACTTGTGCAGGAACGGGAAGTTGTATAGGTAGCCTGGGTAAGCAGATTAAAAATATTAAGTATATGACAGCCTCCGTGGCGCAGTTGGTTTGACGCCGCCTGTGAAACGAGAGGCCGCGGGTTCGATCCCCGCACCAAACCAAATATTTGGGTGATGCACAGGTATTTGTTTCGGGTCGGGGTGTTTGTGAGACCGAAAAGTCTCTCGTAGCTTCTGATACCCACGACACAAGACTCGATCTTAGTGTGGGGTCAGGACTATGTATGTGACTGTTGGGTGTATTTATTTATTTATTTATTTATATCAACTCTTTGGTGGAGTGCGCGACAAACGGACAGCAAAAGAGGCTAAATTATAGACCAACACAAATATTGGTTTTGAGCAAATATATTTTAGTGAGAGAAAAGTTCTACGTAGAGCCATTACATAACACTGAACATCCTTGATAGTATGACATTTTGTCTTGTTGTGGGTGTAAATCCATAGTAATAATAATCCAACTGGCTTATTTGACACCTTATAATTACATTGACACCTTATAATATACACCTTTAAGAGCAACAGCCTGATAATGAGCGTGCAAATATCGTTCAAGTTTATGAAGTAAATGTTAACGATTACACTTCAAAAGAAGTTATTTGTAGAATAATCACAATTATTTTACACATTTGGAAAACACAACCGTCCATTTATGAATTACTGCAAATAGGCTTAAACTATAATCGATGAAGACTCACCGGTACACAAAAATACAACATCTATAACATCTTCACTGCCATCAACGAAGTAGACTTTATTCCCCTCGATCCTTTTGACATCAGGTTTCTGCACCAGGTTCTCAGGGAACACCGTTCTAGGGTGCTCTTTGAGGTGGTGGCTGAGGATGACCTTCTGGGTCACGCTGGTGATCTCCAAGGCGATGTCCATGCCTGATGGTCCGGCTCCAACCACCAGCACACGCATGCCACTGAAGATTTCTGGGACGCGGTAGTCGTGACTGTGCATTACGTCTCCTGGAAATTGAAGAGAAGAATGCAAATAAATTTAGATATAGCATAGAAATTAAGAGAACTTATAGATGTACGTATAGATACGATAATATTACTTCTGCTATTAAATCGTCTGTCATCAAAGTCTGAATCTTCTATAATTCGAAGGGCTTAACTTTTTGTCGTAAAAGATTTTGGTAAACTTTACTGTTCATAAACTTGAAATTCTTCTGAAGAATTGTCGGTGACATTTTCTCACGAAGATTTCTATTCCATTAAATGGAGCCAAAATTATTTGAAATACATTTAAAGTTACTTATTGGAAGAGTCAGTGGTTTCTGTCACTTCTAATTAGCAAATTAAGATTTTCTTTGTTGGACAAACCTTGAAATTCCTTCAGCCCTGGTATATTAGGTATGAAGGGGGTATTGTAATGTCCGTTGCAGACGAACACGTATTCATATTCTCTCGTCTCGGAGACTCCGGTGGTCAGGTCTTTGAAGCTGACGTCCCAGAGTTCACCTGAAGGCCCGGCTTTTGGCTTCACTAGCTGCACGTGGTGGTTGAACTGAAATGTTAAGTTGTTTGTGTTTATGACAGCCTGGTAGCTAATGTCGTGGTATAAATAGGTGATGAAAAAAAAAGATTAATAAACTTACACATAAATTAATTTATTCAATAAATATTTTGACCATGATATATTTTTTTTGTTATATACCTACAATAGAAATATGATATCGACATTTATTTGTTGCATATTTTTATTAAGCAAGTATAATTTATTCGTAAAATAGTCACACTCGTAGCTTATTATAATTCTGCCTTGTTACATTGTTGTTATTTATTTTCTTTCGGTTTCCTAAAGATAAAATCAAAGAGTAATATATCGATTTTGATTCTAGTAGAGGTTTATAGTAAAAGATATCAATTGCGTCATAATTAAAAAACAGTTACCTTCACGTGTTGAGTAACACCATGTTTGTCGGAATACAGCTGTAGAAAGGCGAGCATGTCTTTGGCAGGTAAATATGACTTTTCGTGAGCAGGGACTGGAAAATCTGGGAAACCCATGATCTCCTTTGGCAGGTTCGTTCTAGAAAAAATCAAAATATTATTTAAATGATATTGCAAAATAATATTTAATAGGCAGTATATAGGTAGGTAGTATTATATTTTTTGGAACGTTCTGCTCCATAATTTCTCGTTTGTCACTAATGTGTAAAAATACCTTTATTTAATTCTTTTTTTTTATTACAATTAATGTCGAAACAAACATGCCATTCGCCTGATGGTAAGCGATACGACTTCCTTCAAACCGGAACACTACAGTGCATTTACACTGCTGTTTGGCGGAAGAAACAGACATTGCGGTAGTACCTACCCAGGCCGGCTCTTGCATATTCAGTTACTAATTCTTCACTATTTTTATTATAATCACTGATATATGTGTTTTAAATCTGCGTATAGTTTGATTGATCAGCTGCTTGCAGTTCCTTAAGCCCATGATATACCTATCTTACTTTTGGATAACAGAAATCCTTGAAGAGATCATATGTGTGAGGAGAAAATACAGTTCAGGTAGTAAATAAATAGATATCAGCTGTTTACAAAACAGTATCTTACGCACGATTACACCGCTTGTTTGCGCGTTATCACAAGTAATTACTGCCAATTAACTGATACAGCTTAACGTACATCCATTGCCTTGAACCACATGCCAATGGATTGTTTGTGGATTTATCTCCTATTGTTTCCTGGACTTCGACACTTCGCCTGTGTCTACTCCTTGTAGAGATAGTTGTACAACGCTTATGTATAGTGCATAATTTAATTGTAGAGCGAACGGCTTTGTTACAGATAACTTTCTGGACTTATAAAAGTACTTTATCTAAACTTCTTGCATGAAGATTTTTTACATACATACATAAACTCACGTCTTAAACCCAGAAGGGGTAGGCAGAGGCGCCACCAGGACACACACATTTCGCTTTGTATGTTCCATCCGATGATGTGATAAGCCTATCGCCATATCGGGCATAAATTCCTGACTCCGGCCTGATAATTAATGAATAGAAAAATCTAATATCCCTAGCCCGAACCGAGATTCGAACCCGAAACCTCAGCGTTGTAACCGTACGGTAGTACAACTACGCCACTGAGGCAGTCGATTGATTGATGAAGATTCTTTATTAGTAGTTATTTCAACTTTCGGACTAGAATTGTGGAACTTTAGACGAGGTAACTTTTGATAGAGTAAAGTTACACGTAAAGATTCCAATCGACAGAGTTCGTGAAATTTAGAAAGACTTAATTTAGTACCTACTACCAACACCACAAAAAGTTTTATTAAAATTTCCACCTGTAAATGACATCTTTCTTAACGGTATATTTTTACAGAAACAAATGTTTTTACACTGATTTCATGTTGTTCACATAAGCTACTATTTTGATACAATCAGTTAAACATATTTATGAAAAACACCAATAACTCTGTAGTAATTTATGTCACCAATAAATATGTTATCACACTTGTTGATTGACAATATCGGTTTAAACTTGTTTTGAAACCAACATATAACAACAAATCTTCCACAGCAATCGAAACGATAGAAAAACAAACTATAGGTACTCATTTTCATCTTATTATCCGCGATATTATGCGAAATCTGTTTTATTTTGAAGGTTGCATTGTTTTGTAAACAAATGATTAACTAACTAACCAATATTGATTTCAATAGTTCGCTCATTCGTACCTTTGCCGTACAATAAATACTGGGATTATATATCATATTATATTATATGATATACATTAGGAACTGTTTGCTGAATCACGTGTTTCCTCCTTAATCCTTTCTACAACCCCGGATGCTTCCGTCATGGCGTGTAGAAGCAGTTCATGTGTCGATTCGTAGGGACAATTCAGTATATTATGCATATTTGCAATGGGAACTCTTTCTAGACGAAATCGCATTTATAATCACTTGGCCATGCCAGGTAAACAGAAAGAGCAAAAAAAGAGATAATGGATAAAATAAAAATATTCTTGCACTCGGTAGTCGGTAGTTTCGACTATCTTGAAAGTAAGGTACATAACATCACGTGCATTATTGATTATGATCGCAATGTCTATGTCGTGCTAGTTAATCAGGAAAGTCATAAAAAGTATCATAGATAGTTTGTTGCAAATTACATGCATCAAAATGTTCGTGGCGACGGTGCTTGTCACATCGTATCATTAAAGAAAATATGACAAACAAATATTAATTGGCAAAGTTACAAATTTTTATTGTGTAGTTTATAGGAGCTTTTTGACTGAGTTTTGTAAATATTACGAAAATATTAAAATGTAAAAATTACTTTTACACTAGATATTTCTTCAAAACCTACTGTTTGCAAAATCCAAATATTTTAAAAGTTGTATGTGTATTGTTTTGAAATATAGGAGTGTTTAAATACTGCATTTTCTTTTACTTATTTCAATAGACAGATAAAGGGACTTTACAACTTGCTTAATTATGACGGAGACTTAGATTTAAGATGTGATGGCATCATCAAGATTTTAGATCTTCTAAATTATATTTAACAAAATAATTTAGTATATTTTCGTTTTACCGTAAAGTCCACAATAAACACATATATTATGTACGATTTTTTCCAAAAATATAATAACACAGGATTTGGGTGATGAGGATAAAAATAATTGTGTCTCGTAGGTAAATATTACAAAACAGTAAATTACCAGGCGATCATAAGGATACAGTAGTGACCAATTCTAGAACGCGCTAAATGACTTCTAATAAGTTATGCTAGCCCGATAGCCCCCGACCTCACACTATCACATGACTTGTGTTGCTACGTGAGAAATAAAAAAATACTGATTACTACATGACTCAATTGATTAATTTGAATATTCATGCTTAATTTCCTTGTAATTAAATAAACAAACAAAATTATAATTATACATTAATAAAATAATTACAATTTTATACAATGATATCAAAACGTTTATTACTGCGAACATTTATTATGTATTTCGATGCCATTTTTGTTATGAAAATATAAGACCAAACATGAATTTAAAAAATATCAGCATCATTGCAAATTCATAGCCACAACCATTCTTTCAAGAGGTTTTTATGGGTTTAGTGTAACATAAATGACTAATCACTATGGCATATAATATCTACCTATATGTGCGCTGGACCCTATTCGAACTGGAGAGGATTCCTATCCTAGAGGATCCTACAAATATTGTGTATTCAGGTAGTAAGGAAGAAACATTTACCTCAAACTCTTGTACATGCTGCTATGTATAGGCAGACCGAAGTCATCGTAGCCTATTTTCTCAGTGTACACCCAGGTTCCGCCCAGCTGGCCCGCTTGCTCCAGGATGTCCACTTGACTGACTCCCGGCTCCACCAAGAGATGGCGCGCTGCGCACAAACCAGCAGCACCGGCTCCAATCACGCATACTCGCACCATCTGTAAATGCAAGCTCTCTGTTGGTTATGGGCGCCTGGTACCTCACAAAGCAATTTATGCTTAAAATCAAGATTAGATTTTTTGGGTGTCGTTTGTTTCTTATTTTGAAAATTTAACTAATTTTTCTTCTACCACACTTTTTACTGTTTTTTTCATGTTTAATAAATTTATTGTGGGAAGTTTCACATTGAAAAAAAAAAATATTTTCCTGTTACAATCTATCATACTTCTTGAAGTTATACATCAAATATTTTAGATAATATTTCATCCATGCCAAGTAAGTAGCATAGGGATCGAAAGAAAAAAAATATACACATGCAGTACCTGCGAAATATAAAATTAATAAATAATATCAATTAAATAACGACTTAAATAATATAACGAATAATAATTAATGGTGTAAGATGGTTTAACTGTTTAATAAGATTGTAATCGATATCGCTTTATTTTACGAATGAGATTATACTAAAAAAATATCAGATATTATGTTTTAGCAATACTATAATATATTCATACCCATGCAAAATTAGGTCAATACGCGAGTATCTGTAAATAATAACATTTAAATGTTCGTTTGATAATTTTACAAAGTATTACGCGGAATATAAACACAGGAACAATTGGTCTAGGAAGATCGATTAAGGTCATATGACACGGTTATGTTGAATCCATTCTCCGCACTATTTCGCACACCATATAAGTAATACGGAATGCGTTTCCGATATGCATTTTTATGCATTTAATTACTTACATAGAAGTAGAAATAAAAAGCTAATAAGCTGGAAAACCCTATAATTAATTGGCATAATAAATGCTAATTATCCTAGTTCTATTTTCTTAGAATAATATAGCACTTTTGTAATCAAGGAAAGGTCTATATGTTGACTTCCGGGGGTGTGTGGACTTCATACATAGTCAGTAAATTGATCAAGGTTCGCGTCTCGCGATCAATTAGAACATTTTTTTGTTCGGAAGATTTATGATAAGCATCACGCCTGCCCATAAAAGCAATACCTTTATAATTTATTAGATTTACGCAAATGTTACACATTACATTAAAACTAATTGTTACGGATTTGGTTAAATTTTTGCATTTTTGATATAAAGTATTAATAAAAAGTAGTTTTATTTCTAGAAGTAATACCAATCAGAACTAAGTATAAATTTTGTGTCCCTGCACTGCTTTCTTCATCTACTATCATTCCGTGATAAGTCTCTTAATGATTATTCCCCAAGAATTATTGCTTCCCCAGTTTGCTTGTTGAAAGTAAAAAAACCTGGTGCCTACTCAAACAGCCCCTTATATACGAAGAACCTATCAACTATCATTATTGGCAGATGGGTGAAGATTAGTCAAGTCGCACCATATACATGGTAATATAATTAAGTATGTAAAGCTGAAATGGGGGTGATGAGTAATCGTATTATTTATTTACACTTCATACATACATACATAGTATAGGTGGAGTTAATGCCTGAGGCATTCTCTAACAGTCGAACCTAAGGTGATGCAGAGATGACAAGAGATAGGTGCGTACACAAATAATTAAAAATAAATGACTGATAAATTGATAAAACATTTACTATGGGGCCAATCCTGAAATAACAAAAAAAGCAGCTGTTCGATACAAAAATAATTATCGTTTGAGAGTGCAAAATGAATGAAACAACAATATTTTTGCGATTTCAAGATTAAACCCAAAGAAAAAGTTGTTCATTATGTTGAGTATAGCATCTCCCTTTCAAGTTTCAGCTTTAAACATCCTTTATAACAAACCTTGTATAATCACACATCAGATACTCTACATGCACATTGCACAGTAATGCACTTAAAAGTAGGGATTAGCAGGAATTTCACACTGCATTAAATGTTGAGTGTCGATTAGCGATAAAATGGAGCACTCATTGATCGAAAATATTCTAGATTGTGTGTACAGTATAATTTCTGAGTTAATAATAAACAACAAGCATACAAATGTATATGTAATATAAAACACGTGTGACAGTTCATTGAAAGGCTGAGTATAGCATACAGTAGTATATAAGATAACACAATCGGTCCGGTTGCAACCAGAAATATAATTTGTACGATGCGATATCCGATGTTTACTCGTATAAAGAAAATTTATTTATTTATTTTGCTTGACTACTACTGCCTCGGTGGCGTAATTGTACTACCGTACGGTTAGAACGCTGAGGTCTCGGGTTCGAATCCCAGGTCGAGCAAAGTTATATTGGATTTTTCTATTCATTATCAGGCAGGAGTCAGGAATTAGTGCCCGGAGATAGGGCGAGCCTATCAGATCGTGGGACGGAACACACAAAGCGAAACGTGGTTGTCCTAGTAGCACCTCTGCCTACCCCTACTGGGAAAAAGTCGTGAGTTTATGTGTGTACGTATGTGTATGTACCAATTTATTTTTAATATTTTATACAGATTGTGTATAGGTGGACTTCATGTCTGAGGCATTCTCTACCAGTCGAACCTAGGGTGAGCAGAAATGAAAAAATTTTTGTATCAATCTGTATTAGTATCAGCTCATATATGTATGTACGTCCCACTGCAGAGCACGTACCTTCTCTACAATCGAGACTATGATTGAGAGGGGTTAGGCCATATAGTCCACCATGCCAACCTAGTGCGAGTTCGCGCAATTTACATACTATAGAAATTCTTATAAATCGCGATGTTGTGCAGGTTTCCTCACGTTGTTTTCCTATACCTTTTTAGTGCGTGGTTATTGACTTTAATCAATACACAAATGAACCCAAAAAGTCAGAGGTATGCCCTGGGATTAGAACCCGCGACCACAGTGAACATGTTGGCATCAAACAAGCTTATTGTATAACTGCACATTCTGCCTGATCTTAAACGGCCATGCTTCATGGACTTCGGCAGTGCTAGGAGTATATTCAAACATTTAACTCGGGAACGCTATTGTTTCTTGTAATAAGATAAAGCATTTTTTTTATTGCAGTGAATGGCCAGACGGGCATGCAATTTGCCTGATGGTAAATACGACCGTTCATGGACAGTATTACAAAGCAATGCTTAGCATTCCACTGCGCTCGCCATCCTGAGACATAAGATTAAGTCTCATTATGTCCGGATATATAATTATAATTGTTTCTTGATCTACGATCTGTGCTTATCCCGTTATTATGTGGCTTTTTGTACTCTGTTAAGGACAAACCCCTCTCAATCGTACTATCGATTGTAGAGGAGGCCCGTGCCCTACTCTGGGACGTATATGGGGTGATACAATAAGGACAATGTAGCTTATGCTTTAATTAATAAGCGCTCGATTGATGTTAACTGTTCTTCAAAATATTAATGTGGTAAATTGTTCGACCCTGAAATCGAAACTATAGATGACCATTTGTTGTCATAGGAAAAAACTTTACACAGCATTCCCCCGGTCTTGAGAGAACTCACAACAGAATGTTAGCCATTGATCTTCCATTCCATGATTGAGCATATCAAGCCTTGACTCAGGGCAGACGTCGGGTAATAGTGACGAGTTTTCCGGGCCAAAGAGTCACAGTCATTTCTATTCAGCCTAATGAAAGATAAATGCACCAAACAGTCACATAAATAGTCTTGACCCCACATTAAGATCAATTAAGTCTTGTGTTGTGTATTAGAAGCTACGAGAGCCTTTTCGGTCTCGCAAACAACCAGACCCGAGACAAATACTTGTGGGCTTCATAAATATTTGTCTCGGTGCGTGGGTCGAACCCGTGGCCTCTCGTTTCTCATCCGGCGTCTAACCAACTGCGCCACGGAGCTTGACGCTAAGGTTTATCGTCATTTTTAGCTAGCCGAGCTAATTTAAGTTCTTAAGTTAATTTGACCACGGGCCGCTGTTAGTAATTATAATTAACCATCAGGTTTATCTGCCAGATGTTCGAGTCAGGGGTCCCAAGTTCAATTTGTAACTTGTACAGTAACTTTGTATATGTCCTATTAGTACTAGTTTTATCGAGATTTCCTCTCGTTAGATTAGAGACAGGGTTTACGCTGTGAACTGTTTCAAATCTAATTAATGCTGTACTGTACTGTATTAGCTAATATAAGTCGCACTGCAGGGCACGGGCCTCCTCTACAATCGAGAGTACGGTTGAGAGGGGTTAGGACATATTAAAGTCCACCACGCTGCCCTTTACAGCCCTGGTGGACTTCACATACCGTAGAAATTCAAACAAATCGTTATGGTATGCACCATGCAGTTTTCCTTTACCGTTCTAGAGCGTGGTGATTGACTATCAATACACACATGACTTCCGAAAAATGAGATGTCTGCCCTGGGATTTAAATCCGCGACATCGCAATTTCTTTTATAACACAGTTCAAACTTATAGATTTAAAATTGTGTCTATTTATTTTTAATATAAATAAATATTTAAATATTATAGAAACTAGTTAAATCTATCTATCTATATTCTAGACATAAAAAGAACGTCAGTTAAATATTAAACTAAAGATTTGGCTAAAATATTACGATCACCAACTTGGTAAAATATTGCTGTATCATATTTTTTTATTTATCTAAAATATTAATTTTTGGAAGTCACTAAACGCAGGCCGCTTCTAACTGGTCGCTAAGAAAGTTTTTAAGAGAGCCTCATTTTAACAGTAGAGTTCTCATGGCTGAAGATACGTACATTCATAAACACATGACTTTTCCCAGAAAGGGCAGGCAGGGCTGAAGATGAATTAAACGAATGCACTCAAGAGTCACATACAATATACATAGTCCTGACTCCATGCTAAGATATAAGTATTATTGCGTGCGTGAGTATCAAAAACTTCATGATAATTTTTGGTCTCACAAACACCCAGAACCGAAACCTATATTTGAGGATCACATAACCATTAGTGTCATTGCGGGCATCGAACCTGCAGGCTCTCGTATCACACCCGGAGTCTAACCAACTACGCCACGGCGGTTGTTAGGCGGAAGATAATAATGATCTTCATATTTTTGTTGTACATTCGGGAATAAACCCTATGACCATAACCATAAAGATCATGACAACTTCAGTCTCTCATTTATGCAATGCGACGGTATTAATTATGGAAATATTGAATTTTAATAAACAATGTTTTCAGCACGTGTTAAAAACAAAAGGACTATGGCTATAAAACTATTACAATAAATAGTAACTATACACTGTAACTCACCTTTATACAAGTAATAATACACTGAGCACAATCCGATAGTCACTGGTTATCAGTTTGGCGGCCGCGCGGAGAATGCGCCCCGAGTCAAAACACGGCAAGTTATATGCGGGACGCAACACTCTTGCTTTGGTAATGCACGCTTACTGATCGAGTTAGACTATATTGTAACATAGTATATTTAAAATAAATAAATATACTCTAAATACATACAACAGAATCATTTCGCAGCCAATTTATTTCTGGCTTCTCAATATGTTGTAGACACTTTGGAACTTAATAGTTGTCTGCCAAATAAATTGCCGGAATAAGTGGAAGTGCCGGAAAGGTGTTGGCAATTAATGAAATTAGATCTACTATGTTTTTAAATGACAGATTACTTTTATTTAATAAATGTTATTTAAGTATAAACTAACTTGTTTTAAAAGCAATGGAGTCAACTACACAAAACAATGATTTATGATTACCGCGATATATAAAAAAATATTACGATCTAAGATTTTCCCGAAAATAGTGGAGTAGTGCAAAAACTTCCAATTTTCGAATGCGTCTTTCGCTTAACCCATGCCTGGATCAATGAAAAGAAATGTCCCTCGTGATAATGATATAATTGGCGATTGGCGAGTGTCGTGATAGCGTCATCACGGCACGCATGTGTGGACATTTCGCCTTCGACTGACGTCTGAATACTCTTTACTGGTTTTATGACCCACTGAGGTTATCTTTATTAACGAATGTAACGTGTCAAATTATTAAAAAAATCATTCATGAATTTGGCTTGTCATTGTCTCTTAATTAGAGTTAGTGCGATTGATTATAAAATAAAATCATTTTTATGACGCAAATATGAAGAATTATAGTATTAAATTCTAAATGTGTTACGTCGGGTGTTTATTAAAAACACCACGGTGGTCGCCATTAGTACCTACTTCTGTACTTCCGGATCTTAGAAAAAAAATCATTATATAATACCTATAAACATATTTTTTAATTACAGTCTATTCCCACTAGCAAGCGTTAATTAAGAAAAGGCCTTCAAATGTGAAATTACAGTTGAAATGGCATGAACCTAGTCAAATTATCTCGAGCGTATTTGTAAATAAAAATAATTTATTTCAAATAATTCACAAATGATAAATTCTAACAAAGACAAAGACTTGTGTTAGTTATGATGGTTTGAAGCAAAGTCAACTGACGTTGCGATGTCCATGGCTTATATACTATTCTCTTGTGAGAACCGTCTACTTGATACTCTTGGTATTCGCCACTGGTACATCGAATACATTAAGTCAGTTCAGATGAAGCAGCTATACAACTCCTTATTGACCCATTAACCCTGAGGGTTTAATATAGGGTATAAGGTGGCAGGTCGCATAACTCCTCCCTCCTTAAGTACGAAATCATTTCCTGAAACACTTTTCGGATGATGATTTCGGACACATTTTGACAATATAAATTTTCTATTACTAAACACGAAATACAACAATACAAAAATCAATATGAGGTAAAGTACAATAGTTCCTATGCTAACACTGTGTATATTCACTGGTGGCATTTGCCCTTCGTCTTTTATCACTTCACTATCACTTTGTAGAACACGAGACAACACCCGTAGATCTTCCATATTATAGTTGTCCAGGTTGACGGAAGTCCTCTGGAACTCTGGATGCTCAGCAACACTCGGTAGGTGAATAACAGGCATCCTGTGAAGTGTGATCTGGTTTCCATTAATATGACGTTTCCTCAACGTCATTTTTCCAATTTTTACCTCACAGTTTGTGTTTAGCGTAATAATATACGTGCCCAATATTTTATACTGGCTTATATTGTCATCACAATATTCCATAATGAACATTTCAATTTCGGAATATACTATCCACACATCTGTTTGTATGGTTTTAATTTTAAGTTTGCTAGCTTTCACTGGCAATTGCAAACATGAAGTTATATTAGTAGAAAACTTCATTAAATCTGCTATACATGCGTCGTCATTACTAGGCGACACGTTGCTCTCGTAGCACAAGTATATCTGTTCATCTATTTCTCTGCATGACTCCTTGAGCTCTAATGCTTTCAACCCTTCCATAAGGATAAAGGAATGTTTCGGAATAATGAGGAATGTGTTATTCCGGATTGGATTGAACATAGGAAAGGGATGTAGTTGGTAATAGTTATACACTTTTAATTGAACCGTAGGAACTGATAATATAAAAATTATTTGTTTGCCTTTGATGTAAGCCTTAATATCTATACATCTTTCAATATTTGCAAGATTCTCTACAGTAACAGGTAATATTAATTTATCTACCTTTTCTACATCTCTCAATATATAATATAATTCACTAATATTTAATAGTGACTGATGAACGATATTAATTCTACTAAATGCTATTATAGTTTCAATTTCACTTAATCTTGTAAGTAACAACTGAAAATTATGGATGAGTATATTAAAAGTATTTATAACGAATTCTTTACTTCGTTGAAAATATGTTTTATTTAAATATAATTCAATTTCATCCATATTTTTCTCCAACATAATAAAATTATTCCTACTAGAATTTGTTAAGTTAACTAATGAATCCACTATTTCAGAGACAATAGTCATTTTATTGGAGATAGCATTTTGCTCAGATTGAACTTTACTCAAAATTTGTTCATATCTAATTGCGTCATCATTATCCATATTTCCTGTGATAGCTTTAATAATTGTTCCTAAAGGATTAAGTATTCCTCTTTTAACCCTAATATTCGGAATTAACTGCTCATACTTTTCTACAGTTATATTTCTTATATATTCTGCTTGTAGTTTAATGTCTACAATGCTACCATCTAAAATATGAATATCTAAGTTTTTATCTAAATATGAATTTACTTCTCCATATTTAATAAAATTATATTCCAAGTTTTCATATATTAATTGTAGATCTAAAATCTTAACTATTTCCCAGTTATATAAACTAAGGTAAGCACGACCTTCTTTTACTGGAAGTATACCTGGGTTGGCTTCAATTTGCTGAAGTTGAAGTGCCAGGTTTTGGACTGCTTGGATGATTAAGAGAAGGATGTACCTGTGGAGGACGTTTTATATCTTTAATAGGTACCCTTTTTTCTCTATCTTTGGCTTGGACCATAACAGTATTTCTAATAATATTGTCTGTTATTTTGGCCTTTTGATAGCGAGGTTTATCCTTGCTACGCCTTATATTTACTCCTTTTATGAAAACTGTATCGCCGGGTTTAACGTCGAATTCTTTTTCGCCGCCCCGCTTTTCAATAATTTTTTCTTTAATCCCTAACATTCTATCTGTTAAGTAATTATACAAATATTTTTTCCTCTTAGAATGTATTGTTACAATATCAGACGACTTCTTGGATTCGCTGCTATTTAGCGATGGTACAGGATATGTAAATACGGATTTTTCTAATTCATTAATCCTATTTATCCTATTCATCCTATCATCATCATCATCATCTGATGATATTATTACGGGAGAGTTACTATTTTGTCTTTCCCTATTCATTCTATTATATTCGTGTTCAATTTCTTGAATCACCGCCTTTATTCTCGGATCATCGTCCGTATTAACTAACATAGATTGACTATCATTTTCAATTGCGTTAATTTTTATACGCGATAACGCATCTGCGTTACTATTTTGTTTGCCAGGCTTATGCTTTATGTCAAAGTCATATTCTGCTAATCTCAACTTCCAACGAGTTAGCCTACATCCTGGTTCTTTTAATGAATTTACCCATACTAACGGCCTATGGTCACTTATAACAGTGAATTTCTTCCCATATAAATATGGCCTAAAATGCCTGCATGCCCATACTACTGCTAATAGTTCCTTTTCTATAGCACTGTAGCGGGTTTCTGCACTATTTAAAGTCCTACTTGCGAATGCAATAGGCTTGTCGCTTCCTATCGGACCCTGTGACAAAACTGCACCTAACGCAAAATTAGAGGCGTCCGTAGTTAATAGGAATGGCTTTGAGAAATCTGGAAATTGGAGTAAAGGTGCATTAGTAAGCAACTCCTTACATTTCTCAAATGCATTTATATACTGCTGGGTTATGATAACTTTATTTCTCTTTTTCAAACAATTCGTAAGAGGTTGAGTGATTTTTGAGAAATCTTTTATAAACTTACGATAGTAACCTACTAGTCCAAGGAAACTTTTTATTTCCGTTGGTGTCTTAGGCAAAGGAAATTTTAAGACTGCCTTGATTTTATCATCATTTGGTTGAAGACCATTTTTTGATATTGTGTGACCTAAATATAAAACTTCTGTTTTTAAAAAGTCACATTTGTCTAAAGTCACCTTTAGATTCATCTCTCTAAGTCTGTCAAATATTCTCTGCAGTTTGCAAAAATGTTCCTGCAAGTTTGACGAATATACTATAATATCATCTAAATAAACTAAGCAATCGACACCTATTAAACCACGCAACACATTATCCATTGTTCTCTGGAATGTGGCGGGTGCCGTTTTTAAACCGAATGGCATTCGTATGAATTCGTAGTGTCCCGACTGTGTCGTGAACGCTGTTTTTGGTTGGTCCTGTTTTTGGACTTCTATTTGGTGGTAACCGCTAGCTAGATCGATTGTGGAGAAATATTTCGCATTACCGAACTTATCGAATAAATCTGAAATATTTGGTATGGGATATTTGTCGTCTATCGTCTTTTCGTTAAGACGCCTATAGTCTATGACCATCCTATACTTTTCTTCTCCGGAAGCATCTAGTTTTTTCGGAACCAAATGGACAGGTGCGCTCCACGGTGAGTGCGATTCCTTAATAACATTGTTCTGTAACAAGTTCCTAACCTGTCTCTCTATTTCCTCATTCTCCTTATGAGAATGCCTATAAGGACGGATATATACGGGATCCTCATTGGTAGTCCGTATACTATGTTTTACCTGACTTGTAAAACTTAATGGAATGCCATCATTTTGAAAAATGTCTTTATACTCAAAACATAATTTTTCTACCTGACATTTTACCTCATTATTTAAATGACCTAGTCTAAGTTTTGAAAGATTTACTTCCAACAACTCATCTATAGTTGGATCTATATCCATAAATTCTATAGAGTTATTCCCTATTTGCGATACAACATTATATACCATTGGTATATTCGCATTTTTTACTTTTAAGACCTTGTTGTTAAAATCAACATTTGCCTTTAGGTCTTGTAACAAGTCTGAGCCTAATAATCCATCGTATTTCTTATCTACTTGATAAATATAAAACTTGTGTATCAAGTTCGTATTAAAAATCACTGGAAGCGGAATCTGAGCCACCGTATCATGCTCGCTACGACCATGAGTACTAATTACTTCGAATGGTTCGTTGTATAAATACTTACGAAAGTATTTAAACGCCTTGTTTGGGCTTAAGAATGAGCGAGAACTACCCGTATCAATCATGAATTTACCTAACTTTGGTATATTAATATACGGTAGTTTTATCATGTTATCAACATTATTATAATCTATCCTGGTGGGCTGTCTGAGGCTCCCTTTATAAAATTTCCTACTAGCTTATTATTCCTCACAGTTCGCATTGATACGTCTTGTACCTGATTTTGCGACTGTGGGATGCCAAACTTAAATTGCTGTTGCGGATTTTTCTTGAAAAATCCAGACCTTTTATAGTTATTCACATATTGTGGAAACTGTTGCGGTCTTGGTTGGAAATTTACAGGATTTTTGAATTGAAAGCCCTGTGGCTTTTGATTTTGCCCTCCAAATTTAACTTGAGGTTTCGGCAAAATATTATTATGCTCCTTAAATTGTGTTTTATTATATTCAGTTGTTACACAATTTTTAGGTGCTTGTGGCTTTACACATTTATTTTTAAATTCCTTTTGGAAATTAACTTCTTCCATTACGATAGATAATGTATCCTCCAGATTTGTGGACTTACTTAATCTCACAAATTGGATTAAGTTCTCAGGCAAGTTGTATATAAAAACTTTATGTGCTAAGTTATTATATATTATCATTTTTGACGCCTTAATACCTTCGTCCGTCAAAAGATTTACTTTTGCTATCAAAGAACTCCTAACATTTTGGATTCTGTGACACAATTCGATAAACGATTCGTTTGAATTTATTTTAATGCTTTCTAGCTCCATGGCTATACATTCTTCTGACCTACTGTCACCAAAATGCTGAACTAATAGTTCCCTTAATAAATCCCAAGATGCTACATTCTGTCTTTCACTGAGTAATACTGCGGCCTTTCCCGTCAGTCTACTTGTAACACTGTGAAACACATATGTTTGCTGAGCTACACTGTTATCGCCTCTAAAGCTTCTGATAACGTACTCACATTTATTTAAAAATAGACTAAGCAACCGTTCGTCGCCGTCATATCTAGGGATGATTTCGATTATCTCCCGTGGGATTAGCTGTATTTGATTCATTGTTTTAATAAATAATGCACATACAACACAAAAACACAATGATATCAAAGGCAAAAATAATTAATTCAAATTATTTTTCTACGTAAAATTGGCAATGTTAGTCCAAGATTACGGCGCTATTTTGTGGATTTCCTAATGAAAGGAAAAACACGCCTTTTTAAAAATTGGCGATTTTCAGTCCAATTAAAAAGGAAGGAAAGCGATAGGAAGGAATGAAAGGATTTACTCACTTGCTCTTTCTTCCCATGCTGGAAATTGCTTCTTTATCACTTGTTACGTACTTGACTAATTTATATTTTTGTGGTTCGCGGATTATTTATCTTTAGCGTTGGTAGTACAATTCGGCGACCTATTTTTGTGTCCCTTCCGAACCTACTTTTAACGCGATATTAAATCCGACCCGACTGCGCCAGTCAAATTATCTCGAGCGTATTTGTAAATAAAAATAATTTATTTCAAATAATTCACAAATGATAAATTCTAACAAAGACAAAGACTTGTGTTAGTTATGATGGTTTGAAGCAAAGTCAACTGACGTTGCGATGTCCATGGCTTATATACTATTCTCTTGTGAGAACCGTCTACTTGATACTCTTGGTATTCGCCACTGGTACATCGAATACATTAAGTCAGTTCAGATGAAGCAGCTATACAACTCCTTATTGACCCATTAACCCTGAGGGTTTAATATAGGGTATAAGGTGGCAGGTCGCATAACTACCTAATATCTGCTTAATGATTTGTAAATTACATTGTTTTTACTATCAAACACATTGAAATCCGCATTCAGGTTAACAGATTTCAGTATCAAATTAGTATTTTTTATTTAGTATGTTGAATGGGAAATTAGTTCAAGCATCTTCAGTAATGGAGCTATGGCTGTAAAACGTTACAATGTTGAAGAGGGGAACGGGGTGCGCAGAGGCCATAGTTATGTAATATTGCATGATGTAATATTGAAAATCAATTGCGTTTCATACTGGATAAATGATTGTCATTGATTATAACTTGCGTGTTGGTGTAATATGGTGTGTATTATGATTATTTTTGCTGGTTTAATAAATACACAGCAAAACTTGATATAATAAGCCACGTTTCAAGATAGCTCAGTAAGGTATTTGAGAACTGAACTTACATGAATACACAAATTCATTTGGAATTTTAGAATTTTAGGGCATTTCCAAAGTAAAGTGCGACTAGCATACAGGCTGTTTATAAAATACGCAATTATTGAGCTACATGTTTCTTAACTTAACTTTATGTTGTGGGTTCGGGATTTTGGATGATTAATAGTTATTATTAATGTACGGGTCATGCAACATCTATAAATAACACACAAAACACCAGGAGACCATAACCGGTAGACGTTAGAAATTTCGCAAAAGGGTCAAGTTGTTTCACCGCCCTAGATCAACTCTTACAAGTTGCTGCTCGCCTGGTATCCAATCTTAGTTGGACCGTAATAAAACAGCTGTCGCTTACTTTTGTTACTGGTTTGATCACGTCCCCGAAGACATGTTAGGCTGGATGGTTATAATGACGAAACAATCCAAGCGTCTTTCAATAGCCCGAGGCATCTTCCGGCGTCAACTGAGACGGATATATAAACAAATATACTGTCTCTTTCTAAGGTTACTCTATGGACTTGGTTTAAGCTTTTCAACTAGGTTATACATCGCTAGCAGAGACATTGCAATGCAGATAATACAAGTATAATAGGTCAATAATCTTTATGGTAGACGAATTGTTTTTCTGATGCAACAGACAGACCTTTATCATAAGTTTTATGTTTAGATTGCAAATTTGTTTAATTAAATGAAATAACATGTATCTGGAAAATTCTGTTTTATCTACGTGAAAATTGAGGTTGCAGATTCGATGCCTGGCGTAAGATTAATAAACAAATGCACACAATGTCTGGAACTTCATTATATTTAATATAGATACCATTGGCGGTTCGAAGTGTTAATTTTATATTGGACTTATTGGATTTTTTGTAAAGGGGTCCGAACGGCCTAGGGCACAATTTTAAGGGTGCATAATCTATTGAAAGATAGAAAAAATATTTATTATTGCATGGCCAACACATAACAAAAATAATAATATAAATATACAAGGTGATAATCAATATGCTAATAATAAGCACCGCACCGAGACAAATATTTGTGTGTACCACAGGTATTTGTTTCGAGTCTGAGTTTGTGAGACCGAGAAGCCTCTTGTAGTTTCTGATACCCACGAGACAAGACTAGATCTTACTTCTTAATGTGGGGTCGGGACTATTTATGTAATGTTATGTGAATTTATTTATTCCCTTCAATATTCTATATACATGCAATATACAAACATAAACTCACGCCTTTATCCCCGAAGGGGCAGGCAGAGGCGCCACCAGGACACCCACATTTCGCTCATGAGACCTCAGCTTTGTAACCGTACCGTAATACAACTACGCCACCAAGGCAGTTCAATATTCTATTATTACTATTAAATAGTTAAAGCTTGGTTGTACGCGGCTGTATGCAGTGACAAGAAGATCCTAAGATGAAGCCTACTTGTGTTCAGCAGTGGACTTACAATGACTGGAGGTTATTACTGACTAATTAAATCTGCGTATAAACATTACAATTCTGTTTATTTCGATATAATGTTATGTTATTACTTATACAATGCCACAACAAAGTATTGTATCAGCAGAATGATTTAGCGGATTTTTTTTTATTTTGTCAAATACAATCTAAAGTTGTCTTACTTAAAAGCAATGAATATTCCAGTTATATAATTTTAATGATAAGGGAAGATATAATATGAATATTTATTTTAATATCAGGAATGGGAAAAAAACAATGTTGCGTGAATTTTTCCTTATACGAGTGGCTCGGGGCTCGCAATTGCGTCTAATATGGCGATAGGGTTATAATAACCACGGAAATAATATTTTTTTATTTGTTTGTGACTAGTTGCATCCATGCCTATTGCCTACCCCCGGAGACACAGGCGAGAACTTGTATTTAAATTTGCAGACCCAATACACAATCGTGCGATCATTTTTATCTGCTCGAATTTTACATAGAGCACGCAATCTTCACTCAGTCCAGTAAAGTTGTGAATGCGTGTGTATTTGCCAATCCTTACTAGGCCAGCGAGGTGGACTATATGGCCTAACCCCTCTCAATCGCACTTTCGATGTAGAGGTGGCCCGTGACCTGCGGTGGGACGTGTACGGGCTGATTCAGTACACCGTACAGTGTACCGTACACTGTGTATTTTCATGCTTCTGGTATAACAATACAATGGTTGTAGGATTTGTATTAGCTTGTATAGCAACCTCCATACAATATAAACTCATAAACTCACGCTTTTTTCCCAGAAGGGGTAGAGGTGCTACCAGTGGCGAAGGGTTCTTACATGCCGATTCCTAGCAGCACGCCTTATAATTTAAAGGAAATTATTAATTATTTACATTTTTGAAATTTTTATTAAATTTGATAATACATTTAAGTACCAGAGAAAGAATGGCAACTGATAAGTTTTAATCATTTAATAAATATTGTAATGCCGTATTTTTGTTAGCGTTGATTCAAAATAGGACATACAAACATAACCCACGCCTGCATCCCATGAGGGTTGCCAGATTCGATAGATCTCTAGTTAGCTCTATACTGGCATCGTTTTACTTTCGTCCACTTCCATCAATCTCTTCATCTTTTTTTTATATATATATATTATTAAAATAATTAAATTATTATTATTTAAATAATTATAATTATATTTTTATATAAATAAAACAGACTAATGTTGTCTTTTGCATTGAATCGAAATTTACTTTAAAAACGTTAAAAAAAGCACCTAACGGGCACAGTGCTATTCCGTGCAAGTGTTGTATGAAAATATAGTAAGTATTACTAAGCAAATATGTCGCTCAATATCTTACGTACATAGCGGAGTAAAAATATAAGTATGAGTACTTGTTAATTTAATAAAACTAGTCACCAGAAGTATCGGCTTCCCTTTTGAAAAAAGTCACCCTTCGCCACTGGGTGCTACCAGGACATCCACGTTTCTCCTTATGTGTTCCTATTTCCTTCCCATAATGTAATAGGGGGCGAGCCTTTGACTCGATCAAAATGTTTATGTAAAGCTTTATTTTTGAATTGTTTCTGGTGCCTAAAAGCTTTAAAGCCAACAATACTAGCTTTGTGTTTCTATTATTTAATGCCTTTCTTGAAACATTTTAATTACTCAACAATTTTTTTTCCGTATTTTTGTTAATTGTTGATGGTCTACACTTCGTATCAGATGACTGGCTAATATTTTGTCACATGTAAGTAACTTAAACTTATGGACGGTATTAAATATTAATAGAAGGTATTAATTATTTAGACCGCCAAATCTGGAAGGAAAGGGAGGAGGCCTTTGCCCAGCAGTGGGACACTAACGGCTGAAAATAAATGAATATAAAATAATTAATTATTACAATGACAAATATAGTATGCTACTATTTTTATATAAGATGTACAAGGTAAAGGCTGATGCAATGTCAACAGAACTTTCTAGCGATGTCGATAAATGCGCCCTCAGAACATTCCTTTAGAATGACGTAACAAATATTAGTTACTCGTCAGGTTATAGAGGTTCATGATTTTAAAGAAGTGCCTATGTTCAGCAAATTACAGTAGCCAATAGATTTATTGTGGCTGAGAAGGACGATGGTGGACACAATTATATCCGGCTTATTTAAAACCAGAGATACACAGGCTGGACCCAAAATGCGGAATACTTGCGTGGTTACTATACCAAAAAGATATTCTTACCTGACAAAACGATCTTTATTGAATCATAATAATAACACAAATAAAGGCATTAGACACGGTTTCCTAACGAAATTGTACACGTTGATAACCCATACACTTATCGAAATAAGCTTTGACCGCATCGTATCTTTCCGTTTGCGCGAGATTCTGACTCTTTCTATTGCAAAACTATTGAAATTATCCCAGACACAAATACACCCAATAGTACCCAATACATCCATAGTATATAATATATTTCGGTGTGGGGATCGAACCCGCGGCCTCTCGTTTCACAGCCGGCTTCTAACCATCTGCGCCACGGAGGCTGTCATAGATACCATATCTTAGGCTTCTGTACTAATAAAGGAAAGAGGGAACCATTTCGGATAACTTTGTTGGCGGTCTTTATGTCAAGACTTTTTAATATCATTCGATAACAGTAATTACGTTAGATACTTGTGATAGTTCTTATGCCGCTTTATTTTTAGGTAATTTCGCTTACTTTGATGAAGGAAAATCTCATGAGTGATGTGATAGGGGGCGAGCCTATTGCCATATCGGGCACAAATTCCTGACTCCGGACTGATAATGAATCGAAAAACTCAATATCACTTTGTCCGACCCGGGACTCGAATCCGAGACCTCAGCTTTGTAGTCGTACCGTAGTACAACTACGCCACCGAGGCATTATAACATTTTAAAGATTCAATAAATTATTTTCATTTTATAATCATTTTGCAATATTAATAGAGACAAATAAGAAAACGAAAGCAATGTAAAAAGGTCACGAAAGATAATATGTGATATTTAATATACTTGGCGAAAATAAGTCGACACAACACACATAGCTTTAGCAAAATATTTTAAAAATTCTTGATAGCTTATGTGTAGCATTTGACTTCTTGAAGCTGAAAATTAAATTGAATACAAAATGAAACTAAACTGATGCATTATCACTTATTTGCAACCAAGTAATCGCTTTAATTACTAGATATATTATAATGATAAAAATATAGAAACTTGTTTTATCAGCGAATTTGAATTAGCCTTTTTGTCCCCAAGTTTGTAGTTTTGGAGTTAAGTAAGATCGTATTTACATATTATTTATTCGTTAAGATAAATAATAATAATAAATGCACCCAAAGTCATAGTTTCGAGTCATTGGATCATAAACTTTTATAATTTTTTTCGTAGGTTTGTCCACACAGAGCAACATTAGTTAAAGAAATCTGTCAATTTCCATGAAGTTTATAATCGCGGCAACCGAAAACTGTTGCTGCAACTGGCAACTTTATGATTGATTTCATTGCGGGTTATAGACAAGTTAGACATTCCCGGTGATTCCCGGTGACTCGCTGAGCTTCAATGCTCAGTGTCATTAAAATGCGTGCCACTGTTGATCCTGGCTTACAGGAGTTGCAGTGGCGGGTGTGAGGGCGGGACCAAGAGCCGATCCAGCTTTCATGACAGGGGGGAGGGGTCATATAGTTCAAGTCAGAATACTGAAAGTACTCGAATTCGATTACAAATACGAGTATACATTGAAAAGTGATTATTTAAAAGTTTTTTTTAAGTGAAAATCATCGCTATATTTTGAAAAATTGTCAACCTGGAGTCCGCCCAGGGGGGGCCACCTATGCCTTCCCCCCTGGATCCGCCCTTGGGCGGGACAGTCTCCTAACTGGCAACTTTTATCAAAAACTATTGAAATGTGGACAGTTTTCTTCAACTAAATTTGGTTAAGGTTAAGAACGCCTTAAGGTTGCAGATCCTTAACAAGTCTTTTTGCATCAAATATTTTTTTCCTTTCTGCTGGTGGTGACAACTACCACCGTTTACAATTGAAAATGTAGCTACTTATTTAGTCCTGCTAGTACATAATTTCAGATTCATCGTTTGGTCATTGTTCGGAGTGGACGTGTGTTTTTGCTGTTTGTCAATATCTTAATAATTTCCTGTATTCCGAGTCTACCAGTGCTGTGAGGAACGCGCATCCAAACTCGGTCCCTCCTTTTTCATCTTGCGAGCTGACCCATAAGGAGCCGCAGCCATCTTGATTTGTGTCGGAAGTCTCGCTCTAAGCGCATTTCGCTGGATACCGGGCTCATTTGTTGTCGGTGAGTGAAGAGATTAGAAATTCAAATTTTACAAAAATCGCTGCTGTTGCGCGGGTTTTGAACCGGCGGTGGCTGTCGTGTGTGGCTGTGAAGCGTGCCTGCGTTGCCGCTGTGCCACAGAGCTTGTGACGTCATTTAACGAAATACTCAACCATATTCTCATCTATCAACTAGCCCTGTGCGACATCACAACACCCTTCTACTGTTACTATTGTAACGAAAGTTAAAATGCCAAAAATAAATCGTACCCCGCCGCCTACTCCAATATCTGAAGCACAAAGAGCCTCTTCGAATCCCAATATGGAAACCTCAACAACATCTGAGTCTGTCAACTTAACAAAAAGGACTAAACGACCACGATCGGAATCGAACCAGTCGAACGAACTAAAAGACTTCAAGGAGGAAATGCGATGTATGCTGGCAAAGTGGTACCAGGAACAGGAAGCTAGTCTCAAGAATTTTATGACCAAAATTTCACTGGAGGTCGCTGAACTAAAAATTCAAAATGAAAATCTTCAAAAAGTTAAGGCCGAAATTGAAGAATCCGTGACCTTTATGAATATTACCTATGAGGAAATTAAAACTAAAATTTTAAAAATGGAAAATGAGAGATCTGAGCAGCGTACGTATATCGAAAAATTGGAGAGAAAAATATATGATTTACAAGAATGTCAGCGATCAGCTGTACTGGAATTACGGAATATTCCTTTTAATGAAAATGAAACTGATCAAAGTTTAATACAATTAATTACTGATATTTCTAAAGTTTTGCAAGTACAGATTGGACCTCGAGATATTCGTGATGTACGCAGAATAAAATCCAAGCAAATCAAATCAAGCCAAATTGTTGTTGAACTGCATTCTGTTACACAAAAAAATGATATTCTTAGAGCTGTCCGCGAGTATAACATGGGTAAACCTAACACGCAGAAGTTAAATACTACATTACTCGGTCTTTCCGGTGAGTGTATGCCTATTTACATATCAGATCGCCTTTCAAGCACTCTCAGGCAACTTTTTTATGAAACCAGGAAATTCGCCAATGCCAATGATTTTAAGTTTTGCTGGACGTCCAATGGCAAGATTTTTCTACGAAAAAGGGAAGGTGATAAACCTATTCTTATCGTCTCGGAAAAAAGTTTACGCGACTTATCGCCTAAAACATCATAATAAAACAGATGTTACTTATTTATTTAAAACTAAGCAATTTTTTATGAATTTTGATTACATTTATTTTGTTATTTATTATATTACTTATTCAGCATGTCTTCATGATTCGTTTAAAATCAATTTATTTTATTTTGGCTATTCATCTCTGTCTTTGTTGTACCTCGTTTTATCAACCAATAATTATATCTTTTACACTTAGGATGCTTTCTGTTCCCAATGTTATTCCTATTACATATCGTGGTCTAGCGGAGTAATACATGTATCTAACGTCTTTTTTTTTTTTTTTTTTTTTAACAAGTTAAAGATATTTATACGCATTTTATTACATATTGCGTATTTTGCACACCCGGGCTGCAAACAATTTGTCATTTCAATAAACATATTTTCAGAAGACCATACAAGACTGCATTTATACCAATATAAGAATGATTGATTCTAGAGCTTTCGACGAGATCGATACGTATGGTAGTATTAACTCTAGCTTTTGCAAGCCCGAGTTATGTACAACTTTTATCAAAAATACTCGCAAGTCCATAACAATAATGCATCTTAATATTCGCAGTGTAAATTGCAATTTTGACAATTTCATAGTTTTTCTGCACAGTCTAAATGTCACGTGTGAGATAATAATTCTATCCGAATGCTGGTTGAATTGTTCTTCAGATATACCAACAATAGATGGTTATGTGTCATATCATACAAGTAAACCCAAAAATCAAAATGATGGCCTCATAATGTATGTAAAATCGTTCTTAACACATAATGTAACGGAACCTCATTTGAAAGACGCTAGTTATTTGGTATGTAACTTAAACCTGCATAATCTATCAGTAATAGCAGTCTACCGTTCTCCCTCTAGTCGTAATCTGGATAATTTTAATTCAGAGTTAAATAATATTCTTATATCAACATCAACCGTGAAAAACATATTAATTATGGGAGATATCAACATTGACATCACGCCAAGTAACCTTACTCAGCAAGCTCATGAGTATCTCAATTTAATTGCCTCTCATGGTTTACTACCATCTCACGTATTTCCCACTCGGGATGGCTCCTGTTTGGATCACGTGATGCAGAAAACAGACCTTTATACAACTACTTTAGTTCTTGATACTTTCATCACTGACCATAAGCCAACAATGATAAATATGGAGTGGAGCCAACTACCCAAACTATACACACCCAGCTGTACTGTTGTTGATTATGTTGCTGCCACTAATGACATTTTTGGTACTGATTTTACTGCCATTTTCAGACTTGAAGATGCAAACGCTGCCGCAGAACTCTTTATATCCACTATTAGCTCTATCATTAAAAAACAATCAAAAACTGTGCGTATCACACCTAAACGCAGGATTATCAAGCCCTGGATAACTAGTGGATTGCTAAGGTGCATTCGTCACAGAGATAACTTATCTAGAAAATTAAAAAAAGATCCTACGAACTACATTCTCAAGATCACGTTCACGAGATACAGAAATTTTTGCAATAAGTTACTTAAAAAATTAAAGATAGAATATGAGAGGTCAGAACTTCAAAAAGCCAAAAATGATCCTAAAACTACATGGAAAGTTATCAAGAACATAACATCTACACAACGTAATGTTTTCTCCGCCAAAGAACTTCTCGAGAACGGGTATTGTAAATCCACTTCAATTAATGAGGTGAATGAATTCTTTGCCAATGTGGGGAAGCGATTGGCTGAATCCCTTTGTCCAAACTCGTTATTTTTGAATAATTTATGTAATTCTGGGCCACTTAACTCCTTTGTACTCTTACCAACAGATGAAAGAGAGGTGATGAAAGTAATTTTGGGCATGCGTACGGATGCTGCAGTTGGCTGGGATGGAATTTCCACTAAGTTACTGAAGTCCTGCCTTCCAATTCTAGCCCCCGTTATAACACATATCTGCAACCTTTCCATATCTACAGGTTGTTTTCCAAAACCTTTTAAAAAGGCAATTGTTCACCCTATATTCAAGAGAGGGGACAGACACAGTGTTGATAACTACAGACCAATATCTATTTTACCTGCTATCTCTAAAGTTTTAGAAAATATAATCAATAAGCGTCTAGTATCCTACTTAGAAACATATAATATCTTAGCCAGAAATCAATTCGGATTCAGAAGTGGTATATCCACAGAAAATGCTGTTTCATCATTGATTGACCATGTTGTGGATAAATTGGATTCAGGGATGAAATGCTTGGGGATATTTCTCGATCTAACCAAGGCATTCGACACTGTGTCTGTGCCCCATCTTCTATCTAAATTAGAGTCCGCCGGCGTACGTGGACATAGTCTAAACATTTTTCAAGACTACCTTAAGGATCGAACTCAATGTGTTAAAATAAACGACTCTGTTAGTGATAGTCGAACTGTGAGTTTCGGTGTTCCTCAGGGTTCGATTCTGGGACCAACATTATTTTTGATTTATATAAACTCATTATGCAAACTTTCTTTAACAAACTGCTCTATCTATACATATGCTGATGATACTACTTTACTTATACACGGTCACAGCTGGTCAGAGACGTATATGTATGCTGAAAAGGCACTAAAAATTGTAACGAGTTGGCTCTCTGCAAACCTTCTTACACTCAATCTTGCAAAAACAGTCTATATGCCTTTTACGTTTAAATATTCCGCAACAAATGCTCTCAACTCCCATACAATCAAAGCCCATGCCCATGACTGTCTTATTAATTCATCTAGTGCACCGTGCAACTGCCCACAATTGTCAAAGGCAACAACAGTTAGATACCTTGGGGTCGACATCGATACCACATTGAGCTGGAAGCCACATTTACAAAAGTTAACTTCACGAGTCCGCAAGCTCTTGCCCATCTTTCGGAAACTGAGAAACTCTGCAGATTTTAGTTTACTAAAATCTGTTTACTGTGCTCTATGCCAGAGTTTGCTTACATATTGCATAACAGTATGGGGTGGAGCTTCTAAAACGAATCTTCTATCACTAGAACGATCACAAAGAGCGGTTCTAAAAGTAATGTGCTCTAAGCCGTTTATATACCCTACCTCAGACCTGTACAATGATTGTAAAGTCCTGACGGTTCGACAGCTCTTTATCTTACACACTATCCTCAGGAAACATGCCACACTCATATTTAAAGCAGATTGTACGAAAAAGCGCCGCTCATATAAAGTGTGTACTACTTATAAGTCAAATACCGCCACTGCCCAGCGACATTACCACATTATAGGGAGCCATCTCTATAACAAAATCAATAGGATATGTAATATATTTCCGCTTACTAGAAAATCCTGCAAAATGAAAGTACAACAATGGCTACAGTTCTTAAATTACGATGAGACAGAAGACATAATCAAATTATCTATTATTTGAACACATGCTGATATTAGCTATATTTTTGCCAATTTTTGTAATTTTTTTGTTATGTATACCATTAGTCTTATTATTAATATTTTATTCCTTAATTTTCAATGTTGTTAAATAGCATGGATCACGTTCATTTCCGACTACAATGTAACTCCGTTTGAAACATGTTGTAAAGCGCTAACATCCAAAACTCAAGTTAACTCTTACCTTGGATGTTAGAGTGTAATTGTTATCCTATCTGTTGTTATATTGTATTACATATAAGCGATTCATAAAATGGATTATGTACAAACTTGTTTGAAAATAAAGATATTATTATTATTATTATTATTATACGTCTAGACTCTAGACGAAGAAATTTATTATATTTTGAACTTTAAAGTGTAAAAACCATTTTAATGTATAGAAACGGCTTTTTAAAAGTGTTTGTTATCAGCAAAAAAAGCAGGATAAAATTATCTTTTCACGAACTATTCATAACTGCAACTAATATAAAATACAATCACGAAACTATCTTTACTTTGTTTAAGAGTATTAACATGTATAAAATATCTTCCTATTCGATATTTTCTAGAAATCCGTTTACCTACTATTGAATGCAACCCTTGAGCTATGTTATTACTCTTAATGCCTAAGCATCGCCAAAATAAAAAAAATCGTTTTTAATTTCTCCTCAGTTTTTAAATCACACTGATTATAATTGAAGATGTAATTACAATAACCAATACACAATTAAAACAGGGGTCTAATTGGGTATTTGACTGTTGTGGCAATAAATTATAAAATGTGTTGCATATGATAGCTTTTTGGTAAACAATAATTATAGGTATTTTTATTTACATTTATCTAAATTATAAATATTTAAATAATCTAAAATAAGTTTGCCATTTTTTATCTGTTGATTAAATGTAACAAAACACGACAAGCTGTCATTGTGCAGCGTGTGATGTCACGATTTTCAATTTTCATTCATCTCTGCCACTACGATCATTCACCATTTATAAAGCGTGACGTAACTTTTTCAAAGTCACGTGATCTACCGTTTTGGTGACATTTAAGATGACAAAACTGAAAAATATGTTTATTCGTTATAAACAACTCTTTAAAAATAAATTAATAGTTTGAAGAGGTATAGAGTGATTGTATCTAGACTTTAAAACACTTTTCAGAAATTAGTCAAATAGCCAATTGACACAATAATATTCAGCTAATACCGGTTATTTCTGTCCGGAATGTAAAGGTTATCAATTGTCATTTGCCACAAACTCGGGGATCATACCTGACCTAATTGAAGAGCGTTCCTTCGCTAAAACTTAACGAAATGGCGGGAGATTTGATGTATGTATTTGTTTTGTTACGCAACTGGTAAACATAATTTATTTTAGCAAATTGAGCGAGCGTAGATATTGCTATAATTTTATGAACAGGCATCAGAAAAATTAATTATTTATTTTCATCGGGTTTTACTAAAAATAGCTTACTTTATGAAGATAGTTGACATTTAAACTTAACCATAAAGATGTTGCATACATAAAACAATTTAAAAAACTGATTTTAAATAGATAATTTAAAAATATTTTCTTGCTAAGTTATTTTTGTCTTTGATTAAGAATTTTTTTCTCAAATATTTTAAAAGTGACATTTAAATTTGCAATGTAAGTATGCATAGATAATCCATTTTTTAATGTAATTTATTCAGAGCGTCTAGTCTTATCGTTATTATTGTTCAATTTTTAGACGAAACGGCGTAGACAGTTTTGCAGAACATTATTAGTATTTTTGGACGAGTATCCGAAACGTTTATAAATCAGCTGTTGATTCATTGTAATTCTTATTAGAGGTGGGCGATTATGAATGATCGGCATAATCGATTTATTTTGTATTACTAATGTTGATAATCGATTATGGAATTAGTAACTAATATGTTTTCTTAATCGAGTGATGTTAGTAACAAGAACTACTAATCGTGTTTTATGAAGTTGACAGTTCGCTCCTTGAATACAAAAGGGACACAAATCGAAATCCATAAATTTTACAGGACAGCCAAAACAAATTTTTGAAACTGTTTTTTTATAATATTTCATATATTTATTAATGAAATATAAGATGTTAATATATCATTAGATGCGTATGTTTTAGCTCTATCTATCTACAATATAAACTTTGTAATAGCTGTTACCTATTTAGAGAAAAAAGCATAAAAGTCCCTTTTGCATTCAAAATTTAAACCAATATTATAAAAAATATGTCAAAAATTAAACACAGTTTTACTAATAAAAATTGTTTATTGTACCTTTTTGGTAAAAAAACCGTATCAAAAGGTTTAATCTTATTACTAAGTAAAAACATAAGTGAATGGACACCAGAAAAACATTGTATTAAAAAATCTAAACTAAAAAATCTTAACTTATTATTAAGTAATATAATTGAGATCAACTTTGTACGTAACTATTATTCAGTAAAATTAAACATCTCTCTAAAACAATTATATTTGTAAGAATAATAGAAAAAACAAGAGATAAAACTGTAATAATCATTATCAAAATATACATAAAATAACCATATTCATTAATAAATTCTCTAAAAAACTCAAAAAATAATCAACTGACGACACTAATTTGTCTCTCTTTAACATTAATAATTTAAACAAAACAAAATACGAGATCAGTTCTAAAGGCACATAATGCAGTAGCAAAATATTATAGCTTATATGTAATAATACTATTGCACAATAACAATCTAAGTAGTCTTACAAAATCACAGTTATAAACAATTTAAGGCACTTTTTACGTAAACTATTTTAAGTTACAATTTATAATCGTTATTTATTATTGCTATGTAAATGTTTGTATGAAATCTATATGTCTTTATTATCAAAAGGAACTTTTAAAATTAACTATTCTAAATATTATCACAATTAGGTATCTATTATTAAAATTACAAATTTTCGTAAAAGCTTTGGTAAAGACTGAGTGCAGCTGGAGTATTAAAGAAAGTTTTATTTTGCACATTATTATTATGGCCAGGTAATGCTTGAACTTTTTTCGGTTCTTGAACGGAGGTTGCCATATTCAAAATTTTTCGTGCTCTATTCATTTTGTCAATCTGTAAAAAAAACATCTTTAACGTTTTATAACTAAAAAACATAAAATACCCACAATTCTATACATATATTATACAGTCCTTAGTACATACACACAATACATACATACACTAAAACATACACACAATCAAATACAAAACAATCCTTAATATGACATTTTCAATACTAATTTGCCAGGAATAACACCTTAATTATATTTAACAAATTTAAGCTACCACCTCATATTTAACATTCAAATTCACAGAAAATATGGGTCAATTCATCTTAATCACATATTTTTCAACATTTACGAATATCTACCCATATTATTATAGATCCCTATAAACACTCACTGATATTATTTAAAAAACAGTGACGAAAGCTACAGGGACAGGGCTTCAATTTAGTTTATATTATTAATTTACAAACAAATAAATACATTTGTATGATTTTTAAGTTAAAAATCACTGAAGTAATAAGAATAGAACAAAATTAACATCAAAATGGTAATATTTATTTTTAAAATTGTAACGAAAACTAAAATTATTATCATGCAAAACGGCCATATTTCTGGCCTTCCCATTCTAGCACGCTAAAAATAATTATTTATTCCACTATAATTTAATGCAAAAGGGACGTATTTCAAAATATGCTACTGTTGTATTATAAAATATAATTATACTTAACTAATATTGGATTACAAAAAAGGACGCATTTCAAATATGGCAATTTTGTATTACAAAATATAATAACAAATACTAATGTTAGAATGCAAAACGGACGTTTTCCAAAATATGGCACTTTTGTATTATATATTATGGTTACAAATACTAATGTTAGAATGCAAAACGGACGTTTTCCAAAATATGGCACTTTTGTAATATATATTATGGTTACATTATACTAATGTTAGAATGCAAAACGGACGTTTTCCAAAATATGGCACTTTTGTATTGTAAATTATAATCTCACTTACCTGAAATTTTGAATCCAACGCAGACGTATTTTGGATTGTGGCACTTTTTCACGCAAACGACGTGCGTTTGCGTTGAATCTCCGGGCGCAACTAACAAAATGGCGGTTTTGCACTGAAATTACCTGTCAAAGTGAGCTAATGCAAAAATGGCGGTAAGTCAGAGCAGCCTTATTATAAGCAAAAATGATGGGAGTTTTTTTTTCACTATAAAATATAGTCGGTTCAGGTGTCATTTTTGCAATAAAACGATTTTCATTTTTTTTTGAATTGTGGCCCTTTTGTATTCAAGGAGCGAGTTGTTCCGTGACTTTAGTAGTAGGAGGCATAGAGTTTTAAATAGAAATTGGTTTAGTTTGTTTTGTTATATTACGGTGGTATGAGTATGAGATGTGACGACTGACGCTTTTTACTTTTAGCGGATTTACCTATCTAAGTCAAACCTAAACACTAAAACACTAAAACAACAAATAAAACAATATAATGACAATTTAATAAAAAAATAAAACAATTATTGTTATTACACTTTATTGCAGCAGAATGTGCTTGTATTAAAAAATTAAAAAGTCAGATACATTATACAAGACGCGCTAGTACACTATTATGTATGGCGTGGTGTCGCAAGTGACGAGAGAGTAAATAGTGTGATTGAATCGACTTGCGACTGATTGACTACTAACTGTTATAATCGAGATATCTCGATACATTTTCATAATCGAATGATTTCGTTAGTATCTCTCATAATCGCCCACCGCTAATTCTTATGCCAAGTAAACGTCAATCGCATGGTCGCTTGCTGATACATAACGCCGATCAAAACAATCACAAAGAAAATAAACTTAACTATCATTGAATTGATAAGATTATTCTAATGTGCTCGTGAGATTGTTCCGTGTTTAAATATGTAATGTGTCGTTAAAAAATGGACCGCGACGATCCCAGAAGGCCGCTCTTAGGTGAGAATTGCTAAATAATGTTTAGTGTGTTTTGTAACGAAATATACCCGATAATTAATCGTTTGTGAAGTTGAACTAGTTATTAGTACATCTAATACAGGTCGTTTTAGTTTCACAAAGCAACACGCATATTTATTGCATGTTTTTCATTGAGCTTTTTGCCTTTTAGGTTTTTATTTGGCTTGATATTGTATATATTTTTTTCTAAAGCAATGAAAATAGAAAAAGTAGAATATAAAAGTTGGCGAAAATATTTTACCTTAAATTAATACCTAGTATAGTATTTTTTCTGTTGTTTATTTTCCATAATAACAACTTTCTTCTATAATAAGTGATTATTTTTACTATGCCTAAATAATAAAGGTATTTTTAAAAAATCAAAACTAGATTAAGGATTTAAGAACAAGACATCTTGGTAAATATGTTTCTTTATACACATTCATATATTTGCTTTAATAAATTAACATCATTCTCCACTTTTTTTTTATTATAAGGGCCTTTAGATAGAAATAAATATGTGTCGCAATATTATCAGACTAGCATTAAAATAACACATGGTGTAGATTTATTGTAAAAATATAAATATATCTAGGTATGAAATTGTTGAGGTTCATATTTTGTATTATGCATATAGCAAATCCTTAATTTTATTTATTTTAATAATCAAGTTATTATTTAAATGTCTGTTATTATCAGTTCTCTATGTTTTAAAATTAAAAGTTTATAGTCAGGGTCAGATTATATCTTGAATAGGTTAATTTCAAGATAAACTACTTATATTACTACTATATTACTACTTATAATATTGTTAGCTAGAAACATACCCGTACTATAAAATATTTTTATTACTATCGACAATAACATTGTAGATTACGGTTCTGGAGGTGATAAGAATTTTTGCTCCGGGTTATTGGTTCTTGTGGGATAGTCTGGAACCCTTAATTTTTATTTTTCAAATATTTTGTGTTATAATTGGCTGGCTCAATATGAGTTTTCAACCATGATACAAAAAGATGTCATTTAATTTTCCTATCAGCTGCCTGGCTGATAGCAATCTTTCAGCGAATGGGTTGTTTGGTCTACCATGCTCACATTCTAAATATAATAAACACTCACATTATTTAAAAAAAAATGTTTCATACCCTTAGCTACATAAGTTCACTCACAATTTTATTACACTATTATAGCAGTAGTTATGATAATTAATAATCAATGACATTAAAATATATGCAACAGTCTTGATAACCAGTTTATTGAGTAATAACTAATACATAATATAATATATCATCATGCTAACTTTACATATTTATGATTTGGTAAGGTCAGGCATTAGAAGAGGCCTACACCTAGGTATTGGGAGTAAATTAAGTATTTTGTTATTGAAAGAAGACTATAAATGTTAATCAAATCATTGTCATACAATATTATTAAATATAATGGTCATGGCTTTTTGTCCTTGAAGTTATTAAATAAAATTATAATAGTATTACATGTTCAGTTCACCTTGTTATAAATGCAATAAATTTATATTTAAATTCATAATTTTAAATTCGTGTTATTAATTAATTAAAATGCTACGTATATTAAATTTTTTCGATGGCCACAGATATTCTGTTATTTTAATAAAAAAAGAATTTTTGCCCTTTCATTCCCGCACTTCATCTATTTTTCCCGAATATTTCGAACTATTGAACTCGAACTTGCGTATATCAAGACGAGTTTCCTCCTATAGAGTACGATATTCGATATTCTAGTGGATCTAAATATCCTACCAGTTTCTTAGCTATAAAAAAAGATAAAATTGTCAATCACCACGCATTTGTACGGTGAAGGAAAACATCGTGAGGGCACGTGCATACCGTAGGGATTTATCAGAATTTCTATAGTACCTATGTAAAGCCCGCCAACCCGCACTAGGCCAGCGTGGTGGACTATATGGCCTAACTTTTCTCAATCGTTCTCTTAAATGTTAAGGGGACCCGTGCCCTACAGTGGGACGTATATGGGCTGAAACAGATACAAATCAATACAAAACGCGTATTAAAATATGTTACAGTTTTAGCATCCTTTAGTCTAGACCACAAAAAAGATCCATTAAATATTATCTGCACTAATATAATTAACACTAAATTAATATGTGATAATTAATAGGTTGAAAGGCCATCTGCCATGTACCTTTGAGATTTATGTAATTAAATCTCGGCCTAGTTGTATCAAGCCTGCTGTTGAATTGTGGTTTTAAGATTGACGCTAAACCAAAAGGGGACATAAATTCAAGCGAAGTATATAATTAAATAGGATCTTTGTACCTGTATCAGCCCATATACGTCCTACTGCAGGGCACGAGATCTCTCTACAACGGAAAGTACGATTAAGGGAGGTTAAGAGGACATGGTAGCCAGAGTAACTACTGGACATAATGAGACATAACATCTTACTCGTATGCCTCAGAATGGCGAGTGCAGTGGAATGCCAACCATTGCTTTGTAATTCATGGTGTTTGGTTTTGCTACTGTCCATGAGCGCACGTATAACTTACCATCAGGTCTCAGTCAGTAAAATGTACTCTATGACCTACCCAAATTTGTCGTGTTTTAAGTGTAACATATGGATATTCGGTGAGATATCTACCTAGATAAGACGGAGTCCTCGAAACCGAAGAGCGTGTATGAACAGATTTATATCAGTTGATGAAGCGAAAGAGGTATGGTTGGTCGTACGTACTTGACCTACCCAATTGCGCGTGATGGCAAAAACCTGTCACATGTCACATTATGGTAATAATCGCTGCCTGGTCCGATACGAATATTCTATTAGTATTAATTTTAACCAAGTGTAAATAGAATAAATCTTAAACATTATAAAGTTCACGGGCATCAGCTATTAATTAAGCAAATTAAGATTTATAAAGACTGCCTCGGTGGCGTAGTTGTATTACGGTACGGTTACAAAGCTGAGGTCTTGGGTTCGAGTCCCGGGTCGGGCAAAGTGAAATTGGATTTTACTATTCATTATTTATTTATTTATTTATTTTATTCTTTATTGTACACAATAAATATAACAATAGGTATAGAGACAACAAAATAACAAAGTACAAATGGCGGTCTTATCGCACTAAGGCAATCTCTACCAGACAACCATTGGATGGATTTATGAGAAGGAGAAAGAAAGGGCAGTGTATAATAAAGACAAAAGCTCAAATAAATAATACTATTTATACATAAATATACAAAAACTACATAATTATCAGCCCGGAGTCAGGAATTTGTGCCCGATATGGCGATAGGCTCGCCCCCTATCACATTGTGGGACAGAACATACAAGACGAAATGTGGGTGCCCTGGTAGCGCCTCCGCGTGAGTTTATATATGTATGTAGATTTATAAATATTACATAGCTAAGTCCTCCTGTCTGACGGTTTGTGGGCTCATAGTATAACTAAGAACCAGTGGCCAGATTTACATATTTTTTTGTACGTAAATACGTTGTTAACATAATAATATTCAAAAACATGCATTGGTTATACAAATATTAACTAGGACATTAACATTTTGCAATAACAATTTACCAATTGACATTATTTTTATAGCTAACATACGTTTCTATGTTCGTTTTTAAAATACATTTGATTTCTATGTATGTAGATTACTTAGGATATCGAA
Source organism: Deilephila elpenor (assembly GCA_949752805.1). Lineage (NCBI taxonomy): Eukaryota > Metazoa > Arthropoda > Insecta > Lepidoptera > Sphingidae > Deilephila > Deilephila elpenor. The sequence goes on along the minus strand of OX457103.1, from coordinate 13,697,674 downwards.
GTTAATAATTTTATTTATAACGGAATTAAAACAGTGATGCTAAACAAACACTGACTATAGAAATCAAATATACTTGCGACTCCCCTTTGCAGATCGGCAAATTTCACAAACTGTAGATATTTTTGGAATAACGCCGATATATGCAGGTATCCAAATGACAACGCTAAGCCACAATTTGTTTCTAATATACTTACATATAACTTTGAAAAGTCGGAGGTCTGTCTTGGGTTCGAATCTTGCATCTCTAATGCGTCAGTACATTACGCTGTCAACAAAGGATCGCTCACTGAGATGATGAGGTATTAGAATGGGTTGTGAACAGTGAGGTTCTACGTTCGATTCCTAGATTGGGTAATCCACTGCGTGTTGATTTTGGACGTAGGAAGTCTTTGATGAACACGCTAATAGGCTCTCCTCCTATCTCATTATGAACAGAAACAAGCTTGGCTGACAATGAGTGGCATTACTTACATCTATTCATCTTATCCTAACCCCTTGAGGATAGATGCTTTTATAAGCTGAAGTTGAAAACACTCAGGATTAATATGCGTTATAATTAAAACTATTGTAGGCGTATGAATCAGAATGATGTTTCAATAATGATTCAGACTTATCAATTCATGTGGTTGCGTGTTGTATTATAATTCGATAATGAAAGTACATATAGTATTTCACATATTATTAATTTTATAAAGATTGGTGAAGACATGACTGCATGAAACCACATCATGACCCCTATGAGTCAGTAATAACACAAGTTTTTTAACTTGCTGTCGTTAAAGCTACAGTATAAATGGATAGGCTCGACCTGGGTGGAAGCTGGTACCATTGTCTCATAGACAACCAACGTGAAGTCACTGCCTTGTAGCATGTGAGAGATTAATCGTAGACCCAAATGTTGGTGCCGAGATATTCGTATCTGCCGAGATGAAGACCTCTTCAGACGGTGGTGTGAAAGCCGTCGTATTCCAAGAGTAAATAATATCCAGTAAATATCCAGGTTTTCAAACAGACCAGCATAATATACACTAGAGATGATTATATCTCAATAGTAATTATATTCATATTACAATATTTAAAATTGTATACAAAAAATGTTGTAAATCAATATTGTTGTATACACCTGTAAAGGTTTGTCACCTAAAATTAGTACCTTATGTTGTGAATCTTTCCTATGTACGTTCATGTGATGAATCGATGGTGTGTCTACTAATAAAATAATAGTAGATAATCTTATTTGTTCTTCATAGTATTTTAGATCATGTTCCATGTAGTGACCTTGTCATGCCGGTAAACAACATGGTCGCGTACATCTACGTATTGGAGAAACATAACAACGGAGTACTATATCTATTTTTAGTTTCAAACGCATATCCAATGCCGGATGGTATCTGCACCCAGTTAGTATTAATTAAAGACCTGTAGGCTAATTCACGTAATTTATTGACGCGCCGATCAAGTTTCGATGCAGTTTCGATTAGGTTTACGTCTTAATCGTACGTACGTCAAAATGGTATTCTTGTAATTGTTTAGCTGCGCGTAAGTTATGCATAAACTGCGCATGTGCTGCACGTTGGTGGGACTAAACTGTCATTGGAGACGTCAAATGAATATGTAGGCACAGGACGGCCAACATCATTTTCTTCCATCTTGGGTGTAGAGGTTATGTTCATCAGGATTGGCAGAAAGTAATTGAAATACTGAAATTCATGGAAATCACGATATAATAATTCACTAGTTAACAGTCCAACATAAAATAAATCAAAACTAATCAATGATTGCGCCGGAATATGACGATTCGTCGTTCTTGTGGTGCCTCGGTCGCTCGCGCATTTTAAAGTGCAGCGCCCGCAGCGCCAATGGACGACGCTCCGTCAGAGTGACCGCTTGTCGCTCTATCCGACAGCAGATGTCAGTGTTCCTTCGGCGGCGCCGACACGGCCAGACTGACATTCGACCGTCCTCGGGCGTACCAATTAGAGGTATTCTGAAAAGAGAAGAACCGAATCACTAATAATCCGCTCGTCCACCCTGACGAACAGGGTAACACGGTATGACACATAATATTGTAAAAGCATGCATCCCTTCGACTATATGGATAACAGACCGGATGGCATGTTTCCGAATTCAGTTCCATTGCACAATCTGGACCGGACGGGTGTGTCCCTTCGACCAGCTCAAACCAACATGGACCGGACTACACTGTCCCTTCGACCAATTGTGACACATACACACGCACAACTTGGACCGGACGGGTGCGTCCCTTCGACCAGCCCCAAAAGTGACATGGACCGGACTACACTGTCCCTTCGACCAATTGTGACACATACACACGCACAACTTGGACCGGACGACACCGTCTTTACGACCAACTCCCCTGTTACATTTTCACACATACAGGTAAATTACGTTGTTGTATAGAGCACCCGAAAACCGCCCAGCAAGACTCTCAGTCAAAAGCGAGCAAGATGATCCACTATCGAATAAAAAAGGAAACTGCTCACCGGAAGTTGTCTCAAAGGTCGATCGCGATGATTGCTGAGGTTAACTTCTTTGTTCCCATTTCCCGCATTAGTATTCTTATTGTTGATGTGAAGTTTTGTTGTATCGCAACCAGCCGGGATAGCAGCGATTCCATGCTCGTCAACAATCTTGTTGCAGAATCACTATTAGAATGCTGCACTTCTACGGAAAGACATTCGTTCTATCCCACTTCTGATGTAGGCACAGGACGGCCAACATCATTTTCTTCCATCTTGAGTGTAGAGGTTATGTTCATAAGGATTGGCAGAAAGTAATTGAAATACTGAAATTCATGGAAATCACGATATAATAATTCACTAGTTAACAGTCCAACATAAAATAAATCAAAACTAATCAATGATTGCGCCGGAATATGACGATTCGTCGTTCTTGTGGTGCCTCGGTCGCTCGCGCATTTTAAAGTGCAGCGCCCGCAGCGCCAATGGACGACGCTCCGTCAGAGTGACCGCTTGTCGCTCTATCCGACAGCAGATGTCAGTGTTCCTTCGGCGGCGCCGACAAATAGGTAATTTACCAATCAGGTTGCGATCTGAATCACGCATGTTTAAAACGCGCAGCCGTAGAATACGCTAAAGCGATCACGTGACGCGAACTTGACGCGAGCGTATCTGACAGCGGTTATTCTAAATTACGAGAATACAAAACGGGCTGTTTTGATCGAAACTTAACTGCAACTGCACTGCAACTGAACTTATTTAATTACGTGAATTGGCCTACTGATCAAATGCATTTACATATGCGTTTGCATATTACACCCATTTACATCGATTATTGCATATTTTATTTAAATATAGTGATTATAACGCTGTATAAATACGATATTGTCGGTAGTAACATGAATAATGAAGAAAATCTTACTTCATACCTGGCTAAAAACACACCACTTTCAAAAATATTTTGAGGCTTCGTGAACCTGATTGTATTTATTTGAAATAAATAAATAATACATTCGCCTAACAGTCACATACATAGTCCTGATCCCACACTAAGATACCAAGGCTTGTGTCGTGGGTTCACAAATACTTGTGTTTCAGACAAATATTTGTCTGGGTGCGGGGATTGAACCCGCGACCTAATGTTACATAGCCGACGCGGCGCGGCGTCTAAACAACTCCGCCATACACAATATGCATTACGTTTGTATTTTTTGTGTATTTTGTGACCATCCGGAAACTGAACACAACTGTAAATTAATAAAAATGAATAATCTTTACATACATACATACATAAACTCACGCCTTTTTCCCCGAAGGGGTAGGCAGAGGCGCCACCAGGACACCCACATTTCGCCTTGTATGTTCCGTCCCACGATGTGATAGGTGGCGAGTCTATCGCCATATCGGGCACAAATTCCTGACTCCGGACTGATAATGAATAGAAAAATCCAATATCATTTTGCCCGACCCGGGACTCGAACCCGAGACCTCAGCTTTGTAACCGTACCGTAATACAACTACGCCACCGAGGCAGTCATCTGAATAAATCTGGTTAAATAACTGATGTTAATAATATTCTCTCAAATGCAGGGCTTTAACATTGAAATAAATTAAAACAAATTAATAATAAAACAATGAATGAATAAATATCTCATATGGTTATAATAATAAATTAAATAGGTAAATAATTTTCGAGGTGCAATTCCATGCCTTCACATTTTTTTGTATATTCCACAAACATTTCTGTCGGGTCTGGGGTTTTTATGGGACCAAAAATTCCAATGTATACGACACAAGAACTGTTTATGAAATATGGGCATTTGGCATTTTATTGAGATAGTCTCAATTACTTCTGTCATAAAAATGAATCTGTGGTCGAACCGGTATCCTCTCGTTTCTTAGTTAGCCCGCATGGCTGTTAAACAATGCGTGTGGTTGATGGTTAATACTAAACTTGGTTTCTTCGCATTTTATTTTATATTTGAATTGATGTGTACAAAGGATTTGCTCTATAATTTTATAGTTTAAAGATAAACTGTAGAAGAAGCGAGATAACGGCCTTCAAATTAATTGATGAAAACTATAAGCATGGCGTGGTTTTGACGGGGTGTTTTTTTTATTTTTACACAATTGTAATGTAGCCCATAATTGCCCACTGCTGAGCACGGGACTCCACAACAGCTGAGAATTCGATTGAGAGGAGTTAGGCCATTTCACAAACGTTATAAAAAATATGTACTCATTAGTTGGAAGGAATTATACCGAGATTTTATTAATCTGCCAAATCCATACATTATTTATACAACTTAAATCACTACACTAGCGCCATCTACTGTAAGACGTTGGTATTTTACTACATTGCGCCTGATGGTAAGCGCAATGCTGTCCGATAGCGGATAGGGTATCGAGCAGGTTGAGATGTTTATATCTCTTAAGACGGCCTGATGATCCTTGTTTCCGGATATACAGGTGAACCCGAAACGAAACAGTTACGTAGTTCACTTGGGGCCTTAAAAACTATGTACGGTTGTCGTTATCCAAACGGATACGTAGGGGACGGATACGAATCCTACCACCAGCAAATGGAAGTTTGAACGCCCACACGAACACCTCATGAGAGACTGTGTTGTTATGTATGTAAAGTTTAATATAATTAGCAATTAAGTAGATTAGACGAGATTTTAAGATGTTGTTTTATGTCTAATGTAATCGTGTGTTTTTATGATTCGTAAGTTGTTTAAGGCTGAGTTTACGTTGGCGCGGAAGTACAAATTCCATTTTTTGCGAGAACGAGAGCGAATTTGCGCCTAATCTACATATTATGCGTATTGGGGGCACTAAAAGTTTTAAAATTATCCTATCATTATATAAAACATCTAATTCATTAACTTAATATCTGTTTTTAAAATTCTACTTTTTATTTAAAATATTTGATTTGAAATGCGTTTTTATTTATAAAGGCGATAATAGTGCTCATTAGAAAAAAAATAGAAGCAATTATAAAGGTCACAATGGTTAATGTGTATAAATTAGATTCTTTTTTTAAATATGAGGATGATGTCCATTTCGCACAGCGCCAAGCGCAGCGCCTGACCATAAAATAGGCGCAACACATTCCACTAACACATGAAGCACTTAGAACAAGTACACTGTTTCGCCAAATGCTATTGAGTCGGTATAGCACATTTTAGGTGACATCGGTCTAGACTCTACTGACGTCTAGACTGCTGTAACCTCTCACTACCTCCAAATTCCATAAGTATCGCTGACGGCTGCATCGGTATTTACCCGTTGCAACAGTTCTGAGGCAGGCGGTTGGCTTATTTTTTATACAAAACTGCCAGGATTTACACCTATGAAAGCTATCGAACCACTAGTACTGATGACATAATGAAATTGGAATCAATGATCGATTGCTTTATATATAGATATCGAGTATATAGAATACCTATTTCTTGGAGCGTGTTATAAGTAGAGATGGAACGGATATCCGATAACTATCCGGTATCCGGCCTTGTTTTCACTGTCCGGATACCGGATAGTAATACAGTATCCGGCCGGATACCGGATAGTAAAATTTTAAAAAATCTCATTATTTTACACAAGGCAAATCATACTCCAATAGGTTATGGACACCGTTTATTTTTATAATCGCACATAAAAAATGTTTGTTTTATTAATTATTGACATTTCTTGTTAATCTGAATATTTCCGATCTCGTTCACCGCGCTAATATTCAAATCAAACTGATCGCGTCAACGCAATAAAGGGCCGAATATCCGGCACCCGGATATCCGGCGCTCCGGCCTAGTACCTCGCCGAATATCCGGTATCCGGTATCCAGCCAAACTACTATCCGTTTCATCTCTAGTTATAAACTTATAAGTACGTACATATATGTATTGGTACTTGTGTTATAAGTAGGATGATTGCCACTTGAGGCTTTTTGAATTGTATGTAACGGCATTGATCGTGTACTCAAGCTGTTATCTAATCACTCCCGTAATGTCATTAAAGGTTTGGAATGTAATTTTAATCGGGAATTATTTTTTCTTAACGTCATTTTTTAAGCAATTATATTGGTTTCTTTATGTTTAATATACTAAAATATACGTAACTACCGAAAAAAAAAACCTAAAATAATAACAATTAACAAAAACATTAAATATATAGACAATCAAAATATAAGCTTTTGTCTCACAAAAATATGTTGATCCATTTTTTCACCTTCGTCACCCTCACGTTTTATTTCATAGAGCTAAAACTACGGTAAAAATAATTACACTGAAAAAATGTATTAAACATGTTGATATCCAAGTAGTAAAACGTTATTACTATGTAAAATACAGATATAAAGATTAACTGCAATATAGCCGTTTATAGTATTTTCTTTTGTCTCATATAAATACGGATGAGACTCTACGCAAACATTTGAGATTTTTACCAAATCCCTTTATGGATTCTAAGATACGAGGCCCGTTTCTTCTCCGATTACATGTTGAGCGGATTTTAATTATGTGTTGGCGGCATAGTGGACTTTGTGAAGCTATAGAAAACAGAAGCGAAGCATAGGCTTTTCTTCTGATTTCTGAATGAAAGAAAAACGGCTAAATTTCTCTTCCGGTAATACAGGCGTGGTCGAAATTTATGGCAATGTCAATGGCCTTCCAACTCGGTAGAACTGCAGATATTACGGATGAGCTTGGTCCCAAGTAAATCTTTATAATCATTTAATACAATAGTTGTGTTATTTATTCGTATGCATTTGTAAAACCGCGCGGCACTTGCGGTAAAGAAAGCTCCCTTATGGAAGAGACCATTTCAGCTCAGATAACACTTTTATGTCTTAAAAAGAACAGGGTAGAAAGAAAAATATACTAGAAAAATAATTTAGTAAACTTGTTGACCGAACGCTACACGAAAACAAAACTGTTACTTTGCTCTGGTTTACTTATGAAAGTGAAATTATTCATTACAACAAGCCCTATGACTTTTCCCCATATTGTTTTAGTCTTTGCTAAATCCTACTCTTAGTATAAAATTTCCTTCATCACCACGTAGAAGTTCAAGCACCTCACTATAGCGTAGCTCACCTCTGTATAGTACAACCTCCTTAGTGATTCGTTCATTCCGTGTTAAACCTTCGCGGTGGATCACCGTGCGTTTTGTTAGGTGACTTGGCGTTTTGTTCGTGCAGATATATATTAGTGATATGATATAATAAGTGTTGTGTTTATTATGAAGCTGACTGGTGTGTTGGGTGCGTATTTTTTGTTTTGTTTTTTTCTTTTTAAGTATTTGACTGTTTTTTTTTGTGTGCTAAAGTGATTGATGAGGAGTGATATTCTGATACAATAGAAATCGCCAAGTAGGTTTTTAAGCTTTAATTGATTGTTTACAAATACGCCAGTCTGTATGATAATGGTCGTGTGATCTGTTTTGTTTTAACTTCTATGTTTTTTAGTCCGATTGTATTTTTTATAATTTATGCAACCGGCATTTTATATTTTATGCATTTTATATATTATTGATTAAAATATATGAAATTAATGTGTTTACTATTCGTTGGCGGACAATTAATAAATCAGTGAACTCGAAGTATCTGCGCAAGCTACTATTAGAGATTTCATATCTTGTGTAAGGTTGTAGCTATCTGGTAGAGAATAGTATATCCAGACTGCGACCGAAAACGAAGCCAAGTGGTTGTTACGCAATGCAACAAAAAATTTGGGAAAAAATTGTCAATTTTTATTTTATAATATTTTACTTATCGTCGTATTTGGGTAAGAAATACATAGATTTCCTAAAATAATAATGTACACCTTTTTTTTTAAAGACGCAATGGTACGCAAGGGTTTAAATTACTATTTTCACAAAAACTAGGTATTTACCACCCAAAAATTTCCAAAAAAACTGTCGCCTTTATTGTGTCATTTTTAACATTGTGTCTGCAACTACCACCTGGCTTCGTTTTCTGTCGCAGTCTTGATATACTCGGCATATTCTACCACGGGGCATTTTTTAATATTCACTCATACATAATACTGCCTGACTGCCTCCATGGCGTAGTTGTACTATGGTGCTATAAAGCTGAGGTCTCGGGTTCGAATCTCGGATCGGGCAAAGCGATATTGGGTTTTTCCATTTATTATCAGCCCGGAGTCAGGAATTTGTGCCCGATATGGCGATAGTCTCGCCCCCTATCACATCATGGGGCGCGAAACGTACAAGGCGAAATGTGGGTGTCCTGGTGGCGTCTCTGGGATAAAGGCGTGAGTTTATGTATGTATGCATACATAATACACATACAAATGAGGCACACGCCTGTATCCTCGATGAATAAAGTAGAGGAGGCACTCTTGCCACCTATACTTGCTACAAATATTACTCGTATGTTTGTGAGAGTACGGAGGGATGAATGTTTGTATGTATGTTTGTTACTCTTTCAATATAGGTAACAATTTCGAATAAATTCAATACCCAGGGTCGGGCTGTCAGTTCTCAATAATTTTCAGTTCTTGAGGCTTGACGACTATTGCATTGCCAAGGGTAATATTTTCATAGCTTAAAGCATCCTGTCTTATATAGATTCCAAATTATTCAAACAAAATTTGTTTACTTAACCAGGGATCGCAGTTATGTCATTCCGACGAAATTGTATCGCGAAAATTGGTTCTACTAATTGAGCTCATCTATTTGACATAAGTACGTATTTAATCATCATTATCCTTGGCATAAAAAGATAATTAAATCATAATTGCCAAAGTCATTAAAGATTAATTAGATTTTGCTCCAGATATTCAAATAAACAAGCTAACACAGTAACACCTGGAAACCAGGAGGGGTAGGTAGAGGTATTACTAATGGTAATACTGTAATGATACAATGTGGAGAATCTAACATATTTCTCGAGAGTGGAGAATAAATATAATAAATTACTGACTAAAAATCATACGACAAAGAAAGAAACTACTTTAAATTTTATTATTTTAGTATGAATGTGAAATTCTGATTTCGAAATATTGTCCAACTTCGTACCGTAGCTTTTGCTTGATTAAGAAACATTTTAATTTAGGTTGCTTATAAAATAAAATATAAAAAAGAATATTCATGCAGTTAGCATTCGGTCGATGCCATTATAAATGATTTCTGCACGAGCCGGTTATTTTGACCGATGCAATAAAACGAGTACTTATGCGAAAATTTTCCTTAAACAATTTGCACATTAAATCGCAAGAATTTCTACGGTATGTAAGTCCGCCAACCCGCACTAGGCCAGCGTGGTGGTCTATATGGCCTAACCACTCTCAATCGATTCTCTCAATTGTAGAGTAGGCCCGTGTCCAGCAGTGGGACGTATATGGGCTGATACAACAATACAATTTGCACATAGTAAAAATACATAAAATAAAACTGATAGGATTTATAGTACATTAAATGTAGCTGACGTAATGAACTAAAGACAACAGTATTTATTATTCTTTATTCCACATTAAATGATAGGGAAGAAGGAAAACTGCTTCTACATAATATCTACAGTAAAATTAGCAAAATTATCACCGTGAGCGATTTTTAACATCACTTAGGTATTTTTATTATTTAGACTAGGGTCAGATTTAGTAGTCTGAAGGTTTTTATGGAGTGGAAATAAAAAAAAATGGGTTCATATATATAATTACTTGGTATAATGCTCTTAATATAAAGATGGTGGAATTTTAATTTCAGTTGTATTGTCCGTATGATCCATGAATTAATTGTGCTTTAATTAGTTAAATATATCATCGACATTGACACTATTATAATAGGCTTATCTACATATAGACAAATCGGGAAAAAGTTGCAGGCGACATTTGCGAAAATTTTCAAACCTAGAACCTCGCAAGAAATTGTATGTCTGACCTCACAATCGAAAACAAGACCTTATGGTTCATGGCGGGCACTCGGTGCTCCAAGATTTATCAAGTGTTTTTTAAATTTTTTGTAATTTAAAATTTACGATAACGTAAATTTCATCAGGTCTGCAGTCTTAATCATTTTTCACTGTTTTATAGTATGTGGAATAGTTACAGCTGTTTATATGTTCTGTGAAATACCACGCTTGGAGGGCGGAATAAATTAATTAGTTATACCATTACTACATTATGTATGGTTGAACTGTTTTAAATGGAAAGTTATAATGTTCAGTATATTATGTTATATTATATCTGTCCCAACGTTCATGTATTGCCTCGATCTCACAGAAACGCACGTGTCTATTAAGAAAAGGATCCCTCTGAAATACGGGTAATATTGCAAAAAAAAATCATTTTACTGACAGTAAAAAAGTTAGTGCAAATAACGAAAATGGTAATGTAGTGATAACAATGCTAGCTATTTAGTCGCACGTCTTCACTGTTCGATGACAAATACGCAGACCTGAAACAAATATTTGTGGATTCCCCAAAAATCTGGTCTTCACCCGGTCTCCCGTTTTATAGTCTTCGTTCTTCACCAACTGCCCCAAGAACGCTCTAAAATAATTGTGTCAATTGTACCTGTCTCTCAGGAGCAATACCGTCACCCCATGTCATCATAAAATATTTTTTTGCTTCCAGGTCATGCACCCAACAGCAGAGTACGCAGGACAGCCTCCAGGCTTTGCAGCGTCGAGTCATGGAAGAAGAGACTGCCAATCACAATATGGCTGCCGAAGTACAGCTTCACGCATCTACTACGAGATATTATAGCAGGTAAGGAATTGTAGGAAAATCATGAGTTGTACGATTTCAACATATAAGGTATGAACTGTCGTAGTAAAATCTTATACGCTTACGTCCTCTAAATATAACGTATGAATAGTTGGTCTATACTTAGTATTGGACTTCTTGTGGTCGAGGATAATAATTATGAATAGTGGGCTAGTGCAATAAATAGATAATTATGTATACTTAAGTAAGAACTGACAAAAGACAAGTCAAAGTGGCATAGTATGAGGGAGGCCTATACCCAGCAGTGGGACCCTACAGGCTGTGGATGATGATGATGATGATGAAGTAAGAACTATTGATAGTATTTCTTTCTCTTTCTTCGGTCTTTTATTAAATCGTTTTTGTTATTTTTGGGACTTGATTTCATTATACGAACAGGTAGTCTTAAAGATTACCTGCGTTGTTTTGCGGTCTACATTATAGCCATAGTGTCATTATCAGCCAATTCTCTTTCCTTATAAGGATGTCTGTGTCTTGTTTAAATTCACAGCTGTTTGGGCGCGGTCCATGTGCAAATACACTTTCACTTGAGTCTGCATATGTGTTGTTCCAAATAAAGCCTTTTTTTAGCATCGATGTCGTATAATGTAAACGATATCAAAAGTTGTTTCTTTGGTAGACAGACACCTGTGATTGTTATTTTATACCACGTACCAGACTCATTAAATCTTGGGTACCATTCCTAAATTGTATTAACATTAAAAATTAGGAGCAGTTTTGGTATATGTGTCTCCATGTAGATCATCTCTCGCCGGTGAATGCTTTGTTTGTTGGTGAATGCTGTAACCAATTACCTTCAGGGGACATTGTATTCGCTTTGGTGTACAAACTGTTGATGCGATATCCTGTACATGGTTTCAATTAACATCCTGTCGCCACAAGTTGTATAAAAGACATTCTGTTCGGTGCGAGTGAAATTTATTGATGAATGTAAATTCCTTTGAAAAGGAAAGTGGTTTCGAGTGACGTGTGTACGTTTATAGACGGAGCCGATGTCTCTTGTGGATGTAATTAATTGGTCAGGAAATCCAAAGTATTAAAAGTATGATTTTTGGGAGTAGAACTATCTTAAAATCTATAAAAATGTTTACTTTCTCTTGTTGTTAGTTCATTGGCGTTTTATGATTTAAAAGTTAGATCTATGTAGGGTAACCGATTTCTTTTATTTATAGCTTCAATAAACCTATTGTTACAATCGTTTTTGAGATAATATTCTTTGAATGAGATTTCCTAAAATTATCAGCACAATCAAAAACCAAACTATTAATAAGTAGTAATTTCTAGAAGATACTTTAGCCTAGTAATAACCTTTCCGTAAAGAATAAATTATAAAACTCAGTAATTATCGTCAGGTATTACCGTGGGCCTCACATCGATACCTCAGGGCATCGCGTATGCTATGATCGCTGGCCTTCCACCGCAGGTAACTATTACTTGATACTTCTAAGTTTCTGTGAAAATCTATGTTTTATTATGGCATTCGAGGCCCAAGCTACTCTCACCTGCTCGTGGTGTATCCTACTAACCAATAAAAGGCGCTGGGGCGATCGAAATGGTAGGATAACTATCAAAGAGATGGCCAAATAACACTCTGAAGATGAGCAATAATGTCATCAGCTGGAGAACCACATTTTGGGTTCGCCGGCCCGCCACTGCCATCCATGGTAAGTGTTGGTAAAACCACACAACATTTAGGAAGAACTATCTTCAGAAGTGGAGTTCCTTTAGCGCGAGGATGATATGACGGTTCTGCTAAAATACTAACTGGCTACTTTACTCATATCAGCCTTGGGTATAATTGATTTACCAAGGAAGTTATGACTAAATTAATGTTAAATTATCTCTTCCAGGTTGGCCTCTACTCCAGCATATTCCCCGGCCTCGTGTACTCGATGTTCGGGAGCTGCAAGGACGTGACAGTAGGCCCCACTGCTATACTGTCAGCCTTGCTGGCCAAGTACGTGGCCAAGTCTGATGACTTCGCGTATCTTGCTGCTTTTCTGTCTGGATGTATTATATTACTGCTTGGGGTACTGCAGCTTGGTAAGGATTTCTAATATTTGTAGATGAGATTATCCCAAAATAGAAAGAAGTGCTTCAAAATTAGGTAAATAAAGGTTGAAAATGACGATGATATTTGTGGTCATTAAAGGGGCTGTGAAGAACTGTATTATTTGTTATATTTTTTACTGACACGACAAAGTGAGTACATTATAAATGGTGGAAAGAGCAATGCAATTAGATTATCCGTCGATGTGGGATAGCTATCTCTGGCCGGTCAACACAATTATGCCGGCCTGATTGTATCCACATAAACACAAGCCGAAAAGCGACACCCTTAGGTGAGTCACTATGAGGGGTTCATAATCACTGTGCACGGTGGTATTGTAAGGTTAGACCCGCATCCATAAAATGCATAAGCTATTTCATCATTGCTATTCTTTTTGTTGTATTTTAGGATTTCTGCTGGACTTCATATCAAAACCGGTGATCAGCGGATTCACGACCGCTGCAGCGCTTCAAATAAGCGCCTCGCAGCTCAAGTCTTTGTTTAGAGTGTCAGGTAATTATTTTCATATTTGTACTAATTATATTATGCGGCTACAGACACTGTGGTCGCGATTTTGATCCCAGGGTACACTTCTGAATTTTCGGAATCATGAGAGTAAGTGAGTCCACCAAACCTCACTAGGTTAGCGCGGTGAACTATGGCCTAACCCCTCTCAATCGATCTCTTGATTATTGAGGAGGCCCGTGCCCTAAAGTGGGACGCCCTAAATCTGGGCTGATATAGATACAGGGACTTAAACGGATGAGGCAGTTTCCGTGAAGTTAATGATACGACGGCGTACTCAAGCTGTGAACCTTGATGTCTTATCTTTGTATTTCAGGTCGAGTAGGTAATTCGCCTTGTGTGACTGCCTCGGTGGCGTAGTTGTACTAAGGGTACGCTTGCAAAGCTGAAGTCTTGGGTGCGAATCCCGAGCCAGACAAAGTGTTTTGGATTTTTCTATTCATTATCAGCCCGGAGTCAGGAATGTTTGCCCGATATAGCTATAGGCTCACCCCCTATCACATCATGGTATGGAACATACAAGGCGAAATGTGGGTGTCCTGGTGGTGCCTCTGCCTACCCCTTCAGGGAAAAAGGCTAAGTTTATGTACGTAACTTTTCCGAAACGTTATATTTTAAAAAAGTCTTCATTTAGATTTTAGCCAAATATTTCTATTACATATAAATCATGTGACGACAATCTCATTTCGACGACAACACGTAGAGATGGACCAAAAATATTACTTGAATAAAACTTTAATTTTAATTAATGTTTTTCATTCTGATGATTATGTTATTTAAATGTATATTCTTTCGTTTCACAGGTTCATCTGGTGACACGTTCATATCTGCTATAGTGAACTTCTTCGAGCACATCACTACAGTCCACCTGTGGGATACAGTGTTGGGAATAGTAACAATAATAGCACTGTTGTTGCTCAAAGTAAGCCTATTAATATTTTTGCCTTTACAACGTTATTTAAAACCAAATCTCTCTCTCCCTTTGTTTATAGTTCTTTTGTTACCTCAGAATTATAATTTGACGAATGTTCTTTTCCTGCTTTCCCTTATTCCACACTTACTACTAGGGAGATATTCTATGTCCATTGCTGTACCTTCGACAATGGGCTGACTGCCTCGGTGGTACTGTTGTACTACGTTAGGATTGCAAAGCTGAGGTCTCGGTTTCGAATCATTATTCGGGCAAAGTGATATTGAATTTTTCTATTTATTATCAGCCCGGAGTCAGGAATATGTGCCCGATATGGTTATAATTTCGCCCCCTATCACATCGTGGGACAGAATATACAAGGCAAAAAGTGGGTGTCCTGGTTGCAACTCTGCCTATCCCTTTTGGGAAAAGGCGTGATTTTATGTATGACAATGTGTGTGCAAAATTTCATGATGATCGATCGATGAAAAGCGTGACAAACAAATATTCCCACGTATAATAATTAATACATAGTAAGAAAGGCAGGAGTACGATTTTATTTGAATATAATATTTAATTGTTTGTTCTTGGGGCGGCCTAATCATCAGCGGACAGCTATGATTGTCATGATTATGTTGTTTTTGTTGCTGTTAACGGTGATGTTGACGTTGTTGATGATGATGATGGTGAGAATATTGTTCCAGCGTGCAGTAATCCCAGTGTCGAGCAGTTCTTCCACCTGCCACACATACCTGGCTAAAACCTGGCAGTACGTGGTGCGAGCCAGGAATGCTCTGGTTGTGTTTATCAGTGCTCTTGTCGCGTACATCATCAAAACCAGGGGTTTGACGCCTTTCGCGCTTACTGGTGAGGGTTGATTTATTTTTATGTATGTTCAGGTGTGTGCCATTCGAATGGTAGGTAGAAATACTACTAGTGCTACCCATAGTTTGTTGAATTTTACCTCTCTCCGTAAATGTGGTAAAGGGAGAGTTTACCTTTATGGCAGTCGCTTATTTTAGTTCCCGACAAATTATATTTTCAATCCGATAAAATTACTCGTATTTCATTTTTCTATGGTTATGTAACAATATCTTTTAAATAAGTAAAATAACTACCTCTATGAAAAGTGTTAAGGGTCTCAAGAAGACATGGTAAAGAAACTAGATTAGCGGTACGACAAACTACATTTATTAAATGGCGTTTAACAGCTAAACAGATAATATATTTTTTCCACAGGCAAAATCGAAGGTGGCCTTCCGAAATTCGGTCCGCCGCCATTTTCAACTGTAGTCAAGAACCGTACTTTGGACTTCGAACATATGTTGTCAGTGTATGGTCCCGAAGGATTCGTCATGCCGCTTGTCGCCATATTGGAAAGCATCGCTATAGCTAAGGCTTTTGGTAATTATTTTCGAATAATTTGTTTTTAATACCTTATGTATCCTAAAATAGCCTCTTGTACATTAAGAACTAGTGGGAGTGGACCCTGAGTGAAGATTATATGGGCTTCGAAGTCTGAAGATTATATTATTTTAGCTATTTACTATGTTGAATGACATCCGTTAGGAAGGGGAAATTAGCTTTACGCTGGGCCAAAAAATCACTAGTTTGATATCGCCCAGGAATTATGACAGTATGAGAAATTTTAAGAGAGTTAATAGTCTTAAGATGGAATATGTTGAAACCCGATAGATAACTAACCCTGTTTAATTTCTCGTTCTACGGGCGCACCAGGGTGCCTCGGCGCATTCTTTGGAAACCTCTATACCATTAAATCTTTATATTTTACATGTTGCTATCCTAAATACAAATGGTATTTAATGTTTGTTTATAAGCGGGTGCTAAGACAGTGGACGGCACTCAGGAGATGATCGCGATCGGCGCCTGCAACCTGCTGGCGTCCTTCGCGCAGAGCATGCCGGCCACTGGATCCTTCACCAGGACTGCCCTCAACCACGCCAGCGGAGTCATGACTCCCGCCGGGTCCTTCTTTAAAGGTACGTATACTATATCCATCAGAAGATTTGCGGTTGTTATTCGGAGAAGAAAATTCTAGATCGTGTACTGTGGAAAATTCTAGGGGTGGCCTATGCCAACTAGAAAATTCTCATATACCGATGTCGAATAATTAAAATTATTATAGATTAGGTTAATACTGTAAAATTGCTAAATAAAGGCTATTATTATTATACTATATCCTAGCTGGGCAAGACATTGAGGTTGCACATAGTCATAACCTCATAATCAGATCAAGTCTTATGTCGCGGGTATCAGAAACTACAGATTGCGGTCTTATAAAACCCAGTCCAAAACAAATAATTTCCGGCCTCACAAACATTATTCTCGGTGCGTTGTTTTTTTGAGTAATTTAGAGATTTGCGTAATTCAATATGATCATGCTAGGAGCACGAATTTTGATTATGTTGAATTCTAATTGAAACGATATACAGGTTGTTCTATTAGACATGTTGCGTTCCTACGTCAAAAATCTTTCAAGAAAATTTAACGGTGGATATCATTTTTAAATTTTGAAGTGACACCTAATTAGATAACTGAAAATGATTTTAATTAGTTCAAAGCGATGGTTCAGTTTAATGTCTTCATGTTTCCAGTCTAGATAGTATTATAATAGATACACTAACCTAGGTTTCTATTCCAGCGTGCCTAGTCCTTCTGTCGGTGACTCTCCTGGCCGATGCGTTCTACTTCATCCCGCGCGCGACGCTGGCCGGCATTATAATGGTCGCCATGTTTTCTATTATGGAACTGGGCATCGTCAGGACGCTGTGGAGGAATAATAGTTAGTATAATATTACATATTTACTTTTTTATCGTTTAAGGGTCTGCCTAGACCATGCTTTGAACGTATCAAGCAAACAATATTATTCGCGTTAATGGAATGATGTATTGAGTAGGATTCTATTATACCTAATTCATATTTTCTATACATATATTAAATTTGTAACCGATCGATGTCTGTACATGGAAGATAAATGAGATAAACGAATATGCGGGGGCTGTATTAAAGTAATAGAACCGAAAACAATGATTTTTAAATTTTTGTCTGTTTGTCGGTTTGTCTGACACGCAGACGAAGTTTGCGGGCAGAAGCTAGTAAATAATATATTTTGCTTAATTCTTTGATATTACTGACATGGTATGCAACATACATGCAGGAGACTTATTACTTAGCAAAATACAATTTACTTAATAACGCTGACTTAAAAAAATACATACGTAAAATAAAATAAAATAATTTTTAATGGCATTTATAAATTATTTTCAGAAATCGAGTTAGTAGTGTACCTACTAACAGTAGTGATGGGAGCCTGCGTGGGATTGGAGTATGGCATCCTGGTAGGAGTGGGGGCCGATATATTAAGAGCACTGGCGTTTGCAGCCAGGCCGAACCTACACACTAGTACGTTTAAGGTGAGGACAGTGCGCGAAATGTGTGGGATAAGAAAAATTTGGTCTATTTTTAATGTAATTATTTATAAGACTCTTGTCCGAATCCCATGAGGGTAGGCGGTACATGTAGATCTCTATTTTGCACTTTATAATATGATTCTTTAAATAATTAATAAATAAATACATCCAACAGTCACATTAATAATCCTGACCCCACACTAAGATCGAGTCTTGTGTCGTGGGTATCAAAAACTACGAGAGACTTTTCAGTCTTACAAACACCCAGACCCGAAACAAATACCTGTGGATCACACAAATATTTGTTTCGGTGCGGGGATCGAACCCGCGGCCTCTCGTTTCACAGGCGGCGTCTCACCAACTGCGCCACGGAGGCTGTCAAATGATGTATGATGGCTGATGTATCACTTTGGCTTCGATCGCTTTCATTAATCTCTTCACGAATTTTCGTCGGATCAGGGTACTTTTAAGCTGATCTTTGATTTTTACCATTAGAATTGCTTTGTCAGATTAGTTCGATCCCTAGTCGGTACACTTCCTTACTATATATGTTGTAATTTCTACACGGATGTATTGTATAAATTAAAATACAGGCGTAACACTTCCATAATTTTGTTGACAACCTCCGTAGCGCAGTTGGTAAGACACCGGCTGTGAAACGAGAGGCCGCGGGTTCGATCCCCGCACCAAAGAAATGTTTGTGCGGCCCACAAATATTTCTTTCGGGTATGGATGTTTGTGAAACCGAAAGTCTCTCGTAGTTTCTTATACCCACGACACAAGACTCGATCTTAGTGTGGGGTCAGGACTATGTATGTGACTGTTGAGTGTATTTATTTATTTAATTGTTTGTTCATCAGGTGGGAAACCAAGACTGCGCGTGTATTACCCTAGTCGGTACTTTATCATTCGCCTCGTGTGAGGCTGTATCCCGCGCCGTGAGGGTGGCGGGGGACACGGAGGGGATGGGGGGGAGAGCGGGGGTCATCGTGTTCGATGCCCGGCAGTTGCACGCCATAGACTATGGCGTTGCTGAGGTATGTACTCAATTATGTCAAGGTCATATTGTTCATAATGTTATATGTACTAAGGATAGTTGACTGAAATTTGAATTAAAAACCTATAAAAAATACATATAAATTTTTTGACATTTGAAACCCGATAATAAAATGTCAAGTAATAGAAGAGTTACGTATGCGTGCTTACACGCTGTGACGTCACACAATACGGGCATGCGTGAGAATGAGATGTTCCCTTTACATTCCCTCATTATTTGTGAATAATGTCTGGCTAAATATAAAAGCCATATTAATACTGTATTAATATAAAAAAAATATTTTAAATTTTTTTTTGCTTTCGTATCGTATCAAATACCCTTTTTCTTTAGTAAAAACAAAATTATTTGTTAACTTTAAAATTGGTCAAACGAAAGTATTACTAATCTGTGAACTGATTAAATGACTTCAAGCTAATGTATACCTTATTAATCCTGAATAAAAGGTCCTTAATCGTATACTCTAATTTCAGAACTTGATATCTGTGATATTAGACCTTGAGATGAACAACAGAAGGGTGATGTTGTGGAATTTCAACGAGAAACACCAGAAATTGTTTGAAGATCTGCGACCTGGGTTTTCCAGGAGATTCGTCACTGGACCCAGCATTGATCAGCATATATTGAGTACGTTTTATTAACCACAAAATAATCTTCATACCTTAAAATATATATATATACAGGGTACATCAAGACCGCGACCGAAAACGAAGCCAGGTGGTAGTTTTAGTGGTTCCAAACACGATGCAAATAAAAATTTCGCCAAAACAGTGACAGATTTTTTTTAGAATATTTTGAAAATCATCATGTTTGGGTGGTAAATACCTAGTTTTTGCGAGAATACTAATTTAAACCCTAACGTACCATTGCGTGTTTAAAAATAAAGAGGTGTACATCTTTATTTTAGGAAAATTATGTATTTCTCACCCAAATACGACGAAAAGTAAAAAATTACAAAAAAAATGTTGTCGATTTTTTTTTGCGAAATTTTTACTTGCATTGTGTCTGAAGTCATTAATACTACCACCTGGCTTCGTTTTCGGTAGCAGTCTTGATATACCCTGTATATTGTTTTTTTTTTTCATGCAGCGTTATGTTTGGATACATAAATAACAATGGTTTGTGTTTTTTGAAGTGAAACTTCTTTATCGGGGTTGGAAAAAATTTTGCGTTACGCGCCATCTTTATTTCTACGTCACATTTTTGCGTTACGCGCCATCTTTATTTATTTAGTAAATTAGTAATACTTAGTAGTAATCCTGTGTATTGTAACTGTATTTAGTACGAATCCCACACTAGTGTATCATCCCACATTTGGACATAATACAGTGTATACCATTAGAACACATTCTGTACCCACTTCAGTAAGCCACACCCCCAACCGTTTCCAAGCCCCACCCAAAATTTTAAGCCCCACCCACTTTTTTGTAATTTGATCCTTACCCCCCCTCTGGCCTTCCCCTACCCTAAATCCAAAACAGTGCCCAATAGCCTCCCCACGAAACCTCCCCCCCCCGCTTACCCCCACCCTAAAAATTTTACCTCACCCCCCCTACTCATATCTCCGGCATTATCCATCGTAGACCCACCGACCTTGGGTTCATTGGAACCGGCTCGGTGAGGGCTACAATCCTGCCCCAACAGAATTCCCGAATACCCCCTCACAACTTTCCCCACTCAAAAATATTTTAAGGTGCCCAATAGCCTCCCCACGAAACCTAACCCCCCCCCCCCCGCCCCTACCCCCACCTAAAATGTTTACCTCACCCCCCCTATTCCTATCTCCGCCAATATCCATCGTAGACCCATCGACCCTGGGTTCATTAGAACCGGCTCGGTGAGGCCTACAATCCTGCCCCAACAGAATTCCCGAATTCCCCCTCCACAACTTTCCCCACCCAAAAATATTTTAAGGTGCCCAATAGCCCCCCCACGAAACCTAACCCCCCCCCCCGCCCCTGCCCCCACCTAAAATTTTTACTTCACCCCCCCTAAACCTATCTCGGCCAATAAAGGTCGTGGACCCACCGAGCTTGGTATCCTCGGAACCGTCTCGGTGAGGGCTACAAATTGGCCCCGATAGAAATCCCAAATTCCCTCAAAAATTTCCCCCCTCCTAAACTTAAACTTTATTTAATTTAGCTTTATTTTACCAATTCTGTAAATTTGTAAATAGTAGATCATTTTGCGAAAAATGATGTCATAAAGAAGTTTCACTTCTAACGTGTGTACACTAATACACACACACATTTTTTTTTTTTAATAACAATGGTTTGTGTTTTTTTTTTAAACATTGCAGGTTTACGGAATTTATTAAATTATCTATAAAACGTATACGAAAGTCAATCTTTTTATATAACTTAGTATTATTAATAGGTCCAATTGTTTCTTTTGTGGTCTAGATGTTTTTATCCATAGACAAAATATTGAGTAGACTTATTCAATATCATATTGTATATATTATTTCTAATTCTCAGTACACTTAGAAATATTTTTGTTCCAGGTTTGGAGCCGTGTCGATAGTAATTAAAGAGTGGATAATCAAAAGCCAATTTACTTAACTAGTCTAACAGATAATATATTTCACACATATTGATATAAGCATAGCTACGGGTGCATACTTATATATTTTTGGATACATTTTTATTATTAAAAGATTGCCTAGAGATTCACGATAGCTATTTTTAGGCGATTTAATTTGAGCTCTGTAAGAAGGCAGGGATAAGTATTTTAGCTGTAGGTAATTAGTACTAGGTTCGATTCTCAGTTCGTTAAGGCCTGATAAACTTGGGTGATTCATTAATTTTATTAGAGAAATATGGTTATTCCTAGGCAAGGTGGAAAGCATGGCCAAGAATGTTAGTAAAATTTGAGTGCTGCATAGAAAAAATATCAACATATGCCAGTGCCAAACCGCACCAGGCTAGCATGGGGTATATGGCCTAACCCTTCTCAATCGTTCTCTTGATTGTCGAGGAGGCTCGTGCCCTGCAGTGGGAAGCTATTGGGCCCATACAGATAGGAAAAATATAGTGATTTCAAAGCTATTTTATTATTAGACAAATAGAAGTTTTAATTATTTTAAATCATTCCGATATTTTGTAAGAGATGATCCTTGTGATATTGTTAATGTAAGTTGATATTTTATTTGGTCTGTTGAATAGTTATTATAGTTTGTATATAATAAAAAGTTTATTTAAGGTAATTGTAGTTTATTTTGACAATTTATTGAAACCCTACCAGAGTTTTAATGTAATGATAAATGACTGCACATGTGGATATTAATTAAAACTTTAAAACCTAAATAAAGTATTTCAATCCGGAATGGCCAAACGTCAGTCCATTCTATACAATAATTTCTCTATATAATTCTATACAATATTTACTCCTATTACAAGAAAATTTTCTTGTTAGATATTGACACAAAAATAAAATGTAGTTTTTTTTAATTTTCTACCTAATTTATCTTTCTAAAAAACCCTTTTCCTTTTCACACCCCTAACACTTTGTAAAATTGAAGTACCGCAACAACAACGAAGGCTTCACATGATTAAAATGTAGAGTCTAGCCGCTTACAGCCGCGTGAAGTGTTTGCCCTTAAGTTGCGAGAACACTTCGCTTTGTGCCTTTCCCACCTGACGGGACACTTTCACTCATTTATTTACACATTATATCAATACATACATACATAAACTCACGCCTTTATCCCCGAAGGGGGTAAGCAAAGGCGCCGCCAGGACACCCACATTTCGCATTGTATGTTCCGTCCCATGATGTGATAGGGGGCGAGCCTATCGCCATATCGGGCACAAATTCCTGACTCCGAGCTGATAATGAATAGAAAAATCTAATATCACTTTGCCACTCGGGACTCGAACCCGAGACCTTAAGTTTGTAACCGTACCATAATACAACTACGCTACCGAGGCAGTCACGGAGTATATCAATGACATACTATAATTCTTATTACTCATACTACATACTTATTCGCCTGATGGTAGGCGATACTATCGCTCATGGACAGTAGCAAAACCAAACAACACCATGAATTACAAGGCAATGTTGTGCATTCCACTGCGCTCGCCATCCTGAGACATAATATGCCTCATTATGTCCAGTATATACTCTGGCTACAATGTCCTTCAAACCGGAACACAACAGTGCATTTACACTGCTGTTTGGCGGGTTTGTTTTCTACAAAAACACTTTAACTTCCATCCTATTAAATACAGTATATCAGAGGCCTCACATGATTAAAATGTAAAGAGTGTCGAGTCGCTTACAGTCGCGTGAAGTGTTTGCCCTTAAGTTGTGAGGACACTTCCCTTTGTGGCGACTTGCCCATGTGACGGGACAATTTACTACGTTATTTACACTGTTCTATTACACATTGAGATGATGACAATACGATTGTCAATGGTGAAAAAGTTTAAAATTGTTCAATGATTCTAAACTTGGTATAACGACACGGTACTTTTATTCTTTTCGATATTTTGCCATGCCTCTTGAAACTAAAACATCTCGCACTTTAGGGCCCACCGCCCATGTAAGTTTTAGTTTGGTGGGTTTTCATATTGTCTTCTCCAGCTGTATATCTTTAAATGGAAAGACAATACCTTTTAGATCAATATTTTGTCTCCCGCATTACTACGGGAGGAAGAAGCATTATTTGTTTCCAAATCCTCCTATCAGTTTTGTTATTGATTGATTTCGTTGCTGGTTGAAGACAAGTTACTGTCCTTAAGAGTTGAAGAGGCTCGTCAAGTTTTAATTGTAGGGGTTAATTTTTTGCCACTATTAATCCTGGCGGACGGAACATTGCTTGTATGAGATATTGTCTAACAACTACAGTTTAACACTCCACGAGATATAAAGACCTTAGTGGAGTACAAAACCCAATTAAAATAAGACATTAAAGCAATTCAACATTTAACTTAAATCCTATAGCAGTACATAAATATATAACGAGTAGGTAGGTCCTCGCTCCGTGGAAACGATTCTGGTGTACAAACTCTCATCCTGCGATCCCAACCATTTATTTCAAATCGTAAATACAGACGCAAGGATTCCGTCTTATGCGCCGTTCAGTTTGGGATAGCACTTGCTGGACTACTCTCCTCAAATTTTTGGGAGATATTTTTGAGAATCAAACTACCTTGCCTAACTTATTGTTGCCATAAATTCTACACCACAGATTTTTAAGTAGGTCATTGATTTTTAAAAAGGCGATGAGACGAGGCAGATGGGAGGGAATATTCATGCATGTTTTTTTTTTGCACAACTATTTCGAGGGTATGTGTACTCTTATACTCTATCAAATCTTTTAATCCATCCGTAGGCCAAGGCATAAATTAACTATTGATGTGGCGCTGGCGGCCGCAGGCTGGTTACTACTGTTCTACTGTAATGTGAAGTAAAGTCAAAGGAAGACGACTAATCAATTTTAAATAATTATGTTCCATTTGGAAGTCGTAGGTAATCTATCCCTCCAATGCGTTCTGTGGACTAGTAACTATACGGGTGATTTCAAAACCCTTCTTACCATTCAGAGGTTTTTAAATTTCCAAGCAACTTGCCCACACCCATTTTCTCCAAACGGTCCTCCAAACTAAATCCCAGTTAAAATTCAGCGAGCTAAGCCCATCTGAGTAATGGCGAACGATCCAGCGCGACATCTACACGCAAACAACCGATAAATACGAACCGCTTTGTAACAATAACAAAATTGTACTAATCCGTCTGCATTGTACCGTGTCGCAATCGCTCACGGCTTTGGACGCCCAATATTTTTCCGTTTTGATGTTTAATCTCTATGGATTTATGTTGTCCTGGTACTTGGATGAAATGTTGTGAATTTGTTGAAAGAAGAGGTTATGAGATATCATTTAAAACGTTTAAACGGGTATGTAGTGTTTAATAAAAAAAATATAGTAACTTAGTTTAATAAATAAAAAATTGCGTATAATAGAAAACAGAACTGAAAAACAAAACATCATGATTGAGTATGAAAGTATGAAGACTTCGTATTACAGCGATATAAAGACCGGTTGATTCATGGTAAAGATAAATAGTTACCTACTAAAATACAATCATGTCAGTAAATATTTTTTAAATTATTAATTCTTACAGATCTTTAAGAATTAGCCTATTCACTGCTCATTAATTTTAAGACTGCATCTGATTTTCCTTTACTTTTTGATTTAAGGCAACCGTAACTAACACAAAGCAACATCCGCTCATTACAAAAATCCATCTGCCTTTTAATGATGTTTTACTCATGTTTCAGGGTTCATACCACTATTCCCCGCACAAAGCTAGTGTTAATATTCCACTCGTCGCGAGGAGTTACTTAGCGCTAATGCCGCGAGCTATGATAAATATTCTGGACTACGTGACATCGTGAAGGGACATGTATTACGCTTCCCTCAAATAACTGATTTAATTTTCCAAATGTGTCTGCATATGTACTACCTATGTATTTATGTAAATTAGTGTCTATGGTACGTATTAGCTTTTATTACGTGACGCATTCACTTTTAAGCGTTTTTTTAATACGAAATTATCATATTTTATTCAATTTAAAACTGCAGAAAACAGTTGCGAATACAATTAAATTGTCTCAATACTCACTACTAGACCTAAGATCTGATTTTCATTTAAATGGAGTAAAACCGGCCTATCTACGGTATGCACCTGATATGGTTGAATATGGTAATGATTGGGTTTTTTAATACAGTTGACTATAATACATGACGAAATTACAGTAACAAAGAAGATGTGTAGTACCACGTGCAAAACATTTCATTTCAAGATTATTTCAATTCACGATTGCCTCGGTGGCGTATTTGTACTACTGTATGATTCCAACGCTGAGGTCTCGGGTTCGAATCCCGGGTCGGGCAGAATGATATTGGTTATTTCTATTAATTATCAGCTCGAAGTCAGAAATTCATTAGGCTCGCCCTCTATTTTATCGTGGGACGGAGCCTATAAGGTGAAACGTGGGTGTCCTGGTTACACTTTAGCCTACCCCTTCTGGGAAAAGGGCGTGATGTTTATGTATGTAACATTAAATGATAAACCTAACGCAGCAGTATTACTTCGATATTGGAAATTGCAATAGATCCTACTATTTAATTGTTTATTTATTTTACTTATTTTAATTTAATACAAATTCCTTTATACTCTTGGATAAACGGGGCAATCAGTAAAAGTAAAAATAAAATAACACACAAACCTAATTTCCTAAATTGTCTCAAAGCTGAAACATTTCCATTAAATAATTATTACAAATTACACTTTTTGCTTCCAAATTAATAAACTTAAAAAACATCAAACGCAAGGAAAAAAATGTCTAAAACGCTACTCGTTTGAGACGGAAAAGTTGGAAGAAATAATTAAAGGACTTCCCTCTTAAACAAGTACAAACAACGATTTTGTTTATGTTAAAGGCAGAGTAAAATTCTGGTATTTTAA
The DNA here is from genome assembly GCA_949752805.1 of Deilephila elpenor. Lineage (NCBI taxonomy): Eukaryota > Metazoa > Arthropoda > Insecta > Lepidoptera > Sphingidae > Deilephila > Deilephila elpenor. The sequence continues at coordinate 13,671,000 of OX457103.1, read as the reverse complement.
GAATGTTACTTGGTAATATTATTTTGTGGTGCGGCGCACTGATACCTGAAATTGATTAGTGAAATACATTTTAGTTCGGCTATCGTATGGCGGAAGATTATGTCTTGCCAGTCGACATATTTATGCCTTTTTTTATTGCAATGAATGACGACACGAGCGTACCATTCGCCTGATGGCAAGCGATACGACCGCGCATGGACAGTAAAACATTTAAATAGCAAAACCAAACTACACCATTAATTACAAAACAATGCATTGCATTCCACTGCGTTCGCCATCCTGAGACATACGATGTTAAGTTTCAATAAGTACAGTAGTTACTCTGGCTACAATGTCCTTCAAACCGGAACACAACAGTGCATTTACACTGCTTTTTGACGGGACAAATAGACATTTCGGTGGTATCTACAGTTTACACAGGCGGCCTCCCTCTTATGAAAGACCTACCACCAGTTAATTATCACCAGTAAACCTATTGTCCGTCTGCTTGAAATCAGTAGGTGACTATGATGGATTTCACACCTTGTATAAGACGATGGTGATGATCAAGTGTAATTAGACATAAGTGTGTGGAAAAAAGACCTGCACCAGTTGGTAGGAAATTGCTGAATGTAGGCTCCTTCCTGCAGGTCCTTGTGGAAATCCTTGAGGAACACTTATGTTCATCATGGCACTATAAGAACAGGACAAAAAAGAGAAGATTGATACATATATTATGGCCATTACTTTTTAGTCGCCCTCCACAATTCCTAGGTTTTTCCCACAGTGTCACAGTAACGGTGTAATAACAGTTTCGCTGTAGCGTTTCATTCTGTTAGTGAGACTGCCTGAGGCGCAACAATTTTTACCACTCCCAGTTCCCTTTGCTTTACCCCCATTCTCGAAATGTTGATTTTGATATTATAATACACTCACGATTTTATGAATGTTGCGAGTGTTTCCGTTACGTCGGGTAAGCAGTTTGCTTGTTATTCTGAGCTATTTAACTTAGAAATGTTGCTTCAGCCGTTTGTAATTATTTAGAAACCTAATTAAATAATTTTATATGACATAATATAGAAGATTTCATATAAAAATTTGTAGTAGCGATATTATATTTTTTCGTAGTTGTTTTTTATCTCAACTACAATTATTTACGTTGTCACTTGGTCGATTTTTTTGTGAATTGTCAACATTTATATACATTATACCTATATAATATAATATTTGTAGCATCGTTTTCATTGTATTTTGATTACAAAATCACTGTACCTATAAATACAACATTGGTTATATGTATTTGTCCTTAAATGGCACTAAGATAGACAATAAGTTTGTTTTTCCATTTAACAGCATAGTATTCTCAGTTTTCCTTGACTTGCAAAGGTTTCATGTAATAAAAGGTATCGTATTTCGGCATTCGCTTCAGGAATTGCCAAAATATTACATTTTTGTTTTACGCATTTAATCAACTAGTGAGTTTAACACGAATAACAGCATAACTTGATTTGAACAAGACTATTGGGGAACTAGCTAGTAATTTTCATATAATTTGTTTCGTATTTTTCTGCATTTCATAGTTTCTGTAGCATGTAACAAAGTGTAAAATATACTACTACTGTTTTCTCAATAATCGCTTCATGAATGAATACATACATGAATAAGTAAAATGAAAATATTCGAAGTGGATTGCCCAACAGGAATTTAAAGCTAGGACCTTACGATTCACAGTCCACACATGTTACATATATGTTGGCGCAGTAATATAATTACTCTACATATATGTCATATAAATATTATGTAAGTTATGTTTTGTTAATGTTATGCACAAACAATAAGAAACACTTTCATTATACCAATAAGGCGATAAAAAGATTAATAAAAAAAAACTTTTTAAAATTCACAAAAAACCCAGGCACGATAGATCAGCGGCGAGTGGTTGTCAGTGGAATAAAGACGCACATAAGCGTCGAGATATGGAAATCTGGCAGTCTCGTCACGCGCGCGCGTAATTTACGAACCACGCGAAAAACACGGAGAGTGCGGTGTAGCCCGTGCCAGAGAAGAGGAATAGCTGCTCTGTATGAATTTGTAGGTAATTCACTTGTTTTCAAAAAGTTGATGTTTATTTGCAACTACAAAAATTAAGATACACTTAAAAAACTAGTTCGTGGACGATTCAAGGCCATTACAGTTACGATGGTGGAAGGTTCGCCAGTAACTTGCATAAGTGTAGCACATTTAGAATTTAAACTATGTATACCAAAATTCGATCAGGGTGGCTTAGGTGTGTCTTATAAAACCGTGAACTCCAATGTTAAGCCATCTGGGGCTATACCTCTTTCCAGTTCATAAAAAAAAATACCACCAAAATTATGTCGATACAGCGACGGCCAAGGTAATCAGCAACTTCTGTATATTATATGTATATTTATTACTAGGTACTAAATAATAAATAAATTCACACAACAGTCACACACGGTCCTGACCCCGCACTAAGATCGAGTCTTGTGTCGTGGGTATCAGGAACTACGAGACATTTTTCGGTCTCACAAACACACAGACCCCCAACAAATATTTGTGGTTCACACAAATATTTATGTCCATGCGGGGATCGAACGCGCGGCCTCTCTTTTCACAGCCGGTTTCTAACCAACTGCGCCACGGAGGCTGTCTACTAATAGTTAGATTCACTGTTTTATTTCAAAGAATCATATACAAAAAAGAGCCCGCAACTTTTTATACGGTACATACATACTATAAGTAAAACTTTTAGACGTATATAAACAGGTGAGTACAAGCAGATTTTCGTCAATGCGTGTTGTACTTTCCTCAGATTTGCCTTATAAGTTATCGCTCTGCGCGATTGAGTGTTTTCTGTACGTCTGTAGAATCTTTGTTCAGTTTCTTGAGGATGTTTCAGTTTTATATACCGATATATAATATATGTTTATTCTTCAATGCGTGTATGTTATCTAGATTACGATTCTCGGTTTCGGTTGAGAGTGATGGTTTTCTAAGTACTGTGTTGTAAATCGCTGTATTTTACTGGTAATAAGGCTTCTTGCATGGATGTAGGTCGAATATGGCTTTTAGTAAATTAATTGTTATTATGATTATACTACGAACCAAGATTTTGTGTGGTGTTATTTTCATGTTATTACAGCCTACGTGGCGTAGTTGGTCGATTGGTCGGTTTGGTGATTCGAATCTAGTCCTGGACTTTTAATTATCATATCCTTTCGAATCCATATCCTTCATTTTCAAAATGGTATATTCATCTTTTAAATTCAGTCACTAATAAACTCTGGCTTGATCTCACCTTAATTATTTTTTAATCTGTGTAAGCAACGAGCTGGGAAAGTCTTTGACAAAACATTTCATTACGACGCTGAAGAGTATGGTAAAATAGAAGGCAAGAATTAAGGCGTAAAATATGGCGAAAATGCTGGATTTTCGCAGACTCAACAGAGTACAGCTGAGAATATTTTTTCCTTTTTTGAATGGTATGAAAATGACGTCATCGTGCATGATGGTAAGTATAAGACTGTCTTAATATAGTATTAACTTCTCCGTCGATAATACTGAGATGGATTTTGTAGGGCACTCAGAACTTTTGATTTCAGTTTTAGCGAAAAACAAAAAAACATCTGATAACTAAAATAGGTTTTTAATCTGTTTATGAATAATGCCGTGAAAGATAAGAAGGCTGTGCTTTACACCTCGTGGCTAACTGTCATTATGTCGTCGGTGGTGCGTAATTGACCCAACGCGTTTTTGTGCGGTGCGCGGGGGAGGTTAAAGTAAACCTGATTTTTAAAAGTGGGTATGTGTACCTATCTGATTCCTAAAGGGGCTGATGCTAAGCGGTAGCTAGGCGGAGTTGGCAAGTACGAATGAGTGGACTGTATTTTATCATCCCCTTCAAAGGGCTGATTCGCGGTGCGATGCGGTTGGATCGGGAGCAAGGGATGTGCACGCCTTACCTTGACATCTGCATCCTCGGCGAGGTGGCACGCGGTCCCGGCGCGATGGCGTCGACTTATTCACGACACTCGCGCGAACAGGGGCTTGTCCCGTAAAATAGCTATGCTAGCATCAACCTTGCGGTTGTAAGTCCTTAGTTATCAATTGGTACACACAAAGCGGGGTGCGATTACACAGTATAGCGCGGATTAGCGGAACGCCATTTGCACATGCGGGTTAGCGGCGGCGGGAACACTTACGTCCTTACGAGTACATGTGCGGCGCGTGCGGCGGTTCGAAGCGAAGTACGTGTGGGGCACAGCGCGTCCCCACTTCCCGTAGCTCCCGCGCGACGTACGCGCAAGGAGTACAGACATATTAGGTCAGGCGTGCGTTAGAGGGAAAGGGAAAATAGCGGGAATATGACACAACACAGCACTCATTGCAGTACTGCCAACCTCGCGAAATATGTATAGAAAACATCGATCAATAATTATACAAATATATAAATATGGCGGAACCATTCCCCCCGGCCTTAAAGGGTACCTTTAAATAATAATAATAAAAATAAATGTTACGAATTACGAATAATAAAAGTAACGCGGTAATAAAGAATGACCCTAAACCTAACCTTAAAGCGGAAGCGAATAAGTGAACGACTACACCCACGGGGCTCTCGGCATCGGCTACGAATCTAATATTCGCAGCCACTAGGTGTCCTAGTCCTACGAGCTACCGTGAGAGGTATAAAATTATTGATTGGGCGACGGGCACAGCCGGACGACGGGTCGCACGAAGCTTCCCCTATTCGTCTTAACTGTCACGACGCGTGTTGCTCCATCCTTCGAAGGGTGGACTGCTTCCACCACACCGAGAGGCCATGAAAGAGGCGGTGCATTATCAACTATAATAACCACTACCGTCCCTAATTGAATGGGAGTGGAAGGCGTGGTCCATTTAGCTCGAGCTTGCAATTGATGCAAATACTCAATCCTCCAGCGTTGCCAAAAGGATTGGACCATTTTATCTAAAAGCGAATGTCTCTCACGTAGATTACAGGAGTCTACATGAGACGCGGGTAGCGAACATAAAGGAGCGGTATGAAGAAAATGAGCGGGCGTGAGCGCTGCGGGCTCTGCGGGATCGCTACTTAGCGAAGTAAGCGGACGCGAATTTATAAGTGCCTCGACCTGCGTGAGTACTGTTAATAACTCTTCATAGGAAAGCAGCTGCTGTCCTATGACCTTGAACAGGTGAGATTTTACGACCTTCACCATAGATTCCCAGCATCCACCCCAGTGAGGGCTTGCAGGTGGAATCTGCTTGAAGTCTATACGGCTTTCAGAAAGTTCGTGTTCAAGGTGCGGGCGATAATGGTCAAGGAATTTGTATAGGTCGCGTAAATACGAACTACAACCGACAAAATTCGTAGCGTTATCCGTATACAAACACTGAACTGGGCCGCGGCGAGAAAGAAAGCGTTTCAGTGCGGCGAGAAAACTAACCGTGCTTAAGTCGGAAGCTATTTCAACGTGCAAGCAACGCGTAGTTAGACAAGTAAATATACAGAGCCAGGCCTTGCGACTCCTGACGCCCCTGCCACGCACGGGTGTGTATTTTATAGGACCTGCGTAATCACAACCCGTATGCGAAAAGGGTTTGTCTACCTGGTTGACGCGGTAAGCGGGTAAATCGGCCATCTTTGGAAACAATGGACGCGGTTTGGCCCGAAAACAAGTGTTACACTTGTATATGCGGTGACGAATAATTCGCCGAGCGGCAAGTATCCAATAGCGACGCCTAATTATAGACATTAGAAGTTCAGGACCAGCGTGTAAATACTTCTTATGATAATAGTCGACTATCAAATCAACTATGTGATCGCGGCGTGGGAGAACACGCGGATGTCTCTGCGAATAGTCGACGACTGCATTCGACAAACGGCCACCGACGCGAATTATATTCTTTGTGTCTAAGAATGGACTAAGCCTTTGCAAAGCGGGCGAACAAATCTGTTTCTTTGTTAATTTAAGTATGTCATCAATGAAATAAACACGTTGAAGAGCGAGTATGATTTGATTTTCGGCGTATTTTAAATCAGAAGAGGTTACGAAAAGTCGACGCGGTAACAATTTCGAAAAGCGATAAACATAAACCATTATGCGTAATAGTTTAGACCAAGAAGAAATACGAAGCGCGAGCGAGTAAATTAGCGAATCAACAGCGGGTGTGGTGACAGCATGTATCAACGGTTTCAAATCAGGTATGTCTTCGACATCATTATCATCGAACGAAGCGATAGGCCACTCTGCAGGATCCTTACAAGCCCACGACGGTCCCGAAAACCACAAGGGATGGTCAATAAGGGCCGCGGGCGATAAGCCACGAGATAGGCAATCAGCAGGGTTTTCAATTCCTGCTATGTGATGGAAACAGCTGGCGGGAACGTTGTCGGTCACCTTAACTACTCGATTAGCGACAAACGTCTGCCAGCGGTGCGGAGAAGAATTGATCCAACATAGTGTTACCTTCGAATCGGTAAATGCGAATACGTTCGCAATTTTATAACGCGGCTGAAATATGTCGATAACCTTCTTCATGAGTGCGGATAGAAGAACCGCTGCACATAACTCCAACCTAGCGATAGAAACAGTTTTAAGCGGCGAGACTTTAGACTTAGAACAGACAAGTACAATATTTCCAGTGCAGTTTATTACGGTTTGCATGTATATCACTGCGCCGTAAGCACGTTCGCTAGCGTCAGCAAAACCCAACAGGTTGACAGCGCAACCTTGAACTACGCCCAAATGTCGCGGTATACGTACCCCATTCAAGGCGGGCAGTTCATTGCAGAACTGTGACCAAAGCGTTGCGATGCGTTTTGGTGGAGCGTCATCCCAGTCGCATTTTGCCATCCAAAGTTCTCTGATGAGAAGTTTGGCGTACAAAATGACGGGAGCCACTAAACCCAAATTATCCCACAAACGGGCTACAGCGGAAAGAATGTTACGCTTGGTGCACCCCGGATTGGGTGCGGCGACCTTAAACGTGAAAACATCGTCGGAACTATCCCAATGCGTGCCTAAAATTTTATGCGGTATGGCGCCCCGATCAATTTCGAGACAAGAGGAAGCGCGATGCGAAACGGGTATGTCACGAAGAGCTGCGGCGGAATTGCTGGACCACTTGACGAGGTCAAATTGACCGGACTTAAATAATCCTATAAGCTGGATGCAGGCATCTGCAGCAACAGATTCATCATCCTGAAACGAATCGTCGGCCATTATGCTGAAACACACATCGTCCATATAAGTCGAACTGGATGCGATTGCGGCTGCCACTGGAAATTTGTGTCCTTCGTCTGTTATTAGCTGTCTGACGACGCGGACGGCGTGGAATACACTAGACTTCATTCCAAAACACACGCGATTAAATTCAAAAATTGACAAAGGGTCAGTGACCTGAAAGCGAAAAAGAATACGCTGCAATTTACGATCGGATTCGTTCATAAGAATCTGTAAAAACATCTGGCGGCAATCGGCGGAAACAGCGATTTTAAAGAGGCGGAAATTAAGAAGTATTGAATTTAAATCACCTTGAAGATTAGGCCCTGAATGCAAAACTTCGTTCAAGGATAGCCCAGAACTAGTCTTGCAACTGGCATCCAATACCATACGTACCTTGGTAGTTGACTTGTCTTCACGTTGCACGCAATGGTGCGGTACGAAATAAGATGCGGAAAAATCGACACTATCAACAGGTCCTATTTCGGTAATATAGCCTTTGGTAACATATTCGCGGATTATGTCGGCGTAAGCGGCGCGCAACATGGGCGAAGACTGCAACTTGCGTTCCAAGCAAAGAAAACGTCTGTGTGCGGTTTGAAACGAATTACCTAATTTATAAACGTCATCCTTAAACGGTAAGGCGACTGAGTACCTGCCACTAGCATCACGCGTAGTGGTGGCGCGGAAATGATTCTCACATTCAAGGTCATCTTGACTGTGGGCGGGCGGAGCGGAGATTTCCTCGAGTTCCCAAAATCTTTTAAGAAGGATGTCCAAAGAAATCTGGTCGACGACCGTACAACAAGCCGATGTCGACTTTAAACTCGATTTTCTAGGTACCAAAACTGGAGCGGAACCCATTAGTACGTAACCTAAAATTGTATTAATAGCGGGCGGTAAGCCATTCATACTGTTAACAGTACCCGGCAATAACAGATGTGGGAAGACATCTGCACCTAGAAGTACATGTACCTCTGACGGTGTGGCGAAAGCAGCGTCTGCGAGCGGCAACGTATTTAAATAATGCGCGAAAAAAGTTCTATCAACGGGAACCGAAGGTAGACTATCCGTGATGCGGTCGACAACAAGTGCGGATACGTTGAAACAAATATTATTATCAAAACGCGAGAATACTTTAAATTGCGCGGAACCTCTAATACACTTTTCTATACCACCGAAACCACGTACCATAGTTTGCGTATTCTTATTGTAATTTAAACCTAGCAACGCACAACATTCCGATGTTATAAAATTACTTTGTGAACCAGAATCAAGTAAACATTTAATAATATGCGCCTGACCTTCAAAGTCATACACGACTACTTGAGCCGTCGACAACAATATAGTGGACAGCGTAGATCGCTCGTTACGGTAATCATTAGCGGTTGCGTTCGATACTGGCGCAGCGATGTGCAGCGATGCAACGTCGCGCGCTTCGTTGGCGGGCATCGATGACGCATCGAGAGATGTGGCGCGCGCGCTCGGAGTAGCGTGAGCTGTGGACGCGGGGGTAACGGATTCGACTCCCGGTGCGGGCAAAGTTACATTACGTTGAGTTTGAAAAACTATTTTGTTGAAATGTAATAAAGTATGATGTTTTGAGTTACAATTTCGACATCTGGAATTCGACTTACAATCTCGTAATTTATGAGATAAACTAAGGCAGTTTATACAAGCGTTGTAATCTTTAACACATTTAAATCGTGCGGAAGGCGTAGTAAACTGGTTAAATTTAGGACATTTAAACAGATGAGCGTGATCGAAATTATCACAAAGACATTTCTGACTAGGTGATGAGACCAGCGTGTAGGCCTGCGGGTTAGGTACGTGATTACGAGGTTTATTTCTAATAAAATTATTACTTCGCGGAATATTGGTACCGGTGGAATTTATTTGCGTGTTAGTGTATATTTTAAACTGACTACGAATAAAATCATTTAAATCGCGGAATGTAGGTATTTCTACATCGCGGTATCTTTCTTCAAAGGCATGAACCGTCTCAGTGTCAAGTCTCCGCAAGGCGAGGTACAACAGAATGAAGTCCGCTAAATCATCCAATTGCAAGTTTTTTAAAGCGCTTGCTGCGGTAATAAATTGTTCTAAAAACTCTTGGAATTTAGACGCTGAGGCGGAACCCATACTTTTGAAGTTAATCATTTGGTCCAAATAAGTGGACGCGAGTGTACGAATGTCTTGATACCTATCAATAAGACATTGCAGTATAATTGTATAATTTTCTGCGCACGGCGTAATACCCGAGAACACGTGTTTAGCCTTTTGCGAAAGTTTACTTAATAGGTAATGTAACCTATCACTATCTGATAACGTCGTATTATCATGTACAATAGATTTAAAGCTTGCGTAAAATAAAGGCCAGTTGCGAATATCACCGTCAAAGCACATTATTTCTATCGGCGGCAAAGATGGTTTTTTATGTTTTAAAACATTGCGACTCGGAAACGTGTCCACTCCCGAATGGGTGGATTCAACACGTGCTAAGACGCGTTTTATGCGGCAATATAAATCTTCAAACGAAATTAAAGATTGAAAGTCCGGTTTACTAGTACGATCAGACTTAAGCAAAGCGCGGTTATAATCATCAACTGAATCTCGAAATTGTTCTGATAATCTATCGATCGATCCTACTGAACTGAGAAATGTTTCCATGCATTCCTCACTAGTGAATGCGTTTTGCGACTTATCGAAAATATTTTGTATGATTGCAAAATATGTGTTTCGCTTACTTTCCGATAAAGTAAGCTCACTGTCGGACGCGGGTGATTCGGCGCCCTTTGTCCTTGAACGCGACATTTTTATATAATAATAATTTCTTAAGCGATTAACGAATGGCGGTATGCGGTAAAACAAAGCGAAATATATTATATATTATATAAACGAATTGGGTGCAAATTACGTTGCACCAAAAGACGATATTTATCCGACTCGAAGTGACCAAATTTATGGTGCGTAATTGACCCAACGCGTTTTTGTGCGGTGCGCGGGGGAGGTTAAAGTAAACCTGATTTTTAAAAGTGGGTATGTGTACCTATCTGATTCCTAAAGGGGCTGATGCTAAGCGGTAGCTAGGCGGAGTTGGCAAGTACGAATGAGTGGACTGTATTTTATCATCCCCTTCAAAGGGCTGATTCGCGGTGCGATGCGGTTGGATCGGGAGCAAGGGATGTGCACGCCTTACCTTGACATCTGCATCCTCGGCGAGGTGGCACGCGGTCCCGGCGCGATGGCGTCGACTTATTCACGACACTCGCGCGAACAGGGGCTTGTCCCGTAAAATAGCTATGCTAGCATCAACCTTGCGGTTGTAAGTCCTTAGTTATCAATTGGTACACACAAAGCGGGGTGCGATTACACAGTATAGCGCGGATTAGCGGAACGCCATTTGCACATGCGGGTTAGCGGCGGCGGGAACACTTACGTCCTTACGAGTACATGTGCGGCGCGTGCGGCGGTTCGAAGCGAAGTACGTGTGGGGCACAGTCCAGCAGTGGACGCCGAAGGGCTGATGATGATGATGAAAAATCGAAAGATTGTAATACGTCACTACAAATTTTGTGATTGTGGATATTTTGTATGTGTCCCATGATTTTTTTAAGACATTTTTTGTGGACGCCAAACAAAATCCAGGGAATAGATTGGTGGTCACAGAGTAAAACTTAAAAACGGCAGAGAGAATAAAAAAGACTAACTTTATACAAGTAACATTTAGCAGAAACCAGAAAAACCAATAATCTGCACAAGAACAATATATAGACTGCCTCGGTGGCATAGTTGTACTACGGTACAATTACAAAGCTGAGGTTTCGGGTTCGAATCCCGGGTTGGGCTAAGTGATATTGGATTTTTCTATTCATTATCAGCCTGGGACATACGTGGCGAAATTTGGGTGTTCTGGTGGCGCCTCTGCCAACCCCTTGTAGGATAAAGGCTTGAGTTCATGTATGTTATATAATAATCAACAATTACGCGTGTAACAACTAGATGGTGTTATTTATTGCAGTGGAACAATGTAGACGACAGGGAAAACATGATCCAAGAAAAGTGAAAAGTATGCGTAATTCGCTCATAAATAATCTAGTATCAAAAAGTTGTCCAACAAAATATGCTAAAACAGCTAAACTTTGCCCAAGCCCTCCCCTTATTAAGAGCAGTTTACCCAAGTCCACACTCTCAGTGTTTGCGCGAGTCGGTACAAAGTTACTCGTTATATATCATGACGACGTGCGTCTGCGAGGATTCGTTGCTAATGTCAATTTATTACTCGCGAACACTGAACACTGCCAGTCATTGTGGATATAACCAGGGTAGAAGAAACCCGAGGAGAGATTGTTTAGAATGGGTAAAAAAAGCAGTTTTGCAGAGTTATAAAATCATACATACATACATAAACTCACGCCTCCCAGAAGAGGTAGGCAGAGGCGCCACCAGGACACCCACATTTCGCCTTATATGTTCCGTCCCTAGATGTGATAGGAGGCGAGCCTATCGCCATATCGGGCATTAATTCCTGACTCCGGGCTGATAATGAATAGAAAAACTCAATATAATTTCGCCCGACCCGGAATTCGAACCCGAGACTTCAGCTTTGTAATCGTACCGTAGTACAACTACGCCATCGTGGGAGTCATAAAATCGATAGTTTTTAATCATAAGATAGACTCAGCGTACATAGTTTGCAAGAATTTGTTGATTTATCATGTAGGCCGTTTTGAAGAGGTCCCTGTGGAAATCTTTGGGTTGAAAATAATATAATATGTTACTCCTAGATAGTGGACTTGCTGTCAGCTGTGGCGGTAGATATTATATCACTCAAATTAATTTGGCATAATTTACCAAACAAAAACAACTTTCTCTCAACATTCAGATCGTTGTAAGTAATACTTAATTATTAAATACATCGTTTTTAGAGATGCTAGGCTCTATTAGATTCCTAATAAAATTTGAATTTTAAGCCCCCGTTTAATATATTACTACACCAAACCAAGTTCTAAACTGTTTAGAGTTACGTAAACGTTTGCCAACCTTGTCCAGCAGGATCGCGAAAGCAATTTAAAACTGACTGCAACTTTTAACTGAAAAAGAGTGCCGACGAAGCGATTCAGTTATTTCACATTGAAAAGCCGAGAGAAAGGTCGAGGGGCAGTCTTCAATGACCAAACTTTCCTTCTCATTTCTAACGCATCTTAAACCGGATATTTCATTATTTGTTCTACTTTATGGTGAAAGAAAAATACTTTCTTTTTAGTGATAGATATTTGAACGAGTACTTAATAATCTTTTAAATGAGACGAGAGTAGTTTTGGGTTTTTGATTTTATTAAAAAATAAGTCCATATACGACGAGAATGCCTAAAAAATATTGCTGAAGATGAATGCATAGCCGAGTTACCGGTTCATATTACCCTATTCCTGAACACGGGCCTTCGCTCCAATTAAGAGAGGTACCAAACTTGCCCAATAAGCTTGTTTAATTTCACTCAAGCAACTTTGAAATATTACATATTTTTGACACGCTTATTATGACGTAACCCGCGGCGTATTTCGGCCTCACGCGTTTCATCCAAGCCAAGATGATCCCGCAACATATTTATGAAAAAGTCCATGTATCATATAATTAATGAGCGGCGCGCGCCATCCATCAATCGTCTTCCACTCGATTTACCAACTTAATCAGATGACTCGGCGCGGTTACGGATCGTTGCGGAATGTTGCCTCTTTGTCGATCGTTTTGATATTTTTTTTATAGTTGATAGGAAATAGGTGTTTTTTTTTGGATTTTGATGGTTGGAGTAAATTATGGCGTGGTTAATACCAAGTCTTATAAACCAGAAGTCGTGAGCTTAAAGCAAGGACACAGCTGTTCCAACTAAAATGAGAAGTAACGTAGGTTTATTTGATTTTCATTGCTTGCTATTATTGTAAATAAAAATCGCGAGCAGGCTAGCAGCTGGCTGCTAAGTTATAAAAATCATTCTGCTATATTCCTTTAAAGATGATTTGTGTTACTACAAATTATGAAATTTAGTAGTACCGTTTATGGACTGTTAACTGCGAAGTCCTCGGTTAGATTCGCACGTCGGATTTAAAAATATTATCATCATATGAGTTGTCCGGGAATTGGAATTTGTATATTTGAGACTAAACGACCACATAATGCCCGTGCCACTAGCCTCTGCCTACCCCGGCGATACAAGCGTAAGGATACAAGAGATCCAAGCCCTCAAGATCGAAATAGATTTAGTTAAGAACAACTCAATGCCTAGCCGAGAGCCATAATTAAGCACGTACTCAATATGATACTAGTACGAACAAAGCCGAACTATTAACGCTAGGTAACGTTATTTAGCCGGCGAAATTTCCAATAAAGCGTGTAACAGCCGCGCTGTCCGTCCGTACGTCACGCGCCCAACTCATAAACTAATAATCATATTATCCCCGGGTGGTATGGCTCAATATTAGCTGCTGGTGTTGGGCTAGGAGCACCGCGGAAGGGAGTTTTGGCCTACAAAGCAAAAATACAGCTGTCGATATTTTTGATACCGGTGACTTATTTACCTTCACCTTTATCATATTATCCCCGTTTCTATACATTACTAAATTGGAGAGAAAAATTAATTTCATTTTCACAATTGTTTTCGAAATGTATTTTTGATATTCTCATTTCAACATATTTTATTGTAGCCGACAGTTTTGCAAAAATTGAAGATGTATTGATTTTAATAATTTATTGTAAAAAAAATTAAAAGGATTTTGTTATATTGTAATCCTCCTGGATGGTAATTAACAAAATTAATTTATAAGCGTTGTATTATATTCGTAAATTGTTTGTATAACAGTCTGGAATTTACTACTATTTATAAAGTAAGTATAAATTATACGGAGAGAAACATAGACATATTTCATCATTCATCTTTCATCATCATCAGCCCGTTGCAGTCCACTGCTGGACATAGGCCTCTCCCAAGGTACGCCACAGAGCCCGGTCTGCTGCTTTACGCATCCAGTCGCAGCCGGCCCTCTTGTGCAAGTCCATATTTCATACTTATGTGTATATATGAACTCGCACTTTACCGATTACTTAGCCCGGGAATCGAGGCCATGCTCTCACGGCTAATAGCACGCTATTGCGTGCTGCCACTAAATTTATCAAGCGATTAATGTATGGCAGAAAATCCGCGTATTTCGTAGCCACGTGAACCACACAGAACTTTCGCTAAAATCATTTAACTTCGTTCGTGAAGTAATTTTTTTTCGCAGTCGGGCATTTTGCTAATAAACAATTCGCCGCTCGCCGCCTATTTTACAGATTTTATTAAATGTTATAAGTTATAATACTAAAGCTTGTTATTTGAAATATTCAGTTTATAAAATTTACCTTTTTAGAGAAAGGATTTTTTCTTACCTAAACTTGTGTAATAATTTATAAGCCTGTCACGGTGCCCTGGTATCTATGACAAGACGGAAATAGGTATTAAAATAATATTATGATTTATAATAAAGAATATACGAAAAAATACAGTGAAAAACTAAAGTTCTGGATATTCCAATCTTTTGTCGGACCTTCATGATTTATTTCATGTTTAATAAAATGTTCCCAACAGGAATAGAATGGAATCTTTATCTTACACGGATTTATATCAAGTTTACCAGTAGTTTTCCTGTGCCTGTAGATAATGATGATTAACAGTCGATTTCTTGAGCCCTCAGCACCTCATTCACATTTAGGAACCGATACGGAAACCACATATAAAAAAGCTATAAAAATGGATATTTCTCCGAAGAATCTCAGTGCATTACAGTGTATAAAGTAGCATGGTACCAGGCTGTCATAAATCAGAGGCGGCGACGGGCGCCTTTCATCACTGAGCCACTTCAGTTCCTTTGGATTTTTCTTGTTGTTTTACATTAAGAATACTTTCTTCACGTCTCTGTAGTCTAAGTAGTTATAGATGTGAGTTTTATTTATGGTATTTTATTAAAATTGCTGTATTTTTTTAAGTGATATGACTGAACTGTGTTAAATGGGCCACTGTAGTAATGGACCGGCTCTATCAGATGGGTACCACTGGCTCACAGAAATCCGACGTAAGAAACAGCTTTACTTCTGTTTCTCTCGGTGAGTGAGATTCCCAGAAATTCAATATTTGGCGGTGTGATATTCGTATCCAGTTCGTGCGTATTCGGTCAGCAACCACCATACATTACGGTTAAAAACTATACAAAAATGTAACGGTCTTTACTTTAAGCCTGTGTATATCTAGTAACAAGCAATTAGGCATAATTGTATCGACCCGTAGAGAAATCCCATTCCACATCGGAAGGTATCTTATCTCGACTGCTTGCACATGCCACCATATACATTAATTACTTTGCCGTGCTTGTATAAAAATATGTTGCATAAACAGATAAATACTTCAACAATACGTTATTACCACGAACCAATAATAATGTAAACTCCCCGCCCTCAAATGTAGCCGTGTTTACGTTCACAATTCTTTTCCATTAAATTGAACACACAATACTTAAAGCAATTCTGATGCTATGGAACAAAAACGCCCATCAATTAAGGAAGCGGTAACAGTGTAAACCAATTAGGGTTTTTTTTTCGAAAAATTCGCAGCTGTGTAAAAGGTTTCTTTAAAAGGCTCGCATTGTTAGGGTCGAAACTTGAAGGGCGTTTAAACGCTGCGGTTTCTAAACGCTGTATAGACGCCAGCTATGGTAGTTGCGTTTCGAGAGTGATATATTATTTTATAGAGTTAAGGATGTTTCAATGTGCAGTAGACAGCCCATGTAGGCTATGCTAAACCAGAGTTTAAAATCGGTGTGATCTAAATTTTATATGAACATGTGAACTAATTCAAGTTTTTATCTACAAAGAATGAAATCACGCCGAATTGGGTACACAAACCCGTAATTGAGAACTTTTGGCTCCTACCGACCGTCTGTTCTTCGCGTTAATACATACTTAAAATAATATTTTTCAATACTAATTTACACGTTGGTTGTGTGTAAAGCCTTATGTGAATTATTAGTATGCCGAGACACGGAGCGTCGCGAGGCGCCCTTTAATATATCGATTTATGCTACTAATCGTAAAACAACTTAAACACCAAATTATTGAGGTAAAAGATACCGCCTCGGTATTTTATTTTTATGAAGCTCATCATCGCATTTCTTACATTGAATAATTAAATTATGTTGAACTAGGAAAGCAAATAGTTTGCCAATGCACATAATACTTATGTGTAGTAGGTAGGTCACTGGTTCGAATCCCGGGGTCGGTAGTCTAGTTGTGACGGTTTCGTGAAGTTCCTCGAAAATATTTTTTTACGCATTGGTCACTGTAACGGAGGACTGAGGATTGACGCCAAGTCTAAGGAGTATGGTCTCGACGGCTTCACGTTTTAAAATCCCGCTTTACCCAAAAAATCTGCCATTAATACCCTTGTACTCCTTAAAGAAACAATTGAACCGCATTTAGTTCGGTTAGCAAGATTGTTGAAAACTCAAATTCAATCCTAAGCAAATTGAATTCCACAAATTGTGTTCCCTAATTATCTAACTAGACAGCCAAGTCTAACCTAGAATACTAAATTATGTTTCAAATTTGCAAATAAATCATTTCATAGTTGAAATATAATCGAACATGCTCTTAAAAGTACCACTGTAACCTTATAAAAATGCATTTGACATACATTGTGCGAGCTAATTAAGCAATGCAAAGTTTTTTTCAGCTCGGCAGCGTGCTATTGGCAGTGGCATCCGCATCACGTGGAAATTTCCAATACTGCGTGAATGAGGACTCGGTAATGAGAGCAACCGCTATCCTGAAACAGCGGAGCATAATACTGCCTCGTTAAATTCAATGTATATTTACATATTCGCCGGCGCGCCGCTAGATGGCGCTGATTGAAATGTAAATTGCCATATCGAGTTATTTTGAAACGTGGTGGTAATTTCGATGTATGTGGATTGTGGAGTCAAGGTGTCTTTTAGTCTATGTGTATATTATGAAGTGGTTTTGTGCGTGTTTGTCAGTGAAATTATAGCCTATGTTTTAGTCTGATGAATATGTAATACCATGGAGATACATTAAAATCTGTTTATTAGTTTTTATGTGAAATTGTATTTGTACCAACATCTGTTCATTATCACAAGCTTCGCATTGGGTTTTTAGAAGTAAATTGATTGTGCACCACTGTTAGTAATCTGTGATTTGTAAAGATAACTAATTCGAGGGGTCGTAAAATATTGTAATTTGGTAATCTGAAAATGTATTACGTATTCTATGAAAAAGTTGTACAATTCAGTTAGCCTACATCGACACCTTTTTATTTGTATGGAGTTGAAGATAAGTTCACTGAATAACAAATAGTTTATTCGCAAAAGTTACAGCTGAAAATTTAGTGGTTTCCAAGTGATATGGTTTCGTTAACTTGTTTGGAAGTCAAAATAACGTGTAACTACTGCAAATTATTAATAGGGATGCTCGTATATTATCCTAAAATTTAGGTGAATTCGTACATAGTAGAGCCATTGTGGTCAATTTGTTCTATTCATGAATTAGTAATAACTTATTGGGCACCATAACAAATACCATAACATCATAATTATGTTCATTAATTACGACGTTCCCATTATCCCCCATTTTAATCGATCAACATAACTGTTGCACGTACCAGGGCAGCATAAATGAGGGGATATAAACAAATTGCCGGAAAACAACCATTCGCGCCCGTATCGATCATGTTTACCTGTTTACAGGCGCCGGCACGAGCTTCGATGTACCAGGGCATCATAAACATATGGATGGCGGATATGTTAACACGGCTGGTGTACTAGCTGGCTAATTGCGAGTTAACTTTCCTTTAGTTGGTAGATAATTGTGCACGTTCCGCGCGTCGAGTTCAACTTGTGATTGAGTGCATTGGTGAGGCCGGATATGACGTGAGATATGGGACGTGAGCGGTTTTCAATGTGATTGCTGGTTACTTATACTATCCTGGTAGATTAAAATTATACCTGTTTAAAATCTTCGATTTTTCTTCTTGACGCTTTTTAACTATGGGAGTAGTAGCTACTAGCAATTTAACTAAAACATTCACATTCCAAGAATTTCGCTATGGTTGTATGGTTCGTTCGAATTTGATTATTGGCGTAATAAAAAATATTTAACAAAAATAGTATCTAAGGTACAGTGGTAAATAGAGATCTCCATTATGTCAAATAATATGGCGAAGGAAATCCAACAACAGTTTAATTTCTAAGCTCAGACCTAGGAAATAAATAACAAAGTTCGAAATTGTAATTAGTCACCGATTCTTCAAGATAGGCATAGATTAATTCTTTACTATCGCCTGTGACTAAAAGTTGTAAATCCTCTATTACTAGCATTACACCAGAATGTATATTTCAAGCGCGGTACGCCCTTGCAATTTGTATCATTCGCACTTATCTTTGTATTTGCACTATCAGCCGCGATCAGTCGCGGGCCTGGCAAATCCCTATTACGATTGCCTTTTAAAGAATACGCGCTATGCTTGTTGGCTCTCATTTGAATACGATTGCTGCATGAATCCTTTTAACTGTAGTAAGTGAATGGAGTTCGGTAATTAATAAGTACAGTGGTGTTTCTACAGCCTCATGCTTCAGTGAGTAAGTAAAACTAGCGATGTTAGGGTTACGGCCATTCAAAAAAGCATTACTGTTTGAAAACCTATTGATGACACTTCGTCTTTGATTGCGATTCTGATTCGATATTGCGAATATAATTTAATGCTACTGCGCAGTTTAAATTCACATTTCAAGAGCAAATACATTTTAGTAAATAATTTCCCAATTATTCACTCTAATAATTCTCTGTTGTAATCTAAGGCATATAAAATGTTTTTGATCCATAAAAACAAACTTTAATTAAACCTTAAACATATTGAAATATGAGCTATAATGTATCTGGTTTACAGTAATGAGTCTCGTGAAATAAGACAGCTCGTTAGCCATCACTCCGGCGAAGTCTCGGAGAGATGATTTTAATGAGACAGCCAATCTATACAACACTGATTTTCAACTATCTTTAATAATAAAATTGCCGACAATTTTCTCTGTAGTAAACACGAGAAGAAATTCGCTGTAATTTGTCGAGACCTTGTTTATTGTTGTATTTTAAACGAATTTAGAGTGTAATGTTATAAAAAGGTGTTTTTTATAGTGTGGAGACACAATTTGTACGTCATTGGTAATTTAAAAAAAAAAATGCATTAGTAAAACCGCAGCCACTATGCAGGTATAATGATAGTCTAAAAGGCAATTATGAAATTATTATGAAAGTGGTAGAGCTTTATAGCACGTTAATACTTCTTCAATACATTTCGTTCAGTAAGTGGAATTGCTTGAGACATCAAAAATGAGGATATTCGTATTCGTTCAGATAGCAAATTGTACAAGCTTTTTTGACTTTTTTTATTGCTATGAATGGCGAGACGAGCATGCCATTCGCCTGATGGTTAGCGATACGACCGCTCATGGACAGTTATAGCAAACCAAACGATACCATGAATTACAAAAGCGATGCTTGGCATCCTGAGACATAAGATGTTAAGCCTTATTATGGCCAGTAGTTAATCTGGCTACAATGTCATTCAAACCGAAACACATTTCATCTGTACTGCTGGTTGGCGGGAGAAATAGACTTTGCGCTGATAACCACCCAGGCGGCCGTTCACATAATATAAGAGATCTACCACCAATAAATGTGCCACTTTTTGGGTTCCGTCTGTATGTATCCGGCACAATTGTATCAACCAGTAGATAATATGAAATCTGGACTGAATTGCACAGGTACCACCCGGCACACCTTAGACTTTTCGTCATGCCAGCATAAAAATAACGTTTAAACATACATATTTTTATAAGTATGAATGCTGAGATATTGAAAATGTACCAGGAGTACATAAGTGTTAATATAAACGTTTGTATTATTCCTGTTCAACGATTCAGAATGGCGAACGTCGAGACGAGTTTTTTCTCCCTCGTATAAAGGGATTGTTCGTGTCTCGAGATTTTCATATGATACCTTTTATGAAGGGTTTTATCTCAGGTGTGAATCTTTTTTTGAAAGTAGTTTTTGTTTAAGTGAATAGTTTAGGGAGCGAACGGGTCGGACGACGGGGCGAAGGTCGTTGGTTCGAGGTTTGGGAAGTATATAACTTTTTGAAATCACGTGTTTGTTATTTTGACAGTGACACCTTCGATTTACGCTACACGTTTTGTTATGACCGTGACCTAAGGGTTCCAATAAAAAAGTCAAGTGAAGACCGCCAACCTGCTCTGAGCTATCGTAGTGACCTAAAATTAAAAAAAAATTATAAATGATAGAGGTTTGTGCCCCGCCGTCGAAAATTTAATACTTTTTGTAAAGTAAAAAATTGGTCGCATCGAAAATACTTCAACTCATGCAACGATAGCACATTGTTACTGCTAGCCTGCTGTTATTATTTAGAACTGAAACCACGATTTCCAAACAAAAGTAATACTAACTGGATTGCATTACCCGGAAATCGAAGCCAAAAGTTCATTAAAAACTCGATCTTATAATTTTCCTCTCCAAGTATCGACTTTCAATCTCCCATTACATAAAAAACGCTATAAACAGAACTCATAATTTAACACGAAACGCAAACTTGGTATGTCCAGCCCTTGATTCGTGCTCCGGCCCTTCAAATGTCAAGTCGGTTCTGTCATTGTGCGTTATTGTAACCGAGAGGGCCTTTGTAAGGGCTTCTCGAGCCCACGGCGACAACTCAATCGTAATTATTCATCTGCCCTTTTCCAATGAACCTTAAGGGTCGTCTTCGTTTCTTCTCATGTATTTTCGGATTTCCTTGATGTACACCTGGCCACAATAAAAAGAAAATGTGTATTATATTTGTTGTAGCGTCTTTCTAAACTGAAGGTTTTGTAAAGTTAATGTATGAGGTGGGATGTATTCCTACATTTGAACTGCGTAGGAAGACATCGTTCAAACGTAATTCGTTTATTTATTTATTTAAAACTTTATTGTACACCAGTGACATACATAAAAAACCAAATACATAAACAAAAAGACGTACAAAAGGCGGTTTTATCGCTCGAGGCGATCTCTTCCAGACAACCAACCATAGGATGGATAAGAGAAAACGTTAAATTAATAATTTCGTTTAATAGTTTCTTGTATATAAAGAAATAGTAAAAAATAAATATTATGGAAACTTGATTGAATTAAAAGAAGCCTCTTCCTTGTAGTTTTTTAAGCAATTGACCTTTACCTAAGAATATAACCTACAATATATAAGAAAGTACCCAGATCGATGTATGTTAGTTATCAGAATATTTGGCAGTCGCTTAACAAGTACCGCGGAATTCCGCCGCACGAGCTTCGGTATTTTAATTAAGGCGTTCGCACTATTCCTTCATAATTTCTACATAAATTCCATATTATATTTGCTAAACTAATATACCAGCGAAATCCATATAGATTTTAAACTGTTAAAGCCTTGGTTAACTCGTTAAAGCTAGAGTATAAATGGATTGGCTCGATAGGAGTGGTGCTACGAGTGCCCCTAGCCGGAACATTTTGTAGTATCGTAATAGAATAGTAATTGTAAAATGTTATATGGGAATTTAAACAGCGCCATTGTGAGCGTATTTGGAACTCAAATTTGACAGCGGGAAACGTTTACGACACTACACGAGTATTACTATACGATACTTCAAAATGTTCCGGCTAGGGGCACAGTAGGTACCTACTCTCTTTCTTCAGCCATAGGAAGTCCGCTGCTGAAAAATGACCTCCTAATGTACTGTTATATGTTCTCCACATCGACTTGTTCGAAGCGCCCTGCATCCAGTGATTTCTTGCGACTTCAACCACGTCGTCCGTCCACTATACAGGAAAGCTTAGTGAAGTAAGTACCGTTTTGTTGATCCGTTCCGTTCGGTGGGTGAGACTGCCGGAGGAAGATACAGATACAGCATTTAGACTTTAGAGCATTGTAGTCACTATGTCTTCCCCATATTAAAAAGACATTCTGTGCCGATCCCATGTAAAGTTACATGATAATGTCAGGCAGGAGATCAATTACTTATGTTCACAAAGTAAGTAAGTTCTCATGTTACACATTAAATGTAATTAGCCAAAAAAGTGCTTTATACGGCAGCGTTTGGAGGCTAATTCAAAGAGCCTAGTGGTGTTTATTAAGCGTTTCCGAAAAAACTCGGGACTCGTCACGTGCGCGTACATCGTGTCGCTTATATGTAATGTTAGAGCTCGCTGTTCATTACCCAACATATAACGAAACATTTTCAAAAGAGTTTTTACAAGTAGGCTGGTTCGTGATTAATAAGAATGGAATAGAACATTATCAAGACGATTCGTGTTTCTAAAACAGTTTCTGTTTGTTGTAACACGTTTTGATGTACTGATAGTATTAATTAACGATGTACGAAAGATTACGTTAAACATTCATTTCGATAATATTTTGATTTTATTGTTTTACAAAATAACTTTAAATGTAAGCGTTGTTGTCAGCAGGTTCTGCTATCAGAATGTTCCTATTCTATCCATTAAGTTTTCTAAACGCATAAATTCTATTGTAGGCGCAGATGTAAACACATTTTTAAAATGCATATTAGTTTTAAAGTATCAAGAATCCAGAATTTTTTTTATTATCTTTATTTTTATGGGCCTTAGTCACCACTATGTGACTATGCCGGCCCGAATCCAGACTTATTTGCATGTTATTTTCTGGAAATTTTCTACGAGAAAATACCTATTAAATGAATTGATTTGTGCTCGAGGCGATGAGACGTATTGAACATATCAGATTTTACAATATCTTCTATTTATTTTATATCAGAAACACGTCAGGATAATGAACAATATCTATTCGTCTGGCATTATTAAGGATAGTCTTGATACTTGAGCGATCAAGACAACGAATGTTCTGTCTTCTACGCTAAAACTGAATACTAAAGTCGTTCGAGGACCAACATTAAATAAGTAAAATTTGTTTTAAATCTGTCTATGAAAGAAGCCGTATGTATTTTATCGGCAATAGAAGTCCATGTTGATGCATAACGATAAGAATATAATGTTGAAGACGGTAATATGATTCGTATTAATGATCGGATACAAATTATGAACTATAATTATTTGGCTTAATATGGGAATTAGAATTCTATGAAATTTCCTTGACGCTGTAGTCAATGCCTAAGCAATTTTATGGAACACCACAATATTTAATATTTATTTTTTGTGATTATATCGCCTTATGCGTTGATTGCTAGTAATCGCTTTGAATTTAGATCAACGAGTTCTTATGTTTTTAACCCAGTCTAATATACCGAAAATTGTCTCCATGGCGCAGTTGGTTAAACGCCGGTTTTGAAGCGTGAGGCTTGTGTGATCCACAGGTATCTGTTGCCGGCTTGGGTGTTTGTGAGACCGAAAAGTCTGTTAATTTCTCATACCCACGACAAGACTCGACCTTAGTGTGGGGTCAGGACTATGTATGTGACTGTTGGGTTATGGTTAAATTTATAATAAGATTGGCGAACTGTGTGTTTAAAATGATGTGCATTTTAACACAGTATTTGTTTAATTTCCTTTGCCAACATATTGGCCGCTCAATGCCACCCTTTAGTGGCGAAGGCTCCATGGAAGCCAATTCCCGCCGGGTTCCCTTTTGTAATTTATCATTACACTATAAACAAGCAATATATTCAAACTTATTTATTTAATATCAAAACTCAATTATTATTTTTTACATTCAACGACATCTGTCGGCCAGATACGTAAATATTACTAGGAAGCGGCACAGTAAGCCCTTTTTACATTGCGACGCGCTGCGACCTCTGGCGAATTCCTGTAAAATTGTTCGGCTTATTCAATAACACTAGCGCGGCCCGTGCGCCGCCGCCCGCCGCCGCCCCGCCGCCACCGCGCCGCCGCCGCGCCGCCCCTTACGCATTGTATAGTATGCAACAAACCACGCAAATTTGTACCTTAAATTTGTAATGATTTAAGGTTCAATTTACGTTAAAAAAGCAAGAAATAAGCCGGAGCTTCTCCGGCATTTCGTGTGTACTTACGTATAGATATTACTTATTATAATAGCGAAATGCGGAGTCTAATGTATTTATAAGTGTTGTATTTACATTTTTACAATATATTCATGGTTCATGCAATTAGTTTTAAATGTTTTTAATTACAAACTGTGTAATATTAATATTATGGTTTTAATGGAAATTACTAATCGTTAGGAGCGTACTAATATGTTTAGATTGTCGATTTTACAAATAAAGTTAGTGTTTAGATTTTAGGACGTGCTCGACCCTCGCCTGATTAATACATTGTCTTACTATTGTTACAACTGATTAATGCGGGGCTACCGTACTTGTTAACATTGAGTCTAGGTTTTTATTTCTTTTATATTAATCTTATATTCACGTGCGGTTTAGAAATATACTTTTTTATTTTTCTCATTATGTAAGCATGGTTTAGTTTTTATTTCATGGACATTGTAAATATTGTATAAGTACATAGGTAACGAAAATATTAAAATTTAATTGACGGCCGCAATAGGCAGATGCCACAATATCACTTACCAAATGAAACCCAATAATTTGGTTTGGTGAGTAAGATTCTCGGAGCAATAATTTGCTGGTAGGAGGATATTCGCAAAGGTCCGAATATAAGGACACACGTGCATAAATGTGTCGCGTTTTGCGTTCATTCTGTGAAACATCACACAGTAAATTTGATCTCTATTCGGACTGCACTACGCTTACTATCAGTCGCATTGTAGTCATTTCGTAATCCCTTAACCCCACTAATATTATAAATGTGAATGTAAGTTTGTTTGTTACGCTTTCACGCAAAACCACTCAACCGATCATCATGAAACTTTGTAGACATATTCTTGGAGGTATAAGAAGTAACAAAGGCTACTTTTTATCCCGAAAAGTTTAGTGTTTCCGTGGGATGAAGAAGGAATTCCGATATATTTGCTACTTTTTCATACTCAAAAAGATGGGATGGGACTGAGTTACATTCCATTAGTGAGAATGAGACGGGGCGGGCGGGATATAACGGGATGGGACGGGACGGGATGGTAGATTTCAAATAAAATTAACCACGCAGACGAAGTTTGCGGGCAGAAGCTAGTAACAGGATAAAGAAAATAAACATATTTTGTGACTTGAGCTTCGGCTTCCCTTTTAAAAAATGTCACCCTTCGCCACTGCCACCCTTTACAATCTCACATGTGTACCCTGGATCGCGGAACACGGGCTAACACGTTACTACACTCCGCACAATTATGACACGGCGCGTGACTTGAACCTTAATACCCGCGTCCTGCCTACTGGAGGTTACTTGTTACAGCAATAGCGATAAAAAGAAAATATAACATTATTGGTAAAATATTCCTAAAGTAGGTTGTAAAATGAACCAACAAATGGTATTGTAAAGATGAGTCACAGTCGAAAAGTAGTAAAACAACACCTACCTTTTTTCCCACATCCTCTGTAATGACAGTAATATAACACTACATGCTGTGCATTGTTTTTCTTTCTAGTAAACTTAATATTGAATTTTATTATAAAAATATTTTTATGTAACATTTTGGCCAACGCAGTAATGATTAAAATGATTAAAATGAGTCAACCAATCTATTTTATCATCATATTTACACGGCTAAAACAAACCAATGTTGTAGACATGTGTACTAAGCCACCATTTTACATTTCAAAGCTACCAATTTTGTAATATTTCACCTTAATTACAACTAAAACAGTGCAACATTATCGGGCTGGTCTATATTTCGTACAAATAGTGTTGAATTTCCGGCGTGAACCGGTTTGCGCCAGTTTAAACCAGAACCGTCTGCTGTCAGGACTTGCCACGCGCATCAGCAACCGCGAAATTTGTTTTCCAAATGTATTATAATTTAACTTGATTTTCTCAATTAATATTTCTTAGTGAATGGAACACTGTTTGAAATAAGCGATTTTGAACGTCCCATTTAAGAGATGGTTGATTCTATGAGAAACAATCCACTTACGATTCAAGTCTAGCAGATACATGGGCGGCGGTAATCGCTTAATATTAGGGAAGCTGTTAGTTTGTTAGTCGAACCACATTGTAATAACAAATATAAGTACTATATTTAAATCTGTCCAATTGTATTCCAGCTACGATATCGCAGACAGACATAAATACAGGTATACGAATACACACGTCAAACTTGTAGCACCCCTTATTTTTGTAAAGCTCAAATACGATAACAACATGTTTACTTACCCTACAGACATTTAAAACAAAAATTACCCTACACCATCCACTAGTTATCTAAACAAAACAAACATCGAAATCATATTCGCACAATAATGCGCCGCGACATTTCGATGAATCGTGGCAGCGGGAGTTAGTACATGACTGATGGTCTGTGTCGCCTGTCGCGAGATGGATTTTTGACGTCCCGCCGCCGCAGCCTCCCGCGTCATTCATCACGCGACCTATCTACGTAAATACCATGTATTATGAAAGGAAACGGTAATATAGCCCCGGAATAAACGGGATATGTGTTCATTTGTTATTTTAGTACGGAAACGCGCAATGTATAATGTAATGTGATTTTAATTTAGAGTTATATTACGTTATTTGAATTAGCGTGTAACTGACTATTTTTCATTGTCTTCCCTATAAACACTCTTAGAGGGGGCTTATATTAAACAGCGGATTTCCTTTGACAAACGATGATGGTGATTATGAAACTATAAAAGTAAACCTTTACAACTACATTTATATAAGTTAACAGTACATATATCTATCAAAATCATTCCAAAATCGAAATAGAACCTCAATAAAAACTAACAAGTGACAACTAACAAGTACATTTCCAAACTAGTAAAGATAAAGGTACAAACAGCGCAGATTCGACGTGGGAATGGCACTCAACAGGTATGCACAGCGCCCTCTACTGACAGCCTGTAATACTCGGCACAGATTTGTAATGCCTTACCACGTAAATGAGCACGAATTGTTGCGAAAGAAACAGACATAATTGTATTCACACACTGAAAGTAGAAGTTTCAGAATAAGCTACTAACGCCCAGTTTCTAAAATCTATCTATCTTTAACAAGAGATTTCGTTAGATATTTCGATACATTTTATGTTTCAGTAAACAAAGATAGAGAGATATAGATACGGTGTATTTATTTCTAGATAGCTAGGTAATTGTTAAGTGAAATATATCATTGTATCAACATAGTAATGGTAGCTATGCTAAGCTCTAGTTAAAGATAGATAGAATATAGAGACCGGCCGTTATTTAAAAAGCCTATGTGATCGTCCATAAAATGTTCGTAATTTTATTATTTTATTTCTTGTAGAAGTTGTTTATTGATTTAAAGGCGGTAAGCCTTGAATTATGTTTTAAATTCATTCTATTCGAATGCGTAATTTGAAGAGCGACTATAAGCTGCCGACTGCTCCTAAATATTTCTCTTGATGTAATGATCCAAACTGCAGCATTTTTTTCACAGCTCTTTTTAACCAATCGCACCACTGTATTAAATTATTTTATGATAATATTACAGACTCTAAGGAATGCGTATAAATTACGCATAAAGTTACCGCCTATATCGGTGGGCGGAGGTTATGACGTCCGTTGCCTGTCGCTGAACCGTTCGTCATGCTTATATAATAACGGATCCATTCCGTTCCGTTTTTCCTCCCTCCACTCACATTATAACTAGTTTATGCTGGGTCTTTTTGTGTTGTTAATGCTCTATGCTTGAGGAGTCGAAAACTTGGGCCTAACAGACACCAATGAGTTAAGTGCAAGGCCCATTAAAATAATATAGTAGAACGAAAAATACTTCAGGTCTCAAAGATACAATGGTTAGTATGTCCGCTGTATAAAACAGAGCCTGCATCTTCGATCTGCACAACGTGACAAATGCTTGTCTGATTCAGAATTCGTTTTGGGTATGGATGTTGTAAAACGAAGAAGTTTCTCTTAGTTTCCAATACTTATAACAAGGCTTGTATCTAAATGTGTGTGTTTAATGAGTCTGTATTACTTTCCGCATGGATTTTTCGACATCGTGATGTTGGAAAATCCATCATAGTGAATCACGCGTGTATGTCATGTGTTTATCCGGTTTCATGCATTTTGCCTTAATTGTACTGTAGTCTTTTATAGTATGAAATGTAATATCAATTTTTTCCACGAAATTCGACATTCTGCCAGTGCCCTAATTGAATTCTCAGCGTGGCTTGGTTACTGGGATTATCTTACAGGATCATTAATCATTGAGCCGTGACGGATTCCCCTCCAACACTTTTTGTTATTGTAACGGTTTAAAAGTTTTTTCGCGAACAGATTTAGCTCTTTGTTTGATAAAGTAAAAAAAGTTTGTATTGATGAAATAATTTATTGGAGGTGCTGAAATTGGCCTTCAAGCAATTCTTCTTAACGTTCTTTTTGAAGTAATTCTCGTTTTTGAGACGTTTCGACTGCTCATGGGCAGCAGCAAAACTAAACAACACCACGAATTACAAAGCGATGCTTGTCATTCTACTGTGCTCGCCATCCTGAGACATAAGATGTTAAGTCTCATTTTGTCTATTAGTTACTCTCTTAGTGGCTACAATGTCCTTCAAACCAGAACACAACAGTGCATTTACACTGCTGTTTGGCGGAAGATATAAATATTGCGGAGGTACCTAGGTACCCAGGCGGCCTCTTACATATGAGAGATCTACCACCAGTAAAATACCATATTATACGTATATATAATACCAGATATTGTAAATATATGGGTCTCTTAAATGTAGTGTCCTAAAAAAGAATCTTTATGTTCTTTTCTTGTAGTTTTTCTGCAAACATTTTACCCCGTCAGTCATTGTGATCTTCCTAACCAGCTAGATCATCCATAATATTTGGGACAATCCGGTTTATATTGTGCGGTATTGATGATTTTAGATAAAACAAGGAATCATTGGTATAGTTATACCTATTTTATGCTACAATAAAGATGTAGAAATCCAGAAGTATTGGCTGGTGGTACAAAATTGCGTGAATCTTTTTTCTGGCGATCTCTGAGGACATACAAATGTAAATATTTCGACATACAAATGTAAATACTTCCACTACGTGACGTTCTGTAGTAGCGACCAATTAAACGGCAAATAAATTCCTTACATGCTGATTGGGTATTTGTCAAAAATTGACTCGCAATAATCGTTTTAAAAATCGTTTCGTTGTTTCCGGAATTCATAAATACGGATGTGACCCGAGTGATGAGCTTGGCTATGATGGACCACACTGGCATTTTTTGAACCATTAACTATAATTGCCAGGTCCTTGCAACTCATATCCACTCGAAGGTCCTCTAGATTTCATCTATATAACAAAAGTCCACCACGCCGCCCGGCTTAATCCTTTCGACCGATTAATTTTGTTTACCCTAGCCAATTTCAGATTCCCAACCCATAGATATGTATTGTTCCATACAAAGCTAGCTGCATCGGGGGAACTGCTCGAGTTCTCAACTGTAGTAATGCTTTAGATAAAGCCGTGTTGTAAACAGTAATTGTACACCGACGCTATCCGATAATAGGAAGCTCTTGCATAACGCAAAAACTTTGTTCTGCTCCGTATATTTCCTGCTTGTAATTACTTTGATGGAACATCGATAGTTTCAGTTTTTAGTTTAATACCGAAGTACGTCTAGGTATGACAGCTTTAGTAGTTCCGTAGATGAAATATTGAGATAAGCTTTGTGTAGTATAAGATTTGCATGATACAGATCACATCGTTGTATACTGTTCTAATATACCTAATAATAGTCTGTTTCTGCATTGCCTCGGTAGCGCCGTTGTTCTACGGTATGATTGCAAAGCTGAGTTCTCGGGTTCCAATTCCGGGTCGGGCAAAGTAATATTGGATTTTTCGATTGGCTCACCCCCTCTGACATCCAATACTAGGCGAAACGTGGGTGTCCTGGTTGGACCTCTGCCTACCCCTTTTGGGAAAAAGGCGTGGGTTTCAATATGTATGTAAGTTATTAGCGTTGATGCTTGACTTCAGTATTGATGTAACAACACGGTGGATTCTTTGCTCGCAGAAAACCAAAGCTAATTAACAGCCTCATGCCAATGAGTGTTGTAACTCCCCCTGCAAACCTCTACTCATTCATTTTCACGAGACGTCATCGAAGCAATTGATTTTGTGTTTCAATTGAAACTAAGAAAGTTTCAGGTCTGCATGTTATTGTATCGGTAAGTCCTTCGTAAGATCACGACGATATATTCACATACACTATTGCATTTCTTTAGTTCTAGATCTACACTTCTTCCTCTACAGTCTTCTCATATTTCCATTTAGGGAACTTAGTATTAGAGCGTAAGAAGTTGTTGCACTTTTAATTTTTTCTTCTTCTTCTTCTTCTACCTGGCGTTAATCCCGGCTATTGCCAGGGTCCGCCTTCCGACTGAGCTTCTTCCACTTTGCCCGATCTTCAACATCCTTATCCGTCAGACCATTGGCTCTCATGTCGGACTTGACGACGTCTAGCCAGCGCTTGCGAGGGCGACCACGGGACCTAGCTCCAAGGACATCCATATTCATGCATCTCCGACCGACGTACTCCATAGGGCGGCGCATCATGTGGCCATACCATCGAAGACGACACGCTTGCAGTTTTTCCCCCACGTCACGGACACCAAGACTACCTCGGATGAATGAGTTGCGTATGCGATCGGATCGCGTTACACCGCTCATCCATCTCAGCATCTTCATCTCCGTGACGCGAAGCTCCTGGGTGTGTCTGCTTAGTGCTGGCCAACATTCAGCGCCGTATAGGAGGACAGGCCGTATGATGCATTTATATATCTGCCCCTTGAGCTTCGGAGGCATTTTGCGGTCGCATACAACGCCCGTGACCTCGCGCCACTTCGCCCAAGCCGCGCCTATACGTGCTTGGACATCGTCGTCCACGTTGCCAGACTCGTGCAGCACGGACCCAAGGTACCTGAACGTTTTGGACCTTGTGATCAGGTCCGAACCTATTCGGATTGTGTTTGAATCCGCGCTGCCACAGGACATGTACTCAGTCTTCGCCACATTTAGTCTCAGACCACCGTTTTCCAGCGTGTCCTTCCAAATGTTCACTTTGCGCTCAAGGTGGGCTTTGTTCTGATTAACGAGGGCAATGTCATCGGCATACATCATTAGCCACGGAGGCTGATCTTGGATGTTTGCCGTAACCTCATCGAGCACCACGTTAAACAAGAACGGGCTAAGAGCCGAGCCTTGGTGAACGCCAACAGATATTGGAAAGACATTGGATTCGCCAACAGCGGTCTGGACAGAGGACACGGAATGACGGTACATGTCTCTGATAGTGTCAATATAGGCCTCAGGAACGCCCTTGGAGCGAAGTGCCCACCAGATGGAACGCCGAGGTATACAGTCGAAGGCCTTCTGCAGGTCTAAAAAGGCCATATGCAAAGCTCTCCTTCTCTCTCTGTAAGCCTCAGCTAAGGTCCTTAAGGCGAACACTGCGTCCATGGTGCTGTTACCCGCCCGGAAGCCATATTGACATTCAGAGACAGTGCACTCGCTACGGAGCCGTGTGTCAATGATGCGCTCGAATAGCTTCATGGTGTGGCACATGATCTTGATACCGCGGTAGTTGCTACAATCCTGTACGCTACCTTTGCCTTTGTAGACAGGAATGATCAGGCTAAATCGCCATTGGTTCGGCATTTCCTTGGTGATCAGGATGCGGTTAAAGAGATCCGTCAGAAGGTCCACACCATGTGGGCCCATCGTCTTCCACACTTCAATTGGCACATTGTCGGGCCCGACCGATTTCCCGCTCTTCATGTGGCGAAGAGCAATACGGGTTTCGTCCGGGGAAATTAGACAGCTCCGCGAAGTATGTACGCCATCTCTCCTTGACAGAGGGGGCATCGTAGAGCAGCTTACCCTGCGCGTCCCTTACACAGAGACATTTGCTAATGTCCCGTGTGGCTTTTTCCCGGGCACGCGCCAGCTTAAAAATAAGCTTTTGCCCCTCCGCAGTTTCCAGCTTGTCGTATAAGGGCGACAGACTCTGGCTGCGGGCTCTGGCTACAGCTTTTTTGCAGGCGCGCTTAGCCGCTGCATATGCCTCCTTGTCATCCGGAGAGTTGGACCCTTGCCACTGTTTAAATAAACCCTTCTTCTTCCGAGTCGCCTCCTGCACCCCGTCATCCCACCACCACGTCTCCCTCTCCATGGTGCGGCCACCAAGAGAAGTGCCAAGGACTTGCATACCCGCGGCGGTGATTGCTAAATGCATCCTACTCCAGATCTCGTTAGCGGATTCATGCGGGGCACTAGTCTCGAGATGGTCGACCTCCGCGATGAAGTCCGACTGTTTAGGACCATTAAGCAACCACCACTTAGTGCGGGGTTTGCGCTTCTCGATCACTTTCTTCTTTGGCACGACCGCTAAGTCCAGGACAAGGAGACGGTGTTGAGCTGTTAGGCTTTCGCCTGGGATGACTTTGCAGTTGGTAACCTTGCCAATGTGGCACCGTCGCACCAGAAGGTAATCTATTTGGGTTGAGTAGGCACCACCACGATACGTAATAAGATGCTGGGGCTTCTTCTGAAAGAATGTGTTCGCGATGGCTAGGTCAGACACAGCGCAGGTCCTGAGTATAGTGACTCCCTCTGCATTTAGTTGGCCATAACCAAAACCAGCAAACTGACCCACGTGACCGTTGAGATCCCCCCCAACCAAAACACCTTCGGAATTGGGAATAGCGCGTAATACTACCTCGAACTCATCCCAGAAGGCCTCCTTTTCAGACTCACAGCAACCAGTTTGAGGAGCATAGGCGCTGATTAGATTCGTTACCGACCCTTCGATCAGCACCCTAACTCGCATCAACCGGTTGCTGTATCGGTCTACTTCAAGGAGTCCATCCTGAAGGTCCCTAGACAGCACTACGGCCACTCCGTTCCTGCCCGACGGTGTTCCGGTGTACACTAGCCGGTACCCCTGCCCGATTTCACGGGGCTTATTCCCCTTCCAGCGCGTCTCCTGAAGGGTCCTATCGCGTCTCCGACTTTTAATTTTTTCTATTTTTTTTTTTTTTTTTTTTTTAATTTCAATGAATGACGAGACGAGCAAGCCGTTCGCCTGATGGTAAGCGATACGACCGCTCATAAACAGTAGCAACATTCCACTGCGCTCGCAATCCTGAGACATAAGATGTTAAGTCTCAATATGTCCAGTAGTTACTCTGGCTACAATGTCCTTCAATCCGAAACACAACAGTGCATTTACGCAGTGTTGTTTCACGGGAGAAATAGACATTGCGGTGGTACCTACCCAGATGGCCTCTCACATATGAGAGACCTACCACCAGTAATTGGTTAATATACTTATAAAATCGTGTAGATGCTAATATTGGCTAGTCAAAATTTAACTTTCATGTACCATGTCATTCACCCCACAATTTCGCCATACCTGCCAAAATATTCAGTTAGACCACTATTCCCGTAGGTTTACAAACTTTTTATTTACTGCCATTATAACCGCCCGGTTACCCGAGTCCCGGAGACTCGGTGCAGATAATTAACTCCCTTAATTAAAACGCTGCATACGATACTCTTGAGTTTACGGTTATTGTACCGTGGTTGGTAGGGTGCATCGGGACCATTTTAATAAAGTGGGTTGGTTTATTGGGATGCATTTGGAAGGCTGCTGGAAGTTGCAGATGCAGATGCTTTCGATAAGTAGATTTGAAATTCTAATGTGTTCAGATGCGGGCTTGATTTGCTAAAAATCATCATGGTTATTAATTGTTGGATCGTGAGTGCGTCCAAACATGTAGAGATACTCTCGGTCAAATTAATTATCTATGCGTGGATACTGAATACTTAGGTACTTTTGATGGCAAAAGATGAATATTAAGGTCGTTAGGCCAATTGGTGGTGTCAGATGCCACAGAAAATTAACGTTTCTTTTAAAGTAAAGAGTTCTACTTTTGTCCAGTAATAATAGAATGGCGGAAAGTGGCCAGTAAAGTGAGCGAGAAGATGCGGGATACAAAAAAAACCTTAGACAAGCCTGTCTAAGCCTGTTCTAGAAAATAGTATAATAAGTGAAAGGTGTCATAAACAGACAAAAAGATGCACATATAAAAAATGAGAACATATTTTAATTGCTCTGCCTTCCTGGTACACGAGATCACAGTAGCTTCCTCAAAATAAATACAAAATGCAGCATCCGTAGCCGCGGGCGTTCTCGAATCAAAGAAAGTAATTTTAAAAAAGTAACAAAAAATAAAAAAAAAACAGTATAATGTAGGCAGAGAAGCATGCGAACGACAAAACATCCGCTCATCATAATAGAGTAATGGAAGGGTAACGTGGGGAAAAGTGGAACACGATGCTTCTCCCGGTAAACACGGCATAGTTGATGCATTGTTTTCTATTTTAATATAATTTATACAAATACTTTTATAGAATTTTTTATCTTGACGGCGCATAGACTTTTCGTCATATTTTGTAATACATTTATTTACAACGCTTATTGAATGTATCTTATTTATTTAATCAACATTCTGACATGTCTATTTCTTGAACTCTTAGGACATCTAATAATTATTTATGGCACCAAATTTTCTATAAGTCACTTAAGTATGTTGAAAGGCGCTGAAGTATCTAACGCACTAACAATACTCGAAGTCCACCACAACCGCCACACTGGCATAAAAAAACCGTGTAGGTGGGAAAAATGCAGGAAAAACTGAAAGTGGGGGGCGCAGATGTGAACCGACAGTATTCCCTGTCTCGCTTGCTCTCGTGCAGTTGACCGCAAGTGAGGCGCGACAAGAAGCTTTTGTAGCGAAAAGTGGTCCTTAATTGCAGTTGTTTGGA
The DNA here is from genome assembly GCA_949752805.1 of Deilephila elpenor. Lineage (NCBI taxonomy): Eukaryota > Metazoa > Arthropoda > Insecta > Lepidoptera > Sphingidae > Deilephila > Deilephila elpenor. The sequence goes on along the minus strand of OX457103.1, from coordinate 13,635,761 downwards.
TTCCTCTTTTTAACATTGTCAGTTGCGAGTGTGTTCAAAGAATCCTATGCAATTATGTAATGTATTTTAACGTTAAATAAATATCGCGTTATACTTGTGTGCGCGACGTGCCTCCTTATTATTTCTTTTGTGGTGTTGTTAGGTGTCGGGGAATGTTATTGTATGAGTTTTCTGAATGGGCGGACGATCAGTCTTGTAGAAAGCGATCAGCGTTTGTCTGGAATACATTCAGTATTTTAGGTTTGTTTGTTTGATTATAATTGAGCATTGTGAATTATCAAAAGACTTAAGTGAGCCACTTTACGACTTTATTGTCAATACGAATAACATTTTAATGCTCTGTTTATTTTATTTTTGTATAGATAAGGTTCGTTGTAAGTAAATGCAAATTAGCGTCTCTTAAATACTAGCTGAGATTAAACGCCCTGCATAACTTTCGTTCGTTCTATTATTTATGGTCACAAATATTGCAACATAGTGAATATTACGGGCAGAACATAAACATGGATATTACAGCCGTTATCCCATACAAAAGCATTACCAAAAACATTAATACGCAAACATATTTCCCTCGCCACAGATATTTTATTCGCATGAAATCCTAATAGAACGTCGTATGTTTAAATTAAATTGTTTAAAGGCCATATATCAGGGGCTCAACGAGAGCAGGCATCCATTTTAAAAGCAAAACGCATCCAAAATAGTGGCTGTTGTAAGTCAGCGTATAAATTTGGCGCGAAGCCCTGTCACTGTATATTGTCAAATTATACCCAAACTAATGGACTCGTGGCTCTGTATTGCTTTAATATAATAAGACTAGTTCAATCGTGTGGTTTGTTTGGTCTTTAAGTAAGTGATGAGTCATTCCGGAGTCAGGAATTTGTGCCCGGTGTGGCGATAAGCTCGCCCCCTATCATATCGTGGGACGGAACATACAAGGCGAAACGTGTCATGGTAGCGCCTCTGCCTACACCTTCTGGGAAAATGATGTGGGTATATGTATGTAAATCGGTAATCACAGCGGTAAATATTGTTATCTTTCGCCAATCTTTCAACAATTTCTCTCCTATTTACATGGCACTGCATTTCCCATGTCACGTCAATGAAAAATCAATGCATATTGTTATTATAATAGCCTGTTAGTTCATGGCTCTACCGTCGTTATACGTACATAAAAATAAAAAATGTCACAATTTAACAATAAAAAGTAACAAGCCGTTAAAACACCCACACTAATTCGAAAGACCGCCGAAGGGTAAAAACATCAAAACAAAAATTCGTGCATACGTAACACCCGGCCTGGTAAATTTCCCACCCCTACAAAAAATATACGCAAATTGGAGTTTTATATTTAAAATATCGAAATACGGAATTAATAAAAAAGTGCTCGATATGAAATGTTTGTTGCGATGACAGAAATGAGTGGGAATTATTTTTAACCCTTCATTTGTAATCCGATGTGTTGTTAAATGTATTTTGTTTTTCAGTTGTGTGTTTCGTTGGTATGCTGGTGGCAGGTGTTTGTAGTCCGTATGGTGACCAACCGAAGTACGTAGTGGCCTGTTGGTAAACGGACGACGCGGCTGCCAACATGTTCACGGTGGTCGCGGTTCAAATCCCAGGGCACACCTCCGACTTTTCGGAGCCATGTGTGTATTGATAGTCAATAACCACGCGCTATAATGGTGAATAAAAACATCGTGAGAAAACCCGCATATCATAGCGATTTTCAAGAATTTCTATGGTATGTAAAGCCCGCATTAGTCCAGCGTGTTGGACTATATGGCATAACCCCTCTCAATCGTACTCTCGATTGGAGAGGAGGCTCGTGCCCTGCAGTGGGACGTATATGTGCTGATACAATATAGTATAGCGACCAACTTTCATGCTGTTGAAGAACTCATCGTAGTGATCGCAAGCGTCTCTCAATTTCGATTCACTGCACTTACAAAAATTAATCAAATTTCATACCTAGATTAAGCAAACACACGTTAGTTTCAATGATATTTCAGATTATAAAGCGAAGCTCAACGGTTAAGAGTCTTAGTTCACAGCAATAACATATTGGTAGAACAACTTTACACATATTTCAATACTTGACCAGAACCTTCAATCCACGATTCATAATTAATAAAACTAACCGTTCTAAAACAAATTAGTGATACCCGGCTAATAAATCCCAATTCCGAGTCAAAACTCGCCTAGTTTCATGAAAAATAGTGCTATAAATCAAAATTTACCCATAGATAAAGCTTTACAGTTGCACATGATCGACCCCTGCCATGAAATGTTTGTTAACTATCTGTCCCGGACGTATCGAATACCCTAACAAATTACTAGGCAAACGATTTGACCTGAATAGACATTTTTTATAACCTGTGAATTGTTAAACGCTATTCGAAATGCATATTTCATGTTTGTACAAGGTTTTTCATGTGAATATATGTTATTTGTTTAAATCCGTGTGTAGACTTTATTTTACTGTGTATGGTCAAAATGACATACTTGAGTAAAACACATTTATGTCTGAAGGATTAGGCAGATGCGCCATAAGTATCATCAGCAATAGACATTTGTTTTCCGTCTTTACATGGACCTATAATTACTATGCTAGACCTCCAGTGCCAGACTATCCGAATGGCATTATGGACGGAATAATTCAAACAAAATTAATATCCTGATGTTGGGAATCGAACTCCAACAACGTTATCATAGACAGATTTAGAACCTATTCTAGTTATCGAATGTTTTGTCCCTTTCGAACGACTCTAGAATTCAATTTGAGCGAAGAAGACAAAACATTCGATAGCTGAAATATGTTTTAAATCTGTCTATGAATAAGGCCGGAAGACGTGTAATTCACATAAACGCTTACACTATCCAACACCTTTCACAAACCGTTTCTACCCGAATCAACCAACATTCTTATCACCCGGCGAAAGCCACCACGGGCACGTGTGTTATAAAATTAATAATAAAAAACATTACCTGCGATAAGGCGTGGTAATCAAAACAAATGACACGCGTGCTGCACGGATAACCCGGGAATGGCCGGGCATACCGTAACGGTAAGCGTGCAGATAACCGCGCAGATGATAAAGCTAAGGCTGGCTATTATTCTGTTAATAAAGGATTATTGGAATAATTACTGTTTTGTGGTTAGAGTTGAAAAACATTAAGTCAAAGTGATAACCTCCTCTTTTGAAGTCAGTTAATATCGGAAACTAGAAGTTAACATTTCAACTTTTCGACTTTGTTGCTATTTGGTTTGATATCAATATTTCCGTTGCAAAGGTTTTTGCTCTACATTATATTTTTTATACTTCGGCTTCGAAATCTTTTTAAGACCTATAAGGTTCTCAGAAATATTCTCACATCACCGTTAACGTATGGAAAAAACTAATAGTACGTAGGTAAATCTAGTGGTGTGCCTTGGGTTTGAACCTGTTACTTTCGATTGTGTCCAGTTTTCTCGCACATATTATCGCAGTAAGGCCCACTTTCCACTTATTCTTCATAACATAGTTACTTATTCGTACACCAAATGTAGACCAACCATGTTGGATTTGGAGGATCTCTGTGCGTTCTTGTCCTAACGTGATTATGAAGGATAAAAGCGTTATGTTCGTTCTGCCGGTTTCCTTATTGCATTATGTGTTGATGAATAACGTTGTCACGAATGCGGGAGTGTATCCACTTAGCGTATCTTCTCGCTAGTGTAGAGGGATGGTAGGGTTGTATGTATATATGTATATAATGTTTAGTAGTTATTGATAACTTCTATATGATAATGGAATTGATAAACAAAAGCAACTTATGTGTTCTGAGTTGTGTAAGATCAGTAAGAAACATATGTTTTTCTCGTAAGGATCAGATATATATAGAGGTTTAAGGTTATTAAGATTCTCAAAAGAAAATTAAAAACTACTTTTTGAGACTACAATATTTTGATCTGCAAATCATGTTCTCGATTGAATCTGCGGGCTATCATTTCACAGCCAGCTTCTTATTCAGTGCGCTTTCCATCTGATCGCAACTAGACATTTAATTTGTCCAAACAACAACACGATCTCTGTCGGGAACTATAAATTTATTCCATACAAACCCGAAATTATGATTCTGGACCGTCACTTTGTCGTAACGATAAAATGGGGGCTAGGGTGCAATATATTCTGCGGTAAAAAATCTGCCGGGATAAGCTGTAAGCCACCGGGCGATGACGTCACGGGATCCCCGGGATCCCGGGTAATCCCGCGAAAATCCCGGGCGCGGCCCGTCGCCGCCGCGCCGGCTGAATTCGAACATGGGTAGTGAACCTACGTAAGATTGAAAAGACAAGTTTGGAAACAGACACGGAACCTGTTTATAATTTCATTTTACATTTTAAAGATGTATTTCTGTGAGGGAATGTTTTTGGATCCGCTGGATGTTGTGGCTTTTATTTTGAGTCACAAAGAAAAATAAAACATGAATGTATGAGTCATCCCTAGAAATAAAATAAATATTAACCCAAAAATGACATACATAGTCCTGACCCCACACTGAGATCGAGACTTGTGTCGTTGCCATCAGGAACTACGAGAGAATTGTCGGTCTCACAAACACGCAGACCCGAAACAAATATTTGTGGTCTCCACAAACATTTGTGTACCGAACCCGTTTTACAAGCAGCGTCTATTCAACTGCGCCACGGAGGCGATCTAAAAAATAAGTCTAAGGTTTCACCGTTCAACATTCCGCCTAATACTTGACGTAGCGTCGGATCTGTTCGCTGACCATTAATATTCTACGCTGGTTCACCCAACGTGCTACAGGTACACGCAACAAATATCTAAGTATGGAGCGATCAATAACCGATAAGTTTCGTGCTACTGGACGGAGGTCAATTACACGCTTTTTCATTCTCTCAGGAGGTTTACATCACGGGACTTTTATCGTTCATGATTACCCCGACAAAATCTAAAAACATAGACCGTAACTTTTACTGGTGGTAGGTCTCTCATATGTGAGAGGTCGCCTGGGTAGGTACCACGCAATGTCTATTTCTCCCGCCAAACAGCAGTGTAAGTGCGCTGTTGTGTTCCGGTTTGAAGGACATTGTAGCCAGAGTAACTACTGGACATATTGAAACACATCTTATGTCTCAGGATGGCGAGCGCAGTGGAATTCCAAGCATTGACTTGTAATTCATAGTGTTGTTTGGTTTAGCTACTGTCCATGAGCGGTCGTATCGCTTACCATCAGGCGAATGGCATGCTCGTCTCGCCATTCATTGCAATAAAAAAAAACTGCGTTTCCGATTTCTCTGAGTCATTATCGCTAAATATGATTAAGTGTCTACAATGCTTGGATCGTAGGTGCGTTACCAGCAACTCAATTTGGAAGGAAAGGGGAAGGACAAACGACGAATGGAAGAAAGGGTTAAAGAGCCTCTAGACAATCTCACTCACCAAACAAGACGTAACAGCATAGCAAATACACGTAATTTTTTTGTTGGACTGTTGCGCCTTGGTCACACCAGATTGTTCTTACAGTTATCTAAAGTCAGTTAAGATACAGATACATAACACTTTACTGAACACCAAACAATAAAGTTAAAAACAAATATAACAGAGAGGTCTTATAAATATAGGATGAGCCTATACATCATGGGACGGAATATACAAGGCGAAATGTGGGTGTCCTGGTAACACCTCTGTCTACACCTTCTGGGAAAAATGCGTGAGTTTATGTAAGTTTCTATACCTTTTAAATAAGTGAACGATTGGCGGCATTATTGCTATGAGCGATCTCTTCCAGACAACCATAAGGTACTTAGTGTACATTAAAGGTACCTATTTCTAAACGTTATTTCGTAGTATAAGAATAAAACAATGTTGATACGTGCGTTAGCGGCGTCCATTGCGTTATTACCAATAATTCTTACTAACAGATGTTACTAAACGTAGTTCCGTTGTACTATTTTATCGCTTTCCCGTCGAAAACTTTCGGCAATTTTTATTGATTTATTGATTGTGTTAGTTTGTTGGTCATTGCTCTATATCTTTATTTATATCTATATGAGGCTATAAGACCGCTCTTAGAAGAGGAGAGTTTTAGTCTAAAGAGTCCACGTTTGATTTCCTTAGGTACTAAATTCATCTGCTTCTGGTACAACCTGCTAGCCAGCGGACGCAGCTCTGGCGAGTAACCATCGTAGAGATGACGTATTCGCATGACAGACCGATTACAGCAGCGTCATGAGCGAGTTGCCAAGCGTGGCGAGTATTGGTGACCCTCAAACGTTAGTGACAGAAGGTTATACGCTGGTAATTTCCTTCTAAATTATGTAATGAAATTATATGAATTACAATCCACTTCTGGATATGGGTTTTACTTTGCCATGTATGAAAACATGAGCCCGTGCCATAAGTTTGGTCCTGTACCCACACTACGATGTATTGTTAACCAGTGCAGTGCTACCTCTGCCGACTGCCTCGGTGGTAAAGTACTACTGTACGATTACAAAGTTGAGCTCTCGGGTTCGAATCCCAGCTCGGGCAAAGTGATATTGGATCTATTCATTATCATGATGATATGATATAGGTGTGATAGGCTCACCCCTATCACATCGTGGGACAGAACATACAAGGTGAAATGTGGGTGTCCTACCCCTTCTTGGATAAAGGCGTGAGTTTATGTATGTATGTGCTACCACAAAACTGCATCCAATTGAACTATTAAACTAATTACACAGATTCACTATGATGTTAGTTATGTTTAGGAATTGAAAAATTGCAGTGGAGCGGTGTGAGAGGCACAAAGGCAACTCCGCGAGCTAACGTAACGCCATCCGCCGTTTAATTGGTTCTAACTTTTAATTGGCCGCAAGTTTTGTATTATTTTTTGAAGCCATGAAATATAAACATATTTTATACCAAAAGAGTGTGGTTTGGGACATAGGTGTGAGAAAAAGGAAAGCTATGTTAATGGTAAGAAATAATTATTGACTGTCAATATCAACAAAGCCTTTAAATATGAGGCATGTCGCTGGTATTTATGAGTAAGTAATGGGAGGAAAAATAAATGGGAAACGAAAGAAATAAAAGGGGCAAAAAATTATAAACCTAAATCTTAGGTTTCTGACATCCTAAGAGTATTATCTGATTTGAATAGTTTCAAAGTGTTATACTTCTCATAGTATACTACATTTTACAGGTCGTGCTCCAACATTTTACATAAGGTTTTATGTAGATTATTCCTCATCGACTGTCGACAGCCGATGACATCTCCAGTCGACATCGTTATACCGGCCTGATCAATTAGCCTAAATAATACTACTTTTAGAAAACTAAAAAGAAGTCATCGTTTATTTGGAAAAGTTTAAAGTCAGGCAATCTGTATGACGAGAGGAATCGCAAAACTAATTTATTTTAATTGCTAGCCGAAATCAATTTCCATCCAAATTCATTGATTGAAAATCGCTTACTCGGTTTAAAATCGCTGTTTGCGAAGCTGCGCTCCCAAAACTACTATTGACACTCATAGAAGAATAGAGTTTATGGAAATATGAATAAGGTGCATAATGCTTTGTTTGTGTATAAATCATAAACTATTATTTATCACTGACTCGAACTGGGGTAGTAGTTATACTCTAACTGACCTATGTTTAGAATGGATAGTTCAATTTTTACTGTTCACTGTAGCTATATATTCTTTTTGTGATAGAAGTTTGTGAAATTAAACATATGTTTACGCCTGTATCGAGTTTAGGGTAAGTAAAGGTGACACTAGTGTAACCCACTTTTCGATTATATTTCGCATGAATTCTTAATCCGAGCAACTCGTATGAGATTACCCAAAACGACAATCTTACACAAAGTAAAGTACCTGAACTGGGATTCGAACTTAGAGTTACATATTCGACACGTGCTGATACTAGGTCAGTCAAGCGAAAATGTTGAAAACTGTTATTTATTCACAAAAATATTTCTCTATTGTATATAAAATTGTTGAAGACTGGGTGCGAATTCCCACCATGCGGACGTCTACGAAAGCAATATAGAAAATAACAAATCAGAAGTATAGCTTTAAACTGCAGGAGCAATGATGTATGAAAATATTTCACTGTCTTCGCAACCAGAATTTAATAAATTTGCATAAAATCCTTAATATCCAAAATGTTTCGGTAATATAACACAAAAATTAGAGAAAAACGTAATCAGCGCGCCACCGCTACATCTACCAGAGCGACAGAAAAAGCTAGGGTTATTTTTGCGCGGTGCCAAAGGGTGGCTTGGCACGTCCCATTCATAAAGAGAACTTTGTATTCATTTCGTTTGATACAGCCGCTCCGTGGGAGGCGTCAGTCGACTCATAAATTCAGATTAAGTGCGAGATGTGGATGGTGTCGCGTTAATGTCGGCGTAGATGACACTAAAGGCAGCAAATGAAATTAATTATAAGGTATTTTCATTGTACATTAGAGGTTAGAACGTTATTTGACTTTCCGTAGGTCGTGAAGTTGAATAACGTAATTTGGCTGTAATTGGATAATAGGACAATATCTTTAAACAATAGCAGTTAGAGAAGTGATGATGCCTTTATTTAAATTAACTAAATTGATTTAATGTAATATTGTTTCTTTGTTTTAATTCTGTAAAGAGAACGCAAAGTTAGTTTAGAAGCTGATTGTGAAATGAGAATCCACGGGTATGATCGATGCAACGAGACAAATTACCATTTGGTCTTTTGTAGTTTCTAATATCCTTATTACACGACTTCATACATTAGCCTGGGTTCAGAGCTTGTGTGACTGTTTGCTGTATTTATATTATTTGTACCAAAGCACCGAATGAATCTTCCTTGCCGCGAGTAACCCAGCGTCCCAACATGAGCCCTATACAGACATTGTGTACCGCAAATATATTACTGTGGTAAACTAAGTTTCGTCAACTGTGATTTAAGCGAATTTTGATTAAATGATGCCGCTCTGAGAGGCGCGCGGGGATTTTTATGCGCTTATCGGTGTTTCATAGGGGTGATATGAAGCGTTTGGGTGCAGATAGGGGTGAAAAAACCTTTGTATGTGAGTTTTTTGTTGTGTTAGTGACAGCTTCATGTGAAAAGAAACATCACCAGATACGAGGGGTTCAATTTACACACCTGTATGTGTGATCAACAATATTTCTTTCGGGTCTAGGATTGATATATCCTTTGTGAATTTAGACTATCGTAAGACTAACACTAAGCGACTATCGTTTGGTCAAGCCGGTATTATTGTGATCATAGTGAGACAACCATTTCTCGCCGGTTGACAATCTATTCGAATTGCATTGCACTGAAAATTAGGTGCCCTTTGCCATGCCAGAATAATCACAAAATACTGTAAGTTCCTGGCAATGCGTGTTTTGGCTATACTGTTAACATTGTAAACATCAAGTCCCAGGGGACATTTATGATCTGCAGAACCATTAACCATTCTTCTTTGTTCACTAATAAGAAAGCGGACGTCTAGAAAATACCCAAAACGGTAAATCATGCATCCAATCTGGATTTTTGCCAGTCCATACAGCAACAATGTAGACCTTTAATATGATTTCATTTTAAATCTAGCTGGATATCAGAGAAAATCCTCAATAATATTAAACTCGGTTGATGTCCAAATCTTCTCGTTATAAACCACCGTCGTTCGTTGTGGATCGTAAAACCCGTGATTACCGGTTGCCAGGATTTGGGGTTAGAATGTAGTCGCCGATTATTTTTAATTTTATCGTGTTATACTCCTTTCAAGTGTCCATGTGTAGACAATATACTTTTGACAGATGCGACGCAATGGAGAACAATTAGAGAACAATGAAGAACGTCATAAAGTTTTTGATAGCGAGCCTCATATGAGCTGTTTGGACACCGGAAGGGTGTAGTAAGACAATAGTAGATGATAAGGTAATGTCATTTGTTTGTAGTTGATTTTTTTTGGAATTCCGGACATAAAATACCAATTTTAAAAATGTTAATCTAAAATATACTTGGTGGTAATTTATCGAGGGTTACGTCTCTCGTAAGCAAGGATGGTCCGGGCAGCTTTTGTCTATTTCGGCCGCCTAGTATGCAATATTGCTGTGTTCTAGTTCTAAAAGACAATGTAGCCAGTCATTACTAGACATTTACAGATATTCGTAGCTGCGTTTAAGCTGGTGTTTCCAATTTAAATAAAAATGTATTGCAACTGGACTCTTGACCCCATCACAAACGTATGAAACTGTCGTTTAAGTAACATCTTTCAATCGCAGTTTAGCGTAGGTAAAGGCATCAACACATCTTCAAAAGATGAACTCCGCTTTCCCTCGCACAATCTTCGCAAAAGTTTATATGATAATTCAGGCCGTTGTCGACGCGAGACGATAGAGAACATTCGTCCTACCCCTTAGGGCGTCGATGCACAGACATCTTGGCTATACCCGTGACGTCTCCTAGTAAATACCAGAATAAAGTGGCACAGTAAAATCGAGAATTTATATTGGATTTTGTCATCGTCATTTCAAGTTTGAGATTTATTTTTGTGTATAAAACATTTCCGAGGCGGAATTTTTAGTGAAGGCGTAAAATTTATTGGTGACTGATATTCAAATTTGGCTTAGGTTCGGATATTCTTGACAGTTTCAGAATTGCAGCCGTCGAAGTCGTTAAAGTTGGTATCTTTAGGTATGAAGATTCTGATACCAGGACACTTTTATTAAAATCCTTCGTCCATCTGCATCAGTGCAGTCTAGAATTGTCTAACACTATGTAAAAAAGTGCGAGGTGGCCTGTTGGTAACGGACCAGACGCGGTTGCCTACATGTTCACGGTGGTCGCGGGTTCAAATCCCAGGGCACACCTCTGACTTTTCGGAGTTATGTGTGTATTGATAGTCAATCACCACGCACTTTAACGGTGAAGGAAAACATCGTGAGGAAACCTGCATACCGTAGCGATTTTAAAGAATTTCTACGGTATGTAAGTCCGCCAACCCGCACTAGGCCAGCGTGGTGGACTATATGGCCTAACCACTCTCAATCGATGGTCTCGATTGTAGAGTAGGCCTGTGCCTTGCAGTGGGACGTATATGGGCTGATATAGATGTAGAAAAAGGCCTGTGAGAAGATCCATTAGTACGCACGTAAACGGCTCGCCTGACTGTATGTATAATAAATGATTGCTGCCGCTGATGACCATCTAGAATTAATCGTTGGTGCGATCGACGGCTTCACAAAATGAGAGAGGAACAGAAAGAAAGAAACGGTAAATGCAAGGCTAAAACAATAAACAGGTGGTTGAAGTAGTATCTGTAAGCTTTCATTATTTACATATCCTCAACGCAAGCCACGAGTCCTATAATAATCCCTGGAAATTTATGATTTAATTAATTGATACTTGACTGCCTCGGTGGCGTAGTTGTATTACGGTACGGTTACAAAGCTGAGGTCTTGGGTTCGAGTCCCGGGTCGGGCAAAGTGGTATTGGATTTTTCTATTCATTATCAGCCCGGAGTCAGGAATTTGTGCCCGATATGGCGATAGGCTCGCCCCCTATCACATCATGGGACGGAACATACAAGGCGAAATGTGGGTGTCCTGGTGGCGCCTCTGCCTACCCCTTCGGGGATAAAGGCGTGAGTTTATGTATGTATGTATGTAATTGATACTTGAACACGCATTCACATTCACATCACAAGAAACCCAAACATTTGCAAAACACAAACTTTTAATCCACAGTCGAAAGGGGACAGCAAGGGGACTTAAACATAAGTACTGAGAGGTCGATGGACCGGTCCAAAGTTTTAATTGGTACAGGAGTCAGCGTGGCTTACCAGGGTCCCATGAGATTTGGGAGGTCACGACAGGACACTTTACTGCCGAAGACTGCTTACTGCTTAGTCGAGGTATTAAAAATGTACAGCTGGTTTGTGGAGTTTCGATGTTCATCCTTGATATGAATGTGGGTTTTATATCGATAATTGTTTGTGTTATTTTAATTTAAAGTCGTTAATTGGCCCAGCAGGGACGTTCGTAGGCTGTGAATATTGAATTCCTGGGATCCGAAATAGGTATGAGATGAAGGCAGGTAAACTGAGAACAATAATTTTGAAACCAAATATAGTACACTTATACGTAAAGAGATACAAAGGAATGTACACATAAATTCTATTCATCCGATTTAAGACAGCTCAACAGCCGGTACACAATAATGCGATATATTGTTGCGTCGTGCACTAGCGGTCCTTACGCTATATATAAGCCCATATACGTCCCACTGTAGGGCACGGGCCTACTCTACAATCGAGAGAATCAATTCAGATTGGTTAGGCCATATAAGTCCACCACGCTGGCCTAGTGCGGGTTGGCGGACTTACATACCGTAGAATTTTTTTTAAATCGCTACGGTATGCAGGTTTCCTCACGATGTTTTCCTTCACCGTTAAAGTGCGTGGTGATTGACTATCAATACACACATAACTGATTTGAACCCTTGGTACTTACACTAAAACAATTAAATGTTAATAAACATAATGACATAATTATTTGTCTTAATACAAACTAATCTTAGTAAATTACTCAATTTTCATCTACGTTATCATCCATTATTGGATTCAGGCTGTAATTACACGCCACTAAGCACAATCCTCGGTTCCTCTAATCCATCAATTTACTTAAATTCTTTAAATTCCCCTTCTCTAATATCGAGCAGCTTGACAATTTTACAATCAGGGCAGACGTCACAAATCGGTTTTTTCTCGGCCTTGATCGGATCGGACCCATAAAAAAGGGTGAACGCGCCTAATTTGAACCACTCGGGGGTGATTTATTTTATTCCCCACTTTTTTCTCGTTACAAGTACAATCTGGATTCCCTTTTTAATTTAAACTAATTCTAGAAAACTTGAATCTAATTATACTTAATGTGAAACTCGAAACTCTTGTTCAACTAAATAGAATTGTAGAGTCTGCGACATTCGAATATTCAAAGTTAAATTTTGTTTTACAGAGTTAGTTTGCATTATATTATTATGTACAGCTGGGTACATAATGGTAGAGGTATGTAAAAACCTTTGTTGCTGTTTTGCTAATTTTTATAAAGGCTTGGGCACTCATAAGTGCAGTGCCATTCAAATAGGTCAAAAATTACACCTGTTTAACAACATCTTCACACCTCGCTTGACTGGCCAATTGGTATAGACAGGTAGGAATGTCTGGGCTGGGGATAACCATGCTGGCATGCATTGTATAGCTTAATTTTCTTAAATTTTAAATATCGCTTATTTTACCAGTGAAGTAATACATTGTAAGAATTGTAAGTCACAATACGTTTCAAATATGACTCCAACCAAACGACTCCAACCAACACGTTCAAGAGTCCAAACAAACTTTTTTGTGCATCTTGGCAATTGACAAAACACATATAAATAAATGCACTAATCTCATAGGACAACAGCCTTGAATATATTCGAAACTAGCATCCCACAATACTAATCCCTCATTAGATAGATTTATCATAAACTACGCTGTAAAACCCAATAGCGCTGGAACAAAGCAAATATTTGCGAATGGCACAAACATTGGTCCCGCGCGGCGAGCCCGACCTTTTGTGTAACTTGTCTCACTTTAGGTAAATAAAAAGGACGGTAATAGTAATAGTTTCCTTTAAAGGCACATGTTTGTCTAATAAAAAGTAGTCATGTTTTTTTAAATTATTAATCAAAGTATTCTTAATTCTGCCAACATGTTCACGATGGTCACTGATTACGACAGTAAAGTCATTGACTAACGTCCATGTTTTGAAAGACAGCGGTACCATCAAATCAAGCCTGTCCATTCGCACTATAAATTGGTTACGCTAGGGTTCCACCATTTCAAAAAGATTTATACTTATTTTCGTCAACAATAATCTTGTTTTTCGTACTTCCTATGCCCAAACACATCCCAACCATTCCTTTGGCCTTGTCCCCGTCGTATCTAGTCGCTTCGAAAATGATAAATTATTTTCCAACTCATATATCGTACTTTTTTATATTACATGTCGGTGCCATTGAAAGGGCAAATAATGCTTAAAAAATAGAATCTAAGTTACTATTTCTATATTGTTATGTGGTTGGGGCGGACACACACTCGTCTTACCCCAGATATTAAAAACGAGGAGGTTAGCGATATAATCCATTACAGACAGATATTTTTATTGGAATAGCTTCCAGTTTAGTGTGAGGTTTTGTTACCTATTTAACGTAAAGGCACATAGGGCTACAATGTTTTACCTAGGCCGTCCGTTTCCAGGATTAGAATGCACATCACCTTAGAACACGTTGAATGCGTTATAACGACCAATATGTAATACCATTCAATATTAACCTCTCTAATAAATAAGCCTCTTGTATTTTTAGTGTCTCTAGCTATACGAGTAGTCTTGTTGCAAGGAGCTTTAGAATTGTTGTATTTCTCGATGTCGAGTATTTTATCATTCGCATCCTTATATCTATGATTCCATCCCAAATTATTTGAATTCATTCAAAAAATCAAAATCCTCCACACAAATTCGCAAATTATCTGTGAATCTAACCTCGTAATTCCAAATTGCCTTTGTAAAATCACTTATCCCAGCAAAACGATCTCGACAACAAAAGTTTAGACGAAACAAAAATATATAATGGAATTCAAAATTAACTTCGTTCGACTCGGTTTTCGGAGAAATGAAATTTTCCGGTGTTTTTCCTAAGGTTTTTATTCACTAAAGATCCCTCCGAAGTGATGCGGAGGCATTTGAAAGCGTGACTTCATGAATCGTTTCCATAGTTTAAGTCCATGAGATTTGTTTTGTGAATGCTGCTTGATTTATAAGAAATGAGCGATTTAAACAAGTTATTAATTAATTTCTTTGAGGTTTGATACATCAAATCATGTCTTACAAGACAAATGTTAATGTCTACTTCTCCCGCCAAACAGCAGTGTAAATGCATTGATGTGTTCCGGTTTGAAAGACATTATGGCCAGCGTAACTACTGGACATAAAGAGACTTAACATCTTTTGGTCTCAGGATGGCGAGCACAGTGAATGGTTTTTTGGTTTTGCTACTGTTTTTGAGCGGTCGTTTCGCTTACCATCAAACGAATGGTATGCTCGTTCGCCATTCACAGCAATAAAAAAAAAAACAAAGACAAACACTATTTTTTTCAATCATTTCTATTTATTCTATTTCAATTTTAGTATCTATTTTGCATTTTATATTTATGTTTTAAACTATTAATGTTACTGAGACGCCTTTTCACAGAGATACGCAAAGAATGGGATATCTGCCTCATCCATCTTTGAACTTAGTTACTTCTATCAGGACATTCAATTAATAGTCTTTTTTTTTTAATTATTGCCTTTATTAGCGTGTTCTTCGTGGACGACATTGGACACTGTATAGCCATCATACAAAGACTGTTCATAAATAATAAAATACACAACGAATTGATAACCTCCTCTGAAGTCGGTTAAAAACATAAAATGATAAACAAAGAATTAAAAACAAAAAATAAGTTCCTAAATATTTCAATTTAGAATGTCAAACTCATCCGTGGAATAAGAATCGTACGTTACGGACGTTTTTTCCCGGTTAGGGTACCTCTCCGCATCGTCTCATAAGGAACTTCGTTCGAAAAATCTAACACATCTGGATATTTCTTATCCGTTTTCCTTTATTACAACAGTCTGTATCCTACACCATACCCAAATGCAGGGTTTAATAGCAAGAGCCGGTCCCGGCTGGCGTTCCAAGTCCTTTTTACGACATCAACATCTTCTGCCACTTCCACTGGGCTTAACTGCTGATCTACAGGGCGTACGGTATTCATTTGTAAACATCCTGTATTATTGGAACTGCTATATTTAAAGGTTTTAGTATTGATCTGGTATCTGGTAGAGAATTCACTGGAATATTGCGAGAAGTTTAATAATCCTTATTTATTATTTATTAATTTATTTAATCCTTTTTTTCACTGTACTGAGAAACAATGAAGAAATTACATAATAATAATAGTACAAGTGGCGGCTTTATCACACTAGGTAATCTCTTACAGGCAACCATGGGATGGATACATAGATAGGAGATGGAAAGAGCAGTCTAGGGCATAAATTAAATTGTAATAAAATAACCGTTGGCAATCTCCTTTTGCTTTTCTCTGCTCCATAAGTTTTATGTAATAAAAATAAGCATGCCGATTATTACTTATCCAGAAAGTCAATCCTAAAGAACGTCTCAAGCCGTTATTACATGACAATTATGATAGAATTAAAGTTAACAAATAGAAACATTTTACTAGGATTACTGAAAAACGGCCAACCCGCACTAGGCCAGCGTGGTGGACTATATGGCCTAACCACTCTCAATCGATTCTCTCGATTGTAGAGTAGGCCCGTGCCCTGCAGTGGGACGTATATGGGCTGATATAGATAGATAGACTGAAAAACGTGCATAAAGTAGATTTGATATATAAAGTATATATCCTATTTACTATACTTTAATTTTGACAGCCTCCGGGACGCGGTTGGTTAGATGCCGGCTGTGAAACTACGAGGCCGCGGGTTCGATCCTTGAACCGAGACAAATATTTGTGAGGCCCACAAGTGTGTCTGTAAGACCGAAAAGTGTCTCGTAGCTTCTGATACCCACGACACAAGACTTAATTGATCTTAATGTGGGGTTAAGCCTATGTATGTGACTGTTAGGTGTTTTCATTTATTTGTTAAAGCCGCCCATAGAGGATCAATTATATTGCGCAATATTACGAAATGTGAATTATTATTAATCACATAGCGTTAATACTGAAGATTGTGCAATAATTAATCGTTTGGATTAAAAGCGCCTTTCAAGCAGCCGGGCAGCCTAAGAAGCGAATATAGATAAAAATGTATCCACATGTAAACTCTTTTGTATACGTTGTAATTGTTAATCAGTATTAGAACTAAATATATATTGGACTTTTTAAATGTCTTTCCTGTTCACATCTGGGATGATCTGAGAAGATAAATATAAAATTACAAATTGATTTAAATCAATTATGTGTCTACATTTGTGCGCTAAATTTTGTAGAATTTAAACCCTATGTGGGTTTAAATTAATAATTATTTACACTATATGTAAATATCTGGAATTCTGGTCGGCATGTTTGTATTAAACATTGTTTAAAAACGCCCTCGTGGTACCGAGCAAGGTCTTACAAGTGAACCGATTTGAATATAGTGAAAGTATAGTTGGGTGCCATGTCAGTAACGCAAGTTTAATGACCCATGTAGTCGAATGTGCGAGTAAATAAAACTAGTACCCACCTTATTGGGTTCTTTAGTGTTGTTCATTTAATTATTTATACAATACAAAGAAAAAAATCGGACTCTTTTAAATTTTGTCCAGTTAACATTCATAGTACTAAAAATAATTACGACTAATTTACAAATGAGTTTTTTAATGTAACCTTAACTAGTAGCAGTTTCAACTAAATTTTATATAGCAATACAACATTTGATACAAAATAAAACGAAATATTTAATTTATTACTTATAAAACATTCAATCTACAATTTCGACAGTTTTACTAACCGGGGGTGTAACTCAGTGGTAGAGTGTCTGCTTCGCATGCTGAAAGTCCTGGGTTCAAATCCCAGCACCTCCAGTACTCTTCTAAATTTTTTGGACTTAAATCAAATAACAAATATTACATTGCATCATACATTAAAAATGTCGTATTTTTGTTTCTTTTTTAAATATAATTCTGTCTTTGGCAGATAGTAAATGTGTGTTGTGCAAATATTATCCATCCATGTAATATTATCCATTAGCAAGTGATAATTTAAAAAAGAAATGGGTTGCTAATATGAATCGTATCTTTTGTGTTTTTATCCGATATAAGAACTAGCTTCTTGTTACAGCGTTATATTCTGTTGTAAGTTGCGTATACATTTAATTGAGCTTAGATAAGTAGATTTTTTCATATATATTTTTTTTATATTAAAAAAAGCGTTTTGTACCGCATGTTTTTGTTTTTCGGTCTGCTTAATTCACTAATAATTATTTAAATAAAAATCATTTATAGTGCTATTCTTTGTAAGCTGTTTTTATACTCAATGATAATCATCCCATTTTTTCTAATATCAATCCGTACCACGTTGTTGGGGTTGCCACAAAAATATTTGGAGAATTTCAATAACATAAATATACATACATGAATACATAAACTCACGCCTTTTTCCCAGAAGAGTTTTTCCCACGTTTCGCCTTGTATTTTCCGTCCCACGATGTGATAGGGGGCGAACTTATCGCCATTTCGGGCACAATTTCTTAACTCCGGGCTGCTAATAAATAGAAAAAATCAATATCATTTTTCCCGACCCGGGATTCGAACCCGAGACCTCAGCTTTGCAATCATGCCGAGCTACAACTGCGCCACCGAGGCAGTCTGTATTTTTAATAAGTTGCTCATAAATCGCGTAAACTTTTAAAAAGCAGATGAAAAACTGCAGTGATGAAAGTTCGCAGTGATATCGAGGTTGATTCGATGCGGTGGGCCCAAATGAAATCGTCGGAACGCCTGGACATTCGCACCTGCCCGCCCGGAAACCGATTAAAATGATAAAACGATGTGCCCCTGGATTTGGTTCAGTGGATTGGATGTGATACTAGAAGCGACTGTTTGGTATATTTGAGTTTTATTTGCTTAATATGTAACGAATGAGGATGTGTAAATGATGTCTTGCGTGGGTATTTGCACTGCGGTTAGCATCAGGCGCTTTACATTTTCTTTTAATGCTAATATCAAAATAAATATAAATAGCAAGTCTTTAAACTCCTTAACACAAGAAATATAATGTATAACTTCACTAGCCTCATTTATAATCATAAAACTCTACCTGTTTGGAACAAGTTAGATACCGTAGTCAAAAACGGACTGATGGCGGGCAGCAGCGACATTGGCGCAAGAAGTTACATTCTCTGTTCGTTATCCTACTTGGCAAGTTTGGTGTGTATCATCAAATCCTCGACAAGGCCTATGTTTGGATATATTGTGGCTGAAGATGATACATCTCACAAAACAAAAGTAAAATAAAAAAATATAAACGAAAACAAAACGAAAAAAAAATTGTCAATTTTCCATGAGACTATGATGCCGACCAAACTTGGACTATAAACTGCTTGGTTCCCGATACTATTTACAGCAAGCCATTGCCACTAATGTCATCCCATCTATGATCGTACCCCATCTAGCAACCTCCGTATCCCAGTGGAGCCCGATTTAATCTTTCATTCGGCCCGTATTGCCTCAGTTGAAATTTTTCAAACGTCGCCCAGGTTTGACAAATGTTTTCGCCGGTCCCGCTCGCGGATTACCGCCGGCGCCATCCGGTCCGTTTTTAATCGACGAAAGGAAAACATGCATTCCGATGATGAATCATTGTGGTCTTGTGTGCTTTACCGAATTTCTGATGGGAATCGTGATTTGAATTCGAGATGGGTGGAGGTGTGCAAATTGGTTTACCAAAGTGCAGGATTAGATTGGATTGAACTAATTTCGTGGATTTAGGTATTTGGAGGGGGTCGTTTTATGGTTACTGATTTTGGTTGTACAATTAAAGTATATTATTATCAGTTAAAAATGGATGAAGACAAGATTAATAATAATATGACAGTCATAAAGCACAAGTTTTAGATAATATAAAGACAAAAATAGATTTAATCCAATATTTGGTATCTACACCTACAAAATATGTACAGAAATATGATGTTTAGAATTCTGTTATAGAACTATGTATACAATATAATGACGAGTCTATTCAATACAAAAATCGTAACACGTAAAAAATTAAGTGGTGTAAAATATGTAAATACTAAATTCCAAATTTTACTTGTATAACGTGACCATTAAACACGACTGCTATTGCACGACCATATTAAAGACGATGTAAATGGTAGCTTACAATATATCAATCTTACCTTGTAGAATACAATAACAATAAGAATATTGCAAAAAAACCTGTGTCAAAAGGGCGCGAATATCTATTTCATTAATTAATTAAATTCTTAAATATCACCCAAACACCATAGCTTGCTACCAAGCTTCCTCCCTTACTATCACCAATCGTAATATCACACGACATAAAATATTTGAGGTTTTAAATTCATCGCCGCCTGCGGTATCATTTGTTTGTATATCATTAGGGGTTGAAAATTTGTTTTCATTCTTTTTCAATTCATAAATTTGCCAGGACTGGGCAAACACCGCTCGTTACCGACGCTGTTTATTCATCGCTATTTATGTTTTTATTGTAAATACGGGTAAAACCATTTATTATATTTATTCTAATGTGATGAAATTTTTGGATGTCTGCTCTTTGATTATTTTCTGGTTGTTACTTGAGTGCTCATTTCTTATTGTCTTTTAACACGTGCTTTATTATGCTTAATATGGATATATTTATACACTTTTTGAGTTTTATAATTTCATACTGATGGATCAGCAAAAATTTTTCAACATTTCTTTAACATACCAGCAGTTGTGGTGGATGGCTTAAAATGTACTCTGAAGGTTATAGTATATTAGCCATATCTTAAGGTGTCTTTTCAAGTGTTGGAAACACAAGAAAATCATGGTTTGCTGTGTTTTCATTAACCATAATAAAATTAAGATCTTGTTTGAAAAATTGCAATGTTTTCCGAGAAAATTAACCGCTGGGTACATTGGCAATAGAACGGTGAATCTGTAGGTAACAAGAAGCTTTCGAGTAGGCCGGTAGTATATTTGTGTCGACTGGCGAGAAATTATCGTCTACTGCATTTCGGTATTTTTATATTTTGTGGGTAAAGATGATGATAAAGTTTCTTCGACAGAATTATGCCCCTTCTCTGTTATATATTTAAATTTATTTTTATTGCGGTGAATGGCGAGACGAGCATGCCAGTCGCCTGATGGTAAGCGATACGACCGCTCCTGGGCAGTAGAAAACCAAACAACACCAGAAAATACAAAGCATTGCTTGGTATTCCACTGCGCTCGCCATCCTGAGACATAAGATGTTAATTCTCAATATGTCTAGTAGTTACTCTACGCTGTATTTTATCTAGAGTTTAATGCTCTTTATATAAGATTAACTATGGTTACTTTGCTAACACAGAAACTTAAAATCAACACACTGGGATTAGCTAATTAAGGAGTTTGGAAACAGTCCCCGTGTAAAATCAACATAAGTCGAGAAAAATGAAAATAGTAAACAATAACAAAATTGAAAGAGAACAAAACAATATTTTGTTTGATTTCGTATCCGGATCGTGACCGTATAGAGTGTCGGGACCAAGTTCTCGGCCCAATCTATTGGCAAAAGCGATTTATAAGAAAAAAAGTGGATTTTCGTTGTGGAAAGCATAGGGACAGGTCCTTATTTTTTTTATTGCAATAAATGGCGAGACGAGCATGCCATTCGCCTGATGGTAAGCGATACGACCGCTCATGGACAGTAGCAAAACCAAACAACATCATTAATTACAAGGCAATGCTTGGAATTCCACTGCGCTCGCCATCCTGAGACATAAGATGTTAAGTCTCAATATGTCCAGTAGTTACTCTGGCTACAATGTCCTTTAAACCGGAACACAACAGCGCATTCACACTGCTGTTTGGCGGGAGAAATAGACATTGCGGTAGTACCTACCCAGGCGACCTCTCACATATGTGAGACCTACCACCAGTAATAAGTACTGTACCATATTAAATAGTCGCCCTTTTAAAACTTAACATGACGTGAAAACCTTTTATGCTTTAGGTTTTTGTATACCTATATTTGGAGATAGATATATTATTATCTGTTAAAGTTATAACTTATGATGCACTACTGATTTTGAAGTACAGTAAATTATATTCATAATATTGTTCTTAATTTTGCAAAAAGGAAGTTTTTCATAATTTATTATTCTATATATCTATATCTATATCAGCCCATATACGTCCCACTGCAGGGCACGGGCCTACTCTACAATCGAGAGAATCGATTGAGAGTGGTTAGGCCATATAGTCCACCACGCTGGCCTAGTGCGGGTTGGCGGACTTACATACCGTAGAAATTCTTTAAAATCGCTACGGTATGTAGGTTTCCTCACGATGTTTTCCTTCACCGTTAAATTTATTATTCATTTAGTTTTATATTATACAAGCATGAAAATACCGTTTACGTAACTTTGTTCATTAAATTAACAAACAATGGCGCAATGTGTGCAGTGTTATTCACTGAACACGTTACGAATTTTATTAAACTAAGTGCCCAATTAGTTAATTATTGCAAGCGCTATGCACGAATAAATTGAAATAACTAGCAAGTACTTTATAAAAAAAAAATAGAATATATTGTGAATATAATAAAATATTCCATGCAAATTGTCCAACGAGAACCAGGCCAATGACGTTGATTTATATCACAATAAGTATGTCTTTTGCTCAGAGGTGTGTCGCTTAGGGTTTAAACATTATCGGAAATAATCTAAGACATATTTAAAAATATTTTAGTTACCGAATATTTTGTCCCTTTCAAACGACCTTAGAATACGGTTTGAGCGATGAAGACAAAACATTCGATAACTAGTATGGGTTTTAAATCTGCTATGAATAAGGCAGTTTATTTATAACGCTGGCATAATGCCTTGTTAGATTTGAATGTAGGTAGGAATCTTTAAAGGTTTTCGAGGGAACTAGCTTCATTCCAGATACTTTATCTTACAGATAACCTTACCTCGCTTACTCGAATCGTTAAAGGGATTACATCACTATTACTACCACATAATTTAATTTAACTAATACTACGCTACAGCTTATACTTTGTGGCACAATCCCTAAGCCGACCTAAACAGTCAGGTCACGCGCCCAAACTCTGCGGGGAGTTAACGCGAGCACTCGCTGTGATACCGATTTCTCTTACAGAATCGTCAAATTATACAATTCAGTATCATCACAACAAAAATGGATCAAATGTATGATTGATCCTTCACTGACTTCTTACTTCTGACTGACTTCTTACTTTCTACGCCAAGAAGGTCGTCATAATATTAGTAATTCGGGTATGGAATTTCATTCATATTAATTATGTAGCTTTTTATCCATGCAAACTTAAATCACACTTAAGAGATTTCTACCTATCTAGTGTCTAATTACCTGTCTAATATATGAGTAATGGGTAAATAAAGTGTAAAATGATTTTACTAATTAGTAAAATCGAATCGGCTTCAGTTTCAAGCCTTTTTCCCAAAAGGGGCTAGACAGTGGTGCTACCACCTGAGATGAAATATACATTGAGCCTTGTATATTTCATCTCACGATGTGATAGGAGGCGAGCATAATTACAAGATTTGTGGATCAAAACTAGAGTTGTAAATATCCTTTATTTCGTTTTCTTTGCTGACGTAATGAACAGGACTCCGATTCTTAATTGCACGATCTTCTGCCGCAACTTGTAATTGCAGCTTATATTTTTATAAGCCGATCGCGTCGCCATTTAAACGCAGACGACACGTGCCTCGAAACTTTATTAGTTCACATGCACTTTAATAGTTCCTGAATCATCGTCGTGTTTTGTTCATTTCCTAAGTTTGTACAAGCCTTCAAATAGTGACGTAGTTTTATTACCAAGTTAGCCGTAATTTTCATATTGTTTACTGTAGTCGTAATATATTTTATAATAAATACACCCAATAGTCACATACATAGCCTTGACACCACATTATGATTGAGTCTAGTGTCGTGGGTATTAGTCACTACGAGAGACTTTCCGGTCCCACAAACACCCAGACACGAAACAAATACTTGTGGCACAAACATTTGTCTCGGTGCGGGGATCGAACTCGCGGCCTCACGTTCCACAGCCTGCGTTCAACCAACTGCGCCACGGAGGCTGAGCATTTTAGTTGAAATATTTCATTATCATCCACATACTCAACCGCAGTAATTTAAAAGACTGCACATAGGCCTCCCAGAAAGGGGACGGATGATCTGACTCACGGCGAAATCGCTAAATGCAGGCCTCTTAGAGCAAATATTTAGCAACAAACGAATCCTTAAACTAGATTCCACTTCAATTGGTTTACTAACAAATTAATCTTGAATTAAACAATTGAACAATTCCAAAACTAAACGCAGACTATTACTATTAGATTTCTCTATAGCATCCAACTAGACAAGAGCCGTTAAAACAGAAGCACGTTGTTCAATAAATTCAGAAACACGTCCAAACATCGCATACATAACAGTTTCGTGTAACTAAGTTGCCAAACTTTACTTACATATGTTAGTATTAATATAGTAGACGACAAATGCGAATTCAAGTTGGGCCGTAAAACTAATTTCTGGACTCGAGATTGCCCTTTGGTTTCTGTGCATTGAAGCTGGATTTTAGCCTTGCTGCTTTCGTTGTTGATTACCTAGTATAAGATGTAGATGATAAGCCGATGTTATCTAATTGTAAAATCGATGATGTCAAAGACCGAGTGAAATTGTAAAGTAGAGAAGAAAAATAAGAAAAGTATACAAATTGTTTCTGCATATCAGAGTAAATTTTAGCTGTATATTTGCAGTGTCAATATCTACGCAATATATATGTAAATTGGTTATGATCAATAACTTAAATTGGACAATTGGTAATGCCGTGTGACAAAAATATGCTTTGGATGCCGTAATACTTCGTCGTATTAACATAATATGGCGGTTATAAAAATTTATTTAAACACCAATAACATTTGGCACAATGTGTTACAAACTTTACAAATACATTGCTATATTTATTCCGTCCCAATTCAACAGTGTTCGTTGACCACGAACGTTGTCACTCAAAATGTTCCTAATTCTTGAATTCTTAATTACATTAATAACAACATTAACTTTATATTTATTTTATAAATACAAGAAGAATCACTATTTTTTCAACAAGCATGGGATCAAATATGTACCGGGAGTGCCTGTCTTCGGGAATACGTACAAGGGCACGTTTCAGAAGAGGCATATTGCTGAGGATGTAGATGCGGTTTATAAGGCTTTTCCTGGTGAAAGGTAAATGTTGATTTTGTTTTTTTATATTTCTAAAATAAGTTAAATTACAAGCCAGGCCAGAGGTGAACTATATCTATTTAACTCCTTGTTTGGGATATGTTTTAATAATATAAACAACAAGCATTTAAACTCGTTATCGAATAGTATTAACATATCCAATACAACAAAATGCGAAGAGAGAAAATTCCTAATTTTTTGACACCAGCACGACAACAACGCATTCGCATGCCAAAAAAACGTAGATGATTTGTACTTTCATAACCTATGTTCAACGAATCTAGGTGCCGTTTCAAAGAAAAAGCATAGAAGCGATTTTAAATAAGTATTTAAAACTCTCTAGGTATAAAAGGCTGTACTATATTGTGTGCCTACAGAATATTTCAACGTAAACTAATACGATTACACAGTCTCGTGAATCAGTAAATATAATCACTAAACGCAAAATTTTAAGTAATATTTGCAGAAAGACTGATGTTTTAAATTTCAACATAATATAATTTTTGCAGATTTCAGTCAATGCTCTTTCAATAGTAATCACAGTGCAACTACACGGATGATAAAACTAATTTATTTTCAATAATTAGCTTATCGAATTTACTGACCGTATTTTGATAGATCAAACATGAATTGAAATAGAACTATTGATACGAAATTTTTCTCGGATGTTCTATAAGTATATTGATTTTAACTTCCCGACGTTTCAGACAATTATCCACGATAAGACCCGTAAAAAATAGTGTTACAATCATTGACTTATATTCTACCGATAGACGAGACGCGTCATAGAAATAAAGTGCCCCTGTATTTTAAATGTACACTGCAATATTACATCACTTACCTGGTATTTTATTAAAATATCGAAACTTCAGACGATTTGCTTTCGGTTTGACGGCGAAACGTCAAAATAAATTACTTTTGAACGTATGCGATATAGTACTGCACTGTCACTGTCACGAAGCAAACTAATTCATGTGCGGTGCATGCACCGCAAGTAGGTGGGACACATATTGTGTCTGTCCGAATGTCTTATCTAGTGGAACATTGATACCGATGGTTACAATATGTACCATCCGCGTAAACTAAGGAACTATGTTCCAAGTATTTTCATTCTTTCTTTTGGATTCTTTTTATGGATTTCTGAAATATTTACTAATTTCAGGTACGTGGGTTATGTTGAAGGTACCACGCCATTTATAATGATCCGTGACCCAGAAATAATTAAGGACATCACCATTAAAGACTTCGAACATTTCGTCAATCACCGGGAGTATGTGCCTGAAGAAATTCCCTCCATTTTTCGAGCCACCATTTTTAATATGAAAGGTGAAGAAATACATTTTTATATTAGTATTTAAGTATAGGCAAGCTGTTAGCTCATCTTATCTATAGGATAGATAGGCCAGTCAGACCAGGATATTACAATCTCAGAGTAAACAATTGGAAGGGATTGGTTTTGTATCGAGTTAGGTTTAAGTAATGAAGAAGCTTTATTATTCTTATCCCCACAAATTTCATCTGCTTTATAGAACGACATGAAACATTGATAAAAAACGTGTTTTTTTTTATTCGCCTGATGGTAAACAATACAACATCTCTGTCGGTAGCAAAACCAAACAACATCTTGAATTACAAAGCAATGCTTGGCATTTCACTGTGCTCGCCATCCTTAGACATAAGATGTTAAGTCTCATTATGTCCAGTAGTTTCTCTGGCTACAATGTCCAAGCCGGAACACAACAGTGTATTTACACTGCAGTTTGGCGGGAGAAATAGACATTGCGGTGGTATCCACCCAGGCGGCCTCTCACATCTCTCTCACGACTTTCAAACAGTATTTCGTGCTTTTTTATAATGGCATAACAGTGACTCCAATACGTCTGATAGTAAGCGCAGTGCGGTCCAGATGAATTATCAACTGGCATGAGATGTTCATCTCTCGACCTGATCGTAAACGGATATACACAGATTAACCCGAGACTTGATACTTTAGTGAGTCACTATGTCGAGTCCTGAACCATTACTGGTACTGAAGTGACATAATGTTTAAAATAAGGGAATAAATTTTACTCTAGATGACGTATGGCGCGAAATGCGGGCGACTTTAACTCCAGCCTTCACCAGCGCCAAGATGCGGTACATGATGCCTTTCATGGTGGACATAAGCAAGAACTTCATAGATTACCTCAAAGGTATTACTTTAAACTTTATTACAATTTTACAACCTCTGTGACGGAGTTGGTTATAATGCCGGCTTTAAAATGAGAGGCAGCGGGTTCGTAAATGTATGTATCGTGTTTGAGTTATTTGAGACAAAAAAATCTCTTAGTTTCGGATATCAACGTTACAACACTTGTATAATAGTATCATGTCAGGATCATATATGTGAATAAATGAAAAAAATACACCCAACAGTCACATACACAGTCATGACCCCACACTAAGATCTAGTGTAGTGTCGTGGGTATCAGGAACTACGAGAGACTTTTCGGTCTCAGAAACACCCAGCGCCAAAACAAATACCTGTGGATCACACAAATATTTGTTTCGGTGATCGAACGCAACCTCACATTTCACAACCAACTGCGCCACGGAGGCTGTTATGTTGAATGTAATGTATCTTCTAATGAAAGTTCGATGTATTCATTTATAAGTTGGTATTTTGAACTCCGTGTGAAATGTGGTGATTACATTTTCGGGATATTTTGAATTTGTAACTAGACAGTTTTCTTGAAACTATGGCCGTTTAATATTTACCAATAGGTGCCGTGTAGCCATTTCGCTGTAACACTACAAAACGCTTTAACTGTGCCACATTGTGTTTACATAACTCGTAAAATTGTTCTTCATGATGCTGTAATAGCTCTTATCTGTATAACGTTTCAAAACAATTAATTTTAAGCGAAGTTAAGGTATAATGCTTGTGTCATGTGAGTCATGTAAACTTTATCTTTGAAACTCTAATTACAAGATATATTTATTTGTGTTTAATGTATGATACGTACAAAGTGAATTTTGTTTTACGATGCTGGAAAAAGTATTTTTATTTGTAGGCCACAGTCTTTTGTTTGTCAAAAATCATATTTTACCGTTCACAATTTTATTGTTAACTAGCTTCTGCCCGCTAACTTCGTCTGCGTGATTAACTTAGTTTAAAAAAATATACATGTATAGATTATTTGGTATTTCTCATCCCGTCCCGTCCCGTCCCGTTATATCCCGCCCGTCCTATCTCATTCTCACTCAAGGTATGTAATCCACGCCCATCGCATCCCTTTGAGTATAAAAAGTAACAAATATATCGGGTTTCCGTCCTCATCCCACGGGAACACTTAATTTATCTGGATAAAATGTAGCCTAAATGTAATCCAGTGTTAATACGGGGAATATTAGTTTTTCTCGTTTATCTTCCATAATACAAAGAAACACCCTGTATGTAAATAACACATTTACCAGTTTTTAAGTTGGACCTGCTCCAATATAACTGAAAACTGCATCTTAATTCGTGCGGTGGTTTTTGAGTAATGTGCAAGCAACCAAAAAGAAACACCCTGTATGTAAATGAAATATATACCAGTTTTCAAGTTGAACCTGTAGCAATACAACTGTGAAAATTGCATCTCATTTCGTGCGGTAATCTTTGAGTAATGTGCAAACAAACAAAAGAAAACATCCTGTATGTAAATGCAACATATACCAGTTCTTAAGTTAAATCTGCAACAATACAACTGTGAAAACTGCATCTCAATTCGTGCGGTGGTTTTTGAGTAATGTGCAAGCAACCAAAAAGAAACACCCTGTATGTAAATGAAATATATACCAGTTTTCAAGTTCAACCTGTAGCAATACAACTGTGAAAATTGCATCTCATTTCGTGCGGTAGTCTTTGAGTAATGTGCAAACAAACAAAAGAAAACACCCTGTATGTAAATGCAACATATACCAGTTTTTAAGTTGAACCTGCAACAATACCACTGTGAAAACCGCATCTCATTTCGTGCGGTAGTTTTTGAGTAATGTGCAAGTAATCAAAAAGAATCACCCTGTATGTAAATGAAACATATACCAGTTTTTAAGTTGAACCTACAGCAATACAACTGTGAAAACCGCATCTCATTTGGTGCAGTAGTTTTCGCGTGATGCGCAAGCAAACATACAGACAGACAGACAGACAGACAAAAATTCTAAAAAAAATTGTTTTGGCTTCTGTTGCTGTTATAAAGACCCCTCGCGTTAAAATTTCTTAAATATCTTCCATGTACAGACATCGACCATTTACATTTTTATTATATGTATAGATTCATGGCTTGAATTTACTGTGGTTAGTTTTTAAATATATTTTTCTCGTTAAAATATATTAATTCATCTCACTCTCTCTCTGATCCTTTCCCCTTTATCGTTAAAAATACCAAATATGGTATCATGCCTTCGAACAATTCAATAATAATAATAACGCACTTACATTTTTTCAATGATTATGAACTTTTATGTAAATATGTAGCTTAGCATAACATAATGTTTTTGCCAGATCACCAATCGGAAGACATATGGGTAGATGACGTCATCCGCCGGTTCACCAATGACGTGATAGCATCAACAGCATTCGGTATTCAAGTCAATTCTCTAGTGGACAAGGACAATGAATTCTTCAAGGCTGGTGCTCAAATATTCAGTTTTGATTTCTCTTATATGATGACTCTTACTTTCATCGGTTTGTTTCCACGATTCGCGAAGGTAATGTTTGAATTCCTTATTACACTATAGT
Source organism: Deilephila elpenor (assembly GCA_949752805.1). Classification (NCBI taxonomy): domain Eukaryota; kingdom Metazoa; phylum Arthropoda; class Insecta; order Lepidoptera; family Sphingidae; genus Deilephila; species Deilephila elpenor. The sequence goes on along the minus strand of OX457103.1, from coordinate 13,605,934 downwards.
GACAAATATAATACAATTACTATTCGTAAATTATCTTAGTTAAAAAACAAATTTGTTTGTGATAGTCAATACGCATGTCGAAAGATGATTTCGTCTGCAGAATTTTATGCAGTTGCAACACCAAGAGTCTGTGGCCCTCTTCAAGTCGCTTTAGAAATATTTTAATTAGCCTATATTCAGCAGTAACCGTTCTGAAGATGATGATAAAAGAAATAACAATTAAAAATAAATTATTATCGTATTGGATCAACATAAAATAATTTTAATACAAATCGTTACATCAATTTAGTTATGATCATAAAAATACGAATTGGAATGTAATTTTCTTTACTATGCTTCCTTAGATAATAGGACTGACTCAATTCCCTGAGAAGTTAACGCGTTTCTTCTATGATACTGTGGCAAACACAATAGAGTACCGCAAAAATAACAACATTGTAAGACCTGACATGCTTCACCTATTACTCGAAACAAATAAAGGTAAAGAATATTTTGAGATATATTTTAATATTTAAGGAGAAACGACAAGAATATTTACTTATAAGTTAAAATATTAATTTAATTAAAAGTGAGTGGTGGCCTGTTGATAAACGGACCAAACGCGGCTGCCTATATGTTCACGGTGGTAGCGGGTTCAAATCCCAGGGTATACCTCTGAGTCATAGTCAATCAACACGCACTATAACGGTGAAGGAAAACATCGTGAGGAAACGTGCATACCGTAGCGATTTTGAAGAATTTCCACGCTATAAATATTTCTTTTTCAGAGTGGACTCAAGAAGAAATTGCTTCTCAGGTGTTCATGTTTTTTATTGCGGGCTACGAAACTAGTGCTTCAACCCTCACCCTGTGTATCCACGAGTTGGCGCTTAACCCTGATGTAGAAGAGAAATTGTACGAAGAGATCAAAGAATTTAGTGAAACGAAAGGAGAACTACTTTATGACAATATTGGGGAGTTGAAATATTTGGATTGTGTGTTGAGTGGTAATATTCTTTTTTATCAAGCTTAGCTTTATTTTGGTAGGATAAGTAAAAGCTGGTTGATTTGTATCAATCTAAAGCAGCACGAAGCTTTAAACAATGTTTTTTTTTATGATGAGTTATTAGATTTATAATCCCGTCAATGAAGTGGCTATATTAAACAATTTAATTGTGTTTTGAATCAGTAAATCCTGCACACTCCCTACGTGTTTTGTAAAAATTACACATTGTATTTATTTTGTCGTATGTTGATATCAAATTCCGGGCTATTTCGCATTTCATTTCATTTCATTCCTCTTTATCTGTTTTAGAAGCGCACAGAAAATGGTCCCCAGCAATTAAATTAGATCGTACTTGTACAAAGCCTTATGTGCTACCTCCACCAAGAGAAGGCGGGGAACCCTTCAAAGTAAGTTTTTATAAAAAGCCTGCAGTCACAATAATTTCGCACTTTTACTCTTGAGATTTGTTTAACCTAAGGATTTGTTTCACCATTTGTTGAAGAAGTCCTATTGTTTCATTTTTTCATACCTTATCTACATTTTAAAGTTGAAAGTGTAAATACAATTACCTGCGAGATCAACAAGTCACTTAGAAAAATTTGGAGGAGGTTTACGTTCTGTAGACTTTCTGTACTTCAAGGCGACGCCTATTTTCCTTTTCCATGCTATAAATATAATATAATTATCGCAAGGTACCAAGACTCCAGTAAAAATTAATTTGATTGTTTTACTCAACAGGTCCCCCCAGGTTTCGTCGTTTACAACGCTGTGAATTCCATTCAAATGGATCCTAAGTATTTTCCTGATCCTGAAAAGTTTGATCCCGAGAGGTTTTCTGACGAGAACAAGGGATTGATCAAACCTTATACGCTTCTGCCGTTTGGTTCGGGGCCAAGGAATTGTATAGGTATTTATTGTTAATAGTATTATTGGTAGACGTCTACACGCAAGGTGGAAGGACGATCCAATAAAAATAACATTCGCTGGACGTTGGCCCATATTCATAAGTTACTGCGGAAATCATTTAAGGTCCTATGTTTGGTAGACTACTTGGTGCAGTAAGTATGAAGAAGATGATTATTATTAGTGACTTGAGAAGAACAAGTACAACTTATTTGAAGCCGATGATATCGCATAGAAAATTAATTAACTAACTAACTCCACTGGCTCAGCGACCCAAAGTGAAAAGAGCTCTTCAGCTGTCTATATTCTGCGCCACCTCCTGCCAATTACTGACTTGAAGATGGCGCAGGTCACCCTCCACCATATCGCTCCAGCGATACCTGGGCCAAGATAAGAGAAGATAAATTGCTGAAATAAAAAATGAATGAAACTGAAATGTAAAACGAATGTAGCACGTGGTAGTCTCTGTCTAGTCCAATGGGAAAAATGCCTACATTTATACTGTGGGTATCAAACTAACAGATTTTTTTTGGGTCCCACGGAAGAGGACCTTGTATTTGTCGAAGATACAAACATTATTGTCTCCGTACGGGTTCCAAATGTTAGTCGATCCTTAAAGTAGTTATTCTTGATGATGAAAAGATGAAGGATTGCATCTGAAGGATAAGTCCCTTAAATTGCTAACAATAATTGGTACCTGTTTTTTTCCAGGGATAAAATTCGCGCTCTTGGAGTTAAAAGTAATAATGTACTACCTGGTCCGGAATTTCAAGATTGTGAAATGCGAGAAAACGGCGAACCCCATCACACTGTTGCCCAAAGACTATAAGATTAAGGTGTTGGGTGGATCGTGGGTTAGATTCCAAGCTAGGGAATAGATTAATAGCCTAGAGCTAGTTGCCTTTATGTTAATATAACTAGACTACTGGTCGAGGCTATATGTTATTTCTTAGCAGAATGGGATTAAAGGAGCCATAGTGAGTTATAATTTATAATGAATAAATTTTGAGATGGATTGGTCACATATCACCAAAATCGGTGGAGTACATTGACATATGCCTGAACTTCAATATTACTCGAGTAAGACTTCGATGTCGGATAAAACAGTGCTGGCTTGATGACGCCAAAGAGATATTGAGAGTCAATGGTCTTACATTCGAGAATGCAAAAAATCGGAAGAAAGGGCAAACATGGAGCAAGAAAGCGGATTCATGTTTATGGCAAATTATAAATACAAAAAATAAGGATCAATAAGTGTGGTAATTAAATTAAGGTGATGTTTTTAGATGTAAGCCCATATTGGTATTATATTTTTAACATAGATATTGGGATAACGGGTATTTTTAACATAGATATATAGCGTATATTTGTTTTCCTGGTGAATTTCCTAATAAAAAAAATAGATATATTATAATCTCACAACATCTTATTTGTAGTATAAGAGAAGTTGAGAGACCAGATGACCCTATACTAATAAAGCCATACCCCTCAGCATTGTCGGGTATTAAGGCAAAATTAGTAACACAAAATAAACAGCCTCATGATCCTTGAGGAATTTTTCATCAGTTACCTTTATCTCCCAAAACACTTTACGGCAAACGAGCCTTAATATTTAATCAGCCGTCTTGTTCCAAATAAACGGTTGTTTTCTCTTGTACCTTATGAAACCGTTTTATGTCTTCGGACGACTTTCTATGTAACGAAGGTTAATTTGCAGGGAGCAAAGATGTAGAGCTAAGTGATTGAAATTATGTGAACGGTGTAATGTTTGTGCTTTTTTTATTAATTTGTAATAATATTTAACATGTGTCTTAATAAAGATATTAACGTTAAAAATGAATAACTAAATAGATTTAAATAGTTCTTATAATATCAGGTCTTTTTGGTAAAATTGTAAGTAATATTATTTCGAGTTCATAGTTGAAAAAGTTTATAGTAAAAAAATATAATTTACTAAACATAAACAACTCGGTAATCAGTTGATAATGTATTTTTATTTTGTTTATTGTTGGTTCTATTCGGCGCTCAAAATTGCGTCAGGTCTCTGGTTAACCTCCTATCTTTAGTATCATGTTTAGGTGTTTTTATATTAGCACGACAATGTCACTACGATGCACTTAAACAAAGAAGTGCAGGAATAGAAGGAATATAATGGAATGAAGTAACGGTATAAAAGTGCAGTCCAAATCGAGTGTCCATTATTGACAGACGGTTATCTGTCGCCAGTCGACATAATTATAACGGTCTACACGAAATATCTGTGATGTATGGTCCGCCAACCCATACTTTGTCAGCGTGGTGAACTATATGACCTGAAATATCTCATCCTCAAGTTGTGAACTTCAGTTTCGAAAGATTTTCAAAACGACCCTTTTTAAATGAGCCAATCTTATCCTTTTATCCTTTAAGACCTAACCACACAAATGCCTCACTAAAATGATTTCCCCTGATAACCTAGATAGTGTATCTCAAAAGAAAAAAAACATGAAACCAAGCAATCGCAACTCAGCGTATACAAACAGACTTAACAAAAGATAAACCAACTTTTCCAATTCGTTCACTTTTGCAGTTGAAAATGTTCGTGTTTCGGTTTGTTGAATGCAGGTCACTTTGAATGGACTTTCGTTTGTATTATCGTTTTTCTTTCCTTTGTCTATTTCTTGATTCCTGATGTGGGGATTAGCAATTTCACTGGTATTTGCATCTTTTATCTATTCTTATACAAGATCCAATACACGCTGCAATCACACGGTATGTAAAGTCCGCCAACCCGCACTAGTCCAGCTTGGATTAAATAGCCTAACCCCTGTCAATCGTACGACGTCTCGATTGTAGGGTAGGCAGAGGTACCACAAACATCACATAGTTCGTAGAACTTATTCACTTTGTAAAATTATTATTGAACGCAGGGCACCAAGCAAGTAAGACATACACGTGGATACAATACCGTAGGTTTCCTAATGGTACATATTATAAATTATGTGACATCACCACGCTCCGACGATCGTGATGTGGGTTCAAATTAAGATAGTGTTGTTTATGTGGTTGTATTTTTAATTCCGTCAGGTATCTATAATTCATGGCGTAGTTTTTATAGAAAACTGTAGTTAAACTATAGGCCACGTGTTCAATTCTCAAAACAAATTATTAGTATGACTCATAAATAATGTTTAAGGTGTAACTTGTGGAACTAAAAAGTTCCCCGATGTTTTTTTTACTTACAACAAGACTATTCTTACAGGCATCCGGAGAAAATTCTAAAGAAATGAATAATATAATTTGAAATAATAATCTTCATACAGCATTTTAAAGTAATTGAACATCACACACCCTAAAAGCGATAATTTCACCAGAAAAAAACACAATGTCACGGCCAATAAAGTTTGTCGAATACGTAACCATTGCCACGAAATGACTTTTATCAAACAAAGACACCGAATACAGGGAACAGAATTCCGCTGTCAAAGAGCACGGGATGACAAGATGTCTACGCAAAAATATTTACCCAACGACACTGGCTGTTTATTTAATATATCTGATATCACGTAGCGGTGAAATTCGGGGAAATGTTCGTAGGTATAGATAAGATAGCCAGAGAAAACATAAGGGAAACGCGGGGATCTATTCGGGACCACATTACGGAATGTGACTTCAAGGTTGCCTGTGAAAAATAGCTTTGTGGAGGAGCGAATGTTTGATGATAGTGTTCTCGTAATTTTCTGTGGATTGTGTGTTTTTGTGCTGAGTTTTGTAACTTAGACGAGTATAATGTTGTAGCTCTTCATTAATATTATTATTTGAGAAAAATGTACCGTATTATTGTGATCGCAACATTCGATTTCCGCACCGAGTCAAATGTTTGTGTGAATCACAGGTATTTGTTTCGGGTCTGTGTGTTTGTGAGACCGAAAAGTCTCTCGTAGTTTCTGATACTCACGACACAATACTATCTTAGTGTGGGGTCAGGACTATGTATGTGACTGTTGGGTGGGTGCTTATTTACGCTATTATATTTTAGACATAACTGAAAGTGAGAAATAATGATTAATACAGACTGTATTAACCATTGATTTCCTGAAGGAAAACCATCTGTAATGTGTATTAAAAACAAAACATAATTGAAATAAAATCAAAGTCATTGTATAAGAATAACTTTATCGTGTCAATGTAAATACAAGTGCGGATATTGGGTCATAGTCGAACCCAAATAAAAACAAATTTGAGGATTGATAATAATGTTGCTACAAGATAGCATACTTATACAAAAGCTAAAGTATTACGAAGTGATAATTACTTTTTTGTGACTGCCGTTGGCGTAGTTGTACTATGGTTCGATTACAGAGCTGAGGTCTCGGGTTCGAATCTCGGGTCGGGAAAAGCGGTATTGGATTTTTTATGCAGTATCAGTTCGGAGTCAGGAATTTATGCCCGACATGGCGATAGGGTCGCCCCCTATCACATCATGGGACGGAACATACAAGGAAATAATATGTAGATGTCCTGGCAGCACCTGTACCTACCCCTACTGGAAAAAAGGCGTGAGTTTATGTATGTATGATATTTATGTCAAACAACTATCTCAGTCAACCTTAGACCATGGTCTTTAAGGGTCATTCACCTTTCATATTATTATAATAAAAAATATTAGTATACCAATGTACAGGAAAAATAAAGCTGCAGACTTGCGGGAAAATTCTGTTAATGTTTATTGAGTGTATAGTAATAACAGTTAGAACACGTGTCACGTGTGTTAATATTTATCTATTCACTTACATTATCAATAAAATCTTAATAGCCATTATAGATACTGCTATACAAAAATATTATACAATTTTAACACAAATAAATAAATTCGGAAAAGTTTCATGAGAAAGTTTAAAGACACCCGTTAGAATTTCTGAAAATCGCTACTGGACAATTTATGATATCTATAATTTGACAATATTTCAACATACATACATAAACTCACGCCTTTTTCCCAGAAGGGGTATGCAGGACACCTACGTTTCGCCTTGTATTTTCCGTCCCTAAATTCCTGACTTCGGGTTGATAATGAATAGAAAAACCCAATATTACTTTCCCCGACCCGGGATTCGAACCCGAGACTTCAGCTTTGTAATCGTACCGTAGCACAACTACGCCACCGAGGCAGTCATTCAACATCTTAGATATCCAGAAAAATCTAATATAATAAGTATATTTTAGACAGTCGTGAGTTACGTGAATCAATTGCAATGACTAGGCGAACATAAGATTCAGTTAGGTCAATCTGGACGAAAACAGGAAACAAAACATTAGATATCGTTGCTGACCTTGCCATTGTACAATTCTTTTTGTGGACGTCTGTGTGAAATAACCATGGCTGATGATGTTACTCATAATTATGATTACGACATTTTATTTAGGCAAATTGCAATGCGTTGTATTTGTCGTTTCAAAATTCTTAAAAATGTTTTATGAAAATAATATATGTATAAATTGATAAGGATATTTAAAATATATGCATGGCGGTCATTGCTCATCTTTACGTAAGCTTTTACCTACAGCCTCTATTTAAAAAAAAAAATCCAGTCACTATAGTCTAAATTTTGATAAATTTTAACTTCAATCTCAGCTTGCTTGTTGTCACGGAAAGACAGACAGTTAACACCATTACTATACCTATTATGCAGTTAACTCCATGACAGCCTCCGTGGCGTAGTTGGTTGGACGCCGGCTGTGAAACAAGTGGCCGCGGGTTCGATCCTCGCACCGAAACAAATGTTTGTATGATGCACAAGTATTTCGGGTATTGGTGTTTGTGAGACCGAAGAGTCTCTCGAAGTTCCTGATACCCATAATACAATACTCGACCTAAGGGTGGGGTCAGGACTATGTATGTGACTGTTGAGTGTATTTATGTATTTTATAACTTCATCGTGTCAATATCGGTGGGCACGCATCTTAAAAGATTCACTCCCATAAAACTCGAAACTTCCCAAAAGAAGTGCAACCTCAAACATACAGAGACGTGTTTGCTACCTAAAATGCTATCAGTTAAAATTATTATGTATCCTGCTTTTATATCGCCAATTACTTCAATTGAATGATCTACAATGACATGTGACAAAAGCGTTAGCTCCTGATTCTGACCTCGTCCCGTTCGTAAGCGTAGGGCACACTCATAACTCTCTGTATTTCTTATCTACTCATTGAATAGTTAAATATTTTTTAAGATTAACAAGTACATCGAACCGAAGATACATGAAGAGGTTGATGAAAGTCGATGAAGCCATTGTTATACGTCAGGATTGAGAAAACTAGTAATCCAATCTCTGCCTATCCCTTTGTGATACAGGCATGACGATAATATAAGCGATATTGCTAGGAACAAAGAAAGGCAATTATTTACGTTTGATAACCTCTGCAGAGCAGTGGGCATAATATTAACGAAGTATTTTATACGTCGAAAACTATAAAATACATGGAGAAATAAAAATGTTTTGGAAAAGCACAAATATTTATTTCAATATTTGTCTTATGTTTGAATTCACCAGTGACCTTCACCAGAATACGCTTTTAGGTCAAATTGAGCTACAAATTTCGCAGCGTCTTGTTTAATATAAAAAAGCTATTCATCTTGTCCAGTATTGGAATGCCAGAGGCCGTTGATGATAGTTTATTAAGTACTAGCCACTGTAACATCGCGTGTGCAACCAGCTTTATATGAACCGATCATAGCTCAGTTATATATACGACTGGTAAAGACAAGGGCGAGCATTGTCCGTGTGCACTGTACTCAAAATGTTCGTAGAGATAATAATATTCCTCCTAACATCTTTAGTGGTGTACTTTCTATACACTTACAAGAAACTTCACTACTTTTTCGAAAGAAATGGGGTCAAATATGTGCCGGGTGTGCCGGTTTTTGGCAACGCTTTGAACAGTATGCTGCTGAAGAAGCATATCATTGAAGATTTAGAAGCTGTTTACAATGCGTTTCCTGATGAAAGGTAAGATATTTATAATAAATAAATAAATGGAGCCAACAGTCACATAAATAGTCCTGACCCCACACTAAGATCGAGTCTTGTGTCGTGGGTGTCAGGAACTACGTATTCATACACCTACTTCAGCTCATCTCTACATCACCTAAAGGTTGACTAGGAGATAATGCCTCTGGCATTAAGTCCGTCTTGTATTCTTTTGTATATGAAGCATAATAAATAAATAAATAAAATTACGAGATACTTTTCGGTCTCACAAAAAACCGAGACCCGAAACAAAAACTTGTGCTTCTCACAAAAATTTGTCGCGATGCAGAAATTGAACCCGTGACCACTCGTTTCACAGGCGGCGGCTAACCAACTGCGCCACGGAGGCTGATATTAATAAAACTTAAAGTTAACTTCTGAAAAGCACGAAGAAAAAGGCCTGCGATAAATCTTAACTCATGATGTGGAATTTAAATTAAGCGACATTATTTAAAGCGTTCGTTATACTTTACCATATAGGTTTAATAAAAGTCGATGTAAGTGGCGGGCATAGTATTCAAATTTATTCCTTCAATATAGCTTTAATAAAACTAAGAAAATTCCGCTGCGTAGTATTCAAATTCTTTTATAATATTGAACTTAATATACATGTGATAATAAATGTGGTTCAGGCAGAACATTTGTGATCAAATCTGATGTCAATTTAAAAACTAAAAGACACAATTAAATTTAACAGGTGATAATATCATGATTCCTTAATTCGTTAAACGTAAAATGATTCACAGTCACCATCGGGTTAAAAAAAAATGATAAACCCGACAAAATCATTTGTGTTGTTTTAGATAATCGTCATGCGTATCAGACTCATATTTCTCGAGTTATAAGAGTGCAAATAGACACATGAGCAGACGATTGAATCAGCCCATATATGTACCTATGTATGTCTCCCTGTAGGGCTCGGGCTTCCTCTACAATCGAGAGTACGATTGAGACCGGTTAATCCGTATAGTCCACCACGCTGGCCTAGTGCGGGTCGGCAGTTTTCACATGGTATACCATGACAACTATTTCCCAATTAATTACGATAATACAACAGACTGTTTGATAAATGCGGTAGTTCATGACAGTTGAATGTATGTATACACCTATGCCTATCGTCATATCGAGCACGAATTGCTGACTCCGGGCTGATAATAAATGAAAAAATCTAACATCACTTTGCCCGACCCGGAATTCGAACCCCAGACCTCAGCTTTATAAGCGTACCGTAGTTCAACTACGCCACCGAGACAGTCGGAAGTTGAATGTTGTAAAGAAAGACGGACCAATAAGTATAATTTTCTTTCCTAGATATGTCGGCTATATAGAAGGCACAACACCAATTCTGCTAATTCGGGACCCTGAAATTATTAGAGATATCACAGTCAAAGGCTTCGAGCACTTCGTCGATCACAAGGAGTTCTTTCCCGAACAGGTTGATTCGCTCTTTGGCAGCAACGTGTTGAATATGAAAGGTATGTTAAAGTTTACTTACGGAAATAACGATATATCGCGTAATTTTAACGTAAAGTTTATTTTTAATTTCCGTACACACAATTAAAATTGCAGTACATAGCTATCGATAAAAATATGGTAGAATAAGATACAACATAATTATTTCGTAAAAAATATCGCAAGCCAAGACAATCTTACACAAAGACGAATAACAGATGAATCCACCAAGACCCTTGAGGTCAATAAGATTTATGATACAATAATTCAATAATTAATTTTTTGTCCAGGTCAGAAGTGGCACGACATGCGAACAACACTAAGCCCAGCTTTCACCAGCTCGAAGATGAGGATAATGTTGCCCCTGATGGTGGATATAAGCAAAAATGTGGTGGACTACATAAAAGGTATTTTTCTGTAAATATCCAACATCAAACACATCTGACGAGGTTTGCAGGAGGCCACTGGATGCAGGATGCTTCCAGCTGGTCATTCTACTATATCAGCCCATATACATCCCATTGCAGGGCACAGGCCTATTCTATAATCGAGATAATCGATTGGGAGTGGTTAGGCATTATAGTCCACCACGCTGGCCTAGTGCGGGTTGACGGACTTACATATCGTAGAAATTCTTTAAAATGGCTACGGTATGCACGTTCCCTCAAGATGTTTTCCTTCACCGTTAAAGTGCGTGGTGAACATGTAGGCAGCTGCGTCTAGTCCGTTACCAACAGGCCACCACTTGTCTGCCTTTTTTGTCACACCTGTATCATATCATATCACCATAGCCTACTAGATGGTTTGTTATGATATAGCGCTATGATCCCGCTTCAGTGATTCAGGATACTACAAATTTCAGACATAGATTCATTGTTTATTACTATTATGTTTTGCTACTGTTAACTAAATCTTTACAGGCGATACTATGCTATAAGTTATTTTAAAAATGTAATCTTTGAATCACGTTATTTATAAATAATTTGATTAAGAAACAGTCAACCGTTTCTACAGCATATCAAAGATATGCTGGCGATATTGCAGTAATCCCTCAGATCGTCAGGTAGAAACTGAGAGAATGCACGATAACGAGCTTAATAGGACCCTGGACCTAATTCTAGATTGTCTTGCGGAATTCGAATGAGTTAGGTACTATAAGAATTCAGGCGTGCGCGTTCTAATTTTAAAATATCCCCACTCTCTCCCTTCCTCTTTAGGGTGCTTCTCTCTCAATGCTTAATAACCTAAGCATCCTTGGTGTGGATATATGATGCGGTATGTATGATTCTCCAACAGTCTTTCATCTCACATATATCACATTCAAAACATGTGTTTATAAAAGGAAATTAATGTGCAATGGTGCAATGAATTAAATATGTATATCTTATCGGTAACCATACTTGCGCAGTAAATCTATTTGTGTTGTTCTTACCTTATCATCCAATGAATTTCACACTGTCATGCTTCATCATCGTAAATATGAGTTGGGGTCGATGTAACGTGTTTATATTCATTATGTTTATATTTACTACTATTTTTATTTTATTATTTTATTATTCATTGCATGTAGGACACCTACAAAAAGTTCAACAGCAAATTGATGAAAAGGATCTGCGTCTATCGACTTCACGCCACTTGAAAACATACACGTTTTTATTATGTTATTGTTAGGAGTAGATTAGATTCAATTACCAGTTACAAATAATTATAATTTACCGATATTTTTTGAAGAGTCATAAACAGTGACTTTACATGCTACACAGTACACTCTTAGTACTGCCCATAACTATTGCTTTTTGTGATATTTAATAACAATAATTTAACCCACCTCTTTGAGAAATAATGTGACTAGGTTTTGATATACGAAAATGCATAAAGTTTTCGAGCGGTATTTGTAAAATGTAGCATTACAAGTCCATATTACATGACATAAACCCAAATATACTTTTCAATAATAAGTCCTCAATTTAATAACATATATTCTTACAGGCCACCTTTCCGAAGATATCTTCGTTGATGACCTGATGCGCCGGTACACTACAGACGTAATAGCAACAACGGCATTCGGCATGCAAGTTAACTCCTTGGTCGACAAAGAAAATGAATTCTACAAGGCTGGACAGCAACTGTTCAACTTCACATTGAAACAACAAGCTACTCTGCTGTTCTTTATGCAGTTTCCTAATCTTGCTAAGGTAATAACCATATAAATAAATAAAATAAATACACCCAAATATCGCATACATAGTCCTAACCCCACACTAAGGTAGTGTCTTGTGTCGTGGGTATCAGAAACTACGAGAGACTTTTCGGTCTCACAAACACCCAGACCCGAAACAAAAACTTTTGTTTCGGTACAGGGATCGAACCTGCGGCCTCTCGGTTTACAGCCGGCGTGTAACCAACTGTTGCACAGAGGCTGTCTGTATAACATAAAGGTGTTAACTAAAAACAGACAGGAACATGTTCCAGATGGATTAATGACAATAATATTAAATATGTACGTGCTTACAATACCATAATAAATTCAGTTATATTTCCATTGGTAAGGTTGGCAATTTGTGTTTTCTGGCTAAAAATACTACATAATATATCTTGATTGTATTGCATTTACCAGATGCATTGTAGTCATTTTGTAATGCCATCATAAAAATACTAAATATTCTGGCCGTTCCATTAAACAAAAACACGTAGTCTAATTTAATGATGATAAACTTAAAACATAATTTGATTTTTCAGAAATTAAAACTCAGTATTTTTACGGAGAAGACAACACGTTTCTTTAATGAAATAGTGTCAAGTACCATAGAGTACAGGTTGAAAAATAACGTTGAAAGACCAGACATGCTCCAACTTCTCATAGAAGCTAGTAAAGGTAACGCATATTTTGCAAAATAAATATTAAAACGTAAACATGATCTCAAGACATATCTAAATATTTTTCCTGATAAACAATTGAAGTCCACATTTACAACTTGACAAAAATATAAATAAAAATTGTAGATCCTTTTTTTAATTGATGTAAATAAACTGTTAACCTTTTAGGAACTTTGAGGAATAACAATGAGTCAAAGGAAAAAGACATTGGATTTGCCACTACAGAAGAAGTCCTAAAACCTCAAGATATCGCCAGAAGTAAGTATCTCATCAAAACGTTAAGATGTTTAACAACCCATTGATACTTTTAAATACTTTTAAATTTGTTAACAAAACGCCATATCATTGTCAGAACTTTCTGGTGCATCATTAACAACATATATATTTTTTCGAATATCTTTCAGAATGGACCCAAGCAGAGATAGTATCCCAGGTGTTCATATTCTTCGCTGCCGGCTTCGAGACATCTGCTGCCGGTCTTACTTTGTGTCTTCACGAACTAGCACTCAACCCAGATGTCCAGGACAAGTTGTATGAAGAAATCAAACTATTTAAAGAAGCTAGAGGGAACTTGGCTTACGATAATATTGGAGAGTTGAAATATTTGGACTGCGTTTTGAATGGTAAGCCATATAAAATTGGTTGTTTAGTCTAATTTACTGTCTTTGTGGCGCAGTTGTACTACGGTATGATTGCAAAGCTGAGGTCTCGAGTTTGAATCCCGGGTCGGGCAAAGTGATATATTTTTTATTCATTATCAATCCGGAGTCAGGAATTTGTGCCCGATATGGCGATAGGCTCGCCCCCTATCACATCGTGGGACGGAAAATACAAGGCGAAACGTGGGTGTTCCTGGTTGCTACCAAGGGAACCTCTGCCTACCCCTTCTGGGAAAAAGGCGTGAGTTTATGTATGTATGTACTATGTATGTTTAGTCTAATGACTACACATAATACGAGCAATAGTGCGTAAGGCCTTGGATTCGAAACTTAGATTAGGCAGTAGATATATTATTGTAAACATTTCGGTTTAAAAACTCAGATAAAAGTTACTCAGGACTAAAGCACTTGGCATAGCGATATATTATATTCAGTTTCAACTTTTTTTCGTTTATTATTTTTAACCTTTCAATTTATTATCTGATTATATATTTTTGTTTATTTAGAAACTGAAAGAAAATGGGCGGCAGCGATAATATTAGATCGGATTTGCACGAAACCTTACGAACTGCCTCCACCAAGGGATGGCGGGAAACCCTTCAAAGTAAGTTTTTAAAATGAAATATTAACCAATAAAAAAGTATATTTATATTTTGTAAATACAACCAGATAGTCACAGACTTTAAGATTCCAACCTTGAATGTGAGTATTGGAAAGAAGAATATAATAATATTCCCTATAGAAATAGGGACTTTCTGCTGCCATACCAGTTAAATTGTCGGTAGGCGATTCTCTACATGTCGAAGTCCAACGCAACTTTCTTGTATTCATGGCCTATCCCCTATGGTGGACCTTGTGAAGGCTTTTATTGTCTTTCGTCATATACTAATATTAATAACCTGTCCCCCCGTGACAGGTGACCCAAGGATTCCTCGTGTATAACCCCGTGAATGCCATCCACATGGACCCGCAGTACTATCCAGAACCCCAAAAGTTTTACCCGGAGAGGTTTTCTGATGAGAACAAAAGGTTCATCAGACCATTCACGTACATGCCGTTCGGTTCCGGACCGAGGAATTGTATTGGTAAGACAATAATAACGATAAATACTAAATTAGCCTGTGATCAAAATTGTAGACAAATTAAAATATGTTTCTGTACCAATCTTTAAGGACATTTTTATCAAATTTTGTATAATGACGCAATAAACATGTGATTTGATTTATTACTAGTGCCAGGATAACTGTACGATATTCTATCCCCCATCTAATAATATCGTAACTATCACATTGGCAATGTAAACATTTACCAAAATGAACTTTAATTCTACCGGGTATATCAAGACCGCGACCGAAAACGAAGCCAGGTGGTAGTTTTAGTGGTTACACACACAATGCAACTAAAAATTTCGCAAATTAATCACCCAAAAACGAAGATAAGTAAAAAATTACAAAAAAATATACGATTTTTTTTTCCAAATTGTTGGTTGTCTTGTATCGGAAGTCACTAATGCTACCACCTGGCTTCGTTTTCGGTCGCAGTCTTGATATACCTTGTATATTACTATTTCATTTACACTTAAGGCCTTATTCATAGACAGATTTCAAATCTATTTTAGTTATTGATTTTTTTGTCCCTTTCGAACGACTTTAAATTCAGTTTGAGCGAAGATGACCAAACATTCGATACCTAAAATAAGTTCATAACCTGTCTATGAATGAGGCCGATAAAGATTGAAAATTTCTAGACACAGCTCAGTATATCTATTTATTGTAAGTATATAGTACAAAATACACATAGTACGTCAATGATGACCAATGAACAAAAAATAATGGAGGAAATCTACTGAATTTCCAAGCAGTGTTGACGACTTTATTATGTTTTTTCAATTTCCAGGGTCAAGATTCGCGCTATTGGAGCTGAAAGTTCTGCTGTACTTCCTAGTTTTGAACTTCAAGATCGTGAAATGCGAGAAGACTGTAGAAAACATCAAGCTGCGTCCAAAAGATTTCAATATTAAAGTTTTGGGAGGGACTTGGGTTAGGTTCCAGGCTAGAGAATAGACTAACAGCAAATTTTAACCAGGTTGGAGGAAGTTGCTCGATGCAGGCCGCTTCCTTTAGATTTTTATGGATATCCTTGGAGACCTACCTTCAGCTTATACCTTTGGCTGAAGAGAGAGAGAGAGAGAGCCTCAAAGTAACTTTTGAATTTGGAATGTGGTTGCTGAAATTAAGAGATTTATAAGATTATGAATTATTGAAAAATATATTTTTAGAAATAAAGAAGATACTCGTAGTTTAGCATTCCAGTGGTAGATCTCCTGTGTGAATTTTTAGTACTAGTATCATTTGAGTTAGTTGCATTTTAGTTATCACAATTTTTCCCGTTATATGAAGACTGCGATCGAAAACGAAGCCAGGTGACTAAAATATTGCAGAAAAAGCGACAATAGTTTTTTAATTTTTTTTAGGAATCATCGTCTGGGTGGTAAATACCTAGATTTTGCAAAAAATGTTTTACCCTTATGTACCATTTCGTCTTTAAAAGTAAAAAGGTGAACATCATAATTTTAGGAAAACTATGTATTTATCACCCAATATGTATGTATCAAGTGGGCAAGGGCTACCGCGCACGGTGCGGGCGCGGCTAAAGACGCGAGTACCAACCAAGCTCCGTTTCGCCACATGGAACATTGGCTCTCACCGGTAAATGCCGAGAGCTCGCAGATGTTCTCGAGAGACGTCGGGTGCATGTCGCGTTTCTCCAAGAGACGCGATGGAAAGGTGGCAAGTCTCGGGATATCGGGCAGGGTTATAAGCTGATTTACAGTGGATCTCCTACTGGCCGGAACGGGGTTGCCGTAGTGTTGTCGCCGAGCGTCCGGGAGAGTATTCTTGAAGTCGACCGACGGAGTGATCGGCTTGTGCGGGTTAAAGTCATGATCGAGGGGGTTGTTACCAACTTGATCAGCGCTTACGCCCCGCAGGCGGGTTGTCCGGAGGCGGAGAAAGAAGCTTTCTGGACCCTTGTCGACGACACTATGCGCAATTTGCCCCAATCCGAGAGCATTGTGGTGGGTGGGGACCTGAATGGGCATGTAGGTGAGGATCGACGGGAGAATGAGCGTGTTCATGGCGGCTATGGTTTTGGCGCACGTAATGCAGAGGGGGACTCAGTTCTCAGAGCCTGTCTCGCGTCAGACCTGGCCGTTGTGAACACGTTCTTCCAAAAGAAACCCGAACACCTCATTACATACAAGAGCGGGCCCCACTCAACACAAATCGACTACCTGCTCCTAAGGAGATGCCACATCAGCAAAGTGACCAACTGCAAGGTTATCCCGGGAGAATGTCGCACGACACAGCATCGTCTTCTTGTTATGGATGTCAAGGTAACACCGAAACCCAAAGTGGCCGAGTACCGACCACCAAGGATAAAGTGGTGGTTGCTGGATGGACCTGCTAGGCAGGGTTTCCGCGATGCTTTGATCCCCCTACTGGAAAATAGTATGGGGACCAAGGACGTGGGGGAACTGTGGGGTGGGGTTCATTCAGCAATCACCACCCTTGCGAAATCCAAGCTCGGAACCACTAAAGGTGGCCGCATCCTTGGCAGGGAGACTTGGTGGTGGAGTGGGACAGTTCGGGAAGCAATTCTCGGGAAAAGGACACTATTCAAAAAGTGGCAAGCGACTAACTCTCCTGAAGACCGCGTTGCGTACAACCTCGCCAAACGCGCTGCAAAGCGAGCCGTGGCTCAGGCCCGACACGAGTCTCTGTCTCCTCTGTATGAGAAGCTAGAGACCGCGGAGGGTCAAAAGATGGTCTATCGGCTCGCTAAGTCTCGGGAAAAGGCGACACTCGATATTACCAAATGTCGATGTGTCAAGGATTCCCGAGGCGCTTTGGTATGTGAGGTTGGCGCGGTGAAGGAGAGGTGGCGCTCCTACTTCCACGATTTATTTAACACCCTACATTTGAGAGTGTCCTATCCTGAATTGCCCCCGAACCAGGGTCTTGTGCCGCCTATTACACCTGACGAAGTTCTCTGTAGTCTTCGTCGCATGAAGAACCGGAAAGCGGTGGGGCCTGACCTTATCCCGATTGAGGCGTGGAAGTCGCTGGGACTTCATGGTGTGGACCTTCTCGCTGCGTTATTTAACCGCATCCTGGATACCAAGCAAATGCCTGACCCTTGGCGGTTGAGTGTGATTACTCCTGTGTACAAGGGAAAGGGCTGTGTTCAGGAATGCGGCAATTATCGTGGCATTAAGGTCATGAGTCATACCATGAAGCTCTTCGAACGCATCATCGAGTCCAGGCTCCGCCAAGAGTGTGCTGTCTCTGAGTGTCAATATGGCTTCCGACCTGGCAGTGGCACTACAGACCCGATATTTGCCCTTAGGATGCTTGGCGAGGCATACAGGGCGAAGAAGACGCCTCTGCACATAGCATTTCTAGATCTGCAGAAGGCCTTCGACTGTGTGCCGCGTCAGGCAATCTGGTGGGCATTGAGGGCAAAAGGGGTACCAGAAGCCTATGTTGATACCATTAGAGACATGTACCTCCGATCCGAGTCCTTCGTTCGGACCGCCGTTGGCGATACTAATTCCTTCCCGATTGATATTGGTGTGCATCAAGGCTCGGCGCTGAGTCCATTCCTCTTCAGTGTTGTGCTCGACGTCATCTCGTCGGACATCCAGGACCCTGCGCCCTGGTTGTTAATGTACGCCGATGACATAGCACTGGTGGAGGAGGACCGGCGACTTTTGGAGCGCAAGGTCAATCGGTGGAAGGAAGCGCTTGAGAACGGTGGTCTGAAATTAAATGTGGCGAAGACCGAGTACATGGCGTGCGGGGGTACGGACCCGGAAAGCATCATGATAGGGAACGAACTTGCCGTGAAGACGGACAGGTTCAAGTACCTAGGGTCCGTACTGCATGAGTCCGGTGACATCGACCTTGACGTCAAAGCCCGCATAGGCGCTGCTTGGTCTAAGTGGAGGGAGGTCTCGGGCATACTTTGCGATCGCCGGATGCCGATGAGGCTCAAGGGCCTCATCTATAAAAGCATCGTGCGCCCTGTGCTCCTGTATGGTACTGAGACGTGGCCTGCCCTCAGGCGACATGTGCAGGAGGTCCACGTCGCGGAGATGAAGATGCTGCGGTGGATGTGCAACGTTACGCGTTTAGATAGAATCCGTAATGAGCACATCCGCGGCAGCCTTGGTGTCCGCGATGTGGCAGATAAACTCCAAGAATGTCGCTTGAGATGGTATGGTCATGTCCTGAGAAAGCCGCAGGAGTACGTCGGCAATGTGTGCCTGAGACTCAACATTCCAGGACCTCGACCAAGGGGTAGACCGAAGAAGCGCTGGCTTGATGTCGTCAAGGAAGATATGAGAGTCAATGGCCTGACTATTGAGGATGCCGAAGACCGGGCGAAATGGAGGAGACTCAGCCGGAAGGCGGACCCTGGCACCGGCCGGGATAACGCCTAAGTAGAAGTAGAAGTATGTATTTATCACCCAAATACGACGAAAAATTACAAAAAAAAAAAACTTTTTTTTGGGAATTTTTTTGTTCCTTTGTGATTGAAGTCACTAATACTGCCACAAAGCTACGTTTTCGGTTGCGGTCTTGTTATCCCCTGCATTCATTACGATATTTACTATTAAGGCGTTCAATTCAATGTTATGAGTATATCGATCTCAATAGACCGTGAAAGTGTGACATTACAGGTTATTAGGGTTGTGGACAAGTCCATCGTGCCCATAACAGTGGATTCGAGCGATCCGATAATGAGATTGACTAGATAAAAATAGGCCAAATCACACACCTAGTACTGTATTAGCCCATTTGCGTCCCACTGCAGGGCACGAGCCTCCTCTACAATCGAGAGTTCGATTGAGAGGGTTTAGGTCATATAGTACACACCTAGTGATAAGATAATAAAATTTGTTTGTTAAAGTTGATACGACTGTGGCCGGATTGAGGTGATGTTTGGGACTCGTGACTCCCCATAAACTTATATTTTCCATCCAAACCTTCACGGTGGGAGCTACTTGCTCAACAGCGGCCTGAACGGAGACGGTTTGTTCAGCAGAAGGTTCAGGCGTTCAAAGACGACAGGAGGCGCGAACTTAAACGTGACCAGCTAAAAACGAAACCGCCTTCAAACATCAACTACAACACTTAAATAATAAATAATAAATACACCCAACAGTCACATACAAAGTCCTGACCCCACATTAAGATCAATTAAGTCTTGTGTCGCAGGTATCAGAACTACGAGAGACTTTTCGGTCTCACAAACACCCAGACCCGAAAGAAATATTTGTGGGCCGCACAAACATTTCTCTTGGTACGGGGATCGAAGCCGCGGCCTCTCGTTTCACAGGCGGCGTCTAACCAACTGCGCCACGGAGGCTGTCAAACTTATAATGGCATCCTCACGTGTCCTATTTACGCCTGCACATTTAAAGCGAAAATAGCATAGATCAGCCACATGAGGAATAAACATTAAAATATTTTTCTAAATGTATTATGTATATATTTATTTTTATTACAAAAGCCTTATAACCGATGGCGAAAACGGCTAGGGTATATTTTATATATTTTCCATATTTTATAGATTCAATGAAGGGAAAGTGATTTGGTTCGTAGAGTAGCAAAAAAATTTCACTGTTCAGGAAGCTCCACAGAACGGGCAAAATATATCGCCAAAATTATAAACAGCTGAGAATATGACAGGATAATCACAGCCACTCGTACGTACTGTGAGCGTGCGCCGCTGTATGGTATATGCCGGAAAAGGGCAAGTTTTCGTAGGGTATGATTCGTTCTGTGTTGATGTCGATTGTCATAACACAGTAAATACAAATAACACATTTTTTGTTCAATAATGTTGAATGAAACCTATATCAAAACTCATTTAAATTGCATAACATGTAAATAAATAAAATATTTTTTATTAGAGTATACATACGAGTATACACACGTTCATACATTTCCATACACACATAATATAGTGTACACCAAAATATTATTATACTATGTTTACATGCCTGGAAACGAATTGAATGACGGATCGGGTGGTATGGTGGAGCCGAAAACGTAAACTGGCCGAAAACAGGTGACGTCACAGTGGGCGGTGCGGTTCCCGGCTCCCACGCGGCTGAGACGGCGCACGAACGACAAGCCGGAGCCCTCAACTCCCGACTGTTCCCGAAATACTACTGGAAGACTGTACCCAGCGTTTGACACGTTACAATGTTCTGAATGAGCATTCTATTTTTTTTTTTTTTTTTTCAAACTTTGACTAACAGTATTTGTTTCGATAAATGACGCAGCATTTACAAACACAAACTCAAAGTCCTACACACACAGTCACTATAAGTGCTAAAGTAGGTACCTATAGTATCCCGGACACCCAACCGAGTCCGGCACCCAACAAAGAGATATCACAAAATAACGCACAAATTTAGCAGTCTGCATTCTAGAGTAGTGAGACACACTCGTGAAAATGATCGTTGAACTGTTAATATTCGCGGTCACTTCGTTAGTGGCGTATTATTTGTACATTTATAAGAAGATTCACCACCATTTCGATGCAACCGGAGTGAAATATCTGCCGGGTGTTCCCGCCTTCGGAAACGCATTTGGAAGCACTTTAATGAGACGGCATGTGCTTGAAGACATCAACGATGTGTATTCAGCTTTTCCTAATGAAAAGTGAGTATTAAACATTCTTTGAGAGACATGTTGAGTTTGCATGACAGCATATAAAATTTTCGATGATCACATTTATAAAATCTAATAATTATCTATGCTCTGTAGGACGCGGACTAGACCGTTCCGTTACCGGCCGGCAGCGTACCGTAACCGTAAACGTGACGTTGCCGCATTGCGTAACAGCACTACCAATAAAATTAGCATTCGTCGCGCAGTTGGTTAGACGCCGACTATGAAGCGAGAGGCTGTGAAAAACAAATACTTGTGTGATTCACAGGCATTTGTTTCGTATCTGGGTGTTTGTCAGACATAAAAGTGTCTCGTAGTTTCTGATACCCTGATACAAGACTTACCTAGTTGATCTCAATGTGGAGTCAGAACTATGTGTGTGACTGTTGGGTGTATTTATTTTAATTAACTTGTTGTCACACATTCATCTACTGTTTATAAACAAGCTTGACAATAACAGCAACAACGCCGGCTGTGAAACGTGAGGCCGCGGGTTCGATCCCCGCACCCAGACAAATGTTTGTTCCACAAGTATTTGTTTTGGGTCTAGGTGTTTGTGAGACCGAAAAGTCTCTCGTAGTTCCTGATACCCACGACACAAAACTCGAAGGTGGGGTCAGGACTATGTATGTGACTGTGTATATATTTTATTTACCTCTTGTCACACACTCACCTACTGTATATAACCAAGGTTGACATTTGGAGCACACAAGCAACATGAGTTAAAGTATCTCTAATTAGGTAAATTCAACTTACCAGTTGCCTACCAATCCACTTCTGTTTACAAATATTCTAATAACATGAATGCACAAGGCCAAATGCTTTGATACGATTACTACGTTCAATTCGAAGTTCCAAACTAACTCGTAAGTCCGTATTAACATCTCGACTGTTAAATACTGTGCCCTCGGCAAATTTGTGAGTTATGGACATTCTATCGTCTAAAAGCGCTGGTGTGCAAAGTAATAAAAATATTTTTTCGATCTTCACATTTTATTACATTGAATATGTCATTAGTACTATTATATAACGACACAAATACTCGTTGTTTAGAATGCGAAAGCATATGTCAAACAATGCGCAGTGCAGCCAAATAGATTATTCAATATGCTGGTCTGGTCGAAGAATATACCCGACACACTTGCATATGTTAATAATGAATTCGACAATATCATGGTCTATCTGATCAACTGACCTATAGAAACTATTTTGGCATGCATAATATAGGTATTGAGTGAATAACCACGCACTAAAACGGTGAAGGAAAACATCGTGAGATAATCTGTATACCATAAAAATTGGTAAGAATTTCTATGGTATGTAAAGTCCGCCTACCTCCACTAGGCCAGCGTGTTGGACTATACGGCCTAACCCATCTTAATCGTACTCTCGATTGTAAACGGGGCCCGTGTCCTGCAGCGGGATGTATAGATGAAAAGATTAAACGTTTATTTTCACTACAATAATTACAAGACAATCATAAAAATTTACATGAATACAAACAATTAAGTTATTAAGTATATGAGCTAATACAGTGATAAGGTTATTTTAAAGCGACAGGTTATCAAGAAAATAGCAAAACACTTGGTCGAAATAATATTACGTAATTTCGTCGCGGGCGACCTTGACAATGACGCCTGGCGCTTGGTAACCGAACGAGTGAGTCACACATTACAGCTGTGCCTCATTATTGAACTATTAAAGATAGCATGTTATTTACCAATCACAGAGGTTAGCAAAATGCTACAATTGTTACGTTCCTCATAGTAGCGGACTTAGCATATTATTCTATCGATGTGCTTCTATGGAAATCTTGAAGGTTATATCTAACATTTCTTGTATCATAGTTGTGGAAGACTACGAGAGATTTTTATCTTTTTCCGATCTCTTGGAATTATCCAATACCATAAATCACAAGAATGCAAATATCCAAATGTTACCATTAAGTATGAATAACACCTAAGACATCACATTTTCCTGTGAATACGCCAATCAAAGCAAGAAATAAAAAAAAATATCAAGTCATAGGTGAATATTAAATAGGGAGCCGAGATTGCTCGATCTGGGATTCGAATCTAGTATCTCACGGTTCACGACCCATACACGCAGCAACTCGACTATTGATGTCACCTATTTATCCCGGAGGCGCAGCATCTGGCGGAGGACCGCCAAGCCTGGGGATCAGCTGTCCAACAAGCGACCAAGTGACAGGGGTCACAATCCTCAGCATTGAGGGAACGATTAGAGAGAGAGAGATTGATGTAAGCATTGTGAATGAAATACTAATCTAAGTACTTGAGGAGTATGTAACGATAATAATGAATAATCCGGAACTCTATTTATTTCACAACTGTTGCATGACGGGATGATGAAATATAGTCATAACAAACAATGTAATTATACTATCTTAAGCATCTTGAGTGAACAATTCTTGGAATAACAAATTGTTGGACGTCCATCAAGGTACCGATAAAGTAGATGTTTTACTGGTTGTAGATCCCTCATATTATGTTAGACTCCGCCTTGGTAGGTACCATCGCGATGTCTATTTCTCCCGCCAAAAAGCAGTTTAAATGCACTGTTTGAAGGACATTGTAGCCAGAGTAACTACTGGACATATTTAGACTTAACATCTTATGACTCAGGATGTCGAGCGGAGTATCCACTCCGCATGCTCCTTTAAATAGGTCGATGTGGAAAACTTTGGGGGAGGCTTATATTCAGCAGTGAACTTCCTGTGGCTAAAGAGTGTGTGTGTGAGAGAGAGAGAGTCTCTAGATTGTAGAGAACTCCCTAGCCAATGAGCATCTCGCTGGTAGACCTCCTATTTATACTGCACTGCACGAATCATCAGGTGCCTTGTACACACTTCGTCTTGAAATTATTAAATACATGAAAGCTATGAAACACATTGAAGCGTAAGTACAGTCCACTCAAGCGTCTTTTGTTCACGATAAACATTATCTCACGGAACTAGATTATGGGTGCACTTTGTGTTCTATTTTGTTCTCAAGTGCTTCAATCTATACTTCAATATATCCTTTTACTGTTTGTTTTAATACTTAACTTTACGGTTATTTAAATGGTGTAGCTTTCTTCATTAGGTTTTTTTATTATAATATCGCCGTGAATTTCAGGGTCCGACACCCAGGTTTGGTATGTGTGGGAGATTTTATTTTTTCATTTTTACAGATTGAATATTTCTGTACAATAATTTATCATTGTGAATGGTCGTACTTTATGAGTATTGAACAATACGATTCGAAAAATCGATGACGATACATCATGTTTTGATTCCTATTTACATACACCATACCAAAGGACGCCCAGGTCAGGACCTAATAGAATCGTAATTAAACCTCGTCAGTCTAATTCATTCGTATAACCTAGGGCTGGTCTAGGCTACAGAATTAAATATTGCTCTTACTCCATCAAGGATGCAAAAGATCATACTAAAGAAGACTGAGCAGTCAGGCATAGCATTTGGTAGAAAACGTGTAATGAATTGAACTTGTTACAGATATGTAGGCTACATCGAAGGCACCACTCCAATCATCCTAATTAAGGACCCTGATTTATTGAAATTGATCACCGTCAAGCATTTCGACCAGTTCATGAACCACAAGAAATTCTTCGATGGTGACTCGGAAGAGCTATTTGGAAACAGCTTATTTATGATGGACGGTTAGTTGCTGGCTTTTATCTGTAAAATAACGAAAGTAAAACATTATGGGCTAAGAGTGGAAGAAAAATTTTAGGAACAGCAAATGTTTTCAATTTATTTACTTGATAATATTATTGTGCTTTTGAATCAGATGAACGTTGGCGCGATATGAGGATGACTTTGAGTCCAGCATTCACCGGATCCAAGTTGAAACACATGCTGCCCTTCATGTTGGAAATAAGCGACAACGTCGTGAATTACTTGAAAGGTACCTATACCATACCTGTTCTCGCATTCGCCGAACTATATTCATAGTCAGGGAGATCTTAAATAACTTGGTACAGAATGTATTGAAGAAGGCCATTTTTATTTTGAATCCTGATTATTTGACAGCTAACGTGGCCCTGTTGGTTTGACACCGCACCCGCTGTGAAACGAGAAGCTGCGGGTTCGATCCCGAACTGAGAAAAATGATTGTGTACAACAGAAGGATTTGTTTAGGGCCTGATTGTTCCTGAGACCAAAAAAAATGAAAAACTAGAAATTGCGAGTAGTTTCTAACATTCATGATACAAGACTTGTATAAGTACCTGTTGGGTGTTTTTATTTTTTATGATACTTTATAGATCACCAAAACGAAGACGTGAATGTTGATGACCTGGTTCGTCGGTACACCAATGACGTCATCGCATCCGCTGGGTTCGGCCTCCGCGTGAACTCATTCACGGACAGAGAAAACGAATTCTTTGTAACTGGACAGAGCCTTTTCCAATTTTCATGGTGGCAACGCGTCATATTTTTCTTCGTTCTTTCGTTCCCGGGGCTAGCTAAGGTACATATATTTTTTTGCATTGTCAAGAGAAATATAGTTAAAGTTTGTTGAGCTTGAATATGTTTTGTTTAGCCCAGTCCATTTAAGTCCTACTGCAGGGCAAAACCTACTCTACAATCGAGAGTTACATTGAGAGCGATTAAGCCATATTATTGTTGGTGGACTATACGACCGTGGTCGCGCTGGCCCAGTGCGGGTTGGCGGATTTCACAGACCATAGAAATGATAACAATTCGCTATGGTGTGCTGGGTTTTTCTTCAAGATATTTTCCTTCACCGTTTTTGAGCTTCAATATAGGATCAAGAAATTCTCTTGTTACCATAAAAACTGTAATTGCTGTTAAATACCAATAATTAAAATAAGAAAATGAATAATAACGATATTTGTAGTTTTTCGGCACCAGTTTGTTCCCGAAGAAAACAGTGGCCTTCTTCCGAGAGTTAGTCAGATCTACCATGGAATACCGAAGAAAGAACAACGTAGAACGATCAGATATGATCCAACTCTTGATGGAGGCTTCTAAAGGTAGACTTAATAATTTATTTATTTATAATGACAAATAGTATTGACATAGAAAATGCATAGATGCTTGGATCATTTGGGAGGATTTATGAAAGATAGCCATGAGAATGTATGTTGGTTAAGGTAGGTCGATGTAATTATTAATAATTTCTGGGCAGGTACTCTGAAAAATACGGAAACTGCTGATAACGATACTGTCGGATTTGCAACTGTCAATGAAGAATTAAAACCACATGGAGTCAATAGAGGTAATGTTTTAAATTCATAAAATTTCACATTTTATAATAAGCGTATCAATACCAGATCAATTATTATTATTTTAATTATATTGATCTCAGCACATATTAAAATCTCTGTTATTTTCAAGATTTTAACACAGACGTTCATAGGCGAAATGGGGCTTCCAAATTAAAAGTGCCTGAAGAATAGTTTTATTTTAATTTCTAACATGATGGGAAAATCTTATGACTGCCAAAAATAGGAATATACTTTATTGTATCAGCTCATAAACGTCCCACTGAAGGGCAAGGGCCTACTCTACAATCGAGAGAATCTATTCAGAGTGGTTAGGCCATATAGTCCACCACACTGGCCTAATGCGCGTTGGCGGACTTAAATAGGAATATGCCCGTATAAATATTGTAATTTTTTTTTTTAGACTGGACCGAAACTGAGATAATCAGCCAAGCGTTCATATTCTTTGCGGCTGGTTTCGAGAGCTCTGCCAACGCTTTAGTGATGTGTATTCACGAGCTGGCTCTTAACCCCGATGTCCAAGAGACGTTGTACCAGGAGGTCAAAGTGTTTAAGGAGGTTAAGGGTAGTTTAACTTATGATAATATTTCTGAATTGAAGTATCTGGACGGAGCACTAAATGGTATGTATTTTTGTTCAACATATCCTCTGTAACACAGCTTGGGATTCTAAACTGTTTTTTAATCCCTTTTTGTCGCAGGGAGTCCAATGCTTAAAATAGTATTTCAATAATTACAATTTATTTTCGTTAAATGTTTAAAAAGTTCGTTTATATGCTAAATGTAGGTCGCTAGGTCATTCTGCCAATATTTGAAAGATGTATTCAGCAGTGCTTGGATAATCACTGTTATCTCTGTTTATCTATCCCTTCGGGAATATAATTTGACTTACAATTTCAGAAAGCATGAGGAAATGGACGCCGAACGTATTTACCGACAGAGTTTGCAACAAGGAGTTCATATTGCCTGCTCCGCATGAGGGAGGCGTTCCCTATAAAGTGAGTATTGTATTCTGTCTTGGGTTTACAACCTGATTGCATGAAAATTCTTAAGAACATCAAAATTGTTATTAACGTTAACGTGATCTGGGCAGGATTATTGGCTTATAAAAAGCCTCTCCTGATTTCCGAAGTAGCTGTAACATCCTTTCTAAATCAAATTCATTTGACTCTTTGCCCATTTCTTATTTATTGGTGATGTATTTTTGAAATACTTCATTTTACAGATAAAGCCAGGGGAACCGATTTACAACCCAATCAGCTCAATCCACATGGATCCTAAATATTACCCTAATCCTAAGAAATTCGACCCGACCAGGTATTTTGATGAAAACAAGCACAATATAAAGCCATTTACCTACATGCCGTTTGGAACTGGACCTAGGAACTGTATTGGTAAGTATTTCGTGATAGTCCAGCGTCCAGCCAGTTGTTAGCTTTTCATGTTTTCACTAGCTTTTATATTGTATTAGCATATATTTAGGCTACTATGGAATGTTTTATTTTTCATTAAAAAAACTATGATATAGCCAGAAATATATGTAAGACACTTTCCGAATTTTTAACATGTTGTATACGTATTTCTTACACTTGGAATCTTAAGTTTTTGTCAAATAGATATTGTATATACATAATATTCGTTTGCATTCACACCAAGTCAACATTAATTATGGCAAGAAAAAAAAAAAGAATAATATTCAAATATCCGTCCACAGGATCAAGGTTCGCTCTTCTAGAGCTGAAAGTCCTTCTCTACGCCCTGGTGTTGAACTACAAATTCGTGAAGGTTCCCAAAACAGCGGATCCGATTATTTTGCAACCAGACGATTTCGGCATGAAAGTCTCCACTGGCACCTGGGTCAGCTTCGAAGCAAGGAAATAGTTACAAATAAGATGATTCATATAAACAAAAGACTGTCGTGCTGGTAGCGTACTCGTCTCCTCCCAGATAGGGAACACCGTGGACGATGATAGAAAATCCAGTGAAAAGTATTGCGTATGGGGTGCAGCCTGTATATATCCGGTATCGACCAGACAGGAAAATTGTGTCGACTGGCGAAAGACCTTATCCCGTCGGTGGATTGTGGATTATTACACATACCATCAGTTGTACTGGAGTCACTTTGTGGTGCCAGTCTACAAATGCATCATTAGATTATTCATACGAAGTGATCTGGCTTTGCCAAATTCGACCTTGATACGGTGTAAATTAAAGCCGATGATCGCTCATCGTAATGTATGAATAGCTTTGCAAAGGTCGTTAACCCGGCGCATCACTCAGTCCTTTATTACGAGCGCGATTGATTAGTACGATTAAAGATAACTATTATTTGGAGAAAGCCTATATTCTGATGTTTCTAAAGATGTTTAATAATGTCTATAGATAGATACATATATTGGACCTAATGGTTAGGGAAGTGTCGACTATACTATATACCGTATGATTGAAAAGATTTCACATGCAACAAAATTACCCGGCCTGGATTTTATCATTCTTTTAAATTATAAATTGGTAGAAATAAAATAATAAATTAAATTATTACGAAAACAATGTTGAATTTGATTGAAATAGATTTTTTTAGTAGGTATAATCATTTTTTATAATATCAAAATGTAATTTAGTAACTGAAAATATACACTGGCAAGTGTGATGATATTTAAACTAAAGACGCAAGTCTATTATAATTTTATTATTTAGATAGAATAAGTCATGTAATAAATAGTGTTTTCATTATATTTATATTGTTTTGTTTAGTTATTTATTATAATTTTGAGAAGATTATTATCAAATGTATTTATTGTGTAGTCCTTAACTCCTTACTACAAAGAAATAATTAAATTATCTCGACAGAAGCTCGTAACATTACCCACTTTAACTCCTTCTGTGCCCCTAGCCGGAACATTTTGAAGTATAGTATAGTAATACTCGTATAGTATCGTAAAGTTTTCCGCTGTCATATTTTAGTTTCAAATACGCTCACAATGGCGCTGTTTAAATCCCCAACAAAATTTTACTATTACTATTCTATTACGATACTGCAAAATGTTCCGGCTAGGGGCACTGATATTCCTTATTAGCGAGAATAATAATACTAGCAAGCTACTCCTCTGATGGTATCGCCTGCCAACAAACTGGAGCAATGTTACACATAATTATTAAGCAAAGCATGAGGAGAGCAGCACTGCGCTTATCATCCACATACTAATTGCAAAAGTCTCTCAAAGCCGCAAAATCACTGCAAACTCCTTTATACTTCGACTGCCTCGGTGGCGCAGTTATACCATCCGAATACAACGTTGAGGTCTCGGGTTCGAATCCCGGGTCGGGTCAAGTGATATTGGATTTTTCATTAACAGCCTGGAGTCAGGAATTTGCCCAATATACGCTTCGCCCCTATCACATTTTGGGACGGACCACACAAGCCTAAATGTGGGTGCACATAGCACCTCTGCCCACCCTTTCTGGGAAAAAGGCGTAACTTTATGTATGTCCTTCATACCAGAACACAACAATACTTACACACTGCTGCAGAAATAGACAAAGCGGTGGTATTAATCAAGACAACCTATCGCAGACAAGTGACCTTACTACTTAATATAGTAAATAAAAAAATAATATATGACTAATCCGATAATTATATACAAAACGTAATCAAATTACAATAGTTCTAAAAATATATTTAAAAGATAACAGCGTCAAATCACACCTCTCAATATAAATTGTTTGTTGTGATCGAAACGGTGGTCGAATTCAAATGCCGGTGGGGACTCGTGACCCCCAATAAATCATTGATATGTGCAATGTTTTTTTAAAAGGATGAATATTTATTGTTTTTCTTTCAATTTATCACTACAGTCCATGATCAGTGATCACCATAAAATTTTGTGGGCCTGCATCATTTTTATATAACATACTTAAATTGGTTGAAATAAATAATTGATGGTCGATTATTTATCGTACTCGTTAAGTATTGGACTTTCGGTGAGAAATTTCTTGATGTTCGATACTCTTCTTCGCACTGATAAATAAACAAATACATCCTACAGTCACATACATAGCCCTAAACTCATACTTGTGATTGACATAAATGATTCTTTTGGTGCGGGGATCGACATACTTGCTTATGTAACTGACGGTATTACACCAGTAAGGCGAATATATTATTGGTAAGGTCTTTTATGATGACGAAAAACATCTTAAGGAAACCTGCATATCATAAATATCGCAACAAGATTTTCAATGGTATGTAAAATCCATCAACCCGCGCTAGACCATCGTGTTGCAACATGGCCTAACCCTTCTCAATCAAACTCTAGGTGATAGAACAGTCTAGTGCTCAGCAGTAGGTGAATATGGCTGATACAATACAGTGCAGTTCTTACACAATATTTTCCCCTCCACGAATATCAGAGTCCGGCACTTCGCTCTCTGATTGCAAGGAAAACATGTATAAAAACACTTCAACTATCAGTCTGGACACTGAAGTGGCAAGAGACACTCGTACAAATGTTTGTAGAACTTCTAGTTTTCGCCGTCACTACGGTGGTGGCGTATTTTATATATGTGCATAAAAAAATCCACCACAATTATGAGGCCGCCGGATTGAAATATCTCCCGGGGGTGCCTGCGTTTGGAAATATCCTGAAAAGCACCTTTTTGAGAAGGCATATGTTTGAAGACATTGATGAGGTGTATAAAGCATATCCCGATCAAAAGTGAGTATTGAACATTGCTTAAAGGCTCAGAGAGAGAGAGAGCGAGAGAGAGAGACAGAGGAAGTCGTTTCGTGTTTTTATTTTGATATTCGTAGCCAATTGTATTTTTTTGTAAATCCACTAAAAGGAACCTTTATATGAAAACATCATGAGAAAAGCATTAATTATCTTATCAACACTGACTTCCTTCCTTCCTTCTGAGTTCCTTTTGGACATTTTGATGGTCATCGGACCCTGTGTGTTGAGATCCAGTCACACTCTGCTGTAGTATTCCTGTATTATTCCAACGTAAATTGTTTACGTCGTTGTCGGTAATAAAACATTTTATTACCGTGACATGGGTAAATGTCAATAACCAATTCTATAACAAAAGTAGAGCGACAGTTGTTTAGATATCTGTTTAATAGACAACCAAGTTACAAAAATACAAAAGATAAAAAATAACTCAATGACTTTCAAAATTTGATACAACCTTCGATAAATAAAAAGGCTTAAGAAACGAAGCGGTTATAATCCGAATACTATAAAAAAATATTATTTACAATCCAAAATTTCATTCTTGTGTTGTACTTAAATTGTCAGTAGAAATATGGACAAAATTTTTACAGCCTCTGTGGCGCAGTTGGTTAGAGGCGGGCTGTGAAACGAGAGGCCACGGGAACCGATCCCCTCACGGAAACAAATATTTGTGTGATCCACAGGTATTTGTTTCGGGTCTGGGTGCTTGTGAGTCCGAAAAGTCTCTCGTAGCTTCTGATACCCACGTCACAAGACTCGATGTTAGTGTGGGGTCAGGACTATGTATGTGAATGTTAGGTGCATTTATTTATTATTTATTTATATTGTGTTACAATATTGAAATTGTATGCTGTTGAGTTATGACAGATAAATTACTCGTACTATTGATTGGAGAGAAGGCTTATGCCTTGCAGCGGGACGTATATGGACTGACACAATACACTTTAACATAGATCAAATTATACCAAGGTCAATTTAGCGGTCATCCCAATAGCTAAAATTTGTTTGTACTAGGCGTATGCGAGAGGCCGTCTGGGTTGGACCATTGCTTTATCTATTTCTGTCGCCAAACAGTGCATGGCATTGCAGCCAGAGATAACTGGACATTAAGCGCGTGGTGGCCTATTGTTAACTAACTAGACTCCTGTGGGGACGTTTGTCGCGGGATTAAATCCTGGGGTTTAACGCTGACTTTTCGGAGAGTTTTTTTCTTGCGTTGATTGGTCAGACAAGCATGCCATTCGCCTGATAGTAAACGACACGACCGCTCACGGGCAGTAGAAAACCCAACAACACTATTTATTACAAATCAATGCTTGGCATTCCACTGCGCTTGCCATCCTGAGACATATTAAGTCTCCTTATGTCCAGTAGTTACTCTTGTTGTCCTTCAAACCGGAACATAACAGTGCATTTACACTGCTGTTTGGTGGGAGAAATAGACATTGCGGTGGTACCTACCCAGGCGGCCTCTCACATATGGGAAACCTACCACCACTATTACTATACCACCAGTCTGTTAGTTACCGCACTTAAACGGTGAAGGAAAACGTGGCTAATACCGTAAAGATCTTCACAACAACACCCATCAGCAATTTGTATACCAAAAAGATCCTTAGCCAACTTGCAATAGGCCAACCTGTAGCATTATGGTCTAAGTCCACCCAGTCGCGCTCTACACTGAAGATTTTCTTTTTCCTTTACGAGTATTCCTAAGACCTGAGGTTCTTGTCTCTACAACTTGTTGAAGTTGTACTCTTGAAGTTGTAATATAGGGAATATTAAAGCTTCCCTAATGTGTCTAGTAGCCGAAAATACCAGCTGTGTTCAGGTCACAGTGATCCCTCACGAGGCTGTGGATTCTATTCTCGAGTCGTGCAATGTCATATTTGCATAATCCTTTCGAAATATAGGTGTACCTTATGTATGTAGTACGTTACAGGAGGTCGCGACCATCACTTAGTAAATATGAGATCAAAAACCCCCTTGCAGGTACAACAAGGATAATACCTATTCTAAGAACATAACCGCATAGGTGTCAACATTGTAAGGAAAATATTAATGAGTAATTCAGTACCCTAATTGTTTCACAACCGTTGCATTACTGAATGATGAAATATAAACATATCAATAAGCAATATGATAACTAAATAGTATAATCAACATTTATTGAAATATAGATAAGTGTTAGAGCTACGTTGTTGTCAGTCATGACTCAACATGAATGGGCAGGCTCGTCCGGGGTGGTACCACTATCTCACAGGAGATCAATGTGAAGTGACAGCTTGGCTGTCGCGTTTCGTTCGGTGAGTGAGATTGCCAGATGCCGAATAGCCATATCCTTTTTCCTTCCCGTGTTGGTGCTTTACAGCTGGCTTCTCTGGCTGTAAACGTCTTTATGCGAGGTTATTTACCTCTTTAGTTCATTGTTTTTGTCACCCGCTTTATTAGGGAGGGAAGTGGACAATAATTTATTTCCAACTCCTCCTATTAATTTAACTTTTTTGATTGATTTCGTTGCGGGTTAAAGACAAGTTAGACATTCCCGGAGACGCGCTGGGCTTCAATGTTCAGTGTCATTAAAATGCGTGCCACTGTTGATCCTGGCTTACAGGAGTTGCAGTGGCGGGTGTGAGGGCGGGACAGTCTCCTTCCCGTGTTGATGGGCCGGCAACACATCTATGATCCAAGCGTTGTGGATGTTCATGGGCGGCAGTGATCATTTAACAAGGTGACCTGTATGCACGTTCATCGGACGTTTTCTATAAAAAAAATTGATCCTTGAAAGCCGATATACTCTATCTCAATTTTGTTTTACGATTATGGACCACATCGCACCAGGTGATACAATTGTTCTAGCCTATTTCATTAAGAAATAGTACACTAAAAATATATTCAGGCTATGCTATCTTTACTATTATTTCGACTTCCCAAAATAACATAAATTTTATAACATTTAATGATAAGTACTGTGCATTTTAGATAGCGTGAAATCGATATCTTTCGTCGGACACAGCGATGATTGTATTCGTTTATGAACAGCATACACTCGAAATTTGCCACACTTATGATGGATTCGTAACTATATTTAGCCTCCGTGGCGCAGTTGGCCGCATCGAGATAAATATTTGTGTGATCCACAGGTATTTATTTCAGGTTTAGGTGTTTGTGAGACTGAAAAGTCTCGGGTAGTTCTTGATACACAAGACTTTATTGATCTTAATGTGGGACCAGGACTTTATGTGTGATTGTGGGTGTTTTTATTTATTATGTAGGTTCACTTTCTGGGTGGATACGAATATCCTTATCCTTTGTTTATTACAAGCCGTGAGTCATTGTTTATCCACGTTTAGTTATTGTACGCGCTAAACATACAAATACGACATGTTTATTTTTTAATATGCACACGTTTTTATGTGACCTTCAATTATTGGTTCATTAGCTTTTAATATCAATAGGATAACCTTGCCTTCTTCAAGAAAACGATCCTTGATCAACAGACATATGGACATACCAAGGGATCCTATAAGGGTGAAACCTTTGTTTTTATTGAGGTACGGAATCCTAACAAGGAATAATATACTCGACACAAGTAATTAAAAAAACTGAGCCATAGAGCGCGGGGTCGATATCGTCAAGGAAAACACCATTAGAACCAATAATCTTACAATCGAGCATGTTAAAGATCGCTAAAGAAAATTGGACTGGATAATAGACTTTAATACCAGCGATGAAGATCTGTAGAAATCTATCTTTCTTTTACCTGTAATAAGTCCATTGTTAAACATAGACCTAGCCCAAGGCTTTTCATATTGCCTTATTGGAAGTAACAACAAATCCAAAAACAAAAGTAAATATGTGGCCTCCGTGGCGCAGTTGGTTAGACGCCGCCTGTGAAACGAGAGGCCGCGGGTTCGATCCCCGCACCGAGACAAATATTTGTGTGAACCACAAGTATTTGTTTCGGGTCTGGGTGTCTGTGAGACCGAAAAGTCTCTCGTAGTTTCTGATACCCACGACACAAGACTCGATCTTAGTGTGGGGTCATGACTATGTTTGTGACTGTTGGGTGTATTTATTTATTTATGTATAAATCTTTCTATCTATTCAGCCATGACAGGAAGTCCACTGCTGAACATAGGCCTCTTCCAAGGATTTCCACATTGATTTCCTGCAACCTTGACCAGCTCGTCCGTCCACCTCCGCAGAATTAATCTGATAAAATTAACTTGTTACAGATATGTGGGCTATACCGAAGGCATCACACCGATTATACTAATCAGAGACCCTGAATTAATTAAATCTATCACCGTCAAGAACTTCGACCATTTTATGAACCACAAGAAGTTTTTTAGTGAAGATACGGAGCCACTGTTCGGAGGCAGTTTGTTGATGATGGATGGTAAGTACTGCAAAGATGATCTAGAGTTTTGGTCTTGTGATGGGAACACACGACACAGTGTAATATTATAACTATGCCTTTGAACCTTCCCATACTGTGACTGAACTAAAGACGATTCTTGAGTTTTTCATACATAGTCATGTCCAACAACGCATATCGCAACGATGTGCGTTTTAGTCAAAAACTACAATTTAACTGTAAACTGAGATTAACAGTAGAACATAAGAGACTGAAACTTAGCTTCCAAGCTCTGTCTTTTAGGGACACTTGCTAGCTAAGAAGGGTAGAGACTAATTTGTCTTAGATCGCAACGAAATTAATAAAGTAGTTCTAGATACGCCGACGTATGAGATCACAGGTCAAAATATTACACAGGTTTTAAAACGTTTTAAAAAAGTGTGGTGTTGTGGTTTTTTAATGATCTCAAAAACGGAATCAGAGTTTTTGGAGAAATGCTTTAAAAATCGAAATACTTACAATAGAAGATGGTGCTGCCATTGCCAATGTTTTGATGATTATTTTTAATTTTACATTTAGGTTGTTAGGGAATACAATTCCACAAAATAAAGATAAAGATTTTACGATTAAGAAATATACATGTATTCTATTTTTATTTATTTTCTTTTAAAACAGGTGAACGATGGCGCGATATGAGAACTACTTTGAGTCCAGCATTCACCGGATCCAAAATGAGACACATGTTGCCTTTTATGCTAGAAACAAGCGACAACGTTATGAACTACTTAAAAGGTAATTACTTATTACATTATAAGTTACAGTATTGTGAATTGAAGATTATCTATCATTGCCAAATATACCTATAATTTATCTAAATAGCGTACTTTCCTACTCAAAATCAATAAATCGCTCGAGTAGATATAGATTTGCTAGAAAACAAACTGTAAGAGAGACGGAAATACGTTGTATTTTAAAATATTAAGCCCGGTAATAATCAAGTTACTGAGCTGGCGCAAAGTTTTCATCCATCAACAAACACAATCACAGCGTTACGGGCCTTGCATCACTAGGGAAGATATTTATATCACCCATAAACACTCACAACAAGAAACTAATGGTTGGTGCTTTCCAGTCTTTATGGATCTATTCTGAAGGTACGTTTATCTGGCAAAACCGTAGAAGAGAGTTAATTTTTAGACCTATTAAAATTTGCTCTTCTTATGTCTCTCCTTATTCTTTTCATAGTTTTTAATCCTACTTATTTTATATAGATCACCAAAATGAAGACATAAACGTGGACGACCTGGTGCGACGGTACACCAATGACGTCATAGCATCAGCTGGCTTCGGCCTTCACGTGAACTCATTCAAGGATAGAGACAACGAATTCTTCCGCACTGGACAGAGCCTCTTTAAATTTAGTGTGTGGCAGCGGATAATGTTTTTTTTCACCTTTACCTTCCCGAAATTGTCCAAGGTATTATTTTTTATATTCATGCCACTATCTTTGCGAGAACAAATTGTTGGAAACATTTGTACCTGAAAGCTCTGTTTAAGACAGTCAAAGGTGTGCGTGTATAACCCGCTATAGTGAGCGTAGTAGTAATTGGTTTAATAGTGTCGACCGATAAGAGGCAATGTTAATGTTTTTCTCTTTCAATTAATATCAGGTGTCAATGTGGCTTTTTTGCATGCTATAAAACAAAGTAAAGTCTCTCAAATACAATAGGCCAGCGTGTTTGTTGAAGAGCCCCGCTCCTGGAACAGCTGATATTAGCGATAACAACGATAGCGCTGATCCACCATCAGTTAATTCGCTTGTTGTTTTGATAAAATGTTTATAAAAAAATCCAATCATTCGTATTTTTATCGCAAGTACAGAGACGAGCATGTCAACATTTTTATCAAATTGTGTAAATGATTCCTTTTTATCGAGGCTTGATTGATCTATTCTACGTCATTCCTTGTTTTGATGAATTGCATGTTCATTTCATTATATTAATATCTAATTAATTACACGCATTAGCTATTCATGTTGTACTTATTAAATAAATGTCTTTTGTAGTGACTTTTATAAACCTGCAGCGGTTTTTACAGCAAGTCTTGAAACATTTCATTATAATTTGATCATGATAATATTTGCCCTTGTGCGGTTCCAAAATTGATATCTTTTATGGTTATAGATATTCATACAATTATTGAATCTTGGATGGCATAGATTTGAACATATTAAAGAACATAAACTACAGACCATATGATGACATTAGTCCTACTGCTTTTGATGAGGAAAGTTTGTTACGTATAAATACATAAAAAAATTGTTTCTAGTTATTGGGCGTGAGCATATTTCCGAAAAAAACATCAGAATTCTTCAAGGACTTAGTAAGGAGTACGATGGAGTATAGACGGAAACACAACGTGGAAAGACCAGACATGATCCAACTCTTGATGGAGGCTTCAAAAGGTAGTATACATATATTTGATGTGGTTACTAAGTTAAGATTAAAATATATGAGATTTGATCACGTGTAGAGAACAAATGAAAGGTGGCTTATGAAAGGCTTATGAAAGTTGTAGACGAATATGTCTATTTAGGACAAGTGGTCCGGTTAGGCAGGTCCAGCTTCGATAGAAAGGTCAATCGTCGAATCCAACTCGGTCTGGCAGCGTTCGGGAAACTACGCGACGTCTTCTTGTCCAAAATACCTCAGTGCCTCAAATCTAAAGTCTTCGATAGTTGTGTGTTGCCAGTGATGACATACGGCACCGAGACGTGGCCTCTCACTATGAGCCTCATTAGGCGGCTCAAAGTCACTCAACGAGCTATGGAAAGGGCTATGCTCGTTTCCCTACGAGATCGAATCAGAAATGAGGAGATCAGTAGGAGAACTAGAGTAACCGACATAGCCCAGCGGATTAGTAAGATGAAGTGGCAATGGGCGGGGCACATAGCGCGGAGAACTGATGGCCGATGGGGCCAAAAAGTTCTCGAATGGAGGCTACGTAGCGGAAAGCGCAGCATAGGTCGTCCACCCATAAGATGGTCAGACGACCTGGTAAAGGTCGCGGGACGTCGCTGGATGCAGGCTGCCTCCAACAGGTCGTTTCGGATACCTTCGACTCAAGACTTATTAGTGTGGGTTCAGGACTATGTATGTGACTGTTGAGTGGGTATATTTATTTATTAAATCGAGCACATGAGGATAAAACAGCCAGATAAGGATTAATAATATATTTTTTACTTGCAGGTACTCTCAAACATTCGGATACTGCCGAGGACGATACTGTCGGATTTGCAACCGTCAATGAAGAATTGAAACCACATAATGGACATACCAGAGGTAATTTTTGATAATTATTATATTTTAACCAAAGAGCTTTGAATTCTTAAATTATTGATATTACACAGAATATGGGGTAGGTACCTATCAAAATATGATACGGAAATTATTGCATGTATATGGCACTTTTGTCGAATTATTAGAACCTGACACCGACCATGAAAATAATGGTCTAGATTTCTAGATTATTTGAATTTGTTCTTTTTCAGACTGGACTGAAAACGAAATTACCGGTCAAGTATTCATCTTCTTTGTGGCTGGGTAT
Organism: Deilephila elpenor; assembly: GCA_949752805.1. Taxonomy (NCBI): domain Eukaryota; kingdom Metazoa; phylum Arthropoda; class Insecta; order Lepidoptera; family Sphingidae; genus Deilephila; species Deilephila elpenor. The sequence continues at coordinate 13,566,328 of OX457103.1, read as the reverse complement.
GAGAGTTCGGCCAGTGCTTTGGTGATGTGTATTCATGAGCTCGCTATTAACCCCGATGTCCAGGAGACATTGTACCAGGAGATCAAAGAGTTTAAGGAGGCAAAGGGTAGACTGACGTACGATAACATTACTGAATTGAAATACCTGGACGCTGTGTTGAATGGTATGTGATTTCTATATCTATATCAGCCCATATACGTCCCACTGCTGGGCACGGGCCTATTCTATAATCGAGAGAATCGATTGAGAGTTGTTAGGCCATATAGTCCACCACGCTGGCCTAGTGCGGGTTGGCGGACTTACATACTGTAGAAAATCTTTAAAATCGCTACGGCATTGCACCACGCACTTTAACGGTGAAGGAAAACATCGCGAGGAAACCTGCATGCCGTAGCGATTTTAAAGAATTTCTACAGTATGTAAGTCCGCCAACCCGCACTATGAACTATCAATACACATATAGCTCCGAAAAGTCAGAGGTATGCCCTGGGATTTGAACCCGCGACCACCGTGAATATGTTGGCAGTCGCGTCTGGTCCGTTACCAACAGGCCACCACGCACTTATGTGATTTACTTTTTGATATTTTATGACAGACGATCTTGGAATATTAGAAAATATATCTTCTATTAGAATATTACGAGTATATGCACCCACTGAAGAACATAGGAATGCCCTAGAACAATTTTCTTATATATTTTTTTCTTGTTTATTTGCTGGATGTACATTTTTTCTGATTATAGATTTTTTAAGAAAGGTCAGTATTTAGTAGTATCTAAAAACGATAATAAGAATCTTGAGTAAGGAGACCGCAATTTGTTATTTGGTGTTATCACCCCAGACTTAATTTTCAAGTAGCATGACGATATAAAACGTAAATACGTCAATAGAGTAGCAGTAAAATGCCAGATTGGTTAGAGAGACCATTTTATTCTTTCAATATTGAATTGACTATTAAATCATTCTGACATTGTGAAGGTCGATCCATTTAAAATAAAATGACCGTAACGTTTTTATGTTCGTGAGTTGATTCAACTGTTGTTTATTTATGTTCGCCTGTTACAATGATTTCAATGTAAATATTATGTACTCTATTGATTTTTCCAATACTTTAAAGTGCAATATCGCATATATATTCCGTAGTTATCGTGCTTTATTTGTTAAGCATGTTAAAAATTATTAACAAAAAGTAAATCCTTAAATTACTGTAAATATATTTTAGTTTACGTGTATATTTTGGTTCCTTGTCTCAAAACAAATAGTGTTTGTGGAATTGCATGACTCCCTCGGTGGCGCAGTTTTACTACGGTACGATTATAAAGCTGAGAGTTCGGGTTCGAATCCCAGGTCGGCAAAGTGTTATTGGATTTTTCTACTAATTATCAGCCCTAAGTCTAGATGTTGTGCCCGAAATGGCAATAGGCTCGTCCCCTATCACATCGTGGGATGGAACACACAAGGTGTAATGTGGGTGTTATGATTACACCTCTGCCAACCCATTCTGGAAAAAAAAGCGTGATGTTTATATACCATATGTTATTTTATATATGTTTATTTACCTTGGGGTATACAGGGTATATCAAGACCGCAACCGAAAACGAAGCCAGGTGGTAGTATTAGTGACTTCAGACACAATGCAATGAAAAATTTCGCAAAAAAAATCGTCAACCTTTTTTTGCAAATTTTTTACTTATCGTCGTATTTGGGTGATAATTACATAGTTTTACTAAAATAATGATATACATCTTTTAATTTTTTAAGACGCAATGGTACGATAGGGTTTAAATTACTATTTTCGCAATAACTAGGTATTTACTACCCAAAAACAATGATCTTCAAAAAATTGCAAAAAAAAATCTGTCGCTTATTTTGCGAAATTTTTATTTGCATTGTGTCTGTAACCACTAAAACTACCACCCGGCTTCGTTTTCGGTCGCAGTCTTGATATACCCTGTATAGTACCACCCATGATTAAAATAATTAATGGTCAGACAGAGTTCTTAGTAAGAAGGTTACGCATCAAGCTATGGAGATAGTTAAATTCGGTATTCTCTTACGAGATCAAATCAGGAATGAGGTGATCCGTAGAAAATAGAGACTCACCCACTGTATAGCCTAGTGGATTAGTAAGTCACATTAGGCAGTGCCAATAGCGTGGAGAACTGTTGGCCGATGGGGCCTAAATGTTGTCCTTACGCCTAAGCCCTTAGAAGAAGCCTCTGTCTAGCAGTGGAATTTCTGAGTTTGAAATAGGCTTGAAATAAGTGTAACGCAATGGATTAAAACTAACTAACAATTTCAGAAACCATGAGGAAATGGTCACCGGCTGTAATTATGGACCGAATATGTAATAAGGAGTTCACATTGCCCCCACCGTACGAAGGAGGTACTCCTTACAGGGTGAGTTACATTTACGAAACATTTTCAACCCAGACCAAAAACTCTAGACTTAAGTATTTCTTGAGGCAATCGGCTTCAACACTTGAATACAGTAAATGAAAATTTTGGGGAAATGATTCCCATAGATGAATCAGACCTAGAACATAGCCTACCCACGCTGCCTTTAGGATCAAGGTCCTGGTGGAAATGAACAGCTTGTTGCTATCCAACTCTATCACCTATTACTTCTACTTAGCCAGAATCAACAGTAGCAAGGTTTTACATGGGTCGCTGGAGCAACGAGACAAATCAAATAATTATTTATTGAATGTTGCAAATGTTCTCTTTAACGGTTGAATTTATTTTTCTTCTTGCTGATATCAAAAGATAAAATATTATAATTACACCTTACAGTCACGAATGTTTTCAAGTATTTATTTAATTGTTATTATTAACATGTTTATTCTTACAATCAAAGTTTTGGATACTTTTATATTTTTACGGTTGTAACATTATTTATTTAAGCAATTATACTCAAAATGTACAATAGTATTTACCTAAAATTAAAATGCTCCATTAGAATATAAATTAATTGCAATTAGGTTATTTTTACTGCATAAATTTATAATATATTTCTACCACAGGTTACACCAGGTGAAGCAGTCTACAACTCAGTTAATTCATTACACATGGATCCCAAACATTTCCACGAGCCGACGAAATTCGACCCGGACAGATTTTCCGATGAGAACAAGCACAATATAAAGCCATTTACATATATCCCGTTCGGAGCTGGACCTAGGAACTGTATTGGTTAGTGTTTTGATGGAACTATCCCACAGTAACAGAGCAAATCCTTTCACTAAGAATTAACAGTAATTGACACTGAACCGAAACAAGGTCACTACCAGGATGTAGACATTAGCTTATATTTAATATTAAATGAATTAATCCGAAGAGAACTATTCTTCAGATAAATGAGAAGCTTATAGAAAGTTAAGAAATCAAGGAAGACAACTTTAGTCAAATCAGCAAAAACAGATAATTTACACGTAGATCCATAATCTCAGTTCGTTTTGTGAACATTAAATTGACAGGACTAAAAATATGATGCAGAGAAAATTACGCCTTTAGTCTATTCCATAACGGATTTTGTGATATTTATTTATCTTTTTGCTACAATTACATGATGTCTGAGCAACAATATTTTATGCAAATTGAACAAGCGGTTAGTTTGCGTTTAACCACCTTTTTAATTGATTATATTTGATTCAAATCATGGATATTTCCTGAATTAATTAACGTCGAGAAGATGAAAAATCATAAAATTGTGGACCAAATCTTTTAGCGATGTTAAAATATATTTTTCTTACCGCCACCACTGATCTATGTGATAAAGGCAAGACAGACAAATCTAATTAATATTCATATATGTAATTGTCTACAGGATCAAGATTCGCGCTTCTGGAACTGAAAGTCCTGCTTTACTCCCTGGTGCTCAACTACAAGATCCAGAGGGTTGCCAAGACAGCAGATCCGATTACGCTGAAGAAGGACGAATTCAATATGAAATCGGCTAGTGGGACGTGGGTTAGCTTCGACGCTAGGGAATAATTGTAGGAAAGAAATAATGAATAGGAAGATATTTTTATACTTTAATATTATGATGTATAAGTTTTATTTGGGTTTGAAGCGATAAAAGTGCACCTGCTGACAAGTGTATTATCAGATTTTGCATTTGACACGATTAAGCCGCATTGTGATATTATTTTTGAAATTTTAATAAAATTTGGAAATCGATATTGTAAAATGCTCGTGATCTACGCTATTTTTTGCCTTGTGTAAAGTAAATTGAAATATTATTTTTTTGGTTTAAAATTTATTAATAATACCAGTGTATTGTACAATGAGTATCATGCAGATATTTTGTGGCGTCACTTAATTAATATTTCCTAACTACATTAAGTGATATGTATTGGAAAATAAGTTTTACAATATTTTTATGATTACTATGTGTTTAATACATTTATTAAAGTTTGATTATTATTTATGTGTCTGTCTATAAGTTTTATTTAATGTGACTTATAATATTCGGCAAATAAATAAATGATTGTACCCGGCGGATCCCGACGGACCCTACTGTTCGATATCAAGTCTGACTTTGTGAGTATAAAACTAGGACAGATTTTTGGTCTTACAAACACCCAGACCCGAAACGAATGTGTGTAAGCCACACAAACATTTGTCTCGGTGCATCGATAGTACTTGCGACCTTTTGTTTAACAGCCAGGGCCTATTTTACTGGTGGTAGATCTCATATATGTGAGAGGCCGCGTGGATAGCTACCATCGCAATGTCTATTGCTCTCGCCAAACAGCAGTGTAAATGAATGGCATGCTCGTCTCGCCATTCATTGAAATTAAAAAATATATCAACTGCGCCACGGAGGCGGCTTCTTAGTGTAGGATCAAAATTAAATGTGCGACTGTTGCGTGTATTTGTTTAAATATTCGTAGGTCACACATATTTGTCTTTGTACGGGAATCGAACCTGTGGTCTATTGTTTTATAGCCGGTTGCTAAGGACCGCGATTAAAGCTGTTGGAATGTTTCAATGAACATAAACATATTTCAGTCAAGCCACTGTTTTTAGTTATCGATTATTTTTCTCATTAAAACGGTAATGTATTTGTTATGCACTTTTAGTTCTATGCATTTGTAAAAGACGTGTAAATGAATGAATAATTAAATAAATACTATAATATCAATAAATTAAAAAAAAACAAGCTATTCTACTATTTATTCAATTGTGCTGCTAATAAAATAATTCCTATTGTTCTAAAATAATAATTAATTGCATATTTTCAGACTATATATATAGTATTATGACTGCCTCGGTGGCGTAGTTGTACTACGGTACGACTAAAAAGCTGAGGTCTCGGGTTCGAATCCCGGGTCGGGCAAAGTGATATTGGGTTTTTCTATTCCTTATCAGGAATTTGTGCCTGATATGGCTCGCCCCCTGTCACATTATGGGACGGAATATACAAGGCGAAATGTGGGTGTCCTCGTGGCGCATCTGCCTACCCCTTCTGAGATACAAGCGTGAGTTTATGTATGTATGTATATTATCAATGGTGAAATAAGTCGTCCAATTTACACCTGTCCATTTTTTTTTTAATTTTTTTAATTTTTTTTATTATCTTATTTAACCTGTCCATTAATAAAGGACTTAATACTTTGCACATTAGGGTCTTAATGGCTAGTCATCACTGACTACATGGTCCTTTACACCGAAATATCACGGGGTTTCAGTCGGTAGGACGGTCTACTTACTTTATATTGGAACGCCGAGTCCGGCATACCTAAATGGATCAGTAAGGGGATTGTCCTTTGTATGAAAAAAAGTGCTTACACAGCGCTGCTTGGTGGCAGAGGTAGACGAACAGTGGTACAAACCATTAGCCTTTTCGGTAGGAGGGAATTACGTAAATTCTTAATTATTTTTTCTTGGGAAATTTCTTTATGGTTACCGCCCGCATACGTCATATCGAATGACTTATTGACCAAAATAAAATAATGTAACTTAGCATACTTTCTTATTTATACATAAATTCCTGATTTAATAAACTGAATTTTGTTTAATAACCCCAGCATCCCTGAAGGTGAGACGAGGCTCGCACCCTGGGGGGGAGATAAATTCTTATCTAGAACACCGCTTTGTTTCATAGCTTTATTTATTTATTATGTAATAAAAGTTTACCTGTATTACTACGCAGGCATTAGCATACATCTATTTTTTGTAGTTTGAATATGATCAAATGAATAGGTAATAATAGCTGATAATGTATATGCTGTACCTACTGTGTAATACACTTTTAAATTACTTCCTTGAATTGTAAAGTGCTGTAAATAATACAAAATTGTATATTGATATTTATTTACCACGCACTATAATGCTGAAGGAAACCATCTTATGGAAATCTGTATAGGTACTGTAAAGGCTTACAAAAATTTGTATGGTGTGTGACTTCATAGTCCGTCCAATTACGATTTAAAAGGATAAAGCCATCCTATATCCCTTAAACCGTAAGAAATCGCATATTTACTTTGCTGGTGGTAGGTCTCTCATATGTGAGAGGCCGCCTGGGTGGGTACCACCGCAATGTCTATTTCTCCCGCCAAACAGCAGTGTTAATGCGCTGTTGTGTTCCGGTTTGAAGGACATTGTAGCCAGAGTAACTACTGGACATATTGAGACTTAACATCTTATGTCTCAGGATGGCGAGGGCAGTGGAATTCCAAGCATTGCCTTGTAATTCATGGTGTTGTTTGGTTTTGATACTGTCCATGAGCGGTCGTATCGCTTACCATCACGCGAATGGCATGCTCGTCTCGCCATTCATTGCAATAAAAAAAAAAAAAAAAAAAAATATTTCTCCGCTGGGTGACAGGGGTAAAATGACGAGTACACCTATTGTTGTATGTTGTTGTATCAGCCCATATACGTCCCACTGCTGGGTACGGGTCTACTCTACAATCGAGAGAATCGATTGAGAGTGGTTAGGCCATATAGTCCACCACGCTGGCCTAGTGCGGGTTGGCGGACTTACAAACCGTGGAAATTCTTTAAAATCGCTACGGTATGCAGATTTCCTCACGATGTACACGTACACCTATTATAAAATTAAAATACCAAAGTCAAATGAAAAAAAATCTGCAAATCATTACACATCACATAAATATATCCCGCAAAAAACGCCAGTATTTCTCACTTAACACCATTATCCATTCATTTTGACTTATTACGTAGATGTACGGAACTAAAATAACTGCGAATATCCCATAATTCGTACGAATGTGCCAGCTATACAGTAATTTTAAACATTTCCGAGTGACATCGCGTCGAATAGCCACATTAAAAGTTTGCGAAACACTAACATAAAATGAACAAACCGCTTTATCAACACATTGAGCTTGTGAACATACGGACTGACGTGTCGTTTGCAAACGCTGAGTATCATTGTCTAGTAAAATACAAAATTACTTGGGGTTGGTAAATAATTTTTATGCATTGAAATAAAATCTTTTTTTGACGGATTTTATCGCGATTTGGTTTAATTTTGACATTTTTTAACTTCTTACAGCTTTCGTGGTCACGGGGCGGACAAGTCAAATAAAAAATAGTTTTATTTCAATGAGTAACATTCGCGTAAATCAAAGAAACCATTAATTTATATGCATTTTATTTTAGTATAATTATTAGATTTGTCTTCCGACATGACTCGTGTGTTGAAGTCTAGGGGCTTTTATCAAATTTTATTTATCTCGAGATTTTGAGCCAAGGCTTGAAAACCACTCGCCGATTTTATTATTTAATAATAGTTTTTTAGGAATTCGTACGGTCACGGGCTGTAAATTCATGTAACATTATTTTCTTCCATTTATTTATACGTAAGTGTGTTCATAATAACGTCACAGATAGACATGATGAGTACGTCACATTTCGGTTCAGCCTGTGTATATTCGGTTTCAATCAGATGCATTGTATTCACCCTTACCTGTCCGTGTAAAAAATCTAAAGTGTGTGTGTGTGTGTGTGTGTGTGTGCGTGTGTACCCGGCGTTTGATGCTGGAAAATGCCCTCGTATGTTCCAAATGCTAAATTACGCACATTTGGCAGGCTCTCATCGTGTTTTTAGAACAAGTACATTTTAACTTGCTGCCGTGCGGTCGCGTCATATGCCAATGCGATATACCCATTGGCCTCTATCAGCTCACTTCACGCGTGTAACTGAGGTTAAATAGTCGAATACGAATGTTATAGTTCCGTTTCAATTTTTACTGTATCGTATGAGTGAGATAAAAATTATTAGAAGAGTTAAATTATTGCAGTGGTAAAGCGTGAAGTTATAAAATACTCATTGGGCTGAAAGCAGAAAGCGTAGGTGATTTATGAAAAAGTTCAGTTTCAAAAGAAAGAATGAAGCTAGGACAGGCTTTATCGATTTATATCAAAATTATAATTTGCACATCTTCGGTTCTGCAAATTATATTAAATATCTAGTGCGCTTACTCTTAGTTCATGATTTTTGTACTATATTATTACATCTTTTGATACTATTATATAATACGCATCAGCATCATCATCTTTAACCTGAAGAAGTTAATAACTTGACATGTGCCACTTAATAGACTAACCACAGCGACCCATTAGAAACGGCTTGCATCCAACAGGTTCCAACTTCTACACCAGGACTTCGGCCCACTTTACCATTAACACATAATAAACCATAAAAAATGGAACCAATGGTCACATAAGGGTAGTTAGCGTGCAATTTGCGAGTTATTTTAATGTTAATCTAGCGGTGGCGTCGGTTGAGCGTGTCCATAAATTTGCGCCGTCACCGCTCTACGCTATAATCTGTTGCTATTATTATGTGCACCCCCAGGGACGTGGGGGTGATAATAAATTATTATAGATTAGCAAAATAGATTGGGGTATGTTGCTAAGTATGTAGTGGCAATTTGAGCGCTGGGTGTTTAGAAAGGCAGCGTAATGCCTAGGTATACCGTAGTACCTACCTAGAGATCTAGAAACTAAAGACTACCTAAATCTCTCAGAAAAAAATAAATCTAACACATATACGGTTGACCAGCGCTCTCTAGGCCAGCATAGTGGACGAAACGGACTAAGTAATCTGAAGTATACGACGTCCTACCCAGCAATGGGTCCTATATGAGAATTTACTATATCCATAATAGTAAATACATACATAAACTCACGCTTTTATCCGAGAAGGGGTAGGCAGAGGCGCTACCAGGACACCCACATTTCGCCTTGCATGTTCCGTCCCATTACGTGGTACGGGGCGAGTGTATCGCCCTAATAGTAAATACAACACAAATATTCTACAACGATGAAATGAAAATTACGCATATTGAGTTACTTATTTTGTTCAATCAGTTAGAACATTCGAAACATTAAGATTGTAAAAGGCTAGTAACGCACCTATTACTATTCTCCAATGTAGGTATTAAAAGTGGTAATTATGGTCGCGGGTCCAAATTCCAGGGCACACCTCTGACTTTTCGAGGTTATGTGTGTATTGATAGTCAATCACCACGCTCTTTAACGGTGAAGGAAAACATCGTGAGGAAACCTGCATGCCGTAGCGATTTTTAAGAATTTCTAGGGTATGTAAGTCTGTCAACCCGCACTAGGCCAGCGTGGTGAACTATATGGCATAACCACTCTCAATCGATTCTCTCGATTGTAGAGTAGGCCCGTGCCCTGCAGTGGGACGTATATGATACAATTAATTACCAGTGTTCAAATGAATTTGTCAGTTGCATTTACTGATCGTACACTGTAACAAAATGTATGCAAATAATAGAATTTTCGACATCAACACGCGACTGCGGCCTCATAAATTATTTATGGCCAAAGCAAACAGTAAATCGAAACACAACAACCACTTAATTCAACAAAATATACACTTAATACGAACAGACACAATTTTGGCGAGTAGTAAGTAATTTAGCATCGAAACTGCGATGTTAAGTCTGTATTATAACTATTATATCGGATATATTGGCTTTAAATCGAAACATAATGTTTCTTAGACGCAGTTTCCTCGCTGGAGGCCATAAATGACGCGAATTTCATATTTTATTACATCTCATAATAACACTATTTCTTGTTTATGTCGCCCTGGTACGTCGACCTATTTAATAATGTATGACTTTGGGGGTATTTTAGCTAATCGTTTGGAGACAGTGTATAAAGATACTTTGGATACTTATTTTACTATCTAACCTTATCCCATGATGGTTATCAAATCTTATAGACAAATATTATACATTTTTAATGGCCAAAAATCATCCATTTTTTTAATTTTTTAAGTCATATCATACATCAATGGACGACATGCTGACTGTAAAATTTTGATTCAATATATCTCCAAGAACTTTTATGCTATCTATAAATATTTGTTTCTGGTCCCAATGTTATCAGACCAAAAAAGTCCATTAAACTTTTTGATACCCAAGACAACAAGACACCTATTTTCGTGTATGTCAAGTCTATATTTGTGATTTTAATTGTTAGCATAATATTAGTAACGGCCAGATAGCCACTGCCGTACGCAATAGTAATATACGTAATTGTATCACGTTTTGTAAATGTCCTAATATACCTAGTATCAAAGAGGCCGGCACAATTGTGTCGACTAACGACCGTTGCTTACATTGCTTAGAGTGAATACTTTATCAGGATTGAATATACCGTCGGTTGCACTGGAACTTAGCAAGGCGGTGTTAAATAAATTCATGCGATATACGATGCTTTACCAACATATAAATTGTACATACATACATACACTCACGCCTCTCTCCCAGAAGGGGTAGGCAGAGGTGCAACCAGAGCACCCACGTTTCGCCTTGTATTTTCCGTCCCACGATATGATAGGGAGCGAGCCTATCACATTATCGGGCGCAAATTCCTGACTCCGGGCTAAAAATAAATAGACAATCCAATATCACTTTGCCCGACCCGGGACTCGACCCCGAGAACCTCAGCTTTACAATCATACCGTAGTACAACTGCGCCACCGAGTATAGATTGTAAATTTCATATATACGAGAATCCTTTGTTTAATCATAATTCTCGCGCACGACAGGTGGCATTACAGTTGGCGCGAGTCAACTCTCGAAGGAGCCGCAAATAACACCAGCGGAGGTGCGCTCATTACTGCTAATAAAGTACGTTTGTTCGCCGACATTTTAGCAGTTGTAGACTAGCAACTTTTTGTTGGTTGACTGTTGAATGGACTCGATTTTTGATAGGTATTTATTGGTATATCTACTGTCGTTCTTACAGTTTTTACTGGGTATTTTTTAGCATTCATATCACATACTATGTTAACGCGCATTTAATTTTGGCGATCACTGGTTTAGTGCCAATCGTATAAACTAAATCATAAAAAAGACTTGGCAAAATCTATTCATATTCCAGCATTTTTATTGATAGAACCTCTTCTTGATAGAACCAAATATGGCGAAATAAGTATAGCAATTGCACTTATAGTGAATTCCGTGCAATTTGAATAGATTAAGTGTCCAGTGATGAGAAACAGTTCTGTCTCGTTAATCGCCGTAATTATGCTAATGTCCAGCTAATGTAGCAGATTATTTTCTACTATATGTCGTGCAAACTAGCTGAAGCACTGCTCTACCATAACATGATGAGCATTATGTAAGGGTCAATAACGTATTAAATTAACCTTCTAACCTTTTTAGTTTAGTGACAATATGGCCTTGATTTTCAACTCGTTGTTTCGCTATGTGCAAGTTTTACAATACAAATTGTTTTTTTTTAAATCTTGCTACAAAGTACAAAAGCCATCTTACATTGATCTACAATATGTAACAAGGGTAAATAAAAGAAATAATACGTATCGTATTCCCCCAACATGCAAATAAAACCACGTGGACATTTACAACTTTATGTTTTAAATTAAACGTCGTCCAACTTTTAGTCGCGCTGTCTACTCGCCCGGAGCGTAGAGTTTCGCAATTTAAAACGTAACGCTCACAGTTAGGTCCGTGTAATGGCCGCCCCGACTATGACAAAGTAAATAAACGCTAAAAGCAAGCTGTAATTTTTATCTGTTAGTAGATGTAAAATTGTATGGTGGGTAATATAAAAGGTTTTTGATGTTGAGTGCTAATCACGTAGCGTGACGATAGACGGCGCTGTATAACACTGATTTATAGTAATTTGTATACGAGAGAGGGATTTTAGGGAATAATTAGTTCCTTTATAATACTTTGTGTAGAATTTTGATTGAATAATCTGTGTATTTGAGTTCTTTTTATCACTGGTATATCATATTTATCTGGGATAAAATGAATTTATTTTCCAGCGTAGCTGTCGATACAACGGATTTCAATTATGAACTCCTTGGTCTAACATCTATTGATATCGAATCTGCAATACCCCCTTACATTATGATCTCCTGGTACTTTCAGCTCCGAGATTCCCATTATGGGTCTTTTAAATAGGTAGGTAGTCACAATTAAGTAGAAAGGCATAGCTAAGTAGATGCTTAGGTTGGTCAATCGATCCGAAAGGCACTGCTTTTCCCAGTAGGTAAAAACTGGTCACTTTGTCATTGCAACAATCCGTGATAATCCTCGCAAAACACAACCCAAATCTTCAATTTCATCAAAACAGTATCCTCCAATTTCGTCCAATCTTCGCCCAAACAAGTTCCAACAAAAATGAGAGAAACTTGCGACAAAAACCCCGCGACGTCGTGGGGTTCCGTTGACCCGACACGACGTTTGTTGTGGTTTATTCAAATAGGATCGTGTGGGTATAGAAAGTGCGGGTTTATTGGCATACGATGGAGCGAGAGCGATTTTATGTATTTAAACTTTCTATAAAGGTGGACTTAAGGTCCTAGGTAATGTAAACTAGTATGTGTGCTTTTTATTTTTGATTAGACGAGTTTGAAGGGATATTAACAATAGAAATACTTATTGAATAAAATGTATAGAATTACTAATTCATATGACAGTCACAAAATGAAATGGCCCAGTATAATAGTTTCGAGAAGCGATAAGTGGTCGTCGGTTGACAGGCAACACAAATTAAAGGAAAAAAGGGAGAAGAGACGTAAGGATGTCTTCAGCGACCAAATGCATCTGGTATTTTATTTTGTTTTATTTATTAAAGGACCTCCAACGAAGGATACACGGCATTATATAATAAACACAATGGTGTAACATTATTATAGGTATAAATTGTAGTCAAGAACCCTCGCTTACATTTCCAAGAAGGTATTATACAATCATCTCAGATTTTACTGTCCTAAGATTAGTTAGTTTCGAGCCTATCGCCATGCCGAGTTAAAATCCAAAGCACCTATTACGAGATATTTCAGACCGGAAACGACAAAGTGGATTGCATTACGTGGAAATTGAATCCAATAGCCGAGATCTCAGCGTGACTTGTGTAGTCACGCTGAGGTCTCGGGTTCGAATCCCGGGTTGGAAAAAGTTATCTTGGATTTTCTACTCAACATTAGCCCAGAGTCAGGAATTTGTGGTCGAGGTGGCAATAGGCTCACCCCTATCACATCGTGGGACGGAACACACAAGGCGTAATATGGTGTCCTGGTGGCACATCTGCTTACCCTTTCTAAGAAAAAGGCGTGAGTTTATGTATATATGTTATTATTATTTAGTATAATAGTTTTTGACGCGGTTAACGACTTAGCAACAAGCAGTGCTGACGCGATGGCTCAATTAGCGTTCCTTCCTTCCAAGCTTACCCGGATTAAATAAATCGCCTTTCTCGTGGCCAGGCACAGCTTCTAGTGTTTCGCGATATCTCATTTTATTACATTACTAGCTACCAAACCCGGCTTTGCTTAGTGCAAGTAACACCCTAGGTCTTATTTATATTCACTTGTAGTTTAATCAGTGATTACTAGGCATTGAGACGAGACGTAAACATCTTAAAATATTGAAGACACGATCGAATTAAAGTGTTTGGTATTATTGACTTCAAAGTGTTTTGCTTTTGTTTAGGTCCAGGCGTAAAGCTTGCCGTCAGTCGGAAGAATTGTTAATCTCGGATAATGAACAAAGATGAATCTATCTGTTCCCTGTTATATGTAAAATATTTCACCAAAGATTCATTGCAATCAGACGCATTTTAAAGAAATTTCGTGATAAACAAAGACACATAAATTTTTATATATTATTATCAAATTGCATCATTATTGTAGGTACGTCTCAGCGCGCTTTACACGCTCTTGTAAAATGGTTTTTTAACTTTAAATAAAATACTACATGCGCTTTGAGGCCAGTGGCTCTCTAACTGTTCTTAAGGTACGAAGATTCTAGTTGTTTTTTTATTGTAAACCAAGGTTGTAAAGTTGTATACTTATACCGTGAGACACAAGCATTGGAAATCTTTTTGGTCACCTCCAGGGTATTGGTGATGCATCGTAACGCCTTTACTCTTTTCTAAAAGAGTTTCTAAACAGTGGTTCACGAAGCCTCAATGGGATACCTTAAGAAAACCGCGCTATAGATCACGCACAATCGCCTGCAAGATACATAATTATCTAGTATTTGTGATTGTACAAAATACAATAGATAATTACTAATTTAATATATATATATATTTTAAGTGTACTCAAAATGGAGCAAATATTGTAGTATATGTCAATTGATAGAGGTACAAAAGCAGCTTCGTATACGGCCGTCACATACTGCTTTACAAAGGGCACCAGTAAAAAGATTAGGAATCTCTGCCTTAACGTTTAGAGATCGCGTTCCAGCTTTACACGACCATATAGACAGGGCATTAAATGAAAATTGTTGAATGTTTTTTATTTTAAAAATGGCTTTGTATTTGACAATATATAGCAGTTAAATATACGTTCGCGAGATGAGATTTTGAGAAAAATGCAAGAAAATTCGCGTAGATGGTTGAACAATTTCAGAACGTGTCTGGCGTTAATATAAATTTGAGTGCAGTGATATAAAATGTGATAAAATAAATTAAACAAAAAACATCAGGTCGTTGAAATCTTGATCAAATCATGAATAAAGAGTAATCGGCATGACGTGACAGGCTCACAATCGTATTATTTTTGGTCAACGAAAGTATGATTGGGTCGTCTAAAGTTGTCGATTAAGTTACATTCGACATAAAGAAATAGTTTCTCTATTGACTGTTCTTATTTTTAATTACTTTGTCAACAAGATGTTTAGACCCTCAATAGTTAATGCACTAATGTTTAAATTGTCTCCCTCTAAAAAATAATCTACTCTGCTTTTATAGACAAAGACCTATTTCTGAGCCTATAATTTAAATTTGAATGTCAACATTTACATTTTCAATAAAT
Source organism: Deilephila elpenor (assembly GCA_949752805.1). Classification (NCBI taxonomy): domain Eukaryota; kingdom Metazoa; phylum Arthropoda; class Insecta; order Lepidoptera; family Sphingidae; genus Deilephila; species Deilephila elpenor. The sequence goes on along the minus strand of OX457103.1, from coordinate 13,551,025 downwards.
TTGAAAGAAGACAAATACATTATTTAATGTGTTTAAAGTAGTCTTTTATACGAGTGCTTAAAGCGCTTAACATAGCCCACAATCGCTTTTATTCTTAAACCGGAGGCAATGAACAAATTAAGCACAAAAACCGAGTACACAATTTTCATCTCCCATTAAAAAACAAGGTAAACATTTTCTTTGCAAGCCACCCCTTAATGAAGTGCGCTTTGATGATATAAACGTGCGGATATTAAAATGTAGCAATTAAACAACGAAAAAAACTCAAGTCGAGTCGAGTTAGGGCTAGTGCACACTGTAATAAGACAGTATTTACATGACAATAGGCATAATTCGAAATATCGTAATCAGCCGCTTCTTGGCATTTATTGTGGAAGTCACTGTACTGATTGTTAGATGCAATGCAGTCAGTTTTCCGAATCAGAGCAAAATAAAAAATAAAAAAATCGAATGTAGCCTCTAATTCGATGTTACAATAGCTCTATGATCTATTTTTGAACAGTGGTTTCCAAATCTATTCACAATATTGTGACACAGCATCTTGACTGTACCCCTAGCAAAGCATTGGCTTTGGATATTGATACATAATCGTTAGTAGATGCTTGCCATCAGGCGGTTTGCTAGCTGTCTGCTTACGTAGGGATTAGGTAAGTAAGTATATATAAAGTTCACGCCTGTATGCCATAGGGGTATGCAGAGACTATTGGATTTCCACTTTGCTCGATCTTGACATACTACTTTCGCTTCGTCTACTTTCATCAATCTCTTCAAGTGACTAAAGTTTGTGTCTATGAATTATTAGTTACATTGGGGTTTTCATACAAATGTCATTACTTTTATTATATTGTATAAAGTTCGCACAGGTGCAACCATGCATCATTTAAAATTCAAGATAATTAATTATAGTAGCCTGACACCGCGGGAGATTTTATTTATTTATTTATATGCTTTATTGTACACTACAGAAGCTTGACAAAAAAAAAACATTAAATTAGATAGCAGTACAAAAGGCGGTCGTACCGCTCGAAGTAATCTCTTAGCGACTACCTTGGGATGGAAATAAGAGAAGGATAATAGAGATTTTATTAGAATTATTAATGTTTCCCTTTACTTATTATTCTTTACTTTCTATCTTATTATAAAATGTATATTATTTTTGTCTGATCTTTTATACAAAAATGTCATTGGGGTGTTTCGGCATTATTGTAAAAAAAACTAACTATGTATAACCTTGTGGACGAATAGGGTTATTAGTCGGATAAGTTACCTAGCCATTACGACATAGTTATCCTTGCGATTTACTGGCTAACTTCCTTCAATACCTATCTACTCAATTGGTACAAAATTTAGGCTGTAATCTTATGAAATTGAAGATGGTTTACAGTGAGCACGCGACCTAAGACAAAGCAATAAATTTGCGGCGCGACGACAGATGGCGACACTGGGCCACGACTTATTATTTATAACGAATAGTTTATAAGAGGGTTTCGGTTTATTTATAGTACCGCTACCATTGATTTCCATTTTAATTTATGAAGTTCTGTCTATACAAGTTCAAAACGTCCCACGGTTTCCCTGTATATTAATTGTAAGTTAATATTGTATCTCAAGACCGCGACCGAAAACGAAGCCAGGTGGTATTATTAGTGACTTCAAACACAATGCAACTAAAAATTTCCCAAAAAAATTGTCATATTTTTTTAAAATTTCTTACCTACGATGTGGTACGAATAGATAAGTCAAACACCCAACTGGCTTATAGTCGTAGTTTTTAGTCATCATCACCGTCAGTGAAAGAGAGCCCATTATTGACCATGGATCTTGGTTGGCGATCGCAGGAGGAAGTTTCTCGGACTGACGACGCTGCTGCCGTCATAAAATTGGAGACCGACCCGTCCTCAAACTCACCACTGCAAGTCCTGCAAGCCAGGGTCAAACAGTGACACGATTTGAAGACACCGAGCATTGAAGCTCAGCGAGTTTTTGGGCATCTACCTAGTCTTAAACCCGCAACGCAATTAATTAAGTAAGTAGTAAATTATATGCTGTTCACTGCTGTCGTAGTTCTTGGACTACGACATTACTATAATAAATAAATAATAAATACACCCAAAAGTCACATACACAGTCCTGACCCCACATTAAGATTAGTTAAGTCTTGTGTCGAGGGTGTCAAAAACTACGAGAGAATTTCCGGTCTCACAAAGACCCAGACCCGAGACAAATATTTGTGAGCATCACAAACATTTGTCTCGGTGCGGGGTCGAACGCGCGGCTTCTCGTTTCACAGCCGGCGTCTAACCAACTACGCCACGGAGGCTTTCATATTATAATGATTATCCAGCTGTCAGTTTGGTTCGTTAGCCAGATGCAACAAGAGATAAAATATGTCATTGTCATTTTTATAATAACACTTTCGTATTTAATGATTTCCCCATAGCATTCTTCGTGAAACAATAGTAGCGTTCAATTGTTCGCGTCCAAGTAAAACCCGAGCTGATGTTACAGCTATTTTAAAATTCAAAACAAAATGTTCGGTCTGGAATAAATTGCCATTAAAATGGTAAAGTTCCATAGTCCGGGGCATTAATGTTCACGCACCATTTGCTATTTCGGTTTGGTTCAAGATTTCCTACCTGAATCGCTTGATAATTTGTTTTTGTAATATAGTTTCTGTTTGTTCATTAGGACCTTTTTGCATTTGTGTTTTGTTGTAAGATTTTTGTGCTGTTTCAGTCAGGGCCTTCTGAGCTTTTTCTGGTTAAATTAACTTAGATACAAGTTCGCAGGTGCTTCTTGACTGGCAAAGTCTATCGTATAGTAGATGGCGTGTGTATCGAGAGGTCCTAATTTGTTTGTTAGGTTAAACGGTTCTCAGCAAATTATTTTTAAGTCATGAATTATTATTAGTTATGATGGGGATTATTTTTCCGAAACTTCATAAATACTGTTACTTCAAATGTTTTAACACTGTAGTCCTAGACCAGACCAGCCAATCTATTTTTATTGTATGTACAAGACCGTTACTCTACCACTATTTAATTATTCAAACTAATTATATAATTGAATACAATATCTCAGGCTGTCTCGCCAACTGTCCAGATTTCCATTCGACCAATAATTCAAAAGAATTGATACTACAAAACCCTTAACGAGGCCCATAACAAAAACATTTCGTCATTGAAAAACTCCCGCGAAATAAGGCCTATTATATTAGCAATAGATGTTATAATTGCATTGTTAGTAGAGTCGTCACTTCTATGTTATTATGGTGCGTAAATCTTAAGGATATTCATACAGCCTATATATTGACAGCCTCCGTGGCGCAGTTGGTTAGACGCCGGCTGTGAAATGAGAGGCCGATGGTTCGATCCCCGCACCGAAACAAATATTTGTGTGAACCACAGGTATTGATGTTGGTCACACCACAGGTCTGGGTGTTTGTGAGACCGAAAGGTCTCTCGTAGTTCCTGATACCCACGACACAAGACTCGATCTTAGTGTGGGGTCAGGACTATGTATGTGACTGTTGAGTGTATTTATTTATTATTAATTTATATTAGCTTGCGTAGCGAGTAGGTACTGTTAAATGGAAGAAAAGATTTTAAATTGGCACAAACAAGTGTGTTGCATTTCAAGTGCTTGTATAATGTTTTGAGCAGGCCGACATAATTATTTCGACCTAAGAGACTGTTATATTCAGCACTGGACTGCTCTGTAATACATTATATGTCGTGCAGTCTTTTCACTTTGTAGTTTCAGTATAAAGAAATAAACAAGAATTATATCATCAAGAGTCTTTCATTTTGTCCTTGCCTGTCACATATTTGGGGACGTCGCAACATAAATCTAATGGTTCCACTGAAATACCGACCGATTTTACGTCTAGCCGTCAGGCTGGTCTGATTATATTGTCTACTTTTGACAAATCTTACTTTTCAAAAGAATTCCAAAAATAATAATTCGGAATTCTGTTCATTGGACTCTAGACCGGTGCTTCAAAAATAAAAGCACATTTACAGGAAAATTGTATTATATAATAACCTCGATGGAAACTATACCTAAAGAGAATTTGTGAATTTGTACTTAAAATTCCAATTGTATATAAACGTAGACTACCAATTGATTTGTGTCCCTAATCATTCTATTATATCGAACTTAAAGTTATTGAAGTTTATTTATTTAGTCACAAAATGAGTCTAGTATATTTTAATGAACTTAATTTTTAGCTTACCAACAACAAAGTGTCCAAAATGAACACTATTAACGTGATCTTAGGCATAAATAGCCCAAAATGCCATCTCCCATTTGTATAGTTTATTTTTATTCTTTGTCAGAAAACATCCCCCGGCCTCCGCGGCTATAAATAAGGAAGTTAGTTAAGAAAACAAACGAAACGCATGAATAACAATAAGATGAGAGCCAAGATGGAGGCTGATTTATTTAATTGCGCGTGGGTCGCGAAAGATGGATAAATTGATCCGTTGGTACTGTGACCATGTTATTCTGGAGGGCTTTTACTATAGTGAAATGAGTGGATTATAGTTAAAAAGCGATTGGATTGTTAAGATACAGGATCGAATAGATGATTGCTGGTTTTTTTTTAATATTTTTAATTTTTAAATCGAAACTATGTAAATCTTTTAGAGTAAGTATTAGAGCCAGCTCAATTACTTTCTACACCTAATTGTAAGCTTAATTTTATTAAGTAAATTTGCTTTGTATCAGATACGGTTGATCGATGATGATTGTAGATGTGCAGAAAAACTTATCCTAGTTTTTGATACATCTATACCTATTTAATTGTGTTAATGTGTACTGGTAAATAAATTAAAAAAAAAATTGGTAGTTAATTGTAGAGACAAGAAGGACGCCATTAAGCTATAATTACACAAATGTGAACTTTAAAGCTATTGAATGAGATAGCACATAAGATGATCAATATTAAACTACCGCTTAAATAAAATTAGTTGAGTATGATCTCATGATTTTTGAAGTGTGATGCTTACACTTGTGTTTCAAATTTTCAATTAACGTCATGAGTACACTACCCGATATATTGACTGATTAGTGACGCATAGTTTTTCATATTAAATTAATCACGCAAGTTTCCTAATGAATGTTATTAAAAAAAAATATTTTCAAATTTCAGTACTGTTAAAAAGCATTTTTACAAATTCATCCACTAGATTCATTAACTACGAAACCAAAAAAATCCAGATCCACCAGAATACCCCTGCAAGTTATCGCTTTATTATTTGGCTCGTATTTAACGGCCAGCTCCAGATATCTGCGATACGGGCCGCACTTCGTTGCCAGTTGCCATTTTATTGTCCCAACGCGTAGGGACAAGATGCGTTTTATTATGATTGTAGGCAAAAGCGACGGTCTCTCATCTCGTTGAGCAAGATTGTCTGATATCGGCCTTTATAGGAATGTCGGGCTATTGTTCGCAAAATTGCTTAACGCTTTATGTGTCGCCTTTATGTGAACTTGTGTGACTGAATGGAATTGTCGGGTTTAGATTTTTGTTGCCCTTTTTGATGGCTCGAATGGGTCGTTTCTTTGATTATCTGCATTGGTATTGTTTGGTTTTCGAGTAACTTGAAGTGAATAAATTTAATAGACTGGGTTTAAATCTACATTTGTGATAAGTTACTTTTTACGATGTACTAGTATTAGATGAAACTAATAAAGAGTCTGATAAATTTTATACTTAAATACGGGCCTTACTGGGTGTCTTAATAATATTACACTTTAAACGAAATTAAATATTTATTGAACACACAAAATGTGTCTTGGGCCGTTACTTAATCCCGAAATATAGCTTTTTAAAGTAGGTTTGCCAACTACTGTATAAAGAAAATGGCAATATAGAATATATGGGATCATACAATCGCTTTAGAGTCTACAGCAATCCTACTCTTCAACTGCCCTTGATCCTGGATGATAGGAGGTGCGTGTGTTATGGTAGAGTATCCCTGACACTTGACAGAAGCGTCATTTCAATAAAATACAGACCCAAAATGATTATTTATGTTGGTGTTAGTTTCTACACGAACCATAGAAATAAAATAATTTTTGCCTATGTCGAAAAAAAAGTCGTTAACAATCTACTTTTTTTTTATTGCGATGAATAGCGAGACGAGCATGCCATTCGCCTGAAGGTAAGCGATACGACCGCTCAAGGAAAGTAGAAAACTAAACAACACCATGAATTACAAAGCATCGCTTGGCATTCCGCTGCACTCGCCATCCTGAGTCATAAGATGTTAAGTCTCAATATATCCAGTAATTACTCTTACAATTGAATTTAAAACTCTTAAGATGCAACGAAGTGTAAAATAATATCTAACAATTAATTAGACTCTTAACAAGGTGTATTACTTTCCCGTCAATACTAAAAGTCGAGAATTTGCAAAGTAAAATCTAATTAAATAGTTTACATAATGAGCGCCATATGCTAACTTGTAGACATCTGTCACGCAGGTCGGTGCAAGTTTTTGCGAATAGATTTTATTTCAGTAACGAGCAAAGTTGAGTGTCTAAAACTTTAATATATATTCAAGACACATAGTTAATTTAGTATTATTTATCATTTCGTTTTGTTCGATAAAATTCATCTTCTGACATACTTTATGTTGATGAATTTTTGTTTTGTTAAACAAGATTAGTCGATATTGTAGCCAGTTCATTTATGATATGGCATATTGCCTATAAATCACCTGATGGTAAAATACGCAAAGAGACTCTACTGGCAATAATTGACAGCCTCCATGGCGTACTTCGTTAGACGCCGGCTGTGAAACGAGAGGCCGCAGGTTCGATCCCCGCACCGAGAAAAATGTTTGCAAGGCTCATAAGCATATATTGTCTTGGGTCTGGGTGTTTGTGAGACCGAAAAGTCTCTCGTAGCTTCTGATAACCACGACACAAGACTCAATTGATCTTAATGTAGGGTAAGAACTATTTATATGACTGTTGGATATATTTATTTATTATTTTCTACTGGTTATCATAATTAAGACAGCCTCATTGGTGCAGTTGGAAAGAAGCCGGGTATCAGACAAGAGATTTACGGTTAAACCTCGCGCTGAGCCAAACTCAGAACTAATATGAAATTACATACACACATAGGCCCCATGCCTGTATCCTCGAATGTCACGAATGCTGCCCATACTTTGACGAATTTGTTTCCGTTTCAAAATGTGATAGAAGCCTATTGCTATACCTGGCTCAAATACGACACCTAGGCAAGTAATCAGAGATTTTTAAAAGAAGTCATACGAAGAACAATGCCTGACTGGGAATTGTACTTTGGATGACACGGCTAACCTTTATACCCTGCCACTTGACCAATAAAGAGACAAAATTTTATTTAAAATGTTGAACACAAAAATATTAGATCACCTTTTTGATTAGCCGCTTTAATTATATTTCGTGAGGATGGTATAATTTTAATAAAATACAAACTTACCTACTACTGTACTTACTTCAATAGAATAACAATTTTAACATTCGTTGCTGTAATTTAAAAAAATTGCCACTTTTATGAAATAACACCGCAACGTTTCTTTGCATATTTGCTTTGAATAAAACCTCTGTTCTTGTTTTCTTGCAATAAAAACCCAAGTGATGTTAACCGTGATCCACCTATCCTTGTAAAAGTGTAACCAGCGCACCGCAGCGATAAAATAATTTCAGTTTTATTCTTAACACGTCGGGATTCCCACAATAACTCACCGTGGCGCAAAGAACATTTTAAAACATTTCCGACACTTTAAAAATGTTGCTCGCACGCTTGGTTTTTTAAATAAAAATCAGGCGGAATCCTTGCCGAGCTACCAGGCGCGCATGAAACTGAAATGGTTTTCTAACACCGGCGAGTGCGGTTTCCATTCGAGCCACGCCGTTGCTAACTGTATGACCAACGTAATATAAGTGCTGTTATCAATGATGGTGCGCACACTCGCAGCTCTAGTATATTTGGTCGAATGGCTTTTTTTTAATAGTGCGGGGAACTGCTACGCGCTTTTTGCACTCCTGGTAACTCCGCAGTTTGCTAGTGTGGAAAGTTTCGGGGTTATTTCGCAGTTTTGTCTGACATCTGTGTTACCGGTGAGCTTGTTTACGGAACATCCCGAAAAGAATGGAGTATTTGCTCTGTCGACCTTTTTGGTTTCAGAATGTATTCCTAATGAAAATATTTATTTCTTCAGGGCTTGTTTCCTTTACGTTCGGATAGTAAAGTAAACTCTATGTAGACTGTCTATTGTTTAAAGCAAAATATTATGTCTATTTGGCTGTTACTATAAGCTACTACTAGTATAATCTCTTAAGATGTCGCGTTACACTTTGTTCTCCAGAGAAAAGTAACTGCTGTTACCTAGTGAAAGGCATAATTGTAATAACAGTATTTATTCATGAATAACCAGACCCAACGCCTTTTGCCCACTGAATTATAAAGACTTTTATGCATCAAACTTGATGGAAATTAACATACTACATATGTATATATATATATATGTTTTATTGCGATGAATGGCGAGACGAGCATGCCATTCGCCTGGTGATTGGCGATACGATCGCTCATGGACAGTAGCAAAACCAAACAACACCATGAATTCCGAAGCAATGCTTGGCATTCCACTGCGCTTGCCATCCTGAGACATAAGATATTAAGTCTCATTATGTCCAGTAGTTACTCTGGCTACAATGTCCTTGAACCCGGAAGGCAACAGTGCATTAACACTGCTGTTTAGAGGGAGAAATAGACATTGCGGTGGTACCTACCCAGGCGGCCTCTCACATACGAGAGACCACTAGTGTATAATTCGAGACGACAGGTGCAAAGAGTAGAAATATGTCTATACACTACAACTATGTTCTGCTATGAAAGATAAAAATAACTTAAAGATATAACGATTAATAATATCAAGCAATTATAAAAGTTAAAATAGAAACTTTCCTGGAATCTCTGAAGAATAGTTCAAAAACGAGCAATAAAGTAGGGATTTCTATCTACGATTAACTTCGATTTAAGAAGAAGCGACGATTGTCACGTTGTGGTTCAATTTATAAGCAAATGGAGTGATGAATGAAGCCCCTATATGTTGAGGAAAAGTATCGGTGTATTTTAAGAGCTGCTGACTGTTATATATGTTAACGGAAATGTATTTAATCCGTCATTGTATACAATTCCTAGGAAATGTATGTAATTCTTAAAAACGCCCGGAAATGTGTAAAATAAATTACATTAGACACATTTCCTAGGAAATCTATACATTTCCTAAATAGTAATCGGAAATGTAAGATATTTAAGATATCAAAAGCTAACCTAACCTTATCTAACAAGTAATATGAAGATACGAGTATTATAGAATTTAACGCTATGATTGTTATCTGTGATAAAAAATATTACTCTCATTCGAACAACGTGTTTTATTACAGAAACCATTGTTCTTATACATTTCCTAATACTATATTGGAATTTTATACAATGCCTAGGAATGTATACATTTCCCAAGATATGTATGTATAAAATAATTATTGAAAGAATATTTTATACATTTCCTAGGAGCTGTATACAATTCCTAGACTTCATACATTTCCGGTAACATATACATAAACATTTAGTTGATCTCCAAGATGCTGCGGGTTAGAAGATCCTTATAAATCGAGAAACAATGTATCCTGATTAATGCTGTGAATTATGAGGTCCTAGATTCGATTTCCAAGTCAGATAAACGTATTAGTAAAAGTTTATCATTTTCGTAAATTTGTATCGTTCAAATAGAAACATGTATACTATCGTTCAAATTGGTACTAAAATTTGTTTGATGACCTAAGATTTTACCTTCTTCACATTTTAGGAATTAGCTTAATAAGCTCTGCGAAATACTGGCACCTCAGTCTACCCGTTCTTTGTAAGAAGAATGTTGATAATTACATGATATAATTCTTAAAAAAATGTTACCTGTATTGTTTTTAAGATTTCTCCATTAGAATTAATGTATTCTTCTTATTTTGTATTGTTCTTATTTTACGTGTTTATATACTCTTATAATATAATATTTGTATAAATTTTATCTATCAAGCTAAAATATTATCATTTTTTGTCCTATTTTTATCATTCAAGCTTTATTGTAAAAGTACACTTAAGACTGCCCTATGTTTTTCCTTCTCTTATGTCCATCCCATGGTAGTCGGTAAGAGATTGCCTCGAGCGATACGACCGCCATTTGTACTTTAATATTAAATATTCGTTTAGTTATTAAGATTTATTTAGTGTACAAAAAGAATAAAATAAATAAAATAAATAAATATTCTTTATTTCTTATTTCTTCCTTTTTAACTTATTTTTTGAACTATGAGTTAGGACTTAAGAAAGTAGTGTTTCGCCTGTGTCTTGAGCGTTCCCGGGACATTAGTCGCGGTGGGTCGTGTTCGTCCGCGCGACGCTGCGATCCCCCGGGAACAATTTGAGCCACTAGCTTTTAAGTCGCGCTCTACGTTTTGACTTCTACTTTAAGTGCCCGAATGTGCAATCAGCGTGGTCAGTTCCGCTTAGCACTTGGTGTTTCACCCTTTCTAAATTAAGTTGTTTGTTTAGTTAACTAAATTATTTTATACATTCCCCGCATCAGTTAGGTGGTGACTCGATTCACAGGACGGGCTATCCACTTGTCTCCGATTACTTTTTTATAAACTTTATTGATTTTCCTTTACCACTGCACCCATACCCAAAATAAATATAATATATCAATCACACAAACATTTGTCTCAGTGTAGTGATTTAAACTGTGGCCTCTTTTTCACATCCGATAACAATATATATACTGTGGTGTCAAAATTGCTGCCTGATCTTATTCCTCAGCATATTTAAGCTAATGACATTGTAAGTAAATGTATTATTATCTAATATTTTATTATAGATACCCAAAACGTTCCTTTAAATTTAATCAGGGATCCAATGCTAAAGATCCACGCGGTATCCACCCCTTGCGACTCACTAGTGGCTTCTGTACTTTTATGTGAACACTTAGCTGTCGCTCGGGCGCAATTAGAAAATGGCTTTCTCACATACCTTCCCCGTCTAGTACACTCCGACGAATCGTATTAGTATTGCCGTGTTCAGGGTCTCGGTCTTGGGTAACAGGATTTTTATTCTGTCTTGGCTTCATTCTTTAGGGGATAAGGGCTTCGAAACAGCTCAATCGGAATAGTAACACTGTGTCCCAAAAAATTGACAAGTTACCAACTAGACCGTGTTTCGTTAAGTCAGTAAGATATCTAGGGGTCCGTTTACTACGTATCTTCTCTTTATTGACACTCTCAAATATTAAGGACGGTCGTACGGCTACTTGCGGTGTTCATGATGAAGATCTTTATCGTGTTATTAGTAATACAATGCGTAAGGTTATTTGCTTGCTACTTTCATTCTACTGTTTTGAATAGGTGCTTTTTTTGGTAGTCCATATTCAGTGGACTAAAAGTCGATGATAAAGACATAAAAAACAATTGTATCCCAAAACATACCCATTAAACTAAAGGTCATCTCAACAGATTTAACAAGGAAAATACATAAATGAACATTTGTATGGAGCGCCGGGTGGGCTTACACCGCGCGCAATCTATTCCGCTCGCGTGGCTCACACGACTCGCCAGAACACGCAGCTGAAAAATACACGGCGCTACTGCGAGGCGGATACTGGGGTATCAGGTCAGAAAGGAAAATAGCACTCAATAAATAGAAACAGTGCGTGGTGGCCTGTTGGTAAACGGACCAAACGCGACTGCCAACATGTTCACGGTGGTAGCGGGCTCAAATGCCAGGGCACACCTCTGACTTTTCGAAGTCATGTGTGTATTGATAATTAATCACCACGCACTACAACGGTGAAGGAAAACATCGTGAGGAAACCTGCATACCGTAGCGATTTGTAACAATTTCTATGGTATGTAAGTCCGCCAACCCGCACTAGGCCAGCGTGGTTGACAATATGGCCTTACCCCTCTCAATCGTACTCTCGATTGAAAAGGAGGCTCGTGTCCCGCAGTGGTACACTCATTCCAACCCGATAATGATCGATAGCAAGCAAAAATATCACCTGCCGCCGACGAGATATCTAAAAATATTGTGAACATAATTTTTTAAGACGTTTCGAGGTAGGTATTTATGGAAGTTTTCAAGAAAATCGTGAACCGAATGATAACGCCTGCTCAACTTCACCGCCCTCGGGAATACCTTTATGTAGAAAACTTATTTGATAATATTTTTAGTTTGTTAGCATTTCTTTTGTTGGGAATAAAAGAAGGAATAAATATGATTATACTTGTAAGTTGTAAAAGCCTCTTTGCTTTGCCCGACACCTATGGGCCCAGAATTGTGACGATTTGGGTTTGATTTTCAGGTCGAGTTGCTTCCAGTGTGTCCCTATTTTAGTTCGAGATATTTTTTAACGAATAACCTGGCTATGGAATTTGTATACAGCGTAGCAACAAGCTGATCTATTATTAAATTTCCGGATATAAACTAGTTCTGCGAATCATTATCCCGGCTTTTACAGAGGAATAAAAATATACTAAGAATAGAAATTGAATAAATAAAATACATCCAACAATCACATATTTAGTCCTGACCCCACACTAAGATCGACTCTTGAGTCGTGAGTATCAGGAGAGACTTTTCGGTCTCACAAACACCCAGAACCGAAATAAATATTTGTGGGCGCCACAAACATTTCTCTTGGTGCGGGGATCGAACCCGCGGCCTCTCGTTTCACAGCCGGTGTCTAACCAAATGCGCCACGGAGGCTGTAATTAGTCCGTCTAAGCCAATTGTCGATTGTGTTTTTGAGGTATATAGAGTCATGGTCGAACTAATTCACTAAACTTTTTTCTGTAATCTATAGAACCAATTCGATATACTCTTAAATACATGTAGTCAATTTGCTTATTTGCCACTTAAAATACAGTAGGTACCGAATTTGTAACTGCGAATCGAATATTTCCTTATATTTTATTTTAGTATTTTATACATAGCTTTTATGCAATTTAAATAAAATGATGAACACGCGAAAAAAGCGGGTATATTTTTGTAACTTGTCTCAGTAAATTGGTGGTCTGGTCTACATTTCAGAAGTAAGGTAGCTTGTCAGAAGTCTGTCTAGGCTGTCCCAAGCCACCAAACCGAATTAAAACCTGGGCATTTCTAGCTGCCACTTAATGTCATCTCAGCCAAGTATTACTTGTGATTTTATTACGAGACCTCAGGGAATCTTAGGGAGATTTTTGAAAGGTATTATCACGTATGATTTAAAGACCCAGTTTAATTTTTTCTTTTCTTTAAATCGATTGCCTACGTAACTTCACTTTTTGTATACTAAAAAAGCAAAGTGATTTCACCAAACCTGAATATAAAGACCTTATTCACAGACAGATTAAAAACCTATTTTAGTTATCAAATGTTTTGTCTTCTTCGCTCAAACTGAATTCTAAAGTCGTTCGAAAGGGACAAAACACTCTATAACTAAGATAGGTTTTAAATCTGTCTATGAATAATGCCGATGGTGTATAGTTAGATAGAACATTGACCTGTGACTTTCGATATACATAAATTTTTCAGCGTATTTAACAGATATTCGTCTATTATCAAGATCGGGATTATATTCCGTGTATTACAATTTGCAGAAGAATGAATATCTTGCTACTGGTTATTATTTAGTTCTCAAAATGTTTCGTATTCAAATTACTGAATTTCATTTCAATATAACATATGGTTGGGCACCCGTGCGCCGGCTATCATTGGTCAGTTAACTTCTTTTTTAAATATTTTTTGCCAGTGTTACTGTGGTGTTAATTAAATGCTACACATGCTAATTCTATACATATGCATATTGCTAAATTTAATACGTACTACACTTCGCCCGTAAACATACCTATTTTTTTTACCTCAAGCCAACACAAGTAACCCAAGCAAAAAAGCGTGCAACAGCCAGTAATTCCATTACAGTCTGTCAGCGCGGACCGTGACAAAGGATGGATTTCTGTCAGGCTCCTCATTCAGGGAGCTGGCTTCATCAATTTGCCGTCGTAATCACGCCACGGTACAAAGACACGTTCATAACGCTGTGGAATTGAATATCCGCTAATGACACCGCCTTTATGTGCTAACAGCTTATATCTGTTACGGATTTTGCACAATTTTTATATTCACAATTTTTGTTTATCGAGTAGAATTTTTCTGCACGTATTTTAAAGTCATACCTGTAAAAAAATATGACCTTAGAAATCTCAATCAAAGTACCACGTCTGAAATAAACCAAATGAAAAGTTTATTTGTACGTAATAGATTATTTTTTCAAACAGTATGTACGGTTTTCTTGAGTTTTGATGTGAATAGATAATTTAAAAGTAGTTTTATGAAGTTGTAGTGATTATAATCTTCATTAGCTACATGAATTCCGATGCTTATCACGTAAATTCACAAAAGCTGTCAACAGTAATCAGTCGCTTATTTGAAAAGTATAATTGTTAAATAATTTGAACAAGTAACTAACTTCTAAAACCTCTTCGTATAAACACGTATTTCTAATATAGCAGTTATCGCAAACAATTGATAGCCTCCGTGGCGCAGTTGGTTACACGCCGCCTGTGAAACGAGAGGCCGCGGGTTCGATCCCCGCACTGTAACAAATATTTGTGTGACCGAAAAGTCTCTCGTAGCTTCTGATACCCACGACACAAGACTCGATCTTAGTGTGGGGTCAGGACTATGTATGTGACTGTTGGGTGTATAAAAAAAAACAGTACAGCAAGACAATAGGCTACAAACTGCGGAAGCTAGGCTGACAATGTTCAGTCAACATATCAGCTAACTAACCGCTCCATCGCGCCATTTGTCGGCCGGACGTGACGTCACAACACGCAATCCGCAGTTTCCGGTTCTATTTTCCTATTTTTTCCCAATGGTGCCGACGGTTAGCTCCCAAAATCGACTTGTTTTCACTGGACACTTTTAATTTGTTTCTATCCTCGCTTTGTGTATTCTGTTTTAGCCGAATTGGATGCAGGTGATGTCTGGATAAAAATAAAATCGGTGAAATACATAATTATTATTGTGTACTTGGATGGTTTAATTATATGGGCATGCTTGCCATGGCTGTGTTTTAAAATTAAGCACAACACGTATTCTATAAATATTTCATAAATGCAATAGGTCTGAAAAGATTTGGTTTCCATTACAGTTCAACATTGCAAAACGTTTCCAATTTTAACTAACATTTTCAAACGTAAATAATTTGCATATTTTATTCACTAACCGTTTCACAAATAATAACCATATTATACTACACAAATAAAGACGAAAATAAACAATTGAATAACAAAGGGGAGGCAGGTAAAGGCGTGTCACACACAGCGAGACAGGGGGAAATGAGTCGCCGTGCACTGCGAAATGACGATCCAGTTATAATGTGGGACTCAGAATTATATTTAGGTTCGCTTTGTAGACTAGGGTTTTGATATATATGTTTATTTTTTATTATATCAAGACAAAATATAAGCCGGTTGTGAAACGCTAGGCTGCGGGTTCAATCCCTGAATCGAGACCAATTGTGTCCAATCAGACTTTTCAAATAAAGTTTGAACAGAAAACTGAATTCATTATTTCATACTCAAAATTTCGTCTAAAAAATTCTCGCGTGTAATTGAACAACCTGATAGCCACTAAAAATAGCGCTCAGTGAAAATAAAATTCTCGATCCAGGAAACTCAGTGAAACACGTTATTCCTTGAACATTTCCTTCCGCAGTTCACTAATTTAATGACTGGCCATAAAACGTGTGACGCTGAAACTCCCATAAAACCATCAAATTTTTACGCCTTACGTTTCACGGGAGCTGTACGCAGTTTTTCTCCAAACCCGCAACGTAATGGAGTAAAATTGTATTGAATAATATATAACAATGGGCCAGTGTGACTAGGCCCGCCTTATCTCCCGTTTTAATAGGAATTTGAGGTGTTTTGTATCGGGCTCAAGAGGCCTGGGAGGTTAAGTTACGTTGGCTATATACTCAGGCAGCTCTAGTATGCAACAAAGTTAGTTTGGCGTGTCTGAAGTGACTTAGCGCAATAACTATTAAAAGTTAAGTATTTTTTCCTGCTGCAACTTTACGATATGATTATTATTGATCTTTATGATCTTTTTTACGGAATGGATCCGATAAAATAGGAGTTTACCTGATAATGATCATTGCTCACTTCTGGTAATTTCAAACACGCATAGCTGTAGCGGATTGTACGAGCTTTGAAACACAGGGAAAGGAAGTATGAAAAAATGAGATGGTTGGATTTTCGACGCCCCAAAATCTCATAAATTTTATAAAACCGACCTAGAAGTATCCAAGAGGTTCATAATAAAAATAAAAAAATGTGTGCGTGTACTAGCGTACACTCGTAAGAAGTGAAACTTCTTTATGACGTTATTTTTCGAAAAATGATCTACTATTTACAAATTTACAGAATTGGTAAAATAAAGCTAAATTAAATAAAGTTTATGTTTAGGAGGGAGGAAATTTTTGAGGGAATTTGGGATTTCTATCGGGGCCAATTTGTAGCCCTCACCGAGACGGTTCCGAGGATACCAAGCTCGGTGGGTCCACGACCTTTATTGGCCGAGATAGGTTTAGAGGGGGTGAGGTAAAAAAATTAGGTGGGGGTAGGGGCGGGGGGGGTTGGTTTCGTGGGGGGGCTATTGGGCACCTTAAAATATTTTTGGGTGGGGAAAGTTGTGGAGGGGGAATTCGGGAATTCTGTTGGGGCAGGATTGTAGGCCTCACCGAGCCGGTTCTTATGAACCCAGGGTCGATGGGTCTACGATGATTATTGGCGGAGATAGGAATAGGGGGGTGAGGTAAAAATTTTAGGTGGGGGTAGGGGCGGGGGGGGAGGTTTCGTGGGGAGGCTATTGGGCACCTTAAAATATTTTTGGGTGGGGAAAGTTGTGGAGGGGGAATTCGGGAATTCTGTTGGGGCAGGATTGTAGCCCTCACCGAGCCGGTTCCAATGAACCCAAGGTCGGTGGGTCTACGATGGATAATGCCGGAGATATGAGTAGGGGGGGTGAGGTAAAATTTTTAGGGTGGGGGTAAGCGGGGGGGGGGAGGTTTCGTGGGGAGGCTATTGGGCACTGTTTTGGATTTAGGGTGGGGGAAGGCCAGAGGGGGGTAAGGATTAAATTACAAAAAAGTGGGTGGGACTTAAAATTTTGGGTGGGGCTTGGAAACGGTTGGGGGTGTGGCTTACTGAAGTGGGTACTAATTTACTAAATAAAAAAAGATGGCGCGTAACGGAAGAATGTGACGCGTAACGAAAAATTTTTTCCAACCCCGATAAAGAAGTTTCACTTCAAAAATACGTGTATATAAATTTACGCTTCACGGCCTATAAGCGTAGGGAGACACTACAAAATGCCAAGAGATACCGTGGAGTTACACCTCTTTCGCTTTCTTAACCAGTAACAAACGTTCCTCAAAAAATACAATTATGAAGAAAACAAGACTATGAATAACCATACATACATACATACATAAACTCACGCCTTTTTCCCCGAAGGGGTAGGCAGAGGCGCCACTAGGACACCCACATTTCGCCTTGCATGTTCCGTCCCATAATGTGATAGGGGGCGAGCCTATCGCCATATCGGGCACAAATTCCTGACTCCGGGCTGATAATGAATAGAAAAATCCAATATCACTTTGCCCGACCCGGGATTCGAACCCGAGATCTCAGCTTTGTAACCGTACCGTAATACAACTACGCCACCGAGGCAGTCAGGCATGAATAACCATATAACTTAAATTTAGCATACCACGATCACCTTAATCGTTTAGTGGGCGGCGTTATATACGAATAGTTATTCACAAGCATTTTTTCTCCTTGTAAGTTTACAGCACCTTCACGGCCCATACATACCAGATAATAATCAGTCACATTATTGTTAATATGTAATATAATTTCCACGCAAGAGGCGGCAGACCGTCGGACAACGGTTGTGTAAGTCGTTCATATCCGGATGCGGTCCGGTTGATCTCCGGCCTTGTGCCTTGTGCCATGTGCTAGGTGGGTTTCACTTGACACCACTGGGGTAGGTCTAAGAAAACAATAAAAATTATGGAGATTTAGCCTAGGTAAAAATATAAGATATCCTGCAAGCAATAGTTTTTTTTACATTTATTGTGTTTTATATTGAATATATTTTATTAAACATTAACTAGTTGGTTCATTAATTTAATAGTAGGCTGTATGGGATGTGAACGATGAGGTTTAATTCTGCTGTCGAGTCCACTTTGTGTTTTGATTAAAAGCTTCCTTACCAGTTTTTCAAACATTGAATTTTTGTCCAATAGAGAGGGCTTATAACAAAATTATTTCATTGTTTTTTTATTTCAAACATTGTTTTTATTTTTATTTCCAGATACACAATTGATTCCCAATCATCTAATTTAAAAAAATATTTTGTCTCAACAAAAGTTCTATCGAAAAGCTTTGAATATTGATGGATTTTTACAAATGTTGGGTCATCGACGCTCGAACTGAAATTGAATTAATGACTAACCGGGGACTAGAATTGACGTCATTACGACCAATGATCCGTGCAATGATTATCCGTTTCAAAGTTGCTGTGGAATTATGGGGAATAATCAGTAATTGATCTACTTAAAAGTTCTATGTGCTGGTCCTTTGTGACGTCATTAGTGGGAAATTGTCAAATGATTTAGTTCGTGTGCATTATAAGGATATGTATAAGTATGAGCTATATATTTGCGAGAAAAACATAAATAATAATAAATAAATACACCCAACAATCACATATATAGTCCTGACCCCACACTAAGATAGAGTCTTGTGTCGTGGGTATCAAAAACTACGGGAGACTTTTCGGCCTCACAAACACCCAGACCCGAAACAAATAACTGTGGATCACACAAATATTTGTTTCGGTGCAGGGATCGAACCCGCGGCCTCTTGTTTCACAGGCGGCGTCTAACCAACTGCGCCACGGAGGCTGTCAAAATAGACAAAGTACTTACTCAACTAGCCTCTTGCTAAGCTCAACACACTGGTATTCTACTGGTGGTAGGTCTCTCATATGTGAGAGGCCGCCTGGGTATCGGTAATGTCCATTTCTCCCGCCAAACAGCAGTGTAAGTGCACTGTTGCGTTCCGGTTTGAAGGACATTGTAGCCAGAGTACACTGGACATATTGAGACTTAACATCTTATGTGTCAGGATGGCGATCGCAGTTTTATGCCAAGCATTGCTTGCTTTGTCATTCATAGTGTAGCTACCGTCCATGAGCGGTCGTATCGCTTACCATCAGGCGAATGACATACTCGTCTCGCCATTCATTGCAATAAAAAAACTAACCTTGGTTTCTACAACGTTTTTGCAATCATTGTGTATAGTCGCCATCCGCGTGGAGATGAATATTCTATCACGAGAGCTATTTTGACAAATTGCGTATAGTCAGGATGGCCGAGCGGTCTAAGGCGCTGCGTTCAGGTCGCAGTCCACTTCTGTGGGCGTGGGTTCGAATCCCACTTCTGACATTATTATTTTGTTTTTTTTGGGTTAACATCAAAGGTCGACAAATTTCCCAGCGGGGTTTCATGGATCAAAAAGGTCTAGACACCACAGGCCCATGTTGACCGGGGCTTATGAATCTCTAGGCAGATCTAAGCGCTTTGTTACGCACTTTAAGTACCCTTGATTTTTTTATGGATAAAAAGTAGGTATTCGGAACTCCTCTCGATGGTTTCCTTCACCATTAACGTAAGCAATAATGAACCAAGTTCCACCTCTAACTTGGCTTGCTCTCGATTCCAACTTGAACTAATTTCTACCCAATAGAATAAAATGCTGTCGCTATTATTTGAGCCAATATCTCTGATTGGATCTGACGTTAAATAAATTTCACGGATTGTGTTCACACTGTATCTTGTTAATAATCAAATTAAATCTATTGATATAGGCCTCGCAGAATCAACACTGGATATTCGCCCTCGCCTATTAGACAACGATTAAATGTTTACCGATATTTAAAAAATTAAGGAGATATTTTTGTATCGACCTTTAAGAGATTTTATTTGGGTGAGTCTTAGTTTTATTTTCGTACATTGCACTGGGCAAATATGTTAGTGGTGTAGTTGATTTTACGTTTAAATTATAATCAATCCTTTTGCCCTATTTATGTTAGTAAGAGACACTAGTCATCGACTGCCTCGGTGGCGTAGTTGTACTACGGTACAACTACAAAGCTGAGGTCTCGGGTTCGAATCCCCGGTCGGAAAAAGAGATATTGGGTATTTCTATTCATTATCAGCCCGGAGTCAGGAATTTGTACCTGATATGGCGATAGGTTCGCCCCCTATCACATTATAGGACGGACATACAAGGCGAAATGTGGGTGTCTTGGTGGCGCCTCTGCCTACTCCTTCTGGGATAAAGGCTTGAGTTTATGTATGTATGTAGAGACACTAGCGGTGACCTAATAATGCATTCCATTTACATACATACATACTTTCATTTTCTTTTACCTATAGGTAAATAAATCAGCAAACGACTTAATTTATTATGACCATCCATTAACACCAGCTATAATTGGTATGTAGGTGCGTTACCAGCCGCTCAAAATGAAAAGGACGAACGTCTTTTATTATTTTTAAGTTCGGCGATACACTCAAGATTCTTAAAGTGATAAATACATTTACCAATAACAATATCCACAATCAGGTGACCCACTTCCTCATTTGCAACTCCTATACTATTAGAAAAATCGTTCGCATTCCCCGCTTATTTGCTTTTGTTTCCGGCGTTATTGTAACCTTCTTAATTTACGATCACAGAGGCGCTTGTAATTAAAATCTGTGCGCAATCGCTAGTAATTAGATAATTAGGAATGCCAACGCGCCTTACGCTACGTTTATTAACAGAATAACATAATTTCTCGTTTTACTAGATGTTTTTCGCACTAAATTTGAATTTAGTAGCTAGGAGCCTAATGAAGTTTATTAATTTTCATTTTATATTTGTAAATGTAGAGGATGTTTTATAGCACTTAGCCCCGACGAAAGAGATGCCACAGCATTTAGAGGTGTTAGATGCCTTAGTGGTCTTCGAATAGAGACGAAGAAATAGTAGGAAATTGGAAGGTTATATGTTGAAGCTCAAGAAATGCTCTTCATCGATAATACAACAAGATTTTTTCACTTAAATTTTGAGACATTGCTTTGCGTGGGACAAGCGCCATTTATTTTATTCCATACTGCCTACAATTTACATAAAATGTATGCTTGAAATGCTGTTAAAAGTCAACAATCACACTAACACGCTTACATAGATGGGATGTATCTTTGAAGGGTCGGCATCTATACCAATATTTTCCATGCGTGCGTGATCGTTTGACTAAGACTTGGCTAGATATCGATTATTACGTATCACAGTTTCTTACGGGCCATGGTAACTTTAAGTCTAAACTGTACTCATTTAAGCTCGTTGATTCGCCTGCGTGCTCATGTTCAACACCTTATTGCGAATATGAGCAGTCCGCGCATCATATACTGTGGGAGTGTAGTCTTTGGCAGAATGAGCGTAAAACCATGCTAGATAGTATGCAAATAACATCTGGAGTTGTATACTACACGGACCTTGTGGAGACTAGGAAGAATTTCCGTGCTTTCCGGCGATTTTGCCATACCTATTATTGGAATCAAGTATAACAGCTTACATTATAGGTCCCATTTAAATGTTATAATGACTAATCCGTGGTGCTTTACAGCTGGCTTCTCTGGCTGTAAACGTCTTTATGCGAGGTTATTTACCTCTTTAGTTCATTGTTTTTGTCACCCGCTTTATTAGGGAGGGAAGTGGACAATAATTTATTTCCAACTCCTCCTATTAATTTAACTTTTTTGATTGATTTCGTTGCGGGTTAAAGACAAGTTAGACATTCCCAGAGACGCGCTGAGCTTCATTGTTCAGTGTCATTAAAATGCGTGCCACTGTTGATCCTGGCTTACAGGAGTTACAGTGGCGGGTGTGAGGGCGGGACAGTAACACGCTTACAAAAGGGGTTTGAATCACAATTCGCAAAAACAAAATACATTTAAACAAAAGTAATCGGATCATTTCGCACGGACGGATGCAGCAATTGTGGATTTCACACTGTTTGTGTGAACAATGTTTTTGTACTGATATACGGGCTTATACTTCCCAAAGCTGGGCGTTGAGAATTACATTATATATTTTTTATTTCCAACTCCTATTAATTTAACTTTTTTATTGATTTCGTTGCGGGTTAAACACAAGTTAGACATTCCCGGAGACGCGCTGAGATTAAATGCTCAGTGTCATTAAAATGCATGCCACTGTTGATCCTGGCTTACAGGAGTTGCAGTGTCGGGTGTGAGGGCGGGACAGTCTCCTATATATTTTTTATTGCCTTCGCAGGCGGGGATCATGCATCCTGATGGTATGCAGTCAACGCCGCTTATGGACCTTCGCAGAACCAGGGAACCAACACAGCCAGATCGCTTTCTATCATTAGTTATACGTTAGTGGGAATATAAAGTTGTTAGATAACTATATGGTCACTACAAAAACTTTGCCCATGATACAAAAAAAGTCAATAAAAATAATTTAAAGTAATTAAATCAGGTGGCACATCAAAGTTTAAATAGTCCTAGAAACTAATTACTTTCCTAAAGATATACAACCTTATTCATAGACACATTTAAAACTTATTTTAGTTAACGAATGTTTTGTCTTCTTCCCTCAAACTGAATTTTAAAGTCGTTGGAAAGGGACAAAACATTCGCAAACTAAAATAGGATTTAAATCAATCTATGAATAAGTTCGATAATATTATATAACATCTTTATTTATTTATTTATTTACACACTTTATTGTACACCACAATAAAAGAGAATAACACAGTAACAGTAAATCACTTAAAGCTAATGTCATGGTTACAATTCAGTAATTGTCTTTAAACGTTTAATAAAATTAAATGAACAGATAGAATATGATACGCAGTTTCACTATTTACTTTTAGTAAGAATGACGTAAGGCGTAATATATTTAAATTAACCTGTTCCTTAAAATGAGAAACAATTTAAAACCGAAGATCTTTTGAAAAAAAATCACATTCACCGGTTAATGGTACAGCTTGACTCGAAAAAGTTAAAGACTTACCCGATGGTATGTGGTCACCCTCGCTTGTGGACGGTACACCGCTTCCTATAACGAAAGAAATATGTATTATTATATCAAGTCTTACATCTGGTCACAAGTGGAACACACTGGCCTTAATTTTGTTAATATAGGAGGTACATGCCTGCGTATTGCTTGGAACATAGTGTAGTTTTGTTACATGACGTCAGATAATGCTATGGTCAAGTTATACTAGGCACGCACAAATATATAAATGCATAAACCCACGCCTTTTTCCCAGAAGGGGTAGGCAGAGGAGCCACCAGGACACCCACATTTTGCCTTATATGTTTCGTCCCACGACGTGATAGGGAGTGAGCCCATCGCCATATCGGGCGCAAATTCCTGACTCCGGGCTGATTATGAATAGAAAAACCTAATATCACTTTGGCCGACCCGGGATTCGAACCCGAGACCTTAGCTTTGTAGTTGTAACGTAATACAACTAAGCCACCAAGGCTGTCTAAAAAGTAAAGTTAAACTATTATAGTCCTGATACGGGACACCCAATTAATATTAAATGTGTCATACCTAATAGAAATTACGAGAGACTTCTCAACATCCAGAACCATAAGAATCATTTGTGAGAAATAGAATCAGTTATCTCAGTGGGGGGATCGAAACTGGGACCTCTGTTTTCACATGTCTTAACCAACTCCACGAAAAAGGCTGTACTTAAAGTGTATTTCATATTACACAAGCGTGAACAATGTCCGATCGCGTCCAGTAACTACCCTTCAAATTGGGCGCTCGTAAAAAATAACAGGTCCGTGAGAGGGCGTTGTTAAGGGCTCGCAAATAAAAGCCCTCATCGCATGGGCCCTAAACCTTCGCCTTTTGATGGCGGCAGTAGGGCGCAATCAGAAAATCGTTATGTATTAGGGTGGCGACCCTGGTTTTATCATAAACTGTTTACGGCATATTGGGGCAGATTTACGGGTCAGTGTTTTTTTTTTTATTTTGACAATCTGGTAAAGGCGTTGGGAACATAAATCCTTGCCTTAAGAAGTGATTGTTCAATGATTTATATTGGCGCATTTTGGGGTTTATAAATTTAGGATAAAAATGGTCAATTACGTACAACAATAATGGCATACGAAGTGTTAGTTAGTCTCATTATTTAAAACAATTTAAGTTTTTGAAGACCTTTTTTTGTTGTCGCAGGGAAACTGGGTAACCGCTACCACCCCACCTCAGGGAAAGTGGAGGGATTATTTTGGGTTCACCGGTCAACGGCATACCACCAAAGCCCCGCGTTGCCCTCTTGGGAGCAATTGGAACGGCCCCGGGAACCCGAAGCTAGAGCGCCCCAGCTTGTACCGGAACCGTTCCTACCGAAGTGATTTAAACGTGGAACTTATGTCTTGATTTTTCCAGTAATAAATTACTAGATTGTTAAACTTTTAAAACTTTTGTGTAGATTACAGGTCCAATTATCATTTAACGTGGTCACTGCCCAAGCAGTCAACATACTACCATTATTATTCAATTTTACAGCTAAAACACTTAGTAATTGAATCAAATAATAATAGAATACCACAATGGTGCGAAGAAATATATAGAATACAATTTTTGATAAGGTGACAGTGGCTATAAATCAGGGAAATTAACTAGAAGGGTCTCGCAGGCTGTCCCGAGGACCACGGTCATTCTGGGCGCGGGGCGTGGATGTATTAAGGATGTAGGTCATGGGGGTCATTTTTGCTGACGTAGCGAAGAATTTCAGTATGGATTGAATATTTTTAGAGAGTATACCTTGCCTTTTGTATTAACTGAGTATTACTGGCGGTTTCAATAGGTAGGCACTTGAAGTAATAAAAATTAGATGTGACTGATACACACAATAGATTGTTACCTCAAAGTCTAAACTGTAACTGTAACTCTAATGACCATAAAGTAGACCTGAGTGCTATTAGTTAAATTCTACTTTCTTTGAGTTAAACTCTACTTTGATATTTTAAATTCAGTTAGTGAACATTATCAAAACCGTCATTTCAAATATCTATTTAAAAAATAGCATTGCGATGAGTGCCAGTACACTTATCCATCATTTTAAAGAAAATTCGTCGCCCCTTAAGTACTACCCTGCGAAGGTCATTTCATCGGACGGGAACAGATGGCGCCACGTCACCTCGGACAAGGCCGCGATTATCAATCACCAGAGGAATTAACCGATGTACCGCTGAGATTGGTCCAACACTGGAACATTAGCCTCATCTACTTCTTGAATTCAACGGCTATTAATTACTTGTTGAGTCTTTTTAATTTAATTGCTGTTTTCAGTGCTGTTTGGGTTGGAGCCAAAGTTTTTTATGTGTTGGCCTTTAAAGATGTTGGTTGTAAAGCAATCAGTATTACAAATGACTCTGCTATTTTGCTCTTTTTTCTTGCATATAAAATATGACAATGTATTCAGCATAAAATATTATTAAAGATATAATTAAAGAGCAGCGTAATTGTGTGACAAGCCAGTGTAGTACTATGAAATGGCGACAATCAGCTGTCTGACACAGATCTATGTGAATGGTACTATAGTTATCATCATGGGTGGTGTGGACATTATATCGAGCTAGTAAAAAATATTCAAATCATATCCACATCAAACTTTTGGTAGATGGTATGTCTTCTCTAGTCATCACTGGGAAGAATAACATTGTGAGGAAACCGGCATTCCATACCAATTGTTAGGATTTCTATGGTATGTTAATGCCGCCAACCCACACTAGGACATCGTCGTGGACTATATGGCCCAACCCCTCTCAATCGTACTCTTGATTGTAGAGGAGGCCCGAGCCCTGCAGTGGGACATATATGGAGCTGTTACAGAACTCAACAGACGCCTCTAGTGACCGTCAAACATACTCTAACCATCGTCTCATAAACACTTCTCCCTTCTCATGATTGCCTAGTATCTTTCTACAAGATACTACAAGTATCAGAAGATATTAATATACTAGTTCTATAAAGGGAGCAACGCGTAAAGTGCTTATGTATGTTTAATGTTTACTAAGAGTCCACAGACGCTGTTAGTTTTACGACTTTTTACAGAGTTCTTCATAATGTTAGTTGTGTGTAGTAAGACTAACATAAATGCCTTCATACACCAGAGGATAAGCCAACCAAATTTGTTTCGAGACTAATTTGAAGTGCGATGAACTTCGGCGATGGACAAATATTTGTTTTAAGTTTTGGTTTCAGATCGAATATAATCTAATTATCAATACTGATATACGTACTTTCCTTTGTAGTAAGGGCTAATGTAGCTATTTGTTATATTAAAAAAATGAGTACATTACCGATCAAGTATTAATGAATCTAATAATAAACCCTGTTTACTAATTTGCTGTGTCAAAGAAAATTATATGCGATAAAAAATTATTCTTAATTTAATGAAATCGTATTAACCACATTTTCGTACAAAAAGAAATTACAATGCAGTGATTACCTTTTGGTGAAATCCTTTTCAGGAAATTAATTTGGATAATCAGCGGTTAATTAAAATTGAATCACACACACACACACACTTCACGCCTTTTTCCCAGCAGCGGCAGGCAGAGGTGCAACCAGGACATTCACGTTTCGTCTTGTGTGTTTCGTCTGATAATGTGGTAGGGGGCTATAAATGGGGGATACAAAAAAGTATGTTGATAATCAATTATTGTTCTATCTATCGAAACGCCATGGTCAACTAGTATCTGTATGTGTCAAGATCTTATACAATATCGTAAATGTTTATGATAGTGTCATATAGAGGGCGAGCCCCTATTACATCATGGGACGGAAAATACCTCTGCCTACCCCTTCTGGGATAAAGGCGTGAGTTTATGTATGTATGTATGTATTATGTATGTACCATCATAATATCCACTTTGTTGCTTCCAATGCGCATCGTGGGCATAATATTTTCTCGTCCCGAAGGTATTTTATGTTGACCCTTACGAAGACTTATACTATAGGTATAAAACAATTCATTCCGCAAATATTGACGAATAAAATCATGACCTACAACCGTAACTGTCCAAGGAAAAAGAAAAGAAAAAAAAGAAAAAAAATTCCCACGATAATGAAAGCCAAATATAAAGCACAGACGCACCACATATTCCATTTATTCAGTTGTCAGTGGCACATAGCGGATAGTTTTCCGGAGTGGTTTTTTCATCAAGTGCCGGTCCGGTTCAATTTTGGCTTGTTTTGGCTGATTTTACGCCTGCTGAACCGTTTTTGGTGGGCTGCCCTTTTGGCTATTGTTTTGCTGTTTACGTGCAACTTGCGTTTAGTTTTTGAGTAATTACTGAGAGATATAATACACCTAGAAGAAATTTGACCGGTAAATGGTTCAGGTATTAAAAAATTTAAATATTTTATTGAATCCAAAAAAATGTTCAACATAATTTAGATTCAGTAAATTTGTTCCACCACGCGGTTCGGAAAGCGGTTTTTACTATAGAAGAACGGGCAAGAACTTTAGTGTTGCCCTTTTCAAGTAAGACTAGTAAGTCCACTCACACACATAATTAGGTAAACTGTTAATAAATAAAAACATTTCAAATCCAATTTTAAGGTAAACACGTATTGTGCAATGTAGAGCAACGTCATTATCCTACTTGAAACGTATTGTGATCTGGAATAAATAGTTAATTTTCACACGTGCATTTGTCTCGGTGCCGGGATCGCACTCACGGCTTCTGTTTGCACATCCGATTAGTTGCATAAGCGAGTTGAGATGAGGCTATCAAATAAATTATTTATTAGTAGGTATCAGTTGCTACTAGTTGTAGATCTCTCATATGTAAGAGGCGCTGGGTAGGTACTATTTACCAAACGCAGTGTAAATGCACTGTTGTGTTCCGGTTTAAAGGACATTGCAGCCAGAGTAACTACTGGACATAATGAGACTTAACATCTTATGTCTAAGGATGGCGAGCGCAGTGGAATGCCAAGCATTGCTTTTAAATTTATGGGGCTGTTTGGTTTTTCTGCTGTCCATGAGCGGTCATATCGCTTACCATCAGGCGATTGGCATGCCTCGTTATTCTATTCATTCCAATTAAATAAAATCTGAGTGACAATAATACAGTGTTATTAGGTCGTGGTGTAATCGAATTTAGCTCCAGTGCTGGTCATCTACTCATAAAAATTAATTGTTTTCTTCAGTTTATTGCAATCATCTTTATTCTTCTAGTATTGCTTCTTCAACAAGTGAAGGTTGACAGTCAGCTCAGCATACCGTTCCTTGTCTCGTGCGAGGCGAAATAGTTCTGCGGCGCTCGCAATTCCTGTCCACTCTCGGATGTTTCGCAGCCATGACTTATTCCTCCGACCGACTTTCCTTATAATCATCATTACTTTCCAGTATTTGATCCATTCTAGTAACACTAGAAAGTTGTGCAACAATAAAGAGTATGTTTTTTTTTTTCAATCAGCGAGTTCCAATAAGACTCTTTTAGTTTTCATCAAATAAAGTGCTGTGGTCCCTTGAACATTTTTGTCTATTCCCAAAAGTTCCCAAATTGACTATTGAAAGCCGCTTAAAAATTCCCCCTGTATAGTATCGGCCTTCATATCTACTTCTCTTGATTTTCTGTGTTTTCATTTATATTTCACCACACAATTCCAGTTATCTTAACCGTCTGTTTATATCATATCAGATAAGGTAAGCTCAGACACCGTTAATTTCCGTCTGTCTTGCGTCCTGCACACCGCTGTTACAGTCATATTCTTTATGTTAGTTATTCAAAATGTTTGCAAGCCTCGCTCAAGACGCGTGCGTTTATTGAATGTGGTTAGGTTATTTTTTTCATTCGATACAGCCTTTGCATACGATTCTCAAGTAAGCGAGACACGTCTAATTAGAAAGCATCGGTTTGTATTCCATAGCCGCTAAGAAGTGCGTATATTTACAGTTGTATTCCGAGCCAGAGTAACTACCGGACTGACTTAACATCTTATGTCTCAGGATGGCGAGGGCAGTGGAATGCCAAGCATAGCTTTATAATTCATGGTGTTGTTTGGTTTTGGTACTGGCCATAACCCGTCATATCGCTTACCACCAGTGGAATGCGATGCTCGTCTCGCCATACATCGCAAAAGACGAGACGCTTACCACTAAGCGAGTGATCTGCTCATCTATTCATTCTCGTTGATTAAAAAATACCCCCATATTAGGCAAAGCTATAGCCAAAAGTTATTTATACAGCGAATCAGCCCAGTTCAGTAAAGGGCGTATACAAACAAGCCCAAACGAGAATTTAAAGGCTAATAATCATTATGGGTTCCTTGAGATTCCGATTATGCCGAGTTTAGAAAGGGATTTAGCTGAAAATTCCTGAAATTAATTACATTAACGGTTCTAAAATATGGATGGTATTTTGTTTGGTGGAAATATGAAATTAATTTTATGTTATTGATTACTCCTTTATACTTTGTTTATCATGTTTGTTCGTTATAAGTACGTGTAATTGATAACCTATTGTCTTTGAAAGGAATATAGATAGATAAAAAAGGCGTGGTGCGTGGTGGCCTGTTGGTAACGGACCAGACGCGGCTGCCTACATGTTCACGGTGGTCGCGGGTTCAAATCCCAGGGCACACCTCTGACTTTTCGGTGTTATGTGTGTATTGCTAGTCAATCACCATGCACTTTAACGGTGAAGGAAAACATCGTGAGGAAACCTGCATACCGTAGCGATTTTAAAGAATTTCTACGGTATGTAAGTCCGCCAACCCGCACTAGGCCAGCGTGGTGGACTGTATGGCCTAACCACTCTCAATCGATTCTCTCGATTGTAGGGTAGGCCCGTGCCCTGCAGTGGGACGTATATGGGCTGATATAGATATATATCCACGCCAATTATCTGCTACTTTTGTGTAATCATCTGCGAGTGTTTTTATTTTATAGAAATTGAATAGTACAGTAATGTCATGATAGAGAACAGGGTGGTGCTGTTGGTGAAGCTGCGGAACAAGGAATTAAGGTTTGACATCAACAATGAAACCAATATTTGTGAGATCAAGGGTCAGAGAAATGTTTGTTGGATCTTTTAAAACCTTCAGTGACACATGTCATACAACTACATGATACTGATGTAATTGTAACTTAACTTATGTTTATAAATACGTAGACGTGTCAAAAATTTTTAGACAATTTCCCAGTGCGGGTATCGAACCCCTGAAGCGGCCTATCTCGCCACGAAAGCTATAATAGCATTGGGCAGTCCAATTAACAGTAAATTCTACCAATCGGGGTCTCTCAGCATACAATACAGCTTTGCTCACGTTTAGTTTGGTGAGGGAGAATTTCGAAGGCCTGTTAGGACTATTACCCTTTCTTTTAATGGAAAAGAACGTAAATAAATAAGTAAATAAATACACCCAATAGTCACATACATAGTTCTGACCCCAAATTAAGATCAATTAAGTTTTGTGTCGCAGGAATCAGAAACTACGAGAGACTTTTCGGTCTCACAAACACCCAAACCCGAGACAAATATTGGAGGGCCTCACAAACATTTGTCTCGGTGCGGGGATCGAACCCGCGGCCTCTCGTTTCACAACCGGCGTCTAACCAACTGCGCTACGGAGGCTGTACGTAACTTCATTAGAATAGTGTGAATGGAACGTAAGAAAATTCATTAGAATAGTGTGGATGGAAGAGTCGGTGGGGGTCGATGTCACCCCGAACAAACAGCAATGCAATTTGTGGTACCCTAAATAGTAAGGTCTAAAGTACCCTGTATCGACGAGAATGCAAGCAAAGGTTGATTAAAGTGGTTGAAGCGAATGTAGTATGTCGGGATCAAACGGAGTGGTGATTCATAGTCACTGCTGGGAAACAGGCGTGACGATTACGCATGTATGTCCTTTTCCTCACTTATAGAAGCCGGCGACGTACAATCCAAGTGATGTGAATGTTCACGAGCAGCGGTAATCAGTTACCACTCGTCGTTCGCTCGGTTCCCAGGCTTATGCAATAAAAAAAAACGTTACTCATCACATTTATTACCATGAAATTCACCAGAGTGATTCGGAAATGCCCCTTATTTTTATACTCGCACGACCAAGTGACTGCAATGCATCTGATGGAAATTGTAGTATAATCCACACAACAACCATTTCCCATTTGTCCACAAAATTACGCCGGCGTGATCATAACTGCAATCATATACAGGACGAACCTGAAATGCGTCACGCTTACTTGTCCCTATGACTGTTTTTCCACCATTGTACGAGTATATCCTGGCATGCGAATTTCATGCATGCATGCGTATGCAGTCTTCGCAAAACTCACTCACCCTTCGAAGCCTAGCAGCGCAAACCTACACGATAGACTCCATATACCCCGAATTCTGCATTTGAATTTCTAGGAAATATATGTTAAAGTTACGGAGCGTGCGCTACTGAGGTTCCGAGCGAAATATTGTTGCCAACTTCAATACATGACATTAAGCAAAACTGTTGACTGCTTCCCACGTTCAATGCACGACGGAGTTTTGAATTTCGGGATTATTAACTGGGGTTTTATTGTGCTGTGTTGTGGGTTGTGTTCTTGTGGAGTGCCAATTAGTGTTGCAGAAAATGAAATTTCATGAGAAAATAAATTAGTCACTTTTGAAACTAGTAGTTTTATGCGTGCCCTAATATCACACTGTCATTGATTAAGGCAACATGGGTTTTTAACTATAGTGTATATAGAGATAGTCTACAATTTTACAGACGCCTACCTTCTTGGCACGACATTTTCTGACACATAATGTAAATATTATCTTTCAAATAAAACAAAGAATGTACAAAGCTAGAAACCAGCACCTAAATGTGGAGGCATAACTACTCCTAGACTAAGAGGCTATTTATCATAAACATTGATGCCATGAATTTATTGCAATATTTGAGGCATAATTTCACAAAGGCTGCTATAATACAATTTACTAGAATTCTTGATAGGTTCTGCGTTGTGTCGATTATATGAATATTCTAGTGTTATATATACATACATAATCTCATGTCTTTTTCCCAGAAGCGGTAGGCAGTGGTGCTACCAGCACACCCACGTTTCGCCTAGTGTGTACCATTCTACCATATGATCGGGGACGAGCCTATTGCCATATCGGGCACAAATTCCTGACTCCGGGCTGATAATGAATGGAAAAATCCAATATCACTTTGCCCGACCCTGGATTCGAACCCGAGACATTGGCGTTGCAACCGTAATGTGTTTATTCCCGTATGATGTTTTGTGAAAATTCTAAACCAATTTTCTGTTAAGACTTAACGACTGCTGCCTTTGCCAAATCAATTGTTGGTTTATTGTGCTTTCCTAGAGATTTTCATTACTAAATGTAATATACAACCTGGTTTCGAATTTAGGTCTGAGGTTTGAAAATAGGTCTTAGGTTTGATACCCATGAAGAACAATCCAGATTATCTTGTACTTCTAGGAACCCGATTTTCTGATAAATTTTCTAATATTTGAGGCTGGTAGCCAGAATAAAGAATCAAAAATAATTAATTGTCTTGCTACGCCGATTCAAAAAGGAATATAAATCGCACTACACTTTTACTGAATGTGCATAAACATTGATGAAGACAAGTCCTATAAAACTAAATAAAATTACTATACCTCATTCATTATAAAACAGCAATAACGTAAAGCAAGTACTAACAATACAAAAAACCTAATTTCCCGCCAACAAATCACCGTTTGCAAATTACGTCGCCAAGACGCAGACCTCATAAACATTGACATATTTCTCTGAAACAATCTGACACACACACGCAAATGAGCTGGAGTCTGTTACCCACAGAATTCTTTGGTGAAAGAGCAAAAAACAGACAAAAGCAATGACATTTATCTAATTACGGGATCGCGATAAGGGCGCGCGGGGGTGAGGGGGGAAATTGAGGGAGGGAGGTGACAGGGATGTGTACCGCAGTCGGACTGACGTCGTGGACTGGATCACACGTCTACGCTCGGAGTACCGAACCCCGCTAAAACTTGAGGATAATTCTCCATGGCGCGAACAAGTGATGTTATGTTCCGATAAAAAAATATGTGGAAATTGTATGTGCGCAATCTGTTAGTGTGATGAGAATATTTTTTTCAAAATGACTGTACTTCTCGTTTTGGGATTTTTTGTTGGTGAGTATTTTTGTTTGCAAAAACTATTTTGTAAGTAATTAATTGTGTGAAGTTAATTTAAGTTATAAAAATGGATTTTAATTGTGTTACAATTAAGGTTTAATGTCACTAATTAGTTTTGGTAATGTATATATCAATTTCGAGTGTTTTTAAAACTGTTCGGATTTTTGTGGAACAGTAAGACTCTCTTTAATATAAAGTTTTTGGATTTTGTTAGGGTTTTAGTATCAATTTATGTTATTGAGTCTTCGTCCCTTTTTACTATTTTCTTTTCCTTCGTCTACGGATTTGCAAGGAAATTTTTCTCTGAGCCTGATATTTTTCTAGAACGGGTGTATGTACGTCATTTATATTAATAATAATTATTAATTGAAATCTTTATTATGCCTCTTATTAATTATGGTTTCATTAAGGTCTTTTAAATTCCAGATGTGACTATTTTTATAATGGTTACCTGGAGCAGGACTTTTATTGGGCATTTTTAAAAATAACTTCTGTATATAAGTATGTTTCTTCTACAATGACCTGTGATATTTTTAGTTAAATAATATATTAAACGCATTTATGTAACTACTTTTAAAGGTACTAACAACGAAATCTAGATTTCACGAAGAGTTTTAAGAATAAGAAATACTGGACTTTTTAATATTGTAATTTATACCGAATTAAAATTCTTAATCTTGATCTTAAGATAAATACCTTTAGACAAAACTCAATTAGAGCATCTTAGATAAATAAAATTATCATATTTAAATTGATAAGTATGCATTTATTTCAGTTTTTCATGTATAACTTAAATTAATTTCAACACTGTATGAAGCATGACACTCCTTACTTGACCGGTTTTATTTTTGACTAAACTTTATAGGGATACATCTCTTTGGGTGATGAGGCTCTGCCCAGCCATGGGATTTTCATGACCTATTATAAAATTATTTTTAACTTCAATTAAAACTAAAAAATTGATATCGGTTACACAACATCTCGTCGCCATCATGAACTACAATTATCATTTGAATTGATGCTTAAATGGTGGTATTTCCTGCTATTTTTGGCAGTTAGTATTGTAGTGGGCATTCCATCCTCTAAAGGCATACTACTTCCGCCATATAAAAACCTGTGGACCAGGATATAGTTTCGTGAACTAAGTTTTCAGTAAGGATTTAGTTTCGTGACTAGCACAATTTGATTTATATACGCGAAAGTTTATTTAGTGTTAACGGATCGATATTTCTAAGGGCTGGAGAGTTTTTCTCTCCTTCCTCTCTTGGGTTCTTTACGCAAGGCCAAGAAGCAAACGAACAGGCGGCCGAAATATTATTTACTATAATATTCTCTAAAGAGATGATTGTCTCAGAATATCGACTTTACTGAACTTACCAGCAGTGCAGTCTAGTCATATTGCTGAGCAAGTACAACATATGAAAAAAAATGAAAAATGAAAAAAAATCTTTATTTGAAATTATTAATTTTATATAAAGAATGATGCAAGGGTCTTCAAATTAGGCGTTGCCTGTGTCTTGAGAAACCAGTTAAAATATAATTATTTTTACAGTTTTTATATATGTCAAAACTACATTTCTTTTAAAACATGTGATGTTTCCTTTGATTAAAGGAGGGGAATTGGGTTTCGTTACGGATTCGAACTAGCAGCTCAATGTTTGTAAGGATGTTTTTATCATGAGTTCCCTATTTATTTGTGAAATCAAACTGCAAGTATTGGTTCTATAAATATTAAATGCGTAAAGTCGAAATGTGTTAGCATAGGATATTTTGTTTCTGAATGTTCGTACAAGTTTTTTGCAAGTATATATGGTTTCGTAAGTTTTGGTTTCGCGTAACGCGTTGCTTCATCAAGGATGGTATAAAAGCCTTTAGTTATTTCATCATGATTAAATAATAATTACTTAACAAATATATTATCCTATAGCCTACTTCTGACCATTAATTAATAAGAAAGAATAGCCTACGCTAAAATATTTTTACATATAGGTCTAGATGTACTGTAATGAACGCCAGAAGCCTGCGACAAGAGAATTGACCACGAAATTTTTAGTTGCGTTGTGTCTGTAACCACTAAAACAACCACTTGGCTTCGTTTCCGTCGCAGTCTTGATATACCCTGTATGATCGCTAGCATTTGTTTCATCTTTCAAATTTTGTGAAAAATAAATCCTTCGAAGTTTCCGTTGCAAACGGATTTCTTACTTTAAAGTCGTGTATATATTTTTATTCAATAAAATATTCAACTCCCACATTACGGTGGAAATTTAATATCGCGGAGTATGTCGGTCGGACTTCTCTACCAATTTTTCTTTTGTGTATTTATGTATGTTTTATGCAATTCTTCGTGACGTATTTCTGTTGTTGCTTCATATTATTTGAGTGCAGTTTATGTGTTTTGCTAGGGGCTCTTTTAGTTATGTTTACCGTATCGGTGGGTTTTTGTGGAGATTTCGTTTTTTACTGTTATGGGACAATTATCGTATGGAGCTAGATTATTGTAGGTTGATTTTTTTTAATATATTTTCTGTAGGATAGGATTGTAATACCACGCCCTGTTGGTATAGTGACTGAATGTACACCATCCATAGATAGAGCAAAAATTCGTACAAAGTGAATAGCTTGTGTGAGTTTTTAGGTATCATTTCTAAGATAAGTTGCCTGGAACTAGAATTTGTGTTCGGCTTGGCTAGAATTGGTATACACCCTAATCATATTTGGGATAAAAGTTCGCTCAGCCCGGAATCAGGAATTTCTGCGCGATATGGCGATAGGCTCGTCCCCCATGACACCGTGGGACGAAACATACAAGGCGAAATGTGGGTGTCTTGGTTGCACCTCTGCCTACCCCTTCTGAGAAAAAGGCGTGCGTTTATGTATGTTTATGTAAAAATAAGCTCGGCGAACTATGGGTGGCAAAAGCGTCATCCCTTTCTGTTCTCTAGATGATATATACATTTTTTTTTTTTTTTTTTGTCGCGGGGAAACCGGGTTACCGCTACCGCCCCACCTCGGGGAAAGTTGGGCGATTATGTTGGGTTCACCAGTCGACGGCATACCAACCAAAACCCCGCGTTGCCCTCTTCAGCACAATTGAAACGGCCCCGGGAACCCGAAGCAAGAGCGCCCCAGCTTCTACCGGAACCGTTCCTGCACACTGCCGCTTAATTTGCAGCTCGAACACAATGACGCCCTAGGCGTCCACAGCAGCAAGCAGCTGCTAGATGATATATACCTGGCCTTGTATGTTAGATGTCTTAGTTATGAATCCCAAAATTAGGGCTCCAGATGCGAATCCCAAGTACCCTGATTTTTTATTATTTTTAGTAATACAGCGAAGTAAAGAAACTGTTAGCGAATTTGAGTTAATATTAAGGATAATATCGTTAAGTCTACGCCATATTAATCTACGAAAACTTAATATTCCAGTGCAGTTAACTATAACTTGTAGTAGCTCTCTCAATCGAATTTTCGTCGGTAAGAGTATTCGAAACTCAATAGTAGGTCATTATGATCTACATTATGTGCAGTATCTACTCGTGCTTTCCTACTCGTAGTTCTTCCAACCGCACCGCTGACAAACAATAAAATTAATTAAAACGCCTTTATTAAGCGCATATCAATCTTTCACACTGATAAACAAGGCACTTTCATTAGAAAAAACAATAGCACCGGGCACTGACCTACATCGGCCGCGTTCAATTTAGCAGCGGAAGAGCCAGCACTTAGCCACTTATTCATTTGATGCACCGCGGTGACGTGATCCTGCTGTGCTGTGGCATTGTTTCGTTTAATACAGAAATATATATTCTACTTCTACTTAGACATTATCCCGGCCGGTGCCAAGGTCCGCCTTCCGGCTGAGTCTCCTCCATTTCGCCCGGTCTTCGGCATCCTCAATAGTAAGGCCATTGACTTTCATATCTTCCTTGACGACATCAAGCCAGCGCTTCTTCGGTCTACCCCTTGGTCGAGGTCCTAGGATGTTGAGGCTCAGAAATATATATTATCATGATTGTATCGACGAACGGGCAGGCAGAGAAGGTAGAGAGACTAATGTCATCCATTGCGCCAACCTTGTATCCGCATAACAACCTTATGCGCTCCTTGTAACCTTGTATCATTCTAAATATGTGAAAGAGTGAGTTTATCGTCATTTCTAGACCTAATTGCAGTCCTGAACAAATTAAATTTTCCAAATTGATGTGCACAAAGTAGATTGCAGATCCTGGAATACGAGCTAATTGCAACGTGACTATTTTTTTAAATACATTTAAACGATGAGTTAGAGATGATTGCAGATTAAAGCACTTTTTTCGATACAGAAATCAATAAACAATAAGACTTATCTAAACCCATTTAACGACTATTACTAAAAACCGGAGAGAGTCTGTAACAATCCACTTTAAAAAACCCAATTTCACCTACAAAACTAAACACCCAAACGAAATAAAGGCGAATTAGATCAGATCACGTTAACGTTCAACTCATCTTCATCAACAATCGCAGTTACAAAGGGTTCATTTGAGTTGCCTGTTACCCTGTCATCTCACAATCCGCCTCAATGTACAAAGCCCCGAAACTAAATTACATTTCTAATGAGAAAAACAATTAAGGGCAATAGATTTTAATTGGCGCGCCCGGATCCACTTTCCCTTAAAAAACGAAAAGGACATTCTAAGTGTTCATTATAGGTATTTATGAATATCTCCCTGGGCCTCCACCGTCTTAATTTCTACAAATTTTCATTTTTACTCAAACCGTTTCTTTGCGGATTAGCCCTGCTTATTACAATTTGGAAGGATTTCGCTTGTTTTATCTGAGCGAGCGGTATTTATTTAATATTTTACGGTACAGTGGCTGACGGAAAAACATAAATTTCTTCCAACCTACATCACTACTTACTGAATAGAATGGTCCCGAGAAAATCGTATGTAAAAATAATATTATATTTAGTTTGTTAAACAATTGTAAGTGGGTTGCAAAATATGTATATTTTTGTTGTTGTTTACAAAGACACAAACATAACGCCTTTTACCCAGAAAGAGTAGGCAGATGTATTACCAGGACCACATTCCAACTGGTGTTTTCTGCCCCCTATGTGATGAGGGTGAGCCTATATTAGACACAAATTTCTGTCTCCGGACTGATAATGTATAGAAAACTTCACTATCACAGCCCGACCCAGGGATAGACCCCGAAACCTCAGCGTGGTAATAATACCGTAGTACAACTGCGCCAAAGAAGCAGTCAGTTGTTGTATAGGTTGTTGTTTGTATATTTTTATTACTCTTCAATGAGGTTACACTGCACCAATTTTTAGAACAGGGCCGTCCAGATAGGGTACAGACAATAATTCTATACAATCATTATTGTTATGCAATAGAAGATAGAGATATTGTTAGAACAAATAAGTACATTTTAGGAACATTTTGCCTAATATTTCACATAGGATTTTGTACTTGGAACACGATGTATAAGTCAAACAAATATTTATAAGTGTGTATCGAGGCCGCAAACCGTAGCGCAGAAAGTTCAATGACTTCGAAAGTTATTCGTCGATAGCAAAACATAACTAAATGTGTGATGATAACTTCCAGTCTTAATTAACGAATAATTGTATAGCACTCCACTGCTGGACGTAGGCTTCTTAAATTATACGACGTCATTGAAATCAATCCTTAACCTATTTTAGCTATCGAATGTTTTGTCTGCTTCGCTCACATTGAATTCTAAAGTCGTTCGAAAGGGACAAAACATTCAATAACTAAAAATGGTTTAAAATCTGTCTATGAATACGGCCGCAAATGTCTAACTGCCGAACTCAGAGACATATAATGTCAATTAAATCATTACTTAGTGTAGATTTTACAAAGATAATTTATTGTATTGTTTTAATTGTATCAGCCCATATACGTCCCACTGCAGGGCACGGGCCTACTCTACAATGGATGGTACGATTGAGAGTGGTTAGGCCATATAGTCCACCACGCTGGCCTAGTGCGGGTTGGGAAGAGAATTTATACTAAGGAACATTATTAATATAATTTAATTGACATTAAAAGTCGTAGTGCGGCTGTAAGTCTCTGCGAAGGTTGTCTCCCCACCTAGCCCAAGAGTATCATACACGTCTACCAAGCCGTAATCTCCATTCCAAAACATGAAAAAATGGCATATATTAACCACTTAGACATTACTATAATCACCTGCAGCTATTATCCATATTATGTTTCATTGCCTGCCTCGGTGGCGTAGTTGTACTACGGTACGACTACAAAGCTGAGGTTTCGGGTTCGAACCCCGGGTCGGGCAAAGTGATATTGGGTTTTTCTATTCATTATCAGCCCGGAGTCAGGAATTTGTGCCCATCATGAGACGGAACTTATAAGGCGAAATGTGGGTGTCCTGGTGACGCCTCTGCTTACCCCTTCTGGTATAAAGGCGTGAGTCTATGTATGTGTTTTTCATGATGCTTTTTGCATTTAACTTTTTGTTGCCTCCTTAAAGAGATTGATATGCGGCCATTTTAAGGATTGGCACAAAATAAGTTAGTTCGTTAGCTCTTTAGTCAATATCATATCTATCGAGATCCTCGATCCTTTACATCGGTAGAGGATTAAAAATACCCTAGTCAAAATAGAGTAAGCCTAACACTTAGGTACATTACCAATTCACAGCACGTAATACCTAACGCAATAGGAATAAAATATACTCCAAGTACCAACTAAAGGATGCTTAAGTCTACTTATTTCCATAAAATCACTTTTATTCTATTTCAGTGCCCAAAATTGCCTTACATTTTACATTGTAGCAGTATTCGAAATTTTTCTTTGTGTAAGCACTTTTTTACCTTCGCATTAATATTCTCTGGACTTTATTCAAGTAATGAATGGATTACGCCACTTATCTTTCTTGTTAAGTTGATACTTCGAGATTTAGGTTTAAACCCGTATCAATTGTACGAAAGGGCCGTGGGTGTATCACAATTATTTTAACTTTAAGAGCCTCATTAGGAGACAATTTGCGTGAAATTACGCGATTAAATACTTGTTTTCGATGCGTTATAAAACTGGGCCGTACTCGTATATGGGCTGATACAGTACAGTAAAGTACAGTTATGAAACTATAATGTTCTGCGTGAATTCTAATACCCACACAAGACACTCTTGTTACTGTGGTATTGGGATTACAGGTTCTGAAAATGTTTATTTATTAATCATTTCAATCTAGTTTCCAAAGATATACCAATAATAATATAAAATTCAAATTCAAGTTTATGCTTTGAACAGTATTCACAGAAAAAATACATAACGTAATAAGACACGACCATTCCTGATTCCTGAGGCAAACAGATGTTCCACTAATGATACTCAAGGTTAATCCTTATTTCCGTACCAAAATATATAAGTGGGCGAGCCTTTTAACATACCTAGCAAAAATTCCAACCCAAGGCAACAGACATGGTTTTACCACTGGTCTCTAATATCGCCTGGTAGGTACCACCGCAATGTCTATTTCTCCCGCCCAACAGCAGTGTAAATGCGCTGTTGTGTTCCAGTTTGAAGGACGTTGTAGTGAGAGCACCTAAAAGAACATAATGAGACTGAACATCTTATGTCTGGCGAATAGCATGCTCGTCTCGCCTTTCATTGCAACAAAAAAAACATAGAGTCGTGTTGCTGTTATTTCGATATTAGTATTCACAGGCATAATGGCCAATGACCACCGTACATAATGGTTAAATACCCGTTATATACCACGTAACTATGTCGCGTTTCGGGTTCGTCCTTTGTATATACGGATACAATGAGGCAAGCATGTATTGACCGGCGAGAGATGAACATCGCACACTGGTTGATGCTTTATCTGGGACATTTTTTTTTTTTTTTTTTATTGCAATGAATGACGAGACGAGCAAGCCGTTCGCCTGATGGTAAGCGATACGACCGCTCATAAACAGTAGCAACATTCCACTGCGCTCGCAATCCTGAGACATAAGATGTTAAGTCTCAATATGTCCAGTAGTTACTCTGGCTACAATGTCCTTCAATCCGAAACACAACAGTGCATTTACGCAGTGTTGTTTCACGGGAGAAATAGACATTGCGGTGGTACCTACCCAGATGGCCTCTCACATATGAGAGACCTACCATACACACATACTGCGCACTGTAATCATT
Organism: Deilephila elpenor; assembly: GCA_949752805.1. Classification (NCBI taxonomy): domain Eukaryota; kingdom Metazoa; phylum Arthropoda; class Insecta; order Lepidoptera; family Sphingidae; genus Deilephila; species Deilephila elpenor. The sequence continues at coordinate 13,509,433 of OX457103.1, read as the reverse complement.
TGTAGTGCCAGTTTATAAAAAGTTTATGACTTGAGCATAAACTCAGTACATTATTTACAGCCCACAAAAGCAGCTACAGCACCAGTGTATCAAAGAAAAAAATGTGTACGAAACGATAAAATGTTTCTCCGAAAAATGTATCGCGAATTTATTTATTCACATGCTCAAATTTAAGCATCATCAAAGAGCCACTCGTTCCATTACGCATTTCACGCGCGCGTGAGACGCTGAATCCAATCAACTCGTGCCGTATCCTTACCCATTGTAAAATTCCTTACCGGGAACATGATAATCCGATTCCCGGGGGAACGCCGCCAGCTTTTATTGCCGAAATATGTAAATGCTACTGAAAAAAAAAACTAATTTATTAGTATTGTCGACTGGGAGTGAAAAAATATGCAAATGAGCGTCATATTTGCTTTGAGGCTGCAGATTCGGAGGGTGTAATCGAGCAGAATTCCTTTGGAAAAACATCAATTTATGATGTATAGGAATTCGGTCATGAGGCGTGAATAGGATGGTATAGTATCTTTCCTGTAGGATGTCGCGTTGAATTTATATGGACATTTTTATTTCAGAGGTCAAGTATTGCTGGAAGTATATTTTATGGCCAGGATGCGTACACAAGTTGTAAACTTGCCATAGTAATGGAGACAAATATATCGTGTTACGTTTAGCTATTCATGTAGTTTAATATTTTATGGCAAAACTGAGTTGACTAACAAGAGATAATAATATTTTTTCGTCGATAATCTACGCGAGCATTCAATAATGCTCGTGTAGACAGTTAACGTTATCATTTACTGTCGTATTGAGAAACAAGTGAGTCCCATTTCGAGTTCTCGTCTCATCATCAACCCGTTGCAGTCCACTGCTGGACATATATCTCCCAAGGTACGCCATAGAGATCGGTCTGCTGCTTTATACATCCAGTCGCTATCGGCCCTTTTGTATTTTGTCGCCGTTCGTCTTTCTTTCGAGTTTAATTAAATTATATACTGTTTCGAGCAGGCTAGCTTAATTTTCAAATTGGCAAGTACCTACTGCACGAAAACAGCAGAAGCAATAAAGTCACTTTGCAATACTAATATAAATACATACATATATAACCGTCACGCCTGTATCCCACGGGGGTAGGAAAGGAATATAAACTTTCTCTTCGTTCATCAATCTTTTCATGCATTCGCATTGTTCAGGGTATATTTGACCTGATCCTTGCCTAGGATGCTATCGATCTGGTTGAGGTAGGTTCGATCCCAACTTACTCATGTATATAAATAAAGCAATATTAATTAGGAGTAATCATATACAATATGAAAACATAAATTAGTTTTCTCAAACATATTTAAGTTTTAGACACTCAACTTTGCTTGTTACTGAATAAAATGTATTCGCAAAAACTTGCACCGACCTGCGTGACAGATGTCTAAAAGTTTGCATATAGCGCTCATAATGTAAACTATTTAATTAGATTTTACTTTGCAAAATTCTCGACGTTCGTATTGAAGGGAAAGAAAGTACGAACACCTTGTTAAGAGTCTACGTATGTAATTTGTATTTTATATTATTTAATATTATTTTATGTTTTGCCACAGTGGCGTAGTTGTACTACGGTAGGATTACAAAGTTGAGGTCTCGGGTTCGAATCCCGGGTCGGGCAATGTGATATTGGATTTTTCTATTCATTATCAGCCCGGAGTCAGGAATTAGTGCCCGATATGGCGGTAGGCTCGCCCCCTATCACATCGTGGGATGGAACATACAAGGCGGAATGTGGGTGTCCTGGTGGCGCCTCTGCGATGTGAGTTTATGTATGTATGTTTCTTTGTGTTTTAACATTTTGATATTATGGTTTTGTTTTATTTTGTAACAGCTCGTTATGGTAATCCAAAGTTTACGGCTACGTCTGTATTTACCCATATACTACCCACTGTAGGGCACGGGAATACGATTGAGAGGGGATAGGCCGTATAGTCCACCACTTTAGCCTAGTGCAGGTTAGCGGATTGTACATACCATAGAAATTCTTTCGAATCGCTATGGCATGCAGGTTTCCTCACAATGTTTTCCTTCGCCGTTATAGTCCTACGTTTAAATACCAAAGTTTTAAAATTATAGTCAAAGTGAGAGAAAGAGGGAAAAAGAGAGAGAGGAAGCTAAAAACCTCGACAACCAGCGCAATACAGCCTTCTAAATTAAATACAACGCATTGCAGTAGAAAATATTTTGCAATGAACCCGCCTCGGTATTACTTAACAAGTAGTTGATACACACATTATTTTGCTCAAAACTTGCAGTGCATACGTGGTCAGATTGCAATATTGTGAAATTAATTTACTGTTGTATTTCCCATTCGCAACTACGTTGGTAAAAGGGGTATATTTAAGAGGTATTATTTTAAAATACATTTTATTTATACTTTCTTTTGAATGACTCGTTTAAAATGTAAGTTTAATTTTGAAATTTATTTAAATTAATTCTATTTGCGTATAAGGCTATGAAAGGAGTGGTATATTTTGTTTTATTGTTTGAGAAATTCTTTACCCTACATTTCAGTTAGTCCTAGAATTTTCGTATACGCCCGTATGTCGACGCCCGATCTTTCTCAATTGTGGATAAGCCAGTCATAGTGACTTACTTATGATTTTTTGCGCTAAATAGCGAGTCTAGCATGCCATTCGCCTGATGATAAGCGATAAGACCGCTCATGGACAGTATCAAAACCAAACAACACCATGAATTACAAAACAATGCTTGCCATTCGACTGCGCTCGCCATCCTGAGACATAAGATGTTAAGTTTCACTATGTCTAGTAGTTACTCTGGCTACAATATCCTTCTAACGGGAACACAACAGTGCATATATAAATATTGCGGTGGTACCTACCGAGGCGACCTCTCACATTGATAAGTTTGATAAAGACGTCTACAAGAACACCTCAAAAACAGAAAACTGTTGTAAGTAAGTTAAATATATCATATTATGCGTTTAATTTAATTATAACAAGCAGGCCTGCATAATTATATCTACCAATGAGAGATAACCATATTCTCTTAGACGTGAATATTCTATTTGGATTTCACTGTGTTCACTATCTGGGACATTATAGCCATTTAGCCATATAAAAAATGGAAATCTTGCAATAACTGAGCAAGGCCCTCCCATATACTTATCATTCGTTTAGGTCTAAAATAGGAATACACAATCATTGTATTTAACTAATAAAATCGCAACCTAAATTATTATCTTTAATCTTATTCATCAGTAGAAATAAAATTCAAAGTACCATAGACTGAAACCAGTGAACTAAATACCCTCTTTATTTTTACGTTCATACTATTGTTCGCTAAAAATCTTTTCGTAATAGAAAGTTAGTAATTTTAGCAGAAGATAAAAATCCTCTGAAGACCGTTTATTGGACTTTCTTTATGGTCCGCAGTACTATTGTTTAACTTTGTTTTGTAAACACGGGGCTTTCTCATCTCTCGCTTGCTTTTTACAATAGATTTTTATTGCGTAACAAAGTGAAAAGCGGTTGGTAAGTGAATGTACTCTATGTTGAATATAGTAAGAAATAGTTACCTCTCAGCGGTAAACACTATTATGTCAGATTTACTGAAACTTGGTACAAAAGGATGATTTGAAAGTACGCCATACTTGGGTGTCAATATGGTAGATTTTTAATATTACATGATAGTCGCCGTTTATTAGACGAGAATATTACTACCACCATTTTCGATGTAAGGCACAATGTATGAATGACAGGCTGAAAACTTCAAAAATTTTTTTTCACGTTAGCCATTCGAGTGTTTAACCCGGCTACATATTTTAAAACCTACTTAAAGCGAAGTTATGAAACGTTAAGTGGCCTCTTAAGAAAGTACGTTTTTTAATATTAAATATTCATAACTAACACTTGGCCGCTTGGAAATTAGGTACTTTGTTTCAAATACCCACTTAGCTGTTACATAATCTCGCCTAACTTAACATTTTAATAAGTACCTGAGGACCTTCGCGGCTTTTAGCTTCGTTTAGTACTCGTATTTCTTTTAAAACTTACATAAATAAAATATCTTTGAATACATAATACAAAAAGAAAATTAAAAGACTACATTTTTTGGTTTCTTTTGTCAGAAGCTTGTCATAAATATTGCTTTTAATTAATGAAAATGATACAATTTGTGGTTTCTTTGATAGAGATAATAAGAAAAAAAAACAGTGTATTGAGTTAATTAAAGTTTACATTATGCCGCTGAGCAAAGTGGCTACTTCATATTGAAATCCGTTTAATGTATCAAATGAAATGTTAAAACGCAACTTGGCTTTGACTTGTAAGTTTAATCAGTCAGAAAACATATGTACCTATACGTGACTGTCGTCCTTAATAGCACAGTTACAACAGTTGACACATATTATATTGGACAGAGAAAAAATAGCCTGCGATATAAACACATAACATCATATTTGTATAGATTTTTTTTCTATCGACTCTCATCCTACACTCCCATAGACTCTCTATTAAGGTTGTCTCAGCCCATATACTTCCAATTGCTAGGCACAGGCCTCCTCTACAATCGAGAGTATAATTGAGACGGGTTAGGTTATATTATCCACGACGCTGGCCTCGGTTTAGATTGTACTGTATTTAAAACCAGGACAATTATAGCCTACCGTGCCAATACGAAAGATCAAAGTATAATGCTATCAAAACAACAGTCACCTTACTAACGCGACCTTTGACCCCAATACCCCGCATCAAGACGTACCACTTCACGAACATTAGATATAATTCACGCATTAGTAATTTTGAATTATGCTAATACATTACTCGGCGTACAAAGCTCAGACAATCTGCTAAGTACGGAGCTTAAAGCTCTCTCTAAATCGTGTGCTGTTGAGATAGTGGCTACCAACTTAGCGGGTAGTTCGTGCTTATTTCAGTTTGTGTTGTAAGAGCAAATAAGTCATAATAGTGGCGTTTGCTTATCCAACGTTGGCTATTGAATGCTGCGTTGGATTTCGTTATTTGAGTACAGTGTATGAGTTAAGTACGAGTTGGTTTTGTGAGTAAGGAAATTTAGGAAGAGAGCGTTATAATGTGTAATCTTTTATCATATTCTTCCTTATTAAGCGTTGCCTCATCTTTAAAATCTCATGGGCACAAAAATGTTCACTGTCACCCCTCCAGTAAATCATCATGTCGTAGAGGTTTCGTACTCCGCCAATGGATTGCAAGCGCAGGAAATAATTTCTTGCGCCGAAGATGTTGTTGCCCATCATCATCCGTTGTATGCATGGTTATCCTGCCGTTTATCGACATGTACTTTCATGCAGGTATAGTAATAGATCCCAGAGTGAAATACACAACGTTTTATTTTCGAAAAAAAAAAGCAGTTTCCATGAAATAAATATGGAGGTTGATTTTATGCGTACGAATTTGCTAGTAACTGGCCGATTTATGCAGTTTAAGCAATTTATTTTCAGCGCTAAAAATTCGAGATCGATGATCAAAGGAATATTTTCGACTCTCTAGTGTTTATTTGAGGTTTGTTAGTGCACGCAACCTTATTTGTAACATGAGATTTCAGAGATTTTAGTATGAAATTGATAATGTATAAAAAAATCTTATATTACCATAAATATGCTTGATTTAAATAATATGCATACTGCTACCATAATATTTGAAAACAAATAATTAAAATAGACAACACGAAACAAAAGTTACTAATAAAATATTTTTACTACAAAATTACGTAGCTACCAAAAAGCAACAAGCCTTTTCTCAGAATTGGCTCAGCATCATATTTCGAGATAGGACATTGCAAAGTACAATTTATTCTAATGTGTACACGGCTTTCCTTTTAAAGAAAATTGATATTTTTCCAGATTGTGGCTTTAGATAACTTTACCTTGTCATAAAAGCAAACTGTGTGTAGATTTTAGCTGTGGCTGTAGGTACGCTGGAGTTTCTTTTGCCTGCGGTAATAGGCATTGTTCGAGATGTAATTGGAACTGTTTTCGTAATGACATTACTTTAACAACCAAGCCTGAAAGCAGAAGCTTTCATAGGTTGCTTGAATTCCAGAGTATCAATGATAAATCCTTGATCAGTTAAATGTTATCTTAATAGTAGTTCAGTCAATTGGCTGCATTTTTCATACTCAACCTGATTTTTATGGTATCTGTATCGGCTCTTATCACGTCCAGTGCAGGGCATGGGCCTCTTCTACAATCAGAGTACGATTAAGAGGGTTTAGGCCATTTAGTCCACCACGCTGGACTATCAATTTATGGCAACAATAACATTAAAGAGACCTATAAACGTAAAGATCACATCAAACCCCGTTACTAGCAGAATTCGCAATATATGCACTTACATGGAACTGTCGAGGTAGATAGCACTATCGTGTTCCGCTTTGAAGGACATTGGAGCACTGATTACTATGCATTAAGACAACACCAAATGCCTCGAGATTACGAGTGGATTGAAGTCTTTGATAATAATGAGTTCTAAGTGACGTTTATTTGTTCATGGCCTGGTAATGATTTAAAAGGTTTTTTAATCTTAATAAATAAATACACATAACAGTCACATATAGTACTGACCCCACACTAAGAACTAGTCTTGTGGCGTGGGTATCAGAAACTACGAGAGGCTTCGGTCTCCCAAACACCCAGACCTGAATGTGGTTCACACAAATATTTGTTTCGGTGCGGGGATCGAACCTGCGGCCTATCGTTTCACAACCAACTGCGCCACGAAGGCTTTCATTTTAGCAATAAATACTTGGTTTCATAGGTGCGTTGCCCTCTTTTACTTTGGCAAGATAGAAGGAGTAAAAATGAACGAGTGAGTTAAGGAATTTTGAGCCTTTGAGTATTAAAATAACTGCATATGATGTTACACCAAAGTTATTACTTCACAGAGTAAAGGGCAATTATTCGTAATGGCTTTAAAACTATCTTCATACAAGTTGGATGAAGCTGTAGGGTACTTTCGATGTTATACGGTTTTAGGAAGAAATATTTCTGGTAGTGCTGCATGTTCGTTGCATTATTACTGTTATTCATTACATTTTTAATTACCAAACCGGACAGCCTCCGTGGTGCAGATGGTTAGACGCCGGCTGTAAAACATAAGGCCCCGGGTTTGATTCCTGCACCGTAAAAAATGGTTTTGTGAACCACAGGCATTTGTTTCGGGTCTGGGTGTTTGTGAGACCGAAAAGTCTCGTAGTTTCTGATGCTCACGACACAAGACGTATGATGTATTTATTTATTTATAACTGTTGGGTGTATTTATTTATTTATTCATTTAAATAAGTAGTTGTTACTCTAATTTAAGTTTAGATACGTAAGGTATAATATGTCTTTAGAACGAATTAATGTACTCAATTACCGTTTTCGTGAAAATCTTTATGAAGTCGTAGCTCCTATCGATTCCTGTTAAGCCAGTGAGATGAGAGAAAATTCAATAATCGTTGCCCTTGAATTTATCTAATAGTTTTATCCTTCATTTTAAAGACCAATAATACCTAGAATTCTCTAAGTATGGTGGAGAAACATTAATGAAGTTGATTACTTTCCATCAGTCGAAATAAGTGGTAACGTAACAAAAGACGATCTCACAAAAAAATCACCTTTGTTTAAAAAATATTGTATTTAAACCCAGCTGCTTCAAGTTATTTTTCTCAGCCCCTGTCTTTTAAATCATTTGTAACTTCCCAAGGCTTCATAAAATATTTTCCTTTGTATTCTGCTTAATCTTATTCTCTATATGGGCGAGTCCGTCGGCGTATTGTGAATTGGTCCGAGTTATAATTTCCGTCACGTCCGCCACTCGAAAATGCAATGAATACTAAAATAACGAATCAGCCGAAAATAATTTGCGTTTCGTGATAGTTCCTGCGGGACTGACCGGGACTGTATGAAATATCTTGGAATTAATGGTTTGGACTAAGACAATTGTGTGGTTACATTTACGATTATATATAGTGGAGTGGAGTCTTAGTAGACTGAGTGTAATGTACTGTATCAGCCATATTACAGGCTACGAGCCTCCTCTACAATCGAGAGTACGATTCAGAAGGGTTAGGCCATATAGTCCACCACGCTGGCTTAGTGCGTGTTAGCACTTTACATACCATAGGAATTCTTGCAAATCGCTACGGTGTGCAAGTTTCCTCACGATGTTTTCCTTCACCGTTATTGTGCGTAGTGATTGACTATCAATACACACATGCATACGAGAAGTTAGGGGTGTGCCCTGGGATTTGAACCCGCGACCACCGTGAACATGTTGTCAGCCGCGTTTGGTCCGTTACCAACAGGCCACCACACACGTGAAAGGGGCCAGGCATAGTGTTGATGAAGTGTAATAAATAGGCTCAACACACACAATGATAACCCTATACTTAGAGATAAGTCTCATGCCAAAACTATCAAAATTATGAGAGATTTTACGCGAGATACTCAAAATTGGGTAATGAACCAAACCCGAAATAAATATTTATGGATGTCTCGGATCTGGTTTCGAACTTGCGACCTCGTATCACATTTCGCACTAAGATAATTATACCACGAAGGCTGTTAATTTTATTAAAATTCATCGGCGAATAATTCAAAAAGTATCGAGAAATGAATTAAATGCTAATGATACTTGCAAATAAATTGCATTCTGCATAAAACATAAGGATTTATTATTGTGGTAATTTGCATATTCACTGAATGTGCTGGAATGATACCTTTAATATTTATTTTTCATTCCAAACGTTATTTCCTTTTCGCGTCGATGTTTCATTAGTAAAATAGTGTAGTGTGTTTTTAACGAATTCATTAATACATTTAGTTTGAAAAGCACAAAACAGCTGTTATTTTTCTCTGCCCTAGGTGTTTTTGAACTGAAAATGCCCTCGTATTTTCCGTTATCCACTATTCACTACATATTTTTCTTTGTAATTGCATAACTGTTCGGGGTATTGAATGATTATTTGTTTTGTTTCATACACACATACATAAATTCGCGCGTTTTTCTCAAAAGGGGTAGAGGCTCTACCAGGATACCCACTATCCGCTTTTTTCTGTTCCAGGATGTGAGCGAGCGAGCCTATCGTCATATTGGACTCAAATTACTAACTCCGGGCTGGTATTAAATATAAAAATACAATGTAATTTTGCCCGACCCGGGATTCGAACCCGAAAACTCAGCTTTGTAATCGTATCGTGCTGTGCTACCGAGGCAGTCGTATTACTGTTTATTTGGTTTCAAATGTATAAATTATATTTGTTAAATATAATTTCAACAACCAAACTCTATAAAGATATATAATCCACATACCATGTTTTTTATTACATATTATTATCACCATTAAAATACGCTTTTTCTTTATTCGCACATTTAAATTAGTAAATAAAGGCTTAAATTATAAACACTAAATTAGGCACCCAAAAATACCTCTGAAAATATTTTATGTTTATTTTATATTTTTGTTTATTGTCATCAATAAAAATCCCAATTTTTAATTAACTTGTTTACCGTCTCACCTAATAAAGAAATGAAGTTTCTGTAGTACTAATTCACAAGCCTACAAGTCATAAATTGGACACACAAATAAGGAAGGAACAACAAAAGCCCAACATTTACCCAATGCTAAGCAAACTTGCACAGTTGACGAGACGAAGTTGACCGCGCCAACTACTCGCATAACAAAACATGTTGTATGAAGCTTTGTTAGGCGTTTTTGCTGGAGTTGTATGCTGTATATTGGCATATTATGTGAAGGGCAACATCTTGGGGTTAAAACTAATTCTGCATCTGTATTTTTATCCGCCCTTAACGTCCTACTGCAACGCACGGGCCTCCTCTACAATCGAAAGTACGATAGAGAGGGGTTAGGCCATTGTGCCCACAACGCTGGCCTAGTGCTATAATGCAAACTCAATTATTCATAAAATAAATGAACATACCCAATAATTATGCACGTCGTTATAACTCTTCACTAAGATTAAAGTTTTATGTTGTATCAGAAATTATTTTTGTGTCTCCCGGCGCCTAGACTAGAAACAAATATTTGTGGCCCATAGAAATATTTGCCTTGGTGCAGGAATTGAACCTGCGACTTTTTGTTCCACGGCCGGGTTGTGCCCAACAGCACATCAAGGGCTTTCAAATTTTTATCGGTACATCGATTTAGTAAATATAAGAACTACTCGAAATATAGAATTATAACCAGTTTTCAATTTCATCCAATACAGAAATCCGTTTGAATTTCCCAGTACCCTGTTGATACACGAAACTACAAATTACAAACTGGACATAAATAAGCAAACTAAAACCAACAACCCAACATAATTCATGAAACGGTTCCCAAACTTCCACACATTTATTGACAACCGGGAACCAATTACTAGAGGGCAAAGTTGGCGATGCTAGTCAAATTTCTACTTGCATTGTATCAAAATATATACCTACAGAAAATTATCAATTGAGTTTATCTGAGATACCAGATTCTGGTGTACACCGTGGTCAAAAATCATTTAAAATGTATTTAAAGTAATTTATGTAAAAATATAGCTATTTTACGACTGTGGGAATTAATATAAAACCTCAGAATAATGTTATATGTTTTTTTCTAGGATTATATGTGGGATTTTCGTGTACACTATGGTCAAAATCATTGTAAATGTGAAAATAACAATGACTACTTTATGAGTGCAAAAGCTTATATCTAATCTTGAAAAATCAGCTGTTATAACTTTGCTTCTAATACAGATATCAACACAATTCACAAATTATAAACACAAGTAAAAAACTAAAACTGAAATAAATTACCAAACGGTTGACAAACTTCCACACACAACAGGGAACCAATTACCAGGGTCCATAGCTGTACAATCGGCATACAAAACATACATGAAAGATTGTTGTGTTTTTGCTGTTTCTATGCGAATTGATTAAAAACTTTCCGCCTGCAAATTATTTGAGCTGTACTTCCAGATTAATTAACGTTTAGAACAAATGTTTGCGTTAGTTTTTGTTAATGAATGTTTCCGTGGCGTTGTTAGTGTTTCATTTGCAGAGTGGAGATTTTGATGCGATAGGGATAGTTAATGAAATTGGGGGCTTTAAAGACAACTTTTTATAGATGGTAGGTCTCTCATATTATGTGACAGGCCGGTAGGTACCTCCGCAATGTGTATTTCTCCCGCCAAGCAGCAATGTAAATGCACTGTGGTGTTCCGGTTTGAAAAACATTGTAGCCACCTTATGTCTCAGGATGGCGAGCATAGTGGAATGCCAAGCATTGGTTTGTAATTCATGTTGTTATTTGGTTTTGCTACTGTCCATGAGCGCATGCTCTCCTCATCATTCACAGCAATTATAAAAAAAAAAATAAGGTTGGATTAGTGATGACATTTACGCTGTTATGTGGACAGAAATATGTTTAAATTTACTTTTAAAGTGTCGAACCAAATCTTTTACTTTAAGACATGATGAATTAATACTCCCCCTTTTCTTTTTTTAAATTGACTCGTATTTGTACCATTTTTATGTTCAAAGTAGCAAAATTCATGTCACACAAATGAATACTGATGGCATTATTCATAAAACAACTTTAACTGTAGTTTTTAAAAGAGTTCCAACTAAAAACTTTTGATCCCTTGGTCCTAGTACGTATTCACAATTACTGTTATTTGTGTGTCTGCAGTAAATTTCACTAACAAGATTTACTGCGTCGTTAGTAGTTGAAACAACACATCAACAAACCTAATTATATTTTAAACAAAGTTGGAAACACCTGAGGTTTCGCACGAGAATAAACAAATGCTGTATTCGTGATACTGAATGCAAACACCGAAATATTCTGCATATATTTTGAGAAACCGTCTGAAATTTAAATACATTTATTTATGTAAGCAGGATAGTTTGAAAATTCTAGTATAATAAAGAGATATTTTAGGAATATTCCGGCAAATACCGTGTGTAAAACCCGCCGCAGATACGCAAGTGTGTCACGTTCTAAGTTCTGGGTGAATCTGGCTTTGAGAATGCTGAGAATGATAGTGTGTTTCAGTGAGGAAGAATTATTCCTAGTTTTAATTGATAATCTCGGTCAATCAGCTGATCTATTAAGCACTTGCCATTAGCTGCATTGTAGTCACTTTGTGAAGATTTGACTTACCGGATTTGTAGAGAGTCTAAAGGCAGTAATCCACAAAGCGAAAACAAATTGTAGTATATATACTCGTATATTTATCTTTGTGGGTGTATATGGATGTACCATAAAGGGACTAAAAATATCTGTTGGAGATCATAAACATATTTATCAGTGTGTGGATCATTCTTGTAGAATGATTGCTACGATTATTAAAGTACTAGGACATCAGAAGCAAGGAGGAGATTGATGAACATGATTGTTTTTTGTCCAGTGATAGCTACGGCGCACAACATCACGTTCCTGGAGGTGCCCAGGTACGGCGACCCGCACCGGGAAGCGATCCTGGTGTGCCACTACGTGAACGAGAAGGGCGACCCTCCACTCCACTCTGTCAAGTGGTACAGAGGCAACAATGAGATATTCCGATACACTCCTGGTCAGCAGGTAACTGTCTTATTTTGTAGCTCTTGTCCTCTTTTATTTTGTGTCACCGTGAAATATTTAATTTCATTTTTAGTTTTATTTAGAAATTTACGATAAATGAGAAGTTTTGGTTACGTTCTTATACATTAAGTTAAAGAAAAAACAAATATAGCTCACCATATAGTAATCAAAGCGACCTGTGCCTTATGTGATTTTATTAAATCGTTAAAAATAAATGAGGAAATGAGAAGCGAGAAATAAAGATAATTATTATACTCCATAACCATAGTTTGTCTATAAGGATTTCTTTTGTAATTTGAATGGATTACAATAAGTTGTTACTTCTATTCATACATTCGGTTGGTGTCTGTTGTTTATACCTAATATTTCCATTCTATTTCACGTCTTACATTTTTTCGTGTTCCATCACAACATTCATAAATCAAAACAGATTCGAAGCAGATATTTCCTTGTCACATAAATGCAATATTTATCATTTTGGCGTTGGAACTTGCAAATAGCGCAGAAACTGTTTGTTAAGCCATTGAGCCAATCGGTAAAGTTGTCAACTCCACGTCCCCGTTACCTTATACCTGTTGAATACCTCGTCTATAAACTCTGCTTTAGATTAATTAATTCTCTAGAAACTCTATAAACAATAAAGGCATCATTCAAGTTTTTACTACTAAAGTTGCAAATTGTGTACAAGGAGTTAGCACTTTAACTACGTTCTTTAAAACTATTAATTGACCGGAGCAATATAATTTTAAAACAGTTCCCGAGTTTCTTTAACGTTTTTTATGTTTGAAACTTTAGCCTTCTATCATCCTTAGGTGTTTTATAATACTAAACACTTGGCTAGAGAAGACCTTTAGGTAGTAAAATTTTAATACCGCTCTTTCTACCTGGTGTAATCTCGATAATTATAGTCATAATCCTTTGAACGCATAAAACAATGAAGTCAAATAATCTTTATTTAAATAAGAACTAAAACACTGCCTCGGTGGCGTAGTTGTATTACGGTACGGTTACAAAGCTGAGGTCTCGAGTTCGAATCCCAGGTCGGGCAAAGTGATATTGGATTTTTCTATTCATTATCAGCCCGGAGTCAGGAATTTGTGCCCGATATGGCGATAGGCTCGCCTCCTATCACATCGTGGGACAGAACATGCAAGGCGAAATGTGGGTGTCCTAGTGGCGCCTCTGCCTACCCCTTCGGGGATAAAGGCGTGAGTTTATGTATGTATGTATGTAGAACTAAAACAATTTTCCATAAGAATTTATAATGGGTACCAATCAATTTGAACTAGGCCAACATGGTTTCCTTTTCTTACATAATTATGTTAGCCTACAATGATGATGATGATGTTAGCAACGTAGTAGTTATAAGCTGGATTGAGCAATCAAGTGATTTGTAGCCATGACACACATCCAATCTCATGACTAAAACTTGTGACCTATTGAATACAGCTGGCTTCTCTGGCTGTAAATGTCTTTATGCGAGGTTATTTACATCTTTAGTTCATTGTTTTGTCACCCGCATTATTAGGGAGGGGAGAGGACAATAATATATTTCCAACTCCTCCTATTAATTTAACTTTGTGATTGATTTCGTTGCGGTATAAAGACAAGTTAGACATTTCCGGAGACTCGCTGAGATTCAATGCTCAGTGTCATTAAAATGCGTGCCACTGTTGATCCTGGCTTACAGGAGTTGCAGTGGCGGGTGTGAGGGCGGGATAGTCTCCTATTGAATACCTGACGAATAGACTGGCCAATCTGGATTTGTTTTAACTTCTAAAGGTCTATCGTAACTTCGATCATATACAATAGTCGGAAAGTATAGGTTCAACAAAATGCCATTCTAAATAGAATCTTTATGAATATTTGGACCCTTACAAAGCACTGTTACCAAGAAAGTTATTTAATCAGATCAAGATAATTTCAAGTTCGGGATAGTATTGATAGAATTACTTGGCAGTTCAGTCTCTCATCAGGAAAAGTAAGCCTAAACAAAATGCCTTAAGTTTCTTTGTATCAATGACTTCTATACAACTCATTGTCTCTTAATATTTTTAATTAGCTCGCATATTTTGCGTCTATTGAAAGAAAATGAAGAGTTCCCTAGCGATTAATATCTGCGCACGACGGCGTGGCTTACAATGGCTTGTTGGCCTACATACGTCTCGCGACAAGCCGTCTCGCATCGAGGCTTACAAATGACTGGAGTTCTGATAGGCGTAGGAAGATGTGCCATCAACACTGAGATTTTAAATGGCTTGGTAATGTATTCCTGGTACTATTTGTGCGTTTGTGCAGTGGTAGGATGATAGCATTCGACGTAGGTAAAAGCTTTACTGATGCGTGTGTTTCGGTAAAATTGCCGCAAGCCAAATAACTTCTTTCCTCCTGCGTCGTAACCGAACGTCGAACCCGCAGCCTCACGTTCCCCACACCGAACCAAATATTTGTGTGGTCCACAGGTATTTGTTTCAGGTCTGCGTGTTGGTGATACCAAAAAGTTTCTCGTAGTTCCTGATACCCACGACACAAGACTAGATCTTAGTGTAGGGTCAAGACTGTGTATGTGACTGCTGGATTTATTCATTTATTCATTTATTTATCTGTTTTAAGTAATTTACATACAACTAAACATAACTATTGTTGCAGCCACCAACACGTACCTTCAACACGACAGTAGCTGGAGTGACGCGAGGGTCGTGCAACCAGCACAGCTGCTCAGTCAGCGTCGTGCTGCCCAGGATCTACAACACTAGACTGTCTTTCACGTGCGAGGTGTCTACAGAAGGACCCAGGTTCGCTGTTGTGAAGCAGACCAAGAATCTGACAGTTGCTGGTAAGATGATGACATTGCTATGTCTATATTTTTGTTATGTGGTACATTTAATTTCTACCTGAGTGATTAGGTAAGCCCTAAAAAGTAGTTCTGAAAATTAAACACGATATTGAAAGAAGCCCCGATACGAGGAGAAAGCTATTACTTTAAAAAAGAAAAGTTATAGCTTGGATTGAGTTCCTTAAATAGAGATTCAATAAACATGATGGTTATTATAATTATGCGTATTGCATGAGAATGTTTGTTATCTCAATCCGTTCCTACAAAACGATACACCTGAAAATCTACCGCACATTTTGAAAGACTCTTTACGGCAAGCAGTGTCAAGAATATTTGAACCTTTTGTGTCCGGCGCATATCCCACTTCAGCGGCATGTCTTCTTCCTTATACTGCCTTACTAATATTATAAATACGTTAGTGGTTTTGTTTAATAGGCTTTCCCGCCTTAACTATTAAATTGAACATAATGTAATTTGCACCGAATTCATTCACTCCCGCCATTATAATATACCGTTTTGTTCTGTCTAGTTACGCTGAAAGAAGACCCGGTGATCACAGGCGTACCGGGCAGCGTCCAGCTAGGAGAAGATATAATAATCAATTGTACTACCACACCGGCCATGCCGCCAGCGAACATCGTGTGGTTCATCGACTCTAAACCTGAACTGGTAAGGCTTAATAATAAATATACCATACAGTCACATACACCTCACCCCACATCAAAGCACTAAGTCTAGTATCGGACGTATCAGAAACTATGAAAGACTTTTGGAATCGAAGATTCACCTATTATAACCAAGTCCTAAAACGTGAAACTACATTACTAACTTATTGTTCTTAACAGATCCAGACCCGAAACAAATTCACTTCAATGCAACAATCTTTGGGCTTCACCTTTCACAGCCGGATTTTTAACAATTGCGTCATGGCCTCTGCTAAATAGCAATACTTAATAGCATATGCACTGTTTCTACTTCAATCGGCCCTAACTAATAATGTCAGACTATGTTTAGTATGCAGGCTTTTTCCCTTAATCCATTCGTAGATTATGTTAAAAAATAGGCAAATTCACGTTCCGGCCCGTTACCGACCGCTTGCCACGCACTGCGTAATTTTTATTAATGTATAATGGTTTGCGGTGATCCATCCGACACTTAATTGACACTAAACGACTAATATCATTAATTGTCACGTTTTTATACTATATTTACTCGATTATGGTGAATGGTGAACAGATGAGATTTCAGCCGGAACCGATGTTCATCTGTTTCCGCATAACTTCTACCTTACTTATCATAATCTGACAAATATGGTATCGTTAGAAGCGTCTTGATTAATAGTTTGATTTAAGCTAGTTATGTAATGTTACACAAAATTCAATATGGCTACTTCTATATCATATAATGTCTTATAAAATATATTATTATTTTTAATGTGTATGTAATATTATAAAGTACTATATACTTATCATTAAAAAGTGTAAGTGACGTTTGTGACCGTGGCGTTTAAAAAATATTGCAACAACAAAAATGGGTCATTACCCGTCCCTACTGAAAATGACAAAACATCATTGTACTTCACGTTTTCTGAAGGTTTACCATCTCCACAATAACGCCTCAACTTCGTGTTAGTTTATTATAATACAATTTCTCGCAGCATGCAAAATAAGTATAAAATATGCGCCGTACAATGTTGGTGTAAAGTGCAGAAGTGCATTTTGTAATCTAATTTTCCCTTACTTTATTTTCAAAGTTTTCGTGATGTTTTTACTGTGGATGTTTAATTTTCGCCGCTGTCTTCACTGGAATGATGAACGTCTTTTCGGGAAGTTAAATAGAGGCTATGACAACTGAAGCATATTATTTTGACTACAAGTAATACAATAACTTCATTTTCAACGGATTAAACTGACATTTCGGAGTCGAATTCGGAATTTCGCATCCAAGGTTTCCATTCGTGTGCCTATATATCTATATCTATATCAGCCCATATACGTCCCACTGCAGGGCACGGGCCTACTCTACAATCGAGAGAATCGATTGAGAGTGGTTAGGCCATATAGTCCACCACGCTGGCCTAGTGCGCATTGGCGGACTTACATACCTACCGTAGAAATACATACATACATACATTCGTGTGCCTATCAAGTATTAATTAATTTATCAATTATCTCTTTTACTTTTAAATAACACAAGCCGTAATCATCAAAGAAATTAAGTATCGGTTTAACAAAACGTACCGTCATGTCAGCGTACCGTCATAGTGATGAAGCGTTCATTCCTTAATTATTATTTATATTTTTAATTTAATAAACGGTGACCGATAGTAAAATAGCGTGCCCGTTTACCGTCGAATTGTAATCGTTAAACACGTTTGTCGAACAGCGAGTATCATTACGTTATTAATGAATTTGTATCGTGTTGAGACAATATTGTCGTGTATAAATTGTTTCGCCAACGTTAATTAATTGCACATTGTGTGCTTATTTTCGTTCAATTATTAATATTGACGCCATTATTGTTTTATTATGGGATATCAGCTTGTCCGCTGTAGGTACATGCATGTTGGAAGTTCGACACATGTTGTAAAATTCTTCCATGGATTCTACTTTATATTAAAATTCGTAAATTCCAATAAAATTGACGTATCGACAAAATACCACCAACCAGACTGCTGTATATTGTTTTTTTATAAATGTTAAAGTAAACATGCAATAACCAATGATAGAGAGAAAGAAAGAAAGAAAAACGATTTATTTGTCACATTCGCAAACAACTCATACACTAACATTTAAAAAAATACGGAATAATAAAAAGGCCGGCTCTGGCTGTGACCGGTAGCTGTCCAGTGTCCACTCTGTTTAAGTTATGATTTGGTGCAAACCACGACACAACGCTGATTTTCAGTGGACACCTTAAGTGACGTCCGAAGATAAAACTGAGGATAGAACTTGAACATAAATTACAGTCAAACCGAAACTTTAATTCGAAATTCTAGAACGTAGCGGCACTAGCCAAATCCCAAAGGCCCATTCATAGCTGAGAACTAGTGAAATGACTTTAGTATTTAAAATGTGCGTGTACATGCATGCTCTCTCATGGGACAAATAAAGAATCAGTTCGAAACAGCCTCCGTGGCGCAGTTGGTTAGACGCCGCCTGTGAAACGAGAGGCCGCGGGTTCGATCCCCGCACCGAAACAAATATTTGTGTGATCCACAGGTATTTGTTTCGGGTCTGGGTGTTCGTGAGACCGAAAAGTCTCTCGTAGTTCCTGATACCCACGACACAAGACTCGATCTTAGTGTGGGGTCAGGACTATGTATGTGACTGTTGGGTGTATTTATTTTTATTTTTTATTTAGTTAATAAATATTTGTATCTATAAACTCGTACGTAAGCTTACGTCATCTTCATTTCTTAATTCGTACACATTGTCCACATTGTATTTTGACTGCACTGTACTCGAGATAGCTTTGGTTCGCTGGTCGCTTAAATTATTGTCAATCTATTTGTATACTGACACACACCTGATAAACATAGGATCAATCCGAAACGCGACCCATTTAGGAACTAATACCAACTAATACCAACCTCGATAAACCATATCACCTTATCAAAACTTACACGATTTTCACCAAGTGCCAACCCTATTATCTCTCCGAACAGACCGAGCCGTGGATGGTGAACAACACGCAAGTCTCCGGGCCGAACGAGTACGGGCTGCGGTCCAGCTGGCGCTCGCTCCGGCTCAGGGTTGCCACGGCGCGGGGCTACATGTTCCTGCGCTGTGAAGCTACACAACCCACGTGGCCGCCCTACGTCAGATCCACCAATGCCACTGTCATGGTCGCATCGCCACACTTGTCTATGTTTACTGCGTCAGGTAAGATTTTTTTTTAATTCTATGTTTATTTGGCTTCCTGAGGCTAAAGATGATGGTGAAAGATTGTTTATTTTGAGCCAAGAACTCCCAATGACCTCGATATAACCTTTTGACCGCCTGCGAACCTTTCTGGTCGAATGGTATTAACATTAGAACGAGGCCACTTTGATATACAATTTGAGCAAACATTTTTATTCTAGTGACATTGTATTTGTTTCTATTACAAGCTTTAATCGACTAAGTTTTACTTTATATCCAAGAAAGAATATTTGTTACAAAATTAATAACTTCGTTTTGATTCTGATAAAAAATCAGTAAAAGTTATTGTAAAACACGTTTGTAAAACAAAATCTTTCAAAAATCTTGGTTAAGACCATTACAATCGAACATTACGAAACAGCTTATCAACATACAATTATCCGCAAAGAGCTAACGAATTACACTTATTATGTCAAAAGTGGAGGGTTAGGGGTATAATACGCCCCCCAACCCGTACCAGCGGTACAATGTCTTGCATTCCACTCGGTCGCGTTCAAATCCTCTTACGAGGGTAGTCATTTCAGTAATTTGCCGCGGGGCAAGTTCCACCGGAACTTTAAGTGGGCGGAAGACTCGGCAACTATTCCAAGGATTTGATTATACTTATGTGTTGGTTTATATCTCATTGAGGGTAGAGTGCTCGACCGAAGTGGTTTTTGGCTGCCCCGGAAATAATATAGCCTTTTACGGGCGGGTCCTAAAGCAATTTATACATCGATTTTTAATTGTTAAACATTTCTGAACTAATCCCATACTCAAGTCGTGCAAGACTGCAAGATTTAAGGAAAAGGAGGAGCCCTTTGCCCAGCAGTGGGACACTAATGACTGAAAATAAATAAATAAATTTCTGAGCCTAGTATTTTTCATTGATAGTTGACTATACTAAGGATAATACGTCGCTGGTCGAACTCCAGGGCACTTTACTGACTTTTCGAAGTCGTGCGTATTGTTAGACAATCACCATGCAATTTAATGTAGTAGAGAAACAACACGAGGAAGCTATAAAATAATTTATGGTATGTAAATAGAATCCACCAAACGAAGGTTTATCCACCAGTTACCGTGATGGACTATGGTTCTAGCCACCTCAATGGAACCGTTGATTGCAAAGGGCTATTGTGTATTAAAGCAGGCGAATAGACCGATAAAAATTAAATTAATATAATGTACCTACTGTTATCGACCACTGATTCGATCACTAATAACAATTTTCCATCACCATAAACCGCTCTATACACCTATACTTCTTCCGAATTGATAAATCCATGGATTTCTCACTTAACTAATCCAGGGAGACGATGCGAATACAAACATCCGGACGCTCGCGAACTATGACCGCTCAGACTCATATCGCCATTGATAAGGATATGTCAAAGGGATAGTCTGGATAAATTGACATTCTGCAAATATTTGACGATGTTATGCAATATGGAGTTTCGGATGGCTTCTTGTTGATTAGTTACCAGGATTAATGGATATCGTTACAGTGGCAAAATGAGATATAGGTTTTCAAATGTTCTAAGTCTGTAGTTTGTACTTTATCAACCCATAATCGTCAATTAATGAACACAGGACTCCTTTGCAGTATAAAGTTCGATTGAGAGGGCTTAGGCAATAGTCCATCACACTGTACAGAGATCCCAGGAGGCATTATAAATGACTTCAGACACAAAGCAACTAAAAATTTCCCAAAAAATAAAGTGTTAATATTTTTTTGTAATTTTTTACTTATCGTCATATTTTGGTGGTCAATACATACTTTTCCTCGAATAATAAGATACAACTTTTTATTTTAAAGACGCAATGGTACACAAGGGATTAAATTATTATTTTAGCAAAAACTATGTATTTACCAAAAACGACGATATTTAAAAAAATACAAAATGAAACTCGCTTTTTTGCGAAATTTTTAGTTGCATTGTGACTGTCATCACTAAAACTACCTGGCTTGGTTTTCGCTCGTAATCTGGATAAACCTGGTATAATTCAAATGGTGGATTTCTCACTCCAAAAAATCTCTAATTTTCTATAGTATTCAGGTGTTAAAACCTGAATATAAATCGTAATTTAATAACTTAATTTCATTTTTCATAAGCCTCACTCATGGCTGACATTAATAACGACGACATTAGAAACTACGCAAGACTAACTTGGAGTTATTCGGGACGAAACAAGAAACTTCAGTAAATTCCACAGAACTTGTATAGTACAATATTGGCTCTGTATAATGGATCTTGAGGCGGCTTGATTTAAACAGTTATCTGCCATTGTCACATTCAAATGGTGCCAAGTTACCTTTGGTTGACTTCATTCCGAGCTTTTAGTTTCCAACCGTCAATTCAATTATCTTCATTGAGGTTGAATACGGAATTGTTTTATAGACTGGTGAGTTGAAACTAGGTTTGAGACGTAGTTGCCGGTTTGATCACTGCTCAGTGCCCCTAGCCGGAACATTTTGCAGTATCGTAATAGAATAGTAATAGTAAAATTTTGTATGGGAATTTAAACAGCGCCATTGTGAGCGTATTTGGAACTAGAATTTGACAGCGGGAAACGTTTACGATACTATACGAGAATTACTATATGATACTTCAAAATGTTCCGGCTAGGGGCACAGATATTATATGTTAGCTGAACAAATTTTTGCTTCAGATCTGGTTGTTGTGAGATGAAAAAGGCTCGAGTAATCGCATATAGTCACGACACAAAACTTTATAACCTTAATATAACCTTTAATACAGTGACAGAATGTCCAAATGGAACAATAATTTCTTTTTTTGTTTTACTCTGCCCTCTTTCTCCGTCTCTTAAATCCATCCCATGGTTGTCTGTAAGACATTGCTTTATGCGATAAGACCGCCATTTGTACTTTTTTTTTCTTCTGTTTCTGTATGTTAATTAACTGTGTACAATAAAGATTTAAATAAATAAATAAATAATTTGACCTTTAATTGTCCACTTTTTACTGTCCTGTCAACACATTCAAGGAACTACCCAATCCCAAGCAAGTCGTGACATTGAAACAAAAAATCTGGCATAAAATATATTACCCGACCTTGAAGCCAACCTCACTTAAGATCTTCCAGTTCTGAGCCTATAATTCCCACAAAACTAGAACTGCCATACCGAAGCAATACTACTTGAATAAATTATGAAGATAACACAAATTAACTGGAATTGTAGTGAAGTTTTTTCGCAATATGCCTTCTAATTTGTCTCAATATTGCCGGCTTTTGGCATCATCCCAAAGCCGGGTCGTTTTGTGCTAGTCTTAGGGCACACAGCGTCAAATTGTATTTTATTCCCCATTGGTTGCTGGCAGAGATTATAGTTTTACATGGCTTTAATGGAAGTAGATATTTTGATTCATTATAATTTAAAATCATTAAATCACACCTGTCTAAGCAGACCCACTGATGTCATTAGTTCGCCGAGATTATTACTGTCCTAAGATGTGATAAAGGACCAAATATTACCGAACCCTCAAATACAAAAACTCGGAAAAAATGTCTTGTCGTTCTGAGAATTGAACTCTGAAATACATTCAGATCTGAAACAAAGCTATTGATCACACAAACATTCGTCACGTTCTGCGGATTAGAGTCGGAACCTCAAATTTCACAGGCAGATTTTAGTTTACCGCAAAATGTAATCTAGTCAGGAACAAACGACAAACATATCCGTTTTTCCACAGAAATGTATATTTTTGTTTTAATAGTTTGATTAACTTATTAACATGAACTATCAATAGCTTATATCAGTCAAATGCTATGGGCTTCACTAATGACGCTACCCCTCCCTGACCTCCCTCAATGACTAATTTAATAATATATTTGTTTTGAAAGTTATACCCAAAAGAATACCTTTTTGTCCCATTTAACCTACCTCTCTATGCCCATAACTAGTTTTCGACAAAAAGTACTGACGCCACATTTGAAAATTCCATTCAGTTCACCGTGTAGTGTACTGTTTGCACGAACAGAGAGATTTAAATTAAGTTGAAAATAGAATTATTGTCGCTAGGAAGCTTTGTAGTTTCTTGAAAACGCTGTTGTTATATTTTGTAATGTGATAATGTAATTGCGATGCAGAATAACTTCAATAATTTTACATTTCCAATACTGAATCCGTCCTCCTAATTTATAATGGAAACAAGTTTGTGGATAACCTTTTTGATTGTTGGGTACGGAATTTTATGGTTTCTAAAAAAGACGTATTTTGTAATAACTAAAACAATTAAAAATATTGGGTTCTTCCGCCGCGCCGTAGCGAGAAGAATATTATTATGTGACAATTGGGCGTGTTAATAATTATACAGGTTGTCCCATAAAATTAATTAAATTTTTAGAATGGCAATAATTTTAAAAATACATGACATAGACTTTTTAATTTTCTGGGGTTAGCCCTATCATCCGATTATTTAATTAGAAGTGCGCAATGAAAATAGCCTATATCCATTAGTGAGCGATTTAAAAAAACAGACCTTAATTGGATATTTTTGTTCACAGGCTCCCGAAAGCTGATCGAGGAAGCGTTCCTGCTCATCACAATATGTACAGTACACATAATTTCTAAATACAGTGCCTTGAGTGAAATATAAAAGATATATAGTTTCGTAAGAACAGATCACGACGGTAGCATAATCAGTTTCACCTTTGTTTACACACCATTATTAGCTTTTTTAATTTATCATAGAGGTGTTAAGCAGACATTGAAGATACAATTTGGTCCGTCGGTCTTGAGATTTCAGCGCAAAAAGCACTTTATCTACACAAACTAAAGTAGGAAATTAAGGATCGAGGAATCATCCCAAGGATATCAATATACCTGAGAGTTGTACTAAAGATTTATCAAAGGTAGGCAAAGCACATCAAGCTGCAATGGGGCATGCGTATGCTAAAATACCTATTCCGTCAGTTGAGTGGTGTTCATACGAGTTGGTGTCAGGCAGACAGACGGTCTTAAATTATATTTATAACAAATCATTCTGTAACATGAACGGACTCCACGGACTCCTGTCTTGGGGTTTGAAAATAGGCATAAATTATTCACATACGAAAACAAAAATTATGGTGTTGATATTTCATCAATATTTACATGCGAAGAATATCTAATGTTAGCTAAAAAAAGTATAGAATTGTTTGCAATGTCTGCTCAGTACCTCCATGTTTATTATAGTGAATTTTGCGACCTAAAAATTGAAGCTAAATTAGTCTAAATTACATAAGTTTTGTACAATGTTGTTTTCGATGCGTATTTTTGAGAATGATTAATTTCCAGGTTCCTATTTTTAAGCTTATACGTTCGTTATTAAAATGTACATATATAAATGTTTATCGCTTCGGTGTGTAAACAAAGTAAGCGCATTGCTATATTCTGTTTATTTTTAATGTGATTTTGTTTACAAACTTGTGGTACAATTAACCCTGCGTTTCTACTGTTTTTCGTTGCCTTCCTAGAATCCAATTATTTTACTAGTTGGCAACTGTTTCGCAACATGAAATACAGATTTCGGAATTTTACTTTTATATCTTGTTTAACAAAAATCAGAATTGTGCATTCTGATCTGATATTAATGTTGATAGTATCAATTTCATATCCTTTGTCAGTACAAAATATAATGTCAAATAATCAAAAATATTGATTTTAAGGGAATCAGTCCGTGCGGTAAACCTCAACGGTTTTGTTAAATACATACTTCGGTAGTTACAAATATATCAAACAACACAAGCCTTTTAAAAATATTCTAATAAAATACCAATCGAAAATATAAACGCGTATATATAAATACTGCCGGGCAACTCGTTTATTTATTCTAAGCGACCCAAAATTCCAAATGGCTTCATAAAAAATATCCGTTACGATTTTCACAGCGAAAACCTCTAAACAACACGTGAAATGCTAACGAAAACTGTAATAAAACTAATAGAGTATGTATATGTAAATAAAATATGCATCATATGGACGAATCGACGCGCGATATCCGATGAAAAAAATTATTCAACCGATTTCTGAATTGAAACATGCGTCGGTGGCTGCATGAAATTCGCTTGCCAAAAAATAACTGTAGCGTGGTCAGATTGTTTATTTCACTAACTCACACAAATTGTTATTGTTGCAAAGTACTGCATTCGTAGCAGTCTATAGAAGATTTTGTGGAAGGAAAGCGATGTCGAAATTGATTACTTGTACAACTATCAGAAAGATTACTCGCGACATCTAAATGATAAACAGAAACGTAATTATTATTTCATTCTAGACCTTTTAATGATGGCATCCACAATATTATGCCTTAAGAATGCCGGCATCATTGTGTGGCTATATAATTGTCTGCTGCTAATCGACGCTATCTAGACCGCAATAAACTTACGATCAGGAGTAGTGCAGTTACTTTCCGAGCCAGAATCAGCCTTACTTTCAGTAAGAAATATGGACCCAAATATTCAGTGAGAAGGAAATTCTGCCCATTGGATATTTACGAAGTAGAAACAATTTTAGACCAGAAACAATTCACCAATCCAATGCGCAGTCCAATCGCACAAGAAATTAACAAAAGCCGCAACGTGCAGGAAATCCAAAAGCTAACCAATAGGCGGATTCATCAAAGGAATGGAAGCGGATTTGACGTACAGAGTGGTTCCTTGTAGGATTCCTATAGTTGTGTACCTCTGTTTGAAATGTATCTCTCCTTTGATTGGGTAGGTTACTAACTACTTCGAAGCCTTTGAAACCCTGACAGGCTTATTTCCAACGGATTCTACTGTGAAAATGGGTCTGAGCAAATTTATTTAATTTAGTTTTGGGCATCAAGAATTTTTTTTATGGATTAATGTGAGAGTATGGCACTATTTAAACATTAAACGAACTAGAACCGACAATATTGAATCAAGCACTGAATTTACATAGCAGCTGAGAGATCGCAACTTGTCTACTTAAGCAAGACATTATTTTCAACATCATGAAGCTGCTCAGAAAAAGCTTAGTTTATTGACGGCTAAATCACCGTCCTTAAAGGTTTTCTAAGCATCCTATTAGAAGGATCCCTTCGAATGTTATCAATCGATATTATTCTATATAATATTATTAAAGAAATTCAGTTGTATTTCCAGACGAACAAAAAGCAGTGCCAAGTTTACTTCTTGTTTTAACAAACCATTTGTATGTTTATGTCCAAGGTCAATTTTGTTGTTTAGGATTTCTGCGTCCGCTTTAGTTTTTATTACATCGTTTGCATAAGGAAAACTTTCTTCAACACTCAAAGGAATATAGCAATGTGCCAACGAACGTAACAAAAAAAATAATTAAATCAATTATTCTATAGCAAGCACTGAATTTCGATGTTTTACGTCACGAATGAGAATTTTTGTAATTATATACATATACGTTGGAGGGCTGGTGTTAAATGAAAATGTATAATAAATCTCAAATTAAATGTAAAATTGTTATAAATATGAATGTTGATAATTCGTTTTGTAAGTCGCTTAGTTGGTACTTTACGAATTTTTTAAGGAAGTTTTGATATGCGTGACCTATTTTCAATTGCTGTGTACGATTCCTGTGCTATGGTTTGTAGGATAACTTTAGTTTTTACTTTGTGATGTTGAGTGTTGGTAGAGAGTTGAAGATTAAAAAGCGTATGAAGAAATAATTGAGCCTTTTCTGTTATATACGCATAAATGGCGACTATAGTAAGCGAGTAGTAAAATATGATAATGTATCGCATTTTGGGATCCGCCAGTATTCATTTAATCTGAAGTAGGCCTGGAATGGACTGCACTAACCATAACGGATAGTAGAGACAACATACCATATCAGTATTCAATCGAAAATCACAATTTTCAAAGTATTACGAGATTAAATAAATTAATAAATAATAAATAAATACACCCAACAGTCACATACATAGTCTTGACCCCACACTAAGATCGAGTCTTGTGTCGTGGGTATCAGGAACTACGAGAGACTTTTCGGTCTGAGAAACACCCAGACCCGAAACAAATACTTGTGGTTCTCACAAACATTTGTCTCGGTGCGAGGATCGAACCCGCGGCCTCACGTTTCACAGGCGGCGTCTAACCAACTGCGCCACGGAGGCTGTCAAAAAAATTAATCTAAATTAATTTACTACATTTATAGGTTTTAACACAACTTTCAAATACTGCACATGTCAATATACCGCAGTGTGATAATAAGCGATTATTGGCTAAATTAACACTACAGGATTAAAGCAATTTGTATTAACAAATTCCGTAATTATGGCGGCAACAATCTGTTTATAGTTTAGAATTATGAAATTTTAATATTTGTTCATTTTATTTGCCACATATCGGTGCTAAAAATCCAGGCGTAGCCGGGTAAACTGGCTATGGAAGTAATATTTCTTACGAAGTTGGCGTGCTGTGGCATTGAAAAATTCACCGCAATGTCTGATACCCACAATGCAACTTAGATTGTGGGGTTAGATTTCTTAGCTTGTTTAAATTGAAAAAATGGGGATTATTATTTATTTTTATTTATTTGTACTCTTTATTGTACATCTGATAATCATTAACAAAACCAATTCCTGTATGTTTAATCATTAAAATATTTGTTCGACAGTCCAAAAGAGACAATCGAAAGTATTTTTTACTCGACATATTCAACTCTCTACCAACAATACATCTTTTTCAGAATATTTCTTAAAATCTAGATAATTTGTAATTTCTAAATCTAATTCTCATTGTAGCATTAACTCACTGAATAGGTTATGGGTACGTGTGATAATAATTTCACTTATAAACAATTTTTTATCGAAATAATTTGTTGTAGTATAAAGACACAATAGAAAAATAAATAAATAAATACACCCAACAGTCACATACATAGTCCTGACCCCACACTAAGATCGAGTCTTGTGTCTGGGGTATCAGGAACTACGAGAGACTTTTCGGTCTCACAAACACCCAGACCCATAACCCAGACATAGTTTATTACTTTGAAATTTGAAGATTCTAACATATATAATATGTGTAGATGACTTCTTGATTGCAAGTCCTGCATTTTTTAAATAAAAAATGCTCTTTAAAAAGATTTAAATGATTTCACAATTGTTTTGTATTTAACCTAAAATAAATTAAAATGATAAATCTAAATTGAAATTACTATCAACACGAACGTTATTTTTCACTTAAAACTTAATCGTACGTGCCAAATTATATTTATTGACGAAAAACTATAATGTACATTGTATATAAAATAAGGAAAGCTAGTTAAGCGTCCCGTCGGGTGAGTTTACTTTCATTCTGTTAACGTGTTTGGGAGGACAGTTATCGGAAATTACTGAAACGTTCAAAGTGACATTCAGCTTTTTTTTAATGCCGAATTGCTTGACCGGCAGCAGCAGAAGGAATCTTGCTCCGATTACGCTGGCATAACTGTTTCATGCTATTGGCTAATAAAAATACCATTCTTCGTCATCAAATCAAATCATAGTATGCTTTGACAAACAACCACACAGAGGACAGCGCACATTGCATTCTCAAGAATTATTATTTTCAAAAAGATTTCCGCGTCTGATATTCCGTTTTTAATATACATTTTGGAAATTTCCCTCCCAAACACAAAATGATAGTGTTGTATAAATTTGATTTGACAACGGAAACAATGTATATAATTTAATTTAATAGTGAATGTCCACGTTGTATAAAATATAGTCAATTTTGAGCACTATCAAAATGTTCTGTGATACATGTGTTTGTTAGTTTATTGCATTGTATGGGTATTATATGTATATGTAACATATTATGTCATTGGGTGTCACTTCTTGATGGCGATAAATATACGTATATAAATGAATTTTGTTGTTTTATTTCATGCATTGCATTATTTTTTTGAATTAGGTGGTACACAAATTATGTATTGAAAGTTTCAGGACTTCGCTTTGTGCTTATTCAATATATGAATATTAAAAGGATAGCCCAATGGTACAAAGTGAACAAATCGACTGGGAGCGTCCACGTTTAATAATAAAATGTTGAATTGTAGTAGATAATGACAACAATTAAAATTGATCATTAATAAAGTTTCCAATATACATATACACAATGTATGTAAATAAATGCTTATAAGTAGCGAATATTCTATGGAATACTCATATCCATCCGAATAGCGATCTCTGTATAAAATGGAATCATCATAGTGAATCACGTTAGTAATCTCATTTTTGGCTTAGTCCGTATATAATTGATCTCTCAGGGATAACCAACAATTTCCCGTAAATTCTCCATCTAGATTGCCCTAGATTCATAAGTTGCATTGTATTCAGTGTGTCATGCCAGCAAAAAAAATACAAGCAAAATTTTGGCATCATTCACATCTACCCCAATTTGTGATGTTCTCTGTAAGGCCCTTATAAAGAAGCACGCGCATGAACATAATTAAGTGTGTAAACTTTATGTACCAGGAGCGCATAGCACAGTCGGAGGTTTTATCTCATTGCCACAAACATCGCAGCACAATGGAGAACCGCAGCCGAAGCAACGCGAGCGACGATTTACGGGTCGCGGAATCCGAATGCGGTGCTTGTTTTTTTTTATTGTGAAACTACGTCGATTCATGTTACCCTGGTATTTTTCTATCGCCAACTCAATGGAATTTAGGTTGCGCAAAGGTATGTTAACAAGAGCGTTGAGCACGCGTGTACATTTTAAATTCGTATTGTTCAGTTGTCCAGGGTTTGTTTTAATAGTTGCGCTTTTCTCTTTTTCTTTCATAGTGGGACAGTTTATTTGAAAAACTCTTAGTTGAAGTTAAATATTAGACATGAAATTGAATAAATCATATATCCTTGTGATATCGATTTAGCAATAGTTTACTTCTGTCAGACTATTGAATGTGTCAAAGATGACACGTGTGTGGTATCATGTGGTTAAAAGTAGGCACTTTATAAATTGCTGAAGATTTACAGGAACGCAGATTTGTTCAAGATGTTCCTTCACCATTAAAATTAGCTGTAAAATAATTTGAATACACATCGAATATTATAGCTATGTCTTTTGAAACAATATCGATATTATGGTTTTATGAGATTTACTCGAATGTTACCCATACGCGGACTGTCAGTCCGCCCCGTGACCACGGAAGCTTCAAAGACGAATTTGTAAAGTAATTAAAATGTCGGATAGTTAGAGAATGTAAAAATCAAACCAAATTCGAAAAAAAAATCCGTAATAATTATTATTTCGATATGGACATTAGTTCTATGAGTAAAAAAAAAAATAAAGAAAAAAATATTTAAATTTATCTACTGTTATCATAACCACAAATTACTTACGTACTTCAATTCCCAGGCTATCGGATGTTAACAACTAGAAAATCGACATGAAAATGTCCCGCAAAGTGGAATGTTATGTAGTAGATGACAATAGTAACCGATACATCACCGCGGCACAAAAGACGCTCCTGCATCCGACGGCACAGAACGAGCACGTTTATATACAGCACTATATGAAATTGAACTATATGACTTCCTCGGTGGCGTAGTTGCACCATGGTACGACTACAAAGCTGAGGTCTCGGGTTCGAATCCCGGGTGAACGTAGTGTTTTATATTCTCTTTGTCCCGGGTCGGGCAAAGTGATATTGGGTTTTTCTATTCATTATCAGCCCGGAGTCAGGAATTTGTGCCCGATATGGCAATAGGCTCGCCCCCTATCACATCATGGGACGGAACATACAAGGCGAAATGTGGGTGTCCTGGTGGCGCCTCTGCATGAGTTTATGTATGTAAGAATGTATATAAAATCGTTTCTTTTTTATTAATTGCCTCACTAAGTTTCTGTAGTGTATTTTGTTTTGCGTGTCTGCATCCACGACGCAGAATGTTTTTTTAAATACCGACAAGGTAAAATGACCACTACCGATGGTAAGTTTAGTGCAGTTTAAATGGAGAATCAAATGGTGAGCATCATGGTCGATAATATTATGCCGGCCTAGTTAAAACCAGATATTTACACATGTATTTAAGGGTGTTGGATTGAATGTGGTTGTAACTGTTGGGTGTTTTATTAAATGAGTCATCCTTGATATTCTAATAGCAGCAAATAAAAGTTGCTAGTTCTCTTGGGTTCGAAACTCTAGTTGATCAAGCTAGTTTCTGGGATATTCTATGATAATACCCGTGAATGGCTAGGAACTGGAATTGGTTTCAGCTATGGCGATATATTCTCCCTTTTACAACGACTGAATCCTGTGACGGAAATTGGCTGGGCAAGTATGAATAGCACGCACGTCTGCCTACCCTTTCGAGGATATAGGTGAGTTCATATTACATATGACATACTTATTGTATTAGTTCTTTTTTTACCTACTTCTAGAGTACTTCGATAGACTGAGTTTTATAGAACAAGGCAAATGAAACAACAATCACGCATCGGAAGCTTTCATAACACAAAGTATAATCTATAGGGGCATAAATAAAAAATGAAGGCCGATTATTGCGCAAATAAAAGAAAACACGAACATTATCTGAGAGCTCACGCAAGGCGAACATTCGTGTCCATTTTCATTATCAATATAAAATGCGATTTCATTAAACGATCTGGCGTTATTTCATTCAGTTTGTAGTGGCGGTACGTTCGAGGGATTCTGTGCACAAATACATTAAAATATTGCAATGTTTTCGACAGTTCATTAAACGTATAATGTTAAATGAATTTAATGTTACTGAGCGTGGAGTAGTAAAGTCTGATTTGTTAATGTAAAGTGATAATTGCGATGTACTTGTTAATAAAAGCTTTGAGGCTCTGCTTAATTTGGGAACAATAGCCGCAGGTTTCGTACTATACCATGCCGAAACGAAAAAAATATTTTACTTTAAATACAATATCAGACCCGGTTATTGGATACTAAAACTATGACATAAATTATTATACTGTGTGTATTCACAGTCAATTATTGCTTATTTAGGTAATAAAACATGTAGAGAAATTCATCGATTCAAAAGACTTAGATTGTTACAACAAAACTTATTCATTTCTATAAGTATAATGGATACGAGGTTAAACTAGGTAAAAGAACATTATGTATGCGTACAATATATTTCATTAAATTTCGCAAGTTATGGAAATATTGTTTGAACAGCTCTACACGTAATAAAGCACTTGGAGTATCATACATTTTTAAAAACACCGCTAACGTTCTTTGCGGATGGAGTGGAAATACCTATTCTGTTACATAGAAGCGATATCGACAGTCATTTTCTATTTGGATTTAGACCTTTTTACTGCCAGAATAGTTTGACATACAAGGCGAAATGTGGGTGTCCTGGTGGCGCCTCTGCCTACCCCTTCGGGGATAAAGGCGTGAGTTTATGAGTTTATATTTCAGAATAGTTTGAAATCGAATGGCTGCGGATCAAAGGCTTAGGATTCTATAAGAATGTAAGAATATTTGTGGAACTGTAAAAGAAAACATGCATACTTACTTTGAAATTACAGAAAACTATAAAGATACAATACAAAATGAATGCTATTATTTTCATTATTATATAGTAAATTACTCCATCAATTCAAACGTAAATTTTCGCATTCGAATGCTCTTATTATGCTTTATTAAGTCAATGAGGTGATTAAAATCATCCAACTAGTCCGGACATTAAATTCGATATTATCATTAATAAGCTTTTACATTATGCAAACTAAGCAAATAACTGTGTTTACATGTCTATTGTAACAACATAGCTCGGTTTGTAAATACGATGGCCTAATGAGGTTGAATAGACATACTCATCACGCGTGTATTGTCAGAGGGTAGGCAGATACCTATTGATTTCAGTCCTGAGATAGAGGTATTTGTGTTTTTTATTGTAATAAATGGTGAAACGAGCATGTCATTCACCTGATCGTAAGTGGTATAACCGCTTATGGACAGTAGCAGAACCAAACAACACCATGATGGACTTATATATTTATATTACGCAAGATGAACAGATTTAACTGTCACCAATACGTATAATAAATAAATAAATAAATAATTACTTAAAGGTATAATTTGAAAGATAAAAGAGAGGCCCAAGAAATTTCCGACAATCATATTCAAGGAAGAATCTTACCAATATGAAAATCCCTAAGAGTTTCAAAACGTCTATATAGGAAACGAGCCTAACAGTACCTTCAAAACAGCACAAGTACCTTATACTAATACGAATAACAGAAGCCAAATTCCATCCAATTTACAGCTCAAGTAATCTACCAACACAATATGCTTCCCATCATTTGATTATTCATGTTTCGCTTTATCGCTTCAATATCGTTTCAGTATCGCCTCGCGTATGCAAAATACGGTGTTAGTATTAATATAAGATGGCACCTCGCGGGCAGCATCGGTTCGGATACTACTTGGCACGCTTTCGATTCTATTTAAACGCTGTGAATTGTTAATGGGAAGGAACTCGTGTTCGGGAAGTTTAAAAGAGTATATTTTGCGGATGTTATGGGTTTTTGTGAGTTTTTTACATTACATTACAGAAGATTAGGCTAATTCACTCTGAAAAACGTCCTGATTGTAAAAATTAAAACTTGCAAAACACATCATGTGTTTTTCATCAGAAAAATCTTACGAAATGACGAATGAACGCAAATTAAAAGATATTAAATCTTATCACAAAAAAGCTTTATAAATACCTTGATTATACTTACAAAAGGGTGTGAGCTGCGAGGGTCTTCACTCGACTTCACCTGGTTGCAGTGTATCCTGCGAACCAACGGAATAACTTAAGACAACCGACCAATGGCGGAATATCACATGTGAAATGACACCCAGTAGCTTCGTCAGCGCAAGGAACCACGTCCAAGCGAGCCAAGTATTTCCAACACACATCCAAAATTATCCATAGGACTACGTTCACCAATCGCTTTCCTGCGACTGAATGTGATAAACCAATCTCAATTTGAACACTGGCAATTCAGAAAAAGAAACTTACTTGAACATCGTATATAAAGAGCTATATAAAATCACACTATCCTGAAAAAAAGCAGACACTGCCATGCGTAAAAAATACCGCGCAAATAGGGCAATAACTTTCCACGTAAAAATTACGAACAAAGCGGCCTATAAACTGAGCAGCGTGTTCGTGTCAATATAAAAACAGTTCGGAGTTATGATATCTTAATGTTTCCATGCCGTTTCCCGCTTATAAAAACTACGGACTGTTTTTTTCAGTATATTTGTACGTATAGTGAGCGATAACCTAGTGGGAGCGGATCGAAACAGCGCAAAATTCCAGGGCATATTAAATCTGAGTTTTTGTAGCGTAAAGTGACTACAAATGACCAGATTGTATGTATAGTGCAGCGTAGTGATGGTAAATTGTCTGCTAGTATTAAAAAAACAGCTCAAGTTTTTAATTTGTTCATAGTATTATCAAACACAATATTATCCGCGCAAAGATCATTCTCGTACCTATATGCAAAAGCTAAGTACTTAGCGATGCATCAATTGAGAAAATTAGAGGTAATTTTATTCACAAGGCATAAAATTACCTCTAATCTTCTCCAACTCGGTAGTATCAGAATTTACAAGCCAAAATATGGTATCAGCTTCCATCACGTTTTAAAATATTCATGATATCGGTTTAACAGCCTGTAGATAGTTTATGCCAGTATTCCGGACTGAACTGAACTGTGTTGCATGAATTGTGAATAACTGTTTGGCAAGGAAGCGATAGCTTAGTTGGTATAGGGGCTAGGGACGGATTGCCGAGTGGATAGTCTTGGGTTTCTAGGGTACACAAGACTATTTTTAGAAACATGTGTCATCGTTTTCAGTGATAATAAAGTCCGCTGCGGGACTGAAACTTTTCTTTTTAAAGGTTTTTTTTTTATCGCAACTTATATATCCGGAAAACTATAGTAATTAGAAAATTAATTAGTTTTTGTAAGTCATAATAATATGGTTACTGTTTATTTATAATTAGTGCCTACCACCTTCTACGTAACTATCTATCTATCTATATAAATCTATATACGTCCCACTGCTTGACACGGGTCTACTCTACAATCGAGAAAATCGATTGAGAGTGGTTAGGCCAATTATAGTCCCCACGCTGGCCTAGTGCGGGTTGGCGGACTTACATACGGTAGAAATTCATTAAAATCGCTACGGTATGCACGTTTCCTCACGATGTTTTCCTTCACCGTTAAAGTGCGTGGTGACTATCAATAAACACATAACTCCGAAAGTCAGAGGTGTGCCCTGGGATTTGAACCCGCGACCACCTTCAACATGTAGGCAGCCGCGTCTGGTCCGCTACCAACAGGCCGTCACGCACTTTTTTTTTACATAACTGCACAAAACACGTCTGTATAATTTCCAAAAGGCCATGATGTAAAACGATTACAGCAACAATAAAGCAATACGCTCCAACAATCAGATTTAATTTAATCCCCGTTTCAGAAGCCTTTTTTGAGACAGAACGTTTCCTGTGCAAAATTAATTTCGTTTAATGGATTTGGTACACGGCGTCGCGTTTTCGAGTGCTTGGCTATTTACAAAGACTGGGTGAGGAGTATGTTACCTTTAGGGACTGTATTCCCTTATTGACACTTTATGGCACTTTTATCAGCTTATACAATTTTATGAAAGGCTTACGGATACGAGAGAGATACTCAATGTAAGATGATATAGATTGTAGAGCAGGACGGCCGTGAGACGAATTACATAAGGCGAAATGTGATGTCCTGGTAGCAGCTCTGTCTATCCCTTCTGGACAAAAGGCGTGAATTTATGTACTTATGTATGTAATCTGCACATTATTCATTTGAAAGCTTATATTCAATGCGAAACGAGAGGCTGCGGATTCGATCAACATCCCCTACTGATTTACTCATTCAACTGTTGAAAGTGAGGTGTTCCCAGTGTTTGCTATGTCAGGACTACGTGTAAGACTTTTTATTTTATCAAACCTGACTTCACAGTAACACACAATGTCTTAAACATTTGAAACTACGAACCATTTTCCAAACCTATAATCTAGTCCCGAAAAAAAAAAAATTCAAGCACACCAAATTAAAGTTACATAATATCTGAATGCGTTAATATTAAAGGCCGAGTTATAAACAAGTTTAGTCATTTATATAATCGTTTGGCCACAAGCGGTGCGTGAAACTAGGCTTGCATGGACTTAAATTGCTGCCGCGTATTTGACAAATATGTCCGCTGGTGGTCATCTATTCGTGTTTCGGGCTATACATATCGATTTCTGAGCGTTTGTTGAAATTTCAGATGGAATGTGCATGGGTAATTTGTTTTCTGCTTTGAAGTGTTCTTGTAGACGTCTTTATCACACATTTGGAAAAACGAAACCGGGTAAAATTTAGAACCGTTTGGCACGAAAAGTGGGGTTAGGACCCTCATGAAGAGGGAATGCACTATTCTTAAGAAAAACCTAATTAAGTAACCTAACCTGAAAACATTTTTTGTCAAAACAAAGTTGCTTCTGATTGTCTCCGCCCTTACGTAACAAAGGATAGGCATCCATGCTCACCTCCATAGCCCCAAATTTTATTAATACTAATATTTCCATCTGAGATTCGAACCTGTAAATTTTGCCGCATAAACCCGACATCTTGACCGTGGCTCCCATAGGCCATCAAGATTGAACAACTAAATTAACTGTATCTTTAGAGTCTTATCTTTAGAGACTGCCTCGGTGGCGTAGCTGTATTACGGTACGGTTACAAAGCTGAGGTCTCGGGTTCGAGTCCCGGGTCGGGCAAAGTGATATTGGATTTTTCTATTCATTATCAGCCCGGAGTCAGGAATTTGTGCCCGATATGGCGATAGCCTCGCCCCCTATCACATCGTGGGACGGAATATACAAGGTGAAATGTGGGTGTCCTGGTGGCGCCTCTGCCTACCCCTTCGGGGATAAAGGCGTGAGATTATGTATGTATGTATGTATCTTTAGAGTCTCACGCCTACCAAAAACTCGACAATTTAAAGGGAGTAATAAATTACTGATACTATAAAACATTTTTAATTTAAATACTGTCAGTCTTGAAACAATACAATTCATAATATTATCCTAAACTACTTGTATGTTATCTTCCTGACACATGGAAGAATGTCGAGGTAGAATGGGGTAGTATCTAGCAAACTATTTACGAAACAAAAAGCGTCACCGCGGGCAAGCCGTTAATGTCCAGATAACGTAACAGATTTAATAGGGGTATGTTAGGCCAAATTTAGGGTAAACGGTAAATGATACCGGCTTGGGGTATTGAAAAAAATATTAGTTCGTAACTTAGCTGTCCTTTTTACTGCCCGGAATTATGTGTAAGGCTTTACCTGTGTTATTTATTTTTAACTGCTTAATAAATTCTAAGGTTTAACTGCTTAAAAAATCCGTGTTTGTGAAATGGACTGGTAGTAACGTGAGAAATTTTGTTAGTTTGCTTGTCCCGAATTAATCTATATCGGTTGTTTAGTAGGTTAGCCCAAGTTCATGAAGAGATTTATAAATGTATAATCGATACATCGACTTCACTCGTATGATATATTAGTGTAATGGTTTCTTAGATTTACGCGAATGTTACACATTGAAATAAAAATAATTTTACGGATTTTATCGCGATCGCGTTTTATTTCAACGGATGCAGTGTTTTGGAAACACCGTAAGAAACTCCATACAACCTGTAAAGCAATAAGAATGGTCATAATGTTTATATTAATGACACTACAAACCACCGCGATAAAATATACATACCTCTATATACTTAACTCATCCATTTTACTCTAATCCATTCCATTCACAAAATTAAAAAGAACCTACAAAAAAGATAACCTTTCCCGGTGATTACTTTTTACCTATTTTCAAATTTAGAACGTTAATAAATTACCAATTGGCCCAATTAAACGTTGCCAACGCGAGCAGTTTGTTCGGGGTGAAAATGAATGTAATATAGCCTGGTGTTGTTACCAGATGTACTTTGTAGACATAAAGCTAACGCAGCTGTGGAAAATGGAGTTGACGAGCTCAAACCGTATCGACTCACTCAGCTGATGAACTGATAGTTCGGTTTAGCTGCGTCGGGCAGTCAGTTAGGAAGTTTAGACGGTGGTATATTAATATCGATGGTAACCTGTTGGCTTCGACCAGAATGTGAAGTATTGAGGCGGTCATTGTGAATTGTTTGTTAACGCGAAGGAAATATAAAGGAGATATCTACAACAATATCTATAATAGTTATGTGAATGTGCATTGGACTGACGTGGGAGACTATTGCGTGAATCGAACGGCCTTTGACAAATCCTCTGCAAAAAATATTTTTATAAAATTCGTATTTTCACATAAAATATAATAATACCAGTGTATTCAAAATAACAACCAGAACGAAAAATATTATCTTCATTAACACTAAAGGTAAAATATAGTTAAAACTGCCATATCCACATATTCCAACATCACAGTGAACAAACCCACTACACGGATAGCGAACATGAATGACGCAAGTGTAACTGTGCCTTCAAAGCGTTGTGATGAAATCTTCTGTAGCCGGTGACGGGCACAATGCTATGTACATTATATAGGTAACTGCTAGGTAAATACACATGTATTTACCGCCTCGGTGGCGAAGTTGTATTACGGTACGACTACAAAGCTGAGGTCTCGGGTTCGAGTCCCGGGTCGGGCAAAGTGATATTGGATTTTTCTATTCATTATCAGCCTGGAGTCAGGAATTTGTGCCCGATATGGCGATAGGCTCGCCCCCTATCTCATAGTGGGACGGAACATACAAGGCGAAATGTGGGTGTCCTGGTGGCGCCTCTGCCTACCCTTTCGGGGATATAGGCGTGAGTTTATGTATGTATGTATGTCAAAAATATATTACTATTATTTTTATATATGATTTTAAATTATACTATTATTTTTTATAGAATCGCTGCTCATGAACATCTCATCATCATCATTCATGTTTAGTTAATCGGCCGCGTACGTCCCTTGGTTGAGGCTTTTCCGACAACACTTCAAGATTACTATTGAGACTTTACCTTTTTGCATATGACTCAGCCTGTTGTAATATAAGTTCTCATTGTTATTTTTATTTTATTCTTATATATCAAATATTCTTTCTACTGTTATTAATTATTTCTAACCATTATCCCATCGCATGCAGTATGTATTGAAAGTCAATCAGCGAGCACTTTAACGATGAAGGAAAACTTCGTGAGGAAACCTGCATACCGCAGCGACTTTAAAGAATTTCTACATATATAAGTCTGCCAACCCGCACTAGGCCAGCGTGGTGGACTATATGGCCTAACCACTCTCAATCGATTCTCTCGATTGTAGAGTAGGCCCGTGCCCTGCAGTGGGACGTATATAGGCTGATATAGTATTCAGAGTCGCTTTTGGTAGTACCTATATAACTATAAACCAAAAGACAATGTCCCCGATGACCCTTATTCACCTTCTCACAACACTCTAACCTGACTTCAAATACCTAGTTAATGACATTTTAATATATTACTTTCTAATCTTCTCCATTAAAACGTCTATCCATCAACGCCATATACACCTTAATACATTTCTACTCTTTAGCTAAATTAGAATTACAATAATTGTAGTAGATTTTCTCATTTTTCACTTGAAATGTGTTTACAGATTGTAGCAAAATAGGTTTGACAACTTCGAAATTAATTGGACTTTAGACGAATATGAAGTAAACTATGTTCAGAAAATTTCCATTCAATATGGTCGGCGTAACTTGGAGCGATTAACTATTAAATATGTTTTTTAATCTAGTTTTTTTTTTTCAATATAGCAAATCGGGCAAGTAATGTAGTACAGATAGCCTATCCCTAAGGGAGAGATGGTTATATCAAACAGTCGATACAATTATGCAAGTCGTCTGTCCAGCTTGTAGGCGGGCGTCCGACACTTCGCTTGCCTGTATGTGGCCTCCACTCCAGAACCTTTCGGCATCAACGGTAACTGCACGGTTCTAATTTAAAAATAACAATATCGTGCATCCTCCAATCCACTAGTAATTTATTTCACACAATTTTTTACCAATTCAGCTCGTTAACCATGTACAAGAAAGCGCATTAAGCTGCACATCGCTGCAAAAATCGTATCCAGCGTTTCGCAGCGAGTTTTTATACATTAGCCATTGCACCGCCACAAACAAACGGGAGCGCTCATCAAGTTAAAAGCTTTGCCTTAACTAATTCACGCTTTTCAATCGCACGCGGGATATGAAATGGGCATGACACAAAAAAAGGATTTTTTCACGAAACAATGATTTGTATCTGATAGTTTGGATGCATTGATTTGTATTTTGCTGTTTGAATATGGTTTATTCGCCCGAATAGCTATATTGTACATACATAAACTCACGCTTTTGTTCCAGAAGGCGTAGATAGAGGTGCTACCAGGACACCCACATTTCGCCTTGTATGTTCCGTCCCACTTGTGATAGAGGGCGAGCCTACCGCCATATCGGGCACAGACAGGATACAATATCTGCATAATATTTAAGATAACTCCGTAATGCGATATTTTTTATAACTGTTTTCCATTATTGTATATGTTCAAATGGGGTATACGAGAATACCACAAGAAATTCAGTTAATAACCCGTATACGGTCATCAATCCTACCCTTCTTTGTACGTTCATAATTAAATAATTTCTTTATAAACGGCTCCGTTAAAACCGTCCGAATAATGTCCATTTAACCGATCAAAGAGACAATCCGATCCATGTGGCCGGTTAATACACACAATTAACTTGTTTAACCCGAACAAAGACTCCCTCAGGGCGAGGCACCAGACCTCGTGCCAAGGCCGAAATAAAACCGCCACACTCAAATTTATCCACCACTTGGGACCAATCAGTCAGAAAAAAATATTACACCTAACTATTAGATACAGTCTGGAAAACATTAATCATCCACCCACCTGAGAATTGAGCTAATTTAAAATGTTCCAATATTTTATATTTTTATTAAAAGAGAATTTTAATATTTTTATAGCAACGCTGGGATCGGAATGTATTTCTAAGATCTTCAGATCAATCTCGTTGCAACTATTTTTCAGGAACGAATGGATTCGGATTAATTTCGATATTTAAATGGAATTAACATCTATAAGCGTTTAGTAGGCCCCTTTTTTATACTAACGGCCTTATTCATAGACGGTTTAAAACCTATTTTAGTTATCGAATGTTTTGTCCTTTTCGAACGACTTTAGATTTCAAAGACAAAACATTTGATAACTAAAATAAAACTATAAGAATGAATAAGGGCGTTAGTCTATTAGTATCTGAAAAACGGTCTCGAATGAGTATTGACTGATGGAAGGTAATTATTTCTAGTCACGTATATCGAAAAATTTGACCTGAATATATGATAAGAAATAATATTACATAAGCTGACTATTGAGTTTATTCATCAATGTTTTGATCGAGATAGAAAATACCTTAATTTCCCCCGCTGGTCTATTGGGAGTTGGCAAACTTCGCATGTAAAAATTCTTGCTTTAACAATATACATCTTGCTTCTTCTATCTCATATGTAACGTTAAAGTGTGTGGTAATTGACTAGCTATCAATAAATACCGGGTATATCAAGACCGCGACCGAAAACGAAGCCAGGTGATAGTGTTAGTGACTTCAGACACAAACCAAGTAAAAATTTCTCAAAAAAAATCGGCAACTTTTTTTTTGTAATTTTTTACTTATCGTCTTATTTGGGTAATAAATACATAGCTTTCCTAAAATAATGATGTAGACCTCTTTATTTCTAAACACTCAATGGAACGTAAGCGTTTAAATTATTATTTTCGCAATAACTAGGTATTTACCACGCAAAAAAGATGATTTTTAAAAAATTCTAAAAAAAAATCTGTCGCTGTTTTGTTGACATTTTTATTTGCGTCGTGACTGTAACCACTAAAACTACTACCTGGCTTCATTTTCGGTCGCGGTCTTGAGATACCCTGTATTATTCAGACATCCGTTTCGAAGGACTTTTGAAATCAGTTTGAGCGTAGAAGACAATACTGCTGAACCAACCTATGTTCAGCAGTGGACTTCCTGTGGCCGAAGAAAGAGAGAGAGAGAGAGAAGAAGAAGACAGCACATTCTAATTAAAATGGGTTGTAAATCTGTCTATGAATAGGCCGTAAAAATATAACTCCTTAAAAGGCAAAAATGTGCTATAAGATCGCCACTCGCGATAAACGTTTCGGTAGTTCGCCTCACTAAAAGCCCACCGCACCGATTACTTGAAAATACTGCTTACTTAATAAACAAATAAC
The DNA here is from genome assembly GCA_949752805.1 of Deilephila elpenor. Lineage (NCBI taxonomy): Eukaryota > Metazoa > Arthropoda > Insecta > Lepidoptera > Sphingidae > Deilephila > Deilephila elpenor. The sequence goes on along the minus strand of OX457103.1, from coordinate 13,466,775 downwards.
CGTAGTTTATTACGTAGATTAATAGTTAAGACTAGATGGCCGGCGGCGAGGCGTGTCAGATATCAAATCCCGCTCCGGAAATGAGAGACGCTGCCTCACGAGATGAAAAGGTAACCGAAGGATTGTGGCTGCGGACGCAGAAGCCATATTGACCTATTGATACCACGTTCAATGATGAACATCTTTGGGATATATATGAAATGTTGTATTGGTGTTTACGAAGAGTAATTTGAAATTAATTGAAGGATCGGCTAGGTTTGATGAGTTTGACAGAAATTTTAATCGATATATTTAATTATAACATGTTATTTTATGAGCTTGTATGAGAAAAGATGGCATGGAAAATAATTAAATTATGACTGTGATTTTTTTAAAGTTATTGCAATTTTATAAAATTAAATACAACAAAACGTACATTTCGTGTAATTTTAAAACGCACGAACAACACTCAACACAAATACAGATATAATATACTCAGTAAATACTAATACAAATATGACATCGAAATCAACAAAGCAATTCTAAGAAATCAACGTTATAAATACCACGAGGTCTAAACAATTAACCACATTTGTCTCACACGCAGAACGGATGAATGGAATTGAGATGCGCCGAATCCGCTTACTGATATTCATTTTGGTGAGGTAGGATTGAAAAAACATGATGTGTTTATTCAGGAATAGGATGTATGTTACAAATCATTCCCAAAGCGTAAAGAAGAGCCATATAAAAACAAAATGTAATTGCAAACATACATACATAAACTCACGCATTTATCCCAGAAGGGATAGGCAGAGGCGCTACCAGGACCTTATCCACATTTCAACTTGTATGTTCCGTCCCAAGATGTGATAGGGGGCGGGTCTATCGCCATATCGGGCACAAATTCCTGACTCCAGGTTGATAAAGAATAGAAAAATCCAATATCACTTTGCCGACCCGGGATTCGAACCTGAGACCTCAGCTTTGTTATCGTACCGTTGTACAACTACGCCACCGAGGCAGTAAAGAAATCTAATTTATGGTGCAATTATAGTATTGCATCGCTTGATGCTGTTATAATTTATTTCAATTTGACTTAACCTTTCTACTATACTTTCGCGTCTTCTATCAAAATTGAAACACTACTTATTATTTTGCTAATCCTGCTAAAACAAATATTGATCTTACTGAATCCCAATACAAACGTTATATTCAAACCTACAAAGCAATTCCAAGAAATCAAAGCTAGAATTACCACAAGGACTAAACAAATAGCACATTCACATCTAAATTCAGATCACAAATAGAACGGATGAATACACATTGATCCGTTGAATCCGCTTACTGATATTAATTTTAGTGAGTTCAGGGTCTACACATACCAGGTATATCCAGTCTGCGACCGAAAACGAAGCCAGGTATTGTGGTAGTTTTAGTAATTTCAGATACAATTCAATTATTAAAAAAAAATCGAAAAAAAAAAACTACATTTCTTTTTTTTATTTTTGTGATTGTTTGTATTTGCCTTTGTGTACGCTAATCTCAGAAACGGCAGAACCAATTTCGTTTAAATTTCGTATGAAGGTAGCTGATACCTTGGACACATAGGCTACTTTATATCCCTAACAATGTATTGTTCCCGTGGGATGAGGAAGGAATTCAAATATGTTTGTTGCTTTTTTAAACTTGAAAGGGTTGAAATGGGACTGAATTACATGCCTTGAGTGAGAATTAGACGAAACACGGCAGGATATACCAGGACAGGACGGGACGGAAAAAGTATTACAGAGGACAGCATTGAGTTTAAATATAACTAAAACAGTACGGGAAATAATATGTTACCGGGCGTAGCCGGGCCGGCCCCTAGAAAAAATATATAATTGTTCATAAGCACGTAAGATGTTAGACCTGATTCGCAAAGTGTAAGGACAAAACAGGTGTAGAAAAAATATTAATCCGTATTCACCTGTGGCATGAACATTTAAATTCAACATGACTGTTTTAATGTTCCTATTTGTTCTTATTAAAATATAACATATATTCCTCACAAAATCTATATCATTTTAATGATAACAACAACAATGCCAAAACTTAAGTCGCATACAAATCAACGTTATAAATACACTTACAAAACCACAAAGACTTAACAAATAGCATTCATGTCGTTTACGTCAAACACAGATGAATGAAATCAGATCCAGTGAATCCGCTTACTAATATTAATTTTAGTGAGTTCAAAAGCCGACCCGCCTGTAATCTTACATCGTTAATATTGTCGCTAATTGTTCCTAAATGTCTTATACACGAACGTGGTTTAAAGATGCCTTCATGTGGCTATGGTTTATCTGATTAAAATTTAGAATATTATTAATAGGAGTTCAGGATTAAAATAAGTTATGTTAATATAATTATCTGTGTATTATGTACTGGTGCGAGAATAAAGCTTTTTTCACAATAATTGCAGCCTCCGTGGCGCAGTTGGTTAGACGCCGGCTGTGAAACCTGTACCGAGACAAATGGTTTTGTTAACCACAGCTTTTTGTTTCGGGTCTGGGTGTTTGTGAGACCGAAAAGACTCTCGTGATTTCTGATACCCACGATACATAACTCTACCATAATTTGGAGTCAGGACTATGTATGTGACTGTTGGGTATATTAGTTATTATTATTTATTATTTAATGTCACTTTTCAACACAGTTTCTTCCACCTCTAACCAACAAACAATTCTAACTACTTATAATATTTCACGCCCTAACTCTGTAAACATCATAACATTCGTCCACTACAAGAATATGCAACTTCCCTAAGCCCTATCAAATTCATCCCTGAAACTAAAGCATGTTCTCCAACAACTGCTCCATACAGCTATTAACCAGCCTCTTCATTAAATAGAAGTTTTACAGCTAGTGCACAAATCTCGAGCGCGGCAGCTCCTATAGTAAATTTGGATTGCCGCCAGTAGAGTAGTGTAGCCTTTAATGGAAGCCTTCGACGAAGATTGATTGAGCTACTTCTGGTTCAAAATAAAAAGATTATATCAGGAATTAGTCGTAGTTTGTTCGTGCGAATTAATCCCGACGTTTTTCTTTTTAATATGGGATTATACAAGATTATGTTTTTTTATGTGCTCCGTTTATAAAGATTATGGGGTAAGGGGTTGATGTTCGATTGCTCTAGCGATAAGTAAATTAACACGAAGCTACTAGCTCTGTGGGTTACTAGATTTTTTTGAATAACTTTCAACCTTAGCCGTTTTCCCACGGTGTTTTACTTTGCCTTGAAAGTAAGGAGGAAATATTAAATATCAAAGTCATGTGCCTTGGACTCTAAATGCATTTTTGGTGATTATTCCTTTCTCAACTCGACTATAAGTGACTCCCACATTATTACTATCACCAAATCATTTTACCACCACCACGATACATGAGCGATCCAGTAAGAAAGTTAAAAGGAAAATACGTGGTCTTTTTAAATTTTAACCCGTAAGTTAGCAAGAGTTTCCACGTCAGCCGGGTACACCATTACCGAGGCCATTTCCAACGCCGCGCCATTACGTCTCAAAGACACGGTTAATACGAGATTGATGTGTATTCGGATTATGTTACGTTATATACGTTATCTTCGGTATATGCGTGACGTGTTGTGAAAGGGTCGAGAAAGGAGTAGCTATATAACATGTTCAGTGTTCACAATTCAGCTCCATTCGCGTTTCGCTGGATGGTTTTAGTTACGTCTATAGCGTGTATGGCGTAGAACACGGCGGAACACTGCTGTACCGCGTGAAAGCAATAAAAAAACAATCTTCTTATGTGTATTTTCTGCTATAGTCGAAGAAGCTCGGATAACTGATCATTTGCTTACCCGTGTTCAATGAAACTTTGCTCTTTCTATGGCCAAAAGCTAGACAATTTGTAAAAATTACGAAAATGGCTATAATGTTTCCCGAACACACAATCATCTGTTCCAATATACCTCATACGCCAAACCCACCCAAGAGCTGTGGATACATAAATACAATATTGTATGACACATAGGCTAAATTATATGGCCAATCTATTCGAAGCCATCAATCTATCTAAAACTATAAGGATCTCGAGTTACCTTCGACGAGTAATTGGGTGCTGACGTCTTAACACTGGATCATCTGAGCTAGCTCATTTGTCATAGCATCGTAGGCGGTGTATTGAGGTATGAATTAGAGAGTGGGATGGAATGGAATTAATTCCGAGGCATATATACCGGGTATATAAAGACCGCGACCGAAAACGAAGCCAGGTGGTAGTATTAGTCACTTCAGACACAATGCAAGTAAAAAATTCGTAAAAAAAATCATCATTTCTTTTTAAATTTTTTACTTGTCGTCGTATTTGGGTGATAAATACATATGTTTTCCAAAACAATGATGTACATATTTTTATTTTTAAAGACGCAATGGTACGTAAGGGTATGAATAACTATTTTCGCAAAAACTAAGGATTTACCATCTAAAATAGATGATTTTTAAAAAGTTACAAAAATAAACTGTCGCTTTTTTTTTGCGAAATTTTTAGTTGCATTGTGTCTGAAGTCACTAATACTACCACCCGGCTTCGTTTTCGGTCGCAGCCTTGATATACCCTGTATATCGGAAACACGCAAATGATAGCTGAAGAATAATACAGTGAGGTACAAGCAAAATAAACTTGCTAGAAACTTATACTACTCAGTAGTCTACACAATAAGGTATTTGACTATGATTGATTTTTTGTATTATTTTGCGTCCAAACACAAATAACATTAAAACAAAACATTTCTGTCAAAACAGTATTAAAGTAGCTTGTAACATGAGGCAAATATTACTATTTAAAAAAAAAAAGTGGGAGTGCTGTGGGGACATCATACTATCTCTTTTACACGCGCACACTGTTATGCATATTGAGACTAGTGACGTCACTAGTTTTGTTTTGCATCCCTTTTCTTTTACTCCCACTACAAGATTTAAAATGTTTGAACTTGTTAAAAATAGAGTCAAATACCATATTATGCCGTCTCAATCGAAACTGGATTTATACAGACTCACCCCTGAACATAATATACTCAGCCATTCGCCGTCCACTGCTGAACGTAGGTCTTCCCAAGTAAGCACCAACCCTACCGATGCTGAGCAGCCCTCATCCATCCGATACCGACGCTCTTTGCTTCTCTCTTTACATTGCGCGCTTGCGTTACTCATTATGACAGATATACACATTGTAATGCTAGGTTATTAAAAATATATAATGCAAAAATTATCATATCATTATGGTTTCTTAGATTTACGCGAATGTTACACATTGAAATAAAACTATTTTATACGGATTTTATCGCGATTTGGTTTAATTTTTACATTTTTTAATTTCCCGACGTTTCGACTTTCGTGGTCACGGGGCGGACTGTCCGCCCCGTGACCACGAAAGCTGTAAAGTAATCGAAACGTCGGGAAGTTAAAATAGTTTTATTTCAATTATCATATCATTGCTACATATTAAACCAAATACCATCGCGTCATTGTAAAATAAGTCACGTATAAAACTACTATTTAACCGACAGCTCAGAGAGTCAAGACATCCTGCGGTCGAACCAAGAAACAACAAACCCCGAACTATACATAATATTACAAACAAACAAATTTAATTACAATAAATCTAATAGTCCGGGCCAGCAAGTTGCGAACTCGGCTCGTGTGAGGCTAATTTTAAACTTAAATTATGTTGCTAGTTGCGTTCCTTTAGCACTTTGCGTTTTGTTCGGAAATGAATGGAAATGAATGAATGAATGGAATATGCTGTGGTGGATTATTATTGGATAAAAATGTAGGTATGGTGTTGAATGTAGTTCAACTTTGTGCCGATAGATGACGCTATGTCAAATTGTGTATGCGATTGGTTGATGCTCAGAACTTGGGGATTTGTTTTTTCCTTTTACTACGTAAATAATGATAACTTTATATTATTCATATCGATGCCTACGTTTCAGATTAACTCAAAAGAAACGATACATTCTCCGTGTTAATAAATTATCTATAAATTATCTTTCTTCGACCCATAAGCACTAATCTGCACACAAGATTCAGCAGTTATCACCATATATTAACTTGTTGGCTAACCTCACTTTGCACATAACTAACAGTTTAAAAACAAAATTGGCAAGCTGGTTTAGTTCCGCTTCTCAATCGGACCGGGTTTAATCTATCAGTATTATATTGCGTACATCTCTGGCCGTAACTTCATATTACGTTCCGGATCGTTAATCATGTTTGCGTTGGCGCCAGATATCACTTATGCGTATTAACGTGTTTTATTTTCTTAAATTTAGATTGTTTTATTTATTGGACTAAAGTAGTTTATATTTGTTGCATCTAAATTTATGGATTTATAAATAAAGTTATAGAAAGTTTTATCAATTTAATTAGTGCTTACAACTATATATACTGTTAGCTGATAGGGTCTGGTTTGATTTCCGTGTTGTGCTATTAGCTTTGTGAATGTTTTTTCTGTTTGAAAAAACATACGAATTACAAGCTATTTGTACCCGCTGGACGAATCAAATCCGCACCCCACTATGGAGTGGGGCCCATACCACGAATGTCGCTAAAAATCGATCGAGATGGAACAACATCGTGCGCGAAGGATTGTGTCCCTGATGACTCACGACCACGACATCAGGGAATTGACGCAAGGAGGAGGATACCCGATGAGGCGATAGGCTCCCCTCTCTCCTATCAAGTCCTAAGTATTGGTGTAGTGACTGGGAAAATTAACTGTCAGGTTAAAGATTTTATTTGATGCAGAGAACTTAAAGACTTATTAACAAATCTTCAAGCAGGCGTATGGTCACAAAATATACCACCCAAACAAAAATACCATCGTAAGCCACACCATTCTGCAACTACAAAACTAAAAAAAACATTCTGCTCCCAACTAACTAAGGTCAGGAAGAAGCTTGCAGTAATTGAAACCCAAAAGTTGGATTTGCAACAAAAACGTACAAGTTATAAATGAACCGTCCCGCCGGTTTGCAACAAAAAACTACTTTTAATTGAAACCCAACTTTGTTAGCAGCACGAGGATAATTTTCAAATTAAAACATCTACGGACAAGTAGTCTCATTCGCGTTGTAAAAAGTGAATGCCGTTTATATGGCTATTTGCTGGAAACTTCGCCCTTCTTTACTGTCTATTCAAATAGCGTTATAGCCTTTATAGCTACATTTTTTTACTTGTATCACTATCTGGTAGACTTGGTTCTTTTAACGACATTCGTGGAGTTTTTAGTGAATGTTATACGTAAGTGTTATACGTAATAGGGGAAGGTTCCCTGGTGATGTGTTTTTTTTAAACTGGCGAAACAGAGTGAGTATTGACTATAGTACTTGTAATTAATCACTGCATCGAGAAAAATGATTTTGTCACTCAATAATCTTTTCATTTATTTATTTTACTGGTGGTAGGTATCCCATATCTGAGAGGCCGCCGGGTAGGTACAACCGCAATGTCTATTTCTGCCTCCAAACAGCAGTGTAAATGCACTGTTGTGTTCCGGTTTAAAGGACATCGTAGCCACAGTAACTACTGGACATAATGAGACTTACAATCTTATGACTCAGGATGGCGAGCGATATGCCAAGTATTGCTTTGTGATTCATGGTGTTGTTTGGTTTTTCTACTGTCCATGTCCATGAGCGGTCATATCGCTTACCATGCTAGACTTGCCATTCATCGCAATAAAAAATATATTCTGAACTGCATACAAAAAGGAAAAACACTTAAAAGATATTACAAATTAACCAACAGTACAGATGATTAACAGATGGCGGTCTTATCGCTCTAGGCGAAGACTAATTTAATTTCGATGTAGGTCGGGGTCCAGGCAGGTCGCAGACAAGACTTACAAGACTACATCACTTTAACCCTTATAAATGAACATTAACTAATGTAGAACATGAGATATATTGGGCTTGCTTACCATTACTACATTGCAACAACTTGGGCTGTTGTCTTAGCCAGATTTTCACGATTCAAATACACATCAGTGTGATTTTTTTCCTATCATGATTGGGTAGTAAATACAAAGCTTTTGTAAGAATAATAACGTACACCCTTTATTTTAAAAGACGCAATGGTACTCAAGGGTTTAAGCTATCATTTTCAAAACAATAAACAACAAAATATACAAATTTCAAACTACTATATTTAAAAATCTATCTAAACACAAAAAATATAAAAAAATACTGTACTATAGCTAGTAATTAGTTTGCACGTAGTGTCCAGATAAAAATAGCCCGTGTACAGGCAATATAGGGGACAGTGTGCAGTGACCTATGAGGCACGCTCGCCCGGCTTCATTAAGGCATGTTCCGTGCAGCCTGTATCACTTACGTTTTCATTCGATAAACACGCAGCGGCTCTTCACGTAATTTCTACAGGAAGTCGGCAACGCAGAGTCGTTACAGTAGATCAACTATACATTAATATCACACTTAGATACACAAACACCACGACTTTTTGCTATAAGGGGTAGGCAAGGGTGCTACCAGGATATCCACGTTTCCTTTTGTGTGTTCCGTCCCACAATGTGATAGGAGGCGAGCTTATCACCATATCGGGCACGATATTTTGTCTCCGGGCTGATAATGAATATAAAAATACAATATAATTTTGCCTGACCCGGGATTAGAACCCGAGATCTCAGTGTCGTAATCGTACCGTAAGTGCGCCACCGAGGCAGCCGAGTATATTATCAGTCCCTTATAAGACAAATTAATAAGGGTCTACGCAGAGAACCCACTACTGATGCCTACATTCCGACGAGCTTAAATATCCGACTCAGTATGTGATAAGGGTCAAGTCTATCGCCTTGATATAAGCCAATGGTATATATCAAGTTCTAAGAAGCGATCTTTGACCTTCCTAACATTTTGTGAAACTATTTCTTGACAGCAATACCGTTACTAGGTGGAAAATAGTGACTGTGCTGGATTATATCTAAATAATTATAAATAATATTACTTCAATAAACATTCTATTTACTCTTAAACAATCCTCAGTAATCTCATATTTTATTTATAAATCAATTCAAAATCGACCTTTTAATGCAGATAATATCTGGTCTCATAATGAAATCTAACCCCAATCAAACCGCCAACCTAGCAAAGAAATAAAGCCGCTCATTGAAATGGTTTCGTAGCACATCCGTAGCCTTACTAGGAATCGTAGCCATTTACGTAGAAATGCGCTACGAAACCGAGCTACAGATATTCAATAGGGAATTTCCACTATGATTCAAAATTATGTCGTAGATAAGTTATGCTTTAAATAGTGTCCGCTGATCTGGAAATATCTTTGAATGTTGTCAGATTTATTTAAAAAGCGATCCAGATGGCTCGGAAGATACTCTATAAAGTTGAGCTTTGAAAGCATTGAGAGATTGCGTAGGTATCAAAGTCAGGCAGATTGTTATCCGTATAAATCCAGTAAATAAAAGTAGTCCTTTTTTATACAATTTATCAACTGATGGTATACAAATACATGTCGTCATTCGACACAGATGTTTCTGAAGTTCTTTTTTGTGTTTTCTTTGAAGGCATTTTTAGTCTTGCTTTTTAGTTTTTTTTTTATAAACATGTGCCAATGTTATCACGGGGAGTGAAAGCCTAGCATAAAGTCAACTTTTAACATGCCAGATTATATAAATGAAATAAATAAATATTGATCTACTGAAAATATATTGCGCTATACCCCAAACGTAGTCCTAATAAAAACATTAGGGCGGCGCCGCTAAAAGCTTTAGGTCGTACGGTACCCGAAAATGAAGGTGTCTTTAAATAATATGACCAGTTGAAAGACGAAGCTGTGCTTCCGTTTCGTTTCCAGATTTTCCTGCGAGGGAAATATTATATTTTTAGCACCAGAAGTGGAATTTTATTTAAAAAAATACACAATTAACAATAAATCCGTTTATTTACAATTTGAACCAATGTTAGACAAATTACAAACTATTCAAGTACAATCGAACACAAAATAATTACAAAAACCCAAGTACTGCAAACTTCAATACAAATAAAGAAAGAAACAAAACAAAAAAAAATGGCTTACGTGACCTTAATGGCGGTCGACACAGATTATCACAAACTTCCGTACAGTACGAGTGATGGCGAGCAAATGGGCTGTTTCTTCCGAGCGCCTTCCTTATATAATTTATTCCAAGTTGGCTGGTGGGGGTACATGGAAACTCCTTACACGGCCTCTCCTGACGTTGTGTCGTCCTCGACGCAAATCCTTTGGAGTCCGCTAGGGCCCGCTACTGGAGAGGTCGATGGATCGACACCCATGTTGCCATCAAGCAAAGGCATGGATAGACTAGGCGTAGTTAACCTTGTTTCCTCGTCATCGTTATTTTCATCTAAAAACAAAGGACCATTAGTAATAATTTATATAAGTAAGTTGGAAGCACTCAACCTCACATACCTATCATTCTATCTCCAGTCAGTCAATTCATTCATCTTCCTTCACCATAGTTACCACTCATGCGACACTCACACATCACTTTTAAAAGTACAAAACATAAAACAGCCAAGGCATGTTCCTGTTATCCAAAGAATTGTGTACTCCATCTTAGTAGTCTCCCTACTTCATGACTCGTTCATAAACAAGTCCCGTAATATGGCCTCATGCCAACTCGTACGAGCACTATATTTGAACGTACGAGTTCATTCCACACGCAGACCGTATTCGAACGTGTGAAGCTTCCCGACACGTTGAACGTATTCAAACGTTCGAGGCTTCTCAATACGCTGACCACAGTCACACGTATTAAGGCATCTCAACATGCAGAGCTAATCATACAAGTGAGGAATACAATGAGAGTAATTATTCATCTGTGGTTCACCCTATGGGCTTACACAGGAATTCGTATAACTTTGAGCATATGCTTACTCTCAAAAAATGCGGCACACGTCTCAGGGCTCCACTCTCCCCGCCATGGCACCATATACTGCGCAGCAGCTTGCGATGTTTTACCATAACTACCGCTGAGTAGACGTAAAGTATAACGCCCGTTAGGTAGAACTTCAACTACCTTATATGGGCCACGCATGCCGGAGTCAAGTTTGCCTGCCGACTGAGAATACTTTATGACGAATACGAGGTCATCAACATTGAATTGACGTGGTGTACTCCGCCGTTGGTTAACTCGCTCGTCTTGTCTGGCTCGGTTACTTCGAAGAAGTTCACGGGTTCTATTCCTTGTGACTTCACAAAGGGCCTCCCTGTTGGTCGCCGAACCCTCGATTGCCACATCTCGCACCAGCGCTCGTACCACGGGAGTTGTAGATTCTGTGCCTATAAGGAGATTCAAAGGAGACACTCGCGTAGTCTTCTGTCTAGTAATATTCAGCACCAGTTGTAGTTTCCATAAAGTCTCCGACCACGGTAAGCGTTTGTAGTTCGCTTGGATACGCAACATATTGAGGACAGTACGCATGTACCTCTCTGCCTGACCATTTGCCTGATGCATCTCCGGCGTGATGTGGTGCAAGTTGCAGCCCAGGTCATTGATCCATGTTACAAACTCGTTGGACTCGAACATGCGTCCTTTGTCTACTACCATAAGTTTAGGCACTCCAAATAAAGATATAGCTTGAGTGATAACGCGCTTTAGTTCCGTGAAATCTTGGCGATAAATGGGGTAAAGAAGCGTGTACTTGGTAAAAGCATCCACAACAAGGAGAATGAATTTATTGCCATCTGAAACTGGTAAAGGTCCCAAGGCGTCTACGTGAACGGTGTTAAATGGAGTGTCGGGCTTTTCCCAAGAAGTTATAGTTTGTAAAGGGGCTCGAGGGACTCTCTTTTGAGAAATGCACACTAGGCAATGAGCAACATATTTGGAAACAAATTGCCTGAGACCAGGGAACCAGAAGTGTCGAAGAATAAGGTCTAGAGTCTTCTCTGCGTTAATGTGTTCATGTTCGTCGTGGAACACTCTCAGAAGACTAAGACGGTGACCTTTAGGTATGTAACATAGCAACCTAGCTTCTTGACCAACTGGGACGTACTTATAGTACAGGACTCCATTTTGGATCAAATAGCGGCCAGGGTCTAGCCTACCATCATGAAATTTTTGAATAAGGTCTTTAGTATCGTTGTCAGCTGATTGTGCTATCTGAGCCCAGTTACGGGGTCTCGAGATTTGATTTACACAGACGGGATTGCGACTTAAATAGTCTGCATGGGGTAACATTATTCCCTTGCGATACTCTATTGAAAAATTGAAATCTTGAAGGTACATCCACCACCTTGCTACTCGTGGCAAAAGATCTTTTTTTCGCTCAGTGGACTTAAGTGCATTGCAGTCGGTTACTATTACAAATTGCAAGCCAATTAAATAGTGGCGAAAGTTTTGGAGGGCTTTAACGACAGCAAGGGTTTCCAATTCATAGGAATGATAATTACTTTCTGCCCCTTGGGTGGATCGACTGAAGTATGCAACTACGTGTTTCTTTGAGTCGGGATGTACTTGTAATAGGACTGCACCATATCCAATACTGCTTGCATCCGTATGAACTTCTGTAGCAAGGTCTGGATTAAAGATTGTAAGTACAGGCTCACTCGTTAACTCTTTAATTAAATCTAAACGAATATTTTCGCATTCAGGAGTCCAGTTAAACTTAACATTTTTATGGGTGAGAATAGCAATAGGGGCAGTCTTAGTGGCATAATTTTTTATGTATTTCCTAAAGTAACCTGCCAGACCTAGTAGTTGTCGTACCTGCTTTACGTTTTCTGGTGGTAGAGTGTTAACTAAGGCTTCTACCTTTCGAGGACTCGGCCTAACCTGACCCTCGCTTATAAGTCTACCCAGGTACTCAACTTCTCTAACCAGAAAAGAACATTTTGCCAGATTAATAGAAAAACCCGCTATTGTGAGAGTCTTAAGCACCTTACGCAACAGTTTAATTCCCTCAACTATAGAATTACTAAGAAGGAGCACATCATCGACATAAACTAATACATTCCCTTCGTTGATATGAGCACGTAGAGTGTTATTAATAATTCGCTGATAAACTACGGGAGAATTTGCTAAGCCATAAGGCATTTTGATATATTCGAAATGTTCTTCTGGTGTCACAAACCCAGTTAAGTGAATGCATTCCTCTTTCAAAGGGATTTGGTGAAACCCTGTGGCCATGTCAAGACAGCAGAAGAATTTATACCCACCCAACCTATCGATGTGATCATCAATAAGTGGGAGAGGGTAGCGATCTTTCACTGTAATACGGTTAAGTGCCCTAAAATCTACGCAAAGTCTATCTGACCCATCGCGTTTTCTTACGAGTATGATTGGACTCGCGTATTCAGAGTTAGAGCGCCTAATAACTCCTTTCTCCAAAAGATCTTGAGTTATTTCACGTACTTTAAGTTTTTCGGAATATGAGAGCCTATATGGCTTATAAACGACAGGAGTCGAATTGGTTAGCTTTATGTCCATCTCACCAGTTCGAACTGTAGTTACAGCGGTACCCGCTATAAAAAATTGCGAAAATTCATTTATAACAGACATAAGACTCTCCAATTCTATGCCCTGTAGGGGTGTGTTTAATTGAGACTGGTCGCCTACTCCAACAACATTAACTTTCTTAATAACTGTGTCAGTACGCGTGAGATACTGTTTATCTTTAGTTCGGACGTAAGTAATTCCATCGCGGTTTAGTACGTCGGTTCCGATTATAACGGGCACATTCATGAAAGACGCCGGAACTACCACTAGGTCTACTTCAATCGAGATGTCAGTGAACTCTAAGGTAAGGGTGACGTAAGATGTTGCAATTACTTCCTGGTCACTAAGACCCTTCAACGAACAGCGCATCGGCTTAGGTTGACACGTAAAGTACTTTAAAATCCCAGATGAAATGAGGGATACACCTAGAGCTCCGCTATCAATTAGCACATCTACTGGAACGCCATCTATAATTGCCGAAGTTATGTCGTTACTTGGTGAAGTATTTGATCGATAGGAGCAAAGATTGACATTACGTTGATTACGTTGCTCTGACTTGGCTTTGATGAAGCATTTGTCCTCAGTGTGTCCCAGTTTCTTACAAAATGTGCAAGTGTTACTTGACGACGGTTGGGCATTGAAAGTTGATTCGGAATGCATATGTGGCGGTCGACTACTGGGCGCGTTGGACCTGGGTTGCCTACAAACGCGGCTAACATGACCGAACCGGTTGCAGTTAAAACATTTCGGAGCCGGAGCGCCATCTGACTTCTTTGGTTGGATATTTCTTTTATGCTCAACAACCCTGTCCCGTCTTATTGCTAAGGGTTTTGTATAAATTGAAAGAAACGAAACTATGGTGTCAGAAGTCAGGCTAGCGTTCGCGGCGGCTGCGCGCACTTGTGCATTATCTATACCGCGTATTACTATGAGGGTTCTCAAATCGTCGCTTAGCCCCTGTACTATCTTTAAACGCAATAAGGTGCGACGAGCGTATTCAGCGTAGCTAGAGTACTTATCAGAAGTTAAATTCATTGCTTCGAACAATATGTTGGCATAGTCCAATTTACCGGGACAGAGAGGTTTGAACTCGCGTTTAAAATTAGACCATGTACGGTCATTCGATACCCATTCGCCTAACCAAACCCTAGCGTCACCCCTAAGGCACGATGCAACGCGCGACAGACATTCATGATCATTCCAGTCGTTAGCCTCCCTGGCGCGGTCCACCTCTTCGCACCATGCTTCGATGTTGTTAATTGACGGGTCGAAATTAGACACATAATAATGTTGCGACCTTGAGGGTTGCATTGTTTTAATTGCTTGCATCAAAGCATTAGCGAGGCTAGACGCGTCAGAGCAGGGAGCACTAGATTCTATAGACTGCCGTAGCGGTGCAATATTATCGGGCGGAAGAATCACAGCCGCGGGTTGGGCGTCAGTTTTATGGACAGATCGAGCCTTATTGATACATGAATGCCCCTTGACAGGCGAAACCATTCGCGATCGTGACCGTGATCTAACGCGGTGGTCACTGCGAGACCGATCTCTACAGCGCAATTCACGTCTAGACCGAGTACGCGACCGGTGCACTTCAGTACTGTGAGAATCACGTCGATCTCGAACACGTAAGCCATCTTGTGAAGTATGACGTCTACCATTTGAATTTCGATTCGATCTATCGTTACTGTGGTCGCGGGACCTTCGAGAAGTATGTCGAATTCGATTACGCGAATCACTCCTATGAAGACGCCTCCGTGGACTAGGAGTCCTCGTACGTCTCATTATTAATGTTTAAATCAGGCGATAACACACACAAAATAATAAAGAAATGAAGAAAGCAGTAGGTAGTTGAAGACACAATAAAATTCAAATTATAAACTTAATGGAATTCGTGTTCACATCAATTTTACAAACTATGTTGCAAATTAGCGTTACTGTGAGCTTATGAGTCCTTTATCCCACTTCTGATTTTAGCACCAGAAGTGGAATTTTATTTAAAAAAATACACAATTAACAATAAATCCGTTTATTTACAATTTGAACCAATGTTAGACAAATTACAAACTATTCAAGTACAATCGAACACAAAATAATTACAAAAACCCAAGTACTGCAAACTTCAATACAAATAAAGAAAGAAACAAAACAAAAAAAAATGGCTTACGTGACCTTAATGGCGGTCGACACAGATTATCACAAACTTCCGTACAGTACGAGTGATGGCGAGCAAATGGGCTGTTTCTTCCGAGCGCCTTCCTTATATAATTTATTCCAAGTTGGCTGGTGGGGGTACATGGAAACTCCTTACAATATTATACGGCATACATGAAATATATATTTTATTGGTGTAGTTTTTGGTACTCCTAAACTATTTGCTTAAGCAGAGTAATTTTCTTTAATATAAGTATGATATAAAGTGAAATAAGAAAACATGAAAAGCGTTTTAAATCCAGTACATTATGAATTATTTCAAAACGACTCAAAAATAAGACTACTCAAAGTTATTTAATTTGTTGTCTAAGTTTTGTTTGTTTTCAACACATTATGACATGATACCTCGTGGGTAGGTCAGTTTCAATACCGGTAACATCTTGTCAGCTGGTAAAATGGATATCACTCCCCAGTCGATACAATTTTGCCGGCCTGCTCAACCGTGTGATAATAAACTAATCTGAAACACGATACTTTTTTACGAAGTTTCACGTTTTTTTATTATTTTTGTCAAACAGCAGTGTAACACAGTGTGTGTGTACAGTTGTGTTCCAGTTTGAAAGGCATTGCAGCCAGAGTAATAACTGGACATAATGAGACTTAACATCTTATATCTCAAGATAGCAAGCGCAGTGCAATGCTGAGCATTGCTTTGTAATTCATGGTATTGTTTGGCTTTCTACTGTACATGAGCGGTCGTATCGCTTACCATCAGGCGAATGGCATGCTCGTCACGCCATTCATCGCAATAAAAAATACTGAAACATGATCTAACATTGCGGGACTGATGAATGTCATATTTACATATTGTAAAATTATAATTATAACAGTAATTAGACAACTAAATACCCCACCACCCAAAAATCTTCGACAAAAGTGTCATTAACCTTTAACCTTCCACAGATAAGCTAAAATATCAGTGTGTATGTATACAGACCTTTATTCGCCGGAGCCGCGATGATCCCAAATTATTAGCGGCATCACGGATAGAGGATTAGCATGTTATGAAAGGCCAGACTGCCGATTAGTTCATTAAATGTAAATCATTTTAACTGTTATTAAAATGTTTTATTAATATTTGGTGGTGGTCACGTGGTTTGTAAACTGAGGTTTGTGGAATTAAATATTGTGGATTTTTAGGCAGTCTAGTTAATTTTTATACGCTAAAGTGACCGCATCTGGTGGTAATTATAGTACATTTTAGACCGGCGAGGAACTTCGACTGTGTCTCGTCGGCCGATACCACAGAACAGGCGAATATGGTACTGTTCTGTGGTCGATACAATCATGTCACTTTATTCGATGTGAGCCTTTCGCAAGTTCGATCGATGTTAATACAAAGAGTTTCGTATATTTTGGAGATTACAAGTATACACCCTAATCCTAGATGCTCTTAGGCTAACTTAACACGTGTCTTATACGAAAAGGGACTATTCGAACAATGAATGGGAGAAATGAGAAGATGTTTAGTTTATAGATTACTCATTAACTTACATTGCTTATATTCAAGAAAATAACTAGTCATAAATAATTTAAAATAAAATTTCCTTCAGTATTAAAACTAACTTACAATGTAAAAACTATATAGTAACGGAATCTAAAAGAACGCTAGCCAGGTAAATATAGTAATTATGAATTCTCGTAATCCGCTTGGAGGCTGCTATTCAACAGGGTGTATAAATAATAAGGAGATATAAGAGAGATTTCCCTTGCGGCCGCAGACGTGCCGTTGCTACCATCCTCCTCATATTTGGCCTGAAATGTTGATTTTCATGTCAATGCTGAGACATAATAATCAGGTTTATTGAATTATATTATATAAGCAGAAAGTACATACATATACTCGCGTCTTTTTCCCAGAAGGGGTAGGCAGAGGTGCTACCAGGGCACCCACATTTCGCATTGTATGTTTAGTCCCACGATGTGACAGGGGACAAGCCTAATCCAATAATACTGCCTGACCCGGGATTCGAAGCCAAGACCTCAGGTTTGTAATCGTATCGTAGTACAACTACGCCACCGAGGCTGAGAAAGTATATAACAAAATATAATAAAATAATTCTACATACAAACAGGCAAGCACCGAGTTATGTTATAAAATAAAATTATAATTCCATCTCGAAGATTCCATCGTATTCAATTTTTAAACGTTTTTTTTTTACATTTTCACAGTCCAATTTTAAATATGCACACTTGATTAGAGATTAAAAGGCAAAAATACAATGAAAATTGAATACACGTATATATTTCAAATGAACGAAAAATGAAGTTACGTTACATTCAGGAAAGTTTTCGCTTATTTTCACCTACAATCAAGAGGTCCTAAAAAGCTTTTAGCAGCGCTTAAAGCTCTCTAATCAGAGCCTAGTATGCATCTAGCTCGAAGCCTTTACTATGTGTTTTGAGATTACGAAAACTCTAACTATCTAAAAAACAGATTCCAAAAACTTTAAGTGTACTAGAAAATTAATATTCTTTGACAAATTTTATAGGTCAATAATATTTTAATAAAGAAAAGAATAATAATTTAATAAAGAATCCAATTAAACGAATACTTAATTATTGTTTCTAAACAAGACTTAGATATTAAAAATGTCGTGTGCCCGAGGTAAAATACACTTTAACAGACTTATTAATTGCCCAATAACATTAAGCTGTAAACAATTATTTTCAGTATTAAAGTGACACAAAGATTTTCTTTTCAAATAATTTTCTGAAATTGTACTGGTATAATATTTCAACGAAATCCTTCCTGTAAATCTCTACGAGTTGCCCGGGACTGAAATTTGTGCCCCGCATGGCGATTGGCTCGCCGCCTATTGTGATAGGGAATATGTGTATTGGGACGGAAATAAGCTGCGATCTGTGGGTAGTATTATTGTCACCCCTGCCTACCCGTTTCAGGGTGCAAGCGTGAGCTTATGTATGTGTAGCATCTTCTTTTGTTGTAAAATGTCAGCATTTTTTTGAAATATATTCTGTAATGGTTTCTTAGATTTACGCGAATGTTACACATTGAAATAAAGCTATTTTATACGGATTTTATCGCGATTTGGTTTAATTTTTCCGCCCCGTGACCACGAAAGCTGTAAAGTAATCGAAACGTCGGGAAGTTAAAATATATTCTGCCTTAAATTATTTTTATGTAGTTTAACGTCGGCTCTCATAAGATTTTTTCATATAATTAGATTTCCACAAAGGTTCGTAATAATCCTGTAGTATATTATAGGATTTATGCACTTATCTCATTATCTAGATAACAAACTTTCTTTCTCTCTTTCAAGCACAAAACACGTCAGACCTCTGAAAAGTACGACAGGTTAACAAATGTCTCATAATTTCAAATCAGTTCGACAATAATCAACCTTTCCAAACTCGTGACAATTTATCTCAAAATAATGACCTGTCCTCAAACCATAAATCACGGTCCATTTTAGTTGAAAATCTTATCTATGCTCAAAGTGGTCGATAGTTTGAAATCGCAGCGCTTCACTGACGTCTGCGGCGATCACCTCAACTATTATACAGTCTGGAACTTGGAGTTTGTACCGGAGTGTTGCCAGAGACGGGTTAAATTCGCCGGGATGTGTGTAGATTGTTTCTTTTAATTTCACTTGGTAATATTACATTTCATGGGAGTACAGTTTCGATATAGTCAGTCAGTGGTGACGGAGAAAGATTTTTCGAAACACAAATATGCCGGCTTGTTCAATTGCTTCTGTAGGTGAGGGTAAAAGAACGCAGGATTAAAGGAAAAACTGATAACACGGGTTGGTAAACCATCATTTAAGACAAGTATAAGACAGGGAAAGTAAATCTAAAAACATAACGTGAATTTAACTAACTTTGGCAATGTCTGCAGAAACAATATTCTAATTTTTTTTTAATTCAAACATATTCCCCTATTCAAAATTCCCACACATTCGTGGTATTCATGAAGTCTGGCATCTCCAAGCCCGAACATAATAGATGGACGGTGGGTTATCTGGAGATCGAGAAATTACTGAATTTATGGTCAGGTAACTTAATATTTGAGAACTGCTTTTGTTAGAGGTACGTGTTCTTATCTCCTCTTCTTTGCTCAATTGTGATATAGGGAACTGTGTCAGTGTTACCTTTTTGGGGTTTCGAAAAAGTGTATAAGGTTTCGTTGAAGGAGGATTTTTGTTGGTTAAAAAATGAATTGATTTATAGTGTAATTGAAAACGGGGTTATAACGTAGAATATATTGATGACTACGTAGTTCTATTTATAATCACGAAATGAGTTATCCATTTTTTATGGATCATAAAACCATTACACGATTAATTGAATTATCGAACACAACGGTTAGTAAATAATAACCCGTGACAGCGGCCTACGATAAGGGTTGACCTGTGTTTATGAGTTCACAGCGGTATTGTTGTGTCGACTAGTGAGCGATTTATTAACCTTACATCGAAAAGAAATATAATAAATACACCCAACAGTCACATTCATAGTCCTGACCCCACACTATGATCGAGTCTTGTGTCGTGGGTATCAGGAACTACGAGAGACTTTTTGTTCTCACAAACACCCAGACTGAAACAAATACCTGTGGATCACACAAATATTTGTTTGGGCGTGGGTATCAAACCCGCGGCCTCTGGTTTCACAGGCGGCGTCTAACCAACTGCATCATAGACTGTGCCACTTTACCGTGCCAATATAAAAATAAATCATAATATTATATTGAAATTATCAGAAATAATTTATAAATTACTACCATAGTATGTTTAAGTATGAATGTATAAAATACTTTAGCAATTCGTATAGTGCCTGCCTCGGTGGCGTAGTTGTATTACGGTGCGGTTACAAAGCTGAGGTCTCGGGTTCGAATCCCGGGTCGGGCAAAGTGATATTGGATTTTTCTATTCATTATCAGCCCGGAGTCAGGAATTTGTGCCCGATATGGCGATAGGCTCGCCCCCTATCACATCATGGGACGGAACATGCAAGGCGAAATGTGGGTGTCCTAGTGGCGCCTCTGCCTGCCCCTTCGGGGAAAAAAGGCGTGAGTTTATGTATATGTATGTAATTCGTATAGTGTTCATATACGAGTAAATATAATCTACTTTAATGAAAATAAAATACAACTTAACATATTTAAAATATCCGTTTATAATAGCTTAAATAACGAGCGAGCTACCATGCAATTTCGTAAGCTTTCGTTTCCATTTTATGAAATAATATAATATACAAGAACACATTTTCACTGTATCTTCGTGGGCGCTTAGCTTTCATCCAATTATATTTCAATTAGTTCATACCATAACTATATACTCGTAATAAACACAAAACTTAATTATCTTTTTTCATTAATGAATATAAAAAAGTCGTGATTACTGTGGTTGTTCTGTCTGTGGAATATTATTGAAAAGCCAATAGTATCATTTTTATTTAAATTAAATAACTATAATCCGATACATATTATTGCAATAGCAGCGTTGGTTTCATTACCAGCACATGCTGAGCTTGAGCCGTTTTGTGACAAGCAATACTATACCTAAGTTATTTTATATACAGGGTATATCAAGACCGCGACCGAAAACGAAGCCAGGAGGTAGTATTAGTGATATCAAACACAATGCAAGTAAAAATTTTACAAAAAAAATCGTCAATTTTTTTTTGTTATTTTTTACATATCGTCGTAGTTGAGTGATTAATACATAGTTTTTCCAAATAACGACGTACATCGCTTTATTTTTAAACACGCAATGGTATGTAAGGGTTTAAATTACTATTTTTGCAAAAACTAGGTATTTACACCTCAAAAACAATGATTTTTAAAAAGTTGTAAAAAAAAATCCGTCGCTTATTTTGCAAAATTTTTTGTTGCATTGTGTCTGTAGCCGCTAAAACTACCACCTGGCTTCGTTTTCGGTCGCGGTCTTGATATACCCTGTATGAGTATAATTGTAAAATTGCTTATCACGAATAAATGCTTTCTTTCTTTCTTTCTTTCTTTCAATACGTAGCTAGTTGTTTTTTTGTGCTGATCTGATCACACTTCTGAATTTTCGGACTCCTGTGTATTTTATAATTACCACTAATTTTAAAACAAGAACTTCGTGAGGACACTAGCGTACAATAAAGATTTTTAGAAGAATTTCTATGGCATGCAAAGGCCGTCATTCCGCAATAGACCAGTGTGGCGGATTCGTACTCTGATTTGTAGAGACGTGTTGAGCACTGCAGTATCATCATCATCATCATCATTGGCATCTACGTAAGATGATTAAATAGCTTGTGTTACGTGTTTATTGGATATGTTATATTAGGACAGTGCACCTACGCTGGTGACTTATTAGACCAATTCGTGCGTTACAAATACGGCCACAGTTTGGGCATTTTAACTACAGTATATGAACTGATATAATCTATATTATGTATTTTATCAGCCCATATACATGCGTCTCACAGCAGGGCCTGGGACTACTGTAGAGTAGGCCACCACAATCACTCTCAATCGTACTCTTGATTGTAGAATAGAGTAGGATTGGGAGTGGTTAAGCCAGCCACATACAGTCCACCACGCTGGCCTAATGCGGGTTGGCGGACTTTACATATCATATAAGTTCTTACAAATCGCTATGGTATGCAGGTTTCCTCACTATGTTTTCTTTCACCGTTATATTGCGTGGTGATTGACTATAATACAAAATAAATTGATAAATTTATAAAAGTCGAAATACCTTAAGTAATTACACGAACCCAATACATCCATCATTTAATTTTCATCGGATACCTAAATTCCAGGCTAATATACATTGGAATTCTGAAGTTTCAAAATCAATACCTCGGAATTTCTAAGTGTCTTAAGACTTCAATAACTCAAAACTTAAGAACAATGTGATGAACAATGATAGTTTTATTAGTTATTGAATGTATTGCGGGGATTCGTGGTATTAATACCTTAGATGTTTCAAATTTCAATTAGAAATGTTTACTGAATATGAGTATCTAATATAATAAATATGTATATCTTTTTTTATTCCGATGAATGGCGAGCCGAGCATGCCATTCGCCTAATGCTAAGCGATAAGACCGCTCGTGGACAGTAGAAAACCAAACAACACCATGAATTATAAACCAATGCTTGGCATTCCACTGCGCTCGCCATCCTGAGACATAAAATGTTAAATTTCATTATGTCCAGAAGTTATTCTGGCTACAATTCCTTCAAATCGGAACACAAGAGTGCATTTACACTGCGCTTGCGGGAGAAATAGACATTGCGATGGTACATACCCAGACGGCCTCTTACATATGACAGACCTAACACCAGTGATATTAGCTCATAAGCTTCTTGTTGGTCAGCACGGGTTTTCTCTGTTCTTTATTGGGTTTTAAGGTCTAGACCTTATCTAGTGTGGGTTAGTGGACATTCCTCCTCAGCATTTCGGAAAGATGCGATCATTTGTTGTGATTAAACACGCAATTAGGAGAATGAGACCTGTGCCTTACAGTGGGACGTATATGGGCTGATTCAGATACAGATGCTTTGGTCTCTTATCACAAAGATCTATTAGTAGCTCCGTGTTAAAATCATCAAACGCAAGACGAATGACCTGCCATTACGATCTAGATTTCAGGGCAATCTACTCCGACACCGACAGTACAGCTTAAGAAATTAGTAATTAAACATAAATATTAAATATTCTAATCATCTAAAAAGGTAATTAAGTTTAAAAATATATAGCTTCTAACGAACTTTGTGCTTTAAGGTTTAATGTAAATCTTATTAATTGGACGGCATCCTTCGTTGGTGGAACATAATCACAATTAGTAGTGGTATATATTTAGCAAGAATAGCTGTGATAACGAATTTGCACAGTCGCGACTAGTCGGTGGGGTGTGTGGTCTACGTTGAAGGATTTGACGATTTAAATTTTGAAGAAAATTTCTAACAATGATGTCGTCAAGATATCAGCGTCCATGGCTTCGAGGATGTCGAACACCGCGCGAAATGGAGGAAAGCCAGCCGGAAGGCGGTACCTGACACCGGTCGAGATAACGAGGGATAAGAAAAATAGTAGTGAAATAACTGTAACAAATGCCAAATGGTAGCTAAAAATATGTAGTTTAATACTTAGGGATCTACTCTTATTGGTCAACGTCATTTATTTATTTTAAATTTCCTATATATGCAGAATTTCTTACTTTCCTATACAGGTATAGTATTCGATAAAGGTTTATAAGTATGATTTAAGAACACAGGTTGGTAAAATGCTAGTTACTTTGTAAATTTATCAATTCTTTTTTGATGTGGAGCCAAGCCTATTTTCTTGGTCTATTCTTTCTTTCTGCTTTATATATATCTATATATCAGCCCATATACGTCCCACTGCAGGGCACGGGCCTACTCTACAATCGAGAGAATCGATTGAGAGTGGTTAGGCCATATAGTCCACCACGCTGGCCTAGTGCGGGTTGGCGGACTTACATACCGTAGAAATTCTTTTTAAAATCGCTACGGTATGCAGGTTTCCTCACGATGTTTTCCTTCACCGTTAAAGTGCGTGGTGATTGACTATCAATACTTTCTACTTTATATCTATTAAAATCAAGGCTCGCTTATCCGGAAATATCTCCGTAGATTAATTAATCATAATAAAATAAAACTAGTAATTTTCGAGATATTCGCGACCAGTACCTTTTTAAAGAGTCGCGAAGACACAATTAAACATTGCGGCCTAAATATGCCGAATGACGAAAGGTAATATAGCATGAAATGCAGTACTGTTTCTATACCAAGTTAGAACAAAAATAAAACATACACGTACAGGTCCAACTTAGAATACAGTAAAAATAGTTAAAACCCGAAAATATTACAAGTTGCTACCTCCTTCACCTCGCACCACACACCACCACTAGTCTCCGTCGACTATTTAGCAAGTCGAGGAGAGTTCGTTACTCAATTAGGCGCTGGTTAATCAGCGACTGGCAAACAGAATGTATTCGGAATGAATAATCCAGCTGCATCACCTACAGGGCCGCGTCAACGGCGCCCGTCATTTGCATTTCTTGTGTAACATGCCAAATTGGTGACGTAAAATTTGTCACTGCACTTCAATTTGATTATTCAAGTTTGAGATCCGCTTGATGAAGACTTAAATTTTACTTGTGCTTGATTGCTAAGTTCGTTTGTAAGGTGTTTTGATCCAGGATGGACCTAGTGAATAATGTGGACTGTCTCGGCGTGTCAGATATTGTATTACAAAAAACCTACGTGACGAAAAGTACTGCCCGGCATTTGCGTTTCTCGTGTAACATGCCAAATTGCTGAAGTAAAATTTGTCACTGCACTTGAATTAGATTATTCTAGTTTGAGATCCGCTTGATGAAGACTTTAATTTTACTTGTGAAAAGGAACGAATGCTAGGTGATCGAGTAAAAAATTTGGTGACCTTAATTCGAACAATATTAGTGTTCAATAGGAAACCCATGAGAAGTAACTAAGCTGTCATATCTTTAGCTAAGGTCACAAAAGGTTACTGAAGATTAACAAATTTAATATGTATATTATTATAAGATCTCAGTTCCGCCAGACTAGATCTGAGAATCAAAATGTGTGGCTCAAGCAGTGTTAATATGTGTTTCAAACATAAGCATGGCAATATGATATAGACTGAGAAGAGAAACGGACCCTGACCTCAACCGTAATAAAGCTAAATAGAAACAAAAATAACATCTGAGATTTATTTTATAAACAGAAAACAATAATAAATTACGAGAAAGGGTAAATATATTCATGGAATAATCCACGGCGTAGACCGGGAACAACTTGTGAAATACGAATAAATTTAACTCATCACAAATGAAAATTAACACAAATCTGTTTGCAAATACATTATGAACCCCAAGAATACGCTTTTTGTGCCGCTCCTGGAAAAATATTAGATACCACTATAAAATAATCGTAGATAATAATGACTTACAAGATACTATTGTAAAATAATAATGACTTACAATCAACAGCCAAAAATATACAATACAGAACTCATAGCAAATACGTCGTTTTGTATTTTCATCATAACTACGAAAGACATTCCTTCTGTCACTCCATCTCTAAAGTACCTCCATTCTCAAGTCATATAGTAATAGGTATTCATAACGATATTGTGGGCACTTATGAAACCAACATTCTCTGTAACGAGTGGCCGCGGGATGCTCACAGCGAGACAAACGTTTGCGTACACAAGAATTTTTTTTGAAGAGACTAATATTTATGATATGCTTATTTCTTCTTCATGAGTATTGTGCAAACTTTAATATGAAAATGACTGCCTCTGCGGCGCAGTTGTGCTATGGTATGATTGCAAAGCTTTTTTCTATTTATTATCAGCCAGGAGTCAGAAATTTGTGCCGGATATGATAGGCTCATCTCGTATCACAATGTGGGACGGAAAATACAAGGCGGAACGTGCGTGTTCTGGTTGCTACCAGGGGTACCTCTGCCTACCCCTTCCGGGAAATAAGGCGGGAGTTTGGGTATATACATACATGAAACAAAACTTGTCAGCGGAAAACTAGAGACGCGTATACTGTATAATTATAACTATAATGTATAACAACGCCCTCATGCACATTTTGTACACCCAACCGAATAATTAGAACAACAGAAAAGATACTAATACGCAATACTTCCTATATTACTATGCAGTCCGCGTACACGATGCATGAAACTCGCGCTGCAATTAAAATTATAGCTCGCCTTTATATTTAAAAGTAAAGTTGGTATCACGAACAAACCTTTGTCTAACACACTCAAAGGGAAAATATTGTGCGCTTTGTGCATCCCAAATGTACGCTGAATATAAGGATATTGAATTCTTTTTGTTAAGTGGGACTTTGTGTGTTTACCGGTGATTTTTTATTGCAATAGCGAGACGAGCATGCCATTTTTCTAATGGTAAGCAATGCTTGGCAATCCATTGCGCGCGCCACCCTGAGATAAAATATGTTAAGTCTCATTATGTCCAGTCGTTACTCTATACTAGTTTCGGTTTTATGCAATTTAGATTGAATATCTGTTCATTGCTCACTACTAAAAACTCATGAGCCTGGATACGGTTGTCTCCAATCAATGGTAAGATTTCTCAGCAGTTTTGTTTATTTACGTTCCCATTGTTATACGTTACGTTGTACACCAATAATTAAACTTTGAACATAATTATACTCACCATAAAATAATCTCCAACAGGAATGTACAATAAAGTCAAAACATCCTTTTAGAAAGAAAGAAAGAACGAAACAATTATTTGTTACAAGCAATGGTTTACAGCTTTAAGTAATTACTACATACATATATTCGTATAACAGTGCTTGTCAACAAAACAGCTCAAGCTCAGCTTGTGCTGGTATAAACCAACGCTGGTCTTCCGCAAGGCCGCTAAGTGACGTCACAAGCGCCAAAAACATAATACGCAAGAAAACGTTTTACACGTTGATATATCTATACATATGTTTAACTCCTCCTTATACATATGACAGCCTCCGTGGCGCAGTTGGTTAGACGCCGCCTGTGAAACGAGAGGCCGCGGGTTCGATCCCCGCACCGAAACAAATATTTGTGTGATCCACATGTATTTGTTTCGGGTCTGGGTGTTTGTGAGACCGAAAAGTCTCTCGTAGTTCCTGATACCCACGACACAAGACTCGATCTTAGTGTGGGGTCAGGACTATGTATGTGACTGTTGGGTGTATTTATTATTATTATTTATTTTATAACTCATTCTCATCCACATAAAGTACATCACACGCCACACCTGTCCCTATAAAGCCACTTCACAAAATCATAGATCAATTTGAACTACCATAATCCACTAGTTAATATTCAACTTCGGTTGTTAGGTGAATGGAGCCGATCATAATCCCTGGCCGGTCGTCCGTTACAATTTCCATCACAATTGACCGCCGAAAAGGGAGTACGCTTGTCTTTTTAAGGCATCCAGCTGTCCAGTTATGCTGATTTTAGTTCTTTGAATAGGAAAGTTAAAAAGTAAAACGTGTGTTACATTGGAGTGATGTGAATTAATATTGACCTGCATGGAATGTAGAGATAAAATTGTTCATTATTTGGGACATTTCTGTTTAATATCCTTTTTATCATTAATCCTTACTTAAAAAAAACCCTGATCAATTGGAGGTAGTTTAATTAATTTATCCTAATCGGTATATTATGTAACTTAATTTTAAAAATACATTTTTTATTTTATTTCACACAGCGAATGGATTTTATGTTCAGCATCAGACACATAATGGGACGGTATTTAATTTAATGAAATGCAGGTGGCACTCGCAACACATCTGCCTACCGTCTTACGGTTACCGGAGTGAACTTACTGATGTATGTGATTGAATCTATCAACATACTTACAATTTACTTTTTATTTTGTTAAACTCTTTTATCTAAAGCAATTTATTATAAGCCAAAACTATTTTGCCTCACTCATATGATTTGTCAGCGTCATGTATTTGTTTTTAATCCACAAGATTTTTTTTTATTTATACACAATTATCTCTATATTTTATACTATAACATATTATTATTTATATCTACTTCAAAATTCCATATTTCTTCGCCGTGATTAAGGCTCTTTATTTAACGTAAATCTTATTCGTAGTAATAAATTACCATCTATCAAAATCTTGACATCAATTTAATAAGCAATTTCGATTTTTTTCCTCTATTATAATTACTTTTTTAATAGGATATTATTTTTATGCTGGTGTTAAATGACTTAACTGAATAGTGGCAAAGTCCGATGGTTGCGATCAAAAGGTTTATGATAAAATATCTAGATTTACCTAAATTGGTTCTCAATCTCATTTAAATATTTTTATATAATTAGAACTCTTTTTTATTGCATTGAATGACGAGACGAGCATGCCATTCGCCTGATAGTGAGCGATATGACCGCATATGGACAGTAGAAAACCAAACAACACCACGAATAACAAAGCAATACTTGGCACTATACTGCGCTCGCCATCCTGAGACTTAAAATGTTAAGTATGAACAGTAGTTACTCTGGCTCCAATGTCCTTCAAACCGGACACAATAGTACGTTTATACTGCTGTTTGGCCGAAGAATTAGACATTGTGGTAGTATCTACCCAGGCGGCCTCTCACATATGAGATACCTATCACCAGTAAATCAGCTTATGTCTGAAATAGATGCAAAATATCCCACGATTTCAACATGGCGTTTAAGATTTCGTATTATAACATAATTTTGAAATTTGTTATCCACTAAAACGTTAGATTTTTACTTCGACTTCTGAACTAATCATAATATCATTATCACCACCTTCAGACTCAGGAAGTCTAATTTTCAACATAAGTTTCGTCCAAAAATTCATACAACAACCGTGTTAACTCATAAAAAATGTAGGTATTACTCAAAAATACTGTTCAAAACAAAAAATGAAATTTTGTCAATCCGATCTTAAATAAGTCAAACCCATCTGCTACACTACAATCAATATTAAATATAAATACCTAAATTCCACAGTTGACTTAACCCAATCAGTATGCAGACAGAACTTCGAAACACAAAACGCGATCATTTGAATTATAACCGAGGATGTCCCCAAGGTAGAGCACGGGCGCCCGAACACGACGGACGCCCGGACAAGACGGACGCCCGTCCGGGACACAGGGCCAATCAGTGCCGGCGGGCTGCTCATGCGAGTGTCGATTTAGATTACCCAACGCCCCGGTGGACAAGCTAAAGCGAGCCGGAGTGGATCTGTTTTGCTTTGTACCTCGGACGAAACAATGGACCGATTGGAAAGACTCAGACGGCTGATTGAAAAGTTTTAAAATTGGAATTTAACTTAAAGTTTTTTTTATTGTTGAATGACAAGGCCTGTGCTACTGATAATAAATGTAGGTAGAATGTGGCAATGGTAGATGACAATTCCTAGACATTACTTCAAATAATTGTGCCTCTAGTTTAGCCGATACGTCACATTTCGTATTGGACATAATGAGACTTAACATCTTATGTCTCAGGATGGCGAGCGCAGTGGAATGCTAAGCATTGCTTTGTAATTCATAGTGTTGTTTGGTTTTGCTACTGTCCATGAGTGGCCGTATCGGTTACCATCATGCGAATGGCATGCTTGTCTCGCCATTCATCGCAATAATAAAAAAGTTAGAAGCTATAAAATAAAGTGGAATTTAAATTATACTAGGTAAAGCACTATATTCATAATCTATCATAAAATATTGTATCTTGAGAAATACAAGTACAAGATTTTGGCCTACATTATTAGGTCGGAAAGCACATATTGTAGATTAAAGGTAGCAGAAAAATATATGAAAATCCTTGGGATGTCTATATTGCCAAACGTGTTGACATCACTCGGACTGCAAAATTATAAACCATTATTTTCATATCTTTTACATCATGATTCCCAACGCAATAAGTACGGCATAAAAGCAAATTTATCGACAGATTTCCTTAATAACACATCTGCTTATAATTAATATCAGTTTAATAACATCTTAGAGACAGGCAAAGGGCCAGCAAGGCTCAAGGCATTGCGCTCAAAGACGCTGACCCGGTTATTGTAATGTTGATTTGGAATAGCTGGTGATACCTAATTACACGCACTGAAGCGGGTAAAATTTACCTCTTACGAGATTTACATAATATTAATACGCAAGTGATCATACTTTTATGAATGATACTTTTATAGTACAGTCAAAAAAACATAAATATGATTATGTTCTTGTAAAATATAATCTTGAAAATAATAAGTTTAACACTTGATTTATTTAAAAGACAGCTTCCGTCGGTTTACATGCAGCATTGGACATACAGTTTGGTCATATGTATCACCCACAGCTGGTTATGTATAACAAACTCGAAGGGTTTCAGTATACTGAGATCCGAAACAAACATTGGTTTTGCACCAAAGCATTTGATGCTGTGTGGAAATGTCGATCTCCACCGCTATCCCTCGTTACTCTTGTATTTTAATCCATTGTAATAATATTTACCTAAGGTATAGAATTAATTCATGCATTCATTGCTCATGAAAAGTATCGAGGGTTAATCCCAAATTAAAAATGTCGTGTATAAATCACAAATGTCTTTGGCTATTTTATATTATTGTGCCTCCTTTAATAACAATAATTTGCAAGACTTGCGTCATCGAAATTTCTCAACTACGAATAATTTATGCCCCAATAAACAAAAAGTAAATTCATAAATCATTGTGAAGTAGTCAAGAGACGCAATAAATTTATTATTTATCTCGTGGTTATCTGTAATTGAAGTTGAAAATATCATGAGTACTTTTATACAGCTTTTCCCTCTGTGCTGCCGATTTTCAATAAATACACGTTGAATAATTGCAGCAAAATATAAATTGTGTAATGAAATGTAAAGCTTAATTGTACAAAAAAAACTACACAAAATATTGTGTAAAAGATTGAGTGTCGTGGCATAAAATATTTTTCCCTTTTCAACGATCGAATAAAATTGGAGCTTTTCCAACGAGAATAACACAGACCCACTTGACACTTTAATGAAACACACAACTCGTATTGAAACTGGTGGATATGAACAAAAAGACTATTGATTCGGTAAATCTTCATTATTTGTAGGTACACGAGGTAAATAAATTGAAAAGGGAGCTCTCTGTTGAACACATTTACGTGACTTGAAATGATTGGGGGTGGCCTGGGTTCCGTAGTGGACTTCCTACAGCTGATGATGATAATGTTGACATTAAGAAAAATAAATACATAATTACAGTATTATATCTACCCACCAAAATCAAATTACCACATTGCAGAGTCTATTCTATTGAGACTAAAGTGTTAGCACTTAGCCTTATATGAACAAGAAAACACCACACAAGGTATCATGATCATATTCGATAGCCTCCGTGGCGCAGTTGGTTAGACGCCGGCTGTTAAACGAGAGGCCGCGGGTTCAATCCCCGCACCGAGACAAATGTTTGTGGGGCCACAAATATTTGTCGCGGGTTTAGGTGTTTCTGAGACCGAAAAGTCGAAATGTGGGGTCAGGACTATGTATGTGACTATTGGGTGTATTTATTTATTATATTATTATATTTATATTGAACCACAGGCTGTCTGCTGAATAAAGCTACCTGCATTTAATTCTAAGCGTTCATCTAAAGTCATGACAATTCAAAATTAATAAGTTGATTCGCTTATAAATTGTACCATAACATTAGAAATTGTATATTAGACGTATTAGTTATAGCCTCTGGGCACATCACACACTAATTACTGAAATTAGAGCCTTGTGAATTGCTGTTTGGGCGAACAAAGGCTACTTGAAACTGGTCGTGGGTTGCTACAAACTAACTAACGTATATAAAGCAAAAACGGTAATTACTGGTCTTATTGTAAACAACTTTGAGATATGTTGCTGGACGCAAGCGAAAACGTTCTTTTCATTTATTTTTGGACTAATGTAGTGTATTTTAATTGTAACGGTTGAATTCATATAAAATGGGATAAAAACATGTTTTTGTATGTTCGTTAGTAAATTTATATTTTGAGAACTACCTCACCGATAGGCATAATTCCCACTTTGGTATGGAAATGGGTGTTTGTGAGACCGAAAAGTCTCTCGTAGTTTCTGATACCCACGACATAAGATTCGATCTTAGAGTGGTGTCAGGACTGTGTATGTGACTGTTGGGTGTATTTATTATTTATATCATGACACAGTAGCGCGAGTTAAGTGACAGAGCGAGGGTTCTAAAAAGCATTTAATTTAAATAATCCAACAATTCTACAATTTTATTTTTTATTTCTAGAATCAGTCAATAGCGCTACATATGTATACCTAAACAAAGACTTAAATCATATATCTGCCCTAATTATAGGTGCGCAAATGATTAATAAACGACAGTAAATTGCATAAAAATAAGAATAAATATATAGGATACAAACACCTAAAATATAAAATGTATTATCGCTAGGCTACACACTATTTTATAAATAAACACAAACAAACGAAAAGATGAAAGTTTCCGAAAATTCAATGAAAACCATTGCAAGCACAAACGTTCATCAAAACTAGAGGTCTAATCTAAAAAAAATACATAAAAGAACCGATAGTTAATCCGAGTGTTAATCACTGGACCATCGGCATAGTTAGCTGGTAATTATCAACCCCTTTGACATACCCCGTGTATTTAGTCTAAGGGGATGTAATCGGACTTGGGGTGGCCGAGTGATGTTTGTGGTATTAATTTATAGGGGATGTTGATTACAGAGTTAGTTATAAATAGATTTGACCGAGTTGGATTAGGCTGTTACTGGAATTATTGTGGGTTATTTCAATTCATCTTTGAAGTTTATAGTCTGTGGATTAATTAAATATAATTTAGATAATATTTCTGTACGGAAAATAATCTAGGTTCTCTTCCCATTACAATACACCATACTTCCATAACAGCCTCCGTGACTCAGTTGGTTGGACGCTGACTGTGAAACGGGAGGCCGTGGGTTCCATTCTCGCACCGAATCAAATATTTGTGCACTCCACAAGTATTAGTTTCGAGTCTGAGTGTTTGTGAGACCGTAAATCTATCTTAGTTCCTAATACCTACGACAAAAGACTCGATCTTAGTGTGGGATCAGGACTATGTATGTGACTGTTGGGTGAATTTATTTATTTACCACGATTGTGCCATGAAGTTATGGCACCAGACAGTATTTCACAAATATATTATGGGACGGAACATACAAGGCGAAATGTGGGTGTCCTGGTGGCGCCTCTGCCTACCCCGTCGGGGATAAAGGCGTGAGTTTATGTATGTATGTGTATTATATGACCCAGCTTCACGTCGCTGGTAACTAAACAATTGAGTGGTCACCTTTCCATTGTAGTTGTTGCAAGATCTTTTTCTGTCTGATGCGTTTTCGCACGGTCTTGTTGCGCTACGAATAGCATTGCTTACTTTTTGTCTCCACGCATTTCATTTAGACAGATTTCAAGACCATTTCAGATCCAATGGAACAAAACCACGTGTCA
The DNA here is from genome assembly GCA_949752805.1 of Deilephila elpenor. Lineage (NCBI taxonomy): Eukaryota > Metazoa > Arthropoda > Insecta > Lepidoptera > Sphingidae > Deilephila > Deilephila elpenor. Next base: position 13,433,005 of record OX457103.1, on the reverse strand, counting down.
AATTTAATATTTCGATTACTATTTAACGAAAAGCAATAGGTGTGGCTAAATTTTTACAACAACAAAACAGCTTTTAGAAATTTTATAATGGAATTTACAGGGCCTTTGATAAAGGAGTCAAATACAAAAATAAGTAATGCACAGATTACAAAATCACAAAGGTCGCGCGGTCTCTGCTAAAGGTCAGGTTCCATCAGACACCCCAGAATATAACGGCAATGTTCACGAATTTACCAAAATGTTTGTGGATATTGTTTAATGGTCTAGTTTGTGGAATTATTAAAGAGACTGGGGTTTGTGCAGATCTGGGTTAGATTTCTAGTTCGGTATATGGAGGTACGTAACTTCATACAAGTTTTTGACGCTAATTTTCAGGACCCTTTAGTCTTCAAGTGAAAATATGAATAGGGCGTTTAAATTGATGTTTTACGGGGCAGGCATTTTTAAGCAGTAGGATATTTGTATATGCCTAGAAGGAACCGTCCCATAGAACTCAAGTTCATCCTGCCCATAACGGGTTTCGAGTGAGAAACCATAATTGTGTCGATGCGAATAGAATAGTGTGATGAAGTCGGTTCATACCGATTTATTTGTTCGCTTCCTTTGATACGAATGTTTTGAATTGCTTTATTTATCGAGAGTGTCCTGTGGTTTATAGTTCATTCTAATCAACCTATCCCCTTTTTTTGTATTTTATTAAATAATAATGATTAACATAATGTTAACATAATCGTTAATACTAATAAATCATAATATGCTTTATTTATGTTCGCATTGGTGTCACGTTGTAATGGGTATTCTTATTAAGACATACTTATTATTTGTAAAATTAAATTAGGACACAGACTAATGATTTATTACTCCGCCACCACTCTTCGACCGGGTAATGGCAGAATATCAGTGTTTGCTCGTATGAGTGAACGTATACTGAGTCATCACCCTTTTGTTCTGCTGCAACACAAATGCTGCTACACTTTCTTATTTTTGGTATTTATCATTGTTACTATTTTTTTTTTCTCTGTTATCTTTAATCTTTATGTCCATTGTGTATTGTAATAGTAGGTTTGTAATTTAGTTGTTTTAGTTATGTATCAGTGTATGTGTACTTTAATGAACAAATAAATATTTTTCTATTCTATTCTATTCTAATAGAAATAGCTCGATTGCAACTGCGTTTATCATCAGTAATCTGTACTCACATTGCCCTTCCAGCCTAAACAAAAGCAAAACCAATCCGATTGAAACGCTTCAAAACATAAATACATGTATAAATGACACCTTTACAATTGCAAATTGTTCTATTTTCCGAGTATTGCTATTATTGAGCAAGTTTAATCCGCAATACAAATTGTAGCCTTTGTAAATAGAGACGGGAGTTAATGTCCGTGACGGTTCTAATGCAGCCATTACGGTGCATTGTCTATGTTGTAATGGAAATCTGTACCGGATTTAGTATATTTTTACACTCATATTGGCGTATTTTTTAAGTTCGGATCTTGTGAAGTGCAGTCTCTTGAAGTTTCTAATACTCACGATAGAAGAGGTGCAATTAGTGTGGAGTCAAGAATATGTGTGTGTGATTGTTTCTATCTATCTATTTCTTCTTCTTCTTGGAGTGCCTCTTCAGTGCTGAAGGTTGGCCGTCAGCTTCTTGTATTTCTCCCTGTCCTTAGCCAGGTGGAATAGTTGTTCAACGGTGCTGATACCGGTCCACTCCCGGATGTTTCGCAGCCACGATTTTTTCCTTCGTCCAGCGCGTCTCTTACCTTCCACCTTCTATCTATTTATTTAGCCTCAGGAAATTCTGGAAGTCCACAGCTAAACATGAGCCTCCCCCGAGGATATCCACATCAACCTGTTGCGGCCTGCATCCCACTTCCTGCAACCTTAATATTAAGGTGACTGGTCTAATTTATTAACTTGTACTAAACATTTTACTACCACATTATCCATCCTGTTTTACAATTGTTTATTAGTCACAATATCCATTCTTTCTTATTATCTCACATAAAAGCCTGTTTGTTGCTGCTGTTGCTCCGAGACCAAGACCATTAATGCTGGTGTTCCACAAGGATCGGTGCTATCGCCGACACTCCTGCATATCAATGACATGTTGTCTACCGACAGCATGCATTGTTATGCGGATGATAGTACGTGTGACGCGCGATACATCGGCCATCAGAGTCTCTCTCGAGGTTCCATTGAGGAAAGACGGTCTCAACTTGTGTCTGAAGTCGAGAGATCTCTGGGGCGGGTCTCCGAATGGGGTGAATTGAACTTAGTTCAATTTAACCCCTCGAAGACACAAGTTTGCGCATTCACTGCGAAGAAGGACCCTTTTGTCATGGCGCCGCAATTCCAAGGAGTTACTCTCCAAAGATCCGAAAGTATTGGGATCCTCGGCGTCGAAATATCGAGCAATGTTGACTTTAGGAGTCATTTGGAGGACAAAGCCAAACTGGCGAGCAAAAAGTTGGGTATCCTGAACAGAGCCAAGCGGTACTTCACGTCGGGTCATAGATTGACGCTTTACAAAGCACAAATCCGGCCCCACGTGGAGTACTGCTCTCACCTCTGGGCAGGTGCCCCAAAATACCAGCTCAACCCACTTGACTCCTTACAGCGACGAGCTTGTCGAATAGTCGATGATCCCAATCTTACGGACAAATTGGAACCGTTAGGACTGCGGAGAGACTTCGGGTCTCTCTGTGTGTTCTATCGTCTGTTCCATGGGGAGTGCTCCGAGGAATTGTTTGAGATGGTACCAACATCGCCCTTCTACCATCGCACCACCCGTCACCGCAGCAGAGTTCATCCCTACCACCTGGAAGCGTACCGCTCCCGAACGGTACGTTTCCAGCGTTCTTTCTTACCACGTACGTGCAAGCTCTGGAATGAACTCCCTGCATCGGTGTTTCCTGAGCGCTATGACCTGTCCTTCTTCAAACGAGGCTTAAAGAGAGTACTATCCTTAAGGTAGGCAGCGACTTTGTTGTGCTGGACCCCTGGCATTGCAAAGGTCTATGGGCAGCGGTAGCCGCTTACCATCAGGCGGGCCGCTAGCTCGTCTGCCTATACGGCAATAAAAAAAAAAAAAAAAAAAAAAAAAAAAAGCCTTTCAACAACCACCTCTATATGCGCCACTGCAATTTCTGTAAGCCAGGATCGGCAGCATGTATTGTACTGACACCGAGCAATAAAGCTCAGCGTCCCCGATAACGTCCAACTTAACTCACAACAAGATTAAAAAAAAAACATACACACATTAGTCACACCCATAGTTCTGACCTAACATCAAGATCAATTCTTGTGTCCTGCAATATTTGTGGGCGGCACAAACATTAGTCTTGGTTTAGAGATCGAACCTGCGACCTTTTATTTCACAGCCGGTGTCTAACCAACTGCGCCACAGAGGTTCTCAAATTGTAAAATAAAAGTTTCAAATAAATTATTGTCCACTTATTTTTTCTTAGCCCTTCGTCTTATTTCTCTTCTCAGTGGTACGGAACATCGTGTTCACTCGATGTTTGGATCTGCAAGATCAGCCTCGGGGTAGTTACTTACACTTTTTGACCGGCCCGCCTTGAGCGTTCGCCCTAGTTCCACGCTTTGACCCTTACGTGTGGACACAACTGCCGATACGAGAGGGCTGTAAGTAATATGTGCTAGGAGTGCTTGAATTACAGTTAATCTTAAGACTTCCCAGTAACATTAAAGATTCATCAATTTAAATCGGAAATGTTCTTATTATTTTGGAAATTTTACCACCGTTCGCAAAATATAATCAAATATTAGACATAGCATAATTATGTTGGCGACTTTAAAGTCTTGACATGGTAAATGTTATATTGTAAATAACCTCAGTCCGCCAGAATTAATACTCAATGCGTTAAGATACGGCACAATGGCTTTAAAAAGCCCTTGGGCCACTGGAATGCCTCTGACGCATACGTACACACGCATATTACAATGAATATATACTGGACTTTAACAATAAGAGTTGGAAAATCTTAGATTTTATTGGAATATCTTAAGATTGATTATTTCGAGCTTCTGCAGTAACATGTACAAGTAAATGTGTATATTTATCCATGTCTAAATAGTACAAGCCTTCTTCAACATTATGTAAAGAATTCTGGCTTGGATATTACACAATAGTCGGTAGATTGTTTTAAATCATTATAGTAATGATTTATTTCTTATACAGGTAGCTCGAGGCTTTAAACTGTGGTGATTATCACTTATCTTTCATATTCTGGGACATAAAAAAGCTTCTGACTTTTCGAAGTCATGTTTGTATTGATAGTCAATCACCACGCACTATAACAGTGAAGGAAAACATCGTGGGGAAATCTGTATACCACAGCGATTTGTAATGAATTTCTATGGTATGTAAAGTTCGCCAATACGCACTAGGCCAGCGTGGTGGACCATATGGCCTAACTACTCTCAATCGTACCCTCAATTGTAGAGTAGGCCCGTGCCCTGCAGTAGGACGTATTTAAGCTGATACAATAAATAAGCTCAGGATACTATGGATGACATTAGTTCCATCTCTGTCTACACTTTATAGAACAAAGAGCATACAAGCATTATGAAATGTTATGTCATCTAACCAAAATACATTAGCGACTATAACATTTAAATCGTACAACAGATCATAACAGAAAATGATAATTTTAATCATTCTAAACATTTGAAAACCATTGGAATAGCCGATATTAATGCGATCCTATTAATATGGCCAGTTCGCGCCGGTTATAACTGGTTATAGCCGCTATTATCCTGTATTAATACGTTGTTGGCGAGCAAGTGCTCTGATTTGTGGATTATGATTTATTTAAGCTGCCATCACGAGATTAGATAATTAGATCAAGGATAATCTGTACGAGCTCTTATATTATACCTTATAAAATGGCCTGTTGGTATCAAGACACGGCGCCTGAAACGGTGGTCGCGGGTTCGAATCCTAAGTCAAACCTCTGACTTATCGAGTTAATTACTACGCATTTTAAAGCCTGCTAACCATAGAGATTTACAACATATTATCTATGATATGTGAATTTCACCATGTGGAGTATAGCATAAAATAAAATAAATAAAATGTCTTGGGATGGCGAGCGCAGTGGAATGCCAAGCATTGCTTATTATACATTGTGTTACTTGGTTTTGCTACAGTCCATGAGCGGTCGTATCGCGTAATATCAGGCGAATGGCATGCTCGTCTCGCTATTCACCATTATAAAAAAATCTTTTAATTATAGAGAATTTCTACGCCCTGCAGGAGAACGTATATGGACTAAAATTTAAATCATCATTATTTTCATACGCTACATGGGTTACACCAGGAATGTAAATACCTTCCGACGGTAAGTATTTCCTTATCCACACTATATAAATACAAGCATGAAATTATTAACTTACCTCAGCAAGAAGCAAGTAGCTGGCTTGTAATCCTGATTCGGAATCAACTAGTGTTTATTCAGGAGTTCTACTTGCAGGCAGGTCATTAAACATCATAATATCTGACTAGATACTTTGTTGAGGTAAATAATTTTAACGTTAGCTTTGGTTTCGTTAGTTTAGAAATCGTTTGTACTATACTGTATTAGCCCATTTACGTCCCACTGCAAGGCACGGGCGGCCTCTACAATCGAGAGTACGATTGAGAGTCATATTGTCCACCAATATAATTCGTTTCTATTGGTGTTGCGATGACGTAGAATGTGAATTGAAGGTACAATATTGGATATCAATGTCGGGTTATTAAAGTTTTCTAATTACGCAACTGTTATCTACATCATATTTATTTATATTTATATTTGAATCCATGAAGATATGAATATTCTAATAGCAAATAATAGTAGAATACTGTTCATCAAAATACGTTTTAAGCCTGAGGGAGTTTATCCTTTTAAATCTTCGAGTTTGCCCGTCATTTTGCAGTCGAAACTCAAATAAAATAGCTGTACAAATAGTTAGTATAATAAGAACCACTATAGTAAAGCAGGTTAAAGAAAGCTCCGCCTCCGTATTTAATAAAAAAAAGGGGTAGAATATGATAAATCTCATACAACATGCTATAAATATACTTCAATTTCTAGACACTATTTTAAGCCTGCGTTTACACCTATAAATACGGAAGTAATTTGACTGCACTGGATCTTGTTTAAGACGCGGCTTATTTGTTAAGCTAAGCCGGGTTCGCATACAAGGCGTTTGTAAAATACGTTTGGCCTAAGCTGGGGCTCAAAGCGTGGCTTAATGTTCACCCCCGGATAGCCTGTGTTCGCTGTGTATTTTTTTAGTTTTTGTTGTTAATATTAGATTGGAAGTATAAATAAGTTTCAGAGAGATGGAATATAGCTATTTGTATTATATCTGATGTTATAACCAAAGTACAAATATTTTTTGGATGTGTACGTGGTCCAACATAACAGGAACTTATGTATTATAAATAAATAAATAAATATAAATAAATACACCCAACAGTCACATACATAGTCCTGACCCCACACTAAGATCGAGTCTTGTGTCGTGGGTATCAGAATCTACGATAGACTTTTCGGTCTCACAAACACCCAGACCCGAAACAAATACCTGTGGATCACACAAATATTTGTTTCGGTGCGGGGATCGAACCCGCGGCCTCTCGTTTCACAGCCGGCGTCTAACCAACTTCGCCACGGAGGCTGTCATGTATTGGCAAGGCAGTGACTGTACTACTCCTAAAATCAATACATTTTTTTCCATTTAGAGTACCTACGCTCACACTTTATACCTGTTTAGATTCCAAATATACTGACAGGTTCTGGAACGACACATTAGCGGGTTTCCACATTGGCTGTTTTTATAAACCGAAACAGGACTTACTGGCATCCCTACGATAATCTTTCCACCATTGCATACACTTGTGCTAATATCTACCATCGATCAATCCACGACCACCACTAGAACATCTGCCAATAGACAAACGAAGTGCACTTTCAACCCGCAAATTCCTCTCATTTACACTAGCAGTGACCTATTTGCCTGAAACTCTGAGCAACATGAACTATCTAGCGGTTTCTAACCAAGGTTTTGTGAAATCGCCAATTTAATTTCGCCCGGCCAACACTGGACGGTGTTATAAATCACGTTAAACTACAATATACGGACCTCTAGCGTGGTGAGCCTCGCCAGATATTTATAGGGCAAAAAACGCTGGCTTAGTGTCAACAGGGGGTAAACATGGACGCATGACAGATTTTACGTTAATCATACGTGAACGATCGCTGGGTTTTTGGATTGTTGTTGTAGCCAACGGTCAGAGTTTAGATCTTGGATATTTGACTGTCAATGTTGTGTAAATATTTCATTCAGTGATAATCAAAGTTTTAGGTAAAACACTTTAAGGATGCATATCTAAAAAATAAATTAAAATATATTCAAGAGTTCAAAAGGTATATAAACTAGGGAAGTATATTTTGAGGATTTTTCTAAAAATCGAATTTACAAATTATAGTGACGCATAAAGTAATTTCGCGATGATCCTGAAAAAGTTGTGGGCAAGCCAAGATAAACAAAGAAGAATAGCTAATACAAAATTGGAGCAAACAGCTTTCCTTAAGGTTAAGATAACCGCCGTCCGTAAACACCCAAAACCAGTGTAATTTAACGCAAAAACGTTCCAAGAAAACTACCAACCCCACCTATAAATTATATTAAAGAATAATATTTACCTTCCGCACCTTAATAAATACCAATAAATTCTTAACTCAACCGAGTTTTCATTACACGAATAATAACTTACCTACAGACTAAGCGTAATGAAAACTTAATAAATGCCATTATTACAGCGATGGTTGACTGGCGGGGAAACAGGGGCACGAGGGGGAAGGAGGGAGGGGGGATTGTGCGTCTAACCGCAGCTAATTAATATACTGCCTACGGCGTGGAAATGGTTTTTGGAAATTGGCATCCACTTTATATTGGCGATGTGGGCTTTTTAGCGTATTAGCGTGAGTCTAAATTATATGGGCTGTGTTTTGTCGCGCTGATTTAGTGACGAGTGGTTCGGTAAAGTTTCTAATGGTAGGATATAATACCGTAGACTGTGGAGACCGGGTTAAAGCGATTCAGGCCAGTATATCCCGTTTCTGGTGGAGCTCTTGATTCGTAGAAATGGTGATAATTTTGAACCAATCTGTGTTAGCAAATTACCTTTCAATGATGGATTCTCTATCTAGTATCTAGAATGCCCTGCAAAGATTATTAGGTTCATTGTAGTTACTTCGTTGTTCCACTACAAAAAAAGTAAAACATATTACCCTTTTTCAAACCTTTAAATCAACAATACCGGTATAAATGTACTGTAATGTTTTAGCTATATGTCCCACTGCAAGGCATGGGTGACCTCTAGGTATTAATGTAACACATTTAAAATTTCCAATTGTAAAGATTGTATGTAGAAATGTTTAGAAAAATATGCCTGGCCTACAAATTCTAAGGCTAGCGGTAAGTCAACGTGTCTGAATTCCTTCAATCAGAACCCTTTAATGTGCACCATCTCACCACTTGCTTACACTAATTAACCCATCTCTCTTGCTGAACCATTACAAATATTCCAGTGCATTGCTCCCAAACAAATCTCTCATCCATTCCCGAACTGCCTGAGGTCAATCGATGCTCTTGTACGCAAAAAATACATCTGATATTTAAATTCGATTTTTCCAAGCCGGCCAGTGAGTTAATTGAATTGTTTCATGTAGCAGAGCGAGGGCGTTTATACGAAAACCACGGAGTACCGCACAATAAATTGTTTGACTACACAGGTGATCCAAAGTTACAGCCGCTTCGATGTATTGAATAGCTTTTGTGTGCTTAAGAATAATTACCAATACCGTTTCATTTATCGGCGTCGGTGACGTCGAATGTTTCATTTGGTAAATAAATAGAAATAAATAAATACACCCAACAGTCACATACATAGTCTTGACCCCACACTAAGATCGAGTCTTGTGTCGTGGGTATCAGGAAATACGAGAGACTTTTCGGTCTCACAAACACCCAGACCTTGCGACCACCCAGACAGACATTGCGATGGTACCTACCTAGGCGGTATTACTCTCACACTCACTATTCATATGAGAGACCACCAGTAAAGTTGTTGGTAAAAGGTTCATAGGTGGTCCATTCTTTCATAGTTTAGTTACTCCTTAAAGCTAAATCGTGTAGTCTTGACTAAGTTAAAACATTTTTATTTTTTTTAATTACATACATAATATTTACATTGTGCAGCAAACAAGCGTATGGCTCAACGGGTGGTAAGTAATTACCACTTGGATGGACGACAATAGAATTGTATATTCGTTCCCAGCCTCTTAAACTGCGAGAAGACAGGGATGGAACAAGGCCGGGAGGAGGAAAGGATGACTGGGACTCCGGAAATCTCACTTACCGAGAGAAACACGGTCAAGACAGCAAAACGGTCGGTTCACGTCGGTTTTCCCTGAATGGTACCGCCTGAGGCGAGACGGTCCTTTTCGGATAAAGGTAACTTAAGCATTTTAGGTACTAGTTAAGATCAGTAATTTCTTAAGATACCATTCTGTTATCAACTTTTTAAGGTGAGATTATTATTATTTCCAGTCTCCAATTTACTGATATTTCGCTATCAAAAATCCTGTTAATAATTCTGTCAGTTATAGGTTCTCATTATGACGCAAACCCATTATTGGCTTATGCAGAGTCGATGATCCTGCAATAATTCGATTAAGACACGCAATAAATTAAATTGACGCTGTAAAATATCGTGTCGTCAACACCGACCGCAAAATATGGGAACTACGTTTTGATTTATTATATGAAATTAAAGCTGTACTGTGCGCAGTTGCAAGAGAGAATATCAGCAGGGCGCCTATTATGAGAACCGTACTTTATTTTCATATTATGTCGAATGAAAATGTCGTGCATGAAGAATGAAATCCAGGTATGCCAATTTGTTACGGATCACTATTGATGGTACCCACCATGATATAGATATAAATGATAGAGGTTCCAATGGTTGGTATTGAGAAGCATTATCTCCGAAGATAACGATATCGAAGTACTGCGTCTTTACAAATCTACTACATTTTTATAAAAATAAGATCTCAAATTTAATCAATCTCAATAATCGTTGAAATAAGCCGTAGCTTGAAGAGGGATCTCAGCGGGCATGATTGTATCGAATGGTATAAGACTACCGTCTGATACCACTGACTGATTTTGTTTGGTTTTTTCATTTTTTAACTTCCCGAAGTTTCGATTACTTAACACTTTACAGGTTTCGTGGTTACAAAAAAGTCCGTTTAAAAAATGTAAAAATTATACCAAATCCGCCATAAAATCCGTAATATTAGTTTTATTTCAATAGTCGCTTCAGGGTCAAAATATTTTACATAATTTCTCTATGTTATCTCCCGAATGAAAAGGAATCGGGTCTTTATTGCTCTGTGCTCTTAAATAAAATATAAATATATTTAGGCTATTTTAATATATTTATAGAACAAATATTGTAAGGAACAAAAGAGACCTAAATAAAATCCAAGAACAGCCCCCGCACTACTCCGACCGTGAATATAAAACTGAAATATTTTATTATGGCCATGAACAGACTACACAAAATAATTATTTAGCTCCTCAGTACTGATACATAAACGCTAAATAAAACGATCCTAAACAAAACGACGGTTTATTTAGGATCTAATTTGAATTTGGTTGAGCGGACGGCAAATTTATTGTGAATGATGGGAAAATCTATTTTCAAATTAATCTTAGGATCCACGTGTAGTGAGATTATGCTAAATTTGGAAAGGTGACCTTGTAACTATGTGTTTTTATAGAGTTATATGTAAATTATATAGAAAGTTGAAATAAAATTACTTTTTCGTGGATTTTGTCGCGAACTTTGTCGATTTTGCTTTTGCTTTAATAAACCAAACGCACATGTAACGTTAAGTAATGTGCAGCAACGATGAATATACAGTGTCGAACTGGGAATGAATAAAATATACGAAGGATCGAGTTGAGTGTCTGTCTCAGGATGGCAAGCGCAATGGAATGCCAAACATTGCTTTGTAATTCATGGTGTTGTTTGGTTTTGCCACTGTCCATCAGCGGTCGCATTATATACCATCAGGCGAATGGTATGTTCGTATCACCATTCATGACAATAAAAATATGAAACCACCAGCAACGTACAATTTAGCACAAATTTGCACTGTCCGAAATAACCAATTTGCGAACAATTTGATCGAGAGCGTGAGATCGACCGTGCACATGAACAAGCCTCTCAAGTTACACGTGTTTAGGATTTGTAGGCTACGTGCAGGTTAAGTGCTTAAGCGGCCGGAATGTTCCGCACACAATCTTAGGTGTAAACAATATTATTGAGATGTAAGTTGTGAAATAATATCAACCAACTATCGTGATTCTGACTCAAAAATTGACATACAAAATATTTTGTTTGATCGAGGAAAACCAACTGGTAAAATAAGTATCACATATTTCACAGAGGCGTATTTAAGAATAAAAGGCAGAATACGAGAGAACCCTCGGGGCGCAGTTGGTTTGACGCCGCCCGTGAAACGACAGGCCGCGGCTTCGATCTCCGGACTAAAACAATTTGTGTGATCTACAGGTATTTGTTTCGGGCCTGGGTGTTTGTGAGACCGTAAAGTCTCTCGTAGTTTCTGATACCCACGATACAAGACCCGATCTTAGTGTGGGGTCCGGAATATGTATGTGTATTTTGGGTCTAATTATTTATTACTATTATTTAAGTATTTTTTAATTCGTTTATAAAAATGTTTGACAGCCTCCGTGGCGCAGTTGGTTAGACGCCGGCTGTGAAACGAGAGGCCGCGGGTTCGATCCCCGCACCGAGAGAAATGTTTGTGCGGCCCACAAATATTTCTTTCGGGTCTGGGTGTTTGTGAGACCGAAAAGTCTCTCGTAGTTTCTGATACCCACGATACAAGACTCGATCTTAGTGTGGGGTCAGGAATATGTATGTGAATTTTGGGTGTAATTATTTATTACTACGAGTATTATTTAAGTATTTTTTAATTCGTTTATAAAAATATTTAGATATCATACAACTATTGAACTCTGATACTCTCATTTCCTGAGATGCCTGCTACACCTTAATAACATTATAATGTATTTAATCCTACGACTGCTGCCATTTAACAGACAGTGTATAAATATCGAATGCGCCACAATACCGCCCCATTAATAATGATGACGAGTTCATAGTTTAATACGAGTCGCGCTACATTTTCGGGTAAATTGACAATTATGAATATTGTACGGGGACGATATTAACTCAAGTACTTATTGTGCTGTTGAAATGGATCAAAGATATATTGTGCTCTGAAATGAATTTTGCGGTGTATTTTCCAATAATATTGATTTGATGTGTGAAAACTGTTTTTTTTTATCAAGATGTCATGGATTACACACAGCTGCATACTCCCACATCAAAAGATTCATTAATGAATCATTGAACATTACTGGTGGTAGGTTTCTCATATGTGAGAGGCCGCCTGGCTACCACTGCAATGTCGATTTCTCTCACCAAACAGCTGCGTAAATGCACTGTTGTGTTCCGATTTGAAGGACCTTGTAGCCAGTGTAACTACTGGACATAATGCGACATATCTTATGTCTCAGAATAAAAAACAATAATATAATATATTTAGTACTAACACAAAAACACGAATTTGACTTCGAGTGCCTATTAATTGAACATACTCTGTAAGTTGTCGTTTTTCATAATTTGCGTGTTTTTAATTAAAAATGGCCCTATATGATGCAAAGACAACATGCATTTTTTTTGTAAATCTAATGGCCGGCACACAGGAACAAGTGCGTTTGCGCAAACGCGAGTTTTGCAATTCAATTAGCAATTCAACAAAGTATGCAGTTTTATTGTTACGCGTGTGGCAGCCATTATATAAAAATAAAAGCGTTGCTCACTTCTACCATTAAATTGCCCTCAAAGTACGACGCAAAAGTTCAAACCTATACAACCGATAAACAACTAAACATAACTATTATACTTTAGACATAACCGGAACATTTAACGGTTTACCCGCACGAGAAAATCATACGAAATTCATAACAGAATAACAAATTGGGGCATATTCCCAAAACTTTGGATCATAAAAAAAACTACGTTTAAAAAAACCGACTTCAACTACTAAAAAGTATAAAATAACTTCATAAAGATATAATTTAATACACCTCTTGTGCAAACCTATACGTTTCATATCAATAAAATACAATTATTTATATGTGCTACCTATTGATAGGTTTGAAATCGGTGCCAAGCCAAATGGAATAGTAGGTACCTACACTCGCCGCGCGTGCTTTTGATTCGTTGTAACCTAATTTATATATTATAGATTTGTATAATTTATCTGCTGCACGAAGGTATAGTATATAAGTTGTGTTTATAATTTATTATTACTTAATTCCATTATTAGTATATTTTCAAAACAGAGGTACCAATACGCAAACCAAAATGTCCATTTCAGAGCCACAATTAATATATTCATATATAAGCATAATATAGGTTTATTATAACCATATTCAGGTATTAATAATATAAATACATAATATATTAGTTGTAAAGTTTTCATCTGTTTCACATAAATGCACATTGCTTAAAGGATTAATTATGTAGGTTAATCTTTAGCGTAAAACAATCTTTAAAGGAACTAAGCTGTGTATAATATTAAGTTTTATTATGTTTAAGGCTTGGCACCGACTTCAAACCTATCAATAGGTAGCACATATAAATAATTGTATTTTATTGATATGAAACGTATAGGTTTGCACAAGAGGTGTATTAAATTATATCTTTATGAAGTTATGTTATACTTTTTAGTAGTTGAAGTCGGTTTTTTTAAACGTAGTTTTTTTTATTTTTTACTTTTTAGTGTGTTTTAAACTCAATTTTCGTTAACAACGCTCATAAGAGCAAAACGCCTACAGTAACTTAATTTTCTCACCCTCCTCCTCACCCCACCACTTCTTCTGCCTCACTATAGTTCGACGTTAATACTGAACCTGTTAAAAAAGAACTATTGGAAACCTACTCAATTTAGAGAAGTTCTACTGTCTAGGTCCGAAGATATTCCTCAGGTCTTCACCAATTTTTTATGGGACCAAATGACAACTATTCCGCATCAAACTAAAGAAGAATCACTAAAATCGGTTCAAAGTTCCCGAAGATATTAAGTATTTGCTTGCAAAATGATGGAAACTTACTCAATTTTGAGCAATTCTACTGTCTAGGTCCAAATATATTCATCAGATCTTCACCACTTTTTTAAGAAACCAAATAGCAACTATTCCGCATCGAACTAAACAAGAATCACTAAAATCTGTCCAAAGCTGCCGAAGATATTAAGGATTTACATGCATGTTAGTTTTCTCACCCCCTCCTCACCCCCACCCCTTTTTCTCTATCTCACTAAAATTTGACTTTTATTCTAAACCTATTGCAAAAAGAACCATTGGAAACCTGCTCAATTTCGAGGAGTTCTACTCTCCAAGTCCGAAGATATTCATCAGGTCTTCACCAACTTTTAATGGGACCAAATGGCAGCTATTTTGCATCCAACTAAAGAAGAATTACATAAATCGACTCAGAAATCTCAGAGTAATCGGTGAACATACATAAGAAAAAAAAATGTACGAATTGATAACCTCCTCTGAAGTCGGTTAAAAAGGCCTTCAAACATATCAATTGTTTGCAGTGTCGCCAATATTTGCCGCAAATATGGGCGTCACTTGTTCATCGAAATTGCATTCTGTTGGACGAACGCCCTATCGAAGTAATAAACTGTATTAATTGAATCGTCCGTCATTATGGCGAGCTTGGGGATTATGAGTTGATAAATATATTGCCAATTAGGGTTGTTGGATGACATTAGTATATTCTGTTACGTGAATTATTAAGTAATCAGTTAACGGGTTCTGTTTAATTGTTTGCTCGTTCACGGTTAATTTTGGATGGTATGTAGCACAAACAACTTGATTTTGTGGACACTAATGTATATTTTTGGGATCCCTGGATTTGTGGATACATTTCATTCTATAAATTAGCACTTAATATAAAGCAAAACTTTATTATTAAAATCCAGAGCGTCCTGGTACAAATTAAACCCACAGGATGCATAAAAAATAACATTACCATAAAACAATAATTTGCTGCCAAATTCGTCATCTAATTATTTAAAGGGTTCATTGTCCACGTAGCTCAATTTTTATCAACATCCGTTAAAACAATGACATCTACATGTCTAAAAATTAGCTTCATCCATTGCAAATTGTCTAAATTCATTGCTCCCTATGCAGCTAACAGTTTTTGAAGTGGCTCAGCAGTAAACCGCAAAATCGAAATCCCATTCGCCTCCCAACAGAAGGTTTCAGAACATTTATAACAATTAGCCGGACCGCGGGCAATACGCTTATATTGCTTTCAAATTTAAGTAAAGTTTTATAAGAGCATTTTTTTTTTGTGATTTCCGTCCCTCATTTTACGGCCTTTAAATAGGGTAGTGTTGCACTTGTTACTCATAATGAAAATTTATACTAACATACAGACAAGTCTAATTTAATTAGTAGCCTTTTCTAAAGAAAGTACTTGCGTAACATGTTATTAAAATCCAGTAACGTGTTATTACTGAATTTTCCATTTAGTATGTGGCTTCAGGATAGTGCTTATTTTATTATTTACTAGCTGGCTTAATAAGCCCACCATGGAGTCAGAAGAATGAACAGAAGAATATCCGTATTCGTTCAGATACTTCCGTCCAATATGTATTGGATTTAGGATTCTCAGTATTCTAGCTCACCAAACTAAATGCGACAGTAAGACGTTACATCGCAACGGTTTTCTTGCGGTACTACCAGTTGGAGGCGAACCATATTCTATACTTTAGCTTTCTTTGCTTATCACTCTGATAGGACTCTACCACTTAATCCAAATGCAGTTTTTAAAATTTGCGGCAGCCATCCAACATCCAGTACAAAACACATAAGACAAACTACAAAAAAAAGAATAAAATTTTGGCTAACACTCGTTTAAAACTGCCACAAAAATATAATCAATTATTGCTCGGTAAAATATTATACAAACGGACAAGAGAAAGCTTTTAACAGCGAGCTTTGTTTGTTGGCGGTGTTAACAAAATTTCCCAATTCCATGTGTCTGCATTGAAGGAAACTTTTTACAAATGACGTTATTATAAACATGGAACAGTCACACGGGGACTCCGAGTGTCCTTTGTAGAAAGCTCGGAGCTTTTAAGTAACTTTGTACACCTGTTATATGTTAGCTGACATATTTAAAGTCTAGAGGGGCTCGTAATTCGCTCTATTTTGGCCTGTAGACGTCTCGGGTTTGGACTGAAATTTGTTTTATGACAAAGGACTGACGTCTTAGTTAATGATGCTGGCGCAATATGCGGATGGCGTTGGAGTGTTAAAACTAGCTACCATTAACTTTCTCAGCCAATTTTGTGGCAATTTTGGCAATTTAACATTGTTAGTATTTATTACGTCCAAGCAACAAACTGACAATTTATATTGCTTTTTCAAGGAATTATTTTTTAAATTCAATCGCTCTGTTGCATCGAATTCTGCTTATAGAGCTTTTGTTTCAATTGAAAATGTGAATAAAAAGAAAATATTTTTCATATGGGTACGTCGCATAATCGTGACGTCTGTACCTACATTTCATATGGTAATTATAAAGTAATAGGAAAGTGTCGAGATATACGTGTATTAATTACATTAAATCCATCGGTTTGTTGGTGTGATGGCAAAGTATTTAGTTGTAGTGTAAAGTTTCTGGCTCAATTCCCAAGAAAATGCAAAATTGCTTTTTATACTCTTGAGACTCGCAACATGGCAATTGATGATCGTAGTTCGTAAGAAAGCGTAGATGCGGTATATGCCTTTGTGGATAGAGTATGGATACAGGCAATTAAGGCCATTTAATAGAATGCCAAGCCTATAATAAAAATAGAACAACGCCAAACAGCCTAGTCGACACATCACGTCAGTTTTTGTGACAGTAGTATTGTAAGATCCGAAGAAGCTATTAATGCAGCCAATTCCAGGCTTAAAATAAAATCTGTAACACAAAATATAATGTATACTTCTTCGTGCTTTGATATTCCTTTTTTAAGGTAAGGTAAAATGCCAGCACTGATTAGTTTAATTTTCAGAAAGCCAAAGCATACGCTTAAAGAATTTCCAACAACCGCAAGTGCTTTTTGTGTGTATTCAAAATTAAAAAAACAGTATAGCGTTCAAAATGTAGATCACGTACAATTGTCACATAAGTGACAGTGAAAAACATTAAAATCCCGTCACGTACCGCGGAAAATTCTGACAAAAAGCACTGATATTTTATTCAATTCTTTTGCATCGTTCGTCATTTAAATGTAAGCAGAATTAGTGTGTTTTGTTAAAAAATGTGGTGACCATACGAAACCTTGACTTATGAGTATCATTTTGTAAGACGCTTATTGTGTATTATATATCTTATTATACCTATATGTGCGGGGGTGGCATTCAGAGTACACAAAGGTCAATAACCCCTCAGTGATATGTATGTCCCGTTTTTTGTTCCATAATGTGCAGCAGCTGCAGCATCCGGATACAATCAGGGCGCCATAATTGTGTCCGGCAAGATATAACCTTCTCACGACGGTGGATACCTACTCAATCCGGACCGTACTTACATACAACTGGGTACGTTTTAGTATTTTTATCGTGCCAGTGTGAACAATAATCTTTAGAATCAAATCAGCTGAGAGAAACCGAGGGTCTAGTTCGATAACATGCAGTTAAAGGAGCCTATGCCAGACAGTGCACTGGAACTGATGATCATTCTTGTTGGGTACAGCATCCATTGTTAAAACATAGTCCGCCCAATACACCCGAATACTTCAATTCACTTCCACGTATCTTTATTTATTATTTACGAACATTTTGGTCCATGTGGCGTCGAAACATTTCGCCAGAAATATTATTAATCTTACAAAGTGAATACTCATCACTTAGACGATAAAAAATTCAACGCAGGCTCATAAGTGGCAAAGTTTCGCTAAAACGAATTATTACTAAACGGGATACAAAGGGATGTTCCGGGACTTAAAGAATTAAACTACAAAGATAGTCGGGAACACCTCAAAAAGACTTTCTGAATCCCCCAGAATTATGGCACCAAAGGGAATGTACCGATTTACCCTAATTAACACATACGCAAAGCTACGGTGTTTGACTAATTGAAACGGTTAAATATTTCTTTGGAGCAAATGCCTATAATTCAAAGAAATATAATTATGTTTCTTTAACAGCCCATATGTACATATGTACCCACTGCTAAGTATGGAACTCCTCTTCAATACACCGACTGAGAGGTCACATTTGACACGTTGACCTAGGTTGGGAGTGTTATTCACGTACACATTTTTGTCGCGATAAATGCCAATACAGAATGAAGTGATGAATGGCAACCTGCATCCTCACCATATTTTATTTCATCGTTAAAAGACGTAGTAATTGACTAACACAAATGGAACAACGGAAAGTGAGGTGTGAGCTTTGAGATACAAATTCATTGGTATCTTTATAGTTTTTTTATATCCATTATTCTTCCCCAAGCATCTGAGGGAGGGTAAATTCCCCTAGGCGGTCCCAGAAAATAATTTTACTTAACCTAATAACGTGTATAGCCCGTCCACCTAAATTAACTCCGACATCCGAGCCCAAAGTACTAAATTAAATTTTTTCAATGAAAAACACACAATATTGTTGGGCTGCAAATTGCTCGCAAAATTTATGGTTAATAAAGTGCTCGTTGATTAAAGTGTAAAGTTTGTTGACATTTTTTATGTATTTATTGTGTGAATAGTAATTGTTTTATGATGGTCTGAGGATAATAGCAGTCGTTAAGCCAGGCTAGTATTTTTTAATAAACATTTTTTTGATGAATATAAGCTTGTAGTTAATATAACTATAGTATGAAGGCTAACCTGATTCTAAGTGACTACTACCGCCCACGTAAATCGTACCTTTTTGCTGGCCTCTCAAAATAAGACGAAACAGGGGGTAAAAGGGATGAGAGGAAGAACGACGTACTGGATACCTCTCCATCACACTCAGCGAACAAAACACGACAACAGCCATCGTGCTACGGCGGTTTCTATCAGACATTAGATTGGCGTATGATAAAGCAGGAGGGACCACGATTCTTACCTTCTTAGCTTCATTGGACAGCCTCCGTGGCGCAGTTGGTTAGACGCCGACAAATGTTTGTGAGGCCAACAAGTATTTGTCTAGGGCCTGGGTGTTTGTGAGACCGAAGAGTCTCTCGTAGTTCCTGATACTCACGACACAAGGATTAATTGATCATAATGCGGGGTCAGGACTATGTATGTAACTGTTGGGTGTACTAATTATTGTAGTTTTTTTAGCGTTATTAATAGGCAAGGCAAAACTAAACCTCCAGTTATGATGAAGAACGAATTTCTGGCGCAATTCGCTCGTACAAATCTCGCATTGAACATTTTTGTTGAAACAGAAATTCAGTGAACTGTTTAATCCCATTTAAACGGAATTACAGTTAACAGCGCCGAGGCTTTAGTTTGTTTAAAAATAAAAACAATTGTTGGATTTTATTTAATAAAAAATAAGTGAACAGTAAGCGGACAGGCACTGGACTAAAAGTTGATAAAAGATTTTTTATCAGTAACAATGTTGCGTTGATTTTCGTAACTCTATGAATGGAGTTGAACGATAAATATGATTTTGTAGACAAGACTTTATATACTCGTATTGGATTCTTTTTTCTCCTTACCCACAGGAAATCTACTGCTAAACATACACTTTCCCCAAGGATCTTTTAGAAGCTAATCATAATTTGAAAAAACAATGACGCAAATTTTAGGCTTACTAAAGATGACAAAATGAACATTCCATTCAAATTTTGCATGTACCAGACGGATTTTACATTTTAGTAATATCTTCTTAAGTCCTGTATACTATATGATTTATCAAAATCAATACATCTTCAATTTACTCACTGTTTCAACAAAAACTTCGTTAAACGTTCTCTTGAAATGCAATACATTTAAATCGCATATCAAGTGAAGAGCAGCTTTCTTATTGTTTCCTTTAACCGCAGACGGAAACGGGCTCTTAGCAATTTATCACTGCTTTAAGAGATACAGACCGAAAAAACTGCCAAGTTTACAGCCACTGATATTGCTTCAAGTTCTGTACAAATTTACTTTTATATTTTGACTATGATACATATTCTAAACAAAATTATAGGTAAGATCACCATTGTAAGGACATCACAAAAGAAGACTTTATATCTCGACACGTATTTGTTGGTTTATTTCAAAGTTATTTGGTATTATTCTAAAAAAATACCTCAATATTTATTTACGATATATGTTTAAATGTATATTATTTATTCATCGACTAGATAAAATCACTATATTATGTATGAGCTATTACTGATTAATTATTGCTCGCTGGTCGATTAACACAGGTGATTCAATTCACTTGTGTGGGTCATTTGATGAATAGTAAACTTTTATCAAAATTTTAACCGTTATGCTAACAGATACGAATATTCTGCAACCAAAATCCATCATCAAAGCAATAAAGTTTAAAACCCATTGAAAGTTGTAAACAGAACCCCAAACAAACGCAGCCAGCGGAAAAGATTGCAGCACTGGAAATCTTCGGGCGAGCAGAACAATGCGAAACCGGTCCCTGTTTTAAGACAATTAATGAACCGACGAGTTGGGACAAATCTGAGTGGGGCTTTTTTCGACGCTAAATTAACCTGGCAACTTTGAGAACTGCCCAAAATAAAGCAAGAGGGAGATACGCAAACGAATGAGTATGAAAGAGACAGAATAGATTTTGCGTGGCGAGAAAACGCTTTTATGTTTAGCAAATGGAAAGAATATTTTGCTTAATTGACAACGGAAGGTATCGAGGGATAAACAAACGATTACGCATCGTTTAGGATATCCCGAGATTTAGTTAGTGGCGTTTTTATTTACGGATTATTGTGATGTGATATTCGTTTATATTACAATACTGTTGGAATTGGCTTTGTCCATGAGTGTTAAATTTTCTTGGATAAACAGTATCTTGCCACAATCTGATAGATATTAACATTCTGCAGATCCTTTGGGTTATTTCACTTTAAACGAAAGACAAACCAACATATTTTTCCTTGTCACAATGTTAGTGTTGTTTATTCAATGAATTCCGTGCTACTATAGAATTAGTGAGCCTGATAATGTTAAAATTATTTGTTGCTATTCCAAAATAACTATGCAGTCTTTCTTGAGTCCTTCATCATATAGGCTGGACAAACCAACGAGCCGAGCATTGTAGCCAGAGTAACTACTGGACATAATGAGACTTAACATCTTATGTCTCAGGATGGCGAGCGCAGTGGAATGTCAAGCAATGCTGTGCAATTCATGGTGTTGTTTGGTTATCTACTGCCCATGAGCGGTCGTATCGCTTACCATTAGCCAATGGCATGCTCGTTCCGCTATTCAATGTAATAAAAAAAATTAACAAAACGACGTCTTACGTGTTATGAAAGTTTATTTGCAGTGGTTCCTTTTCTTTGATTTATTTTCTGTTGTCCATTTTTCAAACGTAATGTAACTGTAATCGATAAAGAGTTTACAGAGGTGTCGTAACTCACTTTTCAGTGTCAGATATCATTGTACGCGATTTTAATAACACATTTCAACCAGTACACATTAGCATCTGAAGAGAATAATTAGCAGAACGCCCCAGGCGACTGTGGGAACGAAAACGAAGTTTTAATTAGGATGCTTTGTTAACTTAGATTAGTTATTGGTTACCCTTTGGAGGGCTTGGACCCCTCCGCAATCACTGGCTCGCGCTTAACAAGCCTAAGAAACTTTTGATATCAGACGCTTCGCGGATGACGCTTTTGTTTTAGCTGCTTTGGAAAAAGTAAGTGGCTTTTTTTAATTGATTTGGATTAGTGAAAGGTGTTGATTTCGATTAAGACATTTTGCCTTTTGAAGTGGTAAAGCCACGCTGCAGGATTGAAATACGGATGGTCTAGCACGACCCGGATAATACCACAGTCTCACTAAACAATAATGTTGCGTTTCGTTTGGTGATTGAAATTACTAGAGGCTAAATTTGCTGGGAACAAGGCAATCGGTTCAACCCGGATAACACACATACAAAGTGGTTAAGGAACCGTTATAGTGAACTACATATGTCGCGTATCGGTTTCACCTGTGTATATGATCTTAAACTAACTGCCAATTAAAACCCCTACGGCATAATAACAAGGCTAATCAAGATGACCCAAATAAAACCAGTTTCCTCGCGTTAAACTCTTCTAAAATTTAAAATGTCTTCCATAAATTCATAAAAATACCATATCTATATCTATATCAGCCCATATATGTACCACTGTAGGGCACGGGCCTACTCTACAATCGAGAGAATCGATTGAGAGTGGTTAGGCCATATAGTCCACCGCGCTGGCCTAGTGCGGGTTGGCGGACTTACATACCGTAGAAATTCTTTAAAATCGCTACGGTATGCAGGTTTCCTCACGATGTTTTCCTTCACCGTTAAAAGTGCGTGGTAATTGACTATCAATACCCACATAACTCCGAAAAGTCAGAGGTGTGCCCTGGGATTTGAACCCGCGACCACCGTGAACATGTAGGCGGCCGCGTCTGGTCCATTACCAACAGGCCACCACGCTCTTAATAAAAAAAATAAAAAAATACCATATAATACAACAAATAAAACATTCATCCACCATCGCCAATATATAATAAATAATATTTCACAAAGCTGTGAAGGCAAACGGCGTGAAGAATCCGCGACCCGGAAAAGTATCCGGGTACTGTTGTGGGTAAATTACGGTCCGGGGACGAATGATTGTGAAACCGTGTTTGATAGACCTTGCTGGCAGTTACGGATGCAATCATATCGACGCTGTAAACAATGGTTTTTATATAGCTACATTTGATTGATCATAAAGTGTTGACTCAATCGTTGTAGTCTATACTGAATTTCTTGGTGTGTGTTGTCTTGTGTCGTGGGTGTCAGAAACTATGAGAGAGTTCTCATGTTCATAACATAATAACAACTGCTTCAGCCTATGTGTGCCTTACCATCACTTGTTTGCTCATTTGCCGCACCTACTGAATAAAAAAAGTACTTACCATGATTCAGTCTGTCGCTTTGAAAAAACAACGAAACCAACAGTCGCTAGACAACATCATTAAATGATATGGACGATAGCGTTTGTGGAGTTTCCTTTGAAACGCATAGTTGCAGATATTTTATTATAGTAACAACTTCCCTTTACCAATACACGTCGCTCGAACCAATAGTTCGATGAAATCTTTGTAAAGATTGTCTGTAATGGTAGTTAAGCGTCCACCATTAGTATTCCGAACGACAATGGCAATATATTGTGACCAGTGTCTGCACCAATCACGCGTAAAACCAACTTATCCAATAACATACCGCGTCGGTATTACGGCGAACGCTCGCTGTGTAGTTAACTACACTAACTCTTACTACGTAATCATGTGTATATTTATTTATAGTCTGCATATTCGACTGCAGACGATGGCATAGAAGCAAAAAGAGCATGTTTAAAAAAATAAAATCTAATTGATGATTCAATGATGTTTGAAGTATGTGTCGACTGTTAGAATTGAACTCTGTTAAAGATTACAAAAAAAATCTAATTCCATTCAAATATTTAAAAATAAATCTCACCCAGCATTGCCTCAATTTGAAATATCAAAATCACAAATTCACATTGCCATTGCCTGTGGCATCAACAAGATTTTAATATAAAACCAATAACCTCGCCACATACAATATCCGAAATCCACCTTACTCCGAATACCGCTCCGCTGTCCAATGAAATATTTAAAAACCTTGCATTCGAGAATATAATCTTCTAAATTCATAGAAAGCATTTCCCAAACCGTCGATATGCACCGTTCACGCGATGCTCGGAATATCGCTTTCTGAATATCTCATTTCGACATAGTATATCGATCATTGAGAATACGTAATAGGGCCGCGGTTTGGCGTCAATTCCTATTCGAAACACGTCGCCTTTCCGATAGAAACCGTATCTTACGTTATTAATATCGGGCTTTATTTTTTTCATTAAACCCCTTGGCCCCTTTTATTTATATTTGTTATAATAGGCGCTGTGGTTATAAAGCAGGCTTGGGTTAATGCTCTAGGAAAATATTGTTGTTTAATATAATTAAAATATAATAGATATTTATATTAGATTCCCGTGGTTCTATAAAATGTATGTACTGTATCAGCCTATATACGGCACGAGCCTCCTCTACAATCAAGAGTACGATTGAGAGGGGTTAGGCCATATAGTTCACCACGCTTGCCTAGTGTGGATTGGCGGTCTTTACTATAGAAATTCTTATAAATTATGCACTCGATCAAATTTATTCAAAATACACTGAGTATTTTATCAGAATAATGGTTCATGCTTGTGTCACGCCCATAATCTAGATATTTGTATGCAATTAAAATATTAGAACTTAATATGTTATGAGTATATACAAATTTGGTGCAGTTGGGTTTTACACATAATCACCTCTATGTCAGTTCATAATATGTAGATAAATGCTGAATAGGAGTATCTTTTAAAGTTCGATTGGAAGTGCTTAGAATGTGTTTCTAAATCTTAGAATAGCGCATTACTATGGAAAAAGGTTTAATAGATAATATTTATAATTTACACGCTTAAATAATAACGTGAATTAAATTAATAATTTGTTACAGACACAATTGACCACTCAAAAACACACAAAAATCATATCTAAAACAAAGATCTGCGATCTGATCTGTTTGACTTCGCGTTTTTACACTTTACTTCTTGCCAACTTTCATCCATCATCATCCAGCCATCAGCCAAAGGACGTCCACTGCTGAACATAGGCCTCTCCCAACGATTTCCACAGTGACCTGTTGGAGGCAGCCTGCATCCAGCGACGTCCCACTTGCCGACTTTACCACAATTCAAATTCTATCAACAGTAGGTACCTACACGAAAAATGCAACATGGTTTCCCATTTCCCATATTTAGTACAACCTAGAATAAATCTTGTCTTTACAGTCTATTCTCCCCCCGATTCCTCGAATAGAGGACACATAAAGACAATCAAAGCCCAAATTGCTGACAAATCAACTTCTTTATTTTCCTAACCGTGTCCTCTTGACATTATCCAACAGAAATCACAAATAAAGCTAACAGGTTCTTCGTCGGACACGTAATAAAACACCGAGGTAGGCGTATCCTATGCCAACATTGCTATCTGACGCAGCTGGAACAAAACAAACCAATCTCTACCTTACTCCCTTGTGATAAAGGTTAGTAAATTTTGGGGACAATTTAAGAAAACCAAACAGAAGTTTCGTGTCGGCCAGTGGATTTGGTCTCTCGCTTCGTTACCCCAGAGGCCGCAATGGCTTTATATTTTTCCTCTTACGCGTCTTAAAATCTATTTCTGAATTTCAAGCGGGTTTTTTTTGTTTTAATAGTTTTTTTTTTATTCTCATGGGAATTTCAATTAATAACTGTGTTAAGCGACATGGTGAAATTCGTACAAAAACCGGCTTAGCAGATGTGGGGCGTAAAACAGCGCAACCGAAGTGGGATTGGGCAGGCAGGATCCGGGTTGGTGGGCTTAAATAGTGACTCAATGGGTACCTGATGGCCGATGACGTCGGAAGGACAAAAAACCGCTGGCGTGACTGGATGCTTTCAAGCCCATGTGGCCTGAAATTGCTTGGAACCGTGACTTGTGGAAAAAGAGGAGAAAGACCTCTGCCCAGCAGTGGGATGATAAATGTTTAGAAAAAGAAACTGTGTTAAGACTGACATGGTGCAATAGAATCGTGAACGGTCGAAAGCGCGCGTGGCCTCGGTGCTCGCGGCGCGGCGTCGTGGAACTACCACGTCTGCAGAATAGACCAGGTCGACAGGAGTGTTATAACTGTATTCGTTCGTCTTGTGAGTCTGATTGCCAGAGTCACAATACATTTTTTCTTCTTCCATCTTTTTTCATTGCCATTATCTTACGCGCCCGCACTCCAGAATTAGTAGATTTTCATGGGGTAGTAATCAACCACCAGGTGGACTGTGTCTTTGCATTGATAATTTAATTAAATAATACTCTATTCCGTTCATCACTCATCCCCTAAATCTAAAAACGCATCAACGGTCCTCCACGTAAATATTCAGAAATATTTGTTCTAAGGACTTTAATACAGAAATATCCGCCATTTTATACTCAACTAAACAATTTACCTATACAAATTGGTCAATTGAGCTCTCCAAAGCAATTTACAATTAGTAGGCGTCCTGTAGACTCAGGTATGTCGGCGCTCATTGAGTTCTCAAGTTGCTCTTAAGACTTTGTAATGTCATTAAACAAACTGCCTCGGTATTTTTATCCCGTAAAACTGTTAGAAAATCTTGGAAAATTCTATTTTAGCCCGAAACGATACAAAGTAAGAAGAAAATATACTGAATTACTAATTTTACTTGTATTTTCTTTACCATATCATGTACATTTATTTAATACCCGCGCGAAACCAAAATAAAATGTTTAAGTACGTTCAAAGGAAAAATAAACCGTTTCATTTATATGTCTTTTGAGGGAATTTATTAAACAAATAAAATATTAAACATCGTTTAACTATTTAATAAAGCGATGGTAATAATTTTATATTTAAGTGCTTAATTATAAATTGGCCTCGAAGGGATAATGATTCTATTACACAAACGCTCGCTTAGGTAGTTAAGGCAACTGAGTCGTAAATTAAAATAATATATTGTTTCTAATACATTTTAAACGTTTGGGGAAAACAAACACCGGGAGTAAACGAACTGTAGAGAAACATCGAGCACAGCATTGGGATTTATATGTACCGATATAAATAATACAATACCATTGAATACCATTGATCTAGAATCTAGACAGAACGGTTACGTGCAAGGACAAATAAGGTCCTAAAGTTACACTTTAATGTCCCTCCTTTTTCTTTATAATAATAATAATACACCCAACAGTCACATACATAGTCCTGACCCCACACTAAGATCAAGTCTCGTGTCGTGGGTATACGGAACTACAAGAGACTTTTCGGTCTCACAAACACCCAGACCCGAAACAAACACCAGTGGATTACACAAACGTTTGTTTCGATGCGGGGATCGAACCCGCGGCCTCTCTTTCACAGCCGGCGTCTAACCAACTGCACCAAAAGGCTGTTTTAACTTACCAACTATAAGTAGTCGCAACATGTCACCCATATAGGTAGTATATGGTATAGTATATTGCATGTATATTTAACAGCAGAGTAATAAAAATCTGAGTAATTCGTAACAATAACCAAATTGACGAATATACAATGACGTATCGAAAATGAATCGCATTTCCAAAACCGCTGCCAGTAGAACTACATTATCTGTCTTGTTTGCATTTTTGGTTACATTGCTCCAAAACTTCGAGAATATATTTTAAAATACACCCAAAAGTTTGTACAATAAAATTCATTTCGCTCCGCAGAAAATGATTAACGACTGACAATTAACAACGCTTAAATGACATTATCCAAAGTGAGACGAACTATTACAAAATATCTGAGATTAATTAACCCTCGGAACATCCCTTTAATGAAAAGGTTAGGGAGGGCATTAAGAGATTAATTCCAGAAAGAATCCCCGGGGACTTTTTGTATAGGAAATCTTATTTACTTCAAGTGAGTTCAAAAAGTGGTGCGAGTTGGGAGCTTGAAGCGGTTTCAACAATATTTTGCGAAAATGTAGAAAACAATTCTCACTATTGGGTTTTGTATTCATTATCAGCCCGGAGTCAGGAATTTGTGCCCGATATGGCGATAGGCTCGCCCCCTATCACATCAGTGGATGGAACATACAAGGCGAAATGTGGGTGTTCTGGTGGCGGCTCTACCTACCCCTTCTGGGATAAAGGCGTGAGTTTATGTATGTATGCAATTCTCAGTATTCATATGCTTATTGAAAGATATATTTCATTCAATTGGTGTAGTGGGTAAACTTTCGTCATTAATTGTCGTTGATAATTGTTTCATGCCGGTACAACACTGCAAAAAAAGCTTATATTCGTATCTGCTGATTTACAGAATATCAAAGCGATCACAATACTGGTTTTCAACACAAGATGCACCCGAAATGCGACACAGGCGATTTGCCACTATCATGCAAATTATAAAAAACTAGCGGCTCGACCTGGCTCTGTTCGGGTGTAGATACACTTTTTAGAAAATATTATCACTTATGTTCATCAGGGATAATGTAGGATTCTAATGGTGAAATAATTTCTTAAATCTATCCAGTAGTTTCAGAGCCTATTTAATCCAAACAAACAATCAAATCTTTAATCTTCATAATATTAGTTTAAATTATATCAAATTTTCAGTATTCCCAATTGTCGGTCAAAAAAGAAATACTTACTCCTTAAATTAATGTTTCACATAATTGGTACTTTCTAGATATACTATAAAATATCTACACTCTAAAACACACATTTTAAGAAATATTCATACAATTAATACAAAATATTGTAACTAAAAATAAGGATTAATAAATCCCTTTCCTCTTTTCAATTGCACCACAAACAAATAGTAGCGAATTTGATCATACCGACTTCGCGGACTCTTAGTTGATTTTTATAGAAGGTAGAATTGAGAAGGTATTTTCACTTACTTTTATCGACAAAGGAGTAAACACAGGTACGTTTCTATTTTACGTCCATAATGGATTTCTGAGCGATCACTTACAACGATCTTTTGACTCCTTCCATTGTCATCCACTTTGGATGTTATTTAAGGATACTTTTGTGGAATTAAGGCTTAAGGAATATATTGGCTTTTTGAGAATGATAAGCCTGGAGTCAGGTACAGAAAGTGGGTATTCTCTTATTGGGCAATCAAACTAAAAGCCCAGCTAGTGGCTATCACCACAACACCAATATTGAAAGAACCTTAGATGCATCGCTGGATTTAAGTGATGGGCTGACAGGGGACGGATCAGAGGCGATTGTGCAAGGAAAGCGCTCTCTTTTCATTCAGTATTCAAGAAACATGATGAGAAGTCTGGCTTTTCGGCTTGACTCTTGTTGAGATAAGATTATAGGGAACCACCAAATATTACTGCTTACTTATGGGGGCACCTGCATTCCTCTGAAATTTAGAGAGATACCATGGATAAGAAGATTTGCGGGGCTTATTTCCAAGATGTGGTAGGAGACTAATTTATTGCCACACAGAGAACAAATTACAGATCCGATTAACACCTGGAAACTTGCGATTTATACCTACAAACTCAACAGTCCATTAATACTGAAAATGCTTCCCACATCAAAACCACCTACACCATTTAAAATTTACCCAAACACCAAAACAATTTATCAAGTTCTAATATTAGCGCCCTGTGACGCCAAACTTGGCTTTCTAAATTATCACTTTAGAAGATAAACGAGACACAAAAGCGTTGTTATTTCTGGACAAACTTGTTTTTCTCATATTCATTAAAGTAACTAAATACACCCGACACTACTAATCCTTATTAAAGCGTCATTAAAACTTATTCTTCTCTGCGAAAATTAGTAGATTTTGTTTTATTACTAAGTTTGTATGGACATACGGGTGGGATGTTTGGTGAGCACTTTAAAAAGCAACGTAAATTAATGACTGTCTCGGTGGGGTAACACTACAGTACGATTGCAAAGCTGAGATCTTGGGTTCGAATCCCGGATCGGGCAAAATGATATTGGATTTTTTCTATTTATTATACGCCCGGAGTCCGGAATTTGTGCCCGATATGGCGATAGGCTCGCCCCCTACCACATCATGGGACGGAACATACAAGGCGAAATGTGAGTGTCTTGGTTGCGCCTCTGCCTACCCCAACTGGGAAAAGGGCGTGATGTGTGTATCTGTGTAAAGTAATGAATATAAAGCGATGGGCACTTGATTTCCTTACTTCTTAATAATAAATTATAGGATTCAGTATATCTCTTCCTTTACCATATTTATTCATCTATCCGTAATTATTATTTGTATTAAAGTGATTCCCTTTACATATTACATACCACAAGTCCACAACTCGTTGAAAAACAATAGTCATTTGAAACGCGGACACAGTCGCAAAAGCAATTACAGGAAGCTAAATGAATACTAGATCAATTCGTCGCAATCCGCTTTGGTGGTGTCCGTTGTATAATTGACCTTCTTACTGTGGCGTGTACTGTGTCACTTGAATATACAGGGTATATCAAGACCGCGACCGAAAACGAAGCCAGGTGGTAGTATTAGTGACTTCAGACATATTGCAACTAAAAATTTCTCAAAAAAAATCGTCAACTTTTTTTTGGTAATTTTTTAGTTATCGTCGTATTTGGGTGCTAAATAAATAGTTTTCCTAAAATAATTATGTACACCTATTTATTTTTAAGACGCAATGGTACGATAGGGTTTAAATTACTATTTTCGCAATAACTAGGTATTTACTACCCAAACACAATGATTTTCAAAAATTTGCAAAAAAACATCTGTCGCTTATTTTGCGAATTTTTTATTTGCATTGTGTCTGTAACCACTGAAACTACCACACAGCTTCGTTTTCGGTCGCAGTCTTGATATACCCTGTAGAAAACGTGGTCATTAGTCTGTACTAATATTTTCAATTAGAAAGGTAAAGCTTTTAGAACGAATTGTAGTATAATTATCTTTTATCTCAAAATACACAATATGATCTATAGACAAGATCTAGAAAATATTTGGACGTAGCTTCTGTCCGAAAACTTCGTCTGCGTGATTAACTTTATTTGAAATTGCGCCCACGCCCACCCCGTCTCATTCTGACTTCAGGCATTTAATCCAGTCCCATCTCATTCCTTTGAGTATAAAAAGTAACAAATTTATCGGAATTCCTTCCTCATCTCTAGGGAATACTCAATTTTTCGGGATAAAAAGTGGACTAAGTGTTAATCCAGGGTGTCAGCTACCTCCATGCCATATTTCGTCGAAATCGGTTAAGCGGCTTCTGAAATCATCGCGCACAACCGCACAGACAAACATATAAACAGACAGACAAAAATTCTAAAATATTTGTTTTGGGTTCTATAACGTTAATACAGACCCCCCATATTAGTTTTTATAGATTTTCAAACGCATAGTGGTCATTGTATTGTCAAGACTCAATCAAACTTCTTCATTAAAACAGAAAATAATTTCTGTATCAGCCCATAATCCATATACGTTCCACTGCAAGGCATGGGTCTCATCAACAATCGAGAGCACGATTGAGAGGGGTTAGGCCATATAGTCCACCACGCTGGCTTAGTGCTGGTTGGCGGACCATAGTTACCATAGAAATTCTTGCAAATCGCTATGGTTTGCAGGTTTCCTCACGATATTTTCCTTCTCTATTAGTGCGTGGTGAGTGACTATTACACACATAATTTCATTTAACTCAAAACTTAACTGCCTCGGTGACGTGACTTGTATTTTGATACATTTATTATTATTTACATTTATTTGAATTGAATATGTTATAATGCGTCACTAAGCGCACTGTAGTGTAATTTATTAATTTTATTTATTTATTAAAAATTCCATTGTACAATTTTATAGATCGCTGCTTCCTAAACTAGTCCAGATATCCTGTATCTTAGGAAACCAGTGACTTCACATACATTATTTCTCAGGATTTTATGAAGATTTTACAAAAGTTAACAATTGAAAGAAAAGTATTTATAATTAAAAATTAAAATATGATTAGTGATAGATGAGTTTATACAAAAAATAATGTCATTCGTTCCTTGTAGCCAACATAATATTATAAATCCTACTCGACAATAAACCTCTCAGTCCGCATTCCCAAGTCCGAACTTAAATGTGGAAAGCATTTCGCGTCCGAGCGTCGACTTGGGACGCGCCCGCCCCGGCGACACATTACGCTTATTATGCCGGCATCGGGACACATCCAACCATCACAGCCTAACACATAACAGTTAATTCAACTAACTTTGTTTCAGTACGACCTTTTTAATGTACTTTGTTGAGATTCGGGCAAAAAACAACACGCTTGCTCTGTGTAATGTTTGGAATTCCTGTTGTTTGTGCTTGTATCACACCTGTGTAGGATTTTGTTGACATCTTTTTGTTTACGATAATTATACTATATCTAGGACCGGCAGCGACTGGATGCGTAAAGCAGCAGACCGGGCTCTGTGGCGTACCTTGGGAGAGGCCTATGTCCAGCAGTGGACTGCAACGGGTTGATGATGATGATGTTAATAATTACTATAGTGTAATATAAAAATAAATAAAGACGTCAGTTAGTCACACAAACAGTTTTGACCTCACAGTGAATTAATGTTGAAATTACTAATAATTTCATTCTCACACCTAGGCCCAAAACAAATATTTGCGATTTCCACAAAAAAGAACTAAGTTTGTTTACGCAGCATTTAATTTTACAGCCGACATGTGAACCAACCACGCCCTGAAGTGTGTCTTGAACATCACATCGTTTCCATTAAAAAAAGAATACGACTGATTTTTTTTAAAAAGTATTCCTTGAGTGAAATCCAGCAGGCATTGATTGCGAACCCAATAAGTAAAGATAAAATACGCGTCCACAAGCCATACCGTTGCATCCGTAAGGGGGTCAATAACCGCCCCCACCCCTTCCATCCAGTAGGAAAAACTCTGCGAGATATGGTAAACTTTATAATGTAAACACATGGAGGTATATTTTGACATGTAGGTTATAATTAATTTGTAATTCACTGAGTGACGACAGTACCCTTGATGTTAAGTGCAATGTCAGGGGGTTTCCGGAATTGTATTGTATGTAATTATAATCCTCATTATTTTTATATTTTTTCAATAAAACGAATTGTTAGTACTTAAAGTTGCAATAAGATACTTTATCACTTTATCAATACTTTGCATCGGAAAGTGATTTATGTCAAAGATTAAAAAAAAAAATACATAAAAGGTCCTTACATCGCATTCCCAACGTCCATCCCCAGTTGCAATCCTACAGAAAACTGGCAAATTTCTAAATTCCAAATACCGTCGCATATCAATAGTCTGGATTCTCAAACGGACATTTGTGACTGGGAAAATTCCTGAGAGTATTTCGAGTCGTGTGTAGCGAGTGCCGGGCTATGCATCTCCGGAGTGGTCATATTCACGCCTCGTTACGTCCACGAGAGCGCCCGGCGCGACAAGAGTTTTTGTCTACTCAAAGGAATGAGGAAATCTGCGCATTTCTGATATTTTTTTTGTATTTTTTTCTACTTCGCGGTATTTTTAGTTAATTAGGATGTGGGCGTGCGCATTTCTCGGAATTTAAGCGGTGGATTTGGGGAAATTTATTTTAAATGGCGGCGGAGTTGAGATTACTGTTGCAGCTCCAGCCATGCATACTTTTAATTTAACTACTGTTAACTTTTTACCTGACATAATTCCAACTGGTGCCTTCATCGGCAATCTCGTTCACGTGGTCCAATATTCACCTTTTCCATTTCGTATATTACGAAAATAACATGCATTTAATCATCGCCCACTTTGAAGGTGTTGGTAGACACATTGAGGCATCTAGAATGAATAATATTGGAAATATGCGAAGTTCATCAAATCGTATCAAATATAGCCTGTTGTTCCACAGCGTACGTCATCCAACTATTGTCCCACAAAGCCTGTCATTCAGTAAATAAAATAAAATAAATATAATTAAACAAAAATCCAAAATTTCACCAAAACCATAAAAAACTCGTGAGATCAGCACATAGCCTCATTCGAGTCAAAGGGTCGATCAAATCAGCATCGAATATGTAAACATCCACCAACAAAGATTGAGGCGTGAACGTGCGCAATTAAGGCATCAAACGGGAGTAGGGGTGGGTCTTCTAGCGGAAAATTGGCACGCGCGCAACCCCTAACCCCAAAGGCTTTAACACTGTCAGCACAATCGCTTTAAACAGTATTCTTCAGCATCACACCTTGTGGATTGGATTGGGCTAATTTGTAAATACTGTACGGAGTGTTAAAAGGTTTTTTGTGGCTTCAGTATTTGTACGATTTATACACGCTCTTTTCTATACTTATATACATAAACTAATTTTTCCCAGAAGGGGTAATCATGCAGAGGTGCTACGAGGACACCCATATTCCGTCTTGTGTGTTCTACGATAAGATGGGGGACAAACCTATCGCCATATCGGGCACAAATTCTTGACTCCGGTCTGATAATTAATAGAAAAATCCTACATCAATTTGCCCGACCCGGGACTCGAACCCGACACCTCAGCGTTGTAATCGTGCCGTAGTATAACTGCGTCACCGAGGCAGTCTTTCTATACTTTACTAATACTTCAACTACAGGTAGTTCCTAGGTGAAAACGTTACGTTACGTTGTTCTTAAATATAGCCGCAGACAGCATTTGTTCTAGAAAAAAGTTACCTTATCTCCGTAGAACCAAGAAATACTCTCAATGCATTACAAACAAATTCCCCGATCGCAGTACAAAATTCACCAAGAGACAAGCACTACAAGAGCGTGGTACAGCGGTACATTTACATCAACTCCAAGTCAAATGGAGCGAACCTCAGGAGTTCCTCATCGTGAATTCCGTTTCGAGTATAAAAGTTGTCCCGACTTCGTACAGTTGTCGGGCTGAGTATTTCGCCAACTTGATTTGTCATGTTAAAGAATTCTAGATCAGAGGTTACGTGCAGCCTTTGAGTTGATATTTAAAAATATTTTATGTATTTTTAAATATTTAGACAAAGACATAATTTTATTTGGATTATTTGGATAATTTAATTTGGATAAGTAAAATGAATAATTTTCAAAATTATGCAGCTATAGTTAAATGTGTATAATGCAAACTCACAAAATTATAATTTCTTTGTTTGTTTTGGCTGCATAAGACGGCTTTTTTTAATACTTTGCAAAGCAGATTAATCATTTTGCACGCAACCGAAAATCTATCATAAAAAATATCAACTTGTGAACGAATAACATGTAAATATAAAAATACACGATACAACCCTGTTATACAATTACAGCGAAATAAATATATTGTGTGGTAGACACTTAGTTATTCAATAACTATTAAAATATCGAAAAATAATTGTTGGAAAAGAATAACCTCGAGATTGTAAGTTTAACAACGTTTATTCTCCGGTAAGGTAATTACAAGAATTAACACAATGATATAGAAAAGAACTAATAATAGTTCTTTACCTATCATAAGATAGGTAAGCACACAAGCGCCACAAACGACAAGAATGTACAACTAGTCGAATAAAAACTATTTAATAGTATTTATGTTTACTATTTCACAGCGTAACCGTCTCATAGCACAAACACTCTAAACAAATATATTCAATCACCCAAAATATTTTCCCAATCGAACCCCCTACCTCTCATTCACACTTCTCACCCTCCCCCTACTACCCTCACAATCCCTAAACATCCTCCACAAGCAATAGAAATAACATAACCCCATAAAGCGCGTAAATCGTGATGTTTGCGAATTAAACAGATACAAAGTGACACACGGTCATCTGATAACGCAGCTTTATGACTTTATTACGAAGTTAACATCTCGTTGCTGAAATGGGATTTGGCGTTTACGGCCTTCGGAGTTTTTTTGTTTAGGGTTCCGTTGGATAGAAAAATATTTGTAAGTAGTAAGAAGCAATGGAAGTTAAAAATTAAGAACCATAATTGAAACTTTGTTCCAATTTATACAACACATATCCAAGTTATGTATTAAAGAGGATTATAAGTTTCAATGTTTAATCTCTGTTGTAAAATTATTGTTGATTACATACTTGTAAGTTCTTGTTATGTTTTATAGTTATCGTTTATTATATGTGTAGTTTAAGTAGTTGTATTTAGAGTAGTATAGAATAAAGCCGCCTTAGTTTTAACAGCAGTTATAGCTTCATATTCAATGAATATACAAAAAATAAAAAATGTTTTAAAAATTCAATTAATATACCATATTATAAAGAGCTTCACAATATTACACAAACATAAATGTGAATAGAATAATGTCATGTGCTAAGGACAGATAATCTTAAATAAATAAAATGTTGGATTAGCTGAGTAATAGAAAGCCCTGTATAAGAACTAGGTAGACGAAATTCTTGTAAGAACCAGCTCTTAGATTGAAAAACGTAAGGCATTTCATGACTACCTTAACATCAATATTATGATATTATTAATAATAATTAATATGAGCTTTAAATAAGATTAACACGTCATTTAGACAACTTAGAAGTATGTCCTCTGAAATCGAGCTAAAGAGTCGGATTTTTTTTATTGTTCGTGTCCGTTTGGGACTAATTAAGTGTAGTGTTGTTAGGATAGAGTTCCAAACGTCGACAGATATTTCTTTTGGATTGTACCAGTATACATTCCACTACAGGACACGGGCCTACTCTACAATCAAAGGTATGATGGAAAGTGGTTAGGCCATATGGTCCATCACGCTGGCCTAGTGCGGGTTGGCGGACTTTACATACCATAGAATTTCTAATAAAGATAATAGTATCTTGCATTTCAACATTGCGAAAAATGACGCCTGCTTGTTTTATTGCTTCTTCACGTTCCGCTTAAAGAATCGAGGAGGGAACATGTAAGCATTTTTTCACAGTTTTATTCCGCGGCAAAAATCAGACGAAAACAATCCTGGATTCGATTTCTAGACGTATATATCCAGCTGTATACCCACTTCAATACACCATAGCTATGTTCTATTATTCCCGAATATCTAGAACATTATTCTCACAAAGACTCCCGCTTGGCCAATTTCCATTGCAATCCCTATACGTTTGTTCAGTGATATTGCGAATAGTTACAAAATATTTATGTTATTACCGTATGTTTGTACGAAATAGACTAAATCACCGTCAGATTAGAATCTAACAATCAAATGACCACTTCAAGTTCGTGGAGAATTATTTTTATTTTACCAGTTAATCTAAAAAAATACAATACAATTTAAGTTAGTCTTTTTATTACAGATAACTATTTTAAGACATATTTTCATTTTATTATTTATTTTTATAATCGAGGATGCCGAAGAGAAATGAAAATAGAAAGGAAACCGATATCGGGCGGTATAACGCTAAGTAAAAAGAAGAAAAACATTATTTATAACATTAACGACTTCATATGTTTTCAAATTATATCATGCGTGGATAATAACTACGTCAAAGTTCACAACTAAACGTGTTCTACATCTCTACACGAGTCAGAAACATTAAAGAACTGTGCAATACATTTCTTATTCGATACTGAATAATAAAGTCGTGAAGTTCCCCGTATTTTCGTCGAGACACGAACGGTACACGTTGAGCCAGTATAAGTTCCGAGTCTCGAAATCTTTTGCGTCGACAAACAAAGCAATTAAAACAGCTACGTCGGACTGAAAGTATGCTGACAATTGTCGAGTTATGTCTGAAGAAAAAGTTTCCTGAGCGGTGATCAGAAGCGAATTCTGAGGAAGTGTAAGATATGAATCGTTTGTGATTTTTCTAGAAACGTCTACGCGCTTTGACCACTTTGTACTTAGAATTCTGCAAGACTACTTTTCGGAGAATCCTTTTTCGTGTTGTATTCTTAGTTAATTGCTACTGGAAATGCTGTGATTTTCTGTATTTGGACCACAAATCAACTTACTTCGATCATTATGTATTTCTGAGTAATAAGCTAGTGCATCCTTTGTGACCTTTGATAAATATATTATAAATAAATAAAGTCCTTAGAATCAGATCTTTAGAGAATAAATAGTAGATAATTCCTTTAGAACCATCATAAATTATTTTTAAATTTCAAGCTTTCAGATGTCTGTGTTATGCTGTCTGTATCCCTCTGATATTTTAAAGGTTTACGATTCACCTAGTTAGGAAAGAACATTAGAAAACAGAAAACAGGTAACAAGTCCAAATAAAAAAAAAATAACACGTTGTGCTAATTATATCCTTAATAAATAATTCACTAAATTAACCCTAACATCCAATAAATAAAATACGATAAAAATACACTCATACAAGCAGAAATTACCAGTAAACGTCACGAAGCTAGACGTCCGAATGTTCCGTCAGATTATATCAAAAGCTGCGACCATAAAGTCAAAAGGACGTAACGAGCCGAAAACGACTTTAAGGACGTCGACGCTGACGTAATCCCGGCGACCTTCGGACTGAAATTGGTTCTGCGGAAAATGATGGAAAAATGTCTGTAGTGGTTGAATTAAAGGAATTAAGCGGCACTGTAGTGGGAACTGTAAGGAATTACAAAAATAGTACATTGAAAAAATCAAGAAGATTTGATTTCAATAAAATAAGTTTAAATGCAATATTTACCATACGCAAACGTGGGATGGAGTTTCAAATCCGTACATACCTACCCCCTATGTATATCCTGTTTTTGTCGGCTCTATGAAAATTATACATATTTTGGCATATTATGTACATAAAATTATACATATTATCTTGGCATATAAAGACCTAATCCCTCTAAATTGCAAAAAAACTCGCATATTTAGAGACTAATATACTCGTACAATAAATCTATGAGCTTTGTGCACCAAATTGCAAATTTTATCACAAGTTTACTAACATATTAGACGTAAAATGTAAGTTACTGCAAGTAACAACATACACGCTAGCAACCACGCACACTCTTCAACAAAAAAATAAACCCCAGAAAATCCTAGGCCATATCATACACCGAACGCTGCCCTATCGAATGTATAAAAACTGGTGAATTATCATACAAAAGACCAGTAAAATTGGAACGCAATCCGCCACCGTCACGTTCCCGATTCGACGCCGTAACGGATTTTATTTCCCGGAAAATTGGCAAGTCATAATAATGCGCTGACTCATAAATAAGGATCGGCATTGGCTCTCAAGGATTTCTTTTTACGCAACATTTCACTCTTATTCGCTCACAACAACTTAGTGGGCCTCGATTGGCGAAAACTCATGTCGATGTTAGGTCCTTTACGCTTGATGGTTCGGAAATCTGTACGTTGATGTTGACTGACGGTGGAGGCATGGTCCGTGCTCGGTACACTGACTGAAACGAGGGGCTGCGTATTTGATTGATTCATTGATGTATTAGTTCGATTGTAATTTGTTTTGAGTCTGTTAATGAGAGACCGAAAATTAATAGCGATATTTCAACACACAATCTCCTAGATATAGGATTCCCGTAAAACATTTCCCGTTTGACGCGACATGAGTCTAGTATAACTAGAGATAATGAATCAAGAAATATTTGGATATTTCTTGATTCATTATGTTGGTTGTATTCATCAAGTATGTATAGTGGTTGGCCACTTCGTCATGTAAATGGTTACTAGAAATATCTCTTTCGTCAATTACTGTTACTTTAAAATATTGGAAACGAGAACTGCTTCGGAATAAATTTTAATAACATCTTAGGTGCTAATAATAATAATATCATCTATGTCATTTTACTATTTCACTGCGTAGAAAGAGTATCCAATACAATTATGTGAACTTAAAAGCCTTAGTCCTTTCTTTGGAAATTATTTAGGGCTCAAGGTATTCCTCCAATATTCATATTATTTTACGAGCAATAATTTGTAGTCTGTCCATCTGGTACCTCGATGTCACTTGTACCGCCACATAATTTTAAACACGGCTGTAAATGCTTTGAAAGATCGTTGAATTTTAACCCCTCTGTTTTCCTTAACAGAACCACGCGTGCTAACATGCGAAGCCACAACTTGATGGTCAAAACAATCTTAACTCGAAAGGGTTTTCAATTCTTTTTTTTTCCCAATGCTAAGCTGTGGAATTTGCTGTCAAACGTGTACCCTTCTTCCTATAAACCTGAATCCTTCTGCCGTAGTGTGAAGAAGCAACTGAGTGTGCCGGCTAATTGTGTTGAACGGCATGAGACCACCATTCGATGCTCTCACTAGACGGCATTTTGTTTAACATCAGGTGCAGTGCAGTCACTTTGCCGTGCCAGAATAAACAAATACACCACTTCATATCTGGATATCAGTTATAACCTCACAATCCTATTCACAACATTCAAAACAGACTGACACACAACATCTATCAATCGCTTTCCTGTCCAACGTCACCACACCCGCTCCCGACATTTGCTCTGGGTTATTGGTGACATATTTTATGCCCTGTTTATATGTCGCTCCAAGCATCACGGCATTGTCAACCGACGCTCGCTCGGTGAAATTTATTGTTGGCGAAAAAACTTCTTTATGCCCCCGACTCGGAAAGTTCAGGTAGTTAGAACTCTCTGGAATCTACTGGTGTGTTCTAACTTGAAAAAATGGTGTCATAAAATTATATATTTATGTCAGTGATTTACATGTTTTCTAAGGTTACTTTGGGTACAGTTGCTGATTGCAAAAACTTGAAGTCTTATGTTATTTTTATGTATATAAGTGTCTATTACACAATTTCTCGTAGAGGACGCGATAATAGTGTCGAATTTTCTATAACCAGTCGACGTTATATGTTTACAGAAAGATTAACCTACTTTATGGTATACAGCAACTTATTCTAGTCAATGTAAAGAATTAACTAAAGTTATTTACAGAATCATTTAAATAACATGTACCTATACAAAGTTCTCGTAATCCATGAATTATTCAATACAAGGGTAGAAAGAAAACAATCTAGTGATTCAGGAGAGTACCTAAATTACATGGAGAAAGTTTAAAACTTCTTCTTCCGAAAAAGAAATCTTCCATGTTTTCGACACCAATTTCATAAAAAGAAGTCACAGCTTCCTGACTCCATAAGAAAACGTGTCTTGCGTTGTAATTATCAGAAAGTAAGAGATTTCACTAATGAAGCGTCCTTACACCTCGTATTCTACAGGCTTCCCTATTGTAATTTATGTATCTCAAATTTTCTTCTTATACAGGGTATATCAAGACCGCGGCCGAAAACTAAGCCAGGTGGTGTTATTAGTGACTTCAGATGCAATGCAACTAAAAATGTCACGAAACAAGTTGTATTATTTTTTATGTAATTTTTTACTGATAGTCGCGTATTTGGATGATAAATACATAGTTTTCCTAAAATAATAATGCACACCTTTTTATTTTTAAAGACGCAATGGTATGTAATGGTTTAAATTACTATTTTCGCAAAAACCAGGACGTTATAACCCAATCACGATGATTTTTAAAAAATGCACAAAAATACCTGTCGCTTGTTTTGCGAAAATTTTAGTTACATTCTGTCTGTAACCACTAAAACTAACACCTGCCTTCGTTTTCGGTCGCAGTCTTGATTTACCCGGTATAACAATAGATCATTTTAGCAATTTAATAAAAACATGCCAATACCATTTCATATGTTACCATTCAACACTGAGCTTAACTAAATACTAATAAGCTTATGTATGAATGCACTCAATTATCTTAGTGCGGAGATCGAAAACGCGCATCACAGAGCTGGTAACATTGCGTCGTAAATATACGTTTATATTTGCCAACAAAGTATTTTACTGTGGACTGATTGTTTGTCTAATACAATCCATCCATGTACTTAAAAGACCATTGATTATTCAGTTTAACTGATAGAAAGCTTGTACTACAGTAGAAAAGAGCCGACTAGAACCGTACAAAAAAGTTTGACATAAAATTTATATGAAGCGACGGCCGTCTTGTCATGAGTATACTAGAAGTTCAATTACCATTTAAACCTCCTGTTCTTTTTCCTTTAATCCTCCCCTTTTGAGAGGCTTAAAGTGCTATCGATATCATAGTCGTCGGTAATACCTTGTCATCAGAGGGTTACCAGAAAACTATTAAATTAAACCGTATTATAACAACATATTGGATTGTAACGGCCTTATTCATACAAATTTAAACCCTATTTTAATTATCGAATGTTTCGTCTTCTTCACTCAAACTGAATTCTAAAGTCGTTCGAAAGGGACACAACATTTATCACTAACTTAGCTTTTAAATCTGTCTATGAATGAGGCCATAAGTCGCGGGACTATAAATAACAAAATGTAATTACAAAACTAGCTTAATGATTCCTACATTCCATAAAAAGGATTAAACATCCACAATACCGAGAGCACGACACAATCCATAGCGTAACTTTAGCAATTCCGGTACAGTTGTACCGGTTATCCGGGCGGCCGATCGCAAATATCTTAGCCGGCTTGTGGGCCGTTGTATGGGCCCTTTGTTTTGCGGAATTACATTCATAGTGGCCTTATGGGCGAGATAAAGCGGTTTCCGGCCATTTCGACCGTTTTCGCCCGGCAAAATTAGCTAGACGACTGATTATCTGCGGCCTACTCTATGACTCTTTTATTTGTTACGGCTACTTTTATGGGATATGCTTCCTTCCTCGTGTAAGGTTTGAGTAGTTTGGATGGGTTGTCATTATTTTTGTTTTATTTTAAATTTTTCGCGTAGTATCAGCCCATATATGTCCCAATACTGGGCACGGCTCTACAATCGAGAGAATAAATTGAGAGTGGTTAGGCCATATAGTCCACCACGCTGGCCTAGTGCGGGTTGGCGGACTTATATACCGTAGTTTTTTTTTTAAATCGCTACGTTATGCAGGTTTCCTTACGATGTAGTATGTTTACTTCTAAACCCTCGGTGCGTTCAAAAAATCTTAAACAAATACACAAGTATGTAGATTCAGTGCTGAAGCCAAATACAATCTTACGACGACGATAATAAGCTACATTTTCACAGTAAACAAATCTTTTAAACGCAATTTCAAAGAAAATGATATGTACCACTGTTTTAATATTAGGATTGGATTTTATTTGGTGCATAAATGAATAAAATAAAATGGTAAAAATCTCTATTAACGCTTTAACCTTGAAGATTTTTATTAAACGTGCTGTAGAAAGAGACTATTCGGATTTACATAAAAAACCAAAATGTAACTGACTGACTGACGCGCTGAATAAGTTCACAATATTGTTTGACACTAGTAAAATATATTTTTTATTAGTCTTTCTTCTTTTTTGTATAAGTTCCGGCACACGTCTGAGCAGTTTACCTAATATTTTTAAAGCCTCCACAGCCACGTCTTAAACCGTAATAAAATCCGTAAAATTAACTTAAATTTAATCCAACCATATACGTATATTTTCATATAAAGCAGCAAGTTAAAGTAAATATAGTTTCGCTCACACGCCAAGCAAGCCAAGAGTTTTGAAATTTTGTTTAATTCCAAGCCATGAAAGCGTCGTTCATACAAGACATTAATATTTGCTTTACAAATTCAAAAACACGGTCACAAAAATGGTCGGCTTGATTGCTCTTATTTCTTTAAACAAAGCGAACAGAGAACTGGGACGTGGATTTATTTGCAAATGGTTGTATTTCATGCAGTTCACTACTTGCCACTTTTTACATACATACATACATAAACTCACGCCTTTATCCCCGAAGGGTAGGCAGAGGCGCCACCAGGACACCCACATTTCGCCTTGTATGTTCCCTCCCATGATGTGATAGGGGCGAGCCTATCGCCATATCGGGCACAAATTCCTAACTCCGGGCTGATAATGAATAGAAAAATCCAATATTACTTTGCCCGACCCGGGACTCGAACCCGAGACCGCAGCTTTGCAACCGTACCGTAATACAACTACGCCACCGAGGCAGTCATAGGTATAGGCAGTCACATAGGCAGGGGATAAAAGGGGTTCTGGTAAATATAATTATTCATATTTCTTCGTTATTGGTGACGAATGCTCTTGGTTTGGGTAAGTTGTAATTAAATAGATGCTTATTAGAATATATTTATCATTTTTAGAATACACTTTAAATGCGTCAGAATAAGTTAAGCTTCTTGACTGCAATTAATTTTGATGAATTTGATTTATTTGAGACGAAGATTTAAAATAGTACATTACATTTTATTAGAGACCGTATGACTTTTATTCAGAAGAGGCGAATAATTAAGATTGCAGAAAGTCAAGAGAGGTATGCTTTGAAAGAGCCTCTGCGAATATCATAATAT
Organism: Deilephila elpenor; assembly: GCA_949752805.1. Lineage (NCBI taxonomy): Eukaryota > Metazoa > Arthropoda > Insecta > Lepidoptera > Sphingidae > Deilephila > Deilephila elpenor. The sequence goes on along the minus strand of OX457103.1, from coordinate 13,388,767 downwards.
TCCTTTGTATCACACGAAATCCCTTGATGGCTTAGTTGGATGCCTTTTTACAGTACAATGTGGGTTAGTAGATTTCATACCGCTTCAAAATTTTTGCGGCGAAACCTCATGTGAAGAAGTATGCATTTCTCGATGTTTTTCGCATCAAAATCCCATTATAAACTTCATAAAGGATATTAATAATCATTTTTATTTATTCGAGCTTTTACTGTCTTTATTTTACACTATCCTTTTATACTCCTTATATCCATCCCATGGTTGTCTGGCAGAAATTGCCTAAGAGCGATTAGACTGCCATTTGTTCTTTGTTGTTTTTATGCTATCTCTATAATTGCTTTTTTGTGTACAACAAAGAATTAAATAAATAAAGGGGTGTATATTTTACGTTTAGAGATTGAACCTTTATTGGAAGTGACATTTAAAACGATTAAACAGCATGCTATTACAGGTGATAACAAAACCGTACACGTCGAAAAGTCGAAGACAAACGCGAAAGCAGTACAGGGTATAAATCGTCTGTTTTGGGCAACTTTTAAACAGAATTTATGATAAGTATTCAGTTCTCCGCGAGCGCCGCGAACATGAGTTATGTTGTGCTGTTTAACAAAATGATATATTTAAAAAGTTTTTGTTAGTTCACTGTATTTCCAAGTGTAGTGAGGATTTTTTTCTATATTACACTTTTTATCCAGTTGGATTGTGGAAGTTTTTCGTGAATATATTTTTGATGGAAAATGTTCGATCGAGTCAGAAAATTTGCAAATGGTGGAATAAAATAAAGTAGCCACTTTATAATTGATTGCTCTGTTCGTCCCGCCCCAAGTAAAATGGCGTAGAACTGGGTAACTATAACATGACACTATCACATAAAAAAACGCCATAACATCAAAATTTACACGATACTTCAATTGTTTTTATCGGTCAGAGATAATCACCTGTGGCTAATTGATACTCTTTATTGTACGGCATACTATTAACATTCAGGATACTTTGCTATACCACTATCTAAACTGACATTATAAAGAGGACAGATTTGGTTGGTTATTTGCATTGAATAGGCTCTGAAACTGCTGGACTAATTTGAAAATTCTTTCACTACATTATCACTAATGAACATAGGCGATAGAATATTCAAAAAAGTGTATCTGCAACCGGGCGGAGCCGGGCCGGGCCACTAGTAAAAATATTCAATCCATTTGACCTGCATTCTATAATTCAAACTACGGCACGACTAAATATATTTGGATAATGACCACCCGAAAATATGTCAAGAACATTAACTTTTTAATTTAAACAAATGACTCCCAGCCGCTTAGCTCTATACTTTTATTACAAAATTAACTTTTAGGCTGCGAATGTCCCGGGAATTTTGTGAAAGGGTTTACTCGTTTAAAACACAATCTGCTAATGGTTTGCGCCATAAAGGGAGAGTAATAAAGCATCTACATAACAACGATACAATTGGTTATGGTACGGTCATATAGTAGTTACCACGAGCTTGTATGGCCGGAAACATATACCAAACATATATCGATTCCAGCACCGGTACTTGTTTCGGGTCAGGGTGTTCGTGAGACCGAAAAGTCTCTCGTAGTTTCTGATACCCACGACACAAGACTCGATCTTAGTGTGGGGTCAGGACTATGTATGTGACTGTTGTGTGTATTTATTCACTTTTTCATATTTCGGCTTAGAAGTTCGAAGTATCTTATGTCACTAAACAAAAGAAAAAAAAACTGATTAAAAAGACCCTTAGGAAAAAAGAAATCTGAGGAAATCATCTTGTTGTGTTTAATTCATGACAAATAAAAATTTAAGCAATGCGAAAATATTCAGAAACTTTGGTCAAGAACATATTTTTTTGCCCACTTATCTTACATCATTTAATATAGTATTGGGACAGTAATAGAAAAACATCTTAAAAACTAACAATATTTTATTTCAACAAAATTCGCTCTATTATTTTTTTGTTAATATTTTAGAACCACTAAAAAATTTCTGCACAAGCCACGCGGCTGACTAGTTTTTATGGATAAAAACTTAATATTCTATAATATCATATACCTTTATGCTACAAACACGGCGTTTTGTACAAACACCCAACGGTAAATATTAATTCCCAGCCGATCTGCTAGCACTTTGGTAATCAACATCGGAAACTTTATTTATTGGGAATTCCCAAACATGAAATATATCAAAACTTGTTGCGAGTCCCAAGTTGTAAACTTGATATAGTACAGTTAGTTACTCTTTTTCACCCCTTTAACAGTATGGAGCAAATGTTACATGCTGAAGATTTAGGTGCTGTAACGCTGTTACCACCCAACTTTTTTATCTTTTGTGTATTACGTTTCTTTGTTGTGTATGAGTGGTATAATGGTAGGTATTCGTTTTCGTTGAAAGAGCGAGTACGCGTATCAGTGTTTCTTTGTACCTAGGTCTTTTAATATTTATGAATGTACCAATTCTCAAAATAGAGCTATCAAAGATTTTAATTTGGCGCTAAATATTGGTAGGTTTTCCAAATTATTAGTGATCCCGCTCTCTTGACGTTCACAATAATGCTCATCGTACTGAAAGTAAGTATGTTGTATTTGAGGTCCCAGTATTTCAGAGTAGCCTACACAATTATATCAACTGACCAAAACCTTCTTGATAAAATTCCAGTCAACTCCAGACGAAACAACAAAGCAATGTGCATCCGCGCAAATCCGGGTGGAGCCACTAGTGTTAAATAAGTATAAATCCATGCGTTCCTCATATAAAAGTTTACAAGGCCTTCCCATATTTCCATGTTACCATTAAGAGTTATTGTCATAAACATTTCATCTGGGAAATCGATGCCGTCCACGTACCAGGATATCATATTATCAAAAGGAGTTGGACAGCGTCCCGGGATTTGCTGAAAAATCGAGTTATTGCCACAGTGTTGAACCCTCTTCGCTCCGACGTTAACGTGCCCCCGTCTCCCCGAAGATCCCGGACTAATGCACTCGATAACGGATTTCCCGGGACGACAGTTTATCCCGTTTTATAGGGAGCATTCGCTTTACACCGAAACTTGATAGTAAACATTGTTTTCGTATTAGCGAAGTGCATGCATTACCGATATCTCGTGAGACTAAAAGTTACAGTAGAAGGTTGTACGTATGTTGGAAAAGGGATCATGGATAAGTATGTATATAAGGTGTCATTCTGGTCTGATTGTATAAACATAGTGTAAGCTACAGAGTGTCGCCTGCTGATCCTAAGCCTCTCTTAAACATTTATGTAGTGTTCTAACCTGTTCTAAGTTCCTTGCATCCAATGACTCCTCCCAACTCACGACTGATAGTTGAACATTCGACGCTGCTGCGTGTAGACGACTGTCCCCACATAGCGAGTACTGGTAAAGTCTCTGTGTAGACATATTTTTTATTCAGTTCATTTATATGAACTTGAACACTGTTGGAGCTCTTTCTAATGGCCTAATATTTGTAATAACTTTAAAATGTCATTATACATCAAACTGTAGTTAACACGATTAGTTCTGCGTCTGTGGCCAGACTGTCAGTTGCATTGTCTTTTGAGAGCACTCCGAAGCAAACGAGAGAAACCGGTCAAGTGGCTTGTGTTGACACCGACACACGAGGTTCAGTACTAAGAATTTTCACTGTCTTTCTGTGTTGAGTGTTTGGAGTTCCGCACTCAATTCTCTGAACAAAGACCTTGAGGTAAGGAGTTCTTAGTTTGTACAATCAATTATACAGTCATTATAATTAATTATACCTGCTGATAGTCCGAGGATCAAAAAACACACTACCCTGCACCTGACGAAAGAAAACTGTTGTAAAGCAGTTTCAATGACGAAAGATATTTTCTGGCATATACGTCCTTTGTAGGGCACGGGCCTCCTCTACAACCGAGAATACGATCGAGAGGGGTTAGGCCATAATATAGACCACCACACTGCCCTAGTACGGGTTGGCGGACTTTACATACCATAGAAATTCTTGCAAATCGCTATGTGTGCATGTTTCCTCACGATGTTTTCCTACAGTGCTATAGTGCTTGGCAATTTACTATCAATACACCCACGACTCCGAAAAGTCAGAGGTGTGGGATATGAACCCGCGACCACCGTAAATATTATGGCAGCCGCGTCTGGTCCGTTACCCACAAGCCACCACCCACTTTTATAGATATTAATGATACTTCAGCAATAACTCCAGGACGAACGATAGCTCCGACTACGCTGCACTTTGAAGAAATACCAATGATGAAAGAAACTATCTCCCGATGTTCGACCGAATTATATCGGCTTGCTTGAAACCTTGTATACAATTATTTAACCGTAATGATTATAATAAAACAGTTTATTACTTCCAAACATATAAACGAAGTGGCAGTTGAATAATTCACCTTTGTCACAACTCGCCAACATAAAAACATAAGTAAGAAATAACAATTTCCAATTACAGATGACTATTACCAAAACGCAACCACGCGACGTCATCGAAACCGTTTAGTATAATTCAACATGATCTAAACACGACAGGGAGCTAATGGGACCACGTGTAAGCGTGGTTTGAGAGCGTTACAGCTACGTAATAACAGGCGATAGTTCGGACGGTCAGCGCCCCGTAACAATACATTAATTTGGAGTACAACTCGGTACAGGAGTGGTGTTTGAATTGAATAGGTGTGCAATATCAGGTATTTGAGCAGGAATTTGACTGTTTTAACAAGTCGATTTGTATTTCTTAGCAGGTTATTTTAGCAAACATTATAAAGACGCTGGATGCGGACAATTTGCAACAGATCTTTCTGTAAACAATTGGTATCGCTTATATCTAGTGGTGGATGTTTTAAAGTCTAAGGTGGATGTGGTCACCAATGTCGATCACCACCATAAATATCCAAAAAATCAAAAATTGCCATATAATATTATAACATCTCTAGCAATCTCATTGACCAAACAAATCGCATAGCTGTTTTTAAAGAAAATTGACTACCAACCAAGTAGCCTTCGCACATTCCTATTGCAAAAAGCACTCCTATAACTCCGAGCTAACAAGACGACAACACAACACCACAAAATGAAATAAAATTCATAATTCGTTATCAAATCTCGGCTGAACTTGAAACGTCAGTTTTCCGGGACCGCGGAACTGCGGGCGGGTCCCGGGTTCCGCGTTCCGGGATAATGGCGTAACTCGATAAAAGATTTCCCCCGGTAGCGATAGCTCACACCGTCGTCGCCATTTTAACTTCATCCCGGAGTGGCAAGTTTGGTTAAGCTCTACACTTTTTGATGTTTACACTTTTATCATAACTTCGCTTTTTGTTTTGTTATTTTGATACTTTTGTTGTTGTTTTTAATGGTGTGAAAGTTTCGGTTGCTGTATATTGTTGATGGGTGGTAATTAGCTAGTGTTGTTAAGGAAAGTAGTCGATTGTTTAACGAACTGAGTTAATGTTGATTATTCCTCTCCTCTATGCCTTTTATATTCTCACTTCCTGTCTTCAGGTTAACTTATTACTTTTTTATCATTACGATCATCATCGTCAGCTGCTGTATGGCTACTGCTGAGCGTTGACCTCTTTCGAGAGATTGCACAACTCTTCGGATGTGGCCTACATCCAGTGACCATCTTCAAGTATAATTAAATCATTCGACCACATCTCCCATTTTTTTTTAAAATGGTTTTCATAATGTCTACTAATGTACATATACAATGACATAATCAGACTAGAAATGAATGTTGTACTATTATGGTACGATTACAACGCCGAGGTCTCGGGTTCGAATCAAAGATCGGGCAAAGTGATATTGGGTTTTTCTACTCATTATCAGCCCGGAGTCAGAAATTAATGGCGATATGACGATAGGCTCGCCCCCTATCAAATTATGTGTCCTCGTTGCACCACTGCCTACCTCTACTGGGAAAAAGGCGTGAGTTTATGTATGAATATATGTATTATTAAAAAACAAATTAATAGAATCTAAACATTCTGTATAAAACGCTCTTAAAACCTGTCTGCATGCCATAAAATATCACCTAACTTCACAAAGTTAGATTAAATAAACAGTTTAAAGGCAATATTGTCGTATTTTGTAAACACGAGGGCTCTGTGAGGGTTGTAAATCGCGTGTGTCGTTGGACTCCAGTTTCCAGCTCATTTTCCAAATAAACTTACTTGAAGTAATAACAAAGTTCTGCTGAAGTTAATATCGTTCGCGCAGATGTAGGAAGTGGGTTATGTTGATGCGGCATTGTCTATTTAAGCTTGAAATATGGATTGGTGTTTTATGTTTTGGCAAGTACCTGCATTAGATTTGTCTTCTGCTGTAATAGTTAAGGTATAAATCGAAGTACTGAGAATAGTGGTAAACTGAAAATAACATAAAAATGTACCCTATAACTGGTTTTTACCACAGTGAACGGTAGTAACTATTCCAGTGGACGTGAATATTTTCCGGTAATTGGTCAAATAAAACGCAATAACTCAGCTGCCTATTTTCGTCGGTTATCTATAAGACGATGAAACTATCACGGTCGCCTCGTCCCGTCGGTGCCTACTGTAGCTCCAAAGGTCCCTTCACTCTTGTGTTTTCTCGCTGTAATTATTATACCCGTGGTATTTTGGATGTTTACTGCCTATAATTATCTCTCCTATGCTACAGAGCCCGGTCTGCTGCTTTACGCATCCAGTCGCTGCCGGCCCTCTTGTGCAACTCGTCCCGCCATCTGGCCAGAGGACGCCCCACGCTACGATTGCTAAGACGCGGTCTCCACTCAAGAACACGCTTATTCCAGCGATCATTTGTTCTGCGACATATGTGGCCAGCCCATTGCCACTTCAACCTACCAACATGATCAGATACGTAGCTTTATTTGTTTTACAATGAATGGCGAGACGAGCATGCCATCCGCCGAATTGTAAGCGATACGACCGCTCATGTACTGTAGCAAAACCAAACAACACCACAAATTACAAAGCAATGCTTGGATTCTCCACTGCGATCGCCATCCTGAGATATAAGATGTTAAATCTCATTATGTCCAGTAGTTACTCTGGCTACAATGTCCTTCAAACCGGAACACAACAGTACATTTACACTGCTCTTTGGAGGGAGAAATAGACATTACGTTGTACCTACCAGTAAAACAGTTTCGGCTTACCACCTCCACACAAACCACCTTAAAGTCAATTGTAAAACTGGCAAAAGATACGCATCGTTCATAGCATCGCAATTTTGTACTGGCACGCGGTATTTTATGAGTTTATTTTGTTTGGCCGCGATATAAACAGATCGTAAATCAACCACAATGTAGCTTTAATACGTTTAAACTGTGTTATGTGCTGCATCATATAAGCCAATAAAGAAAGCCTTAAAGTTAGTTATAACTCGTCACGTAGGAGAGTAACTGGGTAATCAAGTTTGAACGTGTGAATGCCTAGATCTAGTAACATTTTTGTTACAGTTAGGTATATAGACTGTGAAACGTCTTACGTAGTTTTTATTACACGAAGAACTAATAATAATAAAAAAGTATTTGATTTTATGTATGTGGGAATAGTTCCGTTAGGGTCAAAATCAAAGGAAGATTGTTAAAATATTCTTCGGTTTAATTATTTACATTTATTACGGCTTTACGACGTTCGTCGTTCACGTCTTCCATCGTCTTCTAAACTGTTTTCTCTTATTCCGTCCTTTCATATTTCAACATCTTAATCATTCATCCTCTATCTCTTTTACTCTTTAGTACTTCCATTCGTTATCTCTTTCACATAAACTACGTTTCATATCAATCATTCGTCTAACGTTTCATTCTACTCATCTTTCATCATAACGATCAAATCCTACATGTATACTTTAAGTAGAGTATGTGTATATATTGCTTTCTTTTGTCTGGCTCGACAACGTGACTACAATGCACCCAATGTTAAATGTACCTAGTGTAGTCTAGATAGATGATCCGTTTGTTGATTATCTCCATCAACATTCTTATGCCGACCAATAGAGGTAGAGAAATAAACAAGGTATCAAATGGCGAAAACAAATTATAATGAATTTGCCAGTAACATAGCACATACGAAATCCGTTGTTATTAAGAGCATGCGCACCAAACTAATACCTAAACCATTATCCACTTACCGTCACAAAGAAACGGCACAACCCATGCGAGACACAAAGTACCGCAACACTTCTAACAGACCTTAAAGTCAAATTTCATTAGGCAAAGTTCTCTGTAGACTGCAAGCAGATGGGAGTTTAATAGACTCAGCTGGTCGTCAACATAGAATGTTAGAAACCGTAGATGCAAGCTGGATTGAAAATAAATTATTTTCGAAATAGTGAGGGTGAGGTTCCTGAGAGATTCTTGGGGAACTATTGCTTTCCTTGATAAAGTATTAGCATGCAAATTTTATTATGAACAAGTTGGAGATATAAACCTCGTCCATATTATGGTATTACATCTTAGGTAACCACGCTACTAAAAGTGATAATTTGGAATTGAAAAAACCCCTGTATATATTATTAACTTTACCTGTGATTCATAAAAAACCAAATCCTGAAAATTACGACTAACAGCTCACACAACGTAATATGCCAATACGGCGGAATGATATTAATATTAAACACTTTAATTAAGCAAATATTTATTATATAACGAAACCAACATTCCATATCATTGCAATTAAATACGCTAGCTTTATACCAAATAAATATCTGAATTTTAAAGTATGCATGTTCGGTAAATACGCATTTAAAGGCATTTTAAATATATCTTTTAGTCTTTGTAGAACTAGCCAATGAGTAAGCGGTTTAAATTAGGTACTGTTACCCGCAACGAAATTATGAAAAGGATTATTTAGATACAAATAATAACGAGGGCAAGAACAAAGGTCGAATAGCCTGTACTTTTGACTCTGTAGGCGAAAGAGAATGCCTTGAAAATATTGCTTATATCCGTTTATAACTTTTTCATAACTACATTTCTATATAGTGGTTTCTTAGATTTACGCGAATGTTACACATTGAAATAAAACATTTTTTTACGGATTTTATCGCGATTTGGTTATTTTATTACATCTTTTTACTTCCCGACGCGACGTTTCGATTGCTTTCCTTGCTTTGCTTGCTTTGAGTAAGTGACTGTTACAATTTAACTGAGTTAAATTGAGAAAACTGGAAAGCAATCAAAACGCCGGAAAGTTATAAAATTTAAAAATTAAACCAAATCGCGATAAAATCCGTAAAAAATATTTTTATTTCAATACATTTCTATACCTATCTTACTGAAATTTGGTGTAGAGATAGCTTTAAGCTTGGTGAGATATAGTCTACTTTTCATCCTGAAAATATATGAGTACAGGAATACGCTAAGGTTAACAATAAAAACTCTAAACTAGTAAAATCTTTATTATTCTTTCCTATAAAGCTCAAAGCATCTAATCCCCAATACTCCTTTCGTTTTAACAAGGAAATCACGTAGCCCAAGTCGCATGTCTGCCATTGTCCCATTATCTGCAAAATTATTTGTGTTTGGTAGTTGGTTGGGTTATTTCTGTGGCTCTTGTGATGAGTGATACAAGTCGAAAATCATCATTTTACAGGAGAGCAAAAACAAGATTTAAAAAATTCTCGGTCGTAAACTAAATGTGCTAGATTAAACTTGAATACCTTATTTTGTGGGGAAAAATGTTTTCTTTCATTGTGCGTTTTAGGTTTTTTGATAAATATTATGTTTAAAAAGTAATTCACGAGAAACCTGTGAGATATACCTCGACTTATGAGTAACATGTGCAAAAATGTTGTGATAAATAATATAAGTGTAATTATATTACGTCGCACCTAAATACTGTGTTTAAAGTGCTTTCGTGTAAACTGATATACAAAACTTTACAAAATGTAATAACTAATTTGTATGAGTTCCAACGATAATGTTGCTCAAACAAAAGATAAAGGTATAATCCGTAAGATTATGTTTTTTTAATCCGCAACCCCCTACTTTCATAAATTACTTGAATAGTATCTGTTTGCTAATATTCAAGTCTATTGAAAATAAGTGTTAAATGATACAAGTCAAGTTATCTCTCGTTAAAATGATATTATGTAATGTGTAAATAGATACAAGTTTCATATTATTAAATAATCAACTTTGTTGCGATGTTTTTAATAATAAATAAAAGGTACGATGGGTCTCCCATGTATTACGGGATAGTATAAAAATCCCTTAACTGTTAATGAATAAAATAATAATAATAAATCAACTTTAGTCAAAAATAACTGCTTGATTTAGCAACTCAATCAATATGGAGTTTGGTGTATATAAATGTGCGGTTATCCATGTCAAGCGAGGCGAGGTTGCAGTCTCTGATGACATAAATGTCTCAGAGACTGTAAGACTCAGATCTCTTTCGCAGACGGAAACCTACAAGTATCTGGGTATGCCTCTTTCTTTAGCCGCCTGACAAAAGTTCTTAACTGTTTTTTATCAGGTGGAAACAATATTCGTGCGTTTAATGGTTGCGTTATGCCTGTACTTATGCACTCTTTTGGCAAACTCAGATGGACTCAGACGAAATTGGACGCCCTGGATCGTAAGGTCCGGACTCTACCAAATGCACATCGTATGCATCATACAAGTTCGTCAGTGATGAGGTTGTGCATCCCGCAGAGATGTGAGGGCCGAGGCATTCTTAATGATAAGGATCTGCATAATCGTGAGATGTGCAATCTAAGGGAGTATTTCCATCACAGCTACGTAGATATGCATAGGGTTGTAGCTATAGTGTGTAAAGGATTTACCCAGCTCTCATTGGCGAATGAGAACTGGCGGAAGCCTTTAGTGATGAGCGTTTAAGATCGCGAGGAAGTATGGAAGAGCAAATAGCTGCATGGTCCGTTCTATCGGGCCCTACACGGGCCTGAAGTGGACCGGCCTGCATCTGTAACTTGTCTACGTTTTGGTAACCTCTGCGGAAACTGAGTGTTTTGCTTTTGCAATCGTCGACGAAGTTATTAAGACTATAGAAAATACATCCTGAAGGACGGTACGGTCGTCATTTGTAGGGCATGCCAACGTCCTGGCGAGCCAATGAGACATGTAACTTCCGGTTATTCGTATCTTGCTAACGGCGAGTACTTGCATAGACACAACCCAGAAGCCAAGATCATACATCAGCAAATCGCTCTTCGATATGGACTATTGTGACTCTTGAAGTGCCATATTACCAATATGTTTCCCAACCAGTTCTTGAAAATGGTCATTCAACGCTGTATTGGGATCGGTCTGTTATCACAGATAGGACTATTGCTGCGAATAAGCCTGATGTTGTGATAATAGATCGATTGACGCGCCGAGCAATACTTGTTGATGTTACCATACCGCATGACGATAACCTCTTTAAAGCTGAAAAAAAAACAAATTGTCTAAATATTTAGATTTGGAACACGAGGTTACTGACATTAGGGATGTAGACTCAACAATTATTATTATCCCGATTGTTGTTTCTGCACATGGACTGATACTAAAGAGCCGAGACCAACATCTCCAAAAGCCGTTGTTGGTCGTTGGGTCAAAATTGGATCCAAAAGGCAGTATTGCTGGACATACCACTCATAGTGAGGATGTTCCTTACTTTGTATCCCTAACCACTGCACCGGTGGCTTGGGACTTGAGCCTCGCCACCAAAGGGTTAACTATTTGTTTTATACTTTTTTAAGTAATTTTTTAAAATGTAATATGAATGTACAAAAATGTAAAAAAATCTTACAAAATAAACACAATTACAATAAATTAACTTTAATAAAATTTAGATAATTTCAAAACTAATTAAATAAATTACAAATTCTTAAGGCACAGTTTTAACACAATTATTAAAATCTTAGACTGCCTCGATGGCATAGTTGTATTACGGTACGGTTACAAAGCTGAGGTCTCGGGTTCGAGTCCCGGGTCGGGCAAAGTGATATTGGATTTTTCTATTCATTATCAGCCAGGAATCAGGAAATTGTGCCCAATATGGCGATAGGCTCGCCCCCTATCACATCGTGGGACCGAACATACAAGACGAAATGTGGGTGTCCTGGTGGCGGCTCTGCCTCTCCCTCCGGGGATAAAGGCGCGAGTTTATGTATGTATGTATTAAAATCTTATAACGTACTTTTACAATATGAATGGTAAAGGTCTCTAATCTCAATAGTATAGTGTCATATACTCAAAAATTCGAAAACGATGCAAATAATTTTTAAACTAAGAAATAACACAGATGAGTATTATACAAATACTACAATAAGAAAACATGTAAAAATCATTCCAGAACAGTTGGAAAAGAATAAGGAGTTTCTTTCCATATGTAAATCAAAGATCATTTGAGTAAAGTAGCAGTAATATTGATAAATAAGATTTTTATTTTACATTTTTTTGTATGTAGTATTCAATAAAGAATTTATAAATAAATAAATAAATACCAATACCGTTTTGACAACTGCCATTTTTTAATAAAATATAGAATGATAATATAATGTTTCTGACAGCTACGTAAAAATTTTAGTTTTCATATATTTACCTTGGATATTGTATCTGATGATGGAATAATATTATAATAAATCATATTTATAGTACAAAAGTATTATATATTTGGACATTTGAATTATTGGGTCTGTTGTATTTAAATCAATATACTCGTAATAATGTATTGCCGCGCATAATTGTCTCACTTAGCACATCTTATTCGATATAAAATATTTTTGTAATTTGTTTGAGTTTTAGATACAACTTGATTTGTATTCGTTTGCACATAAAATAAAAAAATCTGTAGAATGATATATGTCGAAATGTATCACTGAGCACATCAAAATCAAAAATTCACATTTGAATTGGTAGGTACATGTCGAGTTGTACCCTAGTCAATATTGGAAAAAAATGGTTCAAAGTGATATAACCCTCGATATATCAATATTCACGTTAAATGCACTGAAAAAATATATGTGAAAATAGTTATAATTGTACTTATACCAGTATCCACAAAAACTGCGTATTAATCGATTACAAAAACGAGTTACAACTCGAAATATATCAATATTCACGCAATTTTCGCCAAAATAGCAGCACTTGTATCACTTTGCACAAAATTATCTCCGTAACTATAGCAGATAGAAAATCGTGAGTTAGACCAAAAAAAAGCTAATTTTTTTCTTATCATTTCTATATAAAAAACTCAAAAAGGGTACAACTCGAGTTGTATCACTTGTAACAAGAGCCACAGATTTATTTATTTATTATATCAAGAATCTTCGGTATATACTTTATTACAATTAACACATTTCTTAGCTAGTTAAGTTCTTGTTGATGCATATACCACTTATGGAAGTACACAGAAGTTAAAAATAACACACTCATGAAAAACAAATGAGGAAAACTTAACACTTAAAGAAAACCAAAAAGAAAACAACAACAAACTAGTAATAGGACTAATTCATGTCCCCACATATCAATAAAAAAATGTACTGGCATTAAACTTCAAGTATAAATGCTTATTGTTAATATTTAGAAATATATTGTTACACAATCAAAATTAAATTAAAAGTAAATCAGTGGAATTATAAAAAATAATAAATAAAAGAATAAAAAACACTAGTGATTCCAACTGTGCTTAAATATTTTTTGTTTGAAGAGCCGAAAGAAGATTTAGACTTTCAAGAATACTTACTGATATCGCTTGATGGTTTTCATGCTTGCGTACATTAACATGAAAAAAAATACATAAACATGTATATACTGTGGGAGATTCTTGATTCAATAAATAAATAAAGCACAAATTTTAGAGTTCTGTTTTGGGTAAGTATCTTAAATAAACGTAAAAGTTTTTCTTGTGTCGTCTCATTTTGTTTCGCGATCCGAGTTATACTCGTATTTAAGTTATAACCAAGAGAAGAAAAAAACAGTTGTACCTACGTAATATGTTCCTACCTTTTTAATTATAATCTTGAAAAAGTTAGCACACAGATTTTACATAATTTAAAGGGTGAAATTGTTCCCTCGTGTCAGTGGTGGCTCACGATTCAAAGATAAAAACCGGGACGCGCGGTTGCCCTCCGGGATTGGGACCGGGATAAGGCATAATAGACAAACCCGATTACAGATTTCCCCGGACGATGTTTTCCAATGATTCCGTGTTACTACGTGTTCTCGATCGTAACATGTCACGCTATTTTTGGCGAGATTAATTCAATTGATAATAAGCGATCATAAAAAATACTACAAACAATAGATTTTTACATACATACATAAACTCACGCCTTTATCCCAGAAGGGGTAGGCAGAGGCGCCACCAGGACACCCACATTTCGCCTTGTGTGTTCCGTCCCATGATTTAATAGGGGGCGAGCCTATCGCCATATCGGGCACAAATTCCTGACTCCGGGCTGATAATGAATAGAAAAACCAATATCACTTTGCCCGACCCGGGATTCGAACCCGAGACCTCAGCTTTGTAGTCGTACCGTAGTACAACTACGCCACCGAGGCAGTCGAATTTTTGGTGAGATAAATTCGATATTGGTTGATAAATGACGACACTCAATTATTTTGAAATATACATTGTAAGTTTTTAAAATCTAGGTGTGGCTGCTTATGTTCTAATACTATTATGGGTGGAAAGTGTCGTTGGAGATGTGGGAGTGAATTTTATTGTACACAAGCAAAAAGTGGGGGTGCATACACCCATATTAATTTAATTATCAACAGTAGGCAGATGTCATCTTAATTCTTAGCATTAAAAGTTACAATGACGTACATAATATGTCACGTTACAATAATAAAACAAACTAAATTTAATTATTATTTCTTCATGAATAACAGTGCTTTAAATAATTAATATAATTAGCGTTGTAACAACTAGATTTTACGAAATTGCCACATCGCGTTGAATTTTCTAAATATTATTTTCGACTATGCATAACAAACAAAAGATACTGAAATTTGATATTCGCAATAGATATTAATTTGATGTTTAATTTATTTTATAAATAAAATACGAAATCATTTACAGTGTATTAATTAATTACGCTGTAATTGTACTCTCTTAGTAATGTTTAGAATCATATTTACATATTAAATATAAAGGTAGAATATTTAACAATACTATATTAAGTATAGATTAGCGTAAATAATTGCAAATTATAAAACGTATAATACTAATGGCAATATATGTACCTTTACTAGTTGCTCGACCCCGCTTCGAGCGGGTGCCATGAATTCAGCTCACTCTTACATCATTAACACCAAGTTCCAGACATCACATCAACCACGGCCCTTCTTCTCCCCTTAGGAGTTCAATTTTATGATAAAAATTTACTTAAGCACATCTTCAAGTCCCAGGCTATCTGTGTGTCAAGTTTCATTACAACTTGTCTAATGGATTAGTTAATAAAGGGAGCTTAATATTCTATTATAAGTAACTATCCCTCGAGAACAGTACCTACTTATTTGTAGGTATCTGACAACACTATGGTCTTTTATGTACATATTGTACACCCTGTAACGTTATAGCATAATTTAATGATAATATTTTAAACATAAGGCAAGCAAGCGTAACAAACGTACTAACAATCGATTTTATGATATCAGATTGAGGATGCATATTATATACAGGGTATATCAAGACCGCGACCGAAAACGAAGCCTGGTGGTAGTATTAGTGATATCAAACACAATGCAGGTAAAAATTTCACAAAATAAATCGTAAATTAGTTTTTTGTAATTTTTACTTATCGTCATACTTGAGTGATAAATACATAGTTTTTTGAAAATTATGACGTACACCACTTTATTTTTAAAAACGCAATGGTATGTAAGGGTTTATATTACTATTTTTGCAAAAACTAGGTATTTATCCCCCAAACATGATGATTTTTAAAATACTGTAAAAAGAAATCCGTTGCTGTTTTTAAAAAAAAATATTTTCACCGTGTCTGTAACCGCTAAAACTATCACCTGGCTTCGTTTTCGGTCGCGGTCTTGATATACCCTGTATATACCAAAAAAATCGTACATTTACGTTTGCCATTTCTGGCCAAAAAACACCCAATATATTCCATTGTTTTCACGACGGATTACTTCCTGTAAGCCACATGTCGATCACAAATCCTACCCGATGATATTTCGAGAAACATTGGTACGAGCCACGTATAATGTCAAGGGTCCCGGTTGCTTATTCGAAAGTGGAGATTTACTCGTGGTTTCCTTTTGTGACGGAAAATAATAAAAAAGGGCCGGACAATCTCGGGATACGTCTCGGCTGCGGCGTTCATAATGTTTTTTTCGTGTAAAATATTACTATTTTACGTCGGCGGTTAGTTTTGTGGCTCCCGTTTGGGTAGTGTCCCATTAGGATCGTTTGGAGTTCTTGGGGTCGGAATACGAATGCGCGGGGAGATTTGATGGCTATGAACAATGTGTGGTTTTTAGTGCAGCTGCCAAAATAATGAATTCCATTGAATAATAATTCAACTAATGCTCCGACCCTATTTTTGGTCTGTGTGCTGTAAATCTATTAAAGACAAAAATATATTTTCATATTAACATCAACTGGTAGTTCAAAAGATAAGCTCTTACAAAAACATTCATCAATTTTATAATAAATCCGAAGAATTCTAAATTGAGCTGATTATATACAGGGTATATCAAGACCGCGACCGAAAACGAAGCCAGGAGGTAGTATTAGTGATATCAAACACAATGCAAGTAAAAATTTTACAAAAAAAATCGTATTTTTTTTTTGTTATTTTTTACATATCGTCGTATTTAAGTGATTAAACATAGTTTTTCTAAAATAATGACGTACATCGCTTAATTTTTAAACACGAAATGGTACGTAAGGGTTTAAATTACTATTTTTGCAAAAACTACGTATTTAACCCTCAAAAACGATGATTTTTTAAAAAAAATTAAAAAAAAATCCGTCGCTTATTTTGCAAAATTTTTAGTTGCATTGTGTCTGTAGCCGCTAAAACTACCGCCTGGCTTCGTTTTCGGTCGCGGTCTTGATATACCCTGTATAATTCTAGGGAATAATTGTTATGTTATTTTTATCTGTAACTGGGATTATTGAGGCGATCTTATTAATGTATCGCATACCGAATGAATGAATTTTTATTGATTTGATTAAAAAAATATAAAATTAATTTTAATTCTTACATAGAAAATAGAAATACATTTGGTATTTATTTAGCCGACACACATTGACATATAATATTTTTACACAAACTTACAATATGAACTAAATATTGCATTTGAACTTAAAACAAGTGGCAGTCTCTAGGTAAATCTATTTCATGAGTAATTTATTTCACTTCAGTGATTTAATTCATTCCTAGTTATAATAAAAAGATAATAAAGATAAAATGAATCGTTTAATGCAATTATTAATATCTGTTTTTTTTACTGGAATTAGTTAACAGCATAAAATAAAATGGTAATTAAAATATGGGAGAAACAGAACTGCTAAGATGTATTCTTTACTTACAAAGGCTAAATTACATACATTTACAACGTTTAAAAAGACAAGACCGGATCGTGCTATTGTATGGAGCTTTTGTTAAAGCGCGAATCCATTAGTCACTAGGAAACATCTAAGATAGTGGCTGCATTTTACGTAATGCATAGTAGGTAGTAAGTGATCGCCTGGTTGGAACGGGCCGGATTTCCTAGAGACAGCTCGTGGGGTTTAAATACGCGTCACATATGTCTGCCTTTTGTTTCAAATCGGTAATAATAAATACATCCGTCCATCCACAGTACTGACTTCAAATTATGATTGAGTCTTGTGTCCTGGGTGTCAGAAACTGCGAGAGTTTTTTTGGCCTCGCAAACACCCAGACCCGAAACAAATACTTGTGGATCACACAAACATTTGTTTCGGTGATTGAATCCGCGGGTCCTCGTTTCACAGCCGGCGTGTAATCAACTGCGCTACGGGGGCTGTCTAAATAAATAAATAGATAAGACCGCCATTTGTACTTTTTTTTCTGTTTCTGTATGTTATTTTACTGTGTACAATAAAGATTTAAATAAATAAAATAAATAATATATACATACATAAATACATAAACTCACGCCTTTATCCCAGAAGGGGTAGGCATGGGCGCCACCATTTCGCCTTATATTATGTTCCGTCCCACGATGTGATATTGTCTATCGCCATATCGGGCACGAATTCCTGACTCCGGGCTGTAATTGTATTTCAGCTTTGTAATCGTACTGTAGTACAACTACGCCATCGAGGCAGTCAAGAAAGTTCTTTAGAAAAATAATTGCGATAGTGTGAACGTTTACCAATCAAACGCCTCAGTAGAACGAGTAAAGCGTACGAATCTTTGATCAACATCTCAAACAGCGATTATTATTTGAGTCAACTAATCGATACAGGAGAATATTCTATGCAAGTATTGACTAAGTTTAGTTGTAAAAGCATTTCCATGTTTCCATTACCGCAAAGGAATTAGCACTCACCTCTAGTAATTCAAAATGGGAGTTGTTTTATTAGAACTGTCCCGCCTGAATTTGAAATGACGTGTCTAGACAGAAATTAATGGACTATGAAACATGATGACAATAACAACATTCTGTGTAAAGATAATACTGAAATTGTGGCTGCTGGCGAGGGAAGACTTCAGGAATTAAACATAGAACTGAGAGGCAGTTCGCTCACTGCAGATTTTAATGATTGTAAACCGATGTAAGCTATTATAAAATAGGTGATGATCGAATCCTAAGTAAGGAAATTTTATTTGTTTGAATTTTTAAGGTAATTTATGAAACAGCGTGAGTTTATGTATGTGTGTATTTTATAAAGAATTGCTCAAAAGATCGATTCCTGCAAAGATAAAAATCTAGCTTATTGTAAAGTCTGTCGTCTTAGGTTGGTCTATAAATTGCTATTTTATTAAATTTTATGGTTTTTCCTGTCAACCAACAAAGGTCACAACAATCACCTTTTCCAGAAGAGAACGTTAAACAAATAAAATACTTTAGAATAATAAACAAATTCTCAGCCAGTTTCGTAACAAAAGGAAAACACTCGGCAACTTACTGAAATATTTATGAAAATTATGAATGTAACATTCTTTTATCTCCCTTATTAAATTAAAACGCGGCCGCACGGGTTTGTGGTCCGTGATGAAGATGCTGCGTTGTGTTAATGAAATTTAACGGGAAAAAACGGGAGAGGACGAGTCACATCACATAAACACTTAGCGGAGTAAACGTTCGCGGCTCTTCAAGAAAATTGATGGAGGCTGTAGGAAAAGTTTTAGGATGAGGTATAAGTCTTATTTATAACGTTTGTTTCTAGAAATATACCTAAATTTTTTGTGGGTGTAATAAAAGTCCGGTTTAAGTACAAAAAGAGTTGAACAAGTTTGACGTATATTGAAGGAACTGGTATGAAAAAGCTCTAAACAAAAAATAATGGAAGCAGAGCAAACAACTTTTTGCCCTGCAGTAAGGCAGTAATTGCTGATGTTGGTATGTAAAGCTAAATAGTTTTTATTTTTCTACGAGGACAAAAAAGCTACTACATACCGAAGTTGGTATAAAAATGTCAGGGTATAGACAGTGACAGTGTTTATTTACCATCAGAACTGACCAAGAATAAAAGGTTGGTTCCCACTCGTTACTCTGTTGGAGAGGAGGAACTTAGTGAAGTTGGTAGTGTCCGCGACCTAGGTGTTATTGTGGATACTAAACTAAAGTTTACAGAGCATATCGACAAAATTATCTCCAAGGCATTAAAAATGGTAGGCTTTTTAAAGCGAATTTGTCGTGATTTCACGCAGACGCAAGCATTACTTTGCTTGTATAATGCCTTAGTTCGTAGCACTCTAGAATATGCCACTACCGTTTGGAGACCCGAATATCAAATACATATAAGCCGTATCGAACGAGTCCAAAAGATTTTTACAAAATTCCTAGCTTTTAAAGACCCAGGTTGCCCTTATCGTGCAGATTACATGTCCCGACTCAAACATTTCAAACTGGATTCTTTGGAACATCGACGAAAGGTATTTGATGTAGTGTTTTTAAATAAATTAGTTAATGGTTTCATTGATGCTCCAATTTTACTTGCTCAACTTCAGATAGTGGTGCCTAGAAAAATTCCCAGATTTCCATTGCAAGAAACTTTTCGGAAAAAGTCCTATAGGACTAAAATAACTTCTCCGTTGAACCGAGCTATAGATACATATAAGCAATATAATGACATTGATATCTTCAACGTTTCTGTTAAAAAGAACAAGAATTTGTTGTTGGGGAGTTTAAAATGTAATAGGTTTTGATATTTCTTTTTTATTTCTTTTTTGTTGTTGTATGTAATTATTATGAATTGATTTAATTACTTTTCTTGTTTTTAGTAATTTTTAAGTTAATGCGTACTATTTTTTTTAATTTATTTATAATTTCTTTTGCAGTATTCAACATTTGTTTTGTATTATATTAATTTAATAATCTTAATTTGATTTTGTCACTAAATAATTTTCTATTAATATTTCTTTTTGTGTAATTTTTCTATGAATGCTGTACGCACCTGAAGAGACGGTAACGCCTTGTCCAAGACTTTGATGTTATAAATCTGTGTATATTTTAGTGTTATTGTCAATGGTGTGTCCAAAATAAATAATAATAATAAATAAATAATCAGGCGAGCTCATTTCAAATTTGGAATATAGAAAACATTGCTATTGTTGCAACAATATTTTCTTTATATTTATTTTGAAATCCTTGGAGCTCGTTATGCTTTTTGTCACAGCACATTGGTTTTTCAAAGGCATCTTCCTCTGTTTAACTGTTATTGTTCGTGAGTCTCCTTGTTTATATTGTTTTTCTCAGAATTGTGTTTGAATTTATAATTCGTCTGTATTTTGTAAATATGACCTGAGTAGGACTGTCTCTTTGATTCATAAGTTGCAAATACTGAATTTGAGCTAACAGCTAGAAAGCATTTTTTGTTTTGAAATAAAACTATTTTTTACGGATTTTATCGCGATTTCGATTAAATCGCGACATACACACGTATCTGCCAAGATAGCCTCCATAGTACACGATGCAATAGTGGAAAATCTGCTATAATCATCTGCCATCTGCGTGGGATTCTCCATAATTAAACACTTCGTGGTAATACTGTTTGCAAATTATTGACTATCGATTTAATATAAAATTTGACTTTACGATCGAAAACCTATCACAGTTTTTACTATTCAATGTACCGTAGATAACGCACAACGCAAGAATAAGATTTTACCAGAAAAACAACAGTTGAATCGATTACTTTAAAGACCAATAATATTACTTTATAGATGTATAGAATCATGTCTCATATAATTTAGATATACATATGCATTTACTATTATTTAACTACTCAGCAAATTCTATTTCACTAATATTCGCCCGGCCTATTTCGAAATTATATCTCGGTATGAGCAATTTCGATTGTTATATTGCCGCGTCCGGTGTTTCGACCATCAAAGCCGCAGAATGGAGTCCAAACTGCTGTGACGGTTCGTTACCTTTCTGTCCCTCCTCTACACCCTCCCCTTCTATACTCCTCCCCCCTATGCTATTACCCCGCATTCCCACTTTATTTCCCATAGCATCACCTATGAAATAATTTGATGTGCAAATGTCCCCTTAATCACTTTGCGTATTTTAAACGCGTTTTGTTTTATTAATGTCGTGATTTTTGTATTTTTCTTTTTCATTATGGTTTGTATTCTTTAATTTGTCTTCTTTGTAGTTTAAAATTATTAGTTTAGTTTTTTAATTTTGCATGTTGATTTGGCATTATCTATAGATTTTAATACGAGTAAATCTTTGTTTTGTTCCTTACAATAGACCAACAAACTAACGAAACATTCCGACAATTTTATGAAAAATGTTTTTCTTTAAAGTGTATTAATAAATACACCCAACGCTTACACTTGTACATAATCCTGACCTCACACTAAGATCGAATCTTGTGTCGTGGGTAGCAGGAACTACGAGAGACTTTTCGGTCCCACAAACACCCAGACCAGAAACAAAATATACTTGTGGTTCACAAACATTTGTCTCAGTGCGAGGATCAAACCCGCGGCCTCTCGTTTTACAGCCGGCGTCTAACCAACTGCGCCACAGAGGCTGCTTTAGTGTATTGTAATTGGTTGTATAAGCAGTAATGTCTGGTACAGGTGGCGAGAGATCACAGGAAGCTCGTAAGATCTAAGATGTAGTGAAAAGACGAGCTGAATGCCTTTAAACTAAAATGGCAACAGAACACGGAAGACCAAGATAAGTGAAATGAAAAAGCAGAGGTTTTGGTACGAAGAAAATGAGTTGTTTGTGTAGAAGAGCCGTCGTTGATTTATGTCGCATTTTTGTTATTATAGTTCTTTTGGTCTAACAATCCATTGAGCAGTCTATTCCAGACCATGTCTACCGAAGGAGAGACGCCTTCCACCCAGTCACACTCAGTCAACCACATGGTCTCTTCATTATCTCCACAGTCCAATCTGCACTATCCCCGTAACAAGAGAAACCATTAATTACTTCCCTGATTGCCTCGTCCTAGCCCTTCAATATTTGAGCACTTAGTTTCCCGCCCAGACATGCAATAACCTAATACGTCATAAGCAGACATGGTTTGGACAACGGCTTAAATACATAATTGAACTTCGGCCTGGCCTCTCGTGTGTAAACTGAATTAATAGCTCGCCTAGGCCACATGAAACATGCAAACGGCTGAATAACAATAGCCATATAACTTGGCGCTGAGGTGATGGATTGTGTTGCTCTCCCTTTGCTGAGATAATTAAATATTGTTTATTCAGGTGCTGTCGATCAATTTGTTGCTGTGATGTAACAGTTTCAGAATATATGGTAAAGATGCACAGTAAAAATACCTTATGTTAGATGTAAAAAGTTCGTATAGTCATATAACTTTTTATAGGTAAAATACTTGCGTTGTAATAATATAGTTAATGTTCTCGTATTTCTTCATTGTTAATTTGGGAATTATGAAAATAGTTTGTTCTTCTTACCCCTGTCATTATTACGCATTCAAGTGTTAGAGCAACTTGATTTTATGGTATATACTCGTATTATGGATTTATTTCACTTCTGATTTTTTTATCGTTACCCTTTATTTTGGTAATCCAAGAGTTTCAGAAGAATTTAATTCAAATCAATTCAATACCAAGATATAATTTCACGTCTATGAAAGAACACAAACAATATTTTAAACTGAGATGATATCAAAAAAAATACAAATACAAGATTTCTCACGCCCAAACTTTGTTTCAAAGGCGAAGAGCAGCTTTAAAATGGACTATAACAATAAAAATAAAATTTTCATTCCCTTTCATTTGGAACTCAAAGTCCACGATCCACAAAAGGCTGCTGGTGTTATTGCTTCGTTTTTTAATAAAAATTTTGCAAGCGAAAATGATAAGTTGAATGAAAATTTGACACCTACTTAATCTTTCTTTGTATTGTGAGGCGCGTTTTGTGATGTTTGCTTGGTAAATATTAAACGGATAGGTCATTGTGTTTTTAACAGGCTTAAAAAGGAAGGTTTCCTTTCAACCTGTGTCCATATTTGTGAAAAACTGAATGATGTTAACGAAAGGAAAGTTTACCAGGGCTCTATTTTCGTATAATAGCGAATAAAACAAAACATTGCATATTATAAAACAAAGAATCAAAATAAGACACTTGTAGTAAAAAGAAAGAAATCTTTGAACACAGAACTCAGCAAGCATTCGTAATGAACTGTTCAAACTAATAAACAAAAGAACAAAAGTATAATGCTACTGTTCGTTTCTTTTGAATAAAAGTGTTAGCGTTGGTCTTACACATTTGTTTTTGAAATTGTTTTCTAGGTAAAAAGTACATTTTGTACTTTAGTTATAAAGTTTATTAGTTTTCCGATCGGCAAAATCCTGTCAAATGTGATGCATGAACAAAACACGGTCGCATGAATGTCCTCAGGCCTTGTACGGGATTCATGTCACGGTTGTTCTCAAATTTCATTGTTTAATTGTTCGACTGTGTAATGTGTATATATGTATTAATTATGCATTCAGTGTTTTGTTCACTTTATTTACTTTCGAATAGACAGTGATAGTTATAATGTTACTTGGAGTAAAATAAAGTTACATGAAGTATATTATCATGAGTGATATAACGGAAATGAACGAGTGACTTTTTTGTACATAATACATATTATATCACCAATTACTACATTACTTGCGCGTATTTTAATTCACTTTTATTAAAAAATCTTTTTATACCAACGTCAAAATGTCCAAGAACAGAAATGTCTTCCCCGCCGATGATTTATGAAAGCCGTATCAGTTACGTCGCAATACATTGTCCCATAAGGGTGTGAGTACTAGCTACATCGATAGTTGTTTCGGCTGTGCACTTCAATTTCACGGCGACGTAAATATGAATGGAGGTGTATCGCCCGGCATGGCCTTGTTGTCCCGCTGGGCTATTTTGGGCCAACATCTTATTCAATAGGAAATGGTTTTACAGCTAGTAAATGTTACTAAGTGTTTCGTATATTGATGGTAATTTAGATTGGTTGCGTTGCGAATTTTGTGAAGTGAATTATAAATATTATTTGGTTATTTTTGAACAGAAAATAAGACAAAACATTCGATAACTTAAATAGGCTTTAAAACTGTGTATGAATAAGGTCGTTAGTCTTTGTTCTAATGCTCGCTATACAATCTTTTAATCCAAGCACAACTGACAATTACATCTCACACAAAAACAAATTGAACTAAATCGACGCTGTCTTCCCGCAGTTTGTCGACCGCCGCAACTTACACAACGTCAAACTGTGATGTTAGTAACTTAGAACCTACTATCCGACACGCGATTAGGAATGCACGAGCTTTCGAACGGGGTCACCAACAACTCGCCTTGGAAACTAATCGGATCTTGTGATGTTTGGGCAAAGGATTTAGTGTCAAAATTGATAGGCCCGATATCTTTTTCACGTCTCTATAGGGGTGGTCAAAAAAATGCGCCGTTGTTTTTTGGTGTAACTAGTTCTGTAAATTTCTTCTGCTGTCAATTTATTTATTTGACAGACAGCCTCCGTGGCGCCGTTGGTTAGACGCCGGCTGTGAAACGAGAGGCCGCGGGTTCGATCCCCGCACAGAGAGAAATGTTTGTGCGGCCCACAAATATTTCTTTCGGGTCTGGGTGTTTGTGAGACCGAAAAGTCTCTCGTAGTTCTGATGTCTGCGACACAAGACTTAATTGATCTTAATGCGGGATCGGGACTATATGTGTGACTGTTGGGTGATTTATGATTTATTTAATATTTAGTTCTTCGAGACTATATTAGTGCCCTACACGACGTTAAACTCTCCCATAAAATTTTGGACTGGACTAAGCTGGGCATTTTCGGTACAAGAATCACATATCCCTTTAGACATGAATGTACTCATGTAATCG
Organism: Deilephila elpenor; assembly: GCA_949752805.1. Taxonomy (NCBI): domain Eukaryota; kingdom Metazoa; phylum Arthropoda; class Insecta; order Lepidoptera; family Sphingidae; genus Deilephila; species Deilephila elpenor. The sequence continues at coordinate 13,363,268 of OX457103.1, read as the reverse complement.
TTCGTCTACGATGATTTAGGTTTTCAATAATTTGGAAGATTATTTAGTGTAGGGTAGCACATCAAGTAGTTTAGGCTACCGATAAATGTAGTGTTTCTAAACAATTGATATATACCCATTTATAACATTGTAGAACATCTAGGCAACGATCTGTAGGATATAGATTGCTTCTTCTTTGTAAAGTAACACAAGTTGGCGGGGTAATTATTTTAAGTCTAACAAGGTAATGTTTTGGAAATCGCGTTGAAGCAGGAGCTAAGTAGGTTGTGAAACGAGATGTAGTAGGTTTTATAAGGACATCGGAGAAAATATTTGCATGCGGTTTTATTTTTTTTGAATCAGTATGTTTCAATATTGACTTCATTCAAAAAATAATCTAATAGAATATTAGTTGTATCTGCGAAGGTAGTGGTTATAAATGATATAAAACATAACAAAACGACCTTGGTTTGACGCGTTCTACGGTCACATCATATGTATCAGGTTTTATACTTTCAAATTGGCTGCCGTGACTGCGTCTGCGAGACATATTCGATCAAATGCAGAATATCTTATCAATACTAGTATAAAAAGAGCAGACACATAAAATAAAAGTAATATGAATATATCTTCTGACTCCATTTAACACGCTAAAATGTCCATACAAATGTCTTTATACGAACAGTCATTTAGCTTTGGTTGTATATCAAGAGAATGGCCAATAGTTTGCTAACATTCGCCATCGTAAATAATCGAAATGTGACCCGGAGTACGTCCGACAGAACATTCAAATATTTATATTTTCTGAGAGGTATTTTTATTTGAGCCGGGAGTAGCGTCTTTTATTACTCATAATTAGGTTAATGGGTCGAAGAGTAAAGTAAATAGAACAACGGTATGAAAAAGGGTTCTTAGTAAAAATATTGAAGCTTTTCGACTCAAACTCTTATAAAGGAGAAAAAATAAATGTCCACAGAGAGTTTACGTTGGCGTTATTTGAAGTTTTCGAAAATGTCCTATTTCGTATTATCTTCAAACCAAAACTAATATTAAGAAAATTAACTGTTGTGTTCCCGTTGAAGAACATTGTAGCCAGAGTAACTACTGGTCATAATGTGGCTCTTTTACAATATTATATTAATTCATTTTATCAATTGTTGACAATTGGTAATCGCAGTCACAGCTTATTTTTCGACACAGGCCTCCTCCAGAGTTTTAATGTCCCTTCATAAATGTGTTGATGAATACATAATTAGGTGCTTTGAAGATGCCTTGCGCGCAAGCAAAAGCAAAAACTGCAAAAGTATCAACAAATGTGAGGCTATTAGCCGATCTGATCTGTATCACTTACAAATCCCTTTTTAACGTATGTTCGATTTAGCTCCGTTGTAACTCACTGGCAGGCGTTTTAGAAACGTTTTACAGCTAAAGGAATTTTTGGGACGAATGTTCCGAACTTCGTGGAATTCCGACGGAAAATTCCGTTTAATTAGATGTTTCGGATTGAGAATCGCCTGTTTATTTTCGGATTGGAATGTCCCCGCTTTCGAACGAAGTTTTTTCGGTTCCATTTTGAGTGAAGTTTTCGCAGTGTATTTGTAGTGTATTCTATTGGTCCATTTGTGAGTTTAAGGTGGACGAGGAATTTGAAACAATTGCTTGTTTAGTTTGATCGCATAATATTGAAATATTGTGCAGTTATTTACAGTTTTGCGATGAATTGTAAATAGACATCTATTATTGTTGTTTTATGTCAAAAAAGTACCGGCGTTGTGTTAAAGAAAACATTTGATTTGAATAAAAATATTTTTTATGGATTTTATCGAAATCTGTGAAGTGACCCGTGACCACGAAAGCTGTAAAGTAATCGAAACGCCGGGAAGGTATAAATGTAAATTTAACCAAATCCGCGATAAAATCCGTAAAAAATAGTTTTATTTCAATGTGTAAAATTCGCTTAAATCTCTTAAACTATCAGAAATTTGCACCAATAGTCCAATGGGTGATGCCAAAGATAGGTAGATGAAACAGAGAGGATAGAGCAGGAAGGTAACTTGATAAACTGGCAAAAAGAAAAATAATTACCTCACAGGCATTACTAAAAAACGTACAGAAAAACGAAAATAATTCAGCAAAAGCATAAACGCCATAATTGAATCACTCACAGTTAATTTCTAACATAATAAACATGATACGCGTGCACGTTCTCATATTTACAAAGGACTCGTTTCTATAACACATCAATCACTTAGACGTTTTCACGTTATGGGTGAGGGCTTTTAGGACGGCGCTTCTAAATTATTCATCGGGACGTCTTAAGGGCTTTCTGACTTCAGGTGTTCCCTCATGATACATCAAGCACTTACGATTCAATATCATATATTACGTTGTTTAGTTTTAGTAATTTTTACGGCTAATACTGGTGGTTAATTTGTTTCTGTGATGACGATTGGATCATGTTTATCACATGCATTCATCTACCAATTCCTTAAAATACCTTTTCCCCCCTCACTTTTGGATTAAAGGGGAACTCACTCCTTAAAACTCGAAGGGATATTAAAGCGTTTCTTGCCCTAAATATCCGGTGCTGGCTTCAAAGCGAGCGATACTCACCAAAAGCTTTAAGTGGATATGTTGCCATAGGATTAGTTATGGATCCAGCTCGGCCGCAATATCTACAAGCGTGTCGAACTGGCAAGCTAGTTACATGGACTAATCCTTCGTCGGAGGCACAGAAAGGAGTGCTTAGTAGTTTTCTTCTCAAAATAGCTTGCTGGCAGATGCTGGATGCGACAAACCAAATACAGGGCGGAATGGTGTACATTGGAGGATGCCAATGTCTAGCAATGGCAGTATAGTCTGATTTGGCAGTCTCTGTAGCGCAGTTGGTTAAACGCCAGCTGTGAAACGAGAGGCCGCGGGTTCGATCCCTGCACGAAACAAATATTGGTGTGATCCAATATTGGTAAGTCTCTCGTAGTTTCTGAAACCCACAACACAAGACTTGATTTTAGTGTGGGATCAGGACTACGTATGTGTATTTATTTATTTATTAAATTATAAAATAATATAGACACAAAAGGCGTCTATGATTCCCTTAGCAAAATACCTATGAGGCAATGATAGCCGGTTATTTTTAGGTAGTTTCTCATTCGCTATAAAAAAATCCCGAATTAAACCACATTTGTGAAGGAACATAAAGTTATATCACATCATTTTACTTTATTGTTCTTTCTCATATTTCAGCTGTGCATTTTGTAGGTCAGTAGACGAACAAATCCGTATCTATATGCTAATGGCTGGGCGATATTCCAACTTATTTATTTTTTCCTTTGACGTTTGTAAATGTCGTCAGGGTCGGCGAATGTAATAAACTCCATAATTTATTCCAGTACATTTCTCAGAGATTTTGGCAGTTTAGTCTGCGAGGTTGTGAAAAAATGGAGCATTATGTAATAAAAATGTATAAATATTTATTTCGTTTATTAATTGTTCTACAGTGTGTAAGTCAGGTAGCGAATATCATCGTTTTTGTGGCCTTTAGCCATATTAAGTTCGCTTTTGTACGTACGCATTTCTATAATATGTTTTTAACGTATTTGCATAGATTGGTTTGATAGTATTGTCTTATTGTTAATAAAACACGAGTCCAGTATCGTAACCAGGTATTTCCAATCTGACAGTTCAATATTGACACATAAACATAGTATTTGTTTGGTATATTTCAGATAACTACAACACTATAAACACCGGGCAATAGTAAATACTACAAACAGCTAAAATACCGATCACCACGCCATTTTTATTCCTCTTTCTTGCCCTACTTTGACATTGGCAAAATCATCGAATGCCGATGGAGCCATACAACTTTTAAAAGAAGAAGAAGAAGAAACATAGTATTATAAAACAATTATAATGATGCCACTAAAACAATTTTTCACAATATGCATTTATGCCGACAAAATAATGTCGACTGACGAGAGATGTCTACCTAATTGTTAGTCGCAAGCCTATACAGGCAACGTCGACGGGCACGCGTAAAATGACCACCGTAATGGGTTAGAAGCCAGCTTTTAGCCTTTCAAATAAGATAAATGCTGATTTTTATGTTTAACCGAGACATTTCCTTCTATATTTAGTTCTTAAATCGCTCTATTAAGCGAAAGAAGAGCTTTGCTTTAACAATCAGGTGCGATGCAGTCACTGCCGAGCCAGAAATAAAAAGATACAACCAAAACCCTTTGAAAACACAACACCAAAACGTCACCAAACCAATTTGCAGTTAAGATTCCTGAGATCAAACCGGATACTAACATAGTCTTGTTGTGAATTAATTATTGCGCTAGATTTGAACCGGGACACGCGCTGACAATGACTGGCTAATCAACGTGTATTGTGGGCCGAAGTAATTGGCTATTAGTGGTGTGTACGCCTGATCGCGTGCAAGCATTACATATTCTAATATTATCTCGTGACTTGTCTGCCCTTTGATTAGTTTCAATTCATAAGTGCTGGTCGAGATGATATCTCAGGTTCTGTGTGGGTATATGTCGCTGGATACCTAATTAAATATCTTTCTGCAAGACAAACATTTTTGATTTTTAATAGGTCAACCGTCCACCCTGTACGCGGGGCATCAGCCAAAGGACATCCACTGTTGAACATAGGCCTCTCCCAATGATTTACACAGTGACCTGTTGGAGGCAGCCTGCATCCAGCGACGTCCCGCGACCTTTACCAGGTCGTCTGACCATCTTGTGGGTGGACGTCCTACGCTGCGCTTTCCGCTACGTGGCCTGCATTCGAGAACTTTTTTTTTGTAATTCACAAAAGTATATTTAAATACGTGCACATATTTATTTTCTTTGTATAATAGATGTGTACATATTTAATTAAAAATTCACCATCGCTTAACGCTTTGAATGGGTAAAATCGTTCATTACCATATTTACATCTCAAAAAACTGAATATATAAATTGCTGCATTAACATACTGATATGCACACCAATCATGAATTACACGCGAATATGTTTACAAAAATCCGTTTTTATACTTTACTACCGCTCACATTCATGGCAAATCAAATTGAGAGCATTTACGATTAATTTCCATACCGGACTAGCCAGTATGTCTGGCATAAAAAAATTGAACATTGGTAAGTACTTGAGGTGCAGTTGGTATTGCAATTTGCATAGATGGTTAGCCACAATAATAATATGTTGATGGTTGTAAGCCGTGTGAAAAATACCTTTATCATCATTGTAGTGTGTTCATTGTATCATCATAAATTTTGCTCATTTGTAGAATTGGTGCTATTAGAATAGGAGATAAATAAATAATAAATACACCCAACAGTCACATTCATAGTCATGACTCCACATTAAGATCAATTAAATCTTGTGTCGTGGGTATCAGTAGCTACCAGAGCTCTTCGGTCTCTCAAAACCCACATACAAGACAAATACTTGTAGACCTCAGAAACATTTGCCTCGGTGCGGGTATCGAACCCGCGGCCTCTCGTTTCAGAACCGGCGTCTAACCAACTGCGCTAAGGAGGTTGCAAAATACGATACAGATACGTGTGGGTCAATTTTTATTCAAAATACAACCAAAATTGAAATAATGTACACAGAACGTATGAATAACTAAATAAAACACATCCTTATTACGCGGCACAAATTACGGGCGCAAGACAAATTTTCCAAAGTAACAAAGAAAAATCAGCCAAAATTCAAACATACACCGTCGGCAACCATACCTCTCTACCGCAAAACTTCTACATGTGCCTTATATCAATGGCAGAAAGACCAAAATTGCTCAGCAAATAATTTTCTACCAATAAGTGTAAATTTGTAGACTGGGGAGCGGAAGCCCTCATTTGACATGATTTTCTTCCTATCGTCATTATGTTTGGGACAAAATAAAGCAATTTCACACGCTGGAGAAGAAGATGTGAAATTTGGAGGAAAACAAGAGATAGCGTTAGACAATGAAACTGACACGCTTACGCCTGATTGGACAGACCGTGGACGCACCCAGCAGGCTGGTTGGGGGACAAAGTGCGTAAAAAGGTATTTTTTTAATCTAAGCAAAGGATTTGAAAGCGTCATCCAACTAAATCTAAAGCGCCTGGGCTGAACACTTGAAGATCATATTAATATTAAGTCAATTCTTTGTATAATTATCGTATATAATACATCAAAATAATCTTTATAATACTACTTGAAGAGCTATAAATACGTATTCAAACAGAAATTGGGAAGATTGTGAAAGTCCTTAGCTGTTAGCTTTCCTGGGTAGAATTGAGGTTATTTTCTCATGCGTGGAATTGGAGACCTAATGAAAATCACAGTCCGTTCCTAAAGGGGGACATTGCTCCCTTACCTATCCCTGAGTACATTTACATTGTTCGTCCGTTTGCAAATTACTGAAAGCCGTTATTTTGGTGTAATCTGAGCAAATTTAATTTATATACAATTTGTGTTATTTGCGACAGTCGTAAGGTCTATTGAATTTGTGTTTTTTTCAATAAAGATATTATTAATCAACCTTTTTAGCGAGATTGTACTATTTGTAATGAGGAGCGAATTGATTAGTTAATACACGACATCGTTAAAATGAAAGCTTTAGTTTACCTCGGATTATTCACTTCAGTTACACAAAGTTTTTCGAGCTGAAAAACTTAACGTAAGTGAAGTTTAGCCATCGCACGCACATCATGATCTCCATTGTCAAAATAATAACACGATTTCACGAAAATGACTTTACCATATCTTCAAAAACAATAATCTCCAAGAGTTAACAGTCACGTGACTAAAGAAGCGTTGAAAACGAGCTGTCTTCGCAATTGGTAGTATAAAAAGCCGAGCCCATGTACGGCTGTAAGTGAGTGGCACTCAGATTGAGTGAGCACGGGGCGAGCAGCGAGCGCCGACCATCCGATCCGGATCCCCCGATCGATGTTCCTTCAATTTCACGCGGTATTTACTTTCACTGAACTCGCTTGTGCTGCGTTTGTCTGATGCTTATGGGGTATTGTGGTGATTAGTGAGGGTTGGAAGTTTGATATAATTTGTGCCTGTGGTGGGTACTCCGCCAGCTATGCCGATGTGACAATAAATACACCCCACAGTCACATACATAGTCCTTACCCCACACTAAGGTCTTACAAACACCTAGACCTGAAAAAAAATCCCTGTGTATCTTACAAATATTTGTCTCGATACGGGGATCGAACCCGCGGCCTCACGTTTCGCTGCCGGCTACTAACCAACTAACTCACGGAGGTTTTCTGTCACGGAGATGTCATAGCTGAACATGTTACAATGCCAAGAATTGCGTCAAAGGAAACGCACCCCGAAAGACGAAGAAATATCTTCATAAGTATAGTAGCTGGATAAAGGCTTTTTACAAAACGCTTTGGGTAATATGCTTAATGAAAAAAACTGAGAGATTTTTGAATATGACAAAACGTACACAATCATTGGGGGTCAGTGTGTTTATGAAACTTGCTGCCTTGATTCTCAGCAAGCTATGCAACGTAGTTATGCTATATACTAATCCAGAAGATAGTGCCACCAAAAACCTAATAATTTTGACTACAGTCATCAAGGAACATAGAAAAAGAACAACATAAAAGTGATTGTCAACTCTCCAGACACACTCTCTCGTCACACAAACGAAGCACAAACGATGAAGAATTCGCGTAGTTTCCTCGCAAATAGACGAAAACATTTTGTTTTATTCCTGTCGAGGATCCTTCTGGCCCGTCGGGCGCGCATACATTCCCGTCTCAATTGATTTGTTGCTGTTATTTAACATATTTTACATGTAGCTAATAACTTCTGCTTCGTTGGACCCATCCTGATTGAAATATTTAATAAAGTTGATGTACTCGATTGCTTTCGTGCGACAGTTTTGTTGTTCTCGAATGTACAAATTAATGTTCTTTAGTGTTTGTATTGCTTTTAGTTCGTTGTGCTTGTTTGTCTTTGTTTATTATTTAGTTCATTTTATTATCGGAGTCGCGTTTACATGGGTTGTGGCTTGTGAAGTTTTTGTTTTAATTTTAATTATTTTTTTATGAATCAAATGAAATCATTTAAAATGTACATTCCTGTTGTTTTCGACTTTTGTAATGCGTTTTAATTAAAAATGGTAAAAGATGAAATAAGACCTGCGCTTTTTGTACTCCTAGCCTATTTTCAATTGAATAGAAGTGAACGAATAAAATGACAATGCCATGACGTAATCAACTCTAAAAATAAAAATAAAATAACGGTAAAACAATTTTAGTAGACTAATAGAGAGTTTCGAGAACTCTAAGTTTCCTTTAATATCTTTAATCATTTATAAATACACAATATCAAAGACCAATTACTTAAGGGTTATACGGCAACAAAGAGAAACTTTTTCTGAGTTTCACACACCACGGATCACGTCAAAGGGGTCCTTTTTTAGTAAGCTTGTACTGGCCATATTGAAAATTGGCCCTTTTATAATGGTCACGCCAAAAAAGCAAAAAGCCGCACTGAAGAAACCAATCGAAACTTATCCCGTATGAAATTTGAATGGTGATGTAATAGTGTTTATAATCGTTTTTTTTTTTTTGAGAATCTGTGATTTGGGTCTTTAGGAGAAGAATCAATTATTGTGGGAATAAATAATTGAATGTTAACTTGTGCGTTCTATCGATGCAGGCTTTCCTCGTTATGAAAATAAATAATAGAATATGACAAAAGAATAATTATTAAGACATAAATAGGCAAAATGAGTCATCGGTTCACTGAAAAGAAAGTGGCAAAAGCCACGAATATTCACAATACCTAGGCAATCGTAGGTGTATTATAGAATTCTGAAACCTGTATGGAGTTTATTAAAACACGTTTGCTTTCAAAGACACACTTTAATTGACAAAAGACAAACAGGAGCTTAGACAAATACAATAGAATAACCGGAAGTATCAATAGACTTTATTTTGTTACAGATTTTATTACTAATTTTAACAGAGTTCGCATGTCACCCCACAACATAATTAGACGAGTGCCATCTGTATTATGTAACACGAACTACAAGTTACGAACTAATCCCGAACTATTCGATTCGAGTCATTCGCAGTTCTCGTTCCGACATGTAGAACAGTTTTATGAAGCCAGTGCAAAGCATGGCTGTAATTGAATTTTGATTTTTTCGAATACGCTTGTTGCCCGCTGATTGGGTTCGGGGAGCTGTTTGGTTTGTTTTTCACCGTTCAACCTTCGTACTTGGGTCGTTTGAGCAAGTTCTGGCTCGCCTCCAATACTTTAATAGTCGTCGAAATTAATCTCAATGCATGCAGTTTATTTAGATTTATTTTGCTCCAGTTTTTAGAATATGTTAGCGCAGTATGTTGTACCAATTATATGGTTGCTGGTTTATGTAATCTGACTGAGGTTTAAAGTATAGAGAGTTGATTGCAAAGTTTTCTATGCAGTGACTAAACGATAATTTTATAAGGAATTTTAATATATTCCAATATGGTCTGATAACAATTGAGTCTGTACTTTTATATAATATAATGTAACTTTTGGTTTTAGCTGTGGTATTCTTGGAGAAAAAGTATTAATGCGCCCCTTTTGGTCGAATCTAGATTTAGGATTGCAAATCCTATGTGAATTAATTCGAAGTTTACGGTTGATGCATTTGACTTTACTGGTAGTAGTTAAGCCATGTCAGTTACATGAAAATTCTAATACTATTTCGTTAGTAGCAAAGTCTATAGGCGCGCCACTCCGCTTTAGAGCTCCATAATAAAATAGTATAAGTTTCCAGCCTTTTCATAGAGTGGGTGGAGGTCAGTGTCCATGATTGGACGTGTACAGGCTGATAAAAACAATCTAATGTCATCATTGACACGGTGACACACAAATTACAACGCGGATAATTAAAACCGGAACGGAACCTACGTCTATACAATTAGTAGGATTACAAACAAAAGTCATTAAATACGAACATTATAATGTCGAACGTTAATTAAAATCATAGAGCGATTTGTACTCGCGGTAAATATAATTCAAATAATTTTAATCGGATTTAACCGCGCGCGTGTAATGCTCAATAATTCTTGATAGTATTGATATAAGTGAACGTTGATTAGTGGTTATTTTTGAATTTAAGCTTTTGCGCTTGAAATTATTGATGTATGTCGTAAATTTTCTATTTGATACTTGTTTACTTAAGTTATTCAAATATTGTGATGATTAATTTGATTGCTTTTAACATTATTTGCTTTTCTTTTTAAAATGTTTGTCGTGCTGTGATCAAAGAGTGCAAATTTATTTTATTTAAATATATCTTCACATCTGTTTGTTCGCTATTTACAAAAAATAACCTTGAGACTTTCGTCGCTATTTCTTTTAAACGATCAAGTAATAAATACAAACAACCAATTGAAATATAAGTAGCTATTTAAATTAATATTTCTATTGGAGCGACTTCAATGAAATTAAAATATTAGATCTTTACGTTTTTTTCAAGCAATAATATCATAAGAGGCGAACTTTCATTCCAGATCGCTCTGTCAGTTACAGTCGCTGAGCAAAAAGGTTCTGATAAAATAGTTTTAAAGTTGAAATATAATTTAAGATGAAGCCACAGCTCGGGTCACGTTAAAAGGGCTCTTTAGATAAAAAGCATTTCAAACTAACTTGTAAGTGCTGAGATAGGATTTATTATGCTTGTTATATTATATTTACAGAGACAAAGAATTGAGTTTTTTTTTTTCGTTAAATCTAGTTCTAAGCTTTAATGCGCGGATTCTTTGTACCACTAGATCATTGCACAAACAAAAATATTTTTTTTTAATCGTTGAATTAATCTTTAATGTGTGTATTCTTAATACTGCAAAATCATTAAAAAAAGACATCGCCTAGTTTTCTAATCTGTTTTTATTTTATTGGTATTTTTAAATTTATTTATGTCCGAACAAATTGCTACAATTAAAGTCTAGAAATTGATTGAACGATTTCTCTAGATTATTGGGATGGTGTTCATTTCGTTTCAATTCATACTCATAGAGAGGTCAACACAAATGAAATGCTGGAAATAATAATAAAAATACATTTTAATTTTCAGCTATGGAAGTTTTTGGTTTACCTACTTCCATACAAATAAAATTGATAATTTTAAGCAATAGCACGTTTTCTTTTATTCCACATCCCGTATACACAACATATTGAACATAAACTAATTTATTTGCATAACATATTATGCTTTAATTATATTCCCGAATACATCGAAACAAGCAGTGCCGTGGGCGCTCACTATCAACGCTTTAAGTTTCAAAACTTGACATTTGGAACGTAAAGCGGTCGCCTAAAACAGAAAACCACACAATTCAACTCTGCAAATTATGATAATTTGTGCAAGTTAGAAGACTCCTGGCTTCGCGTTAAAACACTCGCAAACCCTTTGCTCCTGCGCCCCTTGCCCCTTCGTCGCTCGCCCCCTCCCCTCCGCCCCAGCCCCTAACTCGATTCTGAATCATAACCCAATCCACAAACAATGGAGTTCCACCGCCACATTCTGTGTAAGTTGAAACGCAAACTCTTCGCGCGTTCAACTTAATTACTGTTAGGGTTGGAGACGTTTCTACGAATATGTTTGTACGGAAAGGATTTGGAAAATATATTATTTTCTCTCAGCTAATATAAATAAATAAAATAATGTAAATATTTTCAGAGGTCAAAAGAGGTGAATACAGGTCGCTTCTAACAAGGCCGCATGGCAAGTGTAGAGAAGGCCCTATGTTCACCGCGTAAAGCTTTTGATTGCTCATGGCATCATCAAAAACCATATCAATCCATACCATAACCATATAACCACCGGTTTATTAATGTCGTAAGAAAAGTTGGTACGGACCTGCGGATGTTTGCAGTTATATTTAATTTACATTCGATAAACATAACTTTTCAAGCAAAATATACGATTTGAAAATTTTAATACCAAAAATTTTTGCGACAAAAAACTTGTATCTTTATTTATATGCCTGTTCGATGTATTTATTTATTATTTATTTAAATTCTTAATATGTTGTTGCATATGCATAATATTATATTAACTTTTATTCATTGGTATTACAGGTAGATAAATAAATGCTTTCTAACCTTTAAATAAGCCCCAAACATTCATAATGGCTTTAATTGTCTTCTTTTAAAACGAATAACACAAAATTCACATAATGAATATCCTAAAGAAATCCAAGTAAAGAAACAGTGCTGAAATGTGCATTGATAGCGCAGTAGGGGAGAGGAGAAATGAATGAAAGGCTGGAAAATGTTTTAGTAAAAATATTGAGGTTCGCTTCCTTAGTTTTAAGAGCATATTGAGCTAAGGAGAGCATGAAAAGAGGTCGAATTTTAGATGTTTTAACTTTATTACAATGTTTTAGAAAAGGTAAGTATCAAGGAAGGTCGGTGGGGTTTATTATGAGTAATGAGTTATTGATTAAATTGTTGCAAACGAAAGCTATATTGCAAGTAGGGTGGCTCGACTAGGATGATACCACCTTTTTATGGAGACTGTCCCGCCCTCACACCCGCCACTGCAACTCCTGTAAGCCAGCATCAACAGTGGCTCGCATTTTAATGTCACTGAGCATTGAAAAATGCATTGATGCGACTGAAAAAGGAGAAAGAAAAGTGGCATAGTATGAGGGAGGCCTATACCCAGCAGTGGGACCCTACAGGCTGTGGATGATGATGATGAGCATTGAAGCTCAGTGAGATTTGATTGATTCCACTTTTACAAAAAATATAGACGAGAAGTTACTTGTTGTTGTTTAGTTTGATTTCGTTGCTGGAGACCTAAAATTGGTAGGATATGTCCACACGGTCAATGATCCCCGTATATGATGGTGGTAAACCCGACATAGCAATACTTGCGAATTTACTTTTCGGATTCAACCTGCGTGCCAATAACCACATGTCCTTTTATTGAAATCTCTTTTAGGTTTTTAATATAGCAATCATCACGTAAAATTGATTTAAAAATTCAACTTCTCAATTTCCCTGGTTGGCTGTTTGTGGTCTGAGATTGCATTAGGAAAGTTGTCTGTTTGTTTCCCGTATTCCATAAAACATTCCTTAAAACCCAATCGCAGTAACATCACTACGGGCTCTAAGTAACTCCCAGTAAATACTCAAAGAGCGAATTACTTTTCGTTTTAAGTATTTAGGGTTGTGCCGCGCGGGGAATCAAAAACTTATTCAACAACGTTAACTTATGCCCGGATTCCAGCAATTGCTTTGCCGTCGAGTATAACATTAATTTATTGTTTACGCTTTTAATTATTGTCGCGTTAAATTCATGTTTACTTAGGGTTGACAAAATTGTGTGTGTGTTTTAAAGAAGTGCTCGATTATAAACGGATTTGAACTGACACTCGGAAATTCTAATCCAAAATAATTTCATTAATTATTGTTATCACTGAAATCACAGTCATAACGATTTGCAAAATTATTTTTACATTTATGATTTATATATTAAACTTTGAAGCGTATGCATTTCATTATAAATTCGTCTAAGTTCAACCAAGTTGGCATGCTCAAATCGACTTGCTAGAGATGGCTATTTCTCTATTCAATATATACAGTTTTACACTTACAAGTAAATAGCGTGAAGAGGCATCTCAGCGAGCAGGCATGATTGTATCGAATGGTATGAGACTGCCGTCTGATGACGTTCAATACTCTATCTGCATTAGCACTTACCACCACGTTCACTGCAATAACTGTGAAATAAAAAAAAGAATTAAAAAAAAACTAACAAACAATACAGAAAAAGTTTAAATAACCCTAAGATCAAAAACATCAATCAAGTAAGCACTCCAAGACGGGAGTCACTTAGAAATTTCCCATTTAACAGAATACGAAATCGCAGCGCTAAATTAAAATTGTTGAGAAATTCCTTACGGTAACTACATCGAAGGTTTGTAATTACCACTGGTATAATTTAAAGTGAGTTATAACTGTGGTTAATTGTCGGCTGATGGTACAGAGACCAATTAATAGTTCAATAGGGACGGGAACGGAGCTAGGGAGAGGTAGGGGGGTGTAAAGTTATTGGTTTAATGTTGGGTCATTAGTGTTATCGATAAGATTAGGTGGTGGAAATTTTTGGAGGCCTGTATTTAGCAGTGGTCTTTTTGTGCGAGAAGAAGGAGTATCGACGAATGGAATAAGATGGTTTTTGCAGTGGATATTAAATATTCACCAGGCCACGTGCTCGAGGTAGACAAAAACAGGCCTGATAACGCCAGGGAAGACTTTTATACATTTTGGTCATACTGTGACTCGGAGAATGTAAAGTAATTATAAAGACAAGGCGACCCGGAATAAACCAGTTAAAACAATCGGACCAAAAGACGCGTAATGAATTGTAATATTAAAATAATATATTGTAGTAAGACTTTAGGTTAGTGAATTACTTTACAATTTATTTTTTTACGACTGTCGACAACAGCGAAAAGCGAGCAAATCCATCAAAAAATAATACAAGTGTGTTATGTTATTACAAGTGCGTAGATCTTAGACAATTTCTTAAAATCTTTTAAGAAATGTAATATTCTTCAAATCATTTATAATGTTATACCCTAAGGGATATGCCATAGAATATGTATCGCGCAAGGTTTACTCTTACTTACGACTTTGTTGATATTAATCTGCGGCTTAGCTACTATGGCCTTAAAATCATTTTTTTAAGTAGTTATTTAATTACAGCCTTTCTTTGTAATTAACACAATGCAACGTGCAAGCTCTAGACTTAGCTCACTGTCTTCTTGAGTGAATCTTCGATAAAATATTCGCCACACCGCGTACAAAATACTATAGCTAGACTGTAAATCGGACACTGCCAATGTGCGCCTGTCACCGCTTACTATCAGAGGGAAAACTCATCAGCCTTCACAGACAAAAAAAAAGTTGATCTATTGCTTTTGAAACGCAGTACAATATGAAAAATCACACAGTTATAATCACTACGATTAACAACATTATTATATGACATACACAAATTAAGCATAATAAATATTGGGGGGCCACTGACCACCGCCGAATACCTTAATCCGTCCAGTCTAGGCAAAGCGAGCATCTCGGCCAGTTCTTAGAATCCTCCCGGCCACTTGATTGCGGCTCACAGATTGGATTTCTCCGTATCACAGTTTTAATTATTGATGTTAGTAAAGGCCCGGCTTTAATTATATCCGGGGTGCTATGTGCGTTTCCTGTTTGATTACGTTTTAGTTTCAAAGTCACACTTTAGGTAAATGACAATTATAGCTTTGGAGGGAATTTATTTATTTTTATTTCTTTATATGAACATCAGTTAATCACTGCATAAACATCTATAAGTTCTGTATCAGCCCATATACGTCCCACTGCATGGCACGGGCCTACTATACAATCGAGAGAATCGATTGAGAGTGGTTAACTAGTCTATAAGTTAACCAGTAAAATTACTGCGCATTAATGCTAATCACGTTAAGACTGGATTACAAAAAGGTTTTTTTTTCACAAAAATATCCAAATTAGTAACCGTTTTACCGACTGCCTTGGTAGCGTAGTTGTACTACGGTACGACTACAAAGCTGAGGTCTCGGGTTCGAATCCCGGGTCGGGCTAAGTGATATTGGGGTTTTCTCTTCATTATCAGCCCGGAGTCAGAAATTTGTGCCCGATATGACGATAGGCTCGCCCCCTATCACATCATGGAACGGAACATACAAGGCGAAATGTGGATGTCCTGGTGCCTACCCCTTCTGGGATAAAGGCGTAAGTTTATGTATGTATGTAGAAACCGTGAACCGTTTTACATGTTTTAGTAATGACCATTTTTTATTTACCTCAGTGAAGCCATTTAATCGTTATTCAGATCTCAGCCATAAAAAACCCCCGTGGAATTAATGAATATGCATAAGTATGCAGTTTAATACCGATAAACATTTTCACTTAAGTTTGTCTTGAAAATTCTCATCACGTGCGCCTGTTTTGCATTTAACCGCCATATTGTTTCCATTACCCGCGCTGCGGCGACTTTAGAGATATTTTTATAATGCGATTACGTACCTACTAACAGTATTGCCTGGTGGTAAGCGCAGTGCAGGCCTCATGGAGTATAAAGATAATAATTACTCATTAGACAGACAGTCATCACTCGGTGGTCGATACAATTATGTCCGATTTTACGCCTAGACAAAAAATATTACCCTAAACGCAACATACTTGTAGCCAGAGTAACCACTGGATATAATGAGACTTAACATCTTATGTCTCAGGATGGCGAGCGCAGTGGAATGCCAATGCTTTGTAATTCATGGTGTTGTTTGGTTTTACTATTATCCATGAGCGGTCGTTTCGCTTACCATCAGGCGAATGGCATGCTCGTCTCGCCATTAATTGCAATAAAATAAAATACTTACTGGGCCACTATGGGGATCTCTTTCTTTCTTACGGAATAATATTCTCTGTCAACATAGACAGCCTCCGTGGCGCAGTTGGTTATACGCCGGTTGTGAAACGAGAGACCGCGAGTTCGATCCGCGCAACGAAACAAATATTTGTGTGAGCCACAATTGTGTTTGTTTCGGGTCTGGGTATTTGTGAGACCGAAAAGTCTCTCGTAGTTCCTGATACCCACGACATAAGACGCGATCTTAGTGTGGGGTCATGACTATGTATGTGACTGTTGGGTGTATTTATTTATTTATATCAAATGTAGTAGTCAGTTTACCTTGCCAGTTTCAAAAACTACTTGCCGAAGGTCTATTCTATGTTCATTTGATCGAACTATGGAACATATCATTAAACACAAAGTCAACTTTGATTATCCCAGCGGACAGGAATATCCTATCAGCGAAAATTTCACAAATATCTAATGTATAGCGTTGTATCTAGGTTTCTTTAAAACGCCATGCGTTTTTGCTCAATTACTTTCTTGGATATAGGTCGAGCGGGATTTATTTACGAGTGGCGTGGACTTCGTGCTCACGTGTTAAAACACGTTACTAGTTTCTGTTTACATGCTTGTGAATTCAATGATATATTTAGACGATTTTACAATGTTAGGTCTACTGAAGTAGGCAGGACACTTCGACAGTAGATGGCCGTTGGGGCCGAATGGTTCTGGAGTGGAGGCCACGGACAGGCAAGCGAAGTGTCGGACGCCCGCCTACAAGGTGGACGGACGACCTGGTTGAGGTTGCAAGAAGTAGCTGGATGCAGGCCGCTTCCAACAGATCGATCTGAAGATCCTGGGGGGAGGCCTATGTTCAGCAGTGGACTTCCAATGGCTGAATAGATAAATAGATACTTGGCAGTACAATTGGCAGAGATTCCAAGAGATTGGGAGAGCAACTGTTAAATTGAATGACGTCATCAAGCTTCAGGACAAACAGTCGATAAGATTGGTGCAAATACAAGTAGTGTAAAGAAGAAGTTTATGCGATTTTATCTGGGATAAATGGTTATATTTATTGTTTGCGGCGCATCCTCCTTTGTTAGCTGAATAAATTACTATTTAAAATTATTAGTGATGCAATTTTTTCGGAAAGTTTAATACGACCAAAATTAGACATAACTTCTCGTAGGTGGTATTGCAGTGTTCCAGAATACTGTTAGGAAACAGCTTCGTGGTTGTATTACATGTTGTTAGTAAGATTCAGGAAGTCCCGAAAGCGATTAAGTCTCATCCAACACATTTGCGTTCCCGCTGGTGTTGTTCAAAGACAACGATATAGTAGGTACCATTAGGTAACACTCTCTCTATAGTGTCTCACAAGGAGTCTGGTTCATTTGTTTTTCCCCTTTAATTAAATACGTTAGATTTGTTGATATTTTTGTCGTTCAGATTAATTCTAAAAACGATGAAAGAAATATTGACGGATTTTAGTCCTCATTTTTGATTATGTATAATATTATGTTCATGACTATTTGAAGGTCTTTATCTTTTTGTTTCTGAGATTATTAAATGAGTTGGTAGTGGTTACTTGTCTTCCCATAATTGTATTGTAAAACGATTCGTTTTTAACAAGTTAATTGCAAAAATCAGGGATATGCATTAACCGACTAAAATTTGACAATAATTCTTCTACTTCTGTTCAATATACCTATAAAATCCCCTAAATATTTTGTAACATCTGAATCGTGATCTCCAGTAGGACAAAAATTAGTAACTATTATTATAGTTCTAATAAACAGTATATGTTTATTTTGACACGAGGTCCAAGCCGCAGGCGCTGATGAGATTACTCGGTCCTTATCCACGGCGGCCGCCTGCTCGATAACCTTATTAAGTGCAGCGTCTATGATGCTTACACTCGCTACGGGTGTTATTTTATAGTGCTTACCAGGTACAGGGCTTAAAATGTCGATAGATGGATTTTTGTTACTGATTTTTTTATATTCGTTGTTAATGCCATGGAATATGGCACCAGGGCTTTTAAAATTAACCTAGAACTTATAATGAGTTCATGAAATCAATTTATTGATAGGAACCAAAAATATTTTATTAAATCATGTTTCACCTTCTCACAACAATAAAACGATGTAAAGTAACAAAAGTTCGTAGTAAAGGTTCTTTTTTTGGACTAACAGATCCGGAAATAAATATCTCTTCAGTATACCCATTTTGTCAATATTTATATTCAATTAATTTTTTCTCATTTAATCACGGAATTTTGTAATCTATAAAAAGAACATCGACATCGGTAAAAGGGTCAGCGTCACTCCGCCATGGACTCTCTCCACCGACGCTACTTAAGGATTTATTGAGAAAGGATTGAGACGACCCGTGCAATTTTTCCTAGCGACGGCTTTTAATGAATTTTCTGCGTAAATAGAACGCTATTAGGGTCGGCAAATGTAATTTACTTGTGCTCCATTGTGATGCTTCTTCATCTAATGACCGACTTCGGTTGAAATGAGTCTTGCTCGATATCTTTCGATGACTTTTCCAATTTATAGATGTCTTATGATACCTGACCTCTTTCGCTATAGTAGGATCGATATATTACTTTCAATGAATTTGTAGAATGATATTTTGGTCTTTGATTTCACTATTAGTCTTCTGCCTGACGTCAAGTCTTTTTGAGATGGAGCCATAGTTACGTTCTCCCACAGTGTTTTGATATTTGAATCAAATGCACAACCTCAATTTTTTGTGACACAAAGATATACAAATTTAAACATGTTGTTTTCTTCACTGGTTAATGGGACGGTAATATATTATTATTTATATTATTATTTATTATTTAGATGCTATATAAATGTTAATTTTAAAATAAATACTTTTTTTATTATTATCGCAGTATAATTTGTCCTCTGAAATAAATCAGTACAGACATTTTACATAATCTTATCCTTAATATTATTTTCCTAGAACTTTGTGATAGTTAAAACCAGCAGACGTTGCTATTCAACAGACAATCTGAATCTTTTTATCTGTATAAAAGAATCTGAAGAAAGCAGAATAAAAGACTTAACAGAACGTGACCTTTAAATTTTAATATCAAAGCTATTAAAGAAACAATTTTCGAATGTCGCTATTCTAGAGACTAGTTCTCCATTTCCAACATATGAAAGTAATATTTGTGTAATGAAATTGCTATAGTTTTATAAAAAGATTAGACAAAAATGAAAGCAATGTGATGAGAAGACGTCATCACCATTTGTGAACTCCCATAACATTTCAGAATTGCCTGATTTTAAAAATAACCAGAGAAGGAAGGCCGATGGTAAGGTTTGTTGATCTTTCGAGAATTCCATATACTTTACAAAAATTCAAAACTGTCACTGTGATACTTCCTGGTAAGACTTTGTATCAACTTTATGTGGCTAAAAATGTTCATTGCTACATTCAGGTATTGATTGCAGTGTTTTGTACCAATTTCGATTTACACTATGTTGTCCATAAAAAGGACTCATGTGAAGCAGCAGACCTTAATAGGTTTGATCAGGTTAGCCTCACACCACTGCATATCCTGCTAGTCAAGATCCACTGTGACACGCAATAAATGGTCACCATTCACAAGTTCAGTGAGCCACAAGGTTGTCTCTAAGTCACCACGAGATTATTCAAACGCTGATCTAACTAATAATATTGTTCTGAATCTAAAGCTGGTGGTGAAAGAAAAGTAAGAAAGCAAATGCTTTTATCTTTTTCTTGATGACATCAATTATATCTCGAAGAATACGACAAGAAACCAACGCATCTTCAGAATAAGACCGCAGACATCACTCACCGCCCGCCTCAAACGCTTAGTAACTGTACACTGCGGTTTGGATTTCGTACGAAACCTGACTTGAATGGCACTACGTCATAATGAGGGCGGTGTCACGATTGTCGTCGTTAACTCGATTTATTAACTTCATTGTGTTGGCTTTTGCAACGTGCCGGGGTTGTGTTATTGGATTTTTGAATTGAAAACTTTAAAGATTTATTCTTTTAAGGTTTCAGTGTTCAGACAATTTGTTAAATTTTTAAATTGTTTGATATAGCTTTCCATTATTTAACAATCGGCGATACACCTCTTATTCTCACGGTACCATGGGCAGCAGGGCCCACTTTTTAAAAAATAAGTCGTTGCCTTCATAATATCTGTAAAATTCTGATTCTAGCGTTCCTTTTATAAAATATACAATCAGCGTAGGGCTTAAGTATGTATGTAGGGTAGTAAAACCCGAACCGTCTTCCCAATTGCGAGAGGTTTATCATTATAAATAACGTTTGGTAAAGCCACCCTGTATCTGGCTACAGACAGTCTTGATTACGGAGAAAATGGGCCGGCTTTCCAAGGGCGGTGTCAATGACTCCCAAAAAACTGACGTGAAATAATAGCTTGGCTTCCGAATTTCGTCCTATTAGTGAATTTGCCGGAGGCTGAAAAATGCCTGTTAATCCACCGACCTTGAAGCCAGATAACGTGGAACTAACTCTCTGGATCTGGAAGTTCATAAAGACGGTGACTACTTTGCATCGGAAAAGAAAGACGATTTTCTACAATCAAATTTTGCCTAGTGTTAAATAACATACATGAGAAACTGACACTTTGTAACTAAATGAAAAGAAGACTTAAATTCAGTAGTCCAACGGACAAGAGCTCGAAGACAAATATTATTCAATCTTGAAGACTAAATGTAAAACTTGCATGCCTGGGTTACCTGAGACGGTTTCCAGAACCGCTCGACTATAAAACACTTGGAAACTTGTCAAGTTTTCTTTAAACTTCACAATAGCAAAATTGTTTAGTTTGGCGAATAAATTCGCTTTAGTTTTGCAACGGTTATTTGCAATGATTGGGCGCAATTTTGTGCTTCGTTGGTACCAAGTCGAGGGTTTGATTTGGAACCAGTGATGGAGTATGCAGGAGAAGTCCAAGTTAGGGTTTGACCTCCTCTTTAAGACCTGACCTGACCTGAGTATGTCAACAGCTATGGGGTGGGTTAGAAGACACCCTAAATATACAGAAAGTGAGATACATGTACTACAATTGAGTGATGGACCCTGGTTTGAGTTTAGAAACAAAGAGATGGATAAAACGGAATAGGTGCAAACAAGAATTAGGGGTTATATATGTTTTGGTGCGTAAAATACGTTAAGTTTATAATTTAATACTTTTAAAAACTGTGACCACGTTCCCCCCTTATCTGCAAACCAAATCCGCACCAGTTTTATTGTTGCTTTATTATCAATTTGTATTTTTGTTTAAGGTTCAGTGGCTCCGTCAAACTCTTACTTCTCAGAATTCAATTTTACATACTTGCTTTGAGTTATTGTCCAAACGTAAATCAGTTTCCTTAGATTGCTTCATTCTTTAGGTTTCGTTATTAGTTTTCTTTCAAATGTTTAAATGTTATTGATTTGAAAATAAATCTTTGCTCCACTAGTGCTGAGACACTCGTTCTATTAAATTATGCGACGAAAAAGGAATTGTCTGCTTTATTAATTGATGGAGGAGTAAAAGTATTTATGGTACTGTTGATCTAGAGTTTTGTATGCGATTTCATAGTTGTGGTTCTCTACCTCGAGGGTTTTGGTCCCACGACATCTAGACTCAAAACTTCTGGAAACCTATGTAGGTACGTCTCTTTGTGGTGACATGGCCTTTCGCTGTATAATCAACTCATTGCCTATAACTCCAAAGATTATCTAAATACATTATACACATATTACATTTAATAATAGCCTTAAAAATAATGCATTCTTTATTTATAAAAATAGCCTGGTAAAGCAAACTACTCATGCAATAAGTACCGCATATTATTGAGCCTCGGTAATGTACTGTAATATTTCCCACACAATATTGCGCGTAAAATATGAATATAGTTTATCGTGAATAAACCACGCTCTCACGCCTTCGTCGCTCACAATCAAGTGCCGCGGGATCCACGCAAAAATACATTTGCAAAAAAGCCAATTTTCGACGCCGGCAAAATGTAAAGAGTGCCAATTAAATTGACAATCGCGCGGCGTATCGGCGTCGGTGACTAATTAAGCCGAATGAACGGAGTGGCGTGCAGCTCGGTACTCTAATACTGAGGTGTGTGCATCTGATTGCGTTTTGTTGGTTTCTGTTTGGCGATGAGAAATTCAATGCATTCTCGCAAGGCAATATTATTATGCATATACAAACTCAAGATGCAAAAAATGGTGGATCAGCTCTGTTTGGTGATAGAGACATGTTTCTTGTTTTGCTTAAATGTATTATATTTACGAATATGCTATCATTATTGTGTACGTATATTGGATATAACTTACTACATTACCTCAAGGAAATACTCAAGTACAAAACACATTAACTACAGGCTAGGAAATATACAAAATAGAAAATTTCTCTATATTTCCACATTTATAACGCCTCGAAGTTTAAAAGAGTTGTCAATTAAGCGAAAGGGGACATAAATAAACAAAAATTACCAAAAGTAATATCGTAAACATTTATAATCCTTTGCATTTTTCATGATGCGGTAGTCCACCGCATAAGTCAAGAGAATCACCTGTGTTGATGGCATCAACATTAGTTCAGCGCTAAAAGATCGTATGATCAACGAATACATATAGTATTTAGCCTGGATTTTATACGTAATGAAACATATGATGAATACATCTTATACTGGACATATATGCATGCAAATATCATGTGTACTATTTATTCAGCAAGTTATCACATTCATATAACTTAAATTTCCCTGTCAGCATTAAAGTGATACAGTAGTATGATGTTTAAAATCTAACCGGAAAGCTATTCAGAGGTTTATAATGTTAAGGCCTGGCGTCCATCCAACGCAGCCGCCGCTGGCAGCGCTATATATTATATCACATTGTTCTTTAAACGCTATTCCCTGGGAGTGTCTCGGTATTTATGTGCTGTTTGGTTTTAGGTATGTATTGACGCGTGTCTTGTATTGCAGGGTATTTGAATATGCTTGGTAAGTTGTAGAAGATCTTTGGGTCATTTTGTGGTGGATTGAGTTATTAGTTTTCTAATGGCCTGATCAGTTTGTTATAGTAATTTTTATTTATCTTTCTTCGGTATTTATTACCCTTTATTTTTTCCTAGTTTCGCCTTGTGTGATCCGTTTCACGGTGTGATAGGGGGCGAGCCTATCATATCGGGCACAAATTTCTGACTCCGAGCTGATAATGAATAGAAAAATCCAATATCACGGTGCCCAAGCCAGGATTCGAACCCGAAAATTCGGCTTTGCAATTGTACTGTAGTACAACTGCGCAACTGAGGCAGTCATTATTAAAGTTGAACTCTTGATCCACTTCTTAATAGGTTTCTTTATTAACTTAAACGGGCAACAATATTACTACAATACCAAAGTTCTCTTGAATGCTCTTTTAGTATTCAGTATACTCATGAACTATGCAACGTTGAAGCAAGTTATAAAAACGATGCTTATTATAGTGTAGTGTGTGCTTATCATTATATGCTTTTTTTTTTTAACCTACATTGGAATGTCAGGTAACCGAAACACTACGCCAATTTTCATCATCAGTGCGGCCTTCACAATTTGCTCCTATAAAAAAACATACAGCAGCGATTATGCCAAAATTATTTAAAGTAGAACTAAAGCGTGTGGGTGATATGTGGCCCCATTCCCGCTAGATGGCGTATGCAGCGCATGATAAATACCGCAGTTAAAGCCAGGTAGGTGTTTGTTTCATCGTTATCAGAGGTGTTTCGCGCTGGCAAATTAACAAACCACACAAGTTCTAGCTATTTCGTTTATACAGGTTAGAACCTAAATCTGCAACATTAGAATGTATAATTGTTCACTTTTAGGAATGCATGATAAGATAGTCTACAAGATTGTCGGTTGACATTGTAGTTTGTCTTCCTAGTGATTTGCTCATCTGCTAAAGGAAGTAATAAGCAAAGGATGGGGCCTCTACGCAACAGTCAGTTAATCTGGGCTGATGTAACATATTGGGTACGTTTTTAATATTAAGGGTAAATAGAACTCTTAGCTCTAATCGCGATAAAGGATTGAAATTATTTATGGATAAGAAATTTAACTGGCCTTTAAAAAAAGAAAGAAACGAAAAGCAAAAAAAAGAAGACAGTTCGTGTTGCTGAGGGAGTTTCTTGCGCCGTTTCTTCTTCACAGCTACAACACGTTCCGAAGCGGTGGTTGCAGAAAATAACGATTCAAAAGATCTTGTAAAAGACTACTTAAATAAACAATATTTTGATTTTTATTTTTGAATTAAATATGTTCTTCTGTTTAAGCCACAGAACATCTGTTGCTGAACATTGGCTTCCAGCACAGATTTTTATACCGACTTGTCGGAAGCTGCTATAATATGCGAATCATAATATTGTTTGCATAATGGTTTCTTAGATTTACGCGAATGTTACACATTGAAATAAAACTATTTTATTACGGGGCGGACTGTGTCCGCCCCGTGACCACGAAAGCTGTAAAGTAATCGAAACGTCGGGAAGTTAAAAAATGTAAAAATTAAACCAAATCGCGATAAAATCCGTAATAAAATAGTTTTATTTCAACATAATATTGTTGTTCTATATCAGTACAAATGCGTCCCACTGCAGGGCACGGGTCTCCTCTACAATCGAGAGTACGATTGAGAGGGGTTAGGCCATATAGTCAGCCATGATGGCCTAGTGGTTGGTGGACTTTACATACCGCAGAATTTTTTCAAAATCGCTACGAATTGTACTTTTCCTCACGTTTTTCTTCACCGTTATAGTGCGTGATGATTGACTATCAATACACACATAACTCTTCTGTTGTTATAAGACGCTATTTACCAACAATTGGAATAATATACCCGACTAATACTCCTGTCTTTTCAGAATCTAATTAACATCATAACACAGCGTTTCCTGCTTGTTTGACGGCACAATTGCACACAATTGTATCAAATTGTGTACAAATCATTCAATTCCCAGTGCCCGTTTATAAACGCTGGTTCCCTTTGTTTCTAAAATTAATATCAGCAAGGTTTCGACTGTACATTTGAGCTGCGCTATTGTCTCGGTCATTATTAAGTATTACCGCTTTATGAGAAATGCGGTTCTTAAGGACGCCAGTTTGACGGTATTATAAAATTTATTATAGTGCTACCGGGTCTTAAATAACGGGAATGAGATACTGTTGGATACTTGTAAGTTGCGTTCCATTTTTGTCTGGTGATGATGAGTAATTTGAGTTACGGGGTTTGACTATTAGAAATTATATACAAAATTGGCAACCGTGAAATATTAATGCAGTAGGATCACAAATGTGTGCTGTATCAACTAAATTCGGTATTACTTGACAATTAAAGATTTGACCGCCTCGTTGGCGTAGTTTTACTATTTATCTATTCATTATCAGCCTGGAGTCAGGAATTTGTGCCCGATATGGCGATTGGCTCGTCCCCTATCAATGCGTGGGGCGGAACATACAAGGCGAAATGTGTGTGTCCTGGTGGCGCCTCTGCCTACCCCCTCTGGGATAAAGGCGTGAGTTTATGTATGCATGTATGTAAAAATTTTTGGGAAACAGTCTCCTTTGCAGGTCGGTATAATTGTGTCGAAAAATTAAAGGCAAGAAACCAGGTGCTACCGGTTGATCGTTATAGTTCTGCAGATACCACCATATGCAAGGTGCCATATAATAAGTATTTCCCTGCCAACTCTATCCTACAAGCATTCTGAAATTCATCATTGTCATCAGCGCAACCAGCCACGCCTTGTGTCTATTAACCCGCCTGCCAACCTGAGTATTGTTGAACACCTCCCAATAACCAGAAACCCTGTCGCTGAAGGTGGTGATAATAATTATAAATTCACTTGTTCATTTACCAATTTATAGAAAAGTCCATAAAATTTTGATCTAACAATTTTGTAAGCCATTATAAAAACACTTTCTCCGTCGTATCGGCTATAAAATGCCGCCGCTATAAATTTTATTTTCTAATGGCAGTGCATAAAGTAATGGCCCTGTCTGATCCAGTTAACAGTATTCCATATAAATTGCTTTCTCCCTAATATTATATATTTTATTAGATTTGCAACGAGGCTGAGACGTGTCTAGCCGTTTGGGGGTTAACCTCGACGTGTATGGGTTAACCCTGACATTTTGCCGTCGCGTAAAATGTTTGGTGGACATTTTCATTGAGATTTATTTTTTGTTGAAGCATTTTTTTTTCTTTTATATTAAGTGGACTTCTATAGATACAGATATTAAGTCAGTTTCTATGCTCATTATTTTTGGTCGTTTGGATAGCTTTGCGCCTAAATAGTAATTAAATTAACTTCGTTAGTGTAAATCTAACGAGGGATGGTGGGCGTTTGTATTTGATTACACAGTCTAGCGCTAGAATTTTCAAGCCGCAAATTAATGATGATTAACGATTTCTGTTTGCCAAATGATCAGTAACAGCGCCAACATATTTAACTAAACTGAATTTGCCCTATATTCTCAATTTAAAACTCAATCAGTTTAGTGTAGTGGTATATAAAAAGGAATAAAGAATTATTCCTTTTTCTATCTAATCAACCTCGACTTATATTCATAGAAGTTCCATTTCAATTCAAATGCAGTCACTATGCCGTGCCGGAATAAAAAAAAGGCCTCCAACAAAAACAAAACGACCTTATGGAAAAGTTACATTGACTATAATAACATCAACATTTGTTTCCCAATCGTCTGTACTGGGAAATATATTTTTAATCAAAATCTTCCAGGACCTTCTCTTTAACTTATTTCCAGATAAACGCTCCCGAACGTGGGCGGTAATCCTGTAAAAGCTCTCGAAAAAATTCTACCTTATATTAAGAAAATAAACCCAAAAGATATGATCATCCTGTTACCAGTAGAGTACTATTAAGCATTTATATGGTTTTAAATTGTATTATGAATAAATTATTTTCAAGCACTGGATAACTTAAAGTATTACCCGATTAAGATATTCTAATAGTAGTAGACAGGCCATATAGTGCGGAGAACAGATGGGTAATGGAGCTAGAGTTCTGGAGTGGATGCTGCGTACCAACAAGCGCAGAGTCGGCAACCGCATAAGGGAAATAAATAAATACACCCAGTCACATACATAGTCCTGACCCCACACTAAGATTGTTTCTTGTGCCGTGGGTATCAGCAACTACGAAAGCGTTTTCGGTCTCACAAACACCCAGACCCGAAACAATACAGGTGGATCATACAAATATTTGTTTCGGCGCAGGAATCGAACCCGCAGCCGGCGTCTCTCCAAATGCGCCACGGAGGTAGAAAGATCATGTAGTAAAAATTGCAGCAATTCACTGGAAATAGTTCGCTTCCTACAGATTGCTTATTGCTTATTCTTGGTGGAGGCATTTGTTCCCGGGAGATTTACTGTGGTTAAAAATTGTGATGATAATGATGATGTAAATGTTGATAACATTGACCGCATTTTGAACAATGCATAGCATAACGCAGTAATTAACGGCGCAGTTGCTTCTTCCTTTGTTACAAAATCCTACGCAATCAAAACACTTACTACTCATCCATAAGAAAAACTGCTTAGATATAGCATTCTGATTTCATTAGATCGATTCTGATTTCGATAGATCATAGAAGACTCTATAAAATACAGAATTATTTTCACTTCAACTTCAACTCTATTACATGAATTATTGTCCTCGTTAAAACAATAATCCAATAGAGATACAACTATAGTGCTATGCATCGAGCATTGAGAACCAATTGGTCTCATATTACACGCGATGTCACTGTCTCACCGCGCTACCAATCAATAAAATGTCAACATGGCACTGACGAATGCGAGCACGTCATTCTGATACAGAACTAATCGGAATGTGTCACCACTGAAATGCGGACGGAGAATAGGCCTTATTGTATTACCTTTCTGTTTGGAAGCCCGGATACAATATGCCATAAAATACGCGGAAATTGTGTGAATGAAAGAAGAAGTGCATTATATTATGGTATAGCTATAGTGTTATTCAATGTTGTTTTGGTCTTGATGATGAAAGATCAAATGAATATCTACAACATTCGGATCGTAAGTGCATTTACGGCATCTTAAAAAGGGAGAGTACCTAAAGTGAAGAAAATAGAATTTGAGGAGGAAAGCGAAAGTAGGCATCGGCAAACTGTCTTGGTGAATGAAATACACTGTTATTATCTCGCTTGTCATCAGTTTCAGTAAGGCGCTGGTACAGCCCTATTGGAGCCGATCCTTTCCTACCATAGTCTTAAAACTACGGTTTGTCTATATCGCTGTCTTCAGTAGCATCCGTGCCAAGAATCTCGTTAGGATTCTCCCATAATCCCCAAGAATGTAATTTTCCGATGTCAACATCCTCGGTATCAATCTCTTTTGTCTTCCTTGTAATCAATCCAATTAAAACGGCCGTCTCGCGCGCCCTTCGCTCTAAATCGTGGCAATTAATTAAGCCAAACTGTGATTTGCACGTAAGATAACGTATCTATAATAAACGTCTGATACCAATTAGCAATTCCACAATCGGAAGGTGGTTTATCTGCCATAATTGGTACAGTCTCGTTCTAGATAAACATGATTTAGTTGACAATGTGCGGGTTAAAGTTTGTAATTGAATATATTGGATCCCCTGGATGGGTTGGAAGTTGTTTTGCTGTTTGTGGATATGGAAGTTGCAGTCTAAATGGTCTTTTAGTTGTTTGATTGGTGTTTTAGTATTATCAGTATTTTGAAAAAGAGATGGGGAAAGAAATTCTTTGACCTACAGTAAATATCTCATTTTTCCTCATTGTTACGGAATGCTGCCTTCTAACTACAGTAGCTACGTGAATGGACTATACGTGACTAGTAATAAATGTCCAGGTATATCATTTGTCCAGGACTATATATATCCTGGAAAACATCAATCAGATTTTCGTAAAAATATTAATCAAATCTTCTAATATACATAAAAACCTGTCATACTCTACTAAGCCCATGCTTAGTAGAGTATGCCAGGTTGATGATAAACAAAGGAATAAGTATAAAAATAGATACCATGTCGACTGCTCGTGGCCTCCCAAGAAGATCTCAAACTAATCAGGCATGCTACGAAACTCGTTTAGCAAAACACCGACCAAAAACGAAGGTAGTGATTAATAATTCCTAACATAACCGGGTATATACACGTAATATCAGATATAATCGAGTATAACATATAAACACGGTCCCCGGCCAAAGTTCAGCAAGCTGAGTGGTCCGTCGGATTAAATTTATGTAACTTGCCCTCTGTCCCTACAGTTTTTGTCGCCGAGGTCAAACGCACGGAGCTGCGAAATGATTGAACATGACTTAATGACGACACTTTTTTATATTTATCGCCTCTTTTACGACTTGTTATTTATAAAATATTGTTTTTTATGTTACAAGTTTCTTCACTGATTCGTAATGAGTTTTCTTAGTTTTTTTGACGATATTTTCAAGTTTTTTGATTAGTTAAACGGTGTTACACTTGTCAGAGGGTTTTGAAGGAATTACTTTGATGTAAATTGAGAAAATTATTATTTTGTGTGATATTTTAAAGAATTCTATTTCACAAATACCATTAAGATAAGTTTTTATATTTATTTTAATTCGGAACAATTGTATTTTTTAATGTTTTCCATCTATAAACGTGGCTTTGAGGACGCAATGACAAATCATAAGTACGGTTTTGGTTCTGGAAGAAAACTCTGACTCAATGAAACTGAACATGCTGTTAAGACTGCTGAGAATGGCTGCAACTTCAAACATTACTTAGCGACATACTTCTCAAGCCCCGAACCTAATCAAGAAGGTAAATAAGAGGTCTTCGATAGCTGGACCGAGGTTCATGTATGACCCATTTCAAACTTCCTTGCTTATATAGAACGAAATAATAATAATCGAGCTCCAAACCTGTAAAGTCTATATAAAACCTTATTTTAAAACTCACTGGAAGTAAACTGAACAGTGTTTATGAATAATAAAGCACTCCATGATTTTAATACAGTATACTTCCATCTCAGCGAATTATGAAAAGAGCTGTGCAAGTAAATCACGTAACCGGAGTCTATTAATTATTATATATGTTGCCGGCAAAGTGAATAATAAGTCATTCTATACAAAACCAAGGCTATGCAATCTAGGAAATGTACTTTTGAATGTTCATAGTCGTGCATGTATGCCGCCTTTTGGTTTAAGTATGTGTACATCCAGATTATATTAGGTGAGGGATAACAATGCCTGAACAATTATTAAATGCAGTTATCACGTTTTCAAGTGAAATTAAAAAATAATCCTTATTAAATAGATTTCAATTGCTATGTGTAAGCGTTAAATCATTTGCTGGATAGAAAATTGGTATTGGATAGAATGCTTGGGTGTCGAAAAATATTTTATACATCGCTAAATCCCAGACATTTTATGATACCGAGTTATTCTAATGAATGCCGGATTACACAGATTGACGACAGCACATAAAATCCTTGGCTTAATAAAACCCAGCTTTGGTAGTTGTTCAAAGTCTAGACATTTCTCGAGAATTCAGATATTCGATACGGATTCGCTTCGAGATTTTAGGTTAGTAGAATTATTAGTGAATAAGATTTCACTGGCCTAAATACACTAATTATACGTTGTATGTATGATATCTGTCAATAATGTCAATATAGCGTAGGCAAAGTATCGAATACGAAATGTGAAAGATTTCATAAATAAGAATGTATTCGACGCATGTAGTCTATATTGTAATAAAATGAAGACGTTGTTTGAACGCGCTTATCTTTAAAACTATCAATCGGATAAGAAAAAATATTTTTAAATTTGGTAGGCAAAGCTTAAAGAATTATCCAACTCCTATAAGATTGGTCCTTTAAAATTGTATAAAAAGAAAAATGGAACGAAAGAACACGAATATTTATAAAAAAACATAACACTCACGAAGATCAAACATGTAGCTTTGTTTTCGCAACACCCTGTCACCCTGCCTCATCCCTTCAAAATTCTAAATAGATTTCTTCAATGTACACTCCACAGAAATCCCTTCATAATTCCACGTCGTCCATATTTCCATGTAAGACCGCGGCGTAAATTTTAAACAAATATTTTCTCTCCACTCCGAGAGGTACCTGCGGTCCATTTTGTTAGGCGAGTGTCTCGGGGCCCGCGTTTTTTCTGCCCAGTAAAACACTTAAGAAAAATTGAAATATGTCCGGGCTCTTGGCGTTGTAAATATGCTCGAGGTTTTTTTAGTGCCTCGTAAAGTTTGCCTCTCTGTAATGTATTCATCGGGACAATAAAGAGTGACTGGTTTGGGTCCATTATTTTAATGTCGATAAATTATAATTATCGCAGTAACGTATAATTTATAATTGGCGCTGTGTCAGATGTCCACACATATGTACGGATGTAGATATGGACGTAGGAAGCCTTTATATGCCAGCTGCTTCCAACAGATCGCGGTAATATTTAGGAAGCTTATATCCAGCACTTGACTGCCAGAGGGTGAGGAAGAACATGATAGTTCTCTTTGTTTATGAGAAGCGAAAACTTGGTTGAGGGTAGACCAGCCTGCCAAATTCGAAGTTGCGGCTAACTCGAAACGTTTTGCATTTTTTTGAACTTATACGTAAAATCTTTACCACTTGCTTTAGCGGTGTATATTTATACATGCCTAAGAACACTTTATAAGATTTCTTAAGTAAAGTCTGGAAGTCGAAGTCAAAATCGTCAAATTGCCAAACTTAAATGACCTTATGCTAAAAGGGTTGGTACCATTGCAATAAATTATATTCTCCAGTTTTTTATGCCATCGTAAAGTTTTCCGGCGCGGTAATATATTCATCGAGACACTGAAGACGGGCTCGGTTATTATTTTAATGTCAAAGTGTATATAAAATCTTCCGCATTGATGTTATTAAATTAATGTAATTGGTTTAATCAAAGAAGTGAAATTTCTTTGATGTGATCAACGATACTATAAATAACGTTGTGTATTTTTTTATTGCTTGGTGGACTATCTGGCCTAACCGCTCTCAATCGTACTCTCGTTGTAAAGGAGGCTCGTGCCCTGCAGTGGGACGTGTATGGGCTGACACAGTACAGTACACAGTATTTATTTATTACTCGTAAAATATTTTATGTAAAAAAAGATATGAGCGATGTAAACGTGAATAAAGGAATGGTGAAGAAATAAAATTCTTACCTTTTTTTACGCACGACCAAGCCATTACAATACACTTGTACAGTAAATGCAGTGCAATCTCAATAGAGTATCCACCATTCATAGATAATAATCAATCGCCAGACATAAAAATTATGCTGACTTGCTCAAAACCCGAAAGGTTGTTTGAAAGGGAACCCGAAACACGAATCACTGGTGGAAGGTCTCATACATGAGAGCCGTCTCGATAGGAACCACCGCAATGTCTATTTCTCCCGCCAAACAGCAGTGTAAATGCGCTGTTGTGTTCCGGTTTGAAGGGCATTGTAGTCAAAGTAACTACTGGACATAACGAGAATTGACATCGTATGTCTCATGATGGCGAGCGCAGTTGAATGTCAAGCATGGCTTTGTAATTCTCGGCGTTGTTTGGTTTTGCTACTATCCATGAGCGGTCGTTTCGCTTGCCATCAGGCGAATATGCTAGTCTTGCTATTCATCGCAATAAAATATATCTTGCGTTGGTTTCTAAGATGAGCTAGCCAGCTCATACTACGTACTGTACAAATATAGCTAATAAGAATATAATTGTTTTTATTCCTATTTAATCTGATGCAATACAACACGCAGAGAACTGCTTAACAACCTTCGATTTGATTAAATCGCTTCCCCAGTTCCAATTTACACTAGTTCCAACCTTACTTGTTAATATAAGACTATAATAAACTAACCTTTTTCGGATTGTATCGGCACCCTCAAGCCGAAGTCACTGATATTCCTAGCTGTGATACAAATAGAAATGTCAATGAGAGGAGGGTCTTGGGTCCACGTCGACGCTGCTTGACAGCGCGTCGTTAGGATAAATATCCATCGGATGAGCCCTTGTAAGTGCGTTAAAGGCGCGGATTTTTCGATCAGAAATGCCTATCTTTATTATAAGAAAAAGGGTGTGTTTAAAAAAAAAGAATAAAATTGGTACAGAGTTTATTAATAGAAGAATTGATGGCGATAAGGCAGCTGGTTCTGAAATAATAAGCAAATTTTCTGCAACATGGCTGAGTTATGTTTGTGCGACACCGCCTAGGAATTGGATAAGAGAAAGTTGAACGAGCTCTTTACATCGTTTGGTGAAGCGAAAGTCAAAATTTTCACCGGAATGTTGACATCATCAACAAAGTATTGACGCTTAGTTGGCTTAGGATTGCTTTTCTACGCTGGAATTTGAGGGTGTAATTCCTGAATGAATGTACGTACGAAGCCATACATGTATTTATATGTCAACTGCGCAAAATTCATATTGCGTAATACTAAGCCAAGTAAACACACTAATTTATTTACGTAAATCTGTCTCACGCAACAAAAAACAGTACACAAATCCGAGATAATTGCAATTAACTTTTTCAACATAAGGAACGCTAATGTTTTGACGAGTCGTTGGCTCACCAGTAAAAACGGCGCCACAATTTCCAAACTGTCGAGATAAACGATAAGCGGTACAGAAGAAAGTGTCCTTTCGGACTTACGTAACTGCCTTGTAAAAACATGTTAGCTGGAACAGAGATATTCTGGCTTAACGTTACGAAATACCACCTTAATTCTTTGTACCAAGGTTTGAAATCATACAGCAGGATTTAAGGGCTAGATAACGCTAGCAGATGTGGCGGATGACCGAGGCAATGTTGGTGAGCATTGAGATATAGTCTTTGTGAAGTTATCGGCCAATCAGAGAGCGACTGTTAAGGGCAACTCGCCGGAAACATTGACGATAAATTATTACACTTAGTTCCTTCGCGCATATTTCGCTTCAACATTCACTTAAGAATTCAGAGTAATTTGTTTTAAATTTCATGCATCCGCACGTTTCTTCGTCGTAATTTCTGGGTCTGTACAACGTGTTTGAGTAAGTTCGCTTCTTTAGCCTTGTTCGATAATCGCGTTGTTCTACTTGATTGACCCTTTATGTTTTTCCTGAGTAAAAGTTAGTTAGTAAGTGTGCTGAACCGTCCGTCAAGGGGCCTCAGAATTCCACCGCGGTATCCTCTGCCTATTTCAAGAGGCGACTAATAGGGGTCATCGGGGTCACTGGACACACAGCGGGGGCTGTGCGCTCGTGCTAGGAGCGACTCTGAAATGGGTGGCAGAACGCGTGGTCTCGTGTCTGTCGCGGTCGCACATCTCACCTTGGGCGTCCGAAGTAGGAAATTGTGGGGCATCTGCGCCCTCCCAAGTTGTGAGGAGCCATATTTGGCAGTGCGCCGGGCGGCACGGCGAGTCAACTGAGCGCTACTTGCCCGACCACATCGCTTGTCGGCCGTAATGCGCGCCACCGAGAGGTTTTAGTCGGTATGCCGGCAAAAGATCTTAGAACTCGGTAGGGACCCACACTGGCCGAAGCATCTGCGCGGTGCGGAGTTGTCCCCGCGCGCCCTCGCGTTCTCCCGAGGTATCGGAAGGACGGCTTAAGGAACTTTTCTTTCGTTAAAAAAAGTAGAAGTGCTGAAGGCGTAACAGTCATTAACTCCATCCACCCCTGCTTCTGTCTATATATTTATCCTTAACATTTTCACGGAACGGTTGCCAATGTAATGGTTAATGTTATACCCATTTTTAATCACGTACCATTGGTAGTCACTGACTATTTTTTGAAACTACAAAGTTTGTTTTATTTAAAAAAAATGTTGCTATGGAATCAGTTTAAAATAGATGGCATTAGTTTTGTAACCTTAGGCACTTATTCCGAATATGTAAAAGAAAAATATATTTGGACACGGTATCATTACATTCCCACTAATATTTTGCCTAATCAGATATCATCACTTAAATTTTATTTCTCATGTAAAATAATAACTTCTTAAGTATTCATCGAAAACATGAAGTCATAGCAAACTTAACAGCAAATAGTTTTTCAATTTATAATCATCGCCTTAACGCAGCGTGGCGGCGACAAGGCTAATCAGCGCCGAAGATGAAATGCACGGTATCGAGCGACGATAAAACGAACTCAACTCGCGACTTTTACTGCTGAGCTCTGCATTGCTGAGTTCACTGGTGAGTTCGCTGTTGAGCTCGGGCTCTTTACATAGTGATTTAATTGAAATATTTCCGTCAGTTTCTTAGTTTTGATTAAACGGTTTTTGTTGAGTTTCTTTTCTCTCTCTCTTTAAAGTGTCTTTCTTTAAAGATAATTTGCTTTTGTTTCATTAGATAAATAGTTAATAAGGCATTACTAAATACACTAAATAGTCACATACAAACTCTTCTGAAAAATATATCTCTGTTTAATGGGACCAAAAAATAAGAGATTTCAGGCCTATAGAACCAAGAAACGAACTGTTTATGGATTACTCATGATACAAGCATTTGTTTTGAACGTAGATCAAAACCCATATCTAAAGGTAGCAAGTTCAATTCTTTATTTGACAGTCATGTCTGACGGTTGAAACTATTAATATATGTCAAAAAGATATAGCATAGATATGGATGTTGGCCTATTTTCGGGATTATAATTAAACCAGGAACCCAATCTTCCAACCTCTTGTATAGTGAAGCCTTAGATCAAATCAAAGACGCGTCCGTCGGATTAATCTACTCGTACAAACATGCCTATATCGATACAATCAACTCTAATACTAGTTTACGACCTTGTATCTCAACAGAACACAGTGTTAACTGCCAATGACTAGATTAGAAATAAACCGTGAACATGGAACATCTCCCGACCATGCGAATGACCGTCGTATAAACAGGCCCGAACACTTAGGCGTTTATTTCCTCGAATTACCGACCAATAACAATTCCGACCGCCGACCAGACCGTATAAGTTTGTCGTATGGCCTGTTTTGTAAGAGACTGGTGGATTCAGCTGAGTTATGCTGCAATTCGATTGATTTTTTATACATCCATCGCCCTTTAGAATGACAGAATATTTAAGAAGATCTTATTCTCTATTGCATTTTTTTATACTGTTTAATATTCATGGCGAATTTTTCAACATTTATTTCTATGCAAGGCAGTGTTAAGCATGCACGCTTGAATGAGGTTTTAGAAAAATGGTCATCTGACTCGAACAACCAAATTTTAAGTAGGGTCTAGAATCCCTTTCTAATTTTACATTTTTAAGAAGACAGATCTTAATAGCCAGCAAGATACATAGCTTCTGCGAGTATCCATTGACACAGATAATTATTTTCTCATCATTAAAAATATGAGCTCCTTCACCGTTCCTAAACCTTCATCATCTTCTTGAGCCCCAGGACGTCTAATTCTAAACATAGACCTCACCTAAGGATCACTCCTGAACCTCACATCACACCATACATATAACTCGCCCCCGCTACATCCCCTACCATCCACCACTAATAAAAACATGACAGTTAACGCCTTCGCCGTCTCGTTAGCGGCGGTAATGCGATTTTAACTTTCGTCCGCCCCCACCAATGATAAGGGGCAATTGGCTCTATTAGTGGAGTTTTCGCTTGTAATTGTTCTTTACTTAGCGAGACATGACCGGATTAGTTTTGTATTGTAAGCAGAACAATGCCATATTGTTTAGCCCAGCTTAATTTAAGTTTGTGATCTTGGATTGTGATTGGACAGTTTGGGTTTGGGATAGTGGGTATTACTAGGCTCTTGGTTTTCCACTTTATATAAAATGTTAGTTAATAGCGCTACTTTAATACCCTAGTTAGTATTTAAGCCAATCAGACCGGCGCATTATTGAATTGTATTATTACTGAATAGCAAAAACTAGAACTAGTAGACGTTGATAAAAGCAAATATATATATTTTATTTTTTTCTTCACTACCGTAGCTAATCTTCATGTTCCATTTCAGAAGCAACGCTCTCTTAACTGCTACGAGCTACGCGTTGCGAAATGGTCGCTACGAGATCATAGCTCGTAGCTCAGACTAATAATGTAGTTATCGCTACCATTCTCAGTAGTCACTAATAATAAAAAATAAGTGCTAAGATGTGAGAGGGGTCGAACGTATCGCCATGCTGTATCCTAGTTTCAAGCAATACATGCATATTTTCTTAGTACGAAACCTCAGTCAAATTGGGATACCTGAAAATAAAACCAAATCCAAGACCGGACAAATTCTCAGGCTATACGTACTGCCAATGCCGATGATGAAACTTTAATTTATTACCAATCCTTTTCGTATATTTGTTTTTAACATCAAATACGCCGATACTGAAAACTTAACATACTTGTATTTGCCATGTTCAAACGGAAACGGGAAAGTAAAGTTCCGTTACACCGTTGAAAGTTATAAAGTACAAGTAGAGTTCCTTCTGCCTACGACTGCGGTAGAGACGGTAGAGTCATATAAGCTACTTTATTAAAATGGCTTTACATTTCATGAGCTCATAGTGATTCGCCTTTGACAGATTATGTGCTGTTTGATTAAATTGAAAAGATAATAAAGAATTGAAAAGATACATAAGTTTAGTGGCACTATGGATATTATCATATTGATCAAAGAATTTATCATAATATTTTGGAGGTATGATTATTCTCGCTCATGCAAGCCTGTGGGGCGAATCGTTAAATTTAATAGGTAGCAAAATAAAGAAGTAGTAACTAGAAAAAACTGACATTGAAGGTAGCTCATAGGAATTTTTGACGAGAGAGATAGAATCAATTGTCTTTATAGTTTCGTAATAGACTTTGAAGCATTTGTATATTTGTGATCCTTACTCCAATAAAATTGCTGACTAAACGTTTATCATAACCTCAATAACTTATGAAAATCATTCTACTTACCTCCAACACGATCACACACTTCCTCAACACCTCAAAACAAAAATCGCTGCGTTCCCAACAATCCGTGTTTTAATTAATAGGAACTGCGAGTGTTTGAATTAACTCACAATTAACAGCCAACCTGTAACGGCCCCAGGACATGAACCTCGGGATTAATTAACTTGGCCCATTTTTGCCAACCCTAGATGGCGGTTTTTTAAAAGATATTTTAATTTGTCAGCGTTTGTCTTGTGTTTTTCTTCTCCTCTAATTGTTCTAGGGTTGGCAAATGGTTCTGCGGACTAAATTAGTGTCGCGAAGGCTTCAACCGTTTTTGTTTTGGGAATAATTGTGCGTAATATTTTGTTTCTTTTTGCCAAATTAAGGTCTGGCTTAAGTGGCGTTTTGTTCGTTTTATTTTCATGATGAGGTAGCGTAACAGCGGCTTTTATTTTATTCTAACATGGTTACTTTTTTAGCAGTGGATGATAATTGAATCCTATCAATTCTTACTTACATTTGTGTCCGCTATGGTGAAATAACTGTGATGCACATGCAATCAGATATTAAGGGCAATTTTAATTTGTCGGTACACTCAACAGAGTGAGACAGAAAACTCTATTTACTCAAAATGTTTCCAATTAGTTGTTTTTAATTTTAGGTGAACTTCAACTAAAAACTTGGCCTAACCCGAGTTTACCTATTCGTCGCATTTTACTAGCCAACGGATGATACTCAAGTGGTCAAAAGATGCCGAAATACCCGCCATAAAAATGTTATAGCTAAGTAACAGGCGGCAGTGTCGTTAACTAAAGAATTTTGTCCTGTGGTCACCGACCTGTCAGTTTTTTCTCAATTAACGCTCACTAGTGTAAAAGTGAAAACTATAGGAGTTTGCCTTGCATTGGATGTTACATGGAATAAACAACGCTAAAAAAATACAAATATTCAATCAGTAAACTACACCAAAACCCAACCAAAAAACCATCCTAATTATTAATCCTGAAAACATTTTAATCCCAACACAAGCCGTGCTCAAATAAAGACTATCTTAATTACAGCATATGAGTTAAAAAATGTAAGTCTGCTAGTGGAATGTCGCACGCAGCCACGGGCGCACATTAAAGCTCTTTGTTTTGAGCTCATTTGTTTAAAGTGGCAGCAGCCTGCCAGCGACACGTACAGGGCGAGGGGGAGGAGCGGGGAGAGGGGAGACCGGGCCGCGATATCGTTGATGTGTTTGCTCTATTTTAAGCTTTTGGCTATGAAGAACTGTTTTTCTTGTGGCTCTTTAGCTGGTGTTTTTGTGTAATTAAAAATTATGTGGGTTGTGTGAGTTTTAATAGTCCAGCGTGGTAAATTACGGCGTAATACGAGTCGAACTCTGAATTTAAGAGATGTCCTGTATTTTTAGGATAATAAATAAATTAATACACCCAACAGTCACATACATAGTCCTGACCCTACACTAAGATCGAGTCTTGCGTCGTGGGTATCAGGAACTACGAGAGACTTTTCGGTCTCACAAAGACCCAGACCCGTAACAAATACCTGCGGTTCACACAAATATTTGTTCTATTGTTAATATTCTATTTGTTCTATTCTGTAATATTGTTGTATAATTTGTAACTCTCACGAAACATAATTTCTTAATAATGGTAATTTTATCTAAATTTAAAGGGAATGGAATTTGTGTCATAAATAAGCGAGATTTTATAAAAAATGACTTTACGTGATTATTTAATAATAAGAACGGAACAGAATAACAAATAAATAAAATAATAGGGGTCCCGTATATCAACAAAATATTTCTACTCATCTCGCGCGATGTCAAAATAATATATTCGTCAATAACATGAGTACTACAATAAAAAACTACACAGAGACGTCCAAAAACAAACCTGATGCAAAAAAATATAAGGGATTCCTAGATTACTCCAGAAGCGCTAAAGTGAAATAAGCACTAAAAAAATATTCTGAAACGATCCTTGTGATTACAATATCGGTTTGCGAACGTACGAGGTGCTGAATGTAAAGTTAATGAAACTTGCCAATTACTCTTAGTATAATGTCAAAGAAGAAATTCCCTCATACTTTCCAGTTAAGTACTTAATAATTCCTTTAAGGAAATGTTTTCAAACGGTGTACCTTTTAGTTAAATAGTTTTCTGCAAAGTTCAGTAGGTAGCGGGCTGGCGTGGATCCGGGGTGTCACTTCGACGTTTGGTTCAGGATAACAGACTACAGCGATTTTAATACTCATTACTTAAAATTCGAAGATCCGTGGAAGAACCAAGGGAACAAATAACAAATTTATTTGATGGTTAGTGATCACTGATGTCTTTAAACGCTTGTACTTGAGCATTATATCGACCTCTAAAATAATTGGGATAAAAGATAAAATAGGTGAGGAGGCATCTCAGCGGGCCGGCATGATTGTATCGAATAGTATGAGACTACCGTCTGATGCTATTCGGTACTCTGTCTGGACCGCATTAGCACATACCACTGCGATGCAGTCACTGTGGCGTGCCACTATAAATAAAGGTAAGGCTTGACAGGCTTCTGGTATCTACAGTAAGCAAAAGAATACAAACAGCAAAATTGTTGAAGTTTCTTCAACAGCAGATATACTGCGGCTGATAATGGTAGGGTTAATTTTAAGGAACTCATATTTTCTCTTTACAAAAGTACCAAATGGCACCCAATTTATTGAAAGTAGCTACTACCGTCTAATTTTCATTTCTAGTTGAATTGTTAGCTTTTAAGAATCGAATGGGTGGACTAGGGAAATTGTAGGCTTTCTAGGCCTTCAAAGGATGCCGACTGCACCAACTGCTACAACTAGTTTTTTCTGGATTATTTATAGAATAGTGATACCGTATTTCATAAACAATCTACAACATATTTGTACTATCTACAAAAGCGCATATGCCACATTTTCGCCATCGCTACATCCCAACGCCCCGACCATGGCAGTAGTCGAGAAGTTTGTAATGTCATTACCTACTTGAAACTCCGCTTTGTGAGCAGAGCCGCGGCCCTCACACTCGCGAGCTATTTAGATACTTCCTCTATATTCTCATGATATTTAATATGTCTGTCTATTTGTAAGTAGGGTAGGCTGACAGGTTTAGGTTCGATTATCGAAAGGTAAAATTTTTGTGGGGTTTCCTGTTGGATAAGCAGGATTTGCTTGGTGTTAGAAAAAGCATAAGATCACATCTACACAATATCATGGGGTACGCAAGTATCTGTATTTTGATCCGAATTTATTATTACTATAATATAAGAGGAAGTTGTGTAGTTTAATAAAACAGTTGGCTTTTGATTTTATCGCAATTAATTCTGGTACTAATACTGACAGAATATAATTAAAACGGTTATTTATTAAAAGAACAAACGAAAACTAAATTGCCCAAACTGAGTATAAAATTTCGATTTCAAACTGAACTGAACCAAAAATATTAATGAATTAAAAAAGCTATTAAAATCTAAAGCAATTCAATAAAGATTTTAAAGGAT
This sequence comes from Deilephila elpenor, assembly GCA_949752805.1. Taxonomy (NCBI): domain Eukaryota; kingdom Metazoa; phylum Arthropoda; class Insecta; order Lepidoptera; family Sphingidae; genus Deilephila; species Deilephila elpenor. Next base: position 13,321,362 of record OX457103.1, on the reverse strand, counting down.
CCTAATCCGTTTCCAACCAATTTTACATTTTTATGAATATATTTCGAATATATTTTTCGTGAGTCGCCACAGCCGGATTAAGGCTTAAAAAGCAATCGAGAAATTCTTTTCGAAACAATGCTTTGTCAGATGAATTTTTATTAGCCTTTTTGCGGTACCTTTTTTGTAACATTGACTTGAGAAATTAATTATTGTCAAATATAAATTGTTCGAACACTATTATAAAAAATCAAATATTTGTATTTATGAATAGTTTGTATACAAATGATGTTTCAATTATTTCTTTGTTTTTATGAATAACCCAGCATGTATTTTCCTTAATTTCAAGTTGCAACGTGGTTTTCATTTTTTGACGATCGATTGGTACAGGCTTTGTAGTTGACTTTTTGCGCCGGACTTTACGGGTTCGATCTCTTCAGATATTTTTCGGGTTCTGAGCTTTTATATGACCCGCAACCATGCCACAGGACTAATGCTAGTGTGGCGCAAAATTTCAAATACTAAAATAAATAAATAAAACTATTGTTTATTTTTCGATCCCTTAACATTCAGATTTTCAAATTTGAATTTAATTTTAAGATTCAAATCAAATTCATTTCACGGATTTTCCCGTAGTTTTTGGTTCATTTTTATTTCCGACATTTCAAAGATGTCGCCTGTGTGCTCATCGGCCTTCTATCTGTCCCCACAATAATATCCATCAAATAAATTTTATTTCGCGTAAACAGAAGAAATTACGTGCTTTATAGATCAAATAACCCAATTGAGGCCATCTATCCAATATTCTTAACCCCATTAGAAAATAATGCATATTGATTTGTAATTCGGTTGTGTACTCGTTAAACATGACAATGGTGGTTTAAGGGTGGGTTGCAGAAAACCTGACGTTATTGTTAACGGTAAAGTTAACTTTAGCAGTGACAATAACAATGACCACGGGATAGAAAATTCTTTTGTTGCACCATTGTCATAATTGTTATAGTTAAAGTTAAAAGAGTGACCAGTGAAATGATGCGATGCGATTTTACGTCGGAATTTATCAGCGTATTTTTGTAAATTGTTTTAATGTACAGGTTATAATTCAAATCGATACACAAATGACAATTATCAATACAGAGAACACACACAAATAACGAAAGATAACCGTGACTTTAACAATAACCGCCCGAAATTGAACGGTTAATGTTAATGTTATACGTGACGTCATTTTAACAATTGTTAATTTTATGCAACCTGAAAATTGCATAACCGTCGATTTGACGGCTGATTAGCCCTTAGTTAATGTTAAAGTTATTTTCTGCAACCCACCCTTACTGTCTCTAAATCATAAAGCGAGCGCTGTGGGTGTCTGATTGTGCAATTAAACGAGATTAGCTCGATATGGTGTCTGTTCGGCGCCGAATTTATCGTGTGGAAGGCGATGGATTGCCAGAATTAGGCTAGACGTAGTAATCACATGTATGTTACACATTAATTTGTGTGTGTGTATTTAAATTGGATTCGATTGTGAGTGGATCTGAAGCAGCTACGCTGTTTGAAGTGGTACTCTTGGTGCGTCGTATTCGAAGCTGTTTAAAAACAGTGCAGAAGAAAACCTGATAGATGTTAAAGAAAAAAACTTTAGAGATTTTATCAGCTGTTTTCATCGAGGTAAAATAAAAATAATTAATAATATAAACTGGAATTGTCGATGCGAAATTGTGTTAGTTAGTCTGTATTTTTTCTTGCAGAAAAAATAAATGGATCGGAAAGTTCTGCATACAGAAAGTATATGAACCGGCGAGTGACATAGGCTATTTTTATACTGGAAAATCCAAGAGCCCTGTTCCTTTGGGATCATATTAAAATGCAAGGAAAACCGGCACTACATTTAGTAAAAAATAAACAGCAAAGCCAAGATGTGCATATTCTGCATAGTGCATGCACTCTAGTACGACTGAAAATAATAATTGTCCACCGCACTGGTCTTGCAAGTCGTTGGTTACGTAAATATTTCACAATTTTTAACAGCGGATAAGTGATAGCAAAATTAAATTAAAACATAACTTTTTAATACCCAACAAAGAATACAATCCACGAATGTCTCAGCAATTATGTAATAGCACTTTAATACTAATAAGCCGACAATAAAGCCAGCTTTGTACGATTCCAGCGGGAATACACACGGCCGGGAAAAACGCCCGCCTCGATGGCGCATTTGCACTACGGTACGAATACAACGCTGAAGCCTGGGGTTCGAATCCCGGGTCTGACAAACTGATATTGAATTTTTCTATTTGTTATCCGCTCAGAGTCAGGATTTTTTGTAAATTCGCCCTCTATCACATGACGGAACACGCAAGGCGAAGCGTGGCTATCCTGGTTTCACCTTTGCTTACCCCTTCAGGGAAAAAGGCGTGAAATGTGTGGGCAAACGCGTAATATTTTACAAGCAGCAATATGATGAGAGAGCGAATCCTGGTCGCATGGCCGGCCGCAATCGGTGTGAATTATTGGCAGCATAACCGACAGGCGCGGGGCGCAAGTTTGAGGCGACTGTATACTTCCTAACTGCTTTACACACGATACACATTGATGGTACAGATGGGTAGTTAGTTGGAATTATTTTTGTGAAATACTAAGGTTAATATAAATAAATAAATAAATAAATACACCCAACAGTCACATACATAGTCCTGGCCCCATATTAAGATCAATTAAGTCTTGTGTCGCAGGTATCAGGAGTATGAGAGACTTTTCGGTCTCACAAACACCCAGACCCGAATGAAATATTTGTGGGCCGCACAAACATTTATCTTCGTCCGGGGATAGAACCCGCGGCCTCTCGTTTCACAGCCGGCGTCTAACCAACTGCGTCACGGGGGCTGAAATATGCACACAAAGTCATCTATAAATTAGGAGAAGCCAGGGATGCTTCAACCATGAGTTGATTGCATTGTCACACGTTGCTAAATAGCGAGAGAGATAGTGAAAAACTTCACATAACTATTGTCGATATTTTTGTAAAAAAACTTGAAATACGCACGTATTTTTTTGATGTTTTTTATCAGTGTTTCGGTGAGCAACAACAAATATTTAACGCATAATAAATTTTAAGAGGCATTTGACCTAATTTCGAACCCATGACTTGCTTTTATAATACTAGTGGCAAACTAAGCTACCCTTATCAATTAGTTTATTCCCAATAATAGGTCAAAATATTAAATTATAATATCAAACTGTTCACCAAACCCTTCGCCAGTGTGTATAATCCTTCACTAATACAAAGCGACTGCATTCAAATCAGGCAAAATTGACCCTTACCACCCTCGCATTAAAGCACTATTCAAGTATACAGTATGTTTCGTTAAAATTGTAGCTTTATGAGATCGCTCTATTGAGTTTGCGGTCTCCACTTGAGGGAATTTGGGATATGACCTGAAGAAGTTCATCTCAGTTATTGTCGGATATAAGGAGCTGCTTCGCTGGCTGAGTCTAAACTGTACTGGGGGGAGTGGTATGGCCTGTAGATAGGATTTAGATTGTATATAAAATAGAAGAAAATGCACAATATGTAAATTTAAAAGTTTGTGTTTCGTCTTGTGTATATTCTCTCTCCCTTTCGGCCAGAGGTAGTAAGTAATTCTATGCCTTCCGCCAAACAGCAGTTTATATGCACTTTCGTGTTCCGATTTAAAGCACATTGTAGCTAGAGTAACTACTGGACGTAATGAGGCTTAACATCTTGAAAGCAATGGAATGGCAACCATTGCTTTATAACACATGGTGTTTGGTTTTGGTATTGTCCAAGAGTGATCATCGCTTACAATCAGGCGAATGGCATGCTTGTCTCGCAATTCATCGCAATAAAAAAGGTACACAGCTAAACATAGGTCTCTTCCAAAGATTTCCGAAGCGATCTTTAGTAAGCGGCTTGCATCCAGCAACTTTCTGTAACATCAAATAGGTATGTCCTCTTTGTAGTCAGACAATTGTATATACTATCAGAACAAAATCATTACGACACGCATTATGGCAAGTTTGTTTTTAATTTATATTTGATGGTTTACAATCCAATCCAGCGTGGTGGACTATATGGCCTAACCACTCTTAATCGATTCTCTCGATTGTAGAGAAGGCCCGTGCCCTGCAGTAGGACGTATATGGGCTGATATAGATAGGTTTACAATAGGATTTGTAAAGTGATGAATAAGTACAGTGCAATCTGTACGGTGCACCGCACATATCTAGTCAGCACACTAAGGTTATTGCCTTTCTGAGGCTGACCGAATTTAGCATTAGTACATAAACAGCAATCACCGCGCGTGCTCCTTCGCTCCTTTGTTTAACAATTAATTGTGATCGCGTAATAAACACTTTTCTAACAATTCAGTCTACATCTATCACAAAATCCTACACAATAAAATAAAGTATCTTTTGCTAGTGGACAGAATTACGCCGGTATACCAAAACTGGATAGTTGCCTAACACATAACCGAAAAGATAAATATATTGTGGACTACACTGTATTAATTATCTGGTGTATTGCAGTCACTTTTTTGTTGTATTATAAAAAAGGAATTATTTTACTAAACATAAAGGCTATTTTAGATATGTAAGCACTAAATATGTGGTTAATTTAAAAGTTGATAACCTCTTAAAAGGGTTCGTGTGGAAGACGAAAAATACTTTGGGGCACCGTTAGCCGGCATTTGGGTCGGATTGAGTTATTAGTTTTCTAATGGCCGGGTTAAGCAGTTTGTTATAGTAATTTTTATTTATCGTCCTTCGGTATTTATTACCCATTAGGATATTTTACAGAAAATAAACAATTTGGTTTATAAATTGACATTATTATAGCAATTTAAATAGAGTTTCAGCCAATGAGCTTGGTTATTTCGCTTCGGTCAACAAAATTGTGCGGGTCTAATTGAATCCGGATAATATACAGGCTTAAGCATTATTGCCATGATAACATTTTGGACGGAGGTCGTGATTCGGATGGCTCTAAACACCCCAACGACTTTAATAATTATCGAGAAAAACAAGGAAGGAAACATAATGGAGCTTGCAGAAATTCCGTCTAGAATAATAATAATAAATACACCTAACAGTCACATACATTGTCCTGACCTCACACTGAGATCGAGTCTTGTGTCGTGGGTATCAGAAGCTACGAGAGACTTTTCGGTTTCAAACACCCAGACCCGAAACAAATACCTGTGGTAGACACAAATATTTGCTCCGGTGGGGGGATCGAACTCGCGGCCTCTCGTTTCACAGGCGGCGTTTTAACCAACTGCGCCACGGAGGCTGTCAGAATTACAAGGATCTTGTTAATAATCTTTCAATAATCCACACAAAGCACCAAGCAAACAACAAAAAACTTTCGCAAAAACAGCGCCCAGTTGAAAACAGACATTAGTTAGGCAGGTGCACGGAGCATTAGCGCCGGTAAGTGAGACTATACCCGCAATACCTTCTACCTACTACCCGTGATACCCGCTACCTTCTACCCATTACCCACTCCGCACTGCTACCGGCCACGCTGATTAATGCCCTGTGTATTTTATTTCAAACACATGTAATGCTTCACGATATTGTAATTGGAGATGTTTTCGAGTGGTTCATAATTAATAATTTGAATGTGTTGAATACTAATGTAATATTTTCACATTGTCGCTAGCAGTTATTGAGAGTTATCAATGTGACACTGGGTGTCGTGAACATACATCCATATTTGTTTCATTATTTTTTATAACGGCATGGCGAGCCTAATGGGAAGTGCAGTTCTCTATAGTGCTGGCGAGCGAGTAAATTTATGATGATTGCACCTGTATGTTGTTTTATATATACCCTTTAAGAGACAGGGTTAATATACCTATGATGATATGTAACAATAATCATAATCTGTAAACTTACTTACTAATTTATAACAATGTATGTACATTGTACATTTTTGGAAGTAAATTATTATTGTTGTTATACGTATATCAGATATATATTTTATGATATCAGACCTACTTGGCTGACTTCGAGTTTGGAACTAGAAGTTCATATAAGTGAAAAATTATGCCATTATATTAGACACAGATTCATTATTTTAATTTTGTCTATTATTTACCCCGGAATTCGCTATTGAATTAAGGCCCCAAAAAATTCTACCGCGACTTGTTGGAAATCGCCTGTATCCACACCTAAAAAAACTTACAATAAACAAAATGTAGCATAACTGTACCAGAATAAATAAAACTATTACCCAATAAAGAAAACAATTCAATACACACTTAAAATGAATACACCACCATCCATCAGCGGTATAAGAGGAAATATTTTCACTTATTCCCGCGCGTTTCCATTTAAAAGCCTGCCAGACGTGATCAACGGTGTTTTTCCGTGACACACGCTGTTTACACGCATAATAAAGGCGGCTAGAGTGCCGTGTAAATGGTTTCATTCGTTCACTCGACCACTACACGTGAGATTTTTATATGGAGCCAGGTGGCGTGATTTTACTTGCGAAGTCTTAAATGTTTTGTGATTTTGGTTAGGGAGTTTTAAGTGTTTGTGGATCTTAAAAGTGCAGGCTTGAATATGAATGCTCGCAGATCTGTGTTTTAACATCGTTATTTTGTAAACTTAGGGTAAAAAGAACTGTGTATAATGGTTTCTTAGATCTACGCGAATGTTACACATTGAATGAAAAACTAATTTTCACGAATTTCATCGTGTGTCTGTATCGCTCAATCCGCTTCAAGTCCATGAAATCTGGAAAACAATGGAAACGTCGGGAAGTTAAAAATGTAAAATTGAACCAAATCCGCTATAAAATCCGTAAAAGTTTTATTTCAAAGGAACTATACATACATAAACTCACGCCTTTATCCCAGAAGGAGTAGGCAGAGGCGCCACCAGGACACCCACATTTCGCCTTATATTTTTTATTTACAGCTCAAAGAAAGTAAAATTCAGCACATAAGAATATACCAATAACGTTTGCAAATCGATTCCAAGCATTCTTCCTTAAAGACTACCACAACCAATTTCGTACCGAGTTGGTTGCCCCCAAACCGCATCTAACAATGGCGAAACAATTTTGTTATTAAAAATGTAACATCGCGCACCACCGCGTATTCGTTTAGCAAAGTGGACTGGCGCATTAATATTAATACGTCAATGAATTGTAAATAACCACTACAAGGAAAGTTGCGGAATAAAGGGTACATGAAACTCACAGTTCACATTAAACTTTCCGCTAGAGTTTAACATGTTGTCTGATGCTAGAGTTGTTTGCGGTTTCGTCCTTAAACTGTTTTATGAATAGTATCGGCCTGTTTAGTAACTGTTATTGGATTATTTAGTTGGGTGTAGGATGTTCCGCCCGATTGGATTATCGTATACGATGCTGAAAATAACCATCACACGCCATTTACACGAGAATCGTATGCGATTATCGCATGACATAACCGTAAATTATCGTGTCTTGACAAATGTTTACACATACATACATACATAAACTCACGCCTTTATCCCCGAAGGGGTAGGCAGAGGCGCCACCAGGACACCCACATTTCGCCTTGTATGTTCCGTCCCACGATGTGATAGGTGGCGAGCCTATCGCCATATCGGGCACAAATTCCTGACTTCGGACTGATAATGAATAGAAAAATCCAATATCACATTGCCCGACCCGGGACTCGAACCCGAGACCTCAGCTTCGTAACCGTACCGTAATACAACTACGCCACCGAGGCAGTTTAATTGTTTACACGATGCAACTTATTTATATCCTTGCGATAATCGTATGATCGAGGCGAGAAACTCTCCCCGTGAGGCTTCATAGAGGCCCAGCAAACGTTAGCGTTTTGGGTTAAATCTGTCTTTTATCCGGTTTTGACCAGTAATTTTACTGACCGACGAGAAATAGAAATGTCTTACCAATAGATACACAATTGGGATTGCGCTTTATTTAAAATCGGATGCATCGCAGTCACATATTCATGGCAGCATAAAAAAATACCGCTTTAAAAATAAGGAAATGGAGGTTATCCATTAATTAACATCGATGTTCGTGAAAGGGTTTGACAGACAGGAAAATCGAATGATTGAGCATAAGAGAACTATAAATTGGATTTTCGATTGAGAAGAAAATATCTCAAGGTTATAAAAATATTTCGTGTATTATGGCTACCTTTTATTACGATACAAAACGTTTTTTTTTATTGCTATGAATTGTGAGACGAGCATGCCATTAGACTGATGGTAAGCGATACGACCGCTCATGGACAGTAGCAAAACCAAACATCATGAATTACAAAGCAAATGCTTGGCGTTCCAATGCACTCGCCATCCTGAGTCATAAGATGTTAAGCTTTATTTTGTCCAGTAGTTACTCTGAGTACAATTTCCTTCAAATCGGAACACAACAGTGCATTTACACTGCTGTTTGGCGGGACAAATAGACATTGCGGTGGTATCAACCCAGGCGGCCTCTTAAATAATATGAGACCTACTATCAGTAAACGTACCGCACTACTGAAATTTTTATTTTAATGTTTTGTCTCTGTAATTATTTTTATTTGAGGGGTATATTAATAAGTACCTTAATTTTTACCCACACGATTTTTTTTCAAATCGGTCTTTTCATTTTCACAGCGTCCTATTAGAAGCGGCCTAAAACTAAGCAACTAAATACACATTTACATTCTTACTTCAAAGCAACACTGCCTCGGTGGCGTAGTTGTACTACCGTACGATTACAAAGCTGGGGTCTCGGGTTCGAATCCCTGGTCGGGCAAAGTGATATTGGTTTTTTCTATTCATTATCTGCTCGGAGTCAGTAATTTGTATCCGATATGGCGATAGTCTCGCCCCCTATCACATCGTCAGAGGGACATACAAGGCGAAATGTGAGTGTCCTGGTAGCAACTCTGCTCACCCCTTCTGGGAAAAATACGTGAGTTTATGTATGTACAAAGCAACACTTCTTGAGACAAAAGTTAATACAATTACTGCAACAGTAACACTTGAGACTAGAACAAACGTTCAAGCACAAATGCAAATGCAACTAAAAATACGCGTGCATAATCCCGCTTATACCACACGGTTCCTCCTGAATATTATGTTAATGAATATAAATATGTTACGGCGGGAGCTCTCCCGAGTCCGGTAATGGTCGGGAAGCGGATATGAAACACGAAGCGAAGCCTTCTTAATGGAAACTTAGGTTCGCTCGCCGCGCTGCCCGGGCACATGTTACTTACCTAGTAATAAGCGTTGATGTATGTGGTTTAATTGTTTTGCATTGTGGTGGTGTGATTAAAGTGGAAGGACAATTTAAATGATAGTAGGAGTAAGATTTATCCCTTTTATAGTTTTTAAAAATGGAATTTATTTTGCAACGTAGTAAAACAAAGTTTGAAGTGCATTTGGTAGTTGTTTAGGTCTCTTCGATCATTTGTTAAATGTTTGAAACAATTATCCTAAAAATATTAGAAGTTTAAATTTCATAATACATTTTACTTTTAAGTAATTTATTTATCCTTCTTCGGTTCCTGGTTTGACCTTACCCCCCCCCCCCCCCCCCTGAATCTTTCTTATAATAATATTCATAAAACAAAATCAATGTATAGCACACATGCCAGTATGTGCACATTCAGAAAGATGTCATCGTAAAATGAGACATAAAATAACGTCCAGACTGCAGGAACGCAATGTATGCATACACACGCCATCTTAAACATACTCTACACGTTTAAAAAAGTATGGAATAAGAAGAAGTAGTAGCCGTATAAACAGTATCGATACTGTACTCGATGTACTATTGATTTTCACTGAGCGGAATAATAAATAAATACACCCAACAGTCACATACATAGTTCTGACCCAACACTAAGATCTAATCTTGTTGTGGGTATCAGGAACTACGAGAGACTTTTTGATCACACAAACACTCAGACCCGAAACAAATACATGTGGATCACACTAACGTTTGTTTCGTTGCGGGGATCGAACCCGCGGCCTCTCGTTTCACAGCCGGCGTCTAACCAACAGCGCTAGGCAAGCTGTCGGATAATATCAATGGCGTGAAATTTGAAAGACTTGTAGTAGGATTTTTTATTCAAAGCCACAGGTGACTATAATTATCAATTTTATTTACTCTTTAATCTACTTAAATAAGATTGTATGGTTAAAATAGCATTACGCATTACTATTAAACAAAACGTGATAGCTATCAAAATTTATCCCAGCTCCACTGCATTTCATACACACGCATATCACAGACAATAGTCAATTACAAATTGACGCCGCTCTATCAGACAATATTTGCGACGGTTATGCCCGCAGTTGAGTGAAATCCAATAATACCGACCGCGTTTACGTACGCAAATATCGCCCGTATGTCATCACTTATTCCGTGCTCTGTCAACTCAAATTTGTTTCCAACTAAAAAGTCATTTATTCACGACGTGTGATAAAGCAGACGTTGTGGCGTATAACACAAAGGATTGGACATGCTGTTTTACAGAACCCTTATTGTGGATTGTTTATATGTATTTAAAACTGTATGATCTCACTCGTATTTAAAATAAATAATTTTGATGTGCAAAAGTGCGTGGTGGCCTGGTGGTAACGGACCAGACGCGGCTGCCTACATGTTTACGGTGGTCGCGGGTTCAAATCCCAGGGCACACCTCTGACTTTTCGAAGTTATATGTGTATTGATAGTCAATCACCACGCACTTTAACGGTGAAGGAAAACATCGTGAGGAAACCTGCATACCGTAGCGATTTTAAAGAATTTCAACGGTATGTAAGTCCGCCAACCCGCACTAGGCCAGCGTGGTGGACTATATGGCCTAACCACTCTCAATAAATTCTCTCGATTGTAGAGTAGGCCCGTGCCCTGCAGTGGGACGTATGTGGGCTGATATAGATATAGAATAGAATTTTGATGCGAATTTCGTATCAAGTAGGTAGCAAGGCCTTAAACGCCATTGACACGGGGAGTATTTCTCGCGGCGATAGATTATTGATGATGATTTAAAGACTATTAAAGCGAGTGCTTATGATTTTTTAGAAAATTTACACTGATGTACAGTAGCATAGCATCATGCAGTGAAAGTGAATGGCGTTGCTATTGTAATTGCAATCGCGTGACGTTTACCATTAACCGAATGAATTGCTCGCCTCGTCTCGTTAGCGTATAAAAAGACACCATGAATTCCTCCCGAAAATTGCTCACAAAATGGTATTACACTATGCCGCCGCCAATTAATCCCGTGTATCGAATCACAGCCATCATCCGAATTAATTTGAATTGCAATTAAAATCTCGACGTGTTCAAACGTTTTCATTCGAAAGTAAAAATCCACATTCCGCGCCCATCCAAAAGAATTCAAAGCATTTCGCTCTCGTCCAAATTGCGTTCAAAAATTCTCACACCGAAACTCTCTATTTAGTTAAAAGCATTTTCGGATTCGGTTGGCACACCGACGGTAACCGGTATCTCTAGAAGACTTGTGAAAGAAAATGGCTCCTTGAAAATATACGGATTGAACAAATGAGCTTTCAGGTGTGGATGGGGAGCTATTGTTTTTGTTATGAGAACGCTCATGGCACGCTGTTTTCTATGACTGAATCTCGAATGGATTTCTTTAAACCAGCTTAGAAAATTAAATTACTTCGTTGGTACTTAGAATTGGTAAATTAAGCAAGATTATCATTAGCTACTGGCAGTGTACTAGATATTAGCGCCAGAACTCCTAAGACATTTTGTAGATCGTCTAACCTTGTTTTTGGTTGTGCAATTCTGTATTTCCGATTATTTATTTTATCTTCGTTGATTCTGATATCTACATAATGCTTTCTAATATTACGATTGGCGTTGCCGTTCAGTGCATAATATTCTGAAGTTCTAGTACCACTTTTCTTCTTCGTTCAGTTTGAGGAGTCAGCAACGCACTTCGATCCAAATGGCGTTCAATTGACTATAACCCAATTTCTAAATAAAATAAATTAATAACCTAACTACAGAACCTACAACAAACATTCAAAAGCACCAGCCGTTTTTAAAGCAATTTGCTCTATTTTTATCTCAGTTCCACGTGATATAGAGGCATAGAAATATCAACACGTCGTATTCGCGTCGGGATAAGCGCCACGCTTCCGTCAAAAGTGACTTGATACCGGGAAATAGGATGGAAAATTCAATTTAGTTTATTGACACGGGTGCTTAGCCTGATGTTATGCACAATTTTATCACAAAGCGTTTTTGATCTTGACAAGTTAATTGGCTCAGTGAAATGGAACGTGATGCTCGGATAATAATGTTGTTAATGATTAGGAGGATGAATGGTTTTTCATTATTTAAGTTACAATCCTGCGGACTTTTGAGGTTCTACTTTAAAGTTAACGTATTTTAAGTGAGGTTTATAATCAAGAATGGGTAGAAATATATTTGTATTCATTCTACAAATATATCCACGTGGATACGCGTGCTATATCAATTTCAATCTAACTTTAATTTACTTCGACAAGTGCAGTGGCACTTGACCAAAGCAGTGATTCACACAAACTCCATTTATAGTTCTGACTCCTTACTTCTACGTTGGGCAATCATCTTAGTATGAATTATTTACTGTATTTTTTACTTTGAACTGGAATTTGGGTCCGGTATGGTGATAGGCTCGTCCCCTGTAACATTTTATTATGAAAATAAATTAGGCAGTTCGGCACAATGCAAAAAATATAATGTATCACAAGAAATGATTATGTTTGTTATGTACACTATCAGCTAGTTAGGAGCACAAATCTCGAAATCTCGGTTTAATATATTTCTTTGTAAGCAATATCTTTGCCTCGGGAGCCATAGGATGTTATTAAAACGACAGATTTCCAGTTAATGCATATTGCGTTTGACATTAATTTGAGTTTAACCGTCATGAAATTACGAGGAAGCTTTACATTGGTCTTTTGGGAACTAAACCTTTGATATGTGTAATGACTCATCTAACATTGTCTTTAAGTAATTTCAAGGTTATTAAAAGATTAAAATTAAATTAATTAGGAGACGTGATTTAAATATCAGCATTAACTCAATAATTTAAGTGATGTTAATCAATACAGGCAACTCAATTTCAACCGCTCTCAAACCCATTTCATTTGAATATCGCAAACATTGGATCACTAAAAGGAGTAAAAACATCCCCACACCGCATCTGAAAACGGTATATTACACCAATCACGATTTACCTCAGCATTTGAACGAAAATGGTCTCAATGAATATTCAAGCTTCCGCTAACGCCATTAAAAATTTCCAAAGTGCTCCCACGAATCTAGGAGTCCATAGATTCCCACTCAAATACTGAAGAGCGGATCAATAACTAAAAGGTTCAGCATAAATCATTTGAGAGTCATCGACGATTCATCTTTAAGCCACCCGTCTTCACTTAATGCATCTCGATTGCTCCTTGAAATTCATGAAGCCACCCTTCAGTGGAGTACCGTCTTAATATTCCTGGATGGAGATTTAATCGTATTTGAAATTTAAAACGGTCGGAAGTCTGAATTTTCTGAGCTGTGTTTCATTGTGATTTATAATAATCCTCTTTACTGCTTTACTTGCTACAAAAATAGGGACGTCGGCCTTGATTCTGGCTCCGGACTCGCGGATGCGTTTGTTACTCTCGTTTATATCTCCGCCCTTTTTATTGTCATTACTTTTTGGATTTAAATTCTTTGTTTTTAGATTTTTAGCAGCAGTTACTCTTTTGTATCTTCCGTTGTTTCAGTAGAAATTGTTTTTTCGTGCGTATTGTAGTATCTTATCGCAGGTGAATTTAAAGCTGAACATTTCATCATTAATTCTTTTTAGTAATTCATACAATCCAAGTAATCTAATTTTTTATAAATTAACTTACAGATAACAAAATCGACCTAAAAAACCGATCGAGAAGTTATTGATAATTATAAACTAACTGTGATTCTGACGCCATAATTGTACGTCTTACATGACGCTAATGAATTCTAAATGCTAACTGTGTTACATGTTTGATATGAAAATAAAATGAGGGTTAATTAATTCATTGTATCACTAATGTAATCAGACCTAATGACGCATAATCAAAATTGTTATTTGACGTTTATATTATAGAGATAGTACTTCAAGCACTTCATGTGTAAGTACATAACATTTACATAATTATGTTATCTGGAGAATATTAATTAACAATTTGAATATTCCACCACATTCGCTTGATCTATTATCATTATGTCTTAATGGATTCTTATCGGTTCACGATAACTATGACCTGAATCTTATTGAGACAGTCATCACTTTAATAGTCTTTAAACTGGTGATCCATACCCAACCCTTCGAGGGATAGGTGTAAGGGCTATACCGGGTTTATCAAGACCGCGACCGAAAACGAAGCCAGGTGGTAGTATTAGTGACTTCAGACACAATGCAACTAAATAATTCGAAAAAAACATCGTTAATTTTTGTTTGTAATTTTTTACTTATCAACGTATTTGGGTGGTAAATACATAGTTTTCCTAAAATAATAATGTACTTTTTTATTTTTAAAGGCACAATGGTACGCAATGGTTTAAAATTTAAATTACAATTTTCACAAAAACTAGGTATTTACCACCCAATCATAATGATATTTAAATACTAGCAAAAAAATATCTGTCGCTTTTTTTGGCGAAATTTTTAATTGCGTTGTGTCTGTAACCACTAAAATTACCACCTGGCTCCGTTTTCGGTCACAGTCTTGATAATATACCCTGTATATTGTATCCAAACGTTAACTTGAAAGTTCGTGAAAATGAAGACAGTGACAATTATAATCCCCTCCAAAGCTCATCATTTGGTTGTTGGTAAAGGCTAAGTAAATCATAAAATAACATTCTCAGACACTGCACCCATTCTGAAGATAATTCTCACTTTTTTAGTATGATTTAAACTTCTCTCCTGTTGATCTGTTTTTCTTGCCCGTTCTTCTCTGGCAAAAACAGCCTTGTAACTGTAGTGTAGTGGAAAAAAGTGACTGAATCTAAATAATGTATGACATTTCATGGGTTCAATAAATATTTTCATTTCATTTATTAAGCAATTTACCGTAAAATTATAGTCTCCACTCCAACACCCTACGGCCCAAAATTCCTTTTCAATAAATATAAATTAAATTCAACAAAGCCCGCTTCCAATTGACGTAAAATAATATCTCTCATTAACTGCGTATTAAATTCACCTCACTCCATAAATGAAATTAATGACGGACTTCATAAAACCATTCATTACGGCGAACCATAACCGAACCAATCAAGTTGTCACCGTAAAATACAGGGGATGTTATTGTACCATTTCCGTCACGTTAATAATAGGCGGCTACTTTATTACTGGTAGTTTAGTTTACTTTTTCATTAGTCTTTTATCAATTTTTGATGAGTTCACGTTGATAAGCTGAATGTGTTTTTGTATACTGGCACAGCAAAGTTACTGTTTTAATGTAAAATGTTGGCCTGATGCGAACTTGTAAATTTATATAGCATTAGGATAAACTTCAGTGGTTTTTAATGCATATACTAACAATAATTAATGTACTTTTGTTATTAATAAATAAATTAAAAAAAAGACCTAATTATAAATGCGGTACATTCGAAATCGACAATCCACGGATGAGAGATAATAAATAAGTAAATAATAAAGAAATACACCCAACAGTCACATACATAGTCTTGACCCCGCATTAAGATCAATTATGTCTTGTGTCGTGGGTATACGAAACTACGAGAGACTTTTCGATCCTACAAACACCCAGACCCGAGCAAACACTTGTGGGCTTGACAAACATTTGTCTCAGTGCGGGGATCACACCCGCGGCCTCTCGTTTCACAGCCGGCGTCAAACCAACTGTTCCACGGAAGCTGTCATGCCTGTTTCTTATCGTCACAATTATGACGGCTTAAAAAAACCGTATATACATAGGCTGATTCCGAAACGCGACATAATTTCACATGCACGTTCACACCTAAGAAATAAATTCTGTAGGGCAAACAAAAGATCGACAGCTCTGAAGGATATTTAGGAGAAAAAGCAAACGTCTCAGCTACTACTTCTATGCAATTTTTGTGCAGGTTTAGAAAATAAATCCTCGTGTTTGTTTTTTATACTAACGCATAATATTTTATTTAATGTTCTTTTTGATCCCAGTTAGGGATTTGTGCTCGGAAATGAACAAACTATAATAAAAAAATTGGTAGTTGTAGTAATTATTAATTTTTATTTTTTACTTTTTATACTATTTAAGTTATTGCATATTTAGTTTTAGTGTTTTCTTTTGTTCAATAAAGTATATTTTATTATTATTATTGGAAAAAAGTTTACAAAGCTATCTTTGATAATTCTACTAAGAGACCTATGTCTCTTAGTAGAATTATTGCGGAAATAACGCCCTAATAAGTTTTGGCTGGTCTCCACCAACAATTTTAGAGCTTGTCCATTACACTAGTATTGTGAGTTGTATTAGCTATTTCAGTAAGTGCAATTACTTATAGAGGCACCAAGCTACTTTTTTCAGGAGCATTCTCCAGTTTATATACAACGTATTTTAAGCCAAGTATTTACACGGTTACATCCTTATTCATAGACAGATTGAAAACCTATTTTGGTTATCGAATGTTTTGTCCCTTGCGAGCGACTTAAGAATTCAGTTTGCGCGATGAAGACAAAATATTCGATAGCTAAAATAGGTTTTCAATCTGTCTATGAATAAGGCCTATAGACAGTAAAAAAATACCGTGACTAAACCTGCATACAATAGAGCTTTATATGATTTTTTCTAATATTTTAGATCCGCCAACTCGCATTAGCCAAGAGTGTGGCTATGGCCTAACCCTAAACATTTGCAGAGATGG
This sequence comes from Deilephila elpenor, assembly GCA_949752805.1. Classification (NCBI taxonomy): domain Eukaryota; kingdom Metazoa; phylum Arthropoda; class Insecta; order Lepidoptera; family Sphingidae; genus Deilephila; species Deilephila elpenor. Next base: position 13,304,459 of record OX457103.1, on the reverse strand, counting down.
TATGTGTAAAGCAGTAGGACCTATATGGATTATTATTAAGTCCAAAAATTACAAGAAAAATCAACTTACAACTTTAGTTCTCTACAGACACTGAATGAGCTAAATGGAAATCATGAGTTGACTGCAAATATATTCTCAAAACTAACATTAGTCTCGAACCGGAGTCAGCCAACTGGATGTCTTTTGATGCAAATGCAACTCAACGTAAAAGAAAACCGTATTGGAATTTCAAAAGAATAGATATACGTTTCAATGTTTCTAATAATTGGCGTGAGTTCTGAGAGCTCTCCGCTTACATTGTTGGTTGAGAATAAGTTCGTTTCTTTTATGTGCATTTGTATTTATGAAATTTACTCTGTTGGATATTCCTTTTGATGTTAAGTTGTTAGAATTTTTAATAAATAATTTCGATAAGTCTGTCACTGCGACTAGACAATTTTTGAGTGTCCAATCTTTGAGTACATATTTCAACCTGGATATACTTGACTCGGTATAATGAGAGTGCTTTGCTCACGGTAGGTAGCGACCTGGTTGTGTTAGCCTTCGCACTGCGAAGTTACATGAGCGAGGGTCACTTACCATCAGAAAGGCTGCATGCGAAGGTCATAAAAATATACTCATTAGTCTCATAGCTGGATTATCACCCTCTTTGCTAATCAAGACACCAAGTTTAACGTTTTATCTGTTGGTAGTAATTGTAGCTTAACTAGGCAGCATCTACACAAAAATAATTTCACCATTTACTGATCTTCGCAACTTTCCAAATTCGTTCACGTCATAGCACGTGTCAAGTTGTCCCAACACGCGTGTTGCCAGAGCAAACACGCTGGCCCGGTACACGGGACAATAGCGGCGCGTCATCTGCCGCCCGGGACAAACACTTCCCATTTAGAATGCAAATGGAAACGCTGACAGCCCCGGTTTTGAGGTCACACGACCTTGGCCGGTGACGTATCAAAAAGTTGCCAGCGGCGTGAAATATTAATGAGGATATTTCTGTGGAGCTGGTTTTGGTGTGTTTATTTATAAGATGATGGAAAAGGTTTTGAAGGGTCTAAAAAGAGGTAAAAGCTGATATGAAGAAAGCGGTAAAATTATTTTAGTCTCTATACGTCCACGCACTATAACGGTGAAGGAAAACATCGAAGAAAAAACCTGACAAACTTATTGTAAATGTGTATAATGGTTTCTTAGATTTACGCGAATGTTACACATTGAAATAAAACATTTTTTACGGATTTTATCGCGATTTGGTTTAATTTTTAAATCTTTTAACTTCCCGACGTTAACTTGACCACGAAAGCTGTAAAGCAATCGAAACGTCGGGAAGTTAAAAAATGTAAAAATTAAACCAAATCGCGATAAAATCCGTAAAAAATAGTTTTATTTTAATGTTATTGTATATAAATAAAGTCCCGCAGATCCGTGGCATCAAGGCGCTGCATTAAATAGATACGTGCTGGGAGCTAGGTCGTGCACCGTTTGCCTTGGCTTCGTTCACAAGTTTCAGAACAGATAAGCCGCTAACGTCCCTACAGTATGTCCTTTAAGCAAGTGACGAGGGGGCGGATATATCGCTGTTTTATTAATGTTAAATATTGTTGTTTTTGTGATGATTTAAGAGCGGAAATCTGTTACGGAATTTTGATAATTTAGAATAAAGCCCATCAAATTGTCAAATATTTGTAATTGTGGGCAATGCAAGCGAGTATCCAACTACTCGTAGTTTGAGTTGCACTAACAAAATTGTGCCGACCTGCGATTAATAACGAACACAGTTCGAAGGATTGTCCTCGTGAATATTATTTATACTGAGATCACAGAAATGGCAAAAAGCAAACTGATCACTGCTAGAAATCACATCAAATTTAACAAGGCGTTAAACGTGGGGTGATTAAAAAGATCGTATGCCACATCGACAACGATCGATAAAAATAAATAAACACGGAATCTACCGATTATTATACTTATTGCTTAAAGCACCACGATCAGCATTTTATACCCTGGCTCCTATACTATTTTATTTTGTAGTATGTTCCTAGAAATGAACACAAATATCTTCTTCAACAATGCTTTGATCCAAAAGCGGAGTAGATCTGTCACTTCAGATGCAGTATTACACCTTCCAATACTCCTAAGTACTTACATAAATAAATAAATACACTCAACAGTAACATACATAGTCCTAACCCCACATTAAAATCAATTAAGTCTTGTGTCGCAGATGTCAGGACTACGAGAGACTACATATATTATTAGTTGCGATATTTTTAGTTGCATTGTGACTGTAGTCACTAAAACTACCACCTTGTTTCGTTTTCGATTGGAGTCTGAAACGTCTCAATTTCTAAGAAATGTATCAGCCTTCATAAACGCAACAAAGACAAGTTGAATTCACAGGAATAATTGACATTTCGAAACGTTTCTAGGAACGCGATTGTCTTCAAAGGTACCTATGTGCTCCAGTACATCAAACTGCAATTTACTGAGCTACTGAGTTAATTAGTACTGGTGGTAGGACTCTCATATGTAGGAGGCCGCCTGGGTAAGTACCACTGCAATGTCTATTTCTCCCGTCAAACTGCAGTGTAAATGCGCTGCTGTGTTCCGGTTTGAAGGACATTGTAGCCAAGGTAACTACTGGACATATTGAGACTTAACATCTTATGTCTCAGGATGGCGAGCGCAGGGCAATGCCAAGCATTGCTTTTTATATCATGGTATTGTTTAGTTTTGCTTCTGTCCATGAGCGGTCGTATCGTTTACCACCAATAAAAACACAAGCCGCGATAAAAAACACAAATATAACTATGATGATGTTAATTAATCATTACTATGTGTTATTAATTATATTTACAAAAACAACATCATATATTGAGTGATTACCTTTGCCCTTAAATACCTAAAACATTTGGTTCATAGATGCATTACCAGCCGCTCAAAATAGGAAGAAAAAGGGAAGAAAAAGATACGGCACGAAGACAGGGGTCATCGGAAATTTCACTCACACTATCGATGATATTTCGATAACGAGGATATCGTTTTACGTGGGATTTCTATGAGACAGTGGTACCAACCCAGTCTAGTTAACCTAATCCTATAATACTCCAGGGTATCCACTTTAAATTCCCAATGACAGAACAAATACGACGGCAAAACTACGCCAGTGCTATGCAGAGACAGTGGTACCGCCCTGTTTGTGTCGACTCATTCGTGTAGTCACGAATAAATTGTGGCTCTAATGCATATACAACTTTAGTCAAAATTAGCCCATGTTGTTGCTCTATGTTTGAGCTTTTGCTCTATAATTTGAGCTTATGTTGCAACTAACGACGCTTCGCAATGTTGTTTGTAGAGACTTTCATTAGGATAAATCCATAAACTTATACACCCTGTAGGATATTTTAACATACTTGTCTGCATACTTAAACAGGTATGAAATTCTTGAGGAAGATCTATGTTTAGCAATGGATTTCTTGCGGTTGAAGATGTTGAAGTTATTAATGATGATATACTTTGTCTTGATTTATCGTCATAACTGTCAACTAAGAGCTGACTACTGCTACAACTAGGAAGAAGGGTCCAAGGATTATCACAATTTGATAAAAGCTAGAGGCTTCTAACGACTTCCTAAAACTGATTCATTGTTAATAAGTTGGTATAAACCAAAATGTCATGTTTGAACAGCAAAAGAAAACAGCACGAAGCAGATAATTAAGACCGCAAACAAATGTTCTTAGACGGGCGCAAATAAGACGCCGTTAAAAGCCTAGTCGGGCAAAAGTTTGGCGCTCAGTTAAAATGCAGCGCTCGTCGTAACTTCTTCGGTTAATTAAAAACGTATCTCTTAGTTAAAAATCAAGCCGAGTCCGATCACGTAAGGAGAAACTTGCGGCGAACCGCCACTTTTGCACTCGGCTACAAAAGACTTTGGAAAATTTTCGAATTGAACCAACTTATCGAATTTTATAATCTTTAATTAAAAAGTTTCTGCTACTGAATTGCGGTTGTGTTCTTCAATTCGTACGGATGTGGCGTCGTTCAAAGCGTTTCCGAGTATTGACAGCGTACTTGCGTCGGTAATTTTGACTTTCTACACTACTTTGTTGTGTACTTCAAGGACATTTTGTTGTTTTAGAATAAATCGATTAAAATGCTAGGCTTCATTTCAGTTTTCATGGCCTTATGATGTTCCATCCTCCACGCGTTTTAGTCGGACGTGGAGTTAGATTTGTGAAGGGCGTGAACCGATATTATAATATTCGTTATCTTATTGTGATTTAATATATCTTGACTTTATTTTGCCAATAAAATAATGACAGTAGTTGAGACTGTAGTAAACGTCGACAAAAAGCAAAAGCAAAGATGTTTTAACTTATGTTTAATCAAACATTATTTTCGATCAAACCTTTTCATCAAAAAGTCAAAATTTAACACCACTGAAAACCAAACCAGAAAATGACAAACAAAAGAGATCCCAATACACAAACCGCTGGAATTAACAATACTGGCATACCGAAATAAATCATTGCGGAACATCGAAACCCTAATGCAAAATGCTTTTCAACGGTTGTTACTCCCGCAAAAATGTGTCAACTCACATTGGCTCGTGGGATGGCGCGAAATTTCAATTAACCGCGGACCCGTGTCGTGTGATCGAATCGCATATTAGCCATTATCAAATCCCTCCCGCGTGGGTCGGCCGCTCGACTTCCATGTCTGTGTAGGCACTCCACGAATTTATAACGTGAAATGGATTTTTGTTACTTTCGAGCGAACAGACCTCTTTACGCATTGTATGATTAGTTTAACACGCAGGCTCTGTATTAGTTATAGGAATTTCAGTGTTAAAAAGTGTTAAATATATGGTATGAAAACGGTCCAATCACTTTATTATGCCCTAAAAAATAACAATAATAAATATAGAAGACCTATTAAGAAAGTGGCGTGAAAACACGTGAAGATAATTCTAACAATCTGTTTTCCATCTGATGATAAAGAACAGCAGGTTGTAGACAATCATAAACTGCACTTTAAACCAGTTCTTGATAATAAAAAATACGTAATAAAACATACATATCTTATAGTTATCAGCATCGTATTGCATGAAACAATATACATACAATTAATACAAAGTCGTTTGCAGAACATCCAAACAAAAGAAGACCGATCCCATCCTCACCACATCACATGGGCCCCACATAACGATTGATTGGAGCATTCGATTTGAAATTTGACGCGGTCCGTCCGAGCTTTGACTGCGCTTGATTGCGAAACCCAACGTCACTGCATTGTATCGAAGCACCCACGATGGACCTCCTCTTTCAATCTATTGCGAGTGAGCAGAAAATCATTTGTTGATCCTGATACGGAATTAGATATTCTTGCTTCAAATTTTGGTGGTAGGATATATTTGCTCCAATAGCTGAAACCTTAATTATAATCAACGTTATTTATAAAAATATTAATAAAAATATTTTTTTTATATGTCTAAAGATGCCTTGAAGCTAAAAAATATTAATAATAATTTAAATTGTAGCATCAATGTTCAAAGAATGCGATAACACCATCAACATGCCTCGATATAATTCCCGTCAAAATGGCTCACATTACACCAAATTTGAAGATAATATTATTATAAGAGCACCAAGCACCTATGTGAATTTATTACAACGCCCATTGAAGGTTTCTCCACTTTCTAAATCCTTTTGAGTACCGAAACGGTTTGAGCATTTGATCGGGATCCCTAGATACCAAACCCAAGTACTTTGTAAACTTATTCAAGAGTAACAAGAATGTTTGAAGTTTTAGACCGATTGAACGGAAAGATACAAAATAATCCACCTCAGCTTTATAGTCCTTTAAAAAACCCACCAAAATTCGAAACTGTATTTGTGGGATTTTAGGTTTTTAGATAACTTTTCGGATAGAATATTTATTGATTCTTTATCTATAATTTCTGGTCATTTTTTGTATTCTATGTTTCATCGTGATTTTTATTTATGATTAAATACAAATGTTTTATTCTAGTTCTTAGGTTGTATAACATTTGTCCAAGTCGAACAAAGAAACCTCTTATATCCACAATAGCTGGTAATTAGAAATACTCGTTTGTAAGAATATCCATCTTTAGTGCGGCCTTTACTGCCTAGATTTTTTACACAGATGCGAGTAATATCAATAAATTCTCGATAATGCTTGAACAATTCCCTATTTTATGGCGTATTCTAGGAGGATAAACACCATAGAGAAGCGAGTTGAATGACTATAGTAACATCTGCTGTCTTACAATGGAAAACAGGGTCCGTCCTAAGTCCACAGACCAGATAAACTTGAGCTGGAAAAATAGGCTTTGTCGCTGTTGCCGCGGGCCAAGTTGCATTTGACGTCCAATATCTTTGTCAGTCCCTCAATTTGGCTGCCCATTGTACGAATATTTATTTGTTTTCTTGACGTGATGGACAAAGAGTAACAGAATTTTGCACGTGTTGATTTTTGCCTTCTTCATATTTAGCAAAAGGAATATGCTGAAATATTTAGAGACATTCCCCATTTAAAGTACTAATTCTTTTCCATACATAATATAGATCAACGTCAATGTAATTACTAAAATGACCTTTTCATCTTTAGAGACGTCTTTAGCCAATAGTTTCCACATGTTAAAAATAATTTAAGAAAACATATTTTTAGCAAATAACCCATGACGCACCATTTACTAGGGGGACATTTACAAATCGTACCCTCCCATCACAGCGCATTCCTGTCTGTCCCCCAGGATCTTAGCGTTTGCCAATCGTCTCGGATAATGGAGGCTGGCGTTCCCTTGTCTCGCTGTCAACGAAAGGAATTACACGACGTTCCAGGAAAACAAACAAAATGATGCTTAATTGGAAGAAGATCTGCGGATGTCTCCACCTCGTAATAGGCATAATGACTTATAGTTTGGCGAGATTTTCTCAAATCTTTCTCTGATAAGTCTATTGTATTACCATTTAGATGTATCTTATTTAACTACTGTATTAGAAGTTTTCAGTAATCATATAGACCCTCTAAAGTAAGTGGAGTGATGGATTGGTAAAGTGGGAGCAGAGCGACGGATGAGAGAAATGAATAGTAGTGTCCGGTAGTGTAGAAGAATATTAGGTCCGTGTTAATGGCTCAAATAAGACGGTTATTTATTTCATAGATTGTTGTGTGAAAATTATTTACTTTTAATGATGTTAATTACATTCTAATGCAACCACAGACTAAATAGTTTGCCTGTGTGGATGCTACAAAAATCTCATAAAATACTGGTGTGACAGAAAATGCTGTTGAATTGTATATTATGACTGTGGCTGTGGCTATGGTTATGGCTATGAATTATCAATGGAATACCATGCAGGGCGTACTTCTAGCGACGACATTAGTTATTAGCTGTTATCCTCAACACGCATTATAGATTCTTGATGTTAAAGTTTATTACTTACCCACAATCCACTGCTTATAATTTTAGGTCTTTGATCCCTAAAAACACAGGTATACACGACATTAAGTAAACAGACAGCACTAAAGTCCACTTGAAATTCACATGTTTCACATCTTTATTGCCCGCCCTAAAAGTATTTTATTGCCAGCAACGTATGTCTGTTTTACGAGGCTGCATGCAAGTTTCGCATACATAATCATGATATGGCCTTACGTAAACATGGTGAATTTTCTATAAAATGTTCCAAGTAGGTCAGCTGCTTGAAGGTTTGATTCGGGGAATATATTGTTTGCGATTGTTTTAAATGTATCGTGGTCATTGGAGCGTTGGTTTTATTGCTCTTTACATGGAGGAATTTGAATATGCGGTTATTCTACGTCCATTAGATCGTTTCGATTTTTTTTGCTTCTAACAGTTCGTTGTCCAAATATTATGAGAGACCTATTCTGAGTTGCGGATTTGAAACTGTTAATGACGAGTTCTTGATCGCGTAATGTGTTTTCTTTTTTATAATTCTCTTTAAGAATCCGATTTGCTAAGACACAAATTAATACTGTCGAATGAATACAAAAATATTGTTAAGATTGTATTATGATATTGGTTTATAGTTGAGTCAGCGCGGACAAAGACTCACATCTATCTTAAAAGTGACAAATATTTGGACTATTACGACTCCCAGTTTTTTACCACAAAAACCCTACTCATGTAACAAGCACACATTACCATTTTAAACGCATTAAAACTTTCCCAACAGTAAATCACTTCCATATAATCATACAAAACGGCCTCTTAAAAAAACTTCCCTCCCTAAACGCATATTTCGACGGGTTTTCATATTTTGGAAAATGTAAAGTCGAGTACAAAAGTTGTAAACATTTTTGGGGTCCCCGAGGTGGCATATTGTAAGGCTGATGCCATCAGCTCGTTCCGTCGGGCAGGGCGCGCCCATAAACAACGTTTGAACAATTCGTTTCTGATATTTTCCCGGTTATTAATTATCTCCTTTGGATTTAAATTGTTTTAACATCTGATTTTGTAGTACGAGATAATTGTTTTCTTGGTGTAATTTGTGGCGGAGTTTATTCTGCTGTATTATTTTGTTTATTTTGACTTCTATTGTTAAAAAGTAAATTTTGACATTTGGCATATTGATTTTGGTTTAAGATTATAATAATAGACTTTTCCAATACCATCTGCGTTATAGTAACGTAACCCAAGACCTTTGTAAAAACCTTTGATTCCAGACCTCGTTCTAAGCCTAGTTTTTAAAACGCCCCGTTTACACGCCTGTGATTGTGGAGGTTGGCCTCGGATTGGCAACCACGTAAATGTAGCATAAGCAGCTGAAATTGATTTGATCCAAATCTACCCAATATGGACACCGAATGTATACCTATATAAGTCGTCATATCAAGCACGCTTATTCTTATTTATTTATTTTATTCTTTTTTGTACACTAAATAAATCTTAATAACTAAACGAATATTTAATATTAAAGTCCAAATGGCGGTCGTATCGCTCGAGGCAATCTCTTACCGACTACCATGGAATGGACATAAGAGAAGGAAAACTATACTTGAATGATAATATAGGAAAAAAATGAAAATATATAGCTTGATAGATAAAATTTATACCAATTTCTTACCCGTGTACAATCAAATACACAATTTATTATATAAGTTCCATTGTTTTAGATACAAAGGGACCTACTTGCTTCCCCTACTTTTATCCCTGCATCATTTCATTTGCTCCCCTTATAATAAAGAACCAATCTTATTATATAGTACACTTGACACTCCCTCTTGCAAGATTTTATTTATTTTTGAAAACATCTGCCCCGACACCATGAAATCCCCACTATGCATTTATATATCAAAAGAATCACAAAATGCTTTTGTGATTTGGCGGTTTTCATTTTGATACAATAGGTGTGGGTGTGTCGTCGGGGAGAAGAAATGTTGCTCTCATAAATAGTTTTTGTCTGTTTCTGGTTACTATTGCCTGGTGTTTCAAAATGTATTTCTAGTTTTCGGTGCTAATTTAAACAGTTGCGAAATGAAATCACAACTTAGAAAATATGCAATTGTCCGCTGCATGTTTTCTTGATAAATTGTGATAATGTCGATAAAACATATTTTTACTTTTAACCGAAATAGTTCATAATTATACAGTACAATAAAAGGTACGCAGGCTAAGTTCGACAATTGATTAATACAGTTCATAACCGACTGCCTTTCTAGTTGATAAGCTTAGAAACTTATATATACCTTTCATAAAATTACGCGTGTTTTCTGGCAGACGCGTCCGCGGTTTTTTGTTTCCATAGTATAACCTAACCACGATAGGACGTATAAAAGGCGGAATGTGCTAAAACTCGGCCCGCTTGCAGATGAGATGCTTATCGATGCTTGTCTGCGTTATGAGGGATCATTTTCTCATACTTAACCCTCAATGTGGGTCGCATGTGGTGTAACATTCAGGTTTTAGATCTGCTTGTGTTAATTTTTGGATGATACTGCCATTTTGCCTCAAAAATGTTTATTTAGCAAGCGATTACATCAGCCTATTTCCTATTCAGATCACTGTCACGAGTATTCTTGAAAGTTTTAATGTCAATGTAGCTGGTGGTAGACATATGCTCTTTACCGAAGTTCTTCCATACACGGTGGTGGAATATGCGACTCCACGAAATTGTCTTGCTTTTCGGATTCAGCTTATGTATACATATATTTTATATAGCGCTGAATAGCGAGACGAGCATGCCATTCGCCTGATAGAAAGCGAAACGACCGCTAATGGATGGTATAAAACCAAACAACACCTTGAATTACAAAGCAATGCTTGGTAGTCCACTGCGCTCGCCACCCTGAGACATAAGATGTTAAGTCTTAATATGTCCAGTAATTACTCTGGCTACAATGTATTTCCAACCGGCACACAACAGTGCATTTACACTACTGTTTGGCGGGAGAAACAGACATTGCAACGGTACCTACCTACCAAGGCGGCCGTTCACATATGGGAGATCTACACAGTTTGCAACAGGCCGGCAAAATTAAGTCGACCAGCGATTTCGAACCCATTCTTCAGTTCGGCAGTCCAGTCTTCACCCACCTTATAGGCTAACGCTCATTTATGATTAAATACTGCCTTAAGGCGTCTGAATTCCTGAGAATAAAGGATACGTTTTTCAGAATGATCTAATACCCTTATCGTGCGACTTCGGTAATGATATACGGTCGAAGAAGATGGAACACAAAAAATCTATTACGTTCACAATGGAGCCAAGTTCTTTTGAAAGAAATGGATTTCTTTGAATACAATTGGACTGTTGTCTAGAAATGTTTTAACAATGGAACTCATAATTTGGTGTTATAATTCCCATTTTTCTTTAGCGTTAAAATGAAGATATTAAAGACTGAATGATAGACCAGTACCATAAAGTATTGTTATAACGAATTTTGCGTTCATTCCTATGGCATAAAAGGTTCGAAGTTAGATGTATGGAACATGGAAGGTTGGCATTGTTAATTAAGACATATTCCTTTTTAAAACGGTACTACGTCGAACAGGCAAGAAAATATAAAATATAGGGCCGAATAATTCTGCAATATCTGTGGCATCAGGGTCAAACATAAAACAAATAGTAAGTATATAGTGTGCTATGTAGCTTTGGTGTATCAGTAATTTGCTACAGATAATTTGGTATAAAGTTCTATTAATAATATTTTCAACATAAATATGAACCAAAAAGTAGCACCAACAAACTTAGCAACAACCGCACTATATTTTTAAATAACAGACATATCACGAAGAATATAATGCCATAACACCAACCTCGAAATCTTTTCCACAACTCGAGCTCGGCGGGTGAAGTTGGCAAATACCAGAAAACTTTTTAACCGAGTACAGACAGACATAACGAATGCAGTCGTACATTACATAATTTATTACGCGCCCGCGGTTTGTACCGAAGTGTACGAAAATTGAATTGAAAACTTTCTCATGTAACAAATGCCGCTGTCGCTCTTTATGGTGCTTTTGCATATTTAAATGCGGTGAACTGAGTGATTCCATTACACAGTATTTGTGATTTGTGTATGAATTTTGGGAGTAATTATGCTTTTGGAGGTCAGGTTGGAGGTGTATTGTTAGGTAATTATCACTTGACTTCTGTTAAAGGAAAATGTATTCTAAGATCCCGCCTAAGAGCGACCTTCTCTTGGTTCTCATCGTCTTCTTAGGGCGACCTTATACCATCGTGTTTGTAATACTATTACCTTCATTTTAACAAAATGTTGTAAGGAAACTCCATATGAGTAGTTGACAAAAAAAATACTATATAATACTATATTAAATATAGCTATGCCAGGATATGAGATGGCGACGTAATTAGGTTTTGTTCATTTTCACGTTATGTTTCTTAAAATATGTATTTTATTAGGATCGATGAGAGTAGGTCGCTCTTAGGTGGGATCTCCTACTAATATTTTTGTATTGTTAGTTAATTAGCCCCTACTTTTAGTAAAAGATTGTTACTACCCGAAGAATATTCGCATCTGCCAAGATGGCGGTCACTGTAAATGATCTAGAAGTACCGTTTTAAGGATTCCATATTTTCTAAGTCGTAATGAAAAACTAACCAAATTTAATGGTGTGACGACTACTGAACAGTGCTGGTGTCAACAGATTTTTTATTTGAATTTCATTGCGCAATTGCAAACATATACAAAGTATAATTTTAACATTTACAAAATTGCATCTTTTTAAACACGAAAATCTTTTCTTCCCTGATTATATATTTTTTGATATTAAGTCTATAGTCAGTGCCTTGGTTTTCGACAACGATTCGCTTACATTCTAAGGGAGGGGTCCCTATTCTTTTACACTTAAAGAGCCCTCAAATAACTGGACCATTATCGCCTAGGCAGCCATTTTCGAGTTGAAAGATTGCGCAAGTTTTAGTTTCACGTCCATTACTCGGGAAGTTTTGATGGAGTTTCGCCTAATTTTTCTAGCAATATATTTTGAAAAATAATTTGATAGTTTCACGAGTTATACGTCCGGTGTAAAATAGTTGCTTAATTTGTCTTTGTTTTTATGGGGAGTTTGAAATGATGAGGGATGTAATTGTGATATTATAGAATAGTTTAATTTAATCTGATGATTATATTAACTTGTATATTTTAGTATTGAGCCGTGTCCTAAGAAAACGTAGGTAATTTCTTACACTATGTATTAGCATTGCTCACGGATTAGTCTGTCAGTCCCAAATTTTCTAGAAGTGACGCGCTATCATATTTTACACATATTTTGTTTTCGGCATCCTTAACTTTACCAAACAGAATACACCAGCTGCCTCGGTGGCGTAGTTGTACTACGGTACGACTACAAAGCTGAGGTCTCGGATTCGAATCCCGGGTCGGGCAAAGTGATATTAGGTTTTTCTATTCATTATTATCAGTCCGATTATCCGCCCCCTACCACATCACGGGACGGAACATACAAGGCGAAATGTGAGTGTCCTGGTGGCGCCTCTGCCTAACCCTTCTGGGATAAAGGCGTGATTTTATGTATGTATGTATGAATACACCAGCTCAGAGTACCTGAGCTGGTGTATACATTTTGGTAAAGTCAAGGATGTAGTAAGTATACTGTAGACTGGTTTTGTAATATCTGTCGTTCTTCTCTTTAAATAAATTAAGTTTAACTTAAATTATTATTTTTCTATGTATCATGTTTTAAAATGTCTTAGTTGAACCTCACCAGCACAAATATCTTTAAAGCTACCTTGCTATAGCGAGCCTGTCTAATTTCATTATCCTTTGGAATTATTAACTATTGTTTATTACTTAATGAATTTAATCTGTTTTGCATAACGAAGTCTCTCGGTGTTGGTGCCGCTTATTAAGTTTCTTTACCCTTTCAATTTGTCGCGTGATTCGGTTAGAGACATTGGACAATGTGATTAGACTAAATAATTAACTGGCAGAGCGGCGGGACCGTATACATTTCAAATCATAGATTAGGAACTTCGTTGGGGTATAAGATGATTCTGACTCGTAGAAACGCTGTAAATGGTTCAGTTTGTAGTGCGAATAAGCTGAAACAATGGTTCCTAGAATTTCAAACCGGCTTAATACTTCCGTTACGGACATAGATGGAAATTCAATAAACAATTGGATTTCAAAGGCAGCGCCTTAGGTTATAAAATGTTGGTGGATATTTGGGTCGGGTGGATATTAATTCTCGGAAACTATAACCAGGAAAACCGCAATGTATTGAGATTCTAACCCAGTTCGTGTACATCAGGTTTCTGAATGACATCATTACTCTCTGTCAATATATACTCAAATTAAATTGCGCTTCAGTTATTTGTTTAATCCTTTTTTGCACTATACATAGATATAATAATTAAGAATTTACACAATGGAAATAATAGTACAAGTGGCGGCCTTATCACACTAGTTAATTTCTCACTGGCAACCATGGGATGTATTTACAAGCTATTTGCAATTTTTAGCTTATCGCCGTGTTTGGGTGATAAATACATAGTTCTCCTAAATTATTATGTACACTTTTTTATTCTTTAAGACGCAATGATACGTAAAGGTTTGAATTACTACACATATTTGCGCAAACCTACGTATTTACCACCCAAAAATGATGATTAAAAAAAAAATACGCTTTTGTTGCGAAATTTTTAGTTGCATTGTGCCTGTACCCACTTAAACATCATTGTCGATCGCAGTCTTGATATACCCTGTATAAATAGCAAGAAGAAAGGTCAGTCTAAGGCATAAAATAATTAATAAGCAAATACATAACAATCACTTTGTGGTATCAGGATCAAATATCAGCGAGAATCCGATATCTGTTACTTCTCCGAACCAACGATTATTTCCTTGTACAAAGGGTCAAAGCGTCTAACCCACGTATCACCAATCATCCTTCAAATGTTATTAACCAAACGTATCAGCTCGTAGAACTTCCAGGAAACGCTGAGCTTAATTCGTACGTGCCTGGGAGAGCATTAATTTGAGCTGAGAACTAGCTCTTCGTTTAAACAGACCGTGTAACGGTTGCCGCAAAAGAGTTGTTTGCATCCCCACCCGATTCTGGGTCTAAGGTTTTGCCCGACCGAATTTAGATGAACGTCATGAATATGAAAACAGGTTGTGTTTAGGCCGTTTTAATTTACCAGGGCTGGAAATGTTCTCTAGTTTTTGATAAACATGTGCGGGATTTTGTTGACTGTTGCCAGTAATAGCGGTTGATGTAAATTTGCGGTGCGCCATTCTGTTATGTTTAATAATGTTGGCATAAATCAATGTGGTACTGCATTTATATTTCATTTAAAAAGTGAATCAAGGGATTGTAAAATTCGCTTCAATTTATATTTATTTAACTTTGTAATGCTGTCTTAAAAGCTTTTCAAAGTTGGTGGTCTGAGAGAAATGAGAAAAAAATCTTTATTATAGTAACAATTGAAAGGGCCATTCATATCTTAGCATTGTCTTCACCGTGAAGACGGATTCTTTCTATTTTGACCCGATAGTTCTATGGTATTTTTCTGCAGACATCTTAGAGCCAGGCACCGTCAAGGAAGTGTCAGAGAGGTCTTAAGACAGTCTTCGCGACTCAACTACATATTGTACACATAAAATACAAAAATAGTTCGTATTTTAAATATTCAAAAAGATAACTTGCGAACCTTTGACACAAAAGTTAACAAAACAATAATTTTAGCGCCAGTTGTCCGGTGGCAAGTTTATTCGCAGTGCGCAGTTGGTTTTGTGATTGGAAAGAAAACACAAGTTGGCGAACAAACTTCTGCGGACATATTGTCCGCGTGAAGTGAAAATCTTCGCGGTGAAACAAGCGACGCTAACTATCTACTCAAGTTTGTTGTGGCTTTTCCAATAGATACGGCTTGTTGGAATTTAGAGAATTCTACGGAATTCTTAGGATATACCTTTTTATTTTTGTGAGGTAGCTTAGTGGTACGGTTAGAACGCTGAGGTCTTTGTTTTGAATCCCGGGTCGGGCAAAGTGATATTGGATTTTTCTATTATTAATCAGCCCGGAGTCAGGAATTTGTGTCCGATATGACGAGTAATTTAGCGGTGACGGTATATATAACACTTCCAATAAGTCATGGTCAAAATGCTCTGGTGGGGCCTATGCTCACCTGTGGTTCAAAACGATAATGGTGAAATGGTTTTTATGAAAATCGTACCCATGCTTCTTAACTAGAATAATGAAATGAAATTCGTTTATGAAATGAAATTCGTTTATTGGTCACGTAGGCAATTAAATAGCTCTTATGACAAGTCAATACACATAGTACTTATTCTCAGTGTACATAATGGCAGTGTGTATAGTCTACAAATCGGAAAGTGCTGGGTTTGATTCGCAATTTAAAGTAGACGACCAAATAATATTTTGTGGGTAAAGTTTCTTGGACAGAAATATGCCACTTCTCTGCTATTTATTTACATTTTTTTATTGCTATGAATTGTGAGACGAGCATGCCATTAGCCTGGTGGTAAGCGATACGACCGCTCATGGACAGTAGCAAAACCAAACAACACCATGACATACAAAGCAATCCTTGGCATTCCACTGCACTCGCCATTTTGAAACATAAGATGTTAAGTCTCATTATGTCCAGTAGTAACTGAACAAAACAGTGCATTAACACTGCTGTTTGGCGGGAGAAATAGACATTGCGGTGGTACCTACCCAGGCGGCCTGTCACATATGAGAGACCTATCACCAGTTATTTGTATACTATTTTTAAAAAATCCGTACTAAATCTTTAAAACAGTTCTCAATACGGATGTATTTTCACCAAAGAAAAAATTTTGAGGCAAACGGGACAATTTCCGACATGTGTCC
Source organism: Deilephila elpenor (assembly GCA_949752805.1). Classification (NCBI taxonomy): domain Eukaryota; kingdom Metazoa; phylum Arthropoda; class Insecta; order Lepidoptera; family Sphingidae; genus Deilephila; species Deilephila elpenor. The sequence goes on along the minus strand of OX457103.1, from coordinate 13,288,090 downwards.
GCGGAGAAATTGCAGCTACTACTCGTAGTAGATATCACATCTTTCCATTCTTACTTTTATTTGGTATATTGTTGTGTGCTACTTTTCACTGGAGAACATAACTGTATTATGAGAAAAAAAAGACAAAATAATTAATAATTATAATACCATTATCATTACTTATACCTATATCTTCATTAAAAAATGATAACATGCACCAAATTAAAAAATAATAATAATTAAGGTTCTTAAAGGCATATTTTTATTATTAATCACGTAAAGTGGACCGGACCTTAGAGTTCACTGGTCACTTAGAAGTGACCGTAGTACTTCTATTACTTGTACAAATTAATAAATATATCGGAAAAATATTTATCAAATGGAAAGCTTTTATTTAAAGAAGTCCCCAAAAATGTCTATGAATATTGCAAAGTAATGATAAAAGGGTAATTATTGACTAATATTAATTTTAATTGTACATCAAAATTCCCGTTGATTAACAACTTAACAAAAAGCTCGTATAATTTCATACATAATGAGCTATGAACATCGTCCATAAAAATACAAACACCAGTTAACGTCTTCATAAAAGGACCCACATTAGGCGCATTGTGCGGCACATTATCTTAATTTTAACACATTTTGCTGTTGACCTGTGACTATTGTAATAATTAATGAGATCCCAGTCCCACACGTGGTACTGACGTGTCCCTTCGGCATCGTTATCTACGGTTAATGAGCGCTGAATTTTAAAAGGACTCCCAAATCTGTGAAATTTGATTATGTTATTTTTGTTGGTGTCGACCTTTTTGTAGGGACTGGCGGGTAACTAGATTGTGTTTTTAGGGTTAATGGTAATTTTGCTTTGTGAATTTTTATGGTAAAAGATTGGTAGAAGATGATGCAAGTACCAGTTTCACTCGTCTTCTTTATATGAAGTTGGACCCTGCTGTGTTACAGTTACGTTCGTTTTCTGCCTCAAATTGCCAGTGTCTGGCGTTCAAATGATTCTAGCAAGCCATCTTAAGCTAAACATAGCAATGTTTATTCATGGAGTTATTATAGGCTCTTTGCTTGATCAACGATTGATTCTCGTGTTTAGACCAAAAACTATCATTTGCGCAATCAAAAATTTTAGCTACTTCGGTGTTCAGTTCTTTGTTATATCTAATCTTGTGGAGTCCGTAATGTATGTATACTTTAGTTTATCCTTCATTTTGTATACTTATCATGATTACTTTATAATTTACGATAGCTTTGTAATAAAACATGGATCCTGTGAGTTCAAGTATATCATTAAGTATGCCTTTTTCCTTTCTGATTTTTCAATATTTTTTTAAGTTATCCCTATGCTATAAATATCCAAATGTCGCAAATATTTGTCTTAGGGTTAAATAAACAACCCCATACATCCACATAAGCCAATAAGTGAGCGCACCCTTTCATTAAAACTTGCTCACCCCCGTATCTAATTTTATTTCCCCGACTTCCGAGTAAGTCTGCTATGATCCGACGGGAGTTAGAGCCGTTTGTTTTTAATTTGGGATTTTTAGTCAAAAGTCGGTAGACTTGAAGAATCTGCAATTGGGTTGACAGAGGTGTAAGAAATTTACACTTTAGGTAAATATTTTTGCATTGTGGTGTAGTGGTTTGTTTGGTCTGAATGCCTTACGATCACATGGCATACAACACCGAATTATTCTAATAATATATAAAAAAATAGAGTCAATACCACCAAATACCATATTTAAAAAATTGCAAAAGTATACTGTCGTTTTTTTTATAATTGTATTGTGTCGGTAATCACCATAACTACTACCTGGCTTTGTTGACGGTCGCAGTCTGGATTTACCCTGTATAATCTTACTCAAACATATTTATTTAATTAACCACTTTACTGATCATTTAATAATGTCCACTTTAACAAAAATGTAATCTATTTTAAGCAGGGCCAGTTAAAAATACCCTAAATTCATTTCACTTGGAAACGTCTCCGAGCCATCCAATTTAAACCCTGTCCAGGGCACTATCAAAACACCACAAAGAGCCAGGATATTAATGGCGCAAATAATTTTGTAACAAAAGACAGATATCTGTTGCTTCAGAAATATCATTTCTATATCCGCCTTTTATCTCGGAACACAGCGTCTTGGCTTTGTGAAAGAAAAATACATTCTATTACACCATTGCCAATACAATAACAATCTTATATGTTTGTAACAAAGTTAGTTTTCAAATGGCAAAGTGTATACACATGAGCCGAGTTTAAGTGTACATTTTGGCATGTCAGAATGGTAAGCGTCCAAACAACGGCCCCGAAGCTTTTACAGAATTTAGTGGCAGCCCTGCCTCCGGGACTGGATGGTTTGCAAATACGGCTACACTATTCACTGAATGTATTATCTATATGAAATTTATATACTGTCACAAAGTAGACGAGAAGATATATAGCCCGAGGTCATTGTTGCGCGTATTGTGAGTTATTAATATTAAATATGAATTTAATGTTTATTGTATTATCCAACGGCATCTGCGTGAATAAAATTACGTCCTGTTTTGTCAACCTTAATAATTCATGACATCATATAATAAATACACCCCACAGTAACATACATAGTCCTGACCCTACATTAAGATCAATTAAATCTTGTTTCGTGGGAATCAGAAACTACGAGAAACTTTTTCGGTCTCATAAATACCCAGACCCAAGACAAATACTTTTGTCCCCACAAATATTTGTCTCGGTGCGGGGTTCGAACCCGCGGCCTCTCGTTTCACAGCCGGCGTCTAACAAACTGCGCCACGGAGGCTGTCAAATGTCACATCATATGGAATATATTATTATTTTCATTTTCGACTAAAATGATCCTTGGGAGAGGCGTATGTTCAGCAGTAAATTTGGTTCAAAATAATGATGATGTAATTGATTACCCCTTGATTGATACTTATATTTATATATTTATATGGAAGCTAATAAACAAATATTTTCCATGTTAAAATTGGTCACACGCTACAAAAATTACAGTGGCATCACTTCCATCAATTCTGACAACAACGCTCGAACCCTCGGACAAATAATCTAAATTTATCTAGACATGTACAAAACTTAACGAACGAAATAGAGCAAATGGCCTTAAATTCTCAAAGCGGGTTCGTCCTCAAACGAATGTACACTTAGACTTGTGGGAAGGTGCATGTCAGGAGAGCGGCGAACGAAATGTTAGTCTACACTCGAAACGCAGAGACACTAGGTGCAAACAAACATGCACCGTCATTATCCGAATGTGGTGAAGGTAATAGAACCTGCGGTTTGAATTTTTGAGCCTGAAATAATGTTTAAATTATTGCCTCAAATAATAATTAATATCATACAAGGCATATATTACATACACAAACTCACGCCTTTTTCCCAGAAGGGGTAGACAGAGGCGCCACCAGGGCACCCACATTTCGCCTTGTATGTTCCGTCCCATGATGTGATTAGGGGCGAGCCTATCGTCATATCTATATATTCTATATCTACAAAAACACCTTTTAGAATAATAATACATCTAACCACAGTAGGTTAGATTCTACAGAATCTCAAATATTTGCGTAACTGTCGAGTGTAATAATGTAATTATATATAATCTTGGTAAGGTATTTTCGTTGCTAGAGACATCCGTCTAAAAAACAAAATACAAAGCAAGTTTCACAGTAACATGAACCACAGTAACATACATTCACACAAGACTTTATAACGAACTTGCGAAGTGTGACAAATGCATCCGTCAATCTTGCTACTTTAAGTAACAGGTCGATGTTTTGCAATAGAGAAGAAAATTATGCCGCGCTACCGATGGATCCGCATAGGAATCGAGCAAACTCATTAACATCCATATTTACACTTGCCGCTAAAACTCCGGACTTTTGTATTACTTAGGTGATTAGATCTGCAATTCATATGAACACGCCTGGTTCAGTTTTTTGATTAATCTATAGATGAATATTGTATTTTCTAAATTTTACTATAAAAATCTTGGTGGAGCGACGATATTCGTGGGATGGCTGGTAGCGGTTGACGACGGTGGGCTAAAGATTGAGCCCAGTGGCGTGCTGTGGGAGAGGCCTGTGTCCAGCAGTGGACGCAGAAGGGCTGACAATGAATATAAAAATTCCTAAGCTCATGCCTTCCATACGTTTCTCGAATACTATTGACAGCTAGCTAAACTTATTAATATCCGAAGGTGATAGGAGGCAGACCTTAACTTGCAACTTATGCTGAGCACTAATTCTTGGGTCGCCAAGGTTCCTAACGTAAGATCTCCCAAACTGAAAAACTCAGATAAAGTGACCACTACCACAATCTTGTTATGATGTCTGATTCGACCAAGTCCCATAATTGTAAGCGGCCCGGAGTATTAAGTCTTGACCACTATGTCTTACACCTAATAATCCACATGTCTTATCTCGTTTGCCGTTTTGAGCCCCAAATGAATATTAACTACGAATATGCGTTTAGTAATTGTTGAAAAGCCTAAGATCCATACGCACAGTGGTCTCACTGGCAACGCTTTAAGCGTGCGAATAACTCCCACATTTGCTTTCGTTCTCGAGTAATTAAATTTACCTTCAACCGAAATTATATGAAGCTGAAATATGTAGCGACAAATTGTTTGTAAGGAAATCAGTGTTACGTTTTAATATGTGTGTAATTCGCGTTCGCTTTGACATTTTTGTGCGAAATTCGCGAAATTTTGTACGGTTATCGGAACCAAGGGATGTAATGAAGCATGATGTATGGTTTTATTACGAGAAGATTATTTCCATCATTGAATGGATGCTTTAAATATTTTGTTTAGAGATACATCACTTAATATTCGTAGAACCATGTCAACTACTAACTTAGATTTAATAAATGGAAATGTTGGTTCAGCCGGGGTTATATTATCGCAATTTAAAATATCGTAGTTGAGATAAAACAATCCAAATTGTCCATATCTAGAAAATGTTGTATACGTAGGTCGTAGAACAAAAGGCGTTTTCAACTACCGAAGATCGCTTAAAAAAAATTGAAAGTTCTCAGTCTACAATACCTAAAATCAGATTACATCTAACTTTTCAAAATTTTATTCCGCCTAGTTTGCGCACCCTTTTCCAACAATACGTTTATTAATAAAATCATTCAACAAATTAACTCTTAACAACTTGAGCTCAGTGATATTATATTAACGCTTTTCGCTTTTAATGTGGTTATTACTATTAATATAATGACAGTAATTCAATTATTGAGGTTTTCACCGGGATAATAACATTTTATCGCTGTGGCAAAAATATTGTGAAACCTTTTTGCTGCTTATTCTACTTCTACTCAGAGCATTACTTTGAACAAATTGTTAAGCAAATTATAGTTAGTACCTATCACTTTGTAAGATTGCATTAATTCTCTATTACTAAGTATTATTAACATTTAAGTACTTAAGTACTACAACAAATTATTCTTTCTCTCAAATGGAATAATTAACCTTCGTCAAGAACGTATTTTATTCGTCGTCAATTATAGCGATTAATGTCGGATTCCTTATTTTTAAATTGAATCATATATACAATAGAAGAATTTTTTATTCATTATCAGCCCGGAGTCAGGAATTCGTACCCGATATGGCGATAGGCTCGCCGCCAATCATTTCGTGGATCGGAGCATATACGGCGAAACTTGAGCGTCCTGATTGCACCTCTGCCTAACTCTGCTGGAAAAAAGGCGTGAGTTTATTTATATATGTGTGTTGTAAAATAGAGAGCAGTATAAAACAGTACATTATTTTGTTTAATGTATTCATTCAACTCTCAACTAATGCACCTTATATGTGGTGAATAAATAAATCAATAAATAAACCCAACAGTGACAACTTGTATATTTCACGATTCATTTATTTAAAAGCAGTGAAATGTAAAACAAGAACGCAATAACTGTATGGCCAAATTAAAAATTAATCGCTTTTAACCAATTCGGTTATGACAGTATTTCATTAACAAAATATATAATATTTGGTCGTGATAGCAATTAGTGGAATAGCTCAATTATAATTTTAATTTGGCCAGCATATTCTGTGCTTCATCGGAATGAAAAATGAATATGAAAATAATTTATTAAATCTATAAAAAGGTTCAACATCGTTTAGATTCAGTCATTTTATTTTATTCTACCACCCTAAGAAACTCTAGTGTTGCTCTTTTCAAAACAAGTTTACAATACAGTGATAATTATCTACAAATGTTGCAAGTTGGTTTAAATCAGAGCAGTTCATTAATTTAAGTTTTATTTTTTTGTAAATTTACAAATATGATTAGGTGGTTTTATACGGCTGTGTGAAGGAACGTCGCCCAGAACTTAGAAAAACGAATTATGTAAGTAAAGCACACTTCCATTTCAATTAGTAATTTAGCGTGTATACCTACGTCTAATAACCCTATCCGACTGAGCAAAGGAGTCGCTAAATGCAACTCACTCACTTCTGACAGGTCATTCAGAAAATTCTTGGAAGTAAACTGTGTTTAGAAAGGTATCACCTGTGACTGAACATGTACTATAGATATATTATACTCTTGTTGTTCGAATTAAAATAAAATACAGCCATCAATTGATAAGCAATTTAAAATTCCTGGTAAATCAACGTACACATTGCCAATAGCAAATACGAAAAATGGATAAACCCACACGAGTGAAAACGTTGGTAAAAATAAAAGTAATAAAGATACAAAAAGACCTACTCATATGAATATTGATGTACATTCAACACATCAAAGTATATAACAAGATGAATGGGCGCCCGTAAATGTATTTGCAATAAAATGTATCAAACATAAAGGTCTCCCGTCATCGATCGCTATCTTTACAGATAAAATTACGATGTTTGTTTATTTTTGTTCTGAGGATATTAATATACTCTAAAAGAGCTACTGTTTGAGTAGAAAACAATATTAATTAATGATATGACCTTGCTGGAATACCATGAGTTTATTTCATTTATTTCTTTGTTACAACTTAACATGTTATATCTCAGGATGGCGAGTGCAGTGGGATGCCAAGCATGGCTTAGCAATTCATGGTGTTGTTTGATTTTGCTACTATCCATTAGCGGTCGTATCCTAGTCTCGCCATGCATAGCCATAAAAAAAACCTCATAAGTTAATGTAATATCCCGCAACACTGTAAAAACAGTTTGACTGCAGGATCATTTCTTACATTTATTTACACGTTAGGGGAAGATGCTTTTCGAGTGTTCAGTTATCAAGCACAAAAGATTATCTAGGACAGTCTTCTAATTCAGTTAATAGCAAGTTTCTGTGCTGCCATAGCGATTCATTTTAGCGTAAATCCATTTATTTCATTACATGTGTTGAATTTCGGTATTAGTGTTCATCCGGATTTAAGCGGATCGGTATAATTTTGTCCAGTGGTGATAAGATTAAGTTCCAATCCATTCAGGAGACTACCGCACTTCTCAAGACCAGTGGTGTTGTTATATAACAAATAAAGAAGCTGTCATTTACTAGTATCACTTATAACAGCGACTACAGAACATTTACACAAAAATCCAGCGGGAGATGAACCTAACCTATTTTACGTAGTACAATCTGAGGAAGACAAAAGGTATGTGAACTTTAAAATACCCTTTATGATATTAAATTATCTTGAGCCCGCAACAAAATTACCGAGAAAGGAAATATAAGCGCTGAAACATCTAAACCTGACAGCGGTGGAAGTAAAACCGCGTGTAAACAACAGTTGAACAATAAAAGTGACTGTGTTTTATATTCAACGTGAAAATTTTATGGGCGCCATATTCGCGTTACGCTGATGGAATCAATAAGGTAGCTTTTGCACGTTTTACTGTCACGGACGGTGTTGTGGTTTAATGTGCGGTTGCCTTTGGACCGTCCCTCTGCCTGTATTTACGTAATTATTGAAAATAGCCCGTATCATGTAGCTTATTCGCTAGTTTATGCTGATCTTAATACAAGCACGGCAAAGTAACTACAATGGTAAGGATGGTAAATGCATGGAATGTTTATCAAAGGATCATACTTTAGCTGTTTTGGACTAATGTAGGGCCGGGTCGGCTCGGCCTGAGTGGTACTGTCTGAGAAAGCCGACGTGAAGCGAAGCCGTCGTGCTTTGTAAGGCGACAGATTTTCGAAGGTGCAATACCAATTTCTTTCTCCCATTCTTTTTCCTTCGCATTCTCCTCTGCTTATGAGAGGCCAGCAACGCATCTACGGCTAAGAGTTTAGAAATGGGTGGTGGTAATCACATTCAATTTGGGAGCTGGGTTTTAGTAACAGATTCGAAAGCTATCAGAATTATAAATTGTTAAACAGTTTTGATATTTTACGTTGTCTGTTTAGATATACATGTTCGGGGAACAAAACATCGTTCTATTCAATTGAAGCTTTAGTGATAAATAGAAAAAGGATTAAAACAATGAATTCTCTGATGCCCGTACATTTTAGAACTATTTTACATACATTTATGTCCGTATGTTTTTTTTTTATCTGGCACGGCATAGTGACTGCATTGCAACTGTTGGTAAGTAGGTAACTGATACGGTAGTCTCATACCATTCGATACAATCACGCCGGCCCGCTGAGAATCATGTTTGTTTTATCATCACAGCTATATTCTATTCCTTTTTTAATTACACCCAGCGAACTATCCACCGGATAGTCAACAAACGTAGTATTGTTGACACTACCCGTCCGCACAGAAATAGCAATATTTTTATACTTACAATTTTTATAAAATTTCCACTTACCTTTATAGAGGTTTGAAAATGTAATTAAAAGTGAGGTTTGTAAATACTGGTGGTTTTAATTAGTGTAACTCAATAATATTGTTCCTTATTTTATTTGTAAATCTCATTGAAACTTTTCTAGTTCTTCTTAAGCAATCGCCAATAATTTATACTAAAAATTTTTTTTTTTGACTGCCTCGGTGGCGTAGTTGTATTTCCGTACGGTTACAAAGCTGAGGTCTCGGGTTCGAGTCCCGGGTCGGGCAAAGTGATATTGGATTATTCTATTCATTATCAGCCCGGAGTCAGGAATTTGTGCCCGATATGGCGATAGGCTCGCCCCCTATCACATCGTGGGACGGAACATACAAGGCGAAATGTGGGTGTCCTGGTGGCGCCTCTGCCTACCCCTTCGGGGATAAAGGCGTAAGTTTATGTATGTATGTAATAATATATTTTAAAATCGATGGTCGAAGTTTTAAGCAGGCATGTCTGACTTTTTAAACTTATTTATGTATTCATAAGCAGTTAATTATCACTCCTATTAAAGGCAGAAAGTGAATAACGTTACTATTATCCCAATTCTCCTCAACAAACGCGATACCTTGTATGTGGTTTCAATTATATCGTCATGTCTCCGCCATCCGGTATATTACATTATAAGATTGTATCACCGAACTATCAGCGTCTTGAGCACAAACAGTATGTTATTAGAGATATATACATACATTGACCTATGTTCTACCGATAGACGAGACGCGTCATAGAAATAAAGTGCCCCCGTATTTTAAAAGCACACTGCAATATTACATCACTTACCTGGTATTTTATTACCTTGACTTCAGACGATTTGCCTTCGGTTTGACGGCGAAACATCAAAATAAATTACTTTTAAACGTATGCAATAAGGCGTACTGCACTGTCACTGTCACGAAGCAAACTGATTCATGTGCGGTGCATGCACCGCAAGTAACTGGGACACATTTTGTGTACCTACTGAGCGTCTTATCTAGTGTAACATTGATATCGATGTATACATGGGGATTTAACGAGAAGATCTGCCTTACAGTCATTTCGAGATAAAACGCAACAATCGAAAGTTGGTAATGGTCAAAATAGGTCGTGGCGTACATAACTCGTTGGATATTTTTTTTATTGCGATGAATAACGAGACGTGCATGTCATTCGCCTGATAGTGAGCGATATAACCGCTCATGGACAGTAGCAAAACTAAATAACACCATGAATAAAGAAGCAATGCTTGGCATTCCACTGCGCTCGCCACCCTGAGACATAAAATGTAAAGTTTCATTACGTCCAGTACTTAAATGACCATTTCTTAATAATACAATTTTTTTAATAATTTATTTTGGATAGAACAAGACATTTACAAATAGTATAAGCGGATAGAGGAGAGTGTGCTAATATAGTTGTAAAATAAAATGTGTCACCCGCGCCGCGTGTTCGGCAAAGGATTAGAAAGTACACAGTACACTTCGAAGTAACTTCGCAGCAGACAATAACATACTAGCCAATATTACTAAGGGGTATTTCCGGATATTTCAGTGTTTGTGTAGAACATCATTTCCTATATTTATTAAAAATTAGTCATCGTTAAAGATAGTAATAATTCAAACGTCTCCAAAGTCTTTGTAGCCATTTCAGCTTCCACCAAAAAACTTCTTTAACTTACATCGCAATATAATATGAATACAAAAATGAAATATGAAATAATAAACTTTATGATACCAGCGCATAAAAGATAAAACTAAAATTTTACATCGGAAATGTCCGCGAGAAAGCTATCGTTTAGGGTTTAATCAACGGAAGTGGAATCGGGGCACAAATAGAAAAAAATAAATAAGAAAGTTGCAAGAGAAAAATATTTCTCTTACTTTCGCAATCAAACGTAAGGAGCGACAAAGTTGTTGTAATGTCCAGATATTAATTGCACAGCCATCTTCTATAATGGATAGATATCTTTATAAATCCATATTATGCGTTCCAGTTGCATGAATCTTATCACTCCACAACAATAAGCCTTTGTCTACATTGGTCTAGTGCGGATTAGTAAGCATCACATTCCTTTGAAATTCTGTGGTGAATTGTAAGGTGTGCAGGTTTCCTCAAAATGGTCACGATTTTGTGCATTCTGATAAAGATATCATAATCATCATCGTCATCAGCCTGTTGCAGTCCACTGCTGGACATAGGCCTCTCCCAAGGTACAGCACAGTCCAGTCGCAAAGATATAGGGAGGTCACATCATAAATTACAGCAATTACTCACCAAAACTCAGCATTACAATTTTCAGATTTCTAACCCAATAAAAAAGATAAACATGTGCTTTAAAACATTTTATCAAAAATAATCTCATCGGTGTTAATAAGAAAATAATCCCCTCGAATAAATTTACAAGGTACAATTTATATTTAATCGGAGTATTTATTGTGTTCGATATTCAAAATAAGTTATTAGGTTGTTATTTGTTATTTGCTTTTTAATGGTAGGGTTATATTTTATTTCTTTATTAATTAGAAGCGGCCAATTACAATTTCGTATACAAATAATAATATTATATCATCGGCCCAGGATGTGTTTATCTTTTTTCCTCAATGTTGGGTGTGTTGCTGTAATTAATTAACTAATATTATTTGCGGCGTATCTTAGTTATTTCTCAGGACTTTGTCCATGTAGGGTGTTGCTATGGAGGCAATCATTAGAAACCCTGAATATAAATGGGACAAAAGTAGCTCATGCAAAGCACCATCCGGCCTATAAACTATACGCAAACATATTAATCCAGTTCCGAGAAAATCATGTATTTGACATAGAAACCTCAAAGTTAACTCGACCTTCCATTACCAATCTACCCTAACAACACTACAAAAATGGCCGAATGGAATTAACTCCAATCAGTCCAATGAAGCAGAGAGCTGTTGAAGGAAATTAGTCGCCGAAAACATAAGTGCCGGCTCACTTTGTAATGCAAGAGCTGCTACAGTACAACAGTACTCGCTAACAAAGTTACCCAGTCGTCTCATTATCTAAAAGCCTAGCTGTGGCTTTTACAGCTCACGACACGACGCCTCGCGTGTTATGCTGTCCTGGTACTTATTTGAAACTTTATACTACAGAAAAGGGATGATGTAAAAGTTGGATGTTGACGAATATGGGTAGTGAGCCGTGAGGTCCTGGGAACAATATCGAAATTCCCAAGATACGTTTGATACAGGAACTGAATAACTCCCGAAAGAGGTAAGACAATAAGCAGCAAGTTTAAGGGCCTCTTTTACCGAGGTGTTTAGGTATTAAACGTCATCTCACTCCGCACACCCGGAGCTCGGCGCACAGCGCACACTGACATCAGCCGACGCCACAGTTCAAATGAGTACAGCATGCTAACTCACCATGCCATTTCAAAAAATTCTCATGAACGCTCCCTAGTTCGTAATAGGAATGTACATTGAGTATATATTTTATTTAACGTGGTTTATTTATTTAATTGTTCGTGTGAGGTATTTTAAATTGTTCATTATATTGTTTGATAAAATGCTTTATTATTACATTATTAATGTGATATGTTTTAATTAAATTAAATTAAATTGTTACTTTGAGTTTTTATTGTAACGGTTGTTTACTATAGACTTACATAATTAATATACACCGTTTTTTCCATTATACTTGACGCATTTGCGACTGCTGTCCGCTACCGGACATAGCCTCACCATTTTTTCCACAGCATACAACGTCGGCTATTTGCTATTTTCTGCAATTTATAACCAATAGTGTCCCAAAATTTCTCCCAAGTCATCGGTCCATTTGATGGTAAGTCTCACATTGCACTTTCCGTCATGTAGTACTTAGTTATTATTATCTATTGAATTTCATTAATATACTGCATTTCTCCCCACAATAACCTGTCCTGTTCAATTCCGTCTGTTCCGTCACTTCCCGATCGGTCCCGTTCTATCCTTTGTCATTCCAAGCCTTTATATTTTCTCCTATCCCATCAAAAGAAATGTATCAGCTATCCCAGTAATTTTGACTATGCATTTAGAATATCGACACTAAGAGAGGGAAATATCGATTTGAGACAAGTCGGATCAATAACAATTTTTTTTTATATTTTTGCCCAAGTTCTGCCTATAAATTTAATTTATTCGAACAAAGAGTGTCTCAGATATAGATTTATAAAACAATCGGATTAATAATTTAAGACCACAAAATCACGGCCACCATTTAAAATTCTGAATACGAATTAAAAATTTTGAAGTACCTATAGGAAACTAAAAAAGTTGAATTTTTTGGTATGTATTTCACATTTTCTATGCCTTGCAATAAAGGCGGAAAACCGAAGCGCGCGCTTTTGCACTATTCTTCTGTCAAGTCAGAAATAAACTAGCATCTCCTGGACTGTTTGTTTTATTGTGCTTCCACATTAATATCAATATTATTTTTTTTCTCGAACGTATATAATAACATAATATGTATAAAGATTTCCCATCTAAATTATTTCTACCAATTCATTCCCGTACCAAGCGCGGCGCGGCGCTAAAAAAATGTTCGAAAAAATCAATGCCTTTTCGCCTCGTTAGGTCCAATAAAGAAAACTAAGCATGCCATTATTTTAGTAATTATGAGTTTTTGACATTAATACATTGAAGTGGTTATGTAATTTAATACAATATTTCGTCCCTTATTACACCCCCATAATATTCTTTTTTCATAATTGTTAGTCGCCATTATTAACACGCTTTTACTAGCTTCGCCTGTGTGTAATAACTTCCGAAAAATAGTAAATTTAATATAAATAATATTGTAACAAATATCTTGTAAATAGAAAAAAAGTACTATGTGTATTTGTCATAAGAGCTATTTAAATGCCTACGTGACCAATAAATGATTTGAATTTCAATCTAATAGAATAGTTCTTACATAGGTTCATTGACTCGTTTTTGAAGACGCAATTGTATGATAGTGCTCTCTCTAGATATTAAATACTCTAAGACCTAGAGATTACCTTAAATATTTTCTATACAATGACATTGTAATACTGAATCTATTATATCAATAACTTCAGTTTCATTGAACATGTCATTCATATTTTAAGTGTCAATTTTATTAAGTACAGTATATCAAATGAATTAATTTTTACTGTGGCGCATTTACGCTATTGTTTTAATGTATTTCGCAGTGACATTTCGTGAAAAAATCGGCGTGGGTCCGACCTCGATGACGCCTCGGCGTCGACTGACGAGCTGGTTCGAACGCGTGCATTGCTAAAAATTTTAGTTTTTATTTCTTTATAAAAAAATTACACCAATATTTGAAAATGTTTTCTTACAGATCCCTAAAAAATTAAAAAGCCTATCTTTTGATACAATTTTTACATGATTTTGATAGAATCTCGCAGTATAAAACGTGTTTGAAAAAGCGATTTAGACCCATATTTGAGGTGATTTTTGATCGAATTTATTATTATAATTTATGTTTCTGGCTTTACAGTTCCCTCGGTTGTATTCCCAATTTTGCTTAAATGCTTGTTTTTTATGTATAAGTTGTATATCAACGGAGCTACCGATGTTTAAAAAAGGCAAAAATCGGTATAACCCGCCCTTAAACCACAATATTGCGACAAAGCAACTTTAAATACAACATAGGTATACAGTGTATGATAAGGCAATATGTGAAACAATATATTTTACTCACTTAGAATTGGAATGAATAATTATTTATTTGGAAACAATTTTTTGTTGATCTTATTCTGCCTTTCCCTAGTATAGACCGCTATCTATAATATTTAACAAAGTGATGCATAATTGTTGTATACGGTTTGAATAAAACCGAAATACATGCGTGCATTGACGAAGTATAATTGTCGATTCCTTGTCGATACTCTCTCTGGAAAGCACTACACTTAGCCTCAATTCCAATGCAACGAACCAACAACCAATTCAACCACTTTAAAATTGATCATTCTTAAAGAAAAGTTTTTGTCACAAAGCTGTATATTCTTTTTAAAATAAATTACACATCTTTTCATAAACTTCTTCAGTAATTACAGTCCAAAGCACGCATGTAACATATTTCCAATACAAATATGAATTTATGTAAAGAACACACATATTTAATCAATACCTCACGGCTCAACAACTCTCCTCAGATGTTCGACGCGAGGTAACATCTTATTAAATACTTTAAAAGCAGATTATATTAGACAGGCTCCAATATAGGCGTACGATATTTTAAGCACTTTGTATCGCTTAATTATTGAACTAATATGCTTTGAAAAGCTGTCTGTTTTAGTTATGAGTGATATGTCCTTAAAGCTAGTACAAATAGGTCTGCCTAATGGGTGTAAACCTTTATCACAGCAATAGAAACACAACATGAAATGACAGCTTTGCTTTTGCATTTTGTAGGTTGAGTGAAATTGCCGGAAACCCTAAAAGTGGTGGTAGGTTAATCGTATTGTTTGTGATAACGACTACTGCACACCATGATAGAAACCATGTATAATTAACTACGCAAGCCTATGTTGAATATATTCCCCGACTGGGGATCTGAACCCAAGACCTCATGGCCACAAGTGCTGCCACAATGCTACAAGGCAGAAACACGAGCGAAATATGTGTATAATTCTACCTACCCCATTGGTATTCAAGCGTGTGTGTACGTATGCAGACGTTTAGTATGTAAATTGAATCGTTTAAGTTAACCGCCTCGAAAGATAAACCTCGTGTATAAATAATTATGAGCAGATTAGATACAGCCAACAAAATCCTTGTTTTATTAATATTTTAGTTGTTTTAGAAGTATAAATACAATACATGTAGATTGTACATACAAGTCGCGCCTGTAATCCGCAGGGATAGGCAGAAATATATATATTTTTTGCTCTGCTGTAATTTATCATCATGACATACCTAATAACATCTCACTCCGATTCATCCGACTTTATCGATTTTCATATATTTTTCTTTACTTAAAGCAGTCTCTACGTGCCATTTGGTCCAGCCTCCAAAGATTTAATTGGTATAATTTCGGTCGCATCGACCTATATTAACACTTCTTCTTAGCCATATTAGTTTTACATATATACCCACATACATAAACTCACGACTTTATCCCAGAAAAGGAGGGCAGAGGTGCTACCAGGACATCGACATTTTGCCTTGAATGTTCCGTCTCACGATGTGACAGGTGGCGACCTTATCGCCATATCGAGCACAAATTATAAGTCTTTTAAATCAAAAATTATTTTCCATTGTTAACAGCAAAGATATGCATCGAAAAGCAGGTGGTTTAACGAGTATGCGAATCGTACCGTAACTACCTAGTATTTGTTATATGTTCATCCATTCACCTTAATGAAATGGTTTCAATCTCCAGGTTTCTATAAAACACTATTAACTTCATACAAAAAATATTTCTATAAAACATTTGTCAATGTAATAAAAACTCGAGAAATCCGAGTGGTCACGTTTCCACGGCGTATACAAACGAGTCGTACAGAGCCCCTCTTCGGAACCAGCAAGGCGCGATAATGCCAACGTTAGCAGGAAACTCAATATAATCCCCAATCCTTGGCCGGTCATTAAAAATTAACAAACTCGAAAATTCCCTTTCAAATTGTAAGAATGAACTCGAAACATTCTGTCGCATAACGTCAAGTAAATACGTCAGGAATTGTTGGGAGTTTGACGCCCTCGCTTGGAAGCCGATTTCCGCATTACCCCTTTTATCTTACGCCCCGGGGTTGAAGGAATCTTTGGGGCAAACTTGAAATTCCTGATCAAAGGGCCCTTGAGCTTCACGAGACGAGTGTTACTTAATGCTGAAATTTAAACGATTTTTTTCTTGAATTTATTATAACGCTTGAATGGCTTCGTAAGAATCGAATTATGTCTATGTAATTTGGGGTAAAATTGAACGACAGTGAGACAACGTCCTTTTAAATTACCAATTACCCTATTCATCATTACTTTTCTAAATTATCTATGATCTGCTCTGAATTTAACGCTGCAACCTCTGTATAAAACTGTATTGTAAACTTGTTTTAAAAGAGCAACGCTAGAGTTTCTTGCCCGTTCTTCTCTGGCGAAAACAGCCTTGTGAACCGGGAGGTAGTGGAACAAAGTGACTGAATCTAAATAATGTATGACATTTCATGGGTTCAATAAATATTTTCATTTCATTTCATTTCATTAAAAGTTATGTAACATATTGATTGCTTTAATTCCATATTCTAGTCACCTCACATACCAAATTAAATGGTCGACAGTGTACAGAATATATCTTTGCCGGCATTTTCCATATCTCTGTCTATTTTCAGAGACATAATTAATAACATTAATAGAAGCCAGTCTGATTGCCCATTCTTTGCACATGCATTAAGCCGAAAACATTGCTTGAATAACATTTTTCTCGAAATTTATGCGGTTTAAGTTCGCGCGATGAAAACAACTCCCTCGAGTTAGTCCTGCTACACGATCTGGATAGGAGAAACGTAAAATTTGCTTGAAAAGGAGTTATTTCTCAGCTTTTTTGCTTTAAAATCTTTCAAAATTAAGGAAAGGTTAATTTTTTTACATAGAAAATTGCACATTTTTTTGAAAATTGATAACAGCAATAGAATCCAAAATATATTTTTTTTTTTTTGTTTGCTGGTTTAGATGCACATCATGCAAAATGCGTCGCATGAAGAACAAAACGTTCTGCATAATTTTCAAGTTATTGAACAAAATCTACATAATATTTAATCGATTTAAATCATGACGTTGTAACCGCATCCTTCTGAGTGGGTAACCCCAGACGCAGCGAGTAGTCTTGCGATGTAAACAGCCGCTCAAGTTAGTCCTACGTCTACATGATCTAATCATGGATCATTTTACACATATGCACCGAGAGCTGGTTGGAAGCAACGCACAAACACTTTTATAACGGAATTACTTCAGAAACCTTCATAATTGAAAAGGTTGAAAAGGTTGAACTTTGTTGCATTACAAATGATAGAGTGAGCGGCTGTTAAAACAATTTGTATATTTTTGCATGTATATTAATGTAAAGGTCGCGGGACGTTGCTGGATGCAGGCTGACTCTAACAGGTCACTGTGGAAATCACTGGCAGAGGCCTATGTTCAGCAGTGGACTTCCTGTGGCTCATGGATGGATATTAAAGATGGTCTCCAACTCCTATTTGCTTCTTTATGTTAATGTCTTTATCGTAAAGGTTGGTTTCAATAAATTACTGAGATGTTCAAATAGGACTTTGCGAGAGGCCTATTTCCAGCAGTGGACTGCAACGGGCTGATGATGATGAGATATTTAAATAGCTTTATGTGCTAAAATTGTTTAGTGTATAAAGCTATAGATTTTGAATCACTGTAATTTCTAAGGCTGTACCTAAGTTAATATTCAGTTAAAGTTTAGTCATCAGTAAAACGAGAGTTAACAAATTAATGAAACTCAAATGGATTCTATATTTACCTTGAATTTTTAAACAGTGCCAAAATTGTACGCATATTTGTTTTCATCGCAATATTTGTTGCATTCAAATTCTTATAAGATATTTAGATGTAGCTTTTATAATAACATTCTATTCTCGACTTCTATTTGAATACTACTCAATCGTCTAGTAAGTTTAGTTGTCTGTACATCAGCTATTTGTATATTAAACTTACAAACACAAGCCAATTTGGACCAAATGTACCAAAATATGCAAATTCCGTTCAAAAAGGGCACTTATGTGTGCTCTCATGATTAGCCCCAAACAATAATACATCAAATTATTCCGCTATGAATACCTAATTGAATAGTGCCAACATTAGGTGGGTACACTAATATTCCAATTTAATTTACTCGGTTTCATTTAAGCTTAATTGCTAGTTTTAATATTAACGTGGACAGTAATAAATTTTGGCATTACCTGGTAACGTTTTTCTTTTTACGAATCTTTTTTATTAAAGGAACATACTGACTTTGAAACCATTGTGTTTTATTTACACTATAAAAATATATATTATTCCAAAAGTGAGTTATTAATTGCAGCGGCAAATTTTGTACACTTTGGTACATTGCCTCTGGAATTATTTTATATCACTTTTATACACAACTATGCCTGAACTTATTAGCGTACGTGGCGCAGTTGGTTAGACACAGCCTGTGAAACGAGAGACCGCGGGTTCGATCCCACACCGAAACAAATATTTGTGTGATCCACAGGTATTTTTTTCGCGTCTGGGTGTTTGTGAGACCGAAAAGTCGCTAGTAGTTTCTAATACCCACGACACAAGACTCGAACTTCGTGCGGGGTCAGGCCTATGTATGTGACTATTGTGTGTATTTTTGTATTATTTATTCATTAATAAATCTTGCTCTTCAAATTAGCAACATCAAGAATGTAATATAACAACATCGGAGAAACTTTTTCATATTAATTTACATCTACAAAGAAAAAGGGATCAAGGAACGGATTATAAGTGTAACAATGGTTCCTGACAGCAATTGGGTGTTTTAGGAATAAGCGGAACGTTAAAACAATTGCCAATTATCGAGTTAAACCTTCGGAGTCACGGTTAATTCTCGGTAATCCACGGATGACTGGATAGTGATCCGACTACATTCCAACGAGTAATTTAAATTCAAATACAGCGAATTTGGACTGTTTATATAGCTTAATTAATTGGCGTAAAATAGTGAAATAAAAAGTGATTGTTAAAATACCGCGACAGTTAATTTACTTCCCAGAAATAATTACAAACTTGGAAAGGTTATACTTTAATCAAGTTTAATATGAAAATCCTTGTTTCAATTTTCATGATTTCATTGCGTAGATTCGAAAAACGAGCAAATAACTCAACTTATAATAGGTAATATTTATAACACTTAGATAGTACCTACATCCGTTGCCGGCTTCCCAAAATAAGAGGGGTAAAATATGAAATATGTGCAGGGAAACGAGTATTTGGCAATGCAGCTCACCAAAAGAAAAACGACAGGAAACCGTCGCTTTAGCGGCATAGTCAGGACTATGTATGTGACTGTTGGGTGTATTTATTTATAATTTTAGCACTTTTACACAAAGTTTTCACACACTTAATTTTTTTTTAATAATTCATATTGTTATACTATACAGAATCTATCAACAAGGAATCTACCCCAGTTGCTAATGTCCGTAACACGACGCGTCCGCTATTACGGGTAACTTGCAACCCCTAAACGAGATTACCACATTCGGATGTTAACCCGAACAGATTTCACAGACGAGGTAATTTAATCCTATAACTTATACAGAAAATATTTTGGGTAAAGTAATAAATTGCACGAAGCTTAGAGCAATTAATTTTTAAAAAATATTTTAGATTACGTGAAATTGTAACTTCATAATTTTAATAACACGCGGTAAATTTTATATTAATCGAATTATATTCCTGTTATTTTATATTTGTATAAGAAATTATTTACCTCTTGTAAAGCTGACAACATCATAATTAGATTCAGCATCAGGCACACCTATTAATTCCACGCAAGACAATCAGATTTGTACTTTGTAATTTCAGCCATTGTAAGCACGAAGTATTCTAAAATATTTTCAAAAATAATTTTAAAAAGCGTATCTGAGGGCATCAGTGATCATTAATGTTTCACATTTACAGACTAAGATGATTGTGTCTCCACCGATACTTCACCAGAACAACCCGCCATCGGTTGCAAATTATACAAAAACTACACCTACAAAGTGAAACCTCATTAAAATTCAAATCTAACAAGTCCATTAAAGCTGCCGCATCATTCTAACATTTACATAACGTCCACCACTTAAAGATGCACAAATGAGCGCGAGACGTCAAAGAACTGCGCCCTCGTGCTACAGATCACCCCCACCCCTCACCTCAACCCCCTCGTCGCAAATCATGCAACATTAGACGCAAGTGCATCACCTAGCAACATATCTGCATATTTTTCAAAGGAATTGCAAAACATGTTTTGGTTTCAACAAGCACTACTATATGAATATGAAAATACGCATCGGGTGCTTATCCTACGTTTACATTACACCCACCATGATTAACGTGAATTTTAGGACAATACCCCCCCCTGCCTCTCTGAATTATGACCGCTATTTGTTTTGCAGATTGCGTTTTGTGCGGCTGAATTCCGGCATAGCTGACGTGGACCGCGTGCTTCGTTTTAAATACGTGATTGGGTAACGGAATTTGGACAATCTACATAATATATTTACGTATATTATTTTCTTTTACATATTTTTATAGCTAAAAGAAATTAGCAGATCGTCGATGCTGAAAGGATGGTCAAGAAAATGCATATAGAAAGAAAGATAAAAAAACACATAATTTACATATACTTTAGAGATAAATTAAATACGGTCTCTTTTACTTAACTCCACCTATGTTATCCTTGATTTTCATCGAATTAACACTTAGTGCAACTATGAAATTTTTAGTAAAATTTACATTGTCAAATTGTATAAGCCTTAAACCTTTTGTGATGAAAAGCTTATCAATAGAAAGGAAAATACTCAAAAGAAAATATAATTTACAATAGCCAAGCCCATGGTCACTCTACCACCCAGTACAATACCCTTGCAGTAGTTTCGAATCATAAATGCAAACTATCCTATGAATACAATCCCCGGCGGTTTCGCATTTATCGCGCCTCGTCCCTGGATAAAAGTGTCCAATCAGTGAACACGCTCGCTAATGACGACCAATCGGTGCAGATACAAATAGCTTAGTAGTCCGAAGATTGCAGCGTCAATTTCTCTCTCTCTATCTCTCTCTGTCACGGGAAGTCCACTGCTGAACATAGGCCTCCCCCATGGATTGCCACATAGACCTGTTAGAAGCGGTCTGAATCCAGCAACTTCTTGCCACCTTAACCAAGTCGTCCGTCTACCTTGTGGGTGGGCGTCCGACACTTCGCTTACTTGTACGTGGCCTCCACACAGCACGTAGAACTGATGACCGTCGGGGCCGAATGGTTCTAGAGCGACAATTTATGCACAAATATTTTTATAAGTAACTAAATCAACTACAAGAACTTGAAAAACTTATCGATGTCTCGTTTCAAAGACAAGAGACAGCTCTACAGATGATTAAAAATTCTAATGATGCAACTAGAGACATTACCTTGGACGTTGGTAAAAAATGTTATTTATAGAAACGTAACAATCATTACATACCGTCAGACAGAGTACTTCAAAGGATAGATCGAACAGCAACGATTGTACGCATGCATCTTCAATAGTATTACCGATTCATGTTACAGGGAACAAGCATATGCTCGCCACAAATCAAGACATATCGTAATCTGGAATCTTATCTATAAACACTAAGAGGTATAGGAACCAATACAATGTCTTCTTGTTAACTATAGCCCCTAATCTTACAAAATAAGTAATTAAGCCTAGCATATTATCAAATACAACAACCAATCATTGAATTGTACTGAAAATTGTACAATAGCAGAAATAAATTTCTATTTATTTACTCATCTAATAAACCTAAAATTAGAAATACCAACGAAATGCTACATTACAATCATCAAGCTCTACGAAAATGAAATACACACTAAAAGCGAATGTACAAAGTGAATAATTAACTTCACAATACTGCACCAGCAGATTGCTAAACTGTTTAAGCGTACGTACGTTCACATCTTGCGTGGTTGCGTCCAAACTTCGCCAAATAACTTTACACAGAATTAAATTTCAGCTTCCCGAAGGTTAACTTTGTGTATCCGGAAGGGAAGAAGTGAAATTTAATTTAGTTCGTTGTCCGGGTCACTTAAATTGTTTTGAAATAAATTATCCCATCTGGTTTGGATTTTCCAGGTGTATAATTTTAATTAGGTACGTAATAAAATATTGCATCAGATTTTTTTTAAATACTAAAATAATTAAATATCCATTCAAAGTAGAAGTTAGATGTTTGCCGTAATTTTTCAAAAGCTTAAAGTATTCTATGGTATAACACTAATTCATTCAATCGAGTAATATATCATCTTTTAATATCTAATCCTATTTTCAAAATGTCTAATTATTTATACATATAGCATATATTATTTTCTGACATAATAACTCGCCCAAAATTATGCCTCTGCTTCGAAATATATTTATGGTTGCAAAAGCTTTGAGTGCTCGGTATGACCGCACTAGTGACTCGATAATTAATATTCTAATATCGAAATTATGCTCTCGTTGATATACACTTGCCACTGTACCATTAACGATGTGAATTATATTAGTATTTTCAATTTAAAATGAGTTGCAAATGAAACGAACCAGGATGGAAAGATACGACCAAAATGTCACCGAACTCTGATGCTAAGCGAGTGTTTAGAAAATAACGAGTTATCTTTAATCCACAAGTGTACCGGGCTGCTTAATTTCTATCCACGCTTCGCTTGAAGACCCTTAGGTAATGGGAGGCTAGAAACATACGCTGGCAAAGTATTCCTTATCATTTTACAGATGAAATACCGACATGGCACCCGAATATTCGAATAAAAATCTGTAATATTTTGTGAAAAGAACATAGAGTGAGACTCACACCAAAATGAACTAATTGAACTCAAAAAACAATTAAACTAAACAATACAGATAAAAGCCTAATAAAGGCATAAACGCAAACAATTACGGCAACAGATTGAATTGTCTTCAAACGTTCGGTCGGAGCGGAATTTTTAAACCGACAAATCCTAAATCATTGGCATTAAAAGCATTTTCAGCACGGGCATTTGAATTCCCACCAAGCGTTAACTTTTATCAAGCGGAATTTTTCCCAATTCAACGGAACGGAGCGTTTAAATTCGCGTTGTGAGCAATCCAACAAACCGAATAAGTGTTAACAAGAAATAAAAGGATACCAAATTCGAAATTTTGAAGGATTTCCACGCTGTAATTCGGTGTAGAAATATTGGACTTGCCCACGTATCCGCGGACTGGATGCACAAATGGATTTTTAGGGTAATGTCCCGAATATTGAAACTATCTGTGCGTAATGGGCTTAATGTGTGCTGCTTGTGAGAATCGATATCTACAGGCTATTCTGGTTTTCGAGGCTTAAAAAACTTGAAAACACTAACAACTAAGTATTTAAAGTTTGTTATTGATAAAAAAGTCAATAGTCACTGAACATATTCTACGTCTATGTTTTTTTCAAGTTTACAGTTTAATATAAAACCATTCAATTTCAATTACTTTTATATGAAAGAAGTTATTATCCTAACACAACCATTAGATCCCTTATTTTTTCATTTGTACAAAGAAAATACAATAAGTAAAAAAATTTACTAAAATAATTGGCATTTTGACCTAACGTTATTACATATTTGCGGTAATCGCATCTCTGAATAGCACACTACATTACACGAACATATCCAGCAATTATACGAAAATGGCAAAAGCAGGAGCGCAGCGTGCACGTGCGCGCCATGTGTAAACACGCGTGAGAGTGCACCCGGCGGGAACGTGCGGTTTTGGCGCCAAATCAAGATGGCGGCCAATTTCACAGCTGACAACCGACGCGAAACGTCAACGCGCACCGCAATCCGTATCTCGTTTAATTTGTGGATAGCATTAGAATAAAGCGGTGGATGTGTTCCGGATTTTAGGAGGTTTCATAGCTTTTAGAAATTTCAAAGTTTGTCTCACATTACACATATGAGTGAACTAGTCAACCCTAATAGTGTTGCTCTGAAAAGACGAGAATATATTTAAAAAAAATTAAATCGTATATCGAAAGGACAGTTTATAGCCATTCAATTTTAATTACCTTTTCATAATTTGTTTAAAAGACCAAGCTTTCTTTACATTAACTCAACAATTAAGTTAATACCTAATATAATCGTTTAAAAACATACCTTAAAAGAGGAAAAAGTAGAGGTCGTTTGCAGAAGATATCTTCAAATATTTCAGTTACTAATAATAATATCGATGTCGTCAGGAATACGTACCAAACATATAACAGGAAAATATAAAAACCGTCTTTCCAGTTAATAGAATTTCTTTCAATACATTTGCTCTAGCGTCGGGCTCTATTAATGTTATTAATTGGAAAAGGGTCTCGTGCTTTTTCATGCCATGTGATTTCTCAATGTAATTTCACCAGTTGGAAAATATTCCACGAAACTGTTTGATATGATACCACCTGTTTTATGTAAGGAAAATAAGGTTGTATAACATTGAAAAGTGGAGTATCTCTATGTTTACTCTATCGTATTTCTTTTTTCTTTTTTTTCGTGCGTGGTGGCCTGTTGGTAAACGGACTAGACGCGGCTGCCTACATGTTCACGGTGGTCGCGGGTTCAAATCCCAGGGCACACCTCTGACTTTTCGGAGTTATGTGTGTATTGATAGTCAATCACCACGCACTTTAACGGTGAAGGAAAACATCGTGAGGAAACCTGCATACCGTAGCGATTTTAAAGAATTTCTACGGTATGTAAGTCCGCCAACCCGCACTAGGCCAGCGTGGTGGACTATATGGCCTAACCACTCTCAATCGATTCTCTCGATTGTAGAGTAGGCCCGTGCCCTGCAGTGGGACGTATATGGGCTGATATAGATTTCTTTTTTTAAGATTATTAGGTAGCCAGGTATTTTAACCATATTTTTTATCTTTCCATTATGCCTTGTAATTTTTCAGCCCTTATATAAGTAGTATATATGTAGGTAGAGAACAAATAATGTAGCCTTGTGGTGGTAGCGCCACTAGTGTGAGAACTTCGATAATGCGCCCACCATCCGTCTGCCCAGAATGTACAGGTATAAGCGTCTTGGTCTTGGTTAACGTAGAATAACATAATCAAGTCCTGCAGGAGACAGGAGAAAGCTAATGGATACAAACAATAATGATCCGTTGCTGCATGTCAAAAGAATAAACCAGCATGACATCGCTGACCAAAATAAGGGTAAACATCGATTCACCGACACACTATCACGGACACAACTGATACAAGTCGTATCAAAGAGTAACCAGCACAAACGAATCCATTCGATTCAGCATCAAAATTCCAACCTGCCAACGCATGACTCAAACAGAAGATCGGATGAATGGCCGGCACGTTGTGTCATTAATGAGACAGTTATGTACACACGGCTGATAACAAAGCTGCGTGCGGTGTAAACATCGGCTATCCGTCAATATTCAATGAGCGCCGATGGCTGGATGAGGTGGAGGTAAAATTACGTGCTCCCGACAATTTCACAGCCGGTGGAGCGACACGCGATGTCGTGGCGCTTCGTGTGCCGTAGATGGACTATTGCCCCGTGATATTAATAAATATTTAGTGCTGCTTGGCGATAGTCGATGAATTACAAATTTTAATGTTATCAAGTTGAAG
This sequence comes from Deilephila elpenor, assembly GCA_949752805.1. NCBI lineage: Eukaryota > Metazoa > Arthropoda > Insecta > Lepidoptera > Sphingidae > Deilephila > Deilephila elpenor. Next base: position 13,261,967 of record OX457103.1, on the reverse strand, counting down.
TTTAAATCGGCAGAGCCAACAGCGCTTAAAACTGCTGACCAATTTCTCAAACTTTCTTGAATAGAGGCCAAGCACAGCTTCTTACGTCCTAAAGATGTACACACAACTTTAATAAAGGCTAAAGGAAGTCACTCGATGCAAGCCACTTCCAACAGGTTGGTATGGAGATCCATGTAGATTTATAACTTAAGAATTATCTTATAAAGAATGTTTTTGATCATCATTAGATGATCCAAAACATTCTTTATAACTAATATCCTAACTCCTATACCATATAAAAACGGTGTTGCGGGTCCAATCCGCGCATTGATAAATATTTGTATGGCCTGCAGATATTTGTCCAAGTGAGTGTTCGTGTATGTAGAATTCGTATTCGAAAAACACCCGCGAAAAAGCCACTAGTTTGTTTCATTGGTACCAAAAACATTGGTTTTAGAAATAGAAAAAACATTTTTTAACAAACGCAAATACACAATAAGTATTGAATTGGCATTGAAACTTATTTAACAATGCTTATGGATTTATTTAACAGCATTATTTTGTAAAAATATTTTTTTAAGATTTTAAACCGATATCGATATTACAACAGCTCATCCCTTCTACAGTACTACGTGACGGGATGTCCGTACAGCGTCGTTTCATAACGTGGCATATATTTAATCTATAATATTGCCACGAATACCTGCAATTTACGCATTCGCACTATGTATGGAAGACTAGCGGTTCGACACGGCTTTGCTTTGATGTAGTTACTCCAGTCCACGCCATGTTAATTAAAACTAATTTTAAATACATCTGATAATTATTTCGTATTAAGAATAACAAAATAATCAATTAAAATTTAAGAATTTATTTATTTATGAACCCTTTCTAGACTCAAAGGAAATCTATGTTTATCCTAAATATATTTAATTATTCATCAATACATAAATTAAGGTCAGTAATCAGTATCCACGGAGGGGTAGACAGAAGTGGAATTATTGCTGCCCTGTGCAAAATTTTTCCTAGTGTGTGATAAGGAGCGAGCCTTTCGTCGTACGGGCAATAACATGTCCAGGACAAGTCATATTACGAATTTTCCGAATCGAAAATTTCACAGGACTTGGAGTGCCCTGGGAATCGTACCCAGGATCTTGCCGATCCACAGCCCAAAAAAGCCTTCACAACGCTTACATGCTGTCTCCAGACCATCGATACTGATCAATGATATTACAATATTTAAGCCCGTATTACCCTAAATTGTTCGTCTACGAATTTACAATTTCTCTTAGCAACAATATTTGTTTACGTTCAATATTTGAGCCCAGATTTACGTTGTTTTGTCATCCGTCGAAGCGTGTAAGGATCGTTCTCGTTCTCAGAATTATTTAACTATTTGAGCGTGAGAAGTGAAATAAATATTATTGGTTGAGCAATATTTTAGATACTTATTGGCTCGGCAAATATAGCATTGTACCTGGTGACAAGTACAGTGCGTCAAAGATAAATGGCAGCAGATGATTCCACACTGATTTAACAACTCGTTTAATTTATTTCGTAGATCTAGTCAAAGGGACTTGAATTGTATGTATGAGGGAGCAGGTTGGCCGGCAAAACTTTTCCACAGCTTGATACTGCGGCGGAGATGTGACTTAGTAACTCTCTTGGTTCGGAACCGGAAAGTAGTAAAGACATTAAGTTACAAGTCAATGCTATTGGTATCAAAAACTGCAAGACTTTTCAGCCTCATATCACCTAGAGTCCAGACTCAAAACAATTACGATTGGATCACACAAACATAACATAAATAGTTTCGCGTTAAACCCACGCCCTCTCAATTCTTGTCCATTACAACAGCCTCCGCAGGCTGTGAAACTAGAAGTTTCTTTAAGTTTTTTATAAACTTAGAGAGCAAAAACACACGTTAAATATTAAAACAGAGTACAGAAAAGACAACTAGATATAAAACGCCCCGTAACTTTTGAGTAATCGCTAACTTTCTGCGAAGACTTAAGAGCTTTGTGATGTTTTGTAAATACTCGTGAAAATATTCTTTCGACAATCAAACAAGGCACGGATTTCACTTTAGTATGTACTTAACCCTATTATTGCTTAGTTATTGGGGTAATAAATAAATTATTTAAACTATAATACCGGGAATATCAAACTACGACCGAAAACGAAGCCAGATGGTAATTTTAGTGGTTACAGACACAACGCAATCGAAAATTTTGCAAGAAAGCAACATTTTCGCAATTATTTTTAATATCGTCGTGTTTGGGCGATAAATGTCTACTTTTTACGAACATAGTAATTTAAACCCTTGCGTAGCATTCCGACAATAAAAATAAAAAGGTGTACATTATGATTTTAGGAAAACTATGTATTTATCACCCAAATACGACGATCAAAAAAAGTTTTTGTGATTTTTTTAGTTGCATTGTGTCTGAAGTCACTAATACTCTTACTACCTGGCTTTCTTTTCGGTCGCAGTCTTGATATACCCGGTATACAGGGTTACAAACACGATGCCAATAAAAATTACGCCAAAACAGTGATAGATTTTTTTTTAGATTATTTTTTAAATTCATAGTTTTTGGGTGGTAAATACCTAGTTTTTGCGAAAATACTAATTTAAACTATTACGTATCATTACGTGTGTAAAAATAAAGAGGTTTACATCATTTTTTTGGGAAAACCATGTATGTATCACCCAAATACGATGATAAGTAAAAAGTATCAAAAAAATAGTTGACGATTTTTTTTGCGAAATTTTAACTTGCATTGTGTCTGAAGTCACTAGTACTACCACCTGGCTTCGTTTTCGGTCGCGGTCTTGATATACCCGGTATATATAAAAATCCCTTACCAAATATCGTTCATAATTTTAACGGCCCTGATAGCGGCCACTGTATACGATAGTGGAAAACCAATCACAATATCCCACGCAATTATATGACGTTTTGGGTTCAGTCCTATCCGTATCGTTTATCCTATTTTTTTATTGCGATGAATGGCGAGACATGCGTGTCATTCGCCTAATGGTAAGCGATACGACTGCTCATGGACAGTAGCAAATTTGAACATGGCACCAGTAAATATCCTATATCTACTCCGAGACGCCACTAACCGAATGCCTCAGAAACCCACATATTTTAAGTTATTAGGGCAGAAATACGTACGCACTAAACTCTAGAGCTCAAGTTCGCTTTTTCTACTTGTAATTGCGGGTTAATAAGCCAAAAAAATTCATCGCAACACAAAAATTAAAGGATTTAATTATTTTTTAATTTAAGCGCTGACTTGATGTCATATTTGAACGAAACTTGATGTCAAGGAATAAATGAGTCAATCGTTTTACAATTGAAGACGCTGAAAATAGGGAAAGTGAAGAAGAGTTTGTAGGACGGCGGATCCTAGCACTGCTCTGAATACCGCCAATACAAATGAATATAAATAATTGATTGTTTCGTATCTTTTAACTTTAACTGATGACGTAGATAAACAAGCTGGTAATGGTTTCAGAAATATGTTAAATGAAAACTGCTTCCAAAAGATCATTGTAGTCCTCTTTGCAGAAGGCATATTACGTTAAAAAATCTTTGAAAATTAACGATCGTAATAATTGAAAGTTTTATTTTATAAATTTTATATTTTATGTATAATTTGCGAATGTTAATCTTATTAGGATTTATGCAAAAGAGTCTTTCCAGGAAGTAATTCTAACAATTAGTGAAAACCGCTTCATAATACGATTTTGAGATACTCGCGAATAAACAAACATGCAGGTTGAACAGAGAACCTCTTTTTTGAAGTCGTGAAAGCTGGAATTGTTTCCAGCCTTCAGAGGGTTAAATTAACTTTAACAATAAATAATACAGACAACTGTAAGCACGATTCATTCAAAGTAATAGTCAACTTTTCATAGCAAATATACATCAAAGATAGAGTAATAAGACTACACACAATTAAAATTTTCCTATTGTCTCAACGTTTCTTAGTGCCGTCCCGAACTCGTTTATTAACAAAGTTTCAAAAAAATATATACAAGATCTAGTGTCTTCATTTTATTAATAATCATTGTTACATTTTTTTAAATCAGCTTTTTTGTTGGAAATAATGGACTCGTCGCTCTATCCTATAGAGCATTGAATTGGAAATAAAGCAATTCGCTGTAACGTAGGATCAAAATTGCCGAACACTTACTTGCCCCGTACTGTATTTAATAAACCCAATCATCCACATGACCCTGACACCATATTACTGTTACTCTGTTAGTTAAAAAGCTAACTTTTTAACTAACAGCGCCAGATATATCACTCACCATTCGTATTTTAAAAGGCCGACACAGTACCTACACCTACTTATCATTATTTTACACAAAGTGTCTAAATTAGAAATCTCTCAGTTTAAAAAAGTCGATGAAGACATAACATATATAAAAGACATCCTTCACTTCATATTTATTGTATTAATTTGTTTACAATAATCCAGTTGCTTTCATTTGCTATTTCTGAATTCCCCGGCGGAAATTCGGAATCGTTAATGGTGATTTACTTCAACACGCTTGAGCTGTCAACAACACGATAATCCCGAAATAAAAATGGTAATTTTAACTTTAAATTGTTATTGTTGTTAATAATTAAGTATCTGTAACGATTTAAAATGTTGAGCATTTATTTGACAGCTTGTTCTCGTCAACCTTCGCGGAAAATTATGTTGTGGGTAAATATTGATCTCTTTCCTAATATCTTGGCGATATTATAATAATCTTGATTCAAATGCATATTTTTTTTCAGCATTGGAAGCTGCTTTTGGAACACCGCGGTTAAGAGGCAGACCTCCCACCATATGGTCGGATGACATAGAAAAATTCGAGGGAAGACAGTTGACTCTCCCGTCATAAAACAAAAAAATGTAGTGTTAATGAGGAGACCTATACACAGCGGTAGATTGACGTGATTGATATATATAAATAGAATTACTTCAGCACAAATAAACTGGCTATTCTATATCCCTTTACCAATACAAACCTGATCGCCTTAACATTTACCACTGCACTGAAAACCGAACACGATTGTTACGCATACACACAAAGCATTGAGCTGTAAGCCTAGCTGGGTTAAAACCAGAATTTCCTAGCCAAAAGGCAATTGGATTCAAAGACCATATCCTCTAAACAAACAAAGATATTGCAGCCGTGCCTTAATCTGTTCTGCCTTGTACGTACCATTTAAAATGGATAACTTGGTTTTTATCTTTAAATAAAGTCCAATTTCATGTATTGTGGAATGCATATTTTATGTAATAATGGTTGTAGAATACCGCTGGCGGAATGCAGCCTTCAAGGGCGAGTTGCGTTCAAATTATTTCAGTAGCTCCTACACGCTGGTTTGACCTGAAATAGTTAAATTTCGCAATGCATATTTAACTCACTCTCAAATTAAACATGTATTACTTTGAATAATTCTTTTTACATCAATGTATTATTAACTCACTTACTTTTTTAAGTAGTGTGTCAAGGTCGAGCAAAGTGGAGAGCCATAGTCTCTGCCTACCCCTATGAGATACAGGCGTGACGTTAATTATTTTTATCTTTTAATTCAATTCGCTATTTTTTACTACCATACAAAAGACTACACATTGATCCTCCTAACCACTACTATACAAAACCGTACTCAAGTACCTACGAATATCTCACTATTCCACCCAGCATGGAAGTCACGTACCCGACCCGTTTGAGACGAAAACTTTATGCCCGGGGGCGGTGCATATTCTGCTATCAAAAAGCACCAGCCCACGTGACCGGGACGTCTCACCGGGATTATTATTGCTGTACAAATCGATTGAGCGCACCGAACGGAGAATTGCAAATGGCTCGATGGCGGAATTATATTCGCTTAGCTGTGGGCAAATTGTGTGTCAGCGTTTGAAGGAGTTAGTTGGATGTTCAATCAGTCCTGTACCATTATCATCATCATCATCATTATCATCATCAGCCTTTCTGCGTCCACTGCTGGACATAGGCCTCTCCCATAGCACGCCACTGGGCTCGATCTTCAGCCCATCGTCGCAAACCGCTACCAGCCACCCCACGAATATCGTCGCTCCACCTGGTTAGAGGGCGTCCTACACTACGTTTGCCGAGGCGCGGTCTCCACTCGAGAACACGTCTACCCCAACCTGTACTATACTATACTATACAATACTTTTCATGAAATAAGTGGTAAAGGCCAGATGGGACTAGCAGGTCGATGGTCAAATGCCACTGCCGGCTATGAACTTCCACAACAGCGCAGCGGAAGTATGGTCGATACGTTGCCGGCGTTTAAATAATGTATAGATTTAGGCTTTTTACTTGATTGTGTCTGGGACTTATGAGTCTATAAGCAGAAGATTTACTGCTAGGTATTACCCAATTAACATAAAATCACAGATACAAGTTAAATAATTGACATTAATATCCCTCGAAAATTATTTTAGAAAGTTTATCCAGTTTTCTCATTTTTACAACTAAAATACGCGTAATGAATAATTGGAAATTAATTGGAAATCCGACACAAAAGGATAAAACAATACGTAAATGGATTCCGAATGATATGTGATCCGTTTAATTCCGTCTCGTTAGCCATTTTTCCAATCCGGCATTATTCAATCTCGGCTAATACGTCAACCCAGCGACAATAAATAAACAGAATCCCCGAAAACGGAAAAAAGATCGAATGCGACATTTTAATAGCAAATAAACCGGGAAAGATCGGAATCTACCGTTTTTTACAGCTTAATCACTCGCGCCGGTGCACGTACAAATAAACGTTTGGAAATGACGACATAAATCGGTTTCCGAACGAAAAATATGGCGGTCTCGTGTGCGCGCGAAGTGCCGAGTGGACGGAGCAACGAATATTCAATGGACATTTTTTGGTGACGTGCAAATTGCGTTCTGCCGGTTTGATAACAATGTTAAAATGCATAGAGTGATTTTTTATTGATATTGGGTGTTACAATTGGGTTAAATGGAGTGCTTCGGCAATTAATTATCAATAAATTTCTGTGTATCCACTCCAATCAATACCGGCTTTTTTTTAAATAATCCCACACTATCTAGTACCTCAGTTATTCCACAAAAACTGGGAATTTTTCGGGATACAGTGCCAGTTGCCTTTAACAGGCTTTAGTCGATTTCGGCAACATAAACTTTAGAATGTCAGCATATAAAACAATCAGAAAAGTTGGTTTTCTGTGCCGGAGGTTGCATATTCTGTTCGAATTAGAATATTTTTGTATGTTTTACATAATATATAGCCTTTATACAGGGTATATCAAGACCGCGACCGAAAACGAAGCCAGGTGGTAGTTTTAGCGGCTACAGACACAATGCAACTAAAAATTTTGCAATATAAGCGACGGATTTTTTTTACAATTTTTAAAATATCATCGTTTTTGAGGGGTGAATACCTAGTTTTTGCAAAAATAGTAATTTATACCCTTACGTACCATTGCGTGTTTAAAAATTAAGCGATGTATGTCATTATTTTAGAAAAACTATGTTTAATCACTCAAATACGACCATATTATGTAAAAAATAACAAAAAAAAATTTGTCGATTTTTTTTGTAAAATTTTTACTTGCATTGTGTTTGATATCACTAATACTACCTCCTGGCTTCGTTTTCGGTCGCGGTCTTGATATACCCTGTATGTGTATAATGTGGACTGTAATCAAATCCATGGTACAGAACTATATTTTGAAGTTACAAAAATAATACCATTATCCCTATTATTTGATCAGAAACGAAACAAATCTAGACATATAATAAAAATGTAAATGGTCGATGTCTGTACATGGAAGATATTTAAGAAATTTTAACGCGTGGTGTCTTTATAACAGCAACAGAAACCATAACATTTTTTTTTAGAATTTTTGTCTGTCTGTCTGTCTGTATGTTTGCTTGCGCATCACGCGAAAACTACTGCACCAAATGAGATGCGGTTTTCACAGTTGTATTGCTGTAGGTTCAACTTAAAAACTGGTATATGTTGCATTTACATACAGGGTGTTTCTTTTTGTTTGCCTGCACATTACTCAAAAACTACCGCACGAAATGAGATGCAATTTTCACAGTTATATTGCTGCAGGTCCAACTTGAAATCTGGTATATATTTCATTTACATACAGGTTGTTTCTTTTTGTTTGCTTGCACATTACTCATAAACTACCGCACTAAATGAGATGCAGTTTTCACAATTACAATGGTGCAGGTCCAACTTAAAACTGGTATATATTTCATTTACATACAGGATGTTTCTTTTTGTTTGCTTGCACATTACTCAAAAACTACCATACGAAATGAGATGAAGTTTTCACAGTAATATTGGTGCACGTCCAATTTGAAAACTGGTATATATTTTATTTATAGACAGGGTGTTTCTTTTTATTTACTTGCGCATAACGCAAAAACTACAAGACAAAATGAGATGCGGTTTCACAGTTATATAGGTGCAAATCCAACATAAAAACTGGTAAATGTCTTATTTACATACAGGGTGTTTTTTTGTATTATGGAAGATAAATGAGAAAAACGAATATTCCCCATATTAACACTGGATTAACACTTAGGCTACATTTTATTCAGATAAATTAAGTGTTCCCGTGGGATGAGGACGGAAATCCGATATATTTGTTACTTTTTATACTCAAAGGGATGCGATGGGCGTGGATTACATACCTTGAGTGAGAATGAGATAGGACGGACGGGCTATAACGGGACGGGACGGGACGGGATGAGAAATACTAATTAATCTATACATGTATATTTTTTTAAACAAAGTTAATCACGCAGACGAAGTTAGCGGGCAGAAGCTAGTATTTAAATAAAAAACAAAAACAACAGCTATAAAACTTAATCAGAAATCAAAAACAATTCAAGTTTTCCAAAGGAATGATCCAACGAAACTGGCACGGAGTTCTTGACGAATATTTTTCAATCGGAAACAGTTGGTATCGAGACCAGTGCTGTAATTTCCAATGCGCGGATACCGCATCGGATATTCAAAGCTGTCGTTTTTAAATCCAAAGTCAATTTCCTGCTGCAACACTTTACTTGGAAGGTGATTTCAGAATCAGACGGATTGAATCTATGTTGATGATAATTTTCTTTATAAATGATATTGAATTTTAAGTATTATGCATGTATTAGTTAAGGGTTTTTGTATGCGGATAGAGTTCTACTTACATCAGTAAAGTTATACTTTATCCTAACGGCCTTATTAATAGACAGTTTTTAAAACTATTTTAGTTATCGAATGTTTGTTTTCTTCGCTCAAACTGAAAAGTCGTTTGAAAAGGATAAAACATTCAATAACTGAAATAAATTTTAAAATTATCTATGAGTATGGCCGTTAAAAATTATTTGTTTTCTAAATTAATTGATATTCAGTCACCACGCACTATAACGGTGAAGGAAAACATCGTGAAGAAACCTGCATACCATAGGGATTTGTAAGAATTGCTATGGTATGTAAAGTCTGCCAACCCGCACTAGGCCAGCGTGGTTGGCTATAATATAGTCTAACCACTCTCAATCGTACCCTCGATTGTAGAGTAGGCCCGTGCCCTGCAGTGGGACGTATATGGGCTGATACACAATACCGTGCGATCCAAAAATAATATTTACCTGCGTAATAAAAAGAAGTTCATTGTTTATTAGTTCATATGCTCCACCTCAACGTAGGAGTAAAATAAAAACAAGAAAAAACAACTATTATAATTCCTCGTAAATTAGTTGAACGTAATGGCTCCCACACACTATGCTGGCGGCGATCAACAGTACCTAATATGAAAATAACCATCCAACCTTCTTTCTTCTGCAACATTCGCAAGAACATCGAATAAAAATGGAGCAGTATTAAAAAAAAAGTATTTCCTATTACTCCTCCCAATTGCTTCTGAACAGTTCCACTGATTGGCCCTAATTTTATCCCATGTAGCGATTATGGTATACTCGGATGACTATTTCAATAACTTTAATGTTAACACTACAGAGCGTCTAAAATATACTTGATTATATTAAAACTGTCCTGCCTACTGACCCAGCAAAATATTTTTTTTTTCAGAATCAACAGCACGTAAAGAATTCGCACTGCACTCAAACTTTACGATCGTCCTAGCGTCATTAACTAGTTTTTAAGCCTCTAGAAAACCAAAAAGAAGACAAATCGGAGTTTAAAACATATATAGCATATACGTAATAGTAACTAACGGTAATGTACTCCACATTACGGATAGAGTGCCCTCACAACAATAACATATACCTCTAAAAACCGGAAAACATCGTGAGGAAACCTGCAAACCGTAGCGATTTTAAAGAATTTTTACGGTATGTAAGTCCACCAACCCGCACTAGGCCAGCGTGGTGGACTATATGGCCTAACCACTCTCAATCGATTCCCTCAATTGGAGAGCAGGCAGCAGTGGAACGTATATGGGCTGATACACTAAAAACCGGATATACGCAGACTGAATCCGGAATTCGAGTTGCATGAGTCACTAAGGTTCACACGTTCGTGCGATGCAAACACTATACTGACGAATACGGATATACTTCTATTAACAACACTACATTCTGATCTTATATATGTCCTTATCCCATTCGGGGTTCGGTACCGCATAATTGTTATACATGTTGCCGAATTAATTTCACTTTAATGTGAAATTGTGTAACCCCGAGTAAGTAATTTCTTTCGAATAGAAAAAATGTAGAGCCAGACTTGGGTACTGAACAAGAAACCTCACGCTTTGCAACTAATAACCGCTGCCACTAGACCAGGTCCTGGTGGCACTTCTGCCTACCCCTTTTGGGACAAAGGCATGTCCTTTTATATTTGTTGTGTAATAATTATTAGTAGCTAATAATACTACCACAGTTTGCCAATATTTTTTTTGCGATAACTTTGTTTCGGTCTGGGTCTTGTAAGACCAAAAAAATTCACGTAGCTTCGAACACCCCCAACACAAGGTGTATTTATTTATTATAACCGCATTGAATTATCATAGCTGTGAAAAGAAAACGACACAAGAATCTCCCTTAGCAAAACCCTCTTCATTTTGTAACAAATCAATACTTGCAGTATCTCTTACCCTAATCATCTTTATTGTTCTGAATATTATTATCTCAAACCTGTCAAATAATGTCAGGAACAGATGATCAAATACGGGAATATAATTTATGAGCCTGTCATAAAGCCTCTGATTTGTCAATGGATAAGATTATTGGAGGAAGGAAATCTGTTACACGATTTAACGATATTCCATTTATTTTCGCTTTGTGGTTATACTGAGTTATCAACGTCAGTTCTATGAAGGCCTTCATAATTTATTGGGCAAATTGATTTATTTGATCTTCATATTGTAAGTATGCTTCCAATCCCTTTTCATGTTTATTAATTTAAAATTTATTGTTTCTTCAAAGTTATTTGAAAATGTGTGTAACAAAACTTTTATAGAAAGGGCTATGCATGTGAGAGTATGGACAACTATTTTCTAATTAAAGCTCAGTAGCATAATCATCGCAAATCCTGTGCTTTTTAGTATGGATACTAACTGGCTGGAAGAAGGTCGATAAATGTAACGAAATTTTAGTTCCGACCAAGTCATACAACATGTCTCAAACTAAAAAACTGATGCAATCTGGTGTGCCATATTTTAGCATCATATTAAGAACGGCTTATTGCCTTTAACTATTATAACAAGTCAATGAGGGAAACGAAATATATTTCCCTTATCATAACCCTGAACCTACAAAAATCATATCACTTTATTTACTCCCACTAGATCACACCGCGCGACCAAAATAAACATCAGAGGCATAAAAATCGATTTGCCGATCCCCACTGGGCGGATATTAGTTCGAATCCGGAGGGACTGGATTAGCCGTGTGTGAAACAACATGTATAATTGAATCGCTGAGCATCTCCGGCAAGATTAAAGGCCAATGCCACGCTATACAGGGTGTAGCGTATACTAACATCCCGATTCGGAATTGTCTGTTCGGAATTAATTTATTGGCACAATTGGGTAGAATAGGATTTTATGATATATGCTTAAAGATTAATGTCTTATACTTATGTTTGTGGTCTATGAATTAATTGTAGCGCGAATCTGAAATACAAAAAAAATCATGACAACCGGTTTGAAATCCGATCTTATGGCGGTAGGGTTAGAGATTAATTAAGAATCAAAATCTGTTTTCTCCGACTACAAGGACTTAAGCGAAGTTTTGTCACGTGGATAGAAATAGGATCCTTCTTACGTAGGATAGCCAATGCTACCATCGATGCGAGTGATAGCCACCAGGAGCTTTAGTCTGTACGATACAAGCATACCGGAAAACCAGTGACATTAGTATCCATACGACCCTTCCTCATGGAACCGAAGTGTTTCTCCACTTCACAAACAAACGGACAAACAGAATTACTCTCGTATTTACAGCATTAATATGGTTATGTGTATTGTGTACACATCTTCAAATGATAAGGAAACAGGGCGGAAATTAACACTCCTACCGCTAGTTACTAGTTATTCAATTACGCCTTTGTATTATCATGTGTGTTATGTTTGTTTTCGTTAACCTTTTCCTTGATAATATTTCTAGCAAAAATGACTATTAACCTCCTCAAGTCATACAAGGATATAAAAACAAATTATTTTTATTGTGATGAATGGCGAGACGAGCATGCCTTTCGCCTTATGGTAAGCGATACGAGACATAGACAGTAGCAAAACCAAACACACCATGAATTGCTAGGCAATGCTTGGCACTCCACTGTGCTTGCCATACAAGATATAAGATGTTTAGTCTCAATATGTTCAGTAGTTACTCTGGCTTAATTACTTTTAATCTTTGTCACATTTGAGTCTTTTGTCTCAGTATTGTAGTATAATATTGTGCAAGAGTAATATACCATGGCCGTGAGCCCGTGACATGAATGTATCAAGCAAAATAAAATTCTTGGTAGGTATGAATTAAACCAACTTGTAACATTTGTAGATAATAATCACTGTATTGTAATCTTTTTTGAAAACGCTACACTAGAGTTAGAGTGTCTTGCCCGTTTTTTTCTAGTGAAAACCGCTTTCCGAACCGCGTAGAATAAAACAAATACTAAATCTAAATTATGTAGTACATTTTTATGGATTCAATAAATTATTTTCACTTTCATTACTATGAATACTTACTGCGCACATCACCGTCGATGATAGAGCGGTGTGAAAGGTGTCTTCCATGGTGATTTATAGAATAGATATATTTTTATAATAAGTCCATAGTACCATCATATGATTTATTAGGCAGATATGAGGGACCGATTTGATTAAAGAGCCGAGTCCTTTAGCCAGCACTGAGACACATTTTAGGCTAAATTAAAAACCAAACTGTTTATTTCCTATTTTCGTTTCGACGTAGTTTTACGTTACATTTCCACGGCAAAATTACCAAGTGTGGCTACGTTTATATTAATTACGCACAAGCACTTACGTACTCATGTTAATATACAAAATTTACATAGGTTTTTTATTGTTCATTGTTTTACTTTTCGTGGTTCCGCTTACCTGTTAATGTTTTCGGTACTATTTTAAATACCTTTATTTTGCTTATATTTATTAAACACCTCTGTTTATTAAACACTTATGTATCTATAGGTCTGTATCAGCCCATTTACGTTCCACTGCAGGGCACGGGCCTCCTCTACAATCAAGAGTACGATTTAGAGGTGTTAGGGCATATAGTCCATCACAATTTCCTAGTGCGAGTTGGCAGACTTTACATAATTAAACACTTATTTTTGAAGTGAAACTTCTTTATCGGGGTTGGAAAAAATTTTTCGTTACGCGTCACATTCTTCCGTTACGCGCCATCTTTTTTTATTTAGTAAATTAGTACCCACTTCAGTACGCCACACCCCCAACCGTTTCCAAGCCCCACCCAAAATTTTAAGTCCCACCCACTTTTTTGTAATTTGATCCTTACCCCCCCTCTGGCCTTCCCCCACCCTAAATCCAAAACAGTGCCCAATAGCCTCCCCACGAAACCTAAACCTAATTCTTTAACTTATGACTGTTAAATGTACCCTGTGCGTACGTAATAATGCATAACAGGTTAAGGCGCGGTTGTAATGTATCTGATAACATATACATGAGAATAAACGATAGTAGCATCGTGGCGCACTTGGGCCTCCACAAGATCACCTTAACCTACAAAGTAACAAAAATGAGGGGCAAAAAACTTCAAATGAACGATGACAAAAAAATTCCTACATTAGAATTAACTGTTGTTTGCCCTTTGACAGTAACATACATAACATTTTATTTATTGTATTTGTCCAGGGTTCCCCACAGAAGTGAAAATGTTAAGAATTGCTTTGATCATCCTTGCCAAACGTCAAGGGCCCCGCTGGTGTCAAAATAACATAATAAAAAATATATTACAACCTATTATTGAGACGAAAAATTGTTCTGAGCGTATTAAAGCATTCTGTCTGTCGATGCTTGGACCATTATTGAAACCATTCCCTGCAGACATGAAAGTTCATTGTGAAATTGTTATGAATCAGCTCATCACCATGTTGCAAGAGAACCGTAAGTATATTTCTGTAGTTCATTAAAACATGGAAATTTTAAGCTTGAGCTCGGTTACATAAGGTAAACTTGTCGGTAAAGATAGCTTTAGCTTTAGTAAGGTTAAGGCACGCATTTTTCCTTATTTGCTAATTGCTACACACAACATACTTATTATTTCAAGTCTTGATAATTTATTTTTGTTTCAAAATACTCAAGAATACAGGTCATAAATAAAACAAAATTATCCCAGCACACAAACGATGCAAATAAGAATCCAATTGGCTGCTTTCATTTCTGGTGGATATGGGCTGTTACCCTCCATGCTAATACTACGCGGCGAGTTCCTTTGTTTTATTTAAATTTATTATCAAAGATGCATTTAGCTTCTCAGATAGTGTTGGGGCCGTTAAAGGATCGTTACGATGGCTGTTAGCTCGTTAACGTCCGCGTTCTCTTTTTTTACTTTGTTTTTTATGGCGGCCATTGCTTACAAGACGTATTTTTCACTGAATTATGTAAGCCAGGCAATTTGTAGTGTTCTTGTTGTTGCGTAATATTAAATTATAGATGTCATTGTTGAAAGAAAGAAAGAAAGAAAGAAAGAAACATTTATTTGTTACAAGCAATGGTTTGCAGATTTAAGTAATTAAAACATGTAAACAATGGTGTTTAAATTGTTTGAACCAATTGTATTTTAATTGGATAATGATAGAAGATTTTTATGTATAATCAAATCGCATCGCCTTTGTTTAGAATTTATTTTGAGTATTATTACGTATCATTGGGATTTGCTGGCGTATATCTTTTGGCGAGCAAAATTGTCGGAGGCCGGGTGCCCTATTCCTTCTTCTATAATTTATCTTGCCTTTCACTCCAAATTAAAAGAGCGACAAGGCACCTACAAACTAAGACTTGTACATTTTGTTAAACGACGGTAATCACTTGCGCCGTTTGCTTATCGGTATATATTATCTTAACTTATTTAATATAATCTTGAAAGTAAAGTATCAAAAATTATTTTAATGTCAATATAAAGAGCAAGCAGCAACGAGGAATGTGTGAATATGTTGACGGTTGAGCGATAAAGAAAACAGACTGCAAACGGAGCTCCATTTATACTAGAGTGGAGCAAAATGGATATTTAAATTATAAAACAACTTTTTCATTAAAATGCTTTTGAATCTTAATTAGCGCGTGGCAGACGCAAGGATCACTTGATGGCGTGAAAAGGCTGATTAATATGATGTTATGACATACTCCTTGGCGCAGTGGGTTGACAATTAGCTTCGAAACAAGAGGCCGTGTGGTCGATCTCCGTAATGAGATAAAAAAATGCGGCTTTGAATGGTTTGTTTCGAGTGTTGTGAAACCAAAAAGGTCCACCGTACCTCCTGATACTACACAAGAATTGGTGTCTTACTGCGGAGACAGAATTATGAGACTGTAAGATGTATTAATATTATCGTAAAGAAAACACAAGCAGGAAAACATCCACCAATTTCCTAATAGTGCCCAATTTATTCCTTAATAGAATTACTTCAACAATTACCTTCAAAATACACCTTTAGCTTTTTGTAGCTGTAAATACGTCAATAATCCGGCAAACTGTTTCGCAGAAACGCAAACAATCAGAAAACATTTTCACTACGAAAATCGCTATTTACCAAAAGGCCGTTTCACCAATATTTCCACGTAAACAATATCAAAAGATAAACAAGAAACCTTAAAATACAAATACAATGAGAAACACGGGCGTTTCCGAAACGAACGCTTTCTCAGAAGGATTTTCACAAAAGGAAATATAAAAGCGTAGTGTAAGTCTAGTTTGGTCTTTATGTTGTTATATTATATTTAATGCATGAAGGCAAAAAACATACTATATATTAAAACTTTCATATTTCATGTGCTTCTTTGTGCCCTAGGAGGATGGGTCCGCTTTTCTGCCCAGTCTACGCCATTTCGCCTGATTGTGTGGTCTTCAGTTGTAGGATTATTGTCTCTAGTTCCCCATATCACCGTTATATCTGACGATATCGAACCATTAATGGATTTTTTTCCCGTCTTGGCAAAAGGCTCCGGTTACTTATTGGCCCTTTTGTCTATTTTGGAACATGTTTCCAACATATTATATGCGTAAGCTGAAAAAGTATGTAGGGCACAAATCTAATGATGCTCTTGTAGATAAAGATCTTGAACACTTCTGGTAGCTCGAGATTAAAACGTTAAACGTAGGTACATCCCAAAAACTAAACAAAATGTTACCTCTTTTCTGTTTTAATTATACGAATGCAATAAATATACAGTATTCATGAAATAATAATATTCTTGATAAACAAAGTTGTAAACTGTAAAGTTACCAAGATAAATAAACTACGAACTGCTTTCGGTATTTTAAACAAAAATATTTGCATAACATGAATATGAATAAGTAAAGTTATAATATTGAGCTAGAGTAACTACTGTCCATATTGAGACTTACATCTTATATCTTAGGATGGCGAGCGCAGTGGAATGCCAAGCAATGATTACTAATTCGTGGTGTCGTTTGGTTTTCTACTGTCCATGAGCGGTCGTATCGCTTACCATCAGGCGGATGGAATGCCCGTCTCGCCATTCATCGCAATAAAAAAAAATTGAGATGAAGCACGTCTGCTCAATACAGTGTATAGCGCTATGACAATGCCACGACCGTTCTATGAACGTGCCATGCACGGCAATGATGACGGACACTAGTAGAAACTACGCAGTAGTGTGTGTGTGTGTGTAGGATCAGCAAACGTGTCAACACTGATATTAAATAATTGATAATTGTCCGCTAGCTAAAAGTAAAATAAGTGTATTTTAACTAATTGCTCTCTTTTGTAACGTTCAGTTTTATCACTATGACGCCAATTTTCGGAAGCATGAGACGTGGGCCAATCACAATAATTTTTGAAAAAGATTAACTATTGGTATTTTTTTTTTTGTCTTTTCCACTAGTTCTTGCTCTCTTTTTCGTCAGTTTTTAATGCTTAATTCATTGTCTTTTTTTGAAGGTTTCGGTTATAAATTTTTTGTTAATAAATTAGATTAGCGCCACCGGAAAATATTTACAATGACGGACGGAAAATGCAATACACTTTGTGACTTTAGATAGACTACCTGCAGACAAGAGATTTTTACATCTTGTCGACACAATTATGCCGGTTTGTTTCAAACCGGACACCTATACACAGGTTGAAACCGAAAAGTCATACTTTCGCGGGTCACTATTATATTTCCAGCAGTGTATAGCTATTCACTATCTTAGCTATAGACTGCCTCGGTGGCTTAGTTGTATTACGGTACGGTTACAAAGCTGAAGTCTCGGGTTCGAGTCCCGGGTCGGACAAAGTGATATTGGATTTTTCTATTCATTATCAGCCCGGAGTCAGGAATTTGTGCTCGATATGGCGATAGGCTCGCCCCCTATCACATCGAGG
The DNA here is from genome assembly GCA_949752805.1 of Deilephila elpenor. Taxonomy (NCBI): domain Eukaryota; kingdom Metazoa; phylum Arthropoda; class Insecta; order Lepidoptera; family Sphingidae; genus Deilephila; species Deilephila elpenor. Next base: position 13,243,911 of record OX457103.1, on the reverse strand, counting down.
GACGGAACATACAAGGCGAAATGTGGGTGACCTGGTGGCGCCTCTGCCTACCCCTTCGGGGATAAAGGCGTGAGTTTATGTATGTATGTATAGCTATCCACCAACTAAAATAAATATCACTGCCTGGCTAGTTTCAATAAAAAATATTATACTTCAACACCACAAGCGCCATCTATAAATTGTGACGCTTAAAATTCAGTTCCGCAACATTTTTGACAAGCTTCACTAATGAGGCGACGAATGAAAAAAGAACGCATGAGAAAGATAGAAGAACTATTTGAATGGGTGATAATGGGAACATTTTTGAGTCGCATTTTTAGCGAGTAAATAATAATTTTTGTAGCATTCCTCATTCCTGCATCGCCTGGATTACGATAAAATCAACTGATATTCTTTAAAAACATAAGTTTACGTCCGTATCCCCAAAAGAGTAAGCGGAGTGGTCACTTACATCATAACGCTAATAAAATATTGAAAATAAAACGGTGCAATTATCATCAAAAGACATGAGTTCCTTTATTAGTTGTGTATTTTTTTCACATATGTATACAAATATGTGGCTTATCACATGCTTGTCTTTAAGATATTGCCTAGAGTGATAAGACAGCATATATGCACTTTTTTATATAGGCATGGGTTTTCTCATGATTTTTTTGTGCAATCAAATGTGTATACCTAGTATAATTAACAAATATGCGATATGCCAACATTTTTTATTAGATTTTCTTAGATTGATTTTTCTGTTGTTTTGGCTTTATAACGGAATAGTATTTTTAATGTTTAGACGTTAGATATATATTATTTTTGCTTATAACCGAAATACATTCTGATATGAATCTTACTGCTTTTGTAACAGAGTTTAAAATTGTATTGCTCCTAACAGCGAAGTCACCAGGCGACAAGTACATGTAATGAAAAGTACTTAAAAATATGTTGCAGATATTTTCGCCGTACAGCAAATTTGCAGTCCGCACTTACCCTGATACAAAATGTACTAAGTAACACGCCCCTTATAGCGCCATCTGTTGAAAATGGATAGAACCTTGCGAAAAAGTTATTTCAATGTGGAACTAAGGCAGTATTTTACGAATAATTATATTTTTAAGTAGTATTTTGCATTTCAATATTGAAAGTTCATTAGTTTCGCTTCTCTATGAAATATTACAATGGTTAAAATTTAGGTTTAAAACAATGCTGATCACATATATTTTCACACTTTGGTTTCCATTTTTGCACCTCTGATTTTGAGGCTAGCAAAACATCAATGAACCAAGTGTTGTTAATATATGAGATGAACATACTATAGGTGATGGTAACCACTATTTATGGATCTATATCTATCTGTGAACAAAAAGCCTAATATTATTGTAACTTCTTTTAACAGCATCACTGGGGCAGTTGGTTAGACACCGGCTGTGGCGGTAACGAAAGGTCGCGGTTTCGATCTCCGCACCGAAACAAATATTTGTGTGAACTACAAGTATATGTTTCGGGTGTTTGTGAGACCGATAAGTCTCTCGTAGTTTCTGATACCCACGACACAAGACTCGATCTTAGTGTGGGGGTCAGAACTATGTACATATGTGACCGTTGTGTATTTCTTATTGTATTATTATTGCTCTTATTTCTACATGAATGGCCTAATATTTGTTTAAATGCAAGGCACTGATTTAAGCCGTACGTGTCTATTTCCTTAGCAACAGTGAGACATGAAAACAACGCGTACACTCGCGAACCAATTCAACGCGCAGACGGGACAATCTCACGGTTTTATTACTAGTATAACTTACTTTGGATGTTGCGTATTTTTCTTTCCTTATACTGTTCCGCTGTGTATGCTCGCTGGGACATAATAACATTTGTTTTTAAATTTCCTTGTTTAGAATTTCGTCAAATAATAAAATCGTCAAATATTGCTATTTTCAACGGATCGTTTACTTCTTCAGATTAATGCTTTCGGAAAATAACCGAACACTCAATTTCCAAACCAATAAACTCTCAAGTACCCAACCTAGGCATAGAAACCTACTACCATTCAACCCACAAACAAGGTATAAACAAATACCATAGTGCAGAGAATCATAAGTGTTAAAGCCACACTGAAGCCAATTTTGAGTTGCTTTGTCTCAGCTGACGTGGAGTAAGAGCTTTGTTGCGTTTCGTGTGGCGAGACCGCCGGAGGCTCGACGATCTTCAAAGGTAACGTGTGTACCATCCCTGTGGAGTAAGACGGTGATCACTTACAGTCAAGTGACTTAATTATTAGAAAGGTACTCCTTCAATGAAATTTATGAGGTGGAAGATGAAGAAATAAATAAATAAAATAAATACACCCAACAGTCACATACATAGTCCTGACCCCACACTAAGATCGAGTCTTGTGTTGTGGGTATCAGGAACTACGAGAGACTTTTCGGTCTCACAAACACCCGAAACATATACTTGTAGTTCACACAAATATTTGTCTCGGTGCGGAGATCGAAGCCGCGACCTCTCGTTTCACAGTCGGCGTCTAACCAACTGCGCCACGGAGGCTGTCAAATGTGTTTGTGTACATACTACAGTATACATTAAAATGTGTAAGTGGTCGTAGAATATGAAATATTTATATATGTTTAAACAGCGACCATCGTGACTGATGGTGGAAAACCACCACTCGCCTGTAGATAATGCATTTCGCTTGAATTGCACTTAACATCGGCTAATTTACTCACTTTGCTGCGAATATTAATAACTGAACTTAAACGTAGAAAATGAGTAAACGATAAACTATATACAAATGAAAGCAAGAAAGAAAGAAAGATTTATTTATTGTTGGTACAAATAAGCACAAATGTGTAAAAAAAATATAGGGGGCTCTGTGGGTTTTGGGAAGAAACCACCACTCTAGTGTTAAGTCCAATGATCAGTGTGTAATGTTTGAAGGACCTAACCAGTGATTATTAAACATTAAAAGAATTAACAACACCCTAAGTCTCGAATTGACGAGCGTAGTGCCGTACCGTGAAGTGTGGGATATGAGGCTCTGAGCGATATTGCTATTGTTTACGAGCAGGCGTAAACTTAGCATCAGGGGAACGTCATGCTCGTGCCGTCATTCTCGCTCGAAAATAAAAAAATATCCAAAGTGAAGACGGCCCCGGCGATTTCACAATAAAAATGTACAGTTTTCTATGGATTTCGACAAATTGGCATAGATTGGCCGCTGTTTGATCCAAAGAGCAGTCTCTTTGCGGACGTCGGGATGTCGAATTCTATTTGCATGCGTAACAAAAGTTTTTGACCGTGCGATCGCTTAGCTTTGGTTTATTTTGCCAATGTCTAAGAGGCTGCGGATGGGATGGTGCTCCCTGATTTCGTAAAGCTACGGAGAATTTTTCATTTTGTCAATCTAGTGAGGAATATAAGTATTAAAATAAATACATACTATAATATGTCTTATACTTCTATAGAAATTCAATTTAAAAAGTGATTTACGTTTTTCATACAAAGCTTTTATTTTTCAAGCCATCGGTAGTCAAAATTCTACCGCTTGCATACTCATCAGCTCCATTTTCTCCTGTTTCAATATGTTAATCGTTTTTTTTAATGCAATAAATGGCGAGACGAGCATGCCGTTCGCATAATGGTGAGCGATACAACCGCTCATGAACAGTACCAAACAACACCATTATTTACAAAGCAATGCTTGGCATTCCACTGCGCTCGCCATCCTGAGACATAAGATTTTAAGCCTCAATGTGTCCAGCAGTTACTCTGGCTACAAAGTCCTTCAAATCGGAACACAACGGTGCATTTACACTGCTGTGTGGCGGGAGACATAGACATTGCGGTGGTATTTATCCAGGCGGCCTCTCACATATGAGAGACCTACCACCAGTAAATAATATAGGGGACAGGGCATGGAATCTGTCTACATCTCGAATTTTTAGCAACATATATAATGTGCTCTATAACGTGAAATTACATACCACTAACTTTACATACCTACATTGACGTCACACCAATACGTCAATATTACACCGCATATATACTGAAGAAGAGACGCGTGGAAGAAGGATAGGGAGTCCTTTGCCCTGCAGTGGGACAGTATAGCCTAGAAAAAAAAATCTACTGAACCCAACAACAAAACCAAGTAACCATACCAAATATAGGCGATAGTGATAATGATCCCGAACATGTCTTGGCCGACAAACAAAATTCAGCAAGAAATACAGGCAAATCTTAAATTAGGTCACCCAGTTTCGATCATGAATTATACATGAGGAATGGCGCAACCTGTCGTATCGAACAAGAAAATACTATGTTATACTAGGTGGACTTTCATACTGATAGAGGTAGAAAACAAATGTTTCAAATGTAATTTTTTCCATTAGCACGATGAAGACACTACAACGCATCTGGTAGCTCAGATATAATATACCCCATAAATATAAACCAATCAATATAGGTATTTAAATATTATATGCTGTCCTTATCTTGGTTTTTAAACTTAATACATAGGACAAACAAGCCTGTATACGAGTAACCACTCTAATAGCTCAAACTATAAAAATAACATTTTACTATGCAAAAAATAATAGTGTTCATCCTTTCACCAGATAGCGGTTGCCGACACAAAATAGACAATTTAAAGTCTACCTCATTTTTTCCACATACTTAAAAACATGATTCATTCATGTGCGAATAAGTAAACATGGTATGTATGTTTTTACAGCTCCTCTGCAGTACGATCTCTAAATAATTCACGGAAAACTCCCTATAGTGACTAAAGCAAATATGTCGTGTTTGGAATTTAACCCTAGTTTCAGGCTGGCCAAAACAATTTGGCTGGACGAGGGATACAATCTCTCGACTGTGGAAACTCTATTAAGATTACACAGTCCACTACTCTTAGTATCAGGCGCATTCATCGATATCAAATTTCTTCGTTTTTGTTACCTATTTTGATAAACTATAACTTGACTCTACCGCCTCTAAGAATGCGGACTGAATCCTTTACTGGTCTTAAGGGACCTAATAAACTTAATGGGTAAATGAAACAAAACAAACGCGCATGGTCTATTGTAAGCCCGCGTAACCTTGAGCACCTTACATAATTGCGTTAAGTAAGCACATCTCAATGGACCGGCCAATGGCGGACACGACTTTCTCTCCGCCTGACAGTTTCTACTGCTTCTATATTCAAACGTTTCGTAACCAAAATCGCGGCAGCACGCGTGTTCCATTTTTAAAATATTATAAAGTATATCAAAAAGTAAAATACTAAAATAAGGTTTTATTCAAATATTTAAAAATGTTGTGGCTTGTTGTGTTGTTAGTTGCATGCATGTTTTATTATTCGAGGCATCGTTTGCGGTATTTCTCGTCACAGGGGGTGAAAACGCTTACGCCTATCCCGTTTTTGGGCAACCTGACAGCTGTTACTTTCGGGCGGGAAAATTTCGTGGAAGCAATCGAAGCAGGCTACGATGCATTCAAAGATCAAAGGTAAATACATAAAAATATTTTTATTAAGCATAATATTCTCAAATAATGTTTTATTATGTGTCGTACATTCTTCATCAATCGATCAGTTTATTTGAAATATATTTTCTTAACGGTCTGTCTGTGTTAGATGTCTTTTTATTTCTTGTCTCGTCTATTAAGTTTTAATAATTCGTACTGAGAATAAAAGCAAAGAGGTTTTACGGTACTGTCCATAAGTCCCGTGTTTTTCATAGTACTAACATTTTTAAATAAAAGATATTAAAACCCTTAATTAATATATTCCAATTACGGAAAAATAATTTGAGAAAAATGGAAATGATTTTTGGATCCGCAACAACGGTCACAAATGTTTGCCATCAAAATAAATACAGTTAAGATTTCCTATGTATTACATATTTTATGAGTTATTATGAAATAATTGGCTTTAAACCGGGCCAAGCATCTAGCACAATGTTTAATAACGAGGTGTGGTTGGTTCAGCATTGGACGCGTTTAATAATTTTTTTTTTGCCAAACTCAATTCTTCATCCTGATAATTAATTTAAATATTGCCACGCTACGTGATATACATACGTACCTATAGTCATGCCCTGATTTCCATACACTAATCAAACAAAATACATACAATATTAGCTTATCCGTATATCTATACGTAGAATCTTTAACTATCATTAAGCTTTTTATGTATAAAACCCAAGGCTTGGCGAGAAAAATATTTCCACTTCATCCTGGGTATTCCCATACTATTAAATATGCCATTCTAAATAATTTCCTGTTACATTACAAGGAAAATACTCTTATAAATGTACTGGTAAATGTAGGTAATGCTTTTAGTAATGAGCGACAGCCTAGTTGAAGCGGACTGGATTACCCAACTAGAGGTCAAAGGTTCGACTCTAATGCACACACCTCTGACTTCGAAATTACCTTTTTATACTTACATACAGTTTTTTTATAGTTATAGGTATCATTGTGAACTTCACAATGTGAAGGTAATTTAGTTCCATAAATAACAAATCTTAAAGTTATGGCTTATGCAAACCAAAAAGAGAAAATTACGTTCTAATGCGTTCCTGTTTATGAACCAAACCGTTGATACAGACCGTATTTTTATTTTTAAATAATGTGGCCGCGTGATATTTTGTACCATAAAGTACAAAAACGAATAAATAAAATACTTATACCTTGTGTTACCTAAAGTTGTGTGGAAGTGAATAATTAACCTGTCTTTAATGTTTTTTTTAGTCAGTGCTCTTCACAAAAACAACAATGAATTACCTTAATTAGTTTGTATTTGTAAAAGATCATTAGCCCCAATTAAGATATCCTCTACATCGCAGGTTCGTTTATATAACACACACAGACACTGTATTTAATATTGAAGACAAAAAGTAGTTAGATTTATATTTTTTTCTTCAACCACAGGTAGTCCAAATTACTAATATTTAGAATGTATACAAGTACATAAGTACACTACATTGGCGCAATTGTACTACGGTGCGATTACAACGCTGATGTCTCGGGTTCGAAACCCGGGTCGGGCAAAGTGATATTGGATTTTTATATACATTATCACCCCACGTCAGGAATGTGTGCCCGAGATATACAATATATACGCTAGACCCTTATCACATTACACACGAAGAGAAACGTGCGTGTCCTGGAAGCACCACTACCCACCCTTTCAGGGAAAAAGGCTTGTTGTTTATATACGTATGTAGGTATACAAGTAATCCTATCTCGCATGAGAATGAATATTAAGAAAGAAAAAGTTATACAATAACACTGCAATGCCAATACATGGCTCGTGACACAAATCATAACTGGTTATCACTTGCCTTTCGATACAATTATACTGGAAATCAGACATACAACCTAACCCTTACGCACCGGACTAGCCTTATCACCACATTATGATTTAAATTGTGAAACATGCTCACTGTCCAACGATTTCCACCAGCGCATCTAGTATACTGTCCTTATATTTCCAGATACTTCGGTCTCTACCAGTACCTGGTCCCTACCCTGGTGCCCCGAGACCCTGAGCTCATCAGGCAAATCACGGTGCGAGACTTCAACGCCTTCACAGACCGAGGAGTCCACATTGGAACGGACAGTGATCCATTGTTTGGACGTAATCTCATCATGTTGAAAGGTTTTTGAAATTGTTTTTTGGAATTTTGTGTATGTTGTTTTTTTGGCTCGTCACAGTTACAGTACATCAACTGATGGTAAACAGAATGCGGCCCATTTGGTATTTTCTATTTCACAGGTTTCTATTAAGAAGAACCACTGACAGGTGGCTATCTCAGATTCCAAGACATTAACATCGGTGTGATTTTATCCGGACATACGCAGGATGTATCATGTACGGAAAATTCGACACAATTACATTAGTCACTATGACGGGACCCGGACCGCAGCTGTATTCGGTATTCGCTATCAGTGCATAATATGTTGCTTCCGACTGGATACGATCATCCTGCATATGCAATCCACAATCAGTCCGAATCTAGCTTATTTTATAGAAACAGAAGTAAACAAATTTATATATAACGATCATTGTCATCAGGGTCAAATTGGCGCGCGATGCGCGTGGCTTTGTCTCCGGCTTTCTCGGCTGCGAAGTGCCGTAACATGGCCCCTCTGATGAGGGTCAGCGCGCAGGCCGTCGCTAACCACCTTAACCAGAAGATATCCCACCAAGAAATCATGGATATTAATCAGGTTAGTCGTACTATTATTGGTTTATTGTTAAATTATTGTGGCAGCAAGCATGGGCTGTCAAACATCAAGAAATGGGTGCAATTCCTAAGTTAAAAACTTAAGTCAGGGCTAGTTTGTCGATTTAAAAAAATCTCGTGTAATTGTCCAATATTGACACGCACGGCATGTCGATTAGCTCGCCCCACAGAACAATGTGATAAGACGGCAATAACACTTTTGCTAACGCTTTCCGAAACCCATGTGTGAGGTCATATATTCTTTTTAAGAATATAACTTATTGTAACATAACATTCCGCTCCCAGATAACCATGGCCTACGTGAACGATGTCATAGCATCCTGCGCCTTTGGTTTCTCCGTGGACTCTCTACAGGACCCAGACAACTGCATATTCAAGTTGGGCAAGAAAGCAGTCATTCAAGACACCACTCAAATTATGAAGTTCTTTGGATATGAGAACATGAGCTCGATTATGAAGGTATGTACTATCCTGCAAGGAAGTTTTTTTCTGGATGTAATGATATCCCTTCACTGCCTCGGTGACGCAGTTGTACTCAATATGATTGCAAAGCTTGAGGTCTCGGGTTTAAATCCCATGTCGGGCCAAATGATATTCGATTTTTCTATTCATTATTATCAGCCTGGAGTTAAAAATTTGTGCCAGATATGGCGATAGGCTCGGCCCGTATCACATCGTGGGACAGAAAATGTTAGACGAAATGTGGATGTCCTAGTTGCACCTCTGTCTACCCCTTCTGGGAAAAAGGCAGTTAATGTATGCATGCATAAAATCCCTTTAACGGTAATGTAGGCAATTAAGTAGGAAATATACCCTATGCTCTATTGTGTATCATAGACAACGTTCAACCAAAGAGTTAAGATCTGAAAACACAAATAAACACACGAATTGTTAATTATTTTATTAGTAAGGATGTCTACATTAATGAGTAATGTCTACAATGCAACCGATGATATCAGTTTCACACGTTGGTTTTATTTACTTATGTTTTTTGTGTGTAGAACTTTTTACTCGTAGATGCATGTAAATGGTCAATTAGGCTTTTATTTATTTCTATTCTCTGTAATATAAATGTAATGTAATATGTTGTGTTCACATCTAGAAGGTTGCGAATACATTTCGTAAATTTAATATACAAGTTCATACTTCATAGCATTTTAAGAACATCAAACATTTGTAACCAGTTTGTGAACCTAAATAAATGAAAATATATATGTATTTTTTTTTCATATATCTGCGGTGCAGTTTAAGTAGAGTATCCACTACGAAATGATCATGAAATGTGATTTTATTGATTGGGCGTGTATTTTGTTTTAAAAAGATCTCAAGTACGTTGATTAGGCTTTGGCTAGAATTTGTAGCCAGGATAGCATTAGTCTCTCTCACATAATGAATAATTGATAGAAATAAGTTGTTAGTGACACCTACGCTGCCTTTCAATGGTGGTGTTGTTTTTATATTCGATATAACCCGGGCAGTTACTTATTTTATTTCTAGCTTACCAACAAAATTATTACATTGACGTTCGCAATTAAACATATTATAAAGTATTATTATATTATTATGACGTCGTTAAACCCTGCGAATTCCCACCCAAAAAAAGATCACAAACAAACTTATTAACATACAGTAATTATTGTTTACAATTAATAATTAATTACTTTTCCGACGCAAATAGTGACTTTATGTATAATAATTCAGTGTTAAAATATTATTCATAATTATTAATTAACGTCATACTATTTTAATCGGATTGTTTGCATAAAACCCTAAAACCTTTGCATAGAACCACAATATTAAAAAGCTACATGTCAAAACTACTGCCAGACACGAACTTTGCAACAAAGGAGAAACAGAGCGCCTATGCAGAAGTTGCTCATTGTTTTGTACATTAATTTTATAAAATGAATATTATAACAAATATAGTAATTTCAAGACATGCCGGCGTTTGAGTGCTGATTTTTAACATTATAATGCACTTTTTGAAACCTAATTCAGTAATTTTATAAGTAATTTTATAAGCGGCATCAACGCAATCAAACACTTCTAGAAACCTCCTAAGGATTAAAATCCCCACATTGTAACTAGTTTTAAATACAAATAAAATAACTAAACGCAAATCAGGTCGCAGCATTACTTGTTGACAAGGTTTTCGGAAGGAAGTCTTGTTGTTGCGATATGACAAAGTGATTACAGTGCATAGGTGATAAATTCACGAGGAAATAATGATACCAATGGCAAAAGTTGATATTTAAAAAAAACTAAACTATCAAAGGAACGAGCTAAATGAAATACATTTGATTCATGTACAAAAGAGAAGCCGGTGAAAATCATGTTATATGGCATCTTCATAGCTAACTAATGGCAATGAAAAAGTATGTGTCTACGGCAAAAAAAGCAATACATAAATGTAAAAATTATATACCACGTCATCAGTCAATTATTTATCTAAAATGTAATTACTTCGTTGCTACACTGAAGTGTTTAGGAAAAACTTACAGAACCTGAGAAATAGTGCAGTTTTATATTTTTTATCAATAATTATCATGGGAAAATCTTGACAGTACATACATACATACATAAACTCACGCCTTTATCCCCGAAGGGGTAGGCAGAGGCGCCACCAGGACACCCACATTTCGCCTTGTATTTTTGTCCCATGATGTGATAGGGGGCGAGCCTATCGCCATATCGGGCACAAATTCCTGAATCTTGACAGTAACATATATAAATTCATATTTTAAAACTACAATAATTATACTTACAATAGAGATGAGTTAAACTTTAGGAATGAATTATTTACATACCAAAGCAAAAAATAAATATATTTCATTCTAAACAGCTAAATGAAAATATATAAAACAATAGAAGTAATTTTCCTCTGACTTTTCGGAGTTATGTGTGTATTGATAGTCAATCACCACGCACCTTAACGGTGAAGGAAAACATCGTGAGGAAACCTGCATACCATAGCGATTTTAAAGAATTTCTACGGTATGTAAGTCCGCCAACCCGCACTAGACCAGCGTGGTGGACTATATGGCCTAACCACTCTCAATCGATTCTCTCGATTGTAGAGTAGGCCCGTGCCCTGCAGTGGGACGTATATGGGCTGATATAGAAGTAATTAAAATAATGTAGTATTTTGACGACCTCCGAGGCGCTGTTGGTTAAGACGAGAGACCGCGGGTTCGATCCCCGCAACAAGACAATTATTTATGTGATCCACAGGTATTTGTTTCGGATCGGGATGTTTGTGAGATCGAAAAGTTATTCGTAGTTCCTGACACCCACGACACAAGACTCGATCTTAGTGTGGGGTCATGACTATGTACGTGACTGTTGGGTGTATTTATTTATATTTATTCGTTTTTGTGGAAGATTTTAATTATTGAATAGAAATCCAACACCAATTTAGCTAAAAACTAACTGGTTTTAATATTTTTTCTTTTTCTATTCATTTATAATTACATTCATTCTTTATAACAGTGAGTCCAAACGTTATCCGCAAGATATTGCCGACAGCAGTTTAACATACATAAATTAATAATAATATAATGCAATCCCGTTTATACGAGTAGATCCCATACTAGAGATGGATCTCATTAACTGCTCTGATTTAAACCAACTTGTAATTTTTGTAATAATCATACATTGTAAACTGGTTTTGAAAAGAGCAACACTAGAGTTTCTTGCCCGTTCTTCTCTAGTGAAAACCGCTTTCCGAACCGGGTGGTAATTCAAAAAATGACTGAATCTAAACAATGTTGAACATTTTAATGGATTCAATAAATTATTTTCATTTCATTTCATTTCAACCGGGAACGGAAGATTAGGAAGGTAGACCTAAGTCTACCACGCCACCACATTGCACCGCAATTAGCCTAAGTTCTTGGCGTGAGCTTACTATGAGGATAACCTCAAAACTTAATAATTTTCCTTTGTTGTTGTTCCTTGTCTTTTAGACTGCCTCGGTGGCGTAGTTGTACTAAGGTACGATTACAAAGCTGAGGTCTCGGGTTCGAATCCCGGGTCGGGCAAAGTGATATTGGGTTTTTCTATTCATTATCAGCCCGGAGTCAGGAATTTGTGCCCGATATGGCGATGGCTCGCCCCCAATCACATCATGGGACGGAACATACAAGGCGGAATGTGGGTGTCCTGGTGGCGCCTCTGCCTTCACCTTCTGGGATGAAGGCGTGAATTTATGTATGTGTGTATGTGATATCTTTCCTAACGATATTCTTTTGCATCTATAAAACGCATGATAGCAAAAACAAGAATAAGGAATGTTCAGCAGTGAAATTAAATGTCTAAAAACATTGATACTGATATTAATTGCTCTAAAATCGGAAACATAGGTGGGTCCATCCATTACCAACTGGGTTGTCACTGATAATATATAACACTTATGTATTTTAAACAGGTTTTGATAAAAAACAACATTTTAGTTTCTCGCCCATTGTTTTCTAGTGAAATCACTTTTCAAACCGGGTAGAACAAAAAGAAATGACTGAATCTAAATTATGGATTTTTATGAATAAATTATGTTAATTTCATTTTATTTATTGAACAAAGTATATGAAATATATATTAATGTATACTTTTCTTATTTACTCTAGTTAATCAACGTGCAAATAATATCTTCTAAAGATGCGGAACAGTTCTCGCAGCTGTTCAAGTCAGCGCTTCAAGCGAGGCGGGAGAACAAGGTGAAACCGAGACCTGACTTCATACAGATACTCGTTGATGCTGCTCAAGGTATACTAATTTCCAAACCCAAGTTGTCTATGATCCCCAAAATACCAGCTGACGAATAGTCATGTTCATTGTCATGTATCTTTACTTCCTATGTATCATCGATGGTTGATGATGCATTTATGTTCCAGATATTAACTTATACGTCCCACGTTAGGGCACGGGCCTACTGTACAATCGAGGGTACGATTGGGAGTGGTTGGGCCATATAGTCCACCACGCTGGTCTAGTGCGGGTTGGCGGACTTTACTTACCACAGAAATTCTCACAAATCGCTATGGTATGCAGGTTTCCGTAGGATGTTTTCTTTCACCGTTATAGTTCGTGGTGATTGACTATCAATTCACATTTGAAAACGAAAAGTCAGAGGTGTGCCCTGGAATTTGAATCCGCGACCACCGTGAACATGTAGGCAGCCGCGTCTGGTCCGTTACCAACAGGCCGCCACGAATTAGTTCATCCTTATATTTTGTTTATTTATTTATTAATAAGAAAAGGACAAACTTATAAGCTTAGTCTAAATTCTAAAATTTGTATCGCAATTGAAACTAAATATTATTCGCTCCTTCATTTAACCATCTTAAATAGGCCCAAATAATATAATCTCATTTATGAATCGTTACCATTTCTATAAATAGAACAGATACTTGACCTTTTCCACCAACAATTAATCACAAACAAGACAGCTTAGAAGATCATTAATTGTTACGCAGGGAAAGGGCGGGCCGAGAACGGAGACGACATAAAGAACACACAAAGTAAGTTTAACATGCTAATAATGTAGACAAAAAAATAATTTTAAGTTGCGACTTGTAAAATTTAAACTAAAACTGAGACGGGAAAAATAAGGCTATTCTTTATTAATCTCCGAATTTGATTTACAACAATGCAAAGTAAGCGTAAAATCGAATTTGTGAAGGCCAATTTTGTAGCTGAAAAATACCATTGTCTCCAAAAGCACTTTAAAATATAGATCCTGAGTGTTGATATTTTAGAATATCAGTAGTCTAATTTAGTATTTAAATTAGTCTAAGTGAGAAAAATTATAGTGCCATGAAAACAATTTTATCGTCAAATTTTGATATAATATCTCTTATATCAGTCACACAGGTTTTGAACCAACTTGTTGAATAGCCACAAATCCTCAAATTGAATAGTATTTCGAAACATAATTATTGAATAATCACATTTAAATAAGCACGAAATGTAAATAATCTAGAGACACTAATTTGATCTGGTTTGTAGTCCGGTCAATTTAGACATTCGAAGTTACATAAAGTCCCAACAAGCTGAATTTCTGTGAAATTGTTCAAAACATAATTATAAACAATGTCTAGGAGTTCCCCATCATTCCCCTGTAAGGAATTTTTTTTATTCAAGGTCAAAGATAAAAAAAATGATTTTTTCGCGATTTTCAGCAAAACGGTAAGTTTTATCATAAAAGTACCTCAGACAAAAATTGTAGATCATAAAGTTATCTATAAAAAATGTATCAATACTTTTTTTCTTACGAGCCACCGTTTCTGAGATATAACGATTCAAAAAGTTATAAAAGTTGTTATCGTCATAATATGCACACGTTTCCACGCCACGTATGAGGTAGTGTACTTAGCGCGTTTTTTTTAACGTGGTTTCCCCAGTAGGCCTACTCTACGGGTCAGTTGTGATCCTGTTTAATGTAAAACTATTGCAAAATAACGGAAATTTTCAAAGATTGGGAAAGATAAAAGCGATGTAAATTAAAAAAAGTGTTAAAGTTTATTCGTCTTATTCGTAAGTTTCAAATTCTTGTTCTTCTTCTTGTTCTTCTTCTCCTGCTTTTTCTTCATCTTCATTTTGGATGCAAGTAAATTGCGTCAATAGCGATGTATCCCATGATACTTCGTCGGAGTCAAACGAATCCTCCATTGTTTGTGATTCAATATTAGAGCACGACCGGCCTTGACAATTTGTGCATGCCAAAGAACAAGACAGTCCGACTTTTTTGCAACCACATTTAGCACTGCATCCCTTTTTGCAGTTGCAAAAAATAGTATTCAGAAGTTTTTCCGGCGCAGGTGGAAGTAAAGTTTGAACTGGCTCTAATATATTGTTGACCAACTTCCAACCCCAGTCTGTAGGGTCTAGCTGATAACCAAGCGACACTTGAACTTGGTAATATACTCGAAAAAGATGTTGGTGAGCAGCAACTGAGGTTGGAGGAAGACAAGCTAATTGAACTTGTTTTTTATTTTTAGTATTTTTAACGAAACATGCATATCGATGCTTATCTAAACAGGTAGTTTTTTTAGGAGCTCCGTACATAGAAAGAAGAAAGCGGATGCCGTTGGTAATAACTTCTTGTTGAGTTGAATTACTCTTTTTAAAAACTTCAGCACATTGAATTAAATCTTGTTATATACGTGGCGTACTCATGCATATTATGACGATAACAACTTTTATAACTTTTTGAATCGTTATACAGTGCAACCTCGATATAACAAATCGGAGGGGAACAAGAAAATATTCGTAATATCAAGTAATTCGTTGAACTGAGGTTTGTTATGTTGAGGTTAGATTGGTCTAAAATTCGTTATAAAGAGGTAAAAGAATAGTTTTACTTTAGAACTCGCATGATTTTAATCTTTTACTGTTTACATTCAAACCACTTTCTTCTGAAAACTTATCTTTAGATTTTAAAATTGTAGCCAATGTACTTGCGGGAATCCCGAACTTATTAGCTATGTCTAATTTTTTCGTCATGGGATTTTGGTCAACATAATTAATGATGTTTCGCTTTTCTGCGACCGATAAGGAACACCTTTTACGTTTCTGAGCCATTTTAACTTAAATCTTTAACAATAGTGACGAGCAGAGGTGTTTACATTACTTTCCATCAAAACATCAATGATTACTTTACAAACAAAAGCGTGTCGAAACATGTCGAGACATGAATCACATTATAAGATTAAGAGTTATATTATTGGTGGAAACTTTATATCAAGGTTTTGGGTTGGCAAAATTCGTTAATTAGAGGTATGAATACTTTTTTCTTGATAGTTGAAAATTCGTTATAAAGAGGTTGTACGCAAAGAATGTTCGCAATGTAAAGGTATATTTTATATTGACTCTTATGGACAATTCAAGGGGATAACGATGAATTTGTTAAATCGAGGAAGTCGTTATATTGAGGTACGTTATATTAAGGTTGCACTGTATCTCAGAAACGGTGGCTCGTAAGAAAAAAAGTATTGATACATTTTTTATAGATAACTTTATGATCTACAATTTTTGTCTGAGGTACTTTTATGATAAAACTTACCGTTTTGCTGAAAATCGCGAAAAACTCATTTTTTTATCTTTGACCTTGAATATTTTTTTTTCCTTACAGGGGAATGATGGGGAACTTCTAGACATTGTTTATAATTATGTTTTGAACAATTTCACAGAAATTCAGCTTGTTGGGACTTTATGTAACTTCACTCTCATTTTTTGGTCTAAATTGACCGGACTATTGCTCTAACTTTATTTATTTAACCTTATATGTACTGATCAAAATCTTTCGTCCATTAGACTATACGGATGACGACTTGGTTGCCCAAGCGGTACTATTCTACATAGCTGGATACGACACTACAGCGAATCTGATAAACTACTTTCTATACGAAATGGCGATCAACCCTCACGTACAGGAGAAACTGCAGCAGGAGTTAGACCAAATACCAGGAGATGATGGAGAGAATCTGTACGAAACTATCCAGGGTCTGGAGTATTTGGACATGTGTGTGTCTGGTACGTAATATTACATGATTATTACCAGCTGAATTCAAAACTAACTGCCGTACTCAGAGACATTTGATGTCAATTAAATAATTACTAAGTGTAGATTTTACAAAGAGAATTTATACTAAGGGACAATTTAATTGACATTAATCGTCTCTGAGTGCGGCCGTAAGTGTATCGCGCAATAACATAAATGTCACCTTTCTCGGCAATGAACATCGCAAACATAAATATAAATGCTTTCTAATTTCCACTTGTTATTATTAATACGTGGATCATATCGTAGATTGTTTCAATTCTTATGAATTTAACAATAGCTTAAATTCCTGCTATTGAATATATTTAAGGCCTATTCAGCAGTGGACTTCCTATGGCTGAATAGATAGATTTAAAAGAAAACCATTATACATAAATGTTCATAAAATTTACCAAATTGCAAACTAGCGTATGTTCTAATTTATTGCTTTTACTTTCACTACAACATCCAGCATTGGCAATCTTATATCTCATCTCTAGCACGTTCATAAATAGGAAACTATCGCGTAATTCGAAATTATCCTATCTCAAGACAATTAATCAATTGCATTTCCCGGTTATTTGTGGCGTGCGTTGCAAACGTGTACGCCTATTTGTCCGAAAATGGGTCAAAGTGTTCAAACAAGCGATTAAACAACCAAAATCGACGTACAAAATGGTACAATGAAAATTCGAGTCGAGGCCGCCAGCGATCCTCTATACAAACAGTAGTTTGGGGACTACAATCATTTAAAAGAAACCTTAATTAAGAGTCGTAAGGGTCTACGGGACAACGTTTACGTGAATTACTCACAGCAACATAAACCTTTTTAATTCTAGTAACAGTTTCTTTTAAGACGAACAAAAAACGAACAAACGACTTTACCTTATGGAAAATAGCCAGTAGCTAGAAAAATACAATAATTATAATTCAAGACTGTAGGTGTGATACGATTTACGAATCCACGAAATTGTTTGAAGAAAGAACAGTCCAAAAAGACAGTCAGCTTTCTCACTCTCGTACGATGAATGCAAATTTGCGCTCCCTCTTTTAGCAATCTTTAATCTTAGTTCTTTTCTCGGCTTTTTACACGGTTATAATACTCTTACGGTTTATAAAATTCAGGGAGATTTACATTTCATTTTTCAGAGGTGCTTAGACTATGGCCATTAGTCGGGGTCTCGGACAGAAGATCCGTGGCCACGTACGACTTTGGCCCTACTTATGAAGGCAGCAAGCATAGACTAATTGTAAGTACAGTTTTTCGTTGTAGGAATCATAACTAAGAACAAAATAACTACTGTCAAAGATTCATAAATGGAAGAGTTAGAGAGCAAGCGCTTGTTGTACGTCCTGCAGCCTCACCATGACTTCTTAATGCGACGCAATTTAGGACCTGTTCTGAACCCCTATGTGTTTTCGTACCATGACATCGTTTAGCCGATCAATTTAGGTTAGCGCCTAAACTGAATCGAAAATCGTTCGCAAATCGTGTTTTCATACATTCTATTCGTACCATGACTAAACTTCAAGACCTCAGTTGAGTCGCTTATCTGTCAAATCTTACGATTCAATAAGTTCTTTATTTACTACCGAAACTGAATTGTTATTGAATAAATTAGATATTTCAGTGAAATGAATTCATTAGGAAGGTAAGTAACGTTCAATAGTGGTTTTTGAATCATATTTCTAAGTAATATACATTGTATTAGCATAATTTAATATTCTTCGTATTTTTGGAGTGTGATAATGAGGGTAATACTTCACGCCGAAGGTGAACAAACAACCAGACAAAGGTCACAGAAGAAAATTTGCTAACTTTGGAAATCTTTGAACTATGTTCAGTAGTAGATATTCTATAACTGATAAAAGACGAAAAAAAGAATCCCATAATGAGAT
Organism: Deilephila elpenor; assembly: GCA_949752805.1. Taxonomy (NCBI): domain Eukaryota; kingdom Metazoa; phylum Arthropoda; class Insecta; order Lepidoptera; family Sphingidae; genus Deilephila; species Deilephila elpenor. Next base: position 13,225,242 of record OX457103.1, on the reverse strand, counting down.
ACTACTCTTTGTAATGTAGAAAGATTGATTCGAAATCTGTCTCTGAATAAAAATTACAAAATGTAATACATATTATGATTTTTAGGCACCACCAGGCGTCCACGTATGGCTGCCAATCTACTCCATCCAAAGAGATGAGAAGTATTGGTCGGAGCCCAACAAATGTATACCAGAGCGGTTCTCTTCTGACAGAAAAGGAGATATCGTCCCCTACACATACATGCCCTTTGGCACGGGACCCAGGCATTGTATAGGTAAGGAACCCACGCTATAATTTAGAATATTGAATAGAAGTTGGTAAATCAAAAAACGACCAGAACACCTAAAGATGTAAATAAACAATAAGTTTAAGCAACGAAATTTACATAAAACAAAACCAACGGAACTCATTAATTTGTATGGAGTATCTTGAATCCTGTTGTTGACATTGAAATATAAATATTTGTATCCCACGAGTACGTTATTTAATAATAAATATACCTATAATAATAAATCCACCCAACAGTCACATACATAGTCCTGACCCCACATTAAGATCAATTAAGTCTTGTGTCGTGGCTATCAGAAGCTACGACAAACATTTGATCTCACAGACACCCAGACCCGAGACAAATACTTTTGTGCCTTGTTTGTCTCGGTGCGGGGATCGAACCCGCAGCCTGTCGTTTCACAACCGGCGTCTAACCAACTGCGCCACGGAGGCTGTCTATTTAATAATACTGACATGCAAACATGTTCGACTACCATCATGAGACCTCTTGATCTACACATCATTGGACTTAACCAAATGTTTTTTACAAGGGGAACATTTATAATTCTTTTTGCGAATTTTATGAGAATTCATCAAGATTTATACTTACTAATTAAAAATATCGACTTAAACAAGACTATCAAATACGAAATATACAAAATTAGTTTTTGTATACCATAAAGCTGAAACATCCCAATGAGATTTTGGTATAAAAAAAAAATATTAAATAACAATAACGTATGTCAAAAATTAGTGCAATGGAAAGTGCTATTGATTCTTACAAACTACTTTCGGGTTTTAAATACACTAAAATAAGGTTGTTTAATGAAGTACTAAAAACCTAAAACTTCCCGCAGGTTCCCGCTTCGCAGTGCTAGCGGCTAAAGTATTCCTAGCGCGGTTCCTGAAGATATTCACGACGCGCGCCCCCCGCGCCTCCAATCGGATCTCACCACGAGCGTTCATCCTTCGTCCTGCCGACGGACATAATATACTTGTTAAACGTCGATGTTGCAATAATAATAAAGTTTAATGTACAGCTAACTCTTTCAGAATGTAGGGCAATATAATAGCAGACTTGGTTTTGGTATTATGATCGAAATCGATTTTATTCAAAGCGGTTTTTGGTTCTACAATTACGGCCACTACAAATAAAGATATGTCACATCAGTAGTCTAGTTACATTTGGTATATTTTCAGCTATGTTTATCTAGGTTGTTTCGAAAAGGGGGAAAAGATTTTGGGGCTACCAACAATTTATTCTAGCTACAGTTCGATATTTGACCTGATGGAAGAAAATAACCATGCACATCCACAATTGGCTTAAATATATATTATTGGTCTTAGAGTTTGTATTACGAAAAGCTGGGGCAAGAAAAAGGATAATTGGATCTTTGTCTATGTCTGTTCGAAAAGGTCCCGACAGCAAAACTTAATTACGGCAGTTTTTTGGAAGACTCTGCTAGCGTCTGGCTTAACCAATCCGTTTACTATAGTTAAGCTTACCCAATATAATTACTCTATGGGTAATGGTGTTGGGTATAAGTTAATAAATAGTTTTAATTTAGATTACTTTAGATATAAATTAGGTATTGTATTTGTACCAAATAAATATCCAGAGCATGGCTCTACTGTTTTAACGTGTGTCCAATATTATTTACTCTTCTCTTTAGTTTTACGATCAGATTAGTGTGTACTATGTAAGCATACCTTGGATAACAAAGTAGCGTTTATAACGTGCACCAACAGCATTCCGGATTATCGCGACCATAAAAAAAGTGTATTCTCACCTTAAAGGCCGGCAACGCATCTCTATGCCCCATGGTGTTGCAATACTAATATAATCAATAATACGTTTAGTACTAAATATTTCGAATAATAAATAAATAAATACACCCAACAGTCACATACATAGTCCTGACCCCACACTAAGATCGAGTCTTGTGTCGTGGGTATCAGGAACTACGAGAGACTTTTCGGTCTCACAAACACCCAGACCCGAAACAAATACCTGTGGTTCACACAAATATTTGTTTCGGTGCGGGAATCGAACCCGCGGCCTCTCGTTTCACAGCCGGCGTCTAACCAACTGCGCCACGGAGGCTGTCATAATCCAAATAATTGTAAAAGTACTCAAATACTAGAAATTCTTACTATTGTAACAATGTATTTTACTTGAATATAGTAATTTTACAAACGAACACAATATTGAAATATGGTTGTATTTTAGAGACCAATCGTGAATCGTGGAAAATAATTATCCGACCTGTGAATGCGGCAAATGATAATATGATTCAAAAACATGGAAATACTTTCATTTAACTTGTTCTCCAATATCTGCAATCAAATTTGCCTTATCGTGGGTAGTAACAGTGGATCGTGAATATTCCAGTAGGTACCTATTGGAAACTCGATTATCGGGTTTTTACAAAAATGTATCAGATATGGCGATAGACTCAACCCTATCACATCATGGGGCGGAACAAACAAGGCGAAATGTGGGTGTCCTGGTGGCGCCTCCGCCTAGCCCTTCTGGGATAAAGGCGTGAGTTTACGTATATATGTATCAGAATTTCTATATAAAAATAGTTTTTTTTTTCTGAGACAGATCTCGAAAGGGTCAACGTGGACTGTAGAAGAGGCGACACAATTATAAACTTATATGTTCAATGCCATTACAATAAAGTTTCCCTGATTTAACCTTATTGCGGAAGTAGAGTAATTAAGAAATCTCTTTATTTCTGGATATGAGAAATCGATTACTTTCGAGAGCTTTATCAAAAATATTGCTTAATACACAAACATGCTCATTATCGCGTCTACAAATCTTTAATAAACAGAAAAATACACAAATTTTGACAGTAACAAGCTCACAACCAAAACATTTACCAGGTGACCTACATACCATCACTTACAACAGTCACCCACGACACAGAACAAGCGAAATCTTTCCACGCATCCATTATCCCGACACAATGCCTTGTCAACACCCAACAGGCATTCAGCCCAAAACTATAGGCATTGTATGAGGATCCTATTTTCCAACGCGCCAAGGATTAAAATATCGTCGCTCGTTCCACATTTCTTTTTGATTTGGTTCCGTATTTTAGATCTTTGTTCTAAAATGCTAATGGAATCATTAAGATTTATAATATGATTGACGAATTTTAATTGTAACAGTTTTATGTTGTGTACGAAACCGAATAATGAATTTTGTGAAAGAACCAAATTTTTATTTAAGTCCAGATATTGCGGTATTCTTACGTGCCGGCCTAATGGGTAAGTACCAAAATAACTGAAAAATCATAGTATCATTACTAGTAAATATTTTAAAATGCCTGTGGTAGTACAGTTCAAATACCTGTAGTAATAAATTGTAGTGCGGTGATCAAACCCGCGGTCTCTCGTTTCACAGCCGGCGTCTAACCAAATGCGCCACGGAGGCTTTTAAATCATTTGTGTTTATCCAATACCATTAGACTGATGCCTAAAACATGCATGTTTAAAACGTAACTATATTAAGTATCAAAAATAAATTGGAACACTATAGCAGTAAGCTAATGAGCGAGCTGAACCCAAAAATAAAATTCGTGCACAATGCAAAGAAATTATGAAAATGGCGGAGATAATGGCTGCGGAACGCCACCGGCACTCGCCCGCGGACCTTCTCTGTCGCTACATCGCGCCAATAATGCCCACAATACATTCATTATATCATTTTAATTACTTGCTTTTTAATTTAATGGCCAGTAGCATGCAATTTCGCCGCAGTATTATATTGAATAAGTAATAAAAAGTTCTCGCTAAGTTGCCAACTGCTTGCCTTTGGCTAGTTTCTTTTTTACACAGGCAAACAGCCATAGTGCCCGCTCGGTAGTAATCTATCTGGCGTTGTTCAGTTGAGTTTGAGTTTTATAGAAAAAGAATTAATTATTAATACTTAAAAAATAGGTGTAAATGAGCTTACTTCATACTTTTTTTAATTTATTTGCAAGGTGAAATCTCGACAAGGCTTAACGGTTATTACTTATTGCATTATGACTATTACGGGGAACGACTCAGCGCGTTTTCAGAAATGCGAATTTTCCAGAAACTCCACACCACACCTGACATTATGTTGTAATAACTATTCAGTTGCGTCAGGATGCGAACTGTTAATCGGATTTTCACACTAACAGCAACAGTACGAGAAAGCAGTTATACCGCGTGATGCTGACACCCTTAACATTAAATTAAACCATGTGCATCTCTGAGTAAGAGACATTATTTGCACTGACATAATATTTGTCGTAGATAGAAAAACAAAACTGTTAATATTCCAAATAAAATATAAATCAACGTAATGACATAAAATAATATACACACCATTATCTAATATCCACACTTACCTGAAATCTAGCGCCAGCGCGGAGCGCAGCAGCAAATTATCAAAGCAGCCTCCATCGAGCGCGGCGAAGCGCCCTGCGGTCCCGGAAACAGTTACTCCTTTTCACATAATATTCATACAAATCACAACACATAAAATTAACTTATTCAAATTTTAATATGATTGAAATGGCCACTATTAGTACTAACACATAAATAACATCCGCGTTTCATATTGTTCCGCATCATATCACTCGCGATGTTTTACGGGTTTGGGCGGTGTTTCGAAGACCCTCAGCAGATATTGCCAAATCTGTATATTCCACAGCACACGTAAAGCAATCAGAAAACAAAATAATATTGATCAAAATGAAATCTTCCTAAAGTCAAATTCACTTAGAAACACCAAAACAACTAACATTTTTGTTATTTTCACTTAAACACTTATTTAGTTAATATTTCACAATAAAGCTAATAATAACGCAATGTATTTAAGTAACTGAAATACTGAAAATAAGCCATTTATGCGCGCGCGCGTGTAATTGTTTACATTTAGTGAACCTGAAGACTGACGCGCCCCGTCGCACTGCGCCGCCGCCATGCGTTAAAAAACATAAGAAGATCCCTGTGAATCGGGGAATGCAATAAATAAGTTACTGGGTTGGGTAATAGTATTTAAAAGGAGAACCTTGATTGGCGTGCACAAAAACTTTATGGTATTGTGATTGGTAGTTTTTAAAATAAGAGCTGTAATTACAATATCTTGAATTCGATATCGATAATTATTATTTAAAGTATAGTCAACTTTGGTATATTTACTCTTCAAAGCAATTTTGTTTAGCTACTTATGGATCCTTGTAGTTCATAATTCATTTACCATTATAAAAAAAACTAGTGCATTTAAATGACACACTGAAATATAAATGAAAAATATTCCTGGTATGTATTGGTCGAAAATATTATGTAGCTTCCTTCACCTACCACCATTAGGTTCTAATTTAAACCAAATCTGATTATCTGATGATATCCACACAGATAGCAATCACTTTACATAAGGAAAAAACATTCATAGTGGCGCACGCAAGGGAATCCTCTCTAATAATCTAAATATTATATTTTGTAAATGCGTTTTCATAGTAGAGGTAAACCTTAAAGTAAACATACCCAAATTGATCAAGAATAGCTTTCTATATTCTATTTGACTTCTCTATCTAAATTCTCAACAAAAGATCCTGCATAAAAAAGGCAATAACTTAGAAAAAAACATTTGTTGTCGCATAGCCAATACATAACAACGAAAGCAATAATAGAAATATACAAAGTGATAATCAACACTCTGGTCTCCCCTATATGAGCCGATAATAATGATCCCCCATACGGCTACATGCTGCATCTTCATTCATAAAAAAAGGAATAGGTACCTATGTATTAAAAATACAGTCTACAATTTAACTCTTCAGCAAATAATGATTTTATCCTTATTTTCTCATTTGCTGCCAAAGGGCACCCACGTGATTATACAATATTATTTTCAATAAATATTTTAAGTGAAATACAATGCAAATACATACAAATAGCAATGGGCACGGGAAAAGCCGGGTATAACACGAGTGTGATCGACATCCGACAATGAAAGCTGCATCCCGAAGCATTTCAACTTTAATTAAACTGTCAGTCGAGGCCCGTGATGATCGCTTGTCCGATGCACTATTTTAGAGGTAAAAATTCAACGCAGTTAAATGGTATTTTCAATAACAATAAGTTTTACTGGCGAATATTCGTACACGTTTAGGTATCGGTCACCGGACGCTATGATGGAAAACCATAATAGAGGTGGTAGGTACCAATGTGCTAGTGTGACGCGTTTCAGGTACAAGATATTATAATATCTGGTGTTAAACAAGCGAGCTTAATTAATCGAGCCTATGTACTTCCCAAGACGTGGTAGTATCATGGACGTATTATTTGTATAATTCGTCCATGGTAGTATGAGATGAGCATTACGAACACATCAAATTAACGATGTGTTCGTAATGCTCATAAAATTTGAATTTTATTATTATTAAATCAAATATGATGTTGCATAGACCCCACTTAAGTATTATAATTAGTGTTGTGTAATTTTCGGAAAAATTCTATTTTTCGGAAAAATTTCAGGAAATTTTTCGGAAAAATTTCAAAATGGAAAAATAATGGAAAAATTCGATTATTTAACTTAATTGTTGCTTTTTAATCGTAAAATCGATTTAATTGTTTTATATTCGTAATAAATTTGCTAATAAAGTAAAAATACATGCATTTGTAATACTGTAAAGTTCAAATTCGCGGTAGGGATTAAATGTAATGGCTGCAATTTGTAAAAAAGAGTCATAAATCATTAAATATAAATAAAACATAATCAATTTGGTTCATAAAACACGAAAAAACAAACATTATATTTTTTCTATTTTTCCGTGAGTTTCGATTCACCCCGTTTTTCTGGAAGTTACGTTTCGTTCGAAATTCAAAAATGGAAAAATATCGGAAAAATATTTTGAAATTTTTCATATTTTTTTGAAAAATTGAAAAATTTCATTTGGAAAATTTTCGGAAATTTTTCATGACCCAACAGTAATTATAATAATGGTTTTAGGGCAAGTAAATTATGAAAATGAAATAGCGACTATTCCTTCTACTCCACAGTTCTACTCGTAGTCTCGTAATTTTTAATTTCTACTTTGAAGATTCGCTTTGTATCGGAGAGCTTGCTGAGAGCCATAGTATCTATGCTCAGAGAATTCTGGAAGGAATTTTCTTGATTCTCTGATATGGGTAAGGTGTTTATTTAATTTTTTTCCTAAAAGGTATTTTTAGGCTAGAATCCTAGAGCTTGATGTATAATAGGTGTGCAAATTATACGTTTTGGTCAATTATGGTGAGTTATTATTAGGACACTTACAGCGCTTAATTAATTATTAATTTATTTAAATAGCGGTAACATTAATATTTTTTATTGTATTTGGTCCCATGATTCACCAAACCTGATCAACGAACAAAAAAAACATTTGACATCTAATTGACATTTGATTGAAGAAGATGTCAAATATTTTCTCATATGGTTTGGCGCTAGACATGGGTAACTCAGCGAAATCCTTGCGTTAACTCAGTAACTCAGGCGCAGTTAACTGCGCCGGCTCATTGTGTTAACTCAAAATTGCGCCATAGCGTAACAAAATGAAAACACGCCGGTCCACGGTGGGTCGAAACGGCTATTTTTGTGACATAGGATTTTTTTTCGGATTTTCCAATTTTTTTTCACGCCAACGTTTTGATATTATCATTCCTTACACTATTCATTCTTTGTATTTTTTTGCTTAACCCTATAATTTCGGCATAAAAAATTATTTTAGGTTTTTAATGTATGGAACGCACTATAAAAACCTAAATTTCTACGAAGTCCTGCTAGATCCTGCGTTAAAACCTTATTTTTCTGAATCCTGGCCAGTTCTACTTTACTTGTACATTTCGAATGTCTGCATTGACTTGCAACTTTTCCAGTTATAGGGATCGGAAAAATGGTAAAAATAGTACTATTTCTAATTTTGTAATTGACATTTTAAGTCAATTTAACCACAAGATAGTAAGACAAAAACATTGTGGATATACAAACTATTATATAAAAATCTAATAGAATAACACAATAGAAGTAAATAAGTAAATATTTATTGGCATAATTGGTTGTTGTACCCAAAACATGTGGTTACACAATTAACGTAAACACAGTAATAAATCATAAATGCAAATGGACCACCAGATGGCAAAGGATTACTTTCAGTCATTAACACTGATGACATCTGGAGATTACAGGTGCATTTAGTTAATTGTTTTACAACTACTGTTTGTTTATTGTCTTTAATTAACTAAAACAAAACAAACATTCTCGTGATATCGATTGTAAACATGTTTTGTCCTTTTACTTAGTTCTATCATTAATGAGAGCATCTAGGGCAATAAAATTTGTTTATTGCCCAGGGTATAAAATGACTTATATTTTGAATTCGTTCTTAATGTACATTTATCCGTGCTACGATCCATACCATTTTATTTTGAATCCTTGTTTCGGTATCATGGAGGTTCTAGTTACTAATCTCGATATGTTTGTTGTTTTAAGAGACCAGCTTGGATCTCTATCAGATAGCAAAAAACTTTCTGATTTTCTGCAACAGAAAATAAACGTGACTGAAGAAAATAGTGTAGTGCTTCAAAAGTTTTGTGTAAAATTCTGTTCTTCTATAACAGCTAGATGGCAAAAATGCAATCGTATATTTTCTAACTTTATTAAAAAAAATGGTGATTGGCTAGAAAGTGAAATAATTTGGCCTAAAGGACTAAAATTAAACGAAAGACACGAAGAACATGAAGTACATGAAGAACACGAAAGACATGAAGAGGACTTAAGTCTTGAGAATCTGTCTCCATCCACATCGAAAGCTTCTACAGCTTTGATTTGTCCCAGAAAATCATTCGATGATTTGTCCAACAGACAAAAACGAAGACGAGTAGACCAAATTCAAAATAATTTGTCTCAGGAAGAATTAATTGCAGCTACATCAAATACACTGAAATGTAATGGACATGAAGCCATCGCTAATATAATAAACCATTTACTTAAAAATCCAGAAGATATAACAAAGTGAATAATTGCTTGAATGCAAAAAAATATGTTCCATACACTGCTGATAAAGCGTTGGCGCTACTTGTTTCCCTAAATTTGTCGAAGGCACAATATATAAACCTAAGAGAATCAGCAAGCGAAAAAGGCTTTCAATTGTATCCTTCTTATTATAAATTAAAAGAAGCAAAATTGAAATGTTACCCAAGAAAGGAGGATATGACATTTAGTGATTGCACGGCATCAGTTAAATTGCAAGCTCTGCTCAACTTGACAGCCTCAAGGCTTTTGGATACAATTGAGTTCGATTTAGATTCTGCAACTGACCTGAAGCTTATCAGCAAATGGGGCTTTGATGGATCCTCGGGGCAAAGCAATTATAAGCAGATCTCTGAAGTAGGCGTGGACGATTCCAGTATATTTATGGCAAGTCTTGTTCCAATAAGACTACAACATGATGATGGAACGGTTTTATGGGAAAACGATCGAAGTTCATCCACATTTTACTGTCGTCCCATTATGTTTACGTTCACAAAAGAAACACAAATTACTGTAGCAGCTATAAAAGCCGGTATATCAGGAGAAATCGAGGCACTCCAGCCATCTATATTTAGGAAAGTGAAAATTGCCCACGAATTAATGATGACAATGATTGACGGCAAAATAACTTCATACTTTTCTGAGACTTCACCAGCAGTTTGTGACATTTGCAAAGCGAAACCAACAGAAATGAATAATTTGGAATCCCACAAACTGCGATCTAAGAATGAAGAAATGTACCAGTATGGATTGTCATCATTGCATGCGTGGATAAGATGCATGGAGTGCCTACTCCACATAGCTTACCGTTTGGAGATTAAGAAATGGAACTGCAGGGGTGACGATAAAGAGAAAATGAAGACCAGAAAGTCTGCAATTCAACAAGAATTTAAAGAAGAATGTGGCTTGCTAATTGATATAGTGAAGCAAGGAGCAGGCACCACTAATGATGGTAATACAGCTCGAAGATTTTTTAAAAATACAGCCATGACAGCACGTATCACTGGCATTAATGAGCAGTTGATAGAGAATTTTTATATCATTCTACAAACAATTGCGTCTGGAGAGCGTGTTGATATTACTAAATTCGCTTTATTTTCTACCGAAACCGCAAAACTATATGTTGATTTATATCCGTGGTATTATATGCCTTCCAGTGTACATAAATTATTAGTTCATGGGGCTGACATAATTAAACATTTTGGGGCTATACCCATTGGGAAGCTGTCGGAAGAAGCCGCAGAAGCACGGAACAAAGACTTCTGAAAATATAGGGAAAATCATTCCCGAAAAATTAGTAGGATATCTTCGAATGAGGACATCTTACATAATCTCCTTTTGTCATCTGATCCAAAGATCACAAGTCTTAGATCACGCATGACAAAAAAACATGTTATGGTTCTCTCAACAAAAGCTAAAGAGCTTCTGCATTTGCCATCAAAACCAGAAGACTTAGAATTTATTAATGTAGAGAGTATTTTAGAAGATCTACAAAACAGTAGTGATAGTGAGTAGTATATAGGTATAGGCTTTATACTAGCCTTTTTTATTATTATTTTTTAGTTATTTCCATCATTTGTTTTTTTTTAATCTGGCACGGCACATATACAAGTTTTCCTTGGTATTTGTTAATTTATTAGATTAATTATTTATCTTATTTGTGTCAAATTTACTGAAGATAATTGTAAAAAATCTTTTGGGAAATATTGAATTTTATCATTTCTTTCGAACTGCATAACTGAAAAAGTTAACAGGTCGATGCAGACTTTCGAAGTATAGAAGTATAGTAGAACAGACCAAGATTCAGAAAAATAAGGTTTCAACGCAGGATCTAGCAGGACTTCGTTGAAATTTAGGTTTTTATAGTGCGTTCCATACATTAAAAACCTAAAATACTTTTTTTTGCCGATATTATAGGGTTAAGCAAAAAAATACAAAGAATGAATAGTGTAAGGAATGATAATATCAAAACGTTGGCGTCAAAAAAAATTGGAAAATCCAAAAAAAAATCCTATGTCACAAAAATAGCCGTTTCGACCCACTGTGCGGTCGCCGAGTGAGCAACGAAATGCGTTATGCGCGCCATCTGCACGGCGCACGCGACATGCCGCGCTCACAAGTCATAGGTTATTACTTATTAGTCTTGTTTATTAATCTGTGTTTTTTAGCACAAACCGCGCGAAAACTACGTTGGCTCAAGCTCATTGTTTACTGGTATTTTTATTAACGGGCATGAGCCCTGATGATTGAGGATTGAGTTGATGACACTTGACTGTAATTGTTGTTGTGTGTGTTTTGTATGTTGATGGTAAGTTACTTTATTAGTTTATTTAGATAGGTTACGTCGGTAGTTACTATGGTAGTTACTATTATTTTATTACTTTCCTGTGGTGATGTGAACTTGTTATAATATAAATAATTATTTGTAAAGTTACAACCCTTTCACAATCAAAACACACATTATAACAAAAAACAAATCAGACATGCTTCTCTTTCAACTACACAGAATCGACTTATTTTGAATTTGGTACGTAAACTTAATCCGTCAATAATTTTAACATAGCTGTCAACTCAACAAACTGAAAATAAAACCCTAATTTCCATGAAGTAAAGTGAATTGTAAGAATAAAAATAACGTAGGTACCTATAACTCTATTTAAATTTCACGGAGTTGCAATATATAAAAATGATAACCAAATTTCCCGGTACTGCGCTGTGCGCCAACACATTTTGAACTAGTGAGTTAACACATCCAGCGCAGTGAACTGAGTTGGCGCAATTGCGCGGCGTAGCGCAGTGTTACCCATCTCTATTTGGCGCCAAAATTTCGGCCTAATGCTCAAATAGACCTCGACATGATTTGAAGTTTGAAGGAACATTGATCAATTTATATTTCCAGTAACTTGCCCTAAAATGACGTACTGTTATTGCCAAACTGGTATAAATACTTTTATATAAAGTGTACATAAGGTAGCAGGTTTTGTAGAATAATTGAGTGAAACCTGCAATATTGCTTAGTAAGCCTAACAGTGACTTCGAATAATGCCACCCACAATGAAACCAGTGGTTAATGTAGCCCGGATAGCTGGGAAAAGACCATTTAGAGTGTCAATAGAAGGTAACATTGGCTCCGGAAAATCTTCATGCATCAAGTTCTTTGATAAATTTCAAAATGTGGAAACACACGCGGTAAGCCTACTTTACCTATTTCATTCCTAAGTCTCTTTAGTCTCGGATAAAAATACCTATTTACATTAATTTACCCATTTTGCTTTACGTAACTACTACGAGCTACTTACCTTTTTAATTAAACATACAAGATAATAAAATACTTGGAGAACTGTTCATAAAGTAGAAATCATATCTCCATAGTTTTAGAATCAAGCCCCGTTAAGTTTTACTTCAATGAACTAAAATTAATCATTAAAACTATGAAATTATTCTTTCAGGAACCTCTCCATGAATGGCGCAACGTCAGTGGTCATAATTTGTTAGGTCTGATGTACAGTGACCTGAACAAGTGGATGTTCTCATTCCAGCATTATGTACATCTCAGCAGACTCAAGATCCAGACGAGCCCTCCTTCTAACCCCAATATTACTGTCAAGATGTTTGAAAGGTGATAATATGTAATTTTAGGCTGTGGTAAAAATATTTGTAAATCTAAAGATGTTTCTCAACCAATATATTACGTAATAATTTGAAAATAACTATAAATAATGGCAACACTACTTCACATTCAGTTTTGTAGTGGTGAATCTCTATCTAACCTCTTCAGCCATAGGAAATCCACTACTAGCCTCCCTCAAGGAAATCCCTGAATCCAAAAACAGGGGCTAACTTCTATATATCAATCTATCTATATCAGCCCATATACGTCCCACTGCAGGGCACGGGCCTACTCTACAATCGAGAGAATCGATTGAGAGTGGTTAGGCCATATAGTCCACCACGCTGGCCTAGTGCGGGTTGGCGGACTTACATACAGTAGAAATTCTTTTTTTTAAATCGCTACGGTATGCAGTTTTCCTCACGGTGTTTTCCTTCACCGTTAAAGTGCGTGGTGATTGACTATCAATACACACATAACTCCGAAAAGTCAGAGGTGTGCCCTGGGATTTGAACCCGCGACCACCGTGAACAGGCAGCCGCGTCTGGTCCGTTTACCAACAGGCCACCACGCACTAACTTATACAACAAATATGATTTTTAGGTCAGTACAAAACAGCCGGTACTGTTTTGTAGAGAATGCTAAGAGACAGAACTTCCTTGAAGATCCAGAGTACCAGACTTTGCAAGCTTGGTTTGACTACACAGAAAAGTGCCTTGATATTAGCCTGGATCTTATAGGTGAGGTTGCAATCATTCATAGTAAATGTAGGACAAGAATGTAAGGTGATTGCATTACTTGTAATTCGTAACATTGTTGCACTGTGAAAAGATGTTACTTCTTGCTTTGTTAATGCACATAATAGTACTTTTTATTTTATGTAAATGATTAGATGGAAAACTACACCACGATTTAAAGAAACATCAGATCAGATCAGATCAAAAAGACAACCTTTGGCTGTGGTATCCATTATATTGATGTTAGTGTGTGCATTGTGCATAGTACTAGATATTTTCTGTTTGTAAACTCACCTAAAATAGGACAGTGAATTGCCAAAATAATATAATTTTATTCCCATGAATTCCTAGACAATGTTTTGTGCCATTACAGTTTTTGATTAGCATTTTTATTTTATATTCACAGTGTATTTAAGGACAACACCACAAGTGGTATTTGAGCGTATGCTGAAACGAGGCAGGGCTGAAGAATCAGAGGTCCCTTTAGATTATCTCGAACAGGTAACAAATACACAGCTTCTGTTAATCATGTAACAGTTTATAACTTGTTTAAACCTTACTTATAATCGAATATGTCATCTAAACAACTTATTGAATTAGTCATTAAGAGTTTTTGGGCTTTCTTGATTTGGAAATGCAAGTGTCAACTTGATTTAACATTCTATTGACATAAAATCAGCTCTGTTCATTCAACGACTCTCATATTCTATTTTATTTAATTTGCTTTTCGTCCATCAGACTTTGGTATGTGGTTTACATGTGTTAAATAGTTTCTTGCTCGTTCTTCTCTAGTGAAAACCACTCTCAAATTTCAAAATTTTAATTTATTTTTAACAATGCTTATACTGCACCGGGATAAATAGTTTTCTTATTTATTAATTTACAAATAAAACATAAATATAAAAATTACGAATTGATAACCTCCTCTGAAGTTGGTTAAAAATTAGCCTCAGACAGCCTCCGTAGCGCAGTTGGTTAAATGCCGGCTGTGAAACGAGAGGCCGTGGGTTCGATCCCCGCACCGAAATAAATATTTGCGTGAACCACAGATATTTGTTTCGGGTCTGGGTGTTTGTGAGACCGAAAAGTCTCTCGTAGTTCCTGATACCCACAACACAAGATTGGATCTTGTGCGGGGTCAGGACATATTTTGTATGTAAGGGGTATTTATAAAAATTAGCCTAATAAATACATATACAGCTATATGAAATTACTTTTCCATCCAGGTTCACGAATCTTATGAAAGGTGGTTTGACTCGCAAGATGTTGGTTGTGAAGTTTTGACTATAGATGCAGACAGATCATTGGATTTTGTCAAAGAAGATTTAGAAAGGTACACCTTCAAGATCCTAGGAGGGAACCACACCAATTAATTTGTCCTTCATATATAAATCAGTATACCTTAATTTTAAGAAAAAAAAAAGCCAAAATGAATCTGGTATATCATAAGATTTTTTTTTGTTATTAAGAAAATAATGCTGCCTATAGCTTTTAAAATACCCATAATTCATTGATTTTTATATTGTTAGATGATTAAATAATTCAAATAATTTTAATGTTAAGACTGCTACCTCAAAGAAAAGCTATTTTAATTAAAATATATTATAATTCAATAAAAAATGTATTAACTGAGATGGTATTTATTTATCACAAGAGAAACAATAATTTACAATAATTCCTAGTTCTGAGATCTATTTTGTAACTATAACACATGATCTACATGCCGTATATTGTGTTACTCTCTATTTGATTTTTATACTACACTATATACATTTAAGTTCCAAAGCTGACTATAGAATTAAACTGTTCACCTACAAACTAAATTCAGTTACAAAATAGACCTCAAAATGCATTTTCTACCACTGAATATTGCTTTAACGGTACAGGTGGTCTGCTCTGATGTTGGATGCAATTTCACTCTCCCACTTGTCGCCATTGGATAACAGTTTCTCCTTGTTATACAGGAGTTCCTCGTGGGTTTCAGTTGAGAACTCGAAATTCGGTCCTTCAACGATAGCGTCGACTGGGCATGCCTCCTGAAATATTAAAATAGAGTTGCATATAAAAAAAAACTGCTACAAGCCACATTAAAAAGACTAACTAGCTCCAAAATAATACGAAACAAGGCCACAAGGAGCATTTGGATGTCGTTAACAAGCAATACACGTTAACTGGGCTGTGGCGTAAAAACAGCCAACGCTATTGCCGGTCGTGCGTATTTCATATGGAAATAATGCCCCCAAGTGTGATGAAATTATGCATATTTGTGCCTCAGTCAATGTGTTAAAAGTGACCCAATTCAATATGAGTTATGTATATTTTAGTATGTAAGGGACTCTGGACCGTTTTTTAATAAATACACGCAAAGAATATTTGCGCTTATAGACGAAGTTAAGGAGATCATAACTTACTTGGCAAAAACCACAATAGATGCATTTCGTCATATCAATGTCATAGCGTGTGGTCCTTCGTGAGCCATCCTTACGTTCCTCAGCTTCAATTGTAATGGCCTGAAATTACAATAATTTATGCATTATTATTATGCACTCATATACAAAAACTATATATTTAACCATTGTGAGTCAAAATAATTTTGTGACAGCACCAATCTAAGGCCATGAAGCACTAGGACAAGTATTACTTTTACAGGAGTCTCAAAATAGATGATGGAAGGTACTATAGAAATGTCATCCAGCATGCTGTTAGTGCTAAAATCAACACTCCACTGATACTAGTGAGTCTAAATCCTAACTTAAACCCTTGCCAAACTTAACAACTACTCACAAATGGTTAAAAATGTTGCATTTTAAATCTGTACTTATTTCTTATTAATCAATGTTATTATTTTCTGAATTTGCATGTCAGGCATGATGTAGAATTTAGTTGTTGTCAAAAAAGTTGAAATACCTGAGCAGGGCAGATAGCCTCGCAAAGCTTGCAAGCAATGCATCTTTCTTCGCCTGAGGGGTAGCGACGGAGTGCATGCTCTCCTCTGAATCTTGGTGACAGGGGTCCCTTTTCAAATGGGTAGTTTATGGTTGCTGGTTCCTAAAAGAGAGATATCATATTTAATTTCAGTTTCTAAAATAGCAATGATATTGAATAATAAGTAATAAATATTTTAGTGGAATATAGACAGACACACATAGCTTACTTGATTGTATTGGATTTGAGCTCATTATTAATGTAATATTTATTTATTCATTGAAATCCTATTACTCGTTGGAGTCTAATTCAGTAAAAAAGTTAATGAATTGTTTTATGGTGCCTTGATAAAGCTACTACAGTATTGGTGAATAAATCGAGTACATCACAGAATTTTTTAAATTTAATAATTATTATTCTTTGTTAAAATTTTGTGGAATTTACACAAACACTAAACAAAACATACATTCAGAATACTTATTAGGTAATCTTATAAAGGACCAAATACAATTAATTTATAGTATAAATGTGCAACTATAAGTAATATAAATCATAATGTATGTAAATATAGCTAATACTTATTTAGTATTTACTAATTTCTACAATACCATTATTCCAACAAATACCTTGAAAATATGAGCCAGTGTGACAGCAAATCCTCGAGCCAGCTCCGTCCAGAACAAAGTCTGGGCTGCCCTGTTACTCATCTCCCTCATACTCATGTCTTGTTCCTCAGCGTTCACATACTTGAACCCAGGCACGTCCGGCGGGTATACCTTCTCCACCTTGTCCTCACTGCTGTACGGGGCATGCCTCAACACTACGCCGGTCACTCCAGACGCACGAACTTAAAAAAATAATGCATCAAAATACATACAAACATACTATATTTTACTAAGCAGTTTTAATACTTCTGAGAAGATTTGGCTCTATGTTGGAGCGATAATATAATTATAATACTATAGAATCACTCACAGTCCGTCTAAAATAATAAAATTGGCACAAACTGAATAGTAAATACGCAATTTAGGTTATAAACAACAATTGCGTAACAGGTTAGTACGCTATCGTTCTAATTACAGGGTTAATAAAAAAATGAATAAATATTTACCGCGTGAAGTCACCGAAAATATTTTCGCTAACGACATCGTTCACAAAATTCGTTCGTATTTCTACTTTAGAAAAATTTGAGACGAACGAAGAAACTAAACGTCAACCAATTGACAATTGGGAGTTGACACTCGACAGCTGACAATTCTTCCTGCTCCATGGATAAAAAATTACTTTTTTAGTTTAGCGTCATTTAGTCTTTTCGCCTATTTCTTGCAAAAACCATTTCTGAACGAAAGTGGTGGCGCTGCGTGCACATTTCCCCTCTTTTCCCGCAACCCGCGTCGCCTCCCACGTCAAAACATTGAAGTGACGTTTACAGATTTTTGTGTTGGTGCTGTAAAATTGCGAAAAATTCGCCACGCAGCATGGGAGATGCACCGGCGTCAGACGCGGAGTCCAGCAAGCCCGGTCCCGCGGGCGAGGACCAACTGGAACTGGTAAATAATGTTTGTGTTATTATCTTTCAATTGTAATTGGAATCCAAGTGAGACTGACTAGATCGCTTGTCGGCAGGACCGGCGTCCGTTCGGCGGGCTGGAGTTCCAAGTTTCAGAGGTAGTAGAGCGGCTGGAGGCCGGAGTTAACTCTCAAGATGCGGTGGAGGATGTCACGAAGCGTGAGATGCACAAAATGAGTCTTGGTTTTTTCGAGCCTGAGGAGACGTCAATGGACGAGATACTGAAGAGTTTGGAGGACTTAGTGGTGAAGACTGACCCTAATTGCGACGGTGTGGAGCCGCCGCTGCTTCCGACGGACAATGTGACGCGGACGGCAATCCTCGCTCATAGCATCACAGCGCTTTTCGGGCGCCTTGACCGAAGTCATGCATCTCGCCTGAACGCTCAGATAAGCAACGACACGACGCGATGGATGGCTCACTTGTTCAGGTAAGATGTATTTGATAATAAAGATGCGTTTTGATAATCTTTAATGGATTTTAGCTTTTATGTTATCAGTTTATCTTGTAGATCAATTAAACATGGATAAGATTAGGTAAACATGGATGGTAGTATTGCTGTGTGAGTCATCAAAGTGTTTTGAGTGCTTTGGAATAGATGTGCATATTTCAACTATCTAAACTATGATAAAAGTTACTGTTCACATATCTTTGCTGTGTTTATTAGTACTGTGACAAAATTAAACTTATGAGCACAAACATGACCATTCTGATCCAGTGTACTATTATGCATTATGTATGGCAGGGTAGGCGAACCTTAATGCATCAACGTGCCATTTTTTTCTAAAAAAAAAGTTTAATGAGGTCATTCGCATGCCATCAAATAATTTTGACTTTCTGATTATTTGGAAAATAATAATTATAAATACTATCAAAACTCTTTATTAAATAAAGTAAGCAAAAGATTTGGTATGTTTATATTAAATTTCAGTAAAATTAGTGTGACTTCTGTTGCTCGCTGCCCCCACCCCGCGCACCGAACACTCCGCAGCGTAGGAGCATCGCGTTCGATCGTCTTAAAATACCTAATTCTGCGACGTGCCCAATATATTGTGTCGCGTGCCATCAATGGCACGCGTGCCATTGGTTCGCCTACCCTGATGTATGGTATTACAATTGGAAGGAGTCCTTATTTGGGCTATTTAAATTATAGTTATTATAGATTGCCTTTAGTTAGTTATTTACTATGTAAAGAACATTCTATAAGATTATGAAGCATACCAAAGATATGTTCTTAAAATTATGTACCATGGGAAAAAAACTTTGAAATTTGGAATTAGTTTTTGTATGTACAATAATATGTTTTTCCAATTACACCTAATTTAACAGAGCTGCATACTTAGACATATTTCTGGATATTAATCAAAAATAATAAGGCATATTTTGTTAACAAGTAGTAATGAAAATGTTTAACATTATCGGCTGGCAGCTACATCATATCTCAATGCTTAAGCCAATCTCATAAATATTTATCAAATAGCAATATTAATGCATTACTATATGCAATAAAATATAATCCTTTATCATAATATCGAGACATATCTGTATGTTTAATGGATAGTATGTTTATTTTTATGTTGGGTGATTTTAGTTTGCTGTTCATCATTTTATTTTTAAATACGCTGTTGGTTTCATTGTAAGCTGTGAAACACAAGCCCACAGGTTCAATTTCCACATCAAAATAAGTGTCAGTGATCTTAATAAAGTGGTAATTTTCTTTAAAATCAATTTCGGATGTAGTTGTTTTTAGACTAAAAGTATTGTGTAGTTTCTGATACTACACACGACAATTATAGTGCATGATCAAGACTGCTTTTTATTGCAATGAATGGCGAGACAAGCATGCCATTCGCCTGATGGTAAGCAATATGACCACTCATGGGCGGTAGCATAACCAAACAACACCATGAATTACAAGGCAATGCTTGGAATTCCACTGTGCTTTCTTGTTGTGTAATTTTTATTTGCTGTTTTTCTAATGATATAGCATGTCGTAAGTGATAGATATTGAAATTGACTACTCTTAGACAAGGGCCTATAAATGTATTCCATAGAATTGAACATCAGATGTCATTATTCCGATAGTGAATTATGTTCCCAGCTAGACTGTTACACATTTGCATGTTAAGTCTTGTTATATAAAAATAAGATATGTTTGTTTGAATGTTACTTTGAGCACAGTATGTGTCAGTATCCTGTATAACTAGTATTTAGACCAGTTAAGTGACGCTATAAAAATCTTATATTCAACATTAATAATTATTGCCTTGAATAAATCATCAAACACCTATTCTGTATGAATAATAACAAACAATACTTTTTTCTTTACTGTGCAGAATCCTGGTTGTTTCCAATATTTTAAGACTCCTTCATTTTAGCAGATCTTTGAAATCCATTATATGACTATGTTAAGCTCTCGTATTGACCTGCATCTAACCAGGGCTTTTTTGGTTAACCAAATATAGATTTTATATTTTTATGCTATTGAGAATGACTGGAAATTGTCACCTTCCTCTGGTACCAGAATATGTAGTCTGTATACAGTAAAATTATTATAATTGATTTTTATAGTCCCTTTGGTCAAGTTCTATTTGCAATTGATTATTTATTTTTATTATTGAACAGATAATTCGGAAAAATTATATATAAAGTTGCGCTAAAATGTAAAAATATGCAAAACGTATCTGTCATAAATATGCGAAAGTTTACATTCGCGTTTTAATGGTAATCTTTACGCAAGATGCGGAGCCCGAAGCGGGAATCAAGCCCAAACTAAAAGAAAGTACTTATATACCCACCGCACACACGAAGCGGCCATTGGTTAATTATTGATACTGTACACATGATAATCTGAATTAATTGGTTACATTGTACGTAAGTATATTTACGTGTAAGATTGTACATTTTTATGGCCGCTACAATCATTGATAAGACTGTTGTGTGTGAAAATCTATTGCCACATGTAACGATCTTACATGTAGTAAATGAAAAACGTACTATTTATCATCAACTAAGACTTGGGTATAGATACCTAAATTAAAGTTACGACTCAGTTATTTCGAAACACTAACGGCCTTATTCATAGACAGATTTAAAACCTATTTTAGCTATCGAATGTTTTGTCTTCGCTCAAACTGACTTCTAAAGTCGTTCGAAAGGGACAAAACATTCGATAACTAAAATAGGTTTGAAATTTGTCTATGAATAATATCGCTAGTGTTTGGAAATAACTGTCGTAACTTTAATTTATAATAATAGACAATATTTCATCCACACACCTACAATGCAATTCTGGTCAGCTAGGATCAATAGTGGCACGCAAAGACTTGATAACGAAAATCCAAGCTCGGCGAGTCGTCAGGGACACTAGTTTGTCTTTAAGCCTTAATAAAATAAAGTAAATAGTACTTCAGTACGTATATAATTTACCAAATGGCAGTAGACTATCAAACTCGTGAACTGAGAGAATGTACATTTTTGACTCTTGCTTACAATTTTAAGTTAATTTATTATCGGCCCGGCCTAGTTTCGCTCGCGTTTAATTAATGCCCCAGTGTATTCATGTGGGTGATATTGTTTTTTGGGAGTGAAAATAATATTGATTCCGTTTTTGAAGCTTCTAGTTCGCTTTCGTAGCTTATGTATTATATACAACTTTATTTATATAGTCATAGAATGACTTGTCTGTACAAAATAAACATTTACCCGATCATAAAGATGCAAAGCAAATGCTGTGATGATTGTCGCTCTTTGGTTATTTCACTGAGTGGACCAAACACGGTAACTGGCAGGTTTTTTTTTCTGTAATCGTAATTCCTGGGCAAGCCAATTAGAAGTTGTAATCTGATTGTATCGTGACTCCTTTATTTCTTATGTTATCCTGGACAATATCAGCGTTGTGGTCAATAATCCTCACTTTATTCAACCATTCCCAATATAATTACATCATTTTACTATCTAAAAATAACGCTGCAAAAAAAGCGAATCAAATGGCTTTTTGTAGTACTTTTCCTGCTGTAATATGTACTTTGTATTGATTTGTGATATAATAATTAGTATTCTATAATTAAAGCCGACGATATGTACAATTTGCCGTATATTTTTCCCTATGTGAAAACTAATGTGTTATCAACAGTGGTTTCCGTTGTTAGCGTTGCATAATTTATTAGGCCTTGCGCTATGTGACGTGGCGTATACGAAGGTCTGTTTGCAGATAGTTGAGAATAGTTTAAATAGCCAATATATGTAAAAATCCCTTGAACCTCTGTCCACTACAGTGTATGACGCCAAGACAGATGAACGTCGGGCGAACAGTGTTCTTTGAATGAATTACTATAGAACTCTGTACAAGAGATCGTTCTATCACGTACTGATGGTGTCCCACAGTATTTCAAACAAAGAATACTTTTTCGCCTGAGACGTTAGCATGATTGTGGTATGATCAACTAGTAAGCAGAAAGCATAATGACGTGTGTTTTCTGTAGATGCCGAGCTATAGATATTGTTCCGTAGATATGAGTGAGATTAATGTCTAAATTCAATTCTTCTTTTGCCATTTCTCTCTGTTTGGTAAGTAAAACTTGTGGTTAGCTATAAAAGAACAGCAATATCCTTGGATGGGTTCGTTATGTCGGGATAAACAATTTTGAATCCCATCGAAGACATTGTTGTTAGCAACAAAAATGTTATGGTGACTAATAAATGGGAATAGTGGGAAATAACAGGGCACCGCGGTTTTGCTGTTTTGCACATGTACTTAGGCAGCAGATACGGGATGTCATATCGTAGTATTATAATCCATAGCGCCATAACAATTACATCCCAAAAGACCTACACGGGTTGTAATCTCTACCGCAGTCTTACGCCTCGCTATAACTGTCATTTAGACAATAGTGACTTCCGCAAGACCAAAACTTTCAGTTTTAAAGAATTCAATTCCTCACAAGTACCTTTGACTACCGCTCGGGTAATTGACTGTCGCGACGAACAAGGCTATGCGTGCTGCCGCTGTGTTCAGGGTCGCTATCGATCAGGGTGCATCACCCCGGTCGTAGGGCCGATGACCTGATAGTTTCCAGTTAGTTGCCTATAATGAAGGGTAGTGGGAAGCTGTGGTGGTATTTTAAGAGGCATACTGCATCTGACTGGCAGTTTCCTCTGCTATTATTCCAGAATATCATTATATACATTAAAACTGCATGCACATGATATCAGAGACCAACTCGTCTAAGCCTATGTTGACCGAGGCGCCAAAACCATGAAGTATTCAGCCGAGTGGCTCGGGCGTATTAGGTATCTAAATTCTAAGCGTATGACAGGCCTGACGTGTAATAAACGCTCACGCGTAGCGTACAAAATGCACAACGTGTGTGTACGCCGTAGCCGAATCTATCTAGTGCTACTATTACGATCCGAAAGGACATTAATACGCCACATTTTTCTAACCCAAGGTAGGATTCTACACGATAAACTGCTTTCTGCCCTGGGATTCAGATTCTGCATGCTAATTCAGGAATAATATATGTATAAGGTGATAAGAAAAAACTATATATCTCTGTGAAAATAACATAGAACCAGACCGCTTTATACTAGATGTTTGTTGCAGAATGACGGGGCCCTACAACGCTTTCTACCACCAGGAACAGCTGGAAGGCCTTGTGCGTGTCACCAGAATGCTTCTGCACCACAGATATCCCAGATACTTGGAAGATGGAGGTGTGTTGTACTATTATTTATTTATTACTTTATCATTAAACCAAAGACTAGCTTTATATAGTACTAATGGATATGAGTCTCTTCTACAATTACTTTCAAAATATTGTTTCGATAGACGAACCAGCAAATTACCTTATGGTAAGGGTCACCGCCGACCATAATCAACAGTTAAACATTGCTTTGCGTTATTTAAAACATAATTTGTATATTTTCATACAAACTATAAATTCTTTGTCTATTTTGAAAAATGTCTACAAACTAATATTTTTGTTTCCAGCCCTAGCATTCGCGAGTCGACTCCCATGCATATACAGTTGCGTGGCAAGTCCACTGGGAGTCGTCCAACATCTATGCAGGCAGCTGAGCTTACCATTAGCATGCGTCAGACCAGTGCCAGTGCTTCCATCAGGTAATATATATGAAAACTCTTCGTTAGATCCCGGCAGTCCAATGCTGAACATAGGCATCTTCTTAGGCTTTTCACAGTGACCAATAGTGCCAGGTATCCCATACGTATACGGGCTGACATGTTCCCGTTGAAAATATTTAAAACAGACCTATTCAGCAATAGACGCCGTTCTCGGAAAATAAATCTTTGTTTATCATTATCCTGTCACGATAAAAGACAGCATCTGACGTCGAATTAACAATGAATGTGATTGGTTGAAGTTACAAAGCAAATAGCCTCGCGGTCTGAAAGGTCATAATGCAATGATTTAATTTTCCGTATAAAATCCATCTTATAATCCGACCATAATCAGGCCTCCGGATTCCTTCGATAAAATTGATTTCGCTCCCACTAAAATTAGGTTTCGTGAGTTGCGCCGCCACTGATCTAATATTGAAAATCTCGGTCAGATAATAAATCGATATGCGAGTAATAATTCTGCATCTACTCGGTACCCACCTGTTTATCTCGTCGTACGTCGATTTCTCGTCTCGGATGTTTATTGTACGAAGAATGTTGTTTGTAAACATTCCACGTTTAATCTGCTCGCATCGCATTTTAATTTAGGCCTACGTTTACGTTGGCTACAATACCAGATTCTGTTATGTAATTTGGCTTGGCAGTTTAATCAAGTATGTTTTTTGTGACGTCACAATCACGAAACCTTTGGAAGTCATGTTAAATATAAAATTGAGAAATACTCACAAACGACTAATAAAAATTACAAAGCAACCGAATACACTTTACGGTGGTTAGGTATTAGTATTCAGTATTCAACGGCGCCTAGATAACGATCAACAACAACAAACTGAAAACTCCGTCATAGTGACACACGTGTGTATCGCGTTCTAGGATTAAGCAATGTAATTCTTACTTCAATACTACTTTGTTGAACGGCAAAACATTTTTTTATTTTTTTATTGAAGTTTAATTCTCTAAAACCACTGCACTTACCATCAGGTATAGTTAAATAAATGCTATAATATCCTGAATTTTCCATTAAAATTCCTTCAAGGTCGAGGCATGGACATAGAGGCACTAGAATCTCTCTGTGAAGAAGACATAGCGGCTAATCGCACCCCATTACTAGTATTGGGGGAAGTGGGCGCCCCTCCATTAGGCTGGGGGTTGCCTGTAGCAGCGCTAGGAGCTATATGTAAGAAGAGGAACCTGCATTTACATCTGCGAGGTCATGCGCTAGCTCTTCCCGCGGCTCTAGGCAGTGAACAGGTTAGTGAATAGTCTACAGTTGTGCCGATAGATGGCTCTATATTGAAGTAATTGCGGCAATGTCATGTTTATTTTGCGAATGGAAAAAATATCTATATATTTTAGTAATTTTCGTATAATTTATGAAGTTTGTTATAAAAATCATAATATATTATTATGTTATATACTCTGATCTCATTATGTGTTTTTTTATATTGTTGTTTTTTATGTGTATTTTCAGTCATTCGACATACCAGATTCGGCGACATTGACTCCCGGTCCTTGGTTTGGTGTCCCAGCTTTGCCGACAATTGTATCCTTTACTAATTACCGCAAATTAACATCTCATTATCAAAATACTGCCAAGATAATTTTCTTTTGGCATCATGTTAAATTATAAGTGGGACAAATCGATAAAAGGATAATTTTCTGAATGCTAAAACAGACATTTTACAGAATACCAGAACCAATTACAGCTAACGATCACACCAAGGGCGTTAATGCTGTAAG
Source organism: Deilephila elpenor (assembly GCA_949752805.1). Taxonomy (NCBI): domain Eukaryota; kingdom Metazoa; phylum Arthropoda; class Insecta; order Lepidoptera; family Sphingidae; genus Deilephila; species Deilephila elpenor. The sequence goes on along the minus strand of OX457103.1, from coordinate 13,199,213 downwards.
TATTTTAATTATATTTAATGTTTGATACTGACTCTAAGGACATATATCCTGGCTGTAAAAAATAACTTAATTCAATACGGACCATTGTCCACTAAAATTGTAGCATTAGTTCTCATGATAATTAATTAAATGCAAAAATATTTTAATAATATGTGCAAATGACCTTGTAAGTGACTTACTCTCATCACAACAATAGTTTTACCAACACAATATGTTATGGATGGCTGAATTTTAATAGTTGGTAGTACGAAACTATAAAACTGAATTATGGTAGGTATGTATATTATCTTTGGATAGACTTGTATACTAAAACTGTAGATAGTAATAGTTTAGTTTATATTTTTTAGCTAATTTAATATTGACTTGTGTTTAAAAAAGTTCCGATAACATGTATTTAATGGTACTACTGGTGCGTTACAATCAAAATTTAAATTGTATTATTTTTTTTATTTGTAAAAAGGTTATTCAACTACATAGAATTGAATTGTTTAATAGTAACATTATATTACCTAATTCTGCTTATTAAACATTGTAAATCAATATTCATTTTCTATCAAAATTTTATATTACTCCTCTACACTGATTATTATTGTAATGTGTGTAATTGTATTGTCCCAAACACAAAAAAAATAATTTAATAGGTGTGGTGGCTTGTTGGTAACAGTCCAGATGCGACTGTCAACATGTTTCACGCTGGTCGTGGGTTCAAATCCCAAGGCACACCTCTGACATTTCGGAGTTATGTGTGGATTAAAATCAATGACCAGGCTTGAATCACCGTGGTGATTTTGAAGAATTTCTGCGATATGTATAGTCCGGCAACCTATCCTGCTTAATCCCTCTCTGAGGAGCCCTGCAGTGGGACGTTTATGGGGTTGATAGAGATTTGTTTTATTTGATGTGTCAGGGCGGCAGTCGCGGCGGCGCGCTGGCGGCGCTGGCGGGGCTGACGGGTGGGGGCGGGGGCGGCGGCGGCGCGCGTGCGTTGTCGCTGTGGGCGAGCGCGCGGGCGGCGGGCGGCGCGGGGCTGGCGCGGCGCGTGCGGGGCGCCTTCAGGTCCGCGCGCGCCGCGCACCGCCTGCTCGCGCACCACCACCTCACTATACTCGTATGCGCACATTACTATCCTTGTACTATATATCAAGATGTCGACTGAAAACGAAGCCACGGTAGTTTTAATGCAACAAAAAAAAATAGTTTTTTTTTTGCAATTTTTTAAATATTGAGTGTTTGAGTGGTAAAAACCTTGTTTTTCCGAAAATAATAATTTAAACTGTTGCATATCATTAAAAATAAAAAGGTGTACATTTTTATTTTAAGGAAACTATATATTTATCACCCAGATACAACATCATGATTATTAAAAAAAAATTTTTTTTTTTTTTTTGCGAAATTGTTAGTTTTATTTTGTCTGAAGTCATTAATAATACCACCTGGCTTCGTTTGCGGTCGCACTCTTTATATACCATGTATTGTCTATTACGACTGGTTACTTAAAATATATATTTAGTCCACTATGCCTCATTAATAAAAACACACACAATTAGACGCATTCTTAAAAAATCTTTTAATTCCATCGCCCTAGCCTAAGTCTGTTTTGTCCTAACAACTGTCATTATTCTCATAATCCTCATTGATTACGAATACTACTTGTTTATTTTGTCTTGGGCAAATAATATATTTGATTTTTGAAATATATTTTGGGACATCCTTGACTAAACTTATAACCCTGTTTCGACAATGGGCTTGGTTCTATTCTTACAAAACCCTACAACGACACGTTCAAAACAAAACACCCTGTGCCAACCGCATGGCAGTGTTTTTTAAACGATTCAAGTTGATCAATGTTTTAATTAATGTGTATTTCAGAGTGGACGACCCGGTGGAGATGAACCACCAAACACAGACTTAGCTGTAAGTAAAAATACATCTGCACAGATAGCAATGGTATGCCAAATTATTTTTATGCCATATCAAAATACTTTATTACTCAATGCGTATTTTTTCCAGGATGCAATAAGCGAGGCATCAGCGTGTGTGACGTTCCAATTCGCCCCGCCGGGCGCGGAGAAGCCGCCGCCATACTACGACAAACTTAACTCCTGGCTCGGACAAGTGCTGCAACGAGAGGCGGATATGGTGAGACAATAAATAAATACACCCAACAGCCACGTAATGTGTAGACTTAACCCCACACGAGATTCATGTTTTGTGTCACATCAAAACCAAAAAAATGCCTGTAAAATACATCTTTTTTTTTAAATTAACAATCGCACTATCATGGAATTTGCTGATTAGGTTCTTTGTTATAGCTAATATCTGAATTTTAGAATTTAACAATGCTTTTAATATATTGCGTTAGCCTAATTTTTGGGGCTTTTAAAAGCGGATCATAACAAAACGACAGCTCTGAATATTTCACATGCAATATCACTTTGCCCCTAACTAACCTCTTCCTCCACAGATAACGATAGAAGTATGCGAGACGGAGTCCCACGGTGTAGTCCTACGGTATTGTCCGCTAGAGGGCGCTCACCTGGAAGAAGACCGGTTGGAGGCTTGGTCCAGTATACTAGAGGCTCAACTTCATGTTCTACACGCCACCGTCGCCTTGAGAGACCCGTTCCAGAAGAGAGTGGAAGAACACCCCTGTTTGAGGCTCGTCCATGTGCCAGGGTGGGCTGGTGAGTCTATAAATGAAACTATAGTAGGTCTAGTTATTTGAGATTTTCAATGAGGATTATGGACACTGTCGAATTCATATCATTAAAAGTATTGTAGGTGGTATGTTTTTGGGAAAGGAGACTCATTCACACCCGTATTCTAAGATGTTTCTAGAGAATCTCTCGACTCCACTGAACCTTACTGGAGGAAATCTGTATTCATAGTTGAATAAAATCTCCTCCAATCAACCTCACTGAACGATACGTCGCGACCTACCTTAAGGAAAACTTAAAGAAAGGTTTTCAACAAAACAGTAAACAGTGTTTATTATTTTAAACGAGTTATTATGGATTTCCAGTGAGCATAGATTAAAATTTCAAAGATTTTTTGTTAAATAGCTACTTTATTTACACATCAATGACGTATTTGAAAAACCCATACCTCCCCTCTTTTTCCACCTTCCCTATTCTCAACGCATTTTTAAAAGGACCAACTATAACCTTCCAATTTCTCTCTAGGTTTAGGGGGCGTTAGATACGTCCCCCTAGGCTGGGAGGAGGCTGGGGTTGAAGAGCTCAACTCGTTGAACAGGCAGCTGGTGGAGACTCTACGGGTTACAGATGGTGCGTTCTCATGTGGAGACGGAGAAGACGGACTCGCGTGTGTCAGGTACCCTCATATTACCAAATTCTTTTCAAGTATCTGTTGAGTTGAGTAACTACACTATAAGACCAATGTCCACCACATTTCAGACTTTATTATTGTCTACTTTAATGATTTGGAGATAGGATTGTATACCAAAACAATAATCCTTACTGAAAACAGGTGGTCAGAAAGAGAACCAGTGCTAAACCATAAAATAGAAAAGTATGTGATACACAAATAAATATAGTCCAACTACTCTAAATATTGCTAGGATAACGGCAGGTGCAAAGAAACAATATGCCATAAAGTAATAAATGCCAAGATAATAATATTTATAATCATCATTCCCAGGTTTGGAATGGTGACAGCAGACACGGATGTTGATGAACTACTGGATCTAGTGATGTCTGCGGGAAAAGAAGTTGAAGAGAGCTCCAAAGCGCTCACAGATATGACTGAAGTATTAAAGAAAGGTGAGGATTTTCAAACATTTCCAAGGAGACGATCTCTTCACAAAAAGTCTACGAAAGTGCATGATGCAATAGAAGACGCCTTTATTGAACAGTGGTTATAATGACGATGGAATACATCGGAGAGATTACTTCTAATAGTATACAATTTCATTAAAAAAGTGTAGATGTAATAATTAGCATTGATTATTATATTATTCTCGTCAATTGGTCACTAAACAGTAGACAGCCTCCGTGGCGCAGTTGGTTAGACGCCGCCTATGAAACGAGAGGCCGCGGGTTCGATCCCCGCACCGAAACAAATATATGTGTGATCCACAGGTATTTGTTTCGGGTCTGGGTGTTTGTGAGACCGAAAAGTATCTCGTAGTTTGTGATACCCACAACACAAGACTCGATCTTAGTATGGCGTCAGGACTATGTATGTGACTGTTGGGTGTATTTATCTTGCAGTGTAGGTAATAGTATAAAGTTTGTTATCCTGCTCGAAGGACCATGTTGAATTCGCTTGGCCAGGTATCGAGGCGGCGCAGTCGGAGCTGCAGCGCGAGGTGTGGCAGGAGGGGCTGCTGCGGCGCGTGCCGGTGGTGGGGCGCGTGGTGCAGTGGTGGGCGCCCGCGCCGCCGCCCGCCGGCCGCCGCCTGCACCTCGCCAGCGGCACGCTGCAGCCCACCGACGATGTCTACAGGTATACCACCACTGTCATAGAACGTATCGGCACTAGTGTACTAACTGTACTATCGATATTTATTGGAAAGTTTATCGAAAACTTAAAGGATAATTATACGGAAAAATTGTTTTATATATTTTGACATTGAACATTTTTAAGATTAATATTAAAATTGTATAATGTCTTCTCTTTGACTACTTGTAAAAACTTACCATTATTAGTTATCAAATGTCATCATCATTTATCAATAAAGTCAAATTTATATTGAATTGCCCATATACAGCATATCAATTAACAATTCTCTGTATTAGATTCGTGCAGAACAAAAGCAACGAGCCGGCGCGCGCGCACTCGCCCGCCAGCCCCGCCAAACCACCCGCCGCCGAGTAGACAGGTACACCATGCCTTATTACACGGGGTAAAACTACCGCTATACCCACATGCGTATGTTAAAGGGCCATTTTATCGATATTAATGTCGAGTAGTTGTGTGAAACTTTTCTTGTACGGGGTCAAAACTATACTCACATACTCACACACTTATGTTAAATGAAAATGTTATCGATATAAATTTAGAATTATTGTGATCAAAGTTTTTTAATAGATCAAATAATTATTAGTGATTCGCTAAATGTGACAAAATTTGTACCGCAATAAATCTTAAAGTCTCTAAATTATACAAACTTTGTTTAGTGCGACATAATAGTGTTAATTCGTATGTTTCGTATAAAACTTTTGGTTAATATCGACTTTGAAATTCTTTTCAGAAGTACCAACATTGGGGGTGGACAATAGTCAGTAAACACGGCACTACACTAGGACTTGTACGTTGAGTCGTACATTCCTATTTGATGTATTTAAAAAATCGCCATTCGCTATAAGATGAAATATCGACAAAATTTATGGGTGTTAGTTAATATAAACACAATAATGAATGGTGCACTAGTTTCTAAATATAAAATGTTAAGCTGATGTGAAATTATCGAAAATATACGTGATTTTGTCTTTCGGAATGGTAGTACAATATTCAATAATATCGATAAAGTATCGAATATCGACATCAAAAGAACTGTTACGTACACATTAATTAGTCGATTAAGAACGGTTAGGGGTAAGTAGCGCCATCTTTCGTCTCATAAAATGCTGTAAATTGCTTCATACCGTATTAATTAAACATGAATATTAGCAAATCCATGGGGATTGCCCTGTGTGCGTTCATCATAATATAAGCATTTAAGAATTCCTACGTCCAATATGTAAGATATATGACAACTCCTGAAGACAAATTGTATTGAAAACTGTATTGCAATTGTATCTAGCGGATATTATCATCATAATCGCAATTTTTTTGCATTAAACGCACGTTACTATGTTTGAATGAAAAATACAGCGACTATGTATTTAAAAAAAACATTAATTAAACAAATTTTTAAAATAATGTAATGTAAAGCTAGAATATCAGCTGAACAAGTGCTACCATGTGTTTACCGCTGTAAATTGCGGTCTTAACAAATATCAAAGAAAATAAATACTGTTTTCTATATGATAGCTCGCCTTCTCTATGAACACGTTAAAAAACGAAAATAACATTATACCTATATTTTCGTTTTCATAAGCAAGAAAGAAATATTAAAAAGTATTTCACGATAGGCAATGGATTACCAATACCTTAAAATATGCACATCTATGTACAAATCCATTTGTGTTTGGAATAATGGTGTCTTAACCAAGCAAAACATAAGTCTACGATAGATATATGTAGATATATGTCATCGCATTTCTAATTAACGTACTAGGATTCTATTTAAATTAAAAATGTCAATGACTTCATTGTGTCTAACCAAATCTCACGGCACAAAAATAATTGTAAGTAATATGTATTAATATTTCTATACTTTAGTTTGGTTGATTAGATAAATAAAAATACCTTTATATATTTGTATTTAGAAAATCTCATTTGGAAATACAGGTTTTGTGGTACGTGATAAGTGTCGCCTCCTATTATACTTTTTACCAAAAATATACATGGCAAACTGTGACGCGCATTTCTGCCTATCTCTTCAGCAATATAGTCGTGAGTTTATTTGTCTAATCAATCAAACACATTATGTGATTGCATCGCTGTAATTTGTAGCTTTTCTATAACTACAAGTAGTGTAGATGTTTGTTACCTTGTTGTAAATTGTCTAAAACACTTAGGAGCGCGGAGAATTTACAAAACGTAGTTCTCTTTACCAATTTCAGCTTAACTGTGCATCTAATTTTTTTTTTTTTTTCTAAATCTTTAGTATTACTTATTTTATCAGATAATATATTTATTTTCTCTGATCTCTTGATTGCTATCAATTGTCTAAAACACTGGTGAAAAAATCGAAGTAATTTATTGTATTTTTAGTTTTTCATCGTAACAAAAAAATTTTACTTGGTCCAAAAACCTTTAGTGTTCATACGTTTACTTAATAATTGTAAAAACATTTAAGATGCGGTCAATTGTCGTAATTGTATGTGTATATCTATTGCGATTTAATCTAATTCAAATTATTTTCAATTTTTTTCTTCACATAAATGTATTTTATAAATATGGGAGAATTGACTATGTGTATTATTGTGGTTGCATGCCAAAATAGACCTTATTTCGCACATCACAAATACTTGTTTAATTGTGTTATATAGATTGGTATATTAAGGATTGTCAAAAGCCTGTTATGAAAAAATAATAAAATAAATCCAGTGGGTTTTTTTTTGTAAGACCTGGTTAAGGTGCAGGACTTCGCTGGAGAGACAGGCCACTTCCAACAGGTCAATGTGGAGATCGGGGGGGGGGGGGGGGCTATGTTCAGCACTGGACTTTTTATGTCTGAAAAGAGAAGAGAAGAGGAAGAGTATTTTTAGTCAGTTACAACTTCGCTTTCTAGGTTTTAAGACAAAGTTCTTAAAAAGTGCTTAGTTGAAAGCATTTCTTCCCATAATAATGTTGTTCATTATTAACAATGCAGTAACAAAAAGAGTGATCGATTTCCTTAGAACGATTTTTTGGAATTACAAATGGCTTTAGTAGTCTTAATATTCCAATATATATTTTCGCATTTTTAGTAATCTTTGTAGACCGTTTATGTAAAAGGAAACAAAAATTAATTCACAGAGTGCTTTCAGATATTTTCAATAGTGCTCCTACGTTTCTTATATAAGACTTACTTATATGTATAAGTGTGATACGAAATTAATATATGTAAATTGTATTATTTTGGTACAAAAGCGAGTGGCATTTTTAAAACGTCATTTTAATACGTATTCCCTTTATTTTGTCGTATGACAAATTGGTCATCGACCGATAGTCAATTGTGACAATAAGTGCATATTTGAATCTATGGGCGATAGATTATCCTAATCGACAAAAGCAACAGCAATTTTATTGTGCTAGAGCCACCCTGTTATCGGAAAATCGACGTTAAGTGACAGCTATACTGTCGCATTTCGGTCGGTGTGTGAGATTGGCGGATGCACAATACCTATTATTTTTCCTTCTCGCTCCCCAGTACATCTATGATCCAAACATTGTCGATGTTCATAGGCGGTGATCAAGTGTTCTGTTGCTCGTTTGCCGGACCTATGCAATAAAAAAATATGTTGTTTCACGCCGGTTTATAAATGAGACACTGGGGCTTGCCGGTCGAACCGACCCATTGCTTAACGTAGCTTAACAAGCTACAAAAGTGATACTGCTAGTGAATTACTTGCTTTGTTCATAGTAACTTTCAATTTATATGAAATTATGGAAATTAAAGTGACGTCTTAGAAATAACGCAGCTGTGTGTCGTATTCCTTAAATTTAGTTAATAATATGGTACTGTAAAAAAATATTATTATTTCCAAAGTGTTTATTTGTCATTTGTATTGGGACATTTGACTTTGGCACATTGTTGGCATTTATCGATAAATACCACAAAAATAGCAAGAATACAAGTTAAGACTTATGTCGTCATAAATTACTAAACAATAACCACAAATATTAGTCAGATCTTAACTGTTGGATATTTTTAAAACCTGTAACCGCCTTAAAACATTCCTGGTTTTTGATAAATACATAAGATGAATGTCCCAATATAAAGTATTATATTTTATCGTAAATGTAAGGTGTAAACATAAGTTATTGAATGATTGAAAAAAATAAAATTATTCAATGTTATACAATGACATTACTTTGTGTTTTTATTTGTTTTGTTTCAAGTTCATGCTTTTTATTTCCCCGGTCTGAAAAGAACAGTAATTTTTAAAGAAACCGTATGCAAGACTATTTTCAGATATGTTAACTATATTATTTTAAACTATAATGTTACGATATAAAAAGTGAATAATCATATTATAGCACGAGTGCATAGCCACCTAAAAAACTAAACCAAGTTAATAAGACACGTCATAGCAATGTTCCTTTTGCTTACAATTGGCGCATTCCTATTAACTGCTTACAAAGCAACATTCATAGTTTACAAACAGAATGTTGTGTCAAGAAATCAATATTTACCAACACTTTTACTCACAACACGCTTGTCTATAAAAAGGGAACACAATTCACACTAACACAGATTGCAGCAGTGTATCAACACATTGTGTTTTTATAATGAATAATAAAACAATAAAATTGAATATGGTGAATGTAAAAAACGATTCTACACGAACGAAATATCTTCTGATTAACATAGTTTTACTACTAATTTTAATAATTTACATAGCAAAATACAATGAGAGTGGCAATTTTGATGTGGCAAGCGATCCAGACGCGTATTATTGGCAACCGGAATTACTCAACAATAATTTATCGTGTGTATATGATACTGACACGGACGCCCTACCTCCTATTGAAGACAGTTTCAATCCACCAGAAAAATCAATTTATTTTCATGAGACTTCGTGTCGCGATGGTTTGAACTCAAGAGAGGCTTGCGCTGTTGAAGCTGCAGCTAAAACTCATCCTAACTGGAACATATACGTCCTTTTCTCCAGCCCAACAACACCTAAAGCTTTAAAAACTGGCTCTTTAGCAGTACTCAAAGAGATTAACAATGTAAAATTGATGAGAGTACACATTAACTATACAAGGAACTTCAGGCCGTTAGCTGATAATATTATCCATTACAGTTATTTTCCTACTGAAGAACTGTCTCATCTACTAAGATTCTTGACGTTGAGGAGATGGGGTGGGATTTACTTAGATTTTGACGTGATCGTGGTGAGGTCTTTTGAGTCTTTGCCGAAGAACTGGGTGGCGATGGAGAAAGACAACTCCATAGGCTCAGCGATACTGGCATTCGCTCGAAATGACCTTGGAAGGGATTTCTCGGACGCCATTTTAAGGTAAATGGATTTTTGTATATAATATGGAGCTATGTATCCTACTTTTACTAAGGTCAAAATTGCAACCTCAACATAATGTTTTTTTAAAAGTTAAATAAAAATATAATGTGGGAGATAATTATTAAAATAAATAATGCATTAAAACATCTGGAGACATATTGTGTTTATTTCTCCTAAGTTATTTGGTGACATTTAATGTTCTGTATAATTTATGACTTAAATGAAGACGGAAAATATGATTTCACTTGTTGTTTGAATGCTCGTCGGTAATAAATTAGCATATGATAGTGTGCTAATATATTGTCAAATAAATAAAATTGACGATCATCGTGAGTTCAAATCGAAGGTACCTTAACTGAGAAAGAACCTGTACACCTGAAGGTTGGCCAACAACATTTTAAAGATATGTAAAGTCTACCAAGGGCCAATATATTAGCGTGGTGGAACAATACCTAAACTCTAAATTGTATAGAGTATCATGCCAATCACATATGTAGATATGGCGAGGACAAATGAAATAAATTCGGGAAAAAATGTAATCAGAGATTTTATCTCCGTTTAACTTATTACAGAGAAACGAACGCCACATTTGCCCCAAACAATTGGTCGTACGAAGGACCGCAAGCGATCACAAAAGTTTTTCAAAACAAATGCACCTCTCGGAAACCTGCAGACTGGTCAGGAAAGACGTGTCAAAGTAAGTAGCAATGTTACAAAACATTTGTCTCGGTGCGGGGATCGAATCCGCGGCCTCATATTTCACAGCCAGCGTTCAACCATCTGCGCCACGGACGCTGTCATAGAAAATTCCAATGTCACTTTGCCCGACCCGGGATTCGAACCCAAGACCTCAGCTTTGTAATCATACCGTAGTACGCCCCCGAGGCAGTCGAAAAGGCTGTAAAATTTCACGATCCTAGCTATAGTAGTTCAGGCTGTGGTTTAATAGGTCAGTCAGTTAGGTTCTTCCTCTTTTAGGTATGATTGTATGTCATCTAAACATAGTCCAATATCTTGTAAGTCATAAATAAATATGTAAAATGCAACAGATTTCTATCCAGTAAAGCACTTCGTTTCAGATTTTGAAGTTTTCGAACCATCTATGTTTTACCCAATAACTGAATCCCTAAGCAAGATTTATTTGAGAGGTGAGCACTTAAATTTTGGGACCGTCTACACTCATCACCTGTGGAATCAAAAAACGAGAGGAGAAATAGTTCAGAAAAAATCACCATATGCCAAATTAGCACGACGATATTGCCCAAAGGTGTATAAAATGTTTGGCGAAAAGTTCGCGGCTGACGGTATTTAATGAAAGTATTTTACGAACCAGAAAACCTACTTCAATGTTTGTAAAATAATATGTGAGTTGGAATTTGAAGCACAAAAACAATAAAATATTACCTATAGTAAGACCAAAAGCGGTATTGATTTATTTATAATGCCCATACATTTCTATCTATGTGTAACAGCTGTGGCTGGACTAAAGAGAAACACTTAGTTATGCTTTTCATAAAATTTATGTAAAATTTTAAATATGGATTAATAACAAGCAATTGAGCAATTTTCATCAGTGTTTGACTGGTAATTAATATTCCATGGATGTTCACCTTTTTAGGATGTAGTTTAACCACGAAAGACAGTCACGGAATAATTATTGTAACATTTGTTTTTCAATATCATAAGTCAACCGTGGATAACATATTATGTATTTCAAAACGCGTGCCGTGCAGCTGCGAGTCGTTCGGTACAAATTTCGTGAATATTAAATATACATGGATAATTATCAAAATACTTTATTAATAACAAAGATCGCCATTTTTTTATTGAAGTGTTTTAAACGAAAATTACTATTTGTTTTGTTTTTCTTCAATGATTTTTATTTTTATCGTATATTTATCTCATATAAAAGCCGCTTCTGTGCCCAATTCGTTCATAATTATTCGCCAAACGTACAGCAATAACATATCGTGTCACTATTTAAAAACCGGAGACGCTTTGCCGGCAGCTGAAAGGATTTTGTCGCAAGATGCATCAATATTTTTCCACGAGACTTCGTGTAGAGGCGGGTTAAACTTGAGGCAAGCATGTTCTATTGAATCTGCTGCTCGCGCACATCCCACTTGGCTAGTTACCGTTTTATTTTCTGGGCCTGTCTCACAAATAACCTTCGACAGGACCTGCATTGCAAAGCTTAGAGAATTTGGAAATATCCGGTTCGCCAGGGTTCACCTAAACGAATATGCTAAAGACACGCTGCTTGAAAGTCTTGTTTACAGTGGTTCGTTGGAACAGAGTTCATGGCGTGTGGAACATACCTCCGATGTGCTAAGATATCTCACTTTGCACAAGTGGGGTGGTATTTATTCGGATTTGGATATGATTGTTATAAAACCCTTCGATGATTTGGGAGGTAATTGAGTCGGAAAGGACAGTGATGATTATGAGAACGCAGCTGCTATTGGGCTCGAAGGTCGCAGTTGGAAGGAAATTCGCAAATAAAATAATTGAGTAAGTAATAAATATTGTTTGTTATGCTTGCGCAACTTTCATTACATTTGTATGTGGATATTAAATAGTTATTTTCAATTAGTGTAATCAATATGGAAGGGGTAAGAACGTAAACTGCTACATTTTATAGGAGTTTACATTCTTACCCCAAGAACTACTATTACAGTGTTACCCCAACGCATTATAGTAAAGAATTCCTGTACATATTAATTAGAACCATGGACGTATTACAAATAGTACGTCCATGATTAGCCGTAATAACTTTGCTATTTATTGTAATATAATTGGTTTGAGTGTGTTCTTGTAGGTATTTCGAACTTGAGATAGAAAATTGTTCTTCCGACGAGTTTAAAATTGTATTTTTAAACCGGATGAGTGGATTGCAAACGTTCCCGGCTGTTTATCTCCAAACATATCTACCTGGTCAAAAGAGACGTGTGTTCTGAAGACTTATTTATTTTCCTTACGACAGTGTGTAACACAAGTAACACTCATCACATCATCTTCTCACAAACACTGTATGCGTACAATTTAAGTTTGCAATTATTGATTCAAGTATTTCTAAATATTATCTGCTTAAAAGTTAGTAAAGTCGCATCGTTGGTATATTGCTGGCTTTGAAATTTGAAGAACTAAGTCAGTTTTTCTGATTAAGCAATTGTATTCTCATAAAATTAAAACTTGATGATAAGAGTCCAAAATCTTTCGTCATTATTTCTTTTGAATTTTTGGTCCGTAGGTTTCTTACAGAAGGTGCAGGTGCGGCTGGGGTACTGTCACGGAGGGCGAATCATATTTAGAAGAACATTTTTGATAAAGGACATTATGAATATAAAAATGAATGATGATCATGGAAACGAACTTTGGACACTAATTGTATTTGTAAAACCAGGATAACAAAAACAAAATCTAAATATTGTCACCTTCGATCAACAATACACATTCGATTTCAACTAGGCTTTATGACACAAATGGTCCTTTGCCTTTCGCTGGTAATAACTAAGAACTGTGGGTAAGAAGAATAAAAATAATAATAAAACACATATTCAATATCAATAAAACCGAGTTCAGAATATAAAAATAAATTAAATATAAATTGTATTCAATTAATAATAATGTAGAGTTAATAGTATAGAATAATATGATCGTAAACAATTAAACCAAGATGTCATCTACGATTTTAGCCCGAAAACTCGTCTCAGTGAAATTATGCCAACGAGAGTTTGAAAAAATTAGGTGCCAGAAAGTTAACATTATGGACAAATCTTTAAAAGTTACCAGGTAAATAATATCCTACATTTTACTAAAATACTTGGTAATATACTCTTTTATACATGTCCTTTTTTTACACTTGTGCACTATGAATATAAAATCTAAGGGCCGAACTAAAAATTAGATTTTCATTCATAATAATTTAAAAATTCTGTGTTATTTCCAGCCAATTAAAGCAAATAATTGACAGCCAAGACATTAATAAAGTATGCAGGCTTTGCTTGAAACCTGGCACCAAGTGTATTTTTGATGATGAAAAAGATTTTGATTTTGTTCACAACATTAGGCATATTCTTGGAGTTGAGGTTGGTTTTTATTTATCCTGGTCCAATAATATTACCATAATTCTTCTCATGATGGTTGCAGTGTTATCCAGGTCTTTTTTTTTATTGCAATGAATGGTAAGATGAACAAAACCTTAGTGATGTTTATAAAAAAATCTGTGGTAGCTATTTAAATTCCACCAACCAGTATAAAGGACTGTAGCTGAAGTGCTTTTGATCACACTCAGTTATAAAGGAGATTTATGATCAGCAGTTGGTAATTATTGGCTGATATATTTTTAGGTAAGTAAAGATGATGGGAAGCCGCAGCACATATGTAAATCTTGTGAGGGCACATTGAGAGCTACTGAAAGACTGAAACAAACTGCAGAAACAACACAATGGAGACTGCAACAGGAATTGGATATGGGTAAACAGATAATTATTCATCCTAGGCTTTACAGTAGGCATTAGCAACTATATTGTAAATTGTAAGTTTTCTTAAAATAAATAAAATTACTTTTCTATGTCTATTTTATTAGATAGGCTCTATTTCTTTGTGTATTTCCATTAAAAAGCATTGAGAATTAATTAAATATTAATGGCATATTATTAAGTCATGCTATTTCCTTCAGCTTCATGGGCATCATCACATTTCGATGTAGAGGTATCAATAACTCCTGTCAGTGGATTTTTCATAGAAAAGGAAGGAAAAATCAAACGCAAATGGTCCTGTCTTAAGTGTAAAAAAACATTTAATATTCAGGTAACTACAGTTTAGTGTTAATATTTCGTCATTTATTAATTTCATAACAAATTATGAGTGAAAAATATGGATTTTATACATATAGGATGTGGGTACAACATTAAGAAATATATATTTTCAGGCAGAGTTCATAGAACATGAGAAACAGCCTAGTTGTCGACGTTCAAACTGCTTCATATGTGAGACTTGTGGAATTGATTTCAAAACAATGACCAGGCTTAAAAGGCACAGGTAATGACTAATATGTATTAAATAGTTACAAAAAAGGGTGAATCAATTTCTAGGATTTTTTAAAATCGATTTTTGACTCTTACAAGACATTAAAACATCGACTTCGGCAGCATACTGTTTGTGTTTTTGTACGACAGTGCGGGTATCACAAACTAGGCGTGCTATTTACCTAGACAAAACATTAAACCTGAATAAGTAGAAAGTTTATTTTTTGGTGCCTTAATCCCAAATCTATTAATACTATACCTCAGGGGCACACCTCTGACTTTTCGGAGTTATGTGTATATTGTAAGTCAATCACCACGCACTATAACAGTGAAGGAAAACATCGTGAGGAAGCCTGCACACTAAAGCGATTCGGAATAATTTCTATGGTATGTAAAGTCCGCAAAAGGCACTAGGCCAGCATAGTGGGCTATACGGCCTTAACTTTCTTAATTTTAGTGGAGGCCCGTGCCCTGCAGTGGGACGTATATGGGCTGATACAATATAATATACAATTTAAGTACCTGCCTTGGTGGCGTAGTTGTGCTACGGTACGACTGCAAAGCTGAAGTCTCGGGTTCGAATCCCGGGTCGGGCAAAGTGATATTGGGTTTTTCTATTCATTATCAGCCCAGAGTCAGGAATTTGTGCCCGATATGGCGATAGGCTCGCCCCCTATCACGTCATGGGACGGAACATACAAGACGAAATGTGGGTGTCCTGGTGGCGCCTCTGCCTACCCCTTCTGGGCGTGACGCGTGAGTTTATGTATGTATACAATTTAAGTTTTACTCTATGTATTGCAAGGTTGATCCACACGGGTGAGTTACGTCACGCGTGCGCGGAGTGTCCGTACCGCGCGCGCACCGCGTACGCCTTGTCGGTGCACGCGCGCGCACACTCGGGCGCGCGGCCGTTCGCGTGCTCGCACTGCGGCGCCGCCTTCTCCAGCGCCTCCAACCTCGCCTCGCACCGCCGCACGCACCTGCCCCCGGCTTATTGCTGCCAATACTGCCATAAGGCCTTCCGGGTTCAACAGGTACATAATATTGGCTATAAGTGTAGAAACGGAACTAACCCTTTATTTCACCTGGCGCTTGGCAGCCCCATCACATCTTTCAAATTAGGGAATTTAGATTTTATCTCGCATTCAAGTTCACATTTTTATTGAAGTCATTTCAGTGCGAAAGTTTATGATTAACTTTTATTATTTAATTTATAATAAATTATAATCCGAACTATAAAGTGAAGCTATATAAACGGCTCAGTGGCGCCCCCATTTATCTAAAAAAAAAATTGTCAAGCTGTACTTACTGTATTCTACTTACCCTATATAGTATTTAGAGATTATGTAGATACTCAGAAGAGAAGGCCAGGACTTTTGTGAGCCATGCATGTATTTACAGCTCATGGCCATGTATAATTACTAAGGGTATATTATATAATTATAGACTGAATATAATCAAGATATATTACTTGCAAGCCAAACCGCCCATCGCCGCTAACTTTCTTGGCTGTGAATTAAGCTCCCAAGATGTAATTTTTTGATTACGATCTCTACCCTGTACTATACAGATTCTCGCTAGAACTGGATCACTACTAGAGAGACTATAACTTTATTTTGCTTGGAGTTTAATAATGAAAATATTTATTCCAGGTTCTGAAAAATCATATAGCATCACAACACAGTACGGCGAAGCCGCATGTATGCGACACATGCGGAAAAGCATTCTCGACAAGGTAACATAATAGTGTACCTAAATTCTATTTTGAATAATGTCTTAACTTGATATACCTAAAAATATCAATAATCTGAAATCACTACCTATTGTTTATTACCTGCAGCAGTTGGTCAGATAAAAATATGAATGACACAGAATTTCAGAATACTCTTCCATCTAGAAAGAGATCCATGACTCATATCCTCCATTTTGTTCAACTTCCAATAGTAGTGCTCAATTAAATATAAAAAAAAGATATTTCTTCTTTGTAGGAAAATGATCTGCCGTCACGAAAGGACAGTGCACCATCGACCCAAAATGAGACCAGGATTAATGCCTACGTATTTGCGGCAACAACAGGATGCCGGGACTTGAACCTATAAAGAGGATAAAATTCATAAACTAGTAACGGCTCCACCTGCGTGCAGATACTTTTCTGAAAATATTCTATCGCCTATGTTCATCAGGGACGATGTATGATTCTAATGGTGAAATAATTTTTCAAATCGATCCAGTAGTTCCAGAGCCTGTTCAATGCAATCAAATCTTTTCTCCTTATAATATTACTTTAGATTTATATCATGGTCATTGAGTATTAATGTATTTTATTTATTTTTCTGAGTCCAATTATGTTAATGTAAGATTGTTATTTAATGTAAGATTCTTATATTAACGTCAATATGTTAGTTAATGTAAGATTCTTACATATATGTTAGTTAATATAAGATTATATAACAATATGTTAGTTAATGTAAAATTCTTATATTAACGTCGAGGCTCAACTTCTTGTGTAGTCAAGCAAACATTGAAATTTGGATTTGATTCCAATGACTAATTCTTAAGATCCAGGATAAAGTTGGATCATACTGAGATTGTATGCAAAAATAGGCTCAGATATATCACACAAAAATAAATCTGAATAATTAACATTGATTAAAATTAAAATGTCTAATTAAATATACCTTGTTTTATTTAAATGAAAACCAATTCAAGATCCAGATATAATTGACTATTGATAGACCTCATGTGGAACTAGTTTCTAAGATCCTTAAATATTGCAAAACCCACAGGTGATAATATATACAAGCTATCACTCACCCTCTGGTAAGTGATAGCTAGCTTCTAGCAGTTTCATAAGATTTTTTAAAGGAAACATTCAAGTTGTGAATCCAATTTTAATTAAAGCATGTTAATGTTTAGTGAATAAGACAGTTACCTACATAATGCAACTGTAGATATAACTTCTATATTTGGTAATACTTCTATAATTGTTCTCAAACCTGTAATATGATTTTTAATCATTGATACACAATCTGATGAAGAATATAAATAGAATCCTTTAACAAAACAATTGCGTAAGTTTATTTTTCATTATGCCAAGGTCTGTAAGTATTAATTTCAAAAATGATTTTAATACATTGCACGTTATCAAGTTACAGATGATTAGGAAATGGTTGCAGGTAGTCACTGGATGCAAACAGGAAACAACAGGTACCCTGGAAACCTCAAGAATATGGCTATGTTCAGAAATAGACACGGTGTGTGTCAATAAGCAAATAAACACATCATCATTCCAGTCTAGTTTTATGGGTGTCAGAAACTTGATAATCTCACAAACACCAAGCCTCAAAATTAACTTGGTATCTTGTGTGAAATTATTATGGTGCTAAAATCCAACCAGAGCCCCTTGTAAGCCTGTCATGATGGGGTAATGATAACAGTCCTTACTTTTACTATTGTTAATATGTATTGTGTGTAATTTGGTTGCCTAAGTTAAATTTTGATTGATGAATTCAGTTCATTCATTGTATGTACATAAATAACATGCCCGACATCATAATTAAGTTGATCACACATTAATGTGACCAAAAATATGTGTAATAAAAATTATTATTGGTTTAATTTAAAAAATCATATATTTGAATTGCATTTTATCGCTACATAACATTTTCACATATGACATCAATTGACGTAAATAACTATCCTATACTGTCTTCTCATAACCTGCATAGTTACCTTATAAACAGCTTTAGCTTATTTTAAAGACATTAAGAGTTAAGCCCTGGAACAACTCCCTTGTAATGAAAATTTTCAATGGACAAAAACCTGTCAATAGTCTAAAAGAAACAAACAAGTGTCTTTCTATAGAGGCTCAATTTGATGATTCTAGAAATGAGAAGATATTGCTCACAATAATAACACTGAAGGAAAACAAAATGACAGATAAATGCTTGCAATCCAAAGTTGTATATGATGGATATATGTTTTGAAAATGTCTTTGCAAACCAACTAATAAACAATTACATGTTTCAGTTTTGTTAGGTCTATAGATACCAATCTTTAGTCACTTTTATCCATAAGGTTAAAAACTTATATCAGTGCTTAAACACCAGAAAACTGACATTTATGAAGGAAGAATACTAAAACAACAAACTTTTTTTGGATTTTTATTTACTTACATTCCTAACCGTCACATCACTTCTTAGCGGCTGCGCCTACTTTAGATTTCTTGGTACCACGCACCTTCTTCATCCTGTTCTTACGTTCCTTACGCTGTTTGCGTGTGGGCCTCTTCTTTTCATACAGGCCATGGCGTGCCAGTCTGTGTTTTGGCTCGAACTTCTTAGCCAAGTCAAGGGTATCGTAGATCAGAGCGAATCCGGTCGACTTGCCACCACCAAAGTTGGTTTTGAATCCAAAGACAAAAACAACGTCTGGCGTCACCTTGTACATCTTGGCCAACTTCTCCCGGATCTCGGTCTTGCTGACGGTCGGCTTGCCTGGATGTAGAACATCGCACACCATTTGCTTGCGCGCCAACAATCTACGAAAATCACAAAACGTTGTCACACATAACCTGTCACGTTGGGCGCTAACATTTTCACCACGATATCAACGTGATTGCGAACGGAATTACAACTTTTAGGACTTTACCTGTTGGTCATGAATTTGCGCGTGCGAATAGTCGCTGTGCCTTCACTCATTTTTAATTATTTTTGAGATTTCGGCGTATAGACGCACGTGTCTCACCACTCTACACGAGAAAAAGAACGTGTTAGTGTTGCCGGCGTTAAATAAAAAAATCTTCCATAGCAATAAAAAAAATTACAGTAGAATTTGTAGGAACCTAAAAATATTAATTTTCTAGGGTTATTTATATATATTTTACACGATAAATTGAATTAAAAAGTTACTAATTTATTTACAAATAAAATATGATATTAAAAATCTAAAGTTTATAAGGAAAGTCAACTTGCGTACGTTCAGAAACTGATTTAACACGCTCTTATAAAAAATAATGCCTAAAATAAAATACATTTAAGTAATGAAAGTAAAGTAACAAGCAAATGAAATAAGAATTCCCAACACGAAATATTTGTGAGTACAAAGCTATGGAGTATTTAAGTACATTTATTACTAATTTAATTTGATAGGTTTGTTCTTTAGTTTAAAATTTTCGGTGGCCTTTACATCATTTAATAAATTGTATTTTTAAGTTATTTAAGTTAAATCCAACATTCGTAAATTTCACATATTAAACTGCAGTGAACGCCTAGCCTTAAATAATAGCTAGCGATCTAAACGAGATAAAAAGTTAATTCAGTATAATTAAGTTGCAGGCGCCGCGCCTCGTCGCGTCGGGTCATTACTAATAATAGCTGTTAAAGTTCCAATTTTTGTGTCTCCTTTATTCTTATTATTAGAAACCTAAAAATTATAAAACATAGCACATAAAAAATAAATAAATAGGGTATGGTCGGATAAGAAAATATAGGTATTATGCTTAGACTTTAGAGTATTATATTATACTCTAAGGTATTATAATATTTACAAACCATTATTTTTAGGAGTACAAACAAATGATAATAAACTATGTTATAAAGATAAATAATCCTTGACACGTTTGTTCGAAAACATGACCTTGTTTCTTACCATTCTGCAAAATCCACCGCCTGCAAGGTTTTCAACTTTAACCCCTGTGCAAATACAACATCCGTACAGCAATAATATCACGTGGCCATAAAACTCGAGGTTAGCAGGTAGCAGATAATGTCAATATTATTAACTTAATAGTAGTCTGGAGGTTGATGGGGATGGTTTCACGTCAGTCAACAAAGTAAAATGGATTGAATGGAAAGATTCTACAACTTTAAATTAAACAGTTTTTCTTCTTTGGCGCCTACAATTTTACGGTTGGCAAATACACCAGCTAGACAAACATCTATGACATTTTAATGTGATATTTTCGAGGAAAGGTCTTCATGATATTTTTAGATATCAACAGCTAGAATGCTTTCTTTTATGGTATTGCGGACATTGAGTTTGATTTACTTCATTTAAGTAGAACAAAATGTTAGGTAATACGAGTCTTAGCATATCGCCACGGTTTAATACAAATACAAATATGTTTTATTGTGGTACATAGGATGGTGTTATAACTATGACCCGCCGTATTGGCATACAATAATGGAACTTAAATCTAATAAAAATCTAACTTTAAAACTATATAAATACTATAGAAAACAAACTAAAAGTATTATAACATTTCAATTTTCACTAAGAAAATCATTCAAACTATAATAACATTTATTAATTAGAAATTTAAACAATGTACCTTTATAATTATTGAGATCATTTAATTCTCTAATAGATTTTGGTAGTTTATTATATATTTCAGGAACTAGGTGGAACACACTTTTATGAAATAATGCCGTTTTGTGGGGTATATATGTCATCTTATCATTGCGTCTGGCTCGGTTACTAAGTTTAAAAAGGTGGATATTTGTTCTTGCAAAAATAGCACATTCATAGATAAACATACACGGAAGTGGGAGTATCTTAAGTTCTTTAAAATATGGTATGCAGGAGTCGGTTGAGTCAATGTTTGTGATTGCTCGAATGCATCGTTTTTGAGCCCTAAACGCCAGCTCTCTGTTAGGGGAATTTCCCCAAAATATTAGGCCGTATCTTAAAATGGAAGATACATGGCCATGGTAAGCACAGAGGAGAGCAGATTTGTCTGCTATTTTTCTAAGCTTATACAGAGCATATGATTGCTGATTTAGACGTTTGCATACATAATCAATGTGCTTCTTCCAGTTTAGTTTCTTTATATTATTAAAGAAATTTTAGTTTGTATGATTATTTTACGTCTAGTACATAATGAACGTCATTATAATGTAGTTTACGATTGAAAATAAAATAATGGATAGTCCTTTTTGGATCTGTACAGTAAGTACTCAATTTAACTCTATAGCGATAATAAAATGAAATACCTTATATTCCACTATTACCTATATATATAATAATATAAGGTATGAATGACGTCACAAAGTTTAACATAAATTTTCTAATCAACCCATTGCACTAGATCCGCCTCGAAGGACCAAAGCGTAATAACGGACTTTCATGGATTGCAAGACTTTTGAATGAGATATAAATATTCAAACGACAGTTTAAACTAATATATAACCCTCCTTGATATTAGAAAAGTAATTTATTTATTAAAATTACGATTATGATAGAACGATTAATTTAAATCGTAATGATTGTTTTATAATATGTACTATGTAGTTACCTGTTTACTCCCATTGCCGGAAGCTAGCTCGAAAAGAGAGGTCGTGGATTCGATACCTGTATCGCGACATAAGATTTGTACCTTCTTGAAAAGTCGGAACTGCCGACGAAGTGTGTCACTGTTAGGTAACCTTTTTATTTATATTTCTTTTATTAACACGAATCCCACACCTGTACGTGATTGTGCAGCATATCTTGTTTGTGAAGTTTGTAAAATGGATTTGCTTACGATATTACCACTAGCTTTTCACTTAGGACACACATTCGTTCAGCAAAAAGAGTCCCTAGAAAATTTTAAATGAAAACAAACACAAATTGAATAGCTATTCAGGACACAATCAAAAGTTTTCTAAAACTATTATTTTTAAATCATACACTTATTAAATATTATAAAAATCAATTACTGAGATTAGTAACGTCACAAATATAATCCTTCAGAAAATTCCCGCGTAACTCTCTCAACTGACGTCATTTCACGCAGTTTTCATCGCTGAAAAACCAGTCATCTTTGACCCCCACTTCGTTCAATATTCACCCCTTCCCCCTTACCTAGTTTGCCAGCAGGCGGAGTGAGGAAGGTCAGGCATCGTGGTGGGTGGAAGCGCCACCCTGGACAAACCCCCTGTATTGATCGAACTGGTATGAACCATAAACAGTTGAGATTCCATCGCGAGTGCTCGTCTGAACGTTGCAAATATTTCAATACTGCAGGTGAGTCAATAGATACAAACTGAAAAAAAAATATGACTATAGAGTATTAAAATGTTTGAGGTTAGATCAGATGTGAACGGAAGAAATACTCAACCAAAGTGCAGCGGTAGCACAATCGAAATCTTTCAGTAGGCAGTTAGTAGTGTATGCACAATGTAACAAATAATTTAAAAATACTTTTAAGATCCGTTGAGGTGTACAAGATTAGCTTTTGTTTTAAAATCGGACTATACCTAGTAGCTCTTTTACCAAGCGAGTTGGACTAAATGTAAACCTTTCTTAATGTTACTGGATAGCGGTGTTCATCTATGCCAGGTATTTGGGC
The DNA here is from genome assembly GCA_949752805.1 of Deilephila elpenor. Classification (NCBI taxonomy): domain Eukaryota; kingdom Metazoa; phylum Arthropoda; class Insecta; order Lepidoptera; family Sphingidae; genus Deilephila; species Deilephila elpenor. The sequence continues at coordinate 13,176,051 of OX457103.1, read as the reverse complement.
TGAATTATTTATTACATTATGTCAAAACGGCACAATATTTTTGTTATAGGTAGTCCCTTGACTGAATTTCTTTTCTATTTGCAAAATTACTGTTTAGCGCCTGTGTTATAATAAAAACCTGATCATATAATAAATACTTACTAAGTTATTTACTAAAATATGATGTTGTAACTTTGAAAGAGGAAATGATCATAATCGTCTAGATATACCGGGTATATCCGCGATAGAAAACCAAGCCAAGTGATATTGTTAGTGATTTTACACACAATGCAAGTAAAAATATCGCAAAACAAATATTTATATTTTTTGTAATTTTTTACTGATCTTCATATTCAAGTGATTAATACATAGTTTTCTAAAATAATAATGCACACCTTTTTAATTGAAAAGACGCAATGGTAAGTAATGGTTTAAAGTTAAACTACTGTTTTCGCAAAAGCTTTACCACCCAAAGATTTAAAATATTTCACCATTATTATTTATTTTATTTTCACCATAATTAAAAAATTGCAAAAAAAAATATTTGCGAATTTTTTGGTTGCATTGTGTTTGTAACCACTAAAACTATCACCTGGCTTCGTTTTCGGTCGCAGACTGGATTTACCCGGAATATATTTTTTACTACAAGACACCTGCCGACTTACCCAATGCTAGTTAAAGGTCTTTCCGTATTCTTTCTAATTGCCTCTGTTGTTTTAATCTCTAGTGAGGTATTAAATTCCGTCACACGACCTCTTCATAAACTCATGCTAATATCACTGAAGGCTTAGGCAGAGGTGCAAATTTTCATGCGCAAAGTAGGGTGAGAATAAGTTTTGAACGTATGCTCTACGGTTAAAACCAATCAAACCAAAAATGCCGAAAGCCCTCTTTTGGTTTAGTCGTAAATAGTAGATTACTAATACGCTTATATTTTAATGGGTACCTAAGTATAAACAAACAGACAAAAAAACAATTACTTTTTTTCAATAAAGATTAGGCTTTGGCGCCGGCTGCTTATCTTACATACAGATAATTTCTTATTTTCAGATGAATAAATGAAAAAAATGTTTAAAATGTTTTACGGGTCATCGGCTATGTTACTGTTTTGTTGTTCCTACAGTGTTGAGGATGCGGTGTATTTAAAGTGAAGATAGAAATTTATTTTTACTGATCTGTCTATAGTATTAAACCTATGGTATCAATTAGTATTTTTTCACATACAAACTTGAGACTTTTAGCCTTATTGTGAAATATAAATTGGTCGGGCCTTGTTCATAATTGTGTAGCATAGAGAAAGTTGTCTGTCGCCATTAAACTTAAAAACTTATACGAAATTTAATTTAACATGAAGTGCCGACTTCACTTCACCATGCTAAGACAAAAACAAGTCTCAAAATCATCTTCAATTACAAAATCCTTTTTACAACAATTGTTTATTTGTACATAGGGACGTAATTGTTTTAAAATAAAAATTAAATGATTAGCACAATAAACGATATTAAAATAAATCGCAACAATGATTACTTACCCCTTTGGGTAAGCGGTTTTCTAGACTGTAAAATATAAATATCTAGCTAGTGGCTACAAGGCTTGCTCAGTACTATGAACTAGCGCACGGAACCATTCAAGCTCGTAATCTTGATGCGTGACCTTACCTTTAAAGTATAACTTAACGGTTAAACACGGCATTTTTGTACTTGTTTCATCGTAAATACTTAACGGTTTCCATATATAGGAACTGCTTGCTGTAGGTATTTTCCAATCGATCCGTACATTGCTGTGTAAAGATAGTATCGACTTGATACCATGCTTTCAACCTTCACTTTCCACTGTGCTAATGCCTAATAGATATACACTGTAGTAAAGAATTGATTTGTATTTTCAGATGAATCAATTGCTATCCAGCGAGGTAGACTGACACACAACGTCACAGTCGATTCGCGTCGTATCAGAGCTACAAGCAGTCATCAAGCGTGTATGGGTCATTTTTCGGAGCACCACGCCGACGGCACGTTCTTAATGGTACCCGACCAAAACAAACCAGTCACTTTGAAACTCAACAGCGTGGCCAGGCAGGCCAGCAGATACTCAGCTCGCGATCCACGCTTAAGACCCTAAACAGAGAAAAGAGAACCCCAAACTGCCAGTATTTTCTCATAGTATTTTATTTAGTATAATGGAACGTGATTGGGAACTTTTGCTGAGGAATAGTCGTACTCCAAGAACTGCCGAGCAGTCGAGAGATGGTGCTGTACGTGAATCTTTGCTGTCAGAATCTACTTCAGGCATCTGTCGAGGAGAGGAAGGCGATACTACAAGTGTCGGAACTACTTCCTTCTCTAGCCCAGATTTAGATGTCAGTACTCGTGAAAAGTTTGTAATGGTGCAGAAAAATAATGAGAAAAAGAAACAGAAAGATGACATCAAAGTTAAAATTATTAATAATCCTGTAGATGGAGGTCTAGATATAGAGAAATCAGATGATGGCGATGTTAATAAAGTTGCGATACCGGATGGTGAATGGGGCTGGGTCGTTGTTTTATCTTCATTTATTATATCGATGATAGCTGACGGCATAAGCTTTTCATTTGGTCTGTTATATATAGAGTTCTTGGAAGAGTTCCAAGCCAGTAAATCAACAACTGCATGGATTGGCAGCCTTTTTATTGCAGTCCCCCTCCTTTCTGGACCTGTAATGAGCGCTCTGGTCGATAGATATGGTTGCCGAAGCATGACAATTCTTGGTGGCTTAATCTCAACGCTTGGATTTATTTTGGCTTCAATATCAACCACTTTAGAAATGATGATGATTACATTCGGCGTTATAGCTGGTTTAGGACTTGGCTTAGTGTATGTAACTGCAGTAGTATCAATAGCTTACTGGTTTGAAAAGAAAAGGAACTTGGCTGTTGGATTAGGAGCGTGCGGTACTGGTGTTGGAACATTTGTGTATGCTCCAATGACTCAGTATTTCATTGATGAATATGGATGGAGAGGGACCATTTTATTACTCTCTGGAACTTTACTTAATTTATGCGTTTGCGGATGTGTCATGAGAGATCCTGAATGGTGGACAATAGAGCAGAAGCGACAGAAGGATAAAGAACTAAAACGGGATTCCGATACGAAGAATTCAAGCTCGTTGTCGATCGCCAATCCTTATGCTTCTGATTTCGAAGCGCCTACCCGAGGGAAAATTATGGACGGGCTCATCAAGCGTGGTGTCCCAGCAGAGAAAGTAATAGGTCAGGAAGCAGCAAGCATAAGACGCCAGAGTGTATTGAGAAAGCTTAAAGATAAAAGATCTAAGTCTGTTGTCGATATGCCAACGTACCTGACTAACAGCGATAAGGTAGGCCATTATCTGCTTATTTCGCCTGACCCCAATTACTGGGAGATCAGTATTTTATTGTCACGTTATCTTTAGTGCCTTTTAACTCTGAAATATAAGCTGGCGAAGGTCAAGATTGCTTCATTGGAGGCCTTTGCTCAGGCGGAAACATTTTTCTGATTATAATTGTTACTTTTTTCTATTTTATTTATGCATTAAGTCATTAGAATAATCCAATCGAATATGTATTGTGTTATGTCTTATTACAACATTGCGTTGCTAATTTTTTGCGAAAGATATTACTGCTTCACGCTCAATAAAATTAAGCGTTGAATCTATAATATTATCATCGGCATTTACTTGTACATTCCTTGTCGTTTAAATAATGTAACTAACTTTACGAATATCTAATTTTTTCAGATCTCCCAAACAATATTAGAGTCCCTATTGATTTCTGTAAGTAAAGAATATGGAGTAGAGCTGAAATATCCATCATTTATGAAAGGTCCGGATAAAAAACCTCTTCTAAAACAAGTTACTTTGGGAGACAACTACCCACCCGTGGTTGCAAACAATAAGAACGTAGTAAGAAGAACGTATTCCGATAAATGTGATGCTCAGCCCGTAAAAGTAGAAGATTTGCAAATAAAGGTTACTAGACAAGGTAAGATTTGTATAATTTCTTTGAGTCATCGTAGTTATATTATTTGTAAAAGAAAAAATAATCATTATATAATATTAAGTAAATAAATCAAGCCAAGATAGTTATATTTGCAGGCTAACGTACCTATTCCTACGAGAGAGCACCTGTAAACTTCGGTAGAGATCCGTCATTTTTTTACCCGCCATCGGCATCTTCTTACTGAGAGTTAATAGTTTGTCCCGATATTTTATAATTAGATATTGTGACTTATAAAGTCAAGTAACATTATTTTATTCCCAGTTGTGTTATAAAATTAGTATTACATAAGTCATTCCACAGCCAAAGGATTGTTTAATCCTTAAATAGGCTTCTATTAATGGATTTTAATTATTTATAATTTCAGAGAGAGTTTTGAGGAAAGCAATGTCTGAATCCAAAGAAGACAGAGAATTAGTGAAACAAGACAGTAAAGAAAATAAGCGCGATTGGCTCAAAAAGCAACTGTCGGTTAACCATCACTATTTGAAAGACTTGAAAATGCCGATAACCTCGATCAGTCACAGGAACGCAATGCTGAATATAAAGAAGTATAGATTGAAGGCGTCGTCATGTCCTGACATATTCAAGAACTCTATGATAACTATAGATGAGAAAGAAGAGGTAGGTGTGCATGTATTTTTACGTTACCAAATGATCTAATATCTGCTGCTGGCATTGAGGGCTGCTGGTGGTACGTGTTAGGTATCAACTTGGTAATAACCCGACATAGTAATAATTACTTTGTTGAATATAAGTAGCCCTTACAAGTGCGTCGCGTTCTGGAATAATGTTTTATTATTTTTTATCTTTTTTATTAATCTCATCTTATTTCTTTTCTTTCCTATTTTGAACAGGCACGCGTAATTGTTTCGAAATGCAAAAGTGGGTTTTCTCTCATCATTTCATAAGTTTCGAATTAAAAGTTCAGTTAATAAATGACGATGGTTAATTAAAAGAAAAATAATTCCAATTATTTTTTGAAAACGTACCACGACTAAATAGTCATGATACATTTTCAATACCAATTGACAATAGTAAAGAAGGCCAAGGATTATAAGCAAGGAAACGATATTTTTACCTTGTGATACAATTTATGGTCAGCAGCATGAGAATGACGGAAAGTCCTTAAAAATATATTTCAAAAAGATGGCTAAACTAAACTGATCAAAAAAACAACTATTGGAACATGAAATGTGTCAAACTATTTTTATATGAAGATTCAGTACATGTTTAGTTAACTACTATGTTTATTATATTCTATCTCAGAAGAAGCTTTCATGGTGACACTAGAATCACCAATATTTTGGTGAAAGGTTATTCATTCCAAGATATAATGAGTATCGTATTCAAATATATCCTACTTGCAAATCATAACAAGTTATTAATGAACTGCTCTGATCTAAACCAACTTGTAATTTTTGTAATAATCATACATTGTAAACTGGTTTTGAAAAGAGCAACACTAGAGTTTCTTGCCCGTTCTTCTCTAGTGAAAACCGCTTTCCGAACCGGGTGGTAGTTCAAAAAATGACTGAATCTAAACAATGTTGAACATTTTAATGGATTCAATAAATTGTTTTCATTTCATTTTCATTTTACCCCCATGGCCCATAGATTTGTCAAGTATAAACTCTAATTATTGTAAGCAGCTGCTATGAAATTTTACGAGCCAAAGAACACACAAACTGAATTTTCCAACTAATAAAATTAATCTAAATTCTTGTTTTAGAAATGGTACGAAGACTGCGTGAGCTGTTTTGTTGATATGTTCAATGTGACCCTGTTCAAACGTCCTACATTCAACCTTCTGTGCCTTGGCACTATCATTCTCTTCGTGTGGTTCATAGTTCCGTACTTCTATCTAGCTGAGCATATGATTCAGAATGGGTACAATGAAGATGATGGTGCCTTGATGTTAAGTCTCATTGGAATCACCAACACTATTGGAATGGTAAGGGTTTTACAATTTCAATAAATCAATACACCCAACACTCACATACATAGTTATGAGCCCAAATTAAGGTCAATGAAGTCTTGTGTCGGGGGTATCAGAAGCTACGAGAGACTTTTCGGTCTCACAGACACCCAGACCCGAGGCAGATACTTGGGGGCCTCGCAATATTTGTCTCGGTGCCGGGATGGAACCCGCGGCCTCTCGTTTCACAGCCGTTGTATAACCAACTGCGCCACGGAGGCTGTCAAATTTAAAGTTACCTATGTTTTATATTGTAAATGATGGTGATGTTGTGGTAATTAGTAAGTGAATGAAAATGACTCCTGTATCATTTTTAATTTAGATTTAACTTGGTCAGAGAATCCACAAAATAAGCAAAGCTTTTTTTTTTTTTTTTTTTTTTTTTTTTTTTTTTTTCCCGCGGGGAAAATCCCTTTACGGACCATCCCACCCCCGAAGGGGCGAGGGTGTGTCGGACTCACCGGCGCCTTCCGAGCCCAGCGAGATGTTGTGCCGCCCGTGGATGTGGACGGGCGGCCGCTGGGTCGGGTCCCTACCATAAACCTACGCGCCGAAATACCGACTAAAAACCCCGCGTGGGCCACCATCGGTGCACTTGAGAGACGGCCCCGGGATACCGTTTAACAGACGCGCCAGGACCGCCTCTTTGTGCACCGTCGCTTAGCGACGCGGCAACAGACGCGTGTTGCGTCATGTCTCGGGGGCCGCCAAGGTAGGGACGGCGGCCCCGCGTGGCCTCTGCGGCGCCGGGTTAGTTGGCGTCCCGGCGCCTCCTACGTCTCCTGTGGCGACGAGCGGGATCAGTCTGCTCCCGATCCCGCTCGGCGCTCTCCTTCTGCGACATGACACGTTCGCAGAAGGAGAGCATGGCTCGCCACGAACTCCGGCTGCCGACCATGGCGGCGACCACGGCCGGCAGCGAAAGGTCGCTTCCCACGACCGCGACGAGAGCGCTGCGCTCCTCGTCCCAGGCTGGGCACTCTTCCAGCGTGTGCTGGGCCGTGTCCTCACGGCAGTTGCCACAATGGTGGCACACGGCGGACTCCTCGGCTCCGGCTATGCGACACAGGTACGCACCGAAGCAGCCGTGCCCGGTGAGCACCTGCGTCAGCCGGTATGTCGGCGCACCGTGGCGCCTGTCCAGCCACTGCTCGAGGACAGGTCGCACTGCCGCGACGGTCCTCGTACCAGCACTAGGGTTCTCCAGCCTGGAACGCCACTCCTCCACGGCGGTCCTGCGGAGGGAGGCCAACATGGCCTCGACCTCACGGGGGACCAACCTCTGCCCACGCCCGGACGCCTCCTCTCGCCGGAAGAAAGCCGACGAGAGGGTCCTCGCGTCCAGCACCCAGGGCAGAGTTCCCGCCTATACGCAGGCCGCCTCGTGCGAGACCGTGCGGTAGCCCCTGATTATTCGCTGCGCCACCATGCGCTGCGGACGATGCAGCAGGCGGACGCAACGATCGCCCAGGGACTCGGCCCAAACGGGACACCCGTAGAGGGCCATGGACCGCATGACTCCAGCATAAAGGTTTCGGCAAGGGATGCCAGGACCATCAGTGTTGGGCAACAGGCGCCCCAGTGCGCCCGCCGCCCTCACCAGCTTCGGCGACAACTCCTCAAAATGCGCACGGAAATCCCATCGACTGTCGAGAACGAGACCGAGGTACTTCATCCTCGAGCCGACGGGAATCCGCACGCTTTCCACCGTGATGTGGGCCCCTGGCGGTGGCCCACACCGAGGACCGTGGAAACACACGGCCTCGGTCTTGTTGAGGGCCACCGTGAGGCCCAGTCGCCGAATCCTGCCCACCACCAGTACCGAACGAGGCGAGCAGGGCGGACCTCTGGAATGTCCTGGCCGTCGCTGTCACCAGTGTGTCGTCCGCGTAGCAGACGACAGCAACGCCCCGAAGGTTGGTACCACGTAGCACCCAGTCGTAGCCGATGTTCCACAGGAGCGGCCCAAGAACCGAGCCCTGTGGAACACCGCACGTCACTTCCCTGCGGTGCCACCCGTCGGCGCCCGGATACACCACGTACCTATCAGACAGGTACGAGTGCACCAGACGCCGAAGGTAGGGCGGAACCTCGTGGTACCGCAGTGCTTCTTCGATGCAGGCCCAGGGCATGGTGTTAAACGCGTTGGCGATGTCGAGAGACACCGCCACCACGACCCTACCCCGGGACACCGCACGCTCCGCTTGTGCCTTCACCCGCAGAATCGCGTGGACCGTCGACCGGCCCCGCCGGAACCCGAACTGGCAGTCTGCCAAATCCGGGCCCGTACTCTCCAAATGCTCGACGAGGCGCGCGTGGACTATGCGCTCGAAGAGCTTGCACGCCTCGTCGAGCAACACGATCGGCCGGTAGGCCGACGGCGAATCCGCGGGTCGCCCCTCCTTGCGGAGCAGGACAAGCTTGCCCGTCTTCCACCGCGACGGGAAGATGCCCTGCTCAAGGCACGCGGAGAAAAGGCCGCGGAGCCTCGTACCCAGCGACTCGACGGCCAGCACCCAGACACGACCGGGCACCCCGTCGAGCCCCGGGGTCGAGTTCTTGCTCCGCAGCCGAAGCACTGCCGCCTCTAGCTCTTGCGGCGAAACCTCCGGGATATCCCTTACCGAAACCAACGACGATGACGCCGGTGGACGTGGCGCCATCGGTGGAGGAGTGAACTCCTCAGTGGCCGGAAACAAGGCCGCGACGACGTCCTCTAAAATTTCGGTCCGGAGACTCTGGGTCAAGGGGGGCGCCCATGGGCGGAATTTTCGCATCGCCACACAGTACGGACGCCCCCATGGATCTCTGTCCAGAGACCTCCGGAACTCCTCGTTCGCCGCGGCCTTTGCTTGCGCGATGGCCACCCGCAGCGCTCTCTTCGCCTTTCTATGGAGGTCGAGAAGGTGCCGCCCCTGCTCGTCGTCGCCGGGTCTACGTGTCCGACGACGACGGTGCCTGGCGAGTCGGCGGCGCGCGACCTGGCAGGACGCACGCAGCTCAGTGAGCTCGGCCGACCACCAGTACACCTGGCGCTTCGCTGGGAGGCGGGTGACCCGGGGCATGGCCGCGTCGCAGACTCGCGACATCGCCACCCCGAACCATTCCGCCTCTTCCTCGACCCGCACCGGCCCATCCGGCACGGGGAGCCACGCCTGAACAATGGCAGCCTCCTTCACGGCCTCCACATCGAGGCGCTTCGCAGCCCAACGTCGGCCGCCCGTGAATCGGGCAGTCGGACCACCACCGGACTGGCGGGTGGAGACCTGGGAGGATGAGACGCTGAACCGAATGTAGAGATGATCGGACAGCGTCTCCTCCTCGACCAAAACCCTCCAGTCCCGAACACGGCGGGCAAGGGCTGGGGTGGCGAACGTCACGTCCACCACCGAACCGCCGTTGTGCCGCACGCACGTGTTCTCCGACCCCCGATTCAGGACGACCAACCCGATGGAGATCGCCCATTCCTCCAGGGCCTCGCCCCGCGCATCGGTCACCGACGAACCCCAGGCCAAGGATTTGGCGTTGAAGTCGCCGGCTACAAGCGCGGGGCGAGGCTGGCTGTCAAGCTGCACCAGGGCCCCCAGGCGCGCCAGGAAGCTCTCGAATTCCGCCTGGGACCTGTTGGGAGAGAAATAGACTCCCACTACCCACACCCCTCCCACCAGGACCGCCACGCATCCCGCACCCTTCGCTACTTTTTCGAAGGGCGGAGAGCCGGCGGCGCCCCGGGTGATGACGGCCACCGAGCCATCAAGGTCCCCTGCCCAGTCGTCGCGGGCAGGGACAGAGTATGGCTCGGCGACCACAGCCACGTGGATCAACCACTGCGCCAGAGACTGTTCGAGCAACTGTTGCGCTCCGACGCAGTGGTTGATGTTCGCCTGGAGGAAATTAAGTTCCATCTATTTATGGGCGATCTCCATCGCCTCAGGGGGGGACGGTTGCGGCCGCGTCGCAACCTCGGCTCCCACACCGCGTTGATAACGGTGCGGGACCGAGGAGGCAACGCAAGCTTTGCCGCCCACCCGGTGGTCCGCGGGTTTTCCGGCATCTGCGCAAATTGCGCAGTGCGGGTCCGCGGAGCACTCTCGGGCTTTATGGCCCGGTTTACCGCAGCGGTAGCAGAGCCCGCTGCGGTCGCACTCGCCGGTGCATTGCACTCTAACGTGCCCCTTGTAGAGGCAGCGGAAGCAACGCATTGGCCGAGGCTCAAGTAGGCGTACTCCCGCTGCCACCCATCCGACGAGGACGCGCCCCGCCTTAACGACTTTCTCCGCTGCCTTTGCTGGGCAGCGGAGCCACACCGCGGCCAAGCCCGAGCGCTCGTCGCGAATCTCCCCGACCTTGACGTCGTCTGGGGAGCACTCGCCGAGACGGGCGATGGCCGTTGCGACTGCCTCGGAGGTTGCTGACGCGTCCAATCCAGAGACGCGCAGCTCCGCAGCCTTTACGGGCCGGGAGACGCGTACGTCCTCCTCCGACCCGCGAAGGACCTCCCTCATTTTACTGATGAGGGAGTCGGCTTTCGCCTCCGACTCGGGCCCGGGCACCTCGAAGAGGAAAGCCCCGGTGGCTATGCGCCTAGACTTCAGCCCGGCTGTTATGCCGAGGCTGGCTAGGTCCACCTTTTTTTGGACCTCACACAGGACTTGTGCGTAGGTAACTCCCCGCTTCAACGCCTCCGGCATCACCGTGAGAGTCACGGCGGCTTTACGGGGGAGGCGGAGCTGGGGAGCAGCCCCACGTGGGGTTTGGGCCGACTGTTGAGCCGCCCGGGACTTCTTCTTGCCCCTCTTTGCCACCACAGTCCACGGAGTCTCCGTCGATGTGGTGGGTTGAAGGGGCGGGTGTGGCGTCTGCGGCCGGGCCGGGGCGCGCTTCCGGTTGCCTCGCTTGCGCCCGCGGGACTCCCGAGAGGCGACTGGCGGCGGAGCCGTCGAAGCCGCGGTCGGCCGGGTGGTTGGTGCGGGGCGACGAGCTGCCGCAGGGGCATCTGGTGCGAGGCGGCCAGCAGCTGCAGGGGCAACTTTCGCCTTCCCTGCTTCTAGGGCCGGCCATGACGTGGCCGGGATCCCTGCGACGGCTGGCTGCGGCCTCAGGGCTGCCTTGGCCTTAGCCCGGTCGGCTGCCAGCGGAGGGCGGAGAATCGGCTCCGGAGGCAGCCGCATGGCCATCGCCTCGAGTTTGGCGTCGACCTTCGCCATGTGCACCTCGAGCAACGCCTTCACGGCCTCCGCCTCCAAACCGCCGGATGCCGATTCAGTCGCTGGTTGCTGCTGCGTCCGGACTGTGGCCATCAGGTCCTGGATCATTTTCCCCTGTGTTGTAAGGGCCGCCTCCAGCGCCGTAACCTTTTTGCGGAGTTCGGCTTTCTCCGCCTCGACCCTGAAGAGCTCCGCTGATGGCGGCTCCTGGGCTATTTCCAGCAGCTCCGACACGCTGTCTTTGATCTCCTTTACGTACGTGCCCTTAAGATTCTTGGCCGTACGTGCAACATGTCGGAGCCGCTCTGCCATCTTTATCAAGGCCTCATTATTGGTGGCTGGAGGAGGATCCTTTGGTGCCGACTTGGTCAAAGGATTCGCCTCCTTGGCCCTCCGAAGCTTAGCCTCTTCCGCCTCCAGCATTTCGGCCTCGGCGATGCTTTCCGCATCCAAGGCAGCCTCGAGCTCGCTTTGCGCCTTGGCAACAGCGTCATCCGTCATCGTCCCAGGCGCCGCAGGGCGCCGCTTCAGTTTTTTGGTGGCAGTGCGGGAGTCTGTCTCTACCGCACTACCTCCATCGCTGGCTCTGGGCCGCTTTTCGGCTGGACGAGAGCCCCGCCGTTTAACTCGGCTTCTTTTTGGCAGCGAAGAGTCGCTGCACGCCCCGGACTCCGAGTCGAAGTCGCGGGGTGGCGCGGTCCTCTCCGCAGGAGGCCCCATCATGGATGGTCCCCGACTGGACGCTTGCGCTTGCTTGATATCAACCTAACGTAACGTGTGTTACATAAATAATCAAAGAAAACTTTTGAAGGACTTTGACACCTATACAATATGTAGTACACTCGCTAATTCATTTTATAAATTTGTTATGGCGCTATGAAACAAAAATAACCAATTCCCTATCATAGACCCGCCCACCTAAATATATCGAAACTTATAAACAAAATTATGTTTACCAAACTGCAGTCCAGTCACGAGTCTTCAAGGCCGATCGTCTGATGTGACAGATAACCAAGGAGTCCAGAAATAGCCAAATATCCAGTTTCTGAATGTCTGGCGACTGCCGACGCTCCATGTGCCAAATACCGCAAACCGAGAATATTTCATTATAAATTTACATGAAACGGGCGAATTAGTTTGCCAAAAGTTGGCAATGCGTTTACTGCTTGCAAGGGCGATGATTGCGATTGACGCAGTTTACGTGGGATAGATGAATTATTATTAAACTGTAATAGGTATTTGAATATTACGATGTTTAGCTTAATAAATAATCACAAGCAATAGACATTAGAATATTAAACATGTGTCGTGACTCGTGGCTAACAGAAAATGATGATAGTATGTATACTATAAATTATAGATATAAACTATAAATTAAAAATTAAACCTAAATCTAATTTATTTTGGTATAAGATTATAAACAACAGCCTCCGTATCCTAGTTGGTTATGGCAACGGCTAAGAAACGAAAGGCTATGGTTTCGGCGCCCACACGGATGAAATTAATGTTGATCAGATCCATCAACATTCGTTTCGAGTCCGGGTATTGTAATACAAATCTCTCACAGTTTGTAATACCCACGACACCAGACATTGATATAGGCAAAAAAATTCTTCAATAAATTGTGGATGTTACTGAATTATTCTCTATTTTTCAAGGTTGGTCTCGGCTGGATCGGCGACTTCCCGAGCGTCTCCATCGGGAACCTCTACGCTACATGTCTGGTCCTCTGTGGAGCTTCAGTCGCAGCGATACCCCCTGTAGTGTCCAATTACTGGGCCCTAGCATCAATATCCTGCGCATTTGGGTTGCTGTTCGCAGCCTCGTTCACTTTCACTCCAAGTCTGTTGGTGAAATTAGTTTCGTTGGATGATTTCACATCGGCTTATGGGCTCGTGTTGTTGGCTCAAGGGATTGGGCATTTGATAGGGCCACCGCTTTCAGGTAAGGAATTTATTTTTATGCTTGCATGAGTTGCAACTATACTATACATGTGAAACTAAATGAAAAGTATGGTTTAATCCATTTTTTTCATCTTTAATCCAGGAAACCATATTATGGTGTAGGCTTTGATTTAAAACTAACATTATAAGACCGCCACACGTATCAAATTTTGAAGCAAAGATGTAGGTAAAACATAAATTTTAAAAGTTGGAGATCTGCATTTGATCTCACCCTAGCTACACCATAAAAATTGAGTCAAGAGTTTATGCAATATAGTTTGATAAAAATAGCAACTAATAAATAAAAATATATGAAATGCATACACTAGTATTTTATACCTGGGTCGATCTCCAAAGGCATTTTTTTTCGTGTCGGGCTGAATAAGCCCCGTTTAAAATCGAAAAACGTTTTCAAGATATTTTTTTATATACAGTTTGGTGCCTAATCTACGTGATACAACGCTAATATTATGAATAAGTTTATTATAAATATTTAAAAAAAAATCTTAAACCCTAAAATCCTGATCGCTCTGGGTTGACCGAACTCCCGATTGAATGAAAAAAATATTTTTTAACTTTTTAATGAGAAGGTTCATATGAAACAACTTATTTAGATTACATAACAGATAGTTAATCTTCATCGTAATAAAGTATTTTTAGTTATATGAACATTACTTTTGCCACAATTTGAATTTAAAATCGTGACCGGGCATTTTATCTCATCGCTCTGCGCTGAGGTAAAACATCGCGCTCATCCCTGGTTACGCGTTATAGACACTCTATTCCCCTCCCGTGGGGTAACGCCAGTAGTGGTCTAACCGCCGAGGAGGATACTTGTGTGCCACTTCCCCGGGCTCCAACATTACGAAGGTAAGTCTATGATTGCTCTGGATTTGGTTCTCGAATTTTATGATTACTATGGCATGTTATTAAAATTAAATAATAAGCTTGTGAATGTGTTCTTTATGTGAATCAAGTGATCGTTATGATATTTTTTATGAGACGTAATCACAACTTTCTACTGCTTTTAAATTCGGCTATATTTATGATTTTGTGACTTTTTCTGATCGCTATGGCTGTGATTGCTCTGTCCAAAAAGACCAGAGCGATGATATTTCGCATTAATTGTACGTTATAAATCTATTTTTCAGCAAATACTAAAAACGTTTTGGCTATGAGGCGACTAAGCTGTGATTTAGACAACTGCTCACAAGAGGCTATACAATGTCCGCACGGCAAACACTTAGGCTTTTACCAACTTAATAGCGATTCGAACCAAAGAGATGCTTTGGTTGTCAAGAACAAACATGTCACGAGTACCAAGGAAGACAAGCCGACCTTCGCTGGTTATGCGTTCAAAAAATTACAATCAAGAGAAGCATATTCAGCTTCCACAAATGCTAAATAATAGACAGACTATAACTGCAAATCAAAGTCAACAATCATTACACAACTCGGACCTGGCCGGACAGTTTTTGGGATGTAGTTCCATCTATTGACTATGATAATTTAATTACTCCAAGTATTTCCGAGGTAGTTTTATCTTCGTTGCAAATCGATAACACCTTAACAAAGGTTGCAGCAGCAGAATATTTACCCGACTCCGACTCTGATGACTTTTCAATTTTCTAAGCTTCCAATAAACCTTAATATATTCTTAGTTTGTTGATCAACTAAGCCTTACAGAAATTGTATTTTTTTTTACTTGGTGTTAAAATTTGTATCATTTATTTATTATTATTTATTTTTTTATTAAATATTTATTTCACAATAGAATTCCATATAATTGTTAGTTATCATAATTTGCAAACAATATTTCAATCTGATCTGATCATATTCAGAATTGCATTGTACTTTGTGTTGTTCTATTTAATTCTTTACTTTCCACTAAATATATAGTTAAGGAAAATGTGATTATTACAAATCTCTTAGATAATCTAGAAAATACTTTTTTTTTATAAAATGTTTATTTTTAAGAATTTAATTTTGTTTTTTATAAACCTTAGTTTTCTTTAAATACTTTTTAAAAACTAATATTTAATACTTTAAATTAAATTTTAATGAATCTAAGTCATTTTATAACTATAAAAGACTGCAGGTATTAAAAGTTGATTTCAAAAGGTTTTTAATTTTGTCTCATTAACCTAGAAGTGATTTAATTAAGTCCAAATAAATGAAACTAAGCCAAAAGTTGATATTTTAATTTTTAAGTTAATTTGTTATTTTAGCAATTATGTTATATAAAATATTTCGTTTTTTTTAATTTGTAAGACTGAATAAATAAAACGGCTAAATAAATAATATTTTATCAATATATTTATATTTTGTTTCACTGATTTCACCATTTATGATTGCTCTGGCACCAATTATGATTGCTCTGGTCGCGAATTTTTTTGAACTTAAATATTTCAATAACTATATGTGTAAATTGAAGGCCAATAGTAAAAATGTGCTATTTGAATATCATTCTTTTTAATGAGATACATAATTACCATTAAATATCAATAACTGAAAAGCACCAGAGCGATCACACGAATACGCCTGATTTGGAGATTGACCCACCGACTGAATCTTGACTGAATCTTGGCGCACTAAAACCCTTAAATATCTCTATCCCAGGTCTCATATACGACTTGACGTATTCCTGGGAGCTATCCTTCTATCTCTCTGGAGGATGGATCGTGGTCGCTGGGATACTAATCTCCTTCATACAACCGGTCAAAAACTACCAGGAGAAACGCAGAGCTGAAAGACTATCGAGGATTACTGCATGAAAGTAGTTAACTGTTGAATTTTTCATTATTAAGGTTTATCTGTAATAAATTGTAATCGTTTTGTAGCTTTAAACTTCGAATTACGCAATATTGGTATGGTCGTGTCTGATAAATATGAGGTTTCTTGAAGATGATACAAAACAATTGAATAGGGATGCGAAGGAAAATTAAGAAAAAGTGTTTCAAATAAAAAGAAAGACGCGATTGGAATTATCTCCGATAAAAATAAATCTCTGAGAGTCTTGGAGTGGAGACCGTGTGTTGGCAAACGTAGCGTAGGACGCCCTCTGGCCAGATGGCGGGACGACTTGCACAAGAGGACCGGCAGCGACTGGATGCGTAAAGTAGCAGACCGCGCTCTGTGGCTTACCTTGGGAGAGGCCTATGTCCAGCAGTAGACTGCAACGGGATGATGATGTAAGATAAATATAAATTGTACAGAGAGAATACAAAAATAATGATACAAGATAGAAATATAGCAATTACATCATTAATATAAAAAGCGATGATCATACATGTAGAGCATGAATTAGGCATAAATTAATGGAATATAAAACATAAAATTAGTTCTGATAACATTTAACCTAGATTTGCTTAATCAATGTAGTTTTTGTTATTTGTTGGATGTTAATTTAATATACATAGTCAAATGGGATATAAAGAGACACAAATAAAAACAACATGAGTAGGTACTAAAGGATACCTTACTTTCAAGACTAGTGTGATTTGAAGGTGATTTGTATAATTTTAGTCAAATTTTTATGTCAATTTGTCTCAAATGATTGTTATCTTTGTACACAATATTTGTTTTCTTAGATTTATGCGAATGTTACGTAAATCTATACAAGAATTGCTACATATTTACAATCTGATACTTTTTACACGAAATGCCAGATACTCACAGTTATTTAGAAATACTTAAAGAAACTCAGATAAGTCTGTATTTATGTTTTCAAAAATCGTTTGGATACTGTCATATTTAACTATACTATGTAAAATTGTAATCTGTGTACTGCCTTTACTAATAATGGCTTCAAAAAGTTTTTCTAATGATGTACGGTATGCAAAAAGATACTTGCAATCTGTGTCTATTTATTTAATTTCGCACATTTTTTCACGATAAAGGAGAATTATGGAAGATCCATGGAGGGGGTGGGAGGGTGGGGCTATATTCAGCAGTGGACTTCCTGTGGTAAAAGAGAGAGAGAGAGAGAGAGAAATTAAATAATAAAAATAAATAAGCAGTCTCGTGCAGTCCCCACGACTGCACGAGTTACAGTTTTATGACAAACACGAGGTTGATCCAATAATATTGCGGAGTGTTTATAAAACATATTTTTATATAAATAATTTGAAACACAAATAAAAGTGCTACAGCTACTCTGTGGTGAGTCATGACTCAGCATAAATGGGCCGGCAACACACCCATGATGATGATGATCCAAGCGGTGTGGATGTTCACAAGCAGTGACCACTTACCATCAGGTGACCTGTTTGCAAGTTTGGACTGTTGCACAAAAAAAAAAATCTTACACACAATTTTGTGTATGCCAGTTCGCATTTATTGAAATGTGTTGTATAGTCGTTGCACTTCTGTCAGTACGACTTTTTAAAGCCGACGTCATCATGCCTAAAACTATAAAATATCGATTTGTACGTCAAGAAAACAATAAAAAGTGTTGTTAATTTTGGAGCAGTGTATGGGTTGTGAATCTTGAGGTCATAGGTTCGATTCCCAATTCCAAGGTAGAGCACATGAATTTATGCATATAACTTTACATAGACTGGCCAGAGCAGAAAGTGTGCGACAAGGCAAAAGTAAGACCAATATCTCGGGATGAAATAAGTCTCATGGAATGTGCATGGCACTGGTGATACCGCTGCCTACCCCTTTGACGATGCAGGTGTGAGCGTATGTAAAAAAATATACTTCAATAGTCTATAATAAAAATATAATATCGTATGCGATACTTTACAAACACAATAGCCAAAACTCTTTAGATTATTTATATGTAGTTAATATAAATGGATTCTTGCTATGAATATATTTAAAGTGTATTTAATTCGGATTTCGACGCCATGTATTCTTTCGTATTTAAGCACTTTATTATACCTAATTAAAGGTAAAAAACTTAACGTTATTCAATTCTATTGTTAATATTATAATCAAATGTGTAATCAAAAATTAAAATATTAATCAGATATTGTATTTCATTATAACGAATATTTCCTTAGACGAAAAGTGTAGAATATATTTCTTGGTGGACATTGGGATGGCGTTGTCTCTAGCAAAGTTAAGTTAAGTGAACATCTATCACCACATGAAACCTGACGGCGCCCCTGCCTACCCCCTTCGGGGATAAAGGCGTGAGTTTATGTATGTATGTACATTGTACAATAATTGTATCTTCGAGGCGAGAAACTTTCCCGGTGTAAATGCCAAATGGGACCTTAATCTTCGTTGAAAAAAGTTTATTTTAATTTATCGAACGCCTGCTCATTGACATTAACCTTTTGAAACTTATTCATCAGGTTTTCCACCATACTGGCATAATGCGAGCTATAAGTGTTAACGCATTTTCGTTATTGTTGTAGAGAATTCTCAGGTTCAATTAAAACAAGCGACAGTTAATTACGTATACACGATTACACAAACTTCGAAAACTTTACTGTTTAATTTAGGAAAAAACAAGGTATATCTTAAATCAGATATTTGTCTCGGGTCTGAGTGTTTGTGAGACAGAAAGTCTCACGTAGTTTCTGATACCCACGACACAAGACTTAATTGATCTTAATGTGGAGTGAGGACTATGTATGTGACTGTTGTTAATATTTATTATTATTATTTTATTATCTTAATGTGATTCTTTCCATATTGGCCAGATATCCTATTTAATGATGTAATTTGAATCATCGTTTTACTTCGTGTGTCATACAAAATATATCAAACGGTTTCGATTATATTCAACGAGTCAGCGAATTGAAGAGTATTGATGCGACTGTTGTGCAAGATATCAGGTATGGATCAAGAATAATAAGCGGGCATCATAAAGATTAAAAAAAAATTGCCAGCAAACAACTGTATAAGATCTAGTAATTTATCCTATTAACATTGAGCACATCTATTATATTGATAGTTGTTGTTGAATGTTGGGCTTTAAGAATATAATCGTAAGTAGCATTAAAATACATGTTTTAAGAAAGGATAAAAACACAGTAAGAAATGGTTAACGATAAAAGTAATCAAAAAACAATTCACACCGAAATAGCCATGGATAAAACAAAGACACCTTAAGGTTATAAAAGTTGACATTTTAATGTAAGTTGACAACGGGGCCCAAGTCCCCAAAGACAATTTACCAAACCCGCTCTCCCTGTGACCACTACAGTCGACAACGGCTTGTTGTTATGCGCGCCACACAGGGTTTTCTCCGAAGCGGCTCATAAACATGGCGGCACAATGCATCGCTTACACTTGTCAAATGCTTTGTACTTGTCAGGTTACATGTAAATTGAATGCATTATTGAAGCTTCGATGCTTGCTTGTGCTGAATTGATTAGGCGTGTCTATGTTTGTATTATTATTTTCTGATTATTTCCAATGTAGATCGATGGATATCAATGGATCGTTGCTATGGATTTTTTAAAATTGATAGAGTTAGCCGCCGACTGTGAAACAAGGGGCCGCGAGTTCGATCCCCGCACCGAGACAAATGTTTCCGTATTACTTACGGATCCCCCGTATGGGCCGATAGGGCTACTATCGGTGCTGTGCGAAGGAAATTGCTCCAGAGCCAACGTTTGGCGTTGATATTCTTGTGTAAGGCATATAGGACTGTTAGTACCGAAGCGTTGCCTGTCCTAGCGGGTGTACTTCCAGTTGACCTGGAGGTACAACGTCGCGCCGCGATGTATTACTCAACTAGAGAGAATATGAACAAAAGATTCTTAAATTCACGTGAACTTGTAAAAGTAGACAGATTATTTAAGCCGCTCTCAGTTGTATATAACGAATTAATAGATGAATGGCAGAATAGATGGGAGGTATCTTTGAAGGGTCGGCATCTATACCAATATTTTCCATGCGTGCGTGATCGTTTGACAAAGACTTGGCTAGATATCGATTATTACGTATCACAGTTTCTTACGGGCCATGGTAACTTTAAGTCTAAACTGTACTCATTTAAGTTCGTTGATTCGCCTGCGTGCTCATGTTCAACACCTTATTGCGAATATGAGCAGTCCGCGCATCATGTACTTTGGGAGTGTAGTCTTTGGCAGAATGAGCGTAAAACCATGCTAGATAGTATGCAAATAACATCTGGTGTTGTATACTACATGGACCTTGTGGAGACTAGAAAGAATTTCCGTGCTTTCCGGCGATTTTGCCATACCTATTATTGGAATCAAGTATAACAGCTTACATATTAGGTCCCATTTAAATGTAATAATCACTATTCCGTGGTGCTTTACAGCTGGCTTCTCTGGCTGTAAATGTCTTTATGCGAGGTTGTTTGCCTCTTTAGTTCATTGTTTTGTCACCCGCTTTATTAGGGAGGGAAGTGGACAATAATTTATTTCCAACTCCTCCTATTAATTTAACTTTTTGATTGATTTCGTTGCGGGTTAAAGACAAGTTAGACATTCCCGGAGACGCGCTGAGCTTCAATGCTCAGTGTCATTAATATGCGTGCCACTGTTGATCCTGGCTTACAGGAGTTGCAGTGGCGGGTGTGAGGGCGGGACAGTCTCCTAAAACAAATGTTTGTGAGGCTTACAAGCATTTGTCTCGGGTGTGGGTGTTTGTGAGACCGAAAAGTCTCTCATAGTTTCTCATACCCACGACACAAGACTTTGATTGATCTTAAAGTGGGGTCGTGACTATTGGGTGTATTTATTTATTTATATTTGGTGCTAGCTGTCTTCGTAATATTTATTTTTTTCATTTTCTTCCTACTAATTTTTGCATACATATTCAATTCTTGACTTAGTCGAGACAAAGACTTTTATGGAATTCGGATTTGACATTTATTTAAACGATAGATCGCCTGTCTAGAATGAACCCTTTTATTAAGGGTAGTATCAAGTAAGGCTCTACCTCTCAAAATCTTGATATCTGTGACTTGTTTGATCCGAGTCTAAAACTTATAAGCCTTATTCGTACTAGGAGATATGACTCGAAAACCGATATACACATACTTATGTATATTGCACCTTGTCTACAGGCCCAGTTTACTTTATATCGATACCGTGTATGTTTCGAGAAAACACATTATTCAAAAAAATATCGCGTAACATTTTATGACCTTTGGTGTTTCAGCATTCGAATACAAGAACCAAACGCGTCGAGACATAAAGTATTGATGAGTGTGTCTCAATAATTTTATACAGCGTTTGTGGCTCTACATCGAAAGAAATATTACAAAGAGGAAAGATTTGATTGTTCGCATTGAATAGGCTCAAAAACTTCTGGACTGATTTGAAAAATTATATTACCATTAGAATCTTACATTATCCTTGATGAACATAGGCGAAATAATGTTTTCAAAAAGTGTATCTGCACCCGAGACGGGCCGCAACTATCAATAAAAATATAAATCTATATATATTTCACGTTATAGTATTACCGGTATTACGTATCTATTGGCCATGGGGTTACATGAAGAATTAAAGAGTTTTATTGAAACTTCTATGCGTGTGTAAGGGTATTTTTCTGTCTGTTTAAAGTCGCGACGAATATACTTGATGTCCTACAATTTTGCTAGTGAAAAATGTAACAACTTACTGAACTTAACTTCTTTAATAGTATTGTTACAATGAACTAACTCAGTGGTTTCTAGTGTCTTTTACTTATTTTTATGTATACTGTGTATACCTGTAATTGGCTTGCATTTTTGTATAATCGTATTATTTTGTTATTCTTTTGTATGTTCAGTGTGTAAGCTGCTGGCGAACCTTAAATAAATAAATGAAATTAAACTCACTAATAAGTAATATTTTTTGTACGATTAAATTACATAGGTATATATAATTTATTAATTCAGGCAACATATTTGAATTTGAACTGCATATGGTTGTTACGTTAGAATATTGTTCTTCTGTTTTGTTTTGTCTCTCCCGTGAGTATTATGTTTTATTTTCAAAATATTTAAGTCTAAAGTATTATCCACCCACCAGAAATTGGTGATATTTAGGAGAAAGTACAAAGCATTTTAGGACTCTTGAAATATTTGAGTACAAATATAAACGTTAAACAGGATGAATTAAGAACCTTCTTTGAAGTCCGTTGAGAAAGACACCATCAAATTTCAAATTTAGTAGCTCTGCTGTGTCATTTGCGTTGAATAATGTAATCGAGGCCGCCTTTAACATTCCATGATGCACTCTCGAAGTCTATTTTCATACCTTTTAGATGCTCATTGAGTATTTGCCACCGCCGGGCGGTTGGTGCAATCGCTGAGCAGTTTAAAATTATTAATTCTGAATAAAATTTAGTCCAACGAAGCAAGGTATTGTGTAATATGACGCCAGTTACCTACATAATTATGCAGTTATCGCAAATCATCATCAATTAATTTACCTTATTTGCAATAATATTATGGGGATAAGGTTTTTTCCACTCATTTAAAAATAGTTTTGAAGAAATTAAAAATTAAACCTCTTCTGTAAAAATTAAAAAAACAGGCCTGACAGTCACCCAATACATTGTCTAATGCATAGCAAATGCAGTCCTATGGAATAAATTAATTATATTTGATGTAAAATTCCATTGTTATCAACTCCAAGGATTTGCTTTCTGTCGTTAAGTATAAAACAAGCAATTATATCTCGCACTCAGTGTAAATGTTAATTGTTTCTCTGATAACGAGATATTTGTCCTAGCACCAAAGAACTGAATAGACGTATTGAGAAATAAAATAGAAAAAGAAAATAAAAAAAAGTTTTCAAAAATGCGGCGCCATGGGCTGTGGCGCGCTGTGCCGCGTCCCGCCTAATTCGAAGATCGGAGTCAACCGAACTTCACTCAGTTCGCGTCGGTGTGCGCTCGTGTACACGTCTCTGACGTTATTCGTCGTGTTTCTACTCATACACGCAAAGTGAACAGCTGATTTCGTGAACAGTATTGTGTTTTGTGTGAGAAGTCTCTAAAATCGAGGTATGTTGTGAATTTGATATGTGTTGTAATGTAAACATTCGGTTTAACATCAATTCGGAGCGATAAAATGTTATCCGCGCCGGTCGCGTCGGTGCTAAGTAACTGGGTTTCATGAATGAGAATGTTTATAATGTCATTAGAGTTACTTTTCGTACGTAAACTATTGCTAAATGTGTTAAACCGCATGTGGAATTTTATGTTTATTTATTTTATGAGTGAGCAGACGAGTCAATGATTTTTTAATGGATTATTATTATTTTGGTCGTTGTTTATCTCTCAAACAAAGATGTTGCTACAGACTGCAGTTCCGTTGCGCGTACGATAACGTTTTTTTCCTTATTGGATATGATAAATGTGCTCTGTGTACAAACAGCTATTGTTTAATAGTGTTTAATTTACAATCGATTTCGATATGACACATTTTAAATTAATCAATAAAGCCCCATAGTTAGGTATATTATATAATAAGTATGCAAAGTTGGAGCAAAGTAGGTACATAAATCGTAAAGTTAATCTGTCAACTTTGTAACTAAGGAAAAATAGGGAAAGTTCTTGTATATCTTGTGTACATTATTATGACTGTATCATGTAATTAGTCGCTACTTTGCGGTATACAGTTTGTCCTTACCCTTCCCTTTGTCTTACCACGGCTTGTTATCGCTTTATTCACTCTGCCTATATTTTACGATCTATTTTTATTCCGTATAGTTATCGACAGCGTTAAAGCTAACATGCACGGGATGCAATCATATATAATATATTGTTTAGAATTATGATTTATAAGTTGAGAAATTATTCCGCTCGATTCGCCACTTAAACTCTTGTAAGTCACGATTACACATTTTAATGCTAATCATTGAAGCCGGCGAGTCCCTGGCAAGTGGACATTAGTCTTAAGGCCTTATTCATAGATTGTTTTAAAACCCATTTTAGTTATTGAATGTTTTGTCTTGTTCGTTCAAACTGAATTCAAAAGTCGTTCGAAAGGGACAAAACGTTTGATGGCTAAAATAGGTTTTAAAACTGTCTATGAATTAGACCGTTAGTTTATATTATGATATTAAGTTTACGTCTTTAAATCATTACTCTTATTGTAAGACAAAGATTTCATGACTCCAGATTTTAATATAGAATCGGTTATTACCTACGTTGTATTAGAATTTTATCAAAGCAATCAATCGTTGAGCTATAACCTCCGTTATATATATATATCTTATGGCTAGTGCAACAAATTAAATTACCGATAAATGTTACTTTGTAGTTCAACCTGTCCTCAATAGCTTGCCATAACTGAAGTCGTTTTAATAGGAAATCGTGTTTACTGTGAACGCTTCATTTCCATTTTAAAATGTTCACTAGGTTTTCGCACAGCTTTGCTCATGTAGAAAGGAGAAGGCGCATCCCAGCCTACTGGCCAATAACGACGAGCGATATGTCATTGGAAAGGTCTTTTCAGATGCTACAACTTCTTCTATGACAACTAAACCTAAATCGCTGTATTTAAAAAAATATAGCTACTTAAAGACAGCCCGAAAATCACACGAATGCGCCCCGGCATAGTGAGCAATAATAACAAGCGATACGTCGTTGGAAAGGTCTTTTAAAATGCTACAACTTCTTCTACGACGACACTTCTCAAATCGGTGTGTGAAAAAAAATATCGCTGCGTAAAGGTAGCGCAAGGATGAAAACATGTATATGGACTCATAGCCTATTGTCCAATAACGACGAGCGATATGTCATTCGAAAGCTCTGTTTGTTTTCTACAACTTCTTCTTTGGCAAGAAAACCCGATTAGCTGTATTAAAAAAGATATTTCGACATAAAGATATCGCGAGGGCCATATGTATGGACTCCAGCCTACTGGCCAATAACGATGAGCGATACGTCGTTGGAAAGGTCTTTTAAAATTATACAATTTCTTCTACGGCGACACTTCTCAAATCGGTGTGTGAAAAAAAATATCGCTGCGTAAAGGTAGCGCAAGGATGAAAACATGTATATGGACTCATAGCCTATTGTCCAATAACGACGAGCGATATGTCATTCGAAAGCTCTGTTTGTTTTCTACAACTTCTTCTTTGGCAAGAAAACCCGATTAGCTGTATTAAAAAAGATATTTCGACATAAAGATATCGCCAGGGCCATATGTATGGACTCCAGCCTACTGGCCAATAACGATGAGCGATATGTCATTCGAAAACTCTCTTCGTTTTCTACAGCATCTTCTTCTTTGGCAAGAAATCCCGATAAGTTGTAGCATCTGAAAAGACCTTTCCAATGACATATCGCTCGTCGTTATTGGCCAGTAGGCTGGAGTTCATACATGTTTGCCCCTTCTCCTTTACTCGTAAATAATAGATTTGAACCAGTTTATTTCCATACATATTACCGTAAAATTAGTTGATTTAAGACTAAGGTATTATAAATATTATACTTAAAAATATAGTTCTTCTACCCATCCTTATCTTCATATTTACGCAGGATCGGCATTGAATATAATTTTATGAATTTTGAGGCAAGGTTTCATTATATTGCAATCTGTCACATGGCTACCTTCAACTCTTTTAGGAATACTTAGTTTGTAACACATGAATTCTAAAGGCTAAATCACAAGGAGACTGAGCTCTCCCTCCAATGTTTCAATGTACCCCAGTAGACATTTTTTTTCTGGACGAATGAGCTCTGCCGATTTTACTAGCATCCCGCGAAGTTTAGAAATAATATCTGAACTCCCAATATGAAACTATTATTATTTATTGTTAACTCTTATTTGGTTACAATAATATACCAATTGATGACGATTAACTAAAACAAACAACACAACAGGGTTTTGTAGTGTAAATATTTTCTTAACGCATATCTTCGAGTTTCTACTTCTTAATGGGTGTGTTAATTATCGGCAATTAAAATATCTACCGCTAATAGAAAAGGTCTCGATATTTATGCTTTTCTTGAAACTTCTATGAAGTGAAATGTAGTTGTTATTATGTAATCTCTATGCCATTGCTTTGTAGTAGCATTGGTGAAGGAATTGTAATGTTTTTCTAAGTTTAAAATTCAAATCGATTATGTGGGTTTACGATGTTTTGAATCGACTGCCTCGGTGGCGCAATTGTACTACGATATGATTGAAAAGCTGGAGTTTCGGGTTTGAATCCCGGATCGGCAAAGTTATATTGGATTATTCTATTAATTATCAGCCTGGAGTCAGGAATTTGTGCCCGATATGGTGATAAGCTCCCCTATCACATCGTAGGACGTAAAATACAAAGCGAAACGTGGGGTTTAAACTTTAAACCAACCCTATCCTGGTTGCTACCAACTTGCAACCAGGGGAAACTCTGCCTATCCCTTCTGTTTTTTTTTTATTTTTCTTTTTATTTATAATTCTTTATTGTACACAAAACATAGGAATAACATATATATGGAACTTAAATCTAAATATGAGTACAAACGGCGGTCTTATCGCTCACGGCGATCTCTTCCAGACAACCTTTGGATGGACTGGAATGAACAGGAGAAGGAAACCGAAGGTAGTATAATAAAAAGGAATGAACGAGTACCATGTACAACAAATAAATAAATTTAAGTAAATGCTATATACATATATAATTAAACATATTACATATACTAAACAAAATACAATATTATACACTACAAATACAATATAAATAATTTATGTATGTATGTATGTATGTATGTACGGTGATCTGAATCTTGGTGGTGATTGGAGCGTCTATTGCTATGGGGTTAGTGTGTTAGAATCAATTAATGTATAATCGGAAACGCAAGAGCATTGTAATTAAAAATATTGTGCGATTGAAGATCGATATGTTAAAGATTATTATTCTTTTGTTAATCGCTGATTGTGTATCGGTCAAGTTTGTAGGGCAAGATATTTGTGACGCTCGGACAGCGATCTTATTATCTACAGAAAATGGAAAACATTCCATAGCGACTTAAGCGAGTGTGTCTTTACTGAACTAGTGTATGCATTTTTGAACAGGCTGGTAAAATTGTGTTGAGCAAAACATTATCAGTAATCAACTCTAACGTGCCTATAACCTTTATATGAAGCGCAACACTTACCGTCACATTACTGTACGAGCTCGTCGCCTGAAAGCAATAGAAAATGGAAACACGTGAATTTTAGTGTTTGCTTTCCTAGGTGAAAAGTTGGATATATTAAAATACTTTATAGTCCTTTATGTCCATACTTCTAGTTAAGTTGAAAGAGTTATGTTGATATTACTGCTTTCGAAGCTTGGCACGCTTGCAAATGATATTGGCTTGGTTTTTAGCTTTATGATACATTGAATTCACCTCACCATGATCATTTGTAAACTCTAAGCTACTTGTTAGATAGTAAAATACTTGATTCATAATGGTATGAAGCAAGCTTAAAACTCTTAGCCAACTGCAAAATTGCATTAAAATTACGAGGCCACCAACTAGTGTAGGTGTAGAACAAAGGGGAAGAAGATTTAATCAAGGGAAGGCATTAATAAGGATATATTAAGGGTTCATTGGTTAGATTGAAGCATACTAGGCGTGCATTCATTGTTCTAAGCGTGGGTACGATGCCCTGATGAGTAAGCATTTAGCTGTAGTCTTTTGTCTTCAGAATTCTGATCTGTCTATTCTTGACTATTATTTGTTGAATATGTTCAATTTGGTTTGAGATATCGATAAATATTTTGGGGAGACGTAGAGTCTAACCAGCGAAACTCTCTCCTGTAAATTAATTTGTTATCACCTATTCCTATTTGGCTTTGGTTCTTTCTGTTTTGTTTCTATATTTACTTTGTATCTGGGTAGAAGACGCGCTGTCCACTATCTTTATCTATATGATAACCCTAAGTAGGCAAATATTTGTCATTTCAATCTGTACGATCGGTAGAAATAAAAAAAATTGGCTCTATGTAGACGTATAAACACCTGTTCACACAATACATTGAATAATGTGGGGCATTTTAAAAAGTAAAATGAATAAAATAACAACATCGCCACAGATTAAAAAGTATTTAAAAACAAACAGCTGCGGGAGGCGACGCGCGTCCTTCAAACGTAGGAAATTTCCGGAATCGTCTCGAATGTTTTTTTTTCGTCGCGTTGGCTCGTCTGCGTGTGTTTTTTTATATAGCTCGGGCGCACGGCTCATGTTTACAAACGAATGCGTTCTGTATAAAATGTCAGCTGCAGGTACGTTTATAGTTGACGTACCCGTTTTGGAGTGGAAATTTTTTGTAAGCGATGCAGGTAAAACGGTGTTCATGGATTGTTAGCGGTTGTTATCCTGACATGTTTGGGTGATGCTACAATAAGAGGTAACTTGTGCGTACATCAGTTTAAAATAGGTTTTTTATACTAATGTTTTTTGTCAATAAATCGTAATCTTAACCTATTTTACAAACGGCATAACAATTATATGCCCGATAAGGCTGGTTGCTCTGAAGTTTCCGGAATATCTATTTATTTATTATTATTTATCTACGCTATTCTTGTTGTCGCTACCCTGCCCAATGTATTTACCCTGACCCTCTAACAAGTTACAAAATATGTATAAATTGGCTTGACGAAAAGGTACATAAACGGGGCAAAAATCGTAATGTAAGGTTTAAATGAAAAAATACCCATTTTGATCCTTAGCCGTATTTTCCATGCCTATGGACTTGTAACCATCTTTCATATGTTATACTTGAACTTTCATATGTTATATCTGAACTTTCATATGTTATATCTGAACTTTCATATGTTATATGAAATGATACACGACATAATACCAATAAAAATTAAAGTAGTAGATTAGATAAAAACAATCGGTAGGTAATATGTATTATAAGATTGTTACAGCACCAATTAAAAATAATCATTTTCTTAATCTATGCACTTATTTCAATATTTTTAAATAACACATGGTTCCTTGATCACACTTATCTGTATCAATCAAACATTATCACTTTTCAAACATGATAACGGTAGATAAAAGCATTAGGTTCTATTTGTATAATGTACGAGCATTATAATGCATTTTATAACTATAACGGTTTTACTGAAAAAATAGCTTAGAGAGTAGAAAATTGTAATAAGAGCCTTAAATCCTTTCTAGGTGCTCAATTACATGCTTATATTTTCATAATTTCACATTATTTATTTTAAATTATATAAAGTGAGTGATAATAGAGACATTTTGCATATAAATTATGAGAACCAATGACAACAAAACTACAAATCATTGATAAATTTATTTCAACTGAAGTCTTAAATTAATGATCGTATTTTGAGATTTCCGAAGCATTATAATAACCCTACAGAATGACACCTTACGGGAATGCTATCCCATTAGCAACACCAATAGCAACACTAGAGTTTCTTGCCCGTTCTTCTCTAGTGAAAACCGCTTTCCGAACCGGGTGGTAGTTCAAAAAATGACTGAATCTAAATAATGTTTAACATTTTAATGGATTCAATAAATTATTTTCATTTTCATTACGTATATTATGAACAGAATAAGGGACAAACCCACAAGGGTTTACGTAATATTTACACCGAAGAGGTGGCCGTTGTCTCACAAAAAGAATGCACATTTAAATGCTTTATACAGTCCCCTATCAAACGAACAGGGACTACACAGGTGATGGACAAGTATATTTAAAACTCTACCTGCTAATTTGTTAGTAATAGAACAGTAGTATAGCAGAATGCTACCAATTTTAAAAGTAAATCTCAAGTGAAAAAGAGAAATACTCTTAAACCACAAGAACAAAAAATATCTATTACTCATTGAAATATTTCTACATTACCATATTTTGAAATTCAGGAGAGGCAGATAGAATCAATAAGAAAGATCCAGCTTGGTTTTAAATATGTATATGGATTTACGTAGTTTTCTAATTTCTACATACATCGAATTCAGAACTTCCCTTTTCGTATTCAGTAAAGAATAACGGTTGTTTATGTCTCGTTTTGTTTAAGTTATCAATTAGCGTGAATGTGTTGATTATTGCTGGCATTTTTCCTGTTATTCATGAATGGCCGCCGACAACATTAATGAATTTAATATCAGATTATAGTCGGTTACAAATCCGTTTCTAGGTCTTTGAGACTTTTAATAGATTGACTTGTTAGTAATTTGGGTGCTATTATATACAATAAGGTGACTCCAATACATTTTCTTCTAGTCTCTTTTTAAGACATTAGGAGGATAAAGATCTATCAAAGCGTAGATTTTACATAGGATGAATCCAAAAACATTATTGACAGCCTCCGTGGCCCAATTGGTTAGACGCCGGCTGTGAAACAAGAGACCGCGGGTTCAATCCCCGCACCGAAACAAATGTTTGTGTGAACCACAAGTATTTGTTTCGGGACTAGTGTTTGTGAGATCTCCCGTAGTTCCTGATACCCACGACACAAGACATGATCTTAGTGTGGGGTCAGGAAAATGTATGTGACTGTTGGGTTATTTTTAAATTTATTTATTATCTTACCAAGTTGGATGATCCACTGTCTATCTCGGCTAAATATTTAACCACTACATGCATTTATGATTGTTCTGCGGTTTATTTGGATCATGCGCTGCAGTTCAGCATTGTGGTTAAGCTTAGGTCTGTTACAATAATTACATTGAAACGGTATAGAATTCATATGTATTGGCAGGCAGTAGCATACACTAGGCAGTTTATGTATTGTAGTCACTTCGTCGTGAAAATATAAAAATATAATGAAACCAATGCAAAATGAGTACAGAGGGGCTTGACAATTCCTGTATTTGGATTATTTAACCGTGGAAACAAGAGAATTATAGCCACGCAAATTCAAGACTTACTGAATGTAACAGGTCACTGTGGAAATCATTGAGAGAGGCCTATGTTCAGCAGTGGACTTCCTTTGGCTGATGGATTGAATGTAACTATGTAAAACTTTGTACAGATTCCTGGAAGACATCTTGAATAAATAGACATTCGGTATTCCCCGCGACACAATAGGGAGCGCTGATGTGAAATGCGAAGAAGCGGTTTCAAGCAAATATTTGTGTGGTCTAAAGACATTTCGAATTTGGAAGCAAACAAAAGTCCCCCGTATTTTTTGTAATTAAATACATTTATCATTATGTAAACATATAAATAGCACTTATACAGGTATGCATAGGTACAAAAGCAAAATGTAAACTGGTATACAATCGTAACATCATTAGATTTGACACCATCCGTGGTGCAGTTGGTTGCATGCCGGCTGGTAAACGAGAGGCCACGGGTTTGATCCCCGCACCGCTTCAAAGGCCCACATATATTTGTCTCGGGTCTGGGTGTTTGTGAGACCGAAAAGTCTCTCGTAGTTTCTGATGCCCACGGACTATGTATGTGACTGTTGGTTGTATTTATAGATATTAATTTCGTTAAATTCAATGAATGTTATAGTAATGAATTAGGTACATAAATTGATGATTTATTGTTATTAAATTTATTCTGACAGCCCTGAGACATACATGGTTCTTAGTATTGTTCCAGTGTGGTATATTTATACACAAAGATATCACATCAATACAGCTTCATAGGAATCGGATCAGGGTTTTGACGTCATAGTAAAACATACATAGCATATTTTGCATCACTATATCGGGGTATTAGTTGATTCGTCATTTCGCAACGTGTTTGCCGTTGCAATCTCGTATTTATTCTGCAAGATGACGTCAGAATCTTCGGCTGTGTTACCAGCTCAGGTTGTGGGGAATTTCCTATGTATTTACATAAATACGACACCGTACTGCATATATTAAATGTTTTTTTTCAAATGTTATTCATGAAAATTTAGTCCTAAATGTCGATTTTGTATTACAAATGAAGTGGTACAGTTTTTGTATTTAAATGGCCGCGTCTGGGTTTTAATCTATTCTCTTATTTTCATGGCTTGTATATATGCAGGATTTATGTTTACAAGTAATTCCACTGAAGGCAATTCTATTCTTGACTGGCTATCCGTGCTGATTCCAAACTAAGATACATAAAAACCTTCAAGAAAGTATCTAACATTCTTCAAGTATTCACAGCTCTGCTTTAATCGGCGAGCCCTCAGTATTTTTGTGTTTTAACTCTAAAAAACTTTCTTCATGCCTTTTTTTAGAGATTTTCCCGCCCACACATCCACCGTTGAAACTCCTGTCAGCCAGGATCAACAGTGGCACGCAAAGAATTGGCACCGAGCTCCGGAGCTGGCGAGTCTCTTAGGGACACTAGCTTGTCATGCCTATGTAAATGTGTGATAATAAATTAAGCAAAAGATAAACGATACATGATACAAAGGATATACGCTAACAGCCAACACGTTGCAAGCGATAAGTAATGACTCATAAATCGTCATTAATATAAATATGTAAATGCCCTTGTTCTCAAAATAAATTGTTTGTAATTAATCGTATGTATCAATGAGTGGTCTTGAATTTATGTTACGTATATCTTTACAGCAATTACTTAGTACAGCTTCTTGTTTCCTCAATCATGCGAATGAGAGTAATAATAGTAGTTTCTTAGATTTACGCGAATGTTACACATTGAAATGAAACTAATTTAATTTACTACGAATTTTATCGTGATTTGGTTTAATTTTTACATTTTTTAACTTCCCGACGTTTCGATTGCTTTACAGCTTTCGTGGTCACGGTGACGTGAGTCCGCCCCGTGACCAAAAAATGTAAAAGTGTGACATTCGCGTAAATCTAAGAAACCATTATGAGAGTAATAATAATTTAAATATCGAGACTGAAAATGTTTTCGGCCAGCATTTGTTTCAGGACCAAAAAGGTTTTAGCTTTGCTATCTTCGTAATAAGTCGAATTTCTACCGTTACTATTTAAACCGTGGCAACGCCATCAGTAGTAAATTTTGTTTGTATGTGTAAGAAATTATTTACAGGGTAATTTTTCGTACATCGACGTTCCATAACGATGACTGACGTTGCCCAAACCCGATAATTAAGATTTTCAACGGTTTTGTAAACAATTCCTGAAACGCTTTTACGACCCTGTTTGGGTTTTTGGGCTTTTTATAATTTGAGTTATGGGAACTCGTAATTTGTATACATATTTCTTGAAATATTTGGGTTTACACTTTACAGAAACATTTTAAGGTCCTTCGAGCCAGGATTTCATGATAACGTAAGAATAGATTGTATAATTAGGCGATTCCAAAATGGAACTGGACACTAAAATTCCCCCATTATATTTTTTTGTATTTCTCGTTTCTCTCTCTCTCTCTCGCTCTCTTAATTACTTACTAATAAGTACTAATCTAAATGAAACGAGTAAATGATTCGAAGATGAGTTGCAGATTTTAAAAATGAACTTTACATTATACTTACGTTTATTTTAACCACTGAAAAACCTATAAAATGGATAAAAAGGGCAAAATCATTACACATAACTGAAAAAGTGAAATAGAGTTTTCGATCACAGTAGCTACAAGCTTCCAAAGTGGTGTAAGAATTTTCCGCAGAAAGTCGGCTTATTAGTTTTAATGACATATTCAATTTATTTATTTGCTTTATATTTATAAACTAAAATGTATACAGGCGGACTTAATGTCAGAGGCATTCTATTAGAGTCTACCTTTGGGTGAAGCAGAAATGGAGCAAAGCAGGTTTATGCAAAATGAAGATGGCCAAGATTTTTTTTTAAATATACATTATTTGAAAACAAATATACATATTTAAAAAAATATTTATAATTTTATTTATAAC
This sequence comes from Deilephila elpenor, assembly GCA_949752805.1. Lineage (NCBI taxonomy): Eukaryota > Metazoa > Arthropoda > Insecta > Lepidoptera > Sphingidae > Deilephila > Deilephila elpenor. The sequence continues at coordinate 13,142,264 of OX457103.1, read as the reverse complement.
ATTATACCTCAACTATTCCGTCATTAATCTCCTAATATCATATGAATTGCTTATTTAATTTAGTTGTCGTAGAATTATTTATATAAGTAATGAGAAAATATACTATTTGTATGTTAAAAAGCAAGCGTGAACACTATCGACAGTTGATTGGTCTGACACCAAAACAAAAGTGCTGGTTTGAATAACATTTCGTGCTGATTCACGCATTGGGAATAAACAGAACCTAGCAGGATTCCGGCCTTTGTTTTCACCCGTAATTATCAACAAACGTTACTGCGGTATTGTGCTGTGCATGCGCGTCCCAGTTTACCAAAATATTTTCAAATAATATTTACAATATTATTTTGACTGCCTCGGTGGCGTAGTTGTATTACGGTACGGTTACAAAGCTGAGGTCTCGGGTTCGAGTCCCGGGTCGGGCAAAGTGATATTGGATTTTTCTATATATTATCAGCCCGGAGTCAGGAATTTGTGCCCGATATGGCGATAGGTTCGCCCCCTATCACATCATGGGACGGAACATACAAGGCGAAATGTGGGTGTCCTGGTGGCGCCTCTGCCTACCCCTTCGGGGATAAAGGCGTGAGTTTATGTATGTATGTATGTATGTATTTACAATATTATTATTATCGCTTCATAGGCTATTTTAGTTACTCGTGGCAACGTGTCTGGGCCGTGAACCGTGAGGACTTGGATTCCATTCTCATGTCGACTGCTCTGTTTCGTCAGAGATTTTCTGGGTTTAAGGTTATTTATATGAGATTCTCGGAGCGCAATTTGCGCTTGGCAAATCGATCGGCTCCTCCTATCCCATTATGGGCACAATAAGTACGACGAAATGCGAGGAGCACTACTAATACCTCTGCCTAGCTCTTCGGGGGTATAGGTATGAACTTATAAATTTTTAATTATGGTACTTTTGTTTCTGCTCGGCAATTTGGTGACAATTACTTTTCTTGATAATAACTTTCTATAGTTCACGTTTAGTCTGCGTGGGGTATCACGCGATAAGCTCTAACTTTTTATGTTTCGCCCCTTGGCAAAACAATCTTCAGTCGTTTGTAACACAATTGGTACAAGGCATCTCTACCTTAAGTGAGAACTGTCAGGGTATTTTGTTATTAAATTATAATAATCACTATTTTTATCATCATCATCATCATCATCATCATCATCATATAACATATAGGTATATAGATAGCTCTTTACCAGCAAGCATCTGCGTACGATATTCGCCATACCTTAATTATGCCCATTTAACCACTGTGATTACTAAAACTTCCATAATTAAGGGTGTTTCCACACAATCCGTTAAATGACAATTATTTCCTTATTCTTCTAGTATGGAGACCCAGATAAATAAAACGGTAGGTATATACAATAATATTTAATGACGATTAAGCGAGACCGCGTGTTTATCTCGAATGTTTGACAAATATTTAAATGAAACGTGATTTGACACGTGCTAGACATCTGCGTTATCGTTATTATTAAATGTAAACGAATAATTATTAAACGAGTTATGCCTTCATCATAACCTCATCAACATCGAAAACATCGTGAGGAAACCTGCATACCGTAGCGATTTTAAAGAATTTCTACGGTATGTAAGTCCGCCAACCCGCACTAGGCCAGCGTGGTGGACTATATGGCCTAACCACTCTCAATCGATTGTCTCGATTGTAGAGTAGGCCCGTGCCCTGCAGTGGGACGTTATATGGGCTGATATAGATATGCCTTCAATCGATAACTAAGTAGTATGTCTGATTATTGGTCCAACGGTTGATCCGATGCGTTCGATGTTGTGTTTGATATCAATGCACTGCGTTTACCATTGTTTTTTCTACGTTTTATGATGACGTCACCATTTAGTAATATTTAAAAATTCTAATACAATATAACTACTATTTTCAAGGTGGATTTCTTTAATCAGTTGCAAATACATCATTAAATTAAGTTAATTAATCGATTTATATATTTTTGGATCATATTTAATAAGAAATAAACATACTAAAATATTTAGATATTATGTTATTCAGGCCAAGAAAAATTATACTACTTTTAAGGAAAGCGGTAAAAAAATATGAAGATATAACTAATAGAAATACACACTTTTGTTTCGTTTTTTGTTGCCAGCGAACGGTACATGCCTATGTCTAAAACAGGTTTGAACAAAAGGACCTAAAGACCTTAGCTGAGGTACCTATTACACAGGTCGAACATACTAACGAGCTAAAAAGCAGTACGTGTTCGTTCTTGTACGTGTTACCGCTGAAGTTTTACCTTAGCTGTTGTGTATAAAGTCTGTTCTATGCGATACGGTGCTATATACAGTGTAAACACATACGTATAGCAAAGTATATTTTTATATTTTTTATACACGTATAGATATTTTGTGATAGCGTTGTCCACTTAATAATAAATAAATAAAATAAATAAATAAATACACCCAACAGTCACATACATAGTCCTGACCCCACACTAAGATCGAGTCTTGTGTTGTGGGTATCAGAATCTACGAGAGACTTTTCGGTCTCACAAACACCCAGACCCGAAACAAATACCTGTGGATCACACAAATATTTGTTTCGGTGCGGGGATCGAACCCGCGGCCTCTCGTTTCACAGCCGGCGTCTAACCAACTTCGCCACGGAGGCTGTCGATATATAGAATATATAGAACGTTTAATAAAACACTGACCGATTTCATCAAATGTTTTAACATCCTAAACTATTTTTAATAAACTGGCACGTTATACTTCACTCCATCTAATCCTAACATTTTAAATATTTTATACAATGCCCGAGCATTCTATAAACTCCAGAGTTTTTCCTTACAATGATACTATCCGCAATGACCACAACATGCATACAAATATATAGTATATGGTAAAGTGGTAAGTCAAGTCGCGGGCTGAAGGGAGCCGGCGCGCCGACCTTAAAGGGTGAACGATCTCAATCCAACTGGCTTCACAGTACTTTATTGCTTTAGCTCATTGTTTATGGTTTCTTTAGAATTTACACTTTGGAGTTAGAAAGTCGCTGCATATAGGCCGCTTCCAACTCACTATGGAAGATAAATTGAAGATAAGTTTTTAGTTAGACTCCGTGGCGCAGTTAGTTGGCCGACGGCTGTGAAACGAGAGGCCGCGGGCTCGAACCTGAACAGACAAGGCGAAACGTGGGTGTCCTGGTAGCATCTCTGCCTACCCCTTCTGGGAATAAGGCGTGAGTTTGTGTATGTATGTTTAATGTTTATATATGGATATCCCGTCGGTCCTATTAAATGCGAGAACTTTACTATAAATTTAATAGGTAGTGTATCTGTTTTAGCGATGTAAATAGGACATGGCCAACCTCGCCTCGTGAATACGATCGTAAAAAAACCATGAAAACTCACTTTATGGACTAAAATTGTACCTACAATGTTTATCTTGGGTTTGGCCGAATGAGCGAGTTGTATCAAACACTGCATGGAGTAGAGGAGCACCCCAGGTCTGAAAGTGAAATTACTTTGAATATGCTGCTTAGTTTGAAGCGAGCTTTAGACATACAGCCTTCTTCATAGACAATTTTAAAACCTATTTTAGTTATCGAATGTGTTGACCCTTTCGAACGACTTTTGAATTCAGTTTGAGCGTAGAAGACAAAACATTCGATAAGTGAAATAGGTTTTAAGGGGCAATAGACATTAAAAGAATCTTAGTTTATTTAAAAGGACCTGTAAGAATTTGCTTGTTCAACACAATTATTCAGTTATTCGGAAAATATGGTCTATACGACTATACATCCATATTACATAATATTACGATTTCATTTTTTTATTTGATTGGCAGCATCTTGTACAGGAACTTTATAATGCGTTGTAAGTAGGACAACTCCTAGTGGCGTTAGCGATTAGTAGTTTTATTTGGATATTAATTGTAACATCCATAGAGATGACACGATTGGTTAAGCTAGTAGCTCTTAGGGACACCTAACTGACGTACTCAGAGACATTAAATGTCCATTAAATCGTTACTAAGTGTAGATTTTACAAAGAGAATCTATACTAAGGAACAATTTAATTGGCATTAAACGTCTCTGAGTACGGCAGTTAGAGACTCGCCGAGCTCCAGAGCTCAGTGCCAATACTTTGCTTGCCACTATTGATCCTGGCTGGCAGGAGTTGCAGTGGTGGGTGTGTGGGCGGGAAAGTCTCTATTACATCTATTAATTTATTAATAATATACAGAATTCATCTCCCACGCCACAGATAATATCACTTTCAGTAATACAGTTGAATTTAACCAATTTATTCTCACACCTTTTTAATCCATGGAGTTTTATATTTTACTACAAATCTTCATTTTAACCTAAATTTAATAAAACCGTTCTAAATATTATATTAACAAATGCAAAATAAAACAAATGTAAAACCCGAGGTGACACACAAATGCATCCAAGTGGGTTCGTTAATGGAATCGAGTGGCCGCAGAACGCTTATGTGTTGTACCATTTTATTGGACAATTGAGCCTGACGACCGATATTTATAGAGTGCTTGATGGCTATCAATTGGAAATAATTAGTATAAATAAAGAGTGCTCGTGTGCTGTAGGGAGTGGACTTTTCCTACACTTGATAGATACTATTTGCCCTTGCAACCTTATAGTTAAACTGGGTATGGAAGGGCAATCAGTGTCTTATTGAAACTTGATAAATTGACGGTAGTCTTGGTTGTTTATAAATTTATTTGAGGCTGTTTTTCCTTTACTTAGCCTCAGTTGTTAACTAACTTTGATCAAAACTTTAATTTCGACAATGTCATTGCCATATGTGACGTATATGACATTGCTGATGTCCCATATATTTGACATTGACATTATCAAAGTCAAAGTTATGGGCAAAGTTAGTTTGGGCCCTTAATGTTTTGTCATCGATTTTTAATGATATCGATTTACAATGACTTTTAGTTGGGGGTTTCTTGGCACCGGTTTGCGATATAACCGCTTTTGGATTCTGACATTCATCATCACTCTTGCTATCAGCCTGTGTTATATTATGACAATTAACTAAAGCTACGGAAATATCACCGTCTTATTTTCTTTAATATGTGGTCTTTTGATACTGTTGAATGCATGTTTACAATCAGTTTTGTCCCGTAAAATATTATCTTCTGACGCACATACTACACTATTATTGTGAAATTGGGAGAAAAAACGCGTGGCTACTGCCAATTTGAATACAGCCGTCCCAATAATTGAATATTCCTCACGTGCCACTTTGTATCGGAGGCTGGTGGTCATTGCCTGCCAAATGACGTCATCTGTCGCGGAGCTATTCCGGGATTGAACCGAGACGACCGTGCGCCGCGTGTTCCAGAATTCTGCCAAAATTTACGTTTATAACGGTCTGGTCTGGGCTCGTTTATTAGCTGAGGAGATGACGAATGGTTTGTGTTTAGTTTTAAGTGGTGTGTAAAATATTAATGGTTTTAGTAAAGGTTATGTTGCGTGGTTTTTTGTTTATGTGTTGTTTTTATATGTATTGGCAAGCAGTGGCGAAGGGTGACTTTTTTCAAAAGGGAAGCCGATACTTCTGGTGACTAGTTTTATTAAATTAACAAGTACTCATACTTATATTTTTACTCCGTTATGTACGTAAGATATTGAGCGACATATTTGCTTAGTAATACTTACTATATTTTCATACAACACTTGCACGGAATAGCACTGTGCCCGTTAGGTGCTTTTTTTAACGTTTTTAAAGTAAATTTCGATTCTATGCAAAAGACAACATTACCCTGTTTTGAAATTGATCGACAATAAAATTTCAAACGTTCCTTATATATAAAAAAAAGATGCAGAGATTGATGTAAGTGGACGAAAGTAACTATGCCAGTATAGAGCTAACTGGAGATCTATCGAATCTGGCAACCCTCATGGGATGCAGGCGTGGGTTATGTTTGTATGTCCTATTTTGAATCAACGCTAACAAAAATACGGCATTACAATATTTATTAAATAATTAAAACTTGTCAGTTGCCGTTCTTTCTCTGGTACTTAAATGTATTATCAAATTTAATATAATTTCCAGTGCGTTTTTTAATTACGTAAATGCAGCATTTTTAAAATTACCTCTTAATAATGCAATTCATGAGATAAAACGATATTATCAAGTTTCATTCATCATTAAAGTTTTTCTAAATAGATAGATCTGTTTGCACTTCGAAACCAGTAAAATTTAAAAAATTACCCACTTATTATATACAAACCTAAAAATAGACACCGCATTATACATATACACTGAAACAACACAGTAGTAAATAATATTTTCTAATTATAAACACGAAATAAAAGAGGCGCGAACTGGCAAATTACTTTATAAGCCGTAGGCCCACCGGCATATTCACAAGCGAATACCGTCGTATTTCTACAAATAAATTTAGACCTTAAAAGCTACGGGTTTTAAGGTGCAATTTTGCATGCAGTTCTGAGCAACAAACGTGTAACAGAGATGGCAAATAATGCGTTGGAAATGAGCACGAGAGCAACGGGAACTCGTGCTGTGTCCTTGTAGCCTGACGTGACGTCATCGGGTTCTAGGCGGCCGCGTGTTTCGTATGCATGTACTTACGTTGAACATCGCGCAATGCGTTTGTCGTTATGTTATTAATTGATCGATAATATTTTGTTTATTAATATCGAATAACATTTGTTTATTGTTTATATTTATTTTAATATTGTTTATTATTTGATTATTTTCTTCATATAACTTGTTTAAAAAAATGTATATAATTAATAATTTCCTTTAAATTATAAGGCGTGCTGTTAGGAATCGGCTTGTAAGAACGTTAGGAAAGAAAGTTAGGAAGCACGGTCAACAAATTATGGCTTTTACTAAGCATGCTTTATATATCTATTGAAACTAAAGATATGTTTTAGGTCCTTTTAAAGAATCTTTCAATGGCAAGGCTCACTTATCCATGCAAAAAATGTGCAACAATAAGCATTCTATGCAACTAATACTATTGAATTGTCTATGAATTATGAAGGTATAAGAACATTTCATTCATAATAGAGCTATGCACAACTAAACTATTTAAAGGCCAGCACGTCCTTCAAACGGTCGTTTTACAATTATTTTTTCCTGCAACTGCATAAAGCGCAGATTATTGTATTGTCGGATTCGAAGTTATTCACTTTTAAAAGTAAACACGTATAGAAAGTCAATTGTTGTGCGTCTGGCCGAGCTTCAATGCGATTATAGTTGATTGTTATACAGTAAGATAATCTTGGACGAAATTGTTAAAATCTGTGACAGCGTTGAATATTTTTTTATGGCAATATTTTTGACGGCATAGTAACTATTATTGCGGTCGTATATTATTCTTGTCTTAACTTATAAACTAGACTGATTTAATCTGCATTTCCTGGTATTTTCCTGGTTATTAAAATCTATTTATATTTACTAGCTGATACACTCATTACACTGATTAGTCACGTTTCGCAAGCGCTGTTTCTCAATGAGCGATCATAATCAGTTTCTGGCTTAAGTTAATTAGTTCTTATAATATATTTTAATACCATGCGACAATTTAACGGTGAAGATTGAAGCTGTCATCGAGTTTCTTTAGAGACAAGACGTAAAATTGTGGAGTTGTGAAAAATTGGCCCTTGTTATCTTACGTGTCATTAGTATGGAATAATTTAAATGTCTTACGCCTGTTAATGTCAAGACAGACGTGTAACTGTGCAAGGGAATAATGTAGTTTTTGACAAAAATGTTAATGACATTTAAAATGTGATTTATTGAATTATAAAGTACATTATTTGATTAGAGATTGTATGATTCGTTACGAGTTACACGCACCAGCCAGCAGTGTGTCAGTGTTCCTTGAACATTAAATCTTTAAAGAACGTAGTTGCTGTGATTTGCTATTTTGATTCTCTGTTGAATAATACGGTGATCTTGTAGTTACTCGACGCATTTTTGGAGTCGTTAATTAACTAAAAAATGATATTTTAAACTTTACGGTCTTATTCGTTGACAGTTTTAAAACATACCTATTTTAGTTTTCGAATTTTTGACCTTCTTCGCTCAAACTGAATTCAAAAGTCGTTCGAAAGGGACAAAATATTCGATTACTAAAATAGGTTTTAAAACTGTCTATGAATAAGGTCGGTACTGTTTATGATTCGTCAATATACAATAGATACCTATTAACGTTATGTTTATAATAAAATTAAAATGCAATATTTACTGAACGTGACTAAAGTTTATATTAAAGGATACTGAGATGCATTATTTACAAACACTCGTCCACAATATCTACAATAACATGCACTACAAGGAAAATATAATTAAAATGGATAAGAGAAGAATGTTGTGACAAAACACACTTGATTTACGATTGTCTGCTTTACTGTGTTTTGTGGGCTGTATGCCAGTGCCTTATGCTGCATCCACACCGCTGCTACCTTCTGTGAAGCAACATTGTAATATAATATACACATACTTACAAAAAAAATCTAACAATAAATAACATTTTGCTATCAGATGTTGCTGAGTAAAATTTGGAAACGTTCCTCCGCAAATGTAACTGGGGTGTGGATGCACCTTGAGTCCGTAATGGATAAAAAAAAAACCATTTTTCCGTCACCGTGAGGCACTTTAAAAACAACAATAATAAATGTATTTACGTATTAAATATTAAAATAGTCTGCGTCGAAAACTTACTACAAGGCAAAATGTGTTCGCATGTTTATCGGAGTTGTTTATTCCATTCTATTTTTATATTTATTTTGAGGTTTAGGTTATTTCTGAGTGTCTCATGCACAATATAATCATTGCTCATGCACGAGAGGCGAAGAATGACTTCTTTCAAAAGTGACATTATTTTTTCTTTTCATTTTTCTTCTTTTCATACACATTTGGCAAATAATACAGTCAAAGAGCAATTTCCACAAAACATGTTCAGTGATAAAAAGATGCTGTTTTCTAATCAATCATATCAAAAGAAATCGGCGGCATCTAAAAGAATCAAGACTGGTCATTGGCTAAGAATAATAAAGTAAATAGGAATGCAAATGTTCTAATTTTGTGAAGCTCTGTGTATTCTGCTATGGCAACACAAGGAATTCTGAAATTCATTGTCTTTGGCACACGATTGGCACTTGAAAATAACATTACATATTATGTAGACTTATTTATTCGACCCACCTTTTTCCCTATTTAATCTCTTTATTTTCGCAATTATCAATGTCTTCGTGCAGTAAATTATTATTTTTGTAATTTTATATACATGTGGCTCAATTAGCTTTTATAGTAATCTGCATCATTATAATAAGGCGATAAGCTCGCCCCCTATCACATCATGGAACGGAACACATAAGGCGATAAGTTACCTGGTAGCACCTCCGCCTACCCCTTCTGGGAAAAAGGCGTGAGTTTATGTAAATATCCATCGAGGATATTTGTCGACAATCTTGTCTGTTTCTGTGAACTCCAATGTTTGCGTTGCGTTTTACGCAATGCATTAACATTTAATGATTTCTTTGTTTACACAATACACATGTTATTTTATTGTCGAGGCTTGGAGATCTGTCAAAACACGTTAAAATGCCCTATCTAAGATAACCTCGTCTATTTGTATCGCCCCGGGCACGTACACAAAAACATTATTTTTATTGGGGACGAACTCGCTTACTTTGTTTATAAATAATTGCTCGAGGTATAGACAAAGAAACATTGATTAATAGTATTCTTTTTCTCAAGTTCTTTAATATTTAAATCTATGTGTATGTCAGCCTCCGTGGCGCAGTTGGTTAGACGCCGGCCTGTGAAACGAGAGGCAGCAGGTTCGATCCCCGCACCGAAACAAATATTTGTGTTATCCACAGGTATTTCTTTCGGGTCTGGGTGTTTGTGAGACCGAAAAGTTTCTCGTAGTTCCTGATACCCACAACGCAAGACTAGATCTGTGGGGTCAGGACTATGTATTTGACTGTTGGGTGAATTTATTTATTATTATTCCGATGTGCAAAGAATGAAACGAATATGCGACACACTTACGATAGTCGACATGACAAGTCTCCTAACAGCTGTGTACGCTGGACCCTGATACGAATATCCTACATAAATATTTGTCTCATTACGGTCTCTTATAATAAACCATTGATCACTTCGAAAATACTTAATGATTTGTTTAAACTGACAATGTTTACACATCGCCTTTAATGTCTCACAGTTAATGTGTCACTTCTCGGTGGAGACATAATTGTTAAATTCAATAGGCGTGTTTACATTAGATTACATCGATAATTTGCATACATCCGTTGCGGATTATTCATGAGGTTATTGGTAATAGTAATATTAAAATATTTTTACAATTAGTTTTTTTGATTTAGTTTTATAAGCAGTGCACTGCAACGGGCTGATGATAATGATGATGAAGTTCTCATTAAATACAACTTGGATAATTAGTTGTTTCCAACTCCTCCTAGCTGGCTAAATAGCTGGAGTGGTCTCGATAGGACAATATTCCTTGAAATGTTTTTCTTTTCAGTCTTATAATTATTTGAGAAAAATATAAAGTCCGGATTGTTCCCTAACAGTAGCAATATTATACTATCAAAAAATCTATAGAGATGATTTAAACATTCTGCCACAAAGCGGTTTCCAAACAATGACTCACGTAATGTTATAAAAATGTGTGATGCAGTGTTGGTACTGCAATATGCTATAGTATTATGTACACATTCCTATTTATTTTGTCTCAGACTTGTAAAAGCCTTCTGGGAAATGACTGGCCGTGACTCGGATCAAAAGATTGAGACAAAAATGTGTGTGTGCAAATATTTGTATGTCTGGTTTTTAGGAAGTGAAAAGTCTGAGATTTTATTACTCGAGATACTGTGAATAATATATGGCGGGGTTATGATAACATTAATTAAGACATACATTAAATATTTAATTAATTTCAACTGACATAGCAACTGTATCTGTATAAAATATAAATATATGTATATAAATACGTTCCACAGCAGGGCATGGACATTCTCTACAATACAGAATACGATTAAAGGGGTTTAGGTCACATAGTCAACCACGGTGGCATAGTGTGCGAACTTTACATACTAAAGAAATTCTGATCAATTGCTATGATATGCAGGTTTCCGCACGATATTTTCTTTAATTGTTATAGTGCGTGCTGATTGACTAACAATACACACATGACTCCGAAAAGTAAGGGATGTGGCCTGGAATTTGAACCTGCGACCACTGTGTATATTTTGGCAGCCGCGTCTTATCCGTTACCACAGGCCACCACGCACTGTACTATTTGTTTGTACTTTGTTTACATAAATAAAAAAATAAAAATACCTTCTGCCTTTCTCTACAATTGACGCACACATTTAGGAAGATTCCACTACGTAACAGTGGGCATGTCAGTGACGCCAGCAGCGAATAATAAACGTGGCTAAACGACGAGAGACTAGTGATACGGTTAAGCCCTATTCACACGGGGAGAGTTTCTCGCCTCGAAAATACGATTATTGTAAGTATATAAAAAAGTTGCATCGTGTAAACGTTTGTCGGAACAAACAATCTATGGCGGTTATGTCATGCGATCTAAAGCGAGAGACTCCGTGTAAATGGGGCTTTACTCTACCGGTATTGTTGCACCGGATTTTCGGAATTTATTGGTGTTCTGTATTTGAAAAAAATATATTTGTTGATGCTATTTGAAGTCCCTATTTCACGCAGAAATGGATGTCGTGGTATTTTTGCATAGAAATAAAATTTATAAGCTTAGGTTTTCGAAAATGCACGGTTTTAGAATTAAGGATACAGTGTCGTTTTTACTACTAAAGAGATGCCGCGTAATTATTTCTGTGTCAGTAAGTATCACTATTGGCAATGGATAATATATTATTACATCTGTAACTTGTGCCTTAAATCCCACAGTCAAACGAGAATTGATGGATACGCAGATTCTATAACACTAAAAAAAGAAATCGTTAATTGCTTATTACAACTTTATACATTCTGTCTCTATGTAGACAATATTATGTCTGTAACTGTACTTGGTTACACAAAAGCTGTTATATTTATTCCAATTTCGAATAATCTTTCCGGCCGGTCCACACAGTCCGACAAGCCGGCATTTGTCCCATCTCTAGGAACAATACCTTATTGTTCTTGATATCGCATAATCGTATCAGGCGGTCGGTTTCAGCGGATATTGGATTACATGTTACCACGCGATCGCAATTCAGGTTGTTTGTGAACCACTTCGTTTGATTACACTCTTCCTGTGGCGCCAAGAAGCTCTCTGACTATTAAATATTTAAATGTGTATACATTTTATCAGAAAATTTGAAATACTGGTAGAGGCGTATATTCAGCAGCGGACTTGTTGTGGCTGAAGACAGAGAGAGAGAGACTGAAAAACTTGAAGATAATTTGAATTTCTTTTTTTTCTCTTTTTACGCATTTATTTAATCAATTCTATCTATCTATTAAGCCACAAGAAGTCAACTGCTGAACATAGGCCTCATCCAAGGATCTCTACATCGATCTAATAAATAATAAATAAATAAAATAATAAATACACCCAACAGTCACATACATAGTCCTGACCCCACACTAAGATCGAGTCTTGTGTCATGGGTATCAGGAACTACGAGAGACTTTTCGGTCTCACAAACACCCAGACCCGAAACAAATACTTGTGGTTCTCACAAACATTTGTCTCGGTGCGGGGATCGAACCCGCGGCCTCTCGTTTCACAGGCGGCGTCTAACCAACTGCGCGACGGAGGCTGTAATAATAATAATTTTAAATAAAATATTTTAATCTAATAATAATAATAATTTAGTAGTGCGGTTGCAAGCGCTGTGCAGCGTGTGGTGGCTGGTAGCGGTTGGCGACGATGGGCTGAAGTGGCCAGTGGCGTGCTATGGGAGAGGCCTATGTCCAGCAGTGGACGCAGAAGGGCTGATGATGATGAAGCGTTGTGCAGCGTGGTTCGAAATAGCCCACGAAATGGTGGACTTTATGTACCTAGTATTGTGAAAAGTTGAGAAAAGATAACGCGTTTCCTGTAGATTGATATAATTAGCTCAAAACAGCAACAAGTTAATCAATGTCCAACGGTAATGACAAAAGCAGATTAGACTCCAAAGATAAGAAATAAAAACAAAGGAAATGTAAAAGGTGTTAAACGAACTCAATATCATGTTATTCACACTTATTGAGAGAATCACTGATAACCTTATGCAAGGTTAAGGTCGATAGTACGAAGTATCGTGTCTATGATACTTAGTTACGATACTTACAATCAATACTTACAAAACATTATATTACTATACATTTTTAGGTATGTATCTATATCAGCCCATATACGTCCCACTGTAGGGCACGGGCCTCCTCTACAATAAAGAGTACGTTTGAGAGGGGTTAAGCCATATAGGCCGCCACGCTGGCCTAGTGCTGGTTGGCAGACTTTACACATCGTAGAAATTGTTCAAAATGTTTTCCTTCACCGTTATAGTGCGTGATGATTGACTATCAAAAATGACAACTCGGAAGTCAGGGGTGTGTCCTGGGATTTGAACCTGCGACCACCGGCAGTCGCGTTTGGTCCGTTACCAACAGGCCACCGCGCACTTATATAATTGTAAATATCGATTTAATATCTGAAACGGATAATTTTAATGTTTATACTATTTCAGAATTTCATATGTTCTATGTTCGAAACATCCTCAAAATAGATATGGTTAAATAGATATTAGTCTGGATTGTTGTATGTAAACGTAATTTCTCTGCCCTTATGAAAACAATTCTGATACTGTACTGTACATCATCATCATCATCATCATCATCAGCCTATATTAGTCCACTGCTGGACATACGGACATATAATCAAGAGCGGATCCAGCTTTTAAGTCAGAGGGGATCATATAGTTCTAGATAGTTCTGGTCAGAACACTGGACGTACTCGAATTCGATTATATGCATTTAAAAGTTTGTTACACCTATGATTAGTGAATATGTTTACGATTCCTTTTTAGTGAAAATCGACAGTACGTTTTAAAAAAATCTGTCAATCTGGAGTCAGCCCAGGGGGGGAGGTCGTGGGGGTTATGACCCTCCCCCCCTGGGCTGGATACGCCCTTGTGTATAATCTAAACATCGCCGCATGAATACGAACATACAGCCCACAGAGTTAATGCTAGCTGTAGGTCATCTAGTAGGTAATCTATTGCAAATGCACTTAGCGAAGCGATTCCAATGGATTACAAGGCATTTGTATGCAAACACGTTTAATGCAGCTCGACAATGGAGCTGCAAGCGTGCATCGCCGTTTAAGTTTTATGACCACGATTTTATGGTCGGAGGTTGCCAGAGATGCAACGTGTGCATTCGTAATTTACAAAGGCATTTTCTTAAAGTTTTAAAATACAATAACTTTAAATATTTGATACGTAATTGATATGTAAAAACGAACAGTAAAACAAACTATTGTCAGAATATCAGAACAGTAGTTAAAAATTATAAAGTCCGCCGACCCGCACTAGGCCAGCGTGGTGAACTATATGGCCTAACCCCTCTCAATCGTTCAGTAGGACGTATATGGGCTGATACCGAAGGTAAAAATGAAAAATTATTTTCAAAATCTGATAGCCCACTGCTGATTTCGGACTTCTAACATCGAGAGTTTGATTGAGAACGCTCAGGCAATCCACTACGATACTTTATTACGGATTAACAGGCTTCACAACCCATACATTCTTGGATTACAATACATGCATACCCGCCCGCTGCAGTTTGACAAGACAATGTATGTTAATATAATTTGCTGTGCCGCTAATTCCCAGTACGTTGTGAGTAGTAGGAATTACATCGCGTCGTGTTTTTATTGAGATAAATTGTTTTGTTGGCACTAGATTGAATTACATCGTTTTCAATTGTATTAGGAGTTGTTAGCAAAGTTTTGTTTGACTTGAATCATCTATAATATTTTGATCGTGGATTATACTCTTTTAGGTTCCATTAAAAGACCAGAATGAATAGAGTAGTTAGGTCTTAGACCGCTAGATGTCACTTTATGAAAATAATTTAAGGGCTTCAAACTATTCTAAAGATTAATACGAGTAATAATGTTATTTTGCTATTTTCAAATTATTTTGCATACTAAGTACTGGTACTTGCAGAAATATTAGATTCCTCAACACGGTTTTCATGGAATCTGTATCAGCCCAAATACGTCCCACTGCAAGGCACAGACCTCCTCTACAATTGAGAGTACGACTGAGAGGGGTTAGGCCATATAGTCCATATAATTTCAGGTAATATAAATAACTTAATATACTTGTGGTAAACCACTTGGCTTGTTATTTTTAATTGATTGAATTTATGAGTATAATGATGTCATATTAGTATTCCTAGATATTAATTTTCCAACAATTACATGACCTTTATTTCCTAGTGTTCTAGTACAGGAAGTTATGCGGTTCCGCTTTATTGCGTTTCCTTATTGTGCACACCTTGATTTCTTTGAGCTGATATCATTGGCCCTTATCCGTCCCTTCACAACTGTTCAATATTCTACAAGCGAAAGGATCTTTATGTATTGTAACGTATAAGTCTTTATAGGCGAACGACAGTAACAGTTTAAATATTCAAGTGAAGAACGAAAAAATCTTTTACATGAGGGCATTTAAACCAAAAGGACTCAATTGTTCCTAATATTCACGACACAAGACACCTTGCTGCAATTTTGCAATAATGTGTATTGTTTATTCTTCTATCTAAGAAACGTCAATGAATCTTAATATATCATCCAAATAAACTGTAAATTGTGTAAGATGCAGGAAACATACATCATGATACATTGAATGGAGTTTTCTGGAGCAAAGCCAACGTTGTATGCCGTGTTCACGTGAATTTGAGTTTTGGACAAATCATATTTAACCTCAGATATCGTCCTTGGCTGGGTGACAAATTTGTATTTACTCATTTTATACGGAATGTTAGTAAACTAAATAGCTTCCAAAAAACATAGAGGCAATTTTGTATTAGTACATTTTAGTGTGAAGTCTAAAATAGTACCTATTAATACATAAAGGTTTCAATAGCTGCATTTCTGTCCCAAGTTTGACTCCCATAATTGTATCAAAATAATATTTAAATTTTCTGAAAGGATTGACGTTAGACGCAATTGGTTGTAATTTGTAAATTGGTAACTATCTGTTTTTTTAAATAAAGATAATCTCACCGAGGGTCTGAGAAAAACAGGTATGAGGTAACAGACAAATAAGCGAAAAGTATAAACTGAAAAATCATCCGATTTGTCTTAGGATTCGAACCTCTATTATTATTTAATAACTGACTCTAGGTACTAGGAAACAAGGAAAGAATAGTTGGTATTCATAAATATAATGTTTCATTATAAAATGAAACCTAGGCGGGTGTTAGTGTAGGCTGATCTCGCGAACAAAGCCATCGTATTATGCAGGACGTGTAAAAAATGTAAGTAAACCTTATGTGAACAATAACTTTATACTGTAAAATAAAAGCTGTAACAATCAGAGTAAAAACCGATAGGAAGTATACTGTTTTGTTTTTCATCCACCGCAGAGATTATTCCTGCTATTATTTATTTTGTACTGCGAAGTAATCTTACTGCACCTGATGATAGGCTAAGTGTTCTTTTGGTAGAGCGTATCTCTCTCTCTCTCTCTCTTTCTCTCTTTCTCACTCTCTTCAGTCACAGGAAGTCCACCGCTGAACATATGCTTCCCGCAATGATCTCCACACCGACCTGTTGGCAGAACATCGATGGTAACAAATGATTATCTAATCACACTTGATATGACGGTCATACATTAACTTTTTTACGGGCTTTTATTTTATTTAAACTAAAACACAGATATTACAGTACCGCAAAAATCTTTTACAGGCTCGTAGAACTCTGGATTATATAAAAAAGTGGTGACATGTTCGACAGCTTGGTCGTAGACGTGTTTTACAAGTTTCCACAGCTTTGTGAAAGATAGGTTGTTTTAATGTTTTTTTCTTGTTGCAGAGGCCATCCGCGCGACGCCAGCCGTGGTGCGGAAGTGGTATGTATTTTTGTTTTATTTTAAATTCCTGAATTGACAGTTCCGTGGCGCAGTTGATTAGACGCCACCTGTGAAACGAGAGGCCGCGGGTTTGATTCCCGCACCGAAACAAATATTTGTTTCGGGTTTGGGTTTAGCTAGGCAGTATGTTCGATTCAAAATCGTGTGGAATGATATTTTTAAAAAAAATCTACTGTCAATGGCAATAATTATTGTAACGGTATGTCTTTATAACAATTATCACTTATTGTTCAATCATCGTTCTAGTGGAAATCGATGTAGTCTAATGAATTGCGTTTAATAATTCATAGTAAAGATATGCGTAAAAGATACGTCAAAAAGCGTTTTTTAATTCATAAGTACCACACATAATATTAAACTACGCAGATCACGGAAGGATACTATTTACAGCAAACTATTTCAAGTGCAAATGATGAAATCATACCAGTATTGTAAATAAATGCATTTTCTCAGTACTTGACGTGTTCTAGTAGGTATCGACAGTGGAAACAACCGCTGCCTTTTATTTAACTTGCCGTTTTAATTGACTCTATATTGCAGTACAGGAAAATGTGTTGCATATGCAATGCACACACACATATAAGCACACAAACACGCATGTAGATTACAGTGAGATACACACACCTAAAGAGAACTGCACACACAGATACACACACCTAAAGAGAACACATTACTAAAACACAGGGTGTGTGTGATAGTTTATTACTCTAGTGACTGACATAGAACTAAGCGTAATGAAGAAAGAGAAAAAACATATCCAATCCAAATATACATAAAAGATACCTACGAGGTAAATTTACGAAATTTTCATTTTTTAAATATAGCTTGATTTTTTTCGAATGTTTTATTATATTAATGTAATTTACTAAGTGACTACCTAAACTACGAGCTTCCACACACATTACCCATTTAATCTCAGATTTATACGATTTTCTGTTACAAATGCAATACATTTATTAACAGGCAGCGTTAGACTATGCATCAACGCCGTCAATTGTACTATTGAAACTACTCATGCATTAGTATGAAGTTCACCATTAGCTAGAACAATACTAGCGTCCTAACTCCGTTTTACCTGAAAAATTTAGATTTTCCATAGATCCTCATATAAGAACCTCTCTTAATCCATTACTTATTTTCCATCCCATATTCCGCTGTATCTGTATATAATTAGGAGTGGACTGTTTTAAAGATAAGTTTCAGCTATATCGCATAAGCTTGTGCGTTTTGGTTGTGTCTTTCGGGAATTCACGCAACACTGCACAAGTCGTGTTTTTGAACCTTTCCAAATGTCCATAGAAAATAATATAATTCAGGACTTCGCAATTCACTTCTATGATTACGTTTTCTGTGCCAAAGGTCAATGCGTGGATATTGGTATTGAGAAATAGGTACTAATTTAATAAAACGGAATGCCTAATGGATTTGTTTAATGTATAAAACCACGAAGGTCTTTCCGGGTTTTCCTTCAGTAATAAAATATGCCACCAGGAAGTAAGATAGGTACCGTAACCTACAGGATAAATTCCATTAATAATTATCAGAAAATCTTCCCCTGTTATATTGCATCACATAATTTTAACCCGCGTGATGTCAACCGAATTATTGTTATGGAGAAAACTTGATGTTTAATTGTATTGTATGACAGCCTCTGTGGCGCAGTTGGTAAGACGCCGGCTGTGAATCGAGGGGCCGCGGGTTCGACCTGCACCGAAACAAATATTTGTATGATCCATAGGTATTTGTTCCGGGTCTGGGTGTTTGTGAGACCGAAAAGTCTCGTAGTTTATGATACCCACGAAACAAGACTCGATCTTAGTGTGGGGTCAGGATGTATGTGACTGTTGCGTGTATTTATTTAGTATTATTTACTCGCTTTTATGTTCTTGGTCCAGTAACGATGGCCTACTTGCAATTCATAGTAGCTAAGAACACGACAGTACGACAGCCAAGGTGTCAACACCAAGGATGACGAACTTGGGTGTTACAAAAGTAAAAATAATTTGACAACTGTTTCACGCAACTCTGAGGAAATAAGACGTGAGTTTGTTTCCGTATGGATATAATATAATAAAATCTTACTTAACTGGTAGGCAACAAGCTACTCAAATTAATAGGGTATGTCCCACACGAAAAGAGGAAATTATTTACCAATCTCAGTATAATATTACTCAGTACGGAGTACCACAAGGTAGCGTCTTGGGCCCGCTACTGTTCCTTGTGTATATTAATGATTTACCAAATATAACCGATCATCTGATGACTTTATTTGCCGATGATAGTACAGTTTTATTCACTGGAAACCATTTGATTGTTAATAATGAAATTGATACTTTTTTAACTAATGTAACTGATTGGCTTAATACACATAATTTAAAATTAAATCTCACTAAAACAAAACTTATGAACTTTAGTCAAAGAAACCGAGCCACGACAAATTTAAATATAATATTTCAAAACATTGCAATAGAAGAAACAGAAGAAGTTAAATTTTTGGGGATATATATTGACAGGAAACTAAACTGGAAGAAGCACATTGATTATGTATGCAAACGTCTAAATCAGCAATCATATGCTCTGTATAAGCTTAGAAAAATAGCAGACAAATCTGCTCTCCTCTGTGCTTACCATGGCCATGTATCTTCCATTTTAAGGTACGGCCTAATATTTTGGGGAAATTCCCCTAACAGAGAGCTGGCGTTTAGGGCTCAAAAACGATGCATTCGAGCAATCACAAACATTGACTCAACCGACTCCTGCATACCATATTTTAAAGAACTTAAGATACTCCCACTTCCGTGTATGTTTATCTATGAATGTGCTATTTTTGCAAGAACAAATATCCACCTTTTTAAACTTAGTAACCGAGCCAGACGCAATGATAAGATGACATATATACCCCACAAAACTGCATTATTTCATAAAAGTGTGTTCCACCTAGTTCCTGAAATATATAATAAACTACCAAAATCTATTAGAGAATTAAATGATCTCAATAATTATAAAGGTACATTGTTTAAATTTCTAATTAATAAATGTTATTATAGTTTGAATGATTTTCTTAGTGAAAATTGAAATGTTATAATACTTTTAGTTTGTTTTCTATAGTATTTATATAATTTTAAAGTTAGATTTTTATTAGATTTAAGTTCCATTATTGTATGCCAATACGGCGGGTCATGGTTATAACACCATCCTATGTACCACAATAAAACATATTTGAATTTGAATTTGAATAAATATGAGATCTGATTATAAAAAACAGTTTTTGCGTGGATTATAAGGATTTATTTACACAGCATAACAAGCCGTTTTCCACACATATTACAATATTGTGCATTTTGTTACAATAATTAAACAAAAAGTACTTAATAGAGTTCTGTCACCAAAATAAAAAAGTTCAGTATTATTTACATGTTTCATGCAAATCTACGCCAAGCAACCTTGACTCTGTCGTTCATCGAACTTACTCTAGGTCAAACGAGTAATAAAAGAGACGAAACATATCGCTGTCTCCCTCGCACCACACTGTCTGTCCTGTCTACATTATCATTTTTGTCGTAAATTTAGATTAGCATGCGTTATCTGTCTGGTGTGAAGAATGAATGCATGACTCATAGGCGGTAATGAATAAAAAAAACTTTAGTTTACTGAATTTCCCAGAATACTGATCAAATTCGGAAAGTATGTGATACATTGAACTCATAGCAACGGTATAAAGATTATTTAATATTCGGAACGAAATGATCCGCCAGAGAACCATGGTGACCGACATAGCTTTGAAAGTTAGTAGGTTGAAGTGGCAATGGGCTGGCCACATGTGTCGCAGAACAGATAATCGCTGGAGTAAGCGTGTTCTGAAGTGGAGACCGCGTCCTGGCAAACGTAGCATGGGACGTCCTCTGGCCAGATGGCGGGACGAGTTGTACAAGAGGCCGGCAGCGGCTGGATGCGTAAAGCAGCAGACCGGGCTCTGTGGCGTACCTTGGGAGAGGCCTATGTCCAGCAGAGGACTGCAACGGGCTGATGATGATGATGATGATGATGATGATGGAAGAGTGTTTTGGATTCAAATGTTTATATGTTATAACCGAACGACAGCCAATTACTGTGAACACCTAACTATCATGCCAGAATTTATTGGTCTAAACCCAGAGAGTAGTTAATCAGTTTTTATTTTAATTGTGAAGGATATTATCCTGTCGTCATCATCATTGAGTTACACAAGAACTTCGTATATAACTTAATATATTATAATAAATAATAATAAATACACCAATAGTCACGTACATAGTCCTGACCCCACACTAAGATCGAGTCTTGTGTCATGGGTATTAGAAACTATGAGAGACTTTTTGGTCTCACAAACACCCAGACCCAAAACAAATACCTGTGGATCACACAAATATTTGTTTCGGTGCGGGGATCGAACCCGCGGCCTCTTGTTTCACAGGCGGTGTCTAACCAACTGCGCCACGGAGGCTGTCAAATGAATTATACTAAGTTATGTAGTACAATAATTACTAACACCAAGACCTATTCCAAAAAGATTTGATGATAGCCGCTTGTAAAGCTGCACCACAAATGCACCACCTGAAATATCCATCTTAAAATAAAATTATTACTTCTCTATGCTTAGCAGAAATATCCTAACACTAAAAAACCTCATTTGAACCACAATTGTTGTTTTGTCGCTTATTAAAATGACCTATGCAATTATTTTAATGATGGAAAATCCTAGTAATATAATATTTGCAGTGTTAGTGGTAATTAACGAGTACACACAAACACAAATGCACACGTATGAAATTATCGCTAACGAATGCGTCATATTGGCAATAAGAATAAAGTGGCCAAGTTTATTGGAAGATAATGTGGGATATTTTGTATCTGTGTTATATTTATACGGAGAGGGATTGGAGGGGTGGGGAAGGGAGAAAAGGGATAAAAGACTGAATGCTAGTCAGTGCATTTAAATAATTATACAAACTAATTTATTCAAGCCATTTATTTCTATAAGCACTTTTTTTTTATTTTGTCTTACTTTCTAGATGGGAAAATGACAACTTAACTTCGACTCGAATGGATTATTCAAATTTAAAATCTTATAAGTTACTCGGAATTGCAATTCGTTCTTACAATGGCCATTGGCTTATTGATTATTCCCTAGGAAAACTTGCGACGAGAACAAACTCGAGGATCCGGGAATAATATTACTGCCAACTCTACCTACTATTTGCCCCTTCCAATTTACGTGTGTGAGTTTTTTATAAGCAAAATTACGGGACCGTCCCGCAAAACACACGACTGTTGGTCGCACTAAGCTGTACGTTACATAGTTATACCTACTATTGCTTATCTGGTGTGACAGCACGCTTGGAAAGGCGGTTACTAGTAATCTACCGGATTGTTATGAAATATGCACGAGAAGCCGATGAAGATGTAATAACCTTTCATCGGTATGTCTCTCTTGCAATGTACCAACCAATCAATCGTTTTTTTAGATTCCCCATATAATTTTCCGATAGATTTTCTCTCTCTGAAGTTATTTTTTATTGAAATGAATGACGAGACTGATGGTAAGCGATACGACCGCTCATAGACTGTAGCAAAACCAAACAACACCATGAATAACAAAGCAATGTTTGACATTCCACTACGCTCGCCATCTTGAGACATAAGATTTTAAGTCTCATTATGTCCAGTAGTTACTCTAGCGACAATGTCCTTTAAACCGGAACAGAATAGTGAATTTACACTGCTGTTTGGCGGGAGAAATAGACATTGCGGTGGTACCTACCCAGGCGGCCTCATACATACGGGAGACCTACCAGCAGTAAGTTCTAGAAAAAGTTAAGAATATAATATCGTATACCTTCAGGGTCCATACCAGGGTCTGTATCAGTCTAGCTTCATTCAGATTTGTTTAACTATGGAAACTAACGCCCTTGGATCTTTATCCAAACAATCATATTTAATGAAACTTAATTATGCTGAATGTGAATTATACAACCTATGAATCGTAACCAGGTTCTATAAATAGATTGCCATGAATACACATAAAATGAAAATATTCTATGTAAGTAGTCCTTCCAATGATCCTATAAATCCTCAAATACTACCACAGTTCCGAAAACCGTAGTCTGTGAAGAAGATAAGGCGCACT
The DNA here is from genome assembly GCA_949752805.1 of Deilephila elpenor. Taxonomy (NCBI): domain Eukaryota; kingdom Metazoa; phylum Arthropoda; class Insecta; order Lepidoptera; family Sphingidae; genus Deilephila; species Deilephila elpenor. Next base: position 13,118,966 of record OX457103.1, on the reverse strand, counting down.
AAACTACTCAACATTAAAGAGAAAATAAAATTAATAAAAAAAAATGTGTGTGTGTATTAGTGTACACACGTAAGAAGTGAAACTTCTTTATGACATCATTCTTCGAAAAATGATCTACTATTTACAAATTTACAGAATTGGTAAAATAAAGCTAAATTAAATAAAGTTTAAGTTTAGGAGGGGGGAAAATTTTGAGGGAATTTGGGATTTCTATCGGGGCCAATTTGTAGCCCTCACCGAGACGGTTCCGAGGATACCAAGCTCGGTGGGTCCACGACCTTTATTGGCCGAGATAGGTTTAGGGGGGGTGAGGTAAAAATTTTAGGTGGGGGTAGGGGCGGGGGGGGGGGGTTAGGTTTCGTGGGGGGCTATTGGGCACCTTAAAATATTTTTGGGTGGGGAAAGTTGCGGAGGGGGAATTCGGGAATTCTGTTGGGGCAGGATTGTAGGCCTCACCGAGCCGGTTCTAATGAACCCAGGGTCGATGGGTCTACGATGGATATTGGCGGAGATAGGAATAGGGGGGGTGAGGTAAAAATTTTTGGTGGGGGTAAGGGCGGGGGGGGGTTAGGTTTCGTGGGGAGGCTATTGGGCACCCTAAAATATTTTTGGGTGGGGAAAGTTGTGGAGGGGGAATTCGGGAATTTTGTTGGGGCAGGATTGTAGCCCTCAACGAGCCGGTTCCAATGAACCCAAGGTCGGTGGGTCTACGATGGATAATGCCGGAGATATGAGTAGGGGGGGTGAGGTAAAATTTTTAGGGTGGGGGTAAGCGGGGGGGGGGGGAGGTTTCGTGGGGAGGCTATTGGGCACTGTTTTGGATTTAGAGTGGGGGAAGGCCAGAGGGGGGGTAAGGATCAAATTACAAAAAAGTAGGTGGGACTTAAAATTTTGGGTGGGGCTTGGAAACGGTTGGGGGTGTGGCTTACTGAAGTGGGTACTAATTTACTAAATAAAACAAGATGGCGCGTAACGGAAGAATGTGACGCGTAACGAAAAATTTTTTCCAACCCCGATAAAGAAGTTTCACTTCAATGATATAGTGATTAAAGATATAATAATAGTGTTAACCTTTCAATAAATAATGTGAGATTGAATTATTTACTTGATAAATCCCGCCGCGCCACCTACGTCTACACAAACTGGGATAACTGGTTTCTACTTGACTCTTGACTGTTAGTTGTAGGGCTGGGAGAGTTGTGTAAGGAATATAATAATTATATCTTTAATCACTATATCTTTATTAATTTTATTTTCTCTTTAATGTTGAGTAGTTTAGTGCGCCTTATCTTCTTTACAGGCTACATGTTTCGGAACTGTGGCTGTGTGGAATGCAATGTAAAAATGGAAAATACTCATATACAATGTACAACTGTTAGTTTTTCCTTATTAAAATAAAATAAAATAAAATAAAAATAATATATTGGATGATACTGTTGTAGGTAGTAAGAAATTATCAGTAATTTTTACAACTTAATAAGTATGCTAAACATAAAAGCGAGTCTTATATTTAATCCCAATTAAACAATGTAAAGAATAAGCGCCTGTATTGATTAGCGGATTTTGATGGATGGTTTCCATTTATTTCCAATTAATCCTTTGCCCCGTTAATCTACTATATGCCTCCACCTACAAAATCTGTATCCTTGAAAGACATAACTCTCGCATCTGTTTTCCGAGTAATGTGAGTGTTTAACTCTTTACCCAAGTCCATTGCTCCTTGTTCACTCATAAGCTAAAAAGATTTAAAAACATAATATACTTGAGTACTCATCACCTGCCAGCCCTCTTTATCCCTGCGCATGCCAAAGGCCGCGATGCATTACAAGTGAACCCATAATGTACTGGATATTTTCAGTTTCGATCGACCTAGGTCCAGCGATCCAGTCCATTGAGCCAACTAGGACGACCTCATTTACTTTACCTCTTTGAGGTAATTTCGTATGATTGCGACACACGAAGGATGTTATGATCAGTGGAAACGCGACTTGTTTGGGATAGGAAGTACGGGGCAATGACTGTTAATGGATGTCTTGAGTTCTTGCTTCCTTTGTAGTTTCGGCAATCTTTTGTTACAGTTTTGATGACTTTGGATTCACTAGCTTTGGCAATATAAATGTTTCAATTAATACATTTACATATTTTATATAGATAGATTGAAACACGACTTTTTTTTTTTAATTTGGCATCAGAAAGATACCAATTTTAAGTAATTAATGTTAGTGGATAAAGTGTCATGCGTTTTTGGTACTTAATTTTGGGATTTTTTGTCAGAGGGATTTGTTTTTGAATTATCAGGAAGATTTGATTTACTGGGATTTCGAAGATCCTATACTATTAATCGTCGACTGTCTTTCTTGTAAACCGGTCTCGATAATTTATGATTGCCATTGCGCACTGACAAATTAAAACAGAGATTAAGTCATATTATTGGTTGTCATTTTTTTGGAGAACTCAGTAGTGAATAGAACGGAATCACGTTAAATCGTGAAAGTAATTTATCAGTTGTGATAAGGTTTATGTTTACCCATCAACAAACACTGTGCTATGCTTTTGTATGTTACAAACATTATCTTATTAACTTCCAACTAATGTAAATGATTACATCATTAATCATCATTTAACATTCATTTCAAATGCCTCTGGCATTAAGTGTGCTTATATTCCACGTATATGTACAAAGTGTAATAAATAATGTTATGTTGCCGATAAATAAAGTGAAAATTTTGCATTGTTACAGATAACCCTGCGAGGAATAAATTGGAAATGCTACTAATATTGAACTACTCGAAATTTGTATCTTAATGCCAAGAAGGTGCAAACCGTTTGCTACCCCAACGGACGACGCCGCTGAAAGTGTATTTTTCAAAAGTGTGAGATCGAGGACTAGCCGGTCCTTGATGTCCTCGACAAGTTACAATCCTTGCGCTCTCAAACTTTGCATATCGAAGAGGCCCTGCCGCTATTCCGCTAGAGATCCCAGGTTAAGACACTGGTCCCGAGAATTCGAGATCTACTCGCCGTAGACTCGCTTCCCTCAATTGGATTTCTAATCCAATTCTGGTAGTTTTCTCACAGTCCTTTAGAGGATTGAGTTTGAACGTTCCTGGTACGTACTTAGATTCGTACTTAAAAGACACCGTTTCGGAGGCTAATGGACACGCAAAGAGCCTACGCAAATGGATTTGCAGGTAAAGAAAAGTATGTTGACAATGAACGTAAAGTACCGTCTGAAGCGGAGAAGACTACGTCTCCCCTTCTGCAAAGGACGAACGATATTAAATACATCGACGGAGTGAACGACAGCAAGAAAGATCTTCACGATCTTGATGAGTCTAAACATGGTTTGAATGACGTTAACTCGAATAAAACGGAACTCAAAGATTCCGACACTCTTGCAGTGGGCTATCATAAAGATGGAAATAATGAAGACGACGCGGTTTCAACCAATGAAGGCGTTAAGTTCTTTGGGCTGGGAGATACGGACAGTATTTGTTCCAGTAAACCTCCACCGGAAGCGGGTCCAGCGATACCTGATGGCGGTTGGGGATGGGTGGTCGTCGCCGCCTCATTCCTCGTCGCCACCGTCGCTGACGGATTGGCCTTTTCGTACGGATTAATACATCAGCGGTTCGTTATATACTTCGAAACCAGTGAAGCCAAAACCTCGTTAATCGGCAGTTTGTTTATCTCAGTGCCGCTTATTGCCGGCCCGATCATGAGTGCTCTGGTCGATAGATATGGATGCAAGAATATGACAATAGTTGGAGGAATTGCTTCGACAATCGGATTTGTAGCGGCGTCTTATAGTAATTCTGTAGAAATGCTGTATTTTACCTATGGTATGATGGCTGGATTAGGAATGGGATTGCTATACGTGACAGCTGTAGTATCAATTGCATTTTGGTTCGAGAAACGCCGTAATTTGGCTGTTGGCCTGGGATCTTGCGGAGTAGGATTTGGTACATTTATTTATTCTCCCCTCACAACATATTTACTGGATGAGTTCGGCTGGAGAGGGGCTTTATTGCTGCTTGCCGGCACTGTACTTAATGTGTGCGTATGCGGCGCTGTTATGAGAGACCCTGAGTGGTTGATTCTAGAGCAAAAGAAACAAAGGCAGTTGAGCAAAGCAAAGAGAGCGTCAAGTTCCATTTCCATATCGGCGAAATCTGGCGGTGGTGAGTCTGTCTACCCCGGATATGAAGAATTGAAGACAATGATGAAGAGTGGAGAAACTCCTGAATACATATTGACGGCGTTGGTTGCTTCGATAGCGGAGGCTGAAAATCTCGAAGCGGCTACCAAAATGAATGCTGACATGTCGCAACAGAAAGTCAGCTCTGTTATAAATTTGCCCACGTTCTTGAAGCAAAGTGAAAAGGTACATTATTTTATCATACAATTATTTTGATATCGTTATAAAGACTTTGAAACTTCTATTTATTTAATTCCTATTTATTACAAAAAAACAGAATAACATTAAATATACACACACAAGTTTTGATACTTATTTTTTCTATGACCGCCAACAAGCACTAAACCGCGTAGTAGACTGTATGGCCTAACCCTTCTCAATCGTACTCTCGATTGTAGAGGAAGCCCGTGCATTACGGTGGGATTTACGTATATGGGCTGATATAGATAGATATATTTTATCTATTGCAACTTCTGTAGCTATAGAAATATTTTAAAATGTTTAACATGCCTATATGACTTTTCAGGTACCCGCCGAAGTTCTAGATCAGTTAATAACAAACAAACGTCTCTATAATATTATTCTGCAAAACTATCCTTCGTTGTTGGCATTGAGAAGTAATTCTGAACAAAAATTGGCAGAGCCAGCAGAGGGTTCAAAAGCAAAGCAAGTCAAAATGTCAATGAAACTCAAACTGAATAAGAAGGAAAAGAAAGATTTCGAGTCGAAACTCGACAAGGTTAGGGAGAAACTCCTGCAGCCGATACCGGAGAATAAAACCGCAATGATAGCGCCAAGGACTGATCGTCAGGATTGGTTCTCTCGACACTTCCACACCGATCATCATTATTTGAGGGACATCAGGGTCCACAGGAATTCTATTATGCATCGTGGTGCTATGATGAACATTGCCAAGTATAAACTGCGTGCGTCTTCCTGCCCCGATATATACCGGAATTCTATGTGGTCTTGGGAGGATCAAGAGGAGAAGGTAACTTTCAAAATATACAGGGTATATCAAGACCGCAACCGAAAACGAAGCCAGGAGGTAGTATTAGTGATATCAAACACAATGCAAGTAAAAATTTTACAAAAAAAATCGTCAATTTTTTTTTTTGTTATTTTTTACTTATCGTCGTATTTGAGTATTTAAACATAGTTTTTCTAAAATAATGACGTACATCGCTTAATTTTTAAACACGCAATGGTACGTAAGGGTTTAAATTACTATTTTTGCAAAAACTAGGTATTTACCCCTCAAAAACCATGATTTTTTAAAAATTGTAAAATAAAATCCGTCGCTTATTTTGCAAAATGTTTAGTTGCATTGTGTCTGTAGCCGCTATGACTACCACCTGGCTTCGTTTTCGGTCGTGGTCTTGATATACCCTGTATAAAAAATGGCACAAGTTTGTTTTTCCTTAATATCTTAATACCGTGTATATTGTACAATAAATCTACGAGAATGTTTGGCGCGCGTTCAATGCAATACAAATAAAATTAAAGATTGTACAAATATAAAGCTTAAATATGTTTAAAACATGTTTGTATAAAATTATCTTTAAAGTCCTCTACAATCATTGGATGATTAATGTTTGTTAATTAGGCAGTTTTACTAACGTCGGATTTTTTGGTTTTATTTCTAAATTCAATGAGACATCTAAGGCTAACTTTTTTACGCTGTTTATTTCTAAGAATTTATAATTGCATTTTTAATTTACTATCTGTGATTTCAGACTTGGAGCAACCGTATCATCGATGTCATAAACAAAACGTTCGATTTCAACATGTTCACCGAGTTCCACTTCCTCATGATGAATCTGTCTACCCTGGTTCTGTTCATTTGGTTCATCGTGCCGTATTTCTACATCTCTGACTTTATGGAGGAGAGCGGGTATTCCAAAGCGGATGGATCGTGGATGCTCAGCATTTTTGGTGTTGCTACTATTATTGGCATTGTGAGTATGGTCTTGCTTTTTGTAATCCTTGATCCTTTATGTGAAATAACAATTAAATACACCGGGGTATTCATGTCGAGTGGTGAAGTGTAATCGAATGTTGCGTCTCGTTTATCTATCAAGACAGCACGGTACTTACCATTTGTTGCTATCTAGTCACTGTCATAAAAAAAGCCATATTTACTTAAAATATGCCTTAATAAGTGTATAATGTACCAATATTTCAAAAGTAATTAAATCTTCACTCGAAATATTTTAATGTCATTTTTTAATACTAGCCACATCTTTTATAGCCTTTACACACGGTGTATTTTGAACGGAAAGAGGACGCACAGATGTCGCGCGCAAACGCTCTTTGCATAGCAAACCTTTGGTCATCTACAGTGCTGTAAGCGTCGTCGAGTTGGCGCGTTAAAAATACACCGTTTGCAAATGCCCTTAATGCTATTATCTACTTAGTTCAATTCACATAAGTATAATATAAATATTGACATTTACAGAGTTTTAAATAGACTCATAGCAAATTATTTTATCATTGTGAACTTTTTTTTATTAGCATCATCTTTTTTATCAGACTTTATCATTCCATTAACGTGTTAATTAGTTCACTGTTCATGGTTAGGGTTTCATTATGGCTTTGATAAGAATCTACATTTCAATTCAATCTACTGATCTTGATTTGAAAATTTGCTAGAGACCACCACCATGCAAGCAGTAATTAGAAATTTTACTGTACCTAAACAAGATGCTAAGCCCGATCAAAATAAACACATTACTACCTATTTTCATTGCCCTATTTTATTCATGCGAAAACATATACTTTTTAATTTGACTCAACTTGGTATGCTTTCAGGTGGGTCTTGGCTGGATGGGTGACCTACCCTGGGTGAACGTTACAAAGACTTACGCCGTATGCCTGGTCTTCTGCGGAGTATCTATCGTCATGTTTCCCGTACTAATTCGCAAGATTGACGCATCAGCTCCCTCTAGCTTCTACATCCTCGCTCTGAACGCTGCGATCTTCGGCCTCATGTTCTCTAGTTCCTACTCGTACACGCCTAGTATCCTGGTGGAGCTCATCGCCTTGGAAAGATTCACCATGGCCTACGGTCTAGTGTTGCTGAGTCAAGGAGTTGGTCATCTGATTGGCCCGCCTATTGCTGGTAAGTTTATATACTGGATTTTGTAACCATTTCTATTGCAAACGTTCGGCAAACAGCTAACCTGATGTGAGTGCAGTCACCTGTGAACTTTGAGAAGAGATCTTTGATGCGCTGTCGAATACTCAAAATGGCATGGGATAAGGAAGGAAAAATGATGGGAGGAGGAAAGAGCATTGGGCCTCCAGCAATCCTATTCACCGAACGAAACACGACATCAAAGTGGTTCACGCCGGTTTTCCGTGAGCGATTCCACCACGGTCGAGCTGGCTCATTGCTACTGTAATTTAGCTATTCTGCTTTAGACACGATAGGCCGGACGTAAAATTGTAACCATGGTCAATTCATTCAGCAACATGGATATAAATAATATTATTGGGTCGATCTCCTGCAATATAAAAGTTATGAACTTACTAGAGGAAGAGATTATTGATACTTTTGGTTCCGTACAGTGATCGACATCGCAACACAATTGGGCCAAAATAACGTTTCTAGTACAAACGTTGTCATACATTGAATTAATTACAATGTAAGTTACCAAGAAAGATAATAAAATCATAATACCATTAAAGATACCAGTTGCCGAGTAAAACATTTAATGTCATTGCCATTGTTTAAGTGTGGTTTTGAAGTTGCATAACATTTTAAAGATTGAAAAATTATGTAAGGCATTTTTTTGGTTTACTTTATGCGTTTTGTTTGGACAGTCTGATTGCTAGGCTTAATGTGACGTATCTTGTTTCCTGTTTTATTAATTCTGTTATTTACAAAGTGTCTCGCGTTTCGAGTTGATTATGCTCTACATCCTGAGGAAGCCGATGTGTATGTATGGCGTAGTGTCGACCTGCAAGACTACCATATCTAGTCCGTGCATACTCTACTTCGAAACCATTGAACTCACCATCATCTCATACATACATAAACTCACGCCTTTTATCCCCGAAGGGGTAGGCAGAGGCGCCACCAGGACACCCACATTTCGCCTTGTATGTTTCGTCCCATGATGTGATAGGGGGCGAGCCTATCGCCATATCGGGCACAAATTCCTGACTCCGGGCTGATATTGAATAGAAAAATCCAATATCACTTTGCCCGACCCGGGACTCGAACCCGAGACCTCAGCTTTGTAACCGTACCGTAATACAACTACGCCACCGAGGCAGTCATCTCAACTGTAGTCAATTTGAGGTGCTATTAAAAAAATGTGTATGAACATCGTCAGGTCACCGGAGTGAATAGTACAATCATCATATTTAACAGCCTCCGTGGCGCAGTTGGTTAGACGCCGGCTGTGAAACGAGAGGCCGCAGGTTCGCTCCCCACATCGAAAAATGTTTAAATATGATCCACAGGTATATGTTTCGGGTCTGGGTGTTTTTTTTTTTTTTTTTTTTTTATTTCAATGAATGACGAGACGAGCAAGCCGTTCGCCTGATGGTAAGCGATACGACCGCTCATAAACAGTAGCAACATTCCACTGCGCTCGCAATCCTGAGACATAAGATGTTAAGTCTCAATATGTCCAGTAGTTACTCTGGCTACAATGTCCTTCAATCCGAAACACAACAGTGCATTTACGCAGTGTTGTTTCACGGGAGAAATAGACATTGCGGTGGTACCTACCCAGATGGCCTCTCACATATGAGAGACCTACCAACAGTAGTGTTTGTGACCTCGAAAAGTCTCTCGTAGTTCTTGATACTCATGACACAAGACTCGATCTTAGTATGGGGTCAGGTCTATGTATGTGACTGTTGGTTGTATTTAATTATCTCCCATGGTGTGATCCATTGTTCTAAACAACGAGATGTACTATCCTATAGAAAAATAAATAGAGGTCGTATAGCTTTAACATGTGAAATTAACAATGCAATGATCTCATGATTGCCTCATGCAGTTGCAGTCCTCGGTTGAATGACGTTTTTAAATATAAATAATGCATTCTCACGTGGATGTGTTATACAATGTATTTGTTAGTTTTATTACTACTTATTTATAGGTAGTATTGTCTTCTCGGCCGTAATATCGAAGTGTTAAAACCTGTCATAATGTGCAACAGAATTCCTGTCCCAGGAACAGAGATATTAATTTTCCCTTCTTGAGTCTGAACTCTGAACAGCAGTGCGGGGTACAATAGCCATGGACGGTAGCATATACTGTAGACATTTCAGAAAATGGAAATAAATAAAGAAAACACGCTATCAATTGACGCTCTGGCTAAAATATTTTGGTTTCATAAATATTTGCTTCGTCACCTGACGAATCTTCACACTATAAACTTCAACAGCCTCCGTGGCGCAGTTGGTTAGACGTCGCCTGTGAAGCGAGAGGCTGCGGGTTCGATCCCCGCACCGAGACAAATGTTTGTGAGAACCACAAGTATTTGTTTCGGGTCTGAGTGTTTGTGAGACCGAAAAGTCTGTGGTAGTTCCTGATACCCACGACACAAGACTCGATCTTATTGTGGGGGCAGGAATATGACTGTTGTGAATGTGACTGTTGGGTGTATTTATTTAAATTAACCGTATTTTCTTTCCTATTTTTCAGGTGCGCTCTGCGACACAACAGGGTATTGGGACGCGGCGTTCTACATGGCTGGTATATGGGTCATTGTATCTGGTTTCCTAGTGGGGGTTATACCATATACTCAGAACTTTAGGATCTGCGGTAACGCGCCCCTAGCCAAGGATGTCGCGGGCGAACCCGATTCGGGCATCAAGATCATCATTGCCCATTAAATTAATAAAGTAGTATTTAAACCTTTGTGTGTAAGAGTGTTTAAGAGTAGAGTCTTCTGTCTCTAATTATACAATAGATAAAATATGTTTTCTACTGAAAATTGTTGCATCCATTATTGCTGAAATTACAGACAAAATATATAAGGAATGCTGGTTGTTTTTGCAACGATGGCAGATATTAATAAAGTTGATAATATTAATAAAGTTAATATTGATTACAATTATTTTTATAATGAAACAAATTGCTAAATTCATTTTTATTATAACGCTTAGCATCGTATTTTACTGTATTTTATATTGATTATAGACATCAGAGACTCTTGCATTACAAAGGTTTTTGTGCTACTATTTCTGTAATAAAAATAATGTGCTTAGGTTTTAGAAGGTCAACAGGACATTTGAGATGACACGGATTTAACAAATGACACTACGCAGTATTGCCAACATTCAAATATTTATAATGTTTAAAAGTTGGCAGTACTGATCGAAACAATTTGTTTTAATCGCTTTTAGTATTTTTAATTTCTAATGATTTAATTGTGTACTTTTTTATTTTAGCCTTAATTGAGTATATTGTTTTCAAGCAGTCACTTTAATCTGTCAGTTTTATAGATACTTTATAGATTGTTGGTTGGGCGCACAGTTATGAATGTTTTAATAAATATACCTATACACCTGGATTATGGATTAATAAAATATATGTACCGATATTTCATTTCCGAATACATGCATTTGTCCATACCAGTTTATAATTCACAACCTAACGCAGTTGTTAATCTAAACATTTATTTCTGTGTTCGAACAATGCTTTAATGTGTTTAGATGAATACGTTGATAATTTTGTTTTATATTTTACATATTTTAGTACTTTATTTGGTGTAAACAATGAGTGCAATCGATATAAACAGAGTTTTATCACCGGGTTCTTATACTCTACCCACTGTATGTCTATTTCAATGTAGAATATAGTAGAATATATTCAAGGTTTATCTTACTGCCCTCTTAGATAAATAATTTACTTATCCGTATTATTATACTTCGAATTAGGAACGTATAAAATATGGTGGCCGTTAAAAATTTTTGTCTCGAAAAAGTATTTATGTTCTTGGCTGGATAATTTTCTTATTGGCGCAGAAAAATACTATTTTATATCTGATACATAATGTAATTGAGGGATATTTTATTTATATTTCGACACCTCCTAAGGAGGCTAGTATTTTCGTGTGACTTGCTAGGTTAGAGATTAACATCTAGGATTATAAATGTGGGGCATATAAGTAGGTTTTGTGTTAATTTCAATACCCCAATGCTGTTTCGCAAAGTAAAATAGAGTAAAGAAAACATTATTATTATAATCAAGGAACATTGCGTTTTTCCAACTCGTATTATAGTATGTTTCTAAAGCGGTTTAAGTAAAACTAAACACTCATGCAGCGTCATTATCAAAACAGGATCAAAACCAACTTTGAAATAAACAAAAAAAAAAATAATCTAATCTAAATCAAGAATACGACGGCAGCCGTGTTTTGCTAGCTAAAAAATGGAACCAACATTTCTATTAGGTATTTTGATATTAGCATTTACCTTGTAACTAGGTAGGTACAGGACTTATTTTACTTGCCATTTGAAAACACCGATTTACATGTTGAATTTATATAAATAGATATTTCAAAGTATTTTAGAGCATAAGTTTGTCTACTTTGAACTTTTTGTTTAGTATTGTAACGTCTTTATATTTATCAATATATTGAATGGTAAATTAATATTTCGTGTGTTTTATTTCCTCGAATCCCTTGAAGTTTTTTCTAACATCAGGCTTATGAAATAATCTTCTATCTAACTATACATACGAGTATAATAAATTTGTAACCGATCGATGTCTGTACATGGAAGATAAATGAGAAAAACTAATATAGGGGGTCTGTATTAACGTAATAGAACCCAAAACAATAATTTTATATTTTTTGTCTGTTGTCTGTTTGTCTGTGCGGCTGTGCGCGATGAACTCAGAACTCAGAAACGGATTTCGATTAAATTTGGTATGGAGGTAGCTTACATCCTGGATTAACAGTTAGGCTACTTTTTATTCAGAAAAATGTAGTGTTCCCGTGGGAAGGAATTCTGATATACTTTTTTTATACTCAAATGGATGGGATGGTACTTGAGTGAGAATGAGACGAGATGGGCGGGATATAACTAAACGGGAAGGGATTTTCTAAAATTGCCGGGAAATCTATCATAATATTCCAAATAAAGTCAATTACATACGCAGACGAAGTTTGCGGGCAGAAGCTATAATAAATAAAAGTACCTATCCTATCGTGGGTATCCGAAACTACGTAAAGTCTTTCGTAGTTTCTGATACCCACGATACGAATTATAAGAGGCGCTCTTAGTGTGGGATCAGGAATGTGTATCATGTTTAAGTAAGACTGCTGGGTATAGAATATAAGAATAGACCACTAGTGTAATTAATCCATTGACAAAGGGGTAAGCAAATTCATTGGATGTTATTATATTTTAAACAATATATGGTTCAAATATCTAAGATAGAATAAAATAGAGATCCGTTATAGTCTTAACTCATAACTCATAGATTTAGTAGGTAAACGTACTTTTATGATATGTAATGCTATTCCACCATAGATGGCGCTAAAAGATTCATGTGAATCGATTGAATGAAAACATGAAAACAAAGACCAACTGTGAAGTGTGAACTGTCACTTGTCAGTTGTCGCTCCTGTCAGTGTCACTGCAGAAAAATGTTTGACAAATCAAAAATCAACAAAACAAAACAGAACCGCACATAAGTCGGTATTTAAAAATAAATTTAAATTTAGAATACTATCGTAATACAAACAAATGATTTACGAAATGTTGTAAATATTATGTTGTACTACATTTAAATTAGAATGGAGAGGTCTGTGTGGTTGCCTGTTTAATGACAATGAATACGACATTCGTATTAACTTGTATATGTATGCTTCTGTTATAGAATTGTGCATTTCGATTTGAAAGGTGCTCCACCCAAAGTTGCTTATTTAGAAAAGGTAATTTGTACGTATTTATTTAGAAATAATAGCACATAGGTACAAAGAGTTGGTTTTTGAGAACTTTACTAGCCTGTACTCTGTTATCTGTAGCTAAGTGAGTTCATTAGTGATTACAAATCTTGTGTATATTGTTACATAAACAAAAGATTAACAAACCATTCAATTTAAAAAAATTATATATTTTTTTGATGACCTCAAGTTGATTGTTTCGGGTAGCTTACTGATTAACTAGACATTATGGAAATACTTCCTTGCTCCCAAATTTACAAACAGGAGAAGCTGCCTCTTTCTGTGTTAGTTTTAACACTGCAATATGTAACACATTATTGTGTTATAGTCAATTAATACCTAACGTGAAGCTTGGAGAAATACTTCACGGACACATCACTAGACAAACCAAAGAGTAGGTACATGAGCATGCAACACCCACATAACTTTATAAAAGCTGTAGTTTTAGTATTAGAACATTATAGAATTTCATATTCATAGACAGATTTAAACCTAATTTAAGTTATTAAATGTTTTGTCCCTTTTAAACAACTTTAGAATTCAGTTTGAGCGACAAAGACAAAACATTCCTTAACCAAATTAGGTTTTAAATCTGTCTATGAATTAGGCCATTTATATTTAAAAAGTAAGGCACACTTGCTAATAACTGGGCTACACTAATCTTTTTTTAGACAACACATTTTTCTTTTCAAGATATTTAGCATTTTAGATAAGGCTGTTTTATGAAATTGGTATTTATAAATAAACCATTTATAAACACAATCTATGTAATATTGAAACTTACAAGATTCTTATCTTTAAAATTTCACCTTTGTGCAATTTGTGTAGGTCTAGTGGTTCTGGAACATTAGACTATGTTGTACAAGTTAAAAAACAGTATTATATATTTAAAAAAGATTCTTTGTGCTTCAATTGGCAACTGTAATTTTCTAGGTGCTTATACAAATTAAATCATGGGGAGCTACAGGTATTCTCCTGGAATGGGAGGACACATTCCCATACACAGGGGCCCTGGCCGACATAGGGACTCAGGGAGGCTGCGGTGGGGATGGCATGTATTCCATGGAGGAAGTCAAGTATATCTTATGGTTGGCCAAAGCTAATGGACTTGAGCCGGTGAGCATATGATCAATTTGATAGTACTTGTTTTATGTATGTTATGTTGACATAAAGTATTTAGCTTAGTAAGCATTCTATAATTATTGATGAGCATAACACCAATGGTGGACTATTGAAACTTAGTCTTAAACCAAATGAAACTAGTAGAAACTGGTATTTTTTCAGATTCAATTGGTCCAAACAATAGGGCACATGGAATATGTCCTGAAACACCCAGCCTACCGTGGTTTACGCGAAGCACCTCGCTCACCGGCCGTTCTATGTCCTTCAAAGCCCGAGTCACAGGTTTTAGTAAGAGCAATGCTGGAACAAGTGTTGGAGATTCAACCTGATGCCAAATACTTCCATATTGGTGCTGATGAGGTAACATTATGCAGGACAGTGAAATAATAATGCTCCAAATAAAATCTGGGTGTTTACATTCAATATTAATAAAGTTAAAATGAAAATATCTGCATCTAGATTGTTTTGTTTTGAAGTCATTAGAAGTTATATTTATCTATTCAAGTCGGGCGATTCATATGTAGCAAATTATATTATGTGACAGTTTATAAATACATGTTGCTTAATTGATCAATATCATTTATGCGCCGAATTATAAAAAAAAAAAAAATGTGAATAATTCATATCAAGCCTTTATTAAGAGAAATTGTGGTCACAATAAAGACTTCCTTTTTCTTTTTTTTACCGATTTGTTGGTATTTTCTTTCCAGGTATGGCATACAGCAGTTTGTGACGATTGCAAGTTCAAAGCAGCGACTCACCAATACAAAGAACCATCATTATACCTAGACCATGTCCGCGGAGTGGCCTCATTTGTGAAACAGAAGAGGCCGGGCATTACCATACTCATGTGGGATGACATGCTTAGATCGATTGCACTTGATACTTTGAAAGGTATGACTGAATGGTAAATATTACTCTATAGTGAATCTCCGTGCAGTTGGTTAGACGCCAGCTGTGAAACAAAGGCCGCGGGTTCGATCCCCGCACTAAGACAAATGTTTGTGAGGCCGACTAGTATTTGTCTTGGGTCTAGGTGTGTGTGAGGCCGAAAAGTCTCTTTTATTTTCTGATACCCACGACACAAGACTTAATTGATCTTAATGTGAGGTCGTATGTGACTGTTGATTGTATTAATTATTTATATAAATAAATCAAGTTTTTTACTAAATCGCGGATTTGGTTTGTTTTTAAATTTTATTTTATTAATATTTTTAGTTTTATATTCAGCTGTGGACAGGTGATGAAGGTGATGGTTTTTTTTCCAGTGTACAATCTTGGTGAGTTATTGCAGCCGGTATTATGGCACTACAATCCGATGGAGTGCTTTCAAATCGACCAGAACCTTTGGGATCATTATCGACAGTTGTTTCCTTGTGTCTGGGCTGGGTCGGCTTTCAAAGGGGCTAATGGCAGTTGTCAGGTAAAAAAATGTCTTAACAAATGTTAATAGAGAACTAGTTACATTTAATGTTTATTTAAGTACATTCTCTATCCTCAAAGGTCTCTTCAATATAATTATATTTGTGTTCAGATATTATCACCAGTTTGCCACTACGTAAGCAACAACGAGGCGTGGGTACAAGAGATAAAGAGATATAAAAACGACGTGCGCTTCGCTGGAATCATCCTCACTGGGTGGTCAAGGTACAATACACAGGTGTTAAGGTGTAACACTACAACTACACCTTTCTGCGTATTAATTTATTGCATGAATGACTAGCAACTAAAATGACATGAATAATAATTATACTTAAAACAAAAATAATAATTAATATACTTATTTACAATTGTCAGCCTTTGTGGCGCAGTTGGTTAGGCTGTGAAACGACAGGTCGCGGGTTCGATCCCCGCACAAATGTTTGTGAGGCCCAAAAATATTTGGGCCTCGGGTGTGGGTGTTTGTGTGTATTTATAATTTAACAGTTTATTTCACATGTTTTTTGTACATATCCTTTTAAGTTAATAAATAACCAAAATCCATTTTCCAATATTTAAAGATAGCTGCCGCCATTTTGAACTTTGTAATTATCGGCGCGGCAAAAAAATTCCAAACTGCTTATGAATGTAACACTTTATTTCCTTCAGGTATGATCATTACGCCACACTATGCGAGTTATTGCCAGTTTCTCTACCAAGTTTGGCGAGCTGTCTCAGTGTGGTAGCCAAATGTGAAGATGAAACAAAAGGTAATTGTCGACCATTATGCGAATTAATACTTCTGTTACCTACTTTTATTCCAGGTGTGAGCTGTAGTACTTGTGATATACATATGTGTTAGTTATAGTTGATTGTTCAAGGTAACAAATATTAGTTTTCTTTGACCAAAAATAGGTTAATATTAGGTATTAGTGTCACTAATGACGACGACGCAAGAGGTTGCTGAATAACGACGGTTAGCAACATTACGCTTTGGGTACCTTCAAGAAGGCCTATGTTCAGGCTGGACACTTCCAAAACATCATCAATATCACTTATTGAATAGTTCAGCGGGTGATGTTGATGATGAGTAAATAAACCTCCTGTTAAATGTGATAATCTGCAGAAGCGTTCATAAGCGACGTGTTGCCTTCGCACCAGTGGCCTGGTGAAGAATTCGCACGACTCATACATTCCTTTGTCATCATCAGAGAACGAAGTCTGGCGTTCATACACGGAGATCTGTGAGTAATTACATAATATTTACCTGCCTCTATCCTAAAACAAATTCTTATATCTTTTTTGTAGTGTAAAGAATGTTTAACTAGATGATTTAATATTGAAATAAAACTATTTTATACGGATTTTATCGCGATTTGGTTTAATTTTTACATTTTTTAACTTCCCGACGTTTCGATTACTTTACAGCTTTCGTGGTCACGGGGCGGACTGAGGTATTAGTCATCCGCTCAGTGACTGTTACAATTAAACTACCCTTAATTTATAATTATTAAATTAAAAAGTTAATTTAAAAAGTTAGCTAGTATTTGCGATCCGATCTACGCAGAAGGAGCTCACTGTGTCTTGATTGCGACTGTGGCCTCTCTTACATCGGCCAAACCAAACGAAGCATAGGGACCCGCGTAAAAGAACACATAGCTGACGTCAAACACCGACGCTCAACGAAGTCTGCAGTTGCTGAACACATAGAGGAAGGCTCCAAGCATTACCTTCGCTTTGACCAGCCCCAAATCCTTGCCAAAGAACACCGTTTCCTGCCCAGGATGTTTCGCGAGGCTATTGAAATTAAAAAACATCCAAATTTCAATAGAGAAGATGGCTTGAAGCTTGCACCATCATGGGATCCAATTCTACATTTAATTAAATCGGAACCCAAAAGACCAGCTGCCAGACCTCAAGACACAGTGAGCTCCTTCTGCGTAGATCGGATCGCAAATACTAGCTAACTTTTTAAATTAACTTTTTAATTTAATAATTATAAATTAAGGGTAGTTTAATTGTAACAGTCACTGAGCGGATGACTAATACCTCAGTCCGCCCCGTGACCACGAAAGCTGTAAAGTAATCGAAACGTCGGGAAGTTAAAAAATGTAAAAATTAAACCAAATCGCGATAAAATCCGTATAAAATAGTTTTATTTCAATGTGTAACATTCGCGTAAATCTAAGAAACCATTAGATGATTTAATAATGGTTTCTTAGATTTACGCGAATTTTACACATTGAAATAAAACTATTTTATACGGATTTTATCGCTTTGGTTATCGCTATCGTTTTGGTTTAATTTTTACATTTTCATTTTAAACGTTCATCCGTAACAAATGAGATCGTTTGAGATTTATTTCAATTGATTAAGAATAATATGTGAACACCAAGCAATTACCCTACAAGTTTTGAAGGTCCTTGGTTGAAGGTAGCTTATAGTTCGTAGACATCTTGTGACTGAAGATGATGACGGTGATGTGATTTGTTTACAGCGTCACGACTTGGCTGAATCCATGGCAGTTAGAAAGAAACTACACCAACCCAGCACAAGTTGAAGCCATCGCGCGAACTGCACAAGTGTATGTATTATTTCAAATTAATAGTTTACAGAATAAAGATCAGCAAACATAGATTAAGACTTCGTAATCCATAATCTCCAGTTGGACTTCCCTAGGTAACAGGAAGGCAGCTTAAATATTTCCTTTTGTTCAAAAACAGCAGCCCGGTCTCATTTCAAGCCCATAATCGTCCACTGCTGAGAACCAGACTTGTAAACAGTTCGTTGCGTACTTAGTACTATTTTCTATGTGTGCAGGTTACTATCAGAATTAACAACAATAGAGAGCGGGGTATGTGTCCGTCTAGCGGCACTAACAGGGGCTCGATCCGCGGCGGAGTGGCGCGGCGCATTCCTCGTGCCACTCCGCACGCGCCTCGCGCACCTGCACGCCGCCGCCGCCGCGCGCGCGCACGACGACCCCGCGCTCGCGCCGCACCACGCGCACCACGCCGCGCTCGGGTAGTCACTACACTACAACCTACAAACTGTACTACATGCTACAAACTATACTACAGATATACTACAACCTATTACATACAGCAGATACATTACAATTCAATCACTGCATACTGTCAATACGCTATGGAGTCTTGTCGCGTGTCTTAAAGTAGACTACAATACTACGCTACATACTACAAATTCTCTGTGACAGTTACATTCCGCACCACATACAAGTGCGCTGTAGCATTTCAATATGACGTGTTGGGCGCATGCTAACCAAAAGACTACAACAATTTAAAGTATAATAGATTCGGCTAATGCATGTATATTAATGCACAATGGTCTCTTGTCGCGTGTCTTCAAATAGACTACATTACATACTACAGATAGACTACCAACTATAATGCAGCAAATTAAATACAATTCCAACTGCGGTGACGGCGTACGCCTACGGCGACCCCGAGCTCGACTAGACTACGCCGACAATACTACAACAATAATAGGTACACTATGATACCATAAGCTCGAATGGAGAGCGTCATAACGAATACTTACCACCCTTGCTCGGTTAGACTAAAATTCCTACACGTCATACTACAAACTAATTACTACAAAAAAGGCGTGGTGCCATCTTTATTAGACAACGCCGATACCAATCTTCAATATGTACTTCAGACTAGTCACGCTTCACTTCATTACATTAATAAATTAATAAAGAAATATAAAGTAATTTAATGACAATATAACTGTGTTTTCATTTAATTTTCCCTTTAATACATCCTTGTTTTTGGTTAATTTAGACCCAATAGATTAATATTTTGAAAAATAAGGTTTGCATTCGGTGAAAAATGGTTGTGATAAGTCTGTTTACTCCTTCGGGGATACAAGCGTGAGCATTGAAGTGATCTTATAGATATTTATTTTCAAAAAAATGCACTTAAATCTAAGAAGATTAAAATGGCGGTCATTATTAATTCGTATATTTAATACGAATTTGTGTTAATAGAGGTTACCGCACTTTAAAATTGTTTTACTTCTATTATAATTTATTTACTATACACAGTCAAACCTGTGTAAACTGAGGTTTCATTAGTGGAACCTACAATTGTCTGAGTTCAATTCCGTCCCAAATATGATTGAGGGCTAACCTATTACCCTTAAATTCTCGTCCCGAGCATCTTGTATGAGACTTATATGGGAACCGACTCCCTGATCTCACGGTTCGCAGCCGTGCGCTCCGTCCGTCCGCGCTGCTAGACTATTTAAGTAACTTCTATACATAATTAAATAAAATCGGTCAATCCGATAGTTAAATATAATTTATTTAATATTGTCCTCTTTCATGATGTTCTTCTTGTGGTGAGGTTTTCTTTGAAAGCCTTAGTGGCGCAGTTGTTTAGACGCCGGCTGTGAAACGGAAGAGCCCGCGGGTTCGATCCCCGCACCGACACAAACGTTTGTGAGTCTCACAAATATTTGTCTTGAGACCGAAGAGTTTCACGTAGATCCTGATACCCACAACACAAGACTTAATTGATCCTAATGTGGGGTCAGGATTATGTATGTGACTGTTGGGTGTATTTTTTTATTTATTTTATGAAACCTATGTTCAGCAGTGCACTTCCTGCGGCTAAAGAAAAAGAAAGAGAATTATTTCATTTTTAAAAATGTCGCAAAACCACATCAAGTAAAACGCGCTTAATACAACGTTATAAAACGCCCTTGGTTACGTTACTCCGCCTAAAATATACAAGATGACAAATTCATAGGAGGTGGGACAAATGAGATGGGGTGTATCTTGCGAACAGTATGTAGCGCAAGATTGATGCTCCCGGCACTGAATAAAAAGATCATTAAGTGTCGTATATGTTAAGAAGTTGTATTCGTGTTTGCGTGTAATTACATATTTAAAATGAAAAAAAAAGAGATGGTGATATGAGTTGAGATAGCGCTGGATCGTGTAGGTATTTGCAATCTTTTCTCTAATCTATTAATTTCAAACTATTGTACTACAGATATGTATAATAAGTAGACAACATAACAGAAAAACGAGTACAATTGACTGGCTTATCGCTAATGGAATTTTCGGGCAGTCAACCATAGGATTGATATAAGAGAAAAAAACAAAAGTTTTAAATGTACTGCTGAATATAAATCTACGTTGGAAACGGCCTGTATGCAGCAACTTTCTGTAGCTCTTATAAGATCGGCTGTCTGAGTTGGACGTTCAATGCTGGACTTGGATTGTAGCCTCCACGCGGTGGCGAAGGACTGTAAACGAAGGTGCGCAAAAGTTATAAAATGAACTACATATTTACAAAAAGGGCGCACATTATATGGCAACCCAAAAGATATAGGCCGTATGTTATATCTCTCGCACAACGGAATCAGCTTGCCTGCTAAATGAAAAACCTATCTAGACTGCGTTTCACTCACCATCAGGCACTCAATGGTAGTTTAAGACTTAACACTAAAATTTAATGTCCAATTTTAATAATTTCACTAGATCAAGATGGTTTTTCCATTAGCAATCCGTGAGGGAACGCCTGGAGTTTATTCTCAAGTCCCATGAATATTATTGCATGCGGCGTCGCAGGAAATTAAGCGGACTCGCATCTCATCTGAATATTATCTCCGTGGAATTTCTTTCGTAATGGATGACTCGCTTGGGACACGTGCCTTCATTTTTCTCCTTGAAATTTTTACGGAGTAAATACAAAATGTTTTGAGTTGAATGCCTTTGTTACATTTTATGAATAAGTATGTTTATATTAAATTTAGAGTGATGTACTGTGATGCTAGTAAACTTATTTTGTTGAAATATTATCTGGACTGGACTATAGAATACGTGACTTCTATAAAGTCGCGAAAGGTTATGCTTTAATACAGCTCAATCACAGACTTCAATATTTGTTGTAAAAAAACAATAGAGTAATTTTGCAGTACCTACACCTCACGATCTCTACTTAGATAAATAAATTAAACCTCGGTAGATTGTTGCTGTAGATCATTAAAGCTACACACAGCTGTCCGACAAATAATCGACGGCTTTGTGGTTGCGTTTTATTCGTTGAATGAGATTGCCAGAGACCCAAAAGCTAGTGGCAGGATTTTCACATCCGCCTTGATAGCGACTACTGTATAAGATTCTATAGCCATGAATGGCGAGGCGAGTATGCCATTCGCCTGATGGTAAGCGATGCTACCGCTCATAGACAGTAGAAAAAACAATACCATGAATTACAAAGCAATGCTTGGCTTCTGTCTGTATTTACTATAAGATGCAATAAAAAAATTGTCGTACCGGTACCAGAAACATTTAAAAAGAGGAAACATGGTTTCTGTTCAAGTACATGCTGTGGTCTTGTTTCATAAGAATATTTTTGTTCATAAAGTAATATTTGTGTACTGAAAAATCACTGCTAATGACCCAACAAAAAATAAATGCTGTTATGACACAGTCTGCAAAGGAAATTATGTCTGGCGTACATTACCAACGAGCTCATTAATCTTTTTGCACTTTAACAGCCTTTATTATCCTGACAATCAGTGAAACAGACGTGGGTGCGAAAGATTAATTAATTGAATGCGAAAGCAGACGGCCGAATTGCTGCGACTGAGAAATCAAGTTAGCTGAATACGTTTCTGCATTGGTATACATTTAAATTTGATCTGACAGTGTGTGGATGTTCAGAAAATTAGGTATCCATTTGTATATTGGGAAAAATATTACAAAATTATCTCATGATATTAAAGTGCTAGAAAATACAATAGGCTTTTTCGCTGCTGTAACTATTTAACCAAATATCACCAAACAACATAAATTTCCCATTAAAATACCACAGCAAATGCAATACCGCCTAGATAGGTCTCTAGATCTACTGATATATCGAAAAGCTAAAGACGATTATCTCTCCCCATTGAACGCAATTACGCGGCCCTCAAATGCTTATAAAATAGTGCTATTTCCCAACTAATTATATCTCCCAACGATCTGCTTTAAATTCCTCCCTCGTTTCCATCAAAGTTATCATAGTAGGAAGGGAACTGTACGTTACTGCAGGATCAGCAATTATCAGTCTTCAAGCATCGAGATTAACGACTCAAAAAGAGCCGAGGGTTCAAAAGATCGAGCGCGCATTGAGGCTGCGAAAGGGACCCAAGACCCCTAGTAGAGGTTTAACCTTGTCCGGCATATTTATTTTTCTAAACATATCAAAAATACACGTTGTAATTAAAATTTTCATGAAGTGTTTTAAATAGCCGCCTCCTATAACGGGTCGCTGTGTAAAACCTAAAGGAAATAATATATTTAAATAAGCACAGGGTACAGCAATAAATCATATACTTAATCCTTCCATTGAAATATACCTACTTGCAAATATCTACGAATAGACATAAAAGCGCAATGAATTTTAATGCTACATCCAAAATTTAGACAAATAAAAACAAAATGAAATTGAAACGTATAGACAATGAAAATTTTATAGTTTTGTATTAAGTGAGGCACTTATTCACGTGATTTTGATAAGTCAGAAGTTTACTCATTTTCGTGTAGTTTTTCCGTGTTTCTATAAGGAAAGATCTTGCGGTTAGATGCGAGTACACGTTAATTCCTTTTCCATTTGAAGCGTCGTTTTCAAAATTCTACAAATACACGTGTTGGTAATATTGTTTTCTATGACGTCACTATACATATTGAATATTAAATAGTAATATAATTATAGTAACATTATTTTAATTGGAAGAAATAATTAATGCTGATAATAAAAAAAGCATATTTTTTAATTTCTTCTTTCTGAAATGTATTCTATCGCATAGCAAATTTAATATGAAGACCGCATGAAGTCGCTGGATAGAAGTTGTTACAACTGGACCTTATGAAAACCCTTGGGCAGGCGCGTATGTTCAGCAGAGTATATACTTTCTTTGGCTGAAAATGATATAGAAGCTGTGAACTAGAAAGCAGATCTCATAGCAGAAACGATCATAATGCTTTTCAATATGACACGTAATTTCATAGATCGAACTAGTATTTTCGCCCCCAATAGTGTTCCCGCTGCGTCTCCGTAAAAAGGATAGGGAAAAGTCAATTAAAAACTTTCAACGGGTGTCCAGTAATTAAGGTGAGTTAATTACAAGTTTCTTGGGCGGATTGTTTCGCCTTTTTGCCGACGGAATGTCTTTACGTAAACGCGCTCGTTGGAATTTGTTTCGACTTTACAATTTCCAGTTTAATTCTCAGTTAAATTGCGTTGAGGCTAATAAATTATGTTTATTGTAAAGAAATTTAATTTTTGAAGTGCTTTTAGTCGTCCTTGGCAGTTAATGCTTCCTTTTAGCCAAGTATCTTTTGTAAAGTTATCTGCAACATTTTCTTTTAGCATCGCGCCGTCGACAATTAATGTAATATTTTTATTATTTTTTTAACATGATGAAGTATCCTCACTTAATATATTGATAAGTTCAGTGCTGTCGAACTAGGTAAAGTATTAAGTGACAAAGGACTATTGTCTCTTGCCATTTGACACAAATAAATCATGTCAGTATTTTCAAATGTACGATGTAAATAAACGAAGTCATACTTTGGTTTACAGTGACACAATTTCTGCTTTTATTTTCTTTAACCACATTATCGTGGTGACAATGAATAAACAACACAATACCATGACTAAATAATGCCCAACCCTAGCAAATTGAGTTTGTTGATGGTACGATTTTTATACGTGTCCGATTATTTTATTATTGCAATGACTGGCGAGACGAGCATTACCCTGATGGTAAGCGAAACTGCCTAGGCTGCCGAACTGGACAGTAGTATTGTATTGTACTGTCAAATCTACTGCCTAACTTATATATTTACACGGAAAACAGTTTCCATTACAAAATTATAGTGAAATCGTGTTCTGAGGGAATTTACCTAGTTGCATAAGATGTACACGTAATGGGGGCTGTCCCTGTTCAAATGCAATGTTAATATGCGCGAGCATATCTATTTTGGTTCAGTATTTTATTTTTTGTAATTTTTTTCTTGAGCCAATATTGAAACGAGAATTTCCTTAGTAATACAAGTATATATTTCCTGTTGTCACTTCGTTTAAAGAAATGTAATTGAAGAGAGCAACGCTAGAGTTTCGTGCCCGTTCTTCTTCTGGTGAAAACAGCCTTGTGAACCGAGTGGTAGTGGAAAAAAGTGACTGAATCTAAATAATGTATGACATTTCATAGGTTCAATAAAATATTTTCTTTCATTACATTTTAATTAAATTCTTTGGTTACAGTAGCATTAATAATATCGAGGATAAAAACAGCCTTTGTACCCTTAGAGCCAAAATGAGTATTTTACCAATATAATCACGTTTTCGGGGTTTTCCTTAACCGAATTGGGATATTGACAGCCTCCGTGGCGCAGTTGGTTAGACGCCGGCTGTGAAACAAGGGGCAGCGGGTTCGATTCTCGCACCGAGACAAATATTTGTGTGAACCACAGGTATTTGTTTCGGGTCTGGGTGTTTGTGAGAACGATAAGTCTCGTAGTTTCTGATACCCACGAGACAAGACCCGATCTAATGGGGTCAGGACTATGTGTGTGACTGTTGGGTGTATTTTATTGAAGACATTGGAACCACATAGGCAAGGAGGTGTGCCGTAGCGATTTTAAAGAATTTCTACGGTATGTAAGTCCGCCAACCCGCACTAGGCCAGCGTGGTGGACTATATGGCCTAACCACTCTCAATCGATTCTCTCGATTGTAGAGTAGGCTCGTGCCCTGCAGTGGGACGTATATGGGCTGATATAGATAGATAGTCAAGGATGGAAGCAGCGGGAAAGCGAAAAGCAAGGTTATCGATTATAGTCACTGTAGCTTCTAGATTAAATTATTATATGAGTTATCTACTGAATTTACATAAAGACTCGATTCCAAGTGATTGGTGTGCTGATTTGTCAGGACATTGTTTTTTATGCTCCTTGGTTCTGGATCATTGAATCGCTTTATGAACTCAGTTTTCCTGTAATTTATAATATAGAAAGTAAGCTTACTTTTTATGTGTTTACTGGAGGAATATTAAGTTTATATGGTGATTTACGATTTTTATTCCTAAACCACACCAATTTATTAGTTGTATGTAGTCCTGGGCATATGTTAGAACATTATACATGTATTATTATATCTTTGATCTTCGAATCAAAATCATAGATGACGATTTACCATCCATGTATGCCACTAGATGACTAGACCTTACGATACTGAGTCATTTACTACAAAACGAAACAAAAATCACTGTTCACTTTAAAAAAAAACGCTAAAATTGTATCAGCCCATCTACGAGTATGATAAAATCTATATTTACACACATATTTAGCTTAAACATGATTCAATAATACCTCACTGTTTTTCCACACACTAAACAGATAAACTGCTAATTTAAATTCGTAACAAACGTCACAATTCACATTGCTCATTCGTTGCCCGGCCGTGGCACCGAGCGCAAGTGTTATAGGTTATCAGACATCACGATGCTGCTTCTCTTCTATTTGTTTATATCGGGCCCACTGTTAACTGTGTTGGGGAATTGGCAACCGTTTAGGAGTTTGTTATACTCCAGCTGGATTACCTGTAAGTAGAAATTATTAAATAAATTAGGTATACATGACATAACATACAGACATGTTGCTTTGTTGTGATTTTGTTAAGTAAAAGCCCCAGTAATGGACACTGGTGAATGTATTTAGCCTTACTCTTGATGTGGTAATTTATATATTTATTATATAATCTAGAGAACGTAGTATGATTAACCGTAATATAAATAAATAAAAAAATGTGTGTGTGTATTAGTGTACACACGTAAGAAGTGAAACTTCTTTATGACATCATTTTTCGCAAAATGATCTACTATTTACAAATTTACAGAATTGGTAAAATAAAGCTAAATTAAATAAAGTTTAAGTTTAGGAGGGGGGAAATTTTTGAGGGAATTTGGGATTTCTATCGGGGCCAATTTGTAGCCCTCACCGAGACGGTTCCGAGGATACCAAGCTCGGTGGGTCCACGACCTTTATTGGCCGAGATAGGTTTAGGGGGGGTGAAGTAAAAATTTTAGGTGGGGGCAGGGGCGGGGGGGGGGGGGTTAGGTTTCGTGGGGGGGCTATTGGGCACCTTAAAATATTTTTGGGTGGGGAAAGTTGTGGAGGGGGAATTCGGGAATTCTGTTGGGGCAGGATTGTAGGCCTCACCGAGCCGGTTCTAATGAACCCAGGGTCGATGGGTCTACGATGGATATTGGCGGAGATAGGAATAGGGGGGGTGAGGTAAACATTTTAGGTGGGGGTAGGGGCGGGGGGGGGGGGGTTAGGTTTCGTGGGGAGGCTATTGGGCACCTTAAAATATTTTTGAGTGGGGAAAGTTGTGAGGGGGTATTCGGGAATTCTGTTGGGGCAGGATTGTAGCCCTCACCGAGCCGGTTCCAATGAACCCAAGGTCGGTGGGTCTACGATGGATAATGCCGGAGATATGAGTAGGGGGGGTGAGGTAAAATTTTTAGGGTGGGGGTAAGCGGGGGGGGGAGGTTTCGTGGGGAGGCTATTGGGCACTGTTTTGGATTTAGGGTAGGGGAAGGCCAGAGGGGGGGTAAGGATCAAATTACAAAAAAGTGGGTGGGGCTTAAAATTTTGGGTGGGGCTTGGAAACGGTTGGGGGTGTGGCTTACTGAAGTGGGTACAGAATGTGTTCTAATGGTATACACTGTATTATGTCCAAATGTGGGATGATACACTAGTGTGGGATTCGTACTAAATACAGTTACAATACACAGGATTACTACTAAGTATTACTAATTTACTAAATAAATAAAGATGGCGCGTAACGCAAAAATGTGACGTAGAAATAAAGATGGCGCGTAACGCAAAATTTTTTCCAACCCCGATAAAGAAGTTTCACTTCAATAAGCTAATGACCTCCGTAGTGTTGTGGGTGCTAGCGCGGATTCCATCACACAGGCTTTTAGTGATCTCTAAATATTTCGTTCCAAGTTTGGTTGTGATGGGAATAATAAGTCCTTAGCAGTTTTTATCATGAGAGTCATATCTTACTATATTTATTGTAGATAATTATTTGTTTACAATTAAGGGGAGTGTCTGCATGATGCATTCCATACCGAGGTGGAGACACGACCTCGATCTTTTCTATTACAACTGGCAGACAAATTACAACTGGTGGTAACAGTAATTACTGATTCAAAAGATCTTGCAAAAGACTATTTGAATAAAGAATATTTTGATTTGATTTGATTAGAAGAATGCTTCGGATAGGTAGGGGTGGAAAGAGAAAACAGACCCCTTTGCCCTGCAGTGGAACAGTATAGAAATAATAATAAAATAGTGTGAGGTCAGGACTATGTGTGTTATGTATTAAGACTTTATATATACGTTATAGGTGGTTGCGTCTATCTTTAAATCACTATAAATATGGCATATAATGCCATTGATCTAGATAGATAAATCGAACTAAAACGCCAACTATTGTTTACAAATGGTTTATTAATCGATGAGTCAACGTTTATGACTTAAATACATTCATCTCAACGTTATCAATGTCTTGAAAGTATGATGAGATAAATTTGGTACAGCTGCTGTTTGTCAACTGAGAGATCTTTTTATCAGTTAAATTCCAGATTTCGTAAAATATTTATTTGTCGAGCATTTTCAGTATTGTGAGTCATACACAATTGTTGGACTTATTGTTATCAAAATACAGACAGAATTAAAGACAAATAATTATGTATTTTATTAGCCGTTCTAAGAATCCTACAGGAAGATTTTCCGAGATACAGCGTAGCATTTCGCACTCACCAGGCCCAAACCCTAATTCTTAAAACAAAAATAATGTCTTCGTTTTTTTCCACAGCAAGTTATAGAAAGAAGCAAACAGACAAACATACTTTGAAAGTATTTGGGGTTTAAGTTATAGCTTTTCTCTCAGTTATTTTTCTTCTTTATTTATTTGTGTATGTCTGTTGATAATTATTACGTCTAAATATATATCCGATAATATTCTATTATAATAATATTTGTCTTTCATTGGAACCATTGTACTAGTAGTCCATATATTTTAATCTATTCACACAGTATTCTAGTTCTGTTTGCATACCCAAAAAAACAAGTCTCATTTAAACAGCTCTTAAGTATGAATAATACCTACCACACATTCTCACGTACAACTAACTACATAGTCCATACGTGCATACACAATGAAGTCATATGACGGATATTTACGACAATTATAAGATTTAGTAATAGCTTGCTCGGTTTGTTAATTTTTAATTGCGTTTCATCGAATTGACTAAGCAATGAACCTTGCTCTTGATTCTATACTCGAGATCAACTGGCTAACCTCTCTCGATCAGGGTCAATACGCCAGCTGATTATTAATTTATCAATCTATTTCTTTTTTATGATAAACGGGTTCTAGCAAAACTATTATTTATTTATGCAATCGTACATGATGTTTTGAATAATGTGGCATATGAAGTTATTTAAAAAACGACATAATTCCTTAGAGACACATAAGGTTATTTATTTATGTAAGATGATTGTGGTTCCAATGATGGACACTAGACAATATTTTGTCTCCTCTGAAATCATTATCGTTAAATAGGTAAAATTGTCGTTTTAAAAAGTTTCCCTATCATAGTCAAGGCTGCGATGACTATTGGCAACAATAACAAATGGTCATGCATTTGTTCGTAATTCATTGACAATTGTCCCTGTTGTTAGTTTCCTGTACCTCCTACAACCTATTATTTAATTGACACAGCACTTGTACGAGGTAAAACCCCGACTACTTTTCCTTCACAAAAACTGGTTATTTGTACACGCCCAATTGGGATTTTTTAGTCGTAAGGAAGCAGCGGTTTTGATGACAGGAGATTAATTTTAATAGTATTTATTGTAGAATCTGGAAGTACAATTCAAGTGTTTTAATATTGTCACTTTAATAGCTAATTACTCTGACATTGGCAGAATTGTCGACACCGGCATCAGTTGCCATAGAGGGGAAAAAAATAATAATAGCTAATTATATATTAAGATTTGCCACAAGCTTTTGTGTGGTTGACAAGTATTCGGTTCTGGTCGGAATATTGTGCTCATTAATTCAATCAGAAATTTTATCGTCGTTCTGATAATCAAGAAACATAATCATTAAGTCACTTACAATTCTATTACTATGACTTATTAGTATATATTTTTATTCCCCGAGTGTGTGAATATGTGTTGAGGTCCATACAGAAGTACCAGTCGTTACGTGATCAGCAAAATAAGTAAATCCTTAGAGACGATCTCGAAATAAGATTTGCTGAGGGCAATCACACGATTTTTTGCCAAGGTTTGTCTTATTTTTGTAGGCAGCGTGTATGCCATATGGCCTGTAAATATTGAGCCTTATGTTCTGTTTCTGGGTTTCTTATAAAACATACTTTCCTGATAGATTCAAATGTTATGTATCAATAATGTTAGTGAAATAGTTTTACGCATTCTAGATCCCACGATAGCCTTGTTTACTTTTGTGTAGCTCATTTCTCCAAGCGTAATATCGATGCGAAGTACTTTTTGATGCGTTTAAGTAATTTTAGATTTAAATTAATGTTTTTCTATGAACTTTATCTTAAATCTGATTAAATACGTATTGTGTACTCATTTACTAAAGAACGTAATGATACCTACGTATGTCAGCTGGTCAATCATAAAAGCATGTCAACATTATATGAATATGCTTGACCGACTGCGCAAAGGGGCGGAGATAAAAATAATAAAACAAATACACAGCAATCACAAATACCCACTGATAAAAGCACAATTGTTTTGATTGCTTGACATCAAGGGTACTGAACTGGGAAAATATCAGTTACAACCGTGCTATGTGGGTTTTCTTTGTTTGCTTATATGGTAATTTATATATCATTTAATAATGAGGAAGCTAATTAAAAGATGTCTTACTGGGAAATGCTTTTTGTAAGAATACCTGCTATCTAATTAATGTTACTTTTGTAAATTATTTGTGGAATTCTAGGAAACTTTTAGAAATATGACTTGTATTTTTTAGTTTTATTTGCTTCTATGTATTTTTAATATTCGGCAATTAAACTACAGTATCTCGTTGACACTATTGGCGATAGCTCATCAAATTAACTGCTCGCTCATTTGTCGGAATCAGCAAGAGAGAACCATTTTCGAACACTGCCCAAAACCTAATACTGTGCTACATTATTAAAACCTTACATTCACATTTCAGGTGAACACAACAAGACTCTCAACTTAGACGTCAGTGAGGTTCAAGTATTCTTCTACGACTTCAAGAATAATTTTAACGTGACATACCCCGCTGACTACTTCGTGCAAGGCATCAGTCAATTCTACAACCTTGATGTCTCCAGGAAGCTCATATTCTTCGTCCCCGGCTACAAATCCCACATCAGCAAGAACACCGAAGAACTCGTCAGGCAAACCTTCAAAGATGTTCCGAATACCTACCTGATTATTATCGACCACTCGCTTTACACTTCGGCTCGTGGTGGCAAAATCAAAAGCTATGAGCGCTCTGTCTCCTACGCCTACTATATCGGGAGAGCATTAGGCACCCTCCTTGCAAATCTGCACATGAAAGGATACCCGTCCAGTAACATCCACTGCATTGGCCATAGCTTGGGAAGTCAAATGCTGGGTTACGCTGGTGGCTTCTACTCTGATATTACCAATGAAAAGCTTTGGAGGATCACTGGCTTGGATCCTGCAGGACCTTGCTTCTCCAACAGTTTTATCGAAGACCAAATCAGGTCTGGTGTTGCTGGATACGTGGAAGTGTACCATTGCAACGCTGGTGGATTAGGGACTACAGCAGTATTGGCTGACACGGACTTCTTCTTTAACAAGAAGGGAAAGAAGCAGCCACCGTGTCATGAAGGTCTGGTGCCTGGTAAAGGGGAGTCGGACGCGGCCAAGTGCAGTCATAAGGCTTGCGTGAGGTACTACATGATGTCTGTCCATCAGCCGACGTGGTACTTAGCTTGGGCTTGCGATACTTACGATGACTTCTCTGATGGGAAGTGCGCGAGGAACCAGGTGACCTTGGCAGGGTATCAAAACCCAGGTAATGCTACTGGAGTGTATTATGTCTCGACTGAAACCTATGGAGTTGAATAATGTATATTGTAATGCGTTTATTACCAAAAATTTTCATTTTTAGGAGTTCTAGCAAAATATTTTTAGTTGATTGTGATCTTTTACATTATTAATGTTTATCTGCGCAGAATAATATTCTAAGCATACACTTTAAAAGGAATAACTTAAGTAACATTATTCGTTTATTACATTTTAAATCAGTACTTTTTAAGATTAATGATATGATCTTTGAGGCATTTATAATAAAAATGGTCATATATTATAAATATTTATAATTGAGTTATCGCCCCCTATCACATCATGGGACGGAACATACAAGGCGAAATGTGGGTATCCTAGTGGCGCCTCTGCCTACCCCTTCTGGTATAAAGGCGTGAGTTTATGTATGTATGTATAATTGAGTTTTAGAATTTTATAGCTAGTGACTTCTTAATATTTTTTACAAAAACCAGTACGACTTTTATTATTTACTTTACATTGGTCCAGTAAACGTCGTTAACCCTTGTGTCAGTAGATAAAAAATGGGATCGTTTACAGTTATTGCGCGTTTTCGGTTGTAAAATTAACGCCTAATATTATAGAATAAATATTCTTCAAGTTCTAGTTGACAACACAATTTATCAAAATGTGTTGTGTCTTTACCCCTTTGGGCCTTTTTTATAAGTCTTTACGATCGTTCCCGACGTCATCCTTTCGGGATAACGTATCAAATGCTACCGACATTATTTTGCTGTGATATATACAATGATAATAAATGCGTAAATGCTTTACAAGGTTGTTTTACTTTTCTTACCTATTGGTCCCGTCTGTGTGATTACACAGCTGTCAGATGCCAATCTGGTTCAGTATGCATTGCGAAAATGGCACAAAATTGAACTAAACGATTGTGCTGTCAATATCTTGTGCTAATTACTGCATGACCAATTGCTTTGGCTTATATTTTGGGTCATTTGTTATTTAATGCCTCATAGATTTTCAGTGAGAAAGTTCCAACTTTTCCTTGTCAAATTAGTGGTAGTAAATTTGGTTGAGCGTTTGCATTGATGCTTAGTCTGAAAACATTGAGGTTCTAGTTAATACCGATTGTATGGAAAGTATCGTGATTGGTTTTTGAAAAAGATGGGGATGGGGGAGAGAAATGAAAGAAAACTTAATCATTTAAGTACTAAGTAGTAGCTATAGTTGATCAATGGAGATTGGATTTTTCTATTCATAATCAGCTCGAAGTCAGGAATTTGTGCCCGATATGGCGATAGGCTCGTCCCCTATCACATCGTGAGATGGAACATACAAGGTGAAATGTGGGTGTCCTGTTGGCGCCTCAGCCTACCCCTTTTGGAAAAAAAGCGTGAGTTTATGTATGTACCTTAATGGACACTTTGACCGCCTGCGGGCTCTTGGTAGTTGGTTATGACGACGTGTGTGGAACAAGCGGCCGCAGGGTCGATCACCGCACCGTGTTTAGGAATTCCAGTTCTTTTTTCTCTCATAGTTTTAGGTTGGTAGGCACGACAAAAGCAAAAAAATGGGCAACATTGCGTATGCGACTGTTGGGTGTATTTTTTTGTAACAGCGTATCTTTACCACTTACAAAGGCACTTCAGACATCAGTTTAACCTTAAAATAATTCTCCTGATATCGAGTCAGTGGGAGGGTGATATCCATTCTTACGTAATAACACTCCGCATCTACTTGACATATGACTTTCATTTATACATTTCCATAAAGACATTCGGAATAAGAAACGATGGCACGCATAACTCATGGCGACGCGTCGCGTTACTGGGAGGCCAGGGTGGGGGAAATCGGCGAAATTCGGGGAGATTTCGGGAATTTTTGAACAACATCCGAAGATTACTTCATTGTAGTGTGTATAAAATTGTTTTTTTTTTATTTGATATACAAGAGGGACGCAATTAAAAAAAACATAGCGGTTTATAGCTAGAATGTGATTTAAAAGTGCCAAATATCCGGGTTCAAAAATATATTTGCAAGTTATACAAAAATGACACAAGGGAGTCCGGAGTCTAATCTGTAGCCTACGTTAGATACAGTATTCAAATAGCAGCTGACTTCAAACCAATTAATAGAATCACTATTCTAAAATGCTGATTCGCAATCTTAAAATATGACAATAAGATTTTTTTTTGTTATAAGTGGCATTACAATTATAAAAAAAGACTTAAAAGAATTCTCTGTTGTCTATACCCTTTTATTAAATAAACTAAACTATTTTATAAGACAGCCTGCATTATAATAGAAGCTTCCTCTATACGTAAGATGGCTATTGTGCTAAAATTACGTGGTTTCAAATCCCCGAACAGCTATTAACTTTAGTAAGTAGAATCTCGAGCTCTGTACTAAGTATCAGGCGGACTAAGACGCTCCACGTTATTGCAAATTGGGAGTATTTGTATTAATAGTCACAATTACTTATACCAGTATTTTAATCATAAGACTATTGTTATTTTCTGATTTAAATTTCAACTTAATTTAACATCGAATAATTATAAAAAAATATTTGAGTATCGAACTAAAGATTGGTTTACACGTAAATATTCCATTATTTTCACTAAGCTAATGTAGCAAGCTTCACTTAACTGAATTAATGGATACTGATCTACATTCACGGCTTTGAGTCCACATAATATGAAACGAGTAAGATATTCTTTAATATTCCAAATTCTACCGAATACTTGGGAAATGTTGAAGCATGGCAACCCAAATAAAAATGATATATAACCTAGTTATGCGGTGCGTATATAAAACTCCGTTGAAAAATGGTGCAATGTGATGTTTGCTTGATGTAATACGTCAGGAGACATGGTCCGCCATTGTTTGAGAGCATTAGTCAGTCTCAAATGTGAGGCGGGACGCGTACAAGTGTATGATGTAGCTAGATTAAGTACAACAGTCATTATTTATTCAGGTATAAATAGAAACAAGAATATTTATTATGGTAGCTCGTAAGTATACGTCTTACTGATGTACGTGATTTTTTTAGAAAAGAGATTATGTAAGCTCACTTAGCTGTCTTAAATAATATTGAGGTTTGATACTACATAGGCCCTTAAATTATTTATAGACAACTCTGGGGTATAGATATGTAAATTTCCGTAAAGTTTTTCCTTAATTAATGAACTTACACATAATAAGAGGTGAAAATTTAAGTTCGATCGGCTTTAGGTGACGACTATAGTAAGATATTGTTGGAGTTTGTTGAAAATATTGACAATCCAGTCAATGTGACAAATCAGTCACTCAAAATGAACGGCGATTCGAATTGTAATTTTTTCACTAAGTACTCAATGGGTTATTTAAATTCCGGTACTGTTATTATTCACAAATTAATTAGACTAAACCACGAACCAAAAAAAACGTTTTGTCTGCGCCTGTAAATTTATATTATCGTAAACAAATTACAGTTATGATTTCATTCTAATATGCCATGTGGATTACGTCGCCATATTTTAACAAGCTTTATTTGATGTTGTAATTACCAGGGCAGGATTTAGAGACAGGGAATTTAAGCCACAACACACGCTTTCAGGGACCCCCATCCACAATATTTGAGGGGCTGTGTCACTTTAGTGGCAGGATTTTAAAAAAAAGAATATTTATATTCATAAGCTTTCTGACATGACATAACGATGTGTGACTAAAGCTAAAACTATTATTTACTATCAATACAACTTCAAAGTGTGGTTTTACGAACTTGTTTTGTTGAAATTTATCTAGAGAAGGTGTTCATTCCCTTTAATTAGTTCATGGTTTTAATTTACAAAATCTTTCATAGGGGTCAAATGGAACATGAATTGTATCCGTACGTTCCGGCCAAGGTTGGTAAAAATGTCGAAATTATACTAAACAATTTATTTTTACCCAATGATGTGTGACAAGATCCGCCTCTGGTAATTACTTAACGTGATTTAGTGTGATATACCCATTAAATTCAATAAATTGAACATTAATTTGTGTACAGTTGTGATTGTGTTATTTCTATGTAATTGCTTTTTATTTGTCCTTAATTATACGCTTAAATGTGTTTTGGTTAATGTTTGTTTTGTCAAAATCGTTTTGCTGATTGCAATTTAATTGAAACTCAAGTTGTTGAAGTGTTTGATATAATTAATGAGTTTATTTGTTAAACACCAGTTTATTATTTAACATTTTTGTACAGCTTTTTACCGTTTCGCGTGAAATAATTAGGATCATAGGCATATGGCTTAAGCGAGACTGATGGTAAAGATATAATTATTTAAGAAATCGGTCGTTCTGGATAAATAACTGACAAATGCTTGCATGTTGTTAAATTAAAGCACACGTTAGTAAAACAACATGTAACTGGCAACACGTTAGTTAAAGATGCCTTCTGGTTTATAATGTCCTACACAGTACATATTATAATCTTACTAAAGTGAGAAAATATGTAGTTTTCGTAAATATATTTTAAAACAACGATATAACAAAAAATCTTAATACTTTGCTTAAATATAGCGCACATATTGAGATGGAATTCTCGCTCGTAGAATCCGTTCCGCCTCAAGTTAAAATGTACTGCGCGTTGTATCTTGTCGGGGAACTCCGATCGCGCGTGGCACTTCACCGGAGTGTTTCACGTTGAGAAATTGAGGTGTGGGAAAAAATAAATAAGTTTATTTAAATTTTTAACATAATTATATTTTGTTTTAAAACACTTCATATGAGTATTATTATTTCTTATCAGTCTAGCTATTAGTACACTATTGACTGCCCTCTCTTTTATCCTTCTATTATTTCCATACCAAGGTAGCCGGTAAGAGATTGCTTCGAGCGATACGACCGCCTTTTGTACTGCTATCTAATTTAATGTTGTGTTTTTTTTTCTTTGTTAAGTTTATGTAGTGTACAATAAAGCATATAAATAAAAAAAATAAAATAATGTTAGGCAAGTGTTGACAGAAAGGCCAAATTGTATTTTGTATAAAGAAGTAAGAAATAAACACTAAGCAGAATAACCACAGTAGCAACTTGTGTATTTTCTGTTTAGTTTCCACGCACTTCATGGACATCCTGAGATGCCATGCATGTCATCGATATATTTATAACAATTTCTATGGTATGTATCGCCAAGAGTCCCGTGTCCAGAAGAGAACTGTACATTTACGGTTACTGGTCAACAGATTATATTTCAGGTCTGAGATTTTTTTTACTGCCGTGACAAACTACAACAGTGCACCACCTGATCTACGACCCGGCTCCCTCAAACAGAGCTGCATTATTCAAATAGTTACATCTATATAACTGGTAGATTGTCTTACTGGTTTGAGGTATTAGATCAGCCATCAGGTCCTGATGTTAAGCATAGTGCAGAAATTTGGCTATTTTGTTACCACACTTTGACAGCCTCCGTGGCGCAGTTGGTTAGACGCTGGCTGTGAAACGAGAGGCCGCGGGTTCGATCCCCGCACCGAAATAAATATTTGTGTGATCCACAGGTATTTGTTTCGGGTCTGGGTTTGTGAGACCGAAAAGTCTCTCGTAGTTCCTGATACCCACGACACAAGACTCGATCTCAGTGTGGGGTCAGGACTATGTATGTGACTGTTGGGTGTATTTATTTATTGAAAAAAAAACATTATCAATACCTTACTAAACGATATATGCCTTGAATTTTTCATTGTCTATCTAATACCTCAAACTTGTAAGACAATATACGAGTTATATAGATGTAACTAGTTGAATAATGCAGCTCTCTTTGAGGCAGCCGGGCCGTATATTAATGTACCAAAAACACATTAGCGGCGGCTGCATGTGTGCGATTTATTGCCACTGTTTCCTTAAAGGCACTGGTTGAGGCGCGTCCATACTCAACGCCTTGAGTTTTAGATAATTTTATTTTTACTATTATTTTTTAGACGACGATGCCTTCCCGGTCTGCTGCTTTACGCATCCAGTCGCTGCCGGCCCTTTTATGCAAGTCGTCCTGCCATCTGGCCAGAGAACGTCCCACGCTACGTTTTCCAAGACGCGGTATCCACTCCAGAACACGCTAAAGCAGCAGACCGGGCTCTGTGGCGTACCTTGGGAGAGGCCTATGTCCAGCAGTGGACTGCAACGGGCTGATGATGATGATGATGATGATGATGATGCCTTCCCGTTGGGCAAAAAGCTTGGATTATTTACATTATTTCATTCATTAATCGGGCAAACGAATAAATGGGAATTGGTACTATACGTGAATTTCCATAACGATTAGTTTGTAAATGCGATGCTGGCTTTTTAAAAAGGCAGTGAAGGGAAGTGGAAAATAACGCGTAATGGATTTAACCGGTAAATTCACTAACCGAACGAAATATTACACTGAACTGTCTTATCTGTTTAATCTCTATTAGCCCATATACGTTCCACTGCAGGGCACGGGTCTACACTACAATCGAGAGAATCGATTGTGAGTGGTCAGGCCATATAGTCCACCACGCTGGCCTAGTACGGGTTGGCGGATACCACGGCTTACATACCGTAGAAGTTTCTTTAAAATCGCTACGGTATGCAGGTTTCCACACGATGTTTTCCTTCACCGTTAAAGTGCGTGGTGATTGACTATCAATACACACATAACTCCGAAAAGTCAGAGGTGTGCCCTGGGTATCTGTTATATCCTAGGACATAATATTTTCCTTTTAACCACAAAAAACGTTTAAAACGTATTAATTCCATGGATATATAGGATACTACGACGGAAAATTTACAAAATAATTAATAGTTTACAAAACTAAAATACAAGCTTTAGTAAAAGACCCAACTAAAATAGTAAAAATAATTGATAATGAGTTTAAGATTAGAAAATAGAATGAAATACATTCAAGTTAGGGTATTTGAGGATACGTAATTGTTGTAACTCCATCACCCAACGCTTTGTAACATTTTTCATATATTTTTAAAATTATTGTATTGTCATCATGACAAGTATGCATTTCAAATCGATCCGACGACGTTTTGAAGTGCTCGAAAATTGGCTTCAAAGATTCCGTTACATACATACGTATGTATGTATTACGTACATACTTACATAATTACATACATACAGGCGAAGCTAATAGAAGCGTGTTAAACAAGCAAAGTGAAGACATCGCCAAATTGCTATGTGCTATTAGAAAGGCCCACATATTCGCAAATTTTATTAATTGTATATTATTGATAATGTGCCATTGTGGACACAACTTTATCTCAATGGGTGCATTGTTGTTTAAATAGAATCAGGGGTGGATTCAGGTCCATATGTTACGGAAATTATTTAAAATAGTCTATTTGAACTGTATTTTAGGAGTTTTGTGGAAAACCAATAGTTTATAATCGTAGTAGGAGTTTTTCTTGCATAACATGTCTTGGAAGTTTGCTTATGCGTTTTTTTTGGTTAAAATTGTTGATTGTTTAAAATTCCTAATAATACCTTCAATTTTTATTTTAATATCTTACATCCTTAAAATGTTGCACTGCTCTACCAGGTGCCTTTGTAATATAAGGAGTTGGTTATTTTATACTCAATGTGTACGACTCATTATGCCATTGCGGGTACAATTTATTGATTTAAACTACTGCTAATACTAAAGGGCCCAACGCCCCCCGTACCTTGAATACGTACCTACACCAACTGTACTCATGCATAGTGTATAATGTATAAAAGCTATTAATATAAGTTTAGTACTTGGACTGTATTACTTGACAGCACTTAGCTGAGAAGTTGTATAGCTGCTTATGAAGTGACAGGTACAAGGTTAGACTTCCGGTTGTGTCAAATATTTGGGTTAGTCTTGAGGTTTGGTTTTGAGTTAAAGGATATGTTTTGCGTGTAAGTGCGTGGTGGTCTATTTGTAACAGACCAGACGCGGCCGCCAACATGATTACTGTGGTCGCGGGTTCATTTCCTAGGGCACAACTGACTTTTCGAAGTCATGTGTGTATTGATAGTCAATCACCGCGCACTACGCCATTGAAGGAAATTTTCGCTATGTAAAGTCTGCCAACCGGCACTAGGTTAACGTGGTGAACTATACGGCCTAACCCCTCTCAATCGTTCTCTCAATTGTAAAGGAGGCCCGTGCCCTGCAGTTGACTTATATGCGTTGATACAATGCAATATGTTTTGAAGGGAGATGCTAGGGATTACAGCTTATGTCAAATTTACGTATGGATCTGCTGCTAGTTCTTATGTCACACTATCGAAAATGTTAGATATATTTTGATATTATAAACCAATTTCGGATAAAATGAGGTTAAAGTTTTATAAAGTTACCTCATTTGAAATCAACCCGCTCACCTTCAAAACATTATTTTTTTTTACGTTAATATATTATTTTATTATATTTTTTTTAGCTTCATTATTTTGTTCGCCGCTAATAATAACCCAAATTAATAACGAACAAATATAAATTAATAAAAGGTGCAGAACGAGCTCTATTGTTGCGTCAACTGTGTAATTGAACGAGCCGGGCTATTATGCTGGTAATGAACGAACTGTGCCTTGTATACAATAACTATCCAACGCATAAATCTTTCAAATAGATTGGATTCTGTCTAGGCTACGTTGCAGTGGCGAAGGGTGACTTTTTTCAAAAGGGAAGCCGATATTTCTGGTGACTAGTTTTATTAAATTAACAAGTACTCATACTTATATTTTTACTCCGTTATGTACGTACGATATTGAGCGACATATTTGCTTACTAGTACTTACTATATTTTCATACAACACTTGCACGGAATAGCATTGTGCCCGTTGGGTGCTTTTTTTAACGTTTTTAAAGTTAATTTGGATTCAATGCAAAAGACAACATTAGCCTGTTTTGAAATTGATAGACAAAAAAATTTCAAACGTTCCTTATACATAAAAAAAAGATGAAGAGATTGATGTAAGTGGACGAAAGTAAAACGATGCCATTATAGAGCTAACTGGAGATCCATCGTCTCTGCCAACCCTCATGGGATGCAGGCGTGGGTTATGTTTGTATGTCCTATTTTGAATCAACGCTACTACACGAATACACGAATACGGCAATACAATATTTATTAAATAATTAAAACTTGTCAGTTGCCGTTCTTTCTCTGGTACTTAAATGTATTATCAAATTTAATATA
Source organism: Deilephila elpenor (assembly GCA_949752805.1). Lineage (NCBI taxonomy): Eukaryota > Metazoa > Arthropoda > Insecta > Lepidoptera > Sphingidae > Deilephila > Deilephila elpenor. Next base: position 13,078,012 of record OX457103.1, on the reverse strand, counting down.
ATTTCCAGTGCGTTTTTTAATTACGTTAATGCAGCATTTTTAAAATTACCTCATAATAATGCAATTCATGAGATAAAACGATACATACGACCATTATCAAGTTTCATTCATCATTAAAGTTTTGCTAAATAGATAGATCTGTTTGCACTTCGAAACCAGTAAAATTTCATAAATTACCCACTAATTATATACAAACCTAAAAATAGACACCGCATTATACATATACACTGAAACAACACAGTAGTAAATAATATTTTCTAATTATAAACACGAAATAAAAGAGGCGCGAACTGGCATATTACTTTATAAGCCGTAGGCCAACCGGCATATTCACTAGCGAATACGGTCGTATTTCTACAAATAAATTTAAACCTTAAAAGCTATAAGTTTTGAGGTGCAATTTTGCATGCAGTTCTGAGCAACAAACGTGTAACAGAGATGGCAAATAATGCGTTGGAAATGAGCGCGAGAGCAACGGGAACTCGTGCTGTGTCCTTGTAGCCTGACGTGACGTCATCGGGATCTAGGCGGCCGCGTGTTTCGTATGCATGTACTTACGTTAAACATCGCGCAATGCGTTTGTCGTTGTGTTATTAATTGATCGATAATATTTTGTTTATTAATATCGAATAACATTTGTTTATATTTATTTTAATATTGTTTATTATTTGATTATAAATTGTTTAAAAAAATGTAAATAATTAATAATTTCCTTTAAATTATAAGGCGTGCTGCTAGGAATCGGCTTGTATGAACCCTTCGCCACTGCTACGTTGTTTTTAGATTAGCTTTTATCGGTAATTCTAATGGCGGTTTTGCAATTTGGAAAATAAATAATATTAAATGCGATAAATTTTGCTTCGGCTTTCACAATCATAGAGATGGTTGCAATAGGACCTATCTGACCTGATATTTACGTATTTACGTGGTACAGGGCAGCCTCCGTGGCGCAATTGGTTAGACGCCGGCTGTGAAATGAGAGGCAGTGGGTTCGATTCCCGCACCGAGACAAATATTTGTTGTATCCATAGGTATTTGTTTCGGGTTTGGTTTGTGAGACCGAAAATTCTCTCGTAGTTCCTGATGCCCACGACACAAGACTCGATCTTAGTGTGGGATCAGGACTATGTATGTGACTATTGGGTGTATTTATTAATTAATTAGTACAGTCACGTATTGTGATGTTGTTTATCAATAAGGCTTGTGTATAAACGTGGCAGGGCCAGTCGGTTGTCAAGGCACGCCACGCGCCGCGTAAGCTGCAGTACGTGGACTCTGTGCTGTTGCACCGTAGGATATAACCTGACAGGGCAAGTGACGAGATGTAAGCGATTTACTACATATTATTTGTTGGCATGGTGTTGATTAAATGGCGTGAGGAGATCAATCGCCAGATGTTTATTTGGCCTATAATATATCAGTTACGAAAAAACTGTGCCGAAGCTATGAGTGATATCCTAAGGTAAAGGACACGACAAATATTTAGTCTATAAATAATAATAACAATTATTTACAAGAAGAAAATGTTGAATAATTTAACAAAGGTTGTTGGTCTGAATCGCAAGGATAACTGACTGTAAATTCCGCCTAACAATCCTTTTTTTAATTAATCTTTTTAACAGCATTAACGTAGTAATTTTACCTCAGTTATATGATACCTCATCAAATTTGACAGCCTCGGTCACGCAGTTGGTTAGATGCCAGATGTGCAACGAGAGGCCGCGCGTTCGATTCCCGCACCGAGAGAAATGTTTGCGTGAACCACAGGTATTCGTTTCGGGTCTGGGTGTTTGTGATACCGAAAAGTCCCTCGTGGTTTCTGGTACTCAAGACACAAGACTCGATCTTAGTGTGGGGTCAGGACTATGTATTTACCTCTATGTATTTATTATTACAAATGGAAACGCTTCACACTTGTCCCTGACACGTCCTATAAAAGAAAGATCAAGTATAATACTGTCACAAAGCTCTTTAGACACCGATTTAGAGATTTCTGGCCAAAACGTGACGGAAATTCTCTATTGAGCGACATTACGTGACACTCTTGTCATTTTACACGCCGCCTCTGTAGTTCCCAAATACATTTTGCACGTAGCGTGCTGGATTAAACGCTTAAAGCGGGTTTGAGCGTTTTCATAAGTTTCCATCTACATGTATGTTTAAAATAGAATATGGTATGTATGCCACAGATATCAAAATATACATACTGACTTTTAGATATGAAATTTTGCATTGCAAATAGTCGTTGGATGCAGGCTACTTCCAACAAGTCAATGTGAAGATCCTATGGCTGAAAAGAAAAGAGAAGAAGGTGATAAAAATAGACGTACTTAAATGAAAAATGGTTACAGAATCTACTGATATGATGCAGTGCATGCATGCATGATCTCACACATTTTAAGTGACGACCCTCAAAAAATCGCTCATATTTTCTGTGTTTGCGTCAATTGCAAATCCTTAGATCTTACAATGGTTAAATAGTTTAACTCTAACAAATCTTATAAACATAAGCTCTAATGTGTTATGAATTCTGTATCAGCCCTAATACGTCCCAATACAGGGCACGGGCTCCCTCAACAATCGAGAGTACGATTGAGAAGGGTTAGGCCGTCCGTTACCAACAGGCCACCACGCATTTGGTGGTATGAATTGACTAGTTGAAATCATTGTATTCCATAATTTGTTTTATTGCCATGAGTATCCGAGTTCTCTTTAACTGGAGTTGAATTTGAGTCCTTCAATGTAAGGTAATATCCATTTAATAGTAAAGGAACTCCGCCATTTTGTATTCATCTCGTTTTACAGTATCCTTGAAACCTGTTTTAAATCTATTTAGAACCAGAGTAGTGTGTACTATTATTAAACTCCGCATCACAATAAATAAAATAAAACCCTTGGCATAACTTTCAGCATTGCCTTTCAGTGACTTTTTCCAGTGATTGTAATAATAGATGACTGCCTCGGTGGCGTTGTTGTATTACGGTACGGTTACAAAGCTGAGGTCTCGGGTTCGAATCCCGGGTCGGGCAAAGTGATATTGGATTTTTCTATTCATTGTCAGCCCGGAGTCAGGAATTTGTGCCCGATATGGCGATAGGCTCGCCCCCTATCACATCGTGGGACGGAACATGCAAGGCGAAATGTGGGTGTCCTAGTGGCGCCTCTGCCTACCCCTTCGGGGATAAAGGCGTGAGTTTATATGAGTTTATGTAATAATAGATCTCCAACCTTTTGCTATGTACAGTGAGCAGGCATCTCCGTTAATGACACCGTGGCTCCTCATTGAATGTTTGAATTGGCTAGAGCTAGTGCATTTTGAGTGGCAACGTTATTTTTAACTCCGTATTATAGATCAGATATAATGCAACGCAGTTAACAGAAATCGCATCATCTTCATCATCATCAACCTTTTATTGTCGATTTATTTTATTGCGCCATTTCACGCTGTCTTTGGCTTGTCGCATCCAGCATTTGCCAGCGACATTTCGCAAATCGTTGAAATAAATCAAAGAAATCGCATAGTTTTTCTTAAATGCTTCACGACCATTACCTTAATTTATATTTTTTTCAGACCCATTGAAAGCCTGGAGCTACGATATGACACAATCAAACACCATTTATAACAAAAACAGCGCTACCAACCAAAAACAACTCAAATTTATAAGGACAATTAACTTGAAATATTATATTTGCAAGGAATTTCGTTTACAATTAAGGACGACTTAAAGAATGCCCCGTTTCGCGAGACCACGAAAACATTTTGTTTGAGCAAATAAAGAGAATGGCATTTTCAGCAATAAAAGGATTTCGGATTGTGTTAGTTTAATTAAACGAGGTAATGTTTTAGGTGGAGAGAATACCAATTGCACAGCTTAAGTTTGAAGATGAGCTCAATTTTAAAATTGTTTACTTGAACAGTGATGAAGATTAATAAATTTTGGAAACTTTAAGGTCTTCATGTTTTTGTAAATTAAAATACTAAGTTTTTGTTCAACATGTTTATAAGTGTCAGAGGCGATTGGGACAAAAGGAATTTCGGAAATCTCACAAGTGACTAGAAAATATTATTAGTGCCAATAAATTCAAGTGTAGCGGTAATTCCATATTTTTTATTTATTTGATGTCTATGGAATAATTTAAAAAATATGGAATATAAAACTGCCTTTTAAGTATATTTTACGATTATTACACCACCTACACAGTGTAACTAATCATCTAAACTCCAGGCCGTAAAAAGTATCATAAAAACATTAACATTTTAATGAAAGGCTATTAAACGCAAAATAAAGAGAGCCTTTTAAATGTAAGAAAGACGTGTAATTAAATAACGTTTTAAAAGCGCAGATTATTAGACGCGGCCGGTCATTTGCGTTGAGGGCCTGAGTTATGTTCACATTTATGGCTCGTATTTTTTTAAACTGCTCGCTAAATTAGCCTGTAAGCAGGCGTTTTATATTGGCCTGGGTTGCGTTTCACTATTAATTTCGTTTAATAGAATTGTAATTATGTTAATTTACTTATAATTCTAGCGATTGTGTGCGTTACGCTAGGCTGCGAAATCTGCGTTCTGAGTTAATTGTTTGCATGATCAAAACATAATATTTTACGTGTACTCAGGATTTACACAGATATGTTACAGTAAACACTTGTAATATTTAATACTCTCTATAATAATGCCAGATTCAATTTGCTTGTTTCTCATTAAAAGCTTCGCATACTCAAATACATTTACATATTTGCAATCATATAAGTCATAATTACCCAACATAACAATTAAACATTAGTTGAATAGTCCATGCCCATTCAGCCTTGCCGCAAGTGAAAAGAAGAAAGCGGTAAACAAAACTCAAAAAAACACAATAGACTTACAAAGAAACAAAACTATAATATAGCTAGAGTGACCACCACTGCAATTCATATAAGCTAGAACCATCCTTGGGCAGGCGCTCAAACCCGCCTTACTCCAACTCCATCATTATTAGGACGCAAAACACGCACACACGCAATACTGACAGCAGATGGGGTCAATAAGTTATGAACTTAAGGTCTCGATCCGACTTGCGTAGATGCTGGATGCTTCTAGATGTCGAGTAGATGAAGTGACAAAGGTGAACATGGAGGCGGTTTCCAAGGAAAGGTAGATTAGGCAACTTTTTTATTTTATGAAGGGTTATAGACCAAAGAACCTTAAAATAAAATCACTCCATTAACAAATTGAGGAGTGCAGATCATGCAGATTATAAGGATGAGTTCATAAATTGCATAATGATTCGCCGCGCCTATACAGTTTTACCACAGCCAGTGCTGCTTAATAGACTTATAGCATATTCTCATCGATTCGATGTAGTTACTCCGCCGCCGGCAGCGAGTTATTTCATTAAAACTCATCGAATAGTTCTAGTAGTCGCTGTATTTGAAATTTCTCGGTTCGTTTGATGTGGTTCGAATGCTTTGTAAATTATGTGCTTGAAAATATTTTGAGCACTTCATTTCACCGCTCATTCATAACGTGTAATGTATGTTTTCATTTTGGAGGTATGAAATGTAGCATAATTTTATTTTCATAATTGTGAAATAGAAAATTATATCCTATGTAGGTATCCTAAACTACAAGGATTTTATCGGTACCGTAACATCTAGACTTCTCGTGATTAAAATTATTTTAGTCTCATAAACATTTCTTATATCAAAGTCGCCAGGTATCTTATTTTATACAGATCACAGACTTATAACCTACGTACTTAGCGCAAGTTCATTAATAATAATTGATAAAAACAAAATAACTCAACTTCTTATTCGTTTTTCTTATTATTGGTAAATCAAGTGTCTTTTCAATCAATTGTTCCTCTTTGTTGTTCTCGTGAATCACATCCGTCGGAACTTTGGATCGGATCGAGATAAATGTGTTTTAAATGTCCATTGTTTACCCAGGACGCAAACGATCATCGTGTTGAGTGTTATTAAACTTCGTTCAGTTTTTTGCGTAGTGGGCAGACAATAAAGGACTTAAGAATGAATCTCAAACAAATGATCAGACATTGTGATCAGAAACAATTTATTTTCAAGAATTATTTCAAAAAGTTAACTGATCTAAAATGTTTCTATTAAAAAGAACCGAAATACTAATAAAGTTATTGATGAGGATATCTAAGTAACCTGATGATAGGATTGTCATAAATGTTTATAATGGAATATTTTTTTTTTGTTGCTAGGAACCTCCTATATTTGTAAAAAACCTGCACACACTTTGAAGATACAACGAGCATACAAACCAAATCTCCTACAAACATTACATTTTTTCGGCATAGAAGTGTGACGTAAACTCAGACAGAAGATTTAGACATCTCCTTTCTCAGAAGACGCGTTATTTTACTATTGCAACAAATGTTACCTCTAGTACGGATCGCATGTATAATTCAGTGTTGGAGTCTAGCGCTACAGGTGCCACGGCGAGTGACGTCGTGTCACTCGGGATCCTGTCTAATGCATCTTTTAAGATGCACTTACTGTCACTTGGCGGAGACGCCGTTGCTCAGTTTGCTATCTCTATTTTTACGTCGTGTTTGACACACTTTTAGTTTCGGTCTTTTAAATATTTCTCGAGAATGGAAAATTCTTTTTAGGCTAATGTTCAGGTTGTGAATAGCGTAATTTTCTTGGATTTCTAAGCTATCTAGTAACGTGACGTAATTTTTAGACTTCAAAAAAAGGAGATTATCAATTCGACCTGTATGTATGTAATATTCACAAAATTGCACCATTTTTGGATATGTTGTATACCAACAGGATATGTCTATATCACCGTCTGATTACGTATGCCAAATTTCATAAATATATGTATGTTTATCCATGCATATCTCAAAAAACATAAGTCGGATTTCAAAAATTCTTTTTTAGTTAGATTAAGTATAGTCCATCGTATTAGCTGTGTAAGTTTCATCGAAATTGGTTCAGTAGTTTTTGAGAAAGAGCAGGGATCCATAATGTTTACTATTTTGTCTCGGCACCATAATCAAGGTAGGCTAGGTAAATAAACACAAAACTAAAAATTCAGAGAAAGAGAGAAGATAAGATAGAATTTGCGGCACCCTCCTTTACTTTCTACAGCGCGGCGCACCAGGACGCACACTTTAGAACTACGTGAGATAATGAGTAAAGTTTGTATCATTCACTAGAAAACATGTAGATACTAGATAGTTGTAATAACAAAAAATGTTAAAGAATTAGTTTCAGCCTTAATATTTGGGACGAGCTGCGCCCCGCGGTTTTACCCGCGTAGTTCGTAGCGTGGTGTTAAACAGCTTATTTATTGCAGCTGGCACCGACCTCAAAATAATGTTAGCATATTTTAGTATTTAAGAGTTTTACAAGATTAATTTTATTTCTCCCTTTTTAATTACAATTTTCATACCGGTTTAATTTTTTAAAATTATTTTTCAGTTTTTCAAAAACAATATTGGCTCAAGGTTAGATATTTTTCACACGTGCTTTTCGGAGGTAAATTCAATTTAGTTGAAAAATATTTCGGGGATCCGAAAAACAAATCCAAAGTCATACAATCAACAGTTTAATTACTACACTCAGCGATTTAAACCACATTACAGACAAGTTCGCATCCACTAAAGCAGAAGGTCTACATTTTTCCACTCACCATTACAGCTACGCAGAAATGTACGCTAAATGCCATGAAATTGTTGCTGACAGAGGTGCATTATGCACTGGCAGGGGAAACCGTTATGGCTTGTAAGTGGCACTCCAATGGACGAGACACTTGGGCGCATTCCCTCGTTTCCTCTAATGGGTTGCCAGTTTGAAATTTCATGCCGTTTTTGGAGGAAACAGTTTCCATGAGTGCTAAATCGTGTTAGATGTGTGGAATTTTAGGTAATTGAGGTTTCTATGGGATTCTTGATTTCTTTACGTAAGTGTATTTCGTTATTATGAATTTGAGCTTGCTCTTTGATTTCGCAAATGAACAATTCAACTGGAAGTTGAATATGTGATCACAGTTGAACACTCGCAAATTCAGAGGTGTTGGAGGAGCAAAGCCAGTTCTTGACAATGTAATGGATAAAAATAAGAAGGGTGGGAAATGGGCATTTCTAACATTAGCCTCAGTAAGTTAAAAACCCATTTAATGGTTTTCTGGGCTCTAAAAATTCAATAGATTTTAAGTTAAATATTTTGGATAGTAACTAAAATTGAACTTCTCTGATGAGAGCATAATTATATTCTTATCGAGGGAAGTCTGCCCTTATCAAGGATGTAATGTTTGTATGAGTGTAAATATTTCATCATGACTTGTCTTATTATCAACTGATGACTATGCCTATGCGTTATCTACAGTGATACATTGTAGGGAATCCCACTAGACAGATAATTGGAGGAGGGGAAAGATCAGAATTTTTGGATACATTAAAAAAAACATGTTTATATTCTACTTTTTGTGTATATTTGTACTATAAGTTTTAAAAACAATGTTAATTATGATTCAACTATATTTTAGCCTCCTTTAAACATAATTATACAGAACAAATTTCAAAATATTTGACACAATAAATAACTTATTAACTATGAGTGAATCTTATAATAAAGGCGAAATACTTTTTGGTGGATATCTTCTTTCTATCATCTCTTTTTCAGATCTATGCACTTAAGTCATACCCTTCGGTATTAAAATAGTAAACTCCAGTGGCGTTACCAGGGTTCCAGTTACCAGCAATGGTGTGATCATTCTTAGAACAACTTCCTTTCTTAAAATTCCCATACGAATTACATTTGTAAGCAGGGAACCAATCAGAATGCTTGATTGACGCCGTCCATAAATCGATGCAAGTCCTGTGACTGCAAGAAGCTGCTTTTGAGGAGTCGAAGACACCAGGGATTAAAGGAGTGCCACAGTTAGGCTGGCTGCGACCATTCTTGTTAATGAAGAAGTCGATATCAGCAATGACACTAGAACTGCCCAAGGCACCAGCGTTGCAGTGGTAGACTTCAACATACTCCGCATTTCCAGATCTAACTTGGTCCTGGATAAAGCTGTTCGCGAAACACGGACCGGCAGGGTCTAAGGCGCTGATTCTTGCAATCTTCTGGCCAGTAAGCTTGGTAAACTCCTCCCCCATTTGACCCAAGATTTGTCCTCCAAGACTGTGACCAACACCGTGCATGACTTTAGAAGATACACCTCCCTTAGTCAAACCAGCCAACATTTGAGCCACAGCTTTGCCGATATAGTGGACGTAAGTCACAGATCTGGCGTAGCTCTTCCTACTACCTTGGATATCGTTGGTGTATTGAGAATGATCAATCATGATAAGATAACTATTTGGAAGGTCTTTATAGGCATTTCTGACTTGCTCATAAGATCTTTTAGTAATCTTGGACTTGAAGCCACCAATATAAATTACGAACTTTCTGTTTTTGTCGAGGTTTTTAATGGAGAGGATTCCTTCGGTGGCTTCATCAATAGTGAAGGTCTCTACATCGTTCTTGGAGAAGTCGTAGAAGTACACGTCGATTCCGCTTACATCGAGGTCCAGGGTTCTGTCGTGCTTACCTAGAGAAAAAAATCTTGGTTAGTATAATCGGGTAAAAAGATCTAAGACCTAGTTAAAAGGAGTGTTGTTCTAGTTACTGGTTTGTGTTGCTCTGTAGCTTGATATTAATACCTACTCAGTATATAATTTACAGCTTGAGAAAAAATATAATTCAACAATGAAAATAATAAAGAAAAGATCAAATTGAATAAAAAATAATGCAGTTCTCTGGGCTCAATTTTTTAGCATCGATTTAGTAAAGATATTATTAGTTTGACCTTTGAATGTCTACAATAGCGAATACATACGATCCATTGCTGGATATTGGCCTTCATTATGAATGAAATGAATTAGGTCGTAATCTACCACACTGTCTAATATACTTATATTAGAGGACTTCGTATATTATCATAATTTAAGAAAATCTCAATTTTGGTGGTTGAAGATAATATGAATAACTTACATTTAATAAGGCTGGAATGGAGAGCCAGTTGGAAAGGTCCATATTTCTCCAGGTCCCCTCGACCCCATGCGTGGACATGCGCCACAAAACACACAAACAAACTGAACGCCAGCATCTTCATTTTGAATAATCACGTAATGCGCTATGTATGAATGAGGACCAATTGTAGCCAATGATGTCGGACCTCTCGTATGAGGAAGCACCGCTTAACTGTGCCGGGACATTAGAATACTCAACCTTTTATATGCTAGAAGTTAGTCACTGTTATCTTGAGGAAAGTGCTATAGGGATCGTAGACGACGTAACGAATGTATTGTAATTGTTTGCGTCATAATTATTTACTTCCGTGGGAATATTGGTTTTGGATCGTGACGTTTGTGAGTAAAAACCAAAACATATATTGGTGACGTATTACTTTTTATTTATTTGTTGAAAAAAGCTTTGTCGCTATGCTATGTCTTCCAATTAGAGAACAAAAAAACACTTTTTTTTTTATTTATAATGTTGTTAAGAACTTAACAGCTAAATGGCAAAGCGTTACGGCCGTATCTGATATTGGGGTGGGTAGGATACCAGTGGCGAAGGGTGACTTTTTTCAAAAGGGAAGCCGATACTTCTGGTGACTAGTTTTATTAAATTAACAAGTACTCATACTTATATTTTTACTCCGTTATGTACGTAAGATATTGAGCGACATATTTGCTTAGTAATACTTACTATATTTTCATACAACACTTGCACGGAATAGCACTGTGCCCGTTAGGTGCTTTTTTTAACGTTTTTAAAGTAAATTTCGATTCAATGCAAAAGACAATGCCTGTTTTGAAATTGATCGACAAAAAAATTTCAAACGTTCCTTATATATAAAAAAAAAATGAAGAGATTGATGTAAGTGGACGAAAGTAAAACGATGCCAGTATAGAACTAACTGGAGATCTATCGAATCTGGCAACCCTCATGGGATGCAGGCGTGGGTTATGTTTGTATGTCCTATTTTGAATCAACGCTAACAAAAATACGGCATTACAATATTTATTAAATAATTAAAACTTGTCAGTTGCCGTTCTTTCTCTGGTACTTAAATGTATTATCAAATTTAATATAATTTCCAGTGCGTTTATTAATTACGTAAATGCAGCATTTTTAAAATTACCTCATAATAATGCAATTCATGAGATAAAACGATACATACGACATTATCAAGTTTCATTCATCATTAAAGTTTTGCTAAATAGATAGATCTGTTTGCACTTCGAAACCAGTAAAATTTCATAAATTACCCACTAATTATATACAAACCTAAAAATAGACACCGCATTATACATATACACTGAAACAACACAGTAGTAAATAATATTTTCTAAATATAAACACGAAATAAAAGAGGCGCGAACTGGCAAATTACTTTATAAGCCGTAGGCCCACCGGCATATTCACAAGCGAATACCGTCGTATTTCTACAAATAAATTTAGACCTTAAAAGCTAAAGGTTTTAAGGTGCAATTTTGCATGCAGTTCTGAGCAACAAACATGTAACAGAGATGGCAAATAATGCGTTAGAAATGAGCGCGAGAGCAACGGGAACTCGTGCTGTGTCCTTGTAGCCTGACGTGACGTCATCGGGATCTAGGCGGCCGCGTGTTTCGTATGCATGTACTTACGTTGAACATCGCGCAATGCGTTTGTCGTTGTGTTATTAATTGATCGATAATATTTTGTTTATTAATATCGAATAACATTTGTTTATTGTTTATATTTATGTTAATATTGTTTATTATTTGATTATTTTCTTCATATAACTTGTTTAAAAAAATGTAAATAATTAATAATTTCTTTTAAATTATAAGGCGTGCTGCTAGGAATCGGCTTGTATGAACCCTTCGCCACTGTAGGATACTATTACAAAGGACCACTTCTGAAATATGGTATTATCAGATATCAACCTCGTCTCGCTTTAATTTAAATATTTTTGATAGTAACCAACATTTTATTTGTCTAATGAGAGCGTAATTGATATTCTTACCAAGGGATGTCTGCCTTTACTAAAGATGTACTAATGATGTATACAAGGCTATTTTCAATTTAGTATTCAAATTTTAACAGGAGGTTCAAAATCATGAATATAAGCCGTTAGTAAAATACAATAAAATATATATTGACAGCCTCCGTGGTGCAGTTGGTTAGACGCCGGTTGTGAAACGAGAGGTGGCGGGTTCGATCCCCGCATCGAAACAAAATATATTTGTGTGATCCACAGATATTTGTTTCGGGTCTGCGTGTTTGTGAGACCGAAAAGTCTTTCGTAGTTTCTGATAACCACGACAAAAGACTCGATCTTAATGTGGGGTCAGGACTATATATGTCACTATTGGGTGTAAGTATTTTTTTTATCCATAATTGGTATCCTCACAAAACAAATTACTTAGACAATACGCACGGCCATAATAAGTCATTCATAAATCATACAAACACACACACGCGCGTTTCTGGGTAAAATGACAGACGACCGTGCTCATAGTAGATATTGATTTGAACATTGATTAGGAAATATTTTTTTTTTCTTCTATGAATTCTTGCGATTATACATATTATTTGCGTCATTTATGAAGTATTTAGATACATAGGAATTCAATTCATTCATATCTTAGCGATAAGGCCGCCATCAAATGTACATTTGTTTCGTCCCTGTATTTCGTGGTGTGTGGTGTAATAATGAAGTGTTTATTATTATTTATGTGTATGGGGGATCTTCCTTGTTTTTTACTGTTTTAGCTGTATTCGCATTTTGCTAAGCCCGGGCGCTACGTCAAAATCTAAACGTTACTGGCGCTTATTAAACCTGCAGCTATACCGTAAGGAGAACACTTGCCACGGATCTAATTTTAGTGTCCATATGGCCCTGAATTTCACTGTGACGCTTGGTCATTTTCGTGTTTATTTCCTTAATTATTCATGCCATACATATGTATTGTATACCAATAGATTGGTTTCGCCACGCCCTATGTAGTGATACGTGGAAAGTATTTGTTTGAGAAATGGGTGCGACGCTATTCTCAAAAGCGTGCATGATTTATTGATAAGGGTGGAAAGTGAAGTATAAAAGTTGCAACTTCTTAGCACACCAAGATAATTATAGAAAAGTAAAACTTTCAGCCTCCTTACGGTATAGCCGCACTCTCTAGAATATTCATGTCCATTAGAGCAGTCGTTTTCTTTCAATGGGTATTAAGCTACTCATCATAATTATAGTAACAATTATCAAATATCAATACGATAGGAATAAGACACAGCTTCCATCTGGAATTCCAAACTTTCAGATCCACCGCCGAGAACAACCAGTCTTTGTACTAACGGTTCTGCTTTACATAATAATATCACGGCCAGGCGTTGGCCCTGGAGCAAATTACCTTCGTACGGCAGCAATAGCAGATTTATCGGCCCAGACTGGAGAACCTTTACTGTATTGTAAACTTGTTTGAAAAGAGCAACGCTAGAGTTTCTTGTCCGTTCTTCTCTAGCGAAAACAGCCTTGTGAACCGGGTGGTAAAAAGTGACTGAATCTAAATAATGTATGACATTTCATGGGTTCAATAAATATTTTCATTTCATTTCATTTCATTTACAATACAGCCCTAATAAGTTGCTCCAAAGATAACTTTTAATGCTATAACATACAACGGGTGATCTGGTATTGGGGAGGATGGTAACTCCAAGGTCCAGAGTATTATCTGTGTTTGGTGCTTGGAGTAATTATTGACGCGATTGGCGGGTATAAGAGAATTTAAAGAGGTTTCGTGGTCTCTTCGATACCCGTGGTATAGTTTTTGAATAGTGAGTAGTTCATAGTGACTTTGACCTTTTTATCAATTGTTGACAATATTTTTGCGTCATCTACAGTGAAATATTATGGAGAATCCTACAAGTCAGATGGTGAATAGATAGGGGGCGTTTTTGTAATTATAAGAGTAAATATTAGTTACACAGTAATGATTGTGTCATTTTGTTTCCTCGTTTACTTTATACTAAATTCTACTTTGATTTTATTGAACAATATTACATACATACATAAACTCACGCCTTTATCCCCGAAGGGGTAGGCAGAGGCGCCACTAGGACACCCACATTTCGCCTTGCATGTTCCATCCCACGATGTGATAGGGGGCGAGCCTATCGCCATATCGGGCACAAATTCCTGACTCCGGGCTGATAATGAATAGAAAAACCCAATATCACTTTGCCCGACCCGGGACTCGAACCCGAGACCTCAGCTTTGTAACCGTACCGTAATACAACTACGCCACCGAGGCAGTTGAACAATATTAGTATAAGACAAATCTGTCTGTTATCTGTTATATTTTTAAGTATACGAAATAGTAACTTTTGTACGCCATATGGAAAAATGTACTGGAACTATTAAAATATAATATTTAACACCTTATGATTGCAGGTCCACACTTTGTGTAAATCAATGATTTCTGATTCTGATTCTGACAACCACCAGGGGTTAGAAGGTGTGATGTTAAATCACAGGAATATTTTGTTTCTTACTAGCAATTATCAATGAAGCGTCAATATTAATAATTATATTATCCTTAATTGATATAATAATTAGGGAAAGGGAAGGATTGGCATCATTGGGTAGGTTTTGTCAACAAAAATAATGTTTACTTTTAGAATATATTTGTACTTAGATGTTTTACAAACAATATTTATCATTTAATAATATTTTAGTTTCTCTTAAACATATTATAGGCGGACATTTAAAACATCTTTCTTCTTAAAACAACTTCCTAACTATGAGTGAATCTTATAATAAAGGCGAACTACGTTTTGGTGGATATCTTCTTTCTATTATAAATTTTTCAGATTTATGCGCTTAAGTGATAACCTTCCGTACTGAAGTAGTAAGTACCAGTATCATTGCCAGAGTTCCAGTTACCAGCAATAATGCGATCAATTTTTGAACAATTACCGTCCTTAAAATTTCTATACGAATCACATTTGTAAGCAGGGAACCAATCAGAATGCTTGATTGAAGCCGTCCATATATCGATGCATTTACTGTGGCTGCAGGAAGCTGCTATTGAGGAGTCGTAGGTACTAGGGATTAAAGGAGTACCACAGTTAGGCTGGCTGCGACCATTCTTGTTGATGAAGAAGTCGATATCAGCAATGACACTAGAACTCCCCAAGGCACCAGCGTTGCAATGGTAGACTTCGACATACTCTGCATTTCCGGATCGTACTTGGTTCTGGATCAAGCTGTTCTCGTAGCACGGGCCAGCAGGATCTAAAGCGCTGATCCTCGCGATCTTCTGACCAGTAAGCTTAGTAAACTCCTCCCCCATTTGACCCAAGATTTGCCCTCCAAGACTGTGACCAACACCATGCATCACTTTAGGAGACACACCTCCCTTGGTCAAACCAGCCAACATTTGACCCACAGCCTTGCCGATATAGTGGACGTAAGTTACAGATCTGGCATAGCTCTTCGTGCTGCCATGGCGATTGTGAGTGTATTGAGAATGATCAATCAGGATAAGGTAACTGTTTGGAAGGTTTCTATAGGCATTTCTGACTTGCGCATAAGATCTTCTCGTAATCTTGGACATAAAGCCACCGATATAAATGACGAATTTTTTGTTTTTGTCGAGGTTTTTGATTGAGAGGATTCCTTTGGCGGCTTTCTCGATTGTGAAGGTCTCCACATCATCTGTGGAGAAGTCGTAGAAGTACACGTCGATTCCGCTTACATCTAGGTTCAGGGATCTGTCTTGCTTACCTGGAGAAAAAGAAAACATGTTTAGTACAATAAGAAGATCCAAGAACTAGTTAAAAGGAATTTTTAAATTTAATATATTGTTGTATGCGTGTTGCTGTCTCTAGATTAGGATGAATAAATCGTATTACTTGTTCGTAAATAACTGATGTTATATAACAAAAAAGCAACAAAATTTGTAATAGTATACATGAAGTTGCTAATAATAATTTACGGTACAATTCACATTTTTTCAGTGACATATTATGCATTATCTACCTATGTATTAGATAATTTCTTTGATGTGTTAACAGTATACTCTACACTAGCTAAATTTCGTCGCAAGGCTGGATACGGGACGTCTTTATGATTGACAGGAATTATGCTGTAGACCTTCATACTGGCCTCATGCAAATGATCAATTTGCATAAGGCCAGTCCTTCATATGCCTTTGGAATTCTTGCGGAGAACTCTTTGGCATGCTGACTGGTTATTAATTATGAAAGGAAAATAACTTACATTTAATAAGACTAGAATGGAGAGCCAGTTGGAAAGGTCCATCTATCTCCAGGTCCTCTAGACTCAAAGCGTGAACATGCGCCGCAAAACACACAAGCAAACTGAACGTCAGCGTCTTCATTTTGGATAAAACTTAATGATGACCAATAGTAATAATAATATTGAAGCTCTCGTATGAGGACGCACCGTTCAACTGTGCCAGGACATTGCAATACTCTTCCTTTTATATGTTAAAAGTTAGTCACTGTTAATTTGAGGAAAGTGCAGCTAAATAAAATGATAGACGACGTAACTACGAATACTGTGAAGTGTAAATGTTCGCGTCATAATCATTACTTCCTTGGGAATATTGGTTTTGGATTGTGACGTTTGTGAGTGAAAACCAATACGTATATTCTTGATGTATTAATGTTTTACTTTCAACGTTCATCTGTGTAGTCCTCTTAGATCAGAAAGTTTTTACTATTGGTTGCACTTAAAAAAACACACTAATGTTTACCAATACGCATTAAACAGATAACGTTATGAAGAAACATTTAAAAGCATTTACGTTACAAAATTATCCGCATTATTGCAACACAAAGCTGGGAGATAAATTGTATCTTTGTCAAGTTTCCTTTAGAACAGGCAAATGATAATAGAACATTTATATAGGTATATTAAATCTTTTAACTGGGATAACCTGCGGTAAACATGTGTTTTGTGATACAACACGTGATATTTTATCTTAAAAATATTTAATCCACATATCACGCACATATTATAATAAGTGCGTGGTGGCCTGTTGGTAATGGAACAGACACGACTGCCATATTACATGTCCAGGGCCAGAGACTGAGATTAATTTTCGCTATATTTTTCTGCAGTACTGTATCAGGTCATATACGTCCCACTGCAGGGTACGAGCCTCCTCTACAATCCAAAGTATGATTGAGATATTCCGACCTTAATTAAATAATAATTCAACTGATGAAGGTTTTGTACTATATACCAAATTAAATTACAAATTAAGTATAAATGGGTTAGTGGATTTGAACCTAGATATTGTCTGTATCATGGAGGCAGTGGCTTGAAGGGTCTTCGAGAAATAATAACTGGAATCTTATACATAATTATCTAATAACAAAATCACAAGCGGTTCTAAAATAAAGTCTTAATTCATTCATCAAATCTGGCGATAAAGAACAGGATACAGAGGATTTATTTTCTGTTATTAATAAATAAATTTATATTAATAAATATAACTTTAACGGTGAAGGAAAACATCGTGAGGAAACCTGCATACCGTAGCGATTTTAAAGAATTTCTACGGTATGTAAGTCCGCCATACCTCAATAGGCCAGCGTGGGGGACTATATGGCCTAACCACTCTCAATGGATTCTCTCGATTGTATAGTAGGCCCGTACCCTGCAGTGGTATGTATATGGGCTGATATAGATATTAATAAATAAAGAAGCCATATTAAAATAAGTTACGATAACAGTTAGCTAAATGATTTTTTAAATAGTATTACATATTTTGATACTTAGAAGAGTACATGTCCATGTCCTGTTTATTCAGAATATAACTGAATACAATGCATACTATAATGTGCCAGTATACAAAAATGATGACCAGTTTCCGTCATAGCATTTTACTTTATCAGTTTGTCACCACAATAATAATATTATAGTTAAATCTTTAAGGAAAAGCACTTATTACGTGTCACCCATTGGGTATTCGTGGTAAAGAGTAAATTTAAAAAAATACATGAATTAATTTGTGACTAACAACGTCTAGATTGAAAAACCCCTTTGGCATATTTCTGTTGATATTTATCTTGTCTCAGGATATTAAGGAAATTGGTTTACGTCATTCAGCTACTTAATTTAGAGGATAATAATAAAATATAACAACGATGACGAATTGTATTTTGACGCGAGAAAATACACATGTTGACATTACAACAGAATACGTAAGCATATTTTTTATGTTTTCCTTATTTGCTGTTACTATAATAATATCGTATGACAAAAATAAAAAATATATTGATTCTTGCCTGCCTCGGTGGCACTGTACTACGGTACGATTACAAAGTTGAGGTCTCGGGTTCGAGTCCCGGGTCGGGCAAAGTGATATTGGATTTTTTTATTCATTATCAGCCCGGAGTTAGGTGTTTGTGCCAGATATGGCGATAGGCTCGCCCCCTATCACATCTTATTTATATTATCTTGAAACGGAACATACAAGGCGAAATATGGGTTTCCTGGTAGCACCTCTGCCCACCCCTTCTGGCAAAACGGCGTGAGGTTATGTACGGATGTTTATGTTTACTGATTCTTTTTCCTTAGTGCCAATGCATTTTAAATTTGAAATAAATAGTTATACTGCAGTTACGAGTTCTTAGATTCATGTTGAAATGGGCTGGATCGGTATCACTCTCGCACAGAAACGGAGGTTGCCGGAGACCTTGTATCCATTATCTCCTTTTGCCTTTTTCTTTCTTTTACTCCCCTAGAGAGACTCGCTATCATCTGGCCAAGTGCTGTAGCTGTTTAGGGGTGAGGGTAATCACTGAGGTTTTGCCTTTTAGTAGGGTCAATGCAAAAATAAAACCCGGAAACAATTACCAAACCCAAAAGATGAGTATTTTCGACCTTATTCATAGTCAGTCTTCTTTGCTCAAACTGAATTCAAAAGGGACAAAACATTCGATAGCTAAAATAGGTTTATAAAATGACTATGAATAAGACCGTTTGTGTTTGAAAGACTATATCGCTTACTAACTCATTGTATCGCGGTGTATGACACCGCTGCCATAATTGTCGAATCAGAAGTGTTTATCTTAAAATACCATCCAATCAACGATCAGGACTTATCTGTCAGACTAATGCTAATGTATCTCTGCCCACGACACTGGAATAATGTTTCAGGGTTCCTTATTGCTGGCTAGTTGAGGTCAGATCACACTGGTGACTGTTTATTACTGTTTATTGTATTGTATCAGTCCATAATTATTACTGAGCACGGAATGTAATATTGATAGTTCGAGAGATTTTAGGATTATTTCAAAATCTTAGCCTGGTGCGGCTTGGCGGGCTCTACATACCACGCGAATTCGCCAAGATCTCTATAGCATGGGGGTTTCATCACAATATTCCTTTAAGATTAAATTGTGTGGTAATTGACTATAACATGTGACTTGAAAAGTCAGGGGTATGCCCTGGGTTTGAACCCGGCTTGGAAGCCGCGACGTCTTAGCTGATGGAATCCGGTTTGTTACCAACAGACTAATGCATTTTGTTTTTATCTAACTAATGCGATCATACCTGGTGGCATGGAGTAAAATACTATTAGAGCGTTGAATATCAGGTAATATTTAAAGGACAGTTCTCGATTTCTTTATTCTCTTCAAATGAAATCGCATGTCAAGACTGCGCCTACAGCTTGAAGACCTAATGTCGAGCCAACGGCATAAATGTTCGAGGTTTTGGAGTTATATGCGCATTGGTGAAGTACTCTTTCGTCCGTGTGTATATGTGCTATGAATCGCGAGGTTCAGGGTATGATATTTAAGATTTTGCTTGCCTTCATTCTTATGAATTCTGTAAGAAAATTATTTAAAAATGCTTTCACCAAATATTAGAAATATTGTCACGGAACCCATTGAGACGATGCTGTTCACACTTGACCAGTTTATGTGTTTGGTGTTTTTTTGATTCCTAATCTGTCTTAATCATGTGTTCTTTGTTTAATATGTAATTGATTGTATTATTTATTGCGTAATATTGTACATTGTAATAATGTTGTCAATCTGTCGTCACTGTTGTTTTTGTTGGTCTGCAATTTTACCAGCTTCGAAATGAGATAATTTATACACAGACAGGACCTAAAATGCGATACACATGTGTTATCGGGCACAAATTCCAGGCTCTAGATGGCAATGAATAGAAAAATCCAATATCACTTTGCCGGACCCGGGATTCGAATCCGAGACCTCAGTTTTGTACTCGTACAGTAGTACAACTTCGCCACCGAGGCGGTTCTGCAAGTCTTTACCATTTCATAAGAATCGTGTTTGTCTCTTAATTGTTTTGTTGTCTATTCACGTAGCGTTTACTGGGAAGCGACTTTTGTCCCCTATACCTAGTTTATTCTCAGAGGGCGCCGCAGTGTTATTTATAATCAGCAAAACCATTGTGATGGGATAAATTGGAAGCGAATTCCAAGATTTTGAAAAATCGAAGTAAACATATTTCAAGGCGGTTTGACTGTGTCTTCTCTACGATCCAGTAGTTGTGTGTAGTAGTAGCTTAGTAGGTTATTAAATCAGGGGTCTTGGATTCGATTCCAACGTCGGGTAATCGAACAGTTTATTGTAGTTATTTGCTCTTAAAAACATGATTTACTCAGCACTGTAAGTGTCCTGAAAGGGTTAAAAAAAGTAGTAAAACAGTACATAATAGTAGTAGAATAATTAAAAAACGCCTCAACGCCTAGAAATATATTGCACCGATCTCACTTAGGAGTAAGTTATGGACATAATGAATAAAATATGAATTCTATGCAATAATAACACAACACAAATAGTTCTGACCCCACCGTAAAATACCAAATCTTGTGACGTGGTTATTATAAACAACGAGTTATTAGTCTCACAATACCCAGACCCAATTGTTATTGAATCGCATTAATTTCCTTCCTGGGGTTCGACCCCGCTTTCGCGGTTCCGCTTGTCGTTGGTCAGTTATCTTTATCACTGCGCCAAAGTAAATGCATTCCAAAGCTTCATTTCAAAAGAAAACACGGATTAATTTACGTATTTGGTTTATTTTGGAATAACACAGTCAGCGCAATAATTCCACTCTCAAGGTGAGTTTAGACGCAGAAGCGGTCCGGTGTCAGCGATGAGAGCTCTCGACGCAGTGTTGTCATCGAGTGTAGTGATGTGCTGATGAAATTATCGATATTTTTTTATGTTGAACTGTATTATTACGACTGTGTATTATTAAGACTGCCCTATGTTTTTCTTTCTCATATGTCCATCCCATGGTAGTCGGTAAGAGATTGACACGAGCGGTACGACCGCCATTTGTACTTTAATATTAAATATTCGTTTAGTTAATAAGATTTATTTAGTGTACAAAAAAGAATAAAATAAAAAAAATATTAACACGTGATTATCATAGTCCATGACTATTCCTTTTGAAATACAACGAAATTTACATGCAGGATTAATTGATTTCAAGTGATTAAAAAATATGCGAGATTAAAACGAACACTGCTTGTATTGGATGAGACAGTGAGAAGTCTGCATTGAAAGGTGGATTATCAACTATATCAATCCATTTAAAATTTAATCACGTTTGTTTAAAAAAAAAATTAATTACGTTGATGAGAGTGTAGGTAAATGATCTAAATCTTTCATATTACTATCACATACTAAGATGTTAATTTTATTTATAACTTTTATTGTTATTAATTACATACATACATACATAAACTCACGCCTTTTATCCCCGAAGGGGTAGGCAGAGGCGCCACTAGGACACCCACATTTCGCCTTGTATGTTACGTCCCATGATGTGATAGGGGGCGAGCCTATCGCCATATCGGGCACAAATTCCTGACTCCGGGCTGATAATGAATAGAAAAATCCAATATCACTTGGCCCGACCCGGGACTCGAACCCGAGACCTCAGCTTTGTAACCGTACCGTAATACAACTACGCCACCGAGGCAGTAATTAAATGTTATTAATTGTTATTAATTAAATGCAAATAATAAATAAGATTAACGAATTCCTCGAATTTATCGTCCTCACCCCCATACCTATGAACAGAGTAAGAGGCACGACCCACGGTCTACAGTCGCATTAAGATCGCAGCTCTAGTACTGGCACTTATCCAAAACACGTGAACAAATGAATCAATGTAAGCTTAATTTTCGAGTTTCCTGTCTCAGTTGAAGGGGCAGACTGGCAAGTTTTAATGAGTATTTCATTGCGGCTTCAAGTTGTTTGTTTCATATCATATATCTTTATGTTTTGTGACTGTTTGGAGTTGTCACTAAGAGAAGGGTGTATAAAACGGGGCATTTTAGCTAAATTATTTTATGTTGTTGATGACAGCAATTTTGCTTCTGCCTGTCCTTATACTAGACGTGTTATAAATAATATGTGCATGTCTCATAGATAATTCATATTATTTAATGTAAGGATAAAACATACTTATTATATTTACATGGTTATAATGCGTACTACTAGTAAAATTTAAAGAAATAGGTTACAATTATTATCTATTTTACTTTTAACCTTTGCTTGTTTATTATCCCTAGGTACTCATAATTTTTATTGGTGGTCAATGCTCCTTAAATACCCGAGTGTTTTGGTTGTCTATTACCTATTATGTGGGATTATCATCTGGTTGCGTGTATTACTGTTAAACCTATTCTATATTAAATTCAATCATGCCGAGACTACAAATTAATACATTTTTAATCACATCATAGCATCATTATATCCATTTAAACTTTTCATATTACCACAGATTTTTTTACAAATATAAAACATAAAACAGATTATATCAAATGCATCTACACAATGATTCCTACGCTTAACTTCTTCGTGCAACCCCTAATCTACCTTCGCTTCAAACTAAACCTTAAATAAACTTGGCAAAGCGCAGGTAATGCCAGGTCATTGTCTGAAGGTTTGGCCATCTGTGTAGACTGTAAGGTGTGGCAATAAACTGAACGGCGCTCTCGTGTCTTTGAAAGCTATTCCACTGATGGAAGACTTAAAAGGGTTTTTATTGTAATTAGGGAAAGGCCAACATGTTCACGGTGGTCGCGGGTTCAAATCCCAGGGCACACCTCTGACTTTTCGGATATGTGTGACTATTGATAGGCAATCACCACGCACTATAACGGTGAAGGAAGACATCGTGTGGAAACCTGCATACCGTGGCCATTTTAAAGAATTTTTACGGTATGTAAAGTCCGCCAACCCGCACTAGGCCAGCGTGGTGGACTATATGGCCTAACCCCTCTCAATCGTACTTTTATTGTAGAGGAGGCCTGTGACCTGCAGTGGGACGTATATGGGCTGATACAGATACAGGCAAATTATTTTGAAGACAGGGGTTCATTTATTACTCTTAGTATTTTGAGTTAGTGCAGGATAAAATTTGTGTATGTTGGTGGTGCTATGAGATATGGGAAATTGAAATATGGGAATTGACCGCATTGGATCCGGTGATAACATTAAATCGCTACGCGTCGTTTTAGTAATGCTATGGCCAACTCAGAAATTGATTAACGTAATAATGTTTTGCCTTGAATATTTTTTTCTTACCATAAAATAGTTCACAAACAGGAAGACTACTGAAAACCAAGTACGTTTAATATTAATATATTATTATATCTCATGTTTTTTAAAAACATTTTAAGTATTATGTATTGACTTGTCGTAAGAGCTATTTTGCCTACATGATATATTTTTTTTCGATATTAGGGATTCATTAACAGTCTGCAGCGTACTAATGTTGTGGGTAGGTTTCTTCATTAAAGCTCTTTCTCTTACTCTATCTGTCTCTCTCTTCCACCTACGCTTTCCAAATCAGTAGATAATATTTAACCTATATTTTTCAGAATCCAGAAACATTGATTCACCAGAAAAATTCGTCCACATTTTCCCGTACTGCGCTATAATCAAAAAATATCGCCATAAACGCAAGTCCACACACGGTGCTGTCCGTATTCGCTGCAATGTGTCGAACGCTGACATTTCACGGCCGCCATTTTGAATCGAGTGGGTCGTGGGCCCGCGCATCGGCCAATATTGATGGCGGCCATTGTACCTCCCGCTTTAACTAGATGCACTTTGTTCTCGTCCAGCGTTGCGATTTCGCTGACGTGTGATGTGTTTCTTTAAAGTACCAGTTTAAAATGATCTCCCATGTCCCCCACTTCGCTCCATTTCAGCTTTGGTTGCAGAGTGTTCGTATATGAAATCACAGGCCAAGACATACTGGTTGTTGCATCGTGAGCACCAACTTTACTTTCACTGCTATTTAGACTCATATTACTGGGTGTTAAGGTATATTTTTGAGTGTTTATTAATGCAAGCTTGTTTCGGGAGGGCCATTATTTTGCGAGCACTGAATGGACTGCCGATGGTGACGCATTGTAGGCTCTTCACTGTTAGCAATTTAACGGTGGGATATCCAGTTTATTTCACTCGATTCATGTATTGAGTTATATTTGTTTTCGATTGCTTTTATCTATTAAATTAATGTTTAATTAGTAATTTGATAAATTATTAGGTTGTATTTGGAACTGAAGTAACTGTCTCTTGACTTCTTTATTAATTTACATCAATAAAGTAAAAGCAGGCCTTAAAAATAATAGAACTACATTACTGCAATTAAATCATATTATGTAACTTTGGTATGATTACGATTCACAGCGATTCGACGATCGATTGCTTTACAGCTTTCGTGGTCACGGGGTGGACTGTCCGTCTGGCGAAACGTCGGGAAGTTAAAAAATGTATAAATTAAACCAAATCGCGATAAATTTCGTAAAAAATATATTTAGTTTTATTTCAACGTGTAACATTCGCGTAAATCTAAAAAACCATAATGATTTAATCATGAAGACTTGTTTAAAAATTTGGTCATTCGTAACTAAAAACTTAATGAAAAGCTTTTTTTTAATACGTCGTGTCGAAGTTGATCAATAATAAAAAAATAACTTCTTTAAGGAATTTGATATTTCTTGAAACATAGACTTGTTTTGATTTCATTTGGTATGTAGTTCTTAAGCTTATCTATCTAAAAATGCAAAAGGTCGATCAAAATAATAAATTATGGAGATCAGTGGTCGTAGTACTGCAAAGTGTGGGTCAAAGTAGATTTTTGTGAATGTTTACAAGAATGCTACATCTTGAAAACTATCTGGGGTAGGGCTGTAATTATTTTGTCGCTATGCCGCCATAATTTGGTCTATCTTCCGTTACCAGTTTATCTTGTTCTAGGACACCCTGTATATACATACCGATTGCTTAGCAGTGGGTGTATTATAAGTACTTGTATACTGTTTGCGTAACTTTTGAAATTGTCTATTATCCTCACATGTTCTGAATTACGATGATATAATGTAAATAACACTCTCAACTCTCACTCGCGCTGGAGGCACGTTCACAAGAAAGAAATTAATTTACTGTGAAGTACATTACCAAGTTTACTGATGTTGTGTTTTTCTTACGCCTAGCCTGTTGGAATGGGTGTGGTACGAGTTTTTATAAGCGACAGCGTAATTTACAGCGGTATTTTAAATACAATTATTTCATAGTAAAGCGATGTGAAGTTATTGCTTTGATTACGCGTTTCGTTGAAGTGATTTTCTTTGATGGAACTAAATAGAAAAGGTGTCAGATTTGTTCAATATCTGGAAAGTATTAGGTAGTTTCGCACATATTGTTTAAACGATAACTAAATATTATTACAATTAGCTTAGGTGTAATGTTCTGGTCAGACGTCCAGCTCTAACAGTGTCAGTTATCCTCGTAGAGATGGCGAGAAGTTGCTAAATGTATCCAACACGTCGCTCAGTAAATCTTTCAGAGAAGCCTATGTCCAATTAAGATTTGCTATGGTAATAGATGATAAAGCTATTTTTTTATTATCAACTGTGTTTTTACTTTCTAACGTGACCAACGTATTTATGTCTTTAAATTTAATAAAATTGTTACATAATTTAAAGAGTTACTAGACAATTATTTATTAAAAAAATATAACGGAACTCCCGCTTGCATTGCCCCCACGCCCTAATCTCCAGCTCTTGCGAACCTTTCTGTGTAAACGATAATTTTGCTTTCTTTTTATTACTGTTTGCTTTTAGGCGCAATTTTATAGCTCCGTTGGCTCGGGGCAATTACGCGGCCCGCAAGACTTCCTCGCTACTCCGACACGCCTTCGAAAAATAACCTTGCTTAACAAATATATGCATAAACCCATGCCTTTTTCGGAGAAGGGGTATGCAGAGGTGCAATCTGGACACCCACGTTTCGCCTTGTATTTTCCGTCCTACGATGTGATACGGGGCGAGCCTATAGCTATATCGGGCACAAATTCCTAACCCCGGGCTGATAATGATTAGAAAAATCCAATATTACTGTCCGCTTGGCAATCATACCGTAGTACAACTGCGCCACCGAAGCAGTCTATCACGCACGCCCTTTTACTAAATATTGCAGCGCTGGTTTCTTTTTGACTAAATAGTAGACCTTCGAATGAAGAACTAAATCCAGTAGTATAATATAATTGATATTGAATTCAATCTTATATTGATAGTCCCTGGTGTGCAGGTGGTTTAAAGCCGCCTGCGAAACCAGAGGCTATGGGTTCGATCCTCTCACCGAGAGAAACATACCAAATATCTGTATTGACTCTGGGTGTTCTGTGGCTAAAAAGTTTATCATAGATACTGCTACCCACAATGACAGTCTCTGTGGCACAGTTGGTTAGACGCTGGCTGTGAAACGAGAAGCCACGGGTTCGATCCCCGCATCGGAACCAATATTTGTGTGATCCACAGATATTTGTTCCAGGTCTGGGTGTTTGTGGATCTTAGAGTGGGGTCAGGACTATGTATTTATTTGACTGTTGGGTGTACTTATTACTTAAGTTTTATTATCTTACGCCCGAATACTCAGTAGCCATTTAAATCTTAAGTTGCGCTTAACTACCCACGTCCCACTTAACCAGTACATTTAAGCGGGGCTTTAGTAGTTAAGTGCAACATAATATACACATATAAGTGGCGTTTGAATATTCGGGCATTAATGTGGTATCGGGGCTACATGACTATTGGGTTTATTTCTTAAAAAAAGAAAATGCTGAAACATTTTCGCCTATACGATCCAAATAACTTCACAATCAGTGTACTTGATACGAAATGATATAAGTTGAATGAGTATAATGAACATTTTAACTTCGTGCGGAGCCAATCAAGAATCTCTATTTACTTTGAAATCGAATTTTCTTGTTTTCCCATCGGAATTTCGTATTAATTATGGCTCAGCCAATTAGTGGACGAAAATTTTAATAAATCAGGATTAGGCTCCCGTGGATTTTGCGAATTCAGCTTTTGGCACAACGGGTTCGTGCGTTTTATTAGATTTCTGTCTATTTAAAACCTATCCAACTAATTTTAAAATTAAATCTAGCTAGATTTTAAAGTATAGATTTTTTTTTATTTTTTTTTATTATTTATTATTTATTTATTATTTATTCTACTGCTGAATACATTCCAATAATATACTGGCAAGTGATAGTATTGATAATACCTACAATATTGCGATTCATGAACTTAAAATACCCTTTTTATTTTCTTTGGTGTTTTTTGAGATCAGCATCCTCAGGATTATTCAGATCGTTTGCCAAACCCCAATAGGCCAGCAAAGTGGACTCTGGCCTAAGGCTTCTCAATCGAACCTTCGACAGTAGTGTTCCTACAGACTTTCTTTTTCGGAAACCATGCTATAACAATTTTAGTAATTACAGATAAGAAAAGAAAAAAAATGTTTCCAATTTTTTGCAGAAGAGTTGATATAGATTAAACTCTTGCGGTATTAGGCAATCACTTCAATTCTGGTAATAAGTCAGCGTCCCAAACATTATTACCGTTTGTTTGTGCGTGGTCTGCGGTTTCCTATCCGTCAATCGGATTGCAATTGCAATGATATTTCAAATTGTATTCATATTTCAAAACACAATGTTGATGTGTTTATTCGTTCGATCGGATTTAATAACCTATATTGTTTAGCATGGGCTTGGTCGAATTCATTCGGACGCAGTTAATGCCTTATTACACAATTTTGATTTTTAAAGACTTTTGGTTACTGTGGGTTTTCTCTTTATTAATTTATCTCTATATGAATATCACAGTTGGAGTAAAAAATATTTATATACCTTATGTTTCATAAAATAGTCAGTTAATCAAAATGAGACAAATATCTATCGACACGTTTGGTTTCAAAACATCAGTGTGTTCCTGACCTTATCAGAGGGGGGGTTAAACCAAGAGCCCAATTATAAAACTTTCCGAACGACCCCTAATTAGGAGTTTGGGATATTCAGACGTACCTTATCCAATAATTGCTTCCGAATTAGAGACAATGAAAAAATTGTGTGGACCTTCGTAAAAGATACTTTTGAAAGCTTTTGAGTTGGCAGTAAGATTGATTGCGGAAAAATGAATAAAAAATTCAATGTAATTTGTATCAGTATATAGATATGCTTGTTCCGTGTTATTTACATTGACTACCGTACAGCTGATTCTCGGTCAAGTTGCGGCATTACTTGTGAGTAGCCACTAGTGTAGTTTTATATTTCTTTTTATTTTCTTTTGTATATAATTCTAAGCCTCCTATGCTATTAAACGTCTACACATATTTAAGCTTTAAAAATACAAATGTAATTTTTCATTTAAATGAATTTGAAATTCTTTTGAGAAATAAACTATCTTGAACTATTTCTTGATGAGTAACGTACGTTACGTTACCACGCCATACTCGTAAATGCATTTTTAAACTGTAAGTGACCTATACCGAGGTTGTATATTTGTTTTGAATGCATCCGTATAAGTTATAAGATAGTTAGGATGTGTTATTGTAAATAGGCCGCCTCGAGCAGTGTGATACCACTGTCCTTAAGGTAATACTTCTCTTTACTTTGAACTTGAAATGAAAACAATGGATTTGATATCATGTTGCATACTGCCATTTTCCTTGTCCCGTCTTATCCCTCCCGTTAAGAAATACGGGCAACCTACCTCAGATTAAGGGCCAATTGCACAAACTTTGCCCATAACTTTGGCTTTGAAAATATCAATCCCATGCATTGTATGGCGATGACTAACTGTAAATATTCATCGGTGGTAAACTCCCATGAGGTGTATCGTTTGCTCATGTGCCGAAATTAAACAAAAAAAAATACATAAAAATATTTCGATCTCTCACGAGCTAACACGTTTTTCTCACAAAGAAGTCACAAAGTACCCACGAGAATCATAAAAGCAGGCGACCACACATCTATCGGGAAAAGCAAAGTGTGTTTCAGCTGTTTTAAAACAAAGAGAGGTTCCGAATAATGAAATCACTGTGCCTTTGTGAACAAAGTGAAGCCCTGGTGACATGAGACGTAATGGATGGCGGGAGTACTTTTGTATTTTTCAGCTGCTGTATGTTCGTGGCTAATTTAAGCCTTTGAAGTTGGTAGAGTATTTTTGGCTTGAGTCGTCAAATATAGGCCATATGTGCATTACTGTGAAGAGTGCTCCACTGAGCATAATCACTATTTCTTCGTTTTCAGCTTTTCTACATATAATTTAAATGTTTGTTACGGACACGTTTTTACATCATTGATTAACTAATTGTAAACTAAAACTCAAATAAATAATAAATAAATAAATACACCCAACAGTCACATACATAGTCCTGACCCCACACTAAGATCAAGTCTTGTGTCGTGGGTATCAGAAGCTACGAGAGACTTTTCGGTCTCACAAACACCCAGACCCGAAACAAATACCTGTGGATCACACAAATATTTGTTTCGCTGCGGGGATCGAACCCGCGGCCTCTCGTTTCACAGGCGGCCGTCTAACCAACTGCGCCACGGAGGCTGTCTTAGCGCTCCTCTGTAATTATCTTCGAGTTCTGTAGAAACACTTTTTTATCGGGTAAGGAATTTGCTGGTTCTCCGAACCCACGTAGAATACTAGTACAATACTTCACTTCGACAAGTCAGGCTTAGTCTAGAACCAAATCTACTTTTGTCTTTCTGGCCTCTCAATAGTTATGGTCCTTAACATAAGAACTATACAACTATCTAACAAAATAGATAGGTCTTTTGTTAATTCAAGGGGGTTACTCTATCTTCCGACACGACGACGAATGTTCGAACGTCGTACGTAAAACTGTACGAATGTGCCTTATCACTCTACAAATCCTCTATCGTACGTCGTAATCATAGACTAAGTTAGGAGTGAATGATAAGTTTCATAGAGAATAGTGTTGATTTTAGAAGTAGAAATTTTTTATACGTGAACGTCGAACGTTCGAACATTCGATCTTCGTGTCGGCGAATAGATGCCCATATATGCACAGGCACAACATATCAAGCAAACTTTACCTCGGACCGAGAGTTTACAAAACAAAATCCGCGTGATGAGGACGAAATAACTAAACTTGGAGGTTTTGTTCAAAGCGAAAGGTAAACCGAAAAGGATTCAACGCAAATTGAACATGTTTATTTAGGATTACAACTTAGAAAGATTATACTCTGATATGGACTCTGAAAAACCAGTTTAGCCGGTATTAGTTGCTTAAGTAATATTAATAAATTAGGATTTATGATGAAGGAATAGATTTTCAACTAGTATATTGACGTTTGATTTGTAGTTCAATTTATTTTAAATTAAAAACAGTAGTTTATAGGGTCAGATGGTTTCCCACGTGCCCAGTTTCAGTTAGACTCAGTAAAAACCACGAAATGTCTAAATAGTTGCATAACCAAACAGTACTGAATGGGATCACAGCCGAAGACTTTGCATCAAAACAATGCTGGATTTTCGAGGCACGACTAATGAGTAAAATAAATTGTAACATAATTTTTACTAAGAATCCAACACTTAAGAGTATGTACCTACGTATATTTCATTTAATTAACTCTTATTTAATTAAACCATAACATAGTCCAGCAAATAAAATCTGCACAACAAAATCTCAGTTCACAGAGCTTTCCGCGAAACCCACAAAAGAGCTGAAATTATTTTGATTTACATTTTGAAATAATTACGTCGGCAGAAATACCTAAAGCGCTCGCGCGAAAAAATAAATTTTATTCGGGTAGAAAATTTAAGCGTAAAATTTAAAAAACAAGGAACTGTCTAGACATCCTTTTGCATTTAGAATAATGATGCTGCGGGAGCATTGTCTCCGGTGACTCCGGTCTCGATGTTTGAGACTCGAATTTGTGAGAATTTTCTGGAGTCATTTGGTTATTGTTCCTTGGGTTATTCAAAGAGAGTTACAAATATCACCGTAGTGACTGCCGGGTACAGGTTGGTTTTGATTAACTGCAGTAAATATTTGGCGTTTAATTAAATTCATCATCATTAGCAATTTACATCTACGTAAGATGATTAAATAGCGTGTGGTCTGTGTTTGTTGGAGATGTTAGATTGGGACAGTGCACCTACGCTGGTGTCTTTTTAGAGTGTCATATATAGAGAAAGAGATCTGGAGTAATTTAAGTGTGCATAAGTTAAAAATGCACAGGCAAACAGAGCTTTATTAATATTTAAAAATATAAAATATGAGAAGACGCACTAAGTAATTAAATCTTCTTCTTCTTCTTCTTATTCGAACGAAGTAATTAAATTTATAATGATCTTTGTCCGGTGAATAAGCGTAGGGATACCTATTTAAAGCTCTACGAAACGCAACAGGCAAACTGATTCTGCACCATCTTTTCTTTCATATTATTATTCCATTCATTTTGTATTCAATACAATAATAAGGCTTAACTTACTGCATCTCAAATAATCTGATATATTAATCAATTTTTGGAAATTGCTTCTGTTAATGGCAATTGACTGTAAAGGCATTATGATTTGCGATTTTGTTTTATTCGTCCAAGCAAACCTATTTCATAGTAACAAGTCCGCTTAGTGTATCTTATTCATTGTTATGCACTTACAAGTTACAGTCACAAAACTTGTACAAAAAGACTCTACGTGTTCAACGGCACATCCCTAATTCCGAACAATTCTCGCTAGGAGCGCGTCTTGTGGAGTTTCACAATTTAAAATAACAGGGCGAGAGTCCCGTGGGCTATTACTTAGAACTGGTGTGCTGGATTATTTGCTGTGGCATTAGCTGCAGCATAAAACCTTGCATGTAATTGTATGCACGGAAATTACGTCTACTTAATGAGCGGAGAGGTTAAGTTTATTTTTTGTATTTTTTGAGGATGAAATGTGAATATACATAATATTATTAGTATAAAGGGGTAGATAAGGTCATACCTATACCTATTTCGGGTCTAGAGAGCTAGAGTAGAAGTTTATAGTTGGGGGTAATAATGTACCACTAGGTGAATCATTTGCTTACTTATTTAATTTATTTAAACTCTACATAATATAGTTATACAGGCTGATTTAATGCCGTCGGCATTTTCTATTTATATACTAGACGGTTAACCAAAAAAAAAAAAAAATGAATGGAAAGTTGAATATGGCTCAGGTTAAAATGAGGTATTCGTAATTCAATATACTCTTTACTAAATCGCGTTCGTCGTCAAAAGACGTTTGAAAATCTAGAATTTTTGCTTAAATTGGACTTACCATATTCTTTAATACAGCTGCCGATTTGTGTGAATTATTGCATCGCCGAGTCCGAACAATGCATATGTTTTTAGAAGCGGTATAAATCACCGCTTAGTCTAAAATATTGTTACTATTTCGTGAAATAGAGTACTTTTGGAACTGGTGTAGGATATATATCCCACTTTAGTTATTCTTTTCATTGATCATGTAGACCTACGTATGTTGTGCAACATGATTATAATGATGATTTCAACATTTTCTCTTGTTATTTGTAGTTATCAAAAAGTGATGGTCGAGAAGAAGATGCAAGAGGTCGTTGAAGGAATGTTTAGGGGAAGTCTAACTTCTGCAGTTTACATATTTGAATTAATGATAAATTTAAAAAAAGATCATGAAATAAACAAATTTTAACTTCCACCACGTAAGTACATGGTCCTTAACATATCGACGCCGGAAAGCGATCTTGTTTTATCTCGAAAAAATGCGAAAATGAGTTTTATACATCATTAGATTCAGAAAGAAATACCGCATCAAATGGTCTCGGTTTCATTTTTCTACGACTATTTTTTTTAGATACGACATTGATTTATATATAAATATTTCGAAGTAAATACAAAAAAAAATTGTAAGTCAACCAAAATTCGCTATTTTATTATTTAAAGTACATATAACAAATTGCTGATTATGCTTCACAGAGTACGACATATACCTCGGCCAAGATGCAATACTTGTAATGAGTTACGCCGTTCACAGCGCATCGCAATATAATTTTACTTAGTTACAGCAAAATTGCTGCTCGGGATTTATATGCCGACTTGAGATATTACCAAGTTCGCATTCAGTAATTTACGTAATGTCTACAATTACACCATTTTAAAGTGCATTTCTCTATAAAAATATTATACTTATCTCATTTTAAAGGATTTAATATTCTATCTACTGGAATATACACGGCATTCGTTACCCCCTCCCTCGCGACCGCTCGCAGATGCAGCGCGTACGGCTTATTCGTGATTCAGTGCTCGACCGTGTAAGTGTGAATGCGATTACGTGGTGTAAAGACAACGCAGTATTATCGTGTTTAATGTGATATTTCAAAATACTGGTGAGTACCTACTATTAACAAGTTTAGCCTTTTGTTTTAATGAAGTTAAATAATAATAATCATAAAAGTCGGAACAACATAAGAACTTCAATCAGAGTATCTTTTTTTCTATTCCAGATGTAGACACATTGGAGGCCTGATATTATTGATGTTATTACAAGGTAGTTATTACTACATAAATACTATATATAATAGTCATTTACAGGAAAAATATGAATCAAATAAAAGGTTCAAATTTCATCAAAATTTTAATGCTGTTGATTCAACTGTGATATGCGCCAGTTTCGATATGCAGAAAGTGCCAAATACACCCCATGGAGAAAATATGGCGCTTTATTATACAAGAAAGATAGCCGTATATAATGTTACGATTTACGAGAGCAATACTCAGAAAGGATATTGCAACTTGTGGACCGAAGTTGATGCACACCGAGGTGCTAACGAAGTTGCCACATGTTTGTATAAATAATAAATAAATACACCCAACAGTCACATACATAGTCCTGACCCTGATCGAGTCTTGTGTCGTGGGTATCAGAAACTACGAGAGACTTTTCGGACTCACAAACACCCAGACCGGAAACAAATACTTGTGGTTCACACAAATATTTGTCTCGGTGCGGGGATCGAACCCGCGGCCTCTCGTTTCACAGGCGGCGTCTAACCAACTGCGCCACGGAGGCTGTCAAATACATTCAGGAAGTGGATCAAAGGCAGAACGTCAAGAAATTAATATTTTATTCAGATTCTTGCTTTGGCCAGAACAAAAATAAAACTATATTAAGTATGTTAAGGTATGTTTTGTATCAATCCGCTAATTTAGATGTTATTCAAATAAATTATTTCATCCCCGGGCATACTTTTATGCCCGTGGACAGTATGCATGCCACTATTGAGCGTGCTGTAAAAAAAAACAACTATATGAGCTCCTTCTCTATGGCCTACGGTTATAGAAATGGCTCGCAGAAACCCAGCCCCATACAAAGTTTCTGTTTTAGAAGGCAAATAATTAATAAGTTTTAATACAATTTTAGACGAAACTTTTAAGAATGTTAAAAAACTGCAGATTTCTAAACTTTGCATAGCAACATTTAAAAAATCTAGTCCAAACATTACATTTATAAAGCATTCTATGTTACCACATGCTGGTACTACAGAAATATCTTTGGGTAGTCTGAACGGAGCAGAACCAAAGGTCTGCCTATACACGGCGAAGTTACCTGTAACATTACAAAAATATAATAATTTAAAAATGCTAGTCGACAAAGGAGTTATCCCAAAGATATATGCCAATGCATACTTAAAATTAAAACACGATAAAAAAGTTAAAGATTTGCTGGAAGAAACAGATGATGAAGATGAATATTAATGTGATCATGTTTTTTCAAATTTTTGATCATTGTTTAATTAATATAATTTTTATTTTGTTCAATTACTTAGGTTTTTTTGTTCGGTTTCACAATTTTTTGAATATATTGAGAATTGGATTTTTTTTATATTGATTGCATTTTGTTTCTTAAAGGGCTGAAATTCTGTTATTACATTTTTATTCGTTTAAAATAAATACATAGTCGAACATACTGCATTTTATTTGTGATCCACCTATTATAATACAACTTACAACAAATAGCAAAGCCACAAAAAAAAAAAACATATTCATTTAAAACCAATTGACTGACATCATTATTAAACTTGTATTTAGATACAGCAAGATTGTTGCCAGTCATTTTGAACAAGTTGGTGTTGGCCCAAACATTTGTCTTTTGAAATACAGCATGTTCAATGTCTATGTTTTAAAAATAAATTGCTGTATCTGGTATTAAATCCAATAATACTAATCTTAGAGTGACTCTAAGAATTGAAAATGGAAGGTTTTTATTTTAAAATGCTATCACAAAAAAATGGTATTCCTAAGTCTTCTAATTTAGAAGTTATGAATTTTTGAAATAGTTTTTTGGCTCTGGTGTAAAGTTGCATTTTTCGAGATACGACAAGATTGCTTTCCGCCGTCAATATATTAAGTTACTCAGTGTTATAAAATAATAATTAAATCCTTGGCTTCTTGTTTCAGAACTAGCTTTT
Organism: Deilephila elpenor; assembly: GCA_949752805.1. Taxonomy (NCBI): domain Eukaryota; kingdom Metazoa; phylum Arthropoda; class Insecta; order Lepidoptera; family Sphingidae; genus Deilephila; species Deilephila elpenor. Next base: position 13,042,171 of record OX457103.1, on the reverse strand, counting down.
AAACAAACTGCGTAAGAGACTATCTAATACTATGTCTTGAAATATCATTCAACGCCTTCAATGTATGTGTGTTCATGCATATTAAGGGTACGTTAAGTCTAATTACTTAGTACCCAGTTCATTGTCCATTCATCCGATAATGTGTATACTAACGTGTTCTATTGTCTATGGCCACTTGGCATCAATGCTCTCGTACGTGTAGCGCAATATTGTTAATTGCGGTTAGGATGCTTGCATAGCAGGAGGCTTCAAATTTATGTTTGAAATATTAAAATAAAGGAGAGCACTGACATACAATAGGTACTTTAACTCGATTTTCGGAATCTGATTTGTTACTTTTGTATTCATTTTAAATGATTTTAATTTGCGGTGACGCAAAGGTTGTTCTGGGTCTTTTGTTTTAAGTCGTTGTTTCAATTTATTTATTACATATGATTTGATATTAATAGATATATACTAAAATCTAACTTAGTTCAAATAAACACATTTCATTTAGAAAAAATACATTTAATTTGAGTGCATACTAACATGTTAGTTTCCACTTATAATCAAACCTTAAATTATTATACACTGGTTATATAAAGCATAATTCAGCCAACAATCTTAGCTAGATTAGAAAAGTCAGGCCACGCTTCATCCGTATCATTTGGGGTTATTTTCTTCTCAATCCTCACTTCCTTGGGTGTAGTAGTTGATGTAGTAGTTTTATCCTCCATCTTCGGCGCAATATCCCCTCGATTTAATTTCTGGTACTTCACTATTAGATTCAGCATCTCGTGTTGCATGTTCAGCCTTAGCTCACTTGTCAAATTCTTCATAGAATTGCCTACGTACTGGCCGAAAACGAAGTCTTCATTCACCTGTCTTGATAACAAGTCTTGTCCCAACTGAGAAAGGAGGTCTTTCACGAATCCCACTACGTTGGGGTTAGAAACATTGTTTGTTGGTTTTGGTGGACGTTTCCAGTTAACTTTATCGTATTTGGGACGTATTGGAGGGGGGCCGATGGCTACAGAAACCACCTCGTCATTGTCCATTTCGTCTTCTTCTAGGGGTGTGAGATGCCCTAATGGTTGTGGTGGACTGGCTTTCTTGTTATGTAACTGGAAAATAACCATTAATTTGAGAAATATAAATAAATGTGGGAATAGTTCCATTAGGGTCAAAATCAAACAATGATCGTTGAGATGTTCTTCAGTACAATTGTTGACTCTTGAAATACGTCTTCATGGTCTTCGTCGTACACGTCTTCTAAACTGTTCTCTCCTATTCCGTCCTTTCATATTTGACATCTCAATTTATCCTCTAACTCTTTTCCTCTTTATTCGTCATCTCTTTCACATAAACTACGTTCCATATCAATCATTCGTCTAACGTTTCGTTGCACTCATCTTTCATCATAACATTCAAATACTACATAAATGTGTATAGACAGGATATGATCAACACATTAGTCCCATATTTAAAGTAATTCATAAATGTTGAGGTCGATTGATGTCTACCTACACCAATCAAGTTTGCAAGAGCTTTTCAGTACATGAAGTTTTGCTCGTGATTAATTCTCCAAAAGTTTGAAATTAGAGCGCCCGTTAAACGTGCGGGACAAGGATCCTACCCTCGTCCCAAACTGATGAGGACCGTGAATATAATTTTATATCCATTCTGCTAAATATAGACCACACATACGAGTAGATAACGGTGAGGCAATGTTTTAATAAACTAAAATTAATCGCTACGATATACTATATACTGTGCACATCTCACAGATGATATTGGTGGGTATCAGATGATCCTATGTCACACCAACATCTTAAAAAGTACATACATATATACATAAACTCACGCCTTTTCCTCAGAAGTGGTAGGCAGAGGTGCTACCAGGACACCCACATTTCGCCTTGTATGTTCTACCCAACGTTGTGAAAGGGTTCGCCATATCGGGCATACATTTCTGACTCCAGGCTGATTATAATGATGAATGAATAGAAAAATCTAATTGCCCGACCCGGGATTCGAACCCGGGACCTGAGTTTTGTAATCGTACCGTAATACAAACGCCACCGAGGCATAAAAATAATGAGGCCTTTAAAAATAAATACCTTTTTCCTAACTTCCCTTGGTTTTTGTGTAGTTGGTCGTCGTTTTGGTTCTGGTTGGGGCGGCAGCATGTGACGTTTGGAGTGGTAGTGAACGCCTCTTCTCATAAGTCGCGTGTTTTCTTTATCTTCCATAGACGTTCTCCATGCCTCCTTGAATGTAAAAAACATTTTAAATCTCAATCATCGTGGTTTCGAAACTAATAAACTTAAAAGGGAGGTAAACGTGGTCAATACAGGTGACTTTTTATACTGGTAACATAAAGTGGCTGAATTACTGTAAACTTGAGTGGAATCTAAGTAGTACTTAGTATTCTGTGGTAGTACTCACTGGCAAGAGATAATCTTCTCTCATCGGTTGACACAATTCGACCCGTTTTTTTTTAATAATTATAATTTATTTTAACAACTTGAGGTACAGCATTGATACACACAAAATGTCTAATGTGATACAGCTTACGTCTTTGGGCGCCTCTGGAACCGTACTAGGTGTATATCTGTATATCGGCCTTCAGTGCCTTTCCCAGTGTATGTTTTAACTTATACAAGAAGCAATAAGGGTGTCTTAATTATTACAGCCATATCAAGTTCTAGAAGATTAAGGAAATAATAAATAAGGTTATTGTATTAGTTATGAACTGTAAAAAAAAATTAAAAGCTACGTGTCTGATGACCTCTGAGTGAGTAACGTGTGTTTTTTATTGCTGTTATAAGCAGACGAGCTAGCGGCCCGCCTGATGGTAAGCGGCTACCACTGCCCAGAGAACTTCGCAGTGCCAGGAGTCCAGCACAACAAAGTCGCTGCCTACCTTAAGGAGAGTACTCTGTTTAAACTTCGTTTGAAGGATCAAAGCGCTTAGGAAACTACTTAGACGAAACTGGATATACATCGACTGAATTTGAAACAGACTGCCTCGGTGGCGTAGTTGTACTACGGTCCGACTACAAAGTTGAGGTCTCGGGTTCGAATACCAGCTTTTGGGTCGCCAGATATACTTATTGCGATGAATGGCGAAATGAGACGAGCATGCCATTTGCCTCATGGTAAAAGATATGACAGCTTATGGACAGTAGCAAAACCAAATTACACCAATAATTACAAAGCAATGCCTGGCATTCCACTGCGGTCGCTATCCTGAGACATAAGGCTACAATGTCATTCATCATCACAGTGCAAAAATAAAAAATAAAATAAAGTACTCACCATAAACGTAGGAGACAAAACTAAAAACAATAAAAAAGTACTGACGCAGTACATCTCTTGTCGATTTCCATAGACTAATGATTGTCATTGCCGATGATGTACATACATAATGATATTTACAAAATAAAATCTGTTTCATTGCATCTGTACAATGAGAGTAAACGTAAACAAATACTGTTTGGATTCGTTGAAGCTTGACAATAGTCACAATTCTTCTTATTGACAGTCTTTGTGGTGCAGTTGGTCGGACGCCGGTTGTGAAAAGAGGCCGCGGGTTCGAAGCAAATGTTTGTGCGATCCACAAGGAGATGTTTCGGGTCTGGGTGTTTATTAGACCGAAAATCACTAGTCGTTTCTGATACCCACGATACAAGAGTTAATATGGGGCCAGAACTATTTATTTATACTCTCTATTGTACATCTCACGTTCCTTAGTGATTAAATATGACAAATACAAATTAAATTGTACAAAGGGTATCGCATTGAGCGATATGGTTGACTGTATGTCAGGGTGCAATTATTAATTTCTTATCAGATTGTACCCCGATTAGTATAGTAGTGACGAGGCATGCTATGCATTTATCGAGGTACGAGGCGAGGAAGCTATCCTATGTTAAAAATTGCGGCTCAAAGATAAACTGCCAACATTTTTACCATTACTCAGTTAGTGTGCTTTCTCAACGATTTCCTTAATTTTATAAGTTTGGCGCGATCTTCGAAGCAATTTGCATTCGAGTTGTATGTAAAACGCTCTACGACTTAAAATGTAAAATCATAAAACGTTAATGGAATTTACACGGAACACATAAAAGTTTTAAGTGGTGTAATTTGTATTCCGAATCGTAAGCCGACCAGGGTGGTTGATCCCCGATCTAGTAGAGCTACGTATAAATCGTTGCTTTGAGAATGCATTTAAATTGTGAGGTGTATTGAAATTGTGATTTATTTCCTATTTTTACTCTTAAAAGTACCTGAATGTATACAAGTACTAGCAGTTCGCCCGGGTGCAGATAGTTTTTGAGTTCAGTCCACATCAACAACATATTATTTCACGTACCAATTGTTTTATATTTAAACTCAATGTGACTGCCATTGACTACATTGCTTTAACCATCCTTTCCCGTTCTGCCCCGTCTCATTCTGTTACATGACGAAAAGCCTGCAATCCTGTCATTTCCTGTCCTATTTCATCCATTTGAGTTTGAAAGAGTAGCAAATATGTAGAATTTCTTACTCATCCACCAGGAACACTACATTTTGCGCGATGAAAAGTAGCCAATATATTAATTCAAGGTGTCAGCTACTCCTATATCAATTTTCATCAAAATCAGTCCAGCCGTTTTTGCGAGAGTAACAAACATCCATACAAAAACTTTCGCAATTATAAATATTAGTTAGAATTAAAAAAGTAATACGGTCCAAGTATCGACTGGACTGCTAATAAAAGAAAATTACATACTTGTAGGAGACTCAAAGATGCGAGACTATGTAGATACACCCGTCCGCGTTATAAACTAATGTTTGTACCTACATGTTTTGCATAACCTGGTTTATCAGACCTATTTAATTGTACAGAAGAGCCATAGATCTAAATATTTAGTTATTTGTTCGATGCTTTCGAGAAACACTACGTTGCTCAAAATGATGATAATCGCTATATCCGCTACCGCAAAATCACATAAATCTAAAAAATCTGCGAAATTGATATTTCAATTTCTCTAATCAATTCCATTTGTAAAAATTTTACCAAGCCCGTTTGCAACTTTTAATAAAGTTTATGTATTAACAAAACATCTGCATATGTACATTACGAAGTTAAAAAGTCAAATGAGTGAAACCGCGGAGGTCACGTAACACTGGTCTACCAATACGAGTTGCGCCACTCGTACAAGTCGAAAACAAGCTCCTTTCGTGTTTTAATTAGATCCAGACCCTAATTGAAAATATGTTCTTAAATACGCAAATAAATTGTTTGTCCGTGAGTACTGATGGCAGACGTTTTAATTTTATTTGACAAAGCGACTACAATGAACCTGATGGTAAGTAAAGTGACGTATAGTTATCACCTATAGTATATTTATTGACAAAAGATATATTTAAAAACGGAAAATATACAGATTGTATTCGAAATGTGACGCTTGCATGGGTCATAGCTACGTTTTCCACTATTGTATGTCGTGGTTGCTATGCGGTTGAATATGAAAATCCTAGCGCCAGCTATAGAATCTTCAGCAAACTCATTCACCGAACAAAAGAGCAAAGTCTGATTCCAAGACAGTACATACATACATAAACTCACGCCTGTATCCCCGAAGGGGTAGGCAGAGGCGCCACTAGGCCACCCACATTTCGCCTTGTTTGTTCCGTTCCACGATGTGATAGGGGGCGAGCCTATCGCCATATCGGGCACAAATTCCTGACTCCGGGCTGATAATGAATAGAAAAACCCAATATCACTTTGCCCCACCCGGGACTCGAACCCGAGACCTTAGCTTTGTAACCGTACCGTAATACAACTACGCCACCGAGGCAGTCAGTCCAAGACAGTGATTTCTAGTAAAGGCGATTCATTAATACTCTAGGTTTATCTGTTACAAGATTCCTTGAACTCGTTGAATGCGGATGTCGGATGTCTGACAGATATTGTTAATATTAAAATATTATCTAACTAATTGGAGTACCTTATATAGTTTGATACCTTAGTTTTTTTCTCTGCTTAAACAAATGTTTTATCAAGTTATCAGTCAGTTTCTCTGTCTATTCAGCCTCAAAGAACTCCTTTTCTCTAGTATTTATTTTCCAACGGTACAATTGGAGTTGCTCCCGAGGCACGTATTCCGAGCAAGCTGGGCGTTTAACTTGCTCAACTCGTGTACAACGCCTGTACTCACGGTGCTTAAGGGAATAATTAATTTCTATTGATCCCTCACGTTTTCCTTTAGTTCATTATGGGAGGAAAGCAAACTGTTAACTTGTTGGGAATGACTGGTGTAGTTGTTTAAATGGTAATAAAGGGTTTTTGATCTCTCGTATGAATGCAATGGCTGCAAATTAATTGGAGGACTGTACCTACTATTGTAGAGAGGATGAAAGATGGACTATTGATGACGCACAAAGTGCATATGAATACCATTAAAAGACATTCAAATGAAAGCAATATCTTCATAAATATCGTATTGGTGCGAAACAACTATACTACTAAGAGCTGTATTGTTTAAAAATTAACACCTTATCTATGACGCGGCTATATCGTACGAAGCCTAGCTTTTTTGAGTTCAACTTCAAAGCGGTGTCTTATTCCTCTCATTGATACTGTTTTTTTGTTATTATGATGTGTCTTTTTGTTTTAGAAAAATGACTCATGTGTACCTTAGAGCTAAGATGTGGCTATACCGTAAAGAGACAACTAGTTTTATTTTACAATATCTTGTTGGAGTGCTAAGTCGCAACTTTCTTACATCACTGTCCACCATTTTTCATAAGTCATGCAATTCCGTACCTAGTCATTCCTACCAGGGATATTCGGACGAATGTGGTGTCTTTATCTTATCGTAGAGAAACTGTGTAATAAAAAAATGCACCATAAGATTTGGAAGTTTTACTGTTTAGTGTTTTCCAATACTGTTTCATAACGCATATTTTAACTCGGGCTCGGCTATACCGTAAGGAGACATGTTATTTTATTTCCAAGTAAAGTTGTGCAAAGAATGAAAGAACCTTTCATGCTACATTTTGCATTCATAATTTTAAATCGTTTTATTAACTTCCTGATCTAAATACAAATAATAATGAAACTGTGCACCCAAACACGATAATAAAACTATGATATTTAAATAATAGCAAAAAAAAACTGTCACTTTTTTGCGAAATTTTTAGTTGCATTGTGTCTGAAGTCACTAATACTACCTGGCTTCGTTTTCGGTCGGAGTTTGGATATACCCGGTATACTAAAATCGCCAAACAATCATAATCGAAAATAAAAAATAAAATATTTTCATAATTAATATCTTTGCTTTAGGTGTCGTATGTCAACTTTCCAGAATTTGTTACTTCCTTGTTACTACAAATAATGGCGTAAAAATACAGTATGTATTTTTTATTGTTCTTTATTTTATTAATGTTACATTCTCCCGTGCTCACGCGCTCTCGGGCCAAAGCTCTATGGGGCGCCGCGCCGGGCTCGCATTTTGCGCTCTCTGTCACCCTATGATTACACCACTACAATTATGGTAGCCTAGCCGAAACTTGATATACAATAAATAAAACAAAAAGGAAATATGTTCATAAATATAAATATAATCAGGCTGTATCAAAATGTGTTAACTTGTATACCGTATTAAGGCGGGTCTTTTTTTTTTTTTTATTGCCGTATAGGCAGACGAGCTAGCGGCCCGCCTGATGGTAAGCGGCTACCGCTGCCCATAGACCTTCGCAGTGCCAGGGGTCAGCACAACAAAGTCGTTTTCCACCGTATACGAATGGTGTCAAAGAATTCAAGGATTATCAAAGCAACCTAATCCACAATGTGTACTAAATAACTTCAATGATTAAACGCACGAGCGAAATCGAAAAAAGTTCAAAAAATAACTTTGAAAATAACATAAAATATAAGGATAATGAATGAACCCATTCGGTTTAAACATATCACCGCTGTTAAAAGGTATAAAAAAGAATGTAAAGCGAACGACACAATCTGTATTAATGACGGGTTTCGTGCGCAGGTGGTAACACCGGGCAATTTGTTTTTATTGCCGATTGATAAAATACATCAATCCTGCGGGAGGTTCAGTGTCCAATGATGAAGACCAGACGTAAATCGTATTTTGTCGTCATGGTACGATATATTTTAACGGCCTTTGTGGCTTAGCTATGAAAAGCGAAGCTGTGGATTTGGACCCTCGCAGCTAGATAAATATTTGTGAGTACCACAGGTCTTTGTTTCGGGTCTGAACGTTTGCGGACATATTGAGACTTATTATCTTATGTCTCCGGATGGAGAGCGCAGTGGAATACCAAGTATTACTTTGTAATTCATGGTGTTTGGTTTTGCTGCTGTCCATGAGCGGTCGTATCGTCCCGCCATTTATTCCAATAAATAAAATGTCCTTCAAACCGGTACACAACAGTTTTTTTTTTGCACTGCAGTTTGGCGGAAGAAATAGACATTGCAGTGGTTCCTACAGGCCTCTCACATTATGAGAGGCCTACCACCAGTATTTCTTCCGGCTTACATAAAAATTTGCAGAGGTTTATAGTTAAACAAATTTGCTAATATCACCACTATACACTTGAGGTACAATTAAAAGCTGGTTAAACAAATTTGAGTCTTATTTTGATTTCGTCAAAAAGTATTTATAGACGGAGATATTTATTCATTTTCCTGGATTTAATAACAGCTATAAATCTAATAGCATTAAAGGTCAATGAAAATACAAAAAGAGTTGTGCAGTTTTTTTTATACTCCGTCTGAAAATGCATATGGCACGATCCGTTTATAAATAGTTTGAGATCGTTGACCTGTCTGTTCTGGTTCATATTTGGACGCAATTTTATTCCGTTTTTGGCAACTTTTTTATTAGTTTGTATGAATTTTTATGTCAAATATTAGAGTGGTTTCATTTGTCAATAACGGCTTTATTGTGGTTTTCAATATTTATACAGCATGTTTGCACCTGCATCGTTTCTAATGAATTGTAGAGAGGACTAGTAATTTTAATCTTCATTGATTTTTTTAAATGTTAAATCTGTGCCTAGTAGTGGACTGCTACAGGTAGTTACTAGTTGATAATGATGGTAATCGAAAATTGATATAAATAAACTGCCATAATAATTATATTAACCCAAATGCGCTGAAAAGACAAAGACTTCTTCCGTATCTTCCACCTTTTAAATTGCTCACGCGCCTAATAACCAGAAAAAAATGAGCTACCACGGCCATCATCAGTATATATCATCATCATATACAGTATTATCCTATATTATGATAATAGAAGGTAATACAACAGCATGAACCCATTATATTCCTCCTCAAAAATTCAATCTATCGCAATCTTCCCACAGGTACATTATGTTCGGTTTAGTACCGCGAAAAGCCTCATACAATTCGCATCTGCTGACCCAAAAGCATGGTCGGAAAAACCAGTGTAAAATGACCCCTTACCCCTCTCTCTTCCCTTTTATCTACGGTTATAAAAGGGGTTGCTTCACATGAGTCCGAAGCTCTTAACACTTTGGTCTGTTTTTATAACCCTTTCAATGAGTGTAGATGGAATGTAGTGTTAGATTTGAAGTTTGAAACTTTTATTATCATGTTTTTTTTTTCTTACATTTACTCGAATGTTACACATTGAATTAATTACTTTTAGGTAATTTGTCGCGAAACAATGTATTAGAAAAATATTATTTCAATCATCTACTTTTTATGAAGCCTCTTGGTTTGAGGAATTAAAGGCATTAATTCATATTTTTTAGAAACGCCAACATTTTTATATCTTAATCTAAACGTTAGAAGGGGAATAAAATAATCGTATTTTGAATACTTACCAATGAACGAAGAATGTTTTGGTTTAGTCAGGACTATACGAGTATATGTATCAAATTGTATTTATTTTTTAACAAACACGATTTATATGTCACATAGTAAATAAACAGGAAAAGTTACCAACATTATACAAACTCAATATAAACATTGTTATTACTACAACTTCCTTGTACGTAGTAGGGAAAATGTACTATGAATTGCGTGTTTTAATTGAATGTGAATTTTATAATTGCAACGTCATCGCATAGTTTTACCGCAGTGGTTATAATTTCTTTACACACGTAATGTGTTAGTGAGGTCATTAACGACTTTCCTTCGTTAAAATAAATGAGTAATAAAATTCCTAAATGGGAAAATAAATTTTGCTTTTGTCATGGTATTTGTCATACTGCCTCGGTGGCGTAGTTGTACTACGGTACGACTACAAACCTGAGATCTCGGATTCGAATCCCGGGTCGGGCAAAGTCATATTGGGTTTTTCTATTCATTATCAGCCCGGAGTCATAGAGTTCCCGATATGGCGATAGGTTCGCCCCTATCACATCATGGGACGGAGCATACAAGCATACAACCTTCAATATAACCAATTCAATACAACCTTCTGGGAAAAAGGCGTGAGTTTATGTATGTATGTACTTATCATACTTGTCGAGGTTTTTTTGAAATTAAATTGCCTTCTCGGTTATATCGCTAATGCAAGTAAAGATTAAACAGTGTTTGAATGAACAGGTTCCATAGGCTATAATATTATTTCTTAGTATCAAAATGTTTTATATTATTGAAAAGCGTTTAGACCTCAGCTGTAAGTACTGTCCATATGCCCGCTATTAGATTAATATAGATCGGAAATCAACCTATCGTCCGAATTTTCTATTACTGTATAGTTTCTAAGTGACTTGTAAACTACCTACTATATTCCGTTTAGTAGGCATTTATGAAATACACAGTTAAAGATAAATAATTAATATAATTACACCCAACAGATCGAGTCTTGTGTCATGGGTATCAGGAACTACGAGAGACTATTCGGTCTCACAAAGACCCAGACCCGAAACAAATACCTGTGGATCACACAGATATTTGTCTCGGTGCGGGGATCGAACCCACGACCTCACGGAGGCAGTCCTATGTACTGAGGCTGGAGATGCTCATTATCATACTGACGCAACTCATGAGGTGTGACCTCACAAACACTTCCTACGTCATCGTCCCGACCTCGTCACGTCATGAATAACTGAGCGTCCAGTGATTGTACTGAAACATTAAAACGCCTCGGTCCGACGGATTTCACGCGTTTTTTCCCTTTTTATATTATTCACAACGCTCTGTATCAGCCGCTGTTTGATGTATCATTGATGAAGCCGGCACAAACGGGTTTGTTGGCGTTTTAATTATTTCTGATGCATTGAGCGCGATATCAATGTTTTGATTAAAATGCACAAGTGCCCTCCGTTTAATTAAATTAAATTGTGTTTTATGTTTCAGAAAGTTTTTGTTGGTGTGCTCGTGTTTTATTGAAAATGCCGCTGAAGGTTATTTGGAATATTTATTATTTATTATTTTTTATTTATTTTAGTATTTTGATCCATGGGTATACCTCTTCGTTTCTTTTTTGTATTGTACTGTATTGTTCCAGCCCATATACGTATACATCAAATTTATACAAAAATATAAAACAAACACTATTCAACTAAGTACAATAATTTATTAATTATCAGTAGCAGGGAGATATAATTTTTGCGACAACTTATAGTGGAATTACTAGAATACTTTATATCAATCCAATATCCATCATGTTTAATATGAATACCTTGTTTTATTGGTTGTTCATCATATTTTATCGGAACCATTCTTCGAAGCTACTTAATTTTACTTATATTTCTTTTTTACATTTTTTTTGTATTCTAATTATCATCTGGCACTCAAAATGTTCTAAGTTCTTTTGAAAATATTTAATATACTCATGATCAAGAAGTAATTCTTTAGGGGATTAAAATATAAAACGTTAAATAACAAAATGGAAAATGTGTTAAATATGTTGCCACAACACCGCCCAGGACCATGAGCTAATCTCTCCTCTGCTTTCACTTGCATTAAAATAAATTAACCAAGTCTACTCAGGACAAGTGCCTGCATTAATCTATCCTCGCTTTTTACAATACAACTTTTACTGGTTTAATACAGTTGTTGCCGTCCGCGAAATTTATACTGGTACAGCAGCTCTCAACTTGACTACAGTTATGGGAATTTGTATCTCATATGCCGAATTCATGTAACAGTATATTAATGTCAGATTACGCGCTTGTCCTGGGAAAATCGTGCGTGTGTACTAAGGCATTTAAAATATGGGGAGATTTGGGGTTGATGGTGAAATTATATTTCTATCCACCTGAACAGAACAGGATGGTTTTTTATGGCAACAGGCTCACCCCCTATCACATCGTGGGACGGAACATACAAAGCGAAATGTGGGTGTCCTGGTATCACCTCTGCCTACCCCTTCTGGGAAAAAGGCGTTTATGTATGTATATATGAACCGTGCCACTATACACGATTGATACATTATTTGCATATAAGATAATGTATCTTCAGTTTCTTTCGACAATTAAACACTATTTGTTTCTGTAATTATAAAAGTTTATTATTCACACACGTGTTTTACCTACTATGAAGTTTACAAGTGATTCAACAAAACATACCTGTAATTATAAAAGAAACGACAATTAGTGATAATTGTTCGTCGAATCTGAAATCACTTGGTTTTATTCTATGGAATATTTTCTTATAATAATTAATAACGAAAACGAATATAAATCAAAATGGTATTTGACATTTTTGTATCGCTCATTCCTCTATTCATTCATTCCTGTCTTTCTTCATTCACACGTTCATTCCTTAAATCATAGAGTACATTATAGTGTTGATGCGCGGGAAGATTTAAATTAAAGGAAAGTATTATTTTCCTTTACATCTCCCCCCTCCAGAGGAGATAACAAACAATCAATACATCTTAGAATCATAATCACTATGTTATATTATGTTACCGACAAGGTTCGTGAAGCGCAGGTACTGGGGTTAATTTCGAGACATGGAAGAAGTTTGATTCTGACTTCTTAAGGTCTGTGTTTATCTTGTATATTGAGTTCGATAATTTTTCTATAATTTGATAGGGTCCGATTCTCAATTCGTCGAGTTTTTTTCTATTTAGTTTGTTTCCATTTTCTACAAAAACATTGTCACCAACTTTGAAGTCATGATGTTGCCTATTTTTATCGTATATTGATTTGTTGTAATTATGTGATCTGATTGTATTTTCCAGAGCCTTTTTTCTGTCTTGTATCAAGTTATACTCGGTATATTTGACTTTCAATTCCTTTGGCAAAATTGTAACATCTGTGCCGTTAAGTAGATACTTTGGTGCATATCCAGTTACAGTATGCTCCGTTTCATTATAGTTTTTAACACAATTTTGGGCTATGGTTGTCCATGCAATTTTTATGTCCTTTTCGTTTATCTTGCATCTGATTTTATTGATTAGGGTTTGATTCAGTCTTTCATTGAGACCATTTGAGAAAGGTGAGTTCACTGCTGTAAAAATTATTGAAATATTATTCTCATCCAAAAATCTTTTAAATTCTCTCGAATTAATGCCTGGGTATTGGTCTGAAAGAATCACGCCGATGTCGTGCATTTCTGTACATTTTTTTACTAGTTTAATAAAATCGTTTGCATTTTGGGTGCTTGATGTCAAAATATATGCATACCTTGTGAAGTGATCAGATAACAAGTGTAAGTATCTCTTTGTTGACCTCGAACCTCCAAATCCTCCAATGGTATCAATGGAACATATCTCAAAAGGTTTTGTTGCAGGGCCTAAGTGGGACATCAATCCATATTTATTCTGCCTTCTGGATTTGTTCTTTATGCATATTGTGCAACTTTCACAGATATACTTTATATTTTTTGACATGTTTTCCGCTGTATATAGTGAGCTGATCATTCTTTGCATTTGGTTAATTCCTATATGACCCAGGTCTGTATGTATAGTTTTCATGAATTTTATGCTGAATTTTTCTGTAAGAATTATTTTACTTCTATTCTTTACTGTTTTGTAATAAACGTTTTTTTTTTTAAATAACTTATCTTTTCTATACTGTATATTTTCATTTTTCATTTGATCTTGTAAGATATCTTCTAGTTTTATTATATTAACTACTTTAAGTTGTTCATCCAGGTTTTCATTTGGTTCTAAGACTGGGTTTCTGCTTAGGCAATCAGCTTCGATGTTGTATCTTCCGGGAGAATATTTGATTTGAAAGTCATATTGTGATAGGTAAAATGTTAGATCTCCTAACTCTTCATCTGTCCTGGACTTTACATTCATATTTTCCAAAGGCTTGTGGTCAGAGAATACAGTGAACTTTCTACCTATTAACAAATGTTGCCAATATTGCACACACTCCTTAATAGCAAGGCATTCCAGATATATAGCTTTTTTTCTTTTTTGAACTTCATTCAATTTTTTTGAAAAGTATGCTACTGGTTTTTCTTCATTGTTTTCTTGTGGTTGTTTTAGAACTGCTCCTACTCCCAATATACTGGCATCTGTGTATATGAAGATAGGTAAGTTTGGATCATATATGGTTAATATTGGTTTAGAACACAATGCTTCTTTCATCCGATCAAATGATTCCTGGCATGCTTCAGTCCATTCAAAGGGCTGTCCTTTTTTCAAAAGGTTATGTAATGGTTTCAATTTCATTGCTATTTGTGGTACATACTTGTGGTAGAAATTTATTTTTCCTAAAAATTGCCTCACATTTCTTTGCGTCTTCGGTGTAGGAAACTTTTTTATTGATATTAAGTTGTCTTTTAAAGGTCTTACTGAATTATTTTGTATTATATGACCCAAATATTTAACTGAGTCAGCTGCAAACGTACATTTAGAAAATTTAAGTCTCAAACCTTCACTCTTAATTGCCTGGAATAAATGATTTAAATGTTTGACATGGTCTGCAAAAGTTTTTGAAAATATTATGACATCATCGATGTAGGCGGCTGCAAATTCTCCAAGCTTGTGTTTCCGTATGATATTACACATTATTCTTTGGAATATCGCTGAAGCGGTCTTTAATCCGAATGGCAAACAAGTCCATTGATAATGGCCCTCTTGTGTGACGAAAGCTGTTTTGTGTCTGTCTGTGACACGTAAAGGAATTGACCAAAATGCTGAATTTAAGTCCAGTGTGGCAAACCACTTACAATCTCTTGTCTTTATAATTAGGTCTTCAATAAGTGGGAATGGCTGTGATTGTGGGACTACAATTTTATTCAGATCCCGAAAATCTATACACAATCTTGATCTTTTATTTTCATCTTTTTTATAGGCTAGTGTTACAGGAGCTGCGAATGGACTATATGATTCCTCTATTATGTTTTTTTTCAATAACTTAGCTATCTGGTTTTCAATCTCCTTCTTGTCTTCCATTGTGCAACGATATGGCCTTTTGCAGCAATATTTATCTACCAATAGATCAATGTGTGCTTCATAATCTGTTACAGTTCCTATGTCATATTTGTCCTTTGCAAATACAGATTTATTTTTCACTATTAATTCATCCAGCACTGCCTGTTGTTGATAGTCTAGATGGTTTATCATAATTTCGAAGTTTTCTTCACTGAAGTTTTCATTGAAATTGACTAAGTTCTCAGATTTTATTTCCTTAGAAATATCTGATTTATTTATTTCCTTAAAAACTATTTCACTCTTTTGTAGAGGAACTTTCTGGTTTATTTCTAATTTTTCATTTTGAATTAAATGAAATTCTTTTATACAATCCAGACCAATTAAGAAGTCATAATCAAAATCCTCCTTGTCGATAACAAAAATATCCATTTTCTTTTCAACATTAAAAATGGTTATATTCAGTGTTATTACACCATTTGTCTTTTTAACGCCATTAATTGTTTTTAAATTAGTATTTTTGGAATAATTCAGATCCTTATTATTTATCTTTAACAGTCTTGAATTTATTAATGATACATTAGCACCTGAATCATAGACTCCAAATACTTCAATTTTCTTATTTAGTATTAATTTTACTTTAATTAATGGCGGGACAATCAGTTTTTTTGATCTTCATGTTTTAGTTCACATTCCAATTCTGAATTATTGATGACCCTTATTTGGCCTTTTTTTTCTTTTTCACCATTTAGTTTCATCTTAAACCAACAAGAATCTTCCGAATGGTATCGCACACCTTTATTCAATTTTTCACAAATCTTACATTTTTCTTTAAATATCTTTATATCATCTTTCTTTTTAATTATATTTTTCTTTGTAATCAAATGTTCTAATTTTCCAAGTTCTCTAAACAAGTCCTTTGTGTGTACAATTTCATCTTTATTGATTTTATCTGTTATAAAGTCTGGCAAGCCGGCAGCAATTATATCAATCAGGGTCCCTTGGTCTATGGTTTTTCTTATTTCTAACAAAAGTTTTTCTTTTTTTATAGCATATTCTAATAAAGATCCAGACTGATATTTGAAATATAAAGCATACTTGCTATTAGACCAACCTCTATTATCATATGTTTGCAAAAAGTTTGATTTCCATTCTGACCATTCTGATTGTAAACTAAATTTAATCATCATAGAAGAATACCAGTCAGTGCATGATTTTTCAAGAAATAATCTGAAAATTTCAATTTTTTCTTCATCATTAACTAAACCAAACCTCGCACATTCTTTTTCAAATACTTCCATCCAGTGATATGTACTTTTATGCCTTCCATCAAATTTTTCAATCACAAATTTTTCAGCCATCTTCTTTAAACTTTGCTTTTCTTTGTTTTGCTGTCCTTCAATTAACTTTTCTAATATTTTGGCTATGGGATCTTCCATATTCTGTTTATTGATTATGTTCAACTGTTCTTGGGTAATTTCCTCAAGGAATTGGTCTTGGAAAATCATGTTACCATCCTCATCAAAGTATGTTTGTAATATATCTTCGTTTGTTTTTATCCACACACTTCTAGTTTGGTGTCTTTTTTTTAACGTATTTTTAACTGTGCCGAAAGACTTACATGTTTGGATATGTTTGTGAAGAGATATTGCTTGGTACTCCTCAGGAATCATGAAAATCTTTTCATCTTGTGTCATAATTGAGGTTATAGCAACATAGTTTGACTTGCCGTCTTTTGTTGATTTCAATGTAAACGTGTATTTCAGTTTCTCCATGACTAGTACAATTGTCGTTTTATAAGATAATGTATCTTCAGTTTCTTTCGACAATTAAACACTATTTGTTTCTGTAATTATAAAAGTTTATTATTCACACACGTGTTTTACCTACTATGAAGTTTACAAGTGATTCAACAAAACATACCTGTAATTATAAAAGAAACGACAATTAGTGATAATTGTTCGTCGAATCTGAAATCACTTGGTTTTATTCTATGGAATATTTTCTTATAATAATTAATAACGAAAACGAATATAAATCAAAATGGTATTTGACATTTTTGTATCGCTCATTCCTCTATTCATTCACTCCTGTCTTTCTTCATTCACACGTTCATTCCTTAAATCATAGAGTACATTATAGTGTTGATGCGCGGGAAGATTTAAATTAAAGGAAAGTATTATTTTCCTTTACATGCATATGACAGTACACATCATCAGGCGCATTGCAATATCTCGCCATGCCAGCATAGAAAATGATTGAGCCTCTCACTAACCATAAAAACCGAAACACACGAATTCTAGGACATTTTCCTGTCACTCCAAGACAAGTTCATTGCGGTCCAGATAAAGTATCAACTAGTTTTTCATCACCTATTATTGCTTTTTATCAAGGGCAACCATCAAGTTTGAGCACCACTAGCCTAAAACATTCCTCAGTAAGGGGCGAAGCGGCAAAGTTCCCGCCCAAAGAATCTGCAACTCCACAAATACCCTCGGGCGCAATATTCGTGAGTGTCAACATAAATCAACGGAGATTTTCACTTTGTTCACCTCCGCCCCTTTGCCCCTTCGCCCCCTCTAGCCCCCAAGTAGGATTGAAGATTGAAATAAAGAACTCGCTCTGTGGGAGTGCAATTTCGTGAATTACAAGTTTTTAGAAATAGTATACCATTTATACTTGTAAGGGGTGTGCAAAATGTTGTGACTGAAAGTTTGAGCTGTTTAGGATTGTGGGTTCTGTAGGAAAATGGTGACTTGTGAGCTTTTTAGGGTGTCTTTATATATTAAGTCATGTGTAGACAGACATTAACTATATGACATTACATAAAATTATGGTATACAAACTCCTCAGATTCCCACTGAGACATGCGTTGAGCTTCAGTGCTCAGTGTCAATAAAATGTGTGCCCCTGTCAATCCTGGTGAACATGAGTTGCATTTGCGGGAACGAGGGCTGGACTACTCTAACTGAAGGATCCGTAACAGATCATTATCATAATGTGACTGAAGATGCACTAGAAATATTCAATTAAACACAAGCGTCTCCAAAAGATTCACACACCGACAGCGACAAAATAGTCTACATCAAATGTTTTCCTACAAACTGTATTGATAGGTCGTAGAAAACCAGTAATTACACAACCTGTGTTATGCGTCCTAAGAACAATATAATATTTTGAATGAGAATCGCATATTGCGGTTCACTAGTAGCAAATATTTTCCATATTACAGAGACATAGCCAAAAGCCCAAACATACTCGCGATACACATACTAACCATACTAACAAGCCGAGCAGTTTTCCTAGCAAACTTATATGCTCACATAGAAACAAAAGCTATTAGCGTTATTGCTGGCTACACAGCTCAAGACACATGTAGCGGTGCGCGTCCAAATAGTTCAGCGCAAATTTAACGAATGGGATTGGCCGCGGCTTGCATCGCGATGCGGTGGTGTGTGGTCTCTGTTATGAACTTTTGTAAAATGTTATATATATTACCATTTTATATAACATCTTCAATTGTTGTGGCAATTACACAATATATTTCCCACTATGGAAAATAACTATGTTCGGTATTCACCAATAACATTTTATCAGAAGTCGAGAAGATCAGTAGAAGAACAAATAATGCCAATACAAGTCTTTCTTACAGTATAAAAAAATTATGAGCCTACATACAGCAGCCAGTCACATTAATGTAAATTATCTTAAAAGAGATCTATAAACCAGAACGAAATTCCTGGTTCGAAGTGACAACATATAACACAATTTTCTAAAATAATTTAACAGTGAAATATAATAACTACGCCCACATGACCAGCCTAGTGAATTAGGTCTAACGTTAAACGCAATGAGATATAAACTGTAACAGCAACATTACAGTGTTTTCATCAGCAACTGACGTGCATGCCATTCGTCTGACGGTAAGCTATACAACCGCTCATGGACAGTAGAAAACCAAACAACATGAATTACATAGCATTGCTTGACATTCCACTGCATTCGCTATCCTGAGAGTTGAGACATAGCATGTTAGGTCTCATTATGTTCCAGTAGTTACTCTGGCTGTCCTTCAAACTGGAACACAACAGTGCATTTACACTGCTGTTTGGCGGGAGAAGTAGACATTGCGGTGGTACCCAGGCGGCCTCTGACATATGAGAGACCTACCAGTAGTTGTATGATTGTCTACATAATCAGCAACTGTAGTTTCAGACAATCACAACTTACTAAAAATCTAATTCCGCTCACGCCTGTATCTTACGGCGATCTCCATATGGCGGCTTTTCACGCACATTCAACGATTCAAGTGATTTACAAAGGCTATAAACTAAACAGCGGCCGTCGCAGCCAACTATTGCCTTGTAACTGCTACGGACCGAACCTTTGTCTTTCATTGTGTTTCGGTACTTAAATACAATATTTTGCAAAATAAAAAAGGTTTTGGAAAGAATATAGATGGGATTATGTCGAATATAAAAAATATAAAATGAACAAAGTAAAAATATAGAATGAAAATTATTGGTTAAAAAATAGGTTATTTTATGATTTTATGGAAATTTTGTTCGACTTATTTTGCTAAATAGTGGAATATCGTTGTCAAACATTTTGTTCTGTACAAACAAAAACTTACGCTTGCACTAAGATCGAGTCTTGTGTCGTGACTCTTGGGTATCAAAAACTACGTGAGACTTTTCGGTTTCACAATAATCCAGACTCGAAACCTACCTGTGGATCACACAAATATTTTTCTTGGTGCGGAGATTGAATCCGCGGCCTCCTGTTTCACAACCAACGTCTTACCAACTGCGTCATGAAGGCTGTCCGAAAATACAAATATTAGCTACTAAAATAGTTAGAGAAAAACCGCAAAATTGACGGCTGTGCTGCGCCCATTCCTGATGTGAATTGTATCAAAAACGCTAAAATATTTCAAAAAAGAAATGTCTCAACGTTTCCGTAAAATAGTTAGCAGTTGCCGCTAATTGGTGCGTTTAAGAATAGGCTTAGTAAACAGTTAATATGCTTGGCTCGATACTTCCCGGGATTACTGTATAAACGGGCAGGTAATGGGGGCGAGTCTATTTAATCGCGGGAGGCTGCGGTGAGCTGTTAGGTGGGGTACGTAGCGGGGTGGGAAAAGCGCTCAATACTGATGTATTTTTATTAGTGAGGGTGTTGGAATTATAAGTGGTTTTAGAAGTTAGAACATCCGACGAGGTGGTAAAAGATATAGAAAAAAAGAAAGAGGGTCAGTGACGTCACAGGCGCCAAAAACACAATTAAAAAAATAAAACAAAAGGTTGGTTGGTACTGGCCTGCTAAAGCGAACAAATGAATGGCAAAACATTTGAAATGCTCGATTAGCATGAGAGCGTTGTTTACACATTAACCTACTACCACACTTAATACTTTCAAAAACGAGTGTATTCCCACCTCAAAGGCCGGCAACGCATCTTCGTGCTCAATGGTGTTGTAGAAGTTCATGGACGGCGGTGATCACTTACCATCAGGGGAACCGAATGCGCGTTTGCCTTCTATAATATAAAAAAAACACTACTAATCGCGTGCTAATCGCTTCTGACAGCTCGATGAACTTCCTGTAACTGAAGATGATGGTTATGGTTGCTTGTAGATGTATTTAAAAAAACAACCGAATACCTGATTTTTTTTCCAATACGCTTCTATCTATATCAGCCCATATACGTCCCACTGCAGGGCACGGGCCTACTCTACAATCGAAAGAATCGATTGAGAGTGGTTAGGCCATACAGTCCACCACGCTTGCCTACTGCGGGTTGGCGGACTTACATACCGTAGAAATTCTTTAAAATCGCTACGGTATGCAGGTTTCCTCACGATGTTTTCCTTCACCGTTCCAATACGCTTAAATGCTCCAAATCCGGACAATATGGTTAGATTCATTCAAATTTACAACTTTGGGTAGACACAGTCTATTTATGAACTTATTTTTTTTTTAAATTAGGCAAAATCAAGCATGGTTAAATATAGCGGAATTTTATTGCACTGAAACGGTACGATTATTATGGTTTCTTAGATTTACGCGAATGTTACACATTGAAATAAAACTAATTTTTAAGGATTTTATGTCAATTTGGTTTCATATTTACATTTTTCAACTCCCCGACGTTTCGATTGCTTTACAGCTTTCGTAGTCACGGGGCGGACTGGAGTCCGGAAACAAAACCTCGGTAAGTTAAAAAATATAAAAATTAAACCAAATCGCGATAAAATCCGTAAAAATTAGTTTTATTTCGACGGTACAACAATTATTTATTCTTAAGGCAACAGTCCAGAGGACAGGCCCATTGTATCCCTACCCTTAAACACATACCGGTTTAATGAACAGGTCGGCTTATTATACACCCAATTTCACGTGCATTACACGCTGTATAAATAAACGGGCCTCGTCGTACAGGTAACTCTGTCAGTGTAATATTATTTATAATAGAATCATTTATTTTACATGGATTTATTTAAGTTTTTTTTTTAAATGAAGAATTTTTTTTATTATTTTTATATGTCTCTTGAATGTTGCAGACTTATGTCGTTTTTTAATTAATTTGATTACTTATTAAAGTTTATTTTTCAATATTTCCGTTATTTTTTTTCCCATAAATTTATACATCCATAAGTAATACTTATTTAAACAAAGCTGAGATCATAAGTATCTAAAATAATATAAAATATACTCGACATAAATAATTTAAACAATTCTTGTATACCAAGAAAAATTACCAGTAATTTTCGCACTAGGCAATATGCATGAACTTTTGTTTGTCAATAGACATAGACAATAATAAAAATGAGAGCAGTACCTAGACCTACTCGACGTTAGATCAATGCGTTTGCTTGTCATGTACTAGTTATAGAACGCATTGTATTTAATTATGTACAAGAATGACAATCTACCCACCCTGTAATGGTAATGAGTGGAGTGCACTCAGCACTCTGCAGTTACAGGGAATGTCAGAGGTCAACAAAAACTGGTACTCAAAACCAGATGCAAGTTGATCCAGAAATGGGACACTTACATAATTCACGACTTGTTTTACGCCTTATCCGAATGGATTCAAATATATGTCTACTAGAAATATACGAACCATACAAACTTTAAAATTGTTCTACAAATGTTAAATTTAATATCTACCATTCGTTCTAAATCTCCAACTAAAATACTCTATAAAACAAACACACTGTTTGAAGTGCATTATATCGCAATAAAACGGCTCGCTACACCGCCATCTATCGGTAACTACCTGACAACATAAAACTTGCTATTTTACGTCTCCAACTAGATCAATCCACTCGTAAATACCGATGCTTGTTTAATGTTTCACGCGCGGTGGTATTCTGATGGAATTTGTTAATGTTTATTTTATATAAGTTATTATTTTTTATTTATTTATTACATTTGGTCAACGGAACAATTTTTCTTGTGCCATCGCTAATGACATATTTGTCGCAATAGGATAAAGATACAATGTATCTACGTAAAATTTATCTCCTATTTATAGTCACTAAATATCTGAAGTAAGTAATAATTGATTTAAGTAATGATCTCATCGACAGAAGCTTCAAAACTTAAGCTTTAAAATAAACGTGGTTGGCCTGATCAGATGCGCACCGGTCTTGAATCTAAAGTTCATAGCGCCTTCACAACTAACGGAGAGAAAGTGATACAGAAGGGACCGCAGGACACTCAATTCAAGAGGGGAAGGAAAATACCCTTCTACACTGTCGTTTATTAGGCTTTCTTTAAACAAAACCTTTTATAATGTTTTTCTTCTTCTTATACTCTTTATTGTACATAACAAGTTACAAAGGAATGTGATACAAATAAAAAATTAAATAGTACAATCGGTGACCATATCGCATTGAGCGATTTCTTCCTGGCAACCTTTGGATGAACTGGAATTGTTGGATTGAAAAATTGATTGAAAAATGTTGTACATTATTATTGCCTACCAGAATAAGTCTCCACATGCATCGGTAGTAAGGTAGCCGCGGCGACGTGACTTTGCACCCGCAGCCCGGGGGAACCGCTTTCTGTGCCGCTGTGCAAAGTTTAAGCACGTTTGCTCCGATATTGAATACAGATTCTGTTACTATTGAGTTTTAATCTGGATTGTAAAATTATATTCGTACTTGTAGGTGCCTTTTGTGTGCTGGAAAGTAGTTTTGTATTTAGACGTGGTAGGGTCCTGTAATAAAAAGAAAGAAAGAAAAACAATTTTATAATAGCGCTATTAGTTGTCTTGGCCGAGTGGTGTCAAGGTCTTATCGAAAATTATCGTGAAGTAATCGATTTGATTTTGCGTTCCGTTAAGTGAGTGAGATTTTTGGGTTAAAAGGACTTTTCCGCTCTCACACCAACCACTGCAACTCCTGTAAGCCAGGATCAACAGCACGCAATGAATTGACATCGCGCTCCGGAGCCCGGCGAGCGGTGCATTGAAATGAATCAGAAAGAAAAAAATAAATAGGAGTTGGAAACAAATAATTGTTCACTTCCCTCCGCAGCAAAGCGGGTGACAAAATATTGAGCTGACAAAATATTTTTGGGCTATAACAGATAATGCTGTAGTACCAATCAAATATATATTGACATATGGTATTTCATTTAACCCACATGTTTCTCATCACCCCAGGTAGCATTATACAAAATTTGAAAACAAGTCCGAGGGGACTTTTTTGTCAAAAATCCTGATTTTAGTTTTCATGATTTTTTTGCCATTCCATGAAGATACGATTATTTTACCGCTTAGATAAATTTCGTTTCGGGAATTTATTTTTTTACCTGAGCGGTAAAAGGATTCGTACCTATCCTTGCTTCGAAAACTAAAGTCGCGATTTTTAACAAATTACGCAGTTTTTTTCCAACTTGGTACAATGTTACCTGGTGTAGTTAGGAGGATGTGGATTAAATTAAAATAATATCACCCAGTATAGCCAGAAATAAGTACAATATAGTGTTCAGATAATACCATTGCATGCCAAAGAGGAAAAGAGAAGAGATAATTATAGGCTCTGTAAAGTCTTTTTGGACCAGTCAATGCTTTGTAGTTTCAATGCCCACGAAACACAGATACATACGTAATTCACCAACATTAACCGAAGCAGAGTTGGTTGTATGTCATAATAATAACCCACCAAGACAATCCAAGCAAAACTTAAAGCGTTTTAACGTAAACAAAACAAACGTGCAAATCTCAAGTGATTAATTCAAGGAACACGATTAACACTAACTCATCTCATTACAATAAAAAAACAACAAACCACACGAACGTAGACGGTAATATTTCTTAAAAACCCCATTCAGAGTTCGCGTTCCGTTCCACGCAGCAAAAAGCAGCGGTGAGTGGAAAACTCTGCGAGAATTTATAGCGGTGTCGAGTGAAATGGAACGCGGTCAGGCGTGCACAGCGCCGCTGTCGGTGGTTCCGTATGATGCTAGTTGAATTTTTCATTGAATTTCTATTTAATGATCGTGTTTTGTTTCTTTTTATTGATGTTGTAGTAGATGTTATTAATATTTGTGGCATGTCTAGAATCGTTATATAAATTCACTCTTCTTAATGAATGAAATATTAATACCTCATTGTTCTTCATAAAATTCAAACAGACTACATATTATAATTTCATAATAACATCATATGAAGAACTATTAACAGATGTCCGTGTCTATGAGCGAAGAATAATCACCATAACAAAGCTACACAGTTGATATTACATAGATATGTTTTAACTTACATAGATATTATTATGTTGTAACAAACATACAATATTAATTAATTAACTTTTTTTCTACCGTTCCTTGTCCTGTACTTACCAGCAGTTGTCACAAAATAATTTTATTACTTAAACTGCAGACTAATTTTATATACTTAATTTACGACTAACTATAGCCTTATATTACACATATTGGCATCCATCCAGAGTCAAAATACTTGTAAAGAACCCTAAAATTTCTTCCATTTTGACTTTAACTGCGCCTTCATATTAATCCGTTTGATAAAGTTCCCTCGTTCGGTGCTCGCGCGGTTCCACTTTAAAATCGTTATGTGAGATTTAAACTTAGATTGGTATTAGTTGGAATGTTATTACGCTCGCAAAGAGCTGATAGTGGGTGTAGATAGCATTGACTGTAACTTAGTTCGACCAAGATCTTATAATCGCGGAGTAAACGCATTGCTCTTATGTTTACTTGGTTTTTATAAATGAAATGAAATGAAAATATTTATTGAACCCATGAAATGTCATACATTATTTAGATTCAGTCACTTTTTTCCACTACCACCCGGTTCACAAGGCTGTTTTCGCCAGAGAAGAACGGGCAAGAAACTCTAGCGTTGCTCTTTTAAAACAAGTTTACAATACAGTATTTATACAGAGGTTGCAGCGTTAAATTCAGAGCAGTTCATAGATTATTTAGAATAGTAATGATGAATAGGGTAATTGGTCAAGTGATTTTGCACGGTTGAGTTAGGTAAGTAAAGTCGCCCAGAACGCGAAATCAGTACACTGTTTCACCAAAGCAATGAATAGAAATAAAAGTTTTAAAGTAATTAAAAGTTATCATTATAAGCAAATCGAGCAGACCAGTCCACACAAGCAGCACTCGTTCACGAGTATGACGCATGTGCCAGCCATCGGCCTCCTCAACCATGTTACAGGGAAGTGACCGACCCGGCATACGACGCCGCCGCAAGCACAGACGTTTTAGCGAGCATGACTTACTCAAATTGCTTACAACTACGATGAAATCAAATCAAATGGTTAGTAAAATTTTATTTTTATTTTATATACACTTTATACAAATAAATAAATAATAAATAAATAAATACACCCAACAGTCACACACATAGTCCCGACCCCACATTAAGATCAATTAAGTCTTGTGTCGCAGGTATCAGAACTACGAGAGACTTTTCGGTCTCACAAACACCCAGACCCGAAAGAAATATTTGTGGGCCGCACAAACATTTCTCTCGGTGCGGGGATCGAACCCGCGGCCTCTCGTTTCACAGCCGGCGTCTAACCAACTGCGCCACGGAGGGTGTCACAAATGATGTGTAGGACTTAATGCCTGAGGCTTTAGTGATTTTAACTTCGAGGGGCATGGTTATATAGAAAAAAGATAGCCGGCAGCGACTGGATGCGTAAAGCAGCAGACCGGGCTCCGTGACGTACCTTGAGAGGCCTATGTCCAGCAGTGGACTGCAACGGGCTGATGATAATTATGAAACAAAAAAAATTGTGCCTCAAGTATCTAGATTTTATCAGCTTCTTAACGGCTCAAGCACGATTTATTACTTTCTTCATTATTGAAAATAAATATTATTTACTTACTCAGCAGTATGTCATTCACAGTTAACTTCACCAATCCCCAACCCGTTCTAACATCAATTTACCGTATTAGATAGCGAACCGGACCGGGAAACAAACAGACCGCACTTCCGTACGTTCTACATAAGCGATCACATCCAATTAGTAATACGAAGATCCTGAGTAATGATGTATTGAGCTCTACCATACACCATTTATATTTGCTCCATATTGATTTGTGATGTCTATAAATATCTTTGTTAAGTCTCAATTGAAAGGTTATGATTAATGGTTATGTTTAATGGCTGCCACACACGCTACGGTCCATCGGAAAGGTCCACCTGTGCATATATGCCTGCCCAGGTATACCGTAATGTGTGTGGGAATAGACCTGTGCAGTTTTTTGAGCCTGTGCAGGCGACCGGCGCAGAATCGAAAATCAATTCTTTCGATTGACACCGTACGGCGTACCTATGCGTGTGTGCCTGTACTCCGGTCACCTGCGCAGGTCGCGTCAGTTGTTTTCTAGCATGATCGATCAACGTCCCTTGAAACGTTTACGATCCTTTATAATCTATGCTTATACCATTACATGACATTAGCAACCCCCATACATACCCCGCACAAAAATTACATCGATTGTATTATTTTGCTATTTTTTTATGCATCACACTAATGTGTTACAAAGAAATTGGCAAAATAATAAAATCGATGTAAACTTAGAAATACTTACGCCTGTGGCAAGGCATTCCAAACAAGGCTGAATGCCACCACCTATGCCTGACCCCGAACAATGTTAAAAAAAAGAAATGTTTT
The DNA here is from genome assembly GCA_949752805.1 of Deilephila elpenor. Classification (NCBI taxonomy): domain Eukaryota; kingdom Metazoa; phylum Arthropoda; class Insecta; order Lepidoptera; family Sphingidae; genus Deilephila; species Deilephila elpenor. The sequence continues at coordinate 13,014,701 of OX457103.1, read as the reverse complement.
TGTTTTTGCATCTTTTATCTTTAAAATTAAAGCAAGGCCTAGCAATGCCAGTGCGTCATCGTCCTCATTCGATGCCATCGCAAAAAGAACTGAAGACCGCTCCGGTACACCGTAACATTCCCATACACGGTACCGATGTTCGGTCTACCTGCGCAGGCATACCTGCACAGATGACCTCTCCGGTAGACCGTAGTGTGTATGGCTTACATTAGGTGGATTTAGTGTGGGTTGGTTTAGATAGACATAGCCCAGCGGATTAGTAAGTTGAAGTGGGAATGGGCGGGGCACATAGCGCGGAGAACTGATGGCATATGGGGCCAAATAGTTCTCGAATGGAGGCCACGTAGCGGAAAACGCAGCGTAGGACGTCCACCCACAAGGTGGTCAGACGACCTGGTAGAGGTCGCGGGACGTCGCTGGATGCAGGCTGCCTCCAACAGGTCACTGTGGAAATCATTGGGAGAGGCCTATGTTCAGCAGTGGACTTCCTTTGGCTGATGGATGGATGGATGGATGGTTTAGATACTCGTGAATAACTGTTGTGTATTCTTCTTAATGCTGTATCATGAATCTGATCTTTAAATACTTGTGTAAACGAATATATATGCCTTGAATTGCCACGTTGCGGCGGTCTTGTCCGGTTTAAGAAACTGATGTCACGACCTATTTCGGAAGTTCTGGGTTGTATAAATTAGAATACCTGTTGAAGGAATGAGTATGATGAAAAAATACTGTTTTCAGGTTTGCAGCATGTCCACAGGAAGTCCACCTAGGCATCTCTCAATGATTTCGAAAAAAGCAATTAACGCGGCCTGGATATTAAGATTTGGAAAATTGAAGGTGACTTGAAAGTGTGTGTAGTGTTCTGACTAATTACTATAATATATAATGTACAATAATTATTGTTTATTCTATTTTGAAACCTATTTCAGTAATTCTTCCGAATTTTATGTAATTAGAATAAAAATATATTTACACAAAAATAAACTAAAATAAACGCTCGGATACATTTCTAAATGAGGGAGCGATTCACGAAGAATGTAATAGAAAACGTAATATTCTGAAATACAGGAAAAAAGATGGTTTCATACTTTTTCCAAAAATCAAAAGCACTGCTGTTTATATTATATTCAGCAGAGGAGGAGCACAATATTGAATAGCGAATGAGTATTTCGGGCTTGTTGCGTCATGCATGGAGAAACAGTGCGGTAACTTAGGGTATTTCTTGTGCGATTTTTTTGTTCACAGCTGTGTTGCTTTCCAATTAGGAATCTTATGTAACGATTTCAGAGATCTCGTGAAAGATAAGTGATGTTTTGATTTTTATTTCCAACTATTTATTAGTTCATGCATTAGTTATTTTGCTAAAAATTCACACACATAATGTATTATATATTATGCGTTTCCGTTTCTAAAAATCTGTATTTTCGAAGTCATCGCATTCAACTGATTTTGCTCTTAAGTATTAAGTTCGGTTGTTATTAGTAAAAAAAAAATCAGACGCCTGGTAACTTTTGCAATTAAATTTTTTATACGTACTTTCCAATTTTCATAAACGAAAGCTGCTAACACGCAGACTGACATTTCGGCTTTATGTTCATTCATAATCAATAGTAATCAGTTTACGTCAGATAAGCAGTTTGTTTTTGTAACCTACAGTAATATGAAAGTCACCTTACTGTCCCCGCTCATACCCCAGCTGCAGGTAAAAAAATTCACCCTCGTGAATTATTCAGGAACAATCACTGGCCATCTCATTTATTCATACAGAGTCGGATACGTTCCGTTTTTATGCGGCCACAGGACCTGCGACCTCGGTTTGACCTGTCATCCTGCTCGTTGGGATAATCTGGACAGAATGGTGGACTGGACAAAATATGATTTGGATATATGGAAGCTGTGGAAAGGGTGTGAGTATAATCCAGTCACAGAATGGTGGATTGGACCAAGTGTTTGTGAATCGATGTATGGGATGTTCAGATGCCCACAACACCTTAAACGCGCGTCCAAAAGTAGGCGTAAGTGGGTGTCATCCGGTAACCCTATAACGGAAGGTCCAGCAATGATTTTGCGCGGGGCGATTACGCGGACGCGGTCAGTACGCTGGGCGTAGGTATTTTTAGGGACCCAGCTCAGCCACAACATTCCCATTGTGTCGGGCTGGAAGGCCAGTGACACTGACATACCCCTTTAGGTCCCGGGGTACCAAAAGGGAAGCTTAATAGCTTTTCCACACATTCATAGGTAGCTATTATTAATCTAGTTTGTTAAGACCTTGCTACCAATAATACATATCCATCTCTTACAAATGCCAACGCAGGGGGAGACTGGGGAGCAAATCCTATTCATCCTTGACCCCACACGGACAATACCTAGTCGTGTATGTTATTTAGTTTCCTGTCTTCTTTTCTCCAATTTTCTGTCTCATGACAGGTTTTTATATTTACGTTGTAGGTAAATAATATTATCTTTTTATTAATTCGCCTGAGGCTGTGAATAAATACCGTTATGCGGGCATTGGCCGAACTCATTTCGAAAAAATGCATACAAAGTTGTTCTTTATGAATAAGCTCGTGTAATTTATTTGGGAAATATTTTATTTTATTTCATTTGTAAATGGAACAATGTGTATATCAAAATAATAGTCTTGCAGAAAATAATTAAGTATTATTTGATATTTTTAATTTATTTCCTATAATAATTGTACTGCAGATTCTATTTTTAATTGGAGAAATTTGGAGAAATTGGTCTCCGCCTGGGTAGGTACCACCGCAATGTCTATTTCTCCCGCCAATCAGCAGTTTAAATGCACTGTTGTGTTCCTGTTTGAAGGACATTGTAGCCAGAATAACTGCTGGACATATTGAGACTTAACATCTTATGTCTCAGGATGGCGAACGCAGTGAAATTCCAAGCATTGCTTTGTAATTCATAGTGTTGTTTGATTTTACTTCTATCCATGAATGATCGTATCGCTTACCATCAGCCTAATGGCATGCTCGTCTCTTTAAACATTGCAATAAAAAATGAATATAATATGACTACACGTATACGTGTATAACAATTTCTCCCCTTTCATACGTCCAAATGCATTCCGATTTTTGAAAGATCACCGACATGTCTATTTGCAGGGTGTGAAAATAATTAATGGGCGATGGTAATCAGATATGGGCGCTTCTTTTCCTATTGAAAAAAATGCCTCTTTTACGACTATACAATAAGTCCTCTCAATCGAATTATCGATCTTTTATATAAGATGTCCATTATCACAACGGATCAGCAATCACATAAACCCTAATGGCATTTAGATAACGAGGTTTTCGCTCGTGTATTATGGGGGGCAAACAAGCATACGGGTTACTTGAGCATAAGTGATCACCACCGCCCATGACCATCTGCTATACCATAGGGTCATCTCTAGGGTCATAGGGTCATAGCATCTCCATGCCCTCATGGAGATGCTTTGCCCGCTTTTAAGGTGGTATTGTAGTGTAGTCAGGAGGATAAATGACTACGCTTATCCTGTAATGCATAAGTCACATCTAACAAAATATCTAATGCCACAATATTTCGCGGAATATTTTCCGTATTTGTGAGAAATGATAAATGATTAGGTTTGGGGACAAGCGGGAAGGGACGCCCGGAATTTAACGACTGAGGAAAGGTGGCCTCAATGGACCAAAAAATATATTATTTGTACCAAACCTTTTATGATACGTGATTTAGGGGCAAGTGAGGACCGTGTATCGAAAAATAATGAGGTCGATGGAATATTAACAATACTTTTTCATCAATCTAAGCCAGTTTTATTTGCAGCTATAGTTAAAATACGTTTAGAATGGTTTTATAAATAACGTTTGATATTATCTTGTAAAATATATTATAATTTGATTCCGGAATATTTAACTTAATTTTGATGAGTCTTGAAAAGTTAGAGTTTGTTACAACTTAGTCCACCACTTTGGTTTTATCGTAGGTTTTAATAGAAATTCTGTATGGTCTGTGGACTGTAAGGTATTAGATTCAAATTTCATATCGGGCAATCCATTTCACCTATCACAAGAATTATAAAACCCTGGCAAAAAAAATATCATTGAACAACCAAAAATTCTGGACAAACTAGAGATTAATATTACACAATAAAACCTTGAAAACATTCGTACAGGCTACAAATATGTAAATTAAATGTTTTACTGCAGCTACACTGTGCCACAAAATGTTCACTCGTAAGTGTTATACACAATATACTGCTGAAGTTTGCCCACTAAGCCGAGAGTTCCGCTGGAGCTGCGCGTAATTTATTGTCTATATCAGTTCATAGCTATACCTGATTTGGACCGTTTGTTTTTACAGTTATAATTGTGATTTAACCATTATTTTTATGAGGATCAAAGCAGTAAAGAAATGTGTATAAATCTAAGGGAAGAGTCATGTGTGCAAGGAGACAATTCAGGTACATCACTGCTGAGATTGCACGTCAAAGCTCAAATCAAATAAAGACATATTTATTATCATAGTTCATTACTAATGATTCTTGGGAAGTAATGGCCGATAAGGGCAAAATGTTCTTAATTGAAGACCACTTATAAGTAGGCGCAGCGTCGGGTTTTCATCCACAAGGTGATAGACAGCGTAATAAACATTTCAGGAAGGCGTTGGATCCAGGTCACTTCGAACAACACACTGTGGAAATCCTTGGTGAGTCTTATGTTCAGCAGTAGACTTCCTGGTGATGAAGAAAAAGTCACTGTAAACTTTACAGCTATGATATAAAACTATGACAATATAAAAACGTTTCATATTCGGATAAAAATCGGCGCAAAAAACTTCGACAGCAGCACGAAATTTCATATGAATATTTATAAGATTGTATTATAAAAAAGTAAGATAAGGCCAATGGCATAATCAAAGATGCCAATGATTGGGCGTGCTAAAGCAAATTGACCAAAAGTTGGATAATACTGACAAGAAAGAAATAATACGAGTATAGTAATTGTAACAGTTTAATTATTGTAACAGTCACTGAGCGGATGACTAATACATCAGTCCGCCCCGTGACCACGAAAGCTGTAAAGTAATCGAAACGTCGGGAAGTTAAAAAATGTAAAAACTAAACCAAATCGCGATAAAATCCGTATAAATAGGTTTATTTCAACGAGTATAGTAATTTTTGGTTTAATTTTTAAGTAAAAACGGCTAGCAGTAATATTCAAGGGAAGCAGCAGGAGCGCAAATTACCCACTTTTATACAGGTTTTTCTTTTTGAATTATTTGATTGTCATTGATCCTTGCTAAGTGTGTTAAAAAAGTTAAATCACATGTAGAATGAATTTTGAAACAAATCTATTATGTATTTATTATAATAGATAGTTTCAAAATAGTCGCAAACAAGGGATGCCTTGTCAAGGTATTAAGGTAAGTCGGTAAAACAGCGCAACTTCTCTCGTTGCTGCGCGTCATCACATCCTTGCTACTTTTTACTGGAACTCGCAGCTTGTGATTTTTGGGGTGTGAGTTGGGAGATAAGCGCGATGATCTCAAAGCATGGAGGCTGTATGAGACGAAAAGTATGTATATAATTGGCTGTATTAGAGTGGTGGCCTGTTGGTAACGGACCAGACGCGGCTGCCTACATTTTCACGGTGGTCGCGGGTTCAAATCCCAGGGCACACCTCTGACTTTTTGAAGTTATGTGTGTATTGATAGTCAATGACCACGCACTTTAACGGTGAAGGAAAACATCGTGAGGAAACCTGCATACTGTAGCGATTTTAAATAATTTCTACCGTATGTAAGTCCGCCAACCCGCACTAGGCCAGCGTAGTGGACTATATGATCTAACCCCTGTCAAGCGATTCTCTCGATTGTAGAGTAGGCCCGTGCCCTGCAGTGGGACGTATATGGGCTAATATAGATATAGATGTATATCATTTAAGTTAGTGAATCAAATCTGGTTAATTTAAATATGAAACGAAACAATGACTGAAAATAGTGAGCCACGCTGTTGTCTTGACTCAGCGTAAGTGGGTATGCTCGTCCGGGGCGGTACCACTGTCCTACAAGAGATTGACGTGAAGTGGCAGCTTTGCTCAGGTTTGCTGTCGCGTTTCGTTCGGTGAGTGAGATTGCTGAATGCCCAATACCCAATAGGATAAAGGATGGGAAGAGGAAAGCCTCCTCCTCGGATTTGATGGACCGGCAACACATCCATGATTCAAACGTTGTGGAAGTTCATGGGCGGCAGTGATCACTTATCATGTGACCTGTTGGCACGTTTGGGCGGGCCTATTGTAAGAAAAAATAGTTTAAAAACAAAATCGTGTTTATCATAAGTAATTACAGAAACAGATCTATATATTATACAAAACAACACTGCGTAAATGCACTGTTGTGTTTCGGATTGAAGGACATAGTAGCCAGAGTAACTATTGGACATATTGAGACTTAACATCTTATGTCTCAGGATTGCGAGCGCAGTGGAATGTTGCTACTGTTTATGAGCGGTCGTATCGCTTACCATCAGGCGAACGGCTTGCTCGTCTCGTCATTCATTGAAATAAAAAAAAAAAAACTACAGATCTTCATTACACTGGACATCAAATCATTTGTAAACGACACTCAATTTTTGTAAATAAATCTGACTACAGGCATATAAACAATGGATTAAACTCTATTTGTGGAAGTCATAGCATGTTTTTATTAGCCCAAATCTTTTGTTAAGACCTGGTTTATTAAATTTGAAAAGAAATTCTAAGATCCTACTGTTAGTTCTAAAAGTTAGTGCGTTCAAGCAAACTAGCCCTTTAGCTTTATTTTACTCATATAAGCGTGGGGTGCTTACAACAATTACTTGTCCTCCAGCACTTTAGCTTTTTAGCCATAAAAGAAATGTATTTCAGTCCATTTTCTAATCTTAAACTTAAATTACTTTAACTTTTTTAGTTGGGTCTTTTACTAAAGTGTGTATTTTAGTTTTGAAACTATTATTTATTCAACTGTAGCAATACAATTCAATGGGACTTATTTTATTTGAGTATTCACGATTTTATATTATGTAATATTAATATTTGCGAATAATATTTAAAGAATGGGTTGACCGCGGCGAGCGGGCGGCAGGTCACATTCCTGCAATATTTCCACTGGAATTCATAGATTGAACTATCTGCGGTATTTATCTATATTTTAGTTCACTATCATGTTATTTTAAATAAAGATCTGATCTTCTAGGTTGTAGTAAATTAGTCTAGAAAGATAAGTTAATCTTGTATTAAGTAATAAGGGCCCTTTTTTGCAGAATGACTGAAAAAAGTTGAATTAATATGAAGATGCCAAGATCAACGATATAAAAATGGAAGTAATCAAGGTTGATAACTAATTGCATTGCAGTTACCAACCCAATCAGGCGATTTTAATCAATTATAATATGTAACATGAACATTTCGTTTCAAATAACATCAAAATTATTTACATAATGTCCAAAATGTCCAAATGAAAATGATTTTGCAATTAAACCGTAGCAGACGGCTGATCATCATCTATACATATAATAAAAATGTAAATGGTCGATGTCTGTACATGGAAGATATTTAAGAAATTTCAACGCGGGGAGTCTTTATAACAGCAACAGAATCCAAAACAATTTTTTTTAGAATTTTTGTCTGTCTGTCTGTCTGTCTGTATGTTTGCTTGCGCATCACGCAAAAACTACTGCACCAAATGAGATGCGGTTTTCACAGTTGTATTGCTGTAGGTTCAACTTAAAAACTGGTATATGTTGCATTTACATACAGGGTGTTTCTTTTTGTTTGCTTGCACATTACTCATAAACTAACACACCAAATGAGGTGCGGTTTTCACAGTTATATTGCTGCAGGTTCAACTTAAAAACTGGTATATGTTGCATTTGCATACAGGGTGTTTCTTTTTGTTTGCTTGGACATTACTCATAAACTACCGCACCAAATGAGTTGCAGTTTTCACAATTACATTGGTGCAGATTCAACTTAAAAACTGGTATATGTTGCATTGACATACAGGGTGTTTCTTTTTGTTTGCTTGCACATTACACAAAACTACCGCACCAAATGAGATGCAGTTTTCACAATTACAATGGAGCAGGTCCAACTTAAAAACTGGTATATATTGCATTTACATACAGGGTGTTTCTTTGTATTATGGAAGATAAATGAGAAAAACTAACATTCCCCATATTAACACTGGATTAACACTTAGGCTACATTTTATCCAGATAAATTAAGTGTTCCCGTGGGATGAGGACGGAAATCCGATATATTTGTTACTTTTTATACTTAAAGGGATGCGATGGGCGTGGATTACATACCTTGAGTGAGAATGAGATGGGACGGGCGGGATATAACGGGACGGGACGGGATGAGAAATACCAAATAATCTATACATGTATATTTTTTCAGACAAAGTTAATCACGCAGACGAAGTTAGCGGGCAGAAGCTAGTTCATCACTAAATTACATTATGCCGCAACCCGCTACAGATGTCTACGCTAGCTACGGCGTAGCTTACACATGTACTCTAACGGCTAACCGATAACTGTCGAACGTCCGTAGCAGCGTGATATAAGGCTACTTAATTACAACTATGCCACGTTCAATGCATGGGTACATTATGTTTATTTAAAACCTACATATATTTGTAATCATGTTAAATGAAGTAAAAATAAGCGAATGAATGTGGATATCTTCGAAACATAGAATCGGCAAACGAGTACACGGTTCACTGGTGCTTTTTTTTTTAATATGACTTGGATGGAATTAGAACATCTTTCTCACATGCCATCATATTTGGGACGTAAATAGCCCCGGAAAAAGCAAGAAAAGCAGATCTAATCTCTACAGACTGCTTTGAGAGTGTAGTAGATACCTTGTGTACGATTAGCACCATACATAAGTTTAAATTACCAGATCAACAAAACGCTTCAACTTAGAGATTTGTTCCAATACGAATGAACGTTTCTCCACCGTCTGATAACGTCTCTTATCATTCGCGCCACACGCAGGCGAATGTTTGCACAAATATTTGCGCCAAACTGATGGAAACGCCGCTCAACTTTCTATTGTTTACTCTCCCATTATATTTAGATTGAGCAAGTTGGGTACATAAAAAACTTTCACGTATATTGGTGTTACGGATTTGATGGAACTTTCGATACGAGTTTGATGCGGTAAATATTTATTGTTTACTGTTTTAATCCATTGGTTGTTGGGTTAGTTGGTCGTGGTATGGTTTGGTTGAGTGATGTTGTAATTTAAAGCTATCAAAACATTGGTTGGTTATTCGTATTCCCCCAGAAAGGGACCATTGTATAGTTTTTTTATTGCGATGAATGGCGAGACGAGTGTGCCATTCGTCTAATAGTAGGCAAATATGACCGCTAATGTACAGTAGCAAAACCAAATACCATGATTACCAAAGCAATTAAATTAATAAAAGGAATAAAATTAAATACTGCAAAACAGATAGAGAATACGTATTAAGATAAATACTTGTCTGTCACCAGTCGATACTCTTATTCTTTCACCATTATGTCTACAATTTTGCCTTAGTAAAACCTAGATCTTGTTAATCTAACGCAATTTGGAATTAAAAAATATGTTCGAACATCTAGGGAATAAATCTAAGAGAGCTCTCACATGGGTCTCTGTACGCTGGTTGAATAATGGGGTAATAATGTGAAAGGCAGATAAACTTTGTTACGGACCTAACTAAATAAAAATCATGAGTTGCCCGTTAAAAGAAAACTTTGCTCAAATTTAGCTAATGTTTGAGTTTTATTATTAGAGTTGAGCAGCGCTACTAGAGTATAATCCTCGGTATTATTATAAATGTTCAAGTATTTTTCAAATTTGTTACTTTTTACGAAAAACTTTATAAATCTATTGTAATGAAATTTGCGAAGTATGTAACTTAGGACTGTGAGAAAGACATGAGCTGGTTTTTTGTATTGGTTAATTCAGATCCTAGGGGAATAAGAAATACAGGCTTTATATTGAATTCTAGCACAAAACGTGATGGGACGAAGGAAATAATTGGAGTTGTGGGATAATGACGGGAAGAGCAATTTGCTTATCAGTTAATTTTTTTTTGGCTATAAATCAGGAGGTCCCGCGTTCGATTTTCAGGTTGATCATTCCACTTTGTGCAAACTCTACTTTCTAAAAATCTTAATACAGAAATGTAGGTGCTTATGCAAAGCACTTAAAAGGAAAGACATTAGTAGATGAATACACGCATGAACTCATCTAAGTACTATGTACGTAAATTCTAATACCTAACAAATATTCACAGAACATATTCCATCTCAACTAAATAATTTGTTGCCTCCAAGAAGCAAATTACATGGAAAACGAAAGAGCCGTATCGGATTCTTTTCAAGAGAAAAATTAAACGAACCAAGGCATCCGGACGGCAGCGGGCATGGAAATACTCGAGATGGAATTTCTCTATTACATCCAACTTTATTAAACACGCAAAGCGATGGCCGCGCTATCGATGTGGTGCATTTTTCATAATTTAACTCGCTTCGCTTTTTTATACCATCATCTGAGGAATAGTGTAGTGGGATGGTGTTTGCTGTAGGGAACCAATATGTTTTGATAGGAAAATATTAATAATATTAGAGAGGTATTGTTGAAATTTTTAATGCGTTAAATTATTATTGATTAGTTGTATGTTTAATTATACAGGGTATATCAAGACTGCGACCGAAAACGAAGCCGGGTGGTAGTTTTAGTGTTTACAGACACAATGCAAATAAAAATTTCGCAAAATAAGCGACAGATGTTTGTTTTGGATTTTTTTTGAAAATCATTGTTTTTTGGGTAGTAAATACCTAGTTATTGCGAAAATAGTAATTTAATCCCTATCGTACCATTGCGTCTTAAAAAATAAAAAGGTGTACATCATTATTTAAGGAAAACTATCTATTTATCACCCAAATACGACGATAAGTAAAAAATTACCAAAAAAAAGTTGACGATTTTTTTTTGCGAAATTTTTCATTGCATTTTGTCTTAAGTCACTAATACTACCACCTGGCTTCGTTTTCGGTCGCGGTCTTGATATACCCTGTATATTGTATATAAAGAACGGAAGTAAATTATGAAACTAAACAAGCTGTGTTACTTCAAGTCAATCTCTGGTGAGACCGTGGTACCGACCCGGATGAACCTACCCATTCATATTGAGTTGAGAATAACAGCGTGGCTCTACCACGTACGAAAATATTGGAAAAAAAACATTTTAAGTTCTTAGAGTGCTTAATATAAAATTATAGTGCCTTCTATATGCATTACACCTTCCACTGCACAAGAAAACCCGGCATGTATTTTTAATCCACTGGCCAATTAAAAAAAACAAACGTTTTCCATAAAACAAAACACCAACGTTAGAAATAACAGAACAACTTTTAACTAACAATGTAACGAGATTTTAAAACAGTTTTTGTTTTTGCAAGCCGCCGGCGTCAGGTGTTCACGGTACATTATTTATTAAGCCGGGCTTGTTTGAGCGGGCATTAAGTGTTGCTAATAATTGATGAACGTTCATATGGGCACGCCTTTATTGCCGGTAGATGGGCGACGTGCTCTCTCACGCCACTACGTCAAGCCACTGAGGCTTGCAGGCTTGGAAGCTTGCTTGTTTTATTGGATATTCGAAATTGACATGTGTGATGTAAATATTAGAACGGTTTTGTAGAGGCTTTTTATCAGACACGGCTACTGTAAGCCAGAGATCCAAAATGACAGGCATTTAAATAATACTGAGTGTAAGAGTGAATAAATACAAATATGTTGGTTTTTAGCACATAATAATTCAGTTCAAGCTAAAAAAAAAACCGTCTACTCAGTGAATAGCATACGATTTCGAATCTCATGGCAACTACTGCAAATCTACATTTTCTCCGCACTCAGAAATAGCAGCATTGCCCTGCCTTACGGTTCAACTTAGGTCATGCGAAAAGAGGGTTGGTATGACCAAAATGCTTGAAACTATTCAAAAGGTATTTTTAAAAAGCAAATGTTCCTTCTATTCAAATCCATTGTGATTTGCCTCCTAATTTTGTATTGTTTTTTATATCAAAGCCGGCAACCAACGCAATATTTCTTCATTTAATAGATAAAAGGATTGTCGAAACTTATCTTTGGATCTGTGAACCCAGTTTTCTTGTGGCAATACGCCAGCATCAAGGAAGAAATTGAAAATTTGTTTTTGCAGAGGATTCGAAATTCATTCAGCACTCCTACTGAATGTGGTGATGTAATGATCGTGATTGCAATCTGCATTTTTTTATCTCGAACATTTTGGTACAAACGCTTTCGCAGCGTCTTCGAAATGTGGATTTTTTGTGTGAATAGTTTTTTTGTTGACAAAAGTGTAAGATTAAAAATAGGCGTTTATTCTGCCAGAAATTACAGTTATAAAATCACTTATGGTCTGACAAGCCATTTTGTGATTATTCCCGAAAAAGAAGAATTTTAAGACCTTAAATTTGTCTTTATGATTTTACTATCATTACAATTAAAAATAACATGTATTCTTCAAGTCATAAATATATAACATAACCAGAAGTAATTAACAAGTAGTTATCCTTTACTTCATTTACAATTGCCTAATTTGCGTAGGCACTTAATTAAAGCCCTGTGGCGTGACGTGACGTAATCACATTGTGCCCAGGCGCCAGTGTACACAAGCCGTTAGACTATGAATAAACAGAAACAGCTTAATAATGTATAATTCACGCAGCTGTGTGTACGTATCTTAATTATTTTAGAACGGTGTGATATGCGGCGTTTAGTAACCGCCGAGGGGTCACCTTTGGACATTCTATAGTTGATTGCCCACATGAATTTTAGGGTTCATTACCGAAAATGGAAAAATGAAACTTATGTAGGTTACTTTGTTGTCCGCCTGTGTGTCAAAAAAACGAACAGGCTACTTAGAATTGCCATAGAATCATTTAATTTAAAGAATTCATCAAACCACGAATTAAGCAAGTTCACGTAGAACAATTACAAAATTTCTGAAAGTACGATAATTTTGGGTTATATTTCTTTGCGTTTCAAACATGTCTAATTGTAGGAACCCTACATGCACTATTCCGACTCACGCTTGGCAGATTTTTTTATTACTTTTAATGAAGTAAAATTGTTTGACTAAGGTTTGTTTTATGACTAAATTGTTCAACTTTATACCCTTTTTATTGCGTTATTGGCTCAAGGTGAGGTCAAGTCGTGATGAAAATTTTAGTTTATCATAATAAAGATATTTCAAGGGTAATGTTTGCTTTATGATTTTAAACGGTTCTTGAAAAAGGAATACTACGCTAAAATAATATTTATTTTACTTAAATATAATATTTTCGGTGAATTTTGTGCGTGCTTACATACTTTGTTGATATTTTACGTTAAAAAAGTATATTTGACTTGAAAATTAAAAATATTTGCTTTTAAAATTCCTTTGAAATAAAATGAAAAATACAGGCTATATCAAGACCGCGACCGAAAACGAAGCCAGGTGGTAGTTTTAGCGGCTACAGACACAATGCTACTAAAAATTTTGTAAAATAAGCGACGGATTTTTTTTTACAATTTTTTAAAAATCATCTTTTTTGAGGGGTAAACACCTAGGTTTTGCAAAAATAGTAATTTAAATCCTGACGTACCATTGCGTGTTTAAAAATTAAGCGATGTACGTCGTTATTTTGGAAAAACTATGTATTAATCACTCAAATACGACGATATGTAAAAAATAACAAAAAAAAAATTGACGATTTTTTTGTAAAATTTCTACTTGCATTGTGTTTCATATCACTAATACTACCTCCTGGCTTCGTTTTCGGTCGCGGTCTTGATATACCCTGTATATTTATGTCTCGCAAAGGTACAAAGTTAATATTTGTCCACGTTGTTTTTGTAATATTTTAGTGTTACTTAGTAATTTAATAATAGTAGTACAAAATAATAATAGTAAATAATAATAGTACAAAAAAAAATACACTGATTTTGTAAACTAGCTTCTAACCAAGAACCTTCTTGAAAGCGTAAAGGACGATATTTTTATTAGTTTGGATATTTATAATAACAAACTATAAAAAAAAATTAGCTCCGTAAAAAAACCTTTCACAAATCCCATTAACGAATAAAAAAGTAAGAAGTCAATAAAAACGCAAACATTCCTCTTTATGACTTAGTAAATTTGAAGTCGATCAAACACGAGCTTATCCATTAAGCATCCGCAATAAAGTATCGGAAGATTTTAAAAGGAAAAATAATCCGCAAAACGCATTCAGATGAGAAGTAGCGAAAAAGCTAACTCAAACAAACTGGCTACCATCGCAAGCCTACAAAGGAGTTCGGGAAATATTGTCCGGTTGAAAGCCACAAAGTATCCGGTAATACCCGTTTAAAAGCCGGGTATTCGTGCAGCGATTTATGAGCGAGCCCGGGTATAATGCACGGTAGTATATGCCTTTTTATCATTGTACTGTACTTTGATTTGCCGTCTTTTGTTTCCTGGCTAATAGAGAAGAAGGTTTGCGTTCGAATTTTGAAATCGGATTTGGAATGTCTATTGTATTGTAGATTTAACTGCAGTGGGTTTTATGTGGACGAAGTGATGTCTATTAGTCAGTCGGTCGAAAAGCAATTCTACAAAATGCACTAAAACTATGCACTGAGCTTTCGCAAACATTAGTTCAAATGATGTTAAAGAAGATAAAAAATTATGAGTGAATGTTTTTGCTATTTTCAATTCTGAACAAACATTCATAATCTTCAATTAAATGCTGCCAATATTCTGATAAAGTTTAAATTAGGAGTCATAAGTATATTTTTAAATTTACATCTAATTACTATAATTATTTGCATTTTCATTGGAAAATCCCTGGTAGAAATCTGTATTCAAAAAACCGTCTATTCTTCAAATAATTAATTTATTTGATTTAAAAAATACTTTAAAAACATTGAATTCTGTATAGCATTTTTCACTTAAAACACAGTCCTAACACTAGTAACATTGGCCAGGCGGTGTCATTAAGGGCGGATAGCATTCGGTTTCCAATAGCACGGCCCATTTAATGTTGTCTTCACACGGCGCTCGCTCGTCGAATGTTAACCGCTGTGTACCGGATCGAACCGGCTAAAACTGGATCAAACTGACCGTACTACTATTTATTGATCGTTTTGGTTTTAAACGGAGGGTGTAAAAAGTTAGTGTAATTTGTGAGGAATTTATTTTGTACGTTGCAAGGAGTACTAACATTTTTGGTCTCGGGAATAAATTCTCGTTTAAGAAAGACTATTATTGTAACTTTCATTGTTTTGTGTAACTAATATACCTGTATATACACATATATTGGTATAGGCAACCTAAATGTTGGTATTTCATATAGTAAGGGCTGAAGAGAGGTTCTTTGTCAGATTTTTCAGATATCGTAGGTTTAAATTTATTTATTTTCAGTTACTGGAATCCAATATTATGCTTTTTATAGGACTGTTGGGAATTGTCGTCTTCCTGTATCGTAGCTTAAACTCACAAAGTGAACAAAAGATGGAAAAAATACATCTTGCATTTCAAATTTACTTTGGATAAATGTCGAAATTTAAAAACTAAAAAACCAGTAAACAGAACAAAACATCACGATCGAAATACATTTTATACAAAGAAATTAAATTACTTCTTCAGCATTCATTCAGCATGAAAGCAAAAAATTCTAATTAAATAAAAACAAAAAAATATCAGTCGTCACTATCGAATGGCGCGAGCGTCGACAATAGCCAGCGAAAGAAAACGTCCTATTGTCAGAATGAAATGGTTCTGAGACGTTTCAACAAGCAACAATGGCGCGACGTCTTATTGCGAACGCGAAGCACACTGGATTAGCTACAAATATCTGATTTAAAAGGAAATGGGATGAAGAGCTATGTAGGAGGAGTTTTGAAAAAGCTATTCAGTGACTTAACAAAATTGTATCAAAATGAGATTTTTTGAATTTTGGTAACAAAGAAACAGCAAATTATCAATGGTATCATTGGATAAAAACATACCACTGGCAAATGAAAACACGCAGTAAAGAAACAGCAGTTGGTTCGATACTTTACCCTCTCTTTTTCCCCTTTAATCGTTTTTAAAGTTCGCCAATGCACTTAGGATTGCCAAGGACTTATGGTGCAAAGGTAGAAGTGATTACCTTCCATCAATCTTGCTCGCTTGCTAGCTTTTGGCTATCCTTTCTTTCTGTTTGGAGCTGTTTCAAGTTAGCTCATAAAAGCGAAGCGGAGATTTTTTATACAAACAATGCTACCGCAATGGATACTTCAGTATGTATTCATCTGGTTCGAAACACAATTTTGGGTTACTAAAATTTGTTTTGCTCCCTTACTAGAAAGAAGTAGGTAACATAATGCTACAATACAAAGTAGTAACCAGAAACATCGACCAATATATGCCAGTAATTTAAATAAAAAAAATACATACATAACATAAACTCACGCCTTTATCCCCGAAGGGGTAGGCAGAGGCGCCACCAGGGCACCCACATTTCGCCTTGTATGTTCCGTCCCACGATGTCATAGGGGGCCAGCCTATCGCCATATTGGGCACAAATTCCTGACTCCGGACTGATAATGAATAAAAAAATCCAATATATATGTATATATATGTATATATATATGTATTTGGATTATAATTATCGTCCAGAAAATAATGTATACATACTTGATGTTACTGCATTCATGATTGTAACCTGTTTTGTGTTAAATAAAATAAATAAAAAAATAAAATATCACTTTAAAAAAATACATTAACGTACAAAGACACAAACTGCAAAAAGAAGAAGACATCTTGTCTGAAAATACTGTCACAAAAACCTTCAACTCAATTCCAGATCACAATAAACATACAAAACAATAGAAACGCATGTTCCAACCCATCTAAACGAGCCCTGAGCGTAAAGATTTAATTAAAGCTCGCAAATGGACATGAGCGGACGGCTGCGGCCACGCGCCTCGTACTGCCTCATATAATATTAAAATCACTGTAGTGAGATGTTATATGGAGGTAATAATTCCTGTCTGCTCTTTGTTTACTCTTTGTATTGTTTGTTTGTGCTGTGGTGCATTTTTGTTTTGTTTTAGCAAAATGTTAAAAATTGGGTATATGGTAAATTACGGAATTGTTAATCGATTGGCAATTGTTTCTTTTTAAATAGCGGAAAAATGATTGGGGTACTTTTTACATAAAAAAAATTAGGCGCAAGATGTATACATTTTCTTGAATAAAATTATTTAGATAAGTTGTTTTAATCTGTCAAACAGGCGTTGTTATTCCCAATAGAAATAAAATTACTACAAAAAAAAAAAAAACAACAAACCCAGAATAAAAACTAAATGAACGTCACTAAGCAATTATACCGCACGCGTATCGCAAACCTCATTTACCCCAATTAAGAGAACAATCAACGCAACCTTAATCCAAACAAACGAAATGCAAAATCAAATAGAAATCCACAAACGGTGATATTAAAAAGCATAATTAAAAATATCGACCGCCCGCAAACGTGAGGGGAAAAAACGCTCTGGCCGGGTATAGTGGATTCAATTTCTCATCTTCCCCGGTCTCCCGTGGAAATTATTATGTCGGTTGCAGTCGGAGAGCCGTCTTCGGGCTGGTCGATTGCTCAATTTATCAATACAGTGCCGGACAAAGATTAAATGTTGGGGCAAAAAAGTTTTTTTAATGGAAAAAGCGGTTATGGTTATGCTGGAGAGAAAAGTGGTTTATTCTCACATTACGAGTACAAAATGAAATATCATGCAAAGGTAAAAAATGAAAATAATTTATTCGTTTGGGTATTGCTTATTACAATTTTCGCGATCCGAACGAATATTTTGATTTTTTTTTGTTTACGGATGGGTCAAAATTAATTTATTAGCCGGATGTGTATGGTATTTTTTATTATGAAAAATCTACGTTTCTTTTGATACAAAACCTGAGCGCGACTAGAAAAACGGTTAAAATAGATAAACAAATAATAAATACACCCAACAGTCACGTACAGACGCCACATTATGAACAATTAAGTCTAGTGTCGTTGGTATCAGAAACTAAGGGAGTCTTTTCGGTCTCACAAACACCCAGACACGAGACAAATATTTTTGGGCCTCACAAACATTTGTCTCAATGTGGAGATCGAACCCGCGGCCTCTCGTTTCACAGAGGCTGTCTATTTCTATGTATTCGATTTTTATTTCGCGGAGTATTATGAAGTCTAAAAATATACCACAATAAATGCTTTTTTTTACCAACCCTTACCACAGGTACCCAAGTTAAAATTCCATGAACAATCGAAAAATCCTCTTAAACCCACATGACCCAAAAATCATTACTTTTCCGTTTTCCATTCTTCCTCACAGAAGCAAATGATTTCTGCCTACATTCGAGTCTGAAATCTGATTAAAGACCGAAAGAGGAGCGTTTTATTTGCAGCGTCGACTGCCTGTATCTGTTACGTAAGGTTTACCCCCATTCCACCCCGGGCATGTCGTGAAGATATTGCCTCCGATACTCCATTTCAATACGTTTGAACTGATCGTGGATTGGTTAGTTTACTTGGCTGAGGGGGTTAGAATTTTATAAATGAGTTTATAGGTTATGGGGGAGTTTGTTATTGAGTATTTGAATTATTTAAATTGTAAAAGTTAAGAAAGTTTTCATTCATTGTGACTAGCAACAAAAGTAAAGTATTCCTAACCCCGCATGTGTTTATTATTTATTTATCATATTTCTTTTTTACTTTCAATGAACAAGCAAATCGTGTTTTGCCATATTACATATATTTTCCAAAACACAAATCTCCGTAAAAAACTAGAGTTACCTTTTATGCTTCAAAAGAAGGATTACGTTATAACATCACTTAGTTCATACATAAGTATTTACCTCAGTGTAATTATAATTTGAAAAGGGGTCCATATCTCTACCATAAATAGTTTCTAAAGGTTAGCAAAATTTAATGCTAAAATAAACACATCTACACGAACAAAACGTGAACTAATTACCCCAATTATAAAGCCCCGGTCTACCCTTTAATAAAAAAAATAAACGAGAATATGCCCCATCTGAGCGAGGCCAATTATAAAGGTCGTACGTTAGTTTCTATCCCAACTATTAATCGCGCATGTTTTAGTTAAGTGAGAAATTAATTGTATAAATTAATATCGTCCCCGAGGGGCTAACGAGCTCAATCTCGCCTTTTTTACCCCAAACCTCATTGGATTGGGGTGAATTACGACCGTTTCTTGTACACGCGGCAGATGTATTTCAAATAATTAATGATAATGAAAGGAATGACAATACCCCAATATTTATCATGTTGTGGTCACAAAGTTTCAGAGATTTCGGATTTTACAGATTTATGTGTAAAGTGTGTTTCATTGGAAATGGCTTTTTTTATAATAGTAAGTTCAATAAAGTTTTTATTTTCAGCTCATAATCTCCGTCTACTGAGGACAGGACTCTGCTACAATCAATAGAATTGACTAAGGTGATAAACTTGTAGACCTGGTGGACCATGCTAGGCTGCAGAGTTCTTATATTGATTTAATAATTGAACGTTATTATGCACAAACGTTCCAACCCACAACAAATCCATTTTGAAATATTAGATTAAATTAAAAGATACTATATAAAGAAAAAAAAAACCATGAAAATATCCATAAGGCTTGAAATCTTTTTGCTCAAATGATGTAAGGTGTGGAAAAAGTTATGCCAAACCTGTTTTCTTAATTTTGAGTGGCTTGTGGGTTGGAACGTTTGTGTATAACTATTTTGATATGAAGAGTGCATTTGTTGCCTACTTTTGCCATTACAGTTTTAAAATCAACTTAAATTTTAGTTACTTTTAGTCGCAATGAGTATGATGCATCTTATTTATTTTGGTAAGTTAATTAGTTTTAATACTGATAATAGGCGAAAATTCGGCCTCAAATGAGGATCAAAAGTGGAAGAGGACTTTTATCTATTCAGGGCCCACTTGATATTCGCGACGATATTTGGGAAATATTGATATCATGAAATCAATAATTTTAGGTCCTTTTCAAAATGTCGCTGTGAAGATTCTTAGAGCAGATTCAAAATAATGATTTTGAAAATAGTCGTGCGGAGCTAACAGTATTCTTTTAGGATAAACTGGAGCTATTTACGGATTCCCCGATAATATAAGTGATATTTGATATAGAAATAAAACATGCCATCGAAATAAAAATGAAAGAACAGTGCCCGGGGAACAAATCAAGAAATTCTCGTGAAAGTTAGCGTTGGCCGGCTACCGATTGTACGAACATGGTCATAAGCGTAGCGGTTATTTTATTTTTATGTTGATGTCGCCTTACATTTATATAAACTGTATTATAATGTCGTAAATTTATAATGAATGGATACTATTAATTATTAATAGCGAAACCAAAAGTAGGTCTTTACAAGTCTCTTAGAAGTTGGCTCTTTGAATAGCGCTATAATAATCGTCAACTATACTGTCGTTAATTTTCTTAAATAAAAACAAAGAAGTCACAAAGACTGTTAGGACAAATATTTAGAATTCGGATACTAAAACATGATAATATTTTCTTTTAGTCAACTTCGAGGACGCAGTTAATCGAGACGCAAGCTGTAAAGTAAGAGGCACTTAAGAAAGACATAATTCCTTTTTTGATCCAGAACAGATTATTAATTTGTTGACCAATGTATAAAGTAGAGCTGTCATATTATACGGAATAAGTATGTCGCGTTTCGGTTTCATCCTGTTTATATCCGAATAACATGGCGGTGTCGACTGACGGGTAATAATATTTATGTAGACTGTACTGCGCATATCAACAGGAGCATTGTAGTCTCTTTGGCATGTCACGGGTTCGATCCCCATAACGAAACAAATATTTATGTAATACACAGGCATTTGTTTTGTGTCTGGGTGTTTATGAGACTGGAAAGTCTCTCGTAGTTTCTGATACCCATGATACAAGACTCGATCTTAGTGTGGCGTCAGAACTATGTGACTGTTGGGTGTACTTATTTTTCTCTCATGCTGCGATGTATCGTTCTCAACAACGAGATGTACTATCCTATAGTAAAATAAATGGAGGTCGTATAGCTTTAACATTTATTTATATCTGCTGAATGATACAGCACTTGTACATTAAATGTGGTCAGGGTTAAGCGTGAGTGGTGGATGTATTTCTGTTAGTTTTAAATCGCTACCTCTTCCGCTTGTCACTGTATGCACAGCTGTAATTTTGCAATATCAGTGGAGTCCCGGCTAACTATCGGCTTCGGCTAATTTGTTCTGTAAAGAGTGCACTAACTATTGCTAATTTATGGGCGAACAAAGTGCGCTCGCGGGAGCGAGTTCGTTATGAAATTACTAACTTAATGAATGTTTTTAAACGTTTTATTGCCAGCTGAACTGTTGCCGAGTTAATGTTTGTTTTTTGTTTTTTAAAGGGGAATGTCTGGGTGTTTTTAATCAGGTTGCGGCTGATTAATATTGTTAGTGTTTACCAGATTGTACGGTGGATTGGTTTTGTTAGAGAATTATTATGGGGTATGAAATAGATGGCTATGCGCTGGTCACATTTGTCGGAGAACCGACGACCGTTGGGGTAGACGTGTTCTCGAGTGATGATCGCGCCTCGGCAAACGTAGTGTAGGACGCCCTCCAACCAGGTGGAGCGACGATATTCGTGGGGTGGCTGGTAGCGGTTGGAGACGATGGGCTAAAGATCGAGCCCAGTGGCGTGCTATGGGAGAGGCCTATGTCCAGCAGTGGACGCAGAAAGGCTGATGATGATGATGATGATGATGATGAGATAGATAATGTGATTACCTGCATTACTGTAGTAAACGTGAAAGAGGAGAGGGGAAAAGAGGATTATTGAACTACCAATTATCCCATTGACTGAACGAAACTTTTATAGTTGATGGTAAGGTCTTAGTGTCCACTGTGATGTTAATTTATACTAGCTTGAGTAGATCCCAGTGCTGAAACTTGGTGGACAGTATATCACAATATATTTTTCAATCTCGAGATTCGTTCTCCTGAGGAATGTTTCAGATGAGTACATTCAACTCTACAACTAGTCTTCTAGACTTCGAAATGTTCAATTACCAGAGAAAACTTTTGCACTTATCAAAGACTCTTTGAGCATTACTAATTATATGAAAGTAATTAAACTACAGAATATAAAAGAAGATACTTAAAAGAGATTTACTGAGTTGGGCAATTAGTTGCGGCCGACAAATCCAGTTGCAATTACGAATTATCTCGTTGTTTGTATTTACAAATTATATCTTAAAGCGGGGCCGGCGCGGAGATAAACTACGTCTATATTTCAAAGAGAAGTCGCGGTTCTCGGGTTAAGTTTCAACCCTTACTCTTCATGTTTGGTGCGAGGTATAAGAGACCGTAATTGTTTTATTTGTGGGCTATTTATATCCGTCTGTCTTTCAACTATTGTAGGTGGAAAACCGATTGTCATGTAAAGTTAGATTTCATTACGTAGAAGTGCTTTTTGCGCTATGTGATCAACATCAGTATGTCTGCTTTAAAACATGATATTGACACGCTCACCAGAAAAAAATTACTACTCTTACCGTATGTTTCGCTGTAGTCACTTTGTCGAACTTGAATGAAAAAGTCAAATTAGTGTAACCTACACTTTTTATTGGTGCGTGTATTATTTACATTGTACTTACCATAACATGCGCCGTAGTCAAGTTGACGAGGCAGAGTGAAGTCATAATCATTCGCCTCCAAACGCTGGGTTCAAAAATCTATCACCACTATTTTATTGGTGCGTCTACTCGCAATTACCGATCACGAACCACTCTCTGGATCGCCAGAAAGTATAAAAACGACTATCTGGTCTTTTTTTTCACCTGGCACGGCATAGTGACTGCATTGCACCTGAAGGTAAGTGCTAATGCCGTCCAGATAGATACAATCATGCCGGCCCGCTGAGTTACCAACAGTTCACCTATTTTTATCTCCATTCCAGTGTCCATTGATATATAATATTTTATATACCGTCAATAATAATATAATAATCACATATAATATTGTTATCTTAGTGTGTTGTATATACCTAATGCAAAAGTATAATATTTTCCTCTACAATGTATTGAAGTCACGGAATTCAAGGGGCTTCCAATGACCGTTATATAAATATATTTGAAGAAAGCCGATGTTCACATGGCTTTGTGGTTAAAGATGATGTAAATAACACAACGCCCATAAAAAAATTATCTATTAAAAAAAGTACATATATATTTAAAGTTCATGACTCGGCCCTCGCGAGGACTGCGCATGAATGTCTGTGTAACAACAATGAGTGTGCTTGTAGTTTGTCAGGAGTTCCGATGAAATTTCACGTCTCGCCGCCGTTCTTTGGCTCCCTTTGAACGCGCCGCTATTGGTTAACTTGTTATCTGAAATATTGACGGTAGTTCGACGGGTTTCGTACGGTTGTTCGACGGATGTGTTTTTGTTTTGTGCCTTCGTAATTGGTAGTCGTTATGATGTTGAAACTTGAAAGCTATTATTTTTAAGTTAGTATGAGAATAAGATTAGGATGTGAAGGTTGTAGGAAGTTGTTGAATTGGTCGCTATGAAAATTTCTTTTGAGTGGTCTTCTTATTTATTTATTTATTAATCCTTTATTGCACAAAAAGAAACATTTACAGTAAATAAATGGCATAATAATAGTACAAGAGGCGGCCTTATCACACTAGGCAATTTCTTACAGGCAACCTTTGGATGGATATGTAAAAGGAAAATGAGAGGGCAGTCTAAGGTGTTTATTAAAAAAATATATATCAATATAAATATAAATAAAAAAGAGTCTTCTTGTATGTTTAGTAGTCAAAGTCCTGTTACTGTTTTGTTAATACCGATCTTTAGCCGTAATTAATCTTTAGTAAGCCGAACTTGATATTTTACTGCTGAAATCAGGCCTTCTTGAATAATTTTTCTATAGGGTTTACACATTCGTTTAATACGTGCCGTTCGTGAGAGTTTGTAGAGCTTTATTAGCCTACTGGTGTGAGAATTTTAAAACTAAAAGTAATGCTCCTTAAAGACCGCTTACATTATCCAATAATTATAATTAATAGTAAATAATTGACGAGATTTTCAATTCTGTTTATCGAACTCACCACATTGTAGTGGCATTACAATAAACTACTACATTATTATTATTTTTAGTGCATGAGTTGCTATTAAGCACTCTTTTCGATAACCCAGGGGAGGCCGAAGAATATATTTAAAATATCTACGAACCAATAACTCCACAAACAGCTATTAATATTACACAAAACAAAGCACAAAAGCTACATTAACAAATATGTACATCAACCAAGAAACAAGTCTAACAGTAAACTAAGATTTATCAACCAAACTCCTGTTTGCAGACGGAATGTTTTCAAAACTCCCAACTTTGAACCCCAAGAGTGGCGCGTAAAGATATGATTAACGAAATAATCGTGGACGAGTTGAGGCCTAGTTTCCTCAACTCGGTGGATTGCTTAACTAAATCTTAACAATCCAAGTTGGACTGCCCGGGACGGGTTCATGCAATGAGGTACGGGAAATTGTTTTAATTTGGTATAGAAAATTAAAACTGTAGGAGATCGCTACCAGGCCGGTATAATATAGTCGAAAGCAAAGAAATAATCATCTCTAGCCAGTGGCGACTGTATTGGCCAATGTATGTACCACCAGACGCATTGTCCTTTTATTTTTATTTATACAATATGTCCGGCAAACGAGCAAACAGGTCACCTGATGGTAAGTGTTCATGGCTGGTGATGAACATCCACAACGCTGGGAATCTAGAAGTGTTGCCGGCCATCAAATCGGGAGGAGAGCGTTAAGCAAATATGTTAGGAAAAGGACACATGTATTGGGCATCCGGTAATGTCACTCACCGAACGAATCGCGACAGCCAAGCTGTCGCCTTACGCCGATCTCCTGTGAGACAGTGGCACCGCGCCGGAGGACCCTGCCCATTCATGCTCAGCTGACAACAGCGTGGCTCTACTACTTAAAGAAACCTCGATTTATCCTGTAGCCTCTAAAACCTACAGAGATATTTCTAAAACAATGGACATATATTGCAACACTCGTCCCCAGATATTTGACTCGAACTCATTCAAGTTCATCACAAATGCAGCCGCGCTTATCTTTCCAACTCGCTCCCAACTTATAAATTTAATGTCCTTAAGGATTTACGATGGTATTATAACTTTGGGAACTTTGTCTCGTGCCCTTACTATCAGGCTTCGGTTCGTACAATAGGTGCGAAACTTTCATAATGGAGAATTGATGTAGGCTCCGCTGGGTGTCGATTAAAAATTTAATGGCTCTTGAGGATTTAAGGTGTACTTCCTTGAGGGTCAGGATAGAAATAAATTACCTCTTTTTAAACTTCCATGACGATGACTACAAATCATTTGAGAGTCAAGTACAATGCTTTCTTAATAAAGTATACTCGTAAACCCGATCGACGTGTACTCTTTTGCTGAATTTTCACTTATGTATATTAACACATGTATGTATGACTTCACCTATTTTAGTAGTAAGTAACTATGAAGACACACAGAAAAAATGTGAGGCACAAATCTTTGTTTGATCTAACGTACTGTGCTGTAGCTTAAAATCTCCCCATATAATGCGCAACGTCGTGCCCAACAATGGGATCTTTATGGAGTCATAAAGTTTCATAGCCCATTTTCATACATATTCTGATAGCACGATCAAAACACTGAGCGAAAATGTATGCACGGTACACATTGACATAACCCAGTTCCAAACAATATTTTCCCTTTAAATATGAATTCTCGAAAACGCTGTCGAAAATTAATAGTTCGAACACATAATGTCATCCAACGCCGCGTTTGAAATATAGGTTCGGCTTCAAAGCACTCTTTAGGGGTAAAGCAGCCTTATGAATATTGACTTAGAGCTGTTTTTCGCTTGTGTGTGATGTGTACAATTTTGCTAAACCCGAAGAAGATATATCACTGACACATCTCATAGTTTCACGAGTATGTCGTGGATTCGATTCATTAAAATTTATATTTTGAGGTTATTTATTTCATGGGTTAACTTTGGAACTTTCTATTGGGTGTTGTTGTGAGATGTCGTAAACTTTCGGAGTGTTTCGTTGTTATGAATGTGGAATTTGGGAGTTTGTTTTGATATTGTCAAGAATGTTTGCGGTGTTATTGTTTTAGATTTGAAAGATTAATCCTTCACGATATCTACGTTTTATATCATTTAATCTTCGATCAATTATATACATTTAATGTTATATATTTGTTTATTCATGCACATAGATCTAATTACTCTAAATTATAGAGAAAACCGATGCAATTGAACGTATATTAGTTGATAATTTGAAATTTTAATATTTATGAGTATGCATTTAAAAACCGCGGAATATCGACCGCATCTTAATTTTGTTCCCGATTTTAAAACGGAATATTATACTTTGTTCCAATTTTAAAATTAATCAGTAAGTATTTTTTTTTATTTAGATTTAAAGCCAGCATTATCAATTTTTTCAAACCTCCATAAATACAATTCAAATACGACACAACACGCAAACACATTTGCAACAAAATAAATGAAGTCATTCAACATAAATCGTGTTGGGAGACAACTTCATATGTCGTAAAGCATACATGTATGAGTTTAATGAAGACAATGTGCGGAATTATGTAAAACATAAACATTCCTTCAACAGGTCGCGTAAACTGCTTTATGTTCTACCGCCATGCGTACTGTAAAACCGGGCGTGAATAAAGTTGCCTGTTCATGGGACGATTTTGCGATAATACCGTTGTTTATGGGATAAGACATAAGTTTCATTCCCATCGTTATTTTTGTATAAAATTTATACCAGGTATGTATAGGTATGTATTATTTAAAAAACATCTTATCCATCTTAATTTTGCATAAGCCTGCTTTGCCCCATTTCTGCTTCACCCAAAGGTAGATTGTAATAGAATGCCTTTGGCATTAAGGTCGCCTGTATACATTTTAGTATATAAAGCAAATAAAATATAGTAAGCTTTAAAATTAAGTCCATTTCTCATTGTGGGGTCGGTATTGTGGATTTCTACCGTGCGTGCGTCCGTGCGTCCGTGCGTGTGTGTTTTGGTGTGTGTCCGTTGGGTTATTGTTTTTGTTTAGTGTCTATAAGGCGCCAATATGCAGTTAGATTTATTAGATTATTGCGTCCTAGAACCTAAACTAGGCGAGTAACACTGCTTTACTAAAAATTTATGCCATGTAGTACTTTTACATTGTCCTTCGATGGACAAGAAATTATACCAGAGGCCCAAGAGAGGTCTTATTGTATCATAAGTTTGTCATCCCAAATGACATACCTTCAGCTCATAATCAGAGAACATTGTAGGTTTTTATAACCGACAAAAAAAATTGATATACCATCACTAATTTATTTTCTGATTCTTCTGTTTGGAACTTTAAAAAAATCGCAGCCCCAACAGCCAGCTTAACCAGTAAACCGCTACGTCAGCTGAGCATTTTGAAGTCTCTGTTAGCCAGTAAAGCGAGTAAAAATTTTCATTGCTCTTAAAATGTTGTAGGCGCTCTTGATTTGCGCGCTTGTTCCTACAACGACGTAATACCGCCTTCACAGTGTCGTTTACGTTCCATTTTACGTTTATCATGATGTTTCATGTCTTTACACTGACGACTTGCGGTATAAAAAGGGTTTACGATTGAAGTTGTGGGCCTGTCAGTTGTTACGGCTTGGGCTTGGTATGGTGATGAGTTGGCGTGAAATCAGGGACTGGAAACGGTTTTGTGGTGTTTATTGTACTACATTTGATGGGTGAGGTTGTATCAGATCGAGAAGGGATTTTTTGTACTTGCAGAACAGGAAGTACAAAGAAACTGATGGTAATGTAATACAAATAATGTTTAATTTTCCCCTTATTTTTTGCATGTTAATATATGTTCTAGTACGTCATTATCTGTGACAATAAATGTGTTTTCTTTCTTTCTTTCTAACGCAGTGTAGTCAAGATAAAGTATGACTGATGTAAATTAATCTGGATTTACACAAATTAACCTGAAAGACGGCATACTTACGTGGTATCTAGATATAGAAGGGAAGAGCGCAAGTTTTTCGGCCTGACTCAATATTTTTTGTTATTGGACTTCAATTTAAATTTTTGGACATTATAAATTTATGTTACCAAAACGCACCGCCACAAAATAATTAATGTAATCCTTGCTATATTTAAGTCATTGACAAAACCTGCTTAATAAGAGAATGCCAGACTAGCTTTCTGTTATTTAGGCGGATAAATAGGCAGTTTGTAATTTATGGTTTTCTACTGCCCATGAGCTGTCGTATCGCTTACCATCAGGCGAATAGCAAGCTCGTCTCGCCATTCATCGTAATATACAAAAGAAGATAAAATTCGCTGAATAGTGCGTGGTGGACTGTTGGTAACGGAACAGACGCGGCTGCCTACATGTTCACGGTGGTCGCGGGTTCAGGGCACACCTCTGACTTTTCGGAGTTATGTGTGTATTGATAGTCAATCACCACGCACTTTAACGGTGAAGGAAAACACCGTGAGGAAACCTGCATACCGTAGCGATTTTAAAGAATTTCTACGTATGTAATTCCGCCAACCGCCAACCCGCACTAGGCCAGCATGGTGGATTATATGGGCTAACCACTCTCAATCGATTCTCTCGATTGTAGAGTAGGCCCGTGCCCAGCGGTGGGACGTATATGGGCTGATATAGATATAGATAGTAGGTACAGTATTGATTTCCACCAGACGAAATATAACGTTTCCATAAATATCGCCCTCGTCGACACAGCGCGGTCACAAATGAAAGCAATCACCACCAAATTCCATAAATAGAGCAGTAAAACGGATCTTAATTACGCCACTTCCGGTATAATCGCGTTGTGTTGCCTCCACCGGCGCACTTCCGTTCCACCGTGAGTTGGGTTGGCAGTAAATCAACTCGCTACAACAGATAATGATTTTTTGTTGTCAACCTTTGGTCAACTCATAAATATACATAAACTCACGCGTTTATCCCAGAAGGGGTAGGCAGAGGCGCCACCAAGACACCCGCATTTCACCTTGTATATTCCGTCCCATGATGTGAGCCTATCGCCATATCGAGCACAAATTCATGACTCCGGTCCTCTAATGAATAGAAAAATCAATATCACTTTGCCCGTCCCAGGATTCGAACCCGAGACCTCAGCTTTGTAGTCGTACCGTAGTACAACTACGTTTTACGTAATTGTTACGTAAAACGATATTGTTTTCATTTTTCTTACCTACTGACTTCTCAAGGTGCAGTGTTTCGCACACATTAAACCGGTAAACAATACACATGTTTTATGCTCGAAATTAAGTTTACGCGAGCCAGCGCCCGCTTTCATGGCTTCTCTTAAACTTTGCATTACGCTGTTAGAAAATTTCATCAGGATTCAAGAGGGTAGCTTTAATGTACTTGTATCGCTTTACTTTACTGAATGAATTCAGAGATAGAACAGGATAAAATGAAATTTTGTAAAATACCAATTCATTTTTATTTACGTGTAACATTAGAGACTCTTGAGGTTCTCACAGACAAACTGCGCAAGCAGTTTTGTGGGGCTATGGAAATTTACATGTAAAAATTTGTCGTACTTAATTAAAAAATATATATATATACTCCGAAACAAATATTTGTGTGATTCACAGGTATATGTTTCGGGTCTGGGTGTTTGTGAGACCAAAAAAGTTTCTCGTAGTTTCAGATACCCACGACACAAGATTCGATCTTAGTGTGGGGTCAGGACTACATAAATAAATATTAATTCGTTATTATTTAATTATGTCTATCCTCTTGAGCTACAAAAGGTGCACTGTTAAAGATTACCTTACCCTGAGGTTTTCCGTAACGAAACAATCCTGGGTAGGTAAATATGCTTCTAAGGCCAAAGATTAAAAATATTATGATGATGAAATCTGTAATACATCTACAACTAGCAGCCCGACCCGGCTCCGTCCGGATGCAAATACTTATTGAGTCCAGTCCACATCAGATACATATTATTTCGCGTACTGTTTTATATTTAAACTAAGCTAGACTGCCATCCTATAAACTGCTTTTCTCGTCCCGTCCCGGTACATCCTGTTCTGTCCCATATCAATCTGTTCCATGACTCAAGTCATGCAATCCTGTCCTCTTATATCCAATTTTATCCGCCCCATATTTTATCCTTAACCATCCATCTGTGGCAAATATACTTATTTGTATTTCTTGGTCATCCCACGGAAACACCACATTTCTGGGATAAAAAGTAGCTTATGCGTTTATTTAGGGTAACAGCTACCTCCATACAACATTTTATTAAAATTGGTCCAAACGTTTGAGCGGGAAGATTGGTCATCCCACAGGAACATTATATTTTATCGGGATAAATCTACTATTTATTGTTTATATGTTAATCCAAATATCAGCTATGTCCATACCAAATTTCAACAAAATTAGTCCAGCCGTGTGAGCGTGACGAAGTAACAAACACATAAACTTTCGCTTTATAATATTAGTAGGATTACTGAATTGAAATACGGATCTCGTGATTAACGTGCCAACTGAATATATCAAATTATCCGCCACCACTCTATATCATGCATCTACAAGCGTCAAAATATCCACAGCGAATGTGGATTGGTCCCGAATGCTCACGTTTCTACAATAACCTTGCTAATTTTATAGACAACTTTTACGTTGCTTCACAGTCTTTAATCAGTTTTATTTTACTTAATTAAACCAAAATATGTCCAAAATAACACAGTTATTTAGACCTAAACGTAAACAACTTATGTCCCACCGACAGAATTTTAGACCCTCAATAAATCTACAGCTGTCGACGAGTCCAAAATACGAGTCATAGATGCGTTTTGTTATTTCGTTCAATTGTCTGCCTTATTATATTGAAATAAGGTGTAAAATGATATGTTAATTCACGCATGAGCTCGCTAACTAGTCCACTAAACAACAGGGTTTTACACTTCATTACTCCGGTTTAATCCCGGGCACTTAATGTTTTATAGTGTACGATACGATATGTCGTGACAAGTTTAAAAATAACCTTTTTCTACCAACTTTCATTATTTCATGATTTTCACGTTGAATATTCATTGATTTTAATTTTAAAATCAATGAATTTCAATCAATATTCATTGATTTTATTTATAAATCTGCACATGGCATGTATTTCAAATCAAAAACTCATTGATTATGGCTTGTTCGGGATCTCGAACACACCCTTATGCATCACAATGCTTGCCCTCATTTTCTGTTTCTAGACCAACAATTTTTTCAATCATCATCATCATCATCAGCCCGTTGCAGTCCATTGCTGGACATAGGCCTATCCCAAGGTACGCTACAGAGCCCGGTCTGCTGCTTTACGCATCCAGCCGCTGTCGGCCCTCTGGTGCAAGTCGTCCCGCCATCTGGCCAGAGGACGTCCATTTTTTCCATGATTGGATAATATTACCTCCAAAGATGAATGTTAGGTAGAGTCATATATAAAATGAAAAACCACAGCTTCTAAGATAAAACACGATCAAATAAAATACAAAACACTTTATCGTAAACTGTAAATGCATTAAACATTTATGTTAAACGTTTGAAACTATCCGATTTGAAGGACTTTGTGCGCAACAAACTCATAAGTGCGCTCTGAATTTTGTTGCTAAGACCATAATACCTTTTAAGATTTATTTCCAAGGCTTACAAATGCGTGGGATTTATATCATACAAAAGAGAAATGAAAAACGGGATCGAAAATGTAACGCTACTCTAGATTTTACATAAGCCTTGGAGTTTTTGAATTTGACTGCCTTGGTGGCGAAGTTGTATGGTTATGATGCTAGGCTCTCGGGTTCGAATCCCGGGTTGGGCAAAGTGATATAGGATTTTTGGCGAAATGTGGATGTCCTGGTGGCGCCTCTGCCTACCCCTTCTGGGATAAAGGCGTGAGTTTATGTATGTATGTATTATCAATCACGTCGTTAATTAAATTTTGAAAAGTTACTCCTCCTCCTCTGGTAGGCAAAGGCTTGTCCTTTGTTACTTTAAATATTTTGTAAATTACCAACAAACCTTTGCGAACGGTATAAATATTTTAGTTACGTCACAAACACAATACCGAAAACTCTAATTGCGTTTTATTCCATTACACTCTCATTGCCTGTATACCCAATATAAACTTTTAATTAAACTCCCAACGTTACCTTTCATTCCCAAGAAAGCATTTTTCCAAAGATTAACAATTAAAATCCGAGAGAACAAACAAAAACCGAAAACTAATTTGCAAGCCCTCCGGCGAGAGATGGCGTGTGATGAAATAAATTAATTTTATTCAAATCACCCTCCTATTTCCCGCTTGGCGTCTGAATAAATAAATATTTAGATTGTCTAATTGAAAAATTATCTTCATCTGGCGGATTGCGGTGCGGTTATTCAAAAGTTAATAACCCATTGCGGACTGTCTGCATTTAATTCTCGTAAATACAGTCCTTTGCCCTTTTAACGTGAATCACGTAGTATTTTAAGGGATAATTGGGATTAATAGTAGTTTCGGAATTTTTCTATCTTAGCTTAAGTTAAAGGAAATATTTTTTCTCATACCAACTTTTCTAATCCCGCGCAAACCTTTTCCTGTAAAACTTTGTAATTTTATTCATTATACCAAACGAAAACAAGCAGAGTAGTTCCAAGCCTATTAAGCTATTGTCGTTTATACATAATCTTGCCGCAGTTGGTTTGCTTTCGATATAATTTGAGTAGAGAAAGTGTCTGTAAATGGAAAAACGGGGCGTCTACCCCATGCATCAGTTGATCAGGTGATCGAGAAAGGAATGCATGGGCATCCCTATATTTTTTACCGATACCATGAATGGTCATGGTATCGGTAAAAAATATCGTGAACCCCGATACCGATACAGCTTAAAATTCATTATAGCATTTTTTTTTTATATTACAGGGGGCAAACGAGCATGCGGTTCACCTGATGGTAAGTGAACACCGCAAGTGGTTTATGGTTTGTCCTTAAAATAAATAATTTTTCCTGTTTTATCCTGGGTGACAGATTTTTATAAAATAAAATAATTATCATCATATTTTACGATTAACTGGACTTTCATATAAGTTCATTTCTGCAAGAACTCCGGGCCTGGGTCGCAATTATGTTTATTTTTATTAAAAATATATTTTTCCCTACACAGAAAGGTAGGTTTCATTGAGGGACAAAAATCTTGCATTCATGCACCAAAATTGGGTACGTGGGGGTAAGAAACTCTGGTACTAACCAATTTCCACTACTCAAAACTCAAATTATGGAGTCAGACCAAGTGTATGGCTGTTGAATATAAATGACTTGTACTTTAAAAATAGAAATATTCAAATACCTAAAATAAATACCGACTGAATTTATCTCTATCAAGATCTTAAACGAAATGGCGAACCAATAAAGCAGCTTCGAGTAACTTAACTCAGTGCCTTAAGATCGTTTTATATCACTGTATCTCAAGTGCTGGGACAGTCTAGTTGGTTTAAATTGCAAAACCGGACTTAAGCCGTGGACATACTGTTTGTTGGCAAATTATTTTTATCAAATTTGTTTACTCTCCTAGCCAAGATTTATTTATTCTTGTTATTTGATAAGCGGTGATACATTATAATAGCGTCTATATAGTTATGACTTAAATTTAAAAGGAAATGGATGTTAAAGGGCGGATTTACTCTATACTTTTCATACATACATAAATCTCCGTGGCGCAGTTGGTTAGACGCCGGCTGTGAAACGAGAGGCCGCGGGTTCGATCCCCGCACCGAAACAAATATTTGTGTGATCCACAGGTATTTGTATCGGGTCTGGGTGTTTGTGAGACCGAAAAGTCTCTCGTAGCTTCTGATACCCACGACACAAGACTCGATCTTAGTGTGGGGTCAGAACTATGTATGTGACTGTTGGGTGTATTTATTTTATTATTATTAATCACGTCTTTTTTCCAGAAGGGAAAGGCAGAGGCGCTACCAGGACACCTTCGTTACGCTTTGTATGTTTCGTCCCACAATGTGATAGGGGGTGAACCTGTAACCATATAGGGCAAACATTCCTGAGTCCGGTCTAATAATAAATAGAAATATCCAATATCACCAACCGATCCGGGATTCGAACTCGAGACCTCGCCGTTGCAATCTTACTGTAGTAGTACTGCGCCACGAGGCAGTCTGATGCAGTTTTTTATTAATAATTTCGTATATCATAACATCAACTTATAAAGTACCTTAGACAATCATAAAAAGTAGTATTAAATTAGTCAACACTGCATTGAAAATTCAGTAGTTATTGCGATACTCAGAAACATACATACAGGGTATCTCAAGACCGCGACCGAAAACGAAGCCAGGTGGTATTATTAGTGACTTCAAACACAATGCAAATAAAAATTTCGCAAAAAAAAATTGACAATTTTTTGTTTAAATTTTATTTACTGATCGACGTATTTGGGTGATAAATACATAGTTTTCCTAAAATAATAATGTACACCTGTTTATTTTTAAAAACGCAATGGTACTCAAAGGTTTAAATTACTATTTTCGCAAAAACTAGGTATTTACCACCCAACCACAATGATGTTTAAAAAATTGCAAAAAAAAACTATCGGTATTTGTGCGAAATTTTTAATTGCATTTTTAATAATAATAATATGAGGAATTGTTCAATTTGATCCCGTCCTCTCCTTTCCTAAGCCACGCGTGCTGGCTTGCGACGCCATAGCTTGATTGTCCGAACCATCTCGGCGCGAACCAAAATTTTCGCAAATTCTTTTTTGTGCCGCAAGCCGTTACCGTCAAGCTGTGGAATTGTTTACCGTTACACGTGTTCCCTCCTTTCTATAATCCTGGGTCCTTCCGCCGTAGTGTCAAGAAGCATGTCAGCAGGTATAATTGTATCGAATAGTATGGGACTGCCATGTGATGCCATTAAATCACTCCCCTACACAAAATTTACAGGCAATAAAAAAAGAAGATGCCATTAAATACTATGTTTGGACATTTGCGCTTACCATCAGCTGCAATGCAGTCACGACGCCGTAGTAGTTTAAAAAAAATGCGTTTACTAAAATCTGAAAAAAAAAAAACTTATTCCTAGTGTACAGACACCCTTAAATCGGATACCATTTCTTTGGAGTAGCAAATAAATCTTTAGCATTCCCGTACTTAACAACAGTAAATAGAATTAATTCGGTGCGTTAATTTCGCCTCGACTGTGGTTTTTAGAGCTGTGGAAGGCAATACTGCTCACAGACGAACATTAAGGGCCATCCCGAGGGATTTAACGACTTCAAATGGTATTTTGTTGATGGTCATTATCGGTTTCTTGCGCATTGTAGAATGTGAATTGGGGAAGCCAGGATTTTGATGCTAAATGTGAAGAGCAAGTTAGTGAGTAGTTTTTTAGATTTACGCGAATGTTACACATTGAAATAACATTTTTACGGATTTTATCGCGATTTGGTTTAATTTTAATTGAAAATTGGCTGAGATATTTAATTCAAATGGATGTAATAAAATTCCAAGGTTTTGGTTCACGTGACATACATATTATCTTTGAAATCTTGCATTAAAATGTAACTTTACTCTTTGTTTTGCGTTGTTTGTTATTTGTCCGTTGATTTATCAAATATGCGGTATAAAACGTCAGTTATTCTCAAAAAAAAATACTAAGTTAAAAAGAAACAACAATACAAAAACGAAGTCAGCAAAACCCCAGCTTTGCATACATTCATTTTATCACCTGACAAAGAAAATTCAATAAGAAACGTCTCAGTGAAACCCCACAATAGCTTATTTATTTTAATTTTTTCAAAGAGAAAAAAACAAGGCCATTATCACACGGCCAAGAAAGGGTGGAAGGGGCATGGATAGCGTATAATATTCACATTAAACCTCCCCACTCTCCCCTCGCCGCTCCTCTATTGGCCATCAAACGTTGCTCAGCATCTTTGTGGGTCTTCGAATGATATCATTAATGTTTGATGCCCCCGTCTCCCCTTTATAGTGATAGTTCGTTGAATATGTAATGAAGTTATTGATTTTGGACTTCGGTTCATACGAATGTGAGTGTAAAATAGGCCTATGAAATGATGAAGCACAAACACCAGTTATACACGTATAATATATTAGGATTATAGCCAACTATACCATGAATTCCAAATATGAACTGCTCCGATATAACATCTTGTAACTTTAGTAATAATCACTATCTAAACTAGTTTTGAAAAGAGCAACACTAGAGTTTCTTGCCCGTTCTTCTCTAGTGAAAACCGCTTTCAGAATGTAATAATGTGAAACATTTTAATGGATTTAGTAAATTATTTCCATTTTCATATGATTTTCGTCTTTGCCTAGATAGCAATCGCTATTCACAATGTCGAAAAGTCTGTCATAATGATCCAAGCGTTATGCTATTTTAGTCTGTGTGTGTGTGTATGGTTTAGACTACATAATATTATGTATAATGATAGCAATCGTTCGTCAATGGATAATCGTTTTAGTTTATCATTGACCCTTTTTCGCGATATCAAAAAGTATAACCGCCGGCACGGATCTTGAGCGCTCGGCGACAGAGTGGGGATTGCTTTGCGCATCGTGAACTTAAGGACAAAATAAATGAATGAATTGAACAAACGCAATGAATGAATTAGGCATAACAACAATATGGCGTTGCGTAGTGAACCAATCACTGGCCGATGCGATAATGCCCCCGCCCGCCTCCTTCATCATACCTCTAAAGAGACCCAAAAATCGACATCTGCGCAAGTAACGGCCAGCGCTCAAGATCCGTGCCGGTAGTTATACCAATCTAGCAGTATCACCGTCAACTCTCTATTTCAAATTGGGTATTAAACAATTTTTTTTTAATTGTATGTATCGAAAGGTATCCATATCCAAAATCTAGCGAACAAAGAATTTTATACATCCATTCACAATTAAAGAAGTTAGAAACGTTTCAAATCTTGTAGTGGTAGTAGAAGAAAAGGGATGCAAAACAAAACTAGTGACGTCACTAATACTGATATGCATTACAGTTTGCAGGTGTGAAAGAGACGGTAAGATATCCCCACTCTTTTATTTAAAATACTAATGTTTGCCTCACGTTACAAGTTCATTTAAATAGTATTTCTGTTAATACGCAAAATAATACAAAAATACGATCATAGTAAAATATCCTATTGTCTTTCACCGATTATAATCAGACTGTCGATGACATTGCTACGACAAAATCAAAACGTAATATTTTACAAGCAAATGATCATTACCAGGTCGATTCAAGCAAGTCTCGAACACTTTTTTATTAAAAAAAGCGAGAAATTATTTTTGGTAATGAATAAATTTCGTTCGTCTCACCTCGCCTTTTTTACGACACTCGCGAGGTTTAATATAAAAACTTGGTGTCGTGTGTAAATTGTATTTATTTGAAAATGTTTTCTTTTTTGTTTCGACTCTTCATTCGGGCGGTGTTTTGAAGAAATTTCGTGGTATTTGGTATTTCGGTTTGACGTTTGTATTGTAAGTTATTCGAGTGCTCAGTTCGTAGTGAATAATATTTTTAAAATACCACAAGATGGTCGTAAATATGGTAGGTAATGACAAATAAGGAACATGACTTAAAATTCAATATTCCATTCTTATATAGGCACAGAAAATAATGGTTATAAATGTTGTTTTTCAGAATAGTTACGATTTATGAATGCCACCACCTAGGCGACACAAAAAATGTAGTCCTACTTTTTTGCATTTTAAAATACACATTACCAAAGCTATAACTAGTAAAGCATAGAAGAAACGCACCATAATTAGTGAATTCCACCATCATTGATCTCCCCCAAACAACCTTAGGAAAGACTGAACGACCCATAAAACTGAACTCACTAAACGCATACAACACTTTCCCTCGCCAATTACTACAAACACAATAAATTATCGACTGGGAATTACTCGAGCATCACTCACACTGTAACGACAGTCGATTAACGTTCATAGCACGTAATTTTCTTCAACAAAGAGGGTAGACTAGTAACAAATTGTAGCCATCATTGCTTGTCCCGAGTTAATATGAACCGGTGTTGCTCTGCCTTCGGAAGAGTGGGGCTATGAAATATGCTTCGGGCCTCGTTCACCATCTTCAAGTAAACCGATGATTAGTTAGTTTTTGTTTAACGTTAATTGCCAAGCAAAATTGGTGAGTATCTTCCGTCGATTTCACAAGTGAAAATAAATTATCGTGTAACAACGTGCTGGTTAAGTGATTGACATAAGAAATTGAACGAATCGTTCGTTCAATATTACGTCAAATGCAATGATTATAGAATATTATTATTAAATCATTGGTCAAATGTTTCCCGCCCTGCCTCTCAAAGTGATTTTTCCTAAAAAATAAAAAAAAGGTTGAGATTTTCACCATCAAGTAAATACGCTAATTGGCAGACGATGTAGCCAGTAAATACTTGTGTTACTGGAGCGTGAGTGAAATCGAAACGTGATGTTATGGGTAACTTTAACTGATGACTAGCCTCATCAACAGTTTACTTGAAGAAGGTGAACGAGGCCCTTAGTGTAAGTTGTTTTATGGGTAACGATCACTTGTTTATAATGAATAAAACAACATTATTATCACAGCACCCGATTCAAATATTTTGAATCAGTTGAGCTATGCTTTGAATACAGCTATTGTACGTTGTTGTACCAATTCATCATGGATGGTACCCACTGTCGCAAAGAATATTATCGCAATTAGCCATGATGACATAATAATACATAGAAATCCATAAATTCTTAGCGTTTCTTCCATAGATCTATGGAACGCCCCTACAATTCTCATGTAATGGAGACTACACATCTAAAGAGAAGGTCAATTTTCCTAAACTACGATAATACTGTGTATTACTCATTTGAACAAAATGACTATTCTAACCAAATGAAATCTTTCAATGCATTTCCTTTACATCAATGGAAGGCCATCCTTTAGCATCAAGAGTGCCAGCATTGTAAGAAGTTCCTATAATATTACAAATTAAAAACTTAACCATGAATTATGAAAATATCGCGTTTCCCCTAGCCACACACGTCTCGTGCAAAAGTTATGCGCAAATCGCCCCCGGCTGCACTCGGCTCGTTGCGGCCGGGCGCCCTTAATTGTTTTACGTTCCTTGTGAACCATCTATCTGTTACTTCACTCAATTTCTTTCAACTCTCGGCTTTAATACAATCACTGAACTTGCACGGCGATTACAAACGTCATAAGTACTGGCCGAGCTTCCTTCGGATTGTTTTACTCGACTATTGAAATGACAACTGTTTAAGGTTATCAAATGCCTCTGTTTTTCTTATATTTAATCTCAGTGATAAAAGATTGGCATCTCCTGTGGATATTAACATAAGATGGTTTGCAGTCGTAAAAATTTATTTATTTAATAGTAGATTCATATTGTTATTGTTAAAAATAGTTACAGAAATATACAGGAGTATTCAGGATTAGCGCCATTGTATAAGTTGTTAATTGTGACGAGTATAGCATACCTTTCGGCTTTATATACCCTTTGTGACTGCCTCGGTGGCGTAGTTGTATTACGGTACGGTTACAAAGCTGATGTCTCGGGTTCGAGTCCCGGGTCGGGCAAAGTGATATTGGATTTTTCTATTCATTATCAGTCCGTAGTCAGGAATTTGTGCCCGATATGGTGATAGGCTCGCCACCTATCACATCGTGGGACGGAACATACAAGGCGAAATGTGGGTGTCCTGGTGGCGCCTCTCCCTACCCCTTCGGGAATAAAGGCACGAGTTTATGTATGTATGTATGTGACTTACCCTTTATAGAAAGAATATAATATAGTTTTTTACAAATAAGATTATGCTCAGCCGTTTAATTTTTCTACGATGGCATCGATCTTAGTTTGGTTTGTGTTAGTTTTTAGCGATACCTACTCTATGTATGTCTCATTCAAAATTTTATAAATAAATTACAAGAAAAACAGAAACACTACAAATAAAAGCGCAGGATTGTTGCGGTCATGCTGTCGCCGCCGCAGTTTACAAATGTTGTAAATAATTTCACAACACAGCGTTGTGTTGTATTTGAATTGTGTCTTACACTTCTTGTTTGTTTTATTTTCGTCATGAAGTTGGTTTATAATTTATAACGTTCATTTATTGAAAGGTTAATGATAATGAGAAGCGAATGTTTGTTTGGATCGTATAGGAGATCCGTTGTCTCTGCTTACCTACTTATATGACAAAAATGTTGCTGTATATTTGTATGTAATTGTATGTATTAGATTTTTCTATTCATTATCAGCCCGGAGTCAGGAGTTTGTTCCGATTTGACGATAGGCTCGCCTCCTATCACATCATGGGACGGAACATATAAAGCGAAATGTGGGTTTCCTGGTAGCACCTCTGCCTACTCTTTCTGGGAAAAAGGCGTAAAGTTTATTTATGTTCGTATGTATGTAAATAAATCAAGTCGAAGGAACTTATTTGTAATTTTGAGATCTACCATCTGGCATACTATATCAGGCCCTATACGTCCCACTGCAGGGCACGAGCCTCCTCTACAATTGAGAGTACGATTGAGAGAGGCTAGACCATTATAGTTCACCACGCTGGCCTAGTGCGCGTTGGCGAACTTTACTTACCATGGAAATTCTTACAACTCGCTATGGTATGCAGGATTCCTCACGATGTTTTCCTTCACCGTTATAGAGCATGGTGAACTATCAATACACACATGACTCCGAAAAGTCAGAGATGTGTCCTGAGATTTGAACCCGCGATCACCGCGAATATGTAGGCAGCCGCGTCTGGTCCGTTTACCAACAGGCCACCACGCACTTTACGTATACTTGCGTGCATCCGCTTAACTCCTTTTCAACCTCTTAGAGGCCGAATAATCTAAAATCCTTTATTCTTGTTTTATTGTTACACGCAGAAGTAACAAATTAAAAATTGTAAATTTAAAACTGGAATGGCGGTCTTATCGCTCAACGCAATGTAATTTAATATTAATAAATTTAATTCATTTTTTAGTACTAATTTATGTTCAAGAAGGAACTTCCCAGCAACTTTACATGCTTTTAAATCCACTGGTTAAGCGTTTTCTGACAGTCGGATTCCAATTAAATTACGTAGAATCTTAGCAACAGATCTTCTTTTGCTCTCCTTTATCCCAAACTTATATGGCGTTCACAACTTCACTATTCAGACATATCAAAATCATTTGACTCATAATTTTAGGCTGCCCAACTATAATCCTTTCGGAAATCGGCCTTTTGGTATTCCAAATTAAATAATGCGGTTTGAAGGTTCCATATAAATTTGGCAATTTTGTAGCGTATTTCTCCGGTGTCTTTTTTTCTCTTATGTTTTCCTTCACCGTTTAAGAAAGTTATAATTACGTAAAATACACTTAAAAGGATGAGACCGAAAGTGAGACCGGAAGAGTGACGTATCAGCTAACACAGAGTAGGTCTTGTACCCACAGGGAGGAGGTCCAAGCCTAGCGAAGATGGCAAAAAGTTGATGATAAAAGCTGTTTCCAATATATCGATATTGAAATCCTCGGAGTAGGCCTATGTTCAGAAGATAATGATGAAGTAGAAACTTACTTACCGAAAATTGCTATTTGGTGGTAAGCGATATGACCGCTCATGGACAGTAGCAATATATAAATATTTAAAAATGCAAACCAATCTGCAAACCCGACTTCAATCCCCACAAACGTTGACAAAACACCAGCGGTATATAATCCGCCAGCAAAGTCAATTAGTGGACACAATAATCCGAAAATGATCATTTAATCGCCAAAAACCATCGGACCTTGCCGGGTTTATGGCGAGTATCGCGGAAACGGCACTAAAAGCGCACTCTCGCGGCGATATTATTTTGCAAATCAAAGAGATTATGCAAATAATGACTTGCGTTAGTCGCCGCTACAGCCTAGGGATGCGCATTACCGCATAATACCTCATGTATATTAATGAGGATATTGTAATTTATTTCGTACTATGTTTTATTCTTTGTGACAATGGATCTGACATAGTTTTAAGAACTTGGCTCTATAACTTAAAACGCAACAGCGTCACTTGCGTTACTTTAATTTATTTAGGTCTGTTGCATATGACTTATCAATAAAAAAATTAAACATGAACTATATATTGAAATAAAAATGATATATTACTACCTCGGTGGCGTAGTTGTATTACGGTACGGTTACAAAACTGAGGTCTCGGGTTAGAGTCCCAGGTCGGGCAAAGTGATATTGGATTTTTCTATTCATTATCAGTCCGCAGTCAGGAATTAGTACCCGATATGGCGATAGGCTCGCCCCCTATCACATCGTGAGATAGAACATACGCGGCGAAATGTGGGTGTTCCTGGTGGCGCCTCTGCCTAGCCCTTCTGGGATAAAGGCGTGAGTTTATGTATCTATGTATGCATGTATGTATAATATTAGGTAACATTTTTTAAAATGTTCGATGGAAGGGTAGTAACAGCCACCCACCACGTTAGTGACCACCATACACGATGAAGGAAAGCCCCTCACAAGGACACAATTTTGCCTGGTGGTAGGTCTCTCATATGTCAGAGGCCGCCTTGGTAAGTACCACCGCAATGTTTATTTCTCCCGCCAAACAGCAGTGTAAATGCACTGTTGTGTTCCGGATTGAAGGACATTGTAGCCCGAGTAACTACTGGACATATTGAGACTTAACATCTTATGTCTCAGGATGGCCAGCGCAGTGGAATACCACGAGCATTGCATTGTAATTTATGGTGTAGTTTGGTTTTGCTACTGTCCATGAGCGGTCGTATCGCTTACCATCAGGCGAACGGCATGCTCGTCTAGGGTTAAATGAGTTAGGTCATCCTATACATGTCTCAATCAAATCAGCATAATTTTGTCGAACTTACCATCATCCTTAAGGCCACTTTTTTATCAATTATTTACATATCTATCACAACCGACCCCAGAATCAAGGGGAATTATTTTCGCTGGTAAAATAAAATTAATTTCCCCAATGTTCGGCCGTGAATGAAATATTAGCGATTTCTGTTACCGACAGATGTGCTACAATGAGCAAATTAGTACGTTATTTACTCAAATGGCTTAAAGCTGACCACACATTGGTATTAATTCGATGTAATTTTCGCTTTTGATATTATATCAATGACATTTAATTTGATGTGGTGATGTGGGCGAGTATGAAACGAGAGGCTGAGGGTTTGATGAATGTGAAGATAAACATTATGATAAATGTTTGTTTTTGTGGCGTTTTGGTAATTGTGGGAGGAATTTAAAATGAAGTAATTCATTTTAAGAAGGGTTTCTATTAGTATGCATAAATTTCGTCTTATAAAACAATTCAATTAAAAAAAAAATCGTTTGGATATGCAAAAAATTTACTCGAATAGATCGCATGCGATCCATTGATTATGTATTTGTTTTTTGCTAAATATTAAGATCATCCACAAATATTCGTCCTTTTCTATATATCTTTCACTCATACATTGTAACAAAACATATACCCTTTACCTATACAAAACGTTAAACACATGGTACAGCTTGAAAAATCACACCCAAACAAAATAATAACGTTGTTAAACCGGCAGAGGGCGCTGTTCAGCCAC
The DNA here is from genome assembly GCA_949752805.1 of Deilephila elpenor. Lineage (NCBI taxonomy): Eukaryota > Metazoa > Arthropoda > Insecta > Lepidoptera > Sphingidae > Deilephila > Deilephila elpenor. The sequence continues at coordinate 12,970,849 of OX457103.1, read as the reverse complement.
TCGCACACGAGTGCCCGACTCTACATTTTAATGATGTGACACTCTACGTACATCACGTTTAGTGCTACGACTTTTCAGAGACGGCGTAAAGCGTAGCGCCAGATTGTTTATTACACTGCATGTAGAGAAAAGGAAATGTATGAAGTTGGAAACTGGATGTTAAGGCTTGGGATTTTTATTTGGAAAAGTGACTGCGTTTGGTGGTAAGAAAAAATATGTAGGCACAGAGTGTCTACTGGTGATGTATGATTGTCTCTAATATTTAACATAAGTAGGCCTATTTGAATAATTGATTTTTCTATTAATATGTAAGGCAGAAACTCAGCTCAACCAGTACAAACAAAAGAAAATGAGTTAACTTCACCTGATTATCAATGCCTAACATAATGTTGACGCAAAATAACACCTTTGGTTGTTTCTTTCGATGAGTGATATTGACGGAGACTTAACAATCCTTACTTTTTTTTATTTTCTCCCTCTCTGTCCCCGTTTAAATTCAAATGCAGCAACGCATCTTTGGCCAACAAATGTTTACGGGTATCGATGAATACCAACGATGATGTCAGTCAGTTGATCATATTTTGTCGATAACAAACTGTATCAATGCTGTAATTTTCTCACGGTCTAATACGAAACACTTAGTATAGTGGATGTTTTTCAAAATAACTAGATAATAGCGAATGGAAAGTAGTTACCGCCGCGCATCATCTGGAGAATATTACTTGTGGTAATAATTTAGAGTATCATTATATCAATTTTCAAAATTTGTGCCCGGTATAGGCTCGCCCCCTGTCACATCATGGGACGGAACATACAAGGCGAAATGTGGGTGTTCCTGGTGGCACCTCTGCCTACCCCTTCTGGGATAAAGGCGTGAGTTTATGTAAGTATATGTATGTATTAAAACAATGATGATTTTTTATTAAATGATCTTACATATAATTTGTTATTTTCTTTTGCATATAAGAGAAACGCCGCTCACAAGTAAAAATGTAATGTTATATAATTTTCCATTTGAAAGTTGTATTTAAAGCAAATTTCCGCAGTTTCACAATATAAGACCCTAAATAAGGACTTTAATTTCAGTGGACGCTTCAGCTCTCTACTTTACTGTGTAAGCCGATTACATAACTTGAACCGAGTAACCGTTTAAACGTTAATAACTTGGAAAATATTTAAAAATACTGAAATACCTTTTTGCAAATATTTCCTATGTAAGGAAGTGGAAGATTATAATTGTACAATGGTGGTCGATCTCTCATAGTGGTCAAGTGGATCAGGGTTCAGTCTGTGTATATAACAGATTCGAGAAACCATCGTAACTTTTTTAACCAGTGAAAGATAATCTTATCATTTTCATAATTACTCTACTGAGGTAAATAATAACCACCCACTATTGAGTGAGAGTGATAGCAAAGAATTGTCACCTAGAAGCGAAGTTCAGCGAATCTCTTAGACCCTATCTTTAACCCACAAGAAAACTATAAAACGAGTAAATTTCTCCACATCTTTCCAAAGTCTTAGAACTTCAGCGAGTTTTTTAAAGAAACTACCTCTTTTCTAACCCGTCAACTCTATAAAACATGTAAATCTATCTACATCTTTCGAAGGTCTGTACACCTCTCATAATACCGCAAGTCCTGTGAGGAGGCGGACACTGGCTCTTCACACGAGCGCGCTGTGCCGCGACATTTTAATGAAGCCGCCGGGTGTAGCCCTTGAGCGCTTTCACGCGGCCGACGCTTGAATAACGCCATCTACCGGCGCGCGGAAGAACAAAAGAACATTTTTAAATGGTTAAGTTGGTTTACTAGTATGGGTGTACCGGGGTAGGCCTATGAAAAGGTTTGGGGTACTATGGGGTTTTTAATTTTGATTACCAGTCTGTGAGGTCTGTGAAATGTGTTGGGGTGTATGAAGAGGTTTGGTGTAAATTAAAATGGTTGGATTAACTCCAGACATCGTTATGGTGTGGTGAGAGTTATGAACGTAAGTACTTAAGTGTGACCGCGGTTTGAGTACATTTACAAATATGGTTATTATATTATGCATATGGTTGTAACGAATGGGCGACTGGGTCGATATCTTAAAGCTTCTGACACTAAAGCCACAAGACTTATCGTAGTACGAGGGCAAGATTATCTAGAGTGCTTCTGTTAAATGTTTTATACATTTAAAAATGGTGCTAGTGAATTATGTTTGCATACAATTCAATTTAAAGTTATAGCATCTATGAAGTAGATCGTATGGATTAGAATATTATTGTTTTCATTTCTTATCATACCTTTAGTATAAGAAATCAATCTGTAATATCTACATACAAATCGCACTCCTGGGTTTTGGTGTTTTCGAAGATTAAAAATAATAATAACTTATCTCACCGCGCAGTCTTCATGCATGCAACCTTGCATGTTTTATTTTATGTTAAAGCAATAAATTGAAAACCTCAGTGGCGCAGTAGGTTAGACGCTGGCTGTGAAACAGGAGGCTGCGGGTTCGATCTCCGCACTGAGACAAATGTTTGTCAGGCCCACAAGTATTTGTCTCGGGTCTAGGTGTTTGTGTGACCGAAAGGTCTCTCGTAGCTCCAGATACCCACGATACCACACTTAATTGATCTTAATGTGGGGTCAGGCCTATGTGTGTGACTGTTGGGTGTACTTATTATTTATTCATTCTTATAAATAAATAAGTTACTGTATATCGAAACGTAATAAGTGATACTGTATTTTATCTGCAATCCTGATTATTTCCAACTAGGCTATATCTAACAAAGTATTACTCTGCCCCATATTCAATTTATGACATGATATTAATGTGGATAAATCTCGGAGAAGAATTTAATCATTCGCTTGGTTGGGGGGCGAATTTATATGCAGTGTTGGAGGCAGACCTTGTATAAATCACTAAACGGGGAGCGCACACTGTGATATTAAGGTCAAGGAAATAAAATATTGTTCGTCTATAATTTGTAGGTAGCTGAGGAAATTATTAGGTTTTTATTATTAATAATTTTTAATGTTAGACCTGGTTAGGTGGAATTTATATTTTAAAACTGACATGGCTGAATCAGTGCAATTCAAGTAAAGTAGCAACAGGATATTTGACTTCATTTTTTATCGTACTGAGTGCCGAAATCCGTTTTGGATTTGTCCGTAAAGAAATGCCTTTGATTTTATTACATGGCGTGTATTCATTAGATATTTATAGCTCGTTTCAGCGGTGTAGGGAAACGCGAGAAAATTCGCAAAATTGCGAATTATCCATGAATATTAATATGGGTTATATGTTCTTAAAATTGTATCACTGTTTTGATATTTAAAATATATTGCGTCTTTTTATTTTTTTATTGTTTTATTTATTTCACTACAAAGTCTGGTTTGCCTTACATATTTTGAATAAATAACCTCACGCTAGGATTCCTGAGTGAGTAGGCAGAGCCGCCAATAGCGCCTTATGGTTCGCTTAACTTGCTTCTGTGTATGTATTTCATATTTAATCAACAAAGTATCAACGCCCTCTATTTTTCTGTAAGCCTTCTACCGATCTCCTGAAAGTCTCCAGCGCCCACAAGGGGCCTTATCGCCCACTTTGAGAAACACTGGCCTTACCAATTAAAAGAGAAGATCATTGAAATATAAAAAAAAAAAATTAATTATAAATGAAACACTTACAAATAAGAATCATTCGTACTCTCGATTGTAGAGGAGGCTCGTGCCCTGCAGTGGGACGTATATAGCTGTATCAATATACAGTTATATAAAAGAAAGCGTTATTATTTACTTAAAGGCCAGCATTGTGAGTCCATTCACGTTCATTCACTGCATATCTTACCAATCCCTTTGGGGAAACACGCGCGGCTACGTGTTGGATGGACGAAATATTTGCCGACACGTCAAATATTAGCACAACTACCCTGTGTTTCGAAATTACGTATATCCCTTGTTAATCATAGCTACAGGCCCTCTAGATACTTTTGGCGTGTGACGAAATGGCGTATGTTGCTTATCTTTATACTTTTTTTTTGCATATTAATTGTAAAATTGAATCGTCCTGAAATATACGGCCCACTGCGGGGCACGGGCCACCTCTACAATCGAAAGTACGAATGAGAGGGGTTAGGCCATATAGTCCACCACGCTGAACCAATGCGTTACATATCGTGGAAGTTTCAGTGACCAAATAAGTAAAAAATATCTTGCATTCCATTTGCGTTCCGTCTGGGAGGTTTTTAAATAGACTGGCCGAAATCAAAGGATCGATAATACACAAATAGTCCGTTGCAGTTTTATTGTGGTACTAGATTTGCTACTTATTAGCGCTGCGAGTCCAATATACTGCCAACTCTGCTTTATAAACTTTAATAATATGTTTTACATACATACATAAAGAGAAAAAGGCGTGATTTTTCTCAAAGGGGTAGGCAGAGGTGCCACCACCTACGTTTCGCCTTGTATTTTCCGCCCAACGATGTGATAGAGGGCGTCCGATGTGATAATATGTTTTGAACGTCGTGAGTCGAGTTAAATATTTAAACATAAAATAGCTAAAGAACTCATGAAGATAACATTAGCAAATATGAATCCTTCAACGCGACCTCTTCTTAATTTTGTTTTACAATAGCCCAGAGTAAAATCTTTGCAGATTTAGCTAGGCCCGTGCAGTGAATTATACTTGCATTTTGTTTAACACACGGCGCGGTGCTTTATTCTCGTAATCTATTGTTCGCGGTTGTAATTACAAACGGGATTTTTGCGTAATAATTTTTCTCTAAAAATAGAGCCTTTACGTTTACTTACTTAAGGTTTATATTTCTTAACTTTTCTTTAATTAATACTTGTTTATTAATTTTCCATATACCAGTTTGAGTTATTACAGCGGTTTTAAGATTTTCATATTACTTGCCTGGTATTGAAAATTGGGCGTAATAAGGTAATCGGCTTATGTCAATCAGGGATACATCATAAATGTATGCAGGAATATTTTAAAATGTATGCCCAAATACCCACCAAGAAATAAACACATAATTATTTACTGGTGGTAGGTCTCTCATAAAATATGTGAGAGCCCGCCTGGGTAGGTACCACCGCAATGTCTATTTCTTCCCCAAACAGCGGTGTAAATGCACTGTTGTGTTCCGGTTTGAAGGACATTGTAGCCAGAGTTGAACTGCACATATTGAGACTTAACACATTTACACCACTGTTTGGCGGGAGAAGTAGAATGCGGTGGTACCTACCCAGGCGGCCTCTCACATATGAGAGACCTACCACCAGTGGAACACTTAATAATAATAAACAGATACCTTACCTTACAATCCTGTTCAAACTATATGAATTATTACAAAATATTTAATCATTAGGATGGTTTGTAGGAAGCGAGAGTGCAGATTGAAATTCACTGCCCGACCGTCGCCCGGGGTATATAAATCACTTCACACGGAACCTTACATCCGTATGATATAGATATTGGTTGGATCTTCCAGTAGCTTATTGATTTAATAAATAATAATATATTAGTGTCTATTGATAGCCAATCACCACGCACTTTAACGGTGAAGGAAAACATCGTGAGGAAACTTGCCTACCTTAGCGATTTTAAAGAATTTCTACAGTATGTATGTCTGCACTAGGCCAGCGTGGTGGACTATATGGCCTAACCACTCTCAATCGATTGTCTCGATTGTAGGGTAGGCCCGTGCCCAGCAGTGGGACGTATATGGGCTGACACACAAATATATTGGAACATAGCTATCTATATAACAAATAAAATGTTTTAGAGTTTAGGGAAAAAATAGTATACCCCCTATATGGCCTAACCCCTCTCAATCGTTCTCTCGATTGTGCAGGAGGCATAAAGGCTGATACAGTACAGTACATAGGGGGTAAGTAAAAAAAGGAATTGATGGTAAAGTAATTTTTGCCTGTGAATACAACACTAGAGGTATCGTCGCTGAAAATGAAACGAAAGTGGTATCGTGTTTTGGTCATACTATCCTTCTTATCTCCCTTTTATATTTTGTATTTCAATATATTATGTATTCTTTCCCGTGTTTGCATCAATATTGGTCTCCTTCTTATCTATGCCATGTTTTGTTTACAAGTACGGCTAAGGATCGGAATATATAAACGTACATACATAAACTCACGCCTTTTTCCCAGAATGGGTAGACAGAGGTGCCACCAGGACACCCACATTTCGCCTTATATGTTCCGTCCCACGATGTGATAGAGGGCGAGCCTATCGCAATATCGGGCAAAAATTATTGACTAAATGAATAGAAAAATTTAATATCACTTTGCCCGACCTGGGATTCGAGCCCAAGACCTCAACTTTATAATCGTACCGTAGTACAACTACGTCACCGAGACAGCAGCATCAGAATACATTATGATAAAAACGAAGAAAAATAGCACAAATACTCATGTAAAAACGTACACGATTAAGTATTTTCGTCAACCCTGCAGCGGAAGCTTAAGGAACTGAACAGATATTTATTGCCCAAACTCAATGTTGCGTGAACCAATGAAATTTCTACGCTCCCTAGAAAAACATGCAAAACCCGGCGCTGCGCTCGGCGGCGGCTTTCCGAATGATTTAATCCGTCCCGGGGCCTGTTCGACCCTCCGCACTGTGAATCAATGTTCTATCGTTGGAAAATTCGAGGGTTAAATATTTTTTCTTGGGGAATGTAGGCTGTTTGATGTTGGAGATGATTAGTGAAATTAAATATGGGAGTGATGTTAACTGCTCAGCTACTATAAATCATTGTACTGATAATATTACACTAAACTAACTTAGGTTAGTATCCTGAACAGGGAATCACATGCTTGGTGCCAAAAATCTCAAGTCAGTCTGTGCCTGATAAATTAATTCTTCGTAAGGTGTTGCCACTACCAAGGCATCTTCTTTTCCCTGCCTTAAATCTACGCTTGTACTAATATTTATTATTATGCCTGCCTCGGTGGCGTAGTTGTATTACCGTACGGTTACAAAGCTGAGGTCTAGGGTTCGAATTCCGGGTCGGGCAAAGTGATATTGGGTTTTTCTATTCATAATTATCAGCCTGGAGTCTGGAATTTGTGCTATGGAGATAGGCTCGCCCCTATCACATCGTGGGATGGAACATACAAGGCGAAATGTGGGTGTCCTGGTGGCGCCTCTGCCTACCCCTCCTGGGATAAAGGCGTGAGTTTATCTATGTATGTTATTATTATGTACTTATACGGGGTTGAAGCAATACTTAGTACATAGACTGATTTGGCACATTATTTTACAACTGGCTGCCTCACATCAGGTCTTTCAGAAATAGGCTTTTCCACCACGCTGGTGTAGATATACCTTTTCTTGTTAGTATATTTCCCTGTAAATATTCGAATTAAAACACATCAAAAGAATCATAATACCCATTTACATAGCATCTTGAGGACGCGGTGGTGCGGTGTCGCCGTATTCGTGCGATTTAACAGCGAGCCGGGAACTGTATTTGCAATATTCTTCACGAGTCGTTACCATACTGCGCCAGTTTGCAAACGTTTAGTTGCGTTTATTAATGATGTTGGTTTCGAGTGATTGTTAAACTTAAATGTTAATTTTAAATATGAACATGTTATTAACTACTTTAATCTTAATCAATCTTTCTGATATAATACTTGATGCAATATAAAAATAGTGTTATCTAAAATAAAGCATTACATAATAAAAATGCGTCTAATTGATTTGACGGCGCGCAAAATTATAATATGGACAGTATTGCCGTGGAAACATATTTGTACTGTACTGTATCAACCCATATTCGTCCCACTGCAGGGCACGGGTCTTCTCTACAATCAGGAGTACGATTGAGAAGGGTTAGGCCGTATAGTCTGCCATGCTGGCCTAGTGTAGGTTGGCGGACTTTACATACTGTATAATATTTTTTTTCCAAATCGCTATGGTATGCAGGTTTTCTTGACTGTTATAGTGCGTGGTGATTGACTATCAATAAACGCACAACTCCGAAAATTCAGAGGTGTGTCCTGGGATTTGAACCCGCGACCATCATGAAACATGTTGGCAGTCATGTCTGGTCCATTACCAACAGGCCACCACGCCCTAGTGCGTGGAAACATATTTAATTTCAAAAAATCTATTTGCGATTTTCTTTAAAATATTGTGCAAGTCTACATGTGCAACCAAGTCAATTTTTTTAGATTTATGTAAGGGTGTAATAAAGCCAGATCGACGAGAAGAAAACAAAACTTCTTCAACTCTTATCATTGCACATCTACGATTCTACATCTCAAAATCAATATCGCGCAACCAATTTACGAACCACAAGTAAATAGTAACATAAAGTACTGCTGCCACTTCCGAATTGATCTCATTCCACGAAGATAGGGAGATAAAGGAATCTCGCCCGCTATCTTAGATCCACGATAACTGCCGGATCAATTTCTATTAGCGTTCCCGCTTTTGATATTTGTTATTACTTTCCAACGTTGAAAATATTTGTTTGAGATTTAATCCTAGTAATATTACTGAAATGTATATGTTTGGATATTTGCACGCAATTGCTGAACGGATAACTGTACACCTAAAAGCCATACACATAGTTACTGACCCCATAATAAGACTCCGTGCGTTGTGTCTCAAGATTTAGAACCGCAACAAATACTTATAAACCATATAGACATTTGTTTCGAGGTTGGAATCAAATCCTGGACCTTTTATTTCACAGCCGGATTTTTAACCGACTGTACCACAGAGGCTGTTAGTTAACACCCAATGACGTGGTGCATAGGTCAATCTAAACTTGAATCTTTAACTACAAAAATATTATTATCAGCAACACCTCAACTCAGCCAAGAAGACCCCTCTAATATGTATGAAAGGAATAAAAGATATATAGAGGGTGCAGTCCTTATCTATTTCATTTTCGAAAAACCGTTGACCAAACATAAATATACGTTGAAACGGGTTACGTCCACCCCGGATCGGCGAAACGTGGATTGGCCATAAAATTAATAGATTGAATCTTATCGTAATGGAATCTTTCATATGGTATTCTGTGAGAGTTTTCGTGTAGAGGCTACACGGCGGAGTTGTGAAAAGATAGATAAATTGGAGCAAGGTTATACAGGTGATGATTTCTGATGTCATTTATCTGTCTATGTTTGCTCGTATAGGTCTGCTGGGGTCATACTGGGCCTCTTTTACCATTGGGACGAGTATGAATTTTGTAAAAGCTATGAAATTGTATATTTTAGAAATAAGACTGATTTTTAAATACATATACCTATACATTTATTATTAGTGTACATATTGACTGCCTCGGTGGCGTAGTTGTATTACGGTACGGTTACAAAGCTGAGGTCTCGGGTTCGAATCCCGGGTCGGGCAAAGTGATATTGGATTTTTCTATTCATTGTCAGCCCGGAGTCAGGAATTTGTGCCCGATATGGCGATAGGCTCGCCCCCTATCACATCGTGGGACGGAACATGCAAGGCGAAATGTGGGTGTCCTAGTGGCGCCTCTGCCTACCCCTTCGGGGATAAAGGCGTAAGTTTATGTATGTATGTATGTATGTAGTGTACATATTTGATGTAATTGTTTACAAATTATCAACCCTTTTATTCATATTTTTTATTAATTCTCCCATAGAAGAATATATATGATTCGAGTTCAGTATGTATTACAATATTAGACAAGCTATATATTTTATTATTCTACTACAGGGCTACAAATATTTTAGACATGCAGAATCCAAATTTTCTAAAACAATGAGAGCGTTCCTGAAATAATTATCTAACCTTCTTTATTATTTAGTAATCTTTTTACAACGTGGATATTAAATTTGCATAATTTTATGTTTTATGTATTTATAAAGGCTCCATTTTCTTATCCTGCATTTTGTGTTATCTTATAAAATCATCCAACTAAGATTGATAACTCTCTTCAAATTCCCGCTGGGTGCGATTTGCGCCTAGCACACTTCAATTTTTTTCTAATTTCTTCCACTTACAATCAAAATCGGACCTTAATATCAACACCGCAAAGTGAGTTTTTCATTTGGCCGAGCCCTGGTGCGTGCTAGCCAGCAATATAGGAAAAATTGGGGATCGTTTTAAAAGAATGATGGGACATTTTTTTCTTGGAAACTATTCCTTTTTTTCTATTTATGTAGTTTGGGGTGTCTTTTGTGCGTATGTGGTTCGGTTAGGTGTATCATACGTGGTTAAAAAGATTATTCACAGAAATGGTTGTAGAAAAAAAAGTAACTAATAATAATTATTATTCTTTGCAGTAATTGAAATAACTTTCCCGATACAAAATAATGATGTCTGTAAAATATGTAGTTATATGTGAATTCTATGTCATTTTATATAATAACTATCGAATTTATATTGTTTAGTATATTATTTTAGAACTGTAAATATTAATTACAGTAGATGTACCCATTAGTGCCAAGAGAGCCAAATAACACATGAATATCAATTCACTCGCAGCGCCTCTGCATATAGGTTCGCGGATCTAAACATAAGAATAATATGGATTCAAGCTCATTTACACTCTAGCGGCAGTTTGCATGAGTCATGAAATACCGGGTAAAACTCCAAAGTTTGGTTGTAATGTCTATTTCTTCCGCCAAACAGCAGTGTAAATGCAATGTTGTGTTCCGGTTTAAAGGACATTGTAGCCAGAGTAACTACTGGACATAACGAGACTTAACATCTTATAGAAAGAAAGAAAGAAAGAAAGCATTTATTCGTGATAAGCAATTTTACAATTATACTCATATATAAAATAACTTAGGTATAGTATTGTCTCAGGTGTCTCAGGATGACGAGGACAGTGGAATTCCAAGCATTGCTTTGTAATTCGTGGTTTTGTTTGGTTTAGCTACTGTTCATGAGCGGTCATATCGCTTACCATCAGGAAATTTTACGTAAATTTATCGATTTCAAAAACATTGCTCAACGCTAGATAAAATCTCTAAAAGGATTGATTAGTTAGGAAAAAATATTCGTAAATTTACAATCCAAATCAGTCTAAACCATAGAAAAATTATGTAGCCCCAACACCAAATGGCTGTAAGATAACCGATAAACAGACGTTTCACATTTCAAAGAGTTTTGTTATGAAAATTTTCCAACGAGCACCTGAGTTGATATAAAGGAAGACATAAAAACTAACGGTTTGCCTCCGACGGAGTCGATAGCGGTAGTGGGAGCGCAGGCAATAAGAAATGCACAGAGCGCTGTGTATCGGAAATTAACTAAGATCGTGGGAAGCAATTCGAGGTGTCCCAGTTCTGCTATCTATCGGTTGTATATCGATGCAAGTTACGGGCTGAATGTGGAAATAATTTCGAGTTCTAGCCATTAATTATTTCGTCATATCGACAGGATTGTTAAGGCAATGTTTCCTGTTCATTGCCTTGCCATTGCCATACATACATAAGCTAACGCCTTTTTCCCAGAAGTGGTAGGCAGAGGTGCAATCAGGACACCTACGTTTCGCCTTGTGTTTTCCGTCCCATGTATGATAGAGGGCGAGCCTATCGCCATATCGGGCACAAATTCCTGGCTCCCGGCTGATAATGAATAGAAAAATCCATTATCACCTTGCGCGACCCGGGACGCAAACTTTTTTTTTTTGACAAATTATATTTTCGCTGCTAAAATAAAACAGTCTTCTAAATTACGCTCGTAATTTTCCTCTCGCTGGTCCCCCGTCGCTTGTGTTGCAATATAGTTGTTAACTAATGCCGTGAAGAGAGGTGTAGTTTCTGATAACAATGCACTCAGCCCCAGTTCTGATTACATCGCGCCCAGATATTATACTCTCACCCGCAACTTACACAAATCGGATTTCGCTGCTATCTTGGATACAAAGTACAAGATACTTTGAACTGAAAGTGGTTTAGTTAGAATTATCGCTGTCAACCTTAATAATATTACCAGCGTCTGTATCCTTTATTCTATATACATACCACTGCTGGGCTCCTCTACAAACAAGAGTGCGATTGAGAGGGGTTAGGCCATTAGCTTAACCCCTCCTTATTGAGTAAATACCTGTTTGTGTAAGTTTTGTTGCTCGTTACGGCCTTTTATCAATGTTAAGAGGGCCTATGGTCACGCTCGGCAATTTGTATGCCAAATTTGTATTTTGTAGCCACCCAAAACTTCTGAGAAATGGTTATGTCGTTCACGTTGGTTTTCTGAAAACAGTAGCGCCTTACCATGCATCGAAAGTACAAACAAGAACCTAGCTTTTACGCAGTAGGGTTTAGTTTATAAGATAATCTTAAGGTTGTCTGGAAGAAATCGCCGACAGCGATAACACCGCCGATTGTTACACATATTTAAGTGCTTTATTTTTTATGTCTGAAAATTTATGTTGTGTACAATATAGTATTTGTAAATAAATAAAATAAATAAATAATCTAAGTGCTTTCTCTAGGAAACAGCACGTCATGTAATAACATTTACTGTATTATTTTATTGTCTTTTATCATTTACGGAAACTTACGGCTAGATTACTTAATAACAGGGGAACGATAATATGAAAAGGCCATTTAAATGGTTTCGCAAATAGAATACAGTACAAAAATAAGTAGGTCAGGAGAAAAATTTATTAAGTTATGATCAAATAGTACAAATAATTTTGATCGAATAAAATTAGGGCCGATTTGCTAATGATGAGTCAGTGCTTACAGTAAATTCATGCAGAAATGTGAGTGCAATAATAATTTAATTCATTTTTAACTACGTGAACACTTCACATCACAACTTGGCGTCTGAGTCTAATCCGCAATAAATTTAGTTCATTAAACGTTCCACAGTTCGCTCAATGTAAAGAAAACCTTCGCTATTTTAACGGAAGACGCGTATTTACAATATCTGTTTGATCTTTTCAATATTTTTTTATTTTATAGCCTTTTCAGATGAATTCTACGTTTAGTTGTTGGTCAAGTAAACGAGCAAGCGGATGTCTTAAAAGATATTATCATCATCTTCGGCCACAGGAAGTTAACTTCTAGATACACATCTGTGTAATGTTACGTTGCAATAAGTTCCCTAAAATGAAATGATAAACCAGAATTGCCTTGGAACTTAGACAATGAAAATGGTAAAGACCAAGCTGCCAGCAAAATCATTGACCCAAAAAAACAGGAACGCAAGGCGGGTACGTCACGAGGTTATTTTTCAGATAATTTTAGATGATCAGTCGAGGCAACGCTATGCTCTAGTCAAGAACTTCCAATATTCGTCCATAAAGAACAGTACATTATTACAATATTTACGGGCAGCCTCTGTGGTGCAGTTAGTTAGATGCCTCCTGGGAAACGAGAGGCCGCGAGTTCGATGCCCGCACTGAAACAATTTTTTTGTGTGATCCACAGGTATTTGTTTCGGGTCTGGATGTTTGTAAGCCCGAAAAGTCTCTCGTAGTTTCTGATACCCACGACACAAGATTCGATCTTAACGTGGTTTCAGGACTATGTTTGAGACTGTTGGGTGAATTTATTTATTATATTTAAAAGCATCGTTTTATTACACAATAGTTGTTATCTAAAGTAAAAAATACAAAAGCACTACATGAAACAATCCGAGCAGCTTTCGTAAGTTCGCGGCCGGAAGCACAACGCGGCGGAACTGCAAGTCAAGACGGTATCGCCTCATCAAGCGCGAACCGAGTTTCAGCCACAGTTCGATTAAAACAAAAATTGATTTATACCACGAAGCTGGGTCACGGGTTCACGAACTCACCGACAGAGGTCGCGTAATCTAAGATTCTAAGAACGGTGACGAATTGTACGATTTAGGATTATTATTTTTTATTTTTCATAATTTTTGTGTGTTGAAATAAAAGGTTGGAGGGTTATCGGATTGCAGGAATATTACGAACGATTAAATTGTAGTTTACTTATTAATTTGTTTTTTGTGACATTAATAATTTAAAAGCGCATAAATCGTTTAAGAATCATTTCAATTCATCCGCGAATGCCGCATACATTTTATTGCATTATTCACTGCATAGTCTAGAAAAAAAAGGTTGAAGCCTATTTTAATACGTACTGGCATGAACGATATGACCGCAAAGTACGTTAATAATGCTGTGTTATTTAATTAGAGTATCCATCGAGACATGGTTATCTCTCGCCGGTTGCCGGTTGCACTATCGTGCCGGCCTCGTCGAAATCAACATAGTCTAAATCCGAAGCACGAAAACCTATGTGTGTCCCTACGATAAATTTTGCACCATCCATCGTCGCCATTCGAGTGAAAACGACTATCCTACCATCAGAAAAACTAACTAAGAATTACAATAATTGTATAAACACAGTACAATTAACACCAAACCTCTGTACAATACCCATAAATCATATTATACCACACTCCCAAAAACAAGGGAAGTGTCATCACCGAAGCACATTTCAGTGGAACAGTAACAGTTTCGGCAAACGTAACGAACGGAAAAAATACAAAAAAACAATGGGCAGAGGAGAGCGAAACAAAGCTGGACCCAATCAGGATCAAGCCTTATTTACTGAGTCCGCTCTAATTGATACAGGACCGGACATCGGGGGAAAAGGTCCCAGTGTGTGGCCATGAGATTAGCGACTTATAGAAGTGTGTGTAGTCTTTGTCACTAAGTTTTGTTTTGTTTGAATGAATGGTACCTACAATCAAATTGTGGGCTATTTTTTGTTTCTATCCGTTATTATATAATATATCTTTATAACCGTATCTTTTGTCATACTCTTGAGCGCTAAACCCGAAAAGTTTTATTTTTTTGGTTTGCTGGATCTGCAATATCTTGATTTTGAATAAATATTCTTTATTGATATTGAACAAATGAACGAAAAATCGCTTCATGTTTGAAACTCTAAAAACTATGGAGGAACTTGTAGATATACGAGTAATAATATAAATCCTGAAGCTTAATATACTAACGAATCAAGGATTTTTCTACACGTAATTTATTTTAGCGGTTTCTCGTTTAAATATACTCAAAATAAAAACCGCCCTACAAAATAAAATAAATAATTCCTAAAGTCACAAATATTGGCACGAAAAGGGGTGAAAGACGCAGCACAAATGCAAATCGGCCGTCCGAATGGTCAAACAACACCATGGCAAGGCGACTGGGCAAACATTTTAACGAAACAAACTTTGCCCCGCGTCAATATTGAGTGAGCCGTACACTACTCGCGAGGAACGACGGGTAAATTTAAATGTTTCTTTGAAGTCCCCTTGTGTAAGTGTCAAGTTTGTGAAACTGAAACTAAGTAGTAAACGTATTAGGGAAATATCAAATTGAAGTCATTGAAAAGTGATCATCTGTGCTTTAATGAATTTTCATTTGAGACGGTTAATTATTATTCGCATTATCTTATATTAACGCCAATCCCATTAAACAGGCTTGGGCACGAATTAGCGAAAATAGATAATTAGTTTATTTTTATAGAATATAATGTTTCGATATTTAATAGAGAAAATATTGCATTAGCGTTTAATAGATGTATTTATATAGACGCAGACGACTAGACGAGATTCTAGAACATCTTAAATCATATTGTAAATAACCAATACCTACTGAAATCCATAAAACATCAACATCCAGATATAGTTTAGTTACATATATACCTAAACTCACGCCTTTATCCCAGAAGGGGTAGGCAGAGGCGCCACTGGGACACCCACATTTCGCGTTGTATGTTTCGTCCCATGATGTGATAGGGGGCGAGCCTATCGCCATATCAGGCACAATTCCTGACTCCAGGCTGATAATGAATAGAAAAACCCAATATAACTTTGCCCGATCCGGGATTCAAACCCAAGACCTCAGTTTTGTACTCGTACCGTAGTACAACTACGCCACCGAGGCAGTTTAGTTACATAACCATTATAAATTGACCTTTACACCCAGTAAACAAGCACTGACGCGTGTTTCATGGCCGAACGGTGACATTACAGTTCGTTAGATCGTATCATAACTATATCAATGCACGTATGCCATTCGATCCTACAGTTGCTTTGTTTGTTAACCACCGCGACCGGCTCGTGTTGGCTAGTGTGTTACAACCTTGTGTTATGACTGAAGTTTCGGGTGCTGAAAATCATAGGTTTAAGATTGAAATAAAACTATTTTATACGGATTTTATCGCGATTTGGTTTAATTTTTACATTTTTTAACTTCCCGACGTTTCGATTACTTTACAGCTTTCGTGGTCACGGGGCGGACTGCTGCCACGAAAGCTGTAAAGTAATCGAAACGTCGGGAAGTTAAAAAATATAAAGATTAAACCAAATCGCGATAAAATCCGTATAAAATAGTTTTATTTCAATGTGTAACATTCGCGTAAATCTAAGAAAACATAGGTTTAAGATTTAATTATGTTGGTTATTGGTTTTCATAAGCCTCTATTTTTCGTTTGTTTCTGATTCTTGAATTATCATAGTTGGGGCAGAATTGGACAAACGATATGGAAATTTATAAAATGCCGCTGGAAATCTACTGATAAACAACAGAGGAGGGAAATCCAAAAGTTAATCTCTTCTCTTAAGATTTACTAACCAACTTGTTGAAAAAGACCTGCATCTAGCCACTGCTTGTAACATTTGTTAAGTTATTTTTATTTAATTTTATTATTTTATTAAAATAAGGTGCTCCAACAGTATACACATTTTAACACATAAAACATTATTTGCTACAGTTAAATTCTGATGCATATACTACTTAAAGGAGTACACAACATTTACAAGTTGCCTATAACTGTATTGCGTATGCTTAAATTCGTCAATTATAGCTTTGTTCCTAAAAAATCAGTGACAGTATAGTCTTTAAAAGAAAGAAAAGACAAGCAAAAAAAAATGAAGACAGTTCGTGTCGCTGAGGGAGTTTCTTGCGCCGTGTCTTCTTCACAGCTACAACACGTTCCGAAGCGGTGGTAGCAGAAATTAACGATTCTAAAGATCTTGTAAAAGACTACTTGAATAAAGAATATTTTGATTTGATTTGATTTGATTTCATCTAAAGATTTCCTGCTATTTATCACATTACCTTTATTGTGGATCGCTTTGAAAATTAACATCTGATTTATTTATAATCACTTACTTCTTTCCACTAATTTGAAAATCAAACATTGAACAAAAATACACCCAATCCCAGTGTTAAAACAATAGAGTTGAAGCGGGAGCAGACGTTCCCCTGTCACGTATCGCATGCCATTTCATTACCTCCACTAACGAACCCGAATCCCGCGGGATCGTGATTGATTTTACAATAGTCCCGCTATGCATATGCAGCGCTTGAATCAATGCACTTTTAGAAATAATATCGTTTACTTACAGATTTTTTTTATCATTTTATTGTAGGACGTCCACCCACAAGATGGTCAGACGACCTGGTAAAGGTCGCGGGACGTCGCTGGATGCAGGCTGCCTCCAACAGGTCACTGTGGAAATCATTGGGAGAAGCCTATGTTCAGCAGTGGACGTCCTTTGGCTGATAGATGGATGATGGATGATTGTACACCAATTAAACCATAAGTAGAAAACATAGCAGAAGAAATATGTACAAGTGGCGGGTTTATTGCTCAAAACAATTTCTGCCAGGCAACCATGGATATACGAGAAAGAGCGAAAGTTGGGGCAGCTTCATACGAATAATGTAACAATCTTTTATTTCGTTAGTTGGTCAGCGTGATTGTTGAGAATTGATATGGAAACAAGATAATAAATAAATAATTAAATGAGCCCAATCGTCAAGGACCCCATTTAACTACAAATCTTATGTCATGCGTATGCGAAAGTATGATAAAGTTTTCGGTCTCACAACCATTCAGATTTGAAACATGGTTCGCACTAACATTTGTCTGCGTGTAGGAATTGAACCCATCGATATTTTCAAAAGTGAAAGTACTGGCTAATTCATGAACGTTATAAACATGTGTCAAGTAGAGCGGGTTTTATGAGTAAAGTTACTTACTATTAGGGGTGGTTAAAACCTTGTATGAAATAGTTGTATATAAGTTAATATGAGTGCCTGTAATAAAGCACGTGCGTTGTATTTCTGATTCGTTTAGTTCATCGAATAACAAGTAAATAGTATGCAATCGGCATAGCTTTTGAAAAGAGGTGCAGTACAGTCACATTGCTGTCATTAAAAAAAAAAACAAAATTAAATTCATGTTTCAATCACTTCGAATTATAATACAAATTATTTTCAAGACGGTACCGCGACTTAAATAACATCAGAAACCCTAGCCAAACAAAACAATAGACCATTAAGCTATCAAAGGACTCGCCAAATAAATCCACTCTCTATTTTAACTAAAACAGAGGCCAACATTTCAACCCACCGCAAAGGTAACAACACAAATAAATCCCGGTGACGTAACAATCCCGTAATAGTGAATCCCGGACGCCGCTAATTGAATTAGCGACTGTGATCCCGGGTTCGCGGGATTGTCGGCTGACCCGACTGTCTATTTACCTGGCTTTATAAACTACGGGGCCGTACACCATTGTGGAGATTTTTGCGTGAAATGCGCTGTTTGTTTTAATTTACCCACGGGTCGGGTCTTCATGTGTCCCTCTACATAAAGGTAATGAAGACAGAAGGAGCTCATTCCTTTTCATATTCTTAATAAAAATAAATCGTTTCAAGTCTTTTGCACGAACACAGTTCCTTTCCGATAACATAATATGCTAGGGAATCTCCACTGTACAAGTCTTAGAACGTCAGTGTTTAGCCACTGTACATATGCCTTTCTTAAAGTCTTATATTTGGCAATACTCAGAGCAGGACAGCATCTTGCTATTGACGACGTTGCTATCTGTCATCAGTTTATCATTATTAAAATAATAAACGACATTTTGGCACCAATGTGTCCAAATAAAAGTAGTTAGTTAAATTCACAAGCTTAATACAAGTTGGCAGACAGATGGATTGTATCTAAAAATGAAAATCCGAACATTCGATTTTACAAACTCAAATAAAACATCAGATTCGACCAACTAGTTTTATTAGTGTTGCATTTTTCAGTAACTGCCGTCCGAGTCATAAACGTATCTGTGCGGGGGTGGCGCAGTGCGGTCTGAAAAAAAGTTCATCAAAAAACTCTGAAATAGCAAATATATGACAATGTTCCGTCGACATGTATGTTCCTAGAGTTGCAGAATACTTAGTGTTTTCGTTTTGAAATAATTTCTCGGAAGGATTGGCTCCCTTTGGCTTTTGAGGTTGCTGGATGAAAAATATGGCAGAGGCAAAATAAGTGGGTGAATGTAGGTATGTGTAGTAGTCATTATCATCATCATATAAGCCCGAATTTATCCACTGCTGGACATAGGCCTTTTCTCTATCACACCACTTTTCTCGGTAATGCGCTTGTCTCAACCACAATTTGCCTTGAAACTTGGTAATGTAATCCATCCATCGAGCAAATAGTAAAATCATCCTAGTAGTCATCTTAATAATAATTATTAAACTAAAACCTTTGTTAGTTTGATACAACCAAGTTATGATTAGTGAAAAACTAATCTTAAACAATGATTAACAATTATCATTCATGATGTAACACTTAAGGTACATGCATCTTAACTATCAACTGCAGTTGCATCTGAATGTTTTATGGCCTCATTTATTTCCTTAATAGTCGTTATATTTTAAAAAATCTACAACTCACCATCATTCTGACCTCTCAAAACAGGTCGTTTATTCCGATGAGACTCGCCGAATCTGTAAAGAGTACAAATACAGGCAAAAAAACTTCTTTCTATCCAGTCAAGTTCTGAAGTGACCCAGTTTGAAAGAACACTCAACAAGGGACCTGAAGAAACTACTTTCCGACCGATCCCGCTCTTAGCTCGCAGTTCAATCAATCGTTTCATAACAATTGCTTTCAATTCGAATTCTGTAGACTGAAATAGTTCTTCAAGAAGTCGCAGAGTTGAGGAATATCAAGGAGCTAAATTATACGTCTTTATTTATACCAATGTAAGTAAAAAAACATTTCTAGCAAATATTTAAATCAGTGCATCAGGAATGTTTTTGGTAGTTAAGTTTCCTAGCTAAACCAGCGTGAAAAAGTTATCCAAATAAATTTACACAAATGTTATTTTAAGGATAGTTGAAATATCATAGGAATAAGAACGAGAAATAAAATTGTATTATACTTACAATGCGTACAACAAATCTTTCCGATTTATAACTGTCGGAAGAGTTCTAGTTTCATCAACAAATTTGCTTTCAACGTTGTTTTCTTCATCGATAATCAAATTACCATTTATAAGGTACACCTGAGGTTCGTTGGAACTAAGGGACTTTACGCGCAAACTCTTCAATTTGTGTATGAGCGCATCGACAATTTTTGATAATTTGTGGCTTTTTGGTCTTGGTACATCTAGTTCTTTTTTGGATGGTTTGAGTAGTTTTGATATTATAGTGTCTGACCTATCTTCTGAATCGTTGATAAGATCTTTTATTTCTATATTACCATCTCTGTCGCCATTGCTTCTTATTTCGTATATCTCGAGTTTCGGTTTATAGCGGGCTTCGGATGAAGCGAGAAATATGGCTGTAATAAAACTTGATGTTTTAGTATAGATTACATTGCATATTTAATATGTTTATTTTCTTATCCCAGCAACTTAGTACGCTTTGCTGGGTGTGAAAGGAATGACCTTTTGTACTATCCTTGCACCGAGACAATGAATTGTGTACAATATTGGGTTCAGGAATCATGCTACCAAAGCAATGTGTCGTAGTTCATTATGCCTACGGGGCAAAAAAAATCCACCATTTTGTGTCTCAATTTTTAGAACACATGAAGAATTTTTTGGCATCACTAGACTCGAAATAAAATAACAATAACATTGTCTAGGTGCAGAGTTCACAAGGGACTTCTTGTTTCACGTTCTATCTTAGGAATAAATATCAAATAAATTAAGTTTGTTGGCTGAAGAAGTAGAGTTTCTGAAAATCGGTCGCAACCAACATTAATTTTGTCTTAC
Organism: Deilephila elpenor; assembly: GCA_949752805.1. Taxonomy (NCBI): domain Eukaryota; kingdom Metazoa; phylum Arthropoda; class Insecta; order Lepidoptera; family Sphingidae; genus Deilephila; species Deilephila elpenor. The sequence continues at coordinate 12,949,840 of OX457103.1, read as the reverse complement.
AATTGAAACAAAACGTACAAAAGCAGATCACTGACCCTTTCGTCCAATAAGCTCTAAATTCACTGCAGACGAAAATTTATGCAAATAATATTTTTATGTAAATACCGCAGCATTTCATTTGACTAATAACTCAATCAGAATGCAAACTTACCGAAGGCGAATAAAAACGGTACATTCATGTCGATTTCCTCGTAAACTTGATTTTTTTTTGCTAAAATATTACAAATGTACTGAATTTCATTTCGTTTTATGCCGTTTTTATGTGTACACTCACTTTTATCTATAGTATGAAAATTGCTAAATCGTAAATTGGAAATTTCATTTGGTTTATGGCTTTTTGACTGTACCAACTATTATGGGTTGATTTTATTTCCATTTTTTATTGCTTTCGCGTTGTAATTTTTGTTATAAAACCAGCGATTCATTGTCTAATGGTTTTATCTGAATGCTTTTGTTTGAATACGTTAATGGTGGAACTATCATGAATCATACCAGCAAAATCTTTATTGACATATTAGATAAGTAGTGGTCTTCTTACGAGAAAGGTAGCGGTTCGATTTTCGTATGAAGATTAGTATTAATTATTAGATTATTGTGATTCATACCTAATACCGGATCATTGTATACCTCAGTTAACTACTGCTTCATATTATGTTGGTGGATCATGTAAATTAAAAAAAAAAAAGAAAAACACATCAACCATTCCTGAGCACGGGACTTCTCTACATTTTTTATGTTTTACCATTATCGTGTAATACCCTCGCTTTGTGAATGTTGTTCACACCTCTAATAGGCATGTGCATCAGAATTTTATTTTGTAAGTGTTTTTGTATATTTTTAATGCATATGTTGTTGGTGTGTCTTTTAAATAAATAAAATAAAAAATAAAATAAAAAAACCGAGAGTAAGATTGGTGGGGTTGCGTCATTGTCTATCACTCTAATCTTGTGTTGGTGGACTCCACATACAATAAATAAATAGGTACACCCAACAGTCACATACATAATCCTGACCCCACACTAAGATCGAGTCTTGTGTCGTCGGTATCAAGAACTACGAGAGACTTTTGGGTCTCACAAACACCCAGACCCAAAACAAATATTTGTGGTTCACACAACCATTTTCTCGGTGCGGGGATCGAACCCACGGCCTCTCGTTTCACAGCCAGCGTCTAAAGACTTTGTTAAATCTCTATGACAGGCAGGTTTCCTCACGATGTTTTGCTTCAGCGCTAAAGTGCGTGTTAATTGACTATTAATGCACACATGAGCCTGAAAGTCAGAGGTGTATCCTGGTATTTGAACCCATATCCACCGTTGTCGGCAGCCGCGTCTGGTCATATACGATTTCTCAATATTTAACATATTATACAGCTATACATACATACATACATAAACGTCACGCTTATATCCCATAGGGGTAGGCAGAGGCTATGGATCTCTAGTTTGCTCGATAAAGCATAAACTATATAATATAAGCTTTTATTTATACTTCCACACTCAAGGAAATATGGATGCCATTGGCCAAGCGTCTCTGCTCCCAACTGACCAATTAAGACAGAGTAAGAAATACATCTGAATCGTGGTATTCCCAATGGGCCCAATTATTCATTCTTTTTTCCATTTGTCTTCTGACAGTTATATACAAAAAAATATTTGATGTCTTTAGATGGCAGCTGCGATATAAGCCTTTTTAAATGGAACGGGAAAGAAAAAGCAAAAGGACGGGAGGTAGAAATGAGGTATAAAGTAGAAAACGACAGGGGTTGTGAAAAAATGGTTTTAAAAATGAAAATTACATATAACCGTAATATAATTTCTTAACAAAACTATTAAATTACAAAAAGGAACGTAACATTAAAGTATTGTAACCGTAACAACCTTTAGCAAGCATTCAAAAGGCATCACCGTTGGTCCAAATGTTTGCCAATACTTCAAAATAAAAATCCCAGAAACACTCAACATATTTCTTTCCTTTGCACATCTCGACACGGTGACGAGTGTTTGCAGTCGTTTCTTCACCGCTCGAAACACGAAAACGCTTTTATCGGACGATATTCGATATTTTCGTTTGTTTAACTCACTTATTATTTTATCGAGGATTTGATTGCAATCTCTTAGTTTATTGTGCGATTATTGGATATTTGTTATTGGAGAATATCACTGGGAAGAAGTTGCCTTCTTGTGGATTTTCGGTTTGATTGTTGTTGTTTTTCGTTTTAACACTTTAAATTTATTCCCCATTTATTTTTAAAAGCATCCTCGTTTGTTCGATAATTATTATGCATCTATAAAATATTGGTACAATTCTCCTTTGTATATTTACATTACCAAAGACAATTAAATAATTCATTCCATTCAGAACTTTTTCTTTGCCAGTCATGCTCAGTGAGATTTTTAGAAATCAGGCGATGGTAAAATTGATTTGCACATGCATATCAAAATTATGATTTTTTTAAATAAATAAATAATAACCTCGTTACACATTCACGTTGTTTTCGAGGAAAGTGCACATTTCGATTTTTTAACCTTTAACTGGATCAAGCATCGACCTGTCGTCCATTAACACAAATTGACAGTGCATAGCAGCAAATTCGTACGTAACCTAGTCCAAAACAAACGTTGCAGCATCGCCTGAGAGCGTTTCCTTGTTCAAACACTTCATTAGGTCGTATTGATTTATTTTAGAATCCCACCGCACTGCAATCGGTTTAGTTCTATTTCATTTTACGCCGCACGAACACCCGAGTAAGATTTTATAAAAGAACATTACGAATTTGTAGAATAGCAATGGAGAGAATCGAATAATGCAGTTAAATTTAAATCTGTTTTAGTATTGTTTATTTGCGGTGCATTTGGAAATTCAGTGACCAAATATACTTGGTTATTCTAAGATATCCGAACAACAATGAATATTAAAAAACAGAATCATTATCTCGCTTGAGAGTATAAGTCATATTGTAAGTTAAAAGCTTAACCAGTGTAATTTGCTGTAATTTTGTGTTCCGGTTTGAAGGACATTGTAGCCAGAATAACTACTAAACATATTAGACTTAACATCTTATGTCTCAGGATGGCGAGCGCAGTGGAATGCCACACATTGCATTGTAATTCATGGTATTGTTTGGTTTTGCTACTGTCCATGAGTGGTTGTATCGTTTACCATCAGGCGAATGGCAGGCTCGTCTCACCATTCATTGCAATAAAAAAAAAATCTAAACTAGAATATTTCGGAGTACTGCTATCAAATAGAATATAAATTCGCTTTACCATCGCACTGTTTGTTGAATACGATAAGAATATCTACCGGATAACAAATAAGAAAAGACAATGATCATAAATATGTCACAACGTCTACTGGCAACATTGTCACCGCTAAACTGCTGAATAAAGATGGAATATTGGTATTAGGAAATATGATACCTACCTTGGAAGTGGCCAGCGGCTAATTTAATCCCAGAGTGCAGAAGAGTTAACAAAAAAATATTTATCATCAGTTTCGGAACACGTATGAATAGTAAAATAATTTCCTGCCCCCTACATTTATTTTGTATTTCACTGAGTCAGAAGTCATCCCCTACAAATTTGTGACACCCTATAAAACAGGACACATGCATACTAATCTGCAGATTTACAAAGGTTGCAAACTTTGCTTTACCGAAATGAGGGTTTTGAGTACTAACCACGAACATTCATCTACATAGAAGACGCAAGTACCTTTACATGTATGAAAATAAAACGTGACAGATTTTCTTATCCATTTGTTGGTAGTGGTTTAGTGAACATCTTTGTTTGCGTAACCACTTTTAAGTTTATGTTCTGAAAATCCACACTAAGCCAGCGAGGTGGGTTATGGCCTAACGCGTCTCAATCGATCTGTTGACTGTTGAGGCTGGTATTATTGTTTTGAAAACCTGATGATCTCTTTGCTAATGCATTACGCAACTGATTATCATTTTTAAAAATATTATCAATACTTGAAGTGCGATTAAATAAATAAATACACCCAACAGTCACATACATAGTCCTGACACCACACTAAGATTGAGTATTGTGTCGTGGATATCAGGAACTACGAGAAACTTTTCGGTCTCACAAACACCCAGACCCGAAACAAATAGCTGTGGATCACACAAATATTTGTTTCGGTGCGTGGATTGAACCCGCAGCGTCATGTTTCACAGCCGGTGTCTAACCAACTGCGTCAAGGAGGCTGTCAAATGAAACATTATTGAAGTAAACCCAGCTTACATTAGAGTTTGGATACGTGAGTTGCGGCATCTATTTAGAACCGAGTCTGTGGTAACCTTACTCCTTTGTCAATCTTAGTCACATTATGGCAGAATGCTTACCCCAGCATGCTTACCCACTGCTCCATCACGATATTCATAATCCCCAAAGTCATATGTACCCTTTAAATTAAGCAAATATTATGATCGTCCAGTGTAAACACGGCTGTTTTGGCGGGACCGCGTGCAAACATCAATTAATTTCAGCCCTTTTAATACGAGTTTCGGTGTGATGAATTAGAGTGTTCGGTTTATCGACTAACTTTTATAGGATATTTTTTATAAAAGTGCGAATAGCTTTTATATTTTATTTATGTCTGGGTACATTTATAATACATTACGTAGTAGGAGAAAAGCAAATTATTATTATCACATTTTATTATAATTTTCAAAATTTAAACAGAACCATGACGCATTATGTCCAATTTTGACAATACCAATATAAATGTAATAATGTATCTAAGAAGAATGAACATCTTTATCATAGAAGACAAAAAACTTTCTAAATTAAAACATTACCAAACGGCATAATATGTATTATGTAAGTGATAATTATTGAACATTATAAGCCATTGTAGTTAGGTAGCCGAAAACATTGTAAGGAATAGGGACTCACTATCTCGATAATACGAAAAGCCCGTTAAATCGAATAAAATCCCAACCCGAAGAGTTAGGCACTAAACACTGTAAAATTCTGCACCAAGCTTTTCGATATTTATATAACAATCTATAGTCGAATAATTTATTAGTTTGTTTGTTCTCCGATATTAATGTATTATGTATTGGATTTCTATTTTGTCAGCGAATTGATTTGTCTGCTTCATTTAAATTTTAAATTATATTTGCTCCTTCAAATTCAAAGGATATTGGGAGTTTTCATTAATAATTTATAACAATAAAAGCAGTTTAATACTGTCTCAATGGTAGGGCAAAGACCTATTAAAATGTATTAGATTAGTTCAGGTCATCGGCCTAGGTTGGTTAATGATCTTCACTTACCTTTGAATTCTAATAGAATTCATAGATATTCATGCTTTGTAATATCGACATGACAAAGTGGCTTCAATGCGTCTTAGTAAAATGCCTTGCAATTCGGTGTATACCTGTTTCCCGAAAGAAGGTACATAATGAGGTATTAGATATTGGAGTAGACATTGGGACTAAAATCGTTGCATGCGTACCAAGCATGTCACAATCTTTGTAAAAGTATGGAAGTCACAAAGTAAAAAGCGCGTTTGTAGCGGCAACCATCTTGGAATTACAATGATACAGAATGCACTAAATCGTGTTGTCATCAAAACCTGTTAACAGGAAGGGGTCTAACTTCAATTACTAAATTTGACTCCAAGAAACTAACAAACAAATAAATAAACAGGGCAAGCTGAATAAAACCGTTAAAAAAAGTGTATAATCGAACTGATAAATCTTTTTACAGTCTGTATGTGCACAGGCAATGTACATATGTGCTATGTATTCGTATCCAGACACTGATATCTGCGCAGCATATGGCACACATAACGAGAAGACATTAGCCGGGCGCTTGACATGATAATGCGCAATCAGCGTTGATCAGAGATAGCTTCGATGGATGTCCTTGCCAAGTGTGGACATAGAACCCGCGGAGCGTGCATAGTATTATGACGGAAGTTTATTAAATATTTTTCGATAGACGATCCCACCAAAACATTTTCATGTAAAATGTTGCCACGACACCATAATTACGTGTCGCACTGTCGAAAAGTTATCTGATTTCATTTAGAGTCAAACTTCTCTTAACTCTACAAAGCCTAACTTCACAAACTGTATACCTTAGTCAAAATATGTGGCTTTGCGATTTCTGTACTAAAAGAACAATTATTATATTTTCATATTACGCCCATGTGAATGTAGCGAATTGGGCTTAAAGCGCATTACTTCGTTAAATAAAATATAGTATACCACGCTGGCCTTGTGTGGGTTGATGGACTTTACATACCATAGAAATTCTTTACAAATCGCCATGGTATACAGATTTCCTTAAAATGCTTTCATACGCCGTGATAGGAAAACAAGTTACCAATTAATTATACCAAGCCGCAGTATCGCTGTCGCTATGGCCCTAAACATGCGTCAATCAGAAGGCCAGGCCTGATCTAATCCGTAGCCCGGTATCACGTCACTTCGCCATATTAGGGCCATAATGAGTATGCCTTCTCCGACAAAACGTAAAACCTAAGGGAGTTGATGCTAAGGTGTGAAATTTAGTAAAATTCTTTGAAATTTGTTGGTAAAATCGGGGCGAATAAAAGGATTTTTAAATTGCATAGGTCCGAGTGCAATAGTCACTTGACAGAAAGTGCATGTCCGTTGAAACAGTGTTTGAATTGGCGAGTGTCTTAAAATCGACACAAACCTAACATACATACATACATAAACTCACGCCTTTTTCCCATAAGGGTAGGCAGAGGTGCTACAAGGACACCCACATTTCGCCTTGTATGTTCCGTCCCATGATGTGATAGGGGGTGATCCTATCGACATATCAGGCACAAATTTCTGACTCCGGACTGATAATGAATAGGAAAATTCAATATCACTGCCCGACCCGGGATTCGAACCCGAGACCTCAGCTTTGTAGTCGTACCGTAGTGCAATTACGCTACCGACGAAGTACCAACCACCCACTTTGATCATTAACTTAGCATTATTACCGATTCCTATCTCAGAAACCTGACACATATACCTATATACAGTAATATCTGCTGTGCCTCGGTACCGCTGTCTTCGTGGCCTAAACACGCGTCAATCAGAAAGCCAGACATGATCTAATCCACAGCGTCTGTAGCGTACTAGCACGCTGTTATCTACACGACACTTTAAGGCGCTAATGAGTGCTTTTGCCTTCAAAATGCATTAGAGGGAAGGAAGTTGATGTTTACATCAACATACATACCTTCCTTTAGGAAGGTATGGAATTTTGGAATATTCTAAGGTGTTTGTGGGTGAAAACGCGAAATAATTGCGTGAATAAAAATACGAAAAAAAACTGGGTATTTTTAACTGTCGTCTAATAAGAGGTTTCCAAGTTAACTGTATTTTTAGCTCGATAGGCAGCGACTTTTCTGTGCCCCAGAATTGTTGAGCCCTTGAGCAGCGCTAGCAGCTTAACATCAGGCAGGCTGCTAGCTTTTCTGTCTAGGACTGCAGTAATCTATATCAGCCCATATACGTCCCACTGCAGGGCACGGGTCTACTCTACAATCGAGAGAATCGATTGAGAGTGGTTAGGCCATATAGTCCACCACGCTGGCCTAGTGCGGGATGGCGGACTTACATACCGTAGAAATTCTTTAAAATCGCTACGGTATGCAGGTTTCCTCACGATGTTTTCCTTCACCGTTAAAGTGCGTGGTGATTGACTATCAATACAGCAAGCATTACTGCAGTAATAAATACTATTTTCTTAGCTATAAAATATACTTGTTTATCACTACGGTGTAATAAAAAAAACACCTTCGTTTTAGCGTACATTGCACTATATCTTAAACACCTAAAACACATCTCACGAAAAATACGTTACACTTTTCCGAAACCATTCCCCACCTGCAGGTTTGTGTTTTGTGCACAAAACACAAACAAAAATCAATAACACGGCATTATTTAACGCTGCCCCTGTTTATCCCCTCCGCGTCAAAAGATACTGTCAACTTGTGAGTTATGGCCTGCCACTAAGTGCCTGTACACACTTAGGGAAACTTGGGGACTGAAAGCATCGATAATTCACACGAGATAGGGAAATGATGGAGGTCTTCTAATGAAGCGTAATGCAGTTCTTAACTTTAAGGGATTATGCGAACAAATATTGTTTTTTAAGGGTGTATTACGAAAGCGAAGGGTATAGTTTCATATTAAATTTCGCGAATAATACACGTTGGAATAAAACTATTTTTGATATTTGGTTTGATTTTAAATCGAACTTCCTAGCGTTTCGAATACTTTTGCGTGGTCACAATTCGGATGTACCGGAAAAGTAGTTTTATTCAACCAATTCCAACTACGTATATAACATCGTTGAATATAAAATGAATATTTTTCCATTATTTATGCAGCATGTTTGGTGCAAGATTTTATGGACGTCTATAATGTTTAATGGATTTTGAGATTAATGGCCATTTTAATAGCGCAATGTAACGCTAATAAAGATCAGCTGACGCTACGGGTCAACGACCCTCTTGTTGTGATTTAATGGTACGCCATGTCAGAATTTTAAGTGCTAATGAATAAATTATATGATTAAACCTAATAGCAACACGTAATCCCCATACTTTGTTAATATTAGTATACATGTTTTTTTATGTATTTGAAACTACGATGAAAACCTTACTCATACAAAATAGAAACAATATGTATACATGAGTATATTATTTTTTTTCGTTCAAGAAGTAGTCTGTACTAACATTTACATTCCCTTTTTCCCCTAAAATTCCAAATTCTTTCGAACAAATAAATCAGGGGCAGGTGTCTTTGACACGGAGTATTTGCCTCTTGCTCGCACGCTAGCTGTCCTTGTCTAGCGGTTCTATAGAATTCAAGAATGAAATTCATTACTGCAACTTTTGCCCATTCTATTTTTTAGTTTTTACTAAGGGTCGAATAGTTTACACTGCATTTCGTTTTATCACATTGTCACTGAAAGCAAAAAATTTACAAAACTTTGGTAACCAAATTGACAAATGCCTTTTTGCTTTAGCGAACACATTAAAAGACTATTCTAATTGTTGCCAGTTGAATATTATTCAGTAGTCGTTGAACCCCCTGTTGGGAGCCTAATAATTATAATTATTTTTAATTAGCCTATAGTTTGAAAAATCAAGATAATTATGGGATTTCGTTTTCTGCAATAGTAAATACAATAATAATTTTGTACATTTTTAGATCAGTCAACATTAATTCGGTCATTAGTATGCCAACGTACCAATTTTGACTAACCGTAATAACTCTGCTCCGGAAATTGTGTTATACGAACCGTAGTTTTAAGTGAATAGAAAAACACAAAAATAAATACATCTAAAAGAAAACTAACAAGAAATCAGACAACTCTAGTGTTTTGTTTTGTAATTTTGCAAATTCAACGTACATTTTTGACTAAATTTCAACCACAAAGAGACAATGTGAACATACGATCCTTTTTTTCAATTATGGTAAAAGCAATAAGCTGTCACGAACATTTTGGCTTTTAGAACTTTAATTATTTCACGTGAACTTATTTTTCTTTTTAATTAAATATGGAAGAAATTTTCCGCGGTTTTAATTAAGGTTCGTTCTTTGAAAAGTGCTTTTTTAATCTGGCCTAATTTATTCGTACAATATAATTAATTGTTAATTGGCATTTTTAAATTTTGCTGACAGGAAATTCGTAAAACTTATTGATATAGCAAAATCGCTGTGATTAAAGAAATGTCTTGGACCATATTAATTTTCTTCTAAATTACTCATACTAGTAATTAATTTATGAATTCGGGGAAAAGTGATTCCAATATTTTGACTTGATTATACATTACTAGCGGCTCGGCCCGGCTTCGCCCGGGTGTAGGTAGTTTTTAAGTCCAGTCCACATCAAAAACATATCATAGTTCTCGCAGCGCACGCGATGTGAACAATATTTTAGGTAATTTCTTTACACCTTGGATTACATTATTGGAGTTTTAGTAAGGATCCATATTTTTTTTGAAAATGTATTTAAATCTATTTCACCCTGGGACAATGTAGCTTCCCAACAGTGAAAGAAATTTTCAAATCGGTGCAGTAGTTTCGGAGCCTATTCAATGCAATTAAACAATCAAATCTTCCCTCTTTCTAATATTGGTATAGATAAATTAAGCGGCTTGGAGCAGAATTTTGTGTAGTGCATAAATGTGGTATAATTTCTCTAAAGGGTCATATAAGTAGGATATGGGATGGAAGGAGTTCGTAAAATAAAATAAAATGTGACCTTATTTTGAAATTAAATGTAAGACAAATGTGTGTGTGTGGAAAAAAAGGATTGTTTCGCGTTTGGGTTGTTGTGACACAAAGTATCTTGAACTTCCTGATACCCACGATACAGAAATTGGTACATATTTATGTGAACTCAGCACTATTTATACTTGCTGGATCTATTTATTTATATCACCAATAAACGGAAAATACATATTTACATTTTATTAGCACAATTCCATTCAAGTAATTATTTATTTATTATTTAATGTAAACTTACACAGTCGAAATATTCGATTGGAGCTAGAATTCAAAAATAATTTATTCAAAAACAGACTTAAGGGCTGTACACACTAAAACTCCGTTAAGGACAAGCAAGACACGCTCACGGAGTCCTAATACAGCCCACTCGTGTAGCAAATGTAATAAAATATTCAAAGATCTAAAAGCGTTTCTGTGTAGTCCGGACGCCAAGTTCGGTGTGATAAAATTGTGACAGCTCGCAGCCTCGGCCGTCGCAAATTATTTATGAAGCTAAATCGAGTTTGATTTCGATTGGAATTAATGCGATATTCTAGTTCGAAAATGTTTCCAACATTTAGCGTGGTAGTTTAGCTGTTAACCACTTTGGATTGTTTCAAATCAGTAAATTATTGCGTCTATTTACCATCACAAAATATCGTAAAACGTCGCTAGATGCTGGCCGCTTCCAATAGGATCCTTCCGAAACTGTTTTTAAATTTGGCTGCAGAAGCGGATATCTTGTGAAGAGCAAATTAATAACTCGTAAGCCGAACTCGTAAATAAAGGAAGCACATAGCGCGAAGAACTGATGGCCGTTGGGGCTGAATGGTTCTGAAGGGGAGGCCACGTACAAGCAAGCGAAGTTTCGGACGCCCGCCCCGAAGGTGGACGGACGACTTGGTTAAGGTTGCAGGAAGTTGTTAGATGCAGGGCACTTCCACCAGGTTGATGTAGAGGTCTTCGGGAGAGGCCTATGTTCAGTGGACTTCCTGTGGCTGAAGTGTGAGAGAGAAAGGGAGAAATAAAGGAAAATACGTATCACACACCTTACAACTCGGCATTTATCCAATAGCCCCCCCTTAATAATAAACAAAGGATTATAAATTCTGAATCATGATTATCCACTATCTATTTGTTCTTTTGTCAATCTAAACTTTTCTACACCAAAAACAATAATTTAGTTTCCTAGTATTCCAGAATCCACTTCATCAAAATTGAAATAACAATTTTCGACTGCCGTTTAGAATATTTTACCGAATAAAAAGTTATAAAGTGGTGTTCCATGTTATAGCTAAATAAGCACCTAAACAGTGACATTCTAAAACTCCACTATTGTGTGCAATAAAAACCTTTCCTTTATTCCCGCTGTCAAACGTTTCCGCGAGACAAAAAGCAATGATAAATAATAAAAAAATCCTCCACTCACTGGGTCAAAGGCCGGACGTAAATGCCGAAAATATTTTGTATTTTTCACTGTGAAAACCTCCATTGTGAGGAAACTACCAGTCACCACCCTAGTAGTTAAGGGCGACTTTACTGAAAGATGGGGGTGCAGTCAGAGGGGATTTATTGTATACAATATAATTGTAACAAATATATAGGAATTCCTTCCTCATCCCACGGGAACACTATTTTTTTCGAGATAAATAGTAGCCTAAGGGTGCCACCTACCTTCATACCAAATTTAATCGAAATCCGTTAAGCCGTTTCTGAGTTTATCGCCCATAACCGCACAGGCAAACAGATACAAATTCTAAAAATCATTGTTTTGGGTTCTATTGCGTTAATACAGACCCCTCATATTAGTTCTTTTCATATGTATTCCATGTACAGACATCGATCGGTTGCAAATTTATTATATGTATAGATTTCCATCAGTAATTCCACACTCAGTGTGCCTCCTTGTTGACGCAGCGCAACTCGCGGTACAAGTGGCCGCGACACCACTTCACTTGCCAACACAGCTGGAAAATGTGACGTCACTGTACTAATGTTTGTTCCTGGATACCATCTCTGATGGGACGACTTGGGAATTGAAACGTGAAAAATGTATTTTGGTTTGTGGGCGTTTTTTGTTGGTTTTCTGTACGTGTAATTTTTCAGTGTAATGTGGTCGATCTTTTGTGGGATAGGCCTATGCTGAACAGTGCATTGTGCATGGACTGTGTCTAAATAGCTACACCCCAAAACATCTATAAATGAGCGCAATACTATGATCACTAATTATTTTATTTGAAGGACAGTCGGAATTTGTAATAAAATATTTATGAAGAAAATAAAAAAAAAACGATTGTATAAAATCATTTTTACTTAAATGTGTAAATATATACTAACGAAAATAATATCTTTATTCCTCCTTTATTCGCAACCAGACATAAACATAACGGTGGCACAAAACAAACAGAAATAAGTATGTAATTCTGAGAAGTTTCCACAACTCGAAGAAACCACATAAATTTTATTTGAAACTGCACCAAGTTGGAGAGTGGTGGATTGAGACGAAGCCCTTGCAAGTCGAAGGTAGTTTTGATTGCGCAGTTTTTAACTACCAAACTTTCCTCGTTGTACGGTTTCTGACCTCGTTTGTTATTCTTTTTAATCAGTTTGACACCTTTCGAGATTTTCACTTTGTTAAATATAACCAACAGAAACATTCATAGTCCTGATCCCACACATTGTAGGTAGAGTAACTACTGGACATAATGAGACTTAACATCTTATGTCCCAGGAATCTTCTTATGTCAGTGGAATTTCAAGCATTGATTTGTAATTCTTGTGTTGTTTGGTTTTCTACTATCCATGAGCGTATCGTTTACCATCAGGCGAATGGCATGCTCGTCTCGCCATTAATCGCAATAAAAGCTATACAAGTCTTGTGTCGTGGGAATCAGGAAATTCAAGAGAATTTTCAGTCTCACATACACCCAGATCCGAAACAAAATAATTTCTCTCGATACGGGGATCAAAAACACGGATCGAACCACTGCCACTTGTTTCACAGCAGGCGTCTAACTAATTAGCCTTGGAGGCTGCTGACATAATTCTTTTTTCAGCGTATTTAAATGCCCACTGCTGGGACTACTCTATCGAAAGTTCGTTTGAGAGCCTTCATGTGGGTCATCAGTAAAAACATTGTAATTTTAAAAGTAAAACAATAATTCTACAATATTCCATGGCTCAGACTGTTAGACTGTAATATAGTCAGCAAGTGCCTCGCAAGGATTTGAATAAATTTTAACGGTTGATTCCGCAAAACCCACCGAATCTACCGAAATCCCTGTAAGGCCACTAAGTTATGAGTGAGACGGAATTTTCGCCGATTCCCTCAAATCTTCGCTGACTTAGTGATAAATGTGTTAACCCTTAGTTATATTATTAAAAATGTTTTACTAAAAATGGTAACATTGTCTTCTTCTGTCTGTTCTTATTATACACTATTTAATTGTTATTATATTTTATGCTTAGTTGTTCTGTTATGTCATGTCGTGATTGCCTAGTGTTTTTGTATATTTCAATGTATAATTCGCTATTGTATGTTATGTTGGTAATACTAAATAAACAAAAAAAAAAATCGTACCTACTTACGTGACTTATGAGACTTAAACCAAAATTATTTAGGCTTATAAATTTACGATCGATTGCCTGGCTGCCATCAATCCCTTCAGGAAATTTCTAATTCACATTTTTGGATCCTACCACCAAATTTCAATTTGGTGGTAGGATCCAATCTGGTGTAAGCACTGTTGTGTCCCGGTTTCAAGGGTTTTGTAAACATTGTCGAAGAAACCTAACTGGCGTGACGCTTACCATCAAACGGGTGATCTGCTTTCTCATAATTTTTGTTTAAAGAACCTTGCCCAGCGAACTGCTGTATAATTTGAAGGTACGGCAAAGAAATGACTCATGACCCTAAATAAGACAGTAAGTTTAAATATGTTAGTGTATAGAAAGTGTAAAGTTATAACATTTACTAATGAAGTACAGTCGGTGCTAACTACTGTCACAAATATATAACTGTTTATATTCGTAAAAAGAGACAATTTCAATTTAAGTAGATAAACATACATTTACCAGGGAATAGATGTGTAATAGGGTCAAGTAATTGGACTTCCAACCATTAAGTCGATTGCTGACGGCATTAAGGCTGTCGGATGTCGCTGAATGCCCGCTTCCAACAAGTTGCTGTGGAATTCTTTGAACGAGGCCGCTGTTCATCAGTGGGTGTCTTGTAGATCCGTATAGCTGAGGTGAAAATTCAGACAATAATAAATACACCATAAATAAATAAATAAATACACCCAACAGTCACATACATAGTCCAGACCCCACGGCCCACACTAAGATCGAGTCTTGTGTCGTGGGTATCACAAACTGCTAGTGACTTTTCGGTCTCACAAACACCCAGACTCGAAACAAATACATGTGGTTCACACTCATATTTGTTTCAGTGCGGGGATCGAACCCGCGTCCTCTCGTTTCACAGCCGGCGTCTAACCAACTGCGCCACGGAGGCTGTCAAATGCTTTCACGTTTGCCATTTCGCCTCGACTGTACATTGCAATAATATTATAAAAATGATTTCGTACAATATTTACATTACGGCCTAAACGCGGAAGAGCAACAGTGTATTGTGCAGTACAGTCACGAGCAGTGCAATGAGGATCTCACTCGTGTTGTGCGCGATTGTACTCATGCGGGCGGTCGACCGCGCCGATTGTAATCTTGGTGATGTCTTTAATAATTTACAAACGGACTTAAGTGTAAGTTTTTTTATTTTCTATTTTTTAATACTTATATAAGATTGTTAGACGATTTTATAAAGGTTACTATCGCTTCCAAAAGGTCGCTGTGGAAATTTTTCGTAAATATTCAGCAAGTGACTACCTACATAGACTCCTTCATTGTAGATATCATAAAACACTCATAAGTGCGTTCATGGTATGGTATTGTGAAGTCTTGGGTTCGATTTTTTTTCTCAATATTTATAAATTGGAATGCTTCAATCTGGAGTTAGTGTGCGCTAATTTACTCAATCAATTATGCACTTTAAATTATTGTAATATACCTAATACTCCATTCCTTATTATAAGAGCAAATACAAAATACGCACTATGTAAAAATGGAAAGGTACGTTTGTTTACAAGATCATATCTTTCAAAGCAATTGAAGACATTAAAGGAACAAAAAATATTTTTATCAATTTTCATAGTTAAATTTTAATCTCTGTAAAATAAATTTTACGTTAATCCGATTAATACCTCAGCTTTACAATGGATAATTAATTAATGAAAGTAATAAAACTTTATACAACGTTTTGTGCAAAGTAAACGAATTTATAACGCAATTATAACATGATTAATAAACTATGACTGCCTCGGTGGCGTAGTTGTATTACGGTACGGTTACAAAGCTGAGGTCTCGGGTTCAAGTCCCGGGTCGGGCAAAGTGATATTGGATTTTTCTATTCATTATCAGCCCGCAGCCAGGAATTTGTGCCCGATATAGCAATAGGCTCGCCCCCTATCACATCATGGGACGGAACATACAAGGCGAAATGTGGGTGCCCTGGTAGCACCCCTGCCTACCCCTTCGGAGATAAAGGCGTGAGTTTGTATGTATGTATGTTAAGCTTTTTCCCAAGGTGACGGAAGGAGAGCCTAACTAGCTCTCTTCTTTCTTCACAAAAGGTCACAAATCTGCAACTTTGTAGCTACTTTCTTTCATAGTTATTAATTTCTTTAACCGTTAAGGAAAAATTGTGTGGGCCAACGTGCTTCATTCTGGACATACATTTTAATTTTATATCAAGTGATAAGTCCACCAGATCAATCAAAACCAGATCTATGGCACCTTGGGCAAGGACCAGGTTAAAAGTACCTTGAACCAACGACAATGCATAAAGAGATTGATGAAAGAAGACGAAGCGAAAGTAGTATGTCAAGATCAAACAAAGTGGAGATCCATGGTCTCTGCCTACCCCTATGGGATACAGGTGTGTCGTTTATGTAAGTATGATAAGTCCACTAAGCCGCTCTATGTATTAAACCCCCCTCCCGCCTTAAAAGGTATAGAAGGCCTGTACCCCACTTGAAGTTAAAAATATGCTGATTGCTAATATTATAAAAAAATATTGTTTTAGAGTACATTAGGCCGCGTTTGGGCGACCATTATGAAGGCTATAAAGACACCGGTGCGGATAAAAAGACTTGGCAGTGGAGGAAGTAAGTAACTCAGCTGTGTAGTCTAGGTGAATGACCTGGTCGACTTGTTTATGGGCATTAATAACATGAGTAAAAAAATGTTTTTAGCTTAACTTTGCCGTGAGAAATTCCGTAATAGTTCAAAAGTTGCTAATGCTAATGCTAATAAATAACCAGAAGCATCGAGGGTGATCTAAATAAATGTTTATATTTCAGAGCTCAAAACCACGACTACGCCAATGACCACTCCAGTAACGAAGCTGAGAATACATGTGACTACTGTAACAACCAGTAAATTGATACTCCCGCCGCTACAGAAACTGATGCTGCCCATCATAAATACGCCGAAATGGAAGAATCTAGCGCATTGGAAGGAACTACAGAAGCCTTCGTTTGTTTCTTTGAAGTCTGGATTGGGTGAGTTCCGGATATAAATGATTTTAATTATTATTATACTCCTGATATTGTAGAAATGTCCTTTATAATATACAAGGAGCCGTAGAAATACCACATTCTTTATTTCGGCCGACAAGCAGTAGTGTAGAAGCACAGTGTTCTGGTTTGAAGGAAATTGTAGCCAATGATTACTGAGCATTAGACACTTAAAACCTATGCCTCAGGGTCATCCAAAGTCCCAATACTGTAAGATATTCTGCCTGAAGTCGTCGGTATCAAAATTTTTAAGGAAGTTTTTGGTCCTAGGATACAAGACCCGGAAAAATATTGCTTAATCACACAAAAAATATCTCGGTAGATTAAGAGTCGTTCCTATTCTGGTCGATTTTATTATTGCGTTTTATTATTGTACGATATTCCATCGCTTTTTTATTCACAGGTATGTCAACACCGCCATCTGTTGTGGAAACCAACAAAATAAGCGGAGGTGACCAGCGCTCATCAAAATTGAACGATGAAAACAATCTAGGTGTATTAATGTTTATATAATCAATAGAAATGCACATTTTAGTTAAGGTCATAAAATGCACTTTTTGTAATATTAACAAATTAAGAAATATAAAATAATATTTCTTTTATATTTATAAATAAAATATGTTTTATAAGTTACTTGGCAGTTTGGAAGATGAACCAAATCACTTCCTTAATTTTACAGACTACATTGCAATTATTAAAAAAATACCTTGCTTTAAGTACCAATTTTTTTTTATTCCGATGAATTTCGTGACGAGCAGGTCTGGTGGTAAGCGATATGTCCGCTCATGGACAGTAGCAAAATCAAACAACACCACCAATATGGCAAAAAAAAAACAGCTTTCTTGACAGTTATTGATTGTTGTTTGCGAACATCTACAAAGTAGATTCATTAGTAGTAGGTACTAAATTCATCAAATCTGCTTTAATAATTCAACTGTATACGTCATCAGTTAATAACAATATTATACGTTATGTGTCGAGCCCGGATAGAAATAATTAAATACATACATACATAAACTCACGCCTTTATCCCCGAAGGGGTAAGCAGAGGCGCCACCAGGACACCCACATTTCGCCTTGTATGTTCCGTCCCATGATGTGATAGTGGGCGAGCCTATCGCCATATCGGGCATAAATACCTAACTCCGGGCTGGTAATGAATAGAAAAATCGAATATCACTTTGCCCGACCCGGGACTCGAACCCGAGACCTCAGCTTTGTAACCGTACCGTAAAACAACTACGCCACCAAGGCAGTCAAAAATAATTAAATAAAACATCCAAAATGTGTTCTTCAGTAAACGTATAAGTCACGTCAGTCCAGGGTATTCATATCAACAAACGGCTGTGTAATATCAAATAATATGTTTTATATGAGAAACGATAATAAAAGTACACGTGACACATTTACGTGGTTTGACATGGGTATAAAAGTTTGGACGTTTGTTTCACCTGAGACGGGCTGGTCCAAGATATGAACTTTTTCCAAATATGTGACATCACAATGTGGTATTGTATTTTTTCTATCTACCCAGTACTTCAATCGAGGATAAGTTTGTTTATTTTCATACAATATATGTTCAGCCCAAGAACATCGCTGATTTCTGGAGGTATGTGTAGTCGTAGTTAATTTTATTACTCGCTTTAATGGTGAAAGAAAACATCGCAAGGGAAGCTGCATACCTGAGAGTGTTCCTATAAGATGAAGGTATGAGACTACTTGCTGACTGAGACTGCATTAGGGCAGCGTAGGATCTACTAAAATATTTACTTCCCAAAGGGTTCATGCGAGCCAGGCAGTGGGTCTTAATATCATAGAAAAGAGAGGAAGAGGGAAGAACCTGTTTATTAGTCACAACTACATACGACATACATACAACAGAATATCTTAAAGCGAAATTACTAAATAAGACAATAAATAAATACGATTGTCACGTCGTAGCTGTGACACTTGGGTGACCACTCAGTTTAATGTTGTACTGCGGCGCGAACCACAATGTAACGCTGATTTTCAGTGGTTACCAAGAGTTACATACATAAGCTAAGCTAGACATCATAAGCTAGATTATTCTATATAAGGCTGAAAAGTCCTAATACACCGATCCATGCACTTATAAAGACAAACAGAAAAAGAACTAATACCACTCCTTTGGGGCCACATTACTTCTAATTCCTAAATAGTACTTCATTCTCTAGAGATTACTCTTAGAGATTGGTTATTTCTTTACAGTGTCAAGAGTTTCGAATAATGTATTTCCCTAGAGTTCATAAATATGCGGATGACTTTTACAATGCAATTTCTTTCTATAAGATGCTCCCAAGATTAAACTATATTTTAAGCTGTGGAATATTTAATTACATTTTAACAAGTATTATGCCATGATCTGATTTTCATTTTACTTTGGTAACAGGTTCAACAAATAAGAAAGTGCCACATGTCAGTTTGCCAGTGCCAAATATTTAAAAAATTAGTGTATCAATTAAATGCGTCATCAGTCAATGAACATTAATGAGGAAAGAGAAAGGCAGGATCTAATTGTTGGCATCTTTCATCACTGTCTCTTAACGATAACATTGCGTGCGACACACAAGAGGTAGGCACTAAATACTATTAAATGTAAAAATTGAACCAAATATGCGATAAAAATCGTAAAAAAAAATTTCAATGTGTGACATTCGCATAAATCTAAGAAACCCTTAGTGTACTAAATAATTAATTATCGCTCTAAACTCTTCAATCAGACCAATCCGACATGATACGTAACTTCTCCGTGCGAGTTTTTGTTTCAAAGTTACGTAATTTCTTTTTAATACACATTATATTGTATATTAGATTACAACGTATAAGATAAATTGTTTTGGAGATAAACAACAAAGAAAAGAAATAAACGCGGTAACACACACACACATACGCTATGTGTCATGTGGATCAGAGGCTAAAAGAAACTTTTCTATAATTTTTTTTTGAAGCATCCTTACTTGTGCAATTGACCTAATTTTACAGCCTATTAGTCCCACTAACCTACAGGGGTTTTTAACTCTAAATTAAGTTTACAAACTAGCTACAACTGGATATTAACTTTTCCTAAAATTATACGACATCCAAGGTTTTGACGAAATTCTTAAACCATACCTAGTCACCTTCCACTGTACATTAAAACCCACGTCATTTTGGCGCTGTGGTGATATGAAATTGCATTGTTCAAGCTATGCAATAACACACTACGTCCAGCTGCTAATACTCGTATTATCGGTACCACGAGTAATAGGCATTCTCATAAGTATTCCTGAGCCTAAGTTGAAGGCAGCTTGAATCCAGCAGCATTCTGCGACCTTTTTACAAGTCGTCAGTCTATTTTGTCAATAAAATACGTTCTAAACTACAAACACTTTTTATCATCATCATCATCAGCCTTTTATTGTCCACTGCTACAAATTGCGACATTTCAACCTGTCTTCGGCTTGTCGCATCCAGCATCTGTCATTAACCTTTCGCAAATCGTCACTCCACCTGGATGGAGAGCGTTCTACACTACGCTTGCCGAGACGCGGTCTCCACTCAACACTTTTATACAACTTGTAAAATACACATATATTACATATACAATAAATCTGTGACACATACATCTGATCTTCTATTTTTCATTCAAATAATTACGAGGTCAGCATCAAAATCCAGCAAAATTATTCACAGTCTAAAACCCAGTGAGCCGTGGCTACGTTTCCTGCGTGTCTTTGATAACACCATCTTTGATCTCGTTGGATATCGGTTGAATAAACGACACCCTGGGTCCCCAAAAGGACGTCTTTTAGGCTCCTGTCATACAAATGTATTTCATATTAGAACGCTGTTCTATACAATGCAAGGAGCGATGAAATATTTGGAACATAATATTGGTAACATCTTTAATAACATAGATAAATTAGAAGGCACACATACCGCAGTTGGTAAAGAAGTTAGATGTGAAATGAGAAACCCCCAGTGTGATCTCGACTTCATATTAAGGTTATTAATTCTTAAGTGTGAGAGTTCGAAAACTACGAGTGAAGTTCCTATTTCAAAATTCTGTGTACATTTAATTATAGTCTAGTATAATCTAAATTGAAATGCCATGCTTATTATTTCTCATAAATCAATACTGTCAAGTGTCAACCTACATAAAACCTTGGTCTAACTTTATCCCGGATCATAGCACACTTACGCGTATAAATATAATTTAATAATCATTTAAGAACTGCCTAAACATGTTACGAAAAGCTATACCAACGCTTCGAATAAGACGACGCCCTTAAGTCCCTTTTCATGCGAACATCGTAAAACATGATTTTATTTGATTTCTATAACTGTGAACAGTCCTGAATGGCACCAATTTCGGATTCTCTGACCCCGCAGAGGTTTTGCGTAATTTCGCCGAGCCGGACTCTCATGGCCTTTTGGGCGTTATTGGCCATTTTATAGAGATTTTATTGTGGTTTTCTCGCTTGCTCTATCAGTTTTTTGATATCGTGTCCCTGTAAGTTAGTGTTTTTATGGTTAGAGCGGCCTGATTGTCTGTGCATAACCTTACTGTTTAGATCTGGGTTTGTTAGTTTAAGATTGTAATGTTAGACGAGATATCTTTGACTTGGAGTAGGGATTTATAATTATGGTTTTGGTAAGTAATAGATGTTGGTAAATTTTGAATTATAAATAGAGATGAAGAATGTATTTGAGCGAGCTTATCTCTATAACTACAAGTCGGATTCGAAACAAAACCTTTTGCATTTGATAATGCAATTGTTAATAAGGTCCAGTAAGGTTCAGGTTATTCTACAACATGCTGCGACTCATAGTAGCTAAACAAAAAGAAAATAAACGAATTAACATAGGAAATTTAGTTATTTATGGTAGGTTGAATGAAAGTGTTGGTCGGTATTTGTCTATCGATAAAAATACATAAATAATTTTTAGCGGAGAAATCTCAAAAATTGAACCCTTCTCATATAAATTACATACATACATACATACATAAACTCACGCCTTTATCCCCGAAGGGGTAGAAAGAGGCGCCACTAGGACACCCACATTTCGCCTTGCATGTTCCGTCCCACGATGTGATAGGGGGCGAGCCTATCGCCATATCGGACACAAATTCCTGACTCCGGGCTGATAATGAATAGAAAAATCCAATATCACTTTGCCCAACCCGGGATTCGAACCCGAGACCTCAGCTTTGTAACCGTACCGTAATACAACTACGCCACCGAGGCAGTCATATAAATTAAATCAATATTTATCTAAACAAAACAGAAATTCTCAATCAAATTCAATCGAACTCCAATTCAAAGCAAGGTTTAATATTGGCAAATAATAAAGTACATCTAAAACAAACGCTATCAGTTAAAGTTCAAACTTGGCTCCGTATTTCATTTGTATCGATCCGCCATTTTGCACTTTCTTTTGTCTAGACCGAAACAACTTTCGAAACAAAACGTACACAGAAACGCAAATGCCCTAACCTTGCCAAAGACCAGGCGGGTGGAAAAAATAACCCACGACAAATGTATGAAAGACATAACTCATCTGGCTGGGGTTGCTTGTATAAAAAAATATTTAGGGAAAAATATTTGTGGGAAAATATATTTTTATGTTGTTATATTTATGCCTTGTTGGAAATAGAAGTGGGTGTTTATTGAAGCATCGATTCATGTTTATTCATAAATGTATGGATTATGTTGTTATGAATTATATTACCCGATAAAGATTTCAAAATAAATAAATAAATACCTTGAAACCTTGTTAACTGTTTAAAACCCGTTAAAACGACAAAACTAAATTCCCAGTCAACCAGACCACAATACCAATTTCCCAAACTCCCGAACAATATTTTAGATCTGGTAATTTTTCGTTTAACATCTGGCAACACCAACTGGCTCCACGCCAAAACGCTCGAGCCGAATGTAAATTCAATACAGCGAGCGGCACTCGTAGTTTTGTTACACCAAGCCAATATTTTAATTCGATCCCGAACTAGTATCAGGAGCTGTAAATTGTACGAGAAGTTCGGTTTTAATTTAAGAACCGGCTGCAAGGAAACTGTTGGAGAATGTTTATTCTTTATTGGTTGGGGAGATTGACTGCCTCGGTGGCGTAGTTGTGCTACGGTACGATTACAAAACTGAAGTTCGAGTCCCGGGACGGGCAAGATGATATTAGATTTGTCTATTAATTATCAACCCGAAGTCAGGTATTTTTGCCCGATAAGCTCGCCCCCTATCACATCATGTGACGGAAAATATAAGCGAAATGCAGGTGTCCTGGTAACATCTCTAGGCACCCCTTCAGGTAAAATTATATTATATTAGGCCATATTGTACACCACGCTGGCCTAGTGCGGGTTGGCGGACTTTACATGCCATAGAAATTATTTCAGCTGGGTATGGTATGCAGGTTTCCTCATGATGTTTTCCTTCACTTTTATAGTGCATGATGATTGACCATCAATACGCAAATGGCTCCGAAAACTAAGAGGTGTGACCTGTGATTTGAACCTGCGACCTTGAACATGTTGGCAGCCGCGTCTGGTCTGTACCAATGTTCTTCTACAGAATTTGCGTTTCATAATGTGTGTATGTAATAATTTTTCATACTATTCTATGTCTCATGCTTACTTAAATTGCAATGATGAGTGAAAATTACTCCCAGTATAGTAACCAAAAATAAAAGTATTCAATGTAACAAATTCCACGTTAAAATGTTCCAAGACCAATGTAAATATACTTAAGAAATTCGTCGAAGTAGATGACGTAATCAAACAATGAAACCTTATCTAAAGATCAATTATGATGGATTATCCCATTAATTTTACTAACATCGCAGACAAATAATTTCAGAAAGCTGTATAAAAGAGTCTATTTTTGACGACACCGCTATAAGGAGTCAAGGGAAATTGAATTACTCAAGTAAATGTCAGAAGAGTAATAAAATTAGACGGCATAATGTTCTATACTTAGAATATTAAAGGTAAAAACTACGTATTTTTTATGCTAGCGAAATAAAATAACTGAAGTTTATCTGATGATGACTACAGTGCAATCCAAATACATGGCTGGCTAGAGATGGTGGAGTTTCGTGAGAGTTTCGCGTTTCGGGTTCAGTAGAATACTTATGTCCTGTGCCCCTAGCCGGAACATTTTGAAGTATAGTATAGTAATACTCGTATATAGTATCGTAAACGTTTCCCGCTGTCAAATTTTAGTTCCAAATACGCTCACAATGGCGCTGTTTAAATTCCCATACAAAATTTTACTATTACTATTCTATTACGATACTGCAAAATGTTCCGGCTAGGGGCTCTGTTGACGTAATTATATCGACCAAATAACTAAGTACATTATCACTAAAAAGCGAAAAGTCCATTTAGTTTGCTCTGCACTGACCGTCAGGTTAGTATAAGCGTGGTGGCCTGTTAGTAACAGACGCGGTTGCCAACATATTCACGGCGATCACGGGTTCAAATCCCAGGGCACTCCTATGATTTTCAGAGTCATGTGTGTATTAGTGAATCACCACGCACTATAACGATGAAGGAAAACATCGTGAGGAAACCTACACACCATAGCGATTTGCAAGAATTTCCATGGTATGTGAAGTCTGCCAACCCGCACTATGTCAGTGTGATATAGTCCATATGTCATATAGTCCATATGGCCTAACTCCTCTCAATCGTACTCTCGATTATGTAGGAAGCCCGAGTCCTGCAGTGGGACGTATATGTATACAATACTATAAAATACAACCATCAGCTTTCCAGCCATATTAATGTACTAGTTCAAAAATCAATTATTTATCTGCCTGCGAGTGTTCTGTGACAGTATCAAACCCAACTAAATATAAGTGATGTACCCCAACTCGTAGACAAAGCAACAATCCGTCGATAGCACATCAAAGCGTGATATTTAACAACCGACGCACTCCGCTCAGTAACATGTAAAATAGCGGCTGATAAGGGTTCAAACGTTTAGTTCAAAGAGATGTTTTCCTCTGAATAGTATGAATCTATCGTTTTTTATCGCAATTTCCCTACATCTTTGTACGCACGGTTCTCGACGACCCGAATTCTGTAGGGATGGCCGGATTCCATTCGTTCTGAATGTATTCGGTGAATGTAACTTGGTATTTATGATGGGAGTATATTATTTATATAGTAATAGCTATGATTATACAACGTTATTTTTTGTATACCATAAAGCCGAAACACCCAAATTAGATTTTGGTATAAAAAATCAGATAAAATAGAAAAATAATAATAATAATGAAAACTCACGCCGTGACAGGTTACGATAATTATCTCATTTCTTGAATAATGCATGGGAACAAGCTGAATCTGCCGCGCCGCGATGCACCGCGCCGTGGGTTTCGCGCCAACACACGCACACGCACAACACTGGTACTATTTACACTGTTTCGTTTATAAACAACATTTTAACAACACGTCTTCGTTTCCACCAAAGATAATGCTTTGCGAGGGATGTGTATGTTAAGAACAAATCGAAACTCGGCTTAATATTTACCACTTCATTGCTATTACAATAACAACTAAACATACCTAAGTAATTGTTCAAAATGTCCCCTTTCCCTAATACACAGCCGAGCCCGCTTACGCATATTGCGGTCTAATTTTGATAGCACAAAAGTGTTCTGTTTTATTGTATTTTAAAACTTTCAATTTTGTTTTTTTAGTTCATTTTCACTTTGCGACTTCATAATATCTCACTGCCGCAGACACATTATCACCACAAATCGCGAGACTACGCACCATATTTGTATACTCAACATTGCTGTAAAGTGTAACGAAAAGCCATCGCGAAATCGGTACGTGCGCGGAGTAGTTAGACTCCAAAATCACGAAAGATGCGTACGCGCCGAGACTTCCGGGGTCACTAATATTATTAGATCAAACGCACCGCACGCACCGCCGCGCCGTAGTGTGCGGGGCGTGGGGGACGAACGGTGTCCTTGCATTTGGCATCGGCCGGCTGTGTAAGTACTTTAAAGGGTGAACGACCGACACGCGCTGGATTTTTATTAATCAACAAGGTAACCAGCTTGACGGAATTTTAATATGTTTTTGGGATAAAATATAACGTATGTTAAAATTTTGTGCAATGGATTGTGTTACTGATTCTCAACAAACTACTTTCGGCTTTGTAGTATACTAAAAATAACCTTGTATATGTCCTACGCTTAATGTTAAAGCGACAGAATTAAAAATACGCTTTAATTGAGTTACTTATACTGTAATTCTTATTTTCTTATATAATTTTTATTTTATCATACTTTACGCTTATCTACTCTTGTCTCAAGTTTAATGTTTTGTTTTATTTATTAGATATTATCATCGTTCTCCAATTTTCGATGACGGACTCAGATCATAGCATTGTTGACAAACCTTTGTGGTTTTTTCAATGCTTATTATGTGATAATATGTTAAATGAGATTATTTAAAAGAAATGATAAAGAAATTAAAAAACACCTCCAGTGACAACAACTATCTTCTACTGTACCTTAAAGAAAACTAAATTATGAAGCCATCTCATGATAATATTGATGTCCTAATACTTTAATAGTAAAACGTTTTATGCGTCCTGCTATCGAACATTTAGATCACTAACCAACCATATTTTGAAAAACTAACCCAATTTTTTTTAAATATTTATTTATTAACAATGAGTCTTTTTAAAAATATTTTCATTCATTCAGAATGGAATTCGCTCACTGTCCCCTCACTAGCAAATAGAGGTGGAAGATCAAAGTGATAGGTCAAGAAATCTTTACTTTATATCTTCGGAGTTATAAAATGTACTCGCCCCTCTAGTTATTATGGGGAGAGGATATCCGAGGGGCATAAAAAAAGGTTTATTATTTCCTTTTGAAGTATCTTTTTTATCTTTCCTGTATCTTTGCAAGGGCCTCTCTTAAATTTGGGTCCAATCGTGAAGACGTGTTTTGCTTACTTTTACACAGTGTAAAAGTCTTTGGTTATTTTAAGGGGATTAAATAAAAAAAAAACTTTTTTCGTACAACAGATTGAATTTGTTGCAGTCGAGAATTTGATTTATAATCGTATTACTAATTTATTCTTAAAGCTACAGTTTCACAATAATATAGTTTTCGTTATTTTAGTATACATTTCATTTCATCGTAAATATAATTCAGTGGAGGGTAGTTTGTCGTCGCTTGGTTCTGGGTGCGTCATTTTGTATTGAATGTCGTGTGCGCTTCACGACGCATGGCGCGTGCTTCGTCGCCGAGCAGGATATTCGTCTAATTCGTTCGTGAGTGGTGGTGGTGGTCTTTGTGGTGCTTAGTGTATACCACCGTTGTCGGCGCTGAGCATCCAGCTTCGGGAACGGGATTCCGGTGAGTAAGTTGGATGTATTTTACCTTTCGACGAGATTATCGTTTAGTCGTTTTCGAATCGCCCCTCTGCGCTGTGTGTAGCTTATGGTAGGATAGCTTATTAGTAAATAAATACACCCAATAGTTACATACATAGTCCTTTCGCCACACTACGATCGATTCTTGGGTCCTGGGTATCAGAAACTACATGAGAATTTTTGGTCGCACAAACACCCAGACCCGAAACAAATATCTGTGGATGACATGAATATTTGTCCCAGTACGAGAGTCGAACCCGCGGCCCTCTATTTTACGGCCGGTTTTTAACCAATGGCACATCGGAACCTGGCTAATATTTATTATGTGATTTAAATAAACTATACTCGGATTGTGAAGTAAGATTTAACCAGGGTTTAATTGCATTTTTAGTACTCCAATAACCATATAACCAATAACCCCTTTAATTGACGGGGAAGTTTAATTTAACCTTTTTAAATTGCATTTTAACTAGGTCACTGAGTGCAGGGGTGCACAATTCGTTAAATATAGCCAATTTTATTCACACGTGATTTTAAATCCAAAGTTCTCTTGTAATTGATGTTGATTCGAATTTATATATTGTCGTGTTTGAAGGATGTACATAAAAACCTTCTAAAATAGGATTAAAGACTGTATCTTTGTCGTCAGTAAGATTGGCATACGATGCTCTATAATTTAACGTATCACCCACGATTAATCCTTCATCTTCAAGCTGATAACGCATCTGCATTCTAAATGTATTTCGTTTACGTAGGCGGCAGATATAAGTAGCAGATGAACCGCTCAGAATTAACACTTGTGAGTAACAAATACAATAAACTCACGCCTTTTCCCCGAAGCGGTAGGCAGAGGTGCTACCAAGACCCTCACGTAACACCGCGATGTGGTAGGTGGTGAGCATATCGGGCACAAATTCATAACTCCGAGCTGATAATGAATAGAAAACACCAATATCACTTTGCCCAAACCGGGATTCGAACCCGAGACCTCAGCATTGTAATCGTACCGTAGTACAACTGCTCCACCGAGGCAGTGAAAAAATAATAAATTAAGTATTCCAATTGTTATAAAACAATATTCACAATAATTCCATTTAACTAAAAAATCAACCGTAACTGAAAAAAACTAATATTCAAACTTTTCAAACAATTTCATAAAATGTCTAACTACTCAACTCAATATTTACTCCGAGCGGACGTCAATTAGTCCATCGAATATGGCGGAGCTTTCAAATTGGCGCTTTGAAAGTTTTCCTCCGGCTGAAATTAGGCATCGAGCTTTAAAAGCTGGACCTGCGTTCGCCGATATTAGAAGCTTATAATTCTATTACAAAATATGCGCTTATTATTCAATATTGCTGTTATTTCCGCGTAGGAAAATATCGTTAGTTTAGTTTCGTCGTGGTGTTTTGAGCTGTGAACTTTGGGTGGTGTGTCGTAATTTTACCTATAGTTTAACATTTAACTGCATCGGTGGCGTAGTTGTACTATTACAAAGCTGAGGCCGCGTGTTCGATCCCCGCACCAAGATAAATATTTGTATGATTCATAATATTTATGGATGATTATTAGAGTACTATAAATGCAAATACATCCTGCTTAAATCTTACTTAACAATCGGAGTGTAGTTTATTTAAATCACTTGATGAATATTATCCAGGTTCCGATGTGCCTGTGGTTAAAATCCGGCTATGAAACAGAAGGCCACTGGTTCGATCCCCGCACCGGGACAAATATTTGCGTGATCCACAAGTATTTGTTTCGGGTCTGAGTGTTTGTGAGACCGAAAAATCTCTCATAGTTTCTGATACCCACGACACAAGAAGCGATCTTATTGTGGGGTCAGTGACTGTTGGGTGTATTTATTTATTTAGAATCCCATGGTGCGTCAACCAAGTTCCACAGACCACAAGCCATCGTAGGATATTTGCTGCTCAACAAACTAAGCAATTTTATGTCGAGCTAGATTCCGTCCGGTGTGACAATTTAGCCCTGTGCCAACATAATTGAATCAATCTGACATTCGCGTTACGCTAACGTACAAGTTTTTCTCGTGTTTTAGAAGTTTAAATTGGTCGCTAACCTGAAATGGACGTTGGTAGCGTAATGTATAGCATGCTTTAATAGATGAGTAGACGTGAGTACATGTTACCCTTTCACAGCTTACAAAATCTATATCTATATCTATATCAGCCCATGTACGTCCCACTGCAGGGCAAGGGCCTACTCTACAATCGAGAGAATCGATTGAGAGTGGTAAGGCCATATAGTCCACCACGCTAGCCTAGTGCGGGTTGGCGGACTTACATACCGTAGAAACTTAGAAAATAAGTTTAGCAAATTATGATGGAAATATTTTATTCCTTCAGGTATATGAGCAATCGTGTTTGCCAATGATAGGATATGTCCATTCACGCGGATATCGACAAGCATGCATAATTACAACGATACCACCATAGTGACGCCCGCAAGTGTGTCGCGTTTCGGTTTCAAACTATAAATGTCCGATTCAGGAAAGGCTCACATAATTATATTGACCGATGAGAGAAGTATATCGATTAATACTCTAACTGATGAATCTAATGCACTTATTATAAGTGCAGTGCAGTAATTTGAAGTACCTACCCATCACTGAAAGCTCCTTTGCCAATAATCACAATTTACCCACCCTGCTCGAAATAATACACAGCTAAGAATATTGCAAAATCTCGAACGTGCTTTTCGCACAATACTGCAAGCACAGATATCAATAAGTCTTTTACCTTTACAAATATATAGAGCATGTACAAGGCAGTTAATACGGAGTTATGGAAGTTTATGGCTCAAAGGGAACTTTTCACGCACGGCCGACCGTCTGAAATTGACTCTGAGTCACAATTCTTCGAACATGACTTACCAACTGCTTTACGGATGAGAACATGGCAAAGGTCACGAGTTTGGGACGTATTTGGGTCTAAACTAGGTGGCTATGGATCCTTGAATATATTTTAGGAAGGTAAATCAAAAGAGCAATGGCCCAGATGTGAGAAGACTACTGCTTAATCCAAAACCGTGTTTGAACTCTTTATATTGCTATTAAACGCACAGGTTAGTACAACATATGGATCTCCCTTCTTAATAATTATTTTTGTCCACTGTAATAACTTGATGATCGACAGCAATTACAATTACTTCTTCACAATCAATATGATTGCTTTTTGACAACTTATAATTTGGACCCCATCTAAGATTATCTAACTGCAAGCCTGTTATCTTTCGTACAGCAAAATATCCCTTTTGAATTTTACGCAAGTGGCCAGTCCTTACTTTGCGAAAACTTTGTTATAAATAGCTGTTTGTACTTTATAAGAGTTGAGGGAGCATTTCGAAATGATTTGTTCAAAATGTAATCTTTCTGGATTTTTTATTAATTTTATATTGTCTGTTGATGTGTTTGTTATACTTATTGCCTTTTTTATATTTTGTGTACCCTGTGGCTAAATCTTGTAGTTGTGGGTGAAACTGAAAAGAGAGCCCCGTTTTCATATGAATACTTTTAAAACTAATATATATTTTGGTACCTGTACTCCAGTTGAGAAGACAAATCATTATTGTTGATATGTTAAAATCATAATGTGTAAGGTGGTAGGTCTCTCATATTTGAGAGGCCGCCTGGGTAGGTACCACCGCAATGTCTATTTCTTCTGCCAAACAGCAGTGTAAATGCGCTGTTGTGTTCCGGTTTGAAGGATATTGGAGCCAGAGTAACTACTGGACATATTGAGACTTAACATCTTATGTCTCAGGATGGCGAGCGCAATGGAATTCCAAGCATTGCCTTGTAATTCATGGTGTTGTTTGGTTTTGCTACTGTCCATGAGCGGTCGTATCGCTTACCATCAGGCGAATCGCATGCTCGTCTCGCCATTCATTGCAATAAAAAAAAAAGTTACGATGTTATTGTGATAAGGTTCCAATAAAATTCTTCACAGGTTATCAATTCAATTTTTAATTATTTTTGATTAAATACGTCTCGTCCGTTGATAGATTTTCTTTTGCACCCCACGAATCCCCGTTATCTTACGGAGCTTTTCCCTATCTGTACCCATTCAAGATCTCTTAGGTCTTCCGAGAATTTGACACTATCGATTTCTAGGTGTCGGATGCCCGTCTACAAGGTGGTCGGACGACCTGGATCAGAGAGAGAGAGAGAGAAATTCCTTTGTTCCTTACCAAATAATTTACTACACAAGCTGCTCGCTTATGGAATGAATTGCCACCGTAAGAAAAGCGAAATCGCTTCCAATTTTCAAAAAGCTTCTTAGAAATCTTTACTCATCCTTTTAAATGTATTTTTTCCTTTTATTTATATATTCATTTCTTTATATATTCAGCATATCGCTTTACACTGCTGGACGTAGGTCTCCCCAAGTATCCGCCAACCATCACGGTCTTGAGCAGCCCTTAGTAAATAATATTAGATAGAGTATTTTAGTTTATGTAGTGCATCAGTATGTAGTGTATGTATGTTTATTAAATAACATTATTTAAGATTATTAAGTTATTTAATCTCTGTACTTTTTGTTTTATTATTCGTTGTATCAATATCTTTTATATTTAAAGTCGCTCTATTCCATCTAAAGGTTGTCTGGAAGACATCGCCTTTTTACGATAAGACCGCCAATTGTACACTTACTTTTATGTTTTTCTTCTAAATTAACTTGTTTTATTTGTGTGGTGTCCAATGAAGTAAATAAATACTTTTATTTACTAAATATCCAGATCCAGATGATTAAATAAATGTCATTTTCTTATAGATAAACTTAAAAAATATGTTGTTCGGTCTGTACTAAGCTACTGTTTTGTAAACTGAAAAAATATATTTTATATTCCGTCCGCCCACAGGACAGATGACCTGACCAGTTGTTCAATGCCGGCAATTTTAGAAAGGTACTTGTGGAATCCTGAGATTAGTTGTATAGTTCTCTGACTGATCATGGACATGATTTTGACCATAATTTTTAAAATTTATTTTATAAATTCTGATACCAAACAAACCGTAAAAACGCAATGACGTCAGTTCAGTTCTTATTATTATGACCTTTGCGTTATTACCACCCCGATATTCTGGCAAACGCAACTATGTATAACACTATTGACTATAGTCAATATTTCTTATTTATAAAACCCATAACCAACGAATCTCTCCAATTTCAAATTCACGCAAACAATATCAATAAAATAAACGAATAAACACGACATAACGAAGACGCATAAAGAGACTTTGTTACGTTTCGAAAACAACTCGTCGAACGCATCACAACATTGTAGAAATAATGCATAGCCGTCGCTTAACTGCTACAAGTCGGAGAGATTATCCGCCCTAACTCAATCCACATAAAATTTTAGAGTCAGTAAAATGACGGGTAGAATGGGTGCACGCCACGTCACATGACTGTAGTGTGAATATTTTTATTCAAATATGGATTCTAAATATCGTTGTATTTAGTAGAATCATTGCACATTAAGTGATGAATGTAGCCCGTTATTCAGTTCTTCGTGTTTGCAATTCATGGTGTTGTCCGGTTTTCTACTGTCTGCGGTCGTATTGCTTACTATCAGGCGAATGGAAAGCTCGTTTTGCCATTCAATGCAATAAAAAACAACTTCAAAGTACTAACATTTGGTGTCTCAAGCCAACCTTTCAGTTTATAATTATCTACAGTATGTGAGTAACATACTTTTTGCCCGACCTCATTAAATTTTCTCACGTCCCCGCCTTGTAAATTATCTCCGCTGACATTTCACTCCTTATAATTATGAACCTTAGTATTACGCATCGTCATCTTACTTTGAATCCGTGTGTGATAGAAATTACGATAATTGGAGATGTGTGGATTAAAAGGGAATATTTTCGAAATCTAAGGCTTGCTAGAGCTTTACCAATTGGAACCGTTAAGTCGGAAAGAGACGAACGTGAAAGATGGATGGCAGTCTTAGCAATAGGAGGAAATGATGTTTTCAATCCGATATTTACCTTTGCCGCCGCACTTTAGCGTGCGTAGCGTGCTTTTAGCGCTAACTTCGAAGCCGTACGTAGCCGGCACGGGAGATTTTTTTGGCTCTATAAGCCATTAATAATCTGGTGTTTAATGATCAGGAATATCTTTTAAAAGCACCAGCGCTCCACGTCATTATGTTTTTCTTTGCTCGTTGTTTGTTGTTCTTATAAAAATTAATGAATAAATTTAAATTCTTGGCATTGTTTAAAGTTATCAATCCGTATCCCAAGAACACTTAGTATTTATTTAATATCCATATAATATTTATTAAATTAAAAAAACAGTGGCGTGACATAGCGTGTACTAAATATGCCAGCCAAATCAACCATTTAGGGTGAACGCGTACACTTAAAACAATTCCTCTGGGACGTTACCCTTTCAGAACCAATGGCCACGTGACTCGTGGGGTGTCGCTAGTGTATGTAAAAGAAGCATTTTTTACGAATATAAAAATTCCTTATGCATCACGTACGAACATAAGCGGCATTACATTATCCGCGTAGTGTTATGTGGATGGTGGGCATAATTTCAGTTTTTTGTGGATAATTCTTTAGAAACGTAAGTTTTGTTTTTGTACCAGTGCGAGTATTACATTAGACTACTACTAAGACTACATTGTTCCTAATGGTGAAGTTTGAGTATCCGCTTTGCCAGTATGATGACTACACTTTACCAGCAAACTCTAAACCAGACATAGTTGTATAGACCACTGTGGCGATTTCCACACCCTAGTGTGAAAATTAGGGCAGTGTGATCATCGTACCACAAACAATGTGACTCGATTATCACTTTTAAACAGAGAATATACTTTTTCAATTGCTGCTTCGTCCAATAAGAAAATGAATAGAATACATGGCTTTCGTAAGGCAACAGGGCAGTTTAATAACCATCAGCAATAATATTGGTCTAAAATATTTACTACATTAGTCTACTAAAGAACGGTAACCAAAAAGAGTTATAAATTGTCTCTGGATTTTGACACTTTTGTAGCCAGTTCATGGTCACTGCCGAGGGATAATGCGTGGCTCTTTAACGCCCCTTTGAGGTCAATATCTCGTGACGTTCGGTTTATGGTAATTGCAGTGGAGAGTGAGTGACGTACGTACTTTATCACCATGGGAGCATTATGTAACACATGTAGAGTGATGTAGTAAAATATTCAGAAGAGGTTCAATCATATCATGATTTTGAATTTTGTTTAATATTACGTTGCTGGTTATTTTTTGTGTCGTCATATAGGCGGGTATTTGCCAATACCCGCCAATTTACAATTTGACAGGCTCCGTGGCGCAGTTGATTAGACGCTGGCTGAGAAACGAGAGGCCGTGGGTTCGATCTCCGCACCGAGATAAATGTTTGTGAGGCCCACAAGCGTTTGTCTCGGGTTTGGGTGTTTGTGAGACTGAAAAGTCTCTCGTAGCTTCTGATACCCACGACACAAGATCTAAATGTGGGTTCAGGACTATGTATGTGACTTTTGGGTGTATTCATTATTTTATTTACGGATGACCTGGTTAAGGTAGGAAGTCGTTGGATGCAGGCTGCTTCCAACAGGTGTATGTGGAGGTCTTTGGAGGAGGCCTATGTTCAGCAGTGGACTTCCTCTGCCTGAATAAATAGATAAATAGATTACGTACATACATACATACATAAACTCACGCCTTTATCCCCGAAGGGGTAGGCAGAGGCGCCACCAGGACACCCACATTTCGCCTTGTATGTTCCGTCCCATGATGTGATAGGGGGCGAGCCTATCGCTATATCGGGCACAAATTCCCGACTCCGGGCTGATAATGAATAGAAAAATCCAATATCACATTGCCCGACCCGGGACTCGAACCCGAGACCTCAGCTTTGTAACCGTACCGTAATACAACTACGCCACCTAGGCAGTCATTAGATTACATTGCTAACAAAAATAACAATAAACACACTGATAGGCGCTCAAATATGTATGTGACTGTTGGGGGTATTTAAATAACCCAGAGCCTAAGATATAAGCGTAGTGTTGTTGTAATGGGACTATGCCAGAGGTTTCGGACTCATAAAACCCCAAGCCAAAAATTTAAGAGCCAAATTTGTCTCAGTACGGGAATCAAACCCGAGGCTTTTTGTTAAATAGCTGGCTTTTAACCAACTGCGTCATGATGTCTGTCAAAATTAACTATAACATTTAAATTCCTAGCAACATTATCCAAATACATTAGGTCTATACACATACGTTTCAAAGTAATTAACCTTCCAGTGAAAGGTTTACAACACAAACATCCGCATTTGGAAGGAGCTTAAAAGCTTGTCGACGTTGCCGCGAGCTTTAGAAAGCTGCCTCTGTTTTATAACGTCAGTGCATAAGGCCTAATTGGCACCCCGTCCCAAATTAGGACAAGTAAATGAGTCTATTGCGCTTTTAAGCTTATTAGTATCCGTTTTGAATTCGTTTGTGGTATGTAAATTGCCTTTAAAAAAGTATTTTGTAAGAATTTTTTTTGTTTCATAGACTTCCTGGACTTTCTTTGCCGTTGGTAAAGTCTCTTTTAATATTGGTATGAGCTAGTGTACCTGTTAGTTAATGCGATCCAATCAAGATAGAAGTAGGAGGTCTTGTTCACAAACGGACTTTAAGTGACCTGAATTATTAATGAATAATAGCTTAATACAATATTAACATGACTGGAAGCGGATTTCGCTAACAAAATTGAGGTTAACATTAGCTCAGGGGCGTAGGACTTGAGAAATCAGATTTTGTTTAATTAAAAAATGAATGCAAACCCACACCACAAGATTTAAAAAAATACACGTAGCTTGCGATTTACGTCGTAACCTCTCACAATCGCAAAAGCCGTTGCTTATGTCAGCAAAGGGGCCTATAAATACTGAATAGTAAATACATTCCCCTCTATAAAAATTAAGTGTTAAACATACATTCATACATAAATTCAGACCTTTATCCCAGAAGGGGTAGGCAATGATGGTACCAGGACACCCACTTTTCGCCTTGTATGTTGCGTCCCACGATGTGATAGGGGGCGAGCCTATCGCCATATCGGGCACAAATTCCTGACTCCGGACTGATAATGAATAGAAAAATCCAGTATCACTTTGCCCGACCCGGGATTCGAAGCCGAGACCTAAGCTTTGTAATCGTACCGTAGTACAACTACGCCACCGAGGCAGTCTTCTTCTAATATCCTAGTTATCAAAATATATCTTGATCCCAAAACCTAAATAGAAAATATAGATTTAAATGGAGACCTCCTGTTATAACACATTAATTAAATACAGTCTCAGGTCCAAATATATATGAACCAAAAAAAATGTTTATATACAAAAAAAAACTTTTGGATTCGTGGGTAACTATAATAAGGAAGGAAAAATCTGTAACAAGCGTGATGAGAACAAAGGCGGTGTGTTTCTCATATCTGTAATTATTGTAGCTGACTTACTGATGTGGATATTATTTCACCAACAAATGGGGGAATAACGAATCTTTAGAGAGTACTTTTGTGTACACATATTAGAAATAAAAAAGGTACTTAGGTTTTGGTACTTCTTATTATGTATAATAGTCTCTATTTGTAAAATAAATATGAATAAATATAGCTATAAAAACAATATTGATTGCTTTGACTTTTGAAGTGTAAAAATAACAATTATTCAGGGTATATCAAGACCGCGACCGAAAACGAAGCCTGGTGGTAGTATTAGTGACATCAAACACAATGCAAGTAAAAATTTTACAAAACAAATCGTCAATTTTGTAATTTTTTACTTATCGTCATATTTGAGTGATAAATACATAGTTTTTTGAAAATTATGACGTACACCACTTTATTTTTAAACACGCAATGGTATGTAAGGGTTTATATTACTATTTTTGCAAAAATAGGTATTTATCCCCCAAACATGATGATTTTTAAAATACTGTAAAAAGTAATCCGTCGCTGTTTTTTCAAAATTTTTAGTTGCATCGTGTCTGTAACCGCTAAAACTATCACCTGGCTTCCTTTTCGGTCGCGGTCTTGATATACCCTGTATTTTTAAGACAGCCGAGACCAAATATTATAAATTAACGGACACCAATGTGAAAGGCTTAAGAATAATATAAAATACCAATTAGTGTTTTCATTTTTTTCATTTCCAGCAAACTTGGCTGTTGTTTTAAAGAGTATTTTTTAAGTCCAATTTTTTTCATTCTTTTTTTATTATTACAACATCACTATCGTCGATATTAAAACCCCAGTAAATAATAAGACAACGGCTTGTATCCGCCACACAAGAAATCCGGGGGAAACACCGATTAATGAACAGGGAAACCAATACTTACGCCAAGCCGAACTAATTGAACCGAGGTACCTATAAATAAGAAAGTGTATACGAAAAGATAAATATCAAACCACATTTCCACAATAGGGAG
The DNA here is from genome assembly GCA_949752805.1 of Deilephila elpenor. Taxonomy (NCBI): domain Eukaryota; kingdom Metazoa; phylum Arthropoda; class Insecta; order Lepidoptera; family Sphingidae; genus Deilephila; species Deilephila elpenor. The sequence continues at coordinate 12,912,068 of OX457103.1, read as the reverse complement.
CACGACTGAAAGTACTTATACAGCTAGACAGCCTCCGTGGCGCAGTTGGTTAGACGCCACCTGTGAAACGTGAGGCCGCGGGTTCGATCCCCGCACAGAAACAAACATTTGTGTGGTCCACAGGTATTTGTTTCGGGTTTGGGTGTTTGTGAGACCGAAAAGTCTCTCATCGTTTCTAATACCCACGACACAAGACTCGATCTTAGTGTGGGGTCAGACTGTGGTATGTGACTGTTGGGTGTATTTATTATTTATTTATTTGTACTGTAGTCTATCGTCGTTTATCTACGTTGTCTTATTATTAATTGGCGTATGTAAATATATCCATGGTATGCAGATGATCTCAGGATTTTTTATTCACCGTTAAAAGGCGCGATATTTCACACAGGACAGGACATAAAAATGCACACAGGACTCCGAACACCGTGAGCCTTGGCATGCGAACTCCACTACCATACCTTCAACATCTATCAACGTCATTCAATTTGAAATGCATTTTTTGCATCTGGCTACCAACAACCCACGTAATTTATCCACTTATGCATATACCAGAAACCTTATCAACTTGTATACTAGAAGTCCACCATGTACTTTATAAAAAATAAGAAAAAACTATTACAAATTAATAAAATCGCCCCCAAACAATCTCAAAAATCTAATAACTATATACGTGAAATATCCCACACGCCCGGTCAACGCACGAGACCGTCCGAGTCATTGTAAAATTAAAAATTCCACTGTGATACTGCCTCGGGAATTTTATTGGACATCGCTGCCTTTATGCAAGCTGCACTCGCTGAAAGGTATTTGAAAGGTTTTAAGTTATAGCAGATAGTGTTGCTGGGAAATTGATCAGCTTTAGATAGGTTTTGGTAACAGGTATACCTAGTTTTTATGGCGTCGTGACTTTGTGTCATACCCAAAAAATACATACATACATAAACTCACGCATTCCTCCCACTAGAGTTAGACAGAGGTGCTACCATGACCCCCACGTTTCGGCTTGTATGTTCCGTCCCACGATGTGATAGGGGGTGAGCCTAGCCTTTGTTGTTTTACGAAACTCCAATTGTATTTTGGAGCATATAGTTGGGTTTCAATATATATTTCGCTGAAAGTACGTTATTAGAGTTTATTAAAATTAATACACTAAATATGAGAGTAAACAAAACGACAATTGAAAATTAAATACGAAACAGCATTACTATGATCAAGTTATTTAATTTCCTGCTCTATTAGTAAAATATGAATAAAATACACGATCAAATTGATAAATGATACGATACAAGTCGGCATGATAATGTTTTTTGAAAGCGGTGCGTAGACTTTTAACCCGATCCCGTACAGCTCCCGTGGGATCACGTTCCATTGATTGTACAATAGTGCAAGGTTAAGGGAATTACGGGATGTGTTCGTGTTTGTAGTAATGTTTATCGTGACTTACGGACAAAATTAAGCGTCACATAATATCGGATCAGTCAGTGTGTGTGTGTGTTACGACCATGTCGGCAAAGTGTGTCGATTGGCGGTTTGTAGTGTAAGCACTTTTATTCATTGTAGTCAATCTGTTGTGTCAGCATAAAAGCGTTCTATTATATTGTAACAATTGAAATTAAAATTCGTTTACACCGATGACATTTTAAAAATATCTAAAAAAATATATTTGTTTCTATTTTTTATCTCTATGAGGCTCATACATATACTAAAGTATTACATATACTTAAACCCGCACTTTAACGGTGAAGGAAAACATCGTGAGGAAACCTGCATACCGTAGCGATTTCAAAGAATTTCTACGGTATGTAAGTCCGCCAACCCGCACTAGGCCAGCGTGGTGGACTATATGGCCTAACCACTCTCAATCGATTCTCTCGATTGTAGAGTAGGCCCGTGCCCTGTAGTGGGATGTATATGGGCTGATATAGATATAGATAGAAACCCTACAATTAACAACAACCAAACGGTTAATGACCCAGCTGCCGTAAATATAAGACAAAACTGAACACAAAGCACAAGTTAGCCACAATCACGCAAGATGTGACTGGCGAGTAGCGAGCCAAGTAACATGCTCCGTCGCTGGACCTCGTTACCGATACAACGGTGAAATAATAAAGAATTCCAGTGTTTGCTGAACTACTTGTACTTTGTATTTTTACCCAACGGTAGTTGAGATATGGCCACAGTATTGTACTCTCGATTGTAGAGGAGGCCCGTGCCCTGCAGTGTGATGTTCATAGGTTGATGTAGATAAAGATAGTGGAGATAAAGGAAGGTTATAATTTAGTACAGATTTTTATAGTTTTGTGAAAGATTAGTTGAAATAAAGGATTGAGAAAGAACTAGCATCCAAGTGTTGAGCAGGAAAACGCACGCAATGGTAATAAAAAAACGTTATATTTTGCTTCTGATTAGTAATTTTATTTTATTTATTTAAGGTACATTATTTCGTACCAAGTCCCGTTTAATCCTTAATCTTCTCTATAAAGTAATCTCGAAGTAAATTTGTAGCGCTGCCCCAGCACTCCCACATTGAATTTTATTTTGTAAGAAAGAATGAAAATGGTAACGATATTTCTAAATATTTTTCATGCTTACTATTTTGAGCATATTCATTATTATAGTTAATCTGTTTTGGAAACAATTTTAACGATAATCTATCAATTCTTTGACGCTTTGTATGACAGCTAATTAATTTTAAAGCTTATTAAAGCGCTATAGTGTATACAGTGTTATTTAAAAAAAATATATCGGGATGGATTCCTCTGTAAGAATATTGATTTATCAAAATTCCATGTATGTAGTTTTAGTTTTCATCAAAAACGGGCTCATGACTCCTTTCAGTATTTTTTGCTATTCCTCATAATTCCGGATTGGCCATCCACGCCCACTTAAAAAATTCACCTGTATACTATAATAAAAGATTAAACTCAGAAAAATACTATCTTAAAAATTTGCAACAGAATTTTCTCAATAATCTAAACGGTAATTAATATGGCGAAAACAAACCAATTTTTGGCAAAAAATATTTTTACAAAATTTAATGTAAATAAAAACATAAATAACACAATAACGTGTTAAATAACCAAAAATAACATTTTAAAGAATCAATAACAGGCCAACTGGTAAGCGTGGCAGAGCTAGCTCAGTTGTCTGGGCACCGTAGCGCGGTGCGGACGTCAGTGCTACGCGCGTAGCCACTACGAAGCTACGCCGATTCGCGGTTACGTACATTCGCCGCTCCGTCGATTCGGCGCTACGTTTAAAATGTGACAAATGTACAGTCGTGTTGATATTTGCTCAATTTAATTTTTGTACTGGTGTTAAGTGACTGTGTTAATATGGAGTGGACCTGTGTGTTGCTGTTTTGCCTTGTGCCGGCCGTTGTTGGCAACCCGGCAAAAATGGGTCAGTACTCTTAATAATTCAGCTTTCACTAAGTTAGGCATTGCATTGACAGTTTGATGGATACAGCGCGTCTGGCCTGTGATTAGAACTCATTTCTTTGGTGTCTTTACAAATTACTGCAGTCGAGTTGGTCTGTAATCGTTGCGTTCTTTCTCCTATCTGTTGTTGCTTTTATTTTGTTAATTGATAGTGTTGTAGAGAAAAAACTTTTTGTGATTATATCACAGTTTTTGTTGGTAATTAAAAGTTTTCTTTCGTTTTGGGGGCTGTCCCGCTCTCACACTCGACACTGCAACTCCTGTAAGCCAGGATAAATAGAGGCACGCATTTTAATGACACCGAGCACTGAAGCTCAACGAGTCTCCGGGAATGTCTAGTTTGTTTTTAACCCGCAACGAAATCAATCATAAAGTTAAATTAATAGGAGGATATTATATACAATATTATCAAGTGTAGTACACATATGTACATTTTCATACATGATGTGTGATATTCGGCGAACTGTTTAAACGCCTCAATGCTTTGATCAGTCAAATATATCACTGGCCGTATTGCGTCATCTGTGATTGAATATTCAGAAGACCTAATTAGCGATATCAAAGGAAAATTTACAATTACCCTACATTCTGACAGAAATTATTTCGCATGTATAGTTATATAACTTTGATGAGCATTTAGTTTAATTATATGTCCTTTGTTCAAAGATTAGTATTGTTTGAAGTGAAATACTGATTTGTTTATGTAGGATTCATAATTATTACTATGTTAAGTCACTAGGTGGTTTATAAAAATATGTTATACCTTTTGAAGTGTTTTTTTTTAAATATATTTTCTGAAATGAGTCTTTACAAAATATAAAAAATATCAAATTTATTCACCTGCATAGAGTTAAAGATGTGTAAATAGAAGTTCATCGCTCCGATAAATTCGACGATAAAAATTAATCTGCAACCAAAAATTGAAGCGTTGATTTGATTTTTTTAATCACCAAAGCTTTTCATTAAAATAGTCTGGATTATTTTCTTTTTGATTGTACTTGTAAGCTTTTTTCTGTGGAACTTCAGTTATTTCCTACCACCTCGTTCACACCGCTGTCGCAATTAAAACATTTCACTAAAAATATTGCGATAGATTTTGTTTTCAGGTTAAAATTTTATTAAAAAAAAATCGTGATGGTTGGCACTGGAATATTTTCTTTTTTGTTAAATTGAGATGAAATATTTAAAGGTTTGTTGATCCGAGTAAATTATTCTTTTATGTTTTTGAAACAAATTTTATTTATTGTAGCAAAAGAGAAGTTGGTGTTGATTCTACATACATACATAAACTCACGCCTTTATCCCAGAAGGGGTAGCCAGAGGCGCCACTATGTGTCGTATGTGATACATATCCCATGATGTGATAGGGGGCGAGCCTATCGCCATATCGGGCACAAATTTCTGACTCCGGGCTGATAATGAATAGAAAAACCCAATGTCACTTTACCCGACCCGGGATTCGAACCCGAGACCTCAGCTTTGTAGTCGTACCGTAGTACAACTACGCCACCGAGACATTAGTTGATTCTACACGTTTGAATATTTTATTTTATTATTTTCATTTGTAGAAAAACAAAACAACATATTTTCGCAAGTATGAATATGTTATATATTTTATCAATTTAGATAATTATCTGTAGTCTTCTTTATACTTTGTAGATGTTACTGCACTACCATTAGATGCTGTATTTTGGTATGAGTACTCCTCATATCAAAACAAAGGACGTTACTATTATTACAATAAATAAAACATTGTATTACTTACTGTGGGAATAAAATAAACGTATACGATAACAACTTTTTTGTTGAGACAAATGTAATTGATTTAAGCTGAATTATTATCCTTGCTCCCTTAAAATGTATCTTCTTTATGTTCTCTATGTTTGTCTAGTTTTGGTGTAAATAAACATTTTTATTTATTTTTTATTTATTTATAACTTGCTGAGGTTCTGAAAATCCAGTGTTTTCTTGTTTTTATTATGTACGAGATATACTTCAGTAGTTTATTGTGTGCTTTGGCAATGTTAATATTTATGGCATCAAGTCGATTTACTACCAGTATATTTTTAGTGTTATGATAATATTATTTTTTAACGCTTCGGTGGCGTAGATGTATTACCGTACGGTTACAAAGCTGAGGTCTCAGGTTCGAGTCCCGGGTCGGGCAAAGTGATATTGGATTTTTCTATTCATTATCAGCCCGGAGTCAGGAATTTGTGCCCGATATGGTGATAGGCTCGCCCCCTATCACATTGTGGGACGGAACATACAAGGCGAAATGTGGGTGTCCTGGTGGCACCTCTGCCTACCCCTTCGGGGATATAGGCGTGAGTTTATGTATGTATGTATTTTTTTAAATTATCCGATGATCAGATGAGTACTGTACTGTATCAGCCCATATACGTCCTACTGGAGGGCATGAGCCTCCTCTACAATCGAGAGTACGATAGATATAGGTTAAGCTGTATAGTCTACCATGTAGGCCTAATGCGGGTAGGCGGACTTTACATACCATAGAAATTATTAGAAGTCGCTATGGTATGCAGGTTTACTCACGATGTTTTCCTGCACTGTGATAGTGCGTGGTCATTGACTATCAACACACACATGACTCCGAAAAGTCAGAGGTGTGACCTGGGATTTGAACTCGCGACCGCCGCATGTGATCAGATTAGTAATATTATTTTTTTTCAGAGCCTTTTTTCAGAGCCGACTAGAATAACTAATATCAGTGCTACCTGCATAGATAATGTGTTCACTGATATAGTGCCAATTAATAGTAACATTATTAATAAACTAGACTCTGATCATTGTGGACAACTTGTCACATTTAGCAGTGAGTTCCAGAAGCAATCACTCGAGAAACTTATTGTTGTTCCGGTAACAAAGACCCGGTTAGAAAAGTTTAAAACCAAAATATCCGAAAAATTTACCACAATTGTAAAGGGTAATGACCCTAATGAATTATATAATTGTGTATTTAACATATTTTGTGAGGAATACAAATCAATTTTTGCAGCCAGGTCCATTTCAGCTGGTAAGAAAACATGCTTCAACAGTTGGGCTACTATAGGCATACATAGAAGTAGAGATAAATTATATGATCTATACCATGAAAGAACATATAATCATAGTGAGAAATTTAAATTGTATGTCAAAAATTACTCGAAAATATTTAAACAAGTTTGTTTGAAAGCAAAGTCACTATATTTGAGCACTAAAATAAAAAACTCCAAAAATAAAATTAAAATGACTTGGAGTGTGATTAGGAAAGAAACTGGTAAAGCTAAACCTCGTGACACAGAGTTTAGCCTTAATATAAATAATCATATCTTTAAATCTGATTTTGAAGTAGCTAGAGCTTTCGAGAACTTTTTCTCAGATGTACCAGTTTCCATAACAAAAAGTTTAAATTCATCTCCTTGCATAGCAGAAAAATTACTGGAAGAAAGTGTACCTGGTGGTAGAGATTCATTTGCGTTCCATTGCGTTGACAGTGTGGATATTATAAAAACATTTAAGTTAATTAATATTAAAAATACATGTGACCTTTGGGGAATCTCAACAAAAATATTAAATGCTGCAATACCAGTCTTAGCTCCCCAGTTAGCTGTAATTTTTAATGCTTGTATAAACAGTGGTATATTTCCTGATAAAATGAAGTTAAGTAAAATTATACCTCTTTTTAAATCTGGTAGTACAGATGACCCCTCCAACTATAGACCTATCTCAGTACTACCTTCATTAAGCAAAATTTTTGAAAAACTGATGCTTCATCAAATTCAAATTTATTTTTCAAAAAATAAAATACTTCATGGTAAACAATTTGGTTTCACTCGGGGTAGCTCCACTACTGATGCTGGTGTGGAGCTTATACATAACATATTTGATGCTTGGGAGAATTCACAGGACGCTTTAGGTGTGTTCTGTGATTTATCCAAAGCATTTGATTGTGTTCACCATGAAATTCTTATCAGGAAATTAAGCCACTACGGTGTAAATGGCGTTGCGCTTGATTTATGCAAGTCGTATTTAAGTAATAGGGTCCAAAGTGTAGATGTCAACGGAAAAAGATCTCCTGGGTCTGTTGTTACTATGGGAGTTCCGCAGGGCTCGATTCTTGGACCCTTCCTCTTTTTAATCTACATTAATGACTTACCTTTTTTTATAAGGGACAACTGTGAGGTCGTGTTGTTTGCAGATGATACTTCTTTATTATTTAAACTGAATCGACATCAACCCATTATTGACGATGTAAACCACACCCTCACAAAAATCGTACATTGGTTTAGCGTTAACAACTTGTTACTAAATAGTCAGAAAACTAAATGTGTACGGTTTGTGACTCCTAATGTCAAAAAAGTTAACGCTAACATTCTTTTGAATGGGGATGAGTTGAGCCTTGTGAATACAACTAAGTTCTTGGGAATCACATTAGATCCCAAACTTCAATGGGGTCCTCATATAGTCGCTTTAGCTAAAAAGCTGAGCGCCGCAGTCTACGCGGTGGGTAAGATACGTCAATTGACTGATATTGATACAGCTCGATTGGTATATTTTGCCTACTTTCATAGTCTGATGAGTTATGGAATTTTACTGTGGGGTGGTGCTGCTGACATTAATACCATCTTTGTTCTCCAAAAGCGAGCTATAAGATCAATTTATTCGCTAGGGTCCAGATATTCTCTTAGAGAAAAATTTAAAGAAATAAATATAATGACAGTGGCATCACAATATATTTTTGAAAATTTAATGTATGTCCATAAAAATAAAGAAAACTTTCGAAAGATTAGCGATATTCACAATAAAAATACTAGAAATAAGAACAATTTAGCTACTCATAAGACCAGACTCCACAGGATCAGCAAGTCTTTTAAGGGTTACTGTATACACTTTTATAACAAAGTTCCCACTCATATTAAAGCCTTAAGTATTGAAAAATTCAAAGCTACTATCAAGCAAAAATTATGCAATAAAGCTTATTATAAAATTTCAGAATATCTAGATGATAATAAGGCTTGGGAATAGTATAGTATAAAATTAATTAAATATATAGTATCTTGGAGCGGAGGTATTAGTGTGCTCTGTATAATTTCATTTATATTAAGTAACTTAAACTATTTTGTTTTGCTTTGTAAGCGATTGGATAAGTCATGCTCGCTTAAAAGTCTGTGCTTGCGGTGGCGTCGTGTGCCGGGTCGGTCACTTCCCTGTAGCATGGTTGAGGAGGCCGATGGCTGGCACATGCGTCATACTCGTGAACGGGTGCTGCTTGTGTGGACTGGTCTGTCCGATTTGCTTACTTTGTAATTGATAAATAGATTACTTAACGCTTTTATAATTATTTATTGCGTTGGCAAAACAGAGTATACTGATTCTTCGTTATGGGTTACTTCGTTTCGTTTCTCTCAGCCATATTAAATATAAAGTAAACTTATTCGTATTCAACTATATCCTACTTGCAAATCATAACAAGTTATTAATGAACTGCTCTGATTTAAACCAACTTGTAATTTTTGTAATAATCATACATTGTAAACTGGTTTTGAAAAGAGCAACACTAGAGTTTCTTGCCCGTTCTTCTCTAGTGAAAACCGCTTTCCGAACCGGGTGGTAGTTCAAAAAATGACTGAATCTAAACAATGTTGAACATTTTAATGGATTCAATAAATTATTTTCATTTCATTTCATTTCATTTCATTTGTAAGTTTTAATTTGTATATAGAAAAAAATAATATTGCGGTTTTGGAGAATTTTTATAATGAATTGACATCGAATACATGGTGGAAATCGCCATACGTGTAAATCACTTTCGAAATTGAATTAATTTCTATAAATAAATTCATTAACATTATGAAGGCGAAAATGGTAATGAAGTTACTTTGACATACCGCGAGAACAATCGATCAAGATAATAATGTAGGCTTTTTTTATCCGCGATAGCTCTTCTCTCCCAGAAAAAAAAAGTTAGACTACTTACAAAATTAGTAAAAATTTTTAATTCCATAATTCAAAATTAATTCTGCCTCTACGGGCAAAAGTATTGTAGCTTATTTTTATCCTAGAAACCTTCCTTATCCCAAGAGAAGCCTGCCTTAAATTTGTTCGATAATTCGAAGCCCACTTTCTGAAACGAGGAAAACACAATATAACTTAGTGAAGTTACTGCAAGTTCAATCAAGTCAGAGTAATGCTTAACATGTGTACGCACGACGTCTAGTTTTTCCCAACTCGACCTCTGCAGGCAACAACCAGAGTAATAAAAACAAAACAAGCTTGTTAGTTAATTCCAGACTTTGTTGGGTACATTTAGTGTGTTACGGAGCATTTGTTTTTATGTTGGCTTGATTTGTCCAAAGATGTCTTACACACTCACACACGCGTTTTACAAGTGTACTTAGAAATACAATGTTAATAGGTGATTTCTGAATTGTTCTAACCTACCCTCTTATGACATTTAAATAAATAATAAATACACCCAACAGTTACATACATAGTCCTGTCTCCATACTAAGATCGAGTCTTGTGTTGTAGGTATCAGAAACTACGGGAGATTTTTCGGTCTCACAAATACCCGATACAAATTGCTGTGGATCACACAAATATTTGTTTCGGTGCGAGGATCGAACCCGCTGCCTCGTGTTTCAGAGCCGACGTCTGACCAACTGCGCTATGGAGGCTGACAAGTTTTTAAGTGCCAATTAAAAGGTTTCTAAAGAATGATTATTACCATCCATGAACATCAACACTTGGCCCATACGAGCGTGCTGGCCTCGAAATAAAAAGGAAATGAGAAAAAATAAGAACTAAACTTGTAATACTTATGAAACCAGGCCTATATTAGAAACATACTCTTACATGAATAAAGCGATCAATGCACTAGGTGACATTTAGAACTAACGACAGCTATGTAGACCACTGTTACCTCAACTATGTGGTGTGACATTTAGGAATTCGGTCCGATGATTAAGCTAATTGATGTTACCAAAATAAACGGTCCAGTAAATTATAAAGCAGAAATTAATTACATCAGTTGCATTGGTGTATCTATACTTGCGCAATAAACTGATACAAGCCGAGACGGATTGTCATAACGAGAAAAATATTTACTTTTTACAAACCAATGTATAGCTATATGGAAAATAATTATGATAGTATCTTTTACATATAAGGAAGCGTAACGTCCCTAAATTATGAATAAATTGTTTTGTGTTTAGAAATATTAAGGGGTAAAAGTAAAAGACAAGATCTTTTCTAAATTACACACACACAGCTGGGCACAGGACTCCTTCACAACTTTGGGTTCAATTGAGAGGACCCCATACCATTAATTTTACCCAAATCTAAAATTGGCCCCAAATTTCACCTTAAACCTGATAGTGCTCTGTTGGAAACTTTAAAACTCTTAGTAATACAATTTACAGAGCAATTTTCTGACGCTTTCACTGGGCCGTGAATTTCGTCTACCGTCGCGACGTTGTGTAAACGTTCAAATAGTTACGGAACATGACGTCACGCATTTGTCTCGTTTATCTTCATGTGCCATTCTATAGTCATGGTTATTTACCACATTATTACCATCAACATCGTCACCATCATCACTTAAGGTATTTGAAGGTTTGAGCCCTAAAATATCTAGAACGACCAATTGAAAAATGCATCATCGATTCACCATAAACGTATGAACCCAAAATATTCTGAAACTGAACACAATTATGACCAAATGTTCACCAGCTCATGGTATTCTGTTGGAGACTTTAATACTTCTTGTAATACAATTTGCAGAGCAATTTTCTGTCGCTTTCACTGCGTCGTGAATTCCGTGAAATGTCGCGGCGTTGTGCAAACGTTTAAATAGTCGCGGAACATGACGTCACGCATTTGTCTCGTGTATCGCCATTTGCGTCTGTTGACAATGGCGTACAAACGTCTTTTATAAATGGCTATTGCTTTTGTATTGTCTGAGGTATTATTGTCTGTGATTTTTAAGTTTTACTTTGTGTGAATTGTTTAGATATTATGTTAGAAATTAATTGGAGATCAAAAGAATTTTGAGCAGTCCGACGTCACAGAATTGATCAATCAGAGAAACAATTGTAGTTTCAAATCTTTCAACATTATAAATTTAAACGAAAAGCAATTAAATCAATGTTATGTTTCATTATAGATATATGTAAATAGACTACAATGCACATGACATGTTCTGTCCAGTCCAGAGAGAATATTGAATGAGAAAAACCCTCTCTCATCCTACACTTACAAGTAGTCGGCGCAATATAATCTTTTCCACACTTACACGGACATTCATGCCGTAAAATGGTGTTTGAACAACTACTTCGTTTTTATGTGTACTAAGAATGAAGTTCCTATACTCTTTGAAAGTAAACACGATGTATAAATTCAATAAAATAAAGTAACATTCGGCCACAATGAAGTGTATTGTAGTTGCATTTGTCAGTTTGTTTCGGTCGATCTGTCGCCGTACTCGACGCGGGCCCGTCTAATGTGCGCTCGTACATTGCTCGGTTAGTACTCAATTACTTCGGAAAGTGCCGTTGAAAAATTGCAATGTATTTTGTACAATGTTGTAAATACGTGGTTGGATTTTTATTGGCACGTTATAAATTGTAGCTTGTGCCCGTATTGCTGAAGTTGACGGTTCGTTGAAATATAAAAGTAAGTTTGAAAATTCCTCTTCTATGTTTGAATTAATAATGTAGGTACTTTTTATAAAATTAATTTGAAGTATAAAAAACATGCAGACCGTTTTATATTTTAGTTGGCATGTTTAACAATCACAAATCAGTCTCGCATTTTTTATAAACGCGACACAATGTCATGGAATTATCTACCATCTAAATAACATAAATCAATTCTAAATGTGAAGCAAAAAGGTCTATATTTCATTGGCATTTTCATTTCAGTCGGTGCTAGGTTTCTCGTTTCTACCGCCGATATAACTTATTAAGCTACACCTCCTATATTTGACAAATAATTGATTCTGAGACGTCGTACCCCATTCTCCTCATTCTCCCCTTTCATACCCCCTTTTCCCCCGTCTCCCCCTCCTCTACACGGAGCGCACGAGTGAACAAATCAAACGTCTGCAAATGGAAACGTCAGTGGCCACGCTCGCAAGACGCGGCAGAAATTGAATCCGTAACATTTATGAGAGATTTGCCGCATGTCTGGAACAATTCTTAAATAAAATGTTTCTGACGGCTTATTAGTACGTGATGTTGGATTTCTAGATTGTAGGATTTATTTTCCTTTTATTTCAATGATGACACGTAGATACATACATACAAAAGCTCACACGTGTATCCCTGACGTAAGCAGATGAAGATTGTCGGAAAAATATCGCCCAGCTTATTTCTGTTCTTACATGTACGGCTATCGACATGGTGTAGGTACCTATTTCGGTCTTGGGCAACACATGAACGATTTTTCAAATTGAAATCTGACACAAAATCGACGTGAAATTCGAATATTAATATCTCAATTTTCACAGTTCCTTAATTAGCCACAAGGAAGAATATTTTGAAACAAATAATATTACAGATTTGCCAATTTACAGAACCACTATCTATAAACATGTATAAAACATTAACTAACAATACTTTTAGCTCGTGATAATAAAATCAACTGCTTAAGATTGGGATCGAAATATTAACATTTTGCTACTATTGAATGCTGCAGTAGCGCATGTTTTACTTTCCTCCAACCCGGTGTATTTAATAAAACTGAGTAAAATTGAATGTCAAAAGCAACTCTCCTGATGTTGAATTTTAATCATAATATCAAAATGTAAGTCAATTTGACAGCCTCTGTGGCGCAGTTGGTTAGACGCCGCCTGTGCCGAACGAGAGGCCGCGGGTTCGATCCCCGCACCGAAAAAAATATTTGTGTGATCCACAGGACGTACCTATTTGTTTCGGGCCCGGGTGTTTGTGAGACCGAAAAGTTTCTCGTATTTTCTGATACTCACGACACAAGAATCGATCTTAGTGTGGGGTCGGAGCAATGTATGTGTCTGTTGGGTGCATTTATTTATTTAATTTGGAATTCCCGAGACAGTAATCAACATTTGGACTCAGTTCATCGTTTTTATTACTGGAAATATCGGAAATCGTATTAGTTTGATATAATAGGGAAGTTTAATACAAAATACATAGCACGTTATCTTCACCGCATAACGCTGAATTTGGATGAAAAAATACAAAATAAAAAAAAATACTCCGAAAGTTCGCCGGTAAAGCATTGTTCAAACTAAAAACTGGACCTAGGCGGTCGACCGCCGTTCGCGTAACTTCACAAAACTTTGATATTAAAATATATGAGATAAAAATGCTGGCTTAGGTTTCTATACTGAAAATAACAATTCTTATAACGAGCATTCGGTGTTCTGTTGTTTGAACTCAATGTTGGAATAAATATAGAAAGTAATTGGAAATGGATTGGATTTATGTTTTTGTTACTTTAATTTAAATCTCTTTTATACGGTGTTCTGTGTGAAATTAGTTTTGTTTGGGATTATTCGTGTTTGTACAAATGGATAATATGTACGTCGCATGCATTGTATACGTCATTAATGAGCAAAATTAATAAACAATAATTTTCGGTAAAAGTATTAATTGGCAAGGAATTGGCTGCAAGAGCCTAGACGGTTATCGTGAGTTCGAATCACTGAAGTTTCGCAGTCATATTAAAGTCAGTTGTAGTCTCGATGTGGAGAACGAACCCGGGGCCTCTCGTTTCGTAGCTAACATTCAACCAACTGCACCACGGAAAATGTCAGTATGTTGTTTTAATAAAATGCAACATACACAAGCATCACAATCTTCGTGATCTACAATAACAATATCCTCAGCGAACATTCACTGTTTCGCAAATAATTTCGCTAAAATGTCGCTTCTACGCGGTTACAGTCCTAAATCTCACATTAGTACGATTGTATGGATCATACAATGTTTTGTTTTGCTTAAACCGCTTCTATTTACAGTTGTATTAAAATGTTATTTGTGTCACTACTTATTAAATTTTATGGGCGCCCTTTTGAGTTGTTATGGGCGTCCACGTCTGATCCTAGACTTCCCATCTCAAAGATCCATCTCAAAGTCGATATCAGTGAGGTCTCACCGTATCTGCATTGCGGCAAGTGACTCCGAAGACTGCTTCAAGTAGCCTGTTATGGGCAGAGGGTAATGTGATGGATTTTTCACGCTCCCTAACCGCAAAACGATAAAAAAAATTGTATGTAACACTTACTTGCATCTCAAATATACAGCGTTCAAATTAAATCGTTTAAATTTCCAGATGCGCTATTATCATAAATGAATCCTCAAACTAGTCATTCCAGCTCGAGTTATTCGAGCATGACTAGTCATTCCGGAATAACTAAAGCGCTTTAATTGGCGTGCACAAATAGACGGGCGCGTGCGAGTTTCCACCTCGTGTATTTCCATTGTTTGCTGTGAGTCAGAAATGTTCGTGTAATTCGGTGTAATAACGCTTGCCACGGCGTCTTTGCATATTTGAGAATGTGTGCATATTATTTTACGGGACTGTCATGCCCGATCTTAATCATGGAATTTGGGAATGACGTTTATGACTTTTATTGGATAAAAAATTTAACGTATATGACAGCTATCGTTATTAGATGTTTTATAGACTTAAGATTTCGATTTTGTTTTATTTTTCAAACGACAAAGTGATTACTTACAACGCATCTGATGGTAAAGGCAGGGCAATCAGAATACAGTATATTTCTCGCCTGTCGACAAAACGCGACAAAGCCTGAACTCGAAACGTAATATTAAAATACTTATTTTATCACTTTGTTGAGTTTTTCACCACAAGTTACAGTGTTTGCTAGACGAGCAAATACGATAATATTTCCCCTAGGAAAGCTATAAATATCAACTTGATTTATTAAACCAGTTTCGTGGGATGTACTAACTTGTTTATACAGTTATCATCGATGTAGTGTCGATACCTTGTCGTCTTTCATGTCATATGCAACACTTTACCAGATCTGAAAGTCCCCAATCATTACAATTACAATTGACACTACTTGTGTGCTTTAAAATAATCTTCAAAGAATAAGGTTCAATTCTCGACCGAAACCGCAACGTCTCCGCGTTAATTTCTCGCTTGTCACAACACAGAGAGAACAGTAGCTCACGTCGTAAATCCCAGCAGAAATGCGCCACCATTTGCTTATACATTGGAGTCACGTGCCCTACTGTGACGTGCCGTCTCGTGTTTATATAAAACCTTATACAAACAGTAAGGTGACTGCGAGTGTGAGTAAGTGTGGCTGATAATTTTGCGATAACTTTTTGACCGTGGTAATTAATTAAATATAATAAATTGATAAGAAGAATGACGTAACATTTTTTTGTTGTTTATTTATTCAAACATGGTATACAATTATGCGGACTTAATTCCGAGGTATTATAAAATACAAGTCTAACTATAGATGCAAGGATGAGCTGAAGCACTTATACGGCTACCTTATTATTTTTACTGTTCACGGTTAGCTGTAATAAGTCGCTCAGTGTTTAGATGAAACATCGTTTTAAAACAGCTATTTTATAATAACGTTATAACACTACTAGTAGTTTCCAGAATGCTTTGCTGTATTATTAAAGTAAAATTGAGCCACGATGCCATGCATTTTCTACTACAATTCATCGGTTCCCAATGGAGTCGACGAGGTTTTCCAGAACCTCACAGCACTTCATATTAACAGTCTTATACATATTATACAAGCTGATGTAACCGTCGAAATTCCAGCAAAACTAAACCGTATTATTCCTATATTCGTAGAATGTCTGTCAGTTCAAATAAAAACATGTCTATTATAATTGACAGCAGCTCCCGTTTCACGCGCAGCGATGCTTCCAATTAGTATTTTGCTTTAAATATTCTGTATCAAAATTTTTATTCAACATTTTAAATACTAATTTAGTTTTGTTCAAGCTGTCGTGGTGAGGGAAAATAGTGCTTATATTAATTATAAAAACCAACAGTTTTATCGTAATCTGAATTCTAATACTAGAAATATATTTGTATCCAGAAATCTAAATAAATGTGCGAATGGTTTTTTACCCAAGACATTTTATTGAAATAAACTATTAGATCAATAATAAGATAGAATATCAATTGATAACGTAATAGAATCAACACACGATGAAACTAAACCAGCCAATAAAAACCCACACGGAAATCGACATACTGTCACTTTTTATATTGCGTCGCGGAGGTAACTCGCAATTTCAAGAATCGCCATAAGGCATAACGACGCCTATTGACGCTGAAATACCGAAAAGAAACATTTTTTTTATACTCTGAATAGCGACATTTGGTGAAGCTTCATCAGGTAATTTTTTATTTTTGTACTAGATTCTGCTTGTCGTTTTGCTTGCGTGCTAAACTAATTTGGATAGAGATTTTTTACTATCATTTTGCCATTATGTCGCAATTCCTTCGTGTCGCTAAGCTGATTACTTATGCCCAAGTACCGATTCTTTTTTTCCATTATCGTCTTATATTTATAAATATTATTTTCCTCTGGAACTATACTCGTTTTCTAAATGAGAAGTATCCTATATCATTTTCTGTACTCGTAACAATATGTATGAAATATTGAAATAAAACTAATTTTTACGGGAATGATCGTTGGTGAAACAAAAAAATTAAACCAATAAAATTAAATATATTAAACCAATTCAATAATATTGAAATAAAACAATTTTTTACGGATTTTATCGCGGATTATGTAACATTCGCGTAAATCTAAGAAACCATTATGCATGCAATATTTCATAATGATTGGTTATTTAATTAAGGCGTGAAAGCGAAACAAACAAATTTACTTCAGATTTATAATATTATGTAAAGATTCAGCGGAATCTCAGCATCGTATATCCAATGTTTCTCCCGGGTTTTTATAGCGATGTAACAAATAAAATTATTACAGGTGCTTCTCTTATATCGTTAAATAATACATCTCAATTTTGTGAAATGTAATTTCCTGTTGTCTCACCATTTCTATTGCCTGTTGGCCGTTCCTTTTTGTTGAATTACTTTTGTGCGAATATAATGTTTATAGCGTGAACAATGCTCATTATTTTAACGTTACCTTTATTCTTATTTTGTTCTGGTTGCTCGTTTGCAACTTTTATGGCATAGAAGAAAATGTAGGTGAAATGAGGATTGTTGTTTTTGAATAAATACTACGCGCTATCATATTCTAAGCTGATATTTTATTTTTTGTTGATGAAACTGGGCTTAAGTATGTTGGTAGTCTCATAGCTAAGATTTTAGTGTCCTAAGCAAGATATGAAAATTGTATACCCAAACATATCCAGCTAAGGTTGCAGGATATCCGTGGATGGAAGCCACTACCGGCAGGTTTCTTTAGAAATATTTTGCGAGAGACCTTTGTTTAGCAACAACCATCTTAGAGTTGACCTGTTGAAAGCAGTTACATCCATTGAATTCCTGCAATATTTAGCTAGTAGTGACTTAACTTCAATATTTTCAGCTGCATTAAACATCACTACAACGGTTCATATAACACTGTCCCATCAACTTTCTAACCGTCTAACCGTCTAACCGTAAAAATCTACATTCCTTTATAACTCTCTTTCTTTCTCTCTCTCTCTCTCTTTCTCTCTCTACCCAACTATCAAAGCTTCATTGTGCTATACATTTTTCATTTAGCCCTATTTATAACTTCGATAACCATAAACATTGCTTTTATCATGTCTCGTTGCAGCATTCTAAATGTATATGCAGATTTTGGCCTACCTCTCATTCCCTATATCTATTTATCATTGGCCCTAATCTCAACACCACAACGTTGTGTAATGGACTAGGATCTAGTTTACAAATCTCGCCCGTCATTAAATTGAAATTTATCTTCCAAGAGGGAATAGCTTCTATGTTGTAACTAAGTTTTAACTCGTAGATAACAATGAACATGGTTAATGTGAATTTCGTATTTGGGCTCTCTATTCCTTTAAACACGATGTGATATGACCAACAAGAATTTAGTGCGGTAATGGGATTTGTCCTGTTCGATTTCTGCTATAAGAAATAGGTTGTTAATCCCATGTATTTCATAGAATTTTTTGTGTTCCAATTGGTCCATATTTACTTCTCAGTAGATGTTGCTTTTTATCCTAACACTACTTGCCATCGCATATACAGATTTAATTTAAGTATCTTATATGATAAATTTACGATAGAACAGGCTCTATTAAAACTTTATTGATAACTCTAACAAATAAATCTATGAATTTATAGAAGACAAATTCAGTAAGAAAAGTCTCATAATTTTTCACAC
Organism: Deilephila elpenor; assembly: GCA_949752805.1. Taxonomy (NCBI): domain Eukaryota; kingdom Metazoa; phylum Arthropoda; class Insecta; order Lepidoptera; family Sphingidae; genus Deilephila; species Deilephila elpenor. The sequence continues at coordinate 12,893,270 of OX457103.1, read as the reverse complement.
GAGTAAAATTAATCTCAGCCAGCTTTTCATTTTACAACAAAGTATTCATCTTACTTTTTAAGAATATGTGTCAGAGGGGAGGCCTCCGAGTGACGTCATCGCGATTCCGAGATGTTAACGCTCAGTTGGAGCTTCTGAACACGATACGGTGCCAAGCATTACTTTGAATGTTCTTACAAGATTATTAATATAAAAACAAAATTATAATTACTTAAAAAAATATTTTTGCCTAATAATGTTTTACATTTTTCAAGATGAGTATCAGACAGTTAAGAATATGATTCTAAAACGTCATTTAGATAGCATCTCATAAGCTGCCTTTTCCATATTCTTTTGAATTGTAAGTAATGCAGTTTGAAAAAAGAATGGTTAACAACAATTTTAAATCTAATATATATAGTTCCCTTTTAATATTGAATAAAAAAAAAATATATATATATAGTTGAGGCAATGTGCCAGAGTGGACCCCGTGAACAAAATCTGGACGCACTGCACACTATTGGGTACGCGGAGGACCATTAGAGCGAGAGGGAAGATAGTGTGACTGCGAAGGAATGATAAAGATAAAGCATAAATAGCGGTACGGTACTATTTTTTTTGTTAGAAACATTTTATTCACGGCGTCTCCTCTTGTATATCTCAATGTGAAATATGTTTTCCTCTATATTATTTCAGTTTAATTTAAATAGTTCAGGTACCATTTTTTTCATATACCATCTAAATTAAAACACGCAATATTTCCGCTCAAATCTACAATCGCAAAACCTAATATGCGAGATAAACTCAATTTTTCCCGACCAATAGAGTTCGAATTATAAATTCAGCCAGCCAATCAGCAATCAGGGTCGCGTGGGACGCGGCGTGACCACAATGCAAAGATGCGCGTAATTCTATGCCCGGGTGTATTTCAAATGGAGTCAAACGCGCTGTGTCCTTTCTGCGGTGCAATTTTGGTATTGGTTGGAAATTTCGCGCTATTACTGCAATACCCTTTGCGTTCATTCTAATGAGCTCTTTTGACATCAGTTGCGGGTTTTGACATGAATATGGCAATTGAACAAACCTTCATTTGGATGTTGTGCCATCGTCATTTTGGTGCAAAATCTGTATACCTGATACTAAATATCGCTGGTAGGATCTGTAATTAGCCATTGTTCATACAGTTTGGAGCTGGCAAATTTTATTTCTGTTGGCTGAAGATAAAATGACGATTAGACACGCCATATTGGTAGACATTCTGCTGTATTTGTTTCTCATCCGTTTCTACTTTTCCCCAATCTGCCACTCTATTGTAAATGATCATGATTTGCCCTTGTGATTAATCCCGAATGAATTGACTTAATAGCGCACTATTAACTTTCTAACAAAACAATCAATTGCGTCCGAAAACTAAAACAAAATAAATACATCGAACCGTAAATAAAGACAGATATTTATGTTATAAAAACTACAAAAATAAATAAAATCCGGGGCAAAATAAAACCGCAATAAAAACATGTGGGCAATGTGCATTCGTACACAGATTGTCAAAATCCCGCGGATTATGCAGAGCCGACAAATTGTTTCACGAGAATTTTACGACCATTGCGATCAGCGTATCAGCTTAAATAATACGAATGGTGAATGTTTTAATTTTATTGACAGTGTAATGAAAATGATAGTGTTCGAAGCAGAATAGGTGACGAAGAATATTGATTGCATCAGGAATTTTGCAGTTTGAAAAGTTACATATGCTTCTATGTTTATAATACACATATATCTCTACTTGCATTTCCAAATTGGAGTAATAGCGACTAAAGTGCACGAGATAATGCAGTGTAATACAAATAATGTATCCACTGGTGGTGGATACTCTGTGTAGAAGCAGTATCCATTTTATTTGTATGACAGCCTCCGTGGCGCAGTTGGTTAGAAGCCGGCTGAGAAAGGAGAGGCCGTGGGTTGGATCTCCGCACCGAAACGGACATTTGTGTGAGCCACAGGTATTTGTTTCCGGTCTGGGTGTTTCTGAGACCGAAAAGTCTCTCGTAGCTTCTGATACCCACGACACACGACTCGATCTTACTGTGGGGTCCAGTCTGTTTATTATTATTTTATTATTTGCAATGGAAGATGTCTTTCAGAATCCCATAAGTAGTGATTACGATTCCACACAATTTTAAGAACTCTATTCTTAACATAAATAACGAATTAATTCATTTTATTACTCGCCGGTTCATGTGAAAAACAGAAACAAAATTGTAGACACGTCTGTAAACGGCTTTTCTAGACTTAATACAAACATGCCACAATACAAACAACCTCTTACATATATGAATGACCTAGACCCAGCCTCCACTTATTTTAAGGGGGTCGGGCTAAGTGCTCGCGTATTTGATGAAGCCAGAAGGTCAACAGCTACAGGTTTAAATCAACGTCCACGTTTTAATTTGAGTGCTGCTGACAATTGTTACTATGTTTAAGAGGGAATTTATTTTTATTCCTAGAAAATATTTTCAATTTTCTTGATGGAATAACTTACAGCTTTATTTTATTTATTTACAAACTATTGGATACCACAATAAAAAGAGTATCATAATAACAGTTAAATCAATTAAAAATATAGGTATGGTTACAATAATTGGTTGCCTCATCGGTACCTGCGATTTCTTTCGGGCAACCTTTAGATGGATAAAATCATTATGATAAATAATTATGGGATAGTACAAAAGATAGAGACTAAGAAATATAGATTTTAATGTGAGATTTAAAAGTAAACTCTTGGGTTAGAAGGAACAATGATAACATGTTGTTTGTTATGAATTGATGACATAAGCTGAGGATCGTAAAATAGCGCGCAACTGGAGAAGTCTAGGTCCAGCTGAGGACTAGGCTGTAAATGATAATGGAATGTAAATCGACTGATGGAATTAGTTATACTAATCTAATCTTTTTTTAAATAAATGTATCAAATGTAGAACCTCAGAAAACTCAGTAACTCTCTAAAATCACTAAGAAATAGATCGTGAATCGTAAATCCATATAAAAAATACCAAAGCTATAACATCAAAAGTAATTGCTACACAATACTTTGTAGTTCCATGGAATTTTACTTGAATACATTTTTCACATCTCAACAATCCTGGATTAGCATATCAATACCCATCAGAATAGAGAACGAAGCACTATAGTGGTATACATAAAAATTTGTTACTTCCTTTGACAGGACCTCGTCAATTTGTAATAATGGCTCGGAGGGCAGTGACTGGATGCAATTTATTGTGTTATTGTGTACGGACACGTCTGCTAGCTCGGGATTTATATACATGACTTTCATTATCATATAATCATTCTGATGTTGTATGAAATATTTTATATTAGATCTTGTATTTGTGAACAATTTAGTCGCTATTCTCGATAAAGTTAAATTGCTCTAGATAAGCTAGGTATTGCAAATGTTATTTCTGCTGTAGTTTCAACGACAAATTGCAAATAGAGTTAGATATTTAATTGACATAAAGACAATAAAAACATTTAAAAAAATGGAATTAGAGGAATGAAATGGCTGTGGATTATTTTCATTCAATATATTGTTTTTGTATGTTATTATGATCCACTGTGCGTACTATTAAAGTCTGTAGTGGCCTGTTGGTAACGGACCAGACGTGGCTGCCTACATGTTCACGCTGGTCGCGGGTTCAAATCCCAGGGCACACCTCTGACTTTTCAGAGTTATGTGTGTATTGATAGTCAATCACCACGCACTTTAGCGGTGAAGGAAAACATCGTGAGGAATCCTGCATACCGTAGCGATTTTTAAGAATTTCTACGGTATGTCCGCCAACCCGCACTAGGCCAGCGTGGTGGACTATATAGCCTAACCACTGTGAATCGATTCTCTCGATTGTAGAGTAGACCCGTGCCCTGCAGTGGGACGTATATGGGCTGATATAGATAGATAATCCACTATTGAGTTCAAATTTTCTTACATATTATTTTAGAACTAGGAAATTATATTAAATAGGCCCAAATAAATTCATTCACAAATTAACAAATAGTGAAAGAGCCTTCGCCATTTGATTACTTTACATAGCATTTATTAATTCAAGTTTGAATATATAACTTGTCTATTACCGAGCTTTAACTTCAGAACAACGCTGAACTAATTCAAGGTCAACCGTCAAAACCCAGCCATTAATATTAATTTGTACCTGTCCTATTTAATACGCGAAAGGCACTGCCACTTTATACAAGGGAAAAGGGACTAGCTACATTTTCAAGGTTAATTTTGAATTGTGCGTGTTTGAAGTTAAAAATCTCAATGGTATTAAGTCAAATATAAATAGAAGTATTTTAATTATACGCAAGCTGAATGATAAACGACCAAACCACACATCTAAAGACAAATGATTTCCGCAAATGATAAACAGTCACAATGCTTGAAAAACCGTAAATTCATTGCGATATTTTGATAACATAGAATGGATAAGGAAAATATCGGGTGTATAACTACAATTTTAATTAAATATAGATGTAATTTTAAGCTATGAAAAAATATTTACCAATCATATCCGCCTTAAAGATGCTTTACTAATTTCTCCCCACGACTTCCGCCTTACGAGACATTTGCACGATCGAAACGAATCGATGTTTAAATAAAACATCAACAGCTCCAAAATCCAGGTAATGATAAAAACTGAACTAATTAAAACCACAAATTGCATTTCTCCCAGCGAAGCAAGCTCATGGATCATAACTATGTTTACGCTCTCTAAACGAATAAGGCTCGAACTTTTCACATCAAAGGTATAACTTATCTAACTATTCAAACAAGAGTACAAGCTCCGTGTCATTCCGCTATCGCTTGTAATTCAACTTTAATGCTAGTACATTGTAAACTCGAGACAAAGACACAACTACATACCAAGTAGACGTAAGACATTATTCTCAGTTCGTAATTGCTACCATCAACGATATCGCCACCAGTCTGCGAACTGTCTACCTTACTTTATACATCATGTTGCTTTTAGTGGCTATAATTATCCTTTAACGGCGAAGGAAAACATCGTGAGGGTAAACATACTATAGATATTTGAACGATTTTTTATGGTTGACAGTAGGCCAGTGTGGTAAATTTTGGCCTAAACCCTCTTAATCAAACTTCCAATCGTAAAGGTGATCTTTGCCATGCAGTGAAATGTATACAGGTTGGATTAACATTTTTACAGGGTATATCAAGACCGCGACCGAAAACAAAGCCAGGTGGTAGTCTTAGCAGCTACAGACACAATGCAACTAAAAATTTTGCAAAATAAACGACGGACTTTTTTTAATTTTTTTTTAAAAATCGTTGTTTTTGAGGGGTAAATACCTAGTTTTTGCAAAACTAGTAATTTAAACCCTTACGTACTATTACGTGTTTAAAAATTAAGAGATATACGATTATTTTAGAAAAACATTTTTTTTTTGTAAAAAATAACAAAAAAAAAATGACAATTTTTTTTGTAAAATTTTTACTTGCATTGTGTTTGATATCACTAATACTACCTCCTGGCTTCGTTTTCGGTCGCGGTCTTGATATACCCTGTATATTAAAAACTCTTCCCTCCCCTCTCTTCTTTCTATGATCATCGGAATATGTTTTAATATCATTAGATTTGCCTTACATATTAGGGACTTGACGGTTGCCTGTCGTCAGTTAATTTATTGAGCTAAGCTGTAATCTTACAGCTGATTGGGTTCTCTTAACCGTAGTGGCTTCACAATCCCACAATTTCGCTTTCGAGTTTCATTCGGGGTTCCACTAACTAGATTGATTTGACCCTTAAATCCGAAATATAATTTTAAGGGAACTCGAGTATTGTATTGATTCCCCGAATTAAAATTATTGAAATATTCAGAGTTCATTCGGTACTTTAAGAGTTAATATCAAAAACCGCAATGAAACTTAAATAGGCGCTTGAAAGATCTGATAAGAACTGAGATAAGAACGTGTAAAAATACAAATACTTTTTAAAATCCGCTGACCTCACGTATAAAATGAAAGTTAGGTAGAAGAAAACAGAAGATAAATGATATAAGTCTGGGAACTAATCCGTGATGACAAATGGCGAATCGATACGAGAGGTGAAAGTAGCTTTATTGTGTAACTCTTTGGCAGTGTTGGCAATATTTTTAGAAATAATATTGACAGTAGGGCTATCAAATCAACCAACGAAGAACTCAATACAACGGTCTAAATACGCACAACAAATTTTTTTTTGTTTAATTTTATCAAAATCTGCAATACATGAGCCATTTCGAGATTACGCCTAGCTGGTCCCATAGCTACCTTATTGAACTGGTTTCAGGTATGTACATCGGTAATTCACTCCACAAATTAACCTATCTCGGTCTTTTATACAATACAATACAATTTTCTTTATTGTAAACCAATACAAAGAAGTAAATTACAGAAAGAAAGAAAAAACAAAAAAAAGTATTACAAGTTGCGGTCTTATCGCTTATTCAATACCTAATTTCCACATCAATGCCTTTGTGACTTGTCTCTCCAAATCAAAAAGACTAAAGATTCCATCCAAATTTTCCTACCAAGCAAATAGCATTTCTCAAAACTCATACATTTGAACCAAACATCCTGTGTATATACAAGACCGTAGCAAATGGCGCAAACAATTTATCACAACACGAGACAATGGCCGGACTGGCCCCCTGAGACAGTTTAAGCTCACGCCACACCAGCGCGCCGTGCATTTATCTTTTATATCTTTTATGATAAATATGTATACATTAGTATGGGGTGTTTTGTTTTCGAAGTTAATGAGCCGAGTGGCTTTGCGTTGTGGAGAGAAAGAATGTTATTTTTCTTAATGTTTTACAATTATACAAAAGGAATGGAGCCGTCTGGCAGGGTTGGGAATTAATGGAAGGGTTGTTTATGGCAGAAGGGGAGGATGAACAATTAGATGACCTCGTAGTAAGTGAACACTGTCGCCCAAGAATATCTAGGAGCTCACAGAATTGTGAGTGATGACGGTCTTAATATTTCAAAATTAATAACGTTTTCTCTTGAACATATCTAAGATGCATGGTTCGTTCAGCAATAAAAATCCTAAGACCAAAATTCAATGTTAAAAAATTAATACATATTAGTTTTTTGCTACTACAGAAATAGTTAGTATTGTTATGGAATTGGAAGACCCGGACCTACAAGGTCGAACCGTTGAGTCATTCAAGCAATTCTTTCTAAGACAGTGTTTTCATTCACAAATCATGATGGGTTAACATACGAATAAATTCTGTAATCTTCAGTGAAGCGACAAGTCGTAAAATCGTAAATCAAAACCTCTGCAGTATAATAAATCATGTACCGAGCACAGACACATACGGGATTAGGACCAGTGGAAGATACTCGTATGTTTCGGTCTGGAAACGAAATTATTGGTGATGATTTTTAAACTGATACACGATTTTTACACTTTTAAATAAATATTATCTCATCATCAGAAGGTCTACTAATTGTATGATTTTAATTTGAGGTAATGATATATTGAAGTAAATTCATGAAGTACCTTATATTTTGATTTTGTTTGGATAACCAGTAATGCGAAAGTTTTATCATCATTGAGGCTTTATAATAGGGCCAACCCACGCCCAATCATACGCCTCTGACATTTCCACGAAGTCACATTATCACCTTTTGTGCCTGGAGTCCCTACGAGCCTAGAACGCCCCCAAAAATTGTGTTTGTGGGGTATCTATAGTGCTTCATGGGGATTGCGTTCTATATAAGGTTGTGTGCTAGTTTGTAAGTGTACTTTTTATTGTTTTCTCTAAAAAGCGATTCGTCCCTTTTTCTCCATCTGAACAGCTTTACAAAACTATGGTGTGCGAAAGCTGTTGAATGACGCTATATGACTTTATCTTCTCATGTCAATCTTTAAATAAATAACAATCATGCCTGAATGGTGGCTAACAGTAGGCCAACCAGTAGGAAATTGCGAAACATTACTAGGCATTCCAGAGTCAAAGTTTAATTTATCGACTTGTAATCACAGTTTAATCGAGCTACATACATAATAAATCAACAAACCATATTACCAACACAACCATATATCAGCCAAATACAATATGCATCCAAAACACGTTACCCAAGAGAATAAGCTAAAAATTAACTGCACCAACAATATCGGTGTCTCATCGAACTGGGTCGCGCTATAATTTGGGAGCTAACTTAGCCGCGCATGCAAGTTGGCAGGGCGCCAACGCTGCAAAATTAGAACGAACACTTCGTTAAGTAAATTGATAAGGTGGCCCGGTACCGTTTCAATTTGGTAGGTTCACACGGGTTGGAACTACGAGGTTATGTTAAAATAGGTGATCTTAAGTGGGTTATAGTTATTCACGAAGTTTATGTATCAAGTTTGGTTGAAATTTGTTTTATACATTCTACGTTTTGAGACATTGTGGAAGCAGTGTATATATTATGTTCTGGAACTGGGTTTATGTAAGATTTTTTTTATTCGGAAGACGTAGTGATATGTAGATGAGAATTAACTTATTACACGTAAAAATCTACGTACCTACGCAAAAAGTGCCTACATACACAATTTTAGAAGCCTATGGTTATGTATAAATTAAGGTGTTAAGGCTAAGCTACAAAAAGCAGTAAAATACTGCGTTAACTGGGTTCCTTAATCGCCAAAAAACTTCGTTGTGGACATTTTGAGATCGCAGATTGATCTTTCATATACTATCTATGACACATCCGAGTTATACACCAACCGTATAATCGAGAACACAACAAAGCTGAACATTTTGAGCACAGTATCAATGGTACGTCGTGTGAGCTTCGACGAAATAATGTATAGTGCGGTCGCCAGGCCGTTGGCTTTGACCCGCACCAAATCCGGGACTGTCCGATAAAACGCCTAACAAAATGGAAGGGTTGGCCGCAAATTACAGGGCTTCGTTGCCCGGCAACAACGGCAGTTGTACAGATATGACGAGTAGAGGTGTCCGTGAATTTGTGATTAATTTTCATGTCAAAAAAAGGATAAAAGTAACAAATGAAGATCAAGAGAACGTGGTATTGATTACTGTACATTGTGTTGTTTTAGAAAAGAAATACGATTAAATGGGAGCATTAACATTGTATTATTAGTCTAAATTGGACTGTGCTGCATTGCAGTTTATAGATAGCTTTCTTTCTCTCTCTCTCTCTCTCTCTCCCCAGCTACTGGATGTCTACTGGTGAACATAGGTCTATTGATAGTCAATCATCACACACTTTAACGGCGAAGGAAAATATCGTGAGGAAACCTGCAAACTACAGCGATTTGCAAGAATTTCTATGATATGTTAAGTCCGCCAACCCGTACTAGGCCAGCGTGGTGGGCTATATGGGCTAACCTCTTAATCGTACTATCGAATGTAGAGGAGGCCCGTGCCCTGTAGTATGTATGTGGGCGGATACAGACTTGTAATTTTACGATCTAGGATATCAACCTACATACTCGAACACTTACAGAATTTGGATTCCCAGGACTGTCGATAGAACCCTATTCGATCAACTCAGCAATGTTATTCACAAAATCAACAAAAGTGAAATCATTTTTTTAACTCCAAAGCCCCATTCGATTTCAATCACGATCTAAATGCCCCTCTTAAAACCAAACAAAACAAATATTTCTATAAAAAAAGGCCCGTATCACAATTCCGGCCCAATTGATAGATTCTTATAATACAATGGCTTTTTCGTTTTCAATAGGCAAAAAATAATTGGGGAGTTTTATACGGGCCGCTTAGGGGTAGCTGTGTTTCGCTTGTACCCTATTGTCCTACATTATTATTTTTCATCGACAATTTGTTACGTAATTGCTGCAGATGGCATTATTTGTGTTGGCAATACTGGCATTCAGTTGGCAATTACGTGGATATTCGAGCTGATAGGCATTTTTTTATTGCAATGAATGGCGAGACGAGCATGCGATTCGCCTGTAGGTAAGCGGTGCGACCGCTCATGGACAGTAGCAAAAACAAGCAACACTATGAATTACAAAGCAATGCTTGCCACTTGCGCTCGCCATCCATTATTGTTTTTTTGTTATGCTTTCGATTCGATTATCCAACAGTCGGCTTTGAAGTCCCGTGTTTAACAGTGGGCGAGTATTGAAGAAACAGTATATAATAATATTTTCGTCATGACTCATGAGTACATTTTCAAATATAATTTTTATTTACACTGTGCGTAATATCCGAAGTTGAACAAATTATTAACTAAATTAGTCATCGTGCTGATAACCGTATTTATGTAAAATTATGAAATAACGATAGCCTAAAGGTCGAACCGAACAATTCATATTTTGATTAACACACAAAATTAATAAGCAATCCCAATCCCTATCTAAGGATCGATCCGGAAAATAGACCAATCAGAACACATCAAATGTGAGCGTGTCGGCAATACCTTGAGCCCATTGGTTTATTTTCACGATCGATCTTTAGATAGAAACGAAGATCGTTTATTAATCATGGCCATAAGACAACAGTAGTCAGTACTGCACTTTTAATTTTATTGTCAAGGCTAACTGAAGTGGTTTTATATTGACTAACAGATTTCCTTCACTTTTTTTGTAGTTTTAATCTTTAAAATAATTTATGTCTCGTAAAATTCAAAGCCACTTTGCATGTCTTAGAAACTTAAGAATGGAATAGGTTCATTTATTATACCTAGCGTTATCTTGGCCAGAGCAAGGGTCAACGTCTTTATGTCATTGAACTCCATAATATTAATAATAATGATATAAAAGTATACTTTCAAACATGGACACAATATGTCGATTACAACTACATGTGTCCAAAAAACAAGACCAAGCCGAACGCAGTATTCCGATGCAGACCGTGATTGTGCGTCGGAAATAGTCCATGATATCAGTAATACCTTGAATGGATCGCGGAGTCGAAATGGACCCGTTTGTGCTCGAAGCGTGCTCATATCAAGATTATTATGAATAGTGTGTATGAGTTCTATTGACCCAGAAATCATGTGATTTTTTAGTAGAAAAATACTTTGGAAGCCTTAGTAAGCAATCCTCGAAGACCGAAGTATATTGTGAAAAAACGTGATCCAAATCGAAGCTATAGTTTTTGGGAAAATCGCGAACAAATGTGTAAAATAAATAAATAAATACACCCAACAGTCACATACATAGTCTTGACCCCACACTAAGATCGAGTCGTTTGTCGTGGGTATCAGAAGCTATGAGAGACCTTTCGGTCTCACAAACACCTAGACCCGAAACAAATACCTGTGGATCACACAAATATTTGTTTCGGTGCGGGGATCGAACCCGCGGCCTCTCGTTTCACAGGCGGCGTCTAACCAACTGCGCCACGGAGGCTGTCGAAATGTATACACATATGGACCGAATACAGAACTTCTTTTTTTGAAGTCAGTTACAAATGAATAATCTAGAAGGGATAAATGTCCATTACAACTATGCCGATAATAGAACTAGCCCAACGTAATATTCCGATGTGGACTGTGATAGTGCGTCGGAAATAGCCCCCTGATCAGTAATACCCTGAATGAATCCTGGAGTCGAAATGGACCCGTTCATTGTCGAAGCGCGTTCACTCATATCAAGATTATTATGAATAGTCTCCGTGACGTAATGGGCGTTACTGTGAAACTAAAGGCTGAAAGTTTCAAATATTTGTTTTATTTGGGTGTTATAAGGGTTATAATCCCTTGTATCGCAACGTTAAAATAGCTTTACTTACATATTATAAAATAGGTATAAATTGCTGTAGGTCAGTCAAGAGCAAGTAACATCATAATTTCAATGAAAACTCTTTGCACAATTTTCTTTTCGTTTCTTTGAACTGCCATTATATTGCACTTAGGACGACTACAGGATTTTAAAGCAGGTAGGTACGCAAAAACAAATACTAAAAATGTTACACACCTTTTACTAATGTCATTCCTTGTTTTATTGCGTAGGTCGGCCTACCGAGCAAACAGGTCACCTGTGCCCCTAGCCGGAACATTTTGAAGTATCGTATAGTAATACTCGTATAGTATCGTAAACGTTTCCCGCTATCAAATTTTAGTTCCAAATACGCTCACAATGGCGCTGTTTAAATTCCCATACAAAATTTTACTATTACTATTCTATTACGATACTGCAAAATGCTCCGGCTAGGGGTACTGGTGGTAAATTATCACTGCCGCCCACGAACATCCACAACGCTTGGATCATAGACGTGTTGCTGCCCCATTAAATTGGGAGAGAAACGGGAAGAAAAAAGGATTGAGTATTCGGCAATCACACTCACCAAATGAAACGCGACAGGTTCACTAGAGTTTCTTGCCCGTTCTTCTCTAGTGAAAACCGCTTTCCGGACCGGGTGGTAGTTCAAAAAATGACTAAATCTAAACAATGTTGAACATTTTAAATAAATTATTTTCATTTCATTTCATTTAATTTCACGTCTTCCTTTCTGATAATCCAATTAAATTAAATCTAAAAACTTACATTTATCCTAGGTCATAAACCACCCTTTACCTCTCTTTTCCGCCATAGGAAACTGCTAAACATAGGCATCCCCCAAGGGTCTCCAGTATCCACATTGACGTATTGAAAGCGGCCTACGTCCAATGGTTTCCAGCAAAATATAAACCTAGCACCTTTTAAACTTAACACTTAACAACACAATTTCCACTACTTACTAAAACCCATACATAAAAAATAAACAAAACAGATTTCGCAATCTTATCGTTTACAGACTCGCGTTACATCATATTTAGTTACATACAATATCTAAGTGACAGCTAAAATATTTATGGGCTCATGAATAATTCGCCGCGACCCGCCGCGTCCAATGTGTTACGTTAAGCGACAATCCCACGGACATGATCGATATGCATTTGTTTCTATTTTTATGGCAATTTATAAGTTGACCCGGAAAGATAACCTCGATACGATAATGATACTGTTGTGTGCGATTGTAGAATATGGCTCCAATGTGAAGTTGAATTTAGGTCGTTTTCTGACAATGTTATCATTCATCATTAAAAAATATTAATTGTACTTAGTTTTTGATATTTCATCATACGATCGTCAAACGAACTGATAGTTTGATCAAAGTGCGGGGAAAATTGTATGAAAAATAAAATATAAATATGTAATTACGTGAAGCGGTGTTGATTGACTAAAAAGTCCTACGTATTTTCTCATATTCGGAAATTTAGGTACATATTATGTAGTAGTGAATGTTGAAGTGAAGTTTCTTGTTCCTATTTCTATATGGTGGCGCCTCTGCCTACTCTTCGGGGATAAAGGCGTGAGTTTATGAATGTATTTACATTCACATTTACATTAATAATATACCTTAGATGCTATCCATGCCATTTATTCTACAAACTCGCAAAACAGTAAGACCATAAAAAATAATAAGTTCTGAACTATAACTATACCCATTCTATTTAACTATTCCCTAACGTAATTAAAAACAATACAATTGTAACTTTACCCTTAAATCGTCCATAAAATAACCCCATAGCATTTACATGTATTTGCCCCTATATATCTTCACCCTTTATTGGCACGATTTTCGGAACTTCACAACTGCTAACATTAAAATCATCCCTTCAATCTGATAAAGCACTAAAAACCCTTCATAACTATCCTCGGCAGAATAATTTGGAATCACCCCTTCAAGGTCCCTTTATGTTGAATGTTTTCGAGTGCTCATTAACAGGGATTGTCGTATGTCCAGTTTGACCTTTCGTACTTTTCCAAGAAAAAGGGAAGGGATTCCTTGAAGAACCTTACTACTGCTGTACTGCCTTAATGTGACCGCAATTTGCACTTATTTGTCCTAATTCGTAATATATTATTGGTGCTAATTGTGTAGATTTCTGGTTGAATTCAATTAAGAGTAAGTAATTACGTATTAATGCTTAATTAAAGCTACCGTTTGAATGATCTAGTGGATCTTCAAACATGAAGCTAATTGTCATAACCTGTATTCAAATCTTTAAAATTAAAAAGTTAGATGCATTTGGTTATATTTCTTTTTAAGACAATATACATATACTTACGACATAAAGTCATAATTATATTTCCTTTGTAAGTAGTATGTAATACGCACTACACACTAAAGCTGCCGACTCGCCACTAAAAAGTTACTGACATGCCTATGTCGGCAACTTTGTGTTGGCGGGAAAGTCGACGACATGACTACAGCTTAACATGACATTAGGAACGTTTTTATGACTTTGTTGAGTGTCACTGGTCAAGTAAACAGAGCGCTTGCGTCGCCAACATGTCGGCGGGCAACATTTTGGGGTGCTTGTTGCTGACATGATTATTTTTTATAGGCCGACGTATTGCGTCGCGGGCCACGTCACCGTGCCAGCGGTTTTAGTGTGGCTTGCGTTTTAAATGAGAACATGTGACATAAGTAAGTCCGGATGGATGTTGACCGATTTGTCATAACAGGAAGGTAGGCTCAAACCTAAGACACATACGCCTGAATTTTCGAACTAACCCGAACTAAGCCAGCCGAACTCATGCCCAACAATGATACATATGTGACATAACATTAATACGATTTCAATCAATTTTCGCAGGGCTGTGATCATTGAGTAGTTTAATAATTAAGTTTCATATATAATTTAGGGTGTGAATGTATAATGCGAGCCCTTCATTGACATGCCGTATACATGGGTTCGCGCAGGTAAACACCTGGCAAAATGTGCCAAGGTCATATCCTTTTGGATATTGTACAATTCATAGGAGTTAGCGATTAGATAAGCGCATTCTTGTTATATGTTTTTGTTTTTAAGTTTATTCTCAAGTTTATTTAAGTTTATTCTTGGGAAGGTATTCCCAACACTAGTAAGTTTGATTGCTCTGAATAACTTGAGTTAGAATAAATGCGCTTAGAATAAGTAAATTACAAAAAAATAATAAATGTCTTCTCCACGAAATGATTATGAAAACGTTTAGAACACATGAACACGTGCCATTCGATCTTCAATTAGTAATTCATTCAATTCACTTTTAACCTTTGTATGCTCAACAAATAGATTTTAGGCTGAATATCACTGCACTAATAAGTCACAAAGAAAGATTCTTTACTTCTACGCACTACAAATGTGACTATGATATATTTATTATTATGAAACAAGAGCAAACGGTTTTTTCTTTAATATCTTCATGACTCCTTCCGGCGTAAAGAAGCTTTTCAGTAGAACTTTTTTCTGGACGTCGTGTCTTTAGACTTACCGTAATGCAATAGACATATAGTATCTGTGTCTGTATCAGCGCATACACGTCCCACTGCGGGCCTCATCTACAATGAAGAGTACGATTGAGAGGTGTAAAGCCCAGTCCAGCGGATAGAAAATCTAAAATAAGTGAGGAACGAAATCGCCTTATTCTTATAACTCAGTACACGCCGATCCGCTCGCGTTACATCCATGTTTTATCTCATGAATATTTAATCTGTACCCGGTGCGATTTCAGTTCAGCCGGGGTGAAATAACCCGCACATGTATCCACGTTTTTATCTATTTTACATAGTTTACGGGCTTTAATGCCGTGCTATGTCATTAATTATTTACCGCTGGCTTGGGCAGAATTATGCAAAGAGATTGATGTGTTCGAATGGAATTTATAATCTTAGTGTGGGGTCAGGACTATGTATGTGACTGTTGGGTGTATTTATTTATTATTTAGTGTAGTAAAATTGATGGCTGTAGAGTATAACCTTAGGCTTGGTGAAGCTTGGCTTGGCTTGGCTTGGAAGGCTTGATTTTCAGTATGGTTGCTTAGGGACGTATGAAAGAAACAAAGAATTGTACAAGTGAAGTGTGCATTTGGATACAAGTGCCGTAAGCTGATGATTGGCTTTAAATTATAACCACAACGATGTATTTGGATATTATTCTATTTTATCACAATTTCATTGAATACAGTTTTAACTGCGGGCTTAATGTTTGAGACTTGTTATCTTATGCTCAGCGTCAATTTAGATTTTCGCAATTTTAGTATTAGAAACACGGTTTTTTATAAGATTCCTTCTGTCCCATAACCAGTAAAATATACTTAAACTATAGCCTTAGGAATACTTTTAAATAACATGTCTGAATCTACATTTTTTATTCATAACATCCTTCAAATATCGAAATACCGAGGAAAATTCACAATAACTCGATAAAACTTGGGTTAAATGAAGCTCGTATAATTTCGATTACGACCCGCCCAAGGGTCAGTTATATGTAGAATGTGACCCCGGCCTCCCCTGCCTGTCGTATACGACTAATAGGGGTCATCGAGGTCGTGGAGTGCGCACCGGGACTGTGCTCCACAGAAATGACTCGCCGATCAAAGCCTCAGGATTCTATGATGTATTCCTGAGATTTCATTACCAAAACCCTGAGAATCCACTGTAACCTCTTTAAAGAAATTCATAATTACACGTTGGCTTTATTTTGAATTTCGGATTTAACATACATACATAAACTCACGCCTTTATCCCACAAGGGTTGAGGCGGCACCAGGACACCCACATTTCACCTTGTATATTCCGTCCCACGATGTAATATCGAGCCTCGCCATATCGGGCACAAATTCCTGACTAAGGCTGATAATGAATAGAAAAACCCAATATCACTTTGTCCCGCCTGGGACTCGAACCAGAGACCTCAGCTTTGTAATCGTACCTTAGTACAACTACGCCACCGAGGCAGTTTCGGATTTAAAAAGTGCTAAAAAAATGAATTAACTTACATATTTGTCCTATATTTGAAAGGGCTTATCTTTTGAAACACAAGAGGCAGCTTGCTATAATGAGGTCAGCCCAACAATATACTTGTACATGTTACATAGAGATATCTCTGGGAATAGTGGCCTCCCTAAAGTCAACCCTGTTAGAAATTCATCCAACCACGATGAAATCACATCTTTAGAATAAAAAGAAAGATTATAATAATGAGATTTAACATCTTATGTCTCAGGATGGCGAGCGCAGTGGAATGCCAAGCATAGTTTTGTTTTACCATCAGGCGAATGACATGCTCGTCTCGCCATTCATTGCAATAACAAAAACATTATTAGATATTTGGAAGAAAAAGTGCATGCCATGCACTGTATGAAAAGTACACACCAATCAAATAAGTATCTATCATCATAATGACTCTTCCAAACGGAATACAGCAGGGCAGAACTGGCGACACGAAACTTGCGCTACTAATATTTCACCAAATATGAAAATAAAACTAAGTAGGTACTATTACTTTACTTTTTGCGTCGGCCATCCGGTGGCTAGATGGGTCGACGATTATGCTAAAGTCACAGGCCGATCCTGGATACCACTGACAAAAGAGAAAGTGGCATAATATGAGAGTAGCCAATAGTCAGCAGTAAGACAGGCTGTGAATAATGATGATGGTGATGAGCTACTATTTATATCTGTTGTGATTAAAACGGAACACTTATGTTACCCGTCGGAAATATCTGAATAATTGACGTCATTGGAACATAAGTTCAGCAAATTCAAAATATAGGTTAAAGAAATTGAATTAAATTAGAAAAAAGAATAACAAATTTGCATTCGTCTCAAAACGTTATTAATGTAAAATAACATAGTTGCAAGACTTTAAACAACTTGACACAAAGACATATCAACGGAAAGGTACAATATCGGGATAGGAAGTAATTGACAATATGTAATGTTTTAACATAGACAATACGTATAAATCAGTCTCAATTAATGTTATTAACACAATGACATGACATTATTCATTTCAACAATTTCACAGCCTGTACAATCCTCTATGCGATTAATAAAGCCAATAGGTGCAGTAGATGGACCTTTATCGTGTCTAAACCTCTCCCTTAGCAAGACCCTATCAAGAACTAGCTCGTAAAAAAAGTTTCGATTACGATAAAGTCCCGAGTGGTCCCCTAGGACCCTATTACACCCCACTCGAAAGGGCACATACTTATACGACAATCGAATTATAGTTTTTCGGCCACTACAGGGCTGTCAAGTTACTGGATTTCACTTCATTTTGCGATCTTCAATTCTTTCGGGTTATTTGGTATTATTTAAGAGTATCTAAGTTCTTATTTTAAACAAAAATCGAGAACGCCCCGACACAATGAATATAATTACTATTAAAGATGGGAACATTTAAACACATAATTTAACTGGCAAAATAATATACATACATACATACATAAACTCACGCCTCCATCCCCGAAGGGGTAGGCAGAGGCGCCACCAGGACACCCACATTTCGCCTTGTATGTTCCGTCCCACGATGTGATAGGTGGCGAGCCTATCGCCATATCGGGCACAAATTCCTGACTCCGGACTGATTATGAATAGAAAAATCCAATATCACTTTGCCCGACCCGGGACTCGAACCCGAGACCTCAGCTTTGTAACCGTACCGTAATACAACTACGCCACCGAGGCAGTCAAAATAATATAATTGCAAAAAATCTGAAATAAAACTCGAACAACTATCTGACAGATATCACTACTTAATCCGGTATGCCTGGAAACATGGAACGCACGAACTTCATAAAAAAGCCAAGCAAACAGATGTTTTTTAATTCGTCCTCTAACAAGTTGTTAACGGCATGAAAGGTTTTACTGCGGATCGATATTTCTGAACTAGAGATATGAAAATATTACATAAAGAACTCGATAATGCATACTGCTAAATAAGCAGTTTATATAATTCAGTTAACCTGTATGTATCAGACTTTATCGATCCAATTCTGGTTCAGTAGCAATGCGAGCACCGTGAACATCTATTTTTAGAAGGCAAACAACCAACCATCCGTTTGGTTCATTGACTTTTTCAATCCACTGACCACTTACAAAGGGGAATGGTGTTTCTATCTTTACACAGAACACGGTTACCGCCTCATCGGATTAAAGGTTTTCTTAGTGAATCGTGTGATCCTGAATTCGAATCTCAGGTCAGGAGGTGGAGGTACAACTTTATTCAATGATTAAAAAATATATCCGTAAATAGTCATTTCCTGATAGGGTTAAAGACCTTACTTTAGAAGATAAGTTTTAAATTTATATAAAACTAGCGGTCGGGCCCGGTTTCGCCCGGGTACAGATAGTTTTTGAGTCCAGTCTATTAACATATTATTTCGCGTACTAACTGTGTTATAATGGTTTCTTAGATTTACGCGAATGTTACACATTGAAATAAAACTATTTTATACGGATTTTATCGCGATTTGGTTTAATTTTTACATTTTTTAACTTCCCGACGTTTCGATTACTTTACAGCTTTCGTGGTCACGGGTCCACGGGTGGGTTTGAGTCCGCCCCGTGACCACGAAAGCTGTAAAGTAATCGAAATGTCGGGAAGTTAATAACTGTGTTATATTAAAACTCAATGTGACTGCCGTCGACCATATTGTTTTTCCAATCCTGTCCCGTTATATTCCGTCCTGTTCCATGACGAAAAGCATGCAATCCTGTCCTTTCCTGCCCCGTGCCATCCATTCGAATTTGAAAGAATAGCAAATATGTATATTTGAATTGAATTCCCGACTCATCCCACGAAAACACTACATATTTCAGGATAAACCGTTGCCTATGTCCGTCTCCATAGTCCAATATATCTCAATGTTAAATTACATCATAATCGGCTTAACCGTTTTATCGTGAAAACGAAACATACATACACATTTAGAATATTAGTAGGGATGTAATCTTCTAGTAGTATAATAACTATGCTGTCCTCTCTAGAATGTAGCATATGGTCAGGTAGTAGGCGTAATTTTTTTAAATATTTTCTTGATTCTACACTTAAACGGAATTATTTCGTTTGAAACTTCATGGTATAGTCAACTGGTAAGTTTCTTTTGATATACTATACTTCAAATCAGCACGATTTTTAATTCACGTACAGAATACGTAAATCACATGACTGATACACCTTCGTGATAAAGTAAACAATATATTTTGCTTAACTAACCAATAATACAGTACCAACCGTACCAACATGGCCAAATATTAATCAATCATGCCAACCTTACTGAGCAATGCCTCTCATTAGTCTGTATCGATAATTGCTCACTTGAACGGTGTAAGCGCTTTCAATGGCACAGCTCAGGTGAATCAAGGTGATTAGCATAGATATAAGACATAAATGCGTAGAGATGTACTCACGTCATTAACACTAATTGCTACTCTGATAAATGGACTTAGTTATATCAAGATTTATGTGCCAATTCACAAAGGCTGACCGAAAAATGTTATTTACGAATTGATGAGGATATGTTACATTTCTACGTACAAAATACAGTTGAAGGTCTGTTCACAGTCAAAGATGTTATGCATTAACCTAGTAGCTACATTATACATAGATTAAGCTTTGATTAGACTTAAAAAAATGCATTTGAAATCAACAATCGATTTAGTGCAATTCTTGAAGATCTAATAACGCTCATTCCTAATTCTTTGATTCATTTTCGGTTGGTTAATTATTTAATTAGTGTTCATGATCGGCGATGATGGCTTTCTATTGCATAAGCCGTTTGTTCGGTTGTATGTTTTACTGTAAAATAATTGCAGAGGACATGATGATGTAAAAAATATTGAGAATGGTACTTACGATCATGATTGGAAAAATAATTAGTTTTATTGGTAACAATACTATAATTTTGAATCCAATTAAGTTAGAAGATAAAAACATCGACTGAATGATGGAAAATTGGCTGAAAAATGAACATTAATAATGGTTAGGGAGAATGAATTTAAATACTGGATCAATTACAAGCAAATTGATACCAAGAAGCTGATGCTCGCACAATTATACAAGCTTACGAGAAAACAAACATAATTATACAACCAGTAAAATGCAACCTTGTATGTATCACGTGGTTAAATAACACGCAATAGAAGCAATTTCATGATATAATTCAACACAAATTCCCTTGACCCAACTGCATTAATATTTCAAACTCAGCTCCAAAAATGCTCATTAACTCGCTTTGTAGTTTTGCTTTTAGTATATTCGCTTTGTGAAGCTGTGAAAACATCACAATCTCGGAGCAGAAACAAATCTAACAAAAACTCATCAAAGTTAGCCTCGGAACGAAATTAAAAAATGCATTTGAAATTGCTGCCAACCCTGAGTAAGGATGTTCCCCAGAGAACCCTATGTCGATAATTGCTCATGTCAACGTTGTAAGCACCCTCAAGCTAATGGATGGGGGAATGTGATAATAAGTAGTAAACCAACTGTGGATAACGTCAATGAGATTTTAGAAATTAATTATGACGTCACTGTTCTATGTGATCGGTGAATCGGAAATGCGTTTGATAATGTCTTTTTGAGGGTGAATGTTGAGGTTTTAAATGAATAAAAATGAAACGTAAAGACGAACTCTTATCAAAACTACACGTTAAGCCAATTAAAACGAAATTTATGTGATGGTGTTTATGTAAAATTATATAACACTTTTCGATTAATCAATATCAAGTCCCAAAATAAATTTGGGGGTCACAAAAACACTTATTTCATTGCTAGAATCTAGTTCATAGCTTTTTCTACAGTAATTTTCTTGTTAACAGTGACACAGCAGCAATATATTTTTTTTGAATTTTAAAATAAGTAACAATAATGTGAAGGGAATTCCCTTCGTATCGAGATGTAGCTTTAAATTAAATTGTACAGATTAACAACAATTTATTTGTTCTCACAAGTATTTTATTTATTTAAACAACTATAAATATCAGGTTACCAGAGTTAATTAACGTAAAGATCAAATTCGATAACCAGATACCTTTACGATTTAGAAACGGATATGGCGTGGCTTTTTGACTTTAAAATCACGCGTCCCTAATAAAATCCCTAAGGGTGAAATCGGAGTAGTAATTAGCCACATTATTACTGTTTGTTCGTACCCCGCTTCTGGGGGTCCAATTAGCGAAACACCCGTCCTTATCTAGCAGATAATATCCGGGACAGAGATATGTCGGGGCTCGTGTTTGGATTTGTTGGGCAGAATGTTTCAATTCTATTATAGTTTGGCAATTTACTGGTGGTAGGTCTCTCATATGTGAGAGGCCGCTGGGTATGTATCACCGCAATTTGTCCGCTAAACAGCAGTGTAAATGCACTGTTGTGTTCCGGTTTGAAGTGCATTGTAGGCAGAGTAACTACTAGACATAATGAGACTTATTATCTTATGTCTCAGGATGGCTATCACAGTAGAATGAAAAGCTTTGCCTTAAAATGTATGGTGTTGTTTAATTTTGCTACTATCCATACATACATAAACTCACGCCTTTATCCCCGAAGGGGTAGACAGAGGCGCCACCAGGACACCCACATTTCGCCTTGTATGTTCCGTCCCATGATGTGATAGGGGGCGAGCCATATCGGGCACAAATTCCTGACTCCGGGCTGATAATGAATAAAAAAATCCAATATCACTTTGCCCGACCCGGGACTCGAACCCGAGACCTCAGCTTTGTAACCGTACCGTAATACAACTACGCCATCGAGGCAGTCCTCCGCCACCGAGGCAGGCTACTATCCATGAGCGGTCATATCGCTTACCATCAGGCAAATGGCATGCACGTCTCGCCTTTCATCTCAATAAAAAACTTTTTAAATAAATATAAAGTTAACAGTTAGATAAACAGTCCTTTGTTCTTATCAAGATTTGTGCCTGTATTATTGTCGAATATAATCTATTTGGTACCCACACATCGACCAGACTATGAAAAGATGGAAAAATAAACTTTTATAACAGTGCGGAATGAATTTAAAAAGATTGTAAAGCACAAGTATTTGCGTACAAGAATAAGTCCAACAAGTAATTATGCACTTCGATAATTTACACTCGTACATCATATGTAATTAGATTATCAACTTTCTATTGAGCTTTGATGGTTGCTAAAGCTAAAAAACTAATTTTTATACTAAGTATAATTATTGTAAAACTAAATTTAGAAACATTTACCAGAACGTTTAATATTACAATGCTTAGAAAGATAACTGCCACTGTGTTACAACTAACAGGAGCAGTTGTTCGAAATGTCCAAAACAAACAGGTACTCAAGATTATACCGAGCAAACATGATAGCTCCCTCAGGGAATATGTATCCAGGTTGCTAGTGCATCGAACTGATATTGGCATAATGAATTATACTCAATATTCGCTAATTTCTTAGCTGCATTAGGAATATTAGTCATGTGATGTTTTTATAAATAACTTTTAAAATCAGTATGCATTTAACATCGAATTATATGGAGACATCATCCACAGCCCGCAGCGTATCACTGATTCGTTTAGATCTCTTTTTTGTTACCGCCATCTCTATAATATTAACCATCATTCAAATATTGTTTTACACAATCTATTATCATTACTTCAAGTTTCATGCTAAAATGCACTTGGATTAAAAAATCCACTACATACATACATAAACTCACGCCTTTATCCCTGAAGGGGTAGACAGAGGCGCCACCAGGACACCCACATTTCGCCTTGTATGTTCCGTCCCATGATGTGATAGGGGGCGAGCCATATCGGGCACAAATTCCTGACTCCGGGCTGATAATGAATAAAAAAATCCAATATCACTTTGCCCGACCCGGGACTCGAACCCGAGACCTCAGCTTTGTAACCGTACCGTAATACAACTACGCCATCGAGGCAGTCCTCCGCCACCGAGGCAGGCTACTATCCATGAGCGGTCATATCGCTTACCATCAGGCAAATGGCATGCACGTCTCGCCTTTCATCTCAATAAAAAACTTTTTAAATAAATATAAAGTTAACAGTTAGATAAACAGTCCTTTGTTCTTATCAAGATTTGTGCCTGTATTATTGTCGAATATAATCTATTTGGTACCCACACATCGACCAGACTATGAAAAGATGGAAAAATAAACTTTTATAACAGTGCGGAATGAATTTAAAAAGATTGTAAAGCACAAGTATTTGCGTACAAGAATAAGTCCAACAAGTAATTATGCACTTCGATAATTTACACTCGTACATCATATGTAATTAGATTATCAACTTTCTATTGAGCTTTGATGGTTGCTAAAGCTAAAAAACTAATTTTTATACTAAGTATAATTATTGTAAAACTAAATTTAGAAACATTTACCAGAACGTTTAATATTACAATGCTTAGAAAGATAACTGCCACTGTGTTACAACTAACAGGAGCAGTTGTTCGAAATGTCCAAAACAAACAGGTACTCAAGATTATACCGAGCAAACATGATAGCTCCCTCAGGGAATATGTATCCAGGTTGCTAGTGCATCGAACTGATATTGGCATAATGAATTATA
This sequence comes from Deilephila elpenor, assembly GCA_949752805.1. Taxonomy (NCBI): domain Eukaryota; kingdom Metazoa; phylum Arthropoda; class Insecta; order Lepidoptera; family Sphingidae; genus Deilephila; species Deilephila elpenor. Next base: position 12,868,923 of record OX457103.1, on the reverse strand, counting down.
CTCAATATTCGCTAATTTCTTAGCTGCATTAGGAATATTAGTCATGTGATGTTTTTATAAATAACTTTTAAAATCAGTATGCATTTAACATCGAATTATATGGAGACATCATCCACAGCCCGCAGCGTATCACTGATTCGTTTAGATCTCTTTTTTGTTACCGCCATCTCTATAATATTAACCATCATTCAAATATTGTTTTACACAATCTATTATCATTACTTCAAGTTTCATGCTAAAATGCACTTGGATTAAAAAATCCACTACATACATACATAAACTCACGCCTTTATCCCTGAAGGGGTAGACAGAGGCGCCACCAGGACACCCACATTTCGCCTTGTATGTTCCGTCCCATGATGTGATAGGGGGCGAGCCATATCGGGCACAAATTCCTGACTCCGGGCTGATAATGAATAAAAAAATCCAATATCACTTTGCCCGACCCGGGACTCGAACCCGAGACCTCAGCTTTGTAACCGTACCGTAATACAACTACGCCATCGAGGCAGTCCTCCGCCACCGAGGCAGGCTACTATCCATGAGCGGTCATATCGCTTACCATCAGGCAAATGGCATGCACGTCTCGCCTTTCATCTCAATAAAAAACTTTTTAAATAAATATAAAGTTAACAGTTAGATAAACAGTCCTTTGTTCTTATCAAGATTTGTGCCTGTATTATTGTCGAATATAATCTATTTGGTACCCACACATCGACCAGACTATGAAAAGATGGAAAAATAAACTTTTATAACAGTGCGGAATGAATTTAAAAAGATTGTAAAGCACAAGTATTTGCGTACAAGAATAAGTCCAACAAGTAATTATGCACTTCGATAATTTACACTCGTACATCATATGTAATTAGATTATCAACTTTCTATTGAGCTTTGATGGTTGCTAAAGCTAAAAAACTAATTTTTATACTAAGTATAATTATTGTAAAACTAAATTTAGAAACATTTACCAGAACGTTTAATATTACAATGCTTAGAAAGATAACTGCCACTGTGTTACAACTAACAGGAGCAGTTGTTCGAAATGTCCAAAACAAACAGGTACTCAAGATTATACCGAGCAAACATGATAGCTCCCTCAGGGAATATGTATCCAGGTTGCTAGTGCATCGAACTGATATTGGCATAATGAATTATACTCAATATTCGCTAATTTCTTAGCTGCATTAGGAATATTAGTCATGTGATGTTTTTATAAATAACTTTTAAAATCAGTATGCATTTAACATCGAATTATATGGAGACATCATCCACAGCCCGCAGCGTATCACTGATTCGTTTAGATCTCTTTTTTGTTACCGCCATCTCTATAATATTAACCATCATTCAAATATTGTTTTACACAATCTATTATCATTACTTCAAGTTTCATGCTAAAATGCACTTGGATTAAAAAATCCACTACATACATACATAAACTCACGCCTTTATCCCTGAAGGGGAAGGCAGAGGCGTTACCAGGACACCCACATTTCGCCTTGTATGTTCAGTCCCACGATGTGATAGGGGGCGAGCCTATCTCCATATCCGGCACAAATTCCTGACTCCGGGCTGATAATGAATAGAAAAATCCAATATCACTTTGCCCGACCCGGGACTCGAACCCGAGACCTCAGCTTTGTAACCGTACAGTAATACAACTACGCCACCGAGGCAGTCAAAAATAAAAAATCCACTACTATAATCATTATGCACAGTGAAATTACACTTGATTTCACATACTTAGATAGAATGTCGAGTAGTATAAACGATTACCTCGACTACGCAACTACAGCCATTTGCTACTCGCAAAATTTCTGACTCCTTGAATTTCGTTCCACGATGGATTAGGCTACTAGCAACTCAATCTTGTAATTCGATTACAAGGGTACGCAAAAAGTAGAAAATTGTGAACGATTAATCTTAGGCGTACGCGACAACCAGTTTTCCTTTACTCCAGACAAGATTGTGAACGTTGGAAACATAAACAGTACTCCAAAGTTAACAAATGTTGCACAACTTGCATTGACGGCTTAGTCTTGAGTTGAGCGTGAAAGATAACAGGCGAGATATCTGTGTTTTAGAGCAAGTTGCGATGTTGGAAATAAGGCTTTGTTATATCAAGGGAAAAATTGTCAATAATTTGCAATTTGTTATTTCTACTAACCCGCATTAATAGCATGATGGGCAAGACGTAATCGAGGCGGTTCGATTGATTACAATGGTTGTTCTTTTTTGTCTTGAAAGTTAATGCGTGCGACGAATTGTTCTTGATGTTTGGGACTCGTAAAATTTTAATTGCAGAAAAATTAAGCAAATAAAATCATTGTGTCCTTTGATAATTTAATTTAACAACTAAAACAAGTTTACCCAACAGATCGCAACTTCTTTATAAGCAGAATCAACAAAATTAAAAACCTAGAACCCCCGCCTGGAAACATAGTCCCATCTGATAACAATTATGAACCACAAACAGCGGAAATTTCATAAAAGCGCAACAATTTGTTAAAAATTACACACACATTTGCCGTGCGGGCAACGAAAAGACTAAAAACAAATTTACGCGCTAACAAAGCAAAATGCCTTTTGCCTAATATTCATTCCCTTAAACAAATTAACTGGAGGTTGCAAAAACCCAGAATTTACACGAAGAAAAATTGCGTTCCCGCTAACGACTCTGCTAAACGAATGGAGACCAACGAGTGAGCGAATAGATGAGTGAATGAGAGTGCAAATAGGCCGTGTCGGTTAATGTCGACTGACGTTGAGTGATAAGTGAACGTTAATCACTTTACGAAGGGCACGAAAAAGGTAGTGACCGAATGGTTGTACCGTTTTTGGAATTGTGATCGATACGCGCGATTTGCTGTTTAACTGTATGTAATTAATGTGTTTGAGTCGGGTTGCGGTCAGGAATGTTTGTTGATCGTGCGGTGAACTGGCCGGATGTTGTGTTAAACGTCTTTTTTAACGGTAGCAGCTCTGTATTTCAACGTAATTTTGGATGCGAATTTGAGCCCAGTGGGACCAACGTAATTTGTTCGTGTTGGAAAATTTACACGCTATTTTAGGGGCATAAAGACTACATTTAAAAAAAGTAAATAAGGTAAAAACGATAGGAATTCTACAAGTAAAAGTAATAAATGAAAAGGTAACGAATAGGAAAGCTTTAGTGAGAAACACAAAAATAAGATGAAATTAGCAATAATAATGAAATAAAAAATGATAATAAAGAATACAATGAAGAACAATAATTACTAGCAGCATTTAAAGATTTAGGTACTCCTTTATACTTGAAAGTAGCTACTATATTAAGTATAGAATACATACAAAGCCACTTTACATCATACAAAGTTTCATCCCCCAGTAAGACTGCGGACGCCGGACCAAAAATATTCCAACATTGCAATATTTTCCAAAACCAACACATCCAAAACAAATACATAAAACTGCACTTAAAACTACTACAAACAAAGAATTAGTTTAGAAAAGCCAAAGCATACGAGCAAAGTTATATTGAAACTCAGAATAGAATATTAGAATACTGAGGCACAATGTGGGGGTACTTCGTTTTTACTACATCTCGTTGCGTCGGCCAAAACTTTAAAATTATTTCGTATTGGAAAATTCTTAGTTTGTGGTCTTGTTTTGGCACGTTGCAGTTGAAAAATTTGTTCTAATATTTTTAAATGAATATATTTATCAACTTCACTATTTTCGGAGCTTTTGTATATTTTTTTTTGTGGTAACTTTGCTTGTTTGTTATAGATGGTTTGATTCCAAAATAAACAATAAATAATGAAAATAACTGCCTCGGTGACGTAGTTGTACTACGGTACGACTACAAAGCTGAGGTCTCGGGTTCGAATTCGGGTCGGGCGAAGTGATATTGGGTTTTTCTATTCAATTCTATTTGAATCAAGGATCTCCCACAGTATATACCCTACATTATCACAATTCTTAGCTAGTTACGTTCTTGTTCTGATGTATATACCCCTTCTGGGATAAAGGCGTGAATTTATGTATGTATGTATGTGCACCCACTGACCTGAAGTGTTATAAAACAAATTAAAATATAACATATGAGTAACAGCACGTCAGGCCGGGCAATACGTCATGACTTCTCGAAGCACGCGACGACACAAGTGACGCTTACAAGCGAATTAACGCCTCAATTTACATACCAAAGCATAACTTTATGAATAAATAAATTGACGCACATACTAATGTTGATTTGGATGTGTTTGTGTTTTCTTAAGACGGGAATTTGTAAGTCAAAGGCAACAAATTGAATTTAGTTTGGCATGCTGATTTTGGAGAATTGAAATATGGGATTCAAAGTGGTATGTGTGATCTAAATTGGAATTTTTTTGTTTCAATTAATCATCTGTTATTATATTGAAGAATGATTTACCGTATGATTTCATTATCAACCACTTTGATGGTAATGCATTGAGTGGTTCATGAGCATAATAAGACATATAAATCGATTTTGTCATCCAAGGATATGTAGACTTATAAAAATCTATGGTCTAAACTTTAGACCATATCTTTTTTATGTTTAGACTCTAAACATAAATAGATGAAAACAAAGAGTACGTACATACATACATAAACTTATGCATTTTTCCCACAAGGACTAGGCAGAGGTGCCACCAGGACACTCACATTTCGCCTTGTATGTGCCGTCCTGACCGGTAATGAATAGAAAAATCAAATATCACTTTGCCCGACCCGCGATTAGAACCAGAGATCTCAGCTTGTAATCGTACCGTAGTACAACTACACCACCGAGGCAGTCTAGTCTAGCATAATTAAGTACATAATAAAATCGATTATGATTTTATTCGCGATAGAATGCCAACTAAGATCATAAGCGTCTTTCAAATCAAGCCGTTGGGATTAGCGTGAAACCAGCAACTTCCGATAATTTGTACAGTTGAAACCAGCAAGCATAAAACCACAGTAAAATTAACGTTAATTTCAACACTAAGCCGAAGTACATCCTCGTTCTATCAAGCCACTTAAAAATTAAATTCAAAGTACAGGCGTTTCAACTGAGTATGAGCTCAAAACGTAGTAGTTAAACGTTAACAGAGCGGGGTGAGTGACCGCGCGAGGCGCCCTACTCAGAATAAAAGTGTGGGTAAATAACTTGGAGGTACGCCTTAGAGCTGTGAGTCCTGAAATCTTTGCAACGTAGTATGAATGCTGAAGGATTTCGAGTAATTCTAAAGTGTTGTTAAGTGTTGTCTCTTTGTTTATTAGCCAAGTAATTGGAAGGGCCTTATTTATAGACAGTTTTAAAACCTATTTCGGTTATCGAATGTTTTGTCTTCTTCACTCAAACTGAATTCAAAAGTCGTTCGTAAGGGACAAATTCTTCGATAGCTAGAATAGGTTTTAAAACTGTTTATGAGTAAGGCCAGTAATGTAAAGGTGTAATAAAGCATGCTTAGTATCATTTTTATTTTTTGAATATCATTATCGAGATGACATGATTTAAATACTGATGTAGACGAAAATTTATATAATTTGTAGCAGAAAATTGTTAAATTTACTCTTAATTAATTGTATTGCGCAGTTTGCTGTAAAAATACTTTTTTTAATTAATAATTTCAATCCGAGTATGAAACAGTATATAAAATACTTTTTCTGATTTTTTTATGACTGTATTAATTGCATTCATAATTTACTATAAACACACGTAATATTGAAGTTATTAAAGTCTTTATTTATAAATAATAAAACATATTAAGTTTTGAAAATAAATAGAATAACAAATCAATTTTAAAAGTTAAATCGTAAAAGCGTACGCTTTTAGACGGTAAACATTATAGGCTTTACAAAGTTCATACTTTCCTGGCGTAATCAAACCCATACGAGTGAACTCTAACTGCCGTAACAGTTATGCCAAATCGCGCCTACTGGCTGTAACACTTTGCACAATGCTTAAACTTACTCTAACTATTTGTATTCGAATAAGTAGTTTTATTTTAGAGAGTAAGGTTAGAAATGGTTTGAAGCGCTTAGGAGGCCGTAAGGTTCTCTGATTCTAGGAATTAATCCTATTTTATTAAATAATCTAGACTATGTTCGCATGCGATTTCCGCACTGAAACAAATATTTGGGTGATCCCCAGGTGTTTCGAGTCTTAGTATTGTGAGATCGAAAAGTCTCTTGTAGTTTCTGATACCCACGACACAAGACTCTGTCTTAGTGTGGGTTTAGGACTACATGTGTATATGACTGTTGTGTGCATTTATTTATTTATATTAGTAAATACGTCAAAAAGATTAATAGTCCCTAGTAATCAATATTCCGATAGCCGCGTTCGGTTCGTTTCCTATTGAAAATCACGCATAGTTTTTCTTGTCTATAAAAACAATATTATTTTAGAATCTTTCGTATACGATATTATAATACTGCTTACTTTATAAAATGGCCTATTGTTATTTTTAAAGTTATTTTAGTTTATACAAAGGGTATTTGTAATGGTTATACATAACAATAATAAAGTCAAATTACTCTAGCAGACTGTAGTCTGTACGTAATGACCTAAATGTAGGGCTATCACAATTAGTGCGGGTATTTTCACGTAAGTACTTCGTTATATGTTAGATTGAAATACTTGTGGTGCGCTGTTGGTAGTACGAGTTGCTAGACGTCTCACAGAGGTGCCCCTCTGCCTATCTCTATAGAATATGGGTTGAACTTAATATTATTTTACTGGTTGATGGATAATTGTGTGTTTTATAAAGTGGACTGGAATGACTACCTCGTTGGCGCAGTTGTAAGTACTACGGTATGATTGTAAAGCTGAGGCTTTGGTTTTGAATCCCGGGTGGGACTAAGCGATATTGGATTTTTCTACTCAATATCAGCCCGGACTCAGGAATTTGTGGCCGATATTGTGGTGATAGGCTCGCCCCCTATCACATCATGGGACGGTATACACAAGGCGAAACGCGGGTGTCCTGGTTGCACCTCTGCTTACCATTTCTGGGAAAAATGCGTGAGGTTATGAATGTATGTACGTATAAAATGAAACCAAATATTCAAGAATGGATTTAGCAGTTTAACGATTTATATCAACGATGTATTAGCTTGTATTTACCCTATGCATATATATTATAAAGAAATTAACATTTCGACGTCTGGAGGATAAACTGCAAATGTTGCATGAATTTTCAACCATATAATTCTATATTCTGCCTCGGTGGCGTAGTTGTATTACGGTACGGTTACAAAGCTGAGGTCTCGGGTTCGAATCCCGGGTCGGGCAAAGTAATATTGGATTTTTCTATTCATTATCAGCCCGGAGTCAGGAATTTGTGCCCGATATGGCGATAGGCTCGCCCCCTATCACATCATGGGACGGAACATGCAAGGCGAAATGTGGGTGTCCTAGTGGCGTCTCTGCCTACCCCTTCGGGGATAAAGGCGTGAGTTTATGTATGTATGTATGTAATTCTATATTCGTATAATTCTAAAGCGTAAATTATTTTATATGTTTTTATATTTTATTTTGTTTACAATAATCGGTTAAGCTGTTTCTAAATATGTAACATTGCGTGTGTAAAACGTTCAGTACATTATGCATAAATCTGGTTTGAAATAAATATCAAAAACAAATTTAATTACCAATACCACATCAATAATTTTCTCTGAACACAAAAGTATTACTAAACTGCAGTGCGGCAACCAAGTACTTGGTACATAATTACTTGATCCTATTACAAACTGCACTATAACTTGCAAGACATATTACATAACTCCAAGTCACAGGCAAGCCGATTTTATAAGTTAAAGTGACTTGGCGACTCTTAGTAGGACACCGCTGCTAACTTCATAATATCAACTTTACTATGAAGCTATGAAGTTAATTTAACTGGATTTTAATTATGCACTTTTTAGTTTTAAGCCTCTCAAAGTAAGAACTTTCGAAGCTCGGCTAACTGTGTATTAACAAAATTTAAGCTTATTTACATATCTTTAAAAGCAAGGCTTTGCGGGTTAGTAGGTGAATTGTTTGAAGGCTTATGGTGTACTTTTGACAAAGGTTTTTGCAAATACCGGAAGTATACCTTTAGCAATTAATTTAAATACCTATTCGATTCATTCAGTGTTTTGTTGAAGTGAAGTTCGACCGTATACCGCTAGATGTCACTAATATGATTTTTAAAGAATCAGTTAAATGAGTGGAAAATTCGGAAATTTTTAGATTCACCTTAAATGAAAGCTAAAGAAGAAATAAGGTTAGGTAAATGTTGTATTTTAATACTGCAATTACTTACTTGCTTTCTATTACAATTTATGAACTAAATTTTCTCTTTCTTGTAAAGTATTTCCAGAAGGTTGACTCTAGAATACTGGTAGTTTTGAACATCCGGCCGAAAAATATGGCGACTGCAATCATAAAGTTTTTTTAACCCTATTCTACCTGTTAACGTATGGCTTTGCGCAACCGTGTATGTACTTGTAGATTGAAAGATGATATAAATGCGTAGACTATTACGCTCGGTGATTACCGAAGGTCAATTATTATTAAAACGTCCCGAACTCTATAGAGGTTTGTCAATGTAATATCAACTGAATGTCGTTTAAAATAGGGTATATTTTAACTGTCAGTGTTAATGTAATGACAGCCGTAATGCAAGTCTATTTAAGGTATATTTAAAAAAAGTTGACATCACATTGACAAACCTCTATAGAGTTATTGTTCGTGTCCCCTCCCATTTTGAGAGGCTGGTAATATACCTAAGAGTCATTTTTGAGGATGTTCATAGACGCTGGCAATCACTTACATCAAAACAACTCTTTAACTCCCTCTCCAGACTGAAGCAATTAAATAAAAAATTGACAAAGTCAGTCACAAAAACAATCTTTTACATTGCATAAATTGTTTGAAAAAATAACATTTAACTATGGACAAGTCTTTGTTGTGTGTCAGGCTACTACGTTACATGTCAGCTACAAATTCCAATTAAAAAACTGATTGACATGCAATTTTCCTGGTGTTGAAAGGGCTGGACTGGGAGGCTCGGTAGTGATGTAAGCTAGCAATATGGCATGACGTAGTGGATTAAATAATTGTTGAGTTGGTTTTCGAATTATTATAGTATATTTAAAGTTGAATAGAATCATGACTATGATAAATGAAAATTTTGCGTAATTTAAATCTTAGAAGGGTTTTAATATTACATAACTATATATTTTATGTAATTCTGGCTATCACCAATCTACCACTAAATAAAAGGGATGGATAAATATTATTGGACAAATGGTAGAGCTTTTTAATCGCAATTACCATCATAATCTGAATTTTAAGTTTAAAAAAAATATGTTTTGATATCAAATTTATTTTCTGCTTTTTTGTTAATGAAAACCAGATTCGTACTCTTAACGATTGGGTTTTACTTTGCTGTACTGTATCAGCCCATATGTATCTCCCACTGCAGGGGACGAGCCTATAATCGACAGTGCTATTGAGAGGGTTTAGGCCATATGGCCCTCCTCGCTGGCCTAGTGCGGGTTGACGGAATTTACATACTATAGAAATTGTTACAAATCGCTAAGGTTATGCATGGTTTCATTACGATCGGGTTAGCTGTAGCATATTCTGACAGAGAATATAAACTGAATCGCGAGTTATGATTATTCGTTTCCATCTTTGAACTATTTGAAACTCACATTAAAAACTCATAATTTTTTGTTATATTCAGGAGATATTTCTGATGTTCTGACAACAAGAAGAATACGTAAATCACAACTAAAAATTCATACTTATGCACTTATTTATACGTGTACTTACATTTAACAAAGTACTTATATTTCATTCACTTTTATAATGCTTTACTATTTGGATATTACATCCGTTCCGTATTAAAGTTGCAAAAACCGCATTCAAATTGTAAAAAACGTTTAGGAATAAAGTTATCTCAGCTAGAAATTTAAAGTTTTTCTACGTACAGTAAGTGCGGCGTGGTATTTGAATCAGCTACGGCAGCCGGCCGAACTACAGTGAAAGACTTGGCTTAAGGTATAGGAGTAAGGGGAACAATTTGTTTAATAGTTTAAGTATGTATTTGTTGGAGTGATAGGTTAAAAGTAAAGACGCGCAGTAATTTAATTAGCACTTAACTACCACCAGCAACTGCTATTTGTATTTAAACATATTTTGTTAGTATCCTAAGATACCTTACATCAACTATGATATCAATATAAACATTATTGTAATTTATGGCTGTATGAAGTTATGTGATATTTTTCGAGCTCTAAAATGGGATAAATAAAATCTATTATTATAATGTTTACAATAAATTTAATGCTTTGTATTTTTACTTCGCTATGTCTCAAACGAATCAATTGCTTTATCTCGAAGTAGAAATATTTAAGTCGTTAAAATATTACCTAATTCCTCCGCCTATGACTTGTACCAACCGCCGCTTTGAATTTTCTGAATTTTTCTATGGACTGTAAGCAAAATTATGTAGCGAGCTCGCTGAATAATGTTGGATTAAGATCTTGCTGTTTATTTTGCCTCGGCACATCCTTTAATACCGGGAATATTTCTTTCCGTGAGCTTTTAATCATAAAAATGAGAAATTACCGCGTTCCAACAATTTATGTTTAAATGTTAAGGAAATTAAATGAAAAACTTCTTCGTAATTACGCTGAAGCGTTTATTTTGCTTTCATCCCGTATTTATGTGGGATTGCCGCGGCTTATCTTAATTATGTATGGACAAACGAGCTCATTGGTTTTAAGTATTACGGGAAATAATCAGATGAAGTTGAGGGGTAACCACATTTAATTTAAATAGTAGTGACAGAAGTACACGCAGGGATAGCGTCCGCCATCTTAAATGTATAAACCCTGCCTTAGAACACCATGTAAAGCCTGCCTTAGAACATAATGTTATATCGAGTCTTACCACAACTAAAAGACCACAATGTAAATGGACTGGCACGACCGAGGTCGTATCACGTTCTCAAACATGTCAAATAACTTTTAGGTAACCATGATTGTTCTGTTTAGATAGACGCGTGAGATGGCCATACATTAAACAATCCTGCCCATGTTATTGCTTCATGAGCCCACGCATTTTCAGAAATCTTAAACGTCATTATTGTTATTTGTATTTTTATTTTTATGTTATTATTTTGATTATTATTGTTATTATTATTATTTTTCCAAAATATACTTTCACATATTATAATATTTTATATTAACGGAGTCAAATGCAAAAATAAGCAATTTGCACTTACCTGAGATGTTTGTTTTGTTTTACATTTTATTTTGTTTTGACCTGCCTAGTCGATATAGCCATACTGGATATAGTAATGATTTGCGAAGCCCCAGCCGCACGCTCTGGGCCAAATGTTACATAACTGAGAAGCGTCCTCTCACGCTCCTGCCGTCGGACGACTGCATTATGCTTTTTATTTGATTTTTGTTGTGCAATGTATATACTCGCGCAGATGTGCCGCGTCGCGATAATGGGTAATACGCATGCGCATTGCGCAAACTAGTTGGTATGGCGTGTGAAAGCGGGACGGAACATTTAAGTTATTTGTTTGTTACTTATACCCATATATATATATATGTACTTTTTATTCATTTATTGTAACTTTTTCTTTATATGGGTTGATTGTATAAAATTGTGTTATAGGTATTTTGTTACGTATTTGGTTATTAACTTTGTTTTATTTTAATCTTTAATTATAAGTTGTTATCGTAGTTTAGTGGCCGACGTTCGCATGTCACTCTAGGTGACCACTGAAAATCAGCGTTGCGCTGTGGCTCGTGCCTTGGTGCAACATCTAAGCTGAGTGGTCACCTACTTTGTCACAGCGATGCGACGTGCATTCTCATTTACAATAAATATTATTGTTTTTATTTTTTATTTTTTATTATGTATGAACATTGTATATATAAATTTTTGTTAAGCGTTGTATGTGCGTTGTATGTTGTGACAAATAAATATACCTTTCTTTCTTTCTTCTTTCTCATTCAATGCCCATCATCATCAGCCCGTTGCAGTCCTCTGCTGGACATAGGCCTCTCCCAAGGTACGCCACAGAGCCCGGTCTGCTGTTTTATGCATAAAATCGCTGCTGGTCCTCTCAATCCCCATCAATCCATCCATCCATCAGCCAAAGGACGTCTACTGCTGAACATAGGCCTCTCCCAATGACTTCCATAGTGACCTGTTGGAGGCAGCCTGCATCCAGCGACATTATACATACAACCTCAATCCCCATACATGTATGATATTCGTAGAATGAAGCTGTTACCTCTTTTCATCACGTGACCTGTTTCTTCATTAAATTATATTCTGGTAAATGTACTAGTAAATAAATAAAGGAAACCTATAGTTACATTAATATATCGGATATCCAACCAAATAATAATTACATTAAAAACATTTTTCGAAACCAGGTCACGGCACATCTAAATGTAATTCACATTTACCAATATCGAAATGTGAGAAATATTATTTTACTTCATTAAAGCGGGAAGTGGGACGCGGCTCCCTCGGGAACCCCGAAACGGGAGCGGGATCACCGCCGACATGTTAATACAACGCATCCGCGCCTGGCTGTTACAATTTCCTGAATCGGGTTGCAGGATTTCGGGAACCAGGATTTGCGGCCAGCCGGCATTGCTTTTGAATAATTTCTGGGTGTAATGTTGGATAGCTTGTGTATACTTTTTATGTCGTTAGTAAAGATATAAGATGGGTAAAATTATATACGTTTTTTCGGTATATTGTAATTTAAAAACCTGGCCGAGAAACATCGAATAACACACAGATGTGCACTTAATTAAAATTGATGAAGTTCTAAGTTTATTTAAAACCTAAACAATAAACGCACAGTCACCAGACACAAAACTACATAAACCCCGATTACTTAATTTATACAGCAGTTATACACCAATTCAGTTATATACTACAGCAGTTATATACCAATTCGGATTAATAGCCCATAACACAAATCAAGAATATCCAACAGCGCCGCGAACCGATCGTTACCATCCAACGCGCGTGTTTATGACAGAACAATTCTTCACAATACTAAGGCCACATAAATTAAGCCCGAATAAACAGTACACTTATACTCCTCGACTTATTACCCGTAGGAAACCACCCCACGCGATACCCACCCCAAATCCCGCGAGTATAAAGGTCAAAATCGCCGGGAAGCTCGAACAATAATCCCAAATGACTAATCTTGGACTACTCAATCCGCCTTTCGCAGATGTCGATCGATTAATTGTGCTATCGGAATCATTCGGTACGGCTCTGTTGATCGGTTGCCATGGTAACCGGGGGACGCGGGCCCCGTTTGATTTATGAAATGGCTACATTTGTGATTTCCGTTATGGGTTATTTTGGCTGTAAAGATTGGTGTGAACATTGCTTTGTTAAGGTAGAATCAATTGTTATTATACCTACCTGTATTGTATATTTCTACGAACTTAACTTGAGTTTGAAATGAAATTCGTTTATTGGTCACGTACGCAATTAAATAGCTCTTATGACAAGTCAATACACATAGTACTTATTTTCTATTTACAAGATATTTGTTATAATATTTATATTAATTTTCCTATTTTTCGGTAGTCATTAAGTATTATATTATTTAATAGTATTTTATGGTAATTTCTTTTTTTTTTCTAAGGAATAACATTATTTACGTTAATCTTTGTCTAAGAGGACCATAAGTATTATTAAAACGGAGCGTAGCGGTTTAATGTTACCACCGGATCTAACGCGGCCCTCGCTGAGAAGACCCGGCGAAACAAACTCGTTTACCAAATGACTAACTCCATAGTAGATTTCTTCTTTCGTATAACGGAAGCTTTTGTGTTGGTAGGACATAGTTCATTCTCCTCTTATTATATCCATCTCAAGGTTGCTTGGAAGAAATTGCCCAGAGCGATAGGGCCGTCTTTTGAGTACCATAGGCTACTTTTAGAGTATTTTTTATCGTATTATTTCTCTGCTGTATTTGGTTCTATGTATGGTGAAAAAAAGGATAAATAAATAGATCCTACAATCTTCTTGATGTTAAGAGCAGTGCAAATAAAACATACTCTCGACACTCGATACAATAATTATCTAGGCACGCTGAAAGTTGAATATACAAACAATAAAAATGTAATATACTTCTCGCTGCCTCGGTGGCTTAGTTGTACTACGGTACGTCTACAAAGCTGAGATCTCGGGTTCGAATCACGGGTCGGGCAAAGTGATATTGGATGTTTCTATTCATTATCAGCCCGGAGTCAAGAATTTGAGTCCTATATGGCGATAAGTTCACCCCCTATCACATCATGGGACGGAACGTACAAGACGAAATGTGTGTTTCCTGGTAGCACCTCTGCCTACCCCTTCTGGGAAAATAGGCGTGAATTTATTTGTGTATGTACAAACTTCTCAATTCAATCTTCTTCGGATGTACCGTACCCAACCGAAACAAGCTCCAGATATCGTAACAGTCCATCAATAAATCCATAGAACTGGTAAAAACGTCAAAAAACATCTGAAAAAGCCGGGTGTCTGCGCAGAAATCCTAATAAAATATCGGTATCGGATTATTTATACGGCTCGTCGAGTTATGAGTTTCAACCGCGGCGCGAATAATATTTCATGTAGTAATGCACTCAAGGAAATTGACTCGGTCCGTATAAAATTCTAGCATGAATCAGCGTTTTATTGCCTGCTGTTATTTACTTGTATGTCATGTTTTGCTAAAGCTTGTAAAATATGAAAAGGTACCTGTTTGAATAACTTGGTCTGTTTTGCTAGTTTGGACCCATTATGCCTTTTGAATGCGGGTATAGGCAGTGAGACAAAGTTCTGCTAGGTTGGACAATCTCATTTGAGAGGTGAAATTACAAAATTCTTGGAATGAAATAAAATTAATTTTTAAATGATGATGAAATTTTTTGCAGTCTCCAGGGATTTAAATTTTTGCTAGTTATAGCGATAGGCTCATATTTTGGAAAGGGAATAAGCTAGGAGAACTGTGTTTGGCACCAGCGCAACCTCTGTCTACCCCTTAAAGAACACGGCTGTGAGTTTTTGCTTGTTACATCCGGTTGGGTCGTGAAAGGAATGTCAGGCCATTACGAGAATCCCGCCACGGTATCCCCTAACTGTCGTAGGAGGCGACTAATGGGGCAACTAGAGGTCGCGGGCGCGCAGTTGGGGACTGGAGTGCCCATTTGACAAAATGCGACCCCTGAGATGTTCGGCAGCAGAAGTGGCAGCAGCTGCTTGCTGCTGTGGACGCCTAGGGCGTCATTGTGTTCGAGCTGCAAATTAAGCGGCAGTGTGCAGGAACGGTTCCGGTAGAAGCTGGGGCGCTCTTGCTTCGGTTTCCCGGGGCCGTTTCAATTGCGCTGAAGAGGGCAACGCGGGGTTTTGGTTGGTATGCCGTCGACTGGTGAACCCAACATAATCGCCCAACTTTCCCCGAGGTGGGGCGGTAGCGGTAACCCGGTTTCCCCGCGACAACAAAAAAAAAGGCCACTTACCTTTGCCATTATAGTTAGGCGTATATTCATAGCTCATTAACTCTTACAAATAGAAGTAAATCGTCGAGATACGCATTTCTATGATTTTTTACCTCAATATTTTAATTAACAGACAGTTTTCGTGCTCTATTGGTTTAGTGCCGGCTTCAAAAACGAGCTTTTCGTTCTGATTCCCACGACACAAAACGCGTATATTAGTGCGAGCTGTGGACTATGTATATATGGCTATGACTATGTACACATCTAACAAGATTCAAAATCACAAATCAAAATATTATTTATTCAAATAGTCTTCAAGATCTTTTGAATCGTTACTGCTACCACCGCTTCGGAACGTATTGTAGCTGTAAAGAAGAAACTGTGCAAGAAACTCCCTCAGCAACACGAACTGTCTTCTCTTTTTTGTTTCTTTTTCTTCATTTATCATTATTTTATTATTATCGTAATCTTATCTATTAATATGAAATATCCTCCAACAATAATATTACAACCGTTACACAATATGTCAAGCCTAGCCCTAGCGGATGAGCAGTTTATGCCATTACGTAGCCATAACATGCGGGACTGAAGGACGCTCGGGTGCCTATTATTGTCAACCGGCAATTTAATAGTTGGGAGAACGCACTACTGAAATGGAGGGTTCGGCTTCGATTCTAAAGCAAAGGTCTATGTCTTTTTGTATTTGTTAAAATTGTCTTTATTAGTGCAGAAAGCATCGTGGTAAAAGAAGCATTTCAGGTATAGGGGGTTTTTGCATTTTACACACAGATAAAGTCACGCCTTTTTCCCAGAAGGGGTAGGCAGAGGTGAATACAACCAGGACACCCACGTTTCACCTTGAATGTTCCGTTCCGTGATATGATAGGGGGCGAGCTGATAATTAATAGAAAAATCCATCGATTAATGATTAATCCATTCAAACCCGAGAGCTCAGCTTTGTATTCGTACCGTACTACGACTACGCGTCTGAGGCGGTCGTATGCTTTAAAAAATCTGCTGAATTAAAAAGTATTTAGTACTATGACCGATACTACTTATTGTTTGTAGGATACTCGCAAGGCAACTCAGTCAAGATGCAATATTTCCATTGCTGATCTACTGATCTACAAACTAGAATTACAAAGAAATCAGTTCAATTTAAATGGAATATTTAATCACAAAAAAGGAAAAAAACATCCCACGACTAAACGAGCATAGATTTCCTCAGCATCATTTTGTCTAAAAAGAGACCTTATTTCTCGCCCCATAATCATATTGAAATACTTCAAGAACCATAATAACTCAATTACCACCAAAATCGATCCATTAGCCCTCATTTTAAATTCTAAGCGGCAAATGACAAGCGACCAATACCGTCCGGAGAAAAGCCACCCTCGCTTATAAGAGATTTAGTTTTCATACTTCCATTAACCCCCTTTCTCGAGGGGTGTTAATGAAAAAGTTTTTAATAATGAACATCTCATATTTATAGAAGAATTATGCTTGGAAGAAGTTTTAAAATAAAGTTAAAGGAGTGGTAAATATTTTAGAAGATGCAAAAATTTTGTTACAAAAAAGAAAATAAATATGTTTTAGCTCGAGTTATGTTTTGTCGTTATCACAGGAAGGATAACAAGAGTATTAAAATGTGATCCGTCGATCCCATTTAAGTATACAATGATTTGGGATGAACAAAATTAAATCATAAACTTTAATTTTGCTTTATGAATTAATTAATGAAAAATACAGTGCTCTAATGATTAAATCCACTCACTCAAATACTTAAAGTACTCAAATCACTTATAAGCTTAATAAAATAAATTTTCTATTCTATATCAGCCCATATACGTCCCACTGCAGGGCACGGGCCTACTCTACAATCGAGAGAATCGATTGAGAGTGGTTAGGCCATATAGTCCACCACGCTGGCCTAGTGCGGGTTGGCGGACTTACATACCGTAGAAATTCTTTAAAATCGCTACGGTATGCAGGTTTCCTCACGATGTTTTCCTTCACCGTTAAAGTGCGTGGTGATTGACTATTAATACACACATAACTCCGAAAAGTCAGAGGTAAGTAGAGGATAAAATAAATATTATGTTTAATAACTCACCATCGGATTTCCCCGTCACCTAAAAACAATATCAGCTTTGTTCGTCTTTGGTATAAAGTATTTACGTACATAAAACAACCATTCATATACACATAAAAACAGAACTAGTACAAAACAAAACAAATATTGCACGCGAAATATATTCCAGCATTCAGTAATTGTCACAGCAGTAAAGGATTCCTCATTTCCGCCCAACTTTCAACAGCCATCAAAAGCTATGTTTGCACATAAACAAAATAATGAGTAATAAATACTGGAAACCTAGAAAAAACGCCATTAAACCGTGTCAAAATACTATAAAAATAATTTATCCACTCGTAACGTTGCCAGCCCTGCGCGGGCAGCCGAAATTGCTTTAATAAAACACGAAAATAAATTCACTAGACACTGTACTATATTCGCAAACGAGTTTGTAAGTGCAAAGTTTTTGGTGCTGAAATTAGCTGTTTGAATGTTGGTAGAGTTGGTAGTTTTTGTGTCAGCTGGCATTGCATGCGGATGTCACTTAAGTGCCCTTTTTTTTAATAATTTTGTTTATTATAGTCTTCTGCGTTTTTATTATATTCATGAAATATAATATATAAATATTAAATAAATTCATCCAACAGTCACATACATAGTCCTGCCCGGCACAAAGATAGAGTCTTGTGTCGTGGGTATCAGGAACTACGAGAGACTTTTCGGTCTCACAATAACCCAGACCCGAAACAAATACCTGTGGACCACACAAGCATTTTTCCGGAGAGGGGATCGAACCCGAGGCCTCTCGTTTTTCAGCTGGTGTCTAACCAACTGCGCCAAATAATAACTGTACTCGTATTCTTTTACCTTTACATTTTTTTAATTAAAATATTCTATCTTTACTTCCATCTGTTATATTCTGGCATCAGGTCAACTTTCTAGTATAATTTGCATTGATTATTTAGGTAACACATTCATGACTATCAAACGTAAGGTGTTTGTTATAGAAATATCGTATCGCGAACAGATAATCTCGATTGTACGGAAGGCTCCTGCAGTGGGACGTATCTAGGCTCATACAGAACAGGTCGCCTCTTTCCAAAATGTTAAGCATGTATTGCATATTAATCGAACCTTAGAACTTAGAGATAAAGGTTATACTCACTGTTATTGTATCAGCCCATATACGTCCCACTGTCGGGCACGGGCCTACAATCGAGGGTACGATTGAGAGTGGTCAGGCCATATAGTCCACCACGCTGGCCTAGTGCGGGTTCGTAAATTAAAAACTAACACGGTTTTATTCATAGAATGTTTTAAAACCAATTTTAGTTATCAAATGTTTTGTCTTCACTCAAACTGAATTCAAAAGTCGTTCGAAAGGGACAAAACATTCGATACCTTAAATAGGTTTTAAAATTGAATAAAACCGTAATAAATAACTATAGGTACGTGTCTTTTTCGTTATATAACTGGAAGTGAAAATACAAGGAACCAGTTAGCGATTTTCACAAGTGGCGATCTATACAAGTAATAGAGGCAGTTAAGGACTTTCCATTCGATTCAATTCCCCACTACTTTCAATTAACGTCCATCGTCCGGGGACAGCTTCCACGTTTTGTCGACTGTAGAACTCTGTGTATTTCGTTTCCAGTTTCTTAGTTTTGTAAAGGAGAAATATTTTATTTTGTATCGAACTTTAATCAAACTGTGTTTTTACCGGACGATTAATTGACTAAAATGCACCTAATGGTATGTTTAATGTAATTAAAATCCGTTTTTTATTTGACGCCCAACAACTTAGTGATGGCGAATTATGAACTTTTTAGTATAACAAACAGGTTCACATCAGCCAGCTGTTTGTAAAATTAAATGCAAAATCATATTATTCCAAAAAAACATTAATAAAGAAGGCAGAGGTATCAAAAAAACCCACTGGAATATATTATTAATTAATAAATATACATTCCAAATTCAAATCACATACTGCCTTTCTATTATTTCTATTGTGGCAGGTCTCTTATATGTGAGAAGTCGCCTGGGTAGGTACCACCGTAAAGTATATTTCTCCCGCCAAACAGCAGTGTAAATGCACTGTTGTGTTCCTGTTGGAAGGACATTGTAACCAGAATAACTACTGGACATATTGAGACTACACATGTTATGTCTCACGATGGCGAGTGCAGTGGGATGGCGAGCATTGCTTAGTAATTCATGTTTTTTGGTTTTGCTACTGTCAATGAGCGATCGTATCGCTTACCATCAAGCGAATGGCATGCCCGTCTCCTCATTCATTGGAATATAATAATAAATAAAGATATTCAACAGAAACAAATAACGTTTATTACAATCTACAATTTCACCTACCATTATAAAGCCTCAACAATGCCCGTGGATCCATCCGTTTTCCTGTCTCCGTTTAATAATACTGCAGGATCATGAAGTCTATTGTTTCTTCGCATTTCCTTGTTCAAGTCGAGCATAAAAGGTCAATTATGCGATTTTAATTGGGGTCGGAATGTGGGAGATTTCGTATAAAAGGAACATGACTTCGCTTTTTGAAATAGCATTTGAATTCTATGTGGAATTGACAGCCTCCTGGCGCAGTTGGTTAGACGCCGGCTGTGAAACGAAAGTAGCGGGTTAGATCCCCACACCAAAACAAATATTTGTATGGTATTTATTTGGTGTCTGGATTTTTGTAAGACCAAAAAGTCTGTCGTAGTTTCTGATACCCACGACACAAGATTCGATCTTAGTGTGGGGTCAGGACTATGCATGTGAATGTTGGGTGTATTAATTTATTTCTTTAATGGTAGGAACGTCAATTTGAGTAATTGATTGATCTGTTTTCATGTTTCGCGGTAACAAAGATAGATATGGCATTCTCGTTTCGCCATTGAATAAAGAAAAAAGATACGATAAATATTGACGACAGTCAATACTTATTAATATTTTAATTGTTTATGAAATTCTTAGGGTTTTCGTAATCTGAACGTTTATTAAATTACGTACCGTTTATTATTGATAACTTTAAACTTAAAAACGATCCAGTCGGAAACATGGTGAATTTTTAAATATCCTTAATGTTAAATATAAACTATACCAACTAAATTGGTTGAGACTAAAAGGCAATTCAAGTGTATAATATAAAAGAAACATACGCATTATTAAAAGGACAAAACAACACGAACTCTGAGCAAAACCAAATAATAACGGCTATACGAATAGTCGCTACTGCTAAGTTACTTTCATCCGTGTTTGTTATTTTAGGAATACTTATAATCTTGTAATTTTTTGTTTGTTGTAGTAATAGATTCGCTCTTAAGCGAAAAGTAAGAGGCACTGTTGGCACCGTATTGACATAGACACACACTGTACCTAAACCTTGGCTAATGTGGTGTGAGATTTACATTCACACATACGTAAACTCACGCCTTTCTCCCAGAAGGACTAGGCAGAGGTGTTACCATGACACCCACGTTTCACCTTGTTTGCTGCGTCCCACGATGTGATAGGGAGCGAGCCTATTGCCATATCGGGCACAAAGTCCGGGTCGATAATTAATAGAAAAATCACTTTACCCGACCCGGGATTCGAACCCGAGACCTCAGCGTTGTAATCGTATCTGTAGTGCAACTGCGCCACCGAGGCCGATAATTTAAGTAAAGAATTTGAGATAGCTGTCGGTAAACCTAGCCTCGAAATATATCTATGTATATAAACCATAAGGTTCAAAGATAATATAATAGGAATTTATATTCGATGGTTAATTTTTGAGGAATTATGATAAACATATAAATATGTTTGAGGATTTGTTTGAAAAGTTAGTTTCCAGAGCCATACATATACCACGTTTTGATAAGAAAATATCAATATACACTAAACGCACGTGTTTTGCTAATGTTATAAAATGTAAATTATACAACACTTGGGTGATTTCTGAATAACTTTTATTACCACGCTCAAGTTGAAAACCATGTCCATACACTAATAACAATTTAGCTAATGGTTTCATAGATTTACGCGAATGTTACATATTGAAATAAAACTATTTTTACGGATTTTATCGCGATTTGGTTTAATTTTTACATTTTTCAACTTCCCGACGTTTCGATTACTTTTCAGCTTTAACAATAAAACAAAAAAAAATAGCCAACTCGCGATAAAATCCGTAAAAAATAGTTTTAATTAATAATAATAAATAAATAAATCACCCAACAGTCACACACATAGTCAAGACCCCACATTAAGATCAATTAAGTCTTGTGTCGCAGGTATCAGAACTACGAGAGACTTTTCGGTCTCACAAACACCCAGACCTGAAAGAAATATTTGTGGGCCGCACAAACTGTCTCTCGGTGCGGGGATCGAACCCGCGGCCTCTCGTTTCACAGCCGGCGTCTAACCAACTGCGCCACGGGGGCTGTCAAAATTCAACAATTTAGCTCCTTTATCTAGTTTCTTTTCATATATTCTCGTCCCTCGTACATGTGTACATAACTCACTCCCCCGCAATTACAATATAGGTGAAAAGCAACGAAACACGCCAATCCAATCTACGAACCGATACTAACAGTTAACCAGGTGAATTCACGATATTATCCCGATAATATAACGGTATTTATGAGTTCTAAAAAGTTACTGCTTACTGCATACGGACTCTGTACTAATAATCATTACTTTTGGTACGATCGTGCAGCGAAAATCGTGTTTCTTCAACAAATAAAACTTATTCTCGGCAATCAACTGATGAAATTACTTACAACATTGGGAAATACACCTTATGCTTAACTCATAAGGTTGAAAACCGAGTGTGAGGGAAAGTTCGGTGATATTTAGTGTAGGAAATTAAATAAGTCTATTTGCTAGGAATTATTTATGGCTTAGTTCAGTGATTTTGTTCTTGTTTCAGAAGTATTACACTTTGTAACACTTATGATGATAATGGCGACCATTTTGTTTTATGTTGCCGAAAATATTTAAGGCACTTTATTAGGCATAGCCAATATTTTAGGCTATCAATAATATCATTGAAATTCTAAGGTTTAATGGATCTTATTAAGTATCCAGTAAACTTTTAAAGGTTCAAGTTCAGTAGCTTCTACTTCAATTGTTAATGCTAAAGAAGATTATCTACCTATCGTTTTTTGTTTATAAAGTGACATCATACGAACAAATGCCTCATCGTAAATACAGTGAAAACTGTTGTGCATTACTGCTTAATACACTATATTATGAAAACCGGTTGAGCATTGCTGGCCTTTGGTTTTTAAAAAGAGACGTTAGGAGACTCTTCCATCTCTTTTATTACTTTGAATTGAGAGAGAGAGAAAAGTTTGGCATTCGACGAAAGTGTTTTATTGACATTTCACGTTATTTGGTCTTGACAAATAGTTGCCAACGACAATATGTTGTAAATACGTAGTGTTTTTTCCTTACACGATCACCTTATTAAATAAGTTTTTCTTCTCCGTATTTTGAAGTGATATGTTTAAGGACCCCGCCATAAAACAGTATAAATCGTTCCTAAAAGGTTAACAATGTCCTCGAAATCTTCCTAGGGTTTTGGGTATATGTCGCTAGAATAAAATGTACGTCTAACAGATTTAAAACCAGCCTGCATGTTTAAAATATATTTACTTAAAAAATCAACTGCTGAAATATCGCTTATTTCCAGGTATTCTTTCGTGAAAAGCAATTTAGTATAAAACCTTATCTCCATTCTGTTTGAATCTAAATAAACTTAAAGTCATTCTACTTGGCGAGTAAGAACAGGGAGCATTAAACATTCTTTCTCCAGTCTAAAAGTGTATAAAACTTCACGCTTGCAAAGTGCAACAGTGGTGTGTACTCACGGGCGGAGAGTCGTACCGGCGCGCCGCGTCCGAGTGTAATGTTAATCTAACTTTACCCGTGAAATGTAATCGAAACACGATCTAGAATTTAATTAAATTTGTGGGGCTGCTGGAGAAAACATATGTGAAACGAAATGCGGATTGTATCAGATTTAGAGGTTTGTTATTGAGACATATTTTGAAAGTTGGGTGTTGAGGGAATAAAAATTCTTTGCTAGTTTTTTAATACTTACGATACTTAAGGTGTTTGTTAATAAGGTAAGTGATGCTGGGGTCTGTTATTTATTATTATTATGTTATAAAATACGAAACGTATTGGAATATTAATTCTAACCTCGTAAATCTCACCGATAATAATATTTCCTATATGCAATCTCATTCATAATCCAGATTGGATATTTTATAGTTAAGTTTAAGTCCGTTTACTCTGAAAATAATAGCTTAAACTTAACTAAAGCAAGTAAAACTAACTTGATGATGTTAAAATCGCAGCGTCAACGCTCTAGTTCACTTCCCGTATGTTTCCCCTCAGGCTATCGAGTAAGGTGGAAAGTGACACCGACTTGCAAATTCTCGCAGCGGACCCTCAAGTTTTACCATCGCTTGTACTACTTTTACATTCTGTATTGAGATCCTTAAACATGTTCCCAAGTGTTATAAAACTAAAGCACTGAAACATGCATTCTTATCTACTTTAAAAGATTTAGTGGATTTAGACTTAAATATTCTTGTAATTTATGTTAAAGACTATCGTTAAAGAGGTTTAGCTACGGACTTGGCTGTAAAGCTAATTTACTTTGTCATAATAATCGTATAAATGATAAGGATAGTCGTATACTAGATAGTGTTGTAATTTGCTCGAAATATCCACTCGTTGGAGAGTAACTTAAGTTTATTTATTTTCTATGATTATGTAATCGTCTCTTGTATTAAAAAAATATTTTACTTCTGTTTCTCGTATATATTTTAAAGATGAAAAACTATGTTTATTATATCACCCAAATACGACAATAAGTAAAAATATTACAAAAATAAGTTGTCGATTTTTTTTTCGAAATTTTTACTTGCATTGTGTCTGAAGACACCAATACTACCACCTGGCTTCGTTTTCGGTCGCGGTCTAGATATACCCCGTATAAATTAAATAATAACAGATAGCGACTACCGTACGTTATCGTAGAACATCCGTCAAGCTCCATTTACACGGCAAGTGTTTCTCTCCTCGAAGATACGATTATCGTAAGGATATACAAAGTTGCATCGTGTAAACATTGTCAGAACACGATAATAATAGCAGTTAAGTCATGCGATAATGGCATACGATTCTCGCCGCGAGAAACTTTCCTAGCGTGAATGGCGATTATGAGTGACAGACGCAAGTCCTGTCTCCAGTTTAGTCTGGTTTCCGAGAGGCCGACATAATTATGTTATCTCTCAACGGTGAATAATCTATTTAAGGTGCATTGGACTTCCCATCAAGGGTATTACAGATACTCCGTCGTACCAGTAAAAAAAGCATTGGGATCATAAAGATATACTTTTACAAGGTCCTGCAGTATAATTTTGTTAAGTTTGCATCAATAAGTTCTCGAAGAATTGCTTTTAAAATAAATCCATTTAATGTTATAAAATAAGATCACCGATCTTATTTCAGTATCTACAGTAAAATCTCTCAAGTTAAGAATTATCCCACAGAAAAATCTAGTTTTTAAAGTTTGACCGAGTTAATAAAAATCCGGCAGTTTATCTTCTCCAGCAATTCGCAGACATTTGATTCAGTCCACCGCTTTTGTTGTTAAATCGCTTTAAGCTACTATGAAATTTCTATTCGCTCATCCGATTAAATGAATACCTCGAAATGGTACATCACCCGGCAGGGATTTTAGATTAAACTCGTTCTTTCTTTCAACAAATCCTATTTTTGTATAGGTTTTTGTATTTACACTTGTACTCTATTGAAATTCTGATAATATTTCGGAGTTTTTGAGGCGGTTACTATTTGAGAGAAATTGTGGCAGATGTTTATCGTTAATTAGAGCTATTTTTAAACTAATCTTAAACGTATAAAAAATGAAAAATAGGAAATAGATTCGAAAAATTCCACAAATTGGATATCTTTTTCTTTTTCTTTGTATCATCCATTAGTAATATTTACTTTTCCCGATACGAACATCTTTAAATTAAAGGAAAATTCAAAACATTTATGTAAGTGTTGTCAATCTCATACATATTCATTACTATTAATAATTATGTTGTAGTAAAATGGTTGACAAAATACTATGAATTACCAGAAAAATATAATTAAAAGCTTAAATTCCGATATATGTAGAACATGTAATGCACCCGACACCATCCAACATATAACAGGCGCTGGCAAGGCAATATTACACACGGACTATAAACATCGTCACGATCACATTTCAAATTATGATTCTGGCAGCAACGGACAGACTATTGAGGACCATTAATGAATAATGCACATTTGGCCTAGGCCCGTGTGTATTATTTTTATCCAGCTGACGGAGCTGAATTACTTTCAAGAACTGAAAAATAAATCAAACAGATATGTATTATAGAACCTACACAAATAAACAGTACTCCTCCCATAAAACTTTAATCGTTGTTACCATCTACGATAAATACCCCTTCTCGGCCCTCAACGCTAAATAAATTTTAACTTTTATCTGATGTCGAGTTAGCATTTCGGTACGATGCCCGTTTTTATCAAATTGCGAGAGCCACAAACGCTTTTCTGCATAGACCGGGATTTTCCGTATCAAATAATAAATCGGATGTAATTAGATAGGGCCGGAAGCCGAGTCACGGTTCGTTTTATAGCTTTTATTAAACTCCTTGAAATACGTGTTTGGGACTAAATTTTGGGATGAAATTTACGGGTGTTATTAAGTTGGGACCTGGACGCGGTGAGGCTCGGTCACAAAACGCCGCCCAAATTGATACAGAACATTGGCTGTTTCTATGTATGAAGGATCATATTAAAGTTGGTTGATCTGATTTGTTGATTGGATTAACACGTTAGCTGCGGCACCAATTTTTGCATACTTTCCGTTCCTGCGGCACGAGGTATAATCGGCCCGTACCGTGACCAGACGTTAGGGCGACACGCGGTCTATTAGACCCCACCTCCTTTTACAGACTAAAATCCATTTTCTGGCGCGAAATCAAAGATAAATGAGAATTTTGGTCCTTATTGATATAGACAGTGAATTGATGAACCCTAATCCACCGTCGCCCCGGGATCTGATGGCTAGTTTAGGAATTATTAGCAAAACAAAATATGGGATCTTATACACCTCGTAACGCACTGAAATAGGGCAAATTTTCGCTGCGATTAGTGATGGGAAAAATAATATCGACGTTTTTAAACTGTCTTAACTACGCAACGACTTGACCGATTTTGATAAATTATATCTCATTAGATCGTTTTAAGGGTAAAACCTGGCAAAACAACACAAAGCTATCAAAGGATACATTTTTTTTAAATAATCTAAATTGTGCTTGAAGGCGCCATAAAGAAAAAAAAACCGGCCAAGTGCGAGTCGGACTCGCGCACGAAGCGTTCCATTCTATACCATTAAGAGGCACCTATTACAGTCTTATTATTGGAAAATAATGGATTACGGTTTATGCATAAGGTTTATCTTTCTATTTGTATATGAAAATCTTAATGCGGTTCACAGAATAGAAAAAAAAGGCAACCAGAAGTAGAAAAGAAACTGTCCTATTTATTCTGCCTCGGGCTTTAAAAATACAATTATTAGAACTTGAATTAACATTAAAAAATCAGTATCAATATACTTTTTTTATAAAAATCTCAATATATATGTTAACTTCTTCACACATCGTTTAGACATGTTCGGCGCTGTAAAAGGACGTGCTCTCCAATCGACGTGATGCACAACACTGGTCGCGGGAAGCTCGCGTTGAGTGCGGTACGAGGTCAGGGGGGATATGGGACGTTTTAGCCTCGTTCCGCACTGCATTAAAATTATATTAATTCAGTGCGGCACGAGGCCTAAGACATCCGGTACCAAGGTAGGTACACCACCGAGTCCGGAACCATTAGTGATCTCAAATATATATTTATCTCTTTCCTACACTGGACCAAACCAAAGCTATGCCATTCGCACGACAGAGAAATTCACTTTTTTGCTTGCCGCACCACAGGGAAGTTGCATCAGGGGTGATTTAGGCCTCGCTTCGCACTTAACGTGTTAAGAATAAAACTTATCAACATAGACCCTAATAGCCAGTTAAAATGACAAGAGGCGATTTATAATCCTAAGAATTGTATGATGGAACTGACATATCCCTCGGATAAAAGTTCCTTAAAAATAAAGAATAAAAAAGAATCCCAAGAAATGATCTGGATTTGTGTTGAATATGTCAATTATTTCATCCTTACCAACTGTACGATATTTCACTTTATTAACACTAATAACTTTCTTGATAGCAATACATTAGTATTGTATTATAAGTATAGTAAGTTGATCCTTATGATAGATACCGCTGCAATCTCATCGGAAACACGAACCAAAACTAATTTTTGTTGAACAGAGCTCATGGGCGTATATCGAGGGGACCGCCGACCGCAAGCGAAGCTACCAATAGCGCTCTATTTTGCCTCATATAATAGAGTATTGATAGAGTTTAATGGTATTAACCCCTAATAGGAAATAGGCACGAAATGAGGTCTTTAAGTGATTGAACGTGCTTCAATGAAGATCTGTGGAGTAATTACTTAATCTGTTGAAACAAATCTATTGAATGTTTGCCGCTTCAATTTCGTATTAAGTGATTCAGGCACAGACATTTTGTATTCGGGTGTATTTTTATAGAAATATTTTAGTGACATAACTAAATGTAGCAGACCGGGCTCTGTGGCGTACCTTGGGAGAGGCCTATGTCCAGCAGTGGACTGCAACAGGCTGATGATGATGATGATGATGATGATGATGATGATGATCATGATGATGAACTAAATGTAAGTGTAGGGACGTAAAGATGGACTTGTAATAGACCATTATCTTTTGCCAATCGGCGCAATTATGCTAACCCAAATAATTTTCTGTAACTTATTACTGACTAGTCCATGAGCATCATATGGTTAGACGTGGGTATGGATCTTTGAGCATGGAGAACAATGAACAGAGATCGTTAGTAATTCGACTATCTCTCCCACTTGATGAAAAAGAAAACTAAAGTTGTATTATAGTTTCTTAGATTTACGCGAATGTAACATGTCAAATAATTTAATCGTAATATCATTACTGAACAACATGACTTTAAGGCATATTTTAGCACATTGTAGCCAAAGTACTAAAACTACTGGACATAATGAGACTTTAGATCTTATGTCTAAGGATGGCGAGCGCAATGGAATGCCATGCAATGCTTTGTAATATATGCTGTTGTTTGATTTTCTACTGTCTATGAGCGGTCGTATAGCTTACCATCAGGCGAATGGTATGTTCGTTACGCCATTCATGGCAATCAAAACAATATTAGGTAAATAATTGCTGTTTTCGTATAACTCAGAAATAAACATTGGTTTATTTCCAAGTTTTCCTAAGCCGTCAGCCTACTTTACGAAGAATCGGTAATTCGCAGATTATAAAACGCTTATCAAAGTAAATTCTTCAAGATAAAATGACTTCTTATACTTAAAACTCGATAAGAAGTTAACTCCAAGTCCGGAGCGGGTAGGTGAACTTTCTGTTGGCAGGGAACTCCGTTTTGCAACGAATGGAACTTCTTTTGGATTTTTATGATAATGTGCTTGGCGATGGATAGACCAGCTGGCTTAAGAAAATAAAACTATATGTAATTACCAGTCGGAGAATTTTTCATTGCCTTAATAAAAATCGGGCACGAATCATTTCTAAATAATGTACCAACTTAAAAAAAACACAATTGATCGACAGACTGAGTAAACCTAATGGATCTGATAACATAGAATTTTTCACAGCGCAAAAAAATATGTTTTAAATACTCATCGTATCACAGGATTAAATATTTGGTAACAAAAGCATTTTTCATTTATTCTTTATTTTCGAATAAATCTGACGGCTATTGTTCGGTGTTAGAGATAAAACGGCTATAATTTATCCTTTTACTAGTCATCTGTACCAACAATAAACTTTTCTTTCTTTCTTTCATTCTTTATCTTTCTTTTGTACAAATTTTTTTTTCCCTCTCTCTCTTTCTTCAGCCACAGAACCACAGACCACTGCTGAACAGGACATTTTATAATTAAATAAAGTACAATATTAAATCATTAATATCTTCGATAAACAGGATAATACAAGCACTAAAATATAATATGTCAAGGAACTTTGGATCGTAATGTCTATGTACGAAACATATACGCAACATTATGGCCCCAAAGGGACCGAAGTTAGCCGCAGATAAAACTTCATGGGCAAAGTTCATTTGCAATGTGTTACTTGTTGGCATTTGGAGAACTTCTGTCTATTATTTATGATTTATTTTATTACATATTTAAAAACTCACGCCTTTTTCAGAAGGGGTAGGCCGAGGTGCTACCAGGACACCAACATTTCGTTTTGTGTGTTCCGTCCCACGATGTGATAGGGGGCGAGTCTATCGCCATATTTTCCACAAATTTCTGACTCCGGGCTGATAATGAATAGAAAAATCCAATATCGCTTTGCCCGATCCGGGATTCGAACCCGAGACCTCAGCTTCGTAGTCGTACCGTAGTACAACTACGCCACCGAGGCAGTCGAGTTTATTTTATTTATTTATGTTTTTTTTGTACAACAGAAAATAACAAAGATTAGGTATAACTGAATTGAAATTCCACCATAGTTTCCAGTATCCGATTCCCTGGCAAATAAATAGATGAATATGAATATCACAAGTTTAAATTCATCGCAAATTCCATAAAAGACATCAGCCAGACCACTCGTTGAATTCAACAAGCATTTTCAATTACCCCGTTTCAATATATAAATTCGCATTAAGCGATACACCGCAAACATTAATATTTCCGATATTTACGGCGTTCGCAAACAAAACGTGTGGTATTAAATGAAGTGGTTCATTCTGTGGTGGCTACTGTATCGTACTGTTGGTAACCGACCGCTGGGTCTGTCGCTGTGGTGCAGAACCGACCCCGTTTATTGACTGTTGCCTTTGGGATTGCGGAATATATCGAAAATTCTGAAAGCAAAATGTGGTTGAGGAGATCGACGGCAATCATCTGTGGTATAACAGACCCCGCATTATTGACTGGTACCTCTGGGTCGCGGAATACGTTGAAAATTATGGAATAAAAATGTGGTGGAGTAGATGCGACGGCAATTATCTGTGGTACGGAACCAACCCCGCTTATTCACTGGGCTTTTAGGGTTGCGGAATTCATCGAACCTTCTGAAATCGAAAATCAATGAAGATGAGATCGGCGGTAAAATCCGACAAGCGATACATGAAGTAAAATTTGCCGCATTAATAATTATCGTTGTACTATTGTAATAAAGTTGAAGTGCTTAGTCTGGACAAACTGAAAAGGGATGGATAGTAAAGTTAACCACCACCTAAAAAGACAGACGAATTGTTAAACGTCGCACGAGGTTGTTAGATACCAGTGTGTACCAGATCGGTTCAGGAATTGTAGATTTATGATCAGCAAGGTATCCATAGCTCACGACGATGATATTTTTTCTGGTCCTGTTTTAAAATGAAATGAAAATACTTTATTGAATCTTCAAAATGTTATACATTATTTAATAAATACATAAATAAATACACCCAACAGTCACATACATAGTCCTGACCTCACACTAAGATCGAGTCTTGTATCGTGGGTATCAGGAACTACGAGAGACTTTTCGGTCTCATAAACACCCAGACTCGAAACAAATACCTGTGGAACACACAAATATTTGTTTCGGTGCGGGGATCGAACCCGCGGCCTCTCGTTTTACATCGATTAATTCGACATTATATCGATACAAAACATACCCAAATCATTATCAACACAAATTCTTCAAAAATCTACTACATACGAATAAAACTTCGACCATCCATAATAAACAGTCAAAATACAGCTCATACATCTTAAACTGCTAAGTGAATGGAGATGCGTTCGCCCAACGCCGTACTTGTTAGTCACTTTGATGTATAGCTTGCTGCCCGAGGGGCGAAACTTTGAGCCGCAAAAATCCCCACGGCTCGAACAACTCGGCGGTAAACAAAAAACTGGCAGGTTTTTGTTGGCCTTTCAGGACGGACACAGTGGTGGCGTGTTTGATTAATGTATTTATTATTATTTTTATTGGTTGCGTTTCATACTTGTATTTATGTTGGTCCTTCGCGCGTAAACTTTCGTCCACTGCCTTAAAATTAGCACCATATCTAAGATTTTGAAAGTGTTGTGGATTTGCATAGGCAGTGGTTATTGCATCCTATGGTATCAAAAAAATACTCGGTGTTATTAGAGATAAAATGAGAACTAGTAAATATTACATTGTTTTTAGGTAACCTTAAGATCAAGTTTTATGAACTCGTTTGTAACTCAAAGTTTATATCAAAATTGGATATACAAAGTGTCCTACCATTAATATAAATGATTTGGTAAGGTCTCGATCGGGTACTAACATTGCACTTGTTTATTATCCATTTAGATCGTTGGACCTAGCCAAATCGCAACAGAAGATGGTTAAATGTGTAAAAATAAAAAAAAACCCATGGCTAAACGGTTAATGATAAATAAATAATATTTAGTGTAGGGACTTCTGATGCGATACCATTTCAGTGGTTCCAAAAAAAGTCATCATGTCGCCGACACTTTGTATAAACCACTTTAAATCCCCATCAGTCAACCCAAATCCCCAACTAAGGCAAAACACATCTAAAAATAATTACCGTACCAACACGTCTCAACTTCAATAATCCGGCAAACTTTAAATGAAACAGAACACAATTATTCATTTAGAACAACTACAGCTATAACGTTCAACTTTCATTAATAAAACTTGCATAATTTCAAACAAGTGGCACTTGGCTGAGCCCTTCGAACTACTCGCTCACACCTGATGTCGCAGCTGGCGCCGAACTTAGATATACACTTAGCAAATTCGCTAACTTGTAAGCGTATCTTTGTGTGGGTCTTCGTGAATGATTTATGGTCTCTTTTGTTATATTAAAGTAAATTATTTATGTTAAGCTTCTATTTACATCTAGTGCTGGTATTTGGACCTTACTCTACAACACACTAGTTCAGCGAACTCAGTGCCTAGTTTAGTGTTAGAATGCGGAAATTACTCCAAATAAATTCTTACAGGGCTTCATAGCTGCTGCTCATTACAAGAGGAATTGATAGTCTAATATTGAGGTGGACGATTAGAGTTCATAACACCATTTAGGTACCACCCGTTAGACCTATTTTCTTATCAGTAATTATTATAATTCAAAATATGATGTATCCTATTTTGTGGTGTTCTTGAGCCTTATCAACTTCATGGCTACAATAAACTTTGCAGCTATAATAATGCTAGATGATTTAAACAATTTGGTAATCACTTTTAATCGATTTACTGAGAGCATTTTCTAACGATATTTTAGGATTCTTTTCGTTTTTTGATTTAATAAAATATTACAATGAAATTCTGTTGACATTAAATATTTTAAGAGGCTTCTATCTGAATAAAAAAAATAATAAAAAAAAATAAATACACCCAACAGTCACATACATAGTCCTGACCCCACACTAAGATCGAGTCTTGTGTCGTGGGAATCAGAAGCTACGAGAGACTTTTCGGTCTCACAAACACCCAGACCCGAAACAAATACCTGTGGATCACACAAATATTTGTTTCGGTGCGGGGATCGAACCCGCGGCCTCTCGTTTCACAGGCGGCGTCTAACCATCTGCGCCACGGAGGCTGTCAAAACACATATCGTTATTTATTTTGTGCGAAGAATGTTAAGTACACTTAATTGTTTAAATATTTCTCAAAAACATTTAGTTGGAGGTAAAATGTTTTTGATAACATGGAAAGCGAATATTGTGCAGCATGGTGGAGAAGCTGTCATCGTGACCTACGCAGTTGTTCCATTGCGGATTCCAACCAGTCTGTGATTTGTGTGAATTCCACTGTCTTTGCATTGCATTGTAAATCAAATGACAGTCACTTGTTGATACTTGTAAAAAAATGTGTAATTGATTGTGTTATTAAGATTCAATTCCTCGTTGTTTGGTATGGCAGTAAATTCCTCTGCTAAGTGTGCTACTGGTTCCTACACTATCACCAAAACTTCTAAATACTTTCCCTGCTCTAAAAATAAATAAATGTGCTTACTCAACATGCGTAGTCCTGTCAGCACATAAAGATCGAGTTTTGTATCGTGGATTTTAACAACATTGAGAGACATTTCGGAGTCACAAACACCCATACCCGAAACAAATACCTGTGGATCACACCAATATTTGCTCGGTGAGGGGATCGAACCCTTGGCCTTTCGTTTCACAGCCGGTGTCTAACCAACTAGCCACAGAGGCCGTCGATAATTTAATACATTGTTACATAACTATCCAAAAACTTTCTTTGCTCTATCATCTTATCCTCTGCCAACTAGACTACTCGCTCAGCACTCACGAAAACCTCTAAATTCTTTCTTTCTCCCAACATCCTTGTTCCCTAACCTTCGCACCCGTGTGTACGTTCAATAGTTTCGAACTGTAGAGTTTACCGCAGCCCGGAGAGTTGTGTAGCGGCACTCAATTCTTACTCTACATTTTTTGTACGTGCACCGCGCGTGTGATCGTGCAGATGCTCTTTTAAAAGCTTTGGCTTTTTGCACATCAAAATGACGCAATATTGTGGCTGTGTTTGTATGTGGATTTGGAAATTTATCTGGTTTTTAAGAATGTAGAGGTTTCTAAGTAAGTACTTCGATCTTGATTGAGATCAATGGGTTACTATTAGATTTCGTCTTTTATTCTTATAATATGGAGGTTGAAAGTTTTAGTTTATTGTGTCTTTTGTTTTTCGTTTGATCAGGAGAAAAGATGCAGTGCAGTTATTATTCTTTGGCGGTTTGCTGCAAGATTTTGATAGCACTCCAAAATTCAACAGTAACTGCATAATATACCACGTTGAGATCATGATTAAGGCACACTTTAGTAGCTCATTTGTTGCTTTATTTTAAAGTCTTACTAATATCAAACTTTTTGTTAACAGATTCGAAACGAGACCATTGTAACAAGACTGTGGAGATTTATGAAGATGTATCCTCGCCTCCAGTCACAGCGGAGAATTTTGGAAGACCGCTCACTTGTACATATAGGTATGTAGTTGAAACATGTCCTAGTCTTTTTAAAATTTTTATCCTATAGTCATGCGATTTGCTGATCAGTTCTGAACACATGTCAAAAGACGGGGCTCGTGATTTTATGGTAATTTTCCTGACGTCAAAAGCCTTGAGAACACATTGTACAGTAACTGACTGATCTCAAATACGTAATAACCAATATTAAATAACATTTTGAGGATCTGGCTCGACCGTTTGGTTACTAATGTCTAACATAATTCTGATGAACTGTTGTATCATCTCAATTCATCGACCTTTAAGAAACTAGAAAATTATCTACAATTTAGAATTATAGATCCTCAGGCAGTGGTTATTTCTAATAACATCGAAGAAATTTGCGTTAATTATTCTGCGTGGAATAAAAAATTAATGTACATACATGTGAAATATCAATACAAATTATTTATAGCAATACATACTTTAACAAGCGGCAAGGCAAGTTCTTCTAATAATTTCATTTGAAACATTGTTACCAGTGCTGGATATAATAACATGTCATCTTGTCACAGCAGCTTGTAATTTTCCAGAGAAGCAGAGACGTTTTTTTAGTCTTGAAATATTAAAATAATTTTATTGCAGAGCATAGCGATGGCCACTTATATAAATGTGACTGCTGTAGTTTCATATTATTATTGAAGATTAAAAATTCCTTTGCAAGCTTGGAAATCTCGTAGAAATATAATAACATGATACCCGTTATTGTAAGCATCGTAGTTTTAATAAAAAGTTATATGATACTATAATAAACGGACGGGGATAAGGATTAAAGAGTGACCAATAAGTGTAGCAATAACATTTGGTATCACTGTGTTATTGAATAACACTTGTAGACTTTAAGTTATATAGTTGTCATTTAATAAAATGCTACTGCCTTACTTTTAAATTTCTTAGGTCCCCTAAGACCCAAGATCTCTCACTTAATGTGAAATATACTCTGAACTCAATTTTAGAACTTTGTGCGCTTATAAATTAACATGTAGAAGAACCTCAAGTTGGTAATCATTTAAAAATAATCGGTGATACCCTCGACAAGGATCAGGTCAAAAGTACCTTGAACCGACGAGAATGCATGAAGAGATTGACGAAAGTGGATGAAGCGAAAGTAATATGTCAAGATCCAGCAAATTGGCGATCCATATTCTCTGCCTACACCTATGGAATACAGACGTGACGATTATGTATGTAAAAATAATCGAATTATAATTTCCTTACAGGTTTAGGGCGTTCAGAGGGTCACCAAAAGACTGGATCTTGAGGATACGGTTTAAGAAGTTCAAAGTGGGGACATTGATCAACGGAACCACGTGTCATAAAGGATACATGCAAGTGAGTTGTAAATAACCAAATTAATGTATTTGTTTATTGGGTAGTTTCAGGTAAAATAAAAAAAGTACTAAAATTAAAACTGTTTGCCACACGTCGCTTAAAAAATCTTTGAGATAATAATATTATACTCAGGTGCAGACATTTTATAACTGATGAGAATGATGTGTCATACTATTTTATGAAACAAATGTTACAATCATCCAATTGAAATTCAAAAGAAACTGAAGGCTAAGAACAATAACATAATTAATCGTACCTTCCTTCAAGGAAAATCTTCAAAAAGTCAGCATAGTTAGGAATTCCTGTGCCATAATTTACTAAAGGAGTCGACAAATCTGAAGAAGTCATAAAACCGTCACAGCAACTACACTGCGTCTTCAAAGTTGGAATTCTAAAAAAAGATCTTTGTAAACTCCAACCGGAAGGCGAAACGGTCGGAAGGAAGTAAACAAAAACAAAAAAAAATCCCCCCATAAACTCGTGAAAATCGTCCAAAGCTGAAAAGTAGTACTAATTGAGTTTGCCCTCGCTTCGCTAATTCCACTAATTAATTTTTGAACTTGCTTGACGACTAGTGTCGCCATGTTTTTCACGCTGCCGTGGACATTCTCTGCGCTGGAAATTTGGAAATTGGAAAAATTAATTAACGCTCCAGATGGTTTTATTTGACTTTAAAGCGTAGTTTTTATAAAATATTTTCCGTGGGTTTAATTGGATTGTGTTGATTCCGGAATAACTAAACTCTTGGCAGAAAAGCTTCCACCGGCAGTACAGCCTGAAAAGGATTTATATAGGTTGTACCTATAACGCTCTAGAAGCGTTTTTAAAACTTACCATAAATCTGACATGTTTATTTCCGTTAAACGTAATAATAATTACATAGAATACAAGTAAGAGTGTTGATTCTGCTGTAAGAAAAAAATATTTCTCACTGTCAAAAAAAAATATACAAGCAAACATATTACATTCAAGACCACAGAAGCAGCAAAACGAAATGCATACCCATCCATCTGTGTTACAAAAAGTCCTCCATCTCTTTCCCATCTAATGTCCCACAAAAATCTGCCTCATGGCGACAACTTCACGGGTGAAAAGATCTCGACAAACTCCGTAAGGGTGAAAGCTAATTTGAACGAGTAATTATCGGATCATTCGTCTCGTGTACGACACTTTCAAACTCCTATTCAACTAGGCCTATTGAGATGTTTGAGGATTTTCAGTGGATTACTCATTTATCTCGTTTAAGATGGAGTATATTAAATTTATCTTATGTGTGTACTTATGTTACTTAATGAAGTATGGCTTTATGAGACTAGTAGAATGGTAATTTATAATTATTGCAGTGCAATTTTATAAGTCGTCGAAAAAATAAAATGAGGATATTAATTTTATGCTACGTGGATCAGTTCTAATTGATAGGGAATTATAAAAACTATTATGTTAATATTGTTATATAATTTCTTAAAACACTGACTGCAAAGGTGAAAAACTTTCAAATTTGGCAGATTTAAGTCATTTTGAAATGACTTTTATTTCAATGTGTAACATTCGCGTAAATCTAAGACACCAATTTTAAGTCTTTTTCCTTTTCATAATATTCGTAGAACGTCAATTCTATCACTTTTTATTCATCTTACACAATACCGTAAACACAATCTGTAAAAAATTGTTTTTTTTTATGAGATAGCCACTGTCATTTACCAATTTGAAAAGGTGTTTGTTGTACGTTAAGTTCGTTGTATCTGACACGTTCATAGCACGATCACAGTATGGTACGATACTAATCGGAGACCTTTATAAAACTTTTTCTTATTAGAAAGGAAACATATAAAGGATGACATAAATGACAACAAATAACGAACTCTGAGGTTAGATCACGTTACAAAGAACGGTTTAAGTAAACTTAAATTGTTCCTTTGACGTTAATGAGTCTTGAAAATAATACGAACGAACTGTGGACACTTTTTAAGTAACTTCCAAACTTCTGCTATATTCCTAGGAAATAGCTCAAAGAAGATTTCATACGAAACTTTTAATTATGCATTAAACAATAGAATATAATTTTCAGGGCAAAGAGTTATGTAATGAAATTGTAAAATTGGTCTTATGTGGATATATACCCTAAGGTGCAATCGCACAGCGGATAATCCACTTTGATTTTAAAATCTTTAGTTTTAAAAATGTTATACGAATAGTGATGAGTTTTTCACATTTGACACAAAAATATTGTGGACATACATCCATTTAATTATTTTAAACAAACTATAAATATTTTCAAAATTCATAGTTCCCGCACTTATGACATAAGATATGTATCGTAATTATTATGAGGTCTCTACTATGTGTACAACTGTAAAGTTCTTTATATTAAACTTTTTTTTTTTCCTAGATTGTGGACGGTAACGCGAAAACAGATGTCTCCAACAGAAAAGAGCCTGGTCTCTTCTGCGGCGAGATCGAGCAACCGCAAACCTTCATATCAGAAACCAACTTCGTGAAAATCGTGTTCCATGCAGACAACTTCACCGATCAGACTTACTTCAGCTTCGATTCTAGGTGAGTTCTCTTTCTCTCTCTCTCTCCCTCTCTCTAACTCAGCCACAAGAAGTCTTACTTCTGTAGCTAGGTTGAGTATTTTCTTTGCAGAACTGGATTTGAAATACTTTATAATCATGCTGTAGTTCTCCTACTATATAGACCTCTGTCAACTACGCCACGTTTTCGATTTTTAAAATTCGTTTTTAGCTGGTAGGACTCAAAGGCTTTTTATACAATAGGTCCCGCAAACGATCATCAGGTCAACTGATGGTAAGTGATGACTGCCGCCCATGAAGATCCACAACGTTGGGATTATAGATGTGTTGTCGGTCCGTCAAATCGGGAGGGGAGTGGGAAGGAAGGATGGAAAGAGGAAAGAGGTATTGGCCATCCGGCAATCTCACCCACCGAACGAAACGCCACAGCAAAGCTGTCGTTTCTCGTCAAACTCCTGTGAGACAATGGTACCGCCCCAGACGAGCCTGCCCATTCATGCTGAGTCATGACTGACAACAGCGTGGCTCTACTACTTCTATTGCCTACACTACACTACTTCGTATAAAATCATTTTAGTCTTGTCTCACTGCCAGCAAGCTAAGGGGATTTCGTTTAGACTATCAATAAAAGACCCCAACCTGTTCAATTGCTTATTTACCATTCGTCTCTGTTTCTTGCTTGAAGAACTCGAATGCTAATTTGCCAAAAGCACTACTCATATTATACAAAAAATTAGTCTTGTTGACACATTGACTGATAGCAAGTACTGCATCTACACAATCAATACAATTACTCCGGTCTGTTGAATTCTTTGTGACATTTTCAAACAATCCAAGTATGATTTATTCAAAGACTAATATATGTCTGAAACTATTCATACAAAAATCAATTTAGTCTTGTTTACTCTAGCTAAGGGACTGCGTTTAGACAATCTCGAAGCGGCCCGCGCACCGTGGCGTGGTTCCGGACTCCGACCCAGTTCCACGCGTTCAAATTGACCTACTGCAAGTCTACCGTTTAGTTACACAGTTCAATCAATTGAATAAAAACTTTTGAAAGGTGAATTAGTTAGGTGCCAGTAGGGGACTTTGAGGGTGTGAATGGATGTTGCTTATACGTATGATTTGTGATTTGACGTAAAGTTTTTTTTTATGGCAATGAATGGTGAGACGAGCATGCCATTCACCTGAAGGTAAGCGACACGACCGCTCATGAACAGTAGCAAACCAAACAATACATTATATTACAAAACAATACTTGGCATTCCACTGCGCTCGCCATCTTGAGACATAAGATGTTAAGTCTCGTTATGTCCAGTAGTTGCTTTGGCTACAATTTAAGAATATATTCCAAATATTTGTGTTATCTTGACAAGTCATGGTACAAGCACATTTCGTAATCGTATTCTTTTTTTTTTGAGGCTTGAAAACTGTTTCATCCAATTTTCACACATTGCTTAATATTTCACACTTTTTTATCTAAATCAGATTTTGTTCTCAGGGCCGAGCAACAGTTTGAAGTGTACTTGCGATATGGACAACATCCAGAATTGTATCCGAATAGAAGAGGAGAAGTCGTGGCTGGGTAAGTAAATGCTAATAAAATGCAATTGTATTTTAATAATGCACCTAAATACCTATGCACTAAATATGAAGTTTGCAAAACATTATATGGCGAACTATGAATCCCTGGATAGAAATCATTATTTAGGTGCTCTGAATTTTGTAGAAGCGATGTCTTTATTAGTTACTTGCGATACAAAATAATTAAATGAACTAATAAAACAAATAATACCTCCACATAAAATAGAAACTCTTGTAATGGGTTCTATTTCTTCAAATTCTTCAAAAATCTGTCTAATTTGTCGTCCATTGTTAAAGCGCCTGGTAATTTTCTAAGAATGCATGACTTCAAAAAATGTATAGGAATTTATTACACATGTTAAATTACAAAATTACTTTCGTACATACACAAATACAATAGATACCTCGTGTACCGAAAACAAAGACATTTTACTCTCTTTAAATTATTAACAGCAAATTTCACAGCGACGTCAAAGAGCGCGTGACTTGAATGTTAAAACAAACCGAGAGGCATTCGACATCGCTCGCATTATGCCGGCTAAAGGACGACGTTTCCGAATGCGAATATTTCGTAATCTATTTGGGGTTAAAACATAATTAGAATTCCCTTGTTGCGTGAATTTTGATTGGGCTTTGTTGGAGTAATTATTTTATTTAGTAGTTTGTTCTAGGGTAAAATATGTTCAGATTTGTCCAAATAGTTTAACTGACTGCATAAAAGTCATCTAAACGCACCACAACGAAATATTATTTAGGATGCAAAGAGAGTTTTGACTCGCTTAAAAAAAACCCACTTAGTTATTTGTGCTTTATCAGTGGTGAAATGAAACACAATTCAGTTCGCATAAAATGAGGACTAGTAGATAGAAATGGACTGGTATTGGTACAATAAAAGACATGGTTAACATGAATTAACATGAACATTTACAATGAAACTCTTGACTCATTCACTAACCCTCAACCCGTAGACCCAATCACAAAAATCTACAGCTATTCAACACTAAAACAATACCTGCAAAAACACACCATAGAAGTATGAAAAGGGGCCGTAAGATCCCAAACTCAGCCCTCTAACGCACTTGATTACCACGTATAAATCTGCTACTGCAATAATAGCCAGCGCCGCTCGGCCGACAATTCAAACCAATTTATCTCCCATTTCGGTCACGTACATACCAAAGTGCTGCCCATTTGGTGGTCACAATGATTTTGTACATTTGCGACATTCGGGAGACCTTTAAGTAATTGCCAAGTTCGTTGATTTATTCGTCACGCGTACCGGTGATGATTTGGACGGTTGGATGTGAATCAATTGATTCGGAGTTAATTCTGATCAAGTTAAAGTTTGAAGTAGTTTTTGCTTTGGACGTTGATTGGTACTGATTGGTTGAATATTTGAAACCAACATTATTTTAAAGCTATGAATGGCGAAAAATTTCTACAGTATGTAAATCCGCCAACCCGCACTAGGCCAGCGTGGTGGACTATATGGCCTAACCACTCTCAATCGATTCTCTCGATTGTAGAGTAGGCCCGTGCCCTGCAGTGGGACGTATATGGGCTGATATAGATATATATATATATATATATATAGATATGAATGGCGAGAGGCGAATGCTATTAGCCTGATGGTAACCGATACGACCGCTCATGGACTGTAGCAAAACCAAACAACACCATGAATTACGAATCAGTGCTTGGTATTCCACTGCGCTTGCCATCCTGAGACATAAGATGTTAAGTCTCATTATGTCCAGTAATTACTCTGGCTATAATCTCCTTCAAACAGGAACACAACTGCGGGTTGGTGGGAGAAATAGGCATCGCGGTGGTACCTATCCAGGCGGCCTCGCACATATGAGAGACCAACCACCAGTACAAATATCCCTAAGCAAAATCACAATTTATTCATCCCGAAAAAAAAAACGTCTCGATAAATGAATCAATACCAAAGTCTCGTGTTTAACTATCGTCTTCCCACAAACTTCGACAATATATAAAGAAAAACCTTCGATGTACGACAATTTGTTACTCAGAACAAAAACAAAGTACACCCAACTAGAACCATACAATCTAGGCTAATGGATCTAGCTACACCCCAGCAATATAACAGGAACTTTACCAACGGAAGAAGCCAAGATAACAAAAGAATAACAATTTAATTGGTGTGAAAAAGCGTCCCTCATAAAATGAAGATAATTATCTAGTTGTTCCTTTGTTGAAATTTTAATTGAGCAAATTTTTCACAGGTCTTACTGCGAGCGAGTGTTCCGAGACTGTCGGCTGCAAACTTGCTACGTACAGTCCGCGGCGTACCCTGGAGTTTATCCAAGAAATTTACATTGCAGGTAATCTTTCTTTAAGTTATTGTGTATGAGTGTTCGGTGTTTTATGGGCGGACTAAGTAATTGGTGCGTGCTGTGCCAGGAATAATTTGCTGGATTGTTTCAATTCATTATGAAACGGTATGTTATTTAATTTATTATTCTTCGTCTGTGCTACGACAAACATAATCTTATATTTCTCCTTACAAAGTATTTATGCGGCACTGATTGTAATCAACTCGACTGCCTCGGTGGCGTAGTTGTACTGCGTGACAACTACAAGGCTGAGGTCTCGGGTTCGAATCCCGTGTCGGGCAGAGTGATATTGGATGTTTCTATTCATTATCAGCCCCGGAGTCAGGAATTTGTGCCCGATATGGCGATGGGCTCGCCCCCTATCAAATTATGGAACGGAACGTACAAGGCGAAATGTGGGTGTCCTGATAGCACCTCTGCCTACCCCTTCTGGAAAGAAGGCGTGAGTTTATGTATGATTGCATTCAATTTAAGACCGCCTACATAGCTGACATCTGTTAGAAAAATCCAGCGAAAATAAATCGCACGATCTCAATCTATCTGCCGAAGAGTTTAAAATCCCTACCAACCAACGAGATTATAGAAATAAATCAAGTCACATTTAAATATATAGCAAAAAAGGCAAGAATCGTTTCTCTAGCAAATCAAATACGCCCAGCTGTGTCCAATAGTAATCTCATTCAAGCCAACTTGGCTACATTCAAATGCTGAATGAAATACAAATGGCGACAAGGGTCGGCTGCGACAAATGTGTTTGTTTAGGCACTAAGCACGAAGCATTGTTTGGCATCCGTATTATTCTTGTACAAGAGGACGTCAAGTGTGAATCTTGAAATAACAACGACAGCTACAAATATTTGAACGCATATAAATTGCTTATTTTGATTTCGTTTAAGGGTATTTTATTGTAACACTTTAAAACAGGATGGGAGTTTGCTTATGCTACACTTCTCTTCCTCCACTGCCTTTTGATACTGTAAACACAATTTACGTAAATTATGACACCATATTCAAAAGTGTTTACTGTCCGGATAGATTGGAATATCCTTCTACATGTTATAGTATTGCCAGTTCCATGCTCCACAA
This sequence comes from Deilephila elpenor, assembly GCA_949752805.1. NCBI lineage: Eukaryota > Metazoa > Arthropoda > Insecta > Lepidoptera > Sphingidae > Deilephila > Deilephila elpenor. Next base: position 12,825,218 of record OX457103.1, on the reverse strand, counting down.
TCTCTTAGTCTAAGCTACCTGGTAGTTCAATTACTTTGTACAAAATCTTCGTTTAGAGTATCTAAACGTTTTTGCTGTAATTTTCATCGAATTAACACTAAAATTTCTACTTCCTATTGTTTTGTTCTAGATATCACCTCAACACCCGGCTGCCCTACATAAAGCTTTACATCGAAAACGAAGAGTTCAACATAGACGGCCAGAGATGTGAGAATATTATGACGTGTCCCATGAGGCCTATCACTTCAGGTTTGTTGATATTATTGGTAAAGTAAAGTTATTTTATTAAAAGTCAATAATTTAAGATTTAGAATTTAAGATGACTGAACGTCCGAAGACTACTGCTACAACTTAGCTTAGGTACTCTTCATTGATTTGGTGATTGTATGTTAACAATTCGGGTCAGAGAAAATTTAGAGTTTATTAATTAGAGACCTACTGTCTATACATACATCACGAGTATAATGCGATGATCGATTCATACTTCCAACAGAAAAATCCTCATTATTTTATATTAATACGGAAAATAAAGCGGTGATTATGAGACATTTGACATTCGCGTGATACGGACCATAAATAATGTCCGTTATTTTAATAACAAAAAGCAATATAGAGCGGAAATTTATAGTGGCCATAAATTATATCCAATAGCGAACATTAAATCTGTTGGATCTTATATTAAATTGCAAACTACCTTAGTTGTTTCCTCTGGGTTTAAGGTATTTCTGAGATACAGCGGCTTTGCTTACAGTAATTATAGTTTGAACTAATATAAATACTTTGAAGATTGTAAATATACCCCTTTGCTGGAGTTTACGTATCTTATAATAGCTACTGTGAATCTTGTTCAGGTTAGTATGCAAATATTTATGTAGATTATTTGAAAATAAATAAACATCTGGTTAAACTTCTGGCGTCTAGAGATGAGTTCTAGAGTTCTATTCAGAGTATTCCGTTTGTACAGTTTCTAGGCTCGCATGTTTTTATAGAACATATTCAAAAAATATTGATTGGGCAAATCACTAGTTTTACTGTCAAGCCTAATTATTTTTCAACTAAATTTGACGCCAATTTTTTTAATATAAATGGACAAAACCCAATTACAAACGACAACTCCTAATATTTCGTAAAGGCCATTAGTTCAAAATACACTCATTTTCCAGCAACCAAATCGATTGATCTTGATTGTCATTAAAAGTGATGCACCTTTCATAAAACTACTGGTACCAAATTAACTACCGACAGATTTCACATCATAAAATTATTCGCAGGTTCAGAAAACTGTCCTTACGACTACATAAGGATATACGACGGGAAGGACGAGTCGGCGGCGGTTATAGGGACATTCTGCGGGATGGGCAAGTTCCCCTATTCCATCATTGGGACTTCACAGGATCTCTTCGTCGAGTTCGTCAGCTCGCCTGCAGGTGAGAATTGATTTTACTATTGTATGCCTTCTTTTTAAACGTTTACAGGTTAAGTTTCATAAGTTAGTTATGTAGTAAATAGTTGATAAGGTATAATGGGGTTGACGTAACCGTGTGGATAAAAACCCCTAATTACTAATAAAAAGAAAAAAAAACCTTCTTCGGTTGCTTAATTACAAGTTTTAAGCTAGAAAATAAAGGAAAATCATGCGTTTTATGGTACAACAATACAGTAAAGTTACAATTACCGAACATTGTTACAAGAATAATAACGATTGTAATAGCAGCTAACGAGGATGAGAAATATTGTAGAAATATGTAGATATATTTTATTAGTTAATTCGTATTAATCAGATAAGGAGTTGCTTAGACTAGGAAAAGAAGGAAGATGCCGGTAATTGTTTACCTACTTCTACTGTTAATTAAATATCATATCATTTAGATAATATTGATGAATTAGGTGACTGCCATATTGTTACTCGTGCATAGATCACTCACATGCATGCACGTTGTTGCAATTATTCTTATTAGGTTAATGTTTTTATAACGTAATATCAATTAATGATACTGTCACGTTCCTTTTACAGAAGGTATTGTTCTGTAATTGTTTTAGGGTTTTTATTATAACCAGAGTATCTACTGAAAATATTGAGACATCTTAAGTCTTAGGATTGGAGTGCTAAGCAATGCTTTGTAATTCTTGTTGTTTGGTTTTCTACTGTCCATGAGCGGTCGTATTGCTCACCATCAGGCGAAAGGCACGCTCGTCTTGCCATTCAACGCAATAAAAAAAATGTTTTTATAAACACTAATATGCTGGATAAAGAATTTGAAACATAGAATTCTTATATAATTTTAGTTTTGTAGATCAAATTTAATTTCCAGAATTCCACCAATTTGCAAACGCTGCGTCCAAATAAAACGGAAACAACAATTTCATAGTTGCTAATTGGTAGCGCAATATTCCGGAATGCTTCAATTTCATCAAATAAAACTGCAATTAATTGGCAAATAATATTCACAAAAGCAAATTCGTGTACTAGTAAACAAAACTGTTGCCTTATAATTGGTATTGAAGTAATGAATAAATTGAATCACGTCAAAGCACACGGTGTATCGCTACTCGATGCAACATTTTTGAACAAAGCTAATCATGCGTGAAGGACTTCCGTCGGAGGAATATGATATTATTGAGCATCCTTTGTCCGTAGAAATGCTCCTATGTACAGATTACATACGTATCTTGTCTTGAATATATTATATCCATAGTATAAGTCAAGATATTATGGGTATAATTTATCAAAGGTTATATTTGTTAGCAATGAGATTTCTAAGAATAGAATCGGAGAGAGGGTTTTAGTAGTTATTGGATTTGATTAATATTTTATCAGGATAATATGTGTAGGCAATTTAACAACTATCATCAATTAAAACATTAATCATAGTATTACATTAATTTATTAGCATTCAAAGATACATAAATATATTGTAACATTTTATTCTTAATTACGATAAAGTTACGTCTTATTAATCTTCAAGAATAAATCCACGTCTTCGGACGACAAATACTAAATATACGAAAAACTCTGAAACTAGTATAATGGCCTATAGTTACGATTACCTAACCCGACTTAATCGTATTTTCGATTGAGAGAGGAGGCCCGTGCCCTGCTGTGGGACGTATATTCGATCCATCGCATTGACTTACATATTGACTATTAACTAACTCATTCTTCCCTAGGTCCTCTCCTAAACACTGGGTTCCACTTCAATGTAGGCAACTGGCCTGGCCACGTGGAAGCTCCAGGGTCAAGAGTTGGTACTTGCGACTGGCTTCTCACAGCAGAATCTTTGAAAAAGTCTGGAGACACTGAAGGCATATTCTTGTCGGTAGCTCATTGGTATCCTCCGCATACGTCATGTACTTATTTGATGCAAGGATTCCCTGGTCAAGTCGTGAGGCTTTATTTTCCAAGGTAAGTTGTTTGATGGCATTTATTTATCATATTTATTTTTTTCTCGTGATGTTTTTTTAAAGGATATACAATATAAAGAGTTTTAAATAAGGGTGATGATGTTACTATTTTGACAGGATTAAAAACCTGAATGTGATAGAATATCAGATGTATAGCTGAGTATGAAATGAGAAACTTATTTAATAGCTATACCAAGATATTATTTTATCTTTTATAAAAATTATGTCCTTTGGCGTATATGTTTATTTGCTGTTTGAGTTGCACAAATACAATAGATACCAATTTCAGAGTTAATTATTAATTAACTCTGAAATTGGTATCTATTGAAGTTAATTCATCTAATTATTTTCTTTCCAATAGCTTCCGAATCAATCGGATAGAATCTCCCATAGTCCCATGGACCGGTGACTGCGGAGAATCCTTAACTTTGTACGACGCCCCAAGACCCGATGACGCTCGCATCATCAAGACCTTCTGTGACACCTTTAGTAGACCTATGGAGAAACACGACTTCGTGTCCACTGGGAACGCTATGTTCGTCAGATTTGAAAGCAAGACTGGCAGTTATAGCGGGTAAGTAAAAAATCATACAAACTAGACATCCATAGGGATATGTGAAGACCATAACAAGTCAAGTTCATTCTGCTGGATCCTGGTTTATTTTATCTGCGCCATCAATCAATAAGAAAATAAATAATCTCTCTATAGAAATCAACTGTAGCAATATTAACCTATCTGATGAAATTTCTCAGAAGTAATTTAAAATTATTGAGTTGAAACATAAACTGAGAATAACATAATACGTTAATTAATAACTAAATTAAATCTTACGTTTTCAATTAATCAATATTGTAAAAAAAAAAAAAAATCTGCCAATTACGTTTAAAAAAAACTCAAAAGCATAATATGACCAAAAATTCCACGTTTGTTGCAGCTCGTCGCTTTACTATTGGGCTCATTACGATTTCTTCAACAACACTCGCTTTGGAGAACCCGTACCAGGAACGGCTTGCGATGAGGTCATAGCATCTTGGAAGCAGAGAGCTGGTCGACTCAGATCCCCACTCAACACTTTGGTATACAAACAAGCACCTCCCGGGGAAGATGTTCATTGCTTGTATAGATTCGTTACCGATAAAAGGATATACGCAAGAGTTATATTGACAATACTGAGTGTTAACTTTAAGGTGAGCATTATTTTATAATGTCCTTTTATTTCCAGGTTTTCCAAAATATAGGCGTATGGCAGACTTAACACCCTTGAAACTAATTTGATTTTTATTAAACTCGAATTGATTTCTCTTGGGTATTCTGCAAGAGATAAATGGAGTTCATCAAATATATTGGATTTTTGTTTTAAATTAATTTCTTTGATTCTTATTAACAAAATTATATGAAGTCCAAGGTTTCATGTAGTGTTTTGTTTCAGGAACACCCATACACACCAGTGTCCTGTCAAAACTGTTACGAAGACCGAGCTGATAAACTAATAATCTGGGAACCAGTGCCAGGTGGAAAGACTATCAACAATACTCTAGGAGTCAGCACCACACCACTTCCACTACATTTAGCGGTCCAAAGATCTTTAGGCTCTTGTCTTTGCGCTAAACATGCCAATACTGTGTCCAGAGCTAGGCCATACAGAGTAGTTTCTTCTGGAGAAACTTTAAATCTTCAATTAATAGTCGATAATGCTCATGCTGCGGCATCTTACTTCAAGAATCCGTCTCCACTCTTTGAAGCAAGGTATGAGTTTGTTCACGGCCCGCTCTGTGGACCAGCGGTTTTGATTGCTGCATCTGATGGAGAAATAGTTTACCCACATTTAGAAGCACTAGGCTATACTGAGCCCCCTAAAAGAATTCAATGTATCTGGGATTTAGAGGTAGAAGAAAAGCGTGACATTTGGTTGCATTTTGATAGCATCAAATTCACTTCACGACATTGTGAAGATGGAAACATCCAGATTTATCTACCAGGAAGAATAGAACCTTACCTTTCGGTATGTGGTGGAAACGTATCAGAAACTGAAAAACTTCCTATATTATCTGCTGGAGAGCTAGGATTTGAATCTTTAGATGATCCTTTAGTGATAGAAAAAGATAAAACAAGGTCAATTCGAATTGTGTTCATAGGTAGCGCGTCACCCGCTCGAGCTGCTTTTAAAATCGCTTGGACGGGATTATATCACTTACCAAAAAATTCTGACGGCTCCTTAATGACGTCGCGTCTTACTGACGGAGCGACAAAATCGGATTCTGGTCAGGGTTGCGATTTTATTTGCCCTGGTAATGCAGGTCTTTGTATTCCAGCAAGATTAATCTGCAATGGCGTTGTAAACTGTCCGAATGTAACTACTACAGAAAGAAAATTCTGGACCGCAGAAGAAAAGAGAGCCAAGCAAGCATATTCCGAAGACAGTTTACGTCGACTGGGATATTTAGATGCTTTAGGCGCAATTCCTTTGGGACTATTGAATGATGAATCACCAGAATTGTGTGCACGGGCACGCAGTACTGGAGGAGGGGATTGGATGGCACCAGCGTTGGGTGCTGGACTGGCCATAGCTCTTGGCGCATGTGCTCTCGGTGCCGCCTGGCGCCTGTGCTGCCGTAAGCGATCACCTGACGAGGAGTCTTTGGATTACTGACACGCGGCCCGCGGCGCGCCCCACGCGCCGCCGTCACTGCACTCGCGGTCCACCTCGAGGGATCTCCCGATGGATTGGAGTCTGCATTGACAGACGCTATATTGAGCGCCTGCGCCCACCTTTGTTGATTATTGAAGGCCCGTTGTGTTGTTATTGGGATGATAAGCTGATGTTGTAGGTAACCAATTGAATTTAGACGTGTGTTACCATCCTGTCAATTTAAAGTAGACACTTTAAAAGTCTAGAATAATTTTCCTCGTTTTTTTGTGACCATTGCGTAGAGTAATTTTAAGAATTGTGACCTGCGTTGTAGGTTTTTAAATGTTTTTCGATGTTACAAAAGGAGAGACGGTACAATCGAAGGCGCTCAAAGAAAATTGTTTGTAATAAATGTATATACCCTATTTATACCTAAATCCTACATTATAGGATGCTTCAAACGAATCATAGGTTAGGTGAAGGTGATAATAGCCTAACAGATAAGTCATTATCAAATAGTATTAAGGGATGTAATTTTTTAACATTGCGTTTAAGAGGTGAACTATGAAGTCTCTCGTTCTAATTCTCATTCTGTAAGCTTGGAAATCAAAACATGTAAATTACGAACATTTCAACATAAGATAACTTAAATCGTTAATAATTGGTTGTCAAAGACAAATTAGAATCTTGTCTGTGAAAATTTCGCCAATTTCTTTAAAGTCTATGGATTAATTAACCCTCCCTATAAAATCTTTACACCGATCTTGTCTTTATATTCTCAAGTAGATGTATTACGACGTATTCAGTGTTTGTGGACACAGCGTGTCACCAATTTTTTCTACTCTGTATTAAAAATCTCTATCACCATTGTGAAGAAATTATATGACCAAAACTCTAAATGCGCTAGTTAAAGAATGACCAGCTTTAAAGATTTTGGCGAATCCAATACTCCCCCTTAAGACTTAAACGAAAAATTTCCACGTTGTCATGTAAATAAACATAGTTGTTAAGGTCGTTATTGAAATAATGCTCAACGATTTCTTGGATTTTGATTTTGGGCAGAATTTTATTTTCATGCTCCAAGAAATCTTTGATGTTTAATTTGTTTTCAATTTGACGCACTTTAGCTCATTAGTTGTGTATCTGTAATAATTTAATTAAATTATTCACTGACTAAAATTTACCACCTTTTTTCCTTTCCGTTTTTCATTCTCATGTGTCATAAGTTAAAAATTGTAACATCGAGAATTCTTGATTCTTTCGAACATTTTTTACCTTACAAACGTGTCTTAAGTTAATACCTTCTGACTTCATCTTTAACGAATCCTTGACGAATCCCTACTTGTAATTGCTTGCAACTAAATGAAGTTACTTTACATTAATTGAGTCACTTTGCAGTTTGTCACCAAAAGCAATATTGAAAAGATAACATGCTTTACTTGGGAGTGGAATTTATACAAGGCCATAGGCTCGCCCTGAACTATCTTGGGACGGAAATAAGGTCGACGATTTATGAGTTGCTCTAATGGCAATTCCGTGAACTTACCTATGTATGTGTAAAAATGTACTGCAATATCTGGTACAAAACGAATGTAAAAATTAAAAAATAACGTGACCGGTGAAACTAAATAAAAGCTTGTAAAAAGTTTCAAACAGATAAAGTGTGTTGAGAGATAAAGAATACAAAAACCATTAAACAGCTCACAGTTATTGGTAGCTCCAGGATGGTTTCTAAAATAAACTGGAACCTACTACCTTCCGTCTCCTGTAATGGAACTTTCATCCCATACAGCGAGACGGTTAAGAATCTGGGCTTACTCTTTGATAGATCCTTCACTTGGGGCCCACAGCTTCGTGAACTTAGCAGAAAGCTGTTTGCCTCGGCAAGGTCCTTGCGAAGGTTAAGCAATCTTCTCCCCATTGCCACGAAGATTTCACTTGCCCAAACCCTTCTTCTCCCCATCCTTGATTATGCCGATGTCAGCTATCTAGATCTCACCGAGGACCAACTTAATAAGCTTGAGCGTCTCCAAAATTTCTGTATCAGATTCATATTTGGTCTTCGCAAATATGACCATGTTTCTGAATTTCGTACTAAGCTCAAGTGGTTACCCATCCGCTTTCGTCGGAATACTCATATTCTTTCACTTCTGTACAATGTTTTGTTTAATCCTCTCACGCCTTCTTATCTTAAAGATCGATTCATCTTTCTCCATGACTCACATTCGAGATCCTTGAGGTCGTCGGAGAGCCTGAAACTGAGAATGCCCGTGCACTCCACGATTTTCATGGACAAATCGTTTACTGTCCAAGCTGTCCGACTGTGGAACTCACTCCCAGTTGAGGTAAGACGGGCACGAACACTGTCGTCATTTAAAAAAATGATTAAAGACCATTTCCTATCTCTAAATGTATGTAGCTGAGGAATATCTTATGTCCATTCGCATGTTTGATAAATATTAGGATAGGTATATATGTTTATGTATATTGTATGTATTGTAAGTGTGTGTATTATTATTATTGTTTTTAAATAAATGTTTGTATGTATTTGCACATCATACTTATTTATATATGTGTATTATTCTTTTTTATTTATATTTATATTTATATTGATATATATTTTTTAATAAACACCTTAGACTGCCCTCTCATTTTCCTTTTTACATATCCATCCAAAGGTTGCCTGTAAGAAATTGCCTAGTGTGATAAGGCCGCCTCTTGTACTATTATTATGCCATTTATTTACTGTAAATGTTTCTTTTGTGCAATAAAGGATTAATAAATAAATAAATAAATAAATAAATAAACAATCAAAATAATTATTATGTTGAGAATTCAAAAGAATGAAATAAAGCATGATTGAAAACTTGCTGACAATGATAGATTTAATACATTATTGTCACAAAAATAGAGGTAATTTTTAATCAGTGAATTAATTAATATTTTGCACTGTTAGTTGCTAGTTTATTACAATAATTTACACTGCCCTGAAGTCATGCTTTGTATTAAAATGGAGGCGAAACCTTTAGTATTAAGTTGTATGAAATATTTTAAACGAACAATAAATTTTAAAATTATTTTAACGTTTTGTATCCAGTAGATTGTGTTTCATGTACTTCCCGTGTTTGTAGTGTTTAAAATTGTAACCAATAAATTGAACTTTTTCCGATCGAATAATGATAAAATATACTTTGTTATTGTTTTTGAGATGTTTCTAACACCACTGATAAAAAAATTTAAGCCAATATTTATGTTATATTTTTTGTAATTATTTGTTGGATGTGATGCCGGACAGTTTGCTTCTTTCGCAATAATAACTATCTTTATGATTAATGCTTAATGTTTGATGTTTACAGGATATATAATTACACCATAATAATGTCTTGAAATGAAACCACTATCATTGAAAATGTAATTACATGCCACCACCTTCTATTATTTTGTGTGAAAGACTTGTGGATTAGTAAATATTAAATTAATATAACGAAGCAATGTTGCGGTCTTCGTTCCGATTTATTTCATAACATATAATTTTGTTATTTTACATTAATTCAAAATCACAAAATCCTTTTTACAGTTTGATAATCATTCGCACGATCGGAGAGAGCTATGAAATAAAAATTAAATATGTAAAACTATACTGCCCCCACTGCCAGTAGTATTTTTTATGGATTTTGTAATTATTTTACCTCTAGTTTAAAATTATTTGGCGTAATCTAAATCATTTTGTTAGTTATAATTTAATCACGAAATGTTAACACGAATAAAAATATATTTTGTACAAATTAATTTATTTTATTATTCATTCGGAAACCCTTTGACATTTAGATTAAAATTTAATATGAACAAACCACAGACGGGTGATTAGCAAAAATAATAATATTAAATTGACGGCCTACATGGTGCATTGCATGAAAACCCTATTGTGATTCGAGAGATTGCGGGTTCGAGCCCCGTATATAGACATTGATTGTGTGATTCATGAATGAGTACCTGTTTGTTTCGGGTCAGTGTGGAAAGGAACCGACCAATCCCCCTAGTTACTAATACCCACAACAAAACACATACGTAAATTACAATAAGATCGGCACTCCTTAGTGAAAGTCAGTTGGATGATTTTATTAACAAATATTAGAAGCAAGGGTACTTCTATAATATTTTTAACGTACTAGGGGCCGGCCCGGCTCCGCCTGAGTGCAGATACTTTTTAAGTCCAGTCCACATCAGCAACATATTATTTCCTGTGCCGTTTTATTTATATTCAAACTCAATGCCGTCCTCTGTACTGCTTTTCCCGTCCAGTCATGGCCCGTCCCGTAGCTTTGTGTTTAAAAAAATAACAAATATATTATAATTCCTTTATCATCCCACGGCAAATCTATATACTAAAGAAATAACACACGGAAAAAAGTTCGCTAACAACGCCATCTACATTCAGAAACATAAAAACATAAATCACGTTGACAGACAGTATTTAAAATCTATAAACCGATACCATATTTCACCGCGCGTAAGCGGCTCTGCATACAATATTTCCGAACGTACCGCACCTGCGATGCCGCCGGCCAGTATTATTTTATCTGTATTTTATTGCTCCTATGTCGAATTTTAAAAGTTATATCAAATTTTACAATTTATTGTGACAGTTTGTAAAGATATTTTGACGTTTGTAAACTGCTATTCCGAATTTAAAATTTACTGGTGTTTTTGACGTTTGTTTTGCGAACGGCTGTTAGGCGAGTTTTTAATGGGGATGGGTTTATTGCTGAGGACAGATTTATTTCCTGACTGTGGCGCAGTTGGTTAAATGCCGGCTGTGAAACGACAGGCCGCGAGTTCTATTCCCGCATCGAAACTAAGGTTAGTGGCTTCACAAGTAATTACAGAATTGTTTATAGTTGTATCTAATAGGTACGGCAAAAGGCCTTAGTGTGGACTCTGGGGTCAAGAGTTCGTACATATTATGTAGCTGTGGGGTGTATTTAATAATTTCTCTGTGACTTGTATTTCTAGAAATTTCGTAAAGCGCACTACACACCAAACCGCCGCGCCGACCGGCTGGTCTATGTTAGCTTTTTGTAAGCGGGGGTAGTTGACGGTGTTAATGATTACAAGTCGGAAAACTTTGTCGACGACATGTCAGCGGCTCAACAAGACATGAGGAACATTTTTATAACGTTGTTCAGTGTCGCCGGGCTACTGAGCAGAGTGCTTGCGTTGCCAACATGTCGGCGGGCAACACGTGCAGGCGCTTGTTGCCGACTGATTATATTCTTATACGCCGCCGGGTTGTGTCGGCGGGCCGCGGTATCGCCGGGCCGGCGGCTTTTGTGTGTAGTGCGCTTAATATCGATTTAAATAAATAGATTAATATTTAAATATTATAGTTTCGCATTGTGGTGGCGCAAATTGAATAAGTTCTTGGGCTATACTGGCAAAATACGATGCGACAGAAATTACATCTCTTCGCCATACGTTAAGGCTTATTTATTTTTATTTATTGGGGACAAAAAACAGTTGTATGTTACAGTTAAATTTAGGATTTGAACATAAATTGAATTATATAAACATACAACCCACACCATTGTCCACAGATTAACACAGAGAAAAATTAAATAAACTAAGCAAACAATGCATAGCTGTGGAAACTATGCTAACAATAAATTAATTGCCAATTTCTTAAATTTTTTACCTGTTAACGAGAATATGTCTAAATCATGAAAATGTGCGTTGTATGTTTGTACAAGACGTCGAAGAGGTGCTCGCTCACCGGCGCGGCGTTAGTTCGGCACTTATCAGTGTTAACAACCGGGGCACGCGCACCGCTCGCCGGCACACTGTCCTTGGTACTATATAACTATATATGCGATATGACACGGGTGCCAAAATATTGAGCCATCAGCAATAACTTATTGTTTATCTCAATATCACCTCTAAAATATTGCAAGTAAAACCATTATAATAAACATCAAACAAAGTCACCCCAACGACACTGTGGATCAAAACAAAAAGTTTTGTCATTCAATAAATTTTGCGTGTATAACGATAACACCTCTAGACATTCAATTAGAATTTGTTCTAAATCAGGCTAGACCTAATCGTAACTTCTCATTTGAGAACTCAATCCACGGACCGTTTTCAAAGTCGGCCAAGTCAATTAAAAGCTTTCAGATCGCATTATGTAAACGTGATGGCGTCAAAGTTCTACGATGGACTTTGTTTTTGCTATTTGGATTACTTTTACTTCTTCCGAAGTTTTTTTTTACTTCGCTACGTGATCTAATACCGAGTACCTTTGTTCGGAATGTTTCGTTCAGTTCTTTTTATCGCGTTATAAACCTTAACTTTTGCAAACTGTTTACGGCCTTTGCTATTTACAAATAAATAAAACTAAAAAGTAATTTAAAGGGCACACTCAGACTTTTTAAATGATCACCGTTATACCTTTAAAATATAAAGTATTTGCGTCATTTTCCTGTATCATGGTTGAGGAGGCCGATGGCTTGCATTTGCGTCATACTCGTGAACGGGTGCTGCTTGGGTTAACTGGTATGACTTATTTGCTTGTCATGAACATTTTTAATTACTTTGAATATTTTATTGCTATTCATTGTTTTGGCGGATGAGGGTATACCAATTTTGCGTTCTTGGTGACTTTACTTAACTCGGTCATACACAAAGACTTAACCAATATTATTTCTATTATTCAATTGACAATTATACATAATTTATGAATTGTTGTCATTTGAACCAAGCTGCGACTTCTTAACAATCACTGTATTGTATACTGGTTTTGAAAAGATCAACGCTAGAGTTGTTTGCCCGTTTTCCGGCGAAAACAGCCTTGTGAACCGGGTGGTGGATAAAAAAGTGACCGAATCTGAATAATGCGTAACATTTCACATAATCAACAAAGTATTGTCATTTCCATTATTTTTACAAAATAGCAACTATATAAGTATACATAATACAACTGACAGTAGTCACGTATCCAACCATACAAAAACAACACAAACATAATTAACAAAAAAAAAGCAAAAATGGGACAATACGTCACAATTACCCAAACTAAAGTACGCACAGACAGCTCAGTCGAATTCACGATAATGTCCAAAGTAAATTTGCAACGTCCAATCGATAGATCGTCAGAATGTAGAATTAGGGCAGAAGCGTCTCGCAATAAAAACAGAACGGGCTCGGAGCCATGAATAGCAATAGGGATAATTGGAGACTCCAGACGAATTTCAAATGCGAACTGTTAAGGGACGTAACGATTTTTGGAATTCCTCCGCTCGGATAATTGACATGCTGTTGAAATTTCATTTTATGGACTACGTTTTTGATAATTTCATTTTATAGAGCGTTGGCGTGGATGAGATTCGTGATTATCTCTTCCTTTTTAGTGTGAAATGTTACCGTTTGAAGTCACAATTACGTTTTGATAAAATTATTTTATCGGCTCTTAAAATAGACGGGTTGGTAGGTTATTTCGTAGATTTTCTTGACTATTTCGATCACGTAGTTGGGAATCCAAAACAGATTATCAATACAATTAGAAACACAATTCTTGCGCCGTTTTGAGTCTTCTTAAGGCGCGGACACCCATACTGAAGCGAAACCTGACCTTACAATGAAGAGGACAGTTCCTATTGGCAATATTAATCTATACCGTTATGTTTTGTTTACCCAACAACATTCAGAGAAGCAGGATTTTTGTTGAGGAATTGAATAAGCCTTCGCAGTTTCGAACAAAACAAACGCGATATCTTATTGTAGATTCTAAACTACTATTTTTAAGAAAAAAAATTAAATCTATTCTAAAAATTCCTCATAAATTCTAAATTTTCCAATACAATCTAATGGACAAACAGAAAGAGAAGCGATACAAAATTACTCCATCGGGACGCATCGCGGTGGTTTTAACCAAATATAATAAACAAGGGGATGTGTTTGCCCGAGTAATTTGCATAAACAAGATAGTGTACACACTGCGTGTTTGATAGTGACGTGACCTGTTTAAATCCGGATAAAATAGCTGACGAAAATCCGGAAAATACATTTTTTCTATTAGGAACTCAATCGTCGGTGGCTTTTGAGCCACATACTTTCGGAGGTAAAGAGGACAGCCTTCAATTATGTGGTGCCAGTGTAAGCAGCTCTGAATCGTGGTTTCTTACTGTAGGTAAGTTCTTTTGTCATAGACAAAAGTTCACTCAGTGAGCTGCAAAGATGATAGTAGATATTGTGAGAAATTTGAAGATCCGTACAATAATAAAAGTTGCAGAGATCAGTTAGATTAATTCGTTGCAATGGCAGTAGGCTGTTCAAACGATCAAACATGGCAGCCACCCATTTTAGAGCCGGATTCTTAACTAACTGAACCATGGGATTTGATGTATAAAATATTTTGATGATCTTTTTCACATACAATTATTGACTGCCTCGGTGGCGTAGTTGTATTACGGTACGGTTACAAAGCTGAGGTCTCGGGTTCGAGTGTGATATTGGATGTTTCTATTTATTATCAGCCCGCAGTCAGGAATGTGCCCGATACGGCGATAGGCTCGCCCCCTATCACATGATGGGACGAAACATACAAGGCGAAATGTGGGTGTCCTGGTGGCGCCTCTGACTACCCCTTTGAGGATAAAGGCGTGAGTTTATGTATGTATGTATGTATGTATGTATGTATGTACAATTATTCCAAATGCTACATCACTAATACAAGGAATCTCGAGTATTATACGAGATATGTAATCGATCCCTTTGGTAACTTAGCTTCCCACTAACCATATTACGGGTACAATAACACATGTTAGTTTTCCCACGATTATGACGAGGAGGATACATTTTAATATTTATAGCTATCGATTGTGTACGCGGTCGCCTAATATATACAAAACCACGGTATCGAAAGCTATATTTAATGCCGAATCGACCAGATATGTAGCTTAATATACAGGGTATTTCAAGACCGCGACCGAAAACGGAGCCAGGTGGTAGTATTAGTGATATCAAAAACAATGCAAGTAAAAATTTCACAAAAAAAACGTCATTTAATTTTTTTGTTATTTTTTACATATCGTCGTATTTGAGTGATAAATACATAGTTTTTCTAAAATAATGACGTACATCGCTTTATTATTAAACACGCAATGGTACATAAGGGTTTGAATTACTATTTTTGCAAAATCTAGGTAATTACCCCTCAAACGTCATGATTTTTAAAAAATTGTAAAAAAAAATTCGTCGCTGATTTTGCAAAATTTTTAGTCGCATTGTGTCTGTAACCGCTAAAACTACCACCTGGTTTCGTTTTCGGTCGCGGTTTTGATATACCCTGTATATTAAATACATGTTCGTAAATTGGCCATTAGGATTCTGTATCTGTATCAGCCCGTATACGTCCCATTGCACGGCACAAGCCCACTACAATCGAGAAGCGTTTACCACTTATTGCTTTCTGGACACTGTCTCCCCTTAGCACCCGCCACTCCAACACTTGTAAGCCAGAATCAACAGTGGCACGCATTTTAATGACATGGAGCGTTGAAGCTCAGCGAGTCTCCGGGAATGTCAAAATTATGTTACCCGCACTGAAATTCATCAAATAGTAAAATGAAGGGAACCAAATATGTTCGTATTTGGGCGCCACTGTGGCGGGTTTAGGGACCGCCCGCAGATAGGAGTAGGTAGTTAAATGATACTCAGGGTAATTACGTGGTTCAGGCTTTAATATTTCGCATCACCGTCTTACACTCGGTACTGTTGCTGGTGTTATGCAACAAGAGTCACTGGCCTTCTGTGGACACTGATCCGGGTCTTCTGCACGTGGCGGTTTCCGACGACAGCTCGCCGGCAAAGTTGGCTGCCACGTGGCCGGTAGTTGTGAGCAGGTCAGCGGCTCGGTGCAGCAGCATAATATGGTAGTCTTTTAGCATCCTTGCTTATAATATTTTCCTCATCATCATCAAATCAGATTTTTGGGCCGCCTATTATTACGATATTCGGGAAACGTGTCAATATTTAAATAACCTCGAACAACATTCCTGTGGTTTATCCGCATGCCAGTACTTAAAAAAATATAATCAACATTATGATATTCTATTCTACATTATATTCTAATCAACAAACAAAAAATCTTATAAACATCATGCAAAACCCCAATGAGAGATAATGGTATGTAAATTAAGTTTAATAAATATTCTAATATTCCCACCAAGAGTTCAATTTGTAATGGTGTTAGTACAACAAAACTTTTGTTAGAAGTTGTTCTAAACGTTGCTCAAAGTTGAACATTTGATTCTCAGCAGGGCTTGCTCGAAAAACATTGTTGTTCAACTAAAGTACCTATTATGTTCATTCGAAATCCTTTAAACAAACGAAACATCGATTCTATGTAAACAAACAATTGTGGTTTGTATTTAATATTGTATCAGTGTTTTCAGAATCAAACTTGACTTGTGGTTTGCGAGAAATACTGTCTATTTTCGTTGGACGTAACAATAGCTTGAGTGAGTGGTGGTCTGTTGGTAACGAACGGACGCTAATTACGAGGAGGTGGTTGCGGGGTAAAATCCCAAGGCAAAATTTCAGTGTTTTCGGTGCTTTGTTTGTCAATTTATATGCATTTCATTGGTGTAGAAAACATGGCTAGGAAACGAACATAATATCATGGAAATTTTCACAAAAATGTATTCCATATGCGACGTTCTCGGATCCGCATTAGGTCTAGGCCTAGGTAGGCCTGTAGGCCACAACAGTGACGTATATGGTGATGTCTAATATAATATGTATTACAATCACATAAATACACTGTTAAATCCAAAACAAAGAAAAACAATAACATTTAAAAATTTCAAAAATAAAATTCACAAAACAGATTCGCATACAATGCAACGTCTGCCTTCGCGACTTAAGTACCCCATCAATAAAACATAAAGCCACTCGTTTCGTATTCACATTGTTAAAAAGGTAAGTTGGTGAAAGGTAAATGAAAGATAAAGGAATAAATACAAGAAACAATCAGCAGGAATTTACTGCAGCTTCAAATTTAATGTTGCTGATCCAGCGCCGTTATAATGACTCACGGCACCTTGGGTGCGGTATAAAGGATGAGAGGAAGCGATTTGAGGATGATAAGGAAGGAACCTTAGGGGAGGGATAAGTTCAGCAGTGGACTTCTAGTCCAGTTACTGAGAAAAAATTAGTTGTTTTCATTATTGCCACAGATAAAATTTCTATTTGACAGTATAATATGTAATGTGTAACCCTCGTTCCTGAAGTTGAAACATTACCCAATTCTCGGTTCGCCCCTTAGTTATTCGTTATTACTCTGCAGTTACTAACTAATGCCCATCATACAAAAAACCAACTTGCTTCTTCAGAATAATCCAAAGAAGGATCATGCAGATCATCTCACAGTAAGCGATCACCGCCGCCTCCAGAGACCAGGTAAGTCACACGCATGTCGCAAGTTGTATATATAGCTCATAAGGGCAGATGTACCAATTTTTTTCCGTTCGCGACGCACATACAATATACATGTTTACTATTTTGTCTCCACCCCCTAACCCATCGAGCAGGTCGTAAATCGTAACAATGATTCTAGTTGGGCAGACATCAAAATTAAAATTGTGAACGCCCACCATCACTTTCTACGTCCTCCAGTTTGGGAACACCTGCTATAGTATAAAAATGATTAAGATTCTTCAACTCTATTTCAAGCCACCTCTCCTGTGCATGTAACTTACACCATTTCTAGACAATACCGTCCGCTCGTAAAAAATGCTCTAAACATAGCGACGGTGCTCGTAAACGCGCGTATAAACGTTTGCTGTAAACGCTGCCGTGTTCCAGGTGTTCGCTTTGTGCTGAATATTCATGGGCTGGAATGCGCTATAAATTCCCCACGCCTTACCGTTTATCTCTTACTAATAAAGGAACTTTATTGTCAGTCAAACGCTGTCTTGTTGATGGTTGCCGTGTCGGAAAGTAATTATGTTTAGCAAACAGCTGACAGTTAGGACACCGCTACCTACTTCTACATATACATATAGAGATACACCTTTATCCAGATATTTAATTTTATATATTTTTTTATACTGTCCGATATAACGGCGAATGGCCGACATTGTGGTGAGTTTATCCGTTAATTTCAAAGAAGCAGCTCTTTCCAAAAAGGTTTTAAATTGCCGCTTGGCCATTAAAATCATTGATATATCTCTGAGTCTAGGATTTTATATTAAATATTATAAAAGAAAGTTATACATAAGAAAAGGTTATCTTTTATTGACATGTAATGCCACTATATGCCAATATGGTTAAAACAGAATATAGTGTACAGACACCATATCTGGGTAAAGATCCGAAATGCAACAAACTTGCATGGGCGACTATGACGAGTTTTTTTACCATCCACGTAATTGTAGTTTGCTCCTAAGCAGACATATTATATTCTACATTTGGATGATCCTACAAAGCAAACAAATTACATAAGTCTATACCCCACGTCTACGGCTACTCCCCAAACTGATACGAAAATTATACAACTAGCCAGTCCAGCACAAACAACATCAAATTACCAGATTAAAAAGCCCCAAAACGACCCACTTCATGCGCCAATAAATAAGAATTTGAATAACAATAAAATAATTTATAAAGGCAATAGAAGTCACGCATACCAGATAAAGCCAGTTGGCAGAATTTCAGCTTCTTGGAGTAAATCATGAGATTCCAAGATATGGCTAAACGGTGGATTCCGGGCGGTAAATTAAATTTTAGGTCAGCGGAATTTAGATTTTAAAGTATTCGAGTGGGTCGCGGTAACTTCATAGCTCGGACTGCTTTCATGTAAATGGAAAATAATTTATATTTTAAGAATTTTCTGTTCGGCAAGGTATTTGCAGGTTCCTTCGTAGCTGACTGGATTCTTATTTAGGTCTTTTATTGCTTGTTTTAATATTAATAAGGAGTTGGTCTTTTTAGCATTTCCTGGCAGTTGTTGACGATCTCATGTTTTTGCGTAAAGCCTTAAAAGTTAATATATTATTCATGAATGTCACACTGTAATTGATTTTAAGCGGCTCCCTCGTTTTGAGTCGATTTAATTTGATTCTAATATAATCATGTACCGGATTGTGCGGTGGAATTTTACACGTTGTTTTTAATCCACAAAAATCAAAACAAAATAAAATGCAAAATCCGTTGATACAAAATATTTTCCAAGCTTTCTCTAACACTAGACACTTTCGCCCTAATTATCTCCCATAAAACACGTCTAACGCTACTATCAGAAGTATAAGCGCTCAATCCAGTAAGAAGTACAAATAAGCGATTTAAGCGCTAATTAAAATAAATACGCGAGCGCTGACTAATCCTCGCACGGTGTTTGCTGATTCACATGTTGTAGTTATTTTCTGCTTGTTCCGTTCGGATTAGCGTTAAGTCCCACTAATTGGTGCCTCGCAGATTTGGCCCGGCAGCGGCGCGAGTGCGAGCGGGCTTATCGCTTAAATTAGTATAAACGGTGTATTAATTACACGTGATTTTGAGCTGATTTTACGCTTAAAGCGCTTTTAGTAGCTTTGGAAGAAATTTGGATACGCACGTTAGTATTACTGGGATTTGTTGCTAAATATTAAAAAAAGTTTTTGCGTAATTTGATAGCTGGATTAATTCGGCATTAAGAAGTTAAGTTTATGAAAATAATACCACCTTTAACCACTGGAAGTCAACTACTAAACACAGGCGTTCCCCATTTATTCCTGTAGCGACTTTTGCAAATGCTTTTTATTACATGAAATCGTCCATTCCTAATACTGGTGAATATACCCTGCCACGCTTCTCGATATCAGTTCTTAGCGCTCGGTATATGTAAAAATAATATGCAATATGAATACAATAATAATTTACTAAATTTTAGAATCTATAGTAATTTTATTGCATAATTTCCATGTATTCCAATTTCCATAGTGCGTGGTGGCCTGCTGGTAACGGACCAGTTGCGGCTGCCTACATGGTCACGGTGGTCGCGGGTTCAAATCCCGGGGCACACCTCTGACTGTTCGGAGTTATGTGTGCATTGAGAGTCAATCACCTCGCGCTTGAGCGGTGAAGGAAAACATCGTGAAGTAACCTGCATACCGTAGCGATTTTAAAAGAATTTATACGGTATATAAGTCCGCGAACCCGCAGCATTAGGACGTATATGGACTGATACATACATAAAATTTCCATGTAAATATCGCAGTTGCAACGCCCGCTAACAGTAGGTACCATTCCGGCTTTCTATTTCGCTCGGACAGTAGGCCACACGCGTGCCGATTAGCAACTGTACTGGCCACGGATTTTATTGATAAATCAAATATACATACCGTGGAGAGTACAAAACTAATACTGCGACGTTATTAAAATGTTTTTTTTAAGTATATTCTTTTCTTTTTTTGGTACTGGCCTGCCATTTCAAGCGATCAGACGATTGAGTGATTACCAAATATTTGATCTAATACATAAATAATTAATTAAATGTAGGACGTACTAACTGCGTATATTGTTTATTCTCTTAAGATTTATAACCAACCATGCGAACATACTTATGGAAAATTCTCTAATTTTAGACGTCTAAATTATCAATAGACAACTTTAATAATAATTTTCATAGAAATCTAAACATCTAAATTCACAATTTACAACTAAAACTACAAACAAACATCACACCAAAACCGGTAGGGTACAAATATTTTTGGATATATGTGGGCCACAGCCGGCGCAGCGACGAACGTCCGACAGATGACCTAGGGAAAAAAAATCATTTGAAGCAAAACGCATAAAAACACTCTAAGGAGTGTGTCTCTTAATGACAAGTGATCATTTTTAATAATTATAGTCGACTTTTAAAAAAGAATAACAAGAAATCAAATAACTTAGGAAGTTAAAGACTATTGTCCCTGCAATCAAACTTTAAAACAAGTTTGTAAAACTATTATTACTTTACTTTTCTATACTTTAAATACGATAAAATTTTCCACTCGTATAAAATTAAACAGAACATTTTCTTTAATTTAAATAATAGTGGATCCGTTTCTAAGGATTCTTTCAATTAATGGCGTTGGAAATTAACGCGTTCGCGAGAGCACTCCAGTGTGTGGCGCGAGTCATAAGCGGAAAACCTCTTATTTTCATTAGCGTAAAAATATATTTTTAAGATGTTTTATCCTTTACCACCATTTCCCCATTGTCGTCGTCAAACACAATTCCTTTTTAACCGACTTCAAAAAAAGGAGGAGGTTCTCAATTCGACTGTATGTTGCTTTTTTTTTTTTTTTTAACCGACTTCAAAAAAAGGAGGAGGTTCTCAATTCGACTGTATGTTGCTTTTTTTTTTTTTTTTTTTTATGTTTGTTACCTCTTTTTTCTGTACTGGGTAAACCGATTTCGATAATTCTTTCTTTAATTGAAAGCTGGTGCTTGTCATTTGGTCCCATAAAAATATGGTGACGATCTGATGAATATCTTCGGACCTGGAGAGGGGAACTCCTTAAAATAAAGTAGGATTCCAATGGTTCTTCTTGCATTGAATTAAGTATAAAACCAAAATTACAGTGGTGGAGGAAAGTAGGGGTAGGGGCAAGGGGGGGGGTGAGAAAATTAAGAAATATGTAAATAGTCAATATCTTCGGCAGCTTTTGACCGATTTTAGTAATATTTTTTGCATCAGAAAGAACGTATTAATACTTTGATCTCACCAATAAGTTATGAAAATCTGATGAATATCTTCAGATCTGGAGAGTAGAACTCCTCAAAATTGAGTACGATTCCAATGGTTCTTTTTGCATTGGATTCAGTATAAAAGTAAAGTTACAGTGGTGGATGAAAGTAGGGGTAGGGGCGAGGGGGGCGGTTGATAAAAAGAACAAACATGTAAATAGTCAATATCTTCGGCGACTATACCAATAAATCATGAAGATCTGTTGTAAATTGTAATAGTGACAAAGAATCATATTATTACAGTTTAATAGTATGCCATATACCATTCCGTAATGAAACAGATATCGGCAATTGGGGGCATTGCCGATTGTTATGTGTTGGTGAATAAATTGTACATGACGATGATAACTTTTGTGAAAACATGGAAGAACGAGCCGTCATGTCGGATGAATTGTTCCTAAGAAGCATTCGAGGATTAAATATCCAACAAAAGAATGTGTTTCAGAAAGTCTTAACGGCAATCAAACTCAATTTGAAAGGACGAGAAAGTCAGCTGTTAGTTTGTCACGGGTGGTGCAGGTAATGGTAAATCATTTCTTCTAAAATTAATCGCGTAGCATATCAAACGTTGTTACGCACCAACAATAGATATACCTAACGAAGCCTAAATTTGTGGAAGTCCAGTCGCTAACCGGGGTTGCTGCTCGTCAAACTTTTGGCAAAACGCTACACAGTATTTTCTTGCTGCCGATTGAGAAAAAAAGTACCATGATGTAAAAAAAAAATACGGTCTATTGTTTCTTATGAGAACCTAAGATTAATTTATTTAAGCTACCAAAAGCTGTGTACGTAAAAATTTGACTATCGAACATTTAAGTCACTAAAAATGAAAAAATAAACCAAAATTTTAACAAAAAAAAAAATAACCGACTTCAAAAAACTGACAAAAAATCATATTAAAAATAAAATTCTAAAAAAAGAAAAAAAATCTGACTTATGACAAACTAAAAATGCACTAAAAAGTAAAAAAATAATTGCGTGTTTTTCACACAAGATTGTATTTATACACATACCTATATTATGTATCCAGTTAAACTTTACATCTAACTCAACACATACCTATGAGTAACAAATAATTATAATAAAAAAAATTAATTACAGTTCACCTAAGCTAAAATTTGAAATATATGTATGCACTACTTAAAAGACGATCAAATTATTAGAATAATGTACAATTATAGTTATTTTTGGAGTCGGTGTCAGCCAAAGATACCTGACAATATTAAATGACAACAACTTTATGAAATCTATTTTATACGAATATCCTCTTGTACTATTATGTGGGCCGCGTAGAGGCGCGGTTAGTTTTGATTTATTGTTTATTAACCTTAATTCAATAAAATATAATATCTGACGTTTATGTAGTTACTAACTCATAAAACTTGGCTGACACCGACTCCAAAAATAACTATAATTGTACATTATTCTAATAATTTGATCGTCTTTTAAGTAGTGCATACATATATTTCAAATTTTAGCTTAGGTGAACTGTAATTAATTTCTTTTATTATAATTATTTGTTACTCATAGGTATGTGTTGAGTTAGATGTAAAGTTTAACTGGATACATAATATAGGTATGTGTATAAATACAATCTTGTGTGAAAAACACGCAATTATTTTTTTACTTTTTAGTGCATTTTTAGTTTGTCATAAGTCAGATTTTTTTCTTTTTTTAGAATTTTATTTTTAATATGATTTTTTGTCAGTTTTTTGAAGTCGGTTATTTTTTTTTTGTTAAAATTTTGGTTTATTTTTTATTTACGATAGTGGACGAATTCTTGTCCTCTTGCCTGTTATGGAAAAATATAGTTATTCTTTTGAGCATTACTCTTATTACGACCGCATCAATAATTATACATGCCGTTTACCAAGTCACACAAAATTCAGTAGTAAAAAATAAATACGTACAGTAGTGTAGTGCAACCCCGAACAGCGTCTCGTTGATGAGTATCGGCCCTTAGATTGTATAATAATTCAGCCCCTATACGTTCTTATTGCGAGGCGTTAGACCATGGTCCACCCCACTAGACTAGGCTAAGCGTATTGGCAAATAACACATAATAAGTAGACATTTTTGTAAATCTATAATAAATAAACAAATAAGTAAATAAATACACCCAACAGTCACATTCATAGGTCCAGAACCCACACTAAGATCGAGTCGTGTGTCGTGGGATCAGGAACTACAAGAGACTATTCCGTCTCCAAACTACTATGAGAGACGTTTCGGTCTCACAAACACCTAGACCTGAGACAAATATTTGTGGATCACACATATTTGTCCCAGTGCGAAAATCGAACTCGCGGCCTCATGTTTCACAGCCGGTGTCTAACCAACTGCGCCACGGAGGCTGTCATAATAGATACCTATCATAGATTTAGATTTATAGGTTTTAGGCCGATTTAGGTTTCTGAAGACAAATAAACCAAATTACACACATACGTAACCATCACGCTTCCATCCCATAAGGGTAGACATAGGTTATGTATCTCCATTTTGTGCGATCCAGGCATATCATCAGAAAATGCCAAGTTAATTTAACCAATCCGCTTCAGCTTATGTCTTATACCGTTCCAAATCCTAAGAGCTAAGTAATCTTTGGAGCACGTACATGTGTTTTCAAGTAATGTAATAAATTCTATTACTTACTTAGGATTAGAAAATTGCTGAAATGGTACTGTTAATTATTACTTTAAGCGATCTCGTTTTATAAACGATTTAGAGTCTAGGGAGATTAACAACTACGTATGCATTGAATATATATGAATCATTAAAACTTTTACTTATTACTTTTAATTTAGTTGGATGTAGAGTATAATTGGCAAAAATACCTAATCTGAAGACATCCGAATTCGATCTGATTGACATAAATATATCAACGAAAGACAACTTCTCATGAGCACTGTGGTCACATTGTCATGTCAATGTAAAAAAAATACCAAAGTATATTTACCACAGCCTTAGAATAAACTGTCATTTACTCCAAACATTAATATTAAAATAACATCCCGAGAGACATTAAAAGTCTCAAACGTCATAATGAAAAGCGGCCTTACCGCAAACCCACCCCAATTTTCCATCACGTCAAAAGTATCAAATGCTAACCGGGGGTAGTTTTACGGGAGCCATTAAACACATGCTATACCCTCGTCAGAAACTCATTTAGTTATTATGTACCGGTTTGGGCTTTGGAGGTCTCAATGCCTTGATTTATTCCACCATTTTGTGTCAAATGTTTGTTGTGTCAATCATTAATTTTTGGTTAAATAGTGTGTTGTCTTGGTAACGAGCTGAATATGAACTGCAGAAACAATGGTCGCGGGTTCGAATGCCAGGATACATCTTTGACTCAAAAACACATCTTTTTATTTTGCCCAGTTTTTGGACCAGTCTATGGTGTTATAATACATAGCTCTGGTACTTGTCTTGTACTTGTATTCTAGCCGTTAGCCTTATTTTATATCAATTATTTTCAACCCGAGTTTTAGCTAACTATATTTCAAGTACATACGACACATAGTTCTGACCCCAGACTAAGATACACATCTTGTGTCGAATGTATCAGAAACTACGAAGCACTTTTCGGTCACAAACAGACCCGAAACAAATACTTGTGTTCTGTGGACAAAAACATTTGTCTCGTTTCGGGGATCGAACTCGCGGCCTTTCACATCCAGCGTCTAACCAACAACGCCATGTAGGTCGTCATATTTTTACCTTTCTCGTTCCAGTATTAAAAAGATTATTTCATTTATACAAACTAACTCCTATTAATTTAACTTTAAGATTGATTTCGTTGCGGGTTAAAGACAAGCTAGACATTCCCGGAGACTCGCTGAGCTTCAATGCTCGGTGTCATTAAAATGCGTGCCCTGTTGCTGACAGGAGCTGCAGTGCTGGGTGTGAGGGTCAGATAGTCTCCAGTTCATTTACACCGAATTTGGTAACAATCCACGCTCAATTTACAGTACATAAAAAGTAAATCAATTTTATAACTTTTGAAAGCAAACCGCAGTAGCCGTGGGCGCGACATTATTTTGCGCGGCCGCAACTGCTGCGGTAATGACCGCAGTTTGTACTTCATCGGAAATCGTAACAAAGAACTCAATTATTTCATACAATTGGTAAACTTTTGTGGATTTATTTACCATGTAATTGTCATGTTAGTTAGATATCCCTTTATGCAGAGCTGATATTAATTAGACTATAGCATTCATCTGCTGAATATACGCCTTGTCAGCGTCTTAAAACGTTCATTTTTAATTATTTGAAGACATTACTTAAAGCAAAATTAAATATGACAATCTGTTTACAATATGTTTGATTCCAAGCAGACGGTTTCATTTGCGGATAATGCGGCCGAGCCTGACAAATCCAAAACCAGCATACCAACTAAAACCCCTCGGTGGCCTTCACGCCAATTTTGGGCGTCGCTAGATACCTCAGGGCGAGAAGCGCCCCGATTCCTTGTCCGGCGCTGAACCATGTGTGGTCCCTTTCATTGGGAAACAAAGTTGTCCCACACCTACATCTCGGTTTGGACGCCCGTATAAGGTGTTATGGGCGTCCACGGCAGATGCGAGGCCTAGCGCTTTGTCCATCTCTGCAGTACGTCCAGCGATTCCGAATTCCGATGACAATTTAAGGTCGCCTCCTACGACGGGCAGGGGACGCCACGGAGCGGAATTCGTTGTAACTGGTGAAAGGCCATTGGTGTCATCTATAAACTATAGCTAACTAAGCCTCCGTGGGGCAGTTAGATAAACGCCGGCTGTGAAATGAAAGGCCGCGGGTTCGATCCCCGTGCCGAGACAAATGATTGTGAGGCCCACAAGTATTTGTCTCGGGTTTGGGTGTTTGTGAGACCGATAAGTCTCTCGAATTTTCTGTTTTTACTAGACGTCAGAGACGCTTGATACCTAGCAAGTTATATTTAATAAGACACTGCAACTAAAAATGTACTAAAACTTAATGAACTTCACTTATGTTCATTACTGCATAAACGGCTCTCCAAAGACAAAGCGTTGAGATTTTCAACCGGTGTATTCTTTGTAATTTTATAACTAAGCAATGCCCGCAATGGACATTAAAATTTACCTTATAATGAAATCTGCAGTAAACATTGAATTTTCTTAAAAATCAAATTTATTAAACGTAAACAATAAACAGACAGTGCCTTTGACATTCGCGCTTATTACGTAGGTGCAAAAACAAAACAATTTGAAATTATTTCGCGCAGCCCATAAAGTTTTAAACTAACAAAGTAACTTCTCTTTATAACGCCGTAAATGGTTTTGCAGACTTAATTCAAGTTTATTTTTGCTATTTCACATTGCGGTCTGTTTCATAAATACAGACCCGGACAAATGTATAATTCTTTCATATTTGTAGGTCGGCGTATTATACCGAAATATTCTCTCTCCAGCGTATTGCACTTACCATCGAATTAAATATGTAGTATTATTTACTGTGGCTGTATAGAAAGATTTTCGGTTTTAAACATGCCTTAGCTTCGAGCAGCCTATAATTGGCCACTACTATTCACAGGCTGGAGCGAGCGATGCTCGAAGTTACTCTGGTGGATAGAATTCGAAATGAAGTAATCCGCCAGAGAACTAAAGTCTCAGATATTCCTCGTAGAATTAGCACGCTGAAGTGGAAGTAGGCGGACCACGTCTACCGCCAGACAGATGGTCAGAGGAGCAGACAAGTATTGGTGTGGAGACCTTAGGTAAGCGTATAGGACGTCCTGCTGCACGATGGACTGACGACTTGAAAAGAGCGGCGGGTAGCGGATGGATGACGGCTGCTCAAGACCGAGATGCTTGGCGTTTACTTGGAGAGGCCTACGTCCAGCAGTGGTGACAGGCTGAGTACATAACCACAGGACTCCTCCAACAAACCAAACAAAACAAGAGTTCGATTGAGATGGCTTAGGCCATAGTTCATTTCGCCGATCCAGTGCGGGTTGGCAAACTTCACATACCATAAAAATATTTTTATGATTTCTTTGGTGTGCAGGTTACCTCACAATGTTTTCCTTCACCGTTGTCTTAACTTAATTGAATTGATTATAATTATCGTCAACCACAAGATTTTGTATTTTAATATTTGTTTCCTTTGCAATTAACCTGCCTCATAACAGTTGTTACAGACTTAATATAACTTAGGTAATGTCATAATTAAGTCTAAACCGTGGAGTAATTTAGTTTGGGTTTCCAATAACAATTTCAACACCCAAATTCACATCACACATTAATCCACGGATCTTGCTTATTAGATTTGTCTACTTCTAACAGCAAACAGCATTGAATAAACAATTTATGAAGTGTTGTATTACGAATTGAATCATATTATGGTTAATGACTATTGGAATTTTAGAAACTTAACACGTAATAAATAATAAATAAATACATAGACCTGATCCCACATTAAGACCAATTAAGCCTTGTGTTGTGCGCATCAGGAACTATGAGAGGCTTTTCGGTCTCACAAACACCCAGATCCGAAACAAAACCTGTGGATCACACAAATATTTGTTTCCGATCGGGGATTGAACCCGCGGCCTCAAGTTTCACAGCCGGCGTCTAACCAACTGCGCCAATGAGGCAGTCACAAAGCTGTGTCCAATACATACCATTGCGGGTTGTGCGTTACGATCAAGATCTCCGGATCAGTTCAGTCATACATCAGAATCGAAGCAAACTATGATAAAACCCACTACGGCTTTTGGATATCTGACAGTGGTCACACGACAAAGACCCAGCCAGCACGCCGCATTCCACAAACATTTGGCAGTGTTGGTGCATTTAAAATTCACAATTGCATTTGTTGAACATTCGTATTCAGCTCGGCTCTGCGTCCGTTCGGGTTGAGTAAACCGGGTATATCGGGCTGAGTTTGTTTTTCCTTTTACATGTACAACCTCTGTCTGTTTGCGAGGGATTATTGGGCGCAATTAAGTTGCTGTTGTTTTAGAAGGAGTCCTGTGTGCTCCATTCATTTTGGGGGTATTTCAAATGTTTGTGCAAATGAACGTGGACGTACCTACATGACGTAATTGGGGTCATAGTTTTGGTCAAGTTCTGACCTGAGTATCCTATTTATCTATATTCTACCTATACTATATTATTATTGATCTAAACTCCTGTGTATTTTCTGCTTATGTCTGCCATTCACATCATTAATTTTGACAGCCTCCGTGGCGTAGTTGGTTAGACGCCGGCTGTGAAACGAGAGGTCGCGGGTTCGTTCCCCGCACTGAGACAAATGTTAGTGAGGCCTACAAATATTTCTCTCGGGGATGGATCTTTGTGAGACCGAAAAGTCTCTCGTAGTTTCTGATACACTCGACACAAGACTTTATTGATATTAATTTGGGGTGAGGACTATGTATGTGGGACTATTGGGGGAATTATTTATTTATTCATAAATATTTTTTTTAGGAATTTTGAGTAACGTCTGTATTATTAGGGGGATAATCGATATACACTAAACCACCCACGATTGACCTAGCTTACTTATGTCCACAGATTAGATAATACAAACCTGATTAGGAAATCGAACCCGAAATTCCATTATTCACGACGACTGAAGATCCTACAGTTTTTACTAGTTCTTGCTCCATTGCCTATTTTATTTGCATACACTTCCATTCTCCTTGTAAATTACTCCAACAGCTCAATCACATTAGCTTAACAAAAACCTCGCTCAAGTCACGTTACATAATACTTAATTCTTAAGGGTGGGGCCTTGCAGCCATTTTTCATCCCCTTATAAGAAATGGGGGATTAACTGAAATGTCACCGTGAGCCTAACTGGTGACGTCATTACACTTACGTCATTAGCAAGATTATCTTCGCCGTCAGGGTTAAACCACGTTTTTATTTTTGTTAATTTGAAATATTTTTTACCGGATTACCAGTTGAAATTTTTGTATTCTTCTTTAATACTTGACAACCTCCGTGGCGCAGTTGGTTATACGCCGGGTATGAAGCAAGAAGCCGCGGGTTCGATCCCCGCAACGAGACAAATGTTTGTGTGAACCACAAGTATTTGTTTCGGGTCTTAAAAGGGTCAATTAATCATTAGGGTGTTTGTGAGACCGAAAAGTCTCTCGTAGTTCCTGATACCCACGACACAAGACTTGATCTTAGTGTGGGGTCAGGACTATGTATGTGACTGTTGGGTGTATTTCTTTAATACATTTCCGGTTGAATTAAATATGCCAATTGTACTTAAGTACAACATTTGAATTCTGGGCACCAAAAGTCATCTCTTATTAAAAGGGAATAAAACAATTAACTACAAAAGTTTTACTGATTGTAAAAACCTAAATGGTATTTTTAAAGTCTTTTAAACTAAGTTTCCACCGCTTTAAAACGTGCGGAGTTATCCTTATCTGCGCACAAGGAAGAAACTCTTTGAGCAACACATAATGTCTTCCATTTTTACTCAACTGCGGTATAGAACCAAAAAAAACGAGCACTAATGATTTTCACAGTGTTTGGTTTTATCTACATACACTTAAGCGTCTAACTTTTTTATTGGGTTTTGAAGAACGAGATGTCAATCAATTTGTTACATCTAGGCAACATTTTACCCGACTATGGCCAATTGAACGCCTGTTTTTTTTACAATTCTGGTTATTTTGTCGTAATTGGACAACAGAACGATAAACTATTTTGTTTTCGTCCTTTTATTGTCTTTTCTCTAGTAAAAAAAATAAACATCAGAATGTCATTTAAAACTACCAAAATTTATTGCAAGTTGCGTTGCATCCGAAAATATCAAGTCGATGTAATATTTTAGCCCCCGTTTTGGGATAAAGACATACTGCCAGATTAACGATACGTCACGGTATCCTAGGTTTCCAACAATATCGTGTTTTAAACACGATATTTCGGGCCCAATAAAAACAAACGAAACTCAACTTCAAACTTGAACAAACCGATATTTGTATAAAGAATTATTTTGAAAAATATTATTGGACTAGGCCGGCGTGGAGGATTATTGATTTGTATCTGTTATCTCTTGTAATCTTAGCAAGGCCCCTGCTTACCTGTGGAGCTATTATTATGAACTCTAAATCAGTCAGTAGATACTAGATTATGGACGGATGAATTGTCCTGTAGGTAATACTAACTATACAATCGAAGAAATAATGAAAATTATTCGCCTCTTCTAATATTTATATTATGGGGATATTGTTTTGAAATTTAAATTTGTCTGCCCCGGTGGCGCAGTTGTACCACAGTACTATTACAACGCTGTGAACGAGTCCTGGTGAATAAATATGATAGGAATTAGATATTTCTATTCATTATCATATTGACAGCCTCCGTGGCGCAGTTGGTTAGACGCCGCCTGTGAAACGAGAAGCCGCGGGTTCGATCCCCGCACCGAAACAAATATTTGTGTGATCCACAGGTATTTGTTTCGGGTCTGGGTGTTTGTGAGACCGAAAAGTCTCTCGTAGTTTCTGACACCCACGACACAAGACTCGATCTAAGTGTGGGGTCAGGACTATGTATGTGACTGTTGGGTGTATTTATTCATTTATTTATTTATTTATCAGCCCGGAGTCAGAATTTGTGCCCGATATGGCGATAGGTTCGCCCCCTGTCACATCGTGTGACGGAATACACATGTGTTTCCGCCTGTACTGTTCAACTGTACAAAGTGTTAAATAAATAAATACACAAGGCGAAACATGGGTGTCCTGGTAGGACCTCTGCCTACCCCTTATGGGAAAAGGCGTGAGTTTATGTATGTATGTACATGTTTTATTTTATTTGCTTAACACGTTACAAAGAAATGTGCCACATCCTGGTATATAAGACCTAAAAGCATTTAACACCGGTTTGTACAATTATCCAAAATATTTTCGTTTTCTTTTATTTGGTGTATAATAAAAATATACGCTTATGTAATGGTCATACGGAGCGTTCGCAAAAAACGCTCAACAACATGCCCGGATCCGGTAAATACCGGATTTTACCGGATTAAACCGAAACAAGTCGGATATGCAAACGAGATTGTATGCGAATTTACCGCCGCTGTATGCAGTGGCGCAGTTTTAAGTAATTAGTATAAAGAAATAATCGCAAATATTACTTATGTGAAGTAAGTCAGCCTGTATACTTCCCATTAGCACAGATCTCACCTAGTTTTGAAAAAGTCTATAATCCGATAGGCTGGCGTGATGCGGGTTGCTGGACTTCATATACCTTTGCCAATCTTGCAGAGAACTAACAGGTGTGTAAGTTATCTTACGATATTTTTATTCTCTTAAGGTGCGATACATAATAACCTATGAATTTACACGTAATTACGAAATGTTAGAGGTACATAAATGTGCCTTTTCCTCGTAGCCCCTTTGTAGTCTTTTTGCTGCAGTCAGTTAAAACTAAATCGAACTTTGTTCAGATTAGTTTGAAACTTTAATAATCGGTTATTAATCTTAATTCAATGGTTTCAGTTAGGAAAGCTCCCTTACACTGAAACCTAATAAAAATAAAATATAAAAACCAAATATCCACGTCCAATTGTCGGCAATAAAATACTATGGAAACACGAGAACGCTTTTATGGTGCTCGGTT
Source organism: Deilephila elpenor (assembly GCA_949752805.1). Taxonomy (NCBI): domain Eukaryota; kingdom Metazoa; phylum Arthropoda; class Insecta; order Lepidoptera; family Sphingidae; genus Deilephila; species Deilephila elpenor. The sequence continues at coordinate 12,792,814 of OX457103.1, read as the reverse complement.
ATTGAGAAATACGCCATGTTGTGAATGATCAGTATGTTAGGTGTACAATGAAGGCTGCTGGATACTAAGTATTAATTTTCTTTAAAAATATAGAAAGATACAAAGATAAATGTATTAAAAAGTAATAAAAAGTTTTTTAAGAGCCTTAGCCAGTCTTGTTCAGGTTTACACTATCGCCATTTTGTATAAACACGACGAATATTTCAAGGGCCATGATAAAAATTATTTTACACCTAACCCTTTGTGTGATAACGCCTTTTGAAGCACTGTAATCCTAGACTTATGATGGTGAATTATAAAAGTGGAAAATCAAGTTAATTGCTCGTCCTGGAATCGAAATCCAGAAAGTAACCTACAGTACATCTGCAAAACTAGTATGATTCCTTACTAAATGTTTAAATATAGAAAGGATTACTGAAGTATCGCAGCACTATACATGCAAATATAATTTATAAAACTCGCCATACGGTCCATCATAACGTGGTGTAAAATTCAGCGTGCGATTGCGTCGGTCGGCGTGTATTTAACATAAAGTTGACATTCGCTTCAGACTATATGTACGAGAAGTACCTGCCGGTATATACATGTGCATTTGTATTTGTCTTTGCAGTGTTCACTCACCGTTTTCAGGCTATTTTATACTGGTAAAGTGAATGGACTTCAACCGATGTTAAAGTGTGGCGAATGATATATGAATGTATATATACTGTAGTCAATGGCGAGATGAGCGTGCCATTTGCAAAACCACAACACTATGAATTACAGAATGCTTTGCATTTCACTGCGCTCGCCACCCTGAGACATAAGATGTTAAGTCTCATTATGTAGTAGTTACTCTGGCTACAATGTCCTTCAAACCGGAACACAACAATGCATTTACATTGCGATGGTACTTACCCAGGCGGTCACTCACATACGGTCTTGCCAGTAAAAATGAATATTCTGATGGGTATCAATTGTCTAGAAGTGATCGTCTCATCATAGTTGAAAATTTTGTTGGCCTCGGTAATATACAAGACTACTGCCTTGTATATTATATTCTATGACACAGTAAGATACATTGTCCTAATTCTAGAAAAACGTTTTGGATCAGAAATTACGTGTTTGATCGCACGACGCCCAGATCGAAAACAAACAATATTTAGATAAGACCAGCATTTCTTGTTAAATAAAAATAGAAACAATATTTTCTACCATTCCGTAAGTTCTATGCTGAGTAATGGTGGTTACTTTTCAATTTGCTGTACATTGTTGTAACCAAAAAACCCGGTCATAAAATTCAAGACATCACTCATCAAAATTCCGTATTAAAATTCTAAACTTTGAACGGAAAATTGAGTTAAACGAAAAAAGTCCATTCAAATTGAGTCTTCATCAAACAACTCGAGAACAATAGGCAATTAATACTACGAGAAAACTTGCGGCCGACATCGAAAATGAAAGAAAGACAAATTCTACAAGTTGCGAACATTGTTCCGTTCGCTTTGTAAATACCACAGACAATTGCCTTATGACTTCTGATTTTAAATTGTACGGAGTTATTGAATTATAATTTACATGATATTATTGGTTGGTTAAAAGATTTCAGTGTTGTTTTGAAATTGGGCGGTGTATGCGATTTTGTAGGCGGACAGTATGTTACAAGCTCAAAATTTATCTACTGCTGAGCCCAGAACCCTCTGCAATTCAGATTTAGACTGGCAGGGCTTGGACCAAAGTCTGCCAAGTTGGCCTAGTGCGGATTTGAGGACTTCACATCTCATAGTTCTTAAAAATATTTATAGTTAAAATGCGTAGTAATTGCCTATCAATACACACATAAATAAAAAACTAAATGAAACTCACCACAACTATTCTATTTAAATTAGAATTGTTTATTTATTTACTCTACATTCTGAATCTGGCTCATGACCCAACGGCCCATTGAGAGCCTCTGGAGATGTTGGTCGAGGCTCTATAATATAAATAGTGTTATAATAAAATTAGAATTTTGAATACGTAGAATCAACCACAGGACATTCATATACATGCAACGAGTGCGAGCATTTTTATTATACTATTTGTGGGTAGTTCGAGAATTTTGTAGCGGCCTTACCACGTCGGGCGCCAGTACAGGTATCGGTTTCATACGAACAGCATCTCGAAAACTGATGTCGCAATGAAATTAAGGATATGTATCCGCCCGGGTAACAAAGTTATTTATAAGTAAAACCAAGTTCTAGTACAGATAAGTCAATTTGTCGTTTTGTTAAAAAAAAAAAAATTAATGATACCTATAATATATGTCCGGGCTACAAAGTTATAAGTAAAACCAAATTCAAGTGCAGTTTGTTCAATTTGTCGTTTTGTTAAAAAATGAAGAACAGTGAGGTTTTAGTGAGAATGTGCTTTTAAGAAAGTTCCCGCAACGTGCGACTACTGCAGTGGTTCAGGTTAGTGCTTTATACTATTAATTTTGTAGTAAAATTGTAATTCTTATTCCTGGCCACCGTGACGTCACCTAACGGGTATACGGAAGACCACCGCTGATATTATATTAGCACACGCTGAGTATTGCCTTTTTTGTGACGAGCATTTAATTTCATTATGTTTTTTTTTATATTCTCCATTTAACTCTGCTTGTCATAAATAAAAGCTTACTTTCTTTCTTTCATTTTATATTATGTCATATGTGATGCCTAGTTAATAAGGTACTGACCACGTCTGATTATTTCTCGAAATCCGTTGCTCAAACATTGACTTTTTTTTTAATGATGACTCCATCGTTGTTCTATGGTTTTCCCGATGTCGTTTTAGGAAAAGCCACGATAAACGTTATCAAATTATCGTGTGTATGTGAATGCGTAATTTAATGAAATGGATAAATTATATTTTCAGACTTCTCTTATACCACTTATTATCAAATATTTTAGACACATTGATATTGCATAGGCGTATTTGAATTATGGCCTTTATAAATTAAACTACTGACTGAACTACAAGAAACTAGGTCTCATAATGTACGGGGAATAATTAGGTTACCCCTCGCATGAAATAATGCAGTTAAGTTCTTAGTAAAAGGCAAGATAGGGATGTTTTGATTAAACATTACGGAGCAAACGGAAATCTTTGTTAGAAGCTATTTTAGCATCAATAATTATGATACATTGATTGGATTCCTGCATCGAGAAATTCACTTTGAGTATTTAAACTCTCATAAGAAATGCCGTGGATTGGTATATGAGCCTCATTTGAAGGCTCAAGCTGTATACTGGGAGTGATTTGGGTAGGCAGAGGACTGCTACTAGGACATCTTCGTTTCCCCTTGTGTGTTCCGTCCCACGATGTGATAGGGGGCAAGCCTATCGCCATATCCGGCACATATTCCTGACTCCGGGCTGATAATGAAAAGAAAAGTCCAATATAACTTTGCCCGACCCGGGATTCGAACCCGAGACCTCAGTGTTGTAGTCGTACCGTAGTACAACTGCGCCACCGAGGCAGTCACTATTATCAATTTATATTCGTCCACTGCTGGACATTCATATGCCCCTTTAAATATTAAAATCAGGTTTGAAAATGGTATCGCTATATAAAGTATTAATTAAAATCAAATTACAAATTCATAATACGTTCATTTTGCCTAAATTAAATTTCACGTTAGTCATTAATTATGAATGGTTAGTAATTACATAAAATATAATGGAATAGCTTGAATATAATATAACAAAATAAATAAGTTATGAAAGAGATTCATGGTGAATGAATGTTAGATTTCGTTATAGTTACATCTGTGGCGGCCATTACCTTGGGCGTTCTTGCAATATCGCTCTAGAACAATGGTTGTTCTAAAAACCGCCATAACAAAAAGGACATAGTCGTATGTCTATGCATAAAACAATATATTTTGACAGCTTCCGTGGCGCAGTTGGTTAGACACCGGCTACGAAACGAGAGGCCGCGGGTTCGATCTCCGCACCGAGACAAATGTTTGTGAGACCGAAAAGTCTCACGTAGCTTCTGATACCCACGACATATGACCTAATTGATCTTAATGTGGGGTCCGAACTATGTATGTGACTGTTGGGTGAATTTATTTATTTATTTAATCCGGCGGTAGCAGAGTGGGAGCGGGTGGCACAAGAAAAGAAAATAGTTATCAACGAATAAATGTCCTTTCAAGCGAATTCCGACTGGATCGTTAATTTATCAAATAAAATACTTGTCTTGAACCAATACTTTTGTCTTTGTCCCCAACAACGGTTAAAAGAATAGAGACAAAATAAAAATTCAATATCAAGTCTACAATAAAACTTTTCTTTTACAACCCCAAGTTGGGCGAAGTATTTCAAACGTACCTTGAGGGGCAGCTAGGGAAGTAGATAAAACGCTATAAGAATTCGTAACTCACTAGGCCCTTGGGCTCACAACTTTTTTACGTCGAGACAAAAATCATCGAAACTTCTAGAAACAGTGATAATGTAAACGGTTTTTATTGAAGTATGTACCGCCCTTGAATTTCGAATGTCTTTTTGTTGATGTCTTGGGGGAGCTATTTTCTTCAAACAAAAAATATTGAAGGCACAACTGTTTACTAAAGTACAATAATATTTAGATTTCAAGCTAAAGTTTATTTTATATAGGTATAAAAATATTTGTTCGTGTTCGCCTTGTAATTTATGTCTCACGGTGCGATAGGGAGCAAGCCTATCGCCACATCGGGCACAAATTCCTGACTCCGGGGTGACAATGAATAGAAAAATCCAATATCACTTTGCCCGACCCAGAATTCGAACCCGAGACCTCAGCTTTGAAATCATACCGTAGTACAACTGCGTCACCGAGGCAGTCCACTAAATCTGATAAAACAATTAAACAAAACAATCTTTTTTTCTAAAAAAATAGCCGATAAAAAAACAAATCGTTAAGTAATCGATTCAACAGAACAAACATATACGTAGCTAATTAAGCAAACAATAAACAATATTCATTCGAATCCGATTGCAGCCTTTACGAATTGAATTCCCAGCGTTCGACCATACGTACACGGCATTGCAAAATTAATTATCGAAACTCGATTTAAACTATAGCATAGGGATCATTAGCGCAACTATATCTATCTATCTATATCAGCCCATATACGTCCCACTGCAGGGCACGGGCCTACTCTACAATCGAGAGAATCGATTGAGAGTGGTTAGGCCATATAGTCCACCACGCTGGCCTAGTGCGGGTTGGCGGACTTACATACCGTAGAAATTCTTTTAAAATCGCTACGGTATGCAGGTTTCCTCACGATGTTTTCCTTCACCGTTAAAGTGCGTGGTGATTGACTATCAATACACACATAACTCCGAAAAGTCAGAGAGGTGTGCCCTGGGATTTGAACCCGCGACCACCGTGAACATGTAGGCAGCCGCGTCTGGTCCGTTTACCAACAGGCCACCACGCATTAGCGCAACGCGTTCCATGAATTTTCAAATGTGGAACATTATTTGATCCGTTGAAAGGCTTCAAGGATCTTTGTGGTTTTGTGTATGTATTGGGAAATGTAAATGTGTATGATTTTAATGACTCAATAATGGTGTATGCTGGGGTGGTAGGCGCAATTTTAGGGAGTCCTAGGTCAGTTGACGGATAAAGGTCACTATATACGTCGCCCCCGTTAATATAACAAAAGGTAAAGGTCACGGGAATGCAGTCCGCTTCCAAAACGGTGTTGAAAAATTATTTGATGATTGCTTGCATGTTTGAGCATTGCTTCTACTAAAAAAAATATATTATTACAAATTGCTTTTTCTTGTTTATCTGAACGAGAAGAAAATCTCATTATCTTCAAAAAAGTAGACAACAATCGCTTTGTAATCGGTCCATACCTTTAGAACGATGTCCCAGACAAATACATATTATACTACCCACCCCGCGGTCAATGTGGTACCACCGTGTCATAGTAAAATGACGTGAAGTAAAAGCTTTGCTATTGCATTTCGATCAATGAGTGAGATAGCTGGGGACGAAAAAAAGGCGAATATTCGCAAAAAAGGCAAGTATTCGTCCTGAGCGCTATTTAGATATACGATAGTTGAAAACCCGTAATGGAGACACAGGCAAGGGTGTCACGTTTTGCATTAACCCTATTTATATGGTTTCGATCCGGCCGACATAATTATATCGACCGGCGATGAATAAAAAATAAAATACATGTTTTATCGATCATTGATGAACAAAAATCTGTGGGTTTCGAATGGGCCGACATTATTATGACGACTGGGTGAGATGATTGTAATTCGTCGCCGGTCGATACTCTACAGTGGCACTACACTAACCGTATTTGCCGAGTATAAAATAATAGTACGTCCCATTTCCATGCAACGCACTGTACAAGTGACGATACATTGGTGCGTGACTACAGCCGCCGCAACAGAGTGGTCTCAGCAAGCGTCGCTGACGTATGTTGATTTTAAATTGAAATCTGAATCCGTCGATTAGACGCGTGCCGACGCGTGCATAGCAGGTTCATGTGGCGATTGGGGATGGTTCTGTGTGCTTGGATTATATCGAGTTTGAAGGACCAATGATCAGTTTTATAACGGTGCATATACGAGTATGATACTCAAAAGGCAAGTTAAATCTTAAGGAGGATAAACGACTTGTCAACACAGAAAGAAGGTCAATGCTGAAAATAGGCGCCACAATTTTATATTTTTTCTGTCTCTTTTTAACCACAGAAAGACAACCGGTACACATAGGTCCCGTTACTTTTTGTTTTGCTTTCTCTGTCTGTTTAGCCACGGGATGTCCACTGTTGGATATAGGCCTCCTTATTTTCTTACCATGCTGAAAAATCTATGACTCTGACGTCACTAAGGCCGAAGCAAATCTTAAGCATTCTTCATTACTCTCTCTTTCTCATCAGCCACAGGGTACACAAGCCTACTATTGTTTCGTCTAACAAGATGATCTATTCTGAACACTCCTGACGTCACAATGACCGAATTACGTCATAACCACCTCTTTTATTACCAAAGCTGCAGGTGCAATGTCAATACGTAGCATTCGACTAAAGCACTGATATTACAGATATTTTTATTCCACTTACTCTCTTCCTCTCTCTCTCTCTCTCTCTCTTCAGCTATAAAATATCCTCTTCTAGATAGATAGGCCTCCTACCGAAAACTGTGACGTCAGTATGTCCGAAATACGTCATAACCACCTCTTCATCACCTCGTTCATTACCAAAGCAAACAGCTGCAGGCACAATGTCAATACGTCGCATTCGACTAAAGCACCAATGTCACCGTTAGAGTCGGCACGTGTTTGCACTGCGCAGTATTGGATTCGGTTCCTTTGAGCGTCTTTGTCTGTGTCCCGCCCGAGGCAACATTGTTTAGGCTTAATTGAAAGGCGCCTTGGTGCCATTGATTCAACTTTACTTATGAGTGCAGTTTGGGTAGTCTTGGGGTATTTCCACGTGACTTAACTTCAACAGCATCAACATGATATTTTAGAATACATATACAGGGTATATAAAGACCGCGACCGAAAACGAAGCCAGGTGGTAGTTTTAGCGGCTACAGACACAATGCAACTAAAAATTTTGCAAAATAAGCGACGGATTTTTTTTTACAATTTTTAAAAAATCATCGTTTACGAGGGGTAAATACCTAGTTTTTGCAAAAATAGTAATTTAAACCCTTAAGTACCATTGCGTGTTTAAAAATTAAGCGATGTACGTCATTATTTTAGAAAAACTATGTTTAATCACTCAAATACGACGATATGTAAAAAATAACAAAAAAAAAATTGACGATTGTTTTTGTAAAATTTTTACTTGCATTGTGTTTGATATCACTAATACTACCTCCTGGCTTCGTTTTCGGTCGCGGTCTTGATATACCCTGTATAAACTCACGCCTTTTTTAGAAGGGTTAGGCAGAGGTGTAACCAGGACACCCTTGTTTCGCCTTATATTTTCCGTCCCACGATGAGATAGGGGCGAAAATATTTTGGAATAATTGATATTTAAGTTGGTTTAATTTGATAAATCTTTTCCTTTTTATTACTGTCACGATGATATGAGTGAGATGTTGCTGGTGAATAGTGTCCACTGAATGATAGTTAAATAAATAAGTATATAAATAAATACACCCAACAGTCACATACATAGTCCTGACCCCACACTAAGATCGAGTCTTGTCTCGTGGGTATCAGAAACTACAAGTGACTTTTCGGTCTCACAAACACCGAGACCCGAAACAAATACTTGTAGATCACACAAATATTTGTTTCGGTACGGGGATCGAACCCGCGGCCTCTCGTTTCATAGGCGGCGTGTAACCAACTGTGCCACTGAGGCTGTCGTAAATACGTTGTCAGAAAAAACACGCTTATTTCTACGACTACGGAGTAAATAAGCCTGAAGCTCTCTGTGGTACATTAACTTTGTATTAAGCATTCCGCAAACCAGCGTTCCGCTTTGCATAAACCTTCAAAAATGGCGTTCTTTTCAAATTGTGCACCGACTAGAAAGATATAAGGGAACGTTAAAATAACATTTATCTGAATCGCTTTGCATTATTTGAGTTTTTCCGAGAAAACGACAATTGTCCCATCAAGGATTCGGGAAGAAAAAAATAATTATTTCCTGTTGGTAAGCTCGAAAATTAAGGTTTATAGCACAAGCAAAAGGTTTTAAATAAACGAAATTAATCCCTAAGAAGCATTGTTTGAAGGAAGGAATAATCTATTGTTTATTTATTTTAGCAGCCACACCATTGTACTAAATCAGCACGTATTTTATAAAAACATGATATAATCAGCGAATAAAATAAAAAAATATGACGGTATATTATTCGTTCAACTTATTAACAGAAAAAATATGAGTTACATAATTATTAACTAACCGCTATTGACGAAGTCAAGGGTTGAGGTGCTACAATGCAAACTACAGTTTTCGAATCTTTTGCTGCACTAAACGCGAAAAACTATATCTTTACCATATTATTCTTAACCCAATCTATTACATGGACTTAGTCCTCAAAAAGACTTTCTGCCAAGCACATTCTTAAGCTCTATTAACACAAGGACACAAGTTGACTGATAATGTTGACACAAAATACTATTACATAACTAGAACATTCGACTAGACTACGAAGGCCAGTGGTCGGCAGTAATTCCTTAATGGATCAGAAATACTGGACAATAATGAAATATGACCGCAGCCGATAATCAAACGGAGAGCTTTTAGCTAATGACGTCATACATGTAGAACTGATCGAAAAATTGTACATAGCGTCGCGTTTATAACGTGAATATTTAAGCATAATTGATTGGAAAGGCATTTTTTTCTATATTGCTTCATTCATATTGTGTGCTGCGTTACTAAATTTTAGAATAGAATACAGTAGAAAAACCGTTATTTTAATGACAAATTTCTATATTTATTTATTAGAATAAAAATATATTATCCACCAGGTGCGAATGGTTACTTTCCCTCCAGTTGACTCAATTATACCGGCCGGGTAATACACAGGTTGCTGGTGTAGTTTAGTAGTTATAATCTAGCTTGCAATGATCAGGAAGCAGTACACATAGAAAAAAGAATCATAAATTGTCTAGCAGCGACATTAAATCGCAGTGATTTAGGACAACAGAATCCCGATCAATCCAACTTATGCAGTAATCAAAACTACAAAGATTCTAACGCTTACAACAATGAAGCGACACTCATATAAAGACGAAAGCAAACCCGTCTAACAGCGGCATCAAATCGCAACGATTTATGCTGAAACAATGAGACGCGTAGACTCGCGTGAGCACAATTGCAACTGACAACAGCTGGTTAATTGCTCCGCAATTGAAGCCAGATGGAACGTATTGTGTAGGGGCGGCTGCCGACGTAATTACGACTGCGATAGTGCCGCGAATTTCATCAGGTATTTGCGTGCTAGTGTTTTTGTATTGAAGGCTTATACAAGCGTAGGCAAAATTTGCTAGTATTCTATTTAGAATTTCGCAATGGATTTGGTTATAAGCATGATTTTTTGTTCATGCAATGAGCATAGGAAAGCGCCTTTTTACTAGCTCCTTTCTGTTCGTTTAATTTTATTATTGAACAATGTTTTGCCTCCATTATTTATTTTAAAATAAACAGTCAAATCTTTTTTATCTCGCGTATTTAGTATACGTGTCATAAAAATATTTTTCAAAGGTTTTTTTTTCATAAGCTAGAAACTAAGAATGATAGAATTTATTTCATACAATTAATTTATCATACAATTTTTTTCAAACGTATGTAACTCTGTGAAACGACTTCTAAAGCCCTTTTACACCGAAGTCTCCACTAACACAGGCTGCTAGCGCATAGTTGCCTACGAATAACCTACGAATAAAAATATACGTAGGCCCGGCCCGGCTCTACTGGGTAGATCAGTTTTTTGAAAATATTCTATCGCCTATGTTCACCAGGGATGATGTAGGATTCTAATGGTGAAAGAATTTTTAAAATCGGTCCAGTAGTTTCAGAGCCTATTCAATGCAAACAAACAATAAAATCTTTCGTTTTAAAATTAGTTTAGATTAAACAAAATTAATTTGGTTTTATTATCTAATTAATTCGTAATCTATACCTAAGTATCACAAGTGTACACATTCCTACCAGATCCAGAATAGAATGAAAATCAAGATAGATTTTCAATTACTCAGTCTGGCATAACGCCAACCTTCTCATTAGTAAGGCACTAATCGAATCTTTTAATCAACTGTACAGATTTTTTTCTGCCGCCGCTGGCAATGGAGAGGCAAAAAACAAATACACAACGGCAGAATATTTTATTACTAAATAGAGAATTGTGTTAGTTTATTTGATTTTTTTTTATACGATAGAATAGTAATAGTACTAGGCTGAATAATATATTGGATAATTTTCATCCAATAGCAACTACAGTGCAGTTAACATAGAAAGCAATAGACAGTTACACTTTTATTAATTACATTCAAGCACGAATTGCGACGTATTTAAATTATTCCTTCATTATTACATTAAGAACTATGACCTATTTATTAACAACCCAATTCACTCAAGGTAAGACAGACCCAAGTGGATTAATTTACAGATCTTCTAGGCCCATAGCGGAGGAGTCGGAGGAAATAATAGAAATAATCAAGGCAGTGCTCAGTGGAAGCGTTCCTCTCTGTATGCAAATGAGCAATCCGCCAACGCGAGGTCTGGTTAATTCACAGAAAACAACGTTTTAATGACACAGAGTAAAGAAAAAAATGTAGATGGGTAACTCGGTGTTGAATGGGAGATCATTCGTTGAAGATGATTGAATATAAAAAGTATTATTAATTGTATTTAAAATTATAGTTATCTAATGTTATAAATAGTGAAGGTAAGATGACAATTAATGGTAGATATTGTATATTAAGTCTATCGATCAGAAATAATTCAATTCTCATCTCGAAAATGTTGATTTATTCAAAATTACTAGTTTAAAGCATTTTAAAAATTGTATTAAATCAAGTGCTTACTCTTACCCATAAGGGAATTGGAATAAGTAAGAACTATACTTTTGAGATCTTTATATTCGAACACACTGTCACAGGAAGATCTCGGCTTGGAAGCGGCTTCCACCATTCTTGCAATATTTATGAAGTCGTCTGTCCATCTTGTAGGTTATTTTCGCACTAAAATTCAAAATCCGAAAAGGCATCTTTTCTTTAAACTTGTTCACAATTCCTCTATCAATGACTAAGCCATGTTTCTCGGCTATTTTCAAGGCGCACTGGCAATCATCAGGTCATTAAAGTGCATATCAATCAAACGGGATACGCGCTAATCTTCGTCAGTAATTGCGACCCGTCAGCAATCAGCGTCCGAGGCGTGAACTATGGTGGCCAATTACTTGCCAATTGATTTGCATTGCAAGCTAATTGCGTGCCTTTCATAACCTAACCCCTTTTTCTTAAGAAATCCTTAGCACTCGTACGCACTAGAATGTTCTGTTGAGAGTTTTAGTGAAGACATTGAACTGCATATAGAAAAAAAAAATATTTACGGATTTTATCGCGATTTGGTTAATTTTCCGCTCCGTGACCATGAAAGCAGTAAAACAATCGAAACTTCGGGAATTTAAAAAGATGTAAAAATTAAACCAAATCACGATAAATCCGTAAATATTCGTTTTATTTCAATGTGTAACATTCGCGTAAATCTAAGAAACCATTACATTGTTTCATGATTTATGTTTTTTTTATTTCACGACAAAATTCATATATTGTAAGTGCAGTGGAATATAGAATCTATTCCATCGGTGAGAGATGGTAACAAAATTAACAAGGCCTTCTCGATGCTGGACAAACCAAGACCAAACCCAAAACCGTACGTACCAAATACGCTGGCGTAGATCACTATTTTTTTTTATTGCAATGAATGGTGAGACAAGCATGCCATTCGCCTGATGGTAAGCGATACGACTAATCATGGACAGTAGCAAAACCAAACAAAAAAAAACTATTACAAAGTATTGCTTGGCATTCCACTGCGCTCGCGATGCTGTGACATAAAATGTTAAGTCTTATTATGTCCGGTAGTTACTCTGGCTACAATAAAAGAAGTGTCCAGACTAGTTCTGGGTCTCGAAAGTTGCCTTGCTCAATCTTTTGGCTCTTTCTGTGGCATCACTAGACTTAGCGGGTTATTTCGGAAAATATATGGCTTCGTAATAAAGACATCTTATCTCTAGATATGTAAGACATGTCGAGTGGATTCAAGGCTTTACGCGTTGATTTGTGCTTAATGAGTACATTGAGATCTTGAATGTTGTTCAGCTTGTTTGTAGATTATTAATTAACATCGTGTAATGCGTAGGTATACCCTTCATGTCGGATACTACGGGTGGTATTAATAAACCGATCTTAACTTTGAGTGACGTCATGAGCAGAGATTTGAGATACTGTGCCCCTAGCCGGAACATTTTGAAGTATCGTATAGTAATTCTCGTATAGTAAAGTAAACGTTTCCCGCTGTGAAATTTTAGTTCCAAATACGCCCACAATGGCGCTGTTTAAATTCCCATACAAAATTTTACTATTACTATTCTATTACGATACTGCAAAATGTTCCGGCTAGGGGCACCGAACTATGTACAAACGAATCTTGACATGTAACTCGAGCTCCAAATATCAGTTAAGTTGGCGCTGTTACTTCAAATATTTTACACAGCTTTAATAATAATCTACAATTAAATTTTAACTAACATTTATCAATACAAATATTTCAATATATTTTTTCAAAACAATAACTATTTCCATCTCTCTAACAATGTCGTACAGTCAACATCCGTTCTCCTCACAGCACTTAGGCAATATTCAAGACTTTGCTCCGTCCACTCTCTTTAACAATATTCTTTGCCCTAAAATACCCGGGATATGCCGCTAGGATCCCGGCTCCAACGACTTCCAATCCCAGGAGGTAGTCGATGAGATTATACTTCTAGCCGTGAGCAGTAACTGACAGTTACGTGACGACACTGCAAATTGGGCCAAATCACCGACATTGTTTTACTCGCCCAACTTTACTTTTTACGGCTGGGGGTTTCGTGAAGCGCCAATTTTTATGCTAGTTTGGTGTTCACTTAGTGGATTTTCAAACAAAATTGGCATTGTTTAATTCTCTGAACGAATATTTGCGTTGAAATAAAACTATTTTATACGGATTTTATCGCGATTTGGTTTAATTTTTTACATTTTTTAACTTCCCGACGTTTCGATTACTTTACAGCTTTCGTGGTCACGGGGCGGACTACTTACCTCACCACGAAAGCTGTAAAGTAATCGAAACGTCGGGAAGTTAAAAAATGTAAAAAAATTAAACCAAATCGCGATAAAATCCGTATAAAATAGTTTTATTTCAATATGTAACATTCGCGTAAATCTAAGAATATTTGCGTATTATTTTGATGCTAGGAATGTACGTGTTATTAGCACAACTAGTCTACAATTCAAATCCCTACCGGAAAAACAAAGAATGACTTGAAAAATCATGAAACACAAAACGCGCAAAATGGAAAGTAGACCCACACTGTAACTACCATAGATTATTCAGGCAAGCGTGATGTCGGATGCCCGCCTATAAAGTTGACGACCTGGTGAAGGTTGCAGGAAGTCGCTTGATGCAGGTCGCTTCCAACAGGTTGAAGTGGAGGTCCTTGAGGGAGGCCTATATTCAGAAGTCGACTTCCTGTGGCTGAAGAGAGATAGAGAGGGTAGAGCTTCTGCCGTTTTTCTCCTTCCATCCTCTCCCCCTACTCCAATTTCCAGAGACCTGTAACGCACTCAGAATATTCTGGGCGATAGTAATTACACTTACCATCCATTAGGTGTTTCCTTGTTTTTCAGATCTATGCAATAAAAAAGAGATTGTTTCACCAACTCATCATCGTCATCATCAGCCCGTTGCAGTCCACTGCTGGACATAGGCCTCTCCCAAGGTACGCCCACCAACTTCAATTTTAATAATAGCTGTAAAAAGCAATTGTAAGCTAAAAGTAACTTCAGACAGCTCCAGAAGCCATTCTGACTAGTTGAAACGTAAGAGACAAGATGAACATTATAAATAACACGAAAAGCACGTTTCGTAAGGAAACACGAATAATGGGATGCGCTAGCTTATTAAATATAAGAACATTTTGTGAAAAATATTACACAATGTGACTTTTGTACTATTGTTGGGATGGTCTCTTGTATATTTAAATCGAAAAATGTGAACTAAGCTGCTTTATGATGTTTTGTGAAAATGTACTATCATATTTCAGATGTACAAACGTATGTTAGATGAGAAAACTTGAAAGGAATATTACGTTGTGTGTTTTGTCTTTGTGGGTCGACCCAACACGTTCTTTAATGTATGTTACAGACTTATTTTATTAACAGTCGTTTCTGACAGTAATTATGACGAAAATATGCCTTTTGACGTCACCCTAGTCTTTTATGCTTTTGTAATTAGTAGTCGACGTAAAAAAAAATGAATGGATACATACATACATACATACATACATAAACTCACGCCTTTATCCCCGAAGGGGTAGGCAGAGGCGCCACCAGGACACCCACATTTCGCCTTGTATGTTCCGTCCCATGATGTGATAGGGGGCGAGCCTATCGCCATATCGGGCACAAATTCCTGACTCCGGGCTGATAATGAATAGAAAAATCCAATACCACTTTGCCCGACCCGGGACTCGAACCCGAGACCTCAGCTTTGTAGCCGTACCGTAATACAACTACGCCACCGAGGCATGAATGGATACTTTACTTCAAAAACTCAGTAGTGTGTTCCCTGGAATCCAGGTTCATCTTTGACCTTTGGAAGTCCGATCGTCTCACAACTAATCTTTACCTCACTAGTTTCCCCACCGATGCAGGAATCTACTAAAAACTATGAAACTCAGCTCCATGAATCATAACATTTCCACCATTAAAATCACAAAGAGAACAAATTAAAAATAACCGTTCTTTTAAAATGCGCTGACGTTACACAGAATTTTATCGAACGGCGTCTCAAAGCTATCGTGAAGTGCAAAAAACGCGCTACAAACTATTTATTATTAGAGAAAGACAAAGCGGGACTGTTTCTTTTAAAAGTTAACAAAAGCCAACGTGAACTGCAGACAGATCCGAATAAACACCTTTTGTCTAGAATCTAGATTTAAAGAACACTACACTTGTATCTGGTTGTTATTTAATTTGTGAATGAAAATAAGAGCTATTTAATTATGACGGGATGAGTTTTATCACGTTTTTACAGTACAGCGTTCGTAGTTATCGAAAAACAAACAGCTATGATTTACATTGATTCATCGCCTTTGAGAAATCTGTGCAGTTAACCCATTTACTTTCAGTTCTGGGCGTAGACTTACCTCAATAGTGAGTGAGAAAACTTAGGTCTAAACTCTAAGTCAATAACAGTTACTGAACGTATGAATTTGCTTAGTCTACAGTTCTCTATGGTGAAAATGCATAGCTATGTAAATATACCGCGTTTAGGGTCTACAACTTCTGCTATTATCATTCTTTTCTTTCTACTATTATCATTTATCAACAACTAAACCATAATAACTGGTCCCCTAGACACATATATAAATAACTAGCTTTCAAAGGAAACCAGAGCCAATTACCGGGAAGTCACACCCCCGAAAAATATAACATAAACTAATAAATGATATCCACACGAATGAGCAAACGACACAAAGGGCCAACAAACAGAAATAAATACAATTATATTAGCACAAAGCGCGACTGAAGAAAGCCGGTAAACAAAGAAGGGACACATTTACAATTCAAGGAGGTTCAAAGTTGCGTAATTGATTGTTTCGGGGCTCCCCGATGCTTTAGAAAAAACAGAAGCAATGTTTTTCGGCGCCCGATTAAATGTCTAGACCAAACGTTAGAGGCAATTGAGGGTTTTTAATGTAATGAAAATTGAGTGCGTGGTGGTAAGGGTCGGGACATGGCTGCGAATACAGTGTTTTGCGGGATCGAATTCCAAGGCGCATGTTTTTTTTTATTTAGTGTCATAAAAAATGCGCCTCTGACGACTCCGCGTCATGTGCGTGTTGATAGTCAATTTAACGATAAAGTGCAACATTGTGAGATCGAATAGGTTTTATCGTGTGTTAAGTCTATCGACCCGTACTTTGCCATCTTTACCTATTGCCTGGCTCTTCTCAATCGAATCCTTGATTGTAGAGGAATCTCGAGCTCAGCAATGTATGATTATAGAATGATTACAGTACAATATACAAGTTTACTGGTGATAGCTCTCATATGAGAGAGGCCGCCTGAGTATGTACCACCGCAATGTCTATTTCTCCCGCAAAATAGCAGTGTAAATGCACTGATGTGTTCCAGTTTAAGAAACGTTGTAGCCAGAGTAACTACTGGGCATAATCAGACTTAACATCATATGTCTCAGGATGGCATGCGCAGTTGAATGCCAAGCATTGCTTTGTAATTCATGGTGTTGTTTGATTTTGCTACTACCATGATCGGTCGTTTCGCTTACCATCAGGCGAATGGCATGCTCATCTCGTCATTGATTGCAATAAAAAAAACCTCATTCAAATAAAGACCTTAAATTGCGCGTACCACCAAAAAAACAAATTCTTATAAATTAGAATAAGAACATTTCTTACAAAAACAACGAAAACTTCACATCGCACATAACATAAATAGCAAACAAAAAAAATACAATTAAGATCACAATCTGTGAGCACATTGTACAGAAAATACTCGGGCTGTTCAATTTTCATTCCTTCTACGGCGCGTAAAGGAACTTTTTCAATCAAAGGCGATATCTTAGGGGGTGAAATGGTATTAATTTGGGCAGCTCGATACATCTCATTGACCGTTTCATCTTGTATTTCATTGTAGATACTTCTCGGAATGGCATTGCTTTGTATGAAAATTCATAGTATATGTCTTTGTTTGTTATCCAAGTTAGATACGTACAAATAGAATAACACTGCTTTTTTATAAATGTATTGCTGTTGGATAACTTAATAAATTCTTATTTTGCTACTTATGATGAGAATGATAACTTTATGATAATGACGTAATCAAACTTATCTGTGTCTGTATCAGCTCATATACGTCCCACTGTAGGACACGGACCTTTTTTTTTATTGCCGTAATAGGCAGACGAGCTACCGGCCCGCCTGATAGTAAGCGGCTACCGCTGCCCAGAGAACTTCGCAGTGCCAGGGGTCCAGCACAACAAAGTCGCTGCCTACCTTAAGGAGAGTAATCTCTTTAAGCCTCTTTTGAAGAAGGACAGGTCATAGCGCTCAGAAAACACCGATGCAGGGAGTTCATTCCAGAGCTTGCACGTACGTGGTTAGAAAGAACGCTGAAAACCTCTACAATCGAGAGTACGATTGAGAGGGGTTAATCCGTATAGTCCAACACGCTGACCTAGTGGTGAATGGCTTTTAATTTCATAAAACTGCAGCTTGATATCAAATATATCTCATTAGACACAGTCGCTTGTATAATTCCCACTGGCTGCGACACACAAACATTAATAAAAGTAGATACAGAATTACTTTTTTAATATTTTATCTCGCCCGCAAATAAACCAAGTTAAACATTCACATTTAACTGGAGACTGAGTCGATTCTTCTAGGAATATTTAAAAATAGACTGTATAGAGTTGTGCACAGACAAAAGATTATTTTATTGTCCTAACATGAGCAAGAAAAAAAATATTGGTTGTATTAAAAACTACTCGACGTGGTGGAGTTTCATATGGAACCTTATATAGAATTATAGTGTATTTGCTTTAGACACAGGGTACAGAAACAGCCATAAGATTAACCCGTCATATCTGTGAATTCACCACACACTATCTCGAGATCTTTTGTAGTTTTGCACAGTAATATCAGTTGTACTATTTCTAATTTTATTAAAAGCCGTTAGGTTTAAGCATAGGCAATGGACAGGCGTATCTGTGCCCATCCTCCTCATATATTTTCCTCAAGCATGCCAGGCAGATCGCAGACTGGTTATAAAACAGGGAAAAATTCGCCGGTTCCACGAAACAGACATTCATCTAATAACTTTGAGTAAATAATTGACATCAGTTTCAGATTTTCGAGAATTTTCGCCTCGTGTGAAATTTCATAAACTCAATAGGGTTCAACACGCTCACTCGTATCAAATACGAAATAATGTACAACGGCTCAAAAAATTTAATTCACTAAAAAAATTCGATACCTTCTGCATTTACCTTTTTCGAGTTAAATCACAGTCAGTAACGAATTAGAGCAATATTATGCTTTAGGAATATCTGATCATAAGAGGGTTTCTATCAGAGAAATACCTTAATCTAGATTGTCTTGGATTGGAATTATTGCCGGAATGCCAATAGGCTCGATCTTTATCACATCTTTAAATAGAAATATGATTTGCAATCGTGGGTAGTATTAGTAAAAATTCAGCCTGCCTCTTCAAGAAGTCAGGCAAAATTTAGCTATTTTTAGACTTATGTATTTTTACCTAATCATTGTTTGCAGAATTAACGTCACCTTTTAAGTCAAACAATTGAATTCCCGAAAAAAATTAAATAGAACAGCTAATTCTTGGAAAATATCATGTACATATCTCCAAACAAGTTCATACTTTTTGCATAGCTATTTAATCTTCATCATAACCTGACCTGACGACTGTACCATCCCATTAATTCATTACGCAAATTGCTTTCAAAGCACTTATTTATAAAGGAGGCTTTTAAGTTTTTACAGTTTCAACCGGACCTTGAGAATTTAATTATGGTTACCTTTTTTAATTTAACAAATTTCCTTTTACTTAATGAACTGTTTTGTTGTTTAAAGGTTTTTATACGTTTTCCTTGATACAATTTACGACCTTCTTGTAATATGGATGGAATTCTTTCTTTAAAAAAATAATTTGTTTAAAATTTTCTTTAAGTTTACTTTTCTCTGATCAGATTTTTTTATAGGAACCGCTTTCGAGGCGTTATATCAAGTGTTTATCAATTATTATATTAAGACTGGAAAACTAGCAATTACTTTACCTGATAAGGAAGGATCATTACATCCAAACAACACAAACAAATCCAAAGAGGAAGACAACATTCAAATGTAAACGCATCTGACAATCAGGTGGACAGACCGGGTAAAGACTGAACTAGATAGATGGATGAAATACAAAAAAAACGAAAGTATTTACGGAAAACCTGCATTCATTAGTGGACTTCAAACGAGTAATATGATAATGCGAATAATCAAAATAGCAATATATAAAGAATAATCTATAGAAACTGTCGACTAGTGTTAGAGGATTTTCTCCCGCCATTCGCGACACATGCTTTGTTTAATTGCTTCTTTACACCTTGATTTACATATGTTATCAATATTTAATTCATTATTTATTAATAACGTAGACCAACAAACAGTTCTAGACTACTGGCTTGTTGCTGTTTTTACTTACCAAAGCTTACAGCACTTACCAAAGCTATATTTCATACAATTTTCCAGAGCCAAGCTATTTTATAGCTACTCTCTTTACTCCAAGCCCCAGATTTAATCAAAATAAAACATACAGTATCTATTCATCGAGCTACCGTTTCATGAAAATCATACGCGTTCCATTCATTTCCATTGCTTACCTGGAGCCCTCAGCAACCTAATGAGGGAGCACATGAAAGAGATATTCGCGTTAGACACTCGAAGTAACGTAGCGAATGCAGAACTGAATGAAAACAACGTGCACGAATGCAAAAATATACAAAAACCAGCAGCCGACGCGACTGCGATCCTTTGCATAGCCACAAAGGGACTGGCGCATTGTGTTTCAAGTATTACTCTGGTATATGAGTGGGATGGTGTGGGGGTGGAGATTACAGCGGATGTAGTAATGGGGGTTTATTTAGATGATAATGAAGTATAATTTTAGGTTTGGCAGATTTATTGAGGTTACATAAACTGCTGAATAAAAACATTAGTCAGGACCATAAGAAGTTACGATAAAAAAGAATTACGACTTAACTCCCGGAAACGCGTTGAACCAGACTCCATATAATATGGATGTCGTTAATCGAGACACATTTCAGAAGCGTGCCTGAACCGAAAGATAAACCAGAGACCAAATTATAGGAAAAAAAATGGGATAAGTTCGCAATATGTAAATTGTAAATGTAAATTAAGGTTTTGTCGTTCTCTTTAGATGTTAAAAGATATTAACTGGCGTCTTTAATTATTAATCAATAAATTAACCGCGTTTTGCATTCCCACAATCGAGCTGTGACATATATAAATGTGGTATATAGATCATAATAAATAATAATGCATTCCGCTTCGCTCGTCTCTTACACCGAGCCATAAGAAAGCTTGCAACTCCAACGTCTTTTGAATCTACACAAGGTATTGAAGCCTAACCATGCAAATTATAAAGCGCGCACACATCGACGCGTGTGACCTCCAGTCTACATAATACTGCTGTACTTAGCTAGCAATGTATATCAGTTTGTTTATCAAAGACAATCAGAACATTTATGATGTTTTTTTAGGTTATGGCAAAACTAGAATGCTTTCAAATTGCATCGCGAGTGCAAAAGGGGTCCTCCGGTACCCATATTTATGCATACCATTTTAAATAACTCATTCATTGAGTTCATATATCTCTGTGTACTGTATGTGACTGTACTCAGTAATGTTTGGCCTCCAAAATCGACGGCATTCGATTTGGATTTGATGGTATGCTCAGTAGGCGTGAAGATGTTTACTTGGGCAAGATTCTCAGGATTCGATTACTGCCACGAAACAAAAGTTATGTCCAGATGTTATGCCACCGAAAAGTCTATAGAATATTATTATAATCAAGATACATTAAAAAAAATCTAAGCATAAATCTAAATATTAATTAATCACGTAATCGTTTCCAACATCTTTTCAATCTTGAAATAACACTATCGCTTCGGAACGTGTTATAACAGCAAAGAAGGAACGACACAAGAAATTCTCGAAGCAACACGAACTATCTTCTTTTTGTCTTTATTTTGTTTTCTCTTTTCTTACATTAGACTTGAAATGGGGCCGGGATCATGTGTTAAAGTGTATCCAACACTCAATATAATGGTTTAGGTAATTATCTACATGGAAATAATACATTTTTTTACGTATTTATTCACGTATTTGTTTTAATTTTTATATTTAAATTTTTTAGCTTCCCGACGTTTCGATTTCGTCACATCTTTCGTGGTCACGTCGCGGTATACAAAATAGTTTTATTTAAATTTGTAACATTCGCGTTAATCTAAGAAAGGAATTATCTTCATTGTTATAAGACTGCTTATTCTGTTGCAGACATATTTTAAGATTTATGTCAAGTGAACTCAGTTAATTAAGTAGGTTAAAGCTTAACCAATTTCGAATGTATTCTGCGATATATCAGCTAAATTGAGGTCTTTAATTTAGGAATACATAATCTAATGATAGAAAAAATTAGACTATAAATCTAAATATAAATAAAATTTCTTATAAAAGATCCCATTAGTTCCCCCATTCTTCGTGTACGTCCGCTGTTATGCTCAAAAATATGTCCCAAAAACATTTCTACATAGAAATTGTTATTCCAAAGTTTAAAACCTAAGCCAAAACGAGTGGTAGCCGCAGTGTAGCGTTATTGTTTACGTTTCATAATGCCTTCCCGAATAAGAAAATAGAATGTTTAGTAAATTTCACGCCGCGCGACGCTCCCACGAGCGCTTTAAACGTAATCATTTTGAGAAATAACTTTAAATTCTTGAATTTTTATTTGTTGTGAAAATATTTTTACATTTTTAGTGTTGTTGCATTGTTGCGGAACTCGTCAGTAAGCTGTAGAGAGAGTATAGTGTCGCACTCGTATCTCCCTCTTAGATGGCTTGAATTTGAGTTAATGGTCCATAGCGGTTGCATGAATTGTGGATAGAACGGTTTAATGCTAAAACCTTCCTCTTTCGCACTAGCAATGAGAGAAAGGATAATAAATATCAACTAAAATTGGGTTTTAAAACAACAAGCAATAAGAGTTACTTTTGCACCGAGACGAATGTGATCATCATTGGCTATAGGAAGTTCACTGCAGAACATAGCCTCAAGGAATTCCCACTATAGCTTATTTGAAGGTTTTTTGCCATGAATGGCGAGACGACCGTTCATGGACAGTAGCAAAAACAACATGAATTACAGAGCAATGCTTGATATTTCACTGCGCTGGCCATCCTGAGACATACGATGTTAAATCAAATTATGTCTATTAGTCTATTAGTATAAGTTACTCTAGCTACAATGTCCTTCGAACCGGAACACAACAGTGTATTTACACTGCTGTTTGGTGGGAGAAATAGACATTGCGGTGGTACCTACCCAGGTGCCCTCACACATAAGGCATACCTACCACCAGTAGTGAGCTGAATTCTTTCCTGCAATCTTCTTTAACACACTTACACAATAAAACCGCAAACAAATAACTATTCTTACACTTCGCTGTACTAAGCAATTTCATGCATACATAACACAGGGCATACATACATAAACATCACGCCTTATTCCCAGAAAGGATAGGCAGTGGTGCAACCAGGGCACCCACGTTTTGCCTTGGTTGTTCCGTCCCACGATATGATAGGGGCTTATCGCCATATCGGGCAAAAAATCCTGTATCCTGTATATATAGTGAAAAATCCAATATCACTTTACCCGACCCGCAATTCGAACCCGAGACCTCAGCTTTGTAATCGTACCGTAGTACAACAACGCCACCGAGGAAGTCACACTAACACTGGAAGCTCTTAGTAAATTTAATGTAGTTATGCTGTCCTCATGCCAACCCGCATTAGGCCAGCGTGGTGGACTATATGGCCTAACCACTCTCAATCGATTCTCTCGATTGTAGAGTAGGCCCGTGCCCTGCAGTGGGACGTATATGGGCTGATATAGATATATAGATGCTGTCCTCATAAATAAACATGTATGGATGGGTTATTAGATTCCGTACGCAGGTGTTCTGGACCCTAATTGTGAGCTGTTTAGTATATGTAATGAAACAGAGATAATTTGCTTGAAATAGGTGTGAAACCGAATGTGAAACGAAGGTTGAGGCATTTCCCACAATTAAATGTATGGTGGTTTAATTGGCAACAATTTGTTTTAGTTTCATTCAATTTCGTGTCAATTCATCTATACATATTATGTATAATAAAAATGTAAATGGTCGATGTCTGTACATGGAAGATATATAAGAAATTTCAACGCGAGGGGTCTTTATAACAGCAACAGAAGCCAAAACAATTTTTTTAGAATTTTTGTCTGTCTGTCTGTCTGTATGTTTGCTTGCGCATCACGCAAAAACTACTGCACCAAATAAGATGCGGTTTTCACAGTTGTATTGCTGTAGGTTCAACTTAAAAACTTGTATATGTTGCATTTACATACAGGATGTTTCTTTTTGTTTGCTTGCACATTACTCAAAAACTACCGCACCAAATGAGATGCAGTTTTCACAGTTATATTGCTGCAGATCCAACTTGAAAATTGGTATATATTTAATTTACATACATACAGGATGTTTCCTTTTATTTGCTTGCACATTACTCAAAAACTACCGCACGAAATGAGATGCGGTTTTCACAGTTGTATTGCTGCAGGTTCAACTTAAAAACTGGTATATGTTGCATTTACGTACAGGATGTTTCTTTTTGTTTGCTTGCACACTACTCAAAAACTACCGCACGAAATGAGATTTAGTTTTCACAGTTATATTGGTGCAGGTCAAACTTGAAAACTGGTAAATGTCTTATTTACATATAGGTTGTTTCTTTGTATTATGGAAGATAAATGAGAAAAACTAATATAGGGGTCTGTATTAATGTAATAGAACCCATAACAATGATTTATAGAATTTTTGTCTGTTTGTCTATCTCTTTGTCTGTGCGGTTGTCCGCGATGAACTCAGAAACGACTTAACGGATTTCGACGAAATTTGATATGGAGATAGCTGACATCCTGGATTAACACTTTTTCCCGTCGGATGAGGTATATATTTGTTACTTTTTTATACTCAAAATGATGGGATGGAACTGGATTGTATGCAATGAGTGAGAATGAGACGGCACGGGCGGGATATAACGGGACGGGACGGGATGAGAAATACCAAATAAAGTTAATCACGCTTACGAAGTTTGCGGGCAGAAGCTAGTTCATAAATAAAATAATAGATTAAAAATATCTTACAAGAGTATGACCATACGAAAGGGAATATAAAACGATGCATAATTACTAATAAACTGCCTCGGTGGGGCAGTTATACTGCGATATGACTGCAAAGCTTAGGTCTCGAGTTCGAATCTCGGGTCCGGCAAAGCGATATTTTGGATTGGATTTTGCTATTCAATAAATAAATAAATTTGTGCCCGATATGGTGAAAAGCTCGCCCCTTATCACATCGTGGGTCGGAAAACACAAGGAGAAACGTGGGTGTCCTGTTTGCACCTCTGCCTACCCCTTCTGGGAAAAAGGCATAAGTTTATATATGTATATATATATGCAATAGCTAATAGATAGTCCTTAAATTATTGCCCTTAGCATAATATCCACTTTATAATACTAATCCAAGCCACGAATCAAATCTAAAAATAACACCAAGTATTACCCCGCCATCAACACTAATTAATTAACTTTACTCGAGAATAAAATATACCACTCAACACTGATGAACCTACGAGGATAATTTGCAAGATTTAAATAAACCATAGCAAATGTCTATTATGCGAGCGGAACGCATTTTTAACGAGCGCAAATATTGTAGCTATGTCTCGACTCCCCGTGGAACTTCTTTTATAATTTGCGTGGCCTGGAGCCAATGGTATAGGAAATCAAGACAAAAGTACGGTCATATTTAATGAATAATTTGATAATTAATAATAGTTACTCATTATCATTATTATTGTTTCAAGATAAATGCGTTAAAATATTCTGCTTTGTGGGTTTCGGTAGTTACTATTGTAATTTTTAATTTAATTGTACTTTATTTTTAAGTAAATTTTTAATTTAAAATTGTTGCTCAAGAGGTGTTACCGTGTATTTCATTAAAGCATGAAGATTGTATAAGATTACAAAGGCTTGCAGTTAAAAAATCTGATATAAAACACCGATGACAAAGATAAAATGAACGTTGAATTTTCGAAACGAATTTCTGTATGTATACAAAAGCTTTCGCGGAATAAAAGAGTTATATAAAACGTCAATATTGGAACGTGACGCATACTACAAAAAACATACGAATAATACGTCAGAAAGCGCATGTGTGTTTTATTTTACAAAATTGCAGAGAATATTTTCATAGAAATTCTACTGACAGAAAGTCATCTAACTTTTCAATGTTTTATTGAAAATGTGTAAAATATCGGAGCCATATTTATAAATGGATGGTCCTCTTAATCCCGTCCTACATCATTGTCGTCTGCAACGCGCCTTCGAGCGAATGCCTCTTTTATATTTCAGACGTTACGTCAAGGAGCGAATATTCCCCGAGTAATGCGAATCCCTTGAAAATGGGCTCAGGACATCTGAATTTGGGACACACGGACGTGGAAAATGAGAAGCTTTTGTCTGAAAAGAAAAAGAATGCTCGCAGCGCCCACCGTGTCTTGGGAGTTTAATTTTTACTTTAAAAACTTGGACTGCAAGAAACGGAACGTAGCTAAAAGTGTTTTTGCACTACATACATTCAGTCGGCGGGTTTTCGTTGCACTTGTTCCGATTCAGACAAAGTAAGCTTTGTGAAACGGTGAAATTTCGTACTTAAAATAAGTTCGTTGCGCTGTTGCGAATATAGAAAACGCATTTGCAGTATTACAGCGAAATTCGGGCATAAACTAACAAAGCTAAGTAACAACTCCTGGAAATGTGTACGTGTTCCGGTAAATCCTGTAGTTTTGCAATAACTAATACAATCACCGGTTGAATTCTAAACGAAATTCTTGGAACTGCAAATATTAAAGATAGAATTGGAATACTATATTAATTTAACTATATAACACATACATACATTATACATAAACTCACGTCTTTATCCCAGAAGGGGTAGGCAGACGCGCCACCAGGACGTTTCGCCTTGTATGCTCCGTCCCATGACGTGATAGGGGGCGAGACTATCGCCATACCGGGCACAAATTCTTGACTCCGGGCTGATAATTAATAGAAAAACCCAATATCACTTTGCCCGACCCGGGACTCGAACCCGAGACCTCAACTTTGCAGTCGCGCCGCAGTAAAACCACGCTACCCAGGCAGTCTATAATACTGTATAACACTTTTGTTCAAAATGTAATTTTTCCCTAAATTTTTGTCTCTGACGGTTGCATCTTGGTGAAATTTATTGCTATTCGCGACACATTCAAGGTTTTAAAGAAATGTCCGTGCCATCCTAAGGAGCCATATATTAACTCCTTTTGAATAGTGCCTCGGTGGCGTAGTTGTATTACGGTACGGTTACAAACCTGCGATCTCGGGTTCGAGTCCCGGTCACTTGACCAATATTACTATTAATTATTATTCTAACTTATTTATGAGCTGCTCTGAATTTAATTGCGCTGCAACCTCTGTATAATTACTGTATTGTAAACTTGTTTTGAAAAGAGCAACTAGAGCTTCTTGCCCGGTCTTCTCTGGCGAAAACAGCCTTGTGAACCGGGTGGTAGTGGAATGTATGAAATTTCACGGGATAAAATATTTTCATTTTCATTTTCAATGAAATTAAACTAATTTTTACGTAAACGTCAGGAAGTTAATTTAAAAATTAAACCAAATCGCGATAAAATCCATGAAAATTTGTTTCATTTCAATCTCTAAAAGTATTTGAATCCACGATGTTATTTAGTCCTGCTTGACATACAAGTCCTCTGTATGTTCCAAGGAGTGAAAAGTCCCAGGACATTGAGTTTCCTTTAATATAATTAGCTGTGCGTCCGAGCCAAGAAGCGAATTTAAATTATACATGCGTAGAATCCATCTTCAAACCCTAAGAGAATTGCCGAGGCTGAAGAATAGCACTTTTAGTTACAGATAATGAGAACAATAGACGTTCCCGGTGGAGGCAATCTGGTTCCTTAGTATTAAATTAAAAATGAGGGATGTGGAAGACCTAATTAGAGAGACAATGCATAGCGACCTCAATAGAATTGCTGAATTTTGACAAAGTACGTCATGTAGATTTTATATGACGGTAAGCCGTATACCGTACAAACCTTACGAGCGATGTTTAAATATTGAAAGGAAAACGGTTTCTTAAGATTATTTAAAAAAATATAAAGCTAATAACATTTAACATGGATTAAATAGAAAAATATACAGGATATATCAAGACCGCGACCGAAAACGAAGCCAGGTGGTAGTATTAATGACTTCAGACAAAAAGTACGTAAAAATTTCGCAAAAAAGAATCGACAACTATTTTTTTTGTAATTTTTTACTTATCTTACTTATTTATTATATTTGGGTGATATAGACATAGTTTTGGGAAAACGATTTTTTTAGATACGCGAAGAAGACAAAACATAGCCAAATAAAAACATCTCGCAACCGAGAGATCGTCGACCCCATTGTGCTGGGCCACAATAGCCCAGCCTCCCCTCAAACAGGAATGAAAAGGGTTGGCGAAAATAATTTCGCTTATAGCATTACCGTTGCTGTGTCATCCTTTCAGAACATTTAACAATATAGCATATAATACCCATACGATCATACTACGAAATATTCCGTAGTTGAAATGATATAAATACCATCGTGACGTACTGTTCCAATAAACTACATCAGATCAATGGAGTAGATCTGGAAAACTGTGTTGAAGTAGTACAGCCAACTAAAATATTTAGCACCTTCAGTTTATTTGCCATCATCAGAAATAACTACCTCTAGCTGCTAGATTTAGATTTCACTGCACTGGCACATAATAGTTACTATGATACCAATATAAAGAACTTTTAACATACATAGGTACATACATAAACTGACACCTTTTTCTAGAAGGGGTATGTAGATGTTCTCCTGGTAGGAAACAGGACACCCATGTTTAGCTTTGTATATTTCGTCCCACAATGTGATAGAGGACGAGCCTATCGCCATATCGGGCACAAATTTTTGATCCCAGGCTGATAATGAATAGAAACATCCAATACCACATTGCCCGACCCGGGATTCGAACCTGAGACCTCAGTGTCGTAACCATACCGTACAACTACACCACCGAGGCAATCAAAAACTTTTTACATCAACACCAAATCAATATCCAATAAAATCTTACCTATTCTTCGTACATAATTTGAACCACCTTGGCATATTTGTGGCGCAAGGCAAGAAATTGTCTTTTATTGGTCATAAATACTTTTACATATACCACCAGAAGCATGGTATCACTTACCTGCACTTTGTAGTACAGAATAAAAAAATCCTAATCATGGTAATGCATCAAATAGTAACTTATTTCTAACAAAAGAAATGCTTTTTCTCCCCAAGAGATATCTGTCTGAAATCAAATCATTGTTTTTCTCATTTTTCAAAGCGTTTATGAACAAAGTCTAGTCAGAAAACTAGTCAGATTTTATTATTTATGACGCCGAGTCAGATATTTAGTCAGTCAGTCCCGCTCTCGCCCCAACTCGCCCCAGGCGCTGACATTATAAATCTACGGAATCCAGTTCAGCGCATCTTATTAATTAGTCTACAAAAAATACGCTCTGTTCTATTTTAATTTTTTTGCCGGCTTCAAAGGAGGACTCGATTCGTCTGCATAATTTTCGCAATGAAATATGTCAAGCTTAAACTTTTAGGGCTTCCAGGAATTATAAGTAATTTTATAGTTAAATTTACTTATTACCTACGCATCTCTTTCTCTCTCTCTTCAGCCAAAGGAAGTCCACTGCTGAAGATATGCCTCCCTTAAGGCGACTTCTTGCAGTGTTAACGAGGTCGTCCCTCCAACTTGTAGGCGGGCGTCCGGGCGTCTTGACCTACGCATAATTCTGTCCATATCCGCCCAAATTTGTTCCACTGATAGATCTGTAACAGTGGAATATATCATACAGGGTATATCAAGACCGCGACCGAAAACGAAGCCAGGTGGTAGTATTAGTGACTTCAGACACAATGCAACTAAAAATTTCGCAATAAAATCGACAAATTGCTTTTTGTTATATTTTACTTATTGTCGTATTTGGGTGATATATACATAGTTTTCCTAAAATAATGATGTATACCTCTTTATTTTTAAACACGCAATGGTACCTAAGGGTTTAAATTAGTATTTTCGCAAAAACTGGTTATTTCCACCTAAGCACGATGATTTTTTAAAAATTATAAAAAATATCCGTCACTGTTTTGGCGAAATTTTTATTTGCATTGTGATTGTAACCACTAAAACTACCACCTGGCTTCGTTTTCGGTCGCAGTCTTGATATACCCGGTATAATAAGTTCAGATGCTTCCACAAAGTTCATTACGCTCTGGTTGTAGCAATCAGTAGACTTTCACCCACCTTGGTATTTTTAAAAACCTGCATATATTATTACAATATTTTGCTTCACCATTGCCGCAAGTAATAAAATTCTATCGAACCTTTAAAAATGTGAAATAGTTTCGTATCTAAATCCCTCCGGCGATGTTACGAGAGAAATGTAAAGAAATCAGGGCGGAGGTACAAATGTAGCGTCGCGTTGAAAAACTAGCCGTCATCCGCCAGCTGCACGGCTCAGTAGAAAACACTCGTAGATGCCACGAATATTCGTGTTTGGATGGACTCACACCGACGCGCAACAACCTCTTACACAGTTAAGACAAATAAAGGCTGTGATTAAAGAGATTCTGGATTTCAAGGTGACGCTCCCCTTTATCAGAGTATTTCGGTTTGAAAATCCAATATGAGTTTCTTAGATTTGACAACTGTCGATGACATCTATGAACGGATATCAGCTTGACAAAATTAGGGAGCATAAATACACTTAACCACATTCGTAGGCCTTTTTGTAACTAATCAATGGTTCGTTGATAAATAATTACTTATAATAAAACATTCTTTAAAAACGATTTTCTCAAAGTGACTTTAACACTGAGATATAATTTATGAACTTTGCGAAATTCACTATAAAACATTAATTAATTAAAACTCACTATACACATTTTATTACTCAATACTAGATAAATAGTAAAAAAATAGTACTTTACATCTCGGTGTGAAAGCAGCCAGTATACCGTTCTAATGCAAAGTTGTATTGTTGCAAATGCGGGACGGAATTGTTGAGGGTTCCCGGTGGCTCCTGTCGGGATTCATATTTTTCAATTTTATCATTCGCATCTGTCGAGCTTCGGTGTGAAATAAGTTACGTTTTAACTTCCCTTGAGCGGGAATACTTATGTACGAAAGATGTTTTATTTCGTGCCATTTTCTAGCTCTACTTAGGTACCAGTGTCCCAAATTGTGGATGAACTATTTTGCTGTCTCATTCTTCTTGTACCATCACCCCTTTTCAAAAACAAGTAATAATGTCATGATTTTTTTGTATTTTGCCTATTCTTTTATAGGTGGCGGTGCCCTATTATCAGATGACATAATATTTCCGAGGCTGTATGACATGAAGGATACTGCGTTGGAGTGTTAGTAGACACATACTTTTGTGTGTGGTTTTTTGTTATTTGAATAGGCAGATCAGCTGGTGACTTGACTAATAAAAAATAACAATCGTCATGCCATAAATATCGTACTGCGTACCATTTAATTAATACTCTATTTAAGACTCACAAAGAAAATAATAGCCGATATCGATCAAGGAACATCAAAACCAGAAGCTCATAATAGATCTCGTAAATGTTTTCCTTAACTCCAAAGAATTTATGAGATGAGATGCAAGTGCATGCAAGCCAGATCTGTGATGAAACGCACAATACTCTCCACAGATCGATGTTACCAAAGCAAGAAACCACCACGAACACCAAAAAAACTAACTGCATTTATCCGCCCAGTGACGCTTCACAAGTAAATTCGTCTGCGGTTTGCAAGCCAAGCGATACATACTAATGAACCGACTGGAGCCGAGTCACATTGTGCGCAACTTCGACAGATGTCTTGGACGGTCTATTTCTGCAGTAACTTGGTACAGTCCCAGCCTAACCGGCGGTTGTGTTGCTCGGGAGCTGGGAGCTGGAAATTCAATTAAGAAACCCTATTTCCAACGAGTTCCAGGAACCAGCTTGAAGTCAGAGGACTGTCGACAGTAGGATTATCTTGGGATGAAATATCCTGGTACTCCAATCAAATTTATACATAAATGCATATAAACAGATCGGCCACTTATATTAGTTGTTAAGCAGCGTTAAAAACCCTGATCACGGTTCAAAGACGACGATTGATTGCAATGCATACATACATACATAAACTCACGCCTTTATCCCCGAAGGGGTAGGCAGAGGCGCCACTAGGACACCCACATTTCGCCTTGCATGTTCCGTCCCATGATGTGATAGAGGGCGAGCCTATCGCCATATCGGGCACAATTTCCTGACTCCGGGCTGATAATGAACAGAAAAATCCAATATCACTTTGCCTGACCTGGGATTCGAACCCGAGACCTCAGCTTTGTAGTCGTACCGCAATACAACCACGCCACCGATTTGATTGCAATGACCTGAAAAAATTACAGCAAACTAGAAACAGCTTGATTCTACATTCTGCTTATCGTCAAGTCGTTTGCCCACCTTATACGTAACTCTATATTGGGCTCTATAGAGAACTTTCAAATTATGAGTAGCTAGAACAGTTTTTCATCTACTAACTTGCACTAGGCCAATATATTGTGGATATTCCCTCATTCATTCTTTATCCTGCATCGCACATCCAATCAACTTGACAGCCTATTTCCTAGGTTTTTTTGCGGTGGTAATCACTTATACGGTATCTATCGCTCTACAAAAACCAGCGATTGACAAAACGTACAAAACCCCGGTATCAGCTGTTACATAACAAAATTAACACCAGCTCTCGATCCATCAGCTCAATACACGAAAGTGCGACGGTCCCCAACAGAGCTGTATTATGCACATACCGCGTTGGGGCCCCACTCCCCAGGACCCCCACACGACCTCCCACCGGCCCCCGAGCGATAAACTGTTCAACACGTTCTGAAGCACAAGTTTCGATTGGAAATTGGTTTTAGTTTAGTATTATAATACACAGAACAGGATGTACATCTATTATATTCCGTCTAAATACTTCATTTACATGTAAATTGAAGTGGTGAGATATAGCTTGTTAGACTAGCCTTGAGGCGGTATGCGCCTAAATGTGATAATAGATGTTCATTATCAGGAGTGGCATGGATATATTATGCTGTAATTTGAAGCGAATATTAAGTTACTTTGGGATTAATTTGAGAATGACGTGTAAACAAAATTAAATAAAATCTCGAAAACTTAAAACCATTTCTCTGATATTTTTAATAAGGGGTTATCACAATTTTCGTCATAACGTCCCATTCTCGATACGTCTGTGTTCAAATGTCTTTCATAACATAACATCACTGACGTGTAATGATAACGTGTCGCAGAAGGACAAGCCTTAAAAAAACTAGAACAATTAAATTTTAAAAAATCCTCCAAATTGTAGTCTCCGAAACATCCTCCCTATTACTATACTATACATATCACCAGGCGAGCAAACACACCTGGCAATAATCAAATATTTACCTTCACCGCGAGTCAAACCTGGCTCCAAGGTAATTAGGTCATCATTAATTAACTTGTACTGAGTACCAATCTGTATTTTGGTTGTATATGTAACTGCAGTTAGTGTAGTTAATCCAAAGCCGACCACAAATGCTTGGTGTCAGCGATATGAAAGCCAATCGTCTTGGAAATTTTCCGTCCGAGAACACCTTAATAGGAAGGAAATATTGTATTTAAAGTTATTATAAAGTATATTATAACGTCGTGACAACGATATTTGGGTTCAGAATACTCGTATTTACTACCTACCGCGCAAATAGTCTCTAAAGGAATGATAATTGACTCTGATTTCGCTTCATCACCATGTTGTTTTGGTTTTGCAATAGCAATGGACAGTAGTACATGAGCTGTCGTATGGCTTACCGTCAGGCAAGTGGCATGCACGACTCACAATTCCTTGCAATAAAAAACAATTACGGAAAATTCACTACGGGAAATAGGCATTTTAATTATCGGCGAATGTAGATCGATATCCCTGAAATAGCCAGTCAAAAGATTTTATGGTTCCAGTAAGATTAGGAATTTAAATATCACATAAACTACGACCGAACAACCAACTTCACTAACATGCATCCACACTCCGAAATTTGTTAAAAATAATCCGGTTTTTTCCGATTCCAAAGTACTTTATGTCTAAAATTTAATTCCATCGATGGCACCGACATGGCTGCGCAAATGAAATTCCCCTAAAATATTTCCGCAGTAACTAGTGTCACGGGCCGTCCTACCGAAACAAAGCTATCAATTTGAACGGGACATGTGAAAAAAATTCATCGGCAATTTTGCAGTGACGCGCGTCCGTCGCACGAGAGATTTTTAACGCTGAGCGGAGACGTTTGAAAATAGAATATCCTTAGGTTTTTGAAATTGCTCGATTTTTTGAATTTATTTGCAGAAAAGAGTAATCAACGTTGTGGAGGTACGTATTCTATATCTAGATATAGATAGGCAGATAGATATGACTATTACATGACAATATGAGAAATAATAGTGAAGTTTGTAATTCCATAGGAAGCCAATGTGAGGTGACAGCTTCCCATCCGCGTTTCATTCTTTTAATGATTGGCGGGATCCGACGTACACAAATCCTCACAATACTTTTTAAGAAACAAACTACCAGATATTGAGGTTGCTAGTAAAGAGGAACTACAAATTACACCCTGAGACCGGACTTAAAAATCGCCAAGCGTTTTTGACCGTTAATGAGAAAGTTCCCTAACAGGTCAGCCAGTGACAAATTCAATCAACACGATGACGAAACATGTCCATATTTTCACGGACCCTTGACTGGGTTAAGGGGACTTCAGACTAGAGCTATAGACGTGCGATTTCATATACCATACGTGGAATTGGAACTAGTGGGAGCATATGAAGCATTTACTAAATAATAAAGGAATCAAAAGTGGTAATAAGTGTAGGTAACATTGGATTATGAGCATTTCGTGAACTTTTTAAAAATGGTAGAGCCACACTCTTGTCAGTCATGTCTCGGCATGAATGCACAGACCCCTTTCTCTTCTCATCCGTTTCCTTCCTGCTCGCCTTCCGATTTGATGAGCAACACATCAATGATCCAAGCTTTGTGGGTGATCATAGGCGGCGTGCTCACTTGCTATCAAATGAACTGTTTGCTTGTTATATAAAAACATGAAAACAATAATATTAAATACACCCAACAGTTACATACATAACCCTGATCCAATACTAAGATCGAGTCCTGTTTTGTGGATTTCGGATAACACGAGAGACTTTCAATTACCAATTGCAATTACCCAGACCTGAAACAAATAAATAAATAAATAATAAATACACCCAACAGTCACATACATAGTCCTGACCCCACATTAAGATCAATTAAGTCTTGTGTCATGGGTATCAGAAACTACGAGAGACTTTTCGGTCTCACAAACACCCAGACCCGAGACAAATATTTGTGGGCCTCACAAACATTTGTCTCGGTGCGGGGATCGAACCAAATGCCCGAGGATCACACAAACGTTTGTGCGGGGATCGAACCCGCAGCTTCACGTTTCACAACCGGGCGGCGTCTAGCCAACTGCGCCACACAGGCTGTCAATACTTCGAAAAAAGTTAGTACAGAACTAATAAGAACATATTATGATTCTTTATCTACCATTTTTTTTCTCATAAACTTGAATCAATTTTTCATATGCCTAAGTCCATTTGCCATAAGCCCGAATCCATTCTGAATATGCCTGAAACCTTCATATGTCTGAATCGTCATAATACGCATACAATATACAAAAATTTCATATACATAACCAAGTTAGCGAGTCGCGGGCGTTCTGGCGTTTTTCGAGCCGTGCCAAATTAATTTGTTGGAGCATTTTATTGTTTGCAAAATTCGGTGTAGATTTAGCTCGGTTTTCACGCTCGGCGCACTTTGCAACATATTAGCGGTCTGGTAAGGTTAATGCGCTTTGAGAGTGGAAAAGTGGATTTATTTTAAATCAATTTGTTTTTTTGTGAATTTGTAATTACTTTTTTATAAAACTGTAGTTGGTTGAGTGAAATAAAGGATATACGTGGATGTTCGCACCAGCTGATTTAACCCATCTACATAAACATAAATATTTGTTTTAATATATCCAGGGCCTCGTATCTCAGATGGAATGAGTTGAGCCTTCATCATCATCATCATCATCAGCCCGTTGCAGTCCACTGCTTGGCTGGCCTCTCCCAAGTTACGCCACACAGCCCGGTCTGCTTTACGCATCCAGTCGCTGCTGGCCCTCCTGTTAATGAGCCTTGCTGTTTGTTATTAAAACTAAAGTACAAATTACTCGGATCGATCGCGGTGTCTCACGTAAACCGACAAGATGTTACAACTTTGCGGTGGTGATCAATTCTTTGTGTGATTATCGGAGACCCATGAGCTGTTGGTAGGATATTCATGTCTTTCTGATAAACGATCACAGCATGCAATCGTGGGAACACCGTCTCGGTGGCCCACAACAGTTAATCGTTTTTAAGGTTCAATATATTTAAATAATAAGTTTGTGGTGGCCTGTTGGTAATTGACCAGACGTCAGAACATGTTTCACGGTAATCGCGGGTTCAAATCCCGGGACTCACCTTTGACTTTCGGAGTTATGTATGTACTGATAGTCATTCACAACGGTGAAGGAAAACATCGTGAGGAAACCTGCATACAGTAGCGATTTTAAAGAATTTCTAAGATATGGAGAGTCCGTCAACCCGCACTAGGCCAGCGTGTCGGACTATATGGCCTAACCCCTCTCAATCGTACTCTCGATTGTAGAGGAGGCCCGAGCACTGCAGTAGGATGTATTTGGGGTGATACAGATATTTACATATATTTTCCACTAGAATGGCCTAATTACGTCTACTAATGCGAGATAACCATAACTATCGTCAAAATCGATTTTTGTCACTGCACTCATTATCAACTGCATTAAATTCACTTTTGTCTTACTAAAAGAATATTTAAAACCTACTTTTAAAAGTAGACCGATTCCTCTCAAGCGCATTTACAAAAGCCGGACAATTTGCACACAATACAGTCCGCAGTGTTCCGATGTACGTTCACGAAAAAACTTTTAACAACACAAGTTTGCACATCCTTTTGTTTGAGTTGCGAACATTTAACGATACAACTTGCCGCCGGGGCTGTACATAATTCTTTCTGATGCCGAGCTACAGCCGTTTGTCTCGGTAACCCTTTGTAAGTTCGTGTATTGATCATTGTTGTCAGTTTGGAGACTCAAGTTAATGGTTCACGTTTCAAAGTTGGTATTTATTTTGAATCGATCTCTCTCTTATTGTGTTTTGTTTAACGGTTTAGGTTTGGGTAAATAGAAGTTTGTTAAATGATACACCACGACAGTCTGCATGACTTTATTTTAGTTGGGTCGTAAAAGTCAAAACTTATAAGATCACTACGCTGAGCTAAAATGGAAAAGTAGACAGTTCACATTTTTTTCATACTATTCTGGAAAACTTTTAGATACAATAGTTTTCTAAAAGCATACTATAATTAAATATGGTTTTCGTAGGTGGACATATCACACATCACAACACTTAATAAGACAAATGAACTGTACTTAAGCCGTAGATATTAGAAATATATGGTGTAAAGATGCCAAGAGGAAGATAGTCAAATCAAATGCCAGATTGTCTGTCCAGGGTGTCTGATAATCGATAAGCAAAACATGAGCGCGATTGATGCAATACCGAAAATACCAGCATGATAGAAACACCCACTGTCGCCGACTCAGTCGTTGTATTTAACAGTGGTCAAAAATATTCTGAATACAAACGGTCTTATTCATAAACCGTTTGAAAACTCATTTTAGCTATCGAATGTTTTGTCTTCTTCGCTCATACTGAATTCAAATGTCGTTCGAAAGGGACAAAACACTCGATAACTAAAATAGGTTTTAAAACTGTCTATGAGGCCGTTATGATATAAATGAACATAAACGTTAATATAATGCACAACACACAGAGTATTGTGAAACTACTAATATACGTCGCAACACGCCAGCGGAGCGGTATATTATACGCACACTAATTAAATATTAATTAAAACTTTGTTCTAGCCCGGTGAGACTACTGTTTCATATTATACTGTTGCTCCACACAGTTCGAATTGTAATAACTTTTGTTTTATATAGCTCTTTTAGTTTGGTAACAATGTATAGAAAAAGTAGTGGCGTTTGTTTTTCTTCATGCAATTATTAATATGAGAGCTTAACGAAAAAAAATACAGTCCGGGGAGTAATTGGTTTAATAAAAACAATTTCGTAAAAAGAACACTTACACTAAAAACACACTTATTAATTGTACGAAATATAAGGCAGGTAAGTTTAATAGGTGTTTACAACCAAAAATTGATTAAAAGTGTACGAAACTGTAAAGAATTGTTTTTGTGTCCTTACAACGTCATAATTAAATAGTCAGCTAACGGCAAGTGTAGTGACAAACTTGTATATGGCGATTGACTCACAAAAGAGGCAGACGGCATAATAAAGACTGCAGAGACTCGCTAAAAGCAAGCTGCTTTCAAAAGGTCAAGGAAGGAAAGTCTTTGGGAAACGTAGGCTCACATGTTTCCGCCCCGTGGTTATGGGAGCGTAAGAATTCCCACTAGACACTCGCGTGGGTCACAATAAAGAGGTTTACACTGTATGTCATCGGTCTCTGATACAAATACCTTAGCAAATAACTTTAACGTACATATAATATAATATAAATAAATACACCCAACAGTCACATAAATAGTCCTTGCCCCACATTAAGATCAATTAATTCTTGTGTCGTGGGTATCAGAAACTACGAGAGAATGTTCGGTCTCACAAACACCCAGACCTGAAACAAATATCTGTGGACCTCACAACCATTTGTCTCGGTGCGGGGATCGAACCCGCTGCCTCTCGTTTTGCAGCCGGCGTAAATACATCCAACATTAAAATACCTAAAACTTGTGGCATGCGTATTGGAAGCCACGTAATACTTTTTGTTCACACAAAATCTAGACCTGAAACTTGTGGATCACTTCAAGTTTATTTCGACCTTCAATATACAGGGTATATCAAGACTGCGACCGAAAACGAAGCCGGGTGGTAGTTTTAGTGGTTCCAAACACGATGCAAATAAAAATTTCGCCAAAACAGTGACAGATATTTTTTTAGAATTTTTTAAAAATCTTTGTGTTTGGGTTGTAAATACTTAGTTTTTGCGAAAATACTAATTTAAACCCTTACGTACCATTGCGTGTTTAAAAATAAAGAGGTGTACATCTTTATTTTAGGAAAATTATGTATTTATCACGCAAATACGAAGATAAGTAAAAAATTACAAAAAAAAAGTTGTCGATTTATTTTGCGAAATTTTTACTTGCATTGTGTCTGAAGTCACTAATGCTACCACCTGGCTTCGTTTTCGATCGCGGTCTTGATATACCCTGTATATAACTGTGGACAATCACTTGTTTCCAACTTCTATTTGTTTTGTTTCTGATCAATTTCGATGCGGGTTAAAGACAAACTAGTGTCTCTAAGAGTCTCGCCGGGCTCCGAAGCGCGGTGTCAATTCTTTCTGTGCTGTTGATCCTGGCAGGAGTTGCAGTGGTGGCTGTGGATGGGAAATTTCTTGTACATCGCTCTTCTCAACCGTTATCACACTTGACAGAGTGTTCGTTGTCATCTTTTCATGTGGTGGATTTACAATCCGTCGCCATTTCTTTTGGACTGACGCTTTCCTTGCACATTATGATACGAGTCCGTAAGGTGCAGTCTATATTTGTTCAGTCCAACGTAATGGAGCTCTACCACGAGGTCTTGTCCCATCGTTTTACCCTGCACCACAAGGCGTTCCATAGATGCATCGCTGCGACACATGGCCAAAGATAACTGTAAAATAAACCGAAATTACCATACATTTAAATACGGAGGGCTATTTAAAAAATAAACCAGGAATGGCAAGGCAATCGCGCACACTCGCGACACATTACGCGGGCGGCGCAATAAGCAATTACGTGACATGTGCCGCTAGCCTTATTTGCGAAAAAACCGTGCCATTGGTTCCCGAAGAGGATGATCTATCGATTATTTTGATATTGAGTGTGGAATTGGGAGAATGATAGAAAGGAAATTGAGGCATGTAAATGATATTTATATACACCCAACAGTTTCTTTATTTATTCTCTTTATTGTACATATCAAGTTAGATAGGAATTACATAACAATTATAAATTAAAATGGTCAGTGGTCGACCAAATCGCATTGATTTCTTCCTGGCATCCTCGTTATATAATTCTGACCCTAGATTTAGAAACAAGTCGCTTTTCTGTTGCCGTTGGCTCTCATAACTCATAGATCGGAAACAAATGATTTTGATTCTTAGTCGTATGAAATCAAATTTTCCGGTAAAAATTACGCTCTCAATTTTGCCGTATAATAAAGTTGCTTATAGATAAATTCCGGGCCGGAATCTCGTCTTTCCAATTTGTATGAAATTTTGTTGAGTCTTAAAACTACGGGCGCTCAGAATACAAACTAGTTGGGATAATAAATTAAGTATCTGATGTCGGTTTTCTATGCACTACTTTTAAATAAATACGTATTAAGTATGAAAAAGCACGGTAAAGAAGTTCACTTGCTATTAATGTAGTCATACTACACCTCATGTTATTTTCATATTGGTCTTCAATTGTCGGTCGAAATAATAATGCTGGCCTACTCGAAGCTCGAGCACATTACGAGTAATAACTGTTTAAAGAGCGCTATCTCCTTGCGTTGAATCTGGCTGTCGATGTTGCACGCTATAGTCGTTATTTAAGTGTACACGGATATTTAATGAAAAAACAATATGTAAAAACATTAAAATTAAAGCATACAATATATTTAAAATACCCAGAAAAAAACTAAGAAGTGTCATGTCAGAATAGTCACCGTGACGAATCTTCCGCGTGCGCGCACTAAACACGCTGTAAGTAATCACGTTCTTTCTGAGCGATTGGGCCCACTTCATGCCCGTTAGCCGATCAATTTATTTTCAATTTTTACCCTACCCCACCACACCCCGCAGCACCCCACGACCAATCCCACGTGACGCGCCGAATTAGATGTCTGCCCCGATTTACGCGTGACAAAGGATTGAGATTGCAAACTTTTAATTCGAAGGGCCTCGGGATAAGCCTGCGTTGGAATTCGGGGTGCAATTGCCTCGGCAATATTTAGATTGGCTATTTTATTTGTATTTTCACAGTGTTTTGTTTACAACGTGCGTGAATAGCTGAAGATTGGTATCGTTGAAAAAATAAATGTCATTTCCAATGTTAGCAGCATCTAATTAGCTGTATGCTTAAATCTTTGATTACTTCAAATGAGGCAATTTTGTGATATTGATTCTAAAATATAAATTCTCAAATTGTACTGTTTACTAAACGATCACGTCAGACGGGTAATCAATAATCATAATATCAAAATTTAAATCGTTCCGCAACACATTTAAAAATCATGCTTTCTCACTCCACATAACAATATTTCGTGGCCATCTCGTAACTTATCAGCCCATTATAAAAGAAATCATTGGTGAGCAAAAGGAGACAAAAAATATTATTTTTCTAGAAATATTCTACACCGCGCGTCTACATTGGCGGCGTGACACGTTCAGTATTTACTGACATATCGTGAATTTTATCTTCAAAGCAATATCGCACAAAAGAATCAAATAACGCTCAATAAACATTGGAATACAAATTGACTGTTTACGGTGCGCATAAGGACGAAAACTTATGTCATATTGGAGGCTCAAAACCCTAGGAATACACCTCTTCCCCTTTTCAAAATGTTCTTTACTTGTAGTTGTACTACGGTACGACTACAATGTCGGGGTCTCGGGTTCGAATCCCGGGTCGGGCAAAGTGATATTGGGTTGTTCTATTCATTATCAGCCCGGAGTCAGGAATTTGTGCCCGATATGGCGATAGGCCCCTATCACATCATGGGACGGAACATACAAGGCGAAATATGGGTGTCCTGGTGGCGCCTCTGCCTACCCCTTCTGGGATTAAGGCGTGAGTTTATGTATGTATGCATTACTTAAACCTTAGTCCAAAAAACACAAACATTGTAGACATTTTTCAGTGTAAACAATTGTAGCCGGTCATTACAATGACATAAAATAAATAAAAAATAATAATTTATTGCTGCAACATTCAATTGCAGCAAACAATACAGTACCAAATTGGTAACTAGCCGTGTATGATAAGTGCCATAACAAAGGGATCAAGGAAGTTTTAAATCTTAGGCCCCTTCATTTCATAAAAAAACCTTAGAGCGATTTACAGTCTGCGCCAGACTTAAACTATCTGTCTAAAATTTAGATTTATATTTCTATTGCGTTGTTTCATTTTGTTTAACAGCATATGCAAACATCGAGAGGTTATCAATATTTTAAAAAAGTAATATGACCCTGCTCTTAGCTAGTGTGGTGTTTAAGTCTTACTACTTATGCGTAGAATATGCGGATAATGGCCAGCGTATTAAATTAAACAAACTCTGTTTTGTCTTGTTCGCTCAAACTAAATTCTAAAGTCGTTCGAAAGGGACAAAACGTTTGATAACTAAAAAAGGTTTTAGATCTGTCTATGAATAAGGCCGTTAACCTTTTACAAAGTACTCAGAAGAGGTACGGACAAACATATATCCAACATCGTGACACAAGAGACATCCAGTACACGACAAAAAATCTAAAAATTCAAAAAGCGTTTTCACAAAATTTGCCTATAACCTCAGAGGTTTGTCTACCCGCGACAAAGTCCGTGACTCACATACCGCTACAGTTTTCCTGTCGCGTACTCGGCTTATTGAGTCGACGGAATATGAACTGTCATATCCAGCACGCAGTGCTCCGCATACATTATTAAAAAAAACTTACTTTGCCGAGGATGTGTTTGATCGAAAGTGGTGTGTGCTGCTCTTTATTTGGCGTAGTGTCTGTCTATAGAATGGTTTACAAATACATGTATTTCTTCGGGTTATAAGCTAATTTACCAAGGGTATACGCATGATTTTTAAACTGTTTTTGAGATAAACTATTTTCGTGATAAACATGCTTTGGGAAAAATATCCAATAGCGCGAAAAAAACGTGCTTAATAAAAAAGTGATATACCTATAAATTGGTTTTCACTTTTCTCCTAACGAAAATCTATATCTATATCTATCGCATTGCTTGGCTACAATCATAATCATTAGTCTCTTAAATAATAGTACTTAACTCTTCTAGCATTGCTACGTTTACCTAATAAAGACAAAAAGCTAAAAACATCGAAATAACTAAAATAAACTGCAGATTCATTGTAAAAACACGCCGAAAATAAACCCATTAAATTGCTAATAACTTAAAGTTACCCCGTATTAAAACATTTAACCTGAATATATAGCCGTTGTAAATCCATTACACCCTTTAATATAATGCCGAAACGAATTCACACTTCATCATAATTAATCGTTCGTTCGCGTTGTATAAAATTGCGCGGGAAAACAATATGGCGGCGCTTAACTATCCCGCCGCAAACTATTAATTCAATTAAGTCAGGCCGGATACTGCATTGCGAAATTATCTTTTATACATATTTGATGGTTGACAGTTGTTTAGGTAATCTGTTTATTTCCAACTCCTCCTATTAATTTAACTTTTTTGATTGATTTCGTTGCGGGTTAAAGACAAGTTAGACATTCCCGGAGACGCGAGACGCGCTGAGCTTCAATGTTCAGAGTCATTAAAATGCGTGCCACTGTTGATCCTGGCTTACAGGAGTTGCAGTGGCGGGTGTGAGGGCGGGACAGTCTCCTAATCTGTTTATTGGATTAACCCAAATTCTGACGAGTTTGTAGATTTTAGATGGAATTCTGCAGATGGTTTAAGTGAAAGAGTTATGAAGTCTAGACTGCTGAACCGTTTTATAGGTAGTCAGACAGTTTAGTTTGTAGCTATTTGGCGGAGTACATGTTCTATTTTAGCTTTATCTTGGGTCATTTGAGGTAACGAAGATTTAAGGTGATTGTACGTTATACCTGTATTTATTCTATAATCAAACTGGACGGTAACTATACCTAGTTATTATGAAGTGCAGTATAATCATTTTAAAGATTAAATATTAATGAAATCTAAATCCAGAGCCTAAAGTATTTGCACAAATATTTACTTACCATCAAGCGAATGGCATGCTCGTCTCGCCATTTATTGCAATAAAAGAATGGGATTTGCTACATCACTCTGACAATGAGCTTCTCGACCGGATGCATTCAATACAGAATGCTATATCCCATCCAATATTTCAAAATATTTAACTCTTTAATTGCATTCTACAAACCTTGGTTTTTCATTATAAAACACAAAATATAAGTATTTAATAAATTTGCACCACGCTCAACGTTTGGAGTCAGATAAGCGTGAAACCTTATTAAAAGTTAATCAAAATTTGGAATTTTCGCCGACTACATCCATAAACTTGGGCGGATGCAGGCGAGACGCAGTTGAAACATTGCACGGCACAAGCGTTTAAATGTTTCTAGCTGTTATTGAAAGTACAAGTCTTGTTGGTACTGGTGGTAGGGTTTTCATGATCGCCTGGAAAGAGACCACGATGGTTAAGAACTCGTCTAAGATACCTAGTAAGGGCATTAGGTTGATCCTAAGATTCATCTGAGTACAATCAGGTCGACCTGTTGTGTTGAACGGCGAGTCACCCATCGAACCATCTTAAGCCGCTGAATAGTATATTTGGATTGGCCTACACTTATCATCGGGAATCTTTCACTATACGTCCCATTACAGCCAAATCTTTACAAATCAAATTCAAATTTTGCCGCCAGCTTTCAAACGCTTACAATCTAGCACTAACATCAACCAAAGGACATTTTCTACAGGCCTTCAAATATTTTCAGTACAAACTGTTGGAAGTGTGCTGTATCTAGTCACTTTTTGCGATCTTTATCAGATATTCCATTGAAACAAATGGCATTTTAAAACCGTACTCGCTATAACGACCTTCTTATTACATCATCTCATCGCCTTGTGAATG
This sequence comes from Deilephila elpenor, assembly GCA_949752805.1. Lineage (NCBI taxonomy): Eukaryota > Metazoa > Arthropoda > Insecta > Lepidoptera > Sphingidae > Deilephila > Deilephila elpenor. The sequence continues at coordinate 12,747,930 of OX457103.1, read as the reverse complement.
AAAAAAATAAAATCTCAAAGTGAAGTTTCTTTTTTAAAACCAAGTAATGTAGAAAGCCGTTCCATCATTGTTCTGCAGAATAAAAATGAGTTTGATGTACGACCAATCTCGCCCGCACAATTGATGTATTGAAACGTATTTGTTAAATGTTACTTGCGATTTCTTTACGGGATCTTCTGACATATTTTCGACGATAGATGATGTGATTATTCACGTATTTTGTTGAACTTTTGGTGGCAGTTCGATTTTGTGGTTATCTAAGTTTTCGTCGGAATACTCGTATCCTTTTTCTTCTTTACAATATCTTGTTTAATCCGTTAACTCCTTCATATCTCAAAGATCGTTTCATATTCCTGCATGATTCACACCAAAAGTCCCTGAGATCGTCAGAGAACCTGAGGTTGAGAATGCCCGTGCACTCTACGACGTTTATGGACAAGTCTTTCACTGTGCAAGCTGTCCGATTATGGAACGCACTTCCTGATGCAGTAAGACGGGCACTAACACTGTTGTCCTTTAAAAAAATGGTTAAAGAGCACTACTTGTCCCTTTAACAGCCCAATTCATCGAGTGAGTGATTGTTCATATTTTTATTATATAATATGCTTTAATTGTGTGCACTTATGTGTATATATAAACGTATGTATTTATTTATGTATATATTATGTAATATATATGTTTATTTATTTATTATATAATTAGTATGTTGCATATTTTATATGTCTGATACTGTGTACTTGTTTATTCGTATATATATGTGTATACGGAGCATCTATTAAATATTATTTTTATTTTATAGTTATTATTAATATGTTTTTAATAAGCTATTGGTGCACTATTGACTGCCCTCTCTTTTATCCTTCTCTTATTTCCATCCCAAGGTAGTCGGTAAGAGATTGCCTCGAGCGATACGACCGCCTTTTGTACTATTATCGAATGTAATGTTTTATTTGTTAAGCTTAAATATAGTGTACAATAAAGGATATAAATAAAATAAATAAATAAGTTTTGTATCTATTTTAAACGTGAAAAGAAACAAACCTTAATGGTAAGACCCAAGGATAGTAAGATCAACTTTGTAAACTTAAATTTTATATACTTTATTTGAATATAGTTCAGCTGTTCTAGTGTCCATAAATGGTAGAACTTGCTTTAGGGGGACGCACAAGAGTGCCACTTTTTGAAATCACCCAGTGTACACTGTTGCCCCAGAAAGGCATTTAATTCACGATCCTCAAAGGTTCTTGTTTTTAACTGTAATCACTTACCAATCTGTGACGCTTTCTCAATTATTTTTCCTCTTATAAAATAATATATTTCAAATATTTTTGTACTATAATAAACATGTAATAGGAGCTTCAGGTGGTAACTACAGGAATATTATAAGTAAATATTTGTCCCATAAAACTATCACCGCATACTTGGACAACACTATTTCACAGACGCCAAATAAAAATAGGGTTACCGAATAAAATTTCACTTAAACACGAAATTTAAAATTTTCGCATTACTACGTCTCCTCACTGTAATCCAGGGCATCCTAAACGCCTTTTACTGTTATACCAACTTCTATCTTATCTATAGAAGGAATAGTGTATATTTTTGAGTGGGGGTCAATGGATGTGTGATGTTCAGGGTTGGGTGGTGAAAAATTGGAAGTCACTGTCGGCAAGTAACGACGTTTCGTGATGGGAATTTGAATGTAGCCGATACATGGGGTGGCACGGCGAAAAATTTAGCGCGGCTGTGGCGCTTAATTTTCTTTTGTGTGGGAAAAGATTACGTGACTTAAATACGGGTAGTTTGTTTAAGTTAGATTTCGTTTTTATTGCGCTATTCGCGATTTGGATTTTGTGAAAGTTGTTTTATGTACTCTAAAGGAATTTTTACGTTTAAAATTCTTGTCTTGGAGATTTTCTGTTGGTGTTTTAACGACTGGTTAGAGATGCCAATCTATATTAAATGCATTGCTGGGTGTAGACTCCAAAAAATATACGGTACTCTGATCAAAGTAACGTGTTTTTAAGAGCTTTATCTTAACATATGGATTGATTTTTTCATTTAAAATTGCTTTTTTATCCTCCTGTTTATATTTACATGTATTTATGATGTATTTCTTGATGTTTTCTTTTAATGAATATACTCACAATTTCAAGAAGATTAAGTGGCCTTATGAAACTTGGGATGCTTTAGTGCTCGATATCAATCCATTCACTGATTCTGATAAGAATTTAAATGGTGAATAAGGAGAGTGGCATAGAAATACAATATGGTGTGGATAAATTATTTATTTATTAGCAAAACCGACAGTTGAAATACAAAGTTTTTTGGTTATTAGTTTGAGCACATTTTGTTTTGTTTTCTTGCTGGTTTTTTGCGGTTTTCATATACGAGTTTTTATGCCCGGAATATTCTGCCGTTATATTTCTTGCCTTTCTTGTCCCTTTCTGCGTGTATTGGGGCAAGGACATTTATATGGTGCAAGTATATGGTGCTCCATACAAGATAATTCTCATCTGTTTCCACTATGCAACTTCGCGTACGACATTCCTGTAAATAGGTAAGAAAAAAATATAATTTACTCTATTATCATTATATGATTTCGCGACTGTGTAAGTACGTCATTTCACGAATTGTTGTCATTACTGTCCATTTCATACAATAGTTATTAGAACATGCATAAACTTATTGGTTATTGTTATGAAAAAAAAAATACACGACAAATAATATAGAAGTCTAATAAGTTGTTGATATAGCAAAGCAAAATAATTGTTTAAGCATAAAAAACACGTTCACAATCTCAAAATGTTTTAAATTTATGCAGGTAATTTAAATGGTAACATTTTTAATCGAGCAAAAGTGATAAAGGAAACAAAGTCATACTGCCTCATCAATATTTTCCTTCATAATTATTTAAAGGGACGATAAAATACAAATGCGACTAATTTTAGGCTCTCGATGAAATTTAGACGTCAATTCTCTTCGGTATTTTTCTCTCAGACGATTTTCCCTAAGTGGATTTAAGAAAAAAACGACGTCCATATAATAAGACGATAATCACGAAAATCCATTTGGTCCAAATATTTTAAGCTTCCTTTTCGCTGCCTATTTAACTCATTTCGGAAATAAATGCTAACCAAAAAAAATCTAAATTCCTTAAAATTTAACCTTTTGATATACATAATAATAAAAATTGAGTCAACATCCCTATTGATGAACCTCCCAGTTCGGGCCGAGATGGTATTGACCATCAAGTGACTTCGTAAGCCAGCAGGCCTGGATCTGAACCGGCGAGGAAAGGCGGGAACGCAATCAATTACGTACTCATATAAAAGTCATTTATAAAAGGCAGCTCGAGTCTACTGCAACGTTTTTTAATTTTCTCGTCCCGGCTTACAGCTAAAAGGGCGGCCATATTGGGATTTTGGAGGGAAAAAATCGAATAAAGGACAATAGAGGGCCCGGTCGTGTCATAATCATATTTTTCACGGCACAAAAGAGTTCTTACGTTAATGTGACCGAGTAATAAATGAAAGTCGGGAACATGAGCTTTTGCAAAATCTTTTTTGGCTTTCATCCCTAAACGGAAGCTTTTAGCGTCCGCCAAATTTTAAGAGTCACCTTTAATTATTTCTGGCCGTTTTCGCATGAATAAAATAATTTGTATATAAGTAAATATTTTTCACTCTTTTTTAAATTTTTTGTTGACCATAGCATAATACATAGGGAGCATGATTAAATTAAACGCATACAGATATTATTTAGAATGTCCTTATTCCATATACTCGGTAAATTATGTCTATTCAGCCATCTCGCCGAATGCCTGAAATCAACCCTTTTGGAATTAGCCCATAGATTAATACCAGATTGGTAGACTTTCCAAACTGCCTTATTATTTTGTACAGAAATTTAAATAAAAATTAGAATTCAGTTTTATCACGATCTATTATTTCTATGTAAAAATAATCGATAGTTTTGTAAGAATAAACAATATCGTTGTAACTTCGAAAACTGTAAACAGCTTTTTCTTATCCGCCATTTCCTGATTGGCGAATTGGTTCACTAAACTACCTAATAAACATATTTATTTATTATTTATGTATTTTATCCTTTTTAGTACACCAAATAAATTTAAACAACTAATCAGAAAATATTTTGGTGCGAGGCCTATAATCTAATTTTAATTATCCTAATTATAAATACATACTTAGGATAAATTCAGGTTTAACCTCGTTCTATAAATAAAGTTTCCTAGAATTTTGATTAAGATTTAGTTCGAAGAGAGTTTGAAATTAGCTAGAAACTTTCCTGATTTTCCAGGAATGTATTGAAGCCATATTAGAATGTTGTACTTACACACTTCTGAAGTACGTAGAATTATCAAGTTAGCAAGAGTAAGATTGTTATTTTAATTCTACATACATAAACTCACGCCTTTTTCCCAGAAGGAGTAGGCAGAGGTGGCCACCAGGACACCCACATTTCGCCTTGTATGTTCTGTCCCATGATGTGATAGGGGGCGAGCCTATCGCCATTTCGGGCACAAATTCCTGACTCCGGGCTGATAATGATTAGAAAAATCCAATATCACTTTGCCCGACCCGGGATATTTTAATTCTAACGCTGTGATTTATGTAGAATTAAACCTCTTTAAATTATAGGTAGTAAAGCAGTAACATACTGTACTACGAGTATTATTTACTTTTCGGCGACCAAAATATAATTCAATAATATCGAATAAAGAAAATTGTATACACCGTCCCTACAATAGAAAAGGCCGTCTACAGACGGCTCAGGATCATCCAACATAATCTAGAAAAATATATTAATATTTTTCTAAAATGACAAAAAATATTCCTCTATTATTGTGATTTCGCAAAAACATTTCTAATAAACCCTCTATATAAATCGTCACAGATGTTCGGCACCATAAAGCAAAAAATTCTCATTTCATTCTCACAATGAAATATAAAAAAATATTTTATCTATGCCCATTCGACTACATCGCTACGCTGTGAGTCGATTTTGAACGAAATTGAAGCGACATTCGTTCTAAATTTGAATAAAATGACTTTTGTTCTTTTTTTTCACTGGCCCGCGCCATGTGCGCCCGGCTCCGCGGCGACCTAGTTATGTAAACATGATTATTTCATATTTTTGTACTGGCTGCTTTTGAAAATGCAAATTAAAAAATACGTATTATTTAAATGCGACGCATAAAATATGCATTCTATTTAGTTTCTGCGACATTCTGTTCATGTGATTAAACGGATTTATGACTCGTAGCATACACTCTGTTTGGAATTATGACTATTGTCTACATATTAAGTATTTTGCTCTTGTAACTGAATCAAGCTTCACAAGGATTAAATAGCATGAATTATAGAATAGTCACCATGACGCTATAATTTTAAAAGCCGAACGTAATATCATAAGTATCTATCAATCACTTCACGTATTGACAGATTAGGCCTTAGACACAATACAATTAAGTCTATAGACAAGAAGCCATCCGATACTCAACGAAGCCGTAGCAAAACAGACGAGACAATTCGTTTGAAGTTAATTGACCAAAATGTATGTATTATCTAACAATTTTGAAACATTAGCCAGATATCTCTACCAATTTGTAAAAAAACTGTTTTAAACAAGTGCACTTACGACACTGCAAGTTTATTTTAACCTATACTGACCCACTGCAGGGCAAGGACTCCCTTTGCTTCTTCCCCCCTCTCTATCCAGGGCTTTCTTCTGCTAGTTATCAAAATCATCCAACTCATCTCTCCACCTCTTGCGCGGTCTGCCACGTGTTCTTTTTTTATTTTGTGGAGTCCATTCAGTAGCAGTCTTGACCCACAACTCGTCTGATATACGACAGACGTCATCTGCCCAGTCCCATTTTAATTTATTTTAATAATAATTAGCAGATTGAGTTTTGTTCTGGTTCCCAAATTTTTGTACAAGTATAAACTTATTTCATGTTACTTCAAAGATTAACTAATACATATGGCTCAAAAGCCACCAGTCCATTCCATTGCAAATGTAATTTAAACTGCACAATAATATCATGATTCCCTCGTTATCACACACGGCAAACACCATGTGTAAACGGAGTGTAATTTGAAATCTTAGCGCAGCGCAGTTACAATTCGTTCTACTAAACCAACACCTCTGGTAACTGTCAGTTGTAGAAGAGCGGTGGTAAACCTTTAGCGTGAATTACTTGCTTTGTCAAAAACTGAAGATTTGTGACTTAGCTATTTTGTTGCAGCATCTCCTTTAATTTTATATTCCAAATCATTCTTTAAGACTTAAATAATAATTATGTTGATGGCTTAGTGCCCATTGTGCGCATGTATTCATACTATTTTATCAGGCGCTTTTTGTTAATTTAAATTTTAAACTGTCATTGAATAGACGTAGACATTACACTTTGAACCGTGGTCGTGGCATTTTATTTTTGACAATATTCCTGAGTCGCTCCCCGAAATCATGAAAATTATCCGCGACTCTCGTATACATATTTATTTAAGGAGGACGTGGATTGACAGTTGCTAATGCTTGCGACACTAATTACAGCTTATTGTGATTTTTTTTAATATTGTTAAATATCCTTAAAAATCCTCGACGTGAATAAATTCGAACTTGAAAGTTTAAATATAACTTCTTGTCAATATTTTCAACTAATTATAGAGATTAATTGGCGTGAATGGCTTAGCGCTTATAAAATATGTGTTTTTTAAATTGTAAAGACTACCAATTATAATTTATTGATGTAGAACAGAAGTAGTCAGTTTTAATACAAAAGGCTTGCACTAAAAAAATATTAACAGACTTATGTAAGTTGAACTACATTTCAACTCGTAGGTAACTCAGTGTACGGTTGTAGAGCAGGGCTGGCAAACATTTCAGACGAATGAACACTTGAGTAGAACTATTCACTAGCGAATTCGTCACTATTGGCAAGTAATGTTTATAGACCTAGAGCCTGTGGCCGCCAGACTTTCGTCATTATATAAAAGCTGAAAGATTTTCTGTGCATGCCTCTGATATAGGCATCACACGATCAGCTATAATGAAGTTCGAATCGAGGTGGCTTTGGAAGTTATCAGCTTAAATGTGTCTGGCAAGATGAAAGAACTATCAAAAATGTCCGGCTTCCAATGAAACATCTTTTGATAGTTGCCTTAACAATAAATATAAATTTCAGCTTTTATACTATAAAGCTAGAAGAATTATGAATATCTTCAAACTTTAATAAAATGTAATTTATTAACTTATAAAATGACGAAAGGCTGGCAACTCGGGACTGTTAGTATTTTTTTAAACATACTGTTTGTTTTCATTTCTTTGACACAGGAATAGTGAACAATTAATAACCGCAATGACTTTCACTTGGCAAACAAGTAAACATCGACTTTGAGACATCACATCACTATTTGCAAATCTTAACACCAACTTCAAAAATTGGGCTAAACTTAACCACTTCTCTACTCTAAAATTAAACAACCAGCGAAACAGTAAACGCCGTAGAATTTATTTATAACAAAACAAGTACAAATGCCTTAAGTCTATTTCTTGTTGGATTCCTCCTTGAGGAGTTGGAAGACGAAGGAGAAGTCCTTCTGGCCGTAGCCTCGGGACTGGACTATGCGGTACAGCTGTGTTGCCACCGCGCCGAGGGGAACCGGGGATCTGATGCCCAGCGCCATGCTGCTGGCGAGCTCCAAGTCCTAAGGAACAGCAATCTTGGTTATAATGGCAGTCAACTTTGACAGTTATTATGATTTTTTCAATGAAAAGAAACCGCCATCAGCTCCTTCCTATTGTCTTTGGGAAAATACACTATTTCCCATCACGGGTAACTTAAATGGAACTTTTTAATCCGCATGACCAGACATTTTAAATAGCTTGACTTGAGTTTCGAAACCAACCCATACTTGTTACCAGTAGGCCACTGAGCGGCATGGTTTTGGATAAATAAATAAATACACCCAACAGTCATATACATAGCCCTGACCCCACACTAAGATCGAGTCTTGTATCGTGGGTATCAGGAACTACGAGAGACTTTTCGGTCTTATAAACACCCAGACCCGAAACAAATGCTTGTGGTTCACACAAACATTTGTCTCGGCGCGCGGATCGAACCCGCGGCCTCTCGTTTCACAGCCGGCGTCTAACCAACTGCGCCCCGGAGGCTGTCTTGAAAATAAAAAAATCTACCACATACCTTAACCATAAGATCGTTTTTGAATCCACCATCGTAGTTTCTGCTGGAAGGCGCGGTGGGGACCAGGCCGGGGACGGGGCAGTACACCTCCGTGGACCACGACCTGGCTGAGGAGTTGTTCAGCACGTCCAACAGCACCTTGGGGTCCAGACCCATTCTGGAATTAACGAAATTAATTAATTTGTGGCTGAACACGAATTTGTACTCAACGGGGCTAAATTGCTAAATTCAAAGGCGGAATTGTAGAAAAATCCAGGGTACCAGGATTCAAATTCGCCTATTTTAAAAGTAGGACAGTAACAGTAGGACATTCAAGCCGAATTAATAGTTATTTAAAAAAAAAAACAAATTTTGACACAGTGTAATATTAAAAGACTCCCTGTTTACTTACGGTGGGTTTAGAATTATACATATATTTTATAGTAACATCTCACGTCTAAAATACTATGCAAAATTCTAATAAAAATATGATTATAGGATCGTAAACATATTAAATTTTCCTAGAACAATGAAGTTTATTGTTCCTCGACGTAACCCGAGGAGATAACTAATAAATAAGGAGTTTCAATATCGCATGAAATATTATAGCACACTTGTGAACCCTACTGAGAGAAAATGAAAAACAGACAGCACTCTGTTGTGAGCAATCTTTTAAAATGTATTTAAGAATATAGCTTATTGTGCTTCTAGTTAATATAGAAGATAACCAATCGTAGTGCTCAATGCAAAAGACTCGCGGTTCGGCTTCAGCCTATGTACATACCGTTTCGAGGAACTTGGTATAATGGTATTGATCGAATTGTAATGCCAATATATGAACAAATATTTACTATCTTGTAGTATTGAGTCAAATTGAAGGTTTTCTAACAATACAATACCAGCCCCCTTTTCTCCCCTTATAATCCTCACAGACCTCCTTATATTATTAGTCTATTGGTGATCAGAATCGCTACTTTAAAGAGAACTGTTTGCTCATTATAAAAAAGTATCTTTCCACAAACCTTTCCTTCATAAATAAAATTTTCAATAACCGCGGAACCAACTTGGAATGTAACTGTAAAAATTTACTACACGTCGTGGATATTAAAAAAGTTCCTGCATTGAAATCGTATCAGTTGAAAGTTTGCCTTAGAACTTTATTACATACTCCAAGCCACATTTGTGGGTGAAAATAATTTTACGAAGATTTTCTATTACTTACTTAGAAGTTTTATTTAAGATTCCCGGCATATATGAGTTCGTTAATTTTAAATCGTGAGGAAACCTGGATGCCGTAGCGATTTTAAAGAATTTCTACGGTATGAAAGTCCGCCAACCCGCACTAGGCCAGCGTGGTGGACTATATGGCCTAACCACTGTCAATCGATTCTCTCGATTGTAGAGTAGGCCCGTGCCCAGTAGTGGGACGTATATGGGCTGATACAAATGATAACCGTCTTTTTTTATTTTTATTCTGGCGGAAAAAGCTGCACTGCACCTGTTTACTATGAGGCTAACGAACTGTTCTTGCTAGAACAGTGCCAAAAACGATAGACGAATATCCACAATTCTAAAAAATTGCATCAAAAAATTTAATTGCATTGTGTCTGTAACCACTAAAACTACCACCCGGCTTCGTTTTCGTTTGCAGTCTTGGTATACCCGGTATATACGGATATCTACGATAGTGGAGATCTTTTGGGTACTATTTTACTATATTACTACTTGAAAATAATATTAAACCGACAACTTACTTAATACCCATGTTCATGCACTCAGCGGTGGCCATGCCGGTGATGCCCATGAGCAGGTTGTTGGTCAGCTTGGCGACCTGTCCATTGCCAGTGGCGCCGCAGTAGAAGTGCTTGGCACCCATCGCCTGCAGAAGGGACAGGGCCCTGTCGAAGTCCTCTTTACGGCCGCCCGCCATGAACGCTAGGGTCGCGTTTTGGGCGCCCATGGTTCCTAGAAAATAAAAATGGTTTTTATGATATGATATGTCCTTCCTCCGCGTCTTAATAAAGATTCTATATCAGCCCATATACGTCCCACTGCAGGGCACGGGCCTACTCTACAATCGAGAGAATCGATTGAGAGTGGTTAGGCCATATAGTCCACCACGCTGGCCTAGTGCGGGTTGGCGGACTTACATACCGTAGAAATTCTTTAAAATCGCTACGGTATGCAGGTTTCCTCACGATGTTTTCCTTCACCGTTAAAGTGCGTGGTGATTGACTATCAATACACACATAACTCCGAAAAGTCAGAGGTGTGCCCTGGGATTTGAACCCGCGACCACCGTGAACATGTAGGCAGCCGCGTCTGGTCCATTACCAACAGGCCACCACGCACTTACCAACAGGCCACCACGCACTTAAAGATTAATAGAATAGAATTTTAACTATTATATCCTTCTTTAAACCTTATGAATTATAAATACATGGAACGCAACGCATTGTATTACAGAGATACTAAAAAACAAGTCTTATGGCGTACGAATCACAAGAAACTTATAGATCTCAAACAAAGACAGATCCGAAAAAAATAATTTGTTGGCTGCACAAATATTTGTCTCGGCGCAAAGTTCAAGCCGCGACCTTTCTTTGCACAGCTAGCTCTCGGCCAACTGCACCACGGTTATCGATAAAATATTTATTTGCAATATAAAGAAACATTTGATGTCTTAATTCACTGCTTAAGAGATACTTTGGTGTTCGGAACATATTTAAACAGTTGAATCAGTCTTCGAACTTATGAGTGAGATATTTTTTGAGCTATTGCCCACAAATGTCTTATGTGTCAGACTCAGGATGACGAGCACAGTTAATGCCAAGCATTGCTTTGTAATTCATTGTTTTTTTGCTGCGATGAGTGGTCGCATCGCTTACCATCAGACGAATGGCATGCTCGTCTCACCATTCAATGCAATACAAGAAAAAAAAAATAAGATTCAAGTCCAGAAACATATTCTTAAAACAAACAACAATCTTTTCCATATTTTTTTTATTAATCACTAATATTTTATGTTTTTAGTCGTCTTTATTTACTACAAAAGTATAATTTCTTATGTAGTAACGTTATATTTTTTATGAGCGTAATTAATAACCTCCTAACAACCAGTTACATCTGATAACTTATCAGAGGCGCGTTATCATTTGATTGCGGACCGTGCGGAGCAAAAATATAATAATTTCCTTCCCAAGAAAGAAAATTATATTTTAAGTAACAATTTTACAATCGATCCGGAATTATAGGACATACAACATAAGTATTATAATTGGGATGTCATTAAAAAATTCTGGAGTAAGTGTCATAGTATGGATAGTAGTACTTCAAAGAAAATGCTTAATTTTAATTAAAATTTGATAATTTGGGATCTCATTAGAGTTATCCAATTAACAGATTAATTAATTAAGAGCGCGCTGACTTTTTTGTTGACGAACCGGATGCGGACGGCCGAGACCGTGGTCCCGGGTTTTATCCCGAAGCACGCCTCCAACTTGTCGGAGCAATGTATGTATTATTAACAAAGTTAATACCGCACGGAGGAGAAGAACAAAATTTTTATGCAGGTCTTTATCTTAATGTAAGAGATACGTACAAATACTTGTATAGTAGGGTCAATTCGCCATTTATGCGCATGTAACTACGTAATGGCCGCACACCTGAGGTGGCCGGCAAACCAGCTAATCCATCCAATGTGAAGTCTGCCAAATCGCAATAGGCCAGTTGCCCGTTCAATAATTAAGGTGTACTTTTTCTCATCCTAATGAAAACTGATCGGCCTTATGGTTCACAATACAGAGTTATCACTTTTATTAGGTATAACCATGGCCTACAGCGGTCTCTTTACGATTTCAATGTCATTGTGCAATAACAATTGATATCATATCTTACAAATTATGTGATTGAAGCTCTTATCAACTCCACACGAAGTTAAGTAATTATTTGATGACAGATTTTGATAAATATTGCTAAGGCTGATTAAAAAGATTTACGCTTAAACGTATTCATAAAAAGACATGAAATTAGTTAAATACCACAATCCTGAAATTTAAAGTCTTAGGTTTATAAGAATGCAGGAAATTTGAAATGACAGCATTTCTATAACCAAAACATCGTGAGGAAACCTGCATACCGTAGCGATTTTAAAGAATTTCTACGGTATGTAAGTCCGGCAACCCGCACTAGGCCAGCGTGGTGGACTATGTGGCCTAACCACTCTCAATCGATTCTCTCGATTGTAGAGTAGGCCCGTGCCCAGCAGTGGGACGTATATGGGCTGATACAATACAATACTATAACCAAAAAGAAATCAGCAGAGTAAGGGAGACTGATGTCGCATCATCAACCAAATAGTATTTTTGGAATAAATTTATTTATTTATTTTTATTTACATACTTTACTGTACACTAGTTAAAATTAAGCATGTTTACAACTAGCGACCCTTTCGCTACCTGCGATCTCTTCTAGATAACCTGCGGATGGATTAAATGTTTTAAAAAAAAATTATTGCCCCATACAAGGATTCGAACTTAGAATCACAGGACCCATAACCTAGGTCATATCTTACGCAATGCCTGTTAAAATCAAACAGAAATATTTCCCTTGACCTATAAATTATAGTCAACCGCAATTTGGTTCGAACCGAAATAGGTAATTATAAAAAGTAAAATTATTTTATCAATTATGGCACTGAATATGAACAAATTAAGTAATTACAGATAAGCGGACACGCCTTTGATTACCGTAATCAGTAATCACGATGTTTTGTTATGCTCAAGATAATGTTCTGACGGTGAAATTGCATCATTAAGCTTAAGTTACTGCATGGCGCATGCAATCGAATCATATCTTTATATATAAAAAAACAATTTGTGCGAAGCTGTGACTAACGAACGAATTGACATTAAAAAAACATTTTCTTAAATTGGCATAGAGACCAAACAAAGTATTTTTAATATACCACTTTTACACAGGCTTAACCGGAAATTAATTTATTAATATTATACAATGTACATAGAGATAAGCATTTGCGTAAATCGTTCTATATTGACAAACAATATCTATTAATTGTAATTATCATGTATTGCAGTGATGTAGTCGCTTTGTATACGCCATCAATTTTGGCGTGGTACAATAACATAGAGATGAAATCAAAATTATATACGAAACAAACTAATACAAAAATATAAGGCTATAATTGTGACCTTACAGATGGACAATAATTATAAGATAACAATTTTTATCAAGGGATTCAGTCGATAGAATAACATCGCAGAAAGTCAAAGAATGCAAGGTTTTTTCAGCAATCCGATCTCCCAACGTTTAAGTCTTGTATGTCTGATGAACTTTTACTAACCTCCAGAAACAGGGGCGTCTGAGAAGTTGAGTCCGTTTTGTGACGCGGCTTCACCAACTTTTTTGGAAACATCGGGACTAACAGTACTGGAATCGATGAGTAGAGATCCTTTCTTCGCCTGAAAGGACAGAGGCGCTCTTTATTTCTTATCTTAAAAATCCAACATATGAAATAAATTTGCTATTGTTCTATCAACACCCTAGTAGCTAGAAATGAACAGCAACTGAAAAGAAGTTTGAAAGCGGTAGAGCCACTCTGTCTTTAGACTACCAGGAAAGGCCGGCTCGGCCATGGTGGTACCAATGTCTCGGGGAAAACCAAAGTGAAGCAACAGCTTAGCCGTTTCCTTGAGAAAGTGAAACTACCGGAGGCCTAATATTCCTTATTCCGTTCTTTTCCTTCCCTCTGACCTTATTTTAGAAAGAGGGTATCTACCAGCCAATTATTACAGCTATTCATTGGTGGTAACCACTTACCAACAGTCTAACCTTTTGCTCGTACACCTGACGCAGGCAATAAAGACTGTGAAGATGTATCATGACTAGAAATTCTAATTCTAATTTTGTGGTGGTACACAGATTGAGTTAAGTTGTTACATGCTACTCACATGGGCAACGACGCCGTCCTTCTCAAGGTATGCGTCTAGCACAGCTTTGTTGCTGGGCAGGATGGAGAAGACGATGTCAGCTCCATTAACAGCCTCGGCGATGGAGCCGGTGGCAGCTACTCCGTTCTTGGTGGCCGCGCTCAACGCGTCCTTTGAGGGGTCGAAGCCGCGGACGTTGTAGCCCTGAAAGATGAACGTTTTAGTTTGGATAAGAATTATTTTGAGAAAAAAATATTATTGTTAGATATGATTTGAAATAGGAGTAGAATAAACTGGGGATTTAAAAAATAAGAGCGAAGCGAATTTTAAGATAGAGGTATCGGGATCAATTAATACTATTTTCGAACCGTTAAAATGACTTCTACATTTCATAGTTATTTACCCCGATAATATATGTTTCATGGTACTATAAATGTAGGATATAACAATATACGGAAAATATTAGTGTGTTCATATTATTTTGTGTTTAGAAGTTGGTAGAATCAGCCATTTAAAAACATCCCACAAGTTTCAATAACTCTATATAATACTTATAGGGTCACTTTTAAACTCCAATACACATTAGACACTTAAATCTATTCCCGCTATCAAGGAGTCTAGACTAAATCAGAACTTTAGGAAGAAAAATTCATATAACATAATATCTTTATGATACAATATCAAGGTTGGACAGAAGTCACGAATTACAAATAGGCTTATATGTACGCCTACAAATATGTTATCTTAATTATAGAAAATCTTTTATCAGCGTGGTAGCATTCAAAGGATTATAATGGTTTTACTTGTTATTCCCTTTACTGCCGTGACGTTATTTTCAGGTCATTTAGTACTTCAATTAAAACGGACTCGAATATGGTGTACTTTCAGTTCATGCGGGTTTCATTCAGTTAAATATGGAAGGATAAAAAATAAGTTATTAAACGAGATTTATGTTTATGTTGAGTAATATTAACATTACATTTTATAAGAGACATAAATAAAATATTTGCTGGCGCGTTCCTTGTTTTTAACAAATATAAATAATGAAATAGTCATTTATATTTGGATTGAAGTAATTTTGTCTCGTCAGTATAAAAATATCTTAATAAAACAAGAGCTTTACATAAAATCGAGGTATTCTAATATCGCAAAAACTCTTCGAAATTATGTTTTACTCATAAATTGGCTATCTGCATAATTTAACATAATTTAAGCATAGATTAATACGATTTTAATTTCAAATAAGCCTAAAAGGAAGAACAGAGGCACTTACAGATTTTCAACGTAATTTTTGTCTTTACATAATTTAAGGTAAATGGACTTAATTTATGAGCAACTAGGTTTTACCCCAGACTTCACTTGTCGCGAAGTAATTTTAGATAAAAAGCACCATACAATCTCAAATAGTCCCGCTTCCGTGAAATCTTATGTATCGTGTATACCAGAATCTATGATTAACTTTATAGTTCCACAACATTGAGACAGGACTGTCCCGCCCTCACACCCGCCACTGCAACTCCTGTAAGCCAGGATCAACAGGCACGCATTTTAATGGCACTTAGCATTGAAGCTCAGCGAGTCTCCGGGAATGTCTAACTTGTCTTTAACCCGCAACGAAATCAATCAAATTTTGATTTAGACAGGAAGCAAACATTTTGTTTTCGACAGTCTTACAAAATCGTGATATGTCTACAGCAATGCATTAACTTCAAGTTACAATCCACCGATCCGATAAGGATACAATCCAGATCAAACTGAACCATTTATATAAAGTTTTTATTTTAAAAATGAATATGTATTTCTCCTTTTAAGAACCTCATGAATACCATATTTTTCTTCACCTTTAAATTGAACTGTTAACTAAGAAAACACACGTGTTTATGGTTGTTTGTTACAACTAACCTCTTATATTTTTATATATATAATAGCTATGAATATTACGTGTGGCGACATTGAACTCATTGATATATTTAAAGGACAGCTTTCATCTCTCTCGCACTGGGCTATTTTTACATTTGATAACACGTGGAGTTTCATAGCTTAGTGTTCACTATTATTTAATTTGGGTTCGAAATTGGGATTGATTCAATTTTTTACTTAAGACTCTCTTTCCGGGTTATTTAGATTTTTTGTGTCATCAACAAAAAGGAAAGTATATTGCAATTTATTACAAAATTTAAGAAATATTAATCTTTTAAGAATAATTGCGGTTACTTATAAACACGCGTATATTTTAGTAGACAATATACTACACTTGTATATGTATTTTTTTGAAAACAATTAAAGAATTTCTACGGTATGTAAGTCCGCCAACCCGCACTAGGCCAGCGTGGTGGTCTATATGGCCTAACCACTCTCAATCGATTCTCTCGATTGTAGAGTAAGCCCGTGCCCAGCAATTGGACGTATATGGGTTGATACAAAAAAAAAAAAAAATGAAATATGTATTTTTGTGGGATACACATTATGTGTGTAACTAAAAATATATTTTTTTCATAAATTAATTACATGACATGTGCGAAGTTGTACATATATTATGGATACATGCTAGTTGTTGTTTACATTAGGAAAGTCTAGCAATCCCTACGTCATGTAAATGATGAAATATACTCCTAGCAATTTTGTTTACAAACATGTTTACTGAAGACATAGTAGAGGCTTAATTAGTCGCAATTGTTTGGCCGGCGAATAGAATAAATATAGTAAAACCGAAATACTCTTCTGTTTTCATGTAATATATTTTTACACTCGTACTTATAACTTATACATATAGCTAACCTAAAATGGTTTCATAATCCTAAAACGAACCAAATTGACATGCGGCGTAATATGTGCTATATACATATTACATAATTATATACCATATGCTGTACAACACCAGTGCATATACTTCATCAGTAGGGCCTCCTCTATAATCGAGAGTACTATAGAGAGGGGTTAGGCCATATAGTACACGTCGCTGGTCTATTGAGTGTTGGCCGACAATACCCGCCATAGAAATTCTTGCAAATCGCTAATATACTGGGTGAATTTTTCAAGTGGGCGTGGATTGCCAAATCCGAAATTTTGAGGAATAGTGAAAAATACTGAAAGGAGTCACGAGACCGATTTGACCTGACCTGTATGTTGTTGACCTGTATATCATATGCATCAAATGAAAATTGCAAAAACTGACCTACATACATACATACATAAACTCACACCTTTTTCCCAGAAGGGGTGGGTAGAGATGCTACCTGGACTCCCAAATTTCGCCTTGTATGTTCCGTCTCGTGATGTGATAGGAAGGGGAGGGGGGCTATCGCCATATCGGGCACAAATTCCTAACTCGGAGCTGATAATGACAAGTAAAATCCAATATCACTTGGCACGACCCGGGGTTCGAACCCGGGACCTCAGCTTTGTAGTCGTACCGTAGTACAACTACGCCACCAAGGCAGTCAAAACCTAGACTTTTCTAAACCATAAACTTACGTAAATCCAAAGCATTTCCTCCAATATACTTTCTCTAAAGACGATAAAAATACTCTCTTTTTGCCACACCTACTTTCTATAATTACACTTACATACGTTACGTCTGGTGGATCTAAAATTGTATTTCATAAACGAAACACACCCATGTGTTTGAAAATTCAGCTTTTGTGATAAATTTGGCATCATATCCAAAACCAAGAAATGTTGTATTTCTACGTACAGCTTATTTATTTTGAAAGCCCATCTCGGTACTAAGAATTGTGATAATCACATTGCAAAGCAACAAGTCGAGAGGTGAGATTAGGAAAACCGTATGTTCGATTTCCGAACCGGTAAAATGTATGAACAGCTTCTGTTTGGGATCTGCATTTTGTAGGACTGAAAAATTCCTTCTTGTTACTGCTACAATACAACACACAATATGCCACGTTCGAGTTGAGATTTTGTACAAAAAAATCAAAGAGCGTTTTCCCATCTTAAAGACCGGCAAGGCATCTCTTCATGTTGCTGCAGATATTCATGGGAGGCAGTGGTCACTTGCCATCAGGCGAGCTGTATGCTCGTTTGCCCCCTATATTAAAAAACACATGATATCAGCTGGGTGTATGTATTATTATATTTGTTTCAATATCTGCAATCAATTGTGACATACACGCCACTCGCTGCGTTTCTCTCAATGATTAATAATGAGTGATAATATATAATTTCTCATTAACACATAATTATAGCCCACTATGTGGATGCCACAATAGAACATTGTTGTACTTCAGTTATTATTATCTTAAACAATAAGTCATAACATAAAGAAACAAATATTTCTTATTACTTGTTATTTAATACTAGCCACTTGGCCTAGCTTTATCCAGATGTCATGATAGTCCCGTTATAAAATGAAGTGGGATTTAAAAATTACATTTTCAAACGCTGTAGGATTTATTAAAACTTTTAAAGGGAAAGTGTTTTCAATAAACGTAAGGAAAATTTATTTTCTCACATTACTGTCAAATACATATTTATTATTTTAGTATACAAAGTCATGTTGTAATTGTTTTCTATTGTGTAAACGTCGTAATATCAAAATATTGTTTTTTTTACCTATATGATTTAATTATAATGATCTATTTTAGAGTATTTTAGAGTATTTTAGAGTTTTTCAGCTTCTTGTATTTCTCCCTGTATTTTCTTCTTATTTTTTTTTTTGTTTTTTCTTCTTATTTTTATTTCTAAACATAATTTACTCTTGTAAATAACAAACCGGTATTTTGAGGCCTCCGTATAAATATCAATTTAAATTATCGGTTTCTACGTCAGTTATTGGCGATATAATTATCAAAAAATATCTGATTGAATCAAGATATAATTACTTAAAATAATCATAAAAACCACGACATGTTATTAATCTATTATACAATATCATAGTAATTACGAAACTGAACCTAAAATTATGTAACTTTAATGCTTAATAAATACTTTTATTTTTAACTTGTTTTATAGGCATGTTAACTTAAATTTATTATTATACATATCAAAAGGTTACGTTAAGCAAAATCGTATACAAAAAGTTTTTTTAAAATCCATTTAATAAAAAATAGTTTGACTAGTATTTTGGATAAGGTGCCGTGCGTATCTGAACTTGTTCACCACTACACCACAGGACCTCTAGTCCGATAAAATAAACACGTTTCAAAAAAATCACACCGATTTATCGCCTTAATCTGCCGATTTGAATTCTATTTACTCGACATTATGCAAATTGATCAGTTGACCTTTACCATTAACTCAATACGGATATTTCGTGACAGTTATTTAACACGTGCCTGTACTTGTTTTAGCTAATATCTAATGAAACCGATAAATAAAATGAAGATTAAAAAATGAAACAATCCAAAGGATCCACGTTTAATATTTTTGTCCAAAATTTCATATATCATTCACAAATTCATTCAAGATTGTAGATCTAACACATTAATGATTAAAGTAAATAGTGACATGTAACAGCGATAAAACAGGGACATTTATAACCTAGTTAATACTATAAACTACCGAGAGAAGTTTAGTAATATGACTGTGTATTATTAACAGTAAAATAAATTTATACTCGACGTAAAAATATTGGTTGGATTCATAAAAATATCACAAGGACCTTGATACACTCCGTACACATAACCAGCCTAATGACCAGTTCAGTTATCAGTTAGAATAACTAAATTGATAACAATTAAACACACTGACCAAAAACCACGCCGTCACGACTTAGTAATATTTACATCAATTTTATAAATAGTGTCATTAATATTCAGAAATTCACGGTCGGGTCGGAACGTGGTGATATTACGTACCTTTTTGACCAGGTTAGCGGCCATGAAACCGCCCATGTTCCCCAGGCCGAGGAAGCCGACATTCTTGTCAACATTCGAGCTGTAAGCCCGCCTGGATATTGTGAATATACACTGAGTACTGAGTGCTGTCCGTGCCGCCATTTTGATTCTTTATTTAGACGCGTGCTACCACCGGCGTTGGCGCAACACAACTGCTCAAACTTGTTTTTATGCGTATGTATACCACGTTGTCTGGCTATCGTTATCATTTGCGGCTGGTTTGTGCGAGGATAGTGGCTGTGGCAAGTAGCTGGATACTAGTGCTAGCATCGTTTACTAACATTAATTGCGCAGATGATTCAATTAACAATGCAATATCGGATATATAGATTTTTATTTCCGTGTTGATAATTATTTTGTTGCTTTTCTTGTCATTGTAATATTGTGCACTTTGATACTTTATGGTCTATCTATATCTATCTATATCAGCCCATATACGTCCCACTGCAGGGCACGGGCCTACTCTACAATCGAGAGAATCGATTGAGAGTGGTTAGGCCATATAGTCCACCACGCTGGCCTAGTGCGGGTTGGCGGACTTACATACCGTAGAAATTCTTTTTTAAAATCGCTACGGTATGCAGGTTTCCTCACGATGTTTTCCTTCACCGTACTTCAACTATTACTTTATGGTAATAGTTGTAAAATGTATCCCACCAAAAACATTTTCATGTAAAATGTTGGCAAGACGGGACTATATGACTCGCACTGCAATAACTTATCAGATCTCATGTAGAGCCAAGCGTCTTACTCTTCACACCATAATGCTACAAGAGCTTCACAAACTCTAAACCTTCGTCAAAATATGTAGCTTGGCCGCAAATTTCAGCTTTCTAGGACATTAAGAGGTACCCTAAGGACTTTGATGATCATCAGTGAGTCGTTGACGAAATTAGACTTTTTTAGATATGAGCTATGCAATTAAAACTTTATACATTAAATAAGACAACATCCCGAGAATTTTGTTTATCAAGTAAAGTTCAAACCCAAGTTATAAGGTTTCATAAAAACGACAAAGCGCTTCTAGAAAAGATAAGTAGTGCCCTTGCACTTCGCTTAGCTCAACTAAAATCACATAACTAAAATGGTTTGCCATAGACCTTCTGTAGACATTACTTGCGATCCCTTGCCAACAAAAACGACATACATACATCCTACTTCCCATTATAATTACTACAAAATACTAAATTACAACAGGTACAAAATTGTAAAATATTATCATTAATTTTGGTCTTAAGGTAAATAAGAATTAACTTCAACCTTACATGCTCTCTTCTATTTGCAATAACATGAAAAATATTTTAACCTACTTGAAAGTCACTAGCGTCGTGTGAACCAGCAGTTATATTTGTCATAGTTAATATCACAAAGTAACAAAATCACACTATTTAATTTATTTAACGACTCGATACTACTGCAACGAAAAACAAGTATGTCACCAATGCAAATATTATTATTGCATTTAAATATGATTAGCTGAATTAGAAAATGTATTGTGGCGTCTTAAAATTTTTGGTATCATTGTTGACTTATAAGTTTGGTTGAAAAAAATAATGTCACTTTAATGAAGTAATTAGTTACGAAATGGCAGTAAACTTAAAATGGTAGAGTCACTTGGAAAGACCTTATGCAACTCCTTTGCTATTGTATTTTGTTCAGTGAGTAAGATTGCCAAAGACCGGGATACGGCAAAGTTGGAGCAGAAAAGTGAACTCTGGCAAAGGCCAGTGAAACTGTAGTTACAAAGAAATTAAGATTGCCGAATCCAATATTTCTTCTGATTCTTCGAGGTCCTTCTCTTGTCAATATCCCTTTCCTTCTCCCCTTCCATTTTAAGAGGGAGTTCAAAGGAGGAAGGAGGAGGAGTAGCCACTATCAAGCTAGCCGGTTACCAAACTTGTGTATAATCAATATATAAAATAATATATTATCAAATGACATATTTCGAATTTGGCTAGCATTAAGTTCCGTACACTTTCGACATTTCTTCAGAAGGAATTTTATTATGTATTTTATATGGGAATCAATGTCAAGTGTAAAAGGTTATTGTAGACCCATGTTGCTTATGTGACGCCTAGATACATAAGTTAAGTTGCACTTAACTACCCACGTCCCACTTTAGCAGTACATTTAAATTGACTTTTGGGACTTGCGTAGATAAGTACAACATAACATTTAAGTAGAGTTTGAGTGCTCGAGCGTTAAAGACAATTTTCGGTGAAAAATCTTACAAAAATTCTATACCATTTGCATGTGTGCTGCATAATCATCAACAAACACTTATAATCGCTATTATCTGAAATAAAAAAATCACGTCATTGAAAGGACTTTAATGATAACACGCACTTTGACAAGTATCAAGCGGTGTTTAAACAGACATTAAAAACATCAAGGGCGGATCACTAACTAAGAATTTTTGTTTGAATCATGCAATACAATCTTTTTATCGAAAAAGTAAATGAAAAATAATTCGGGGTATTTATGTGCTTAATCGAGATACCTAGTTGGCCTATATACAGTTTTATAATTGTAGGTGTGGCATATGAGCAATAGTTTGATTTCTACCATTCGTAAGCAACTACAAGAATTCCCGAATTTCTGTGTCTCTTTAGGGCTTCTTTATATCTCTCTATACTTAGTACTTAGTAGGTGGTAAGCCGACGATAGCAAGCTAATATTAAAACAAATTGAATAATTCTGCAATATACCGATTATATCAAGACCGCAACCGAAAACGAAGACAGGTGGTAGTTTTAGTGATTACAGACGCTATGCAACTAAAAATTTCGTAAAAGAAAAGCGAGAGATTCTATGTTGCGTTTTTTTTAAATCGTCGTGTTCGGGTGCTAAATACCTAGTTTTTTTAAACCCTTGTGTACCCTTGCGTACCATTGCGTCATTAAAAAGAATAAGGTGTACATTATTATTTTAGGAAATCTATGTATTTATCACCCAAATAAGAGGATAAGTAAAAAAAAAATGACGTTTTATTTTTGCGTAATTTTTAGTTGCATTGTGTCTGAAGTCACTAATACTACCACCTGACTTCGTTTTCGGTTGCAGTCTTGATATACCGTGTATAACGATGTTTGAAAGCCCTTTTTTAAATATTCGGCTATTTGAAATAACACTAATTTTTACGGATTTTATCGCGATTTGGTTTAATTATTAATTTTTTTAACTTCCCGACTTTATTCGGCTATTTCTTATTCCGGCTTGTGCAAACTGCTACCTACTATATCTTTTGCATTTTCGATTGGAATACCATTCACTCTCATATATTAATGGTTTCTTGGATTTACGCGAATGTTACACATTGAAATAAAACTATTTTATACGGATTTTATCGCGATTTGGTTTATTTTTTACATTTTTTAACTTCCCGACGTTTCGATTACTTTACAGCTTTCGTGGTCACGGGGCGGACCACATATTCTCATATATTAGCCCATATACATCGCCCTGCAGGCGGGCCTAGTGCGGGTTGGTGGACTTTATCATATCATAGAATTTTTCACAAGTCGCTATAGCATGGAGTTTTCCGCACGATGTTGTTCTTCACCGTTATATGAAAATAAAATGTTCTGTGACACAAAGTATATCAATATTCTGACAACTCATGAACAATTCCATTTGGGACTCTTTACCTAGCATGACTATTTTACCCTGACTATTTTGCTGAACTAGGTTTAATATATTACTCTCAACTATATTGCAAACATTATCTTGGTTGAGAAGTGGTGTGAGATTAGAATAAATGTAATTTACTAAATTTTCACAAGTAAAGGTAATATCATATTTTAATCATTCTGAAAGTATTACTACTAGAGGTTGGCTCTATAGTGCGTGAGATTGAATATAAATACCGACATGACTCGAAAAATGAGAAGTGCGCCTTAGGATTTGAACCGGCAACCACCCCGAACGTATTGGCAGCCGACTCTAGTCCTCTACCTACAGGCCACCTCGCACTTTTCCGATATCATCGCATTTGACTCGCCTATCATCTCTGAAAGATCACAGAAGCACTTTTTCATCGACATTGCTGTTTCTGGCAAGCAATGTTGAGCAACCTGGTAAGACCAATATGGCAACGTACTGCCGATTTCGTAACACGCAATAAAAACCTCTCAAGCGACGTTCCTCCCGCTTATCCCCTATATTGCTTCCGCCAAACCTCTTGCAGATGTACTCGGCAAAGATACAGATATTATATAACACTTTTTTTTATAAAAGTAATTTTATTGTCAGAGGTTTCCACTTAAATTTCGAATATACAGCCATGCCAATAACTAAATATTAGATAATAATCTAGAATCGATTTTAATAAAAGATATAGTACAAAAAATTATATACATTAACACAACTAACGCCTGACAAATAACTATGAGCAATATGTTTTTTTTTTTAACACAAGTGCAACATGAATAGAGAGCTGATTTAAATAATGTTACTTGATCAAACGCGACAAATTTCGGCCTTAATTCCCCAATATTTATTAATGGATAAAAACATATGTCGAGCAAAGAGCTTTTTTGTTGTTGTTGTTACTTAATTTCCGCATTTTACAAGACAGCATTAGTTACAATTCCATGTTCCTCATTGCTTTTTAATGCTGCTTATTCACAAATTCCCGTAAAATCTCTGTTCATTCCACAACATTAATAAATATAAATGGAAAACAAAATCCATTATTTCGACATCCATTCAAACAAAGTTGGGCACTTAGCACGCTCAACCATAAATATTTAAACTATCTCATTTCATACGTGTTTAACTGCATACAAGCTTTCATTATTTGATTTTATATGAGTAATACTATCTGGTTTTTGCATTATTTGAAAAATAAATAAAGTTATTAAATTAAATAATTATAAAGCAAACAGGTCACCTGAAGGTAAATGATCACTGCCGCCCATGAACATCTACAAGTTACAACCCCTGGGTCCTATATACAGGGTATATCAAGACCCAAAGTACACAATACAAGTAAGAATTACACAAAAAATCGTCAATTTTTTTTTTTTTTTTACTTATCGTCGTATTTGAGTGATATATACATAGTTTTGCTAAAATTATGACGTACACCGCTTTATTTTTAAATACGCAATGGTACGTAAGGGTTTAAATTACTATTTTTGCAAAAACTAGGTATTTACCCCCCCAAACACGATTATTTTTAAAATACTGTAAAAAAAATCCGTTGCTGTTTTTGCAAAAGTGTTAGTTGCATTCAAAACTACCACCTGGCTTCGTTTTCGGTCGCGGTCTTGATATACCCTGTATGTTGCTGGCCCATTACAGCAACTCTGACAGCAGCGTGGCTCTACACCTGAATATACATACCGTAGGTAGTGTCTGACTGTTGCACCGACATAATTATAAAACAAATGCAGTATCTTTATATTTTGGGCAAAATTTACGGATATAGCATCTGTTACATACCCGATCATAGTAGTAATTGAAATTTACAAATCAAGGTATTCTGGTTTGAATAAAACATGAAGGCGCTGACTCAAATTGGGATATGAGTAGTAAGATGTTAAGCTACACTTTTCATAAGATTGACCAAACACAATAATATTAAGGATACACACAATAAAGACATGCAGACATAAATTATAATAAGAACACCATCCGCCAAATGAACATCACAATATTATGATAAAATAACGTGGAAAGCATCGCGTGACGGTTTTATTTTAATTATTAATAAGGTTATTGTGTACATCGACAATGGTCCGACTCGGTTTGTTGCCGCCCATTATGGATCACCGGGTGCGGGGTTTGTTCTCTTTGGTACGTTATATTTTTTCCTGGTAAATATTTTATAGGTCAAGGGGTGGCCAGGAATCAGGATGCACTTCGCCAAATGTTATGAAAACATTGTTTTAACAGCTTTACGAAATAACAAAAGAAACTATCTAGAAAGTGTTTGTTTATAGTGTTTTTTTGTTAATATAAGCAAAAAATTGGATTCGTTTTCTCAGGCTCATAAACTATATTTCCATGAAAGTGAACATACATTTCGTCATATCAATTCCTGATAAAAACTAAAATTCTTTACTATGACTTATTTCAAATTCCAGTCTAATACACGTAAGGCCGCATTCACAGACGCTTAATGTCAATTAAATCCTACCTTAGTATAGATTTTCTTAGTAAAATCTACACTTAGTAATGATTTAATTGACATTAAATGTCTCTGAGTACGGCAGTTAGAACCTAAGCCTTGCCTTCATATTACGCAGATATGAGAGATTGCTATTAACGATCCGCCAGGCGCTTATAAGTCGCTACTGAGTTTTGGAGCGAAGCGGCACAAATCATCGCTGGTTTTCCTGCAGTCATTTAATGGTTGATTACTTATTATTAATGAACCGGACTATTTAATTACTACTAAACTACACGTTTAAATGCGTGGTGGCTTATAGATAGCGAACCAGACGCAGCTGCCAACATGTTTATGGTAGGTATGGTAGGTTTATTGGCGGAGGAAGCAGTGGCCCGGGGCGAAGTTGTATTGGCGGTGTCTCTAGACATTGCCAATGCATTTAACACCCTGCCTTGGGACTGCATACATGAAGCACTGCGGTACCACGCGGTGCCACTCTATCTGAGACGTCTGGTTCATTCGTACCTGTCTAATAGGGACGTGATGTATCCGGGCGCTGATGGGTGGCACCGAAGAGCTATGTCTTGCGGCGTTCCACAGGGCTCAGTTTTGGGCCCACTACTGTGGAACATCGGGTATGATTGGGTGCTCCGTGGTGCCAACCTCTGGGGCGTCAGCGTCACCTGCTACGCTGACGACACTTTGGTAACAGCATCTGCCAGGACTTTCCATGAGGCCGTGACTTTAGCGGCAGCTGGCACTGGCCATATAGTCGGCCGCATTCAGCGTCTTGGCTTAAAGGTGGCCCTCGAAAAAACAGAAGCTCTTTGTTTTCATGGGCCTCGAACAGGGCCACCGGCCGGTGCCTATATTGTTGTGAATGGGGTGCAGATTCCCATCGGCTCCAACATGAAATACTTGGGCCTAGTTCTTGATGGCCGGTGGGCATTTCGCGCTCACTTCAAAACGTTAGCAACAAAGCTGTCCAGAGCAGCGGGTGCACTTAGTACCTTGCTGCCCAACTTGGAAGGTCCTGGCATCCCTTGCCGAAGGCTATATGCCGGTGTCGTGCGGTCTATGGCTCTATACGGTAGTCCCGTATGGGCTGAGTCCCTGGGTGATCGATGCATCACTCTTCTGCGCAAGCCACAGAGAGTAGTGGCGCAGCGCGCAATCAGGGGCTACCGCACCATTTCCTTCGAGGCGGCTTGTGTATTGGCTGGATTCCTGCCCTGGGATCTGGACGCCAAAGTCCTCTCGGCTATGTTTTACTGGCGAGAGGAGGCGTTCAGACTCGGACAAAGACCGGTTTCCAGAGAGGTAGAGGTAATGCGTACCTCCCTCCTCAGAGCCGCCGTGGAGGAGTGGCGTCTCAGGTTGGACAACCCGACAGCGGGTCTGAGGACTGTTACGGCAGTGCGCCCTGTCTTTGATCAATGGCTAGACAGGCGCCACGGCGTGGCGACGTTCCGACTGACACAGGTGCTCACAGGACATGGTAGTTTTGCCGAGTACCTGTGTCGAATAGTTGGCGTGGAAAGATTGGCCGTGTGTCACCACTGTGACAACTGTCCAGAAGATACGGCCCAGCACACGTTGGAGGTTTGTCCATCCTGGGACAGCGAACGCAGCGCTCTCATAGAGGTAATTGGGACTGACCTCTCTCTGCCAGCTGTGGTTTCGGCCATGGTAGGCAGTCCAAGGTGTTGGCGTGCGGTGGCTAACTTCTGCGAGAAAGTAATCTCGCAGAAGGAAAGTGCCGAGAGGGATCGAGAGCGGGCAGATCCTTCCCGCCGCCAAAGAAGACGTAGGAGGCGCCGACGTGATCAATGATCGGTGACTCTCGCCCTGTGGTTTGGGGGCGTTACGAGAATCCCGCCACGGTATCCCCTACCTGTCGTAGGAGGCGACTAATGGGGCAACTAGAGGTCGCGGGCGCGCAGTTGGGGACTGGAGTGCCCATATGACAAAATGCGACCCCTGAGATGTTCGGCAGCAGAAGTGGAAGCAGCTGCTTGCTGCTGTGGACGCCTAGGGCGTCATTGTGTTCGAGCTGCAAATTAAGCGGCAGTGTGCAGGAACGGTTCCGGTAGAAGCTGGGGCGCTCTTGCTTCGGGTTCCCGGGGCCGTTTCAATTGTGCTGAAGAGGGCAACGCGGGGTTTTGGTTGGTATGCCGTCGACTGGTGAACCCAACATAATCGCCCAACTTTCCCCGAGGTGGGGCGGTAGCGGTAACCCGGTTTCCCCGCGACAACAAAAAAAAAAAAAAAAAAAAAGGTATGGTAGGTTTAAATCCGGGCACACGTCTGAGTTTTCGGAGTCATTCATGTATTGATATAAGTATAGTCAATCATCACGCACTAAAACGGTGAAGGAAAACATCGTGAGAAAACCTGCATACCATAGCAATTTGCCAAAAAATCTATGGCATTTAAATTCCGCTAGCCCGCACTAAGCCAGCGTGGTGGTCTTTATGGCCTAACCCCTCTCAATCGTAGGCTCGATCGTAAAGGAGGCTCGTGCCCAGCAGAGCTATTTCAACTTCCTAGCCTTTGCCTTTGGAAGGAGAAATAACTGCTTATGTCTAAAATATATATTTAAGACATAAATCTATTAAAGCAAAAAATCGTGTTCTCTCTCCCTCTCTCTCTCTCTCTTTCTCTTCAGTCACAGGAAATCCACTGCTGAACATAGTTCTCCCCATGGATCATGGTTTCCGTTTCAAAATATTTAATCTGGTAGTAATTGATCAAACAAAATATGAGAATCGTAGTGGCATTCTTTGAAAGTCTGCTTATTTTTCGTAATTTCAACACTATACTACCTCGCCGTGCAAGTCTGTCCTTCAATACTTTAAAAATCTACATTACTCAATCGTCTTTTCGTTATAATTATTTAATTTTTCTTTGTCCCCAGTATGGCGATGAGCGCGCCCCCTACACAACTTAGGGTGGAAGCTTAGCATGTATAACAACCGTGCTTTCTGAGGTAAGGCGTTATTTTACGTATATTAAGTCTTTCTTTTATAAAACATTCATACACACATACATAAGCTCACGTCTTTTTCCTAGAAGGGACATTTCGTCTTGTATGTTCCGTCCTACGATGTGATAGGCGAGCCCATCGCCATATCGGGCACACATTCCTGACTAGATAAATCCAATATCACTTTGCCGGACCCGTGATTCGAACGCTAGACCTCAGCTTTGTAATCGTACCATAGCACAACTACGCCACCGAGACAGTCAATATAAAATATACACGTATATTAAAAATTTTGAAATTGACAAATTCCAACAAAAATTTTCGAATACAACATTTTTTGCTGCCAAACTCGCACCCAACAGCTAATGAACAGAATACGTGTTTGCGAGTTCCGGGAACGTATTCAAAGCGTTTTGGCGATTGCAGTCACACAAAAGGCGTTGGGAATGACGCGGTGTCATCCACGATATGCGCTGTCTTTTGTTGCTGGTAGCAATGAATAGAGTCGAAATGGTTTCAAAGTTGGGGTACTGTAAATATGGTATTACTTTGAACCTTAAAACAAGAGTAGCACGGTTGTTTTTCTAAAGAAGGAAATGGGCAAAGGCGCTCGTAAACTAACTAATGGAAAATGATTACTATTACTGGTGTATCTATGAATACTCATGAAACATATAGGAGACTGTCCCGCCCTCACACCCGCCACTGCAACTCCTGTAAGCCAGGATCAACAGTGGCACGCATTTTAATGACACTGAGCATTGAAGCTCAGTGCGTCTCCGGAATCAATCAAAAAGTTAAATTAATAGGAGGAGTTGGAAATAAATTATTGTCCACTTCCCTCCCTAATAATAAAGCGGGTGACAAAACAATGAACTAAAGAGGTAAATAACCTCGCATAAAGACATTTACAGCCAGAGGAGCCAGCTGTAAAGCACCACGGAATAGTGATTATTACATTTAAATGGGACCTAATATGTAAGCTGTTATACTTGATTCCAATAATATTCATGAAACATATTGGGTATTGCTCAAGTTTCACAAACTTAAACGATGCTTTAGTTTTACTATAAAGCCCTATTTGCATGGAGTTTCTCGCGGCGAGAATCGTATGCTATTATCCCATTACATAAACGCCATAAAATTATCGTGTTCTGACAATGTTTACACGATTCAACTTTTTTAGATCCTTACGATAATCGTATCTTCGAGGCGATAAACTCTCCCCATGTAAACGGAGCAGATAATGCCGAAAACTCAACAACCTAGAATCTTTCCAGTTGAGAATCGAATTCTAAGCCTTCTAACACGAAGCTGATATACCATCAATATAGCAATAAAGTAATTTTGAACCAGTCTAACCGATGTACGGGGTGGTGGAGACATGTTAATATTAATTGAAGCCATGTACATTGCACTTAGATATGTATATGGACACGCGGGAGCGGTGTTTACAACAAAACATATTTAATTATATTCAACACTTTAACATTGATAGATTTTTACAATAGATAGCTTTAAATAGGAGAAAATATTGCCTTTTGATTTGCTTTTAACGACTGTTATATTATTTTAACACCCTTGTGTGTCTTCCTCTGTACTGCCCTTATAGAAAAGGTTGAAGGTCTCTGATATGTGAGAGACCACCTGGATACCACCGCAATATCTTTTTCTCCCGCCAAACAGCAGTGTAAATGCACTGTTGTGTTCCGGTTTGAAGGACATTGTAGCTAGAGTAACTACTGGACATACTGGGGTTTAACATCTTATGTCTCAGGATGGCGAGCGCAGTGCCAAGCATTGCTTTGTAATTCATGGTTTTGTTTGGTTTTCCACCGTCCATGAGCGGTCGTATCGCTTACCATCAGGCGAATGGCATGCTCGTCTCGCCATTCATTGCAATAAAATGTGACTTTTAACGATTTAAACAAAACAAAACCGATTTTTTATTCCGAATATTGTCTGGCATAGGCGCGAAAACAGATATGATTTTAAAATGTACTACGGACTAATAAATCTTTTAATAGACTTGATTAATTGCCTACGTCACTTTGACGTTGACAAATCACGTAACGACACTTGTTTCGGTGTTCCCCCTTCTCTCCGGAGTTTTTTGCACACCGGGAGAAAAGGAGTTTTTGCTGAAGCAGAAATCTAATTGTGTTTGACGGAGAATCTGCCATTGTGCCGGTTTTGGTGAAAAAATGTGTAATTTTCTCGCATGACAAATGTTTCTGAAGGCTATGGTTTTCATTTTTTAATGTTCTTGAACGGAAATTCGTTATAGTTTTTATGGTAATATTGGTTTTGATGTTTAAGAGTTTTTTTATTCGATTTAGGAATAAGCTCTTCGAATATAAGGCATCATTATTGACTTTACCGTATCTTCGTTAATCGCGTTCCATTTCAACCTCACAGCAACCTTGAATTTTTATAGAATAAACTGTAATCTATATTGCTCTGCTTGTTGGTTTCCCACTCAAACCCTAAAAAAATACAAAATCTATAAAACAGCAATCTTTGAAGGCTCTCCCTCGGTGTATTTAAGCTGAAAATCGATGTCCGTAAATAGAAACTTTATTACGCTTTATTTGATCCCCTATCGGTTGTGTACGTGGTTTAAAGCAACCCTCCTGGTTCCCCTTCTATCCCTGTCCGCCACCCTTAACTTTATACTACATATGTATAGGTATGTGAAGAAAAATCGGAGGGTTTAAAGCGAAATATTGAAAAAAGAGACGCATTTACTTCGTTTTGTTGGAAAACATTTTGCTACTCGACTGTCTCGGTGGCGTAGTTGTATTACGGTACAGTTAAAAAGCTGAGGTCTCGGGTTCGAGTCCGTTGTCGGGCAAAGTGATATTGGATTTTTCTATTCATTATCAGTCCGGAGTCAGGAATTTGTGCCCGATTTGGCGATAGGCTCGCCCCCTATCACATCATGGGACGAACATACAAGTCGAAATGTAGGTGTCCTGGTGGCGCCTCTGCCTACCCCTTCGGGGATAAAGGCGTGAGTTTATGTATGTATATATGTACATTCTGCTAGTAACTCCGCCTGCATGCGTGATAATTAGTACACCCCTACATAGGGAACATCTGTATAGGGTGAATATATCAACCATCAGATCGGTCACAAGCTTTGGTGGCCTCGCGCAAATATTGGTTTAGAGTCTCGGTGTTGTGGTTCTAAATGTATCTTGTAGTTTGATTTGTATCTCTCTTTGGCGTCAGCACTATGTTTGCATTTGTAGTGTTGTTATTTCAGATATTTGGAATTCAATACGCAACTTTATAACAATTTTCTTTGACTCTGTCATTGGACTTAGAAACTCCACTGCTGGAAATAGTATTTAACTTTGAGTAGGAGATGTTGTATATTTATTTATATTCGATTCAATCAAACTCTCGAAGTTATAGGAGGCTCATATCATGCAATGAGATTTTTTACAGTGACTTTCCTGCCCACACCCACCAATGCAACTCCTGTCAGCCAGTCTCAACAGCACGCAAAGAATTGACACCGCGCTCCGAAGCCCGGTGAGTCTCTTAGGGACACTAACTTGTCTTTATCATCGAAATTAATCAGAATAGAGAGATATAATTTTTCAGTCCGTTTCTACTCAGGAAAGCTACTTACCGAGGTTATTGCACTAATACCACCTCATGGACGCAGTAGCCTATGGAGGGCTCGAAAGATACGATCTCCTCAGATCATCTCTTGCAATGAAATATGTATGGGTTGAATTTTTTCTAAGTCGACGAGAGTGAAGAGATCGATGAAAGTGGTACATCATGATCGAGCAAAGTGGAGAGATTTAATCTCTACCCCTAAGGCATACAGGCGTGGTGATATGTATTAGGATTTTTCGGAATATTCAATTCGTAAATTACAACAAAGCAGTACTGGAACGGATTAGTCGCAAGTTAACATGGGCGTAAAGTTGTGTTAACAGCCCCTTGTCAAACGCAAATCGATACTCATTCACGTATGCACGAGTTTGGGACGGTGTGGTTATAGTTTACGTAAGGGGATTACAGAATGTATGAATTTGACAGGAGCGACGGGTCTATAAGCATCTTTAGTTATGGGAATTTAAGGAAAGAAGTCAAAATTCTACTATCGTTGATATTAATGATTTTGATTGCTAAGGATCGATTCCAAATGACCAATATTTGTTACTTACTATTTAATAATCTTTTGAGTGTGTTACGGAATATTAAATTATTATTATAATGGTAAAATTGAAAATCTGATACATTAGTTCTAGTTTGGCATGGTTTCGGATCATCGTTTGTGAAATCCTATCTAGATTTCCAACAGGAGCTAGGTCATATATGTGATCAACTTTTGCTTTAGAAGTTTAGATTTTGTTTGATGAAAGTAATCACAAAAAGTTTAAGCTTGAAAAAAGTCGTTCACGTGTAATTTCAAAGACAAATAAAACAGGTTTTGAAAAAGAAAACATTTTGTTACACCATAATTAAATTACATAATTTGAAAGCCACATTTAAATTAAAATACAACTATATTTGTACTTACAACAGAGCCTTAACTCGGTCAAAATATATTATTCTCTCTTATATAAATTGTCTAATATTCGTCGCGAAATTACTCAAAAGCAAACAAACAATTTAATACTTTTAACAAATACTGTTATTACGACTAATTAATAATTACAAATAAATGCACAGGAAATACAATTATTATCAATAACATACAGATCATACAATCATTCGCGTACAATAACCATAACCTCAAATATATTAGCAATTAGACAGTATTACACTTTAAAATTAAGCGAGGTAAAAAATCTTCTTCAAAAATAGGAATTCGACTGTTAAATTACCCTCAAAACGACTTATTCTAAGTCACCATAAACCTTTCATCAAATTACTTCATACAATTTTCCAATCATCCAAGCAGACATTGAAAATATAATTCTAAAAGGTCTTAGAAAACTAATTAATTAAGATATTTCATAGGCAACTGAATTATTGCGTGGTGGCCTGTTACTAAATGGACCAGACACGATTGATTGATTCATAATGGATTCAAATCCCAGGGCACACCTCTGACTTTTTGGAGTCATGTGTGTATTGATAGTCAATCACCACCCACTATAATGGTACAGGAAAACATCGCGAGGAAACCGGCATACCACAGCGATTTGTGACAATTTCTATGGTATGTAAAGTCTGCCAACCCGCACTAGGCCAGCGTGGTGAACTAACCCCTCTCAATCGTAGAGGAGGCTCGTGTCCATAGGACATATCGATACAGTACAGTAAGTAATTTTTGTTCTTTACATTAAATCGCATTAAATTAGGTTTAAATAAATAGCTACGTTATATTAATTTGAGCTGTTTCAATGCGGACTGGCGGAAGACTTGAATTTCGAGACAATTTCCTGAACACCAGGAATTTTTATACTAAAACTACAGTTACTAATTGATGTTGATTGCAAACGAATTTTAATAAATAATAAATACATCCAACAGTCACATACATAATCCTTACTCCACACTAAGATCGAGTCTTGTGTCATGAGAACAGGAACTACGACAGACTTTTCGGTCTGACAAACACCCAGACCCGAAACAAATACTTGTGGTTCACACATTTCTCTCGGTCCCACACCTATGGAACCCACGGCCTCTCGTTTCACAGTCGGCGTCTAACCAAATGCGCCACGGAGGCTGTCATTTTAATCACAATTATTAAACTATATCGTAATGCCACACCACACGATGTTTTTCGCCTGGCTTTCTAGATTTCTCTACTAAATTATCTTAGAAAATAGAGAAAAATAGAATTGTACTGCACTAGACTTAACAATAAACCTTAAATGTAGACTTATCAATGAATCCTAGGAGGTAGTTGATTTTCATAAGCGCGTCGTTTCGCCTTTAGCAAAAGACGGGTAGATGAGATCTAATCCTTTCAGTCTGCTGATAAGAAAGTCTTCTGCTTGCTGCGTCATCTCTTCGTCAAAGTGGGTCCTCCAACCCCCAGCTTCACCTGGAAACATACAATGTTGTTAAACCCTTCAAACTTCAAAAGCAAATAAAGCCTAAGTTCTATTAACTAGAGAACAATCTCTATGTCTAAGAAATGGTACAGTTGACTGCTCATCACCAAAAGGGACTGTTTCGTGTTCTTTACTAAATTAAATCGCAGGCCGAATAATCCATTGCCCCTCCTTACTTCCCCCTTATTTATTTTCCAATATCGACAACACACTATCTTCAAGTAGACCATGAACCAATTGCTCGAATTGATGTCACAAAAATCGCAAAGCTGCTTAGTAACTCGTGAACTCGATTTCACCGCAAAATATCTTGCCCAGAATCTTTTCATCTAGATTGTCGGCTAGATTGTTGCCGATAATATCAGTACCAAGAATTTGTAATAATGCTATTATTATATGTAGATATCGTACAAATTCTTACGGTCTTATTCATAGATGGTTTTAAAACCTATTTAAGTTAGGTATCGAATGGTTTTTTTCTTCTTTGCTCAAACTGAATCCAAAAGTCGTTCGTAAGGGGCAAAACGTTAAATAACCAGAACAGGTTTTAAAACGGTCTATGAATAAGGCCGATCGTATTTAAATTTTGACTAAATTGTTGGTTGGCTTCTTTATTAACAAACTAAATAATTGTTTGAAAATTAACAAAATATGATTTTAAAACATTCGCTCGATTTTACCTTTTCGTACAAACTGTATTCCATTGTTTTCACCCGTCGTGTTGTTCACGTTTTTGTTTTTCCTGAGACTGTCGAAGCTGAGATGCGCTGCTAACTCCTGGATCTGCTCGTCTGAGTACTCTCGGTGCATGAACTTACATACGCGACGGATTTCTTTCGGCAAATCCTAAGCATATAACATTTTAATTATTGTACTTTTAGTACCAACGAGATTTCAAAAGTCCTGACAATCTATAAGAGTAGTATACATAATACCAATCTGGTAAGAAGAGTAGTACCTCTTCTTTCGAGTTTAAACATAAGTAAAAAAGTACCATCGTGTGAAACAAAAAGATAGCCGTCTTCTGGTTGAATGCTAAAAATCGATTCTTCAACCAATACTAGGGATTTACAGGTCTTAAATTAAAGTAAATCGGTATCAGCTCATATACGTCCCACTGCAGGGCACGGACCTGTTCTACAATTGAAAGATACTTGAGAGGAGTAAAGCCATATAGTCCACCACGCTGGCCAAGTGTGGGTTGGCGGACTCAGAAACTAAAGTAAATACAAAATCTAAATACGAATCATTTTTAAACATAAACCAACCTGGATCAGGTCTTCGTAAAACAGAAAGTGCATGTTCGGATGGTGCCTTTGTTTCCAAGCCTCATTCGTGTGAGCCACTATCGGATTCCATGGCACTAAAAAAACAATAAAAACCTATAAAATATATCGTGCAAATTATTTGATACAATCAACAGAAATATGAATTGCAGATTAAATCTCAGGCCGCGAAATGATGCCTTTTTTAAAACTCACCACACGTTTCTCTTTCGGGTATTCATATCATTCCAATGAATCTAGTAAACCATAGTCGTTTGAGAGAAAATTGAATTCACTCTATACAGTTGTTGATTGAATGAAGACGTCAAAAGTAGGTGATTTTAGTAGATCGAATAATAGAAGTCTCCAGTTTTGAAAGGCCCAAAACGCATCAACTTTTTAGATCTGATAATTTCAAACTGAAAGTTATTCCGTATTGATACCCATGATACAAATCGAATAGGTATGTGACTGTTACTTCATAAGCCAGGAATACTTACACAAATCCCTCCTAAATGCATCCCAGAAGTTATTGAACGTGCCCCTCATCAGAGCTTTGCTGATCATCTTGTGCAGGTAGTAGTAAGACACGATGACGTCCCGAGGATCCCTGGCGACATACACCACTCTCGCAGTGCTCAGGAGTTTCGGAGGCAGCAGGGATAAAGGCAGGTGGGTCTTGATGAACCTGGGTGAAGGCATCTCGTCAATCGTCTCCCAGCTGGGGTTTCTAACTGCTTCGGTTAAGCCTTGGAATTTGCCCAGGTTCATGAAGTTGGCTTTGATCAGCTCGTGTGCTATGTCTGGCACTTGGGATGTTATTCTGGAAAATATATCGATATAGTTAGGTATGGACATAAATGTCTGGTCAAATAGCGAACAGCGACGGTAACTCTACACTGACGGGATGAGAGTAGTTGTAATGAATTTGATATAGAACATGTCAGACAGAGCGGTCACCTTCGGCGGGGTCTGTAAGACGAGACCCTTGGAAATACAATTGGAGATGCCTAAAATATTGTAATACTATTTGTATTATAAAATATAAAGTTTCCATGCCAGTTGAGCTATTATTGGTTACAATATTTTTTTCTGTATTTAGAGTTATCATGAAGTATATCTTCTTTACATGTATATCACTTTTTACGGAAAATCATTGAAGAATACCAAGCCTTGTAACTAGTTTTTATAACATAATATTACTCATTGCTTCCATATCATAAAAATAGCATCGTTATTTTTAAAGGCTTCGTAAGGCATTACTTACTCAAGCATAGGAAATCTTTCATAAAGAGGTTTTTTCTTAGCGGCATTGAAGTCCAAATTGTTTTCCACTAGCCAGATCAACTCCTGTGTCCATGTTGTGCCTGAAAATATAAAATAAAATAAACGATAAAATAAAAAAATACATAAATTTATGATAAAGATATAGGATGAAGTAAGATATATAAGAACTGCTAGTCAAGTGAGTGAATAATAGTTTGGTCGGTGATTTTTGACCGATAAGGCGATAGATTGTGGCATTTTATTAATGTTCTTTATTCACGTAGGCAAATAACGGAATATTTTAGAAAAATAAAATGGTAGAATTATTTCAAGCCATCAAAGTTACAGAACAACGAGATTTTACGCACGATATATCATCGTCATTCACAAAGACTTACTGCATCTTCAAAACCATTTTTGAAGAGTAACTTTTTGTATTTTAACTGCTAAATATTATACTAAATACTATTAAACACAAATTATTATAAATTTAATATAGAATTATCACCGAAATACGAAAAATAGTTCAGTATGAAATTACATCTGCACCAGCTTTAATAATTTGAACGAGCAATAATATTAAAAGCGGAGGTCGTTATCCTATTGATCTGAGGTTAAATTAACCCCCAGGATAACCGGGCTCCCATAAATTCGTCAATGTTATCGGATATCAGGCGTTATCAACGAGTAATAAAATTAGCGCTTATCTGACGGACGGTGTGGGCGGACAAACCGGCGGGTCAAAGTTACCACGAATATAACTTAGCTAAAATAATATAGGGAAAAATAAAACGAGAGCTACTTTTGACAGTTATTTTTTACTTGGTGGACTTCTTAATTTCTGAGCCCTTTTGCTCCTGTTTAAAGGAGTAGGATGCTTATTATGAAACGTGCGCTCTGAATGAATGAACCAGAATAAAAAGATGGGCTCTTCATTATGGTTAATAAGATAAATCTCTAAGTAGTATAGAGATAAAGGAACTAACAAAGATCGGCGACGTTTCAATCTATTCTGATTTTGGAGCAATGATATTACCGCACAGTATCGCGAAAACATTTCTCCAGATTTAAAATTATCTGCTCAATAAAAAATATGAAATTCCACCTACATTTTTAGAATTCGCTATCGAAAATACCGCACACAATATTAACCAATTAGTGAAGCCTGACAACTTTTTGAAGATTGGTAACTTGTTTTGAGCGCACAAGAAAATTAGTGCAAAGAACGCTGGGAACCATTACGCTAATACTGTTATAAAATGATGTGAATATTACTCAAGAATAGCGTTCGAAATTCCATAAGATGTTGACAAACCCATATAAATCCGGGTGTATACGCCGGCGTGTGCTGAGCTCCAGAAACTATTCCCGAGCACGACTGCTCGTGTCCCGGCGATACAATACATCCACCGTTCGATTTAGAGGCATTCAAACTGTTTTCATAAGATTTTCGACTGAACTTTAAATATTGGATGGTGAATGATTTGCGGATTCAGTAAACGATAAGGTTACTAGAGGTTTTGAGACTAGAGGAAGACGGCTGTAGAGTGTGGTAGAAGTTGAACTTATATCCATAATAGGGAGCAAAATTATCTTCATTTTAAACACGAAAAACCAAGTATCAAATAGAAAATATAATTTAATGTTTCTATTAATATTTGCTTTAATTAATATCTTTAAATATCATCGATACTTGTCATAAAACATTATTTATTGCAAATACAAGTGAACCGCGATTTCAGGTTTCAGTAGGCTTGTTTTTATGAACAGCGAACAATATTTGGGCAGGGTTTAGCGAGATAAAGTGTGACAGCGCATTTCCCTATCTCACAGATGAGAGCGATAACTTATCGGGAACTGGATAAGTCTGCGTCAGCAGTGTCGACTAAACATGTATGTATATTGAAATAAAACTAATTTTTACGGATTTTGTCGCGGATTTGGTTTCATTTTTACATTTTTTACGAAAGCTGTAAAGCAATCGAAAATGAAATTCATTTAATCATTTTCAATTATGAAATGAAGACAATTTAATCAAACGCAATCCTTAGGGGAGTCATTTGTTCAGCAGTAGCCTTCTGTTACCTGAGGAATCAAAAGAAACAAACAGAACTTTTCTGAAACTTATTTCTTTCTCTTTCTTTCTCTCTCTCTCCCTTCTCTCTCTCTCTCTCTCTCTCTCTCTCTCTCTTCAGCCACAGGAAGTCCACTGCTCAACATAGGCCTCCCCTCTCCCCATAGGCCTGTAGGAGGCGGCCTGGAACCTATATATTTTAAAATTGCTTATAAAAGGTAAAAACTCACCAGATCTAGGGAAGGTGATGACCCACACATCATCAGGGCGGACCTCCATGTTGTAGATGAATTTGGCGTGCTTCCTGAATACTCCCGGCATCACGTACTCATTCTCACCGCATTTTACAAACTTCCGCGTGTACCCTGTAATGAATAAAACAATATTGAGTCTACAACATAATAAAATATTAGAATAAAACTTTTAATCATTCACCAAATACTTAAAATAGGTAGCTATAATTAAAAAGTACTAAAAAAATTTAATTACTACATAAATCGGTAAGCTTAATCTTGGTACACAAAATATATAGAGTAAAGTTTAGTAATAGATGTACTTTATATTTACGGTAAATGATAAATTAAGAGTCAAAGAACACATATCGCCTTAACGCCTTCGCACATAAAGTTTTTTTTTAATGTTGTTGGTTTGGTAAACAAGCTCATTGCGTGATTGATTATCCATTCACCAAACACAACACTGAAAGAGCCGTTCATATTGAGGATATGCATTTTAAATTCCTCATAATGTACTATTCTAATAGCATACAATTGGTATTTACGCAATAAAGACGAAAAAAGACCTTGGACTTGATTAAGGCCAGGTTGCTGAAAAAGTATACGTTAAGATATATAAGAAATATAAAGGTAATTAATATAACTGACCTCCGCTTAACCACATTGGGTCATTTTGGTGGAACGCCCAAAGACGTCTATTTTTGAAAAAGTGATATATAATTTCGATATTAAAAATAACACATAAATTTGTTGATATACTATGACTCCAGGCTGATAATGAAAAGAAAAACCCAATATCACTTTGCCCGACCCGGGATTCGAACCCGAGACCTCAGCTTTGTAGTCGTACCGTAGTACAACTACGCCACCGAGGGAGTAAATTTGTTGATATAGATCAGTATAAATATTAGTATCAATTGAAGATAGAACTCCACATTAAAACGTGACGAATTAAAATCCGCATTCCACACAAATAAACACGATTAATCTAATCTCAATTATACGCTTCAAAACTGTTACATAAATGTCTTTGCCCAAACCTATTACTTTACGCAGTCGTTTTAATATGCGTACAAAAGTACCTAATATAACGGCCGCACTCAGAGCCGTTTAATGTCAATTAAATTGTTCCATAGATTCTCTTTGTAAAATCTACACTAAGTAATGATTTAATTGACATTAAATTTCTCTGAGTACTGCAGTGAAAGAATCGTATACGATTATCGCATGACATAACCATAGATTATTGTATTCTGACAAACGTTTACGCGATGCAACTTTTTTATATCCTTGCGATAATCATATCTTCGAGGCGAGAATATCTCCCCGTTGAAATGGCGCTTTAAAAATGTTGCTTCACCTCAGTTTTACGTAAGCCAGCTTAAATTTGTTACAATACCAACATATCAGATCAGATTCGGTAATTTAGATTACAATTTCGTCAACGTAAGGATCTCAAACACGTAAATGCGCTATTCGATGCTGACACTCGATAAAGTTCTTAGATTAGATAAATAAATACTATTAGAGAAGCTCAAATATAGCCTTGAATTCGGCTAAGTTATTTACAAGGGCTTATGTTTATGTCATAATTGGTATATTTTGATAAAACAATGTGAAACACAGTGTGTTTGCACTATTAAAAGACTTATTACCAAATTGTAAAATGATATGAATTTATCGTTAATTTTATAGTATGCCTTTGATCGTGGTATTTGATCATTCGATTTTTTTCTTCCTTCTTTTGTATAGGTAAATATTCTTCATCTTTGGCAGTCTTGGTAACAAAGTTTACAGCCTGCAGAATGATTTGTTACGTAAAATAACCTTCTCGGCGTTACCCATTGCTGATAAAGACAAGTACTATTTTATCTCCTATAATTTATGTAAGTATAAAGTAAAACCCAACAATTCCAGCTTTAAAAAAAAACCATAACAAAAAATAAATAAAAAATCAAGTTATGTTATTTTACTGTTTGGAGCCTTGATGTAAATGTATACTATAAGCATAATATTACAGAAGCCTGCGGTTTGAGACTACGTGCACACCGTCCTTAGAATTTTGTTTGGACGAAACACACACAAAGCGTGATAATCTATATTCATTTCTAGCGGAAAAGTCCAAGATGCTACTCAAAATTTAGTTCAGGTCCCAGATTTAAAAGACTATAAATTATTATTTGAAAATATACTTATATAAACTGGCATTATTTAGTAGTCGGTAGATCTCTATGTAACTTTGTTATCATATGAAATCAATCTATTTGCCTGAATAAAAAATGTATGAGTGAAACTACCGCAACCCGCACTAGGCCAGCGTGGTGGACTATATGGCCTAACCACTGTCAATTGTACACTCGATTGTAGAATAGGGCTGTGCCCTGTAGGGACGTATATGGGCTGAAACGATACAAAATAGTACCAATGACAATACTTTAAAACATGCGCATAAACAGGCAATTGACAACAAAAGCCGCATTATTACCAATACTGATTACTGAATCGATAATAGGCGATTATCGACCGTATATTTACTTTTATCAGTACTTAATGACCGAATTTTCAAGTGCATTATGAATAATACGTAATACGTGCAATATACGTCCCATTGCGACGCATAAGGTTTCTAACCGATTTAAAACATATTAACTTAGATAGCTGAGGTAGTGTCTAGGATTCATATACTCGTAATGTTAAACAATTTCATATCATATTGTCATGTTAAATACGAATACCTGCTACATACATTTATTTCTGGCAGCAAAAAACGCCACTCTATACAATATACATGGACTATATGGCCTAACCCCTCTCAATCGTACTCTCGATTGAGAGGGTCCTGCAGTAGGACATAGAAGCACTAATTCTCATACAATATACACAGTTGAATGAATGGAATTATCTGGGTATAGTGTTCCATTGACCGAATGACAAAAATATACACGAAAAAACCGAGTGATAATGATTGCGTGCTTATCGTAAAGGCAAGAATTATCCGTATCTGTCTTACGATACTGTATCCAGACTAAACGTATTATTTTTAAATTATTGCCAATTCAATATTCAAAATAAAATAATGAATGTCATGATTGTTATGTTTTAAAACGAGGAGTTTTGCGGTGTTGTGTAATAAGTAATTTTATTTAAATAGCTTTAAATGATTATGTTATAACTTGTGCCATATCAATTGACGTATTTAAGTATCATAGGATTAGGGTTACTGGAGTATCGTGAAATCGACACGTGTTGTTACGGGTGACTTTAACTGATGATTAGCCTAATCAACGGTTTACTTGAAGTTGTTGAACGAGGCCCTAAGTTTGATAAAGTCATCTTCAATCACGTGAAGTCCAATAATTTCAGGCTACCTTTATTAAGTCAGCTGTCGACCTTGTGGGTGGACATTTGGTCGCAATTTTTTAATCCGGAAATCGTGACAACGCGAATACAGGAAGCGCGAATAAGGAGCTTTTACTGTACTCAAAACCTTTTCGATCCCATAAAAAAGAATACCTTACCTTAAATGAATAAATACACAATAGGCACATACATAATTATGACCCCGCACTAAGATTGAGTCTTGAGTATCAGAAACTACGAGAGACTTTTCGGTCTCCCAAACACCCAGACCCGAGACAAATGCTTATGGAGCACCAAATGTACTACACAATATTCCTGAATTTATCATTCATCACTAACGTTGAATCCAAATAAATTATTCCTAACTGATTAATGCTTAC
Source organism: Deilephila elpenor (assembly GCA_949752805.1). NCBI lineage: Eukaryota > Metazoa > Arthropoda > Insecta > Lepidoptera > Sphingidae > Deilephila > Deilephila elpenor. The sequence continues at coordinate 12,704,204 of OX457103.1, read as the reverse complement.
TAAAATATTAAAGGTAGTTAATGGTATAACAGTATAACTAATGCATCTAGGTCAGTAGTCCCATGCCAGCACACCTGTCACATTAAGACGTCAGTGTCATAATCAGTAATCCGGAGCGGGCATTATCTGCGCAGACAATAGCCTTGTAGTGCAAGTTGCGCTTCGTATGCGTAATGTTTGCCGTAATCGCGATATTTTGCGGATGATTAAATACTTGTTCTGTCTAGATTACGTTTTCTTACAAAATTATAATTTCTTCTGCATTTGACAGCCTCCGTGGCGCAGTTGGTTAGACGCCGCCTGTGAAACGTGAGGTTGCGGGTTCGATCCCCGCACCGAAACAAATATTTGTGTGATCCACAGGTATTTGTTTCGGGTCTGGGTGTTTGTGAGACCGAAAAGTCTCTCGTAGCTTCTGATACCCACGACACAAGACTCGATCTTAGTGTGGGGTCAGGACTATGTATGTGACTGTGGGTGTATTTATTTATTTATTTATTATTTATTTTAGTATTCTAACAAATTCTTGTTCTGTCTTGATAAGGTTTTCTTCCAAAATAATAATTTGTTCTTCATTTATTTTAGTATCCTTCTATTATAATTGATGAATATAAGATAATATTTCTGTGATTATTTTTCCCGTTTCTTTGACGACAGTAATCGGAAATAAATATTAAACAATAGGCAATAAAAAACTTAATTTAATTTTACTTAACACACTTGACTTCTTAATTTTACACTATTCACTATCACATTGACGCAGATTTTTCTCAAAACACACGTATCTACTACACAAAACAAATAAAATACAATTAGCGAAACTTTTAGAACGTTCCAAAAAATCATCAGCCAGAACTCGTAATAATTATTCTCCTATACTATCCTGAATAAATTTATTACACCATAGCACATCATAGCCGTCCTGTGAATTGGCAAAAAGAATTCTATTTACAAGCTATATCCAGACTGTGACCGAAAACTAAGCCAGTTGGTAGTTTTAGTGACTTCAGATGCAATGCAACAAAAAATATCACAAAAAAGCGACGAATTTTTTATATTTTTTTTAAAAATCGTCGTGTTTGGGTGCTAAATACATAGTTCTGCCTAAAATAATAATTTGAACCATTGCGTCTTTAAAAATAGTGTACCTACATTATTATTTTAAGAAAACTTCCTATTTATCACCCAAACAATGGAATAGGTAAAAAATCACAAAAAAAATCGCTTTCTTGCCAAATTTTTAGTTGCATTGTGTCAGAAGTCACTAAAACTACCACCTGGCTTTGTTTTCGGTAGCAGCCCGGTTATACCCGGTATTGTATATTATGAATTACGTTCTTAGCACGGTCATATTATTATGATGCTACTTCCTAAAGGTCAGACACTTTGACCATGAAATAGAGAAGAAAACATAAACAAACAATAAACTAATGCACATGCATATTGGCAATTTCCACTACTTACAATTGAATAGTGATAAAAATTTAAAACAATGTCCCAATTTTCCTATTTTACACCGTCTTGAAGGTCGTAATCGTTGTCGTTAAACCGAAATAACTATTAAATTAAGTGGCACAACATTAAAATTACATTTAGATATGACCTATTCGATGTTATTTGTGTCGTGTTATAGTTTCAACGCCTTTTATGCTCAGCGATAGTAGAATATGCAATAGCCGCCTTTCAAATTTAATTCTAATAAAAATCGTTCAAAGAACACGTCGGTGTTATTTGAATAATAAAAAATATACAAATTAAAATATACATACATACATAAACTCACGCCTTTATCCCCGAAGGGGTAGGCAGAGGCGCCACCAGGACACCCACATTTCGCCTTGTATGTTCCGTCCCATGATGTGATAGGGGGCGAGCCTATCGCCATATCGGGCACAAATTCCTAACTCCGGGCTGATAATGAATAGAAAAATCCAATACCACTTTGCCCGACCCGGGACTCGAACCCGAGACCTCAGCTTTGTAGCCGTACCGTAATACAACTACGCCACCGAGGCAGTCCGCAAATTAAAATATATAAATTAAATTATAAATAAATTGGTAAGAGTTACCAAGCAGGCCGGCTTTTTCTCAACGGACAGATAACTCTGGCAGGTAGATGCGCTAATTGAGTTGCAGTGCACTCAATATGACAGCCTCCGTGGCGCAGTTGGTTAGACGCCGTGAAACGAGAGGCCGCGGGTTCGATTCCCGCACCGAGACAAATGTTTATGAGAACCACAAGTATTTATTTCGGGTCTGGGTGTTTGTGAGACCGAAAAGTCTTTCGTAGTTCCTGATACCCACGAGACAAGACTCGATCTTAGTATGGGGTTAGGACTATGTATATGACTGTTGGATGTATATATTTAATATTTAAGGTGTTCTACTCCTAGCACCGATTCTCCAATGCTTGGGAGTCGTGAGTCATTAGGAAACCATCCCTCCTCCTGCCTCTCGATCTCATGCACTCTATTCGCCAGATCATTATTAATATTTGGAGGTTGTCTATGAATTAGGCCGCGAGAATTTATAAAAAGAATATCAAAGAAATGTGAAGTGTAACAATCCGCTTCCGACTAATATGATGGATTAAAACATAACCCTCTTCTCAAAAGTGTTGACATAAAGATGCGACTGGTCACAAATCTGTGGACGTTGCGATTGAGTCGCGTTTCTGGTTAAGCCTCGGACATATGCTTTAAATCATATCGCTACAGCTGTCTCCATTTGGACAATTCTTTCTATTTAAATTGCATTGCATTTGCACAAGCATTGTTGTGACTTCTTCAGGTCATTTAAAAAAATAAACGAATTCTGCAAACTATATATATATTAATATATATTATATATTAATTTCTACGGTATGTAAAGTCCGCCAACCCGCACTAGGCCAGCGTGGTGGACTATATGGCCTAACCACTCTCAATCGATTCTCTCGATTGTAGAGTAGGCCCGTGCCCTGCAGTGGGACGTATATGGGCTGTTATAGATAGATAGATATATATGTAGCCCCTCTCAATCGTACTCTCGATTGTAGAGGAGGCTCGTGCCCTGCAGTTAGACGTACACAGGCTGATGCAGATACAGAATTCTGCAAAACCTAAATAGCCTACATAAATGTATGAGTAATTAAACCAGTGTCAATTGTGAGTTAGTCAGAATACCTTGTGTACTATCTCATATTTGTATAATTTAACATAATATAGTGTTACCAAGGTACAAAAGGCGTATTGATAAGAGATAAAAATAAATTTCGGTTACATTTTTCACGTATCTTATCAATTTTTATTGCTTTTCGCATTTTACGTCTAATGGTGCGTTTGATAAAAGAAATATTTATGTATGAAAATGAAACTTGATAGGAGATTTAATCCGCAATAAAAAAAGAATGCTATAATAATTAATAATATTATGTGTCAAAATATTATCATAACACGACTAAATTTTATAATTGACATGGTTAAGCCTTGAAAAACCGCCATATCTATGAGATCCTAAATATGTTTGCCCTCATCACAATACTAAGGTAAGTTTCGTTCATTAAATTTAAAATCACACACGGCTCCACTCAACTTACCGTCATATCACAAAAACACATCACAAGACTGCACAAAAATTAAAAAAATTAACGCACCGAGCAGACATTTTTTTATAATTTTATCCTCTTCGTTCGTAACGTTTTTAATTTCGTAAGGGACGTCGAGCCAAGGCGCCATTGTTGCTTGCCCACCGTCTGAACAGAACTGATGATAAAATTGGCAACAAGTCGATTTTCAATAAGAGTATATATTGATCTTATCTACAGCATATCGATTCATCTATTACAACTGATATGATTCATGAACGCATGATACGGCGGCGCCGAAACGCGGAAATTTGTTTTGGGTGATATATTTTTTATGTGTAATGTAAGTGCGAAGTGGATTAGTGTGAATAAGCTTGCTTGTCGTCAGCGAAGATAGAATCCCATTAAAAATTATCGCTGAAATTTGAGAGAATTTTTCATAAATATCCATACCGTATTTAAATTAATGTGAATTATAAAAAAAAAAAAAACAAAAAAATTGTAGCAGCTACTTTTTTATTTATCAAGCAGCCAGGATTTCATCTGAAAAAATTGTGACATAATCCCGTCCATTGTTTTTAACGACAGAAAAACTACAGCCCCAGTATTTTTGTGAGGGACCGAAAAAGGTACCTATGCTTGTTTGCCGCTGTGTCGGCCGGGCTGTCGGTCGCTAAAGCCATTCGCTAACGGTACCGCACTGGTTAATAAAATCATCATAATACACGTTCCAACAGGCCGATGTGGATATATTTGGGAGAGGCCTATGTTCAGCAGTGCACTTCCCGTGGCTGAAGAGAGAGAGAGAGAAAGAAAGAGAGAGAGGGGGGGAGAGAGAGTAAAGCCAACGTAGGGTTAAGCGTAGCGTCGGATGTCCACACACAAGGTCGACAGATGACTCAATAAAGGTAGCCTGAAATTATTGGACTTCATGTGATTGAAGATGACTATACGAAACTTGCCTATGTTAATCATTCCTGTGGCTGAAGGGACAGAGAAAGCTACGTGAGATTACATAATTTCATACTTAAAAACATAAATAATTTAATTATTATTTGTGGATGTACCTAAGCCTATTTTTTCTATAACTTCGAAAAAAGGTAGCGCTTACCACCAATTTGTGTTCTACCTTGAAATAATACTTCTTATCTTAAACCCAAAGTGAACTGAAAAAGTAGCTTCATTTGCAATTTATAAACATAGAGATAGCGGCAAAATGAAAATATTAGGCAATAGATAAAAGGTTGTTCACTTGCCATTGAATTTCAGTTATGCAAATTGTGAATTGAAGCTATCGTATCAGGATGCTGTATATATTAATACATAATTGCTTTATTTTTATGTGTGAAGACCACGAACTCGTTTCGAATAAGCCAGCGTCGCTGAAAGCCTTTGCCGAAAGAGTTGATGTGAGCCAGTCGATATATTACAAACCAGCAACATTCATAAAAGTCATATTGCGCCAGTAATTCAGTATCGTGCTCATTAAATAAAAAGAAAAAAGCAAAATTTATTTCTTTCTTATTCTGTAGTTCAGTTGCTAACTCATTTATTGACATTCAAAGAAAGATAAAAAGCCTGCGACGAAAGACGTAGATTAGACGAAAAGTTTGAAATCTCAGACGAAACGAAGCTGCAAAGCGTTTATTTCACTTCAGTTTTGACAAAGAACTGGTCTGATAAGGGCAGACCATTCAAACCTTAGACTGACTCTGAAAACCTTATTTGACATATTAAAAACGCATAGAAACTGTAAAAAACTGTTACATGGACACAAAATGACAGTATAAAGCAGGAAAATAGTGTAGTAGAAGGCAATGCCAGACTAACTGATGGTCATTGGTCACCACCGTTAATAAACACTTAAAGAATTCTTCTTAGCCAGCCTTTAAGAAAAGTGTAATTTCTATTTTTGAAGGTTTACAAAAAGCTATAAGTAAAAGTAATTGATGTTACTTGTTTATATATCACACCAAATCATTTGAAGAATTGTTAATATGAACTCATTTGAGGAGTAAAAAGTGCATTACCTACCTTAGAACATTAAACATAGCGGAAGAGAAATATTGACAAAAGATCGTAATTAAATTTTCCAGCAACGCTATCAGCCACACATCGGTACGAACGAGTAATGACTTTCAGCTTAATTAAAATAATAAATACCATTTTCATTATATTCTGATTTATTTATTCATCTTGAAAAATATAGTATTGTGGTTGACTGAAATGAAATAAAATGAATAAATTAAATTTTAATATTGCTAGTTTAAATTATAACATCCATAAAAAATATATATATCTTTAGTTACAATAAGGGCCAACACACACCCGGACGGAATAGCAGAGGATTTTACCACCGGCCAGCCGCTTACATTCTGTAGCATTTCGACCCACCAAGGCATCCCGCGACGCCTCGTACCGCGTCACGCCGTATGCATTGGCAGCACCTGTATATACCCCCGCTTGGACTGCCTCATCCCGCAGCGTGTCACGGTAACCTTCAAGATGTCGTGGCATACCGCAGTGTGCTACGGCATCCCGCCGCGGGATCCCTTATCGCGCTTTTCGATGCCGTGCTAAGAAATACCTTTAGATGCGACAGCATCAATTTAAAATATTGGAATTTATGTCGTATTCCTACCAGATAAGTTTAAATATCCTTTCATAAAAAATAATTAAATGGTCTGCCATTCCGTCTCGGTCTGTGTAGGCCTTAAATCAAATGTTAAACAAAAATGTCTACAATAACGTGTATTTTTATTTCATAACCTAAATTTTTCTTTTGTTTTTCACTAATCATCAAAACATAAACAACGGGGAAATCCTTCACGCTTTGATTCCATTATCTTGGTAACCAGTTTGTGGGAGGCATTGATGACGTCAAAACGCTAGTGACGTAGGTTCGCAAATAGTATAAAACACTTGATACCAATAATGTGGTGAACGTTATCGCCAAATGATATAATCCAGCTTTAACATTAAAGACGCCGCCGTGACTCAGTACTCGATATTTTGACTGAAACGATAGGCTAGGGGTTGATATCAAATAAGGGGTAGATTGAGGTGCAGAATCACATCACACGCTCAATAACTACCCCAAGTTAACAATACTAGAATTAAAATATTCGGTAAAAGTACATGAAAAAACAAAATACTTAAAAGTACTTCGTATCGTAATCTCAAAGATCATACGGCCTTAGAATGTTACTGTTGAGTTAAACATCACGAGAAGTAATCGAATAGATAAGCCTACATCTGCCCTCAGTATCATTGTTTTTACTATTTAAATATTTGCTTCTTAGATTAGGGTTAACACAGACGGGTTAAGAATGGAAAACTTTTTAGAGAGGGAAACATAATATTAATTAAAATCCAGGGTCGGTGGTTAGCAGTTTATTCACAAAAAATATTATCTAATGTACTAGATAATGTTCTTCTAGATCAAAATCAAAATATTCTGCAAACAGTTTTTTACATGATCTTTATATCGATAATTGAAATAGGTTTTTATAGAATTGGTACATAATTTTTTGGGTTAGTTATAAAAATAACGGCTATTCAACTTGATATGACCCACCGTACTTTATGGTAGAAAACTTATAGCAATCCACTGGAGTTAGCGTTTCGAGGTCAGCCTGCCAGGACCGCTATAATTGTGATCATTTATGATCAATTGCATTGCCATACAAAAAAAATCAATAGCATAGCCTTAGTAATATGGAATAAAAATATAAGTTGAGTCAGCTTTCGGTTTTTCCCAACTGATAAGGCTTAGGAGATAAGCTTACGCATTGATTAAAAATAGCCTATTGTTTTATTTCTACATTTTGCACCGGAAATATCGGAATGCGACACATTTGCGGACTTTACACCTGTATGGTAGTAATATAGTATATTATATTATAGTTATTAGTGGAAACTTCTCTGGATTCAGTTTTACAATCGTGTATTGTTAATATTTGTTCGTTTCTGTCAGTTTCCCAAAGAATAAATAAAATATTCTACCACAGGCAACTTATTTTCCCAATCCAGTAGAACAATAATCAGTGAGAAAATATTATCAAGATAAGCATCATCTGAGAAAAGATAACACCGCAAGTAGGTTACTGATAATGAATATGTATTATGAAACATTACTTTCATAACAATATAATTTGATCTGTAAAGATGACATATTTTAAAGGGCAATAATTTTACAAAAGCCGTGTTTCTTTAATTCCGAAAAAACATCAAGAGACAGAGTAATAAGAAAGAGTTAGGAAACATATTAAGAAAATTCGGAAAGGAAAAGACTCTCGCCCAAACGTATTAACTTTGGTTTGCTGTGCTAATATTACCATCTATTCTTAATTTAAAAAAATTGAGTTTTTTTACGTACATACATTCATAAACTCACGCCTTTTTCCCAGAAGAGTAGGCAGAGGTAGAGTAGAGTAGGTAAGTATCCAGATAGCAATCTAGATATATTTCGCCTTGTATATGTTACTGTAAAAGCTCGAACTACGGTTAATCTTAAGATTTACGCGTAAGTCTTAGGATTTACCGACATGAGTTGGTAAATGTAAGTATTTCTGAAAATACGACGATTTTTTCGGGCTTTTACCATTCGAATTCAGTATATGCTAGGTTCTACCACTGTCAGCTGGTAGATGTCGGTTTTAGGAATAAAACAATAAGTAATTCTTAATTATTTACTTTAATGAACTATTAGACAAAACAGGTACATAGTATTATAAAGGTATCATATGATAGTAATAAGTACAAACTAATACCAACTTATTAAAATTATTTTGAAAAAACACATTAACCTAACCTAACCTAACCTAATTATCTTTCTTGTTTGCCAAAAAAATACAATTAGAAATCAAATTATCGTGCAAGTTCAAACGTGTCAAACAAGCGACTGAGGCGAGCGGATCGGCGGTCGATGTTTTGTTTTTCAACATTTACCGTGCCATTAATGTAAATCCTAAGATTTACCAACGGAATGGTGGTAAGAGTTCGAATCGCAAACCTTTTCGGACATTTATCATTAGGAATTGGTAGATCTTAGGTTTTACTGGAATATCTTAGGATTTACTGCAGTTCGAGCTTTTACAGTAACATATATTCCGTCCCACGATGCGATAGGGGCGAGCCTATCGCCATATCGGACAATCCTCCGGGCTGATGACGAAAAATCTAATTTCACTTTCCCCGAGCCGAGTTTTATATGTGGCCGTTTTAAACCACTCAATACAAAAAGCAAATTAATAAGCATATTACTATCAACTACACGAAGAAATCGAGACGAACTGAACTAATTTAACAAACTCATCCAGTTTTAGCGAGCGGGACACTCCAAACTTGCGCTAGCTTTTCAGCATCTCACAAAGAAATAACAACCCTCCTACCGTCGTAATAAAGTTTGAAACACTTCGAAGTTGTATGCGGTCGACAACCTAGAAACTTCGCCAGGAGTTCAACTTAAATGACTAATTATCCACCTTCGAGTCCCGGGGGAGGGCGTCCCGTTGTCCTGGATAAGTGACCGTAACGGTCTTCTGAATTAATATTAAAAGGAGTTTGTGGTTCATTGAAATGCATTTCGTTTCTGAGTTTACTATATTGGGTGAAACTTTATCGTTGCGTTTGTAAAAAGTTGAGTGTAGTGGTGCCTTTTTGGTACAGCGCCATCTATGGAATAATTAAGACAACTGTTTATGCTAATTTATTAAATTGGCGCGTGTTGTGGTGATACATCGATTTTATTCAAAAATATGGTTTGCATATTTTGTTTTGGGGCCAGCATATCGTGTCCAATCATTTATCGCAATTTACGCGTATGTTCAGGTTTCATTATCAATTATATTTTTGACTGTAAAAAAATGGCACTGAAGCCAAGTTTATTACTTTCTAATGAGTAATAGGCAAATAGATAGTTTAATTACTAATAATAAGCCAAATCATTATACCTCTTATATGTATAGCAGAATGGCAGAAAGATTTTCTAATACTAACGACACAAGACCTTGTTTTTTCAAACGTTCGGACTGTATTAACCTTATTCATAGACAGATTTAAAACCGATTTTTGGTATCGATTGCATTCAAACGACTTTAGAATCCAGTTTCAGCGAAGACTGTGTGACTATGACTTTAGGTTGTGTATTTCAAATCTACAGTCGAGTTTACCCATAAATCTAGTGCAGTTGATCGCCCCTGTCTCCCCATAGTTTACGTGACACTGGAGTATGACGCATGTTTGAGCATACGAAGCAATACAATTTATACACATGGTATACGAAAGAGATAACTCGGTTTGCGAAGCGTGGAGTGACAAAACATTGGATATGAGATTGAATCATCGTGTTTTTGTATATTGAATTTGAAGCGCTCTTAGAAGGGAATCGGGAAAGACCTTGGATTTATTCTTTGCTTAATGGAAGGTCTTACATTTATGGTGTGTCAACAAGATTTCTACCAATAATTATTTGTAAAATATTAATGTATTGTAAAAAATAACCTACCTACTTTGTTTTATTGGATGTAACCTGTAAATATCAAGAAGTATGAATAAATACTACTAAGACTTTCTGTGGCTGCAGTGAGAGAGAAAAAAGAAAATTGAAAGTACACAGAATTGACACCATAAAATAAACGTACCTTATCCATAATAACAACTGAGAATACATCATAGAACCGCGAAGCTGTCAGGTTACGCGTGTTTAGTGATGAATGGCGTTACAATAAGGTTCATTAACGTGTGTCTCGCGACTATAATTAATTTCACGAACGCGAGTCTCTTATGAATGTACGTTTAACTCGCAAATGTCAACCTATAATATATTACATGGATTATTTCACACCTACATCTCGAGAGATAGGCTGAAATGTACGTAATACCCACACACAGTTTGGAGAGCTTATTGCCGTCCCAATATAAGTATGGGGTCAGCCTGATTCGAATCCCTGTCCTGGGCAAGTCACATGAGATTTTTCACATCGCAAAACTCACTTTCCATACATTGAAGTCAAACACAAACCCTCACGGTTTAGAACCTACTCTTGCTACTAAATTAACAAGGCGACTTATAACTAAATAATTAAATGTAAATTACAACTAATAAATCCTAGAGATTTCACTATGTACGTAGTAAATATATCTTACATAAGACGCAATGGCCCAAAACTATTGCCATGAAACGATTCTTATCCCAGTCAAATAAGACTTAAGAATATTAAGATAGATCAAGTCAAATTTGCATAAAATCAATCACAAGTCCGAAAAATATTGACTCACACTCGTAATATTTTCGAATGAGGCATTTTCAGTAAGATTAGTTATCGGAGATATCAGAATGTGTCATATTGCTATTATCTTCGAGTAAATATATAGAAAATTGTGACTCACTATGTTTATGCTTTGGTTTTATATACCATCTTCATTATCACCATCATCATATGGTAATATATTTCATATGGTTATGTGTAATCGGTAGAATGAAAACGAAAATAACTTATTGAATCTATATAAAATATGGATTATACCGAGAGCCTCCGTGACCCAATTAGTTAAACACCGTCAGTGAAACGAGAAGTCATGGGTTCTAGCCCCGAACCGAGCCATAATATGTATATTTTTTGGATCCACAGGTATTTGTTTCAGGTCTGTGTGTGTGTGTGTGTGTGTGAGACCGAAAAGTCTCTTGTAGTCTCTGATACTCACGACAAGGCTCGATCTTAGAGTGGTGTCAGGAGTATGTATGTGACTGTTGGGTGTGTTTATTATTTATTTATTATTAATTCCATTACAATGTGCCTGATGGTATGTCCAAGCAATCTAAATTGCTATAACTTGCTATAATTTGGTTATTAACTTTGTTTTATTTTAAGCTTTAATTATAAGTTGTTATCGTAGTTTAGTGGCCGACGTTCGCATGTCACTCTAGGTGACCACTGAAAATCAGCGTTGCGCTGTGGCTCATGCCTTGGTGCAACATGTAAGCTGAGTGGTCACCTACTTTGTCACAGCGATGCGACGTGCATTCTCATTTAAGTACAATCAATATTACTGTTTTTTATTTTTTATTATGTATGAACATTGTATATATAAATTTTTGTTAAGCGTGTATGTGCGTTGTATGGTGTGACAAATAAATATATCTTTCTTTCTTTCTATATTCCCCAAGCTGTCACTAACCTTGAGATTCATTGGAGTTACTTTACCATACCAGTTTGAAAATAAATATCACATAATTTTAACCTTTAATATTCTAAGTATAGAACTTTATTACTCTTCTGACATTTACTTGAGTAATTCAATTGACTCCGTATAGCTGTCTTCAAAAATAGACTCTTTTATACAGCTTTCTAAAATTATTTCGCTTCAAGTTATTTGTATGTGACTGTTGGTTGTTATTAATTCATTACTAGCTCCTGCCCGCAAACTTCGTCTGCGTGATTAAATTTATTTGGAATTTTCCATCCCGTCCCGTCCCGTTATATCCCGTCCGTCCCGTCTCATTCTCAGTCAAGGCATGCAATCCAGTCCCATCCCATTACTTTGAGTATAAAAAAGTAAGCGGCATTCCTTCCTAAACCCTAGGGAACACTATATTTTTCGGGATAAAAAGTAGCCTAAGTGTTAATTAAAGTTGTCAGCTACCTTCAAACCAAATTTCATCGAAAACCGTTAAGCCCTTTCTGAGTTCAACCGCACAGACAAACAGACAAAACATCTAAAAATCTGTGTTTTGAGTTCTATTACGTTAATACAGACCCCCCCGTATTAGTTTTTCTCATTTATCTTCCATGTACAGACATAGATCTGTTACAAATTTATAAAATAGATTTAAGAACAGCTAGCTCATTCATTAACCATTCACAAGCTACTTAGGTACATAATTAGTCACTCACAGGAGATCGACGTAAAGTGATAGCTTGGCTGTGTCGTTTTGTTTGGTGAGGTAGATTGCCAGATGCCCAACACCCCAGTGGCGATAGGAACTCGCAACTTAGATTTAGGTTTTATAATCATTTGCTACTTATTTGCAATATTAACTTTATTTAAACAGGTTTTTTTTTAAGAAATGACTACAAATGTTTAACTATAAAAAATCTGCGAGTCGTAAAATTTATTGAAGTGAGGATTTTTAGTTCAAATTTAGTTAACAAGGACAAATTAGATCTTGATTAAACTTTTGGTGCTGGAGGTGAACGGTTGAATACTAACAAGAATAATTTCTTAGATTACCTATTCAGTACATTAATATTGTTCCCAATAGGAGAATTCCCAAAACCCGTTCATCAAATATCAGTGAATACCATGCACAAAATGATAATTCACATGAAAGTCATCGGGATTAAAATTAAACACAATATAACTCGTAGCAAAGATTTTCATTAAACGCGCAACCATTACATTAATATCCATGAAAATATTTCAACAAAACAAAACATTAATTAAGAAATAATTTTACAGACAGTGGCCATCTGCTGCACTGTATTAAACGTGATCCGATGTTTAATAAAAGTTATTTCGTTTAATTAAATTCTTCGGTTATAAAATATGAGTGGCGTTTGGAATTTGCGAAGCGAGTAAGATAGTAAAATTGCTTTATCCATTTAACATATTTTGCGCAATTCAAATCTTTTTGTGATATTGATGAATAATGTTTCAAGGCTTAATCGCTACTTCTGCTTTCAACTCTAAAGTTATTAACTGTCCACACTGCAAAACGAGCAACACCAACGTTATTTAAAGAACTGGAAACCACAATACTTGCACCCTTTCAAATGAAATTGACACTTGACTGACTTATGGCAGGCGAGTTACCAATTACCATCATAAGTTGAACTGAGGATGTTGAAATATGAACCTTGTTGAATTGAGATAAGGTTTAAGAGTTAATGGGAGGCTAATCCATGGACGAGCAGATTAACGCGAAACGGCGATGCTCGAGAGCATCGGAATGGAAATATTAGATTACTCGCGAATCAATAAGGGTGCTCAGCCCCGGCATAAATTAACTGTTCTAATGTTTTATCATAAGCAGTGCAGTGTTGGTTCATGGTATCCAGCAAGAGGAGTGAATTGGGGCTCGGGTAAATTAGGGGGATAAATTGAGTGAAGTCCGAAATTGGTTCGAAAATTGACGCAGTCCGCACTAGGCCAGCGTGATGGACTATATGGCCTAACCCTTTTGAATACTATTCTCGATTTTAGAGGAGGCCCGTGCCCTGCAGTGGGACGTATGTGGGCTTATACAGTACCTACAGTAGGATTATATTCGGAATATGTTCAGCAGTGGAGTTCATGTTGCTGAAGAAGAAGAAACCGATTGTGCAAGGCCACCTCCTAAAGCATTTTGCAATAGATATAAAATTGGCAAATTGCGGACGGAACTAATTATAACTTTGCCTTTCCTATCGAGGACATAGGCGTGTGTTTCTGTTACGTTATAAATAATGTTCCTTTTAAAGTATGGTTTTACAACTGCGTGTTAAGAAAATGAGATCAATCGACAATTTCATTTACGTAATGTCTTGTACGATTATCATATTTTTAATGAACCGGTTTACATTTGACCTGTGGTGTTATATAAAACGCTAAGTATAAAATCAGCTTCCTATATTAACTAACTATGCTCCGCGGTTTCACTCGTTTTAAATTTAGAATAGTCCTGGTCACACAGAAACCGTATGTTTTTCCAATAACCCTCTTCGATAATTAAACTAGCTTCATGAAAAAGATATTGCAGGTTGGAACCAAGAGCGTGTCAATTATTAACGACAAGGTAAAAGAGAATTAGTATATTTTTTTTTACAATTAACGCGTAATAGCTCAATAGAGGGACGAATGGGTTGCCAAACTAGAAGTCGTGGCATTTGAATCCGACACGACGTTCGAATGTTCGTTCAACGTCCACTTACACATTAAGTACAAGTTTTCCTATTCTGCTAATCAATACTATTCTTTATGACATTTATTCTTCGCTCCGTACTTAGTCTATAGTTATGACACACGATAGAGTATTCGAATATTTTGTAAATTTAGGAACATTCGTATCGATATGGACATTGGACTTTCGAACATTCGAACGTCATTTCGATGCAAAAGTAACCCCCATTCTTTTAAAAACTGTGAGTATTCTTATTCATTATTATCGCTCGGTTTAACCAATCATTATTTACTTCAGGAAAACATCGTAAGGACCCCTTCATACCTGAATTTCATTCCATTTCTGACCAGTTCTCAAGAATTTCCAATAATGCTACACCGACACCCAAAAAAAAAGCAAAGGAATTCGTCAAGGAACTACGTTCAAAACGAAGTATTTATAAAATTAATTTAGTTATTATAACGAATAATATGTAAACTAATATCAGGATTAGTGAGTAATATAAATTTAAGCGAAAAACTTTTTAGAGTTTTTTATAATTAAGTTTCGTATTTCGAATTGTGAACGAAAAATTAAAAATTTAAATGAAAAAACCTTCCATGTTTTCTTTCTTTAAAAAAAATTGTTGAACATGCGTATAGTCGATAACTAAATGGAAATGTTTTTTTTTTTTTAAATATATTGAATAATTCTGCGTGCATAAATAATCCACATATAAACATATAAACGAACATAACAACTCACAGTTTAATATTATTTATATTATAAAAAGTGAGAGTGAATAAAGGATACTGCCAAATCAGTTCAGTGCTCCGCAGGCGACGTGCGAACCGCATTCTACAGTGAGTGAATTATTAAAATATTTTTTATTAATTTCAACGCAAAAAAATATGGTGGAGGAAAATAATCTTGCATACTTACATGAACCCTAAAACACTCCTTTTTTGGGCAATTGTTTAAAATATTTGTTTACATTATTATCCTATATGTTTGTTTATTATATTGGTGCGAAAAAGTGACTCAGTCTTCGTAATGGTAGGTAAAGTCTTAGATTAATTAATCTCTGGATACTGCATTGTAAAACATTAGCGTTTTCAAAAACAACTCATTTATTTTTTTCGCAATGTTCTTACACGTAGCAACTAGAACTGCTACTTTAAATATTTAGTATTTTTATTTTTCCATAATTCAAAATGTAAAAAAATTAATGAAAAGAAAAACACGCTCTAATATATTTTAATTAATTCCTCCTGCCAATAATTTATATTATATTATTTTTAATTAAAAATATTTCTGAACATTTTTGGAATTTATACATAGTTTAAATACAAATGCTGAGGTGATGTTAATGATGTGTTATAATACATAATGTTTAATGAGTTATATTTCAAATTGCTATTTGGGCCAAATATAGATATAATAATGCTAAATTTAATTTAATTTTTTAAAATTATTATCGAATGTTTTTGGAGTTTCAATAATATGCAAGACGAAATAAAATTGCATTTAAAATTTAAAAATTGACAATATTTTATACTGAAATAGAGAAAATAATACCTAATTATTGAACAACAAATTGCTATAAAATTCGTAGGTAACCGAACATAATAACATCATTTTGTTAAAATTTGCCCAAAATGAGTTTTAGTGAGATTCCATGGCACTGACCTATATATTTTTTTTCTTTTTCATATCATTTGTGCGTATTCCAAGCTGTCACAATTCATATTGATTGCCGTGAAGAAAACGGTGGACCTGGAACCATTCTTAACTATGTTTTGAAATTCGAGCGCTCTATCAGGCGAACGGCATGCTCGACTTCCAATCATCGCAAAAAAACCGTCTAGATATTATTAAAATCCTAGGTTTTAGACTTTTTTTACTTGGTCGTGTAGGTTGGCCGTATTTGACCGCGCTGGCATTAAATGTTATTAAATGGTATTATACAGGGTATATCAAGACTGCGACCGAATACGAAGCCAGGTGGTAGTATTAGTGACTTCAGGCACAATGCAACTAAAAATTCCGCAAAATAAATCGTCATTTTTTTTGGTAATTTTTTTACTTATCGTCGTATTTGGGTGATAAATACATATTTTTTCCAAAATAATGATGTACACCTTTTTATTTTTAAAGACGCAATTATACGTAAAGGTTTAAATTACTATTTTCTCAAAAACTAAGGATTTACAACCTAAAATCTATCATTTTTAAAAAATTGTAAAAAATAATCTATCGCTTATTTTGCGAAATTTTTTGTTGCTTTGTGTCTATAGCCACCAAAACTACCAACCGGCTTCGTTTTCGGTCGCGGTCTTGATATACCCGGTATAACTGCGTGGCCTGTTGGTAACGACCCGGATATGGCTTCCGTCACGATGATCGTTCAAATCCCAGGACACCTCTGACTTTTCCGAGTCATGTGTGTATTGATAGTCCATTACAAGGCACTTTAACGGTGAAGGAAAACATCGTGAACTTGCAAACCATGAGAATTTCTATTGTAGAAGGCAGGCTGTGGCTGCAAGTGGACGTATTATACGAAGATATTGCGTGTCAAAAATAGGCTAAATGGTGTAGATTATGCAATGACATACATACATACATACATAAACTCACGCCTTTATCTATCGCCTTTATTTATATATGTAGGCAGAGGCGCCGCCAGGACACCCACATTTCGCTTTGTATGTTCCGTCCCATGATGTGATAGGGTATGTGTGACGACTTTCACACAATTCTATACTAACCTGTCATCATTGTCAGCCTTAGAGATCCGAGAATATGCTAAAAAAGAGAAAGTGCTTATAACGATACCACAAAAGTATAATTATGTAACATTAAATTAATTGCAGCAATATTAATAAAAAAGAGGCACGTATTGGTCATATCCAGCATTTGATAGCATTTGTGATGCATATTTATTAAATTATTTTTAATCAAAGAAATCGTTGTTTTTTCTATTTTAAATAAATTATATTAACATGTTTATTACGTAAATAATTGTCAATGTTGTTAATTGTTATATCATATTAATACTTTCACCACAACCTAGTATCAACTGGATACGTCATTACCAATGACGGTATTTTTGTAATTACCTCCAAAACTGGTGGTAGGTCTCTCATATATGAGAGGCCGCCTGGGTGGGTACCACCGCAATGTCTATTTCTCCCGCCAAACAGCAATGTAAATGCACTGTTGTGTTCCGGTTTAAAGGACATTGTAGCCAGAGTAACTACTGGACACAATGAGACTTAACATCTTATGTCTCAGGATGGCGAGCGCAGTGGAAATGCCAAGCAATTCTTTTGAATTCATGATGCTCTTTAGTTTTGTTACTGTCCATGAGTGGTCGCTTACCATCAGGCGAATAACGTGCTCGTCTCGCCATTCGTCGTAATAAAAAACAACTCCGATGACCGAGCTAATAGAACATTTTTTTCCTCGTGTCGACCCTAACTGGGCCTTACTATCAATAGGAATAATATTCTAAGGCCATTCTGAAATATTTATTAATATACTATCATATTATAACTACGGGATAAAGCCAGTGTAGCCAGGACAAGATGATTAATTTCTATGCGATACAAATGTGACGTTCAGTAAATTATAGGTATTCACAAACGGCTTGCCTTTGCTATACATATAATCCAGCATATATGTATGAATATTAGTTCCAGCCAAATTTCAATTACAGCGTATATTAGACAAAGCACGTTAATGAGCAGACAATAATCAGTCAAAGGTGAGCCCGAAACGTAGCAATTAACCATAAACGTTTATTAGAACTATATTCGCTTGCGCGTGACTGAATTATCTATTACCAGTCAGTTCCAAACTCTATGACACTTCAAACTAATGTCACCTTTAACGTCCGTTCGCTTTGATGTAGACACGGATCGATCCAATTTTAGCTTTCTTGTAATTAAAATTAAACGTCTGCTTGCAAGTATTTCATTTGATAATGTACACTGCGCGACAAATTATTGAAGCTTGTGCATTTAAATTTTAAATTGAGAACTGATATTTATTTGAATAAGTAATGGCAATTAATCACGTAAACTATTTTTAAATACTGAAACTTTATCAATTTTGAAGCAGATTAATAATTTAAGCCGTGTTTAAAGTATTACGTTTCAGATTTATAAATTTTAAATAGGAATGTAATATACAAATATTGGTCCAAATTAATATTCCTACTTGCCTGTTTGTATCAGCCTTTAAACGTCCTAGTGCATGGCACAGACCATCTCTACAACCGAGAGTACGTGTGAGAGGGGTTAGGTTATAATTATATTCCATCACGCGGGCCTCCTACGGGTTGGCGGACTTTACACACCACAGAAATTCTTACAAATGGCTATGGTATGCAGATTTCCTCACAATGTTTTCCTTTACCGTTATAGTGCGTTGTGATTGACTATCACTACACACATGACTTTAAAAAATCAGAGGTGTGCCCTATTTACTTCAACACAAAACCAACGCTTGTATCCCTGTGGGTTAGGCAGGGATGTCATTAGTGTTACCTATAATTCACCAAAGGATCATTTGTTTCAACTCTGCCAATTCCTTCGAGACATTAGCTTATGTATCTACCTCATTAAAAATGTTATCTTCGTAACAAGCTCTATTTTTACCCGACTTCAAAAAAGAAGGAAGTCCTCAATTCGACTATATGTTTTTTTATGTTTGTTACCCGTTAACTTTGTACTAGATGACCCGATTTTTGTTAACCTACACTGATCTACGGCAGTGAAAACGACCCCTTCTTATTCTATATTTAAATTATGAAATTATCATTCGTTACCATTAATTATGGCCAGCATTGTAAACCCAGGTATATCGCCACCTCGTTCATTAAGAGCATCGAGTAGAAACCGAAGCGAGATCGCCCAGGTTCGCCCGACTCCTCACCTCAACTCAAACCTACGCCCAATAAATCTAGTGCTACTTTGGTTTCACTTAAACCCGTTTTAATTAAACCGTGAGTTGGAATGGAAAATAAATTATTTATTTTGTGGGTATTTCTAGTTTTTATGATGGAAGATTAAACTGTTTTTGCTTATTAAAATTGGTTTGATGTGCTTAAATTGAGGTTATAAGTTCGACCCAATGACTAACAGCTCATATTTTAAGAACATAGTTTAGTATAGACAAATATTTGCGTGATCCACAGGTATTTGTCTCGGGTCTGGGTGTATGAGGCCGGAAAGTCCACGACACAAGACTCGATCTTAGTGTGGGGTGAGAACTATGTATGTGACTGTTGGGTGTATTTATATATTGTTCAGTGATAAAAGGGTATTCGATTCCTGCTGAATATTCCTATAGGTTTAAAGCCCGATATAGTGATCCATGCAACAATTTCGCGTTGTTTTAACAGCCTTTGTATATCCGATATGAGAAGGCCGGCAAAATTGTCTCAATTAGCTGGTGCCAACCATGTTTCATCAGTAGATGAGGACTCCACCGGTTATGCTCAGGTGCATTGCCCTCCCGTCTTATCCCAAATTGACATTAATTTCTACTATGTATTTACCTTACACGTTCAAAGCCTTATTACGGAAGCTCTTTACAGTAGGCTAGAATATTTCATTGCCATATCATGATTCATTCATAAGACGCTGAGCCCTTATGAGAGAACAGTTACAATTTTACAATTTACTTGACATAGTTCTTAAGTTACTTACTAACTGGATTATGTTATAAATAAATAATTTATTATTGAGGTTAATAAGCGTCCCCGAAATATAATAACGAAATTCGTTGTTTTTCGCTCCGCCCTCCCTAGAGAGATTTTGACAACTTTCGCCGTCCTGTCTCCACTTAATTGACAACTAATTTAGAGCCAATTTAAATATTATTGAATTTGTTTCTCATTAGCAGGCTCACAAAATAGCAAATTTGTTTATTTCATAATTTATTTATTATAAATTTTTTTGCTTGGAATAAAAAAGGATCTTATTTATTTATATACGGTTTATTGACAAAGAAAGATTAGTTTTAATTAATAAAAAGATTTATCAATAGATCTACCAATTATACGGGGTATATCCAGACTGTAACCGAAAACGAAGCCAGTTGGTAGTTTTAGAAACATTAGACTTGAAAAAACTTTAAACTTAAGACATTTTTTCGCAAAAAAATAAAGCGATGATTCTTTTATGTTTTCACTGATCGTCGTGTTTGGGTGGTTAAAACATAGTTTTTCCTATAATAATAATGTACTCCCTTTTACTTTTAACGACGCAATGATACAGAAGAGTTTAAATTATAATTTTAGCAAAACTATGTATTTACGACACACACACACACGGTGATATTTATAAAAATACAAAAAGTCGTCGCTTTTTGGGAATATTTTAGTTGCATTGTGTCTATAGTAACTAAAAGCATGTGGCTTCGTTTTCAGTTGCAGCCTGAATATACCCGGTATAAAGTCTTGGGTTCAAGTCCTAATTCGAGAATTTTTGAGGGAGCCCATTGTGTAAGAAGTGTCAAATATAGCAAATAAACAATATTTTATTTACCACTAGCTTCTGCCCGCTAACTTCGTCTGCGTGATTAACTTTGTTTAAAAAAATATACATGTATAGATTGTTTGGTATTTCTCATCCCGTCCCGTCCCGTTATATCCCGCCCATCTTATCTCATTCTCACTCAAGGTATGTAATCCACGCCCATCGTAACCATTTAAGTATAAAAAGTAACAAATATATCGGATTTCCGACCTCATCCCACGGGAACACTTAATTTATCTGGATAAAATGTAGCCTAAGTGTTAATATGGGGAATATTAGTTTTTCTCATTTATCTTCCATAATACAAAGAAACACCCTGTATGTAAATAAGACATTTACCAGTTTTTAAGTTGGACTTGTACCTATATAACTGTGAAACCGCATCTCATTTCGTCTTGTAGTTTTTGCGTTATGCGCAAGTAAATAAAAAGAAACACCCTGTCTATAAATAAAATATATACCAGTTTTCAAATTGGACGTGCACCAATATTACTGTGAAAACTGCATCTCATTTCGTATGGTAGTTTGTGATTAATGTGCAAGCAAACAAAAAAAAACATCCTGTATGTAAATGAAATATATACCAGTTTTTAAGTTGGACCTGCACCATTGTAATTGTGAAAACTTCATCTCATTTGGTGCGGTAGTTTATGAGTAATGTGCAAGCAAACAAAGGAAACACCCTGTATGTCAATGCAACATATACCAGTTTTTAAGTGTATCCTGCAGCAATATAACTGTGAAAACCGCATATCATTTGGTGCGGTAGTTTATGAGTAATGTGCAAGCAAACAAAAAGAAACACCCTGTATGCAAATGCAACATATACCAGTTTTTAAGTTGAACCTGCAGCAATACAACTGTGAAAACCGCATCTCATTTGGTGCGGTAGTTTATGAGCATTGTGCAAGCAAACAAAAAGAAACACCCTGTATGCAAATGCAACATATACCAGTTTTTAAGTTGAACCTGCAGCAATACAACTGTGAAAACTGCATCTCATTTCGTCTTGTAGTTTTTGCGTTATGCGCAAGTAAATAAAAAGAAACACCCTGTATGTAAATGAAATATATACCAGTTTTTAAGTTGAACCTGCAGCAATACAACTGTGAAAACCGCACCTCATTTGGTGCAGTAGTTTTTGCGTGATGCGCAAGCAAACATACAGACAGACAGACAGACAAAAATTCTAAAAAAAAATGTTTTGGATTCTGTTGCTGTTATAAAGACCCCCCGCGTTGAAATTTCTTAAATATCTTCCATGTACAGACATCGACCATTTACATTTTTATTATATGTATAGAAGAAGATAGATGCTACGTAAACGTCATAATATTACGATTTCGGTCCCTAAAGGGTTCCCCTAACATAGTAATTACAATATGAATAAGTAAGTACGTCTAAAGTTTCGAATTAAGAAGTAGTATTATTTAGCAACCTACTCCCCTCACAATTAATCTAAGAAAATTTAAGTTATTACAGCGAAGGGGTTAGGAATTAGTTTTATTCCATTTTCATTGCACTATTAGAAAAACATATATTATTGTATATTTAGAAATAAAATGTATTGACCTGTCAATTAATTGGTATCTTTACTAAAACTTTTATTTTTACTAATATAAGATACTTGCTAATTAATCAGTTAATTCATACAGTGTTTTTTTTATCAGGCGAGAAGATGGAGAAACAATTGCCGCTTGACATTAAGCCGGTGACTGATAAAGAAAATAAGATTCTCAAAAAGTATTACAAAAGTACGTATTACAGCATCTTTTATCTGCATGCTATGGATAGATTTGGCTCACGAGTCCACTTATTATATTATTAAAATCTTTAGCCATAGGAAACCCGCAACTCAAAATAGACCACATGCTATGTAGATGCAAATAGTTCCCAACAGGTCGTTTTTCTTATTGCGATAAATGGCGAGATGAGCGTGCCATTTGCCTGATGGTAAGCGATACGACCGCTCATGGACAGTAGCAAAACCAAACAACACCATGAATTTTAAAGCAATGCATTCCACTGCGCTCGTCATCGTGAGAGATAAGATGTAAAATCTCATTATGTCCAGTAGTTATTCTAGTAAATAATACAATGTCCTTCAAACCGGAACACAACATTGCATTTACACTATTGTTATTCGGGATAAATAGACATTGCGGCTTCGCACATATGAGTAAATGGATATGGGAGAGTCTAGTTACGCCTTCAACTATAATAAGTCGGCTATTCTTGTATTATAAAATAAAATAAAAAATAATAGTAATAATTTATTCAGTTTGCGCTTTTATACCATAAACCCACAAACTTTTGCGAATCTATGCAAACCTTTAACATGAAATACCATAATTATTTGATTAAATCTGCACGTATATTTTCAGGATATGACAAGCCGTTGCTTCGCTTCGGACCTCAAGGGTACCTGTGTGCGCCGGGTTACGGGGAGCATGCCTCCGACATCTACAATTTGGAAGTCAGGCCTGATGACATCTGGGTCACCACTTTCTCTAGATCAGGTAATTGTCCTTTTTTATAGTGCAGTAATGCACCCAACAGTCACGTACATAGTCCTGACCCCACACTATGATCGAGTTTCGTGTCGTGGGTATCAGAAACTACGAGAGACTTTTCGATCTCACAAACAAACAATAGTACCTATGCACATGCCTTGTAATAGCCCACAATTTGATTATTTCAAATTTAATTTTATTAATTAGTATGACAAATTAGTGTAAGCTATATGTATTTATTTTAATTTTAATAAGTATTTAATTCATTAGCAGTATAAATAATTAATTTCCTTTAACTGCGTATAAACGACAAGAATAAATAAGTTGATTAAAGTTTAATTTAATGAACACAAACAATAGAGATATTCATGTTGCAGAACTATGTGTAATATTAGTTTTCTTTTTTTAATAATTATTTTTCAAATAACCTTCCAGGTACAACGTGGCTACAAGAGCTAGTTTGGTTGGTAGCAAATAACCTGGATTTTGAAAAGGCGACTGCCATTCCTGTCACGAAAAGATATGCCTTCATCGAGTAAGTATTCAGTATTTATACCAAACAATATTATATTCAATATGATTTATTGCCATTGCCCAATTCTGTGGGGTGCCGTATTTTTAAGTCAATTTCTAAGAAATATTAAACTGAAATAAAAAAGTACAATGTTCATCCGCTAAATTATGGTTATAGTGTTGGAATACAAAAAATACCAATCGACAGTAGAAAGCCTGCGACAGTGTTGCATGTTCTGTGGCCAGTATGATATCCCATAATCTGGACTTCAAATATATCTTTTGAACACCTAAATTACCCATAAATCATAGTTTATTTGGTTTTCATAGTTTCTTTCGAAGGTAAACCCGACGCTGTTTTTCTTGAGAATAAAATTAACGCTGGCAGATACAATAACATCATATTCATTTTTATTACTATTCTTAACGATTGTTATCTTAATCTCTTTGAACTACTAAAATATAGATTAGTCATATCAATGTGACGAACTTTACACTGTTGTAAATATAATAATCAATTCATCGCCATAATAGAAAGCGATAGTACCTATTCACGTGTCTCGTCATTTCTCATAATATGATGATTTAAAATTCATAAAAAAAAAAAAATAATATTAAATAATATTACAATATAAAATATTAGAATGTGATCTTTTTACATAAATTTAACTACGCTATTTCCTAAATGGGCACGTGGCTAGACGCACTGATGGCAGGTGGAGTAAGGCGCTTACAGAATGGTGGCCAAAACTGAGACACGGCAGGAAGAAGAAAAATAAGAAAACGAGGTGTACTAACTTCTTTAGCTATAGATAATTTAGTTCTCACCATATTATGGGCAATCTTTCAGCTTTTTAATAAAATTTGTGTAAGGTTAACTCTTCAAGATAAAGAAACTCTTCAATTCAACTTTCTATTACATTTTATTGAAGTCTTCTAGAACATACTACTCACTTTTCCAATATCACTTTTGTCACACATGTCATACATCGTCTTTTAAAAAACATATAATTACAACCAACCAGCATCAATACATTTAAAAAGGTACTTCATAATAAACTGCAAAACCAGCAAACTGCACCCAGTAGTATATTAAATCTAACATTTGCTTCAGATAACCCTTGTCACAGAATTTGCTCAATTATGTTGTAGAAGCAATCAAACAATATATTTACACTATACAGAAAAACACAGTCAAGCTGTGGAACAGTTTGCTATCACACGTGTTCCCTCCTTCCTATAACCCTGGGTCCTTCCACCGTAGCGTGAAGAGACGATCTTAGCGGGCCGGCATGATTGTGTCGAATGGTATGAGACTTCCGTCTGGCGCCATTCGGTACTCTGTCTGGACGGCATTAGCACTTACCACCAGATGGAGTGCCGTGCTAGAATAAAAAAACCAGGAATGTAATTAGAACGGCGAAACTGGAACAGTATTTAATTGTTTATGTCAGTCATTAATCGATAAGATATCTTTGATTTCATAGCTGACTCATCGCCAAAACAGTTCCGATTTAACAACAACCCAATTAACGATAACTATTAAATGCGCAACGTGGGTGTAGTTCCTAAGATTATTACTATGGCCGCAAAGAACGATGTTCGGAAATTCGGGCCTTATTATAATTGATGATGTGCCTTTGCGTAATCCTGTCGGTATTACATAATAATTGCATTTTGCTGTAAACAATTATATTCTACAAAACAATAATATGTTACCTTGGTTGAGCAGTTGGTTAAAAGCTGTGAAGGGAAGGCCGCGGGTTCGATCTCTCTCCGAGGCAAATGTTTATATTACCCACATATTTGGTTCTGTTTTGGGTGTTGAGACCGAAAAATGAAAGTCAGTCTCGTAGTTTCTGATTTTTTTTTATTGCAATGAATGGCGAGACGAGCATGCCATTTGCCTGATGGTAAGCGATACGACCGCTCATGGACAGTAGCAAAACCAAACAACACCATCAATTACAAGGCAATGCTTGGAATTCCACTGCGCTCGCCATCCTGAGACATAAGATTTTAAGTCTCAATATGTCCAGTAGTTACTCTGGCTACAATGTCCTTCAAACCGGAACACAACAGCACATTCACACTGCTGTTTTGCGGGAGAAATAGACATTGCGGTGGTACCTACCCAGGCGGCCTCTCACATATGAGAGATGGATATCTCAGATATCTCTGACGGTAAATTATCACTGCCGCCCATGAACATCCACAACGCTTGGAAAGCGGGAGGGGAGCGGTAAGGAAAAGGGTAGAAGAAACCATTGGGCATTCTCATGACTCACCACTTGTGTCTTAAGTGGGATCAGGACTGTGTGTGTGACTGTTGGATGTATTTAATTATTTATTGATTCCAGTTTGAGATCACCTCAATCGTATTCTCGATTATAGAGGAGGCCGTCTGCAGTTGCACGTATATAGGCTGATACATATGTACAGCCAATTCCAGTTACTTCAATAGCGTATTGGATTTTTTGTAAACTGCGCTAATTAAGTTTTTGATATTCGTTCCAAGTAATATAAATTCGCCACCTGATTAAGTGTTATCAAATGTTTTACTTATCTGATATAAGAATTATATTACTAATGGGGAAATACTATTAATAGATACTTGGCTACTACATTACTCAATGTATTTATAAATAATTGATTCTAAAGTGGGTATCTTGTTAATTACTCACGATTTTAAGGTTCTTGAAGCCGTATTAATTTTCTATATTATATTATCCATGAATATTTGCTTCTGAATCTATTAAATACGTTAATTCTGAATACGTAAATTGCTACTTTCATAAACGATTATGAATTTTTTTTACCATTATTCACGGTGGTCGCTATGCGTTCAATTACAAATGTACCTATACTATTGGGGAATGATGCATATCTTTCTTTCTTTCATTCCTTTCTTTTACCGGGCGCCTAATGTAATATATTAAAACCATGAATACAAACATGTGGGCGTCAACTACCCTCATTAAATACACAGTAGTTTATGTATGTCCCGCAAGATGTCTCTATATTCAAATTTCAAAGATTGCATTCAACAAATGTCTGTTTTGTTTTTCCAGGTTTCCCACTCAAGCCTCGGGCATTCCAAAGACCAGTTCTATACATTCGTCACATCGGGCGACGTACGAAGATTTCAAGACTTTGCCGACGTTGACGTCACCGCGGTTCATCAAAAGTCACCTGCCTTTGTCACGGCTTCCACCGAACCTGGTTGATACTGCTAAGGTAATATTCTATGATATATGTATATCATATTATTGTCAGCGTCCATGCGATGTTATCCATTATTATTTGTGCCCGATATGGCGATAGGCTCGCCCCCTATCTCATCGTGGTACGGAACATCAAGGCGAAATGTGGGTGTCATGGTGGCGCCTCTGCCTACCCCTTTTGGGATAAAGGCGTGAGTTTATGTATGTATGGGATTTTATCCGTGAGGTTCTGCGTACGATTCTGAAGTGGGATGAACCACCTCAATTTGCTGAAGACTAGTATCTATCCCATACGGACCTTTAACAACATCATAAATGTTTCTGCAACAGGCAAACAATAGATACGCCCTAATCATCGAAAGCGCAAGCAGTTTTCCCACTAGTTCCACCAAGTTATTTCCCTCAAAATGTGATAATAGAGGAGCCTAGCGCCGGGCATAAATTCCAATACCAACTATCGAACCTTAGTCCATGATGTAGTTCAACTTATCGCATTCATAGTAATTCATTTTTCGTTTCCAGGTTTTCTACATAGCGCGAGACGTTCGTGACGTGGCGGTGTCGTTTCATTTTGCGCATAAACTGTTCGGATATTTTGACAGTGAAGTCAGTTTTAAGGAGTTTTGGTACTTGTTTAAAAACAATTTGAGTAAGTACCCAGTACTACATATCATTGCCGTATTTATTGGATGATATTTTATAAACGAAATACTTTTTTTTATTCTATCCTCCCCTTGCAATCTAATGAGAAGGATTAGCAAAGGTAAAAAAAAACATGATCGTGGATTCGATTTCCTACACAGAGGTAAATATTTGCATGAACAACAAATAACTTACAAATATGAGTCTTCTGGGATCAAGGAGTCTTTGATACTTTGTGGCTCGGGTTTTCTAAATTTTCGTTATTAAATGCAAATTATTCCTTTAGTTCTGCATACACCGATATTTCCGCACATCAATGAAGCCTGGCAGAGGCGGAATCATCCTAATTTGCTGTTCTTATTCTACGAAGAAATGCAAAAGGTAATTCCTTTATTGTTATATTTATTTGCTTATGTGTAGTGTATTAATATCTGGCCGTTTAACCAACTATACCTATATCAGCCCATATACGTCCCACTGCAGGGCACGGGCCTACTCTACAATCGAGGGAATCGATTGAGAGTAGTTAGGCCATATAGTCCACCACGCTGGCCTAGTGCTGGTTGGCGGACTTACCTACATACCGTAGAAATTGTTTAAAATCGCTACGGTATGCAGGTTTCCTCACGATGTTTTCCTTCACCGTTAAAGTGCGTGGTGATTGACTATCAATACACGCATAACTCCGAAAAGTCTGAGGTGTGCCCTGGGATTTGAACCCGCGACCACCGCGAACATGTAGGCATCCGCATCTGGTCCGTTACCAACACGTACTTTTTTCCACGTTTAACCAACACAGAACATTAATCAAGTACGAACATGTAAAATAATTTGTTGTGTTTCGGGAACAACCAATGTAGTGTTTATTGTATATCCGTTCGAAGAGGCAACCTTATTCGTGCCAAACCGCGAGAACCTTTCATCTGATACAATTTCGTCACTGTTTCTTTATTAAAAATAAAAACGTTACGACTCATTACAATAAGATACCATAATGAGTAGCCTTACCACTCATGTCTATTTCTTATCGTGTTTGATATTCTTTCAGGACTTACCAGGAGTTATTGATCGCGTGTGCGCTTTCCTTGATCGGGAGTATACGGCTGAGCAAAAAGAACAATTGTGCAGGCATTTGAGCTTCGGTAATATGAAAAAGAATTCGCCACTTATAAAGAGCAACGAAGATAATAACACATTCTTCAGAAAAGGTAAAATTATTAATTATCACATAAATAAAACCCCGGAGAAGTAGTGAGAGGTGATACTAATGCCTTCTACAAACCATGAAACATATTTCCACCCCAGATGTAGTATGGGGCCATGCTGGGCACTTATTACAAGAAAGCTATACACAATATTTCAAATTTAAAAAAAGCAATAAATAAACTGTCTTACTTGAGATTCAAAAGCAGGACCTCTCAATTCACGGATAATTGAATTCCCAAAACATACTGGAGTAGACTACTAGACCAATTAAAATAATGAATGAAATAAAATTTAATAAAGTCATAATTTCATTTTAATTTATAAGTTGACACTCGTTCTCGTAAGAATGCTATTTTATAAGTAAAGTTTTAATACAAGTTGGTGGTCTGACTTCCTGTGGCTAAAAAAGAAGAACTATTCTAGATAACAAAACAATGTTTGTTGTTTTTTCAGGAAAATCAGGGAACTGGGTGGAGCATTTTGATGACGCAATGAGGCAAGAAGCAGACGAATACATTCAGGAGAATCTTAAGAATACTGACATGCAGTTTCCTACAATAAATAGAACAGAGTTTAATTAAATTAGTGTTGTTTGTAATAAAGTAATTATTATCTGTTTTATTTCATGAACCAATATTCCTGTAAGAACTGAAGTTATGAAGGCAGCGGGATGAAAATCAAACTATTCTGATTTAAAACATCTTTAAATTATGTTAGCTGAATCATCAACATCACTGGCTGCATTCGCTATATTATTTAACTATTAAATATTATAAAAAATATAAATATTTTTAAACTAATAAAAATATTGTTTTTATTTCGCAAGAAAATTTAATTAAGTATTACATTCATCCTATAATTTAATGACGTTTTTCTAAATTATCTTTTAATAAAACTGAAACTATCTTTTATTATGTTTATAAAGATTTAATATACTTACATAAAACAGTCAAATTCACATCATATTTTAATGAACTAAGATTTACAAATAAAAGTCAATATCAAAATTGCATAATATTATCGATGTAATTTTTTCATCGTAATTTATTGTGAGGGTAGGTTGAAATCGTTTGCTTCTGCATTTTCACTTCTCAGTTTAGTTTCGTGTGCGCTTCTGAGCTCGGCGGTTGCTCAACCAATTGTGGATTTCTCGCGTAGTGTAGATATTTTGTGGACATTTAGTGAAAGTGGTGTAAGTGCTACAATAATCGTTCTCGTTGGCGTCGACTATCCAGCTTCAGAAACGAGATTTCGGTGAGTAGGCTCGATGCATGCTGTATTGCCATTAGGCTATGGATGGCCTTATTCGCCACTCTGTGTACTTGAATTCATGGAATAGGTATACCTTCTTTCGAAACTATTTCGTATCCGAATAACCAGTGGTTTTATGAACATTTGCGACATAAATAAATTTGCGTGCACGGTAGTCGGCAATCCAGTAGATAGAGATGACTGTTACATAGCTAGAAGATGTTCCCCGATTTTTAAAATAACGTCCCTATTCAGTTACATAATTTTCAATTCCTTCAATGATTTAAGAAAACATATTCAGATGACCTGAAGAGTTGAGTACATTTTGAAGGTATGTAAAACCAACTGCATTGTGCCCGCGTGGTTTTACTCCCTATTGAAAATTCCCGAAGAGGGTGTAATAGCAAGACAGTCGGTGGTAAAATTAAAAGCTAAAATGTAACATAGATAAAGTACAGGTGTATCGGCCATGTGTATCGTGAATGGTATAAAGATAAATAGAAAATTTTATTCGTCCTTACGTTACTAGGTGGAGTGTGTACCTTACGGAACCATTTATTTCGGAGTAACTATTCGTTTCAAAGAAAATCCGTAGAACCAAGACTCTTAAGTACTTGAGTAGTTGTAATGAGATTAGCTTTCTAAAATAAGGTTTCTTTTTTTGATTTTAATGAAATATAATTTGCTCTACTGTGAAATAGTGTGGATGATCTATTTAAATTTTTACCCATAACAGAACCACGAGTGTTGGCTTGCGGAGCCATAGCTTGACAGTTCAATCCATCTCGGCGCGAACCAAAAGGTTCTATAATTCATTTTTCTGCCGTAAATTCAAGCTGTGGAGCGGTTTGCCATCACACGTGTTCCCTCCTTCCTATAATCCTGGGTCCTTCCGCCGTAGCGTGAAGAGGCATCTCAGCGGGCCGGCATGATTGTATCGAATGGTATGAGACTACCGTCTGATACCATTCGCTACCTATGCCTGGACGGCATTAGCACTTACCATCAGGTACAATGCAGTCACTATGCCGTGCCAGATTACAAAAAAACCCTCTTATTGTAAAAAAGTACTTTGTACTACTTTGCAATTTAGTGGGTAACAATATAAATAGATCATCCACACTTTGTATTTTGTACGACCGAAACATAGCGATTACAATGGTATATGAAGGACTTAATAGCAAAATGTGTGTATGTATCAACCCATATACGTCCCACTGCAGGGAACAGGCCTTCTCTACAATCGAGAGTACGATTTGTTTAAATCGACTTGTGGGTCAGGCCATATAGTCCACTCTGGCCTTGTGTGCGGGTAGAAAAAAAACAAGAGATATTTTTAATTCATTTATTTACGTTCATTGTAAACTCATACACTGTTCTATCAACCGTTTATAAATTACGCAATACACTCCGAACTCGACGAGATGAAACGAGGTATCCTTACGCTAAGGACGGTTAGTGCGTTGCAAGTACACGAACACTCGGCAATCTGCACTTTAATCAATATTAATCGGCTTTCATTCCGTTAGATACCGCATAATCCTAACATTTTATTGACAGAGTATTTAATTTATTGCTTATAATATCAGTTTTCGATTATAGTAATTTAAAATTCCGGTTACGTGAATATTTCTAATTTCTATTACTATTTTAGAATGTGAAAGTTGTTTAAAAACCATTGATCAATAAAAAACATACATACATAAACTCACGCCTTTTTCCCCCAAGGGGTAGACAGAGGCGCCACCAGGGCACCCACATTTCGCCTTATATGTTTCGTCCCATGATGTGATAGGGGGCGAACCTATCGCCATACCGGGCACAAATTCCTGACTCCAGACTGATAATTAATAGAAAAATCCAATATCAATTTGCCCGACTCGGGACTCGAACCCGAGACCTCAGCTTTTGTAACCGTACCGTAATACAACTACGCCACCGAGGCAGTCAAATAAAAAAGAAAGTTTTTTTTTTCAAATTCCTCTTACTGTATATAAATATTATATGTATAACTGATCTCCCTCTATTTGTATGGTCGAGGCGTGATAGTGACTCAGCTATTTATTACAAATTGATATAAACATACGCAATACTATTAATTTTCGTGATAGTAATAATACGTTATCTTTATAATGTATTAAGTGCATCGTGGGTTCAATGTAATAAATACCATAATTTGAGGAAAAAGAAGTATAAATTAAGAAATAGGACACTGCTTGAGATAATTAGTTCTGTCATGAAATCCTATGACAAAGGCCACATCACAATATGGAAGATCGGAATACCATCGAAGACAAATATTGATATGTCTTAATAAAATAAAAATACCGGGTTATCATTATTGTTATATGGGTGTTTAAACTTTTACCATTTTTTTATCATATCTGCGATATATTACGTACAATTATATTATCGAAAGAATTTTAATAATTTCCGAAATGATAGCTTTGATAGAGTTAAAGCTTAGTCATATGTAATAAAAGATAAAAAGAGCTAAATAGATAGCATGAGAAACACTAGCAAGAAATAAAATATACATTGATACAAAAGAATATCGAAAAAATACATACATAGTCCTGACCCCACACTAAGATCGAGTCTTGTGTCATGAGCATCAAACTACGACACAATTTTGGATCTCACAAACACCCAGACCCCATAACAACCTGCGGTTCCCAAAAATATTTGTCTCTGTGCGAGAATCGAATCCGTGCCCTCTCGTTTCGCAGTCGGCGTGTAACCAACTGCGCCACGGAGGCTGTCACATAATGCCTATAATAGATTTGTAACTAGTTCGAAGTTGTGACTTGCAACGCACTAAACCTATATTATTCCACAATAAATCGGGCGCACCATAATTGACTTCAGAAAAGTAATCAACATAATAATTTATACAAAAAAAAACAAAACGTATACTAAATCATATTTTATTATAATTTTTTGCACCAAAATGAATCATTTGCAACAACTTATATGGCACGAGTTTGTTACGCCGAAATAATGACGAAATAAAAAAACTGCTTTACCACGCTACGGTAACTTCCTTTTCTGTCAATAGAGAGTACACTAACGTGCAAAAGAATCGGAACAATTTCTCAGAAAAAAAAGTGGACACGGCTTTTTTTTGGAGATCCATTACATAACTAGATAAATCATTAATCGACAAATAATACAACGTATTGTCAACAAAAGGGAACGCCCAAGTTTAGTTTTATAACACTGAAAAATCTTGACACTTTTCAAAATCGATGAATTAAAAGCCATATCCACTAAAATTAACTACACAATAATAAATCATCGAATCATTTCACTTTTATAACGAGTTCAATAAACCCTTGATCGAAAAAACATACATATCATAAAATCTGCAATTCAGTGCCTGAATAACCAAAAAATAATACGAAGTCCAGTACCTTTGCTATAATTTAAAAAAATGCGATGACAATTTTAATACGCTATACTACTCTAATGGGTACAATTAGCCCGAAACATAATCCACCTCGCAACGTATTCCGTCTAAGTGTTTATTTAATATATTTTTACGATTATAAATAGTGTGCAGTAATTACATTGAGAAATCGTGAACCCTTATCACCTTATCGATAGTATATTTTCCATTATTGCATACAACATCTCGACATGAATGGATTTAAAAAAAAATCAAAAACATGTACATTATTTTTGCAATGCTGTGTAATTAGCAACGTAAAAAGGCCTCTACTTTTTAATTAATGTAAATTATAATTCAAAAACTCAATAAAATACAAATACTCGTATGACAAATGAGGACTTTTAAAATAAATTTCTATATAAATTAAACAAAGCTCTGTTATGAAACAGTGTGAAATTACGAATCGTTAATAATCACTTTATTTAACGGAATATTTATACGAAAATGTACACATAGTATAATACTATTATGGGGGTAAAATATACCCGGATATACATAAGCATTTCCTGCAAGTGTAATTTACACATTAAATTCCAGTTTAGAGATCAGCTATATTGGCTCCATATTGAGTAGTCCATTGAAAAGTTACATTTGGAGTTTCGTTTTTCAGAGGACGATTTTTTTATGTATAGGGGTGTTAGCAAAAGTTTATGTTCGCGTTTGTGGGGTCACCACCCTTGTCTCCCGGCCGCTATCTTGGTAAAAGGGGTGCAAAAGGTTTTCGCGCTGTATCTCATAAACTAGTAACCCTGCAGAAAGTTTTATAAGACATTATTTATAGCAAATTTAATTGTCTACAACTTTATACATATGACTTTTTATCGTAAAATGGAAAATACCAGACCAGCGAGAAATAATTAGGTCTGAACAGTCGATAATCTATGCACTGTAAATAATTAAGATTAGTATCTTTGCCTTTCCATTAAGCCAGTAACATGAAAAATCGGTTTTAGTGTTCTCTAGAGAAATGTCGATTAATACTGGTATATTTTACCCCCCTGATAGTATAATAAGGATGAAAAAACACAGTCACAGCTGTACAAACCCTTAAGTTATCTTACACTAAGTATTCGATACTTAACTATTAATTATGCATATCTTTGGCGAATACACTGCTTACGGTACCTTTGTGCAGAGTGTTACAAGAATTAAAAACCCCGACCTTTACCACAAATTTTGCTGAATCATTAATCAGATGAAATAATTTATGAAAATTAAACTTAAATGTCAAGACTTCAGAGTACATTTTCCCTTAACTTTTATGATGTAACTTTTTATTAGTGAAATAACGCATAATCAATTGAAAATGTTAATATTATCATTGTATGACGTCTGTTTGATCAATAAGCTTATCAATTATCAGGTATCAAATTATTTGAAGTCATGAAACATAATCTTAAATCGAAAATGCGGGTTGCTGCATAATCAATATTAACAGAAAAAGAAGATTAATTAATATTTTAGAAGTTACATTTGACTCAATAGTAACGTGTTCATTTTGATATGCAGTATGATAGACACGCAAACATTCGTATAGGTTAAAGTGTTTGAATAAATACGGCAATGTTCGAATTCTATGCTCAAATTCTTGTAACACTCTAAACATATAAATTAAAATATACATTGATCATTAGAAAACGTACGAACGTCGTTGTAAAGTCTCACAAAATCCCTATTTTTAATACTGACTTACAAAAACACTTCGTTTAATAACTGGTACCATCCATCCATCGTCTTACATCTAGACTTTAAATACATACAACTAACAAGATCAATCTGTTAGAAAATATTCGAGGAAATAACGCATTTCGCTGTTATTCTTGAACTGGTTAACTGTTAACATGCTATTTTTAAAAACGTTATATTCGAAGATTAAATTCCTAGTATACGTTATTTTGTTTATGGTGTTATAGCAAGAGTAGTACTGTTTATATAACTACAATAATTTATAAACAAGTTTTTTCGAATATTATTTTGTTCAAATGGCAGTTATCATTCCCTTATATTTACATACAATTAAATATATCGTGTGAAACAGAATAATTCTCACACAAGATGGAATGCACAAGTTTATTTTATTTACAATTAATATTGTTATTAAGCTGTAAATAAAATAATTTATTAGCTAAATATTCAATGCTATAATACATTTTGGGTGCACGTGGTCCTTCGAGCCATGATGACGAGCCCAACGGAGATTCGAGATACCAAACAAATCATTCGCGTCCCATATCCAATGTGTATGTATAACATACAAAACATCACACAAGAAAACAGATATATATTTTATTTCGCTATATATACATTACATTTAGATATAAAATACAATCAAACTACATTCGCTCGGAGCCTACAATATTTATTTAAACACGCCAAAAACGCTTCCTACATTTGGCTTCACGTCCTATCGGTAGCTAAGTAGCGATTTATTATTTAACGGTTATTGATATAATCATTATCGTTATAACCGATATTAGACCATAATCAGAATCTTATAACTAGATTGAGCGAATACTCGAGTCCAAAAACGTACAGCCATAGTCTGTGATGAGTTACAGTCATTTTTACACAAAACAAGGAAATAACTACACTCATTGGTCGATAGCCGTTATTAAAATATGTTATAAAATTAAATAACGGATTAGAAAAACTAAAGAAACAACTTATTTACAGGCTCGTTTAAATATGCCAGCCTTCGTTTTTGCATTATTTGTGCTTAGTTGTAAGGATAGTAAGAATTTAGTACCATACAATGGTCGATAATATAAAGTATACGAAAAAAATATTAGACCGGAATTCATAATATTGTTACATAGTTTTTGAGCAATATATATCGTAGATTGTCGTTCGTTTGTATATACGTTAATTTTATTAGACCATAAGAAACTTTTTTTAAAAGTCTATGGAATAAGCGCTTCGAGCACAATCGGAATCGTTTCTGAAAACAGTACGAAAGCTCTTTGAAACAATAATACAGTCCAATATCCATATTTAAATGTATGTTTCGCTTATAAACTACTTGTCTTTTTAAAATCATTCTTTGTCATTCAAATTATTCATTTCAAACCTGAGATTCTCAATTAAGGTTTAGTGTTTTCAGAATAGATTCCAACCTTTCGCAAATTTCGTGGCATTAATTTCGTAATGCATAAAAAAACCTTGAGTCACTCATGTCGATCGTAAACACTTCAAAAAAACACACGCACGTAGTAAAAATTCGGGTCGAATGTCTTTTTTCGAAGTCGTAGTCTTGGAGTCGGCGGCGCAACACAACCGAACTGAATCCGTGAAATGATAACAATCACTGAACTGTGTTCTCAGAGTTCGTGTCGCCAGCGACCTCAGCTCGTTCACATCACCCCTTCGACTTGAAGATAACCAGAACACGCAACTCTCGTATAGAATTCACGTAAAAACGCAACTTTCATTTGAGATTCCATCTCGCTCACGCTATTAGTCTCGGAAGAAACGCGTCTAGACTTACAGAGTAAAAGGACAGAAGAAACGTAGAATAGTTTTTAAATACACAAAGATAAAGTGTAGCGGGTGAGACTAGCAAATACCGTCGGCGCAGTGGCGGTGCTCGGCCCGCGTCAGTAGCACGCTCCTGATGGTCGCCGGCGGCGCCAGCCCCAGCCGCGGGGCCGAGCCCTAGAGCTCGGTCACGGCGTACAGGTCGCGCTGGTCGTGGTGCGGCCGCTCCACGCGATCCACGCGCTCCACGCGCTCCACGCGCTCCGGGCGCTCGCTGCGTTCCGTGCGCTCGCCACGCTCCGGGCGCTCGGCACGTTCCGGACGCTCGGGTCTGTCCGGGCGCTCCGGACGGTCGGGGCGGTCGGGGCGGCGGCGGTGGTGCGTGGGCTGCGGCGCGTGGTGCGCGCGGCGCGGGCGCTGCAGCGAGCGGTACTCGAGCGCGGCGGCGGACAGCGGCTGCGGCTCGGCGCGGCGCGCGGGCCGCACGGTGGCGTACTTGTCGAGCGGCGCGGGGTGCGCGGGGTGCGCGGCGTGCGGCGGGTGCGCGGGGGCGGGGGCGGGGGCGGCCGAGAAGGTGGCGAGCGAGGGCGCCGGCGCGGCGGGGCGCGGGCGAGGCGCGCGCGGACCGAACGACGCGTATTTCGGGTCGAATCGGTTGAGGCTCGTCGCGCGCCCCATTGTGCCTGCAGTGACAAATATCGAAATGCGATTTAGATGCGATTCGATGTTACAAACATCTAATGTCGAGCAAATTTAAATTCAGTGATTCAACCGATATTGTCATTTGGTCCTTCGAGCCGGATCAAAGTTTAGATTCTAGGCAGTGCGTAGGCATAGTGGTAGGTTACCAGCGTTGTGTTCCTGGTGGAGCGCGCCGCCGCCGGGCCTGTCTCAGTAGAAGTCGTTGCTCTCGAGCGTCTTGCACTGCTTGCTGAGCGTGGCGTACTTGCCGTTGTGCGCGCGGCCGAGCGTGTGCGCGCCGCCCAGCGCCGCCGCGCCCGCGCCGCTCGCGCCGCGCCCCAGCGTCGCGCTGCCCGACATGCGCAGCCTGACGACCATACAACACACATTTTCACTACTTTGAAAGATTCTTGCTAGTTCAGTTTTAACAAATTTTCGCCACCAAAACTGTGGTATTTTTTAAGTTTTAATTCGAACCTGAGGAGACAATTCAAAGTATTGATCACAATTATATTCAGGAAATAAATATAAGATTGCGTGCATTTTGCAGTTGGTAAATTAATAATTGTTTAGTTAAGTAAAGCAAAAATAGTGCAATACAGAACTTTTATGAAAATAATTTAAATAAAGCGGATTGAGATAATTTTAGGCGTAACTGCCGTAGTTCTTACCGATTCTTCTCGGTAGCAAGCGACATCTCGAATCTGTGGCAAAGTCTGATTATTAGTAAACATTCACATATTTTACACAAATATAAAAAATCGTGGCATAAATGTAGGCTTCGGCAAGTAGCTGTTGATTCTGCTTTGGTAAAGAGATGCACGTTCAATCAATTATACTAGATACCATTATTTCCTATGGCCACTCCAGCTGGCTGCCTACTTGGTACAAGTTCTTAATTAGGAGGGAGTGGGGAGTAATTTTTATAATTGCAGGAGAGCAGTGTTCCAACCACAAGCCGGGTCCGGATAGAATGCGGTTTGTATGCTGTGTCGCCGAGGAGCTGGGTTGGCAGAAGTGAATGGCAGTTATGGCAGGGTGCGGCTGTGTTGCTGTGTTGCTGTGTCGGTGTATGTGCACGTGTAGGTGTGTAGTTACCTGGGTCGGTCGCGTTCGGCCAGGTCCATGAGCTGCACGGCGGCGCTGTACGAGGGCGGCTTGCCGTTGTTGTAGGGCGCGGGGCGCGGCAGGGTGCGGCTGGCGGCGCTGCTGCCTCCGCTGGACAGGAACGGCGCCTGCTCCTCGCCTCCGCCGCTTCGTCTGCGGACACACGCCATAGTAGTCAGCTCAAGGTCCCTAAAACGCCTAAGAGTTCTTCAAAGAAAACTGGTACTCACTTAGTGTTAATATAGATCCAGGCATGAGAATCGACGAGCACGATAGCAGTGAAGAGGAAACCAGCGGCGACCGCAGCCAGCAGTTGTAAGGTCAGTGCCTGCAACGTAATAATTAGTAAATGGAGGGTAGATAAAAGAGTAGAGAGCAAGGCACAAGCGGGCAGAAAGGGAGCAGGGACGAGGGCGTGGAGCAAGAACGAGGTCGAAATGCAGGGACAAGGGCAGAGAACACGGCAGTGAGGAGTAGGTAAGGGAGCAAGAGGAGGAAGGGAGCAAGAGGAGGTAGGGAGCAAGAGGAGGTAGGGAGCAAGAGGAGGTAGGGAGCAAGAGGAGGTAGGGAGCAAGAGGAGGTAGGGAGCAAGAGGAGGTAGGGAGCAAGAGGAGGTAGGGAGCAAGAGGAGGTAGGGAGCAAGAGGAGGTAGGGAGCAAGAGGAGGTAGAGAGCAAGAGGAGGTAGGGAGCAAGAGGAGGTAGGGAGCAAGAGGAGGTAGGGAGCAAGAGCAGGTAGGGAGCGGGAGCAGGTAGGGAGCGGGAGCAGGTAGGGAGCGGGAGCAGGTAGGGAGCGGGAGCAGGTAGGGAGCGGGAGCAGGTAGGGAGCGGGAGCAGGTAGGGAGCGGGAGCAGGTAGGGAGCGGGAGCAGGTAGGGAGCGGGAGCAGGTAGGGAGCGGGAGCAGGTAGGGAGCGGGAGCAGGTAGGGAGCGGGAGCAGGTAGGGAGCGGGAGCAGGTAGGGAGCGGGAGCAGGTAGGGAGCGGGAGCAGGTAGGGAGCGGGAAGATTAGGAAGGGAGCAGGAAGGTAGAACGAAGGCAGTAAGGGCAAAGTAGCACAGAACATGTATCAGAAGTAGCACAGAGAACATACCTGTAGTCCAGCATCGCAGGCAGCTCTTGCAGCGCTAACAAAATAGGCCCGTGCCATGCGGCACTCGAGCGCGGCGCCGAGCGACACGAGCGCGCGCTCTGCCTCGGCCGTGCCCGCGCCCAGCGCGCCCAGCGCCGCGGGCAGCGCCGCGTCCGCGAACAACGGGGGAGCGCCGCGCGTCAGCACCGCCAGCGCCTGCCGCACCGCCACCACCGCGCGCTGCGCACCCCGCAGCTCCGCCGTCAGCGCGTTCTCGCGCGACACCACGCACGACACGTAATAGTGCACCATCTGCACAGAGGGAAGGTGATACGACAGGGGATGAGTATGATGACACAAAGAAAAACACAACGTTACGGGCACGTAGTCACGTCTCGAATGTTCTGGGCTGTTGTGCTACCTCCAGCATGTTGTGGTGTATTCACAGCTTTGAGGTCAGACAGTGAGTGTATATGTAAATGTTGCAGAGAGCAGTGTGTGTGCGTGTTGGTACGTACGTCGGGCGGCAGGCGGTGCGGCGCGTGGTGCGCGAGCGCGGCGGCGGGGTCCTGGCACGCGTCGGCCGCCGCCACCGCGCCCGCCGCCAGCAGCGCCGCCGCCACCCAGCACGCCACCAGCGCACCCAGCGCGCCCACCTGCAACGCACGCCACGTCATATTGTTATCAACAATCTTATTTGTAAATAAAAAGTATGTTATGACTTCGTCTTTTATTTGCTATTTTATGCGAAAACTTTTAAATGGTTAGTAGATCACTAAATTGTATTGTAATTAGACATAAGAAACTGTATGTTTTCCTATTAAAATAAAATAAAATAAGTTAATTCGGAAAAATAACTGAAATTCATTTGTTTGGTGACCCGTGACAGCTTTTGTTTTTGAATAGATCGTACTAAAAAATGTGCGAGAACGATTAGCTATCAAGAACTGTAAGTCGCAATAGCTTTAATCAGTAAGATCTGGCCTGACCGTCAATTTATTTTGTGGCATTAAATGCCACCGCGATTAAGCTGTACTGCAGTGTTCACTTGTAATTAAAATGACAAGTATTCGATTCTAATCCAAAATTTTATATCTAGCAAATTCCACTTTAAACTTGTACATGTAAACACCATAAGTACGACAGAGTGCATGGTACTCACACACAGCAGCAGCAGCGCGCGGCGCGAGCGGCGGGCGGCCGCGGCGAGCAGCGCCACGCACACGGCGCCGCCGCAGCACCAGCCCGCCATGCCGCCCGCCCAGCGCGCCGCCTCCCACATCCACAGCCGCTGCAACGCATTTACACTCAATAAACTATTTTATAACGTACATATTACTAGTATATGTATGATGTAAAATATTTAAATTAGTTTCAAATTTACGAAGTTGAGACGTCAGGTCCGATTCCGAGGTCGGGTAAAGTGATATTGGATTTTTCTTTTCATTATCATCAGTGTTTCATGCAAACAAATTATTAAAAAAGTCGTTTCTCTTTATTCAAGTTCAAATCTTAATCACTTATCATTTATATTGATTTAATTATAAATACATATACATTGTAAATTATTTCAATGACTAGTTCAAAATAACCTCAGTTGACTGCATCTCACACGTACGTGTGAGATAAGAGTAGAAGAAGAATAGGTCTGCCTTTTTGAGGTACATAATATAGAAGCATAATACTAGAGCTTACTAGAGTGGAACTATAGAAAGTAACATTTTGGTAAGTTTCCTTCTAGTATGATTATCAATAGTCTGCAGAAAATCTACATACCTTCATAAAGGCATCAAGGTTAAGCTCAGCAAGAGGTCGTCGCAGGTTGTCAGCGGCGGCGGCGGCGGCGCTGGCGTTGTTGCGCAGCGCTGACAACGCTCGCAGCAGCGTCCCCAGCGCCGTCTGGTTGGCGACGGGCGCGTCCAGCGCGTCCGCCAGCCGGGCCAGGGGCGCCCGCGCGCGGGAACCCATCGCTTCTTCTAGAATGCTCGACTGAAACATACATTTTGTGACCTATAGCATCGTTACCAAATGTTTTAACAGATGGTTTGAAATGATGTCTAATGTATTTGATGAAAGTCGTGTATTAAGACAACATAAAATAAAATATTACTTTACATAAATGACGTTATTATTTTTGTACAAATAAATCCTTTCAGAATTGATCTTGATAGACTTCGAGGTACAATAAATAATGAAACGAAAAATTAATTTATATTGCTATAGCTAGGAAAATGATAATGATGGGGAGAAAATAAAGGTGACAATTGAGACTACAAGATTTGTGCGCCTGATGGAAAGTGCAGTACAATCCACAATACCATATCTACCGACGAAACATTGCTATTTTTAAGAATCACAATTAAACATTTCGGTGTGCCACTTGTAACCGTTAATTTTGACTTTTGTTACTTCCGCCAGCAATTACTTTTTATTTTCTTGTTTCGGGAAACATTTTATATCGTCGTACACGGTGGTAGCTATCTTAAATTCCCTACCAGCAACAAGTGTATGGCATAGCGATTTGTAAGAATTTCTATAATATGTAAAGTCCGTCAACCCGCACTAGACCAGCGTGATGGACCATTAGTCTTAACCCCTCAATCGTACTCTCCATTGTGTCGGAGGCACGTGCCCTGCAGTGGGACGTGTATGGGCTGAAACAGGTACAGCTGGTAAGTGCTACCTGGTTCTTGACAGTGTTGACAAGCGCCGCGAGCTGGTTCCCCGCCTGGATGCTCTGCAGCATGGCGTTGTGCAGATCGTCGTTGCCGAACAACCCCACGCCGATCGCGCCGCAACACAGCACCGACAGAATCATCAAGGTTATCTGTGAAATCACAAACAATTGTGTTATTATCAACCTGTATTGGTCAAGTGCAAAAGCATTGGTGTTAAAATTGGAGTTTCTTCCATTCCCAGGCATTTCGTTGTGAGCAATTCTATTTATAAAAACCTAAAGTGAGTGGCATGGGGATTGGACTTTATGATCAAAATGGCGATACGCCCTTATCACTTTTTAGGAGGGAACTCTCTCTCTCTCTTTTCAGCCATAGGAAGTCCACTGCTGAACAAAGGCCTTCTCCAAGGATCTTCATATTGTTGGAAGTGGAAGGAACTAAGTAAACTGTGGGTGGTGCCAGTGCTACCACTGCCTACAACTTTGGAGATACAGGCATGAATTATCCATGTATGTAAATTGTAAAATAATATGCACAACGGTTGTATCCTATATGGACTAAGCAGACATAGGTTTTATACTCCTCAATTCTAACACTTATCTCTTTATACATTCTCGTCTAATCTATCCAGACTTGACAATTGCGCAACATGTAATATAATATGCACAATGTCATTGTATCCTATATGGACTAAGCAGACATTGGTTTTATACTCCACTCAATACTAGCAATTATCAATCTCTTTATACACATACATTCTCGTCGACTTGATAATTAAGCAACCTTTAATACAATGATTCCAATACAGTAGCTTTATTTTGTACCAAAGGTCAGCAAAAAGTAGCCGCATGAGCCCGTTAAAAACGTAATCGATTCACACGGCGCATTACCATATTCCCGCCGTAACGGGACCGTTGCTATAGACCCGGTTACTGAATCAAAAACAAACCAACAGGCGCCAGACAACACATGTTAATCTTTCACGTCGTTTGCATACAGACTTTTATTTTGATGCGTTTTAGAAAAAAGAAATTTTGAAATAAAACTATTTTATACGGATTTTATCGCGATTTGGTTTAATTTTTACATTTTTTAACTTCCCGACGTTTCGATTACTTTACAGCTTTCGTGGTCACGGGGCGGACTGACTGAAGCTGTAAAGTAATCGAAACGTCGGGAAGTTAAAAAATGTAAAAATTAAACCAAATCGCGATAAAATCCGTATAAAATAGTTTTATTTCAATGTGTAACATTCGCGTAAATCTAAGAAACCATTAAAGAAATTTTGTACGATGTAACTTGTAATGATAGACTATAACGTAGTTTTGAATATAGGGATCATAATATAGGCTAGATAGATAATGAAACAGGCTTATGCATAATATGTCGAACGATGATAGATGAAGAAATGGTTTCTGATCTTGACATCGTTTCTCTTAAAGCAGTCAACAACATTCAAACCTTAAAATATCTAATTGACCACTGATTGCTGGAGAACTTGTCTCAATTTACATTGTTATGGTAAGTAAATCCCCAATCAGATACAAAAAAATGCATTTCCGCATAATTGTAATGAGTGGTATCAAACATTTTCCCGACGCGGCAGTGTAAACCATCAACTGGCTATAGAATGTGCTATAGATCTATCTCTGCATT
Source organism: Deilephila elpenor (assembly GCA_949752805.1). Lineage (NCBI taxonomy): Eukaryota > Metazoa > Arthropoda > Insecta > Lepidoptera > Sphingidae > Deilephila > Deilephila elpenor. The sequence goes on along the minus strand of OX457103.1, from coordinate 12,659,766 downwards.
CCAAATAATTGTGACGCTGTAAATTTGTTTTAAATAAGGGATAGTTCATTTGGACTGAACATCTTGCACGCCTAGAATTTTCGCCAAATTTTCTAAGAATTTTAAAGGTAATTGAAATCACCTCACATCCAGCCAAAGTGATAGTTTAAACCTGAATCCCCTTAAGTATCCGAAGACCGTTTCTACAAATAAAACTTATATTTCTTATTAATGATAAAAAATAACTGTGTCAATAAACACATAATACAATGAATCATATTGTCTCATACTCCCGCATCACCACATGTTGTAACGTGTGGGAATTATTCTGATTACGTTCGCAGTAATGCTATTTTAAAACTCCCAATCCCCACTGCGTTTGTAATCACTCCGAGTAATACACTTGTTTTAATTATTATAATTGGAGTAATGGACCGCCGTGTTTGTTTCAGTCTTAAATTTTTTAATCGTGAACAGTAATACTTTGTAACAAAATGTTAGCTTTAAACAGTAATATATTGTAAGCATAACAAATATGTTTATAAAACACTTCATTTATGTATAATGGTACTGATTTAAAATCGTAGAATGATCTAAAAAAATCAATTTTTAAATTGATTGTTGCTACTGCAAGTCTGATAACAGATTCAGTACAAAATCATTGAAATCTGAACAAAACTGGATGATTAATTATTTATGATATTCTCCACAAACTTGCAAGCACCTCAGGAGACAAATTGATCAGCTATTACACATAAAAGAAAATAAATAAAATATATGAAGGAAAGAGGACCTCAGGAATTAACTTCTTCATCTATCAGTTGCAATATTTGGACTTCTCCATCAATATCCTTACCTTCAATGCAGTGATACTCCTGGGAGGCCGTTGCTTCCTGTCGCAGCATCTCGTCAGCAGGTAGATGAGCAGCACCGTCAGCGTGAGGATCAGCCAAGCGCCCGGAATCGAACCGATTATGCCGAGGCTCTGGAACCACAATTAGATTTTTGTATTAGCTATCACCTGTATGGCGAATATACATGCAAGGTTCATAACCGCCAGTGATTTATACAAATGCGTGATGTTTTGGGATCATCAATCCTACATAAGGTTTTAAGAAGCCAGCATAATGACGTCAACCGAAATCTGGTATTTTGCTTGGACCGTCTTGCTTGTATCATTAGGCGTACTGCAGTGACTGTGAATCAGTAAAAAATATGCAATATATTTTTCAGAAAAGCCTATGCAATAAACTATGCTTGTCAAGTGCTAAATCTACAATCTCGATGCAGTTTCCGTTAATTGCCAATACAACGCCACCAAGGTTGTTTAAGTTAGCCCGGCTTTAGAATCCCCACTATACCGCACACCGCAGCCACTGCTAAGATTCTCATCTCTACGGCATCTCGATTCTAGTCTTTAGAACCTACCTCGAGGTAAACGGGCGAGTCCGGCGCGAAGGTATCGTTGACGAGGTGCAGCGTGACGTTGATGTGCGGCACCGCGTGCAGCCAGCGCGACAGCCGCGGCGGCGTGTACTCGTCCGATACGCCCGACGCGCCCATTGCAGCCACGCCGCTCTACGCCGCGCGCTCACTCCTGGACAACAAAAAAAAACATAAGACCTAATAAATTATCATAAATACCTTATTGGAACTATTATAAAAAATTAAAAGTCAAGAATAGCCAAAACTGATCCAGTCTTATTAGGTTTTGCGCTTAACAATTTAAGTAGCAATAATTTGGCGGATGAGGATGACAATATCAGTCATGGACGGCTTAATGCGTTTTCCAACTCTCAATGAAACACGCAAAGTTTTAAACGCACTAAACGAGGTCACTGTCCAAGCTAGATTCAATCCAATTTCTGTTACCATCGATCAACGATACTACACGACTACTGTTAGTGCAAGCGCCTCCATTTGCATTTTAACACGTAATTAAACAATTACTCGTACATTCGCACATTAGTCGCTAAATAATCACATGTAAGTTGTAACTGACGAGTTAAAATTAGCGAGTCGCCGCAAATGGCGAGCATGTGCGGTGCCACTGACAAACGACCATACGCTCACATAGAATATACATAGTTTGTACTAGAGAGAAGTTCAACTTGCAGGCTTACTTCACTAAGTTGTTTGGCATGTAGCCGCTCAATTGAGAGACCAACCTGGCAATATCTATGAGCTTCAAATTTTAATTTTGTCGTAGCTATTGCTTTGTTAGTTTTCCGGTTTAGTTTTAATTTTACGTATTTTTTCTGGGCCCGGAATTGATGCCCACGATGAGGTTAAATCCTATGAGAACTTGAAACTGAAATTGATTAAAACTATTTGGTCCTATACCACATAAAAGGCCGAAAGTTCTACGTTATTTCTTAAATAGTTGGAGATTACTGTTGGAGATTAAATATTAATTTACAATCCAAACAATAAACATAAAATATTAAACTTAAATTGTAAAAACTTGCACCAAATTAATACCAATATACTCAAACTCGCGTTTAAATTGATTATCCAATTTAGCGAGTATTTTTAAAACTTCCTGCTCAATCCTCAAAGGATGTCGAAGTATGTCAGTAGAGTTTAATCCTGTTAGTTTCACGTGTCAAAACCCGATAATCCTAGACTCCCGCGGGTCTTCGTAATGCATGCTCCAATTTCCGAAGCGCATCGTGAAAATTTCTTTTACCGACAGTTTTCAAGACAATTTACACTATAATTTTATTAACGGCAAAATAAATGGCGGAAAGATGGTCGTGTGTCTGACAATACATACACACATAAACTCACGCCTTTATCCCAGAAGTGGTAGGCAGAGGCGCCACCAGGACAACCACATTTCGCCTTCTATGTTCCGTTCCATGATGTGATAGGGGTCGAGCCTATCGCCATATCGGGCACAAATTTCTGACTATACTATAGAAAAATCCAATATCACTTTGCCCGACCCGAGTTTCGAAACCGAGACCTCAGCTTTGTAGTCGTACCGTAGTACAACTACGCCACCGAGGCAGTCGGTCGGATAATACCAATAAAAAATTACATTAATTGTATAATTGAACCACCAATTGGAAGAAGGGAATAAACGCCACTTTTCGACATATTCACTTTTATACACTCTTACATTCTTTAGACGTAGGGCTAAGTTGTGAGTTCGAAAAAAGAAACAAAGTCCATTCATTTCGTATAGATTCATGGGGCTAAAAAAATTGTTAGTTGGAAGGAGGAAACAAATCCTTCCTTTATTCCCTTCTTCCAACTATCAACTTTACGTGTATAGAAATAATATTTCTTTTTGCCTCTTTTTTATTCGATAAACAAAATCGCATCACATAGTGGTAGGGGGCGTCATACTAGCGATCTAATACCCGCCATTTTAGTTGTATTTGACGCTGCATTCGTTTAGCGTCGCGTCGAGGAGATTATTAACCTATAAAAAATATTTCAATATTAAAGTTTAAATATGACCAGTGTAAGTAGCTTTAACGATTTAACTGATAACGAGTCAGAAGCTGAGACTCCGAAAAAGAAGAAAAGAGGTGTTAGAAATATCCATTTGTATAAAAAAGAAAAACAGAAGTCACAGCGTCTACTTGGTCAATCTTATGTGAGTACAAGTACAGGGAGGTTAGTGTTAGCTAAATCTAACAGTAATAGTGACTGTCTCTGTAAAAGAAACTGCACTCAGCAGTTTAGTACTGAAGAAAAACAGCAGTTGTTTGAATCGGTTTATAATGGACGACCGAAAAATGAACAGGACATATATATGATGAGTCTCATTAAATACGCAAAGATTAATCGCCGCCGTTCAAAACGCGAAAATCTAAAAAAACGTGATAGTACTTTCATATATTTTGCAATGAAAGAAAATGAAAAAATTCGAGTATGCCGTCAAGCTTTCTCCATTTTATATGCTATAAAAAGTAAGGCTATTTTTCGCCTTACCTCTCTTAAATCAGAAGGAAAACTACCGGAAGATAAACGAGGGCGACATCGTAATCGAGGTAACGTCTTATCAAACGAAGCAATCACGGCTATTGACGAACATATTCGGTCGTTTCCACTAAAAGAATCTCATTACAGCAGCAAACATATACAATATTTGGAAGCAAACTTAAACGTTAAAATAATGTACGAACTTTTTCTGAAAAAATACCCCCATTATCAATGCGTAAAATACGACTATTACAGAAAATATTTTAATGATAATCATGGCTACAGATTTGGTCGGCCACAAGTAGACGTTTGTTCGACTTGCGAAGAACTCGAAGCAAAAATAAAAAGCTCATCTCTCAATGAGAATGCGAAGAGAGTGGCAGTTGCAGAAAAAATCATACATCTTAAACGTGCTAAAAAGTTTTACAATAAGCAGAAAGAAGTTTTGGCCTTGTGTGAGGAAAGAAATGATGTAGGAGCCATTGTATTTGATTATATGCAAAATCTGCCCATTCCTAAGATTCCAGTTCAAGAGATGTTTTATTTAAGAAAACTATGGCTGTATGTATTTTGTGTTCATGACTTAAAGACGAATTCAGCTGATTTCTACACTTACCATGAGGGTGAAGCTAAAAGGGGCCCAGATGAAGTATGCAGCTTATTGTGGAAAACGATACAAAACATGGATCCCTCTGTCAAAGAACTACACGTTTTTAGCGATGCTTGCGGGGGACAAAATAGGAATAATACCGTTATAAGATTCTTTCTCACTCTTGTTGCAAAAAATCGTTTTGAGAAAATATATCAATACTTTCCTGTGCGTGGCCATTCATTTTTACAGTGTGACAGAAATTTTGGGACAGCTAAAAGACTCATTAGGAGAAAAGACAGAATTTACGTTCCAAATGAATATAATAATCTTATTTCGGCAGCAAAAATCAGGGGTTTTTCAGTTAAACCTGTTTCTTCAAACGACATACTTGATTTTAAAAACTCATGGCAGCAATGTTTTAAGAAAACCTGTAAGTCATTAGACAAGGCTACGACATTCAAGATTTCGCAATATAGAAGCTTTGAGTATAGTTCAAGTCATAAAGGTTACTTGACATGTTCTGAATTTATTGATGGTTTCGTTAAAGCTACATTTTTGCTCCAAAAACCTTCTACAAACCCGAAAATACCTGAAACTCTGGCATATGTCACTAAAATACCCATAAATGAGAAAAAAATGAATGACATAAAAAAAATAATCCAATATATTCCTGACGAATTCAAAGATTTCTATGATATAATTCTGACCTGGCCAACTACAAGATCCGAAAATGAAGAATAGAAGGATAACAGAGTGTCTTTACAAGTTTGTAATAAATAAATAGTTTTTGTCATTATATTGTCTATTTTTCAAATAATTTGAATACTGGTCCAGGTACAAAATAATGATTATTTTGTACCTGGACCAGTATACAATTATTGTATACTATTAATATATATAAAAGCATGTAATATATGGTTTATCTTTAGAATTATATGATAAATTGGAAGAAGGGAATAAATCCAACACATTTCGATGAACATACATAAATAAATATTATACATTTAAGGCAGGTCTGTCGGTGAATAAATCAGGATTGATATTTTCTTAATAATCATTGATGTCCTATAAGTTTATAAGTTGAAAGCAAAAAGTTATGAAGTTTTTTTTTATTATCTCCGTTCCTATTTTTTGGATTTATTCCCTTCTTCCAATTGGTGGTTCAATTGGTCTAGTGGCAGTCAAAATTGTGGTGTGAAATATTAGATCAATCCCTAGATTGACAAATCCACAGACTGAAAGCTGTCCTAGTTATGGCGAAAGGCTCACCTGCATCACATTTAGTTGATAAAATTAATTATTACCCCATGGGGTGCAACAACAAAAGGCAGACCAAGTACATAAAAGAATTAAGTATACTCACGGTTATTAAATAATGTGTGCTCTTACGAAGCCATGACCAGCCCTGCCTGGGTCACTCACCGGGAGAACATCTGAAACAACACAACACATTACAGCTGGTGTCAACAATAAAACTATAATGACTTTCATCTGCGTGAACGTAACTATCAATGTGTTATAAGAAATTGTATAGATGTATTTATAAACTGAGCAGAGTAATTGCAGTTTTCTGTAAATACACACAATACTTAGGAGATACTTAGGAGATAATACTTAGAATCTTATGAGTGTTTCTACGTTCCCATATTCTATATGGGATCTATGAGAAAGGGGAATGGCAGGGTTGATTGCCAATTAGAAACGTCGGGAAGTTTAAAAATTTAAAAATTAAACCAAATTGCGATAAAATCCGTATAAAATAGTTTTATTTCAATGTGTAACATTCGCGTAAATCTAAGAAACCATTAATTAGAATTCCATTAGTATCAAAGATCAACGTTTATGCACATATTAGAGATTTTTATTTATTAGAGATTATAATTATTTGAGATTTAATAATGTGTGGCGTACCTTGGGAGAGGCCTATGTCCAGCAGTGGACTGCAACGGGCTGATGATGATGATGATGAGAGATTTAATATCGTGGCGTAATAATTAATAAATCGAGGTGGATTTCAATTTCAAGAATTTGAAGTCGCTTCTACTTATCCTGAACTAACTCACGCTGTACGTTCAAGAATACCCTGTATACGCTTTATATCTTACTTCCAATTTATTTTTAAAAACAACTAGCATCATAAGTCAATTAAAAACAGTCCCGTCTATTTATAACACTGCCTTTTATTGCACAAACACTAATTGCAGTTAGAGTCCAAGAAACCTTTCATTTCTCCTCGCGATTTCCACGAAACCAGACTCCGGTCCGAGGCAATTCATTTACAGACATCGTTCATTTCTCCAAGTGTCAAATATCGTACAACTACAAAACATCGACGTGCAGTAAAACCGGGCGAATGTAAAAATAAACGAGACCACACATGCGGCACTACTGCCGCCGCTGGGCCTATCTCAGACATAAAACTGACCACCGGTACTTAGAATTATCTGTGGGAATGCGAGTCTACGCTGTAGTGATAAATCGTACCTTTATAGTCAATCCTATGATATATGCTGATGATATGCAATCTGTAGTTAATATTAGCTTTAAAAGTTCGTGTTTTTGTGATATGAATACTTAGAATATATCTAACGTATCACTTTTATGGCCTTTTGAATGCGCCACGTGTATTTACCCCTTCGTGTTTTATATCAAAAAGGTAAATTTCAATTGAAGAGGTAACATACTTTATAAACAAAAAGGATAATTAAAGAAAAAATACATATTGTAGGCATTAAGGATATAATAGAAGGTATATAATAAGAAACAAAAGACAAACGAACAAAAACACACAATACCCACATGCACCAAACAGTAAGACAATCTCAATTCACAAACCAACTTGCATCATTAACCAAATGATTCCGTAACCAAACATACTCTTTGTGAGCGACACCGCCCATAATACAATACGAAATAATCTCATCAAACTCGACCAGTCGTGCCACTGTAAACCGATTCCCAGGGCAATAACAATTAAGAGCCGGGCGGCGGGTTCTGGATAATACTACAGGCTCTTGATCGTAACGCATAACGTGGCGTCATATACCCTCTTTGGAAACGCATACTGCGACGGAATAACACTTTTTTTTATTGAAAAAGAAACTACAATACATTTGATGGTAAATGCAATCGACACATTACTGCTTGGTTGTGTCATAATATACACAATGAAACGCAACACACTTACATGTCACTTGACGAGTCATGAACCGCTGCGGACGGTGGTTGCCAGACACGAAGGTTCCAGCAGACAGTCCACCATACTGCCCTATTGAAGGTTGACGAATTTCACGCATCATAGGAGATTTTTAAAAATCTTTACGGTACGCCGATTTCCTTGCGATGTTTTCATTCACCATTAAACTGCTTGATACTTTACTAACACGTGTCGGTTCATGACATGTTCATACAAGTCTATCCGATCGTATGCCGCAGTGTTGTGCGTTTCCATCGTGAGATACAAAGCTTCGGGCCTCACTCGGTGGTCGGGCATGTTCAATTGATGCTAATTCCTCGCGTGGCACCACATTAATCAGAGACCGCGGTGCCAACGCTTTGTACCATTAACTTTGAGCGGCCACCTCGCGATTTGTTGGTACAAACTTCAATTAAAGGACGAATTAAGGGAACTCAGTTTGAGTGACTCTTCACTTTAAATTGCATGACAGTAAATTCAGTGTGTTCGTTGACCTTAGTAATTCTTCTTAACAATTTTCACTTCCTATTTGCAGTTTTCACTAAACACTACACTTTTGTCACTGTTTCCAAGGCCAATGTAAAAAATAGACTGCCACTTTGAAAGATTGCAGTGGTTTTTATATGAATTTTCTACTACTGATATTGTAGAACTACTACTACCCTCTACTGTCATGATTTTTTTTTATGTTTTAAACTATTTCATAACATATTATTTTATTGCTAAGGCTGGTCTTACAGCTGAATATAAGTGTAGGCACAAACGGCGCGGCGGCCTTACAACTTACTGCGATCTCTTCCAGACAACCTTTGGATGGATTGAACTAAATAGGAGTAGGAAACCGAAAGTCATTAAAAGGGAAACAAAGATAATCATGACGTATATCATATATCCATTCTTCAGTTTTAATCAGGATTAGGGTGCGAATAAAAGGGATAACTTAGTAAAAATTACCGAGTCAAGCAGCGCGGGACGTGAAACGCTGACCTACATAGGCTAGATGTTACGTTGATTAAAACCACCCACGTTCATCCATTACCATATGCAGCGCGGGACAAAACAAATCGCAAAATTCACGACGCAATAAAAGTAAAATAAAATCCCGTCCATAATCAAGTAAGAGCTACCGAGGACGGAACATTCGGCGGCGCACACCCGCAACGCGTCGGCTGCAATGGCCACTAGTCACTCCGAATGAATGAACTTCATTTGTGTGCGCCAGGTTTGGTGTCAGAATTTCCGAGCGAAATTTGGCTGGATTTAACTTTTACATTCCGATTTTGCACCGTAGTGCATCAGAGTAAGCTGACGCTAAATGATAAATTCAGTAATGGTAATGCTGTGCAAGTGAATTAACTGAATACAAATATCCTTTAATACAAAATTATGCAACTGTGCTATGGAAACTGCTAATATTGCAATTCTTCATATTTATTTTGTATTTTTGTTGAAATGCTGACTAGTCAGTACAGAAGTAGGTCTAGCAACAGATCAACCAAATATTGGCGCCATTCAAATACAAGTCAATATTCCCACACACATCATATTTAAAATGGTAAATATTTGAACAAAATACTGCGTAAAAAGGCACTGGCTACACGACCATTTCTAACCCATAATCAAATTATCTACCACAGCACAGCAATGTGCACCAAATTCAGCGACAAAACTAAAAGCCCCAATAATCCATTTACAAGCACAATTCAATGAGCGATCTATAAAAGCCACTATAATGTAATAAAGAAAGCCGTGAGTCAGCAGGAAGCCTGCGTGCGAAAGCCACTGCTCACGATGCAAAAACTAAACCAGTCCGAAATGCCTGCGAGCGATATTTCAATCTACACAGTACAGATGACAAAATGTAAAGACTCCACACAAGCTTAAAAACCAACTCATGAATAAGGGGTGTGTGCAATGTAACGTAAATTCGCATTTGTATAAAAGGATGTGGTTTGTCGAGATCTTGGATGCGATTTTTTTGCGAATATTGGTAGTTTCCTTGTTTCTGTGAGTTACGTTTTCAATTTAAATTGTGTATGAATAGTTGTCATAATGACTAACTTAGCCATTGAATGTGATAAACTCTCAGTATTTCTACAAGTTTTGCCTATCGAATGTAACTGGTAATCAATCTGTTGTAAAGGATTCAAAACTGTCTGATATTGCAAAAGGTACAATCAGGTAATGCTTCAATCCATAATCAAGAATAAAGGATAGACAGCAAATCGATAGGATCCAAATCCGGTATATAGCTCCAATACTCTGCAACCCTCCACGTGCCCAATGCCTAGATCCAGGACGCTAGACACCGGCCGATATTTACCAGTCTCGATACAGCAGCACCTAGACATAAGAACAATACCCATACTCATACATTCCGCTCGATGTGCCAATCTGCGACCTGCCGCCAGTTCGATCACCCGTACAAAAGCTTTGGGCTTTGCCAACAAAAAATATTATACGCAAAATGAGACAAACAAGATACATGAAGCCATTGGATAAATATTGATATCTGTTCGAGAATACTAGCCAAACTATCTATTTGTTCGTAACAAGACGAGCTAGGTACTACGAAGTCTCATATGGATGTGTTACTTTAGATAAGATTTTCTTCTATCTTCTATCTTTCTGAAAGATATGTTTACCTGTGTAGAGATATCCAATATTTTTTCCAGCTGAACATTCCTCAAACTTATGGTTCCATATGAATTTAGCTAAATTTTATCAACAATTTCCATCCGTAATCGCAGTTTATATTCCAATACATCAGAAAAAGCTTAGCGTTAGATATTTGTAGCATCTAACATTCCAATCAGTATAAAAATATCTGGAAAGGCAATTGACTGTAAATTCAATCTATTAATGGAGTGAAACTGGTAAGTTCTTGGGAAATGAGAATAAGGAAACGTTAAAACCTGTTGCGACATCGAGTGTGGTTTCGATTGATTCATGTTTATTTATTGCACGATTGGAATTAATTGACATTGTTTATACTTAGCTCTCAATCATACAATAATGTAATGTCTTAGGACAGACGGATTCCTATATAACCTAGAAACGATAAATTAGGTACGTAAATGATGCAGAAAATGTTTACTTCATAATTCAATTTTAACCTATCCGGAAATTATTAAACGAGTTTATTATTTGGAAACTTCCATAACGGAATTGGTTAAGGAGCCAGTTTGTAAACGAAAGGGTGTGAGTTCCATCTCTTCAACGGAAAAAACATTGGTAGGACCCACAAACATTTGTTTCGGTTCTGCGAGTTTGTCAAACCAAAAAGTTCCCGTCGTTTCCAATGTCTGAGGGACGGACTTCGAATCGTATCACTAGCCTTTTTTAAATATAATAAGATTAACATTTTGCCTTCAACAATGTACGGAATTTTCCCTTTCTGTATGAAATTCTAAATTACATATTTTTTAGCGTTCCATTTTAGAACCCTTTTTTCACTGTAGTATTGCTTAAAACTAAGCATTTTCCTATCACAGCTGCTTGCAAACGCATCCTAGTACATGCGAATCCAGTATAACAGGAGCAAAAAGGCGCAGTTATTACAGCAACACGACTAGACGATCCAATGCTCGGCATTGTAGTGCGCGGGGTGCAATGAACCGACGCGATTTGATATTTACCATACGCGTCGCCAACTAAAAGATCACTAGCCTAACTGCATGCAATTTTGCACGAACATTTGATTTTAATCGCGATGCTTTTGTCAGTGGTTTTGTTGTGCAATAGAGTCAACGGATTATAGCAGTAGCCCTCGTTTTTTGTCTCACTAAAGGTAGTTTTTTGTAGCCTAATTTCTATGGCATGTTCTGAGTCCGAGGTCTAGAAAACGGGTCTTGGATTTTGGTATTTAAGTGTACCGTCATAATGAATTGTTAGTATGTAGTTAGAGCTGTGAAAAATAAATATTGCAAGTGTATTAGCATCTTGAAGTATTATGCAGAAGAAATGCAAAGAATACTGTCTACGGCAAATTTTAAATTAGCGTCCTCCTTTCTATTATACATAAGGCATATCAATTGTATACATTATGAAAAGGTTGATTTGAGTAGCAAAGGTACATCACCCCCAACCTGGATTGAAACCCACCTCACTCCTTCATAGTATTACGCACGAACTAAGCCGCAAGACCTTCATTATAGTAAAGTTGATTTAATCCGAAAAGCGAGGTCATGAGTCACACATTTGACATTCAACACTTACACCCAATCTAAATGTTCTGGGTCAAAGTTCATCGCCATTGTTATTATTACCGACTTTTGCCAACTTATGAATGACCTGAATTGGTTACTTTTTTCGTTGTGTTTTTAGACTAAATGTATCGTTAGCCGCCTTATTGATCTAGACTCTAATAGCGCGTAAGGTTTGTGAACCGATGATCCTGGGTTTCTAATTCAAGTAAAGTATTTTGTGTAAATGTGTGGTCTGATAAATTCCAAATGAGCTCCCAAGACTGCAATTTTGTCAGCCGGTGATCGGTTATAGGCTTGCCTTCTAACGGATCTTAATTCGGAATAAGCTCGTCTAAGTTAGATACGTCACGCCTTCAGGCATACATAACCTCTGTTACGATTATTTCTTCCCATTTCAGCTTTCCACTACTTATTCTATCCTCAATTACATTCAATCACTCCAACCGATCAATTATTCAACCGCACGCAATGAAAGCCCTGTGATCAAGGACATCGCACATCGAATATTGACAGTGGTACTACCAAGCGATTTGCCTCGTACAGCGGTTGGTCGCAGACTGTTTGGCGTCCATGGTCGCATTGTGATGCCGCTCACGCACGACCGTGGCGGATTAGCTGGCTGGCTCGTGTGCAGATTTAGCTGAGTTGTATTCAATTTGGAGCTGGTTTGGAACTGGCATAAATAACGCAGGTTTATTTCAACAGGTCACTAAAGATATTTTTTTTGGGAGGCTCGCCTCAGTGGTGTAGAGGGTGAGAATCGTGTGTTTCTGGATGCAAATTTCCGGTCAATAATTTATTTTATGGGGCTTTTCATTTGAAAAATAAACAGCTTATGATCCCAACAGTAATATATAAAATACTACCATAACTACCTTATTTACCTACTCCTGACAAAATACACCAACCGTAAGCAGATTAATCAACAACCCTTACAAGCAAACTAACCTCTCAAACACAAACTCCAGACACTCGATCAAACAATTACATCGGTCCACAATCAAGTTCCGATCGCGTCCGCTCCCGGAAGCAGACATAACAACTTCAATATGGCGACGTGAAACTAAATTGTCAACTGAATGTGACGTCGGTGAGGGACAGCTCGGCAGATAACACCGTCCGATATCCGGCCGCGTCCGACCGCTGTCCGATCGATATCCGGACACGCCGGCCGGACACCCTGCATCAGCTTCCTGCTTTGTACCATCCTGCCACAGCCGGACGGGTTTCGATATCATGGAATATGAAGAGTAATTTTGGTCATTAGCTAATTGGAACTCAGTGAGTACTGATTTCCCAATCTTTGGATTAAATCCATGTATAACTGAAGTAAGCTCCCGTCTGTCTGAAAAGAATCCCTGAAAGAGAAAGAAGTGTCGCCAGTGCCACTCACAATTCGTCTTATATCCGTTCCAAGAGGTGATAGGGGCGAGCCTAACGCCATGCAAGGCTCAAAATAGTTTTCTAATATGTATTACTATAATCTTTTCTAAAGAAAACTTATTAAAAATATAAAATATGTACAAATAATTTATAGTTGAGGCTTTCTAAAGTTCAGGGCAGAATCGAGCTATTTTTATGCAAGTCATCATCTTCATTTATGAAGGCCCGCGAGCTCGATTAATTGCTGTAATATATTCTATAAAAGCACTCATTAAAAATATTGCCACTGTATCTCTGCAAACAAGTTATAAATCAACATAAAACAAAACGAACAACTTCATTTCAAATCGCAAAACAGACCGCTCGGTCCAGAATTGAGACGAACGTTGTCAATAAAGTAATGACTAGACGGACTATTCCGTCTGTTACGAACGGTTCAATGATTTGACTTCAGAGCATCTGTCCGATACTGAACGATGCTAGACGTTTTGCGGTTAACTACGTCGGAGCAGCGACAGTGAACGTGTAAAGTCGGCTTCAATTAGCCACCGCGCTAGTGTTCCCCGCTGTGAACAATTCCAATGTTAATTGTATTGGAATTTAAAACTTGCAGTCTGTTTCTAATGCGTTGTTTAGAGTTTCAGCATTTTCAAATATTTGGTGTTTTTAAATTTCTTTAGAATAACTTCCAGTGGTTTGAGACTGTATCAAACATTGGTTTTACAAAAACAAATTTCGTCTAAAATATTTTAGCACTATTTCCAAGAACAACAAAATCAAAAAAGCTTGTTCTGATTTTGGTCAACGTACGGGTCAACGTAATAACGACCACGCAAACGAATATGAATCTATTTCAGGATAAAGCCACTACACCTATCTTTGAATTAAACTTATTAAAATAACTGATATAAACCCGTCTGTTCGCTACAGGTGTCCATTGCTGTACATAGGCTTCCTTCAAAAATTTCACAGCAACCTGTTGAAATCATTCAGTAACCTTTATCGAATCGTCTATCCATATTGTGACTGGACATCCAACGCCATTATTTACATTTATTATTTGTATGTAAGTGCGTGGTAGCCTGTTGGTAAACGGACCAGACGCGGCTGCCTACATGTTCACGGTGGTCGCGGGTTCAAATCCCAGGGCACACCTCTGACTTTTCGGAGTTATGTGTGTATTGATAGTCAATCACCACGCACTTTAACGGTGAAGGAAAACATCGTGAGGAAACCTGCATACCGTAGCGATTTTAAAGAATTTATACGGTATATAAGTCCGCCAACCCGCACTAGGCCAGCGTGGTGGACTATATGGCCTAACCACTCTCAATCGATTCTCTCGATTGTAGAGTAGGCCCGTGCCCTGCAGTGGGACGTAGATGGGCTGATATAGATATAGATAGACAATCAGTAATAGCGTAAGAACGGAGCGCTATAGGGCGTCTGCTCCGTGCACAATATGTGAAGGGGCTGATTTGGGTCTACTGATTTTCGTAAAGATTGCATGGTTGATAGGGGTCGCTGTAGTCTCAATGGCGCCAAAACCGGTAATGAACACAATTATATTTCCAATACCATTATTATATACCAACAAATAAATAAAACTCCATTTATAAGCCGCCAAACAGTGAACAAGTCACGTACAAAGCCACATTTCCGATACAGTAGGCACGCGATCCTCACAATTGGTTTACATATAAATTGATCGGATTGATCGCGATTCATTTATTCAGCTCATTGAAGAAAGCTCCGAGTTAACAAGGCCGAGTGTGACACACGCTCAATTTATTGGCACCCGGCTGCCTATTCTATTCGGGTTATGGTTACGTTTCATTCAATTGATATTGATTGGCTGATATGTGATTTATTGCGTAATATGTGTCAAACGAGAAGGCGCAAGTAGCTGTGCGGTTGGAGTGACGTCTGAGTGAGATATTTCTGTAAAAATAAAATTAGAATTCGTGAAAATAGGTGTCTATGGGAGTGCCATGAAAATACGATATAAAATTAGGTTTGATGGTATAATATTGCATTCACCCCGGTACGGATATTTCCTCTTAGTTATACAACACAGACACGTATCACATAATTTTTTAATATACATAATTTAGCTTCACACTACATTTTTCCCAACAAATCCTACATGGAAAAAACATCCCAATTATGCGTATCCGGTAAGACCATATAAATAAACAACAATCATAAGAAGCCCTCAGCACCCTCCACGTACATATAATTGCAAATCAATTGTCTTGTTAGCGTCCCGTCGCTAATCCCGACAAGCGGGAGCTCAATTCGTTGCCTCCGTCGAATAAAGACCGCTGTATTTTACAAACTGTCCATGGACTAAATGTCGAGTCGATGTCGAGTTTGTTGCAGTTGGATGACTGTTTGATATGCTTCGTTTGATGTCAGATGGTGCAAGACTGCACATTGATTTACAGGCAAAATTTTAAGCACCATCTGTATTAAAATAGTCACAGAGCAAATTATTGTTATTAATTAACATTTGTATTAATGTAGCCGTTGGGATACCGACAGGTTCATGAAATTGATCAGGGGTCAATTTAAAAATCAATGGAGTTTACTTGTTTCTATTTAACTGCAAATATGAAACAAAAATAAAGCGTAATGATAAATCAGAACAGCGAACGAAGAGGCTTATACACCGAAATAAACATCCTCCAGACGATAGAATGATCTGAAAGCACAAATCTATATGTCAAAATAATCCCACAACAGAACGGTCGCCCGACAAAAAGTCGAGAGTGAGCACAACATGTAAAATTGCTTGTACTAATCCACATGGAGCCGCGAGGAAGCGGCCAATCAAATTTTAACGTGTTGTCAAGGCGGTCTAATTGCATCGTTCGTCCAGATTCTGTCTGGCGTCTGCGAAAATAACTAGAATAATTTGATTACGAAATGAACTGCGCTACAGACGGTGCGATAACATCTTTTTGCCGTTTAGTGAGGTTTTTGTTCTAGATTTTGTAGAGTTCTGACTAGTTTACTTACGTGCGTTTATACTAATTTTATTTTCGGATTTATTATACAACTTAAAGTAATGTCGATTGCATCATCTCATTTGTCAATCGGCAGCATATGTAGGTAATGATTGGCACATGTTCATAGCTCCCATTGCCAGATCAGATCTCCAATCTCTCAATCTCCAGGAGCATAGTTGTAAGGATTTTTCTTAAAGATCTGACTAAATGTAATCAGCCCAGGTATGCATGTTTCCTTACAATATTTTCTTTCACCATTATAGTGCGTGGTGATTGACTATCAAAACACACATAGCTCCGAAAAGTGAGAGGTGTGCCCTGGGATTTGAACCCGCGACCACAGTGAACATGTTGGCAGCCGCGTTTGTTCTGTTACCAACAGGCCAATACGCACATCGCACTGATCTAAGCCGTGATAATGTCTATGCAGGAAAACACCATTGAAATACTCGAAGAAAACTTGCGAAGAATTCTACAAGAAGATATTTCCATTTCAACAAAGTATGTGATTTTTTCTTCCGCTCTTTTGTCAACAAAGCGACAAAAGAACAATATAACCTACCACAAACTATTCACAATTGTTAATTATACACTATTATAACTGTCGGAGATTCTTCTAATGCTCATAAGTTCCTAACATTCTTCAAGATGTGTCGCACAACATTTTTTTGCGTGTGAAAATGTTACGAATGATAGACGTTTTCAGGGCCAATTTTAACTACTGCGTAAGTAGGTAATTATAGAAAAACTTATCTTATTTTACTATTTACCTCGAATTTCCTATTAAACATTGAAAATCATTACGTTTCTGTTTACCACACTGGCCTAATACGTGTTGGTAATAATAATATATCCTACTCTCGTACTCCATTAGATTTCCTTCACTATAAAATATACTTATAAATAAGCGGGAATATAAATTTTAACAGCTTATTGACAGATATACCTAATATCAATACTATGGGTGACAATATGATGAAAATTAATGTATGTAAAAATATCTTCAACGAAGTGGCGTATGCTTCAAGACCTAACGCGATACGTCCGATCTTCTATCCGTTCCGTTACAAACTATCACCAACTGATATAAACTGCATAAAAGCATAAATCACATTCACAACAATAAAACAGACCCCAGCCTCACGTACACAATAAATAACAACATTAATAGCCATATCGGGGACGTGAATAACTGACTGGCACTGACACACATCGTCTCCAACACGCTATGCCCTTAATAAAACACAATATCAATAATTCACCCGTGTAAATAAACAAATGAAAGGTCCCGGAGCTGGTTAACCTTTCAAGAGATACGCCCAAATGTTACAACAAAAGCCTTGAGAACCTGGTCAGACACATGAAATAATGGAACCACACAGAATACTGTAGCTAGTAGGTACTAATGGCAGGGATGATGACCACTATCTCATACAAAACGGAGTGAAATAACAGTTTCACAATTACGTTTCACTTGTGTATGTGATTTTAACGAATACTCTAGGAATGGTTGTTGGTAGGATATTTGTACCCGACCTCACCACGCAAGGTGTAGGACCTATCATTTGCTGCGTATTACATTAAATGAACGACCTCGACTGCCTCGGTGGTGTATTTGTACTACGATACGACTACAAAGCTGAGGTCAAGGGTTCGAATCCCGGGTCGGGCAGTGATATTGTATTTTTCCATTCATCATCAGCCCGGAGTCAGGAATACCTGATATGGCGATAGGCTCGCCACCTATCACATCATGGGACGGAAAATACAAGGCGAAATGTGGGTGTCCTGGTAGCACCTTTGGGAAAAAGGCGTGAATTTATGTATGTATGTAAGAACGACCTCTCTACTTCCTACATTGCAGCATCAGTCGAATCGTAAAAACGTACTACTCGAATTAAACTATATCACTGCGTAGGTAATGACAGTCAATGCATGAAGCATGGCGCTGGCATAAGGATCAGATACCCACACGTTGTGATACCTTACAATCTCAACAATAAGCACACATAATAAATTCAGCACTACAGATGTAACAACATAATACTCATAAATACATGGGGAAAGCCCATCGCAAGTCGTAACTCACCGCGAGTACTACGTAGTCAGTACAATGCAACTAAAAATACAATAAAGATCAGAGATCAAAAGAGTATCAACATGTACTCCCGCTGGGCGCTGCGTAAACATACCACTACACACGGTTCATTGTTCTTAAGTATCATAATAGAATCTCACTTTACAACTTCATATAATGCATTATTTGGTAGGTCTTTTATAGACCTATAAGTCTGTTAGGACATAAGTTTGGATTGATTTGGCCATTGCATGACTGGTTTAGCTTTTGTATCATCTCATTAACCGACTTAAAAAAAAGGAGGAGGTTCTCAATTCGAAATGTATTTTTTATCTTTGTTACCTCATATATTTGTACTGGGTGGCCCGATTTTGATTATAGTTTAATGTTGGTATTCATTTTAATATTTGACGCTAAGCCTTTCACTGTCCAGAAATCACTGATTACAATGTATGCATTTTGATCAATATTATTTTATCTTAGACCACTCGTTCATTTATGCTTTCTTATCTCCGTCCCTTTCTATTGCAAACTACTTCATCGGTTCATTCGTACAATTTCACATAAAAGCCTCGAACTAACCCCATCTCGAGTCCACAAAAACCTTAAATAAACATAAATCAAGCACAATCTGGGTCAGTCTGTTCGTTCTACCAAATGTAAAATAGTGCCATTAGTCTCAGTTTCTTTAGTGTTCCCTCGGTATTAATTCGGGCGGGTCATTAAAAAGCACCTGCTAACGAGCTGCATGCGAGTCGAGAGTTTTGTCCCCAACACTCTGTGTCCAAGGTCCGACTGTTTGAAACTATATTTTGAGGAGAAAAGGGGTTATTTAAAAATACTATATTATTATTTTGGAACAAAGTTCATTATGGGACGATGCGTCCGTAACGTTTAAAAAAACAATTACAATAAGATTTTTATTCCACGGATGATTTACACATTCTACATTTAAAAATTTAGTCCAGCTTCTTTTTTGTTTTTAATTCTTTGCTTATTATTTTACTACAGAGGAGGTTATCAATTCGTTGGGTTTTTTATTATTTATGTATACTCGTAGTCTTTGTATGATGGCTATACAGTGTCTAATGTATAGTCTACGTGATGACTGTTATTATTAGTTTTATTTTTATCAAACTCATCTACGATTGGGCGGCCTGAGCATTACATTGAAATTTTTGGTAACTATCTCTTTGGCATGATGTTTTGCAGCACTGTCAAGGTAAGATCCACCAAACAGGATTAAATTTATCATTAGATATTAAACTACCATACCGTACACCACACCAGACGAATACGGAATATATTCCTTAAGTTTCATCAGATTACTCAGTAGTCTAAATATCTGAATTTCAAAACTATCTAATGAGGTCAACATCAATTGAAAAATCACAACAAACCGGGACAAACGCCTCCACGCCTCCAGTCTCGATGGTGCTCAAGATTTCAATTGACACACATAGCCGCACTTCACTTTGGCTTCGAACTCAATTAACTCCAAGCGCTTTTGTGTTTATCGAATTCTGCTGTCAGGGCTAATCAGCTAAGTCTTTATAAATCTTCTTTTGGCGTTCCTCGTCCTACACATACGATGCATGCAACACGACTCGTTGCGGAATAATTAAATAATAATCAGGTTTCCTGACAACGTTTCTTTCGTCTTTAAGTCAGCCATTTACTAGAATTCATAAGTAACTACAAAAAGTCAATGTTGTGTGCCCTGGGTTTGGACCTACGACCTCTGCGTTGGCAGTTTGATCCTTATCTACTTGAAATATGGTTCGCTACAAGGTGTTACGCATCGCAAACGTAACAATCCTAATGATGTCTTCATCATACAACTACAAAAGCGCCACTAAACAATACTATTAACGTTTTACTAATTACACCTAAAAGGGGGACGTCTGTTCAGTTTTAATTTATTGCAGTTAACACAAAAGACGGTGGAAATAAAAGCGTTAAGATTCATTAGTGACCCCTCGGTAATCAAGTTATAATGCTTCCCGTAGCACGTTTCGTTGTGTTTGTTTGATAAAATAATAGATTTCCAATAGATAAATGTATAAACAAGTTGGAAATACCTTCAATGTAATAGACTCCATTTACGAGTTTAATTTTTAAATCAATTTATTCTTGGAAATCTCCTCAAAACATATAATCTTTTATCACAGGAAAAAACTTAAGGACAATATAATCGAATGATCGACACGCCATACCTAGACTATTTAGATTCAAATCTCTTGAACAACCGCGTGTGTCTTGCTGCCTTTTGAGACAGTAAAGGCCTTATTCAAAGACAATTTTAAACGTATGTTAGCTATCGAATGTTTTGTCTTCTCCGCTCAAACTGAATTCAAAAGTCGTTCGAAAGAGAACGAACATTCAACAATTAAAATAGATTTTAAAACTGTTGATGAATAAGGCAGTAAGGAAATAAGAAGGAGTAAAAGGATTGTTGGTTACCAATGCCAACAACAAGGGTGAATATTTGCAAAAAAAAATTGAGAAAGAAAGAACCTGTGTGCCAACTTTCATCATCGGTAGATACGATTTCATAAATACATAAACTAACACCCTTAGAACACCTTTACAATGGGTAGGTAGAGGCGCCACCAGGACACCCACATTTAGCCATGTATGTTCCGTCCCACGATGTGATAGGGGGCGAGCCTATCGGGCACAAATTCCGACTCCAGGCTGATACAATAGTTACAATTTCGGAACTATAAAATACTTTCTGTATTTTATAGTTCCGAAATTGACAAATCATAAACAAAACAGACAAATCATAGACAATCATAACCAGACCCAAATCACAATTGCACAAAGGTGTGTGAAATGTGAATATTAATGGGTTTCGTACGTGGTGGGGACGCATGCGTACCCGGAGACAATAATAAAAAGAGAAGTGTGTCAGATGTGCACCAGTTTATGGTCGTAATGAAGCCGCGCCGCGCCAACAATGCGAGATACGTTTGATACATTGTGTAATAGACAGTTCTTTTTTCTGTAATGGTATCTTTTGGAGTAGCGGCGCCGCGGTGTAAATATAGTTGATTGTACTGTATTTACAATACGGAGGTTTTAAATATATCCTATATGCTAAGTTATAAATGCGAAAGTAATTTCTGGATTGTTGCTTCTACGTATTATTACAGGCAGATCATAGAGTGTAATGTGCAATTTTCTGGTACGGAAAAACTAGCATTCCTTTTAAATACATACACCAGTCAAAGAATGCGAGTAGAACCACGAGAACCAACACAGTATTGCCACCCTCAGCTAATCGAAATTATTTCCATCCCAAATGTGATTCTGGGCACAAATCGCAGATTAATTTTATAACATTTAATTTCGTAACATTTATTTACATTAATTTCGTTCCCTTTTTAAGGGAACTTAGATTTTCCAGACACTCGCCGAGCTTCACATCTCAGTATCAAATGCTATCGATCCTGGCTTTTAATAGTTGCAGTGGCGGGTGTGACGAGACAGTCTACGGCGAGAGACATTGCCCCTACTACGTGTACGATTACGTCACGCGCTGTAGTAAACGAGTTGGTGGAAAACATCTATTTTTATTTCTACTCCACACTCCGTTCGATACTATTGTCGGGCACACGTGGCGTGATAGTGCAGGGCTGGTAGACTGGCATACTGGTTTGTGGGATCCTCTGTAGAGAGCACGGCAATAGCATTCGACTTTATAAAAATAAGCAAAAGGGATTCGCATAAATGAAAACATTTTACGAAGCATGAAAATGACTTAATAGCAAGAATACAATTGAAGATCAAAGTTTTCTTTCAAAATTCCCAGTTAGCTCTTCTATAATTATTTTAAAAGTAATTATTAACACCAAATTTTATCGACTTTCCCCAGATTTCCCATCCGTGTCAACCCTACCGCAGTATCCCAGTGAATGGAGCACGTGGCCGCCGGGCGGGGTCGCTCGATACCTCGGAGGCTGCGCGCTAAGCTCCACCACTCATCCCGCCAACCTCCCGAGACCTCCCCCACTTCCCCCCATTATGGAAATGATGGACGTTCGACGGGGACCCTAACCAACACCAGGGGTCTACCGTGACTGGTAATTGCAACTGACTCGACCACTGTACTAAGATCTCCCGACCTCCGTTCTTGTATGGGGTCTGGAATAACCTTACCAAAATTAAGGGGTCAATTTAGACTGGATTTTAGGCGGTATTAAACCCGGCGTTGTTAAGACTAAGCACGAAAGTTAAATTATGACATTAAGTGTTCATGTATTTTGCAGTTTACGTAAGAATGTTATTAAAATTTTAATGTTCTGTTTTGTTTTTTCTTTTCTTATTTAGGCCGTCGGAATTGTGTCGGGGGACGAATGCTAATCATCTCTCGACATATTTCGCTTGCATTGTATAATTTATTCACATTGTCGGAACAGTATAAAAAATAAACAAAACACGACGGTTCCTAAAATAAAAGTATTTTGTACGATATTGGCGCATGACACCCTTTGCCGTACACAGGACTTGGGTCTAAAAGTATCCTGCAGAAATAAATCAATCACTACAGCACACGTATAGACCACAATTTCTATTATAACTAAGACGTTACGAACATACAAGCCCAGAGGCGGCAAGAACTGGAACGCAACTTAAATATAACTTGCGCTTAACTACGTTAATCCCGATTAAATGTACTGGCTAAGTGACCCGTGCGATGTTAAGAGCAACTTATTATTTGAATGTCGTTCCAGTATTCGGGCGTGAATGTCCCTATTTGAGCAGCTGATATCACACGGGGCATACACTGCGGTCGGCGCGTCACATCTCAATTCTCAATCGCTGGTAATTATTAACAGATACTACATATATAGATTACATTGTTTATTAATTTCATTATGTCATTCGAAGTCAATATTTACTTTCGGTTTGTGCAGACGTGTAAAGAAGACACTTTTATTGTGTAAAATGCATTTTTATTTCAACCCGAATTATAACGAACTTACCTTTACTGGGTAATCAATGAACATGGTATTTTTTTATATCCAAAAAGGAAGCGTGTCAGCTGATATTATACATACTTAAACTGACGCCTTTATCCCAGAAGGGGTAATGAATATAAAAAACCCAATCATCATCATCATCAGCCCTTCTGCGTCCACTGCTGGACATAGGCCTCTCCCATAGCACGCCACTGGGCTCGATCTTCAGCCCATCGTCGCCAACCGCTACCAGCCACCCCACGAAATATCGTCGCTCCACCTGGCTGGAGGGCGTCCTACACTACGTTTGCCGAGGCGCGGTCTCCACTCGAGAACACGTCTACCCCAACGGTTGTCGGTTCTCCGACAAATGTGACCGGCCCACTGCCACTTCAACTTGCTAATCCGTTGGGCTATGTCGATAACCATGGTTCTCTGTCGGATAAGCTCATTTCTGATTTTATCCCTCAGAGAAACACCGAGCATAGCCCGCTCCATAGCTCGTTGAGCGACTTTGAATTGGTGGATCAGTCGCACCGTCAGTGTCCACGTCTCAGCACCGTATGTCATTACGAAAAAAAAAAAAAAAAAAAAAAAAAAAAAAAAAAAAAAAAAAACCCAATATCACCAAGTAATTATTTTCGTCTATAAACATCAAGAGCTCCCAACAGACCGAAGCCCAATTCCACAGGGTTTATGCGAGCCGGTTCATTAAACATGTAAAAAATGTAATAAATACCTACTAAATTACGACTGTACCATTAGTTGACATCATAACGCGGAAATTGTTTGTGTTGCTACCACACATGACTAACCCTGTAATGTACTGACCTGACCTTATTAATTTCTTATTATGGTTAATAGAGACACGCAATTTAAAGTTACGTCATAATTCTAGTATCTATACCTCCACAAATAACACTTTTATTTAACTAAATTATACCTATTATAGAGCATATGGAAAATGTAGGCAATTGTTCTATTTGAATAACAATTTTAGACTTCTAGGGATAACAGTACGTATTCCCAAACTCATTCGACCCTATTCACATGTTTTTTTTTTTTGTTCTGTGCTTACTTCAAGACTTGGGCAAAGTCAGTGCATTATATTATCTTATTTTGTAAATATTACGGGAATACGAATACAACTGCACTGTCAATTTTACAGAACACATTTCTCCAACTGTAGGAAAGATATTAACTACCAGCCCAGATTTTAAAAATATTTAATGTTTTATAAAACAATTAAAATCCTACAGTCTAACACACCATGTCTTACTTACACTAACATCTACTACAAACAACAAAAGACCATTAAAAACCTCACAAAATTGGAGAGAAAGTTTTTAGTCAGCAATAAACGTTTGTGTGCTCTTTAAACAGACACTATCAGTATGAGAACAACCATTAAACCTTCATTATTGGTCACGAAGTGTCGGCAGACTAAAAAATACAAAGTGACTGCATGATAGAATAAGATATTAAAAGAATGTCCATTCTGTTTATATGATTACCTACAAGTGGAGTTACTCTACGAGTTATAAGAGGAAATAGAATAGTAATAATATACATCTGCATCAGCCCATATAATGTATCTAAGTTGAACTTCACAAAGGTTACTTAATCAGATCGAATACGTACAAAGAAGGACTGTGATTAAAACTACTGTAAAAAAGGTTCGCCAACCCGCACTAGGCCAGCGTGGTGGACTATATGGCCTAACCACTCTCAATCGATTCTCTCGATTGTAGAGTAGGCCCGTGCCCTGCAGTGGGACGTATATGGGCTGATATAGATATATAGAAAAAAGGTTCGCCGGAATCGGCTTCCAACGCATAGAAATATTTATGAAATGGAATACTTATAATTATTACTAAATAAAATACAATATAATAGGCGATATACACACTATAAGAATGACCGCTTTGCGAGTACTCCGTCAACTATGACTTGACAAGAGGAGTCAAGTGCGCATCTGGCAATCTGTCAATACACTCGAGCGGAGTGCGCTGAACAAAACGCAAGACGTCCAATAAACCTCGTTTATTGCTCTGCACATAATATACACGCCTGTAGCGCTTTCAGCGCTTTCGTGTCAAACATTGTTGTGGAATGGATTTGTTTAAGCGCTAAAAACAGCTGCTTCAAGCGTTAAACCAGCTGTCGCGATGTCTGTTGATGTTATCATAAATTGAATGCATTTACCACTGTGGAATATAGCATTTGCTACTACTTTATGTATTGAACTTTATGTTCGCGAATACTACCGTCAAAATAACTTGAATTATAATCTGTCCAAAAATTAAATTGTTAATCACAAATTATTTAAACTTTAATCTAGTTGCAATTACAATCCAATCGTAGCCACCATAGACCGAATCGTATCTGTCCAGTCGACACTTCATTTAAACGACACTACATAATATCATCGAGCGTGGTCTGAATTCACTACAATTTTACTTTCATCGAGCAATTACAAAAGAACCGACTTTAAGACAAATTGAACTTCCTAAAAACAAAATTCAATTAACATCCACAATACCGGAGAAACCGGCGAGCGCCGAGACAAAACACAATCAACTTGACACGCATAGAAAGATTTGAAAGAATGTAATTGAATTTCAGATAGCACTGTGGGCTACCTTTAATCATTTCTTTGAACGAGACCTAGACCCCCCTCCCTTCTTCCCCTTTCCCCTCTACCTGACTCATCTGTTCGGAACAATCGAGCGATTCGAATGAAATAAACGGTACAGCCGCGTCGCAATTACTTTTTCGCGGAGAGAATATCGTTCTAAGAAAAAATGATTCAGATTTGACTGTAAGTAAGGTTTTAATACGAACTGTATCGGAAGACGAAGCCTGTTTTATTATATTGAATTATTTTACTGCTTTTGCCGTTGTTTATTTTAACAATGCGGATTTTTATCCCAAAGATGAGCCACATTTTTTATAAAATTTCTTTTTCCTGCTTATTATTTTATTTAGTTACTTTCTTATCGGTCGATCGTAATTAAATTTAATGTCATAATATAAAATATCGGCCCATTTAAAATTTTGCATTTTTGGTTATTAAAAAAAAAAGTACAGAGTACCAGGCGTGAAGTATGCTTAACGAAATAATAAACTTAAACGATGAAGGTGATAAGAGGAGGAACTTAACTCCATATGCATATAATGTGTGTACTCATGAGTCTGCTCTGAAGAAGAAATAAAAGTTGTTAACATTGGCAATATTTCAGCAGCATTTCGTTCACCTAATAATGAAAATAATTAATTATTTCAGATAATTTATAGACTAAAACCAACAAAGTACCCCCTTAATTCGCAGATCTAAAACGAGTAAAAGCGATAAAACTGAAGTTGTGACTTAATTTTTTACAAAATGACCTCTATCAAAATAATCCGGACATCAAACAATCACTACACACTTGCACTACACATCATACCACATTAAATCGGATTAATTGTCCTTCAAAATGAACTACAGCACTTTCTCCATCCCCACACTCACTGGCTGTGCAAGGACTCGATTCTTCTTTACTTACAGTCTACAAACCGAATTAAAATTTCTTTGCACAATTCCTCTTCACTTTGCACGACTGCCTCGGTGGCGTAGTTGTATTACGGTACGGTTACAAAGCTGAGGTCTCGGGTTCGAATCCCGGGTCGGGCAAAGTGATATTGGATTTTTCTATTCATTGTCAGCCCGGAGTCAGGAATTTGTGCCCGATATGGCGATAGGCTCGCCCCCTATCACATCGTGGGACGGAACATGCAAGACGAAATGTGCCTGCCTACCTCTTCAGGTTAAAGGCGTGAGTTTATGTATGTATGTATGCACAATTCCTACAGTCGGCGACGTGGACTCCAGCCGATCGCTCTCATGATGGCTCATTCACCAATACAATTCAGATATGGAATTAATGTGCAGTGATTGTTTGTACTAGTTTGGTCTTATTGGTTTTCGGGTTTCATACAAGCGTGTAAATAAAAACTGCTGTTTAAGTAACAACAGCGAGGTAAATAAATTAGTGTAGTTTACATGGCAATCTTTGCTTCTCATGCTTCATTAAACAATAATAATGCTGATGTAATATATATGGAAATGTGGCACGAATCCCTCCCCAAAGAAAGAGAATACTGGCTGAAAAAAATAATAATGAAATGTCAAAATTTCATTGGCTAATTACATATCCTCAATCACTTAAAATAATCCATAAGACAAGAATCTAATAAAAAAATATTTAAGTCGATTCTTAAAAAGCACTACTTAACCAATTTGCCCTAATGTATAATTAATTATTAATTAAATGTATAAATTGATCCTGCAGTCAAACTGTTTGTATAGTTTTGCAGGACGCTTGTGTAGATTATAAGTTTATTCTTTTGTTAATAATAAATAAATAAATAAATAAAAAAATAAATAATAAGACTTGAATAGACTTTTGTCTTAAGAGCGTCTTATTTACAGCGTAAAGCGGTAATTCCCAGAATCTAACTATAAAATAATTTATACAATAGCATATGCGGCGTTCTAGTGCACTGCTACGATCTACGTGACCATCACGTTAATATTCTATAATATAGCACAATTATTCCACGCACTGATGTATCAGTACTAAATAATGGTTAAATTATTCATGGCGAAGATAAAGCCGGCACTGAGCATCTCCGATGGCGCATCGATCGGTACACCTCCCAAACGTGACATCATTTGGGTTCGAGTCACGTCGCCTATTGCATTGGAAACAATCACAGCGATAGAATCGCGCCGCACGCCTACGTACACGTGGGCTGCCCACCCCGGAACTGTTTTTTGATAATAAAATCTTCGGTTGAACGATCTTACTAATCCCTATCCTGTGGACTATAGGTACAAGTATCTAAGAGCTTTTATTTCTCGAAAATGGAAAAAAATATTAATGCCCACATTTGTCCAAATGTTAAAGACTTTACGTAAATTTGATGCAAAAATAAACACCTATGTTTTATTCTTAAACGACAACACAGAAAAACGAATAATTTCAAGTAGCAAAAAGGAACAGGATAAGAACCTATTGAACTGGCTTTAAGTTCATAATATATATCGATTCTTCGTACCTAATGCAATCAGGCTCATATTATAATAATTTAAAAATGTAATTTTTATACCATTAAAGTATTACCTTCAAAAAGCCCAACGATGTAGAAACATTGATAATTCCCTTTTGGGCTTTATTAAGATCTCACAGATTCATAAAGACACGTACATTGCCCCAAAATAGTTCTTCAAATCTTCGGATGTCAAACGATCTTCCTGTAACAGATAAGCTAGGCTTTATTGCTCGAGCGGGAAGGTATTCCCGCCCAATGTGCAGATTTTACGCGTTCCGACACTCAGTGTTGTGATTAATTATTTTAACGCTGTTTAAGACATTTTAAAATATGTGTCCGAGTTTGTTTTAGCTAATTTTCGTACTGTGTTCTATTACTGCATAAATTATATTAGGCACACTTAAGAATCGTAGAGAGCCATTTCAATCTTCTCAAAAGTGAAGATTGCTTTATTTCATTCGCTATTACTTTAAGCCTGCCACCCACATTTAAGTACGTTTGTGGAAATGCAAGAAGTTTGCGCAGTTATTTGCCCACACGCGTTTCAGTATATTGGTGCAAACTAAGACTTCGTTACGTGTGTGGCGGGAATTACAGTTGTAGTTGTTCTTGAACAGCAGTAATAACTTATGCATCTGTTTTACGTCTTGTTTCCCTGCTGTACTATATCATAAATTGAAGTTAATCAGGACGAACCCCTACAAGTTTAGGGTACCAAAGAATACCAATACATTAAGCTAATAACCAACAAAAAGAACGCACAAAAATTACAAAAGCGCATTGAAAAGACATTCAAAAGTCAGAGCACACCCGTTCAACTTCATAAACCGGCTCTTTGAATGTCAAACGTCCGAGTGCGAATATATGCGGACCCATAAATCTGCACGGTCCATACCGATGACTCGCTGACTCAGCCTCCGTGACTCATGCGGTTTATAACTCAATACGCATCAAAACAAATGATCGAGAATTATGAGAGAAAGGACCTCCTTTCTAACTTTGAAAGGTAATCTCGACCAATATGAAATTGCTTTGGAAAGTGGTAATTTTTCAATGCCGATAGATTACGTGAAAGTTCACTAAGAATTACTGATTGTTTTACAGATGTATTGTTCATATTCGTAAATACAAGACTGGCATTTCAGTAAGGTAATTTATTAAGTATTTGCTTATAGTCATGTGCAAAAAATCCGGATAAATAAATTCAATAACATAACTGAAATAGAACACAAAATCAACAATTAATCATTCCTAATCCGAAAATTGATGCAACGTGGATAATCCTTTAATTTTTTAAAATATGCATTCGTAATAATATTTTTCTTAGTTCGTTGGTAAACGATGGCTGGCAAGCCATTGTCTCTTCTAAGCCTTGTTCCCTGACCCAATTTTCAACCTATCAAAGCTTCACGGAGCGCTAACAAAGAAGCAAACAGCCTTATTTCCTCAAAAACTGCGCTCCGCGGCAGAACTGCAAACCCTCCTTTCTATTAAAAGGAGGAAACTGGCGGTCCTACTCCCATCCTAAATGCTAAAGACCGCTCCCGTCATAAATACTAAAGACCGGCGCTGCCCGCAAACGCGCCACGTCCGGAGGGGAGTTGCCAGCTGATGTTTTTATGCAGACAATCCGGTATTTTAGTCTCCGGGAAGTCTTCGTAATAGCACACCACCATTATCTTGGGATAACTCTTCAGGAAGTTTTTTTAACTCGCATCATTGGCTCTAATATGGGATATAGTAAACACATTATCTTTGTATAAGATAATACACAAGACATTTATTTTGTAAACAGATATTGTCTTCATAGAGTGGTCCATTTCCTCCGGACGCTAGGACCGGACGGACGGGTAAAACATGAAAAATATATTTTATCTATTACGATCCAAATATTACATACGGTAATCTTGCAAAAGTTTCTAATACACTTAACATTAACCGGATATTTTTTTACATTAATGGTTCACTAACTTTTGGGGAAGTTTTTGTCAAGACGTTACAATGCTTAACGTTTCAGGTATGTCCCATAATAAACCACACCACAGTCTTTAAAGTAACCCATACCAAACAAATTCATGTGGAAAAATATCACACTTAAACACTTCAACGATATTTGCTTACAGAAAATTACTCTTTGATAGAAATTCTATTGAGTGCTCAATTTATTTAAGCCGCTCTTACAACTTAATACATTCAGGTCATAAAACATTTCACATATTTACCGGCACATATTTTCCGGCATTTCCAGCAGCACAGCCGGCAACACCGGCACCTTTGTCGCTCGCCTTTTGCAAGCTCCGCCTAACGAACCACTACAGATAACGAATCCGTGACGCGCCGTCAATGCCTCGTGACGTTGAACATGAATAACGAGCCGAGGTTTTA
Organism: Deilephila elpenor; assembly: GCA_949752805.1. Lineage (NCBI taxonomy): Eukaryota > Metazoa > Arthropoda > Insecta > Lepidoptera > Sphingidae > Deilephila > Deilephila elpenor. Next base: position 12,628,935 of record OX457103.1, on the reverse strand, counting down.
AGCGACATTTTTCGGTAAATGAGGGCAAATATATTACCGGGAAAAGCATCAGGTATCGTTGATGGTAAGATAAATTTCTAGGAGTTCATTTTATTTATACTAAGAGTGTTTTGATGGCAAATCTGGTAAATAAACAAGCAAATCAGTTAATGGTAAATGATCACCGGTGTCTTTATAGATTGACAGTACTCGACGATAATGAAGCATTTTAAGACAGCCTTATTTAATACTCAAGTCATTGGAATTTATGTCTTACAATTTATACCCTCTGGCAACAGGTGATTATAAATAAGATGGATGCTTCATAGTTTAAAACATACGTTAACTGAACGTTGCTTTGTAATTCATAGTGTTTGGTTTTGTTACTGTCCATAAGTGGTCGTATCGCTTACCATCAGGCAAACGGCAAGTTCGTCTCGCCATTTATTAGACATTAATTGTATAAAAAAACCTACTACATACACAATAACTACAATCTACATTAGAATAAAATGACATCATTTATCATTTCGATATTATCATCGACCTTCATTTCAACGATGCTAATGAAGCAAATCTTTGTTCAGCTATTTACTGTTAAATAGACGAAAAAGTTTCCAAATTGATTATCGGTACTTCGATAATTAAACACAGCGAAAATTTTGGCGGCCGCTGACAAAAATATTTTGCCACTTCATACTAACCTTCTTTTTCAAAATAGGAGAAGGAGATTAGCGTTATGACCATCAAAGACCTAAGGCCCTACAGCATCATAACATCTTCACCTGTTTCCATACCGTAACATAAAATTTATCAAAGAAAATTCACCCTTATATTGTTCAAGTTCAAGGGTACTACAAGGTTTACTTCCTGTCAAGAGGCTTATCATTTTATCTTTTACGCTTTACAAAAGTTGTAGCTGACAATATCCCACGCCACAAAATCACAGAATTCCAACAAACTTTTATGAATCAGCTGCATGACTGAATCGGTACAGTGGCGCAGATGTACAATGGTACGATTACAATCCTGACGTCTAGGATTCGAATCCTGGATCCGGAATTGTGATATTGGATTTATGTCTTAATTATCAGCCCGGAGTCAGGACTTAGAGCTCAATATGGCGATAGGTTCACCACTAAGCAGATCATAGGACAAAACATACAAGCCGATACGTGGATGTCCTGGTAGCACCTCTGCCTACCCCTTCTGGGAAAAGGGCGTGATGATAATATACACACTTTGTAAATCACTAAAGTGTTGTCTCGTTTATATCAAGTGACGAGTGCACGACGCGTCTATTACTGGTTTGATTAAAACACATTAGCGATACGGGCCTCATTGTCACGCGGTGAAAGCGTTGATGGTTTACACCCACGTGGGATCCACCTGTGAAGTGTGAAGTATCAATGGGTACGCTAATGAAAACCTTGGTGTTTTTTTATTTTATATTTGTCGTCGTTTTTCAATGTTCAGGTGTAAAGGTGCGTCAAAATCTAATTAAATTTTGAAATTGTGACTATAGAGCGGGTTGACATGTATTTTTATCTGTCCATTAATTCGCACTAAAATAGTTTGAAATTGCCGTCATATAATAAACGGAGTAGTAAGCAAAAGGAAATATAACGAATGAATAGGCAGCGTATCGCGAAGTGAGAAATGTAACTGAACCTACGAACCTTTTGCATTTTTCACATAGCATTTTGATATTCTTCTGGCCTATGTTGAACAGTGGACTTCCTGTGACTGAATATATAGATAGATTTTGATTCTTTAAACAAATATTTTTATGTTTTTATATAGTAATGTTAATAGATAGTAGTAGATAATACAGTGACAGATTTGCGCGTTTTGAATCACGTGATCTGCATGCGTTGCAGTACCAGTTCATGACGAATGATTCACGGCCTTATTCATAGACAGTTATAAACCTACTTTAAGGGCCTCTTTTACCGAGGTGTTTAGGTATTAAACGTCATCTCACTCCGCGCACGCGGAGCTCGGCGCACAGGGCACACTGACATCAGCCGATGCCACAGTTCAAATAAGTACAGCATACTAACTCACCATGCCATTTCAATAATTTATTATGGACGCTCCATAGTTCGTAATGGGAATGTACATTGCCTATTTATTTTATTTTACGTTGTTTATAATAGTATTTTAAATTATTGATTATATTTTTGATAAAATGCTTTATTATTATTACATTATTAATGTTCTATGTTTTAATTAATTTTAATTAGTTTTTTCTTTGAGTTTTTAATGTAACGGTTGTTTACTATAGACTAAAATAATGAATATACACCGATTTTTCTACTATACTTTGCACATCCGCGACTGCTGTCCGCTACTGGACATAGCCTCACCATTTTTTCCACAGCATACAGCCTTGGATATTTGTTATCTTCTGCAATTTATAACCAATGGGGTCCCATAATTTCTCCCAAGTTATCGGTCGATCTGATGGGAGTTCTCACATTGCACTTTCCGTAATATAGTACTTAGTTATTATCATCTATTCAATTTAATTAATATACTGCTTTTCTTCCCACCACGACCTATCCTATTCAATCCCGTTTGTTCCGTCACTTCCCGATCGGTCCCGTTCCATCCTTTCTCATCCCAAGCCTTTATATTTCCTCCTATCGCATCAAAAGAAATATATCAGCTACCCTAGTAATTTTGACTATGTATTTAGAATATCGAGAGATAGGGAAGGGATAGGGAAACTAAAAAAAAGATTGAATATTTTGTAAAAAAGGCGGAAAACCGATGCGCGCGCTTTTGTACCTCTCTTCTGTCAAGTCAGAAATAAACTAGCATCTCCTGGACTGGTTGTATTATTGTGCTTCCACATTTATATCAATATTACATTTTATATCGAACGTATATAATAATATGTATATGTATAAAGTTTTCCCATTTACATTATTTCTACAAATTCATTCCTGTCCAAAGCGCGGCGCGGCGCTAAGAAACTTCGTTCGAAAAAATCAATACCTTTTCGCCTCTTTAGGTCCAATAAAGAAAACTAAGCATGCCATTATTTTAGTAATTATGAGCTTTTGACATAAATTCACTGAAGCGATTATGATTTTAAATACAATATTTCGTCCTTTATTTCAGCCCCATAATTTTTTTTTTCATAATTATTCGTCGCCTTTATTAACACGCTTTTACTAGCTTCGGCTGTGTGTAATTCTTAATGACTACCGAAAAATAGTAAATTTAATATAAGTAGGTAATATTGTCACAAACATCTGGTAAATAGAGAATAAGTACTATGTGTATTGACTTGTCAAACGAATTTCATTTCATTGTATGTATTACATTCTACTAGAATAGTTCTTACATAGGTTCATTGACACCATTGCACAAGTCAGATTGGTATGGTATTTAGAATATATGAATATTTTGCTGAGAAGAGAAGCACTAAGAAAGGGTTTGGTTACAGACCTATTTGAAAATAGTTTGTCAGCTACCAGTGATTTACAATTTAACGTTAAGGGATGAAATGGAATACAGTGGGACAGATGAGATGGGACCGGTCGGATCCGGATTGCATTCGACTGGAAATAATGAGACAGGATGTAACAGAAAGCAAAAGAGCCAGATGAGACGAGACGAAATAGGATGGGAAAAGGGACCGTAGCTACTTAGGTTGAGTTTGTGAAGAATGCAACCTTTTTGGTACGTTTTTTGTATTTGTAATTGTGAATCTAACTTTGATTTCCTTTTACATTTTTGTTGTCAAAATTTGTATTCCTTTTAATTCCTTGTTGATAGCTTTTTCTATTAGTGGTTGTAAATATTTTCCTGGTTAATTATATCTTGATTATTTTATTTCATTAATATGTAATTGTATATGACATATTTAAGCAACACGTGGAGTGTAAGCTTCGTCAGCAGGCACTCCCCACAAGTTAAGGAATAGAGAAGTTTGGAAGGAAATGAAAAGTTTTTGGTGTGGAGTGGAGTCTAAAAAATTGTGCACCTGGCGAAGTTGTGCTGGGTCGTTAGTACAATATACCGAGGGACCGAGGGTACTTCAAGACAATCGTCATCCGACATACACGAATTATTCGAAAATATAAAAAATATCGTTTCGGGCTATTTAATTCCATTCAACCTCGTTTTAGACGAATCTAAATATACTTTCGGTTATCAACGGGATTTATGTATATCAATATGCTGTTAAATAGATTAACTTTCACCTAATATAGATGAACAAAAAAATATAGATCTACGTTTTCGAAGACGCAAATGTATGATAATGTTCTCTCTATATATTAAATACTCTAAGGCCTAATATATTTTCCATACAATGACATTAATACTGAATCCATCAATAATTTTAGTTTCATTTAATATGTCATTCATATTCATATGTCAATTTTATTCCGTACAGTATATCAAAAGTACTTATTTTTACTGTGGCGCATTTACGCTATTGTTTTAGTGTATTTTGCAGTGACATTTCGTGAAAAAATCGGCGTGGGTCCAACCTCGATGACGCCTCGGCGTCGACTGACGAGCTGGTTCGAATGCGTGCATCGCTAAAAATTTAGTTTTTATTTCTTCGTAAAAAAATTACAACAATATTATAAAATGTTTTCTTACAGATCCCTAATAAATTAAAAAGCCTATCTTTTGATATAATTTTTACATGATTTTGATGAAATCTCTCAGTAATAAACGTGTTTGAAAAAGCGATTTAGACCCATCTTTGAGATGATTTTTGATCGAAATAATTATAATAATTTATGTTTTCAGCTTTACAATTCCCTCGGTGGTACTTCCAATTTTGCTAAAATGCTTGGTTTTTGCATATAATTGAGGTATCCACGGAGCTATAGACGTTTAAAAAAAGTAAAAATCGGTATAACCCGCCCTTAACTATCGAATGTTTTGTCTTCTTCAGTCAAACTGAATTCAAAAGTCCTTCGAAAGAGACAAATCATGCGATAAATAAAATATGTTTTAAAATTTACAATGAATCAGGACTATCATATCAAACAAAATTAATACAGTTTGTTTTCAATGTGTACTTATATTACCCCTTCCCTTTCTTATGGACAGCTTGCAAAGACACAGCATCTCATGTAAAATTGAGCAACGCTAAACTATCACAAACAGAGATTACATCTGGCTGTATGTTATCTTCAGGTAATAGCTTTCTCCGCAGGCCGAGCCGGGTGCGTGGGCATGTATTTATGTTGAAGTAGATAACTTGAGTGTAGATAAGGGCAGTTGATGTGATGGTCGATTGTTGGTCGTTCCCACCCGTGTCATTGATACGCTGTGATTCACTGCATTTTATATCGAACTTGAAGATCTTCTTCGAGAACTTCGAGATTAAAACAGCGCACCTGAGTGTTATCCATAAGAGTGTCAAAGGGCTTTTTAAGCAGATTATCATTTTCTGTCATATAACATCGTGAATATTTCGGCATTCCTGAAAGTTCAACAAAGAATCCCAAAGGTATGTGAGGTTTTTGTATGTGAATAATAGTGGTATATTGCCAAACGATTTACCTGATAGAGGCTTTTATGAGCTGGCAGTGTTTGATATATTTACATTGCCTTCTATCTATGAAATTTTTAATCTGGCTAATGCATGTAAAGCTCGATGGATTTAACTTTTATATATTTTAACATCACTATAAAACAGGTAATGGCACTAAATTCATATTCACAGCTCGTCAATATTGCATACAAATATAATATACAACTTTACATCGATTTGTTTGCACATATTCGTCCTGTGTAATCTAATAGAAACAAAAATAGAATATTCATCGATAAACCCTAATTTTGACAATCAATTTTGTGAGAGTTGTCCAAAGTTTACAAAAAGCCATTTTATTTCTCAAGAATTTACTCCTAACAAAAAACTTATAATCCCATCACGCGACAGACTTTTAAACCGGAACCTCACAACCGACATTCTAAAAAACTAATCGCATTCGCAAACACAAGCGCGGATTAACTGAGCGCATTAAAACTTACCATTATGAAAAAAGGCGGTTTCATCGATCGAAGCCGGTAGTACCCCCTATACCCCCCCTCCCTCCCCGCCCCTTGCCCCCTCTCCCGGTGGTAGTGGCGCCTTCCCGGAACCACTAGTGTCGCGGCGCGGTGAAATCGTAAAAATGCTTCTACAAAGGCGACAAATACATTTTTTATTGTTCGGAAAGCTATGAATCACGGTTGGCGACCTCTGGGGATTGAGGAAAATAGCGGCATTCGAGTGTAATATAGTTTGTAATGGGAATATAGATGGTTGATTAATAGAGTTGTAAAATTATTCATAGACAGTTTTAAAACCTATTTTAGCTACCGAATGTTTTGTCTTCTTCGCTCAAACTGAATTCTAAAGTCGTTCGAAAAGGACAAAACATTATATAGCTAAAATAGGTTTTAAATCTGTCTTTAAATAAGGCCGTCAATATGCAACAGTGATAAAAACCATGATACTGACACGTTGGGGTTTTGACAAAGGCAGATATTCTACTTTAGATAATCCACCAAATATTCACAAAATGGACTGAAAGTGGTTTTTTTTTTTTTTATTGTAATGAATGGCGAGACGAGCATGCCATTCGCGTGATGGTAAGCGATATGACCGCTCATGGTCCGTAGCAAAACCAAACAACACCATGAATTACAAGGAAATGCTTGGAATTCCACTGCGCTCGCCATCCTGAGACATAAGATGTTAAGTCTCAATATGTCCAGTAGTTACTCTGGCTACAATGTCCTTCAAACCGGAACACAACAGCGCATTAACACTGCTGTTTGGCGGGAGAAATAGACATTGCGGTGGTACCCACCCAGGTGGCCTCTCACATATGAGAGACCTACCACCAGTACTTATATAGATAATTTTCGTACACACGTATGTTTCCTTGAGAACCTTCTTAGCATCTAATAGAGACACGGTCAATAATCATATCGAATTCAGCAAAATAACTGCATCATTAACAAACATACAATAAGCGTGGTATATAGTAGTACATCCGAAACTTACACACCACAATGTCCCAACATTTGATCAAACGCACACCGGCTGAATTCTATAAACCTTGGAAGCCGTCCATACAACCACCTATTAATATGCAAAAGGCACCAAACCTTATGAAGATGGTGATAGCACCGCTCCAGTGATCTCGATTGCATTGCCAAACGACACCCAGTCTCATTGAGGTCTATGGGCTTCGTGCCATCTAACTGTTGCAGTTTAAAATGTGTTTTAATGGCATTTACACAAGATTAATTTCACGTTGTTTGTGTTTAATATATTGTATTTTAAATGCAAGTGTTTGGGACATACATTTATTGTCTATTCATTGTTACTTTTGTCATTCATAACATGTTGTTTTAAGTCAAATAAATCTACTGGCTAAACGGTTATGTAGATATCCTAAAGACTGGGCGACATGGCACATAATAAATAGGAAATCTAACTGGTGCTAACCAAGATAACGCTAGAATGAAGGAAAGTAGACACATTAACCCTAGGTCACGATCTTCTACAGCATACGTTACGTTTTAAAAGGTCAGAAGCATTCCTACGATTCCCCGGGTATAATTATGGGTTTCTTGTGTTTTTTTTTTATATTATTAATAACAAAAAAATAAAATTATAAGCTACATAAGTGTTCCACAAAACTATACAAACAGTTTGACTGCAGGATCAATTTATACATTTAATTATACATTAGGGCAAATTGGTTAAGTAGTGCTTTTTAAGATTCGACTTAAATATTATTTTATTGGATTCTTGTCTTATGGCCTCGGGCAAACTATTTAGATTTTAGAGTATACGGGATTTTAAAACGTAAAAACCTTCCTGTCGATTCTGCATCTAAACTAAATAGACCACAAGTCCAATTCCTCCAAGGATTAAACACATTTAAAACTATCAAACCAACATAATTAACTCAACCCTTCAGTGGTGTGCAATGAGCCACAGTAAATCAAGCGCTTAGACGCGTCTGGGCAGATTTAGCCACACAGCTGGACGCGCGGTCTATATCCGACGTAGGGTTAACGGCCGCGGCCTTGCCCGGGCTCAAGTGACCGACAACCCTCCACTGCGACCTTGAGGCGTCTTATCAGACACGAAAAATGAGCTCTACGAAAACTAGGGTTAAAATTGATACGAATTAAAAAGCTATCGAATCACGCATGATAGGTGATTGTTATTTTATTTTGTTAAAGTATTGTGTGCGTCAGTTTACGTGCAGTAAACAACCTACATTTGCACGTTTCGGAAAACTATAGTCATGATGAATAAAGCAATCAATATAACTTTCACGAATGCTGATAAAAATTGCAAATTCTTATATGAAATTATCAAATCGAAACTATAGCATAACATTTAAAAATAAAGAAAGAAAAACACATTATTTGTCACACAATATAACGCGCAGACACTCACACACACACATTTCGTTTAAATGCTAGTTTTATTTCAATTTGTTTCGGAAATTACGCAAAATACACAAAGTTATTTTAATACTGTTTAATTAATCACTAGTAATTTGTACTTTAAACCTTTTATTATACATTTAAATAATATTTTCCTCATAAATCATAATACATAAAGAATGTTTATAATTATAAAAATGTATTATCTTCATAAAACCAACACTCACCACAAGTGGATGTGTTGTCGGGACTCCAACCTGCAACAATACATGACTCATTAAAACTTCGCCTATTCAATAAACACAAAGAACAACATATTTCACAAAATATACAATGGAAGGGAATTCCCTTAGACTACTCGAATGATAAATAAAAATTTAAAAAATGAGGGATTACAGTTCTGTGAAGAACGCACCGCGAAACCAGAGGATGCGGATTTAACCCAAGGCATTATTCTTAGTCAACGCACATTAACGATGAAAGAAAACATCAAGGAAATCGGCATACCATAAATTTTTTTGCATGAATTTATGTAAGGTCCGCTAGCCCGCAGTTCGCCAGCCTAGGCTTAAAATGGTGGACAGCCTAGGCTTAAAATGGTAGACGGCCGAAGTCCAGCACTGGGATAAATATAATAAGGCCAATATATGTTCTATACCTATACAAAGATCGAATATCATACGTTTCCTTATAACCATTGATATCAGCCACAATAAAACAAATTATTAATATACAAATGCTACAGTAGAAAGTCAAGGCGCAGTACGGGCGCATTTCAAGGCAATACCAATGACCTTAGGGTCAAAGACCTACATAAATACGGATTTACAACAAATCTCATAGACAAAGCTACTGGAATCTTAGGTGCTTTTGACAGGATCATGGAGGGACCTGTAAACTATATTTTCTACTGGCCCCACACATTAAGAGATTTGATTTCGTGATGGCCTAATGAAGGTATTTTATTAAACTTATGTCGTCATCCTTCCTCTCTTTTTCTTCAACCGAAAGAAGTCGAACACTGTTAAACACGCAAATTCTATTTTCATAATATTTCACCCAAAATCTATAGGACGTTGTTCATACCTTTATTGAGTAATTGCAATATTATAAAATAAAAATGTATAATGCAAAATGTGCAGGAAAACCTCCATGCGTCGTCATAAACAACCTTAACCATTTCACAGTTATACATGACCCTTTACAACGACACGACACTCAACGCAACCCAAAGCTTTCATACATCCACACATCATTAATAAAGCCCAGAAAATCACTTACAATCCCAAACAACGGAACAACAAAAAAAAAAACAAACAAATGCAAAACAAAGCCGAACTGTTTCGCAACATCACAATTACTTTTTTACAATACAGAAAGGAACGAAAACGAAATTGATTTTAAATATTCCTCTGGTTTTTGCCGACGGAGCAAATTGTTTATTCAAGGTGCGGACGGACCCTCGGAATGGCAGCCGGTGGGCCAGTTTCGGCGAGTCGAGGCTCTTTTACGTTTACTGTACGACGTAAATCGTGTTTTTACTTCGGTAAGAGTGTGGCAATGCGGCGGTTCCAGAGTAATCTACATTTATGTCACAAAAATTTGGAACTTGGAAACGGTTGACTGAAATTGGAAGATTGCAATTCAATCTTTAATCTTTTTTTATGCGTCATTTGCACCGATTCTAGAAAAAGCAACGGGAATTACAAACTACTTTAAATACCTAAGTTACAACGGGCATTCCTAACGTGATTGCGACGCCAATATTTTAGTCTTATAACTCATCTTCTTCATTTTGGAAGTTCATCGTTGAACACTGGCCTTTCCAAAGGATTTCTCTAGCATTTTCTTCGACGATAGGTCACTTTTCATTCAATGATCTGGTAACTTATTTACCATTTTTTACAAATGTATCAACAAACATCACTTATATTTTGTCCTAAAGGAAGTAGAAAAAACTGACGACCTTTGTTATAAAATTAAACGTATTTAATAAGAAGAAACTAACAATTTATTTTCTGAATTGGAAAAGATCACAATAAACCAAAAAAAGACCTGAACATAATATGTTGTGAAGTCTATAAAAACTGAGGTCACCGACAAATTATAATTAACATTCACAAAAACACGCGAAAAATTAACTGAAATGACTATTGTTAAAATTGCCAATTTGTAGTCAAAGACAAAGGAAATAATGCAGAAACCTGACAAAAAATTATGCATAAAACAACGAAAACGTTTAGACTCTAAACAAGAATTGTCTCCGATTATTTAAATATATACAAAGTTGATACGACCGATGGGCATTTTTTTAAACTGCATATACTAGGTACCATTTCCAAGTTCTGTGATAAAAATCAATTAAATAGGAGCAGTAGTTGAGTCATAAGTGATTTTGTAAGTTTTTGCTCCATTTGAACACGATGTAGCTTTTCTAACAGCTGATTACGTATAACGCACAGGTCAAACACCTTAAAACGATAGATCCTACTAAAATCTACGCGCTGTTGCCGCTCTTACACAAGTCACATAAATAAGTACAACTAAATTACTTAAAAAGTTGGCGATGCAAATAAGGAAGCAATAAATACACACCTGCACTTTCATTACGAGAGAGACAAATCATAGCAAAACATCCCGCGCGTAAAAGAAATAGAAATAGGTCAGTGTGTTGCTATTGCATCATAACAAATAAAAATTGTTTGCTAAAGAAATTGTTATTTTAGTGCGCCGTCGCAATCCTTTCAGAACGGATGTAACACGGAAACTCCTGCGCCGCCGCGCCGCGCCGCTTTTATCTTTCGATTTCGCGCCGACAATTGTGATTTTGTATTGTTATTGTGATAGGACACTAAATGAGTTTAAGACATTTCTTTTTTTTATTGTGACAGGACACGTAACTTGGGATAATTATTAGTTAATGTTTTTTGTTATTGACTGTTTTTTATTGTCGAGGACACGTAATTAAATTGTGTTTGTGTTTGTAATTAAACTGTTTAACAATGCCTCGTGTAACTTACACCGCGTCAGAATACACTGCTTGGTTTTTATTTACGGCGAATGCCATGGAAACACAGCTTTAGCTCTGTGTACATACCGCGAAAGGTATGGTGACAGCCACAATTGCCCCAGGAACGCCCGCACAATAACATTGGCAGTACAAAGATACGAAACAACAAAAGTATAATACCGCATCAGGAGGCAGTGCCAGCGCGGCAAATACCCGCTGCTTGGAAAGAACGACTTTTAGACTTAAAACTACCTTCAAAACTACGTAACTACGCGCGGTGCGTCGGCGCGCGGCGTCTCGCCACGACACGACGATAACACACGCCCCGCGCGACGTTGCCAGTTCAGTTCATCAATATTCAATGGTCAGTGAAATTTATTTACAAAGGATGGTTGCGTTTTACTCTTATTTGTAGGCTATTTAGTTTGCTTGAAACAAACAAAATCTCATTTTTGGTATTATTAATTTTTGTGCCGTGTCGAATTAATACTAAGGACGTATAGTATACGTAGTGTAATTTAATGCCCATCTGTCGTATCAACGCGGTATATATTTATCTTCTGATTTGTGGTTAAATTAAGTTTGGTGATTAAAAAACAAACGATACCAAATCTATAATTCAAGTGTCACGTTGTTTAGTACAGAGTTGTGAACACATTCAGCTTCCCTCCGCGGTATTTCCAGATCGATATGGCTTGGAGACTATCCCGCCCTCACACCCGCCACTGCAACTACTGTAAGCCAGGATCAACAGTGGCACGCATTTTAATGTCACCAAGTATTGAAACTCAGCAAGTCTCCGGGAATGTCTAACTTATCTTTAACCCATAACGAAATTAATCATAAATGTAATTAAGTAATAGGAGAAGTTAGAAAAAAAAATCTCCACTTATGTCTATCGATATGGCTTATTATTTATTCCCGTTACAAAAATGCTTACTGATTGCTTAAAGGCAGGCAACACGTACGATTCCTGTAGACACGACTACAATCCAAACAAAATACTGTTTTATCATGAGAATCTTTTTTATTGGCCTAGTTGGCTCCACTGCTGGCCAAGGTCCTACGTCTCTTCTGTCATAATTTATCCTCTGAACCAATTAAAAAGCACTTGGGTTCGCAAATAAAAATAATCAAGAAAAGGAACAGCTTTACACATGAAGAGCAAAGAAGTGGTATTATAAGTCGGTCCAGTCTTGTCAATAAAAAGGCGATGCATGTCTGCCACTAGGCCAGCGGCGACAAGGCGACAGTGAGGAGTGAGTAATAAGTTCAAGTGTTAATATTTAACGAGACGCTGCGTCGCGGCCATCGATTCCGTATCGATTACCACGCAACACTCGCGGCCGTTGCGGTTTCCATCGCAATGCAGGCTCGCACACCGAACCATGGTAAGATTCAAAAAATATAATATTTAATTTTTGTAGTAACAGTAAGGAGCTAGGCTGATTAAATAAATTATTACGACCGCACCAAAACCCGCTCTAGGCCAGTGTCGTTGCTATATAGCCCAACCCCTCTCAATAGTAGAGAAGGCCCGTGCCCTGCAATAGGACGTATATGCGAAGATACAGCATACAACAGCACCAAAACACGGCACTAGAGGAATCTTAGACGCATTGCCGCTCTTTGAAATTAGACGCTGCAAGGAATTGCGGAAAAGAATAATTGGGATTATAGGACATCCGACCAGTAAAATCCAGTTAGTTAGTCTAGACTTGGCTAGACCAAGGCAATATACTACATCTGTTAAGAAAAAATACTGTTTTCAAAACGACATAGTTTATTATTTATCTTTATCTAGATCGTCGCTTTCAGTAATTTACTTTTAAATCTAGTCCAAGCGATTTTATGGACTTTGAGACATCAAGAACATAGCAGGCATAAACTAGCAACAGACTGATTTATAAAATTATTTAGTAACATATTTCAAAATGCAGAATTGAATAAAGGAATTCCAGAACGAACTGGCACCACATTATACTCTACATAATCGTATGAAAATCTAAACCGATGAATCGAAAACTAAAATTCGCATAGAAATTCATTTGACACTGTTATCGTTTGAAACATAAATGAACAATAATTAATCTTTAAAAATGAATCCTCAAAACAGTTATTTTACTGTACATGGTTTGGCAGCCGGATTTGCTAAATTAAATTATAATTCCAATGACTCACCGGAATGGCGCATCCTGTGACAAATCAACATTTATCAGAACATATTAATTTTCCGTCAAAAACATAATTAATATTATGTTTATAGCCTCAACTTATTTTTATTACACCGTTGAAATGATTAAACTAAATCGTTAAAAGGCCGTTCGAATAGCTTAATATTTAGATAGAAAAAGCCTTTATTATTTTCTGTATAACGTGACATTGACGGTAATTAGAATTAGATCGGTGTTAAATATAATTTTTTACTTTCTGAACTTGTTTTTTAATGTATTCTTGTTTTATATTTTTTTACAAAACGGTAAAATAAAAAATAGCAAGATTCAAATAGTTTCAATTGCTTATCCGTTGTGACACCGTCGCATTGCAGCTGAAGAGATGAATTGAATGAAGACTGCAATACGTTAAGCGCATCGCCAATCTCGGTGTGACCGCGTCCCGGGCCCATTGTCAGCGCGAGCTAATTACATTGCGCAAACTTTTAGCACTACTAATGTCGCCACAGACCACGTGACCCAGTGAAAACAAATCGATCTCAATCTGAACTGAACCCTATCACGATCACATAAAATATAATTTTAAAACTTGTAAAATTTTTCAGCAGTCTATACGTATAATAAATTTGTAACCGATCGATGTCTGTATATGGAAGATAAATGAGAAAATCTAATATGGTGGGTATGTATTAACGTAATAGACCCCAAAACAATGATTTTCAGAATTTTTGTCTGTTTATCTGTTTGTCTGTGCGGTTGTGCAACTCGCGGGTGTGAACTCAGAAACGACTTAACGGATCTCGGTGAAATATGGTATGGAGGTAGCTGACACTCTGGATTAACACTTAGGCTACTTTTTATCCCGAAAAAAGTAGTGAGGAAGGAATTCTGATATATTTGTTATTTTTTATACTCAAAGGGGGGATGGGACTAGATAACATGCCATGAGTGAGAATGAGACGGAACTGGCGGGATATAACGGGACGGGATGGGAAATTGCAAATAAAGTTAATCATGCAGACGAAGTTTGCGGGCAGAAGCTAGTTCATAATAAATTATTGCATCGAAGTCCGTGCGACAAGCAGATGTGATAACTCACTAACGAAACCAATCTTCGACGAATCAAGTTATGAGATAAAAAAATCTCGCAGCAGGTGGGCAGGGGCCGCGGTTTGTGGAAATCTTTAAAGAATTCGTTTGTATCAGACAATGGACATCACAGTTGGGCAGGAAACAGCTGCAATATATTTTTGTGTTTTGTTTATTTTCTTGGCAATGATGTAGTTAGGTTCAGAGCTAAGTTTTCTTTGTATGGACATTATTTGCACAATTTTAAGCGTTTTACCTAACGGAAAATGATTCACAAAACACAACACCCCAGTAATCGAAAGTGCATCATCATCTTTTGTATTTGTTAATCTGCACCTACCAATGCATCATCTATAGGCGTTTCAAAGCTCCGTATATTTTTAGACAAGACTGACGTCCCCAACACTCCACCAATCACAAATTCCATACTAAAATACACATTAAAAGCGCAACCATGGCCTGAGCAACAATCACTGAATCCATTCACGATAGGGTTTCTTTCACAATTTGTGCACGCTTTCAAACGAAGGGGAGACGACAATGGCGAGAGCGACGTCTGTCCATGAGTCGACCTCATTACATCAGGCCAGGTGATCCGTAGGACTGGTGAATGGCGCTGGGAGGTATAGATTGATATAGTTTCTAATTTGCTGCAGAGACTTACTTAACGTGTGGGTAGGCAGAGAGTAAAGCGCTGAACGCTAAAATGTAAACTTGGCTCTTCAGGTATTTCACTTGCAAGATTGTCAGTTACGAATCATAAACCACCGTCACAAAAGTCAAAACACATTTTTTTTAAGTATAAATTGTACATATAGTGCATTAAGATTCGCCATGACATTTATACAATCAATACCACGAAGTAGCTTGTATTTTGAATGACACAAATAAAATATACAAATGAACAGCAGTGTCGTATTTTGTTCCATGGCGTAGTTGGTTAGATGCCGGCTATGAAATGAGACGGCGGGTTCGATCCCCGTACCAAGACAAAAGTTTGTGAGGCCCACAAATATTTGTCTCGGGTCTGGGTGTTTGTGAGGCCGAAAAGTCTCTCGTAGTTTCTGATACCCACGACATAAGACTTATTTGATCTTAATTCTCACCTTACACTCTGTTACTGGAAGTATATCAACATCCACATTCCCCTGTTCTATGCGGATGAGTAGCCTACATAGTACGCAATACTGACCCATTGCTACCAACGGAACCATAAGGGCATCGCGAAGGGTCCCAAGTTATTATTTACATGTTACACGGCTGATGACTGTTGCGTGTGGTGAGTAATCAATTACACGCTTTACCGCCCACCACTGCACTGGTACTTATTAACAGGGCTTCAAATTAAATCAAAGTGTTGTTTACAAGAGCTTATTCAATGTCCAGTGATACTACTCGCTTGTACGTAATACGTTACTCCATTTGCAATATAACGTATCGATTTGTTAGACCGAAATGTGTCTCGTAGTTTCTGATACGACACAAGACTCGATCTGGGTGTGGGGTACTATGTATTGACTGTTGGGTGTATTTATTTTATTATTATTTATTTATTAATTTATAAAGATGACATTATGATAAGTAATAATAATATGGTCGCCTTAGAGTGATTTAAAAATTACAAAATCATAGTTTAGGAATCAATAATATCGACATAGATTCATTACTCTAATGACATCATGTACACCTCAGGAGTTATGTAGAAGAATTCTTGGCGAGCAGTGAAATCTTCCCATTAAGTACTGTCGCGCTGTTTAGCACAATTGTATCGACTGGTGAGGAGAAAACCTCTCCTGTTATTGAACATACCAACCAAAAATTGCATATAGGTCACTCTATCAGTATAAAAAAGTATACTGTCCCAAAAAACAGTAAACAAACAGCCATGAAACAGCAAGCAAACCGGGTAACATTAACAAAACAAACCGCAACTATTCCGCACTTTGAATTACAATAGAAACAATCATGACAATAGATATTTCGCACGGCACAGCACATCCTATAGATATGTTTGGAAGCATTGTGCGGTACAATAATATTTGGCGGGCATTGTGCTATCCTTTAATGAACTCGTCGGCGGGACAATAAGATGGATGTGGGACACGCGCCGGTCTACACGACCATTGTGTGTTTTGATAAAATAATTTATAAATTTGTTTATGATGTCCAAACTCCAAACACAGTAGGAAACCGATGGAAGCAAATCTCTAATATAATGTGGTAATTTGACGCTTATGCCTCGACTGACTACCTCGGTGGCGTAGTTGTACTACGGTACGACTACAAAGCTGGGGTCTCGCCCCCTATCACATCAAGGGACGGAACATACAAGGCGAAATGTGGGTGTGCTGGTGGCGCCTCTGCCTACTGGCCTCTGCCTTCTGGGATAAAGGCGTGAGTTTATGAATGTTTGTATGTATTGACGCTTAAATCTAGCAGTGAACTTCCTTAGACGGTACCTAAAGATCCTGGACTCGACTTACAAATTAGGGTTTTTAGAATTAATAGCTTTATTACATTTCGAAAGCCATTTTTGTTAGGTATTAAGTATTTTGCGTAATTGTTGACGTCCTAGTGTAAAATGATAGCTAAATCATTTTGCAACAGAAAGAAAATTCAGATTGTGTCGACCAAATACTACTTTACTATTACTTTGGTAGGCGAGCTGTCTGCAACTAAAAGTCTCCATAGTCGAATCAGTTTGTATTAGTATTTCAAATAATATACAAGGACCATCTCGTAATATAATTACGAATATTTCTTGTAATAAATTACGTCAAGCGGACAGTAGTAAAACAAAAAGTCTTGAAGTAGTAACAGACGGAATATACAATATCCCAGTAGCAACAAAAAAACTTAAGGCAGAGCGACTAGATTATGGATGCTTATAAAGGAAAAGAATTCGTTACTAAAATATAACTATAAAAAAACAATAAATTAATAACAACTGAGGTCCGACTCAAGGAAAACACAGAAAGAAACTATAAAACTACAATCACTGAATGTATCGAAATTGACAATAGCCCCGACCACTTCTCAGTATTTCATATAAAAATAAATATCACTAAATTGCCCGATGCATGTCATGTTTTGTGTTCATTCATACAAAAACCACTCGGTCGCATTGTTCAAACATAAAATCCAATGAAACCGGTATAAACGCTCGAATTTAAGTATTTGAATATTCATAAGGGAACCAAACGTTTATTTTATATAAAACTATTATATTTTATGTCATTGACCGTGAAATGACATCAAATTTAACATTATATTTATCCTAAAATATCTCCAATAATCTTTATCAGGCAAACGCCAGTTATGGAACAGTTAGATGACATAAGATCCAGATCTTGTGTGACCTAGTTCTATTATAAATTACAAAATAGTGGGTCCATGCGCCTGCCAACCTTAAAAAACATATAACTCCTTCTTTATAACTCTCTCTCTTTCTTTTAAATCCATCCCATGGTTGTCTGTAAGACATTGAGAGAACGATAAGACCGCAATTTGTAATTTTTTTTTGTATTGTTTCTATATTGTGTATTTTTGTTCTTAATTGTGTACAATAAAGGTTTAAATAAATAAATAATAACTCTATTAATGGCTCCCAAATAGCCTAACGATGCGACGTCAAAGAGCCAGTCTTGGGTTTTCACTAAATTCACCGAACTGTTACGAAATGTATACCTTTCAAGACGGCCTCTTCAATATCTTTGAAGTAAAAACTACTTACAGCAGTATATTCTATTGAAGGAATCATTTACGATGTAAATATTTGATCAAACATGGGCTTAGTGCTTGTTGGTTTTCTTCAAATACATAGTTTATATTTATAATAGTTTTAGACTCCCTGTAAAAACTTTTTGGCCTTATTTATGGAAGTTTCGAAACCTATTTTAGTTATCGAATCTTTTGTCCCTTTCGAACGACTTTTGAATTCAGTTTAAGCGAAGAAGGCAAAGCATTCGGTAGCTAAAATTGATTTTAAAACTGTCTATTAATAAGTTCGTTAGAAATTCTTGTAAATTAAATGACAGTTTAAACAACAATAATATAGAAATACATGAGCAATTACAAATAATCATAAGACGTCCCTCATCGTGACTCGGCAGTGCAGTCTCCACCTAAATAAGCTATCAGTCAATTAATTTAAAAATCATTACCACAACAATTGAATTAACTTAATCTTTGACTCCTACCAGTGTGCCTAATTCAATTAATCTTTGCCAACCGAACACTTAAAACTCATTCTTCTTGGCTGTTTATTCTAACGTTATACAGTTACCTCGCAACGCTGCATTTTTATTTGACTGTTAACCTTTAGCCGTCCCGTTTCACGGCTCATTATGTTCCGAATAAGGCCGTAAGACCGTAGCGAACGCACCTTTAACCAACACTCTTATAAAAGAAACAATTGTACAAAGGATCTAACACGAAAATGCAGAGAAAATCCTTAAAGGTTACGAATAAAAAATATGCCATTACTCACACAAATGTTAGCCGCCAAGGATGTTTGCTGGCACCCTTACGAGACCCAACAAAAGGGGCACACGTGAGCATTTTGCATACATGGATATTTTAAAAATGAATCCATGATATACACGCAATAACCACCTTTACTCCCATAACATTAAGTCCGTTTTCGAAATGGGAATTGAAACACATTCTCCAAAAAAAGATACGCATGGTTGTTCCAAGTCAAAGTTCAAACTACCTAGAATGCAACGCAGGTGGGTTCCCACAAATTTCAACACTAATGCTATGTAAATAAGGTTGGATTTTGTGTGGAAGGGCATTAGGTGAGAAAGGTTTTTTTCGCGGTCGTGTGTCACATTGTCGCCAGTTGGCACTGTTGGCAGCGGCGTGGAGTAAAATGCACGGTTTGTTTATAGGTGACGAGGTTTCGCGTTTGAGCCTCCATTGTGTGGGTTTTGTGCATTGCCACATCAATATACGTGATATACGAGGGAACTATATGACTGAAAGATATTTCACCTATTGTAGACGGAGTATTGGAGCATGGCGAATGGGGCTATTTAATGTGACGTGCTTTATCATTTCTGTATTTTTTCTTTAGCTATTTGTATCAATTTGTAGGATAATGTAGGTTTAGTGGGCTAGATGGGCTAGATGGATTAGTGGGATAGTGGCAATTGCAGGGCTGGATGTTTTTCTGGACAGCAATATGTCTAGAAACTTGGTATTGAGTAATGAGGAATCTTTCAGTCTCAATATAAGGTTGTTCTTTAAACTCACGACATCAAAATCTTTTGGTGCGCCAAAACCATGAGATTGTTCCAGCCTTCCAGGTAACAATTTTTTACGCAACAATAACTGTTTATGTCAAAAGCTCTATTATGGCTCCATTACCCGTTATCTGTCAGCCAGCAGCTGCGTTCGTCAGCTGTTAACAATTATGTTGGCCACGCGACGTGACGATTAACATCGAAGTGTCAACCCTGATAGTAAACACGCAGTACAATAGAAGCCATTATCCTAGTGTAATTGGAACATATGGAGATGATACAAACTGGACTTGATAAGGGGCATTTACTGTACTGACACACATTGTAAGAAAGAGCATAGAATGACCATTCATGGTATTTAAATTAAAATTAATTATAGCATTTTTTATGGTTTGTCCTTAATCGTTTTCCTGTTTAATCCGGATTTTAATAAAATAAAGTAATTATCATCACATTTTACGATACGTCAGCCATTACTACAAATGGAGCTACCAGAGTGACTGGACTTCAATTTCATTTCTCCAGGAACTCCGGGCCTGGATCGCATTTAAGTTTATTTTTATTGAAAATATATATTTTTCCCTGCACAAAAAACTAGGTTTCATCGAGGGTCAAAAATTCTCGTACTAATACTAAATTTCATAGTAAAATGCTTATCCTCTTCTTTACGTAAAATAAAACCAACATGCAAAAAACAACTTCGTTAAACTTCGTACGAAAAGCTGTATGAATGAGAGTGGTTCATAAGATGTTCACGGAATATGAAGTTATCCAACCCGCACTAGCCCAGTGTGGTGAACGAAAGCCAATATTCTTTTAATAATAGAGAAGGCTCGTGCTCACTCAATAAAGTTATATGGGCCTATACAGTTTTTACCCGCGGCTATACAAATGTTCTAAATTATACCAAAATAGTTATTTCTATTAAACAATACGACTTCAACATTTACATTTATTTTTAGTTAATTGCTTCCCAAGTGTATTCCAACTCACCCCTTAATTAACAATATCTCATTTGTTTATTTTTGTGCATGGTACCCAAAGTATGTCATAGCGTAACAGCGTG
The DNA here is from genome assembly GCA_949752805.1 of Deilephila elpenor. Lineage (NCBI taxonomy): Eukaryota > Metazoa > Arthropoda > Insecta > Lepidoptera > Sphingidae > Deilephila > Deilephila elpenor. The sequence continues at coordinate 12,607,935 of OX457103.1, read as the reverse complement.
TGCAGTCATGAGTCACCCCATGATTCGAACACGTGTCACTCCAGTGAAGCGGTCGCGCGCCCAATTACTAATCCACTACACAGTACAAACTATCCATAAGACGATGACTATTCGAATGTGGACGGTACGCATCGGTTCACAAGTGCACAAGTCTTGCTTTAATAATAGAAATGACATACATACATACATAAACTCAGGCATTTTTCCCAGAGGGGGTAGTGGTTTCGCCTTGTATGTTACGTCCCACGATGTGATATGGGGCGAGCCCTATCGCCATATCGGGCACAAATTCTTTTCTACGGGCTGATAATGAATAGAAAATCCAATATCACTTTGTCCGACCTGGGATTTAAACCCGAAACCTCAGCTTTGTAACACAGTATTGCATACAGTAGCATAACTACGCCATCGAGGCAGTGTATAATAGAAACTAATAGAATAGAAAAGAGTAGTTAGATAAAATACAAGAGGCTGACGGCCAATCTTCAGTACTGAAGAGGCACTCAAAGAAGATATTATATCTATTATGATACATCTGATCAATCTATGGGGCTGCGAGAAACGTAGATTGTACAGTAGAGGCGAATAGAAGAGGTGGTATGGTATCTTTGGTTTTGATATCCGCCTCTTGGCATTTACTAAAACATCAATTCAATATTTACATAATACCTGTTGTATTCTGTATCTGTATCTGTATAATCTTTATTGTACACAAAAGAACATAACAACACAAAGAAATAAAATAATATAAAAGTACAAAAGGCGGTCTTATCGCTCTGAGCGATCTCTGCCAGACAACCTTTGGATGGATATAGGGGAAGGAGAGAGAGAGGGCAGTGTAAAAATAAAGAATAAATGCTCAAAAAAAATAATTAAATAACTAATTCAAATACTATTATTACATATATGTAACATGATAAACATACGATATATATATATATATATATATATATATATATAAACACATATAAATTTATGAATAAATAAACATACATATACATACATATATTTAAAAAAAAAAATAAAAAAAAAAAATATATATATATATATATTTTAATTATTGTACTATGAAATATATAATATGAATGACAAATAGCAATAGAGAAAAAAATAGTGTTGATCAATGTTTATTGCGAAAGGTAATACTCTTTCATCAGCTTTTTGAAAGACGACAAAGTTTGAGCCTGTCTCACCGTTATAGGAAGAGCGTTCCATAATCGGACAGCTTCAACAGTAAAGGATTTATCCGTAAATGTTGTGGTGTGTACGGGCATTCTCAGTTTCAGATTCTCTGACGATCTCAAGGATCTCGTATGTGACTTATGAAGAAAAATAAATCGGTCTTTAAGGTAAGAAGGGGACAGAGGATTAAACAAAATATTGTATAAAAGAGAGAGAATGTGAGTATTCCGACGAAGCCGTATAGGTAACCACTTGAGCTTAGCACGAAATTCAGAAACATGATCATATTTGCGTAGTCCAAATATAAATCTGATACAGAAGTTTTGAAGACGCTCAAGTTTATTAAGTTGGTCTTCGGTGAGGTCTAGATAGCTGACATCGGCATAATCAAGGATGGGAAGAAGGAGTGTTTGCGCAAGTGAAATCTTCGTGGCAATAGGTAGAAAATTGTGTAACCGTCGCAAGGACCTTGCCGAGGCAAACAGCTTGCGACTTGCTTCTCGAAGCTGCGGACCCCAGGTGAACGATTGATCAAAGTGTAGTCCAAGATTTCTTACAGTTTCACTGTATGGAACAGTAATCCCATCACAGGAAATACTTGGTAGTTGGGTACGATCTAGTCTCGAAATCATCCTGGGGCTGCCGACAACAATGGCCTGAGTTTTCGAAGGATTAACTTTCAAACCATATGTCTTGCTCCACTCACATATGTGATGAATGTCAAGATTGATTGTTGTAACCGCACTTACTATCCTGTCTAAAGGTGCTCGAGTGTAAATTTGAAGATCATCAGCGTAGAGGTGGTAGGAGGAGCGAAGATGATTAGTTATGGAATTTATAAAAACTGCGAAAAGTAAAGGAGATAGCACGCCGCCCTGTGGAACGCCAGCAGATACAGTGCACCATGGGGATAAGCTTTCCTCAACACTGATGCGTTGCCGGCGTCCGTACAGATAACTGCGAAACCAATCAACAGCCGTTGGAGATATGTTAAGAGAACACAGTACGCTTAGTAGGACATCGAAGTCAACGGTATTGAAGGCATTGCTGAAGTCAAGCAAAGCTAAGACTGTCAGCAATCCCTCCTCCATACCAAATCTAATGCCATCCGCAATATGTGTCAGAGTGGTAATAGTGCTATGTCCTGGACGAAACCCTGATTGGAAAGGATTTAAGAGGCTATTTTCGGTGAGGAAGTTATTTAATTGGCTATGGATTAAACGTTCAAGAACTTTGGATAGGAATGGAAGAATGGAAATGGGACGAAAATCAGAAAGTGAAGAGGCGTTGGGTTTCTTGGGAACAGGAATGATATTAGCCTCTTTCCAAGCAGTAGGATATATCTGTGTGGAAATGGAATGATTAAGGATATGAGTAATAACAGGAAGAATTTCGTCCAGGATGGGCAGTATCATATTACGGCTGACGTGGTCACTCCCCACTGCATTAGAAGATTGTATGTATTATTTTTTATTTCAATGTCTGTATTCTTTGTATACAGCATCTGCGCCAAATGAGAAAAATTCCCAAAGGAAACTTAAAGCTAACAAACTTCACGCCACCGCGAAGTTTCAGTCCCCTTTCTTACTCAATAAGAATTCGCCATAAGGGGAGCAGTCCGGTCGGGTCATTGAACCGTATTATCTCAGACCCACCTTGGATATCTACGATCGGCTCGTACCCCACACCTTTGATTTCGATCGCTATCTTGCTATTGGGAATTATACCTTATCAATATGTGATAAAGTGGAATTTTGCAAATTGTATCTGATGCATCGTGTCTGGGCCCTGGGGTATATCGCGAATTTGTTGGACAGATGTGTTATAATAGAATCGATGTATATGGGACATTAACCATCTGGCTTAAAGTCAACCTAGAAGTTTCCGTGTGAAATATATGAATGTGTAGAGAGTAGAGACATTCTAGAAAAGTCGAAAATCATTGGAAATATTTTAAGCACTATTTTTCGTCTCATTGATCGAATCTACTTGGAATGTTCGGTTTGCAGTGTTGGATTTTTAAGTCGTGTAATCCATTTTGTGAGACGTTCTCAACATTTTTCTTCTTTCATTAATGAAACTGGGCCAATGCAACTTCTTGGAAATCTGATTTATTTATTAAAAACATGAAAATCCGGAGCCTTTGATTTAAACTTCAAACTTTTCAGTATACACTTTGCTTAACATTTTTTTGTATCAGCCCACCTATGTTCGTCCTACTAGACGGCACGGGCCTCTTCTACAAACGACAGAACGATTGAGAGGGGTTAGGCCGTATTCACCGTATTCGTAGTTCACCACGCTGGCCTAGTGCGGGTTGACGGACTTTTACATACATACATACATAAACTCACGCCTTTATCTCCGAAGGGGGTAGGCAGAGGCGCCGCCAGGACACCCACATTTCGCCTTGTATGTTCCGTCCCATGATGTGATAGGGGGCGAGCCTATCGCCATATCGGGCACAAATTCCTGACTCCGGGCTAATAATGAATAGAAAAATCCAATATCACTTTGCCCGACCCGGGACTCGAACCCGAGACCTCAGCTTTGTAACCGTACCGTAATACAACTACGCCACCGAGGCAGTACTTTTACATACCATAGAAAATCTTCCGAATCGCTATGGTGTGCAGGTTTCCTCACGATGTTTTCCTTCACCGTTATAGTGCGTGGTGATTGACTATAAATACACACATGACTCCGAAAAGTCCCGGGTGTACCCTGGGATTTGAACCCAAGACGACTGTTAACATATTGACGGCCGCGTCTGGTCCTTTGCAAGCCACCGAGCTTATAGCTAGCCCTATATTTTACTTCAAAACATTAACCACTTCACAGTCCCACTTAAACCGTATCAAAGTATCGCCAAATCCGCCGTTATTTGCCGAAGATAAGATTTGGCCCGCAAACGTGATTACATTGTATCGATCGCGCCGCCCCGATTTCCGCCTTCACAGGATGCGCTTTAAAATATGGCGCTATGTGAATGTCTTCCCATTTCCGGCACAATCGGATCTGCTTTCCTACAATGGGTGTTATTGTTCGCCACATATGGTTGCGTGACATTCGTTTACATTTTCTTGATTAGACTGCGTGGCGCTGTGGTTGAAAAGCCGTCTGTAATTTTTTGTGAATCGTGGACTAGATCCCGGACCGAGTTAATAAGTTTTCTTTTTACCTCATCATATCGTGCAATAATTTAAGCTCGCAAAGACGATTTTATCATTTCACGATTGTCCGCCTACGCTCAAACCCTTTCCGAAAACTTAGACTACCAGTTGTGTTTAATAATGTGTGAAAAGACGTAATACAAAAGTTGATACTTGTGTGACGAACATTTATTTATTTATCACACACTTCCGAGCAAAAAAAGTGCTTATCCGCCCATCTATATTTAACCCATCTATCAGCAAACAAAAGTTTACACACACGCGCTAATGATCACTTGCACCGCAACCCTTCATCTGTCCATATAGTCGTAAACATTAACATTTCCAAATAACTGTTGCTTCCCTTTGTGATGTTATATTTTATTAACTATAAATACGAACGCTTGCAGCCGCTTCCTACAATCTAAAACCCGGCGCACATTGAGACGCATTACGTCGCGAGATACATAGCTTCTTAGGATTGAGAAGCGAGGATCGTCCTTGTGATTTATTTATTTGACACGTAGGTCATGTAGACACATGATGAAGTTGTTGGGCCACTGTGGCTCGAGAAACCTAAGGTTCGATCACCAATTGCTTTTTAAACCACAAATATTTGCTTCGATTCGGTAAAAATATCGTGGTTTAAAATATTATGGAACCCACGAAACAAGAATTGAACAGATATCTTAATGCAAAAAGGTCGGAAGTATGGGTGCAACTCTTGGGTATCTTATATCCAGTTTTAATCATAGAATGGCCGATTATAGTGTTATCAGATTAGATATCTTGATTAGATTCTTATGAGTAAATACCAAAATATTGAAGACAGTTGAATAATTACCCTTCACTTTATTTAGTACCAAACAAACATTTGCCTCCTTTCGATGGCATTTCTCTTGACTTTTTGTTCAACAGCCTCTTTTTACAGAAGCTATAAAAATATAGCAATGCCATTTAGATGTGCGTCAACCTCATAAACATTATTGTCCGGTCAAACAAAGCGTGCTCGGTGCGCGAACTGTTTGATGTACGATTTCCCGACTCCCTGTACAAATAGGCAAATAAACTGAAACCAAACAGTTGACGGTGCGTCTGGAAATTAATATACTTTTCGCTCGCCACCAGACAGGCGCTGTGCAATTGCAAGGAGGTTTGTACACCAAAGGACTGACGAGTGCCGTCTGGATGGTCTGCAGACAACGAGTATTTACTCAGAACCGCATAGTCAGTTTTGCTTTGACACTTTTATTTTGAAAATGGAAGGGTGCAGACTTGAGCTTGCAGCTAATTTGATTTAGTTTTGACTCCTCGTAACTTTGAAGTGTGTTTTTTAATATTAATAAAAATAAATGTGACAACGAATGCCTGTTTTGAGTGTTACTGAATAATTTGATACACACGAGTCGTTTGAAAGCCCATCTTCAACACATCAGAGTAAACTACTAATGTACTGATTTTTTAAACTTCATTTAAATTCCTCAATAGTGACGCCAGTTGGATCCAACATCGTGCCAACCAACTACAAACCAGTATTGGACTCAACATTGGCGTGGGCTGAATAACTTCAGTACATCTTCATCCAACAACACACTCTTAAACAAGAACCAACCCACGCCTCCAACAGTTCCACCTACCCACGTTAAATAAAAATTAGACATTAATTAACAATAAATATTTGTTTAGAGACGCAGTCAGGTGCCGTATGCGCCGGGCACGGAACCAGTTCTTCGGAATGCAACATGGGATCCCTTCAGGGGTCAAAAGTACCTTTTAAAGTTACATTATTGTTTTAATTAAAGTTTTACGACTGTCATTACCAATTTTTTTTTTAAAAGACATCGAGAAATAAAAAGGTCCCTGGTGGGCGGTGATCATCGTTATCCATGGATAAGAGCGTTGCCAGACAGTTATCGGGTAAACCGAGATTTCAATCGTAGCCTTTCTCATTAATGACTTATTTACATTTCTCTGAAAATTTCTATCGATTATTCAGCGAAAATCTGGAGTGAGAGAGTTCCACGCAGGGCACACAGTTTTATGTTAAAAATCGGAACAGTCTGGCTGACTAACACCCACAACTTCAAAGGAACCGATATTTATAGTAGATTCATATCCATCCAGATATTAACTGTCGTATACAAAGTATAAAGGCCATTATATTGAGCCACATAACTGCATCGCGTATTCGATTTTGAGGAAGTCGACATTATTATCTCTCTATATTGAGAGAAAACTGTTTTTTAAGGATTTTATCGCGGAAATAGTTTAATTTTTACATTTTGTAACTTCCCGACGCGACGTTTCAATGATCGCTTATGCATGATTCCAAGGACATGTTATAACTGACGATTAAATTGTACATACAAATTACTAAGCTATGGCTCATAATAAATATAACTCAGAAAGAATAAAGAAATTTAAAAATAATATAATGCCTATTGTCACGAGTGCTCCATTTTCCTCAGTCCCGTACAATGGATGTTATAAACGAGAAAATATAGAATCAATGTGGAACATTGCCTTTGTGCTAAAGACAAAGAAATGTTGCAGAACGTTTGAAAACAATTATAGCATATAAAGAAAATCAATTAAAAAGACCGCGCCAGTGGCAAACAGTTTTAGATGTATTTATAGATATTTCCATTCTTAATAAGAATTGCAAAGAAATCACTGCAACTGGACCTGTGACCCCGCTTTTGGAACGTTATGACAAAATTGATCAGATGTATTTCTAAACTCGGTACTAATATTACTCCTGTTTATTTTCGCCTTTACTATAATACCACAGCGCTTTGAGTACAGTTTGTTACTGCTTAATTAGAGAACATGTTGCAAACATGCCAAACTTGTATCAGATTGATATTATGCAATCGCAGACCAACCAACCGAGCAGAAATAGAAATTGCAATATTCCATCACGAAACACTCAGATACAGGCTGGATATAAAACAAAAGAGAAACAGAAAAACAACGATCTCGTCTAATACATTCGCCATTGGAGACGTCCCAGTGTCTCTTAAGAGAATAACTATGTAGGCCTCTCCCCATCGGGAGACTTCCTTTTGTGTCGGCGACCAAGCGGCGACCTAAATATACGCGGGCCCAAGACAATCCGATGCGCCATTGCAGCACTGTCATTTCGTCATTTTATTTCAACTAGACTCGACGGAAGGAGACAGGGTTAAGCTTTTATTGCACGAAACGGGTTAACCGTACGGTAAAATAAACATGAATTCGTCATGTGGCCGTATTGTGAAAGAATGGAAATTTTACGAGCTGTCTGCTGAAATAAAATCTTCGTGAAATGCTAAATGCAACCGCGAATACGTTGCCAAATCATTACCCTAAACCATACTGATTTAATTCAACATTACGAATTTCACTAACAAATTAAATGAAAACGGAACAGATTTAAAAGAGCTCTACTACAAAATTTATTACCTCGGATCAGATTCTAAAGGCGAAGTTAATACGCGCCGAATATAATTATCCGCTGCGCTGTCGAAATTAAACTTCCGTTGTAAGCTCAAAAAGTATTGCCGCAAGGCGGTCTAAAATATTTAAAATATAGTAAAAGTGTGCGAAATAAATATATCCTAAGCTAACAATACAAACTCACTATATAAAGATTATAGTGAAGCGAGCCATTTCAATACTGTAAATCCACCAAACCCAATACAAAACAAACGGGGCCAAGCAGTAAATTATCCATAAATCCATCAATAATACAGTAAAATTATAAGGAACAATAACCGACGCACGCAGATTATCGTAAATCATAATATCAGCGGGTATTTCTCGCGCTGTGCCGGGAGACAGAAATCCTTAATATTCTTGTCCATCGAATATAGATCCCTCATGATGTATTTACGAAGTGATGTAACGGATCCGGATAGACTGGTTTTTTCCCTGTACACCCAGTGTGGGTAGGACTCCGGGGGTAAGCGCAAAGTAATGGAGAGGTCTGAAATGGGAGAGCTCGAAGTATTCTGGTCGGTAGATGCTACCGGGCAGGCCTCAGCGCGCAGCCTCCGCTGTATCGAGCGACCGCGCCCGAGCCCCACGTGCTCCATTCACTCGCCACAACCACGTGTGAAATATCTTGAAAACATTAAACCACTAGCATCACTGTTTTGTATTCATGTCCTATTAAAACAATAAACCACCTCGATAAATGTCATCCATGAATAATGTACGACCAGACTTGATGGCGCCGAATAATTTTAATAAATTACACGCCCACCTTTAAAATTCTGATGGATTTAATTTGCATTTCCTGCGTTTGACTTGCAGTGAAAATATTGACGCGGACCAAACATAAAGTGAATCAATATCTTTCGGCAAATGTTTACGGTGGCACTTGGCAACAGTATTGACTACTTACGCCAAAGGTTTCATGAGCTTTATTTGTATTGCGGGAAAACTAGTACCTAATGTAAAAGCTTGAAACCGGTACTCCGCCTCGAGATTATGTATAAATTGTTGCTGAGGACAATTTTACGACAGTTTGTAACATAATCGCGGAAATGGACGTGAATTTAGATATAACTAGAAAATACGTTTGACATCGAACGATAAAACAGGTTCATAAACATCACATGAATATTGTATACCACATTTTCGTAGACCCTGATTTAAATTTCAAATAAATTAATCACAAAACGTCTATAGTACATATTAACATAGTTAAATCAAAACAAACGACTCCGAACGCGAAGAGAATTGCAAGCGAATAGTCAAGTATTTGAATAAAGCATTTTCTCATCCGCAATACATCCTCAAATGCTAAAACGAATACGATTCCGGTTGCGGACCAATCTAGCCACATGGCAGTAAAAAATCATTGAAAAACCTCGATTTTCGGCAACACTGAAATTGGTGGTGCAAAAAACTCTTTCAAAAAACGTTGCCTAACGAGAGACGGAATCGACAGGCATTGAAGCTTACAATTGATGGGTGCATAACAATAATCATCTATTACGATAAGATCATCGTGTTTATGGTATGTAATTGATTTGGCTATATGCAACAAAAAGACATCAACGACACTGCATTAAGAGAAAGTAAACTCACCACTGCAATAAATACTAACTAAGATGCAGCAGATACAGAGTTGTTCGTAAATCTAAACGAAAAGACGAAATTTGATTACAAATTCCACTAACCCCTTCACATACAAGCAAGGTAAGCAGACATGCAGCATCTCAAAGCCGGTACGATGTAACGACTTAATTAGATATACAAAGTTTATCAACGCTACGGAGTAGACTGTAGACTGCAACGAGGCACACGTTCAAATATTAAACACGGCCGCTAATCCTCACAGTGACACAGATACTGGAGATAATTAATTTAAACTACACTAACCGGGTAAAATGTTCGCCGCAATTGATGTTAATATAATCCGATGCAATCCAATATGCCGTGGAGCGATCGCGATTTATACTTTTCAGTTTTAACGAATTCGTCTGGTGTTTAATTAACGTTTGTTTAAATGGGTCAAACGGTGCGGAATATTACTTTTCAGTTGTTGAATTTATATAATCCAATGTAGACTTTTGCTCAAATGGAAAAAGTTAAGATATGATTTCGCGTTTCAAATTAATACAACTGGTAACTTTCATCGTTAAAAACCATTAAATGTTACTATCAACATGAACCATGTTATTTTAATAAACTACTTCATATACACAAGTTGTTCAAACCAAATTCAACTATCAATAAATATGGAGCTTATTTTCGCTATGAATACGTAGGTTATGGTATGAAACACCATTAATCCGCATCTGATACATAAAGCGGAGGCTTATCAGTCTCCTCCGAAATCCCTGGTGCCGGCCCGTTGAGAGATGACTTCAACGAGAATAAAGATATAATCCGATTGGTCCGGATAGCAGTACATTAAACGGAGCCTGCTCGGCTGCCAGTCCGTGCCATATTGGAAATTGCCGACGTCGTGAACTCTATAGGCGCTTTCACATCGAAGTCGATTTAGTTTTTATGGAAATTATTTTTTTAAACTGGGCGTATATTATAATCTTATTTTTCGGAGTGTTGGTGTCAGTAACATTGGAGCTTTATTGAAATGAAATTCTGTTTGTTTTAGAGGACTGCTATCTTCAATTTATTTATGTCATATCCTACATATTCATATCATAGTATAAGTTATAAAAGAATTTATACTAGCTTGATAATAAAAGAAATAAGGAGTACCCGCAAATGCCTTTTGTAATTCTGATCTATTTTTAGGTTAGAGGAACGTATAAACTAACAAAACCGAAAATATAAATAATACATAATTTAAAACCCGCAAAAAAACTTTTCTGAGTCTACCAAACTCTTAATTTTTTGCTTATTTTTTGCGTGGGCTCAAAAATCCGCATAAAAACTATAGGATATTTGGCGCGGCCGGTACTCAAATGTTTAAGGGTGCATCGTGGCAAAAAATCTCGAGACCCTTCGCGCAAATTAGACGATAAGCACTCGTCTCAGGTTGCACTGTAACAGCATCATATTCATGGGCATGTTTGACGAAAATATTCAAACCGATCTGTCATGTCGCTACATATTTCAATCAAACGTAAAACGATTAAATAATATTATCAATTATTATAGGTCATATCATACGACATTGAAAGAGAGAAAGCCCATATTTGTTTGGATAAATATTATGTTTTAACGACATATTATTTCTACCAAGACTACGTGTATAGATGATAAGCTAACAACTTTTTGAATCTGATTTGAAAAAAATTTACTCAAAAGTTTAAATTAGTCTTCATCATAACAATCATAAAATTGTATTGAACCACTGCTTTATATTGACCTACTCATCCATACCTCTTTTCATTCATCACTTATTAAACCTTCAACACCATCAGTTATCAATTTTACGGCCACACATCTACCTCACCATCGCAGCTCATTAATTACCTCTTCATATTCCGCGAAATAGCTATCAAACAAGCATATCAGGAGCTGGACAATCGTTACCACTACAACAACGCAACACCGCGTCCACATTGAATATTGGAAATGCATTAGCTGTACCGCCCATCAGCATTGGTGGCAACATGCGATATCACAAAAAACGTACCGAGCCCCGACCTTTGCCGCTCGACGTGCCGTGTAAAAGGTAATTGTTTTGTTAATTTTTTATCGCTTCTGATGGAAAGCCACACCTGTATTCAATAAATAATGTACCGGGTTATGACTTACGTGCTGCCGTGGATGTTTTTCGTCTGAAACAAACGGGACCAGGTTTTAATATAAATGTCATAATATGCATTTGTAGAAAGTATTTGTATCTTTTTCATAATTTATAATCTAACTATGCATATCTAAGTACTCATAAATTATGCAGTTAATTGTACGTTCAATATTTTTGTATTTATAACTTTGCAAAACCTTCTTAATCTCAACTACTCAAGTTCCTTTATAATTTCTCAATAAAAAAGTGACTCCCTTTACAAAATAGAGTACCAACTCAATTTTAATTCATCAACACCATCGATACAGCAATGTAACTTTCTCTTTCGATACAAACGAAACCCACAAACTCCACGCTACTGAACTCCGAACTATTTAGTCACACAAGATACATAAAGACAAATTCCCATTTCCCGTCACGGCAGCTCCGACGGCTTGGGTTTAACGTAGTACGACAAACTCGCTGAGGCTCAAGTGGAAAAGTTAGGCGACGACGCAACGAGTTCCGAAACAACGCTTTCAACGCACACCGCCCCACTGGAACGCTGATGTGTTGTCTTACTTACATGTGGAAATGTTTTTATACCTGCTGATATGTATGCGGGGAGGGGGGAAGTAAGCTGAGAACTTCTTATTTATTCTAGATCGTCTGCTGCTGGGATAATACTCCTCCATAATAAAGACAGCATATTGAAGACTAAACCAACTTCATCAGAGTATCACTAACTTGACTACGTCATTTATTCATGAAGCTGTTTTGAGACTACAGTCTATTATGATTGTCATCCATACTGGCTGTTCAATTAATGCGAATTCGATTCATGAATTTCATTAAGATCTCTAAACAGTTTACGATATTTTAATGACCTTACCAATATAACCCTGCAAACCGTGTGAACCTTAAAGGAAGGAACATTGAGGTCCGATAAGGACTGGAAAAACTAACAGTTCGCTATGGAAACTTCTGTGGAGAACCTAGAGTAAACATAAATTTAATAAGTATAAAAAGGAAAATAAGTCAAAATAGATCAACATAGAAATGTTCCGCACACAAAGGATTCCCGAGCGAACAGCGGTAAAACCCATGGCGTGGCACAATGGCCATTATATCGTATAAATAACTCGAATATTTTTATAATTTGTAGAATAGAAGTTTTTAAATGAAATACATATCAGATAGAAAGACCAACCACCAGTTTTTTTAACGTATCACACAATCATAAGATTGACTTGTCTCAATTGACTTGGACTTTGGAAACTTCTTCTAAAACTCATTTTTTTATCTTATGTGCTTTCGTAGTAATAATATGTAGCAATAATAAAAAAAATCCTTCATTCTTTCTTTCTTTCACTGAACTAAGTCACGATCACCTCTATGATCCATAAAAACGCTACAAAAAGTTTTATGTGATCGAAATTAACATCCCCTAGCGTAGGACAATATGACAATAACGTTATGTACCATACAAAACAGTTAGCTTTCTCCGATTAAAGCTTCATATTTTCGCCCAAATCAATTTACACGTAAAACAAGACATCAGGCAAACAATAATGGGTATATAGCAGATCATTTACAAACATCGATCGTTAGTTTGTAATATACGCGTGCACATGACTCATCCAAGTTACTTTCATAAAAGCTGAAACGTGTCGAAACATATACTTTGTAGTTGAATAATGTTCGGCGGGTTGCCGTGAACAAACATCGCGTTTCTCATGCATAGACTTAAAGGATTTATTTCGTCTATGCTATTTCAAACGTTCGCCGCATGACTCACAGTTTTCCACTAAATAAAAATTATTTTACTGTTCTGAGCTTTCGAGGAATTTCGATGTAAATATATGAAACATAAACAAAGTCTAAGATACTGCAGTAGGTAAAAAGCTAGACAATGTTGTGTCTCTTGCAAGTAAAGATCTACGACTCGTTTTAGCCAGAAGCAAAGTGAAAGCTGCACTTTAAGAGCATAATTAGGGCTCGAGTGCCCTATTTTAAGCCTTTAGCGTGACGAATAAGGGAAAGATACCCTAAGGCACATTGTCGCACTACCATACAATTGTTGTCATTGTAATAGGATTATTGTTTTGACAAAGCAACTGCGTGAAAAATCCCTTATCGTCAGACCTGAAACCCAAAGACACGCTCAGTTTTAATATTGATATCATCAAATCGTATCTGGATACATTCATATAGACGCATTAGCTAATTCCTCCGTATCTATAATTCATGCTTGGTTAATAGTAACCTAATTGCATCATACATTTACTAAGAAGCCAAGAGATACAACCCATTTATCAAAGCTATCATAGACGAGAAAGTTTAGTAACCGTGCCAGAACTTGCGTATTACAATACAACAGCTGACTCCGTCTGGACAATAAACAATAGACAAACAGATTGATCAAAAGAACAAAAGTTAAATCAGCAATCTCGCAACTCGACTGTAATGATCCGAATTCTTAATATCTGTCCATCCATCTCCATAAAAAATCCATTTTGATACACAAATCAATTGCTCAATATCATCCAGTTTATTCCATCGTCGGAGACGGTAATAAGGGTTGACTGTTCAATTATGAACTGTATTTCCATGATGTTAAAGTGCATATTGGAGGACCTATCTTATAAAAAAATTTGAATTGAAAAACGTTTGGATCGTGGACGACACGAATCAATTAATTAAATTAGTTCGATGGAGCGAATCCTTGTCGAGTGGCGCTTGGCAGTGGAGACTGGCCGAAGGAATTCTAGTTCAATATTAATATCGCTATCTTCAACTGAGCATGTCGCGGGTTTTAAATCAGTTAGCAGAATTATTTCTGCACTGTTTTCATTTCCATCAAGTTGATTCTCGATCGGAAAATTCTTATTGGATGCAATGATGCAAAACTTTAAGAGGATCTCTCTTGCACTTTCTTTTTTTGTAACCGTTATTATTCCTTCCCTTGCTTTTTAATACTTTATTAAACTTTGTTTTTTTTTAATTTATTTATGTACCGCCGATACGCTTAATGAATAAATGGTACGGGATGACTCGACTGGACATATTCCACGGAAGCCACTAAAGATGACGTCAACAACAGGTATCTTTTCCTGGTAATTACAAAGACACAAACAAATATTAAATAACTCATTGATTGGTTTGTCAATAAACATCACAACATTACCGTTTCATTCATGATTCTCGTGAAACAAGGATACCAGAAACAATACTTGACATCATTACAACTAATTGGCATAAGTTGTAAGTATTTTGTTATATCGTTATGTTGCTCTTCATTTAGTTAAAGTTGTATATTTATTCATTCTTCAGCACAAGTCCTTTAAAAGAACTGATTGTATTTGAACTTCTTAAGAAGACCTACAACCGCAAACGGTGTTACTCATAACGTTTTGCTGAAGTTGTTACTATGACACAATTTGTTTTTGCGGTGTTTATAATAAACTTTGTACTTTTAACTTAATTAGTTATTACCTATATCCATCGTTTATATTATTTACCAGTTGCATGAGACTTATATCATTTATGGTTACATCCTAATACCTTGGAAATAAGCTTGGCGCACTTTGAGAACTTGTGAGTTATTGGTTTATTACAAATCTGAAATCATTATCTAATTCTAACATTCAGTACTGTGGCGGTTAATATCATGTTTAGGCGTATTGCGAGTCATGGCGAACGCCCACTGGAAGGCAAGTGGAACGGCGCCCACAAGATAGATGGATAGCCTGCTGAGGGTCACAGGAACCGTGTCATAGGAAAGTGGCATAAGACTGTAAGGTATAGGCATCGTTGAGTATGTGTTTAGTGCGTTGGGTATCATTGGGTATGTATTTACAATATAAGATCACCCATTACAGCGTGGCTTGACTTCAAAATATTTTTACGAAATATGTCTCGGGCATGTTGTCAACGATACTCGTGTAGTCTAATTGCCCTAGATATATGTTCATATTTATTTCATTCTCATTAAATATTTCGTGACGGAGCGTTGCTAATATCTCGCCACCCTTGGCAGGTGCGTTGGCAAACAGAACGTAGTGTCTTGCACTGACGACGCTGAATTTTATCAGCTTATCATTACTGTACTATTTGTGTGATGGTTGTCCGGCTATCGTTCGATAGCCAGATAGCATAATTATTAAGTTATTTGAGACGCGGAAAGTGTTTCATGCATCCTCTTAATCTTTCCTTATTATTAGTTTTCCTTGATTATAACGGAAAGTAAACAGAAGTAATAAAGATGTAATTTAGTACTATGAGGATCGATCAATCTCTGCTCTGTATAACCTGTCGGAAATATCTGTGAACCTAGCTGGAATGCGGTTCACATTTCATTTTTTTGTGTTCCCCTATATACTATGTTATTTTACATTAAAAACGTTTTGAGATGGATGCGAATTCTATTTTTTATCCTTTTTTCTATTTTAATTCAATTTGTTCATCCTATATTTTGAATTTGCTGAACTTATGTTCCGATGACGTCAATTATTCAGGTCCACAGATATTTCCGGCGGGTAATAAGTATCTGCTATATTGTACTGTAGGGTAGAGCCCACAATGATTTATACTAATTACTTAGCAATGGAACTAATGCAGAGTGATTCATTAAATAATGAGATAACCGCAGCGCAGTGACCTCATCAAATTGATCGAGCATTTATTTACGCCATACCAGAATAATTTTAATTGAAATAGGCCTAGTGGTATTTTCTATTGTTACTATAAACTTTATAATATTATCCTTAACAAGGACTTTGCTCTCTATTATTTTTTACATGAGTGGATTGATGTTTTTTTCCTCTTTACTTACTGTGGGGCGGAATTGAGTTTCTAGTTCCTATTTATTTCATATCAATATAAATTCCTTGGGGGCAACGCATGTCATGGACCGCTTGACACTACTTCGTGCTTCCGAGCTTATCATATTTTCAATTCACACTATTGTCGAACTTCTCTTTCAGGAGTGCAATGGGCTATTGTCTTCAACTGCATCTTATTTTGAAGATTTTTATTACGGTATTTCAGCAACTTATTACTTTTATTGTAACTTAACGCTTTTTAATCTTATATAGCAAGTAATTAATTTATGTCTGTAGTCCTGTACCCTGGCTACACATTCGAAAGCAAGTCTAGTATCATAGGTATCAGAGAATACAAGAGGCTTTTCACTCTCCAGTAATATATACGCATCAAAAAATAATTGCCTAAGGGTGAAGATCAAACACGCGGCCTCTCATTTCACGGCATTCATTATAAACAACTGTGCCACAGACCTCGACGTACAAAACACATGCAACATTATATTTATATATCTTGACACTTATGGTGGTACTGTTAAAATTCACCACATACATTCCACACAGATGGGTATAGTTTCCTACGGGCTACGTATTTGGCAGCCCACAAACACGGAAACTTTGATTGAATGCATCGCGCGTCCGGCGCAACGACGCACAGTCTACGAGTGCTTAGAACATCCTGCTTCGCTTGACAAATGGAGTCTTAATAGATAACTGTGGAGTATTATGTAATACATTGTTGAATTGTTCATTCCTTGTTGTTTTATATCTGAGCATATATCTAGCCATTTAACAAATCTAGCGAGTAAATCTAATTGATTTAGTGATAGTGTAAAAGCTGTGAACTATGAGGTCCACAGTTTGATTGTTAGTTGGGGTACTCTGGTTTGTATGATCTTTTATGATAGCTTTCCCTCCATTACGCAAATTGGCTCAACGAACTATATGTATGTAGAAATGAAACTATATACTTACGTTCAATAGGAATTTATCAATTTCAATACGATAACTATTGCTATTATGTTAATGAATAGGCCGGCATAATTATCTCAAATGGAGAGAGATAATTATTGTGCGTCGCCAGTCGATGCTCTTTATGCACTGCATTATATTTACGATCAGATGCAGTGCAGTATCATAACATAACGATCAAAAATATAAACGAAAAAGAGAGAGTAAATAATTATTAAAAATAAATAGTACCCCACAAGCCAAATAATACTACAGTATCTAAGAAGCAAAATCAGATAAAACCAAAATAATCTGATCCCACATGTACGTAAGAGTTATTGGTATATTCATAAACTATATTTGACCATTTTATATACTGTGACAAATCATTGCTCAACCCGAATATCGAAGTCAAAACCTCACAGTGATCAACGCGTATACGGCGGTATTATACCAACATACAGTATGGCCTCAAAAATCTGGTTCAAAGAATAACAAATCGACGAACGGTTCCCGTCGCGACCACCGGATGTGTGGCCAGGCACGAAAAAAATCAATATGTAAATGCAAACATTGAAAAAAATGTAAAATGTATGGGTCGCCGCGTGGAGAGACGAGCTACTTCTCGTATTTATTTACTTATGCATTAGTGTGTGAGATCGCGTAATATTTGTCCATGCAGTCATAAAGAATTTTTTATCAGCACAAAGTACTGAGTATACCGCTTTTGAAGTTAAAATGAGGATAGGAAAAGCTGACTTAAGACGATCGTATGATATTTTTCCGACTCCTGTAATTGTTTAAAAGCAAAATATTTCTGGCCAAGGCGACGTAAAGAACCATCGACCCCAAAGTAATTTAATTTCATCTTTCTTCAACAAGTGATAATCATGAAAACCCAAAGCTTTGAACCATAATTTCCCCATAAATATGTATCTTTGTTTAACACCTCTTCTACTCTTAATTTCGCCATCTTACATATATGCATAGACTTTCATACACCCAAGTGTGCACACATGCAAACAAATTCGCAATCCGACGCAGTGTAAAACGGTTGTAACACAACACTGATCGCATGTTACACGCCTAATTAGCATGCCACGCTTCGTAATTGACGAATTAAATCATATTACGACACACGAGATGTGCATTGTCTGCGCACTTACTTAACTGAAACTTAAAAGCCTCAATATTTCCGATTATATTTTCTTCAGAACAAGAACTCGATCAAGAATTTTGTCGGATTGGCAATTTTTCATGTGATAGTGTTGATTAGGCAGGATGATGATGCAATCAAATGTTGCGACAAGCGTAATAAAAAACATCTTAGTTTGTGCAGTCATGCAGTGTAAAGAGAAGTGGGGATAAATGTCAACAACCCTTAAAACGCTTATAATGATAAAGGCAATAGAACAAGCCAAACGTGGTAATATTCCTATGCATCTGCAAGATCTAAATGCTCAGTAACGTCTGCGTCATTCACAATGCGGACGGCCTGACGTTGCAATCCATCCGAGGTATCGAGTAACTATTCGGGGGAACCGTGTCAATGATGTCAGCAGTATTCCTTATCCGTGCAGTATTAGTGGTAACATCCTGCCTTCATACCTCAGGTATGATACCTGTAAGCAAAATCGGCGATCGCAAACATTTGATGCAGAACTCTGAAGCTCTCTGAGATTCTTGGAATGTCTACGTTGCCTCAATCCTCAACGAAACTCATAAACTTAGATAATAAATCAATGAGAAGAATTGGAAGTCATACAGAATTCAACGACGATAACAAAGATTAACTAACCATCATACACCCATCCATAGAATCTAGACATAATATAGCCGCTCCAGTTTTCTATTTATCCTTTGTTGGAAGGCCAGCATTCATCGACTCTCCATTACGGTTGCCTAAACATGTGTTCCTATCAAACATCATTTGGTGTTACCAATTTATTTTATCATTTTGCTTAATTCGGGTCATATTTACCCCAGATTAATTACACGCAGTTTCCTGCGGGATAGCGTTGAACATCGGGTGTTCAGTTTTTCTCCACTATCATGCGGTCAGCGGACGCCGCCCACTGCTGTGATAAGGGGCTACTGATAACACATGCACCCGAACGCAACTTTGTCCCCTCAATGCATTCGCTTGATTACCTATCTTGCGCTTCTGAATGCGAGCTTTGTGTTCCCACGGTTTCGTTTGTAACTGGCCTTTGATTAAATTGCTTTCATACTGCAAATGATATTTACAACTGAAATAAAATAGATAGTTGAGTTTGGCAAGAGAAAGGAATTAATCTTTGTTATTATGTCGCCACAACAAAAGGAAATGCACTCTTTGATCTAGACAGTACGTTTTAATACATTTACAATATTTATTTATTACACACTGAGATTAAAACATCCACTCACATTTTTGCAACAGCTGGTCTACTCTTGATATCAGATTTTACTAAGTTCTATGAAACGCCGCGGTCAAATAAAAAAGAGTAAAATCGTGCGCTACTAACGTTTACCGGTAAGTAAGTACTTAAATGATAAGTTTCGATCTCAATTGTAAACAAATGAGATCGAATGTTGAGAATAACCAACCACCAAACCAGTGAGAATATTCATTGTACACTTTAGTTGAAATAGCTCATATGTAATTATATCGCCTTCTACGATAACAAACCAATAATTCTCAACCATCCGAAACCGGTCTTCGACTTGGGCAATGTCATCTACCAGACCATTTTACACTTTTTTATTACATAATTTTAATAATTATTCATAATTATGGCGTTCCGACATCAAACAATGTCACGAATCATACGGTTATCTATTCGGTGAGGTCACCATTATCATCCGGAAACGAACGCTCGCCAGTTTATTTTTTTAATATAAAACTCGTCAACATTTGGTGCGATGACCCGGCTTGAGACTAGGAGCGTGTAGATATGTATGTTTTTATTAGTAGGGCTTCAGAGTTTAGCTGAAAGAATGCCTTCTTGTATACCATTAGGGTTATGTAGCTCGGATTTGAAACTCGGATGACTTACCATATTTCATGACAAAAAGAATTCAAGTTAGGGTGTGCATACACGATGTTGACATTTATAAATGTCAGCATTCATTTATCTACGTCAGTAAGCTGTCAGACTTTAAAATTCCGACCACTAGTCTCATAAAAACCATCCGTTCCCTCAGTAACTCTTAACAAAAATACAGTAAAACAACAAAGAATCGCACCTTGTAAAATTGTTTTATTACAAGCAATAAAAACTCCTAATGCATACACCAATAGACACAAAGAAAAACTTACAAGTCATAACCCAATGACAGGCGTAGAAACAATAAAGAGACCACAATGGTTCCATTGGACACAGATATAAATACAAATGGTTATCTAAAAGCGATTAACTACCGCTGGTTAGCACCGAGGTGTCAAGAGATATCTACTGAAATAGATGTTGTGCGGTTGAGGTTAGAAAAATATTATATTCATTGGCATTGTTTGATTATAATATACGCAAGAAATGAGTAAAAAAAGGGTAAACTCAAGAGACCAGCTATTTCATGGCATTTCGTAGAATCATATCTTCTTAGTAGACCTTCTTCTTTATGAATCCTAATGTCGTTACAACTCACAAGTGTAGAAAACTAAGCAGGGAGTCGAATACTACTTTATAGCTTGGTAAATATAAATATCAACAACGATCTGCAAATCTAAACAAAGTACTAACAGCAAACACAACACGGTGATATTAATCAGTAAAAATTAATAGCTCGGTCGCAACGCAGACTAAGGTCCCGCCGAGGCAACTTTCTATAAACGGCATGGCGCAACTTGTACACAGAATGATAAACATAAAAACTTTGCACCATTCCACATCGCTGATTGTGCGAGTTTCAAACAAAAACATTACGCGCATATTTTGCTTAGGACGGATTATTATAATTCATTCGAAGTATTTTTTAATTTGTCAAGTCTGTAAATGATTGAGCCATAACCTAGTTGGGACAGAAAGAGATTGCTGAAATGGCGGACTTGATTTTAAGCCCATGGCTCATACCAGGCTTTTCGAAGTTAGGTATGTATTACCAATTCTTCAATGGCTCGTTTTATGGCTGAGTAAGACATGACATGACGTCGAACCTACCTGAGAATTGCCTCTAAAATATCGAAAATCGAAAAAAATAAACGTTACTAAATGCAGCATCAAGCCCACATTACCGTTGAATAAGGGCAGGTAGAAGAAAATTCCAAGTAGTAACAGTAAATCGTATAAACTTTTTCATTTAAATGTTGTAAAGTCGATTGCTCATTAAAACCTTTTAACTTCCTAGTCCTTACAACATAAATTAAAAAAAGAACTCTCTAATTGAATGCCGCGTGTAATTTAAAACTCTCGCCCTTTATTTTAAAATATCTCGTTCTCGGGCTTTAAAAGCGTTACCCTAAAAATAAACAGCATCCAATTAAGACGTCCATTAAAAAATACAAAATGTCCCGACCGATATGTCGGATTAATGTCGATATTTAAGTTGTTAACGACAGGATGAGCCCAGCTGAGCGGATTTGATATTGTCGGACAGTTTACAAATGAGAATCCTGATCGAGGTTCTAAATCTCAATGTCCCAATAAACGAGTCGGTGGTAATTATGCCCCAGATGGACTGGTGTATTCATACGAAATCGAATACAGCATGACTTTATCGTAGTATTATATTAACTGATTTTCTATTCTGGTTTGACAAAGTGATTGCATTGCAACTGGTATGGCATAAGTATGAATCCAAATAGGATAGAGTGATGAGAGGTTACAGGTCGACGTTATAATGCCAGACGGATCCGATTTGAGAATACGTTTCTCTTGCGTGAATCACAATTACACGTTTGCGTATTGTCTTCGATGGTTGCAATATGTGGAAATACGTCTACCCTAACACTAGCAAATAGGAAATATTATTAGAGGAATAAAGTATAAATAGGCCATGATGTGTATAGTGTAAATCTTAAACTTTCCATGAAACTTGTAAAATTGGATTAACGAGCTTAATAGTGGAGCTTAGAGGTTGTGAAGTGAAGGATAAGTGTTAACAGGTAGCATACGTCTTCACGATCGTTTTATATGAAAGAGTAACACTGCCTCGGGCGAACCTTCCCACTCACATTATCTTTAGCATCACTCACAAAACTACTGTAACTATCCTTATATGGCCTGCGATATCTGGTCATGATTATTTTAGAATTTATACTTCCCCGTGTCGTCGCATAAAACGGTTTTATGCGATCCGGACGGCAGCTCGCTTTATTGCTGCGAATCTAGGCTCCGACAATAAATGACTATTCTTATGAACACAAAACTATATTTGGATGTTTTTATGTTTCAGGTCTTATTTGTTTATATGTAAATTATTCTTGAAGTTACACTGGTTTATACGCAATGTGTAAAATTTCATACGTAAACCCGGAAAGCAGCTCTCGGACTCTGGAAGTCCATCCATAAGACAGATTGACATGATACAGGCATCAAGAGGTTGTAGCATTTGTCCAACTGGTCCAATAATATTTAAAGAAGATTTATTTTCTTCAACTTACGTAATAAAATTATTATCTTAATTGTGTTACATAAGAATACCAATTGCAGTAGCAAAAATCATGAATTCAAAACCCAGACTCGGAATCTAAACCATAACTTTTGTTTCTAAGCTTGTTACTGCAGACAATAAACTGCTAACTCACAATATTTTACATATTATAATGTAACGAGATCTCAAGCCATTAAATACAAATTTTATTACACGAACATAAAACAGTTACGATTCATCGCATCAGATAAGATGGTGAACTTTTACCAACGCCTACGTTTGTCTGCACAGCACGAGACGTAGGATTCCGAAAGCCAAAAGCGCATTAATTAAAAGTTCCCAATCGAAATTAATCAATTATCATCCACGACACAGTAATCACAACCTGGCGTGATGGTCTAAGGCCTACCATCCCTAATGTAGAAAAGGCCTAAGACTTTACTTACTATAATGAAAAATAATGTACAAATAAACTTGGACAACCGATAAAGCTCAAGGCTAGACACGATGGCAGAAAAGCCGTTTCCGAGTTCCGCCCGTGTATGGAGCATTCGAGAATAAAGAGAGAAACATTTCTCCCGCGGATATTCTTATTTAAATTACACTCTTACCCACGGGTGCGTTGTACTAACTTTACCAATACATAAATAAAACCAGCCAGTCTCATCCAACAATATCCTACAAGCAGAGTCCAGTTGATTGATGACTTGTCGAGCGGCTATCACCCCTGGACGGGTACTAAGCGGCGGGTTCCGCGTCTGGGAACGTGCGTTTCCTGCTTCCTTACCTAGCGCCTGGGTAATTAATGAATGCAAATCAGGCGCGCACTGCCAAGTGCCAACTTTATGCTAAACACTAGTCGTTGTGCACACACGTGGGGTTTAATAAATGCACTCCGACCGGCTTTTAGCGAAATTGACATTATTGAATAAATTGTTAAAATACGTACTAGGAATTCCAAATACAAACTCAAAGATCTACGTCTTACATGTATTTAATAAAATACGCTCATTACCCTCGAAGCCACTTGCATCTAACAGCTTACTACCTTAAAAGGTCTCCTATCCACCTTGTGAAAGGACATCTAACGTTGTACAATTATTTTCTTAGATTAATTTCCATTAGAGCTTTTCAAGATGAGGTAGATGAACGACCCAAACTCTATCGGAAGTAAATAGAGGTTTATATATCAAAGGGGTTTCTTGGAAGACGTAGATGTCGATTCAGTTCGTTGCAAGGATTAGAGCACAGACGGTTCGGGTTATCGAGCTAGGAAGCGGAAATGTTATTTCACCGAACTCGTCGGCGAATGCCTCGTAATCTCTTATTAAAAGCTATACTTAAATATGTTGAAGATGATAAGCAATGTTACATTGTTTTATAGAGCTATAGTTTATAATAATGAAATAAACAATCATTTATATCCCATGCAGGATAGTTTTCTCCTGCAAAATAATAGTAATTGTACTCAGTTAAAATACATTGAATATCTGAACATCGGTACTTTCGAAGACCTTTTGCAACCTTAGCATTTAAAGGTTAACAAAGTATGCAATCACAACCAATCACTTTTAAAGTGAATTGATTAATTTACGTAACCGGTAAATCACAGATGAGTTTCGTAAACTCTCGAGCCCTTATCACTCATTTGCATTGGTCGATAAATTGGATGATATACAGCAGAGGTGCCCAAACTTTGTGTCGTAAAATCGTTGTTGTGTGTTTTGATTTTAGATAAAACCTTTTACTTACTTTAATCTCTTCAAGTTTTTTTTACTATAAACGTGCTTTGACATCCTATATAGTGTTACTTACTTTGAAAAACTTCAATGGATATAACATTTGTCACATATTGCACTGAAATAGAACATTTCCCGCTCCAAGAACACGAGCTACATCTACTAGCAAACGATTCTCGCATGCGGGCTGTATAGCACGCGTGAATTTAAATCTCCCGCGCCCTGCCTGCGGGTATTATTGATTAATATGAATGTGGCACCAGGGATTAACGAACATTTGCACGTTGCGTGTATATGCTAAATATTGCGAAATGGCGACCTAGCCTCTGGCGAAACTGTTTCACTTCCTCGGAATTAAATGAAGGATGCAATTTTATCGATACGTTATTATTGATGTATAATACTTATTTATTGAATTCATATTGTTTCCTTTTCTTGATCGATTGATTTCTTTTGGCAGTAAGTACAGGAAGGTGGTTGTTTTATTGTCGTTTTTTCGGATTTAATTAGAGTTATTATGTCTTTATACCTCGCCACTCAAGCCTTCTTTAATTTTATTCGACTTCTATAACAGATTTTGCTTTTAATTTATTAATAAGTGAGCCTTGAACGTACCCAATAAGTGAGTAAATTACTTCAATATTGCAAATGTGGACTGAGAAACAAACTGTTTTTTATACGATTCTAAGGTGTCATGAACTATCTGAATTTATGTACTGAATTCATGTATTTGCCGAGCTTGTCTAAATAACTAAAATTTCAAAAAATATTCAAAGTGTTTATACAAATATCCAAATGGCACTCAACCCCGAACGCCGCCACATTGCCGAACCAGCATGGTTTCACACTAACAATTAATTTATCAAATAGTGGAAAATATTTTCTAATGAGTATACGTATGCGATCACATCGCGTGTGGAAACAATAAAAGTTAGCATAATGCGGCCGTTTGGGTCGTAAAATGTTTTTTTTTTCCGAATCCCCAATGAATCTAGATAGAAATAGTTTATGGCACAACTGAGACTCATATTCAAAGCTAATGCAGTAAAGACGCCGTATTACTTCCTGATCAAATATAATCGTATATTTTGCATTAAATAAATTTCCATACTGAACCTCTTTTACATTACATTGATATGTGCACGCAAAAATTTCTGAAGGTGTGGGAAGAAATTTCAAATATTGGGGCACCCATAGTCCGCTTACTTTGATTCCTCCTAAAGATATGATAGTGTTCGAGGCTATGGCCATAGCAGGTTTCAAAATCTTGCAAGGTTTTCCGATCTACATACTGATAGAAACTGCACCTGCCGCCACAGCGTCGAATTTGATATCAAACATGGACTCTCCATTCCCACTTGACATTCACTGCGCCTATAAACTACAAACCGTTGATTGAACTTTACGTTCCATGAAAAGAAACCGTAAGAAAGAGTTACTGAACTTTGTAATTTATGTTTCCATAATTTATTTCTTCCCCTTTCATTGTTTGAAACGGCCGGACAGATTGTTTGCTTGGCAATCGGATGTCGTGTTTACAGTATACCTTTAAGTAACAACATAGAACCCACCTTTCATTTAAGTACAAGCACTAACAATAATTTATAGTCATTGGAGACTATCCCGCATACACCCTACTGCACCTCCTGTAAGCCAGGAGGTGACAGTGGCAAGCTTTTTAATAACAATGCGTACCTAAACTATAATAAATAGTAAAATGAATTAGAAGTTTATAAATACATTTTGGTAACATAACTTATAGTTAAACAATTCGACCCAGTTATTTTTTTATACCAAATATACAAAGATCCATTGAAATGACGACCAAATAAAATTGTAGGAAGTGACTGCAGGCAGGTCGCTGTAGAAACCCTTGAATGAAGCCCATGTTCTCGTGTACTCTTTATGGCTGAGAATAATAATGGTATATTTTGCCATCGCTGGATTCAATTTATAGTGCTATTGTAAATTGATCACGACTCGGCCAATACTTATGGGACAGTGCCCGCACTGGCAAACGGCCAACTGAGTCAACTTTGAATCGCTCATCATTTTTGTCTGGGAGTGAACGTCCTCAACGTTTTATTAGACTTCTTATTTGAACTATAAGCGCACAAGTTATCACTTATCAAGTATATTGATATTATATGGCAAACATATTTAATTAGCCGCGTGCGGAATGAAAAGATTATGGATGAGAGTCCGGGCTCGATATTAAAGCATGGATATAAACAATTAATCTTCATTAACACAGTGCACGGTTTTACATAAATACATAAGTAATCAAGTTTCATCAAGAGAGAAAGATAAACAAAATTCCGATCCAAAAACATTTACATATGCCACTACGCCTAAATCTCCGCAGACGCGACGAAACGAAAATAAAACCACATCAAAAGAAACATTATTGCGCAACAATATTATTAAAATCACGCCTCTAAAACGACAGCATCACAACGGAATGCTTTTAGATGGATGCACGTTGCATGTCCCATTTAGATAATTAAATTGATAATAGAAGGAGACACGGCGCGGTCCGAGCGACCTACATTTAGACGGAATAATTAAAAGCCAGCCTGCGCTCTCGCAAATTGTGTATCGTCGAGTGTCCTTTTTCTTTTGTTTTCCTCCAGTTCCAATGGAGTTGTTAGGGCCGTGGCTTAAAGTGTTACTAGGCAAGTGGGTGAACGCATTATGCTCTTTAAATGGAATAAAAGTTGAAATAACTGGCACAGAAATCTACTTATTAAAATGTAAGTGGCGAAAAAGAAAATAAAAGGGAACGCTCTCGTCTGTTATGCGAGATTATATCAACGAGCGGAAGGGCGACCGCTTAATTGATGTACTCCTCCGAAACTTTGTTGCTGAGAATAGAATTTAATTTACATTAACGTTCTGCGTTAAATCAGTTTTTTACCAGGCTCATTTCAAGTTTCTCTCCCTGCACGAATATACATCCAATTTAATGCCTATCATTAGTTTCAAAATAACTTCTATTAAAACTATAAATTAGCCATACCACCCCACTGAAAACGAGATGAAAAATCCAAAAATAACAGCACATTTGGAAACCGCGTTGTGTTAATTGCCACAACCCAAGGCCGCGGCAGCCCCATGCGGAATAAATAGGGTGATGTTATTACCACTGCCCACCCCCGCTATGTGAGTCACGTCGCGTGATGAAGGGCGCGGGGCTAGTACATTGCATATTATGTGCTTAACTTATGGGATTAACGAATGCCGTTATATTAAATTCAGAAAGACCCCTGCGACTGTGGTTCTGCAAATACTTCGCATTTTGTTATTTAAGTTTTGTTTCGGTATTTCCGGAAATATACAAAATTGCTGTGACGTAACACCATCAACATCACCTTACCAGAAATTAAAAAGATCTCTTCAACTCACAAATCCATCTATATTATTCAATGTGCACCAGTAGTTCGTTTACCAATAGAATTTAAATTACCTAGTTATGTTACCCTGTCACACCCCTAGAATAGTGAATGTCAACGCATGACTCTTGATTTGCTATAGAGCAAGGGCCAACACAGCTTGCGTTGGCATTTCGAGAAACAGAATATGTTTTGTCTACTTAGAGATAACTATTAGGCTAAGGTGTAATTGTATTTTTAATTAATATACGAGAGCATCTCAATCTGCTCACACGTATCACTCTAGTTTTAATTAATTAATATTTTAATTTTTAAAAAGTAAATTTACGTTCCCTCAATCTTGACTGGCGCAGCCGGTAGGATCTGCTTATAAAGGTGCCACCGTTTTCGTGTATATTCGGGCCTAAAAATTTGTTCGATCGCGATCGCGGCGCGCACGAGGCGGATCCTCGAACCAAATAAATTCGTCAAGGAATCGTCCTGGAACGTGATGACGCTGGCGGGTTGGTGAGTAAGCCTTTTTCACCTTCCTTATCCTATTATTTAGTGTTTTGTTATATCGGAATATTCATTTTTCGTATAACTGTTGTCTGGTTTCCCATATAACTTTGTGTGACCATTCTATTACTATTAATTAGTGATTTAAGTTGAAAACGATATTAATGAATAAAAAGTGATATATAAAATAAATAAAGTGTTAAAGTTTTGAAGTAATTTCATAATTAATTCGCATATTTCTGTGAGTAATTAATAATATAATTTTAGTCGAACGCATATTAGATATTCCTGTTTTGTGTTAAATATTATAAAGTATTTAATTGTAAAATGGAAAATTCAGGTGAAACAGTTGCTCAAAAAATTGAACAAATAATTCTTATCCCAAATGAAATGTTAAAACTTATCCCATTATTTGGTGGTGATCAAAGACAATTAAATTTGTTTCTTCGTAAATGTGAATATGTAATTAATAAATACCAAGGGAGTCCGGCGCAAAACATATACGTCATGCATTCCATTACGAGTCGATTAGTAGACAATGCAGCTGCCCTTATCAGTGAGCGCGATGATATTAATACGTGGGTTGATTTCAAGGAATTATTAGTACAACATTTTGGTGACGCTAGGACTGAGGAATGTATCGCTATTGAATTAGAATCTTTAAAACTAAAACATAATGAAAGTTATTTAGAGTTTTGTAACCGAATTCAGTCAGCTAGATCATTATTAATTTCAAAATTAAATCAATCAACAGATCAGTTAGACACACCGAGTAAAATTAGTATTTATAACAATAAATGTCTGAAAGTTTTCTTGAACAATTTGCCGATTGATATGTTACGAGTTGTGAGATTAAGTAAACCACGCACCTTGGAACAAGCACTTAGTGTCGTTATAGAAGAGGTTAACTTCTTTGAACAGTACTCAGCTCAGAATAAATTACAGAATTCTCACATTAGTAAACCACAATTGCAGTCTAGCCCCACACAATTTAAGTTTGGTGTTCAAAATTCACAAAGCTTAGGTTTTAAACCCCAATTTACCCCTAATAAATATTTTAATGTCAGTATGCCACAACAAAAGACAGCAGCTTTCTTGCAACAGAGACCATTAGCTCAACAGGCGATCGGTTATCGCCCGCAATTTGGTTACCGTCCCCCATCTGGATATCGTCCTCAATTTGGCTATCGCCCACAGTTAGGATATAGACCCTCTTTCAATTCGTCTAATAATATTATGAAACCTCAGCAATTTGGTATTAATTCACAACCCTTTGGATATAAGCCTAACTTTAATAATAATAATCAAAATACCGATGTTTCAATGAGAACGGCCCCACTTTACAGAAAAGAAGGTTTTAATTTAAATGAATTAGAATTCAATGACGAAAATAATTATAGTGAATATTATCCTGCAGATTATCAATATAACTACAGTAATTCACAAGTGGAAGATAGTTATGAATATTACATAGGAAATGAAAACTTTGAACCGCTTTCTAAAAACGTTGACCAAGTAGATGAAACCGATACTACTGAAATTCCTGAAACTACTGAACAGATGGAAAATTTTCATCTAAGCCCTTTAGAAAAAACCAAGAAGTGATAGAAATTAATTGTGACCCTAATTTGAAATTGCCGTATGTTTACATTCCCGAAATAGACTCTAAATTTATGATAGACACCGGAAGTATGAGATCCTTTTTAAAGCCAGATAAAGCGTATGCATATTTTTATAGTGAAATACGTAATGAACCATTTAAGGTGATTAGCACCCACGCATCTAGCTCTCACGGCGAGGTCGTGGAGATCCCTTTATTTCCAACATTTAACAGTAACTTTCTTCAAAAGTTTTATTTATATAATGTTGATTCACGTTATGATGGTGTAATTGGTGATGACCTGTTAACGAAAGTTGGAGCAATTATCGATCTAAAACATAACGTTATAAGAACAAATTCAACCACTATCCCCATTGTTAATCATTGTCGTAATAAGCATGAATTTATATTACAACCGCGTACTGAACATCGTCTTAAATTACCTACAGATTTATATTCAGGTGAAGTAATTTTAGAGTATAAAGAATTCAGTAAGGATATAAGAATGCCAAGTGCAATTGTGAAATGTGAAAGAGGATATGCATCTACTATAATTCAGAATACTTCAGATAAGGAATGGAAGTTGACAATAGATAAACCTTTTAATGTAATAAGCTTTGATGGTAATAAAGAATGGAAGATTAATAATACGCATGTTGGAAGAAATATAGAGATAGATAGTATGTTAGAGGAAAATTTAAAAAATAAATTACGTTTAGATCATATGAATGAGGAGGAAAGAAAGAAAATATATGGATTATGCAAGGAATATAGGGATATATTTTATTGTGAGGAATTTCCGCTAACTTTTACCAATCAGGTTAAACATTCTATTCGAACTAAAAACGAAGATCCCATCTATATTAAGCCATATAGGCAACCTCCTGCTCAAGCCGTTGAAATTAAAGCTCAAGTAGATTCACTTTTGAAAAATAATGTAATACAGGAGTCATTTTCACCATGGAGTGCACCTGTTCACTTAGTGCCAAAAAAAATGGACGCTACAGGTAAGCCCAAGTATCGAATGGTGATTGACTATAGACGACTTAACGAAATTACGACTGATGACAAGTACCCCTTACCTAACATTACCGACCTTTTTGACAAACTAGGAAAGAGCATTTACTTTACAACATTAGACTTAGCATCAGGATACCATCAGATCGAGGTCAAGGATGAGGACCGACAAAAAACCGCTTTTAGTACTCAATTCGGACATTTTGAATTTCTTAGGATGCCGTTTGGACTTAAAACGGCACCGGCAACCTTTCAAAGAGCCATGGACAGTATTTTAAGAGGACTGCAAGGTATACATTGCCTTGTTTACTTAGATGACATTATTATATTCTCGACTAGTTTAGATGAACATATACAAAAATTAAGAGCCGTATTTGAAAGACTGAGACAGACAAATTTGAAAATACAGTTGGACAAATCAGAATTTCTCAGAAAAGAGGTGCTTTACCTAGGGCATACTATAACAAAAGATGGACTTCGACCTAACAATGATAAAATTAAAACTGTACTTGACTTTCCCCTGCCGAAAACAACGACTGAAATTAAGAGTTTTCTTGGACTGGTAGGCTATTACAGACGATTTATAAAAGACTTTGCTAAAATTACTCAACCCCTAACAAATTGTTTAAAGAAACGTAACAAAATAGTAATTGACCAAAAATACATAGACTCATTTCAAAAATGTAAAGAACTGTTAACTACTGTACCGCTTTTGCAATATCCTGACTTTAACAAACCTTTCATATTGACAACCGACGCATCAAATGTAGCCCTTGGAGCAGTGTTATCACAAGGTCTCATTGGTAATGACAAACCCGTTGCTTACGCTAGTAGAGCGCTCAGTGAAACTGAGAGTAGATATAGTACAATAGAACGTGAACTTTTAGCCATTATCTGGGCAGTAAAGCATTTCAGACCATACCTTTATGGACGTCGATTTTCGATTTACACAGACCATAGACCCCTTGCCTGGCTGTACTCATTAAAAGAACCTAATAGTAAATTGACAAGATGGCGACTTAGACTTCAGGAATATGACTTTGAAATACTTTACAAAAACGGAAAACAAAATACTAACGCTGACGCACTTTCGCGTATCAAAATTAACGCATTAAATTCGGATGACGAAACTGACTCTATGGCAGTTAATGTTGACAAAAGAGAAAAGGACTTAACATCTTATTTGAACGACTTGACTGAACAAATAACTAGAATAGCTAGGGAACAACCTCCCAATAATACTGATGTAATTTCAATTTCAGATAGTTCAAAGACTATCAGCATTTCCGATTCAGCTACTAGATCAATTGCTTCTTTAGACCCCTACCCCGTAGGATCTGATGATAGTAGTACCGACACCGTTCATTCAGCAGAAGATTTAGAATCAAAAGGTATCCCTATTTTGAACGAGGCAGTAGACACTAAGCCCAATCAGATTCTAATCCATCAGTGGTTTAGAAATGAAATTCAAGTTAAAGATATTTCAAACAATAAACAGAAAATATTAGAAGTCTTTATACCCATTAATAATTTAGAACTAATAAAACAATTTTTAAAAGAATACATTAAGCCTAAAATAAAATACTTTGTATATTTTGAGCATCCCCAACACAGATCAGACTTTTCCCGAACTATAATTAGTTTGTTTAAACAAGGTATGATAGATATATATGAATGTACAGAGCGCGTGATAAATGTGGAAGATGAAAAAGAACAAAAGGCAGTAGTACTTAAACACCATGAAGGCAAGACATGTCACAGAGGAATTAAAGAAACGATATTAAGAATAAAACGAAATTATTATTGGCCAAATATGCAGGAAATAGTAGCAGCTGTTATTAATGATTGTGAATTGTGTAAAAGGATGAAGTATGACAGAAATCCCCTTAAACCCACTCTACAATTAACTCAAACACAAGATGCCCCCTTTCAAGAACTTTTCATAGATATATTTAGTATAGATGGCAAGCATTATTTAACCGTTGTAGACGCTTTTAGCAAACTGGCCCAAGCTTTTGAAATAAGTAACAGATCAACATGCGAAGTTGTTAGAGCCCTTATCAAATATTTTTCATTTTATGGTATTCCAAAAAAAATAAGTAGTGATCCTGGAACAGAATTTAATAATGAGTTAATGCGTGAATTAGCTTCACTTTATAAAATACAGTTGCATATTTGTACAACATATAATCCAAATTCAACTGGCATTGTGGAAAGATTTCACTCTACACTTATTGAAATTTACAGGCTAGCCAAATATGAACAAAAATGTACAGATGCCGCTTCTATTATGACATATTGTATCATGGCATATAATAATACTATACATTCCGCGACAGGTTTAACTCCGTTCGAAATAGTGTTTAGTCATACTGACTCTAGTAAAATTTTTGATGGTGATTTTGAAAAAGCCTATATGCAACAATTACTTAAAGATCACGTAAAACGTTCTAAATTTCTCTATAAACATATATCAGAAAAGATGCTTAAAAATAAAGAAAAGGTAATAACTAGCAAGGGTAAAGATAAAGATAAAATAGATTTAGATTCAGAACAAGTAATTTTTACAAAAGATATTAATACAAGGAAAAGCAAGGATAAGCCCCGCTATAGAAAAGCTGTTGTTAGTGGTGATATAGAGCGCAACATAGTACCCGTTCAGATAAGAAATAGACAAACTAAAGTTCCTTTAAGAAATGTTAAACGTCCTCCGCAGGTGCTGCCTGGCAGTAGCGACGATGATAACCCTCAACCAGGGCCTTCAGTTAGAAAAAGTTGAAAGAAACCCAGGTATATTACCTATCAAATTAGGACAAGCTTTTAAACGAAAGGATAATTGGACAGTTATCAAGGTAATTGATACAAGCGGGATAGAATTAATATTGAGATATAATGTACTTAAGTATCAGCAATTCATTAATATTATAAATACAAACTCTATTTTTGCTAACGACTCCATTGGATTAAGAAAACAAGTTGATAAATTATGTAATGACACTGTTGAAAAATTCGAACAACTTATGCCTACTGTACGTGTTAAAAGAGGCCTAATTAACCCTCTTGGTTCTGTAATTAAATTTGTAACAGGAAATTTAGATTCGGAAGACGCGAAAAGATACGATTCCTTAATTACACAATTAAATAATCATCAGAGTCTAACTAACCAAAAGGTTACTATTTTGTCAAAAATGTTAAGTGATTTTATTAATACTACTGAAACAATACACAGTAATACAAATATTTTGGAAAATAAGATAATTAAAATAAAAGAACTAGCAAAGAAAATTGTTACAAAAGATATTAATATGGTTAACTTTATCCACGTACTTGTTACATTTAATATTTTCACTGATAACTTCAGAACTCTATATATCATCTTAAATGAACTTGAAACTGCTCTAGCATTAAGTAAAGTCTCAGTTCTCCATCAATGTATTATAAATTCAACTGAATTCTTAACAATATTAAAGACCATAAATGACACTGATAATTTAATGTATGAACCAACAGTCAATAATATTGTTAAAATCGAAAAGTCCGTTACTGTAAGAGCCTATGTAAAGAGAAACCAGATAACATTCATTTTAGATATCCCTCTCACAGATAATGTTATATACAATTATTTTAAACTTTATTCTTTCCCTATTTTTAATATTTCCTATAACAAAACACTCGCCATTGTTCCCAAATACCCTTATCTCCTGGTGAAAGGGCTAAAATACCTATCCGCCGCGCACTCCTGCGAGCTGATTGACGACGGCGAGTATCTCTGCACCGACGACGACATCGTCCCCTACTCCGAAGAAACCTGTGTAGAACAGTTGATGAAAATGAGTGAAAATCTTACCAACTGTATAGTTCACCCCGTTGACATAGAGGATAAGAAAATACAGAGAGTCAAATACAACACCTGGCTCATCTACCTGAAAACCTCTACAGTAATGACTGAAAGATGTGATGACGAAATCTCACACTCCTCGCTTCGTGGTTCATATATCCTGAAAATGGAGGAAAACTGTGAAGTAACACTGGACAGCATTCATATTGTACATCATAGAGTATACAGCGATAAGATACAATATCGACTGAAACCCCTGATTACGTTGCCTGTACTTCAGACACCAGCTGTAGCTGAAAACGTCTCACTAGACATGCGTGAGGCAAACTTCGACGACCTGAAACATCTCGCGTACATGCTGAAAGTGAAATCCGAAAGTAGTGTTAGTGAAAATGATGAAAATCAAAGTTCGGTGAAAGTGAATTCAGTGAGTTTAGCATCCCTATTGCTGTACGTGATAGTTATCATTTGTGTTTTAGGTTATTGTCTGTATAAGTCTAGAATAAGATTATGTTCATTCACGCGAAATTACCGGAATCAAGAGTCTTCAGGTAATTCCGCTCTTGGTGAGGGAGGAGTTATGTTACCCTGTCACACCCCTAGAATAGTGAATGTCAACGCATGACTCTTGATTTGCTATAGAGCAAGGGCCAACACAGCTTGCGTTGGCATTTCGAGAAACAGAATATGTTTTGTCTACTTAGAGATAACTATTAGGCTAAGGTGTAATTGTATTTTTAATTAATATACGAGAGCATCTCAATCTGCTCACACGTATCACTCTAGTTTTAATTAATTAATATTTTAATTTTTAAAAAGTAAATTTACGTTCCCTCAATCTTGACTACCTAATAAATATAGATGATTCTACCGAGGAGTGACTGCCTCTGTGGTAACTGTAGAACGGTACGATTACAAAGCTGATGTTTCGGGTTCGAATCCCGGGTCGTGCAAAGTGATATTGGATTTTTCTCTTCATTAAGTATCAGCTCGGATTCAGGAATTTGTGCCCGATATGGAGATACGAAAGGCGAAATGTGGGTGTTCTGGTGACGCCTCTGCGTACCCTTTCTTAAAGGCATGACTTTATATGTAACATAAACTCACGTCTTTATCCCATACATACGTATGTGATTGTAAAAAAAGGTGTTAATACTTTTATAGCGCTCGAATTATACAGCTAGCGGGCTCATTTAAAGCAAAATAGTCGCAATTGGCAAGTTTAGTGGCAAAAAATATATGTTGTGCGTCAGAGAACGTACTAACTAATCGACATCGGCATTTGCCATTTCGGAGTAGTAGACTATAAAAAATTTCATGATTGACTTAAAATTGTAACTCACTGAATTAGTAACATTGATGCATAGCTATCAAGCCACAATAAGAGAGCGTTATAACTCATAAATAGCCTAAAACAGCCTGGGTGAGCACTGTAGCTTTTAAATATCTGTAGATGGTGATACAATATGTTCAACCAGCAACTAGATATTATACATATGTGTACACACGTCGGCACATACGCTATACATCGGGATCGGAAGGGAAGTCGAAACCACCACAACGAGTGTACGGCACAAAATAGATCGGTTCCAATTGAACAGTATCTACAGAACTAAAACATGGCTTAGGCCTTAGGCTATTTTCCGAAAACCATGTAGCATAGCGTACTATAAATGTATTTTTTTATGCAATGAATGACGAGACGAGCATGCCATTCGCATGATGGTAAGCGATATGACCGCCCATGGACAGTAGCAAAACTAAACAATACCATGAATTACAAAGAAATGCTTGGCATTCTACCGCGCTCGCCATCCTTTTTTTTTTTTTTTTTTTTTTTTTCTCGCGGGGAAAATCCCTTTACGGACCATCCCACCCCCGAAGGGGCGAGGGTGTGTCGGACTCACCGGCGCCTTCCGAGCCCAGCGAGATGTTGTGCCGCCCGTGGATGTGGACGGGCGGCCGCTGGGTCGGGTCCCTACCGTTAATCTACGCGCCGAAATACCGACTAAAAACCCCGCGTCGGCCACCATCGGTGCACTTCAGAGACGGCCCCGGGATACCGTTGATACAGAGCGCGCCGGGACCGCCTCTATGTGCACTGCCGCTGAAGCGACGCGGCATGAGACGCGTGTTGCGTCACGTCTCGGGGGCCGCCAAGGTAGGGACGGCGGCCCCGCGTGGCCTCTCCGGCGCCGGGTTAGGTGACATCCCGGCGCCTCCTTCGTCTTCTGTGGCGGCGTGCGGGATCGGTCTGCTCCCGATCCCGCTCGGCGCTCTCCTTCTGCGACATGACACATTCGCAGAAGGAGAGCATGGCTCGCCACGACCTCTTACTGCCGACCATGGCGGCGACCACGGCCGGCAGCGAGAGGTCTCTTCCTACGACCGCGTAGAGAGCGCTGCGCTCCTCGTCCCAGGCTGGGCACTCCTCCAGCGTGTGCTGGGCCGTGTCCTCACGGCAGTTGCCACAATGGTGGCACACGGCGGACTCCTCCGCTCCGGCTACGCGACACAGGTACGCACCGAAGCAACCGTGCCCGCTGAGCACCTGCGTCAGCCGGTATGTCGGCGCGCCGTGGCGCCTGTCCATCCACTGGTCGAGGACAGGTCGCACTGCCGCGACGGTCCTCACGCCAGCACTCGGGCTCTCCAGCCTGGAACGCCACTCCTCCACGGCGGTCCTGCGGAGGGAGGCCAACATGGCCTCGACCTCACGGGGGACCAACCTCTGCCCACGCCCGGACGCCTCCTCTCGTCGGAAGAAAGCCGACGAGAGGGTCTTTGCGTCCAGCACCCAGGGCAGAGTTCCCGCCAATAACCGCGCTCGCCATCCTGAGACATACGATGTTAAGTCTCATTAAGTCCAGTAGTTACTCTGGCTACAATTTCGTTAAAACCGGAACACAACAGTGCGTTTACACTGCTGTTTGGCGGTATATTGGCAAATAAAATTAATCTTTTTCAAGAATCAATATGAAACGCTGCACCGCACAGTGGGTCGAAACGGCTATTTTTGTGACATAGGATTTTTTTTTGGATTTTCCAATTTTTTTTGACGCCAACGTTTTGATATTATCATTCCTTACACTATTCATTCTTTGTATTTTTTTGCTTAACCCTATAATTTCGGCAAAAAAAAATATTTTAGGTTTTTAATGTATGGAACGCACTATAAAAACCTAAATTTCAACGAAGTCCTGCTAGATCCTGCGTTGAAACCTTATTTTTCTGAATCTTGGTCTGTTCTACTATACTTCTATACTTCGAAAGTCTGCATCGACCTGCAACTTTTTCAGTTATGCAGTTCGAAAGAAATGATAAAATTCAATATTTCCCAAAAGATTTTTTACAATTATCTTCAGTAAATTTGACACAAATAAGATAAATAATTAATCTAATAAATTAACAAATACCAAGGAAAACTTGTATATGTGCCGTGCCAGATTAAAAAAAAACAAATGATGGAAATAACTAAAAAATAATAATAAAAAAGGCTAGTATAAAGCCTATACCTATATACTACTCACTATCACTACTGTTTTGTAGATCTTCTAAAATACTCTCTACATTAATAAATTCTAAGTCTTCTGGTTTTGATGGCAAATGCAGAAGCTCTTTAGCTTTTGTTGAGAGAACCATAACATGTTTTTTTGTCATGCGTGATCTAAGACTTGTGATCTTTGGATCAGATGACAAAAGGAGATTATGTAAGATGTCCTCATTCGAAGATATCCTACTAATTTTTCGGGAATGATTTTCCCTATATTTTCGGAAGTCTTTGTTCCGTGCTTCTGCGGCTTCTTCCGACAGCTTCCCAATGGGTATAGCCCCAAAATGTTTAATTATGTCAGCCCCATGAACTAATAATTTATGTA
Organism: Deilephila elpenor; assembly: GCA_949752805.1. Classification (NCBI taxonomy): domain Eukaryota; kingdom Metazoa; phylum Arthropoda; class Insecta; order Lepidoptera; family Sphingidae; genus Deilephila; species Deilephila elpenor. The sequence continues at coordinate 12,569,102 of OX457103.1, read as the reverse complement.
CACTGGAAGGCATATAATACCACGGATATAAATCAACATATAGTTTTGCGGTTTCGGTAGAAAATAAAGCGAATTTAGTAATATCAACACGCTCTCCAGACGCAATTGTTTGTAGAATGATATAAAAATTCTCTATCAACTGCTCATTAATGCCAGCGATACGTGCTGTCATGGCTGTATTTTTAAAAAATCTTCGAGCTGTATTACCATCATTAGTGGTGCCTGCTCCTTGCTTCACTATATCAATTAGCAAGCCACATTCTTCTTTAAATTCTTGTTGAATTGCAGACTTTCTGGTCTTCATTTTCTCTTTATCGTCACCCCTGCAGTTCCATTTCTTAATCTCCAAACGGTAAGCTATGTGGAGTAGGCACTCCATGCATCTTATCCACGCATGCAATGATGACAATCCATACTGGTACATTTCTTCATTCTTAGATCGCAGTTTGTGGGATTCCAAATTATTCATTTCTGTTGGTTTCGCTTTGCAAATGTCACAAACTGCTGTTGAAGTCTCAGAAAAGTATGAAGTTATTTTGCCGTCAATCATTGTCATCATTAATTCGTGGGCAATTTTCACTTTCCTAAATATAGATGGCTGGAGTGCCTCGATTTCTCCTGATATACCGGCTTTTATAGCTGCTACAGTAATTTGTGTTTCTTTTGTGAACGTAAACATAATGGGACGACAGTAAAATGTGGATGAACTTCGATCGTTTTCCCATAAAACCGTTCCATCATCATGTTGTAGTCTTATTGGAACAAGACTTGCCATAAATATACTGGAATCGTCCACGCCTACTTCAGAGATCTGCTTATAATTGCTTTGCCCCGAGGATCCATCAAAGCCCCATTTGCTGATAAGCTTCAGGTCAGTTGCAGAATCTAAATCGAACTCAATTGTATCCAAAAGCCTTGAGGCTGTCAAGTTGAGCAGAGCTTGCAATTTAACTGATGCCGTGCAATCACTAAATGTCATATCCTCCTTTCTTGGGTAACATTTCAATTTTGCTTCTTTTAATTTATAATAAGAAGGATACAATTGAAAGCCTTTTTCGCTTGCTGATTCTCTTAGGTTTATATATTGTGCCTTCGACAAATTTAGGGAAACAAGTAGCGCCAACGCTTTATCAGCAGTGTATGGAACATATTTTTTTGCATTCAAGCAATTATTCACTTTTGTTATATCTTCTGGATTTTTAAGTAAATGGTTTATTATATTAGCGATGGCTTCATGTCCATTACATTTCAGTGTATTTGATGTAGCTGCAATTAATTCTTCCTGAGACAAATTATTTTGAATTTGGTCTACTCGTCTTCGTTTTTGTCTGTTGGACAAATCATCGAATGATTTTCTGGGACAAATCAAAGCTGTAGAAGCTTTCGATGTGGATGGAGACAGATTCTCAAGACTTAAGTCCTCTTCATGTCTTTCGTGTTCTTCATGTACTTCATGTTCTTCGTGTCTTTCGTTTAATTTTAGTCCTTTAGGCCAAATTATTTCACTTTCTAGCCAATCACCATTTTTTTTAATAAAGTTAGAAAATATACGATTGCATTTTTGCCATCTAGCTGTTATAGAAGAACAGAATTTTACACAAAACTTTTGAAGCACTACACTATTTTCTTCAGTCACGTTTATTTTCTGTTGCAAAAAATCAGAAAGTTTTTTGCTATCTGATAGAGATCCAAGCTGGTCTCTTAAAACAACAAACATATCGAGATTAGTAACTAGAACCTCCATGATACCGAAACAAGGATTCAAAATAAAATGGTATGGATCGTAGCACGGATAAATGTACATTAAGAACGAATTCAAAATATAAGTCATTTTATACCCTGGGCAATAAACAAATTTTATTGCCCTAGATGCTCTCATTAATGATAGAACTAAGTAAAAGGACAAAACATGTTTACAATCGATATCACGAGAATGTTTGTTTTGTTTTAGTTAATTAAAGACAATAAACAAACAGTAGTTGTAAAACAATTAACTAAATGCACCTGTAATCTCCAGATGTCATCAGTGTTAATGACTGAAAGTAATCCTTTGCCATCTGGTGGTCCATTTGCATTTATGATTTATTACTGTGTTTACGTTAATTGTGTAACCACATGTTTTGGGTACAACAACCAATTATGCCAATAAATATTTACTTATTTACTTCTATTGTGTTATTCTATTAGATTTTTATATAATAGTTTGTATATCCACAATGTTTTTGTCTTACTATCTTGTGGTTAAATTGACTTAAAATGTCAATTACAAAATTAGAAATAGTACTATTTTTACCATTTTTCCGATCCCTATAACTGGAAAAGTTGCAAGTCAATGCAGACATTCGAAATGTACAAGTAAAGTAGAACTGGCCAGGATTCAGAAAAATAAGGTTTTAACGCAGGATCTAGCAGGACTTCGTAGAAATTTAGGTTTTTATAGTGCGTTCCATACATTAAAAACCTAAAATAATTTTTTATGCCGAAATAATAGGGTTAAGCAAAAAAATACAAAGAATGAATAGTGTAAGGAATGATAATATCAAAACGTTGGCGTGAAAAAAAATTGGAAAATCCGAAAAAAAATCCTATGTCACAAAAATAGCCGTTTCGACCCACCGTGCACCGTAGAAATCGCTAGTCCGTACCGACACCGGATGGTGACGTTCCATGTAATTCATACAAAGATTTTTTTGCGTAATACATTCATAGCACGAACATTATCTGTTAGATTGTAATGGGAATATACTACAGACCCTTTACGAAACGATAAACGATCAACACGAAGTGATTCTCGTAATCTAAAATAAATTTCGCGAATCGCGATCTATCCTTTACTTTACAGCTCGCTGCGACAATTACTTCGAGAACAAACGAATAAATATTCCCTATCAACTTTTATCTCGAAACCGGGACGTGTTTATTCAAAAAATCCAATTATAACAATCGCTCCCCGTTCACAATTGCTTAATACATCTATCTTCGTATTTTATGACCAACGCACATCCTATAGCTGGGGGCAGGACCCCTCAAATTGCCAGGGGCTCTGTGCTATGCTTTGGTACGTACCTACAATGTTTGTTGAGATAAATTGATACAACTCAATTTTGAGAGTATTTTATTGTTAACAGCAACAAGATCATAAGGAAAAATAATAGTGTCGTTTCATTAGTCTAGTAGCATCGCGTTTGCGCTGGGAACCAGATTCAATTCCCTGATTCAGACACTACACATCATAAACTTTTTCAGTTAAAAAGTCCCATACAAGTTACTTGTAATTGGACTTCGTGCCCTGCATAGCGATAATATTATTCTCGCACCGCATCGCATGTTGCGATGAAAATAAGCGCGGCGCAATGTAGGATGCTAATAGCGACACATCTGCCTACCCCCTCGGATAGGCTATGGTTACACGCTGGAGCTCAATTATGTGTCACATAAAACAAGTATCGATTTATTAATGAATAATACATTGATTTTGTGACAAAATGGTGCAAATGCAGAGAGACAGTATAGGCATTCATAATTAGATAATGTTTTATTTAGTTATCGTTTAGTACATATTTTGCTAATCAATTACCCTTAAGACTGAATTAAACAACACAATTTATTACCATATTTATCACCATAATGTTGATATCATGTTAAATTACCAAGAGACATCAACGTATCACCAACAAAGTCTCCAAATTACATATTCACCACTTGTAAAATGCAATACAAACATGTATTGAATACCGAATGAGCAAATAAGACATATTCACACCTGTATATAGTATGTGTTCTTAACGTAAACAAGGAAGAGATGGCTTACTTTGTTGTGTTAAGTAATCATTACTACGAAGGTCATATCAATATTAGAACACAAAGATTGTTTACTATTTTCCTTTGTACCTATTTTAGGAATCATATCTAATTACTGGGGCATTTTTCCTAAGATACTTAATATTGTTTTGAATTGTCCCCTCTGATTATAATATATTACATCCAGAGTAACTATTTGTATTGCAAGTTAAGTTATTTGGTAGATGGTGACATTTTATTCTTTAAACCTAATTAAAGAATTTGAATGTTTAGAATATATTAAATAAAAGACAATTAAATAAATAGTAATTTACGTCAGATTATTGAAATTGTCATTTCTATCAATACAACTTTACAGATATTAAAAAATGTCTATTGATACATTTTTTATATTGTATTCTCATATTTCCTCTACAATTATCTCAATTAAAATAATTAAAATTGATACAGTCAATAACTAAATAAATAAATACAGGTATTTAATTTATGTATTAACATTGATTTATAAATGGTCAGGTGTGCTTTTTGTAGCTGAGATTAAAATTTTATTACATATCACACAATTTTCGACCAAAATTATTATAGTAGTAAGTAGTTGCAAAAAAAAATGTCACATACGAGATAACATCGCACAACTGAAATTGGCAGAATTGTCGACATCAGCGTCCTTTGCCATAGGAAAAAAATGAAGACTATGAAATCAAATAAATAACATTGATAACATTTTTCAAGAAACAAGCATTACATAAATGAAAACACTAGCCTTAATCGTCATCAATTTGCGATTCGCAATTTTTTACGCATCTCTATCTTTACGGAACATGTGGCGCGAAAATAAACACACAAACAAATTAGTGTAAGTTAAACAATTATTACAATAAGAAACAAGAAACGTGGGACAGGCGAGCTTGTTGGAATTCTTTGTACTTTTACTCCCCCGTGGCTCGCGACATCGCAATGGCCACAACACAGCTTCATAAGTAAAATTCTACGATCCAATACAACTCCAATAAAATACAAAAACAAAACCCCATTAAATATTGACCGACAATAAATTATATAATAATCATAGTATAATTCTGTCCTAAGCCCCTTCGCAGTTACGAAGGGGCGGGCCTTTGATAAATGCCCGCATGGAATCAATTTATTACTTGCCTACAATACTTAGAGCTTCAGAATAACTTGAAAACCATATATCGAGATATTAAAAGTAATTAAGGCAGCTATAAATACCTTGTAAACTTCATAGAATGCTGAATTAAGCAAATCAACAGCCAATCGTGTAAATCCTTGCACAACCACACCAACGAAATTATTATACGAAAATAAAACACATCAACACAAAATGTTCACTTTTTATGTTAAACTAAATCAACACAGTGAACTATATCCCGAAATTATTGTGTCATAAAAAGTCCAATACACGCGTATAAAATGTGAAAAATTTAACATTTCCTATTTTATGAACACCGGCACACGATCAACACAACCACCTCTACAAAAATCTTTACAAAACTGAAAATAAAGGCACATGGCGCCTGGCGGAGCCACTGTCGATCGTCGACCATTGGCGCTTGCGCTGTCAAAAATTATAAAGACTGTTTCACATGCCAACATATGATTCTCCATTAGATTGAAAGCAATTCCAGTAAAATAAAATATTTTGAACTCAACATTAGAAATAAAATAAATAATGGTAAATGGAACTTCATTTCAATAATTACAGATGTTTTATAGAGCAAAAATACATTTGATCAATCATTAATCATAATGACAAACACATCGTTCCCCGTACACGCACAGTTATCAATTGTCATATGTCATTCTGAAACTTGAAAAACAGTGTGAAACTTTGTTCTTGTAGTAATAAACTTTTAACAAGTTTACAAGATGTTAGATTACGTAAAACGTGTTATATTAGTCCTTTCTGGAAAAGGAGGTGTCGGAAAATCTACTATCAGCACCCAATTGGCATTGACGCTAAAAGAGTCGGGGTTTAAGGTAACAACAAAAATATTTTGATTCCCTGCATTACAGTCTGTACTGAACTTTCTAGGATAATAACTTCGTTTGATTAGGAATAGAAGACAAGTTAAATAAGAATGTGATTATATGATTTTAGAGATATTACAAATATGTACAGTTAAAAATAGACCATATTATACTTACGGTTTTATAACCTATTAACATAGATTGCGCTGTAAGTAACTATGTAAATATTCACATTTATAAGAGTAAGAGAAAAGAAACTCATAGTTACAAATTGTTGTTAAATAAATAAATACACCCAACACTCAACAGTCACATGCATAGTCCTATTCCATAGGAGGCTCTGTACCTATATTTTATAAATTTATCCAGTGAATTCAGTTACAAAATAAGGGGTAATATGTTTTATTAACTTTATTATTTTTATATCTTAAATATACTGCAGAAATTAATGGGTGTAGGCAATATTGTAGGTCTGTTTCACAAAACTCTAGTATAATATATTATTGAGTTGTTTATTATATGACTACACACATAACCTAGATATTGATAATAGTTTTGGCTTATCAAGTGCCTGTGGTAATTGGCCAGCATTGGTTTTTGATATGGCCCCTAGCAACAAAGAGACAATGCCCTTGATGACTTGGTAATAAACAAGTGAAGTAATTAATATGTGTATTGCAACATAACTAAAACATTGTTTATATTTTTACAGGTTGGCCTACTAGATATTGATTTGTGTGGGCCTAGTGTTCCATACATTCTAAATCTGGAAGGCAAAACCATTCATCAAGGACCTGATGGCTGGGTACCCGTATACATAGACAATGAACAGAAATTGGGAGTTATGTCTATAGGATTCTTACTTGAATCTCGTAATGATGCTGTAATATGGCGAGGGCCCAAGAAGACAGCAATGATCAAACAATTTCTGGAAGATGTTTGCTGGTACGATTTGGATTATCTGATTATAGATACACCTCCAGGTCAGTTAAAATACTTGGTGTATTAATTTGATCGTTGAATGTCAAATGGTTTCTTATATTTACGCGAATGTTACACATTGAAATAAAACTATTTTTATGGATTGTATCACACCAGCCAAATGGTCGGACATTGTGAAGAAGGCGGTTGGTGGTAGCCTATACCACGCGGTCCATGCCACCCAGGACCGAACATGTTGGAGGAACATCACATGTGGTCGCGATCCTCAGTAGTGAGGGAACAATGATTAAGATCACATTTTGGTTAAATTTTAAATTTTTTAACTTCCCAATGTTTCTATTGCTTTACAGCTTTTGTGGTCACGAGGGGGACGCCTATAAATGTCTGTTAGTTTTAAGAATTTTGCAAAGCATGAAGTATAAATTTTAAAAACATTATTGAGTTTGTTTGATCAACTATTTGTTTTTCAGGGCTAAGATTAAAATTTATTGCAGAAAACCCTATTAAATATCACTCATATCTTACCACAATAATAGACCTATCTAAACCAATAGAAAATATAGCAATGAATTAGAAAACATCTACATTCTGTGAAAATAAATTTTACATCTTTCTTTACAGGGACATCTGATGAGCACATCACCATAATGGAGAATCTCCGACAAGTACCGCAGTGTGGCGCCATATTGGTTACGACTCCTCAACAAGTTGCTATAGAAGATGTCAGGAAAGAGATCACATTCTGCAAGAAAACTGGCATTCCTATATTAGGCATTATAGAAAATATGAGCGGGTAAGACAATTTCATATTTATTTGTTGCTTGTCTGGTCCTGATTTTTTTTCCTTCTTATTATCAACAGTAAATATAGACAATAAGAGATCTGTTAATTTATTAATGCACACTAAAAAGAATAAAGAGGTAAAGCAAAGGGCTTTGTTATTAGAGTAGCATTACAGCTATGGAGTCAGGAATTTGTGCCCCTTATGGCGATTGGCTCGCCCCCTATCACATCATGGGACGGAACATACAAGGCGAAATGTGGGTGCCCTGGTGGCGCCTCTGCCTACCCCTTCGGGAATAAAGGCGTGAGTTTATGTATGTATGTATATATTCGTTGCTTGTCTGGTCCTGATTTTTTTTCCTTCTTATTATCAACAGTAAATATAGACGAGATCTGTTATTTATTAATTCACACTAAAATAACAAAGAAGTAAAGCAAAGGGTTTTGTTATTAGAATAGCATTACAACTATTAACATATTTAGTGAGACATTACAAGTGTCTTTAAAAACACTAACACATCCTATTACCACTCTAAATGGTCTTTTTTTTATTGCCTGTGAATTTTGTGTAGGAAAGTGATTCGTTTCTCTGCTGAGTGTCGTAATTGTACCTATGGGAGATCTAAATGATCGATGTATAAGTATAGGTACTTACTTTTATTTCTAGATACGAATGCCCGAGCTGTAGTGAATGCACGAATATATTCTCAAGCGGCGGAGGCAAGTCACTCGCCGAGATTGCTAAACTACCGTTCCTCGGCAGCGTACCGATAGATCCCCGGGTGGGCAAGTTGGCTGGACAAGGCGTCGCCGCTGTGAAGGAACTACCGGACTCCAAGACAAGTCAAGTGTTTAGGGAGTTGGCGTGTAATTTGGCGAATTGAAACTACTAAACATCGCTTAGTTAAAAAATGGCGAGTGAAATGTACATAGTTTAAAATACTAAGACGAATGCGGCGTCAAAAAAATTGCTAGGCACCTCAAGCGTATTGTGTATATGATAGCAATTCATAATGCATACTATAACACAACTTGTGTGTATGCCGCAGTCAACTACACGCATGCAGAGGATAGCCATTAGTGTCACGCTCACTTGGACAAAGATATTCCATGTCATTATAACAACTCTTAAATTCAGTATAATAACTTATTTATTTACTTATTTACACACTTTATTGTACACCACAATAAAAGAGAATAACACAGAACAGTAAATCACTTAAATCTAATGTCATGGTTACAATTATACGACGATGGCCAGGGCTACATAATTCACTTGAATAAAACAAGACTGACAGTTTTTATTGTTTTTCTTTCGCTTCGTGTCCTTTGTTTTGCATAATATAACTGTCCATTGAGTAATTAATACCTAGTATTAACGCAGTGTAGTTTAGCTATATTCGTTTAATAGTTATAAAATATTTTACGTGTAAATAAGATGTGATTTTCAATTACTACGATTACTTTATAGCGGATTTCAAATAAAAGACATAATTAAACTAAATGTTTATTTTTAATCCGTCAAATACACCAAATATAAATGCGTTCAAAATGACAAATATATCAATATTTATAAAAAATACGTTATATACGTATTACATATAAATATAATGTAATATATAAAACACCCTGATTTCTAATACCGATTACACTACGAGATTTTTTCAATGTATATTAATAGCAATATTCGTAAATCATATTTTCTTTTACACTAAATACGACACATATATCTTCATAGTACATCTTAGTTTTCATAAAACCTATAAACTAATAGAAACACATTTTAACATTGAATTAAAACTATTTTATACGGATTTTATCGCGATTTGGTTTAATTTTTACATTTTTTAACTTCCCGACGTTTCGATTACTTTACAGCTTTCGTGGTCACGGGGCGGACGACCACCGAAGAAAACCATACGAGGAAGCGCTAAAATTCTAAGCCAGGCGAGTAAAAAAGTGTTAGAGTCCGCCCCGTGACCACGAAAGCTGTAAAGTAATCGAAACGTCGGGAAGTTAAAAAATGTAAAAATTCAACCAAATCGCGATAAAATCCGTATAAAATAGTTTTATTTCAATGTGTAACATTCGCGTAAATCTAAGAAACCATTAAACACATTTTAATTTCGTTTTCCTTTATACCTTTTAAAGACATTATCCAAAGTTCATGACATGTTTAGTAAGTACATATTATTATAAATATTTAATGAATCATCATTCAAATTTCGTCGGCAGATTGAATAGGAGAAAAGTATAAATATAAACGATAAACTCAATTAAACAAGCGGTAAGTGAATTTAACTTATACAAAAGTGAAAACATTGATAAAAGGAAATCTTTAAAGATGTTTTCACAAAAAGTCTCACAGATTGTAGCGACTTGCTTGGCCAATATTATCTGATCTCGAATGTCAATGACCTTTATATTTGTAAGTGCGCGGTATTTTCGCTTTATCTCCGCAAATCACGTATTCTTTAAGAACAAAATATGCCTTTCGACTAAATAAAATGTTTCTCTAAGCGTTAGTCAGTATGCATTTTCTTTCATAAAACATCGCCTGAGACTTTTCAGGCCTATACCACCAATCGTTATTATAATAACCGTATATGCACCGTAGATTAATAAACATTTTTATAGATACAATATGGGCAGCAAGAGGTGACTTCTGCTTCCATCGCTGTTTTATAGTCTAGTAATATTTTGGCATCCATCACTGCTATAAAGCACCATAAAATTCGCAAAAGAAAACAATATAAAATAATACTTACGTTACTATTGAACTCACTTCGTATTTGGTCCGACATTTGTTTGATTCCTCATGGCAATATCTCGGCTTTGGCACAAACTTATCAAAAAACTAAATCGTTGCAGATTCAACTTAAAAGAATTTATAATTAAGTAAATTTAACAAACAACTCGGGTTCAAATCCCAGGGCACACCTCTCGACTTTTCGGAGTTATGTGTGTATTGATAGTCAATCACCACGCACTTTAACGGTGAAGGAAAACATCGTGAGGAAACCTACATACCGTAGCGATTTTAAAAGAATTTCTACGGTATGTAAGTCCGCCAACCCGCACTAGGCCAGCGTGGTGGACTATATGGCCTAACCACTCTCAATCGATTCTCTCGATTGTAGAGTAGGCCCGTGCCCTGCAGTGGGACGTATATGGGCTGTTTGTTCTATACAAACAACTCCCAACATTATTTATATTTTTTTCGTACATTCCGTTACGTTTCTTTTCTTAGACACAGCCAGTGCATGTACAGAGGCAGTGTGTTGTCTTTATTAACAATAAAGTTTATCTGATTGATCTTAAATCTATTTCTTCGTCCATTTTTTCAGACACAAACTATTTTTTAAAAGAAAACATGTATAAGCCGACAGTCATTACACCAATCAACGCGGGTAATATGAATGTACTTAAAACAGATCTAAAAAAAATACATTTCAAAAGTATTAATATTCTTAAGGTGTTGCAGAAAGGGAGTGTTTACATCCACATAAACTGATTTTACAGGTTCCCATTCCAATAGTAAAAGGAAGAAAACATGTTTTTGAAATTGAGATCAATTGATTCTAAGATTAGGTAATGGCAACAAATTTCTCTTGTCCATTGGAAGCTAATTAATAAAGTACGCAAAAAATTGACACGACTCGATGCGTGGCTACTTTTTTTTTACTTTTAAACAACTAATTTCTAATCAACTTCAAAGCAACGCTAGCTAAAAACATTTTTTTCGGTCTCTACTCCCTTTCTTTAACTCCTGATTTGCAGAAACTCCCTCGTTACTCGTTAAGCCACATGAACTGTCTGATCTCATCATCAGACGACGGGCAGCAGTGAGGAGGCGCCTTGTGCAGGATGTGACGTAATTCCTGAGAAGAATCATCGATTTGTAAAGCAACGTATAAATCATGTGTGTGGATTAGTGCATAGTATTGAATAAATTAGTTTTTGGTGCGAAGATGATAAGATTGTGTAAGAAAGAAATTGAAATATGAATAAGATCAAGATATGAAATAGGCAGCCGTGATCCTGATACAAATGAATTTTAATTTGGTATAATTGGTTTGAACGGAGTAATTTTGACATAGACCAAATAATTGTTTTTATAAAGTTTGACTATTTTTCAAATTTGAAATGTATTTAAAATGTTCGCGATCATATCCAAATATTTCATGTAACTATATTTTGTAAATACTTGTGTAGTGAAGAACACCTCTTTGAGTGTAGTACTATCCAGATAGAATATCCATTTCTGAAATGAAACTATTATTTACAGAGTTTATTGCGGATTTAGTTTAATTCTTTTATTTTTTAACTCAGTCCGCCTCGAGACCACAAAACCCGTAAAGTAATCGAAAAGTCGGGAAAAAAAATGAAACCAAATCGGCAATAAAATCCGTAAAAAATAGTTTTATTTCAGATAGAATATCGTCTGATTATGCCGCCCAACAACCATGGTAATGTTTCTAGATAATAGCATGTGAGTATTGAGATATTCATGCCATGGACCTAGAAATGAGAGGATGCACAACTTAGAAACTATATATGATTATTACACCTTAAACAGCAATAATAAAATCGGACATAAATCTTACATTTGTGGAAAAGCTAATTAATTGTCAAATCTTATAATAAAAATAAATATATTAGGCCTTTTAAACCGGGTCGAACATACATAGACGGTAGATGTCGTACGCAGCAATCTGTACAACAGATTAAAATATCGTAATATTTATAGTAACTCAAAAGACTAAAAACTATTTTTCGTCATTTTTAGGACCGTTTGTCACATTAACAGATATTTGTTTACTATGACATATTTTCTATTAATACAAACACTCATTAAACCCTATTTTCTATTATTATTTTGTTACAAACACTCATTAAGCCCAGCTTTTCCACAAAAACTAAATACAAATAGTTAATATTTTTCAATTGTTTACTTTTTCATTTTTCGGTCCATGGGGTCAATGTATGGTAATGTATTCTACGAACCCCCACAATACTGAACCACTTGTCCTTGTCTATGCGGCTGTCTATGGCCCGCTTTAACCTCTGCGGAAAAACAACACATCCGCATCTGGGTTTCGACCAAACACTTGCAACGAAACACAGATGGCGGCGTACGAAAGATTCTGTGCTAAAATAAACTGAGCTACTACACACTGAATCTTTTTGTAAGCAAGGCGTAAAGAATATTTTTGGCCATTTTAAAATTTCAAATTTACAAAGCAACACAGTCAAAAATTTTGTTGTAGGCAAAATCAAGGAAATGTTTTTTTAAGAAATTCATAACCAACAAATTCTAAGATCACGTTCCCAATTGAATGATTGTGCAGCAGTAAAGCATTTTCTTTCAATTTCACGGAAATCTTCGTGCGCGGCTATATGTATTCCCTATAACAAGTATTTGGTAATGCTAAGATTATCACAACATTATAAGAACATATCTAAAGAAAATGATAATAAGAATTTCTTGTTACTGTTCTATTACAAAATAATGTGACAATCTTAAATTTGCGAAATTCAGATGAAAATTATACATAAATATTAATAAACAGTGAAAATAAAATTTATGAATAATATACTATCATGCATTATAAAGCAACCAAAGAAATAAAAAAATAATAAGAAGCTGTGTGTGGCGTATTATAAATAAACCTAAAATAACTTGTACCCAGCCAATAAAATTGACATTACATTTTTAATATTATAAATGGCATAAAAATTAAAATTAATTTTATATGCCTAGTTGTTAAGTTTCTAAATAAATATATTAAAATATTTTCCAAACATCAATATTTAGCTAACGTCAATAAGAAGCACGTATTATTTAACTGTCACGTTCCGTACATTATATCTTAATGGATATACAAATAATTATTTTACGCGTATATTTCTGCAGGACAACAATACAGAATCATAAGTTACTCAAGAATCTAAAATTGACCTAGATGTACTGCAAGGAAGTTACTGACGTCAGTCCATTACCAATTCAATTTTAATATTGAAAAACGAAACTTTCCTACATAATTATTTAAAAAAAAAACACTTTCACATACTTTTCCATAAATTACATGAGCATACTATTTGTATTATAATATAACATCATGCACAAATACTTCTAAATACACAAGTCTTAACATTACAACTGACTTCAATAACTTACCCATAACTCTTGAACACCCTGTATGGGTTTTTTTGTGTGTGCATGTGTTTCTCTATAATGAAGTGATGTGTGTGCTAAAGGGTGCAGTGGCATACATGATCCGGCAAGGAGGCGTGATTTCGCTATTTGATACTATAATTATTATCCTTACTCGTGTATGGGCTCTGTCTTTTATATAGGTGTTGGATTTTGCCGCTGATTCGTGACGTGTGTGCACGAGAAGTTTAACTAACAAAGGTGTAAGGCCTCGCTATTTGCTACGATAGTTATAGACCTTAATGGGTTGGTAAGCTGAGGAGAAAGGTACAAGTACTTACTTTCATGGCGTTTCTGTTCCGTTGCGCGGCGACGATGTGGTTCACCAGCGGCGCGGGGTAGTCCTTGCCGATGATGCAGTTGGCTCGCTCTTGGACGTCCAGCGGAGCCTTCCAGGGTTCGTAACTGATCAAATGAGATCAAATATAGTGCACTTGTCTACTTCAAAATGTTACAAAAAAAAATAAAATAATAAAAATAAAAAATAAAATTGGGTATTTTACTATAAGAAAGAAAAAATCTAAAAACTATAAATGTATATAGTAGAGCATTAAGCAATAAGTATATGTTAATTTCAGTTTTTATTTCGAAGGAATAAATTTTATAATTCGTTTTGAAAATTTCAATTTTTTTATCTGTCCTAAAAATATGTGAAACGGCTGCCGCCATGATGGATAGAGATTCTACGTCATTCCGTAAGTAGAATACCCCCTCCGGTGTCCAAGAGCTCATACAAACACAGGTTGTTTACTGGTTGAGTGACGTATCATTTTAAAGGAACATGGCGCCTAGCGTTTTCACATATTTGCGCGCATAAATTTAAAATTTAAATTTTAAATGGTTTTTTATTGGACTTGCCGAGCGAATAAAAATTTGATATTTTTTTAAATAGTTTGTCTTAATCTTAGGAACAACTTAAAAGACTTTTTGAAAATGGGTAGAATACCCAATTACAATCGAACTACATTGTGGTCTGCACGTTCAAAAACACTTTTTAACTGCAGTTACCCTCTCAATTTATGCCCGCAAAAGAAACTTTCGAGGTGGGTCCGATTTTTATGCAATTGTATATTCATAATATTATAAACATTTCTAGTTGGCAGAATTTAATGCCAAATTTAATCCCAAGTTTAATGCATGATGTACGTTTCTATGTGTGTAATGTGTAGCTGTGTATGTGTGTATGTGTGTATGTGTGTATGTGTGTGCGTGCAGTGTGTGCGTACATGTAGTGCACGGGCACGCGCGCCAGCTCGGGCACGTAGCGGCGCACGTACTCGCCGCTGGGGTCGAGGCGCTGGCCCAGGCGCACGGGGCACGCGCACTCGCCCGAGTCCAGCAGCGCCTCGAACGCACTGCTCGACACCCACATCCAGTTGCCCGCGCACACCGACCTGCAGGGGGGGGGACATTCGTACCACTTCAAATCAATAACATATCACAATCCACATCGATCAATCTAGACCAGAAATTAATATAATAATTTGAAATAGATAAATGCACATCAAACATTATTAAAAATTAAGTATTAATGAAATTAAACACAATATTCTTTACATGGCAAAATTTTACAAGATTTTAAATTATCCAGTAATCTACCTACTACAAAACGTACTTAAAAGTGAGTTGAATCACAATATAATATCTTCGAACATTACTATTAATTTGTTCATTCGGAAAATCGAAATGGTTTCAAAGTAACATTTTGCATTTTAAACTCAACCAGAAAGGAAATAAAAAGAGTTGAAGATCTGTTCCCTCACCAGTCCGCGTCGAGCAGGTACTTGAGGAAGTGGTTGAGGCCGTGCTCCCAGGACAGCCACAGCGTGCCGCGCGTGAGGAACGAGGCCACGGTGTTGCGCACGGCGTGGTGCAGCCAGCCCTCCGCGCGCAGCTGCCGCATGGCCGCGTCCACGAACGGGAAGCCCGTGCGACCCTCCGCCCATCTTACACAAATCAGCCGTAGTTAGCACCAATATATGTTCAAAAAGAACAGGATAATTTAAGAGTTCAATCCTAAAAATATAGAATGGAAGGAGGGTAGAGATGATTTTGCCCTGCAGTGGGATTTTAATTTCATGCGTGTCATTAACCCATTGCATTATTTTCAATAATAATAAAACTTAAAATAATAGTCGGTCAAGCAACGTATGAGATTTTTACTAATGATGCAGATTTAAAACCCTGTATTTCATTTTTGAAATTAATAAAACTATTTACCTTTGAAGCTCATCGCCCTCAGGATTCTTCCAGGGTATATCCAAACATATAGGGTTGTCAGCCATCTGACCGTAGTTAGGGTTGTTCACGCTCATAGTGTAGAAATATTCGCGCCATATCAACTGCCCTACAAAGAAGAGAAAAGGAGCAGACAAAAACGTATGTTGAAAAAACAAAAAAATTATCGCAGACTTATATTTATTACTCCAATCAAAATTGCAATAACTATTCAATAAATCTTTGGGGTATGAAATAATGACCAAAACACTAAAATGTTGACTAAAATTTTATCTAAATTCGACACCACTCTCAAAAATCATCAATTCAATTGTTAACAGGTGTTCATATATTTCCTTGCCTTGTTTACTATAAAAAATATAAAAAATTAAACCTACTCCAGTGTTGAAATCAAAAAGAAAGAAATAAAATTAATCTTAATATTCTTAAATAGCTTAATATGCCTACTATTTCTTTGAGGTCGGTGCCAGCTGGGAAACTATAAAACCGCGGGGCGCAGCTGGTCCCAAATTGACTGAACCAATTTCGATAAAACTTACACAGCTCCTAAGTTGGACTGTACCTAATCAAACTAAAAAATAATGTTTGATATCCAACTTATAATTTTTGAGATATGCGTGGACAAACATACAAATATACAAACGTACATACATTTATGAAATTTGGGATACGTAATCAGTCGCTGGTATATACTAATATATCCAAAAATGGTGCAATTCTGACAAAATTACATACATACAGGTCGAATTGATAATCTCCTTTTTTAAAGTCAATTAAAAATATGTCGTAAACACATACCAGTAATGAAATGCGTGGCAGAGAGACGACCCTGATGTACTTGTTGGTACAAATCGTGCAGCGCCCAGTAGAACCTACACGTGAATTCAATACTGATGATTAGATTCTTAAAAACATCCATATAGTTTACAATAGTAAAATTTAATAGTTTAAAGTACACGCTTATCCATCTTTGTTTCTGAAGACGTAGGTATCACTTATCGACACCTCTTGTAAATAATTCTAAACGGCAATAATCGTTTACCACCAAGTAACTCGGTTGTTTACTTACCCGTCCTAGATTTAGAGTTCGTACAGTTTAATTTATAACTATACCTTCTAACGGACAGGCATCCGAAACGTAAAGCCGGGCTGAGGGATATAGGAGGTCCGAGCAAGTCCGGGTTACCATGCGTCGGCAAGTATGAACCCCTGAAACAATACAATTCAGGCATCGATAAAGGAAATACACCAAAACTGTTTATATCTCATCGATTATATTGTTGTATCATCATCTTCACCCACTGGTTGTCCCCTGCTGAAAATAGGCCTATTATTGATATGATTCAATACTTGACAATTACCGTTTCCCCCAGGTTCTATGAGCTCCTCAGCATATTCATTCGATAGACTTAATAATAGAAAGTTGCCTACTATCTTTAAGGCACTTACTTGCAAAATGTCTCGTACTCGACCGCAAGTCTCTGTTGCATTTGCTTCAGAGCTGCAGTTTCCCCGCCCACCCAGCGTATCATGCGGATATCCTCGTTCTCCAGGAACACTCCAAGGTCCTCGGGTTTCGGAGTCTGATCGCAAAAATGTATCAATCAGTTAAAAAAACCCGTAGGCATTGTATTTTAATTATTACTGCCGTTTCGATTAAAAAATTGTTAAATCTTAATCATTGGTACTTGGCACAAGTATTTCCAAGAATTCCGGTGTTCAGTAAAACCTTTGCTAGTTTAATCTGTGTAATCCCGGTGGTTATTGTACAGGGCTAATATTTTTTATTTTTTATTAATCATTGAAAAATCTAAAACTTCAAGGTAAGTTTACGCCTGTATCATTGAAGGACTAAGTAGAATTGCTTCTAGTACCAAAAGTTCACCAACCTGTCCACCACGAAGTGATAGCAAGCCTAATACAATAATTCTGTGTATCATCATAAACCTGATATTTAAAATTAAAAACCTTGTCATAAACGGTAAACTCCTGGTAGAAACACTCCGGCAGAGAACAGAATTTCACGCCTTGAAGATCTAAATCACCGACCGGGCGCGGCGGGTCGCCGATAGTAGTTACCGTGTGCTGGAACAAATAATTAGGTTATTGAAGTAAACAATAGACTGGTTATTCTGAAAGTTTACTTTATTATTAGTTTCCACGGACAAACTTCTCGTCTATATTAATTATTGACAAACTTTGTGTAGTAGTGTATTGTAGGTTGGTTTTGTGTCTTTTTCATTTAGATGATAATTCAGGTCATTATCATTTTCAGCCTAACAAAGTTAAATGTAGAATAAAGGCACCTGCAAAGAAAGAACCACAGGGGATTATATATTTCAATATTGGCTTCAGTTTTCCTTTGTTTCTGATTTACTGCCACCTTCGTTATTGCATTTGTCTACCGAAAATGTAACAAACCCACATCCTATAGTTCTGTCTCCCTCTCTCTCTTCAGACATAGGAAGTCCACTGCTGAGTATACGCCCAAAGATTTCCATTGAAACCATTTCCATACAATATACATCACACTACTTCTCACCAGAAACGAGACTAGCATATCCAAACTTGCTTAAAATCCCCAAACGAATAAAAGTATAAAATCTCACCAGGAACATCTGGTAGGTGAGCGGCGGGATCCCACCGTTGGCCTTGATCACCGTATCTGGTTCCCACAGAGTGTGGGACACGTGCTCGTGGCACGTCACGCCGATCTCCCGGCACGTGGTCTTCACGCTGTCGTCGCGGGGACGCCACACCGGTTCGCAGTCTTGCTCGAAGCAGACCTTGCGGATGCCTATGAAGAAATGAAGTCCTCAATCCGAGAGGGGAAGTGTAGGCAGTACACCAAAATTTTGGCAGATACCGAGGTGACGCAAAGAGAAATAAAATCCTGACTGATTGGAGAGACGCAGGTGTACTCCTACATTTTGTCGGATAACTAGGTTACAGAAAAAGAAACATAGTCTTAGCAGTATTTGAAAGGAGAGATGCAGGTATTGCACCTATATTTCAAAAATAAATGTCAATTTTAATTTGATTGGTAACAATAATTGGACACTTAAAACGCTTGCTTTTTACCCCAATTTTCAATTACTTTTTCGATCCGGTTTCAGAGGTCCATCATTCATGATGAATTTCTAAGCCTTGTGGGTGTTTATAGGTGTGTGATCACATTCAACTAAGTCAGTAATTTCCTTGTTTATCCACAATCAGACAAAATTACGACTCCAATTACTGCTGAATTGAAGTATTTTTCTGTAAGTGGAATATGACATAATATTGCGCATAACATTGCAAATATTATGCATTTGGCAAGAAACGTTACACCGGAATAGCATTGTATTAAAACTGATGAGTTAGCGTTATTTTAATAACTAGATAGAGTGTAGGGTTAAACTAAACAACTATTAAGGTATTTAATTCATGACGTAAATATCTACAACAATTAAAATATATTCAAGTAAATAATAAATAAATACACCCAACAGTCGCATACATAGTCCTGATCCCACACTAAGATCGGTTCTTGTGTCGTGGGTATCAGAAACTACGAGAGACTTTTCGGTCTCACAAACACCCAGACCCGAAACAGATACGTGTGGATCAAACAAACATTTGTTTCGGTGCGGGGATCGAACCCGCGGCCTCTCGTTTCACAGCCAGCGTCTAACCAACCAGCCACGGAGGCTGTCAAGTATAAAGAAATATAGTATATTATAATAATAAAATCATAACTCAGCCCACAAGGAATCCAATGCTTGAGAACATAAAGGTAATTGACACATAATGTCTAATATAAGTCGGGCAACTCACTAACACGGATGCATCCAGCATACGTGGGACTTGTTACAAAACTAGTTCTAAAGTATTCTCAGCCATTTGCATAATTACATTTTGTAGATCTATGCAGGAACTGTTAATTATTTAAATGAATCTCTATTTGTGGATAAACAATGTTATTCCAAAAAGTCACTTACCGAACTCCTCCCAAAGCCGGTAGATGACTTGACTCGGCTTCCCCTTGATCATGATGAGCCTGCCGCCATGCTTCTTGAACTGGTTGTCCAAGTCGTCCAGAGCCTCGAGGAGGTAGCGCATGCGGTTGTACCCCACCAGCTTCGTACCTGACAAATTAAGGCGTTCTTTATTAAACTCTTATGAAAACACTTTTTGAAAATGTATTAGGCTCTTTTACATAACAATCTTTATTTGATTCACTACCCAATTTAAACGTCTTTAGTTCTCTTTAAGTTTACTAATTTGACTTATGTTACAACAATACTAACAATTATGATAGGTAATGCTCTCAACAAATCTTTAGGTCGTCGTCTACTTTCATAAGTTTAACGAAGTCTCATCAAGAAGTAAGCATCTTCAACCACAGCAACTTATTATTTAATATAGCCCTACGCTAATGATTTCCACATACAATTATCAAGCGCCTTCCTTCAGCAAAGCTATAAGGTATAAACTACAAACATAAGAAGCATACCAGCAGTTTCCCCATCAAAGATGAAGATAGGGAAGAAGGGCACGCTGCGGTCTTGCAGCGCGGTGTGCATCGCGGGGTTGTCGTGCAGCCGCAGACCGTGGCGGAACCACAGGACGCTACCACCCAGCATGATGACAATGAGTCTGCGGAGAAAAGTTAAGAATATAAGAACATTCGCGTATTCTAGATTATGAGAAGAGTCTGCGGAGAAATGTTAATGTTATGACGTATCAGGATAACAGGATATAAGATGTACACATTTACCATAAAAGCTAGGATCACACTATAACACTGAAATTCATAAGAAAAAAAATAAAACGAACTTACGAACTCGACGCAATATTTAGGTACAACTGCGTCTCCTTGTATATGAAACACCTATTTAGAAGAAACAGTATCTATTTGATAGTATTTTCATTTACTTTAAAAAAAATTGAAATGCATGTTACAGACAACTTTAACACTAGCCAGCAACCTTTGCAGGGAATACTCCGACCAAAACAAGCTTTATCCAAATAATTCCAAAGAAACGAATAAAAAAACACAAACGTATACTAGAGTAGTAAACAAACAGCCGTAGGGGAGTAGTAGATGTAACAAGATTAATGACAATGCGCGATTGCATCACTGCCGCGTCGTAACATTCAATAGCAATTCATGGCCAATACAACTCGTCGACGATGCGATCTATTCCTTGCACACATGCAGGTTCCGGGTTATTACTTCACTTGCTTTGTAACTAAACTTTTTCCTATTATAAATGGAGTATCTTAAAGAAAACTAATATTAATCTGGTGATTATCTCAAGATCACAATTTTCTCTATTATCTAATGATTAGAGTAAATTCGTATTATGTTAATTGGATAAAAAGATGCTCTCATCATAGAGATCCTGTTTTACAATAGTGTGTGTTTTCGCCATTATAAAAGTTGATAGTTGTATGTATGCAACATGTTAAAAAAGAAAATACAATGCGCCTGATTGTCAATGCACTGACTCTGGTATAGCTATACCTAAACTCTACCACATAAACATACGAAGGTGTTGTGTTATGTTGTTCAAATCTGTGTTGAACACCGACGCTCAACGAAGTCTGCAGTTGCTGAACACATAGAGGAAGGCTCCAAGCATTACCTTCGCTTTGACAAGCCCCAAATCCTCGTTAAAGAACACCGTTTCCTACCCAGGATAAAAAACATCCAAATTTCAATAGAGAAGATGGCTTGAAGCTTGCACCATCATGGGATCTAATTCTACATATAATTAAATCGGAACCCAAAAGACCAGCTGCCAGACCTCAAGACACAGTGAGCTCCTTCTGCGTAGATCGGATCGCAAAAACTAGTTAACTTTTTAAATTAACTTTATAATTTAATAATTGTAAATTAAGGGTAGCTAAATTGTAACAGTCGCTGAGCGGATGACTAATACCTCAGTCCGCCCCGTGACCACGAAAGCTGTAACGTAATCGAAACGTCGGGAAGTTAAAATATGTAAAAATTAAATCAAATCGCGATAAAATCCGTAAAATATAGTTTTATTTCAATTGCAAAACTTAAAGTCCGAAGGCCGTCGACTAGTACTATAATAACCAATAGGACAAGACCCTGACTGATTAAAGTTTCTATGATATAATTCCTACAGTAACGTGTATCGATTGACATAATATCTATTTCCTCGTGTTCGCTCGCTCATTAAGATAACACATAAGCATGCACATGCAGATCTTCACCGTACAAAAAGTCTAAAAAAAAGGCACGTCTAAAATATAAAAATTCAAGTTTGTTACGGTATTTCTGAATCAAGACGATTTCATGGCGTAACTCTTTTTCTGTGAAGATTTGAAGAGTCTTAACTCTTGTAGGACAGTAATGCACGAGCAATTTACTTAGGTTTATAAGTTTTATTAGGCCGTGGTTGCTAAGTATCAAATGAGTTGGAAGCTTGGTAGCTTTCATTGATATAAAAGAAGAAATACCATTTCTCAAGAAACTACCTTCTTCCTTTTCCTTAGTTTGCCGTACATAATTAACAGGTGAAAAGACAAACTGATCAAATTCGTCTCTTATTTATAGAAATTTGGGGTAATTAAGACAGAGATGGCATTTCACAGGATTATTGTCAGATTGATGTCTAGAATAACTACTAAAGACTGCCTCGGTGGCGTAGTTGTACTACAGTATGGTTACAAAGCCGAGGTCTCGGATTCGAGTCCCGGGTCGGGCAAAATTATATTGGATTTTTCTATTCATTATCAGCCCGGAGTCAGGAATTTGTGCCCGATATGGCGATAAGCTCGCCTCCTATCACATCGTGGGATGGAACATACAAGGCGAAATGTGGGTGTCCTAGTGGGGCCTCTCTTTTTGGATAAAGGCGTGAGTTTATGTTATGGTATCTAGAATATAAAGTCATGGCCGATAGCTTGGATATGTGATTTGCACATTTCATCAGGTTCTATGCAGTATCAACTCACATATCTATAAGTTTAAAATTTATTATTATTTTAAGAGAAGTTTCACCATATTTCGTTTTAATGTAAGAATGATTAATATCATGCATAAAATGCTTGAGTTTCAGTGTCGAAACGTTAGTATCAATAACTTATGATGATCATCAAAATATAAAATATTCATGTTAGCTTTCAAAAAGAAAAATGTTTTACTCAATCTGTTACGAATCTGGGTATAAAGATCCTATGCGTCTCTACGAGAATTTCTACAAGCCTAAATCGATTGTGGCACAAAAAGTATTGTGTATGCGACTAAATTATCGATGGAATCATAACTTCACTATTCAATTCGTAATAACCATTCATCTCCGTCTTGGACTAAAGATACTTATCCAGCACTAGAACCCACTACGGTCGATCGTAAAAACTAGCCTTAGACATTTCCAGAGTACATAAAGCCGTCGCGTAATTTATCAATAACCGTCGTAGCCAGTAGCCAGTAGCCTTTATCAGAAACCTTGTCAATTGCATTCAAATTCAGGCACTAGGCTAATCTAATTTTATCCATCCCTTCTTGCCTTGCCCCAGATTTAGTTATGGCGTAATTAAAGGCCCTAACATTCGTACGTATACAGAACGATATGAAAATATATTTTATATATATACAAAAGCTCAAGCAGAGTAGGCAGAAATGTTCCTATGTTATACATCGCCAAACTTATTTCCGTCCCAATAAGAAAATCTCGTGATATAAGGTGAGTCTATGTATTACAAAAGTGTTAATGACTAAACAAGTATACATAATGTGAATATAAAGGAAGAATCAGCATAAATAGCTGTATTATAGTTATTACGTGTTATTGTCAGTTGAAACGGTTGCATATCGTGACATAACCACTAAGTTTCAGTAAATACACATTATATGTACATTCTAGCTATTTTCTAACCAACCACATGGTTTCGGAACTTCTTTAATTGGTAAATAAATATTGGTCAAAAATTTATTACTCTCTCTTAAATCTGTGATTTCGTTTGATTAACTGCGATAAGTACGGGTACATGTAAGACTTAAAATTAAATTAGCAGCAACTACAATACGATATATTAAAACACATACAATTAAACAACAATGTTTCTAATATTACCTCGAGCAATAAGTTCTTTTATATACTAACTACATATCTAGTCAAAATCGGAAGCTAAGATCTGTTATTTCTCCACAATGCATGCATAATTACTATGCACCTATTTCTTATCTAGAAAAACTCAATCGTTCTATTATTAAAACTGAAAAACATTTATTTTACGGAATATCTGAATGTATGTTCATAGCATCACAATGGAACAATTGCATACAATACTTATCGCAATACCTTGCTTACATCTAACATCTAGAATCGTAATATTTATAATTCTTACTCAAATATCCACGTATATTATTGAAACAGTTTAATCACATGCCACCTCGGCGAGGGTCGGCCGCGTACTGAGACTGTCTGCAAAGCAAATTAAACGTTCTAGAACGTTCCACGGCGAAACAATAAGCAACCTTTGAAAGTACAAAACTAGGTTACACAGACCTTTGCAAACTATACTGAATTCCCCCCAACACGAACAAGGCTAAATGTTTCAGGGAGCGGTGGAAGCTCTATGTAAATTGGTTTTATTAAGTCCTGGATGGAAATCGCAGTGTACACAAAAATTGTTTGAAATTGCTAAGAAAACTGGTGAACTTTTTCTTTATTTAACGAAACCTTGGAGGTTGTCTGGAAGTTAAAAAAAACAATAACCCAAATAAAACAAAAGGGACTAAAAGGTGGGCAGGTGACGTAATAAACGCTGCAAGTAGTTGATTGTTTAATGTCGCAAACACATAGCTGTAAAGAAACTCGATGGAGACATATGTTTAGCAGGAGACTTCCTGCCACTAAAAATGATAATGATATGACATCAAAAATAATTGCCGAGCAAAAACAATATGAGGAAAGCATCTCTAGAATCTATATCGATCTTATATAGCTTCCGGAAGCAACAAAACATAACAAAAAAGCGTAAAAACATACGACGTTGTAGAAAACCATAATAATACTATCGCGCCATTCAATACTCATTTAATGATTTAATGATGTGATTAGGCATGCGTGGTCATAGGAAAGACAATATTCGCTAAGAAATACCTTAATGTACACTTCACCATGAACCTTTCTTACAAGAACATATCGCATAGCCACAAATAAGAACAACATCATTCAGATCTTAACACAGCATGGCACTGCAATGCGCTGATTAACCATTATGCATTAAGTATCCTATTGCTTGGCAATAAAAATCATTAATAGGGTGAAAACCCTATCATATTGACTCATGCAAGTATGTTGCGTTTCGGGCTTAGCCTGAATATACCCGGCTTAGAACAGGCCCATGACAATTTGTGTGACCAAATTAACATTCTTGTACCAAACGAGGCAACAAACAATTTACGGCTACAATATATTTTATAGTGGATGAAGAGAAATGAGGTTAGTATATTGTACCGGGTGATACACGATTTCCCTTGCTCCTGTAAAAAAATGTACCTGTTAGCCATCAAACGTAGTATTACCGGGTATATCGAAAATGCGACCGAAAACGAAGCCAGGTGGTAGTTTAAGTGGCTAGAGACAGGGGTTTCTGCTTGAGAATCCTCACCTAGGGGATTTTTGGGAAATTTGTCTGACCGATGCGAGAAAAAAAAGCCAAATGCCTCGAGAACTCAAGACATCCATTCCAGGCACTAGACATCTAAAAATGTCGTATATTATAACTCGTGGCGAGTTTTGAGTATCGCATTGCTGTCATGATTTGTTCATCTTTAATTTCTTTGTTGTTTATTTTTCGGGTTACTGATGTAGTTTTAGCTGGGATCTATATCTATATCAGCCCACATACGTCCCACTGCAGGGCACGGGCCTACTCTACAATCGAGAGAATCGATTGAGAGTGGTTAGGCCATATAGTCCACCACGCTGACCTAGTGCGGGTTGGCGTACTTACATACCGTCGAAATTCTTTAAAATCGCTACGGTATGCAAGTTTCCTCACGATGTTTTCCTTCACCGTTAAAGTGCGTGGTGTTTGACTATCAATACACACATAACTCCGAAAAGTCAGAGGTGTGCCCTGGGATTTGAACCCGCGACCACCGTGAACATGTAGGCAGCCGCGTCTGGTCCGTTACCAACATGCCACCACGCAATTTAGCTGGGATACTTGCACAAAAAAAAAAAATAACAATTAACTCTGAAGTCACTAAAACTACCACCTGGCTTCGTTTTCGTTCGCAGTGTGTTTATACGCAGTATAATATTTCAGTAAATAATCAGCTTAAGCTTAGAGAACACCCAATGACTTTACGATACTATACTGGGCATTATAATTCGACTTTGTTTTAAGCATATCTTAGCCCATATCGACATGTACAAACCGTCAGAAACCCCCAAAAGACAGACTATTGACGTCACAAAACCTATTTTAATATACGCTATAGATATTTCACAATAGTTACGAACCGGGCGAGCTGTCCGATCCACGCTAAGTACAGGTAACCGTACCTACTTTACGTACCTTCGTTATACAAAGTCTGTGCAGGGATTACCAACGGTTCCATTAATTATACGCGGATTTGCTTGGAGCTCACGTTTGAGGGATTATTATAACTTCGCTGAACGTCAAATTTGGTAACATGGCTCTGTTATAACTGTTTTTGCAAGGGATAGAAGCAGAAATCGAACAATCAGCTGACCTGGTCGCAATGCCATAAACTATTGAACAACTTAGATTTATTAAAGTATCAAAATCGAAACGAAACAGGAAGAAAAAATAGTGATTATATTTAGTGAAATATTGATT
The DNA here is from genome assembly GCA_949752805.1 of Deilephila elpenor. Classification (NCBI taxonomy): domain Eukaryota; kingdom Metazoa; phylum Arthropoda; class Insecta; order Lepidoptera; family Sphingidae; genus Deilephila; species Deilephila elpenor. Next base: position 12,542,293 of record OX457103.1, on the reverse strand, counting down.
AAAAACAGAATTAAAAATTAAAACTATTAAGGGAACAGGCCGACTCAACTGAAGTACTCTTCTGAAATAAAGCCGATTGGAAAAACCACCATGCAGCCCTGTTTCCTTCAGTCCGTGAAATTAAGAAGACCCAATACACATTCTTCTCTATTATATCAACAATAAATTACAATTTATTGAGCCGCAATTATTTATCATTAGCCTGTCTGTTCGTTTATCTATACTGTGAAAAAGAATAATAAAATCTTCCAAAGCTTCCAGTAGGAATTTTCCTACGCAATGAATATATGCTTCGATGCACAAAACTGCAGAATAGGCGCTGATTTAGATTCGCACACGCTTTCCAGGGCGTTCGCATAATGTTTACTAACAGGCACAGCCGCGGTGGAAGCATGGAAAAATCCACTGCGCTTGCCACGTTTCTTAAACATCAGCATCTAGCGTACATCGATCTGAACTATTTTTTGTTTATTCATATACGAGATGGAAATAGTTGATAGGTGCTTTGAGTTATCCTGAGATATTTTATATTATCGGGACGACTTGCACAAGAGGGCCGGCAGCCATTGGATGCGTAAAGCAGCAGACCGGGCTCTGCGTACCTTGAGAGGCCCATGTCCAGCAGTGGACATGGGCTGATGGTGATGATGATGATGAAGAACCAGGATTGCCGTTGTCCTAAGTCCTTAAGCAAGTTTCCTAATGATTCTGGACTAGATTTTTACGTCCTCCTAGACCAATATAAAAAACAATGAAAAGTAGGTCGTTGCTGCATTCATTTCTTGCCCTGGTTGGACTCCATCCGCGCCCTGAACACCGTTACTGTAGAGCACTGTATTGTTGATATAAAGCTCAGGATACCTATCGAAAAAACTGAATATTGGATATGGTCATACCATTGGTAAATATATTAGCTTTATTAGAACCGCTAATAACATATGAAATAAATGTAAAAAAGGAAATTCGAGCTTGGGAAAGTTGGGGATGAGAGAGATGAAAGAGAGGGGATTTAAAAATTGTCGACATAGCAATAACATTGGAGTTTATTTAAGAAATTATCTTATTTTAATCCTAAAATACCTTGCCTTGTATGTAAAGTTAGGAATGAGATGCAAGCTTCTGGTTCGCTGACCCAAGCATTGCTAACAAATAGATGTGACAGGACAAACTCGTGCATTATTATTTTTATTGTATCAGCCCATATACGTCCCACTGCTGGGCACGGGCCTACTCTACAATCGAGAGAATCGACTGAGAGTGGCTAGGCCATATAGTCCACCACGCTGGCCCTAGAGCGGGTTGGCGGACTTATATACCGTAGAAATTCATTTTAAAAGCGCTACGGTATGCTGGTTTACTCACAATGTTTTCCTACGTCGTCAAAGTGCGTGGTGATTGAATATCAATACACACATAACTCCGAAAAGTCAGAGGTGTGCCCTGGGATTTGAACCCACGACCACTGTGAACATGTAGGTCCTTTACCAACAGGCCAACTCGTGCATACTGCATTTGATTACCTATAATTAATAGAAACTGTCAGACAGCACAGCGGGCGGGTACCTGTTATAGAGACAAGAGGCCACAGATCGGAATAAACACTGAGCCATTCATAATGCGTACATAATATCTATTTTTCAGGGTCTGTAAGGAAAGATGTATTGATACATTTTCTAGCAAGCTTTAGCTAAGACCTAACTTCAGAGATGCGGTGAGACAACATGCCGCGGTTTCGATTCTCGCACTAAGCCAAATATTTTTGACATCTAGTCCTAATTTGTCTCTGATCTGGGTTTTGTGGGATAAAAAAATGTCTAGTAGTTTCTGATACCTACGACAAAGACTTGTAAAACTTTATTTATAGTACATTACGTTCAATTTGTGGACTATTAATTGGACATAAGGAACTAGGTCGCCACGTAACTTGGGAAACCTATCAGAAATTCGATTGAGGAACATTTGTATACAGTTTGCTATTTCCACGGCCCTGTGTAAGTGTAGACTGTAGATATTAATTTAACAACAGAAGTCTTAACAAAGTTAATTAACCTACATTACATAATATTTTCTAACTAACAAAATTGACGATCACTAATGAGCATCAGGTGCAATATAGTCACTTTTGTACCAATATAAAAATTAACAATTTCTTACTATGCCCTTAACCCATTCTTGACATGATCTACAAATACTTCAGAAAAAAAATTTTAACAAAAAAAAATAACCGACTTCAAAAAACTGACAAAAAATCATATTAAAAATAAAATTCTAAAAAAAGAAAAAAAATCTGACTTATGACAAACTAAAAATGCACTAAAAAGTAAAAAAATAATTGCGTGTTTTTCACACAAGATTGTATTTATACACATACCTATATTATGTATCCAGTTAAACTTTACATCTAACTCAACACATACCTATGAGTAACAAATAATTATAATAAAAAAAATTAATTACAGTTCACCTAAGCTAAAATTTGAAATATATGTATGCACTACTTAAAAGACGATCAAATTATTAGAATAATGTACAATTATAGTTATTTTTGGAGTCGGTGTCAGCCAAGTTTTATGAGTTAGTAACTACATAAACGTCAGATATTATATTTTATTGAATTAAGGTTAATAAACAATAAATCAAAACTAACCGCGCCTCTACGCGGCCCACATAATAGTACAAGAGGATATTCGTATAAAATAGATTTCATAAAGTTGTTGTCATTTAATATTGTCAGGTATCTTTGGCTGACACCGACTCCAAAAAGAACTATAATTGTACATTATTCTAATAATTTGATCGTCTTTTAAGTAGTGCATACATATATTTCAAATTTTAGCTTAGGTGAACTGTAATTAATTTTTTTTATTATAATTATTTGTTACTCATAGGTATGTGTTGAGTAAGATGTAAAGTTTAACTGGATACATAATATAGGTATGTGTATAAATACAATCTTGTGTGAAAAACACGCAATTATTTTTTTACTTTTTAGTGCATTTTTAGTTTGTCATAAGTCAGATTTTTTTTCTTTTTTTAGAATTTTATTTTTAATATGATTTTTTGTCAGTTTTTTGAAGTCGGTTATTTTTTTTTGTTAAAATTTTGGTTTATTTTTTCATTTTTAGTGACTTAAATGTTCGATAGTCAAATTTTTACGTACACAGCTTTTGGTAGCTTAAATAAATTAATCTTAGGTTCTCATAAGAAACAATAGACCGTATTTTTTTTTACATCATGGTACTTTTTTTCTCAATCGGCAGCAAGAAAATACTGTGTAGCGTTTTGCCAAAAGTTTGACGAGCAGCAACCCCGGTTAGCGACTGGACTTCCACAAATTTAGGCTTCGTTAGGTATATCTATTGTTGGTGCGTAACAACGTTTGATATGCTCCGCGATTAATTTTAGCAGAAATGATTTACCATTACCTGCACCACCCGTGACAAACTAACAGCTGACTTTCTCGTCCTTTCAAATTGAGTTTGATTGCCGTTAAGACTTTCTGAAACACATTCTTTTGTTGGATATTTAATCCTCGAATGCTTCTTAGGAACAATTCATCCGACATGACGGCTCGTTCTTCCATGTTTTCACAAAAGTTATCATCGTCATGTACAATTTATTCACCAACACATAACAATCGGCAATGCCCCCAATTGCCGATATCTGTTTCATTACGGAATGGTATATGGCATACTATTAAACTGTAATAATATGATTCTTTGTCACTATTACAATTTACAACAGATCTTCATGATTTATTGGTATAGTCGCCGAAGATATTGACTATTTACATGTTTGTTCTTTTTATCAACCGCCCCCCTCGCCCCTACCCCTACTTTCATCCACCACTGTAACTTTACTTTTATACTGAATCCAATGCAAAAAGAACCATTGGAATCGTACTCAATTTTGAGGAGTTCTACTCTCCAGATCTGAAGATATTCATCAGATTTTCATAACTTATTGGTGAGATCAAAGTATTAATACGTTCTTTCTGATGCAAAAAAAATTACTAAAATCGGTCAAAAGCTGCCGAAGATATTGACTATTTACATATTTCTTAATTTTCTCACCCCCCCCTTGCCCCTACCCCTACTTTCCTCCACCACTGTAATTTTGGTTTTATACTTAATTCAATGCAAGAAGAACCATTGGAATCCTACTTTATTTTAAGGAGTTCCCCTCTCCAGGTCCGAAGATATTCATCAGATCGTCACCATATTTTTATGGGACCAAATGACAAGCACCAGCTTTCAATTAAAGAAAGAATTATCGAAATCGGTTTACCCAGTACAGAGAAATGAGGTAACAAACATTAAAAAAAAAAAAAAAAAAAAAGCAACATACAGTCGAATTGAGAACCTCCTCCTTTTTTTGAAGTCGGTTAAAAAATAGCCTAACATTTCCACAACTATCTGTATTTTGATCCGAGTCAGTCTGACGTCAACTCTTTTGACTTTTGACTTGACAGCCTCCGTGGCTCAGTTGGTTAGACGCCGCCTGTGAAACGAGAGGCCGCGGGTTCGATCCCCGCACCGAAACAAATATTTGTGTGATCCACAGGTATTTGTTTTGGGTCTGGGTGTTTGTGAGACCGAAAAGTCTCTCGTAGTTTCTGATACCCACGACACAAGACTCGATCTTAGTGTGGGGTCAGAGCTATGTATGTGACTGTTGGGTGTATTTATTTATTTATTTATTTAAATTAGTATCAATTATGATAATATAATTCTATATGATATTTATGCACCCTTATCTTATTTTAGCTATGTGTTTATTCTTAGTGACTTACTGCATCACGGTGAGTAAAAGGATCGCAATTTAACCAGTATCCTCAAAAATTTTCTCCACATTAATTTTAGTCATGTTTACCCACCCACACTAGACCAGCGTGGTAAACTAAGACCCCATTCGTGAATCCTGATGGTATATCCATGGTCATATAGTGGGACATACATGGTCAGATATAGATTTAAATTATGTATATGTAATGTTTACAAACAAACTACTTGATTGTATGCAAGAGCCTTGGCAGCGACATAAAATGCTCTAATCGCTCAGTATAGCCTTGATCTAGAAATGTTCTACTATGAGCTATTGCTCGTCTAATTGTATTACGTCCAGTTATTACTAAATAGACAATAAGAAATAGAGAGTGGAGATTTATTTAGTTTTCTGGAGAAACAAATGTTTGTTCTTAAAACAAGTAATTATTTCGGGGGTATTGTATCAGTGACTCTTGTTTCATAGCTGGCTTTTCATTCAATTTACCACATACGCTATAAATATGTTATATTTCCTACGCATGTTCCTACTCATTTCACTCAATGTGAAAGTTAGTGAAGATATGTGAATGCAGTTTATAATGTTATTTTTTGTACATAGTACATACACAAGAAGACAAAACAATTATAACTATGTTTATAGTAAGTACAATCGGCGGCCTTATTGCACTAGGCAAACTTTTACAGGCATCTTGGATGGAGATAAGAGAAAGAAGAGAGAAAGAGCATGCTTGTTAACCTTTTTTCATTCCAAAAAATAACTACACACTACACAGATACTAGATAGCGTTAGCATTAAATTATTTTGATACTTTCGTTACATTTTGATTAAAGTCAAAAGTTTAATCCAATATTGTTCCTTTTTCTATTTCATAGGTCCAGGAAACAAAGAAATGGCTTACCTGATGATAAGTGGCTAGCGCCGCTCATGAAGACCTGTAAAATTGGAAATTAGGTAGGTACGTTGCCGTTAAATAACTTCTTAATTAGCAACTACACCGTGATTTAATCGGAGCCTTTCGATACACACACCGTTATCAAGGCTTAGCCTAGTATCGACCTACATTCGACCTATTGCACAACTATATCTATATCTATATCAGCCCATATACGTCCCACTGCAGGGCACGGGCCTACTCTACAATCGAGAGAATCGATTGAGAGTGATTAGGCCATATAGTCCACCACGCTGGCCTAGTGCGGGTTGACGGACTTACATACCGTAGAAATTCTTTAAAATCGCTACGGTATGCAGGTTTCCTCACGATGTTTTCCTTCACCGTTAAAGTGCGTGGTGATTGACTATCAATACACACATAACTCCGAAAAGTCAGAGGTGTGCCCTGGGATTTGAACCCGCGACCACCGTGAACACGTAGGCAGCCGCGTCTGGTCCGTTACCAACAGGCCACCACGCGCTTAACTATAATACCTACAAATTTACGTTTGCAGTCGCCCTATACTTGAATTACCTAGGTTTAGACCTAGCCTAGCCGCAAAACTAAGTGTGGCTGATGACGCACGGAATTACGATATGCTATGTAGGTATAAGTGTTTGTATTGATAATTATGACATCATATGTATTATCAATGCATAATCTTCTGTATTCTCGGCGTCCGTTATTATGTAATAACTATTATTTACATAACTTATGTTTGTTCATTGAATGTTATGTTTATTCATTAAATGTGGCTGCTATGAATGGAAAACTAGAAGAAGCGATTTCGATCTCTGCACTGAGGTCTGAGAGAAAGATTTAGTTATGAAAAATATTTGATTCGTGTATAGGTTTTTTAGAACCAAAAAGTAGCAAGTAGATTCTGAAACACACGACACATTACTTCATCGAATTTCATTGAAAGTGAATACACTGGGCTTCATTATTATTATAGTCGAATTTGTGAACTAACTGACCTATTACTAATGATTGGCGACTACATTGATATCCTGAATTCAAAATGTCACAAATCACATAATTACTCTATAAATTAAGCATAACAATAACTATGCAAAACTTCATTGCCGTTTGTAATAGCGACTCGTATTACCAGGATATACCGTAATACAACGCCTAAGCGCTGTTTCATCGTCATTAATCTGTTGCTAGGGACTGGAATATCTCGCACTTTGCAAATACGTAATGATAATCAAATTCACCCAACAGTCACATACATATTCCTGACCCCACACTAAGATCGAGTCTTGTGTGTATCAGAAACTACAAAAGACTTTTTGGTCTCACAAACACTTTTTATATATTACACAAATATTTGTCTTGGTACGGGGATCGAACTCGCGGCCTCTCTTTTCACAGACGGCGTTTAACTATGATTTCAGAGATATGTTATAATTTGGCAGACCTCGGTGGCGCAGGTGTACTACGGTACGATTACAACACTAAGGTCTTGGGTTCGAATCATTAAAAAGGGCAACGTAATATTGGATTTTCGGAAATTTGTATCCGATGTGGCGATGGGCTCGCCCCCTATCACATCGTGGGACAGAACACACAAGGTGAAATGTGGGTGTCCTGGTTGCTACCAGGGGAACCACTGCCTACCACTTCCATGAAAAAGCCGTGAGTTTATGTCTGTATGTGCATAAAATATACTACTAGTGCTTGCAAATTTTATGCCAAGTTTATAAAATAAGTTTACAATTACAAGTATGCTACAAAATACTATATGTTCTTCGACATGTTACATAAATTAGTATTTTTTATTATACATTATTTCTAACAGGCTGTGGTTTTGGCTGGATTGCAGTTTAAACCGAAACCGAAACGAAGCCAAAACTCATTATTGGCCAAAACTTGGCCAGTAACAAATGTTCGGATGGTCATTACTTATTACATATTTAATCAAAAATATTGTGAGCAATATATAATTATTGATTATACTCAATTTTATAAACATTTTATTCAATAGGTAGCAACAAAAGCTGACTTTGACACTAAAAAACACTGAGGAAACCTCAACAATTTACGGATGCATATTAAAGTTAATAAGTTGCATACAATTAAGTTTCTGGTGATGTGATACATTAATTATATTTGCATATTGAATAGTTTCAATCTATAATAATGTCAGTGAAACAGCCTCAGTTGCTAATTACAAGAGGATGACTGTGAGACTTGCGAGCTCCAATTTGATTTTCAGGTTGAAGACAAAATTCCTATACTTATCCAAAATAGCTTAAATACAATTTCATACTTCCAGAGTGTAGAATCTAGACCACTTGATGAAGTATAAATATAGGGTACTAGATGGGTAACTCTTGGAAAAAAATATCTGGTGCGGAATCACACTGAATGCATACGATGAAAACTGTGTTACATTTACATTGGTCACTATAAGGGGTCCATAGCTGCTGTGGTATCTTCATCAAAGTGGATATAAATAACTTCTTAATATCAATTGATATTCGTTTTGTATAGCTATTTCTAAAATTTAAATAAAACTGGAGAAACAAGTCAAAATTTATTTTTTATGTATTAAAATATGTATGTTTGGTTTAGATGTAAAAACTTTAGAAATAATATGTGATATTAGTAATTTAGCATTGGATTTTGAAAATGTTTAATAGATAATGGATCATGAATTACTAAAGATATACTTCCTGATTGAGCCAATATTGGGTAAGGAGAAAATATAAAACATTTGGTGCATTCTACAGAGACACAAGGAACAATTATAAAGAGGATAAGTCTGTTTTGAACTGTATCAGAATAATAATTATTTGTAAAAAGTACATGAAGACTTTTAGTGGAGTAATTCCTTCTACTGAACCCCTTATAGTAATAACAACTTAAGGAAAAAAATACAAAGATGTTCAAATTAATGATATAAAAAGTTTGTGGTCTTCAGACTACTATAGTAAGTAAAAAAATATTATATTATTAAGTTTTCTCAGTAGAATATAGAAATTTAAAATATAATAATTCACGTGATACGTAGTGTGAATAACTGCAAATATTTTTTTAGAATCTACAATAGACATACAAGTTATTATACCTAATACCTACTAAAATTGCAACTTTCTATGGAAGAAGTTTAATTTAAACGGCATACCTTGTTTTGTAGTGCTCCTTCAACAGTATACACTTAATTTGACTTCAGTTTAAGAAAATGATCTATTCTAAATAATTATTATAAACCAACTTGTTTTTCAAAACACAAACACTCCAGAAAACTGCGTAACATTGACACTTGACAGCTGTGCTTGACAGTTCTATTTGACATTTAATAGCAAAGTTGCTACTCTACTAAAAGAATTTCCAATGAACATTCAATCAGGGTAACTTTATCCAACATAAAAAATTAGGCCTAATAAAGAATTTACAAGATTTAAATAATTAATAGAACTAAATTGGTCTTTGTTTTTCAAAATATAATAAAGTGAACCCTTTGATTAAACATCAGAATCTATGCAAAATTTCGTTGATTATTTTTTATAAATTTCGTAAATGACAACCCCGTTCATATCCCACAAAATTGAAAGTGTTAGGTTAGAAAGAAAATATTTGTTTGTAATTTCTGGTTTAAAGAAAATAATTAAACCAAAATCATGAATGGCATTAGAATTTTCAGAAAAATGCCTGTTCAGTGGCGATCTTTCTCAAGATGGTGAGCACTTAATTTATTAAGTTAGAAATATAGGTTATAACCTAAGTTCCACTTAATTTTAGAATAACTTTAAATAGATGCATACGCTTTACCACCTACTTTACCCATTTTTTAAGCAAATAAATAATAGATAACAACAAATCTTGTCAGGATATTTTTGTATATTAATTATATCTTCATATATTAGTGACCTTTTTTTGCTTATTTCAGTGCAATCCTCTGCCAAGAAGTGACTCAAATAGCCACTCCGTTGAGCATTCCAGTCCCCGAAGGCGTGGATAAACCAGTATCACCAAAGATCGAGAAAATAGTTTCTGACATAACCAACCTCAACCTACTTGAAGTTTCTGAGCTGAGTCAGGTGCTGAAGAAGCGGTTGAACTTGCCTGATGCCCCGGCGATGCCAATTGGTGGGTTCGCGATGGCCGCACCAGCCGCCGCTGCTGATGAAGAAGAGGTTGCTCCGAAAACAGTCAAGACTAGTTTTACTGTGAGTATAATTTGTTACAGTATTTTTTTTATATGCTACTTGACTTATCATTGCGGTTTGAAGGTCTTAGCTATAAAACCAATAAACCCTCAAATTCAACTCAATCAACAAATATTTCAAATCTGGGTGTTGTGGAACCATTAACATTGCTTGCAGTTTCTAGCCTCCATAGACAATTTATTTATATAAGCTGTTAACTGCAGCTTTCACACAACAGAGCGTATTATTTCCAAGCAAAATCCCAAGCTATAGGCACTTGAGAAACATTTTGTCTTTTATAACGGATAACTACAACCTACAATAAATGTCATACCTAACAATTTACATGATGTATTAATTAGTATCCTATTATAATTACAGGTAAAAATGACCAAGTTTGATGAGAAACAGAAAGTTGCACTTATCAAGGAAGTCAAGGGTCTTCTTGAAGGTTTCAACCTTGTCCAAGCCAAGAAGTTTGTTGAAAGTGTACCTACAGTTGTCAAGGCAGATATTTCCAAAGACGAAGCTGAGAAACTCAAGGAAGCATTATCTAAAGTTGGCGCTGTTATAGAAATTGAATAGGTTAAGTCTTAGTTTTATGATTAGGTTGTAAATTATTTAGAAAAATAAAAATTATAAAGCTTGATAGTTTCTGTCTTCATTTACAATTTTTCCTATCCTCATCCCAAAACTTTCTGGGGTTGGCGTACATGACTTTGTTACGATACAAAATTATTAAGCTTGTAATTATATAACATAGGTATCCCATATCTCAATAAATATTTTCATTTCATTTCATTTCACATAATAGAATGTTAAGAAACCACAAAAGAGTAAGAACAAATCTAAGAAACATGTTACCTTAACATCACTGCCCCTAGCCGGAACATTTTGAAGTATTGTATAGTAATTCTCGTATAGTAAAGTAAACGTTTCCCGCTGTGAAATTTTAGTTCCAAATACGCTCACAATGGCGCTGTTTAAATTCCCATACAAAATTTTACTATTATTATTCTATTACGATACTGCAAAATGTTCCGGCTAGGGGCACTGATGATAAAATTAAATGGACATTAAGTATTATTAAAGAACACCTTGTCAAAAGTGCATATGTGCAAGCTATTTTTGTGTATTAGCTTGTGTAAGTTACAATTAAGAATTGTTTAAATAATATAATATTCCCAATGACGCTAAAATAGTACAAATTATAGTTTCACTCAATGTGAATATGACTCATTTCAACCGTGTGTATTGTTTGGCACATTAACTCCAGCGCGAAAATAGTTATCTGCACATATTTGCGACCAAGACCGGTTTTATCTAGAAAATAACACGACGGGTGCAACAATCGCACTCAAATTTCCCAAAAAAAAAGTGATTTTGCGCCGCAAATCAACAGTTTTTCTCTTTTAAATCATTGATTATTTACCGTACTTACTACAGATAGTTCTGTAATGGTTTTAAAGTCACAATGGTGAATAGTCAAAATAAAGTTACTCAAAATAAACCAGCACATTGTAATAAAAAATGTATATATTTACGAAACTCGTATCACAACAAATAACGTTTGCAGTCAGTAGCAATCCAGCGAGTTGACATCCTCTCTAACTTCGTAAATGCCGAGGATATCATCCAACAACGAAGAGACGCTTCGAATGCCGTCACTCCACGCCCGCTTGTGCTCCACTATAGCTTTGAAGTCTACGCTTTTTAAGTAATTTACAAACAGGTATGGCGACACGAATCTTAAAAGCTTTATCCTCGGCTTAGACGGACCCGCAGGTGGCTCTGTTCTTATAGTCATGTGCTGTTCATAAATACTCGCGAGCAGATTAATATCATCAGCATTCAAAATCCCTTCGATAACATTTTCAGAGCTAGGAGCTTCTGTCATGTCCGTCATCTCTTCAGTGTTGCACGCGTCGTGTTCTTCTTTGACTTGCATTAGCAGTTCTTCAACAGTGGCAGGCTCTCCTGGCACTGGTTTGAGACATTCAGGAACTTTGTACCTTTGTAAAATATCTAGTAATTCTTTGGATATACCGAGTGCACATTCCATTATTTCAGGCTCTGTGTCGTCGTGTAGTAACTTCACTAAGACAGTGAGGCAACCGATAGACGTTAACTCGTCAAGGATTTTCAACAACCTCCTTTGTATCTCAGCTGCATTTAATGTGACGATCTTTCGTGATTCTCTTGAGAATGTTACTGGCGGGAACACACCATCCAACATGCCTTGGTCTGTGAGTAGTGATTGATACACGATCTTCCAAAACTTCAACGCGCTCAGTTGCACTTCCCAGTGGAAGTCAGCGAGGGCAGCGGACACCATGTGTTCGTACAGCATCTGCTTGAACTGAGGAGTTAGTTTGATGTTTTGGTAAATGTCGCAGAGGACAATACACGCCTCCTTCCGCACTATACCCTCTTGGTTGTCGCGCAATATTGACACTATCTGGTCCTGAAATGAAATATTTAATTTACTAAACATTTTAGCGGTGTTTTTATACGAACAATTGATATTTAAACAAATATTGACTACGCTTGTAGTTAGAGCAAAATGATAGTCAATATTTATGTTGTTGTTATGCTATTAACAGTTCCGGAGTAATTTCGTAACATGTTGTACAAAAGGATGAAAATGTTGTAAAAATAATTAAAGAATTTATAACCTGTATGTTAGGGTACTGCGTCTTCAACTGGTCCCACATGTTGCCGATCTTGCTGGCCGCCCCGAGGCACTTCAGAGCCGACACTTGGACGTACGACTCGAAGTCATTGAAGGCTATAGTCGCAGCCACGTTTATCAAGTTGTTCTCCATTATCTGCTTCTGGAATGGTGGGAATTCTGAAAAACAAACAAAATAGTCGATGTAATTTCGTTTTAAATCAGTTCAAATTGTTTAATTAGGAATAGTCTGCTAGGGAGAGATCATAAGCCTTCGGTAATTCGAGCCCAAGTGCAAAACATCAGACTTTTCGTAATTATGACCATTATCCTTATCCTCAGGAAGTCCACTTTTGAACGGAATCTCGTAGAGAAATGCAAGATCTCGAAATAAGCAGGCTCGGTCAGGCGGGTTGGTTCAGCCATCTCACACTTAGTGGGATTGCCGGAGCCCCGAGGCCCTATATGCCTTTCCTACTCCTGTCCTTTTTCCTTTCCTGTGCCTTTCCTTCGCAGCATTCATGAATTAAAAATCGAATTCATGTCGTGTCGGACCCCCGATAAACTTAACAGAATAAAGCCACTGTAAAGCGAGGTAGGCAACAATAAAATTGATAAAAAAGCAATGATAATAATTGTGAAAATTGCAAATTAATGGTCAGTTTTTACGACAGACTACGCGCACACATGACACAGATGTTGACTTACAATAACGCTCAGTTACACCTCGGATCAATTCGTTAATAATCAAAGTTTGAAACGCAAGTCATCTGAAAAAATACTCATGAATTGTCAAGTGGCTAATTCGCAAACTTTAAACTTGAGATGACGGTTCAAAAAAGGCTTTTTCCGCATAACTGTATTATTTGGAATTAGCATACCGATATTCGTGATCGTGACTTGCAAAACAACAAGCGATTTTGGTAAATTCACTACATGATGTACACTACATTACATATACTTGATACTGTTATCATTGTAACCCCGAAAGGCTAAGATGGGGTGAAAGGGGCGAGACTATCATCCCACGTAGCATGGACCTTATTTGAAATGATTGTCTGTCTCGAAAATATTGTAAGCCCATGCACAGCCACTGTGAAATCTTTTATTTTTCATATATCTCGAGATTCGTGCAAAACGCTGTTGGGCGCCAAGAAATAAGGTGCATTGTTGGGCGCCAGAAACGAAGGTAGTAGGTACCCTGTTGGGCGCCATAAAAGAAGCGGGGTTGTTGGGTGGAAAAAAATTAAGTTCTCTGCAGAATGGCTAAAATCAAGGGGCATTTATGGGCGCTAGAAAAGATCGCGTAGCAGGTGTAGTAGTTAGTACTACTGTTTTTCGCAAGCGTTCAGATTACATATAGTAGGCACTAAAGAAACGTCGCCCTAGGGGTTGAAAAATCTATAGAGCGCCGACAATGTAAGAGCTTTGCAGCATACATCTTTATTGTGTTTTGTCAGTGAGGTGTGGCACAAAGGTATATATTTTTTTTCATACGTTCTTGATATGAAAAGTCATTGTAAACAAGTGTTGGAGATACTAGTTAATAAACATTTTAATTTGAACATGAATTATTTTTGTACTATTTATCGAAGTATAAATAGTGATTGTTTGTATAGAGACAGTTTCGTCAATTTTGTGGCCTCTTGTTTCACACACGTTTCTTCTGTTCCTGTCGTTCCGAGTATAACTATTTTACACAGACAGCTTCTGTTCAGACTTCTTAAAATCCATATGGTTTATAAATTCATATATTAACTAAACTCATTTAATATTTTTCAGCCACAGAAATTCTATTGCTAAACATGATCCAAAGATCTTCTTCAAGAATCAGTTTGAAGAGTATTGCAAATTCTTGCTACGCTTGCCAGGCAGATGGGTGGGCTTAGGAAGTAGTCCCAACGATGGAACGTATCCACTGATATAGCCTCATCAGGACATGACAACGAAAACATTGCCGTGTATCGTTATCATGCGATGTTTACTAAATATTTTAGCACTCTCGGACAATTGATCTTGCGGCTTGGATATCTGCATTATCCATTGGAAGTAAAGAAGGAAAACAGAAATAATTAAGTTTGTATCTCGAATATTAAGCATGCAGGATGTTTATTAATTAACAAGAAAGATTGTATTTATCCAACGCACTGCGAATAAATATACTTAGTATATTATTAGCATTTTGATAACAATGTTAGGAAAAAAGTGTCCATTGCACAATCAAATGTGATAAAAATAATTTGAAAACACATTCTGTTACTAAGATCACTTCACAGTTTTTAAGTACGGGACTTTTAAATGAAACCTTTTAAGACAATGATTTTAAATTAATGTAGCTTAACTAGATTACAAGGAATTTCACGCGATCCGACAAGCTATGTTTAATACTAGCAATTTCAAATCTTCTTGTTCGAAAAAGCCGAGAGATACGGTCAATGAATCAGAGATAGGCAATAGTATCAACCCTAATACAAGCCAAATTCTAAAAGCAATAACTGAAAACCACAACTCTCGAAAGATTAATGTTGAACCAAAACCAAATGTAAATATTTTCAAAAATAAATCTTGTTCTGCAGTCAACACACCCACTAAAATTGGATAACTAATCGCAAAGGGACTGGATTGATAATATATGATAAGGATTGATGTTGCATCATTTCAAAGCGTCTTAGACACTGATAGTCCAATCACCAAGTAAATTTTATTTAAGCTTATGACATCACATACATTTCGTCTAATGTAATGTTCAGATAAAAAATATAAATCGCATCATGAAAATGACATTGCTAATGATAAGAGCTGAATAATGGCTATGATCACAAGGGGATTTGATAAAGCACGCATGTATTACTAATAATTACGCTAGTGGATAATAAATAGATATCTACGCATTATACAACATGTTTGTAATGAAATCATTGCACCATGAGGACATCAGCTCACCTACTGTTATGGTATCAGGGGTTAACGAACCAGTAGCTTTAATTTCGCGTGGCGTTCGGTCAGCGATATAATCTATGTATAGCCTTTCACTCTCAAAAGCTTCTTCTTCTTCTTTTCAACCACAGAAAGTCCACTGCTAAACATAGGACTTCCCTATAGATCGCCCAAAGCTTACAATGATATTTTTCCAAGCGCTAAAGATTGCAATATGCCCCAAACATCACTTTCTTACAGATAAACCACTAGCTTAATAAAAACTATTAAAAACACTTACTGACGTATGAAATCTCAGTGCAAACGAGCAGCAGTTCGAGCGCGGAGTCTCGTATCTCCCAGTGCAAGTCGTGCATCTTCATGTAGATCAACTTGCCGAGCTCGTGCATCGTGGAGCCTGGCTTCGACTCCAAAAGTAGCGATAAGTTTGGAGGCAGGAACTTCTTTACTGTCACTGCTATTAAGTTCAATGCTGTGACAACGAACTGCAAAATTAAAGATTCTTTTTTAACATATAAATATTTGACAGCCTCCGTGGCGCAGTTGGTTAGACGCCGCCTGTGAAACGAGAGGCCGCGGGTTCGATCCCCGCACCGAAATAAATATTTGTGTGATCCACAGGTATTTGTTTCGGGTCTGGGTGTTTGTGAGACCGAAAAGTATCTCGTTGTTCCTGATACCCACGACACAAGACTCGATCTTAGTGTGGGGTCAGGACTATGTATGTGACTGTTGGGTGTATTTATTTATTTATTTATTTAAGGTTCTTATCCTGTCAGGGCATGCCAACCCCACAGTACCCTAATACATTAGTAATTCTAAATCGACATATACTAAACTAACTAAAACTAAAGACCCGACACTAAAATCGAGTCTTGTGTCGTGGGTATCAGAAACTACAAGACTTTTCGGTCTCACAAATACTCACACCCGAAACAAATGGCTGTGAATCACACATACATTTGTTTCGATACGGGGATCGAACTTGCAAACTTTCGTTTCACAGCCGGCATCTAACCAACTACGCCATGGAGGCTGTCAAAAATAAATGTATAGTTATGAATGTGCATATTAGTCCCAATTTGAGGACAATGTGTGCTTCTATTCTTCTTCACGCTACGGCGGAAGGACCCAGGATTATAGGAAGGAGGGAACACGTGCGATGGCAAACCGTACCACAGCTTGACTGTGCGGCAGAAAAATTAATTAGAGAACCTTTTGGTTCGCGCCGAGATGCATTGAACAGAATGAAATCAAACAATTGAACAGAATATTGAAAATATTTACAGGATTGGGAAACCTGTAAGGAAACCTACTCATACGCTTGAATATGAAATCAGAATGAAATAGTCTGAAATGAAATAAAATGAAATATATAGGAGTTACAGATATAATTGTGGTTAACTCTGCGAACTTACCTTGCAAGTTAAATTAGTCCTCTTCAAGATATTGAACACGACTGAATACAGACATAAGACTTCGAGGCTCTCGTGCCAGTTAATATTGTGGTTTTTGACCAGCGACAGGACTATATCCAACACGTATGTCATTACAAACACGTTCTCTTGCGAATCATCAAAATTGTTTTCTTGTTTTACTTCACCATAATCGTCTATCGGATCGTACTCTCTTAAGGCGTAGAATAATGCTTGGAAGACCAGATTTGCTTGCTCATCATTCAAATGATGCTTCAGATAAGTAAGTTTCTTAACACCACGAAGTATCAATGGCATCGTATCCAGGTCAAAAATCAAATCTCTTAATGTATACGCTGCCTTTGTCGTATGTTCGCACGAAGAGTTCAATAATTTCACAATGTATTCGTGTATATTATCATTTGTAACTGCCGACACAGATTTACCGTATTTTATGAAAATGAGTAATGGTACTAAACACATGAACAACATTTGAGTTTTGAAATTTATCTTTCTACTAGAATCATCGGTTATTATAAGTTGGTCGCTGAATACGGACTTCCAAATGACGGCGCAATCGCTGCAGAAATCAAGAACGGCAGTAGCATTACGACGTTGGATAAAAGACTGTATCATATTAAAATACGCGACGCCTAATTCTAGAAAATCATCAGCGACATATTCCACGCCCGGTTTCATTGGTTTGTTGTATAAAATCTTCGATAGTAATAACAAAAAAGTGACTCTTGATAGGAGCAACGAAGTATCTTCTTTGTGTATTCTGTCACACACACAATACAAATATCTCACAATTTTGAGATCATTGACCATAACGTTTACCAATATAGAGGAATGATGAATTCGATTGTCTTTAGTCAAGGTCGCTGTAATCATATGGAGGATTGGTTCTAAATATTTACATTTGGCTTCTTCCTCGTCACTTGTAAAAGAATCTAAATCTATGTAATTATCTGCAATCATGGGTTTAATTATGAAACTTACTACTTCTTTAATATTTTCAACGCATCTCAAATCGTTCAGTCTCCAAAGAAATTCTGCAGCGAATTTGTAAGTTTGTCGCACCACGAATACAGTTGTTTTCTCATTGCCTAAACTTAATATTTCCTTCCAAATACCAGTTTCGAGGAGCCAGGATATACCAGAGTTATGATTGACGAGAGCTAAGGCCACCTCCATGAATGCCACTCTGAGGCTAGGGTTCATATCTGGAGAGTTTATATTTTTTAGTTCACCAAGAGTTTTGTCCGAATGCTTGCACATAAACCGAGTGAAATTCAGTTCTTTTCGACAGCCGAGTGCGAGTATCCGTGTGAGAAATACTTTAACACTGATATGAGTATTTGGACTCGTTGTTCTAACTATAGCGTCTATAATCCAATCAGCCACAAACGGTACTCCTCCAAGGAATGACATCTCTGCAAAAAACGAAACATGCTCGTATTATATGGGGTATTTAAAATACTTACTTTCTAAAATTTAACTAAGAACAGATTTTAATTTACGTTAATATACATTGCTGTCTCGTTGGTGCAGTTGTTGTATGGTAGGATTACAAAGCTGAGGTCTCGGGTTTGAATCCCGGGTCGGGCAAAGTGATATCGGATTTTTGTATTAATTATCATCTCGGAGTCGGGAATTTGTGTCCGTTTTGGCGATAGGCTCGGCCACTATCACAACGTGGATACGAAACACAAAAGGCGAAACGTAAGTGTCCTGGGTAGCACCTCTGTCTACCCCTTCTGGGAAAAAGGCGTGAGTTTATGTATTTATAGTATGTTTGCAAATTTATAAATATATAGAAATATTTTTGCATCTAAACCTTAAGTTATTGTTTTGAAATTTATAATTCTAATAACAAATACACAATATTCAAAGATTAATTTCACCTAATGGTCAACAAACTTAAGTTTTTTTTTGTTTAAGAAATATTTAATACATAACATAGGTAAATGTATTCAGATATTATTTATGTAAGTTAAACAATTATTCGAATAATGCCAAGACGCATGGAAGCATCCCATTATCATCATGTGTTGTATCCACACCATAGTCACATGAGTTATCGCGATGTGGTGATAGTATGGGGTTACCGACCTAAGTTTTGACGAAAGATGTTATATTTGGTGATTGTGCAATTTCATTTCTATTATGTTGAGTTTATGGTTTTGTGTGTGTCGCGTTTTGGAATTCCTGTACATTCACTCTTAAGCTCAGTTGTGTTGGTCGTTGGCTATCATACAGTTTACATGAGACGTGTTGTGGTCACAAAATACAGCCGCTTGCGCAATCGAAATGTAAAAACACAAAATATTGTAAAAATTAAGCGAATCTGAACTTCGTAGACTGGCTATGTATGCATTTTCTTGCTTTTGAAAACGCCAAAAAAATATCAAGAATACATTTTCGAATTTTCGTGTTATTTATTTGTACTAAAATATTCCAGCCTTTATGCTACATTTTAATCGCTAACTTAAATGAATTGGTATTGTCAAATGTCCTTGGTTCAGCATGCCCTTTACACCACGGAGTATGATGTAATCCTTAGTTTAGTACAACATAAATAAACAATAATTTTGAATGTAAATATTGATCACTTCGGAGGTGAAGTATTTGCTGCCAACAAAACTATTATATCAGCCGTAACTGGACAAAAAAATCAAAAAAATGCTATTAATACCAGGACTTTTAAGGCCTATTCTATGCCGAATTATTACATTGAAATCTTCCAGCCCTTTGGGGAAGATGACGATTTAAAACACCAAGACAAAGTATACGTCAACTTATAGGACAAAATAATAAAAAGCGCGTTGGCAGACCATCTGCCACACGGGCTGAAGACTTCAAATGAGTAGAACCACTTAAATATATTGGCCCAAATAGGAGAAAGTGGAAGAACATGACAGAGGACAATACTCAGCACTGAATTAGGACTAGAAATTATAGTTATGAAGACATTCCTCCATCATGACTCGCATGATAAAAACCAAAATAACGAATATGAAGAATCATGACAAATAACACAACCATAAAATACATAAGTAATGCAACAACAAAATAAAAATCATTGTATGAAGATGTGCCTAACGGTGTTAATTAATTAACACCATGAACTTCTAAAAAATACGACACAGCCGACCAAAGTCCCTTCATATAATTGAAGATGTATCGTTTTTATCAATATGATAATATGATAAATAACTCTAGACAAACAACATCAAATCGCCAAATCATGGTGATTTTTTGCAGACGGCCAGGTAAAGGTTGTTATCCGCACTGGAAAATTTTGCAAATCGCGGATCGTAAAAATATATGCAAAATCATCATGCATGGCAAGTGTTGTACCGACCCCATGTGGGCAGGAAGAAGATACCTTATGTAAATTACCTTGCGTACACCGCTTAATTTTTTCTAGAGTTTACAATCTATAGTATTTTTTAAGTAAACATAAGCTTTAGCTGATTTTCGTTGATATAAGTTAGAATCTGTAGTCAACTGTATCTTATCTAGGCTTGCTATACTAGAACTTCTTTGGCAATTTGATTTGATTAAGGGTTCACCTAATGTGACGCTTACCCCGTATCTATGTACAATGTTAAAGATGATAACTGTTGCGGTGAAAGGATCTTAACATTTAAGTATCTTTCTTACCACAGAGATGATTTGGTTACTATACAAATTATATCTTAATTAATCGAATTGCCTACAAATTGGGGCATCTGTATCTAGATCAACACACCGACTTTAATTATACCATCGATTATAATCAGGTAGCATCGAAGCTACATTATCAAAGTCATCCTTACGCACACCCATTTTTGTGATAATTTTTGTTCAGTTATGAGTCACCTGTGATGATTTATATCTTACGACAATTTACAAACTCAGGATTATCAACTTTTTAGTAAAATTTAATTGGCTAATGTTAACAGTGCAGTCCCTTAGACATGCATGACAATTTTTACTGACGAATGCTTGTAAAGCATTAACCTGAAAAATAAATTACAGTAACTTTTATAGAAATTAATTCCTTCAAAATATTAAACAAAGTGAAGTGTGTGGTGATTGGTGACCTGTTGGCAATAAAACGAATGCTAACTAGTATCTGCCGATGCGGTTGTCGCGGGTTCTAACTTCTCACTTCTAACCCCAGGAAACACCTCTGGCTTTTCGAAACTATGTGTATTGTGACATAATCAAATAGCACGCAGTTTACAATGGAAAATATCGTGAAGAGATTTTATTATTTGTATACCGTAGAAAATATCTTTACAAGAATTTCTAGGCTATTGCCTAAAGCCTCTCAATCGCAGTCGATTGTGGGGGAGACGCGCGCTCAGCAATGGCCGAGTATGGCTGATATATATTAACCAATTATTCGTCGGAACTAAATTGCTTTCTCTGTTTCGGTATTCGCATACCGGCAATGGAACTTTCAACTTACAAGGGAAATCTCGGAAAAAAAGGATTTTTTTTAAGAAGCTTACGTTTTCTCGTAAGTTTCTTTCTTTCACGCGTGCTGGCATGCGAAACCGCAGCTTGATATTTCAACCATTTCGTTCCGAACCAAAAGGGTTGATAATTTATTTATTTTTTTCTGCACTGTTAAACTGTGAAATGGTTTGCCCTCATACGTGTTGCTGTTTCCTATAATCCTGAGTCCTTCCGCCGCGCCGTAGTGTGAAGAAGTAAGTTGGCGGGCCGGCATGATTGTATCGAATCGGACGTCTGATGCCGTTCTATGCTCTGTGTAGACAGAATTACGGTTACCATCGGACACATACAGTCACTTTGTAATGCCAGAATAAAAATAAAATATAAAATCGTTATGGACTGTAATACGATAATAAATTGAAACAATAGTTTGTATAATTATCTCCGAGTCAAGATCCTCGAAACGATGAAAAATGCAATGACGTGATTGTATGAATGCAAATCAGTTCGAACTAGGAGTAGAATAACGTCATTGTTATTAAAATTGTAATCCCAATCTATGTTTTTAATTTAAAAATAATAATGTTATTGGTAATTTATTTATTTTGTATTTGTTTTAATCGTTTTTTGTGCACACACTGCCACCACATGTGTTTATGCATAGGGCATCCGTATTAATTTGTATAAGATTTATCACTAATTTCGGTGTATCTAGAAATATTCGTATACACAAATAAATAACTGAGCCGAGTTTAGCGACATATCGGAATCAAGTCTAACTGCGTGTTATGATTTACGAATGTTTCGGAGCCAATCGATTGATTGTCCGATAAGATACTATATTTGTCTATTGCAAACCTGTTGAGCGTAAAGATTTTACGAAAGTAGTAGCCTATATTTCAATCGATATATTTGATTATTCCTCTATTCCCAATTGTTATTAGCATTACGAAATTCGTAAATTTGATAACAAAGTGCTCTTTCAATTCTTTTGAAGCTGTGATGGAGAAATGTTAACCACTGTAACTTCTATAATTCGAGATTAAAATCGGAAGTATACTATTTGCTACTGAAACGAGACAAACATTATTAAATGTCAGCCCATATACGTCCTACTTCGCCTCTTTTCTGAGCCTTATGGAAGGGAGAAGTCTTAAGCCACACTGGTTTAGTGTGAATCAGCAGAAAATTCAAAATGCATACTTTGAATTTATTGTGCAAAATTCTCAGACGCGCAGTGGTATTTTCGTACATCATCTAAGTGAGTGATAATTATAATTTTACTAAAAGGTATTTTTCGAATGGAATACATTTATGGCCACGCCTATTCCACGCCCTGCTCTCACTATCCACCAATCACGGGCCACGCAGGTCTCTGTCTCGGCGCGACATTTGGCACGAAGAGTTTACTAACCCAGTTTACTTAAAATAGTGAGTTTACTTAAAATAGTAGGTATCTTTTAAATCTGTGAATCAATTTTGATTTAATAGCTGTAATAATATATTTCAAATAAAGCTAAATATCATCACTTAATTCGATTTTCTATGCAATAAGTCGGTTTTACAAAGAGCATACACAAACAGATTGAAACTGTTTTTTGTACTTTCTGTTACTTATTTCTTGCAATTTTTACAATTTATGTGAGTCTCACATTGATATTGTACACTGTACAGACATGGGTCACTGGCAGTCATACAAACATACATAAACTCACGCCTTTTTCTCAGAAGGAGTAGGCAGAGGTGCAACCAAGACACCCACATTTTGTCTTGTGTGTTCCGTCCTACCATGTGATAGGTAGCAAGCCTATCCCCAGATTGGGCACAAATGCTTGACTCTGGGCTAATCCGAGGTAGTCTATTACATCTCTATGGTAACAGATGGATGCATATTCAAGTCCACCCAGGATAAGCCAATACAAATTACAAAACCCATATCATAACCCCTGCAAATGTGTTTCCTTTGGGTATAAACCAGTATACACTGTGTTTTGCACAGAATTATGTTAACCCACTAAGAATAATCAATCTCCGCCCTTAATTATGGAATTAGAAGCATTAATTGGAATAAAAATAGTTTTTATGAGTTGTATCATGGTTTGGTAAATTTTTTACCTTTTTTTCAATGGGTAACATTTGCATATATCTAAGAAACCATTATAGAAGCATAAAATTTTGGCACAAGAAATCCTTAAATAAAGGAAGGGAGGTTAATTCATAATCAAATAATTCTATGGAAATTTGTCTTGATATTATAACATTATAACCACAAAATTAATCTTCGAAAATTTACCGAAGGGATGTTCTTTTAGGCACTTGGCTAGCAATTAATGAAACACAATATGGCATTTACATTTTTTCTTGAACCCTTCTGAGTCATGAAGAAAAATTTGGTAGGAAATAAATAACTATCACATATATTAAACAAGAATACAGCCTACATTTATAGATTTGTATATTGCCTGCCTGCAATTGCCTGCCTGCCTGGCTTGCCTTCATTTACGTTAAATGTTACAACTGAAACATTTAACATAACAAACATGTATAATTCAGAATGATCAGTAGTGGCATAACTTATAGAAAACCAAAGTAGTGTATTTTTATTGAGCCTAAATTTCTTTTTAAAGATAATTTGTATATCCATATTGAATTACATGAAAATCATGGTATTCTTTGCAAGTCACTGTAGTTTTCAACTATAGATTTACAAAAAAACTGATGAAATATGTTTATTAACTACTTAAGTGAGGACAATAAAGACAGGATGACAAAAAAATTGTATAACCTAAAGATAAACACAATTTTATATTTTTTCATCTGAAATTAAGCTCTATATAATTTTTGTCTTGTGTATTTTGTTTGCATTGGTAGGTTAGCTTGGCTGATGACCCTGAGGTAACTTTATTTTCAATATTTTCCTTGATTCTTAAAGTAGTGGTATTGATATAAGTTCAGGTAAATTAAAATTTGTGCACATTGAAATTGAACTTAACATTTTTGTGTCGGTAATTCACTTCCTTTTCGGTTATGATATTGTTCTTAAGGAAAATAAATTCGAATTCCGAAGGAAAAACATCGTATATGTTTCTCAGTTTAACTTTCAAAATAAACCAAACATTTTAAATTTTATCTTTCGGGGATGATGAAGGTAGTCGAACATTAAGTTTGCTGTAAGTATATAAAAATTAAGCGCTATTCCGTACCTGGATCCGAGTTTGCTTCTGATAGCTTGTTTATCAAACCGTCGGAGTAATAATTATCCAACACATAATTCGGCTCCGCTAACTTTTTAAACAGCAATTCGAGTTTCTGTTGAACGCGCCCGTCCTCCATGGTGACCGACCTGAGCTTGCACAACTCAAAACCAATACTATATTTCTAAGGCCAGACATAAATGTGGAAAGTTTATGGAATTTTCTGAACCGATTTTTACATGCAAAGCACTTTGTAAACCTGACAGTGATAAAGTGACACTTGCCGACCGTCAGAGACAAATGTCAAATGATACCACAGATAACTAAAATGCCTCAGTTAAATAATGACAAAGACTGAATGATTTCAGCAAGCTAAATTAAGAAGTTAAATAAAGGCAGTTGCTCGCTCTTGGACCTTGGTAGACAACCCGAAATACGCTTTATAATATACATTGGAATACTTGCAGTACCTCAATGTGTCTTAGTATTCCTCGCTAGTTCTCCGTAATCGGTTTCGTAGTTGTACTTTTACTCCTTAGTCTGTGGTTGTACTACGATACGATTACAAAGTTGAGGTCTTAGGTTCGAATCCCGACTTGGGCAAAGTGATATTGAATTTTTCTATTCATTATCAGACCGGAGGCAGGAATTTGTGCCCGATATGGCGATAGTCTCGCCCCCTATCTCATCGTGGGACGGAACATACAAGGTGAAAAGTGGATGTCGTGGTGGTGCCTCTGCCTACCTACCTACCCTTCTGGGATAAATGTGTGAGTTTATGTATGTATGTATGCTCTCCGTAATGTATTCGTTTTGTTTCGGAGTCAAAAGGTCTTGCATTTACTCCTTAGTCTGTGGTCTTGCATAAACTACAACATTTGTTTATTTTATTTCATTTACAATTTCGACTAACCTTACAAATAATAAAAATAGAAAAATAACTCTATCTGTTAATCTGTCTCTTACGCTTTCACGGCTAAAGAAACAATTTTGAAAAAAAAAAGTGTTGAATGAAAATGATGAGAAATGTTAGTGATTAGTGTAGCCCACAGACTAAGGAGTAAGTGTAGCCTTTACTCCTTAGTCTGTGGTGTAGCCACTGAATTTTTCAGTGCAACTTTTAAAAGAAAGAAAGTTTTTAAAAAAGTCATATTATCCTCTCGGAGTTTACATTTATCACTCAGCCAAATGACATTGTTTAAAGTCTTTCGCCAACACAAATCTCTCGCCCAATACACACTCATGGAACATAACTACGTTGAGACTCAAGAGTGTAGAGCCGACGTTAAATAAAATTAATTATAGTTATAATTATCTATGGAATTTTACTTTGTTAATTACTTACGGAAGTTAATTTTGTTTTAAAATAATAAATAGTTCCCAATTCAAAATAAAATATTTTATTTTAAAGTTATTAAATTATTAACTATTTCTGCGGAAATAAAGATATTGCGTGAAACGAAATCTTTAATTTGTAACCGTGGATGTATGAAAATGATGGATATGGTAACCCATTAGTTTCAGTTCAAAATTCTACAAAATGGATATCACACTAAACAGATAATAGCACTGGTAATTCACATAAATAAGAAAAGTTCTTGCATTGCCATACAAATGAGGTTTTAAAGGATTTTAAAATTATTAAATTTTCTAATTTTAAAAAGATAGTATCTTAAGTTACAGATACAGCATAAAGCATAATAATTGATTTCTGAAAGGCTGTCTGATAGTCTAAAATCATTAGACAATATATAGTTCTTAATTTAATATATTTTAACCAAATAACACAATGTAATTATTTTAAATTGGTCAAAATTAAAAACGTTAGGAAACGCTTGCAGATTGAAATAGTTGAATGTTTTGATAGCGCATCCAATATTTTGTAGCTGCGTGTGATGTGAATGATTGTTCTAGAATTGCAAACACGAATTGTCAATTTTATCTGCAGGGCAGTTGTAGACGAAGACTTGTTTTAATTGTGCCGGTGTTAAAGTGTTTCGAGTTTAGTTGAAGTTTCGAAGTGTTTAACTGAGTGATCATTAAACTTGTGAGTGAAATGCCTTTGAGGGGTAGAAGTTTCGTAAGTTTTTACGATTTGTATTTTTTTCATTTCATGCATTATGTCGTGCGTAGCATAGGTGTTTAATGTTCCATGCATGCATCTAACAGCTTGGTCGGGATTCCTTACGGTGCCCTTGACAACGCGTCGTGACACACTAACCTACTAAGCGTTTCTATCGTACATCGCGGTGCATCCATGAATTTCAGTTTTGCTTGCTTTACAGTTGCAGCACATTTTTGGCTCGACTCCAGCAGTAGTATCCTTGACTGTGTAATAACGTAATTATTAATTTGGGTTTAATAAGGTGTTGTGATCAGGTCTGATCTGGTGGTCTTTCACAGGACGGTTGATGCGTGCCTGCTATAACCCAAGTGTTCCCGAGTGCCTCTTAACCGCCTGCTTTTGAGGTTAGTGCCGATCTGTATGTTATTTGTTTTTGTATCCGTGTTGTGCCCGCAATAATGTCTATTTCCAAATTTTTTTTCAGGATGTTCAATTATGATGTTTGTACATTGTTTATTACTTTTCTATTGTAAGAAGACATAAAAGTCATGAAGTTTTAAGTTCTAGAATATACCATTGTAAATTTTCTATATTAATTCAATTATTAACATGTTAAAAATGCTGCATTAACTAAATAACTCTTTATATTTTAGAATATTCAAAAATGATTCCATTCAAAGTGGTCTTTATAAATAGTAACTTTAATAATTTATTTGTACCTTGTAGCCACCATGTTATAAAACAAAACATGACTTGCACAATCTCTTTGGAGTAAGAGAAATTCATTCCATAAATATATAAGAGTACAGTTTAAATTCCCAAGTTTATGGTTGCAATTTCTGGCAGAATTTATAAAAATATTATCACAAAAGATTTTCACACATTAA
Organism: Deilephila elpenor; assembly: GCA_949752805.1. Classification (NCBI taxonomy): domain Eukaryota; kingdom Metazoa; phylum Arthropoda; class Insecta; order Lepidoptera; family Sphingidae; genus Deilephila; species Deilephila elpenor. The sequence goes on along the minus strand of OX457103.1, from coordinate 12,514,793 downwards.
CTTAACCATTTAAAGTGGTTCAAGAGTGCTTTTCGGAATTTATAGAAAAATATACTTAGTATTAATTATTACATTGTATTTTGAAAAAATTAAATAAACGCCAAATTAAAAAATAATTAATACACTTAACAGTCACATACATAAGATTGAATCTTGTATCATGGGTATCAGAAAATATGAAAGACTTTTTGGTCTCACAAACACTCAGACTCGAAAAAAATACCTGTTGATCAAGTATTTGTCTTACTGCAGGGATCTAAGCCGCAGCCTAAGGCTTACAGCCGGCTAACCAAAGCAACTGTGCCATAGAGGATGTAAAAATAAAGTAAACACTTAAACTAAAATAAAGGACAATATCAAATCATATTTATGTAATTTTAGATTGAAAACATATCTTACAGGTAGTATATTTGGTAACATTTTGCAAGTTTTGATTATATTAATATATTTCTATGACTTGTTAAATAGACATTGTTGCGCACACATTAAAGTATGTTCAATAGATATATGTACATCTAAATGTTGGTTGGTATTTGTGATATTTGGTGGATGGAAGTTTTGCTGTAATATTTACTGTATTATAGTAATAAACACGGCTTTTGTTTATCTTAGTTTTGCACGCAATATATTTGGCGTGCCATACTTATATGCAATATGTTATTTACAAGACTTTTTGATAATTAAGACAATTTTATTATCACGGTTTTTTACAACATAGCCTTAATATAAACGTAATTATATTAAGGCTATGTTGTAAAAAACCGTGATGATAAAATTGTTAACATACTATTTATTTAAAATTTGTATATTTTAACATGCAATTACGAAGCCGAGGTGAAGATACATTTTTCCATGCATACTTTTTTTAATTTTCAGGTTGAATATTATGAGTCCTAATTGGCATAGTTTTAAATAGTATCTTGAAAAGTCAAGGGTTTTGGTATATAATGTTGTTCAAAGCATTTAAAACTTGATCCAAACAGTATTTTGTGCCCTGATCCATTACCGAAAACATGTTTCGTCATACATAGTCCCGCGAGACCGCTATTACAGCAACGACTGCCCGACGTGATACCCTTGTCCAAATTCATTACTCGTAATGGTATGTGTACAGTGTACACTCCCGGTTATTACATCGTAATCGTCAACGGGTTCGACAAATAGTTTTACCTGTACTGTGTACAGAAATATTCCTTGTCCTTGACATTGCCCAGGAAGGGCTTTAAGGATAAGTAGTAGCCATTTAGACTGAGATTTATTGGTATATATTAGTTATTGTTAAAACATCGTGGGGAAATCTACACAGTATGTAGTACGTACCTGAAAGTTGGGCAAGAATTTAGGAGCTAAGGGAAATCTAACAATCACATTAACATAGTACACCCACTTCCGAAAAATTTCATTTTAGGCAGGCAACAAATTATAAGAATATTAATTCTGTAACGTGGCTGAAAGATCGTGTGTCGCCGATGTTGTCGCGTGTTAGTACGGGATAAAGGCATCTAAAAGTATTTTGTCAAAAAAAATCCTACTAACTTCGCTGAAGCGGAAAAATATTAAAACGTTAATTGTGCACTTAGTGATAGCTCAATAAGGTAAACACGTTTCGCACGAGAACAAATTAGCACAACCAAATAAAGAAGAACAAAGTATACAAAACGAATACATCTAGAAAGTTTGCATTTGCAAAAGTTCACGTTGTATACCGAGTGAAAGTGACACCACACGGATATGACGGTGGAAAGTTTATTTTTATGACAATTCCTTTGAATATTAGCAATATTTATCACGAGTTCATACAAATACCAAAAGACTGAAATTGTTTATTACATCCAAATTTACTTATTTTCTGTCTGGATTGTATTTCGAAATCGTTATACTTCTTTCATTCTTTGGGTGTCTTGAGGTGAAATAAAAAGCAAGCTAGTTCCATAGCTTATACGTTAAGTCATTACGGAGTTTTCCCAACAATAAGTTGAGTTTATTACATGCAATATGTTTTCGGTAGGGATCGACCTCGCCGAACCTACACCATCCAAATCGGTGATACCCTCAACAAGAATCAGGTCAAAAGTACCCTGAACCGACGAGAATGAATGAAGAGATTGATGAAAGTGGATGAAGCGAAAGTAATATGTCAGAATCGGGCAAAGTCGATATCCAAAGTCTCTGGCTACCACTAAGTGATACAGGCGTGACAATTATGTATGTATGCAAGTAATGTTTATTAATGAAATTTACTATCGGAAATATAATGGCCACCTAAGAGTCGTAAACTTTAGTTTACTTATCTTGAGAGATAATTTCTGCTGTCCCATGCTGTCAACGACTGGTGCCAAAGGCTTCCATTGCGTGCTTGAAGCTTCGCGAATTTTGTAAGGCTTCAGTACTTGGGTGGCACACAGCTTGCTATGTTTCCAGTTCATAATTTATAAGTGGGTGTTAAATCTTTTGAAATTGTTACAACTGCTCCAAATTCTACAATAAACCTTTTATTGAGTTGATATTTAGGCATCGTAACTCGTAATGTGGCGATTAGTTAGTTCATTGAACGAATTAGTAAAGTAAGGCACGAGGAAAGTTATCTACTGGGCTTTATTTGTTTTAGGATTTGCGTCTATTTTGTTATTAGTTTTAAATTATTCGTTTGCTTTGTCAGTAGCGTTTTTAACTACATACTTTGTGAAATAAAGCTTGAATTCTAAATTATATGTATAAGTTCAACAGAGTGCATATGCACAAGATTGTGCCTTTAATAAGACAAATTGTACTCTAAGCATATCAAGAAAGAAAGGATGGCGCCTGCATCGCCTCTGGAATGTTCTGTGAAGCGAAAGAGGCTCGACAAGAATGGCCGGATGTGGGATAATTGTATACAAAAATAGTTTTATCGAACGAGACGGGTGTGTCGCCAGATGCCCTCGGCTTACATCATTGGATTGTCATATATCGTCGCTTTATTGTCGTTTTTTGGGACATTTATTTTTTAAATCATTAAAAATTTAGGATACTTGGCATTTGCGATTACATATTTATAGAATTCTGGGTTTTTATTACTCATTGGTTCAACATCTTGTTAAACTATGTCAACGTCGTCGGGGCAATTTCAACAGTTATCAAATTACTCACAATAATTCAGGCACATCTATTGTAGCTGAAATCAATAATAATGGACAACCACGCATGATCTAATTTGTCTATTTTAAAGGAATTGCAAGAACAAAATTGAAGATTTACTTTGACCGTATCCCTACCGTTACACCAGAAACCGCATTGCTCTTGAAAATACATCATTTAAAGTTATCATTCCATTTCGTCATCGAAAAAATTGGCAACGCATTTACAAGATCATGTAACGCCATAAAAATCTTATGGGATGTAAACATACCAGGCGCAAGTACGCTTCGCCCGGTGCTATTTATACAGTGCACACTGATTGACATTTATTGTGGCAGACGCGAGTAATCTCTTCTAATAATAAACACGTAACCATGTTACATTTGAGCGACATTGCTTTATGACTGACAATATCGTATGCGGAGATTAGATTGTGTACATTGTCGACGACAAAATTACCAGGTAATTTGTTACATTATGTTGTGATTTATGGATTCATAGAACTTGAGTTTCCCTTGCAATCTCTGTCCTCCAAGAATAGAAATTATGAACTCGTGTCGGTAAAGAATTTCGTATAAATTTTAAGAAGATTCTTTTAATCGTTTACTATAGAGATTTGATGGATGTACTATTTTCATAGAGGCACGCACATTCCGAATATAATTATCAGGTCAATTATTTTGTATTCTGAACTAAAAGCCAGGTTGATTTGACCCCATGTGTCAAGACTAGATAGTAAGGCAGATACGGTTTTGGTGTCACCTTTTTGATCATTTTTTTTATCCCTCTTATTGTTTTGAAGCTTCTTATTATTTTGATGGCAAATCACTTCTATTAGATTTATTTTCAACTATAAATAAGTAAATGCGCCAACCGCGAGTCATCAAGCCCTTCATATTCGATTATAGTTACCGTTACCGGACTTTCGCAGATTGTCATTCCATCTGACCGGAACATTGGTTGCGAAACAAGTGTCGTTCCAGCTAAGTCATTGCAAACAGCAATATTGTGTTACAAACTATTGGTATTTGGTAATGCTAGTTGGGAGGTCGTGGTATAGCCGATCGGTTGAAAGTTAAAAGTTAAATCCAGTAAAACGTTATACAACAGATTTTCTTTATAAAGGTACGACAATGCACTTGATAATGAATAGGCGGAATGCAAATATAATGCAAATAGTTAAAAAGTGTCTTAATAATCATCATCACCCGGATGATTTTTTCCAAACCTGGACTTCTGATATTCCTGAGGAGATCTGTTGGGAGTAAGCTGTATCTCACTACGTAAACCGATATTATTTTGAATATTACTTTTGTATTTATTATCTTGCACAAAGTCTTTGTTGTGATGCAAATTAGGATACTTAAATAACTTGTTTCGTCAAACCTACACGACAAGCTGTCGCCATTGGTCGATAATCCGCTTTCTATAATATTCAAACATGATGTCGTCATGGTTCCTTACCTGTCTGAATCATTTTGGTTATTATCCGTTTATGATATTGTAGATTTCCTTACCGCTTATTATATTAATAATTCATTTTACATAATATTAAGTAAAAGTTTATTTTTGAAGCGGCAATTTCGCCTAAATCTATTGCTTGCTTTTGAAATACACTTAATCGGTGTGCCTAATTTTGCTCACTTTGGGAGCCTTGTATCGCAATATCCGTTGCTATCATAATCTATCTATATCCTACCTAACCTGATTAACCTCTCCACTTACGCGGAGACCCTAATAAAATGCATACAAAATGTTTACATTTACAGTGCCTCAAGTATAAGAGACGTGGAAAGCATCCACACTTCAATCAAAATTTTATTGCTCGTTAAATACCGCGAGATGCATTTCATTTCCAGCGATGTATGAACACATTTCTGTGCCGAACAAACAATATAATGGAATGTATGACAAACACCTGAGCGATTCTCAGAAACGTTCGCAAGGTCAGATGTCTTGTCGTGTGTAATTGTCGTGCTTAATACTTATCTTTAATGAGAGTAAATCTATGTGAATAAGTTTTCAATCGTTTGAATAATACGCGACGTCGACTCTTTGTTCTGAAGTAATTTTGAAACCAGTGACTTTATAAATATAAATATATATAAATACACCCAACAGTCACATACATAGTCCTGACCCCACACTAAGATCGAGTCTTGTGTCGTGGGTATCAGAAACTACGAGAGACTTTTCGGTCTCACAAACACCACCCAGACCCGAAACAAATACCTGTGGATCACACAAATATTTGTTTCGGTGCGGGGATCGAACCCGCGGTCTCTCGTTTCACAGACCGGCGTCTAACCAACTGCGCCACGGAGGTTGTCACTTTGAATGTCAAAGCAGTACCCACACGGTAGAGGTAAATCTTTACCATGGTACCGTAAAATGATCGTAACATATTTGTATTAGGTTCGGTACTCCCAAGAACAGAGTATTATCGGGATGTGTACATTAGTAGTTACTTGGCGATAGTTTGATGCCAGATAATTATTTTTTGGCACAGATACATTGTTGATCATAATTCTTATAATATCTCATTAAATTACGGCGAACTTGTCGACTTGAATATCCATTATCCCCAGTTTGGATTAATATGAATAATGATCCTGTATCAGACAGCAAAATTATTTTTAATAGTCAATCCTTCATATTAATTTGCCGATTGCAATCTCTTTTAATTACTTCTGCTTTACGGGCGTGATTAAAACAACGTATGAAGTTATTCGCCTCGTTGGCGACATATTCGGTAGTCCCCGCGTGTGTGATTAATCAGTTTAATCATACGTTTTAAAAAGTCATCCAAACTTGGCCATAACAATCAATGAATGAAGCGCAGAGTCCGCGGGTCGTTTTGGCACCGACATGCAGTGGGCGGGATGTAGGTGTCGCAGCCTTGCCATTCATCACAATGTGCCAATGTTTATGGATTGTTTGTTTCTCCAAACGGTTAGATTTGGAGCATTCCTGTTAGGGTGTGTTGTAAATTAATGCTGACAGTGACATGTCGTTAAAAGCATCGTAAATGTGTCGCCAACAATTGAGGAATTTTGGAAGTCATCGCGATTCGACTTTTGTAATATCGCCAAATGTTGTGTTTAATAATGAAGGCGTTAGATAGTCTTAACTGCGTTTGTTTATGAAACATCGCTCCTTATTATTCCACTTCTTTAAATTATATGTTAAGTCATTGATGTTTTCTCTATTCCATATTTTATTTCTTTAGCTTGTAAGCCTCAAAATACGCAACTCCATAGATTTCTTAAAAATCTAAATTTGATCAACATACAAATTTGAATAACAATTAGGCAGAGTGCCTAATACATAAATTCAAATTATGATGAATAAATATTTTAACCAAGTTGATTATTGTAGCAACATAACCAGACGCATTAATGAGATGAAATCCATCCTAGACACTGGTCCGTGCCAAGATCCACTTGTCTTGATTGTCTTTCACAGTAATTGAATACATACATATTTTGGTGCACAAATGCCACGACAACAGTGTATTTCTTTGTTTTTATTAAGAATTTAAAGAATGCGCAAATATTTTAAACAACTCAATAGAATGTTCGAACGTCGTACGTAAAACTGAACTGAATGAGCCTAGGTACTCCATAAAATGTTCGAATCCTCTACCGTACGTCGTAACCATAGACTAAGCAAACTTAGTTACTCCAAAGAGTAATTCATAAGTGATTAGATAGATGATAGATTAGTTTTATTTTTGGTACTAGAAAACTTATAACTTCGCATGTTGAACGTTCGAACATTCGCAACTTCGTTTCAGATCATACAATAACCTCCCTGATTCATTAGATTATTTAGCTAACGTATTTAATGTTACAAAAGAAGATAAACAGAGTCGATGATGTAAGAGGATCTGCAGCCATGGATAAAATTATTAGTAAATCAACAAAAGGGACATTGACACAGCTTAGAAGTTCGTCAGGTATTTGAAATACTTTAAGTGCTATCTTAAATATGTACAAAACCTTCAATTTCAATTTTCGGGTAGTCACCACTACACATTTCATGACTTTCCACGAAACCAATTACGCAGCAATTACTCATATTGATTTATTACTTAACGTACCATCCACTATCACCGTCTGTTACGAATCGAACGATTCTGTAGCAAATAAATGAGTTTTGCCACACTGTTGTGGATTATCGTCATCATACAATTCAGTGAATAATGATCGTGAGTCATCAGTGTTGATATCGTTTTTACGAACATCTGATGCTATTGTTTCAGGTAATCTTTGTTTTACGATTTGCCCTGTAATTGCGACGAATTTTAACTCTAGGAATGTGGATTTGTAGGCATACATTATTTACGCTGATGATCCTCCAAAAAAATAATTCAATATTTCACATTTCAAAGTTATGGCAAGGCAAATACATGTCGCTATGGGTACAGTTACATAATTAGTTTCAATATAAGGTGTTCTTAAGTAATAAGACGAGAAAAAACCGAGCCACATTATTAATATCGTGGCTACTAGCCGATTACTCAACAGCTCAAAAAAATTAGCACGGAAGTAGTTATTTTGAAAAATACATTTGCTCTCCATAATTTTGGCAATAACCCACTGAGGCGATGTTTTACGCAATCATCCTCGTGTGCTGGAAATGTGTCGTGTGAACATAGTAAAATTGGACTTGGCACACTTAGAACTTACTCATACTCACCTGTATTCGTATTCATTGAGCCTTCTTCGAATTTTTCACCAAGATCATTGTCCATTTGGCTAATTACGCCAGCATCTTCGCCCGATAATTGTTTTGAGAATTTGTTTTGACGCCGTCAATGTTCTTGCCAATTTTCCTCCCGGCGGTTCTGAGTATTGTCTGACCTACGAGAACTTTTTGGATATTATATCTGATAAGAGATAAAAAATATTTAATCTATCGTACTTGACTTATTTTGATGCGTCTATATTATTCTACTAGGGCAGTTTGTATAGCAGTAATCCAAGTAAGTTAGACTTGCAAACAAATGCTAATTGCATGCTGCTTTGGGATCAAGAGGACAGCGAACTATGGGGCACAGCAGTACGGTTGCATTATTATTTATTAAAACGGTTACTCACATAACAGTTGGCAGGATTTGCTCGTGAAATAATAAAAAGAGGTCGTACCGCAGCATGCCGCATTATACTAGCGCCAAACTCGCTTTCTTTTCATACATTTGAATAATCTGCAGTAAAATAGAGGATTACTTACACTATACTTTCTGCGCTCGACTCTGCAATCTATTTTCGGTTTACGTAATTAATTACAAATCCTGCCACAGAACTTGCGGTAAGAAATTCCATTTCCTCTTTCCGATTCAGTGGATCTGCATCGTATTTCCTCTGATTCCCTTATCTCGCTAACGATCCAAGACTCGGTAAACCTTCTTATAAAAATTATACCTTCATTCTACGATTAAAATTCAATCTTCTTTTGGTATCGTTTGCCGAGTGTCTTGAATTGTTTGATTAACCTATCCGTAATGCTAACAGCATCAATTAATTAGTAAACAAAAACGTTACCTTGATTTGCACCTTGAGATGCGTTTGGTCTGATGTTGGGTTAGTTTAATAAGGAAACTAATTATTTAGAATTACTTCTAACCTGTTTACTTGTCTGTTGAATCTATCTGATTAGAATATATTGATGAAATTAGAATTCGAATGTGATCATTATTGAGGAAAGTTGGTGATTAGGAAATACCTCGTGTTTTACTGTTTTACTTCGAATTGTTTAACCCATTTTATTGATCACTTTAAATGTCTAAATAGAGGTCCTAAATTATTATTAAGAGGTAATTAATTACTTAAACGAAGAATTTCTACGTGATGTCTAGTCGGAGCACAAAATGTGGTTGAAGGATAAGATTTTCTTGTTTTGTTTATGGTTGTTAGTGTGTTTCCGTTACATGTAAACTTAGCATTAATAAGTGGCTTAGTGCGAGCTGTTTTTACAGTAGTTTTCCATACATCCGAGCATATTCTTCAATGTCAACATCATTGTCTTGCGGACGTAAAAAATACGAGAATAATTAATCAATCGTAGCGTACCTTCGAGGTAAAGCTGACTGATTATGTTGTCAAACATTTAGGGAGTATCGTAAATCAATCAGCTGTAACTTGTACCTCACGTCACAGTAGTATTGCGTGTCCATGTATATCACAAATCACAATACACATATGAAGACTTATTTTGGTAATATGTTTTCCTTTCTGACTGTGGCGACAGGCCGCTTGTATTCTTCTAAATACTTGTTTAGTATAATGTTTGCACGCAAATATATTAAATTATATTTTCAGAATTGAGATCGGGGAGTTTAATTGCAGAGAGGGATACGTGAGTCTTAGATGTTAAGATTATTAAAAATAAAATATTTAATGGTTTTTTTCACTAATATTATACAGGGTTACAGGGTAAGTCGACCTAGATCGTTTAAGAGGTTGTAGTTCCCATCATTTCTGACTGATTTGACTATGAGAGGGTCTCATAAATACATAATACCCTAAACTTAACTGTTTCCAAGATATTTCGCTTTGAAGTTTTTGTAAAAAAATGACGTTTTTTTGTCTATTGGCCCATTTTTTTTGGGGTTTTTTGCCTCAAATTGGTTTGTGTTAGCAATTTTTGTGTACTGGATAAGTTACTTTATCATACTCAACACTAAAAGTACAGCTTACAGAACGGGCTGGGTCGTAGGAGACTGTTGAAATTAGAATAAATTCGTAAAAAAATTTTTTTTTCATTCCCAAGTATTCCAAAAAATATCTATGACAGCTATTCTGCAGATGTGCTTAAAAATATCTGCGTTTCATTGGCTATCCAACAAGATATAACAAGCTTATGGTATTGTAAGAAATCTTGTTAGAAATACTGAACAAAGGCTCCCAGGTAGTAAATTATAACAGTAATTCGGCAAGTTACCTGCTGCGTCTATTGTTCTTCATGAGGTTGGGGTGCGTGCGAGCGGGATATCAGGTAATAAATAGGTGTAAGCGAAAAATAAATCCTTGGCCAATTTGTTGTAATTGTACCTATTTGGTTAGTCTGCTTACGCGATCCGTACGTAGTAGATGCGATACTTACTGCTCTTGGTTTTTAACTCGACTTGGCTTGTATTTCTGGACTGTTTCTTTCGATTGACGTGACTGTGCTTGCAAACTGGACTCTGATTTGAAACTGTTAAAGATGACGACCTTCTCGAACGAGGAATATGCTGATATTCTGATTCTGTATCCGCACGAGCTCGTGATGAATACATATCACGTTATCCAGGCCGCCGAATACCCGATGTTAGTGTCTTTGACGGAGTTTACCGACGACTTAGAGAGACTGGCTGTGTTTGGAGGCGAAGAACAGACGTGGGTAGAGCACGTGTCATTAACGATGATGAAGAACAAGTGGAAGTATACATGTGCGCTAAAATTGCTTTACCACCTTCAAAACCTCCCACCGCTTTTGTTTCTAAAGGGTAATATTCGGATTTATGTAAACAAAGAGACGTATTTGCGTTGCATTTATAAAAATATATCATTCCGACCTCAATTGGAACCGATCAAATGCGCCGTAAACGCTTTTAACACGAATGGCCGGTATATCGCATTTGAGTTCGTTTAAAAACCGCTGAACGAAAACAAACAGCGCCCGTATCAGCGAATTAATAATGCAGCATGGTCTGAGTGTTAAAATAAATTTAAGTACTTGTTAAAAGCCATATCATTTTTTGCAAACCGCAGGTCGACACCTACATTTAAAAGATGAGTAACTAATAATTAATAAAGACATTTTTATTTAAATGCCTATGAGTATGTCTTTGTAAGTAATACCCACCGACGAAAGTTCGTTGCTTTGTAACTGCCTCCAACCCTGAAGCTGCGAATTTTATATCGGCATCGGGCACAATGTTTGGTTATTTCCAAATAACATGTATCTGGCATGGAGTAAAGTCAAAAAATATCTGCATCCAGGCGAAACTGGGACGGGCCGCTAGTCTCCAAATATTTTTAAAAACATCAAATAATTTTAAATGAAAACGTACTAATACGAAGTATTGGTCCTTATTATACTTGTTTGTTGTGGCATAAAATTATTTTAGCAAGTACGTTGAAATAATTGATAATGGAAAATGTTTTGCCTGCCGAGCTGTAGTATCGCTAGATGTGTTCAATCATTATTCATAGAATGCCATTAGAATGATTTATCACCTATTGTACGTGTTCTTATTTGTTACGTTTCAATACTGGTACTATTGAATAATGATAGGCATCGACCGGGTTATGACTTATGAAACTTCGACTATGATACTACATGATGTTTGCATAATTTTGATATTGAATCGTTTGTTATAGATATCGGTCAATATTGATTACCATTATGCGCTAAGGCCAATATTAACAGATTAAAAAATATTTCCCTCATTCTAGTAATGCTTTATGTTTCTAGTTCTATTTGGTTTTATTAAATTAGAACGTCTTCTACTAGTTGTTTTACAACAACTCACCATGGCAAGATTTTGTCTCCTAAGTTTATCAATTAAATATAATTCGCAACAAGCGATTCTAAAATGCAGCTTATGATTCACGATCCTCGGTCACGATTTGATGAGTCAAGTTCAAGAATTTCATAACTGCAAAAAAATTATTTACTCGGTTTAATAACAATGACGACGATTTTGTAATGTAATAATTAACATTTGTTCTCCAGTGTGTAATTGTTGGATAAAATGGCAAGTTTAGTGTAATGTAAGGTACCTGGAATTAATGTTGTACAGTATGCTCGCGTGATTGTAGTCTTCATGAATATTCATGTGAGCGATTTACAACAGGGTTAGGTTTTTTTTTATTTCTAGGTGCACTATGTAGTAAACGTTAATATGTATATCCATTGTAATGTGTAAAATAATTTTATTTCAACTGGATTAAAGATGAGAAACATTTAAATATACGTCATTATTATTGTTTAATATATTACTATGTAACAAATTCTCTCGAACATTTTGATGATGAATATTGTTTCTTCATAAATTTTATTTTTAGTTTAATATCAGCCTAAGTTTTCGACTCAAATGCGTTCAGTTCGTTACTGGATAATTGTATACATTTAAAAATTAAAATAAACCAACTTAACGTCCCAAGACACCTTTGCAATCAGTCACATTACACATAAGACACACTACATTACGTGAAAAAAAAAACAAAAGAAGGCATTGGTGCGTGAAGCGTGACGTCTCAGGGGTATACAGTGACACAAGAAAACAACTATTGTGTTACACACAAATAAGTGATCACACGTCATTAAGAAAAACAAAAAACAGAATCATTAACGCAGGTCACGTCAAATTGATTAGTTTTCAATGAAGGGATGGCCGATGCTTAACGAATGCATTGTTTCATAATTATATGGCTATGCTAGCTCTTTTGCCGTATCCTAAAGAATACTCATTTCAATTGCCTTTAGTTTTAACGATCTTATTTGAAGTAAATCATTGTAATTTTAGAATTACATAGCTGGAATCCGAAAATAAATCAGGAAAACAAATAAATAACGGGTACCTATGTATCTCTTGGCAGTGGACCAAAACTCGATTGCCTTATTTGCACTGTACTTCAATACTGAATTTTAGAAACTAACATCAATATATAGATGTTTCGCCTATAACTTATAAGAGATCTGCATAGCTAACTAATAAAGCTATGTAGATCTTTGAATTAAGTTTTATTACTCTCTCGCCGACTTCGGTTCAATCCTACGTTCAAGTTACATGACTTCAATTGAGGCTATGTGTTAGATAACTAAGTTTCGTGTGATTTAAGTCCGTTGGGTTTAAGCACTAAATAATCTAATTTTGTAGGTAACACTGAATAATATTCGCTGCATTACCGATTATTCAGCATATTGTGGTTATAAAATTACAAGTTCGTCCTAAATCCTTGAGGTTTTTCGGTTAAAAATACAGGTTTCTTGGAATCGGATTTGTGGCTAAAATAACAAAGGTTGGTTTCCTGTTTAATGAGACAAAAATACTTTTTGAGAATGCGTTTGTTTTAGTTATAAATCTGTTTGTTCTAGAGATTCTTGTTTTTCTTTTATTTTTTGCCTCGTCTCACAAATCTGTTAATAGGAATATGAAATGCGAGGTCCTGCATTATAATCCGAGATGTTTGAGTTTTTTAGTTCGTTTAGTCGATCTTCACCTACGTGCGAGATAAAGGCAGATTTAAAAGGAATTTACAACAGATTTTTTTTATTAGAGACCATATTCCCCAATCACAGTATACACTCCTGTGTCGGAAACAACAGTAACACACAAATGAAGCTTAGCGAGTCTTTAAAGACACACGCTTATCTTTAACCTACAAGGAAAATGAACCGTAAAGAAAACAAGAGTAGATTTTTTTTTGCAATACGTAAGCGACACGACCGCTCATGGACAGCAGCAAAACCAAACACCATGAATTACAAAGCAATGCATCATTTCCATTGCGCTCGTGATCCTGAGACATAAGATGTAAAGTCTCAATATGTCCAGTAGTTACTCTGGCTACAATGTCCTTCAAACCGGAACACAACAGTGCATTTACACTGCTGTTTGGCGGGACAAATAGATATTGCGGTGGTACCTACCCAGGCGGCCTCTCACAAATGAGGGATCTACCTCCAGTAAATAGTAGATTTAATACATATTTCATACAGCCAAAATTCTTGTAATGTGGGCTGATATAGTTATTGCTCGCACGGGACCTTGTGTGCCTTTATATCGGTAATGCATGCGGAAGTTTTTGATAAACTTATTCCTTTCACGTGTCATTGACAAAACAGCGTCTAATTGATTCTTGACATGCCTTTTACAATATATTTATCATTACGATAATTTTTATATGTATTCAAAATTATTATGCTCATGTTTTATGTCCTCTCTTCAGAACCTTTTAGTAAGTGAGATATAAGACAGCCCATATGCTAACGATTAAGATATTATGAAAGAATAAAGATTAATATTTACTGAAGTTATATTTCACGTTCATTACGATATCAAGCCCTCTAAACAAGAGAAATTGAGTACAAAGACATGAAAATAATAATATTTGTCGATGACACAATTTCCAAAAAAGTACTTATTGCCAATTACTGGTATTGTTCTTGATTAATGTTTTTCAAAATAAGTTTTGCAGATTTTGTTTTAGGAAATAAAGCTGGGTGTATTGTTGTCCAATGACCAAATTATGCTGATTCCCAAAATATTTTTTCCTTGTAACATAATAGGAAGAGAACCGCCACCTACGCCTGAAAAGCTCCCATACAAGGCTGCAAATCGCTCAGTCACTTTGATCTCGAGGAGGCTACAAAAAAAAACCACCAAAAACGCCTACCGAAATACCGTTACTGCGAAATTTCTAGAAATCGTCGCGTCGCATATGGACGAGTCCTTGTATTGTGCATTATGTTGACAGTCGTTTATGTACTCAATGGTTTAAGTAATATATGTTAATAGGAAGCTAATAATATTTATCCAGACTTTGGCTAATATATTTGATAGTTTTATTTTGTCTTGTTGTTGCGTAGTTTGGAATTTCGTGTTAATTAGGACATTTTAAAAATAAATCCATAGACTTTTGTGATGAAAATTTAGAGGAAAAAATAATAACAAAGCTCTTTTACACGGAATATTTATTATAGTTATTATTTAATTCGTAACGGAAGTAACTTATCTGAAGACTCTAATCTTATATTTCTGAATGTCGCAACAGATGTCATAATGGGAGCGTCCAATAAATATGCCCTTTTAGGCTTTCCTTAGCATAAAGGGCTGGGTTGTCATTGTCAAAGAATTTACTCTTCCGGTTCAAACATAATATGCCGAGGCGTTTTATATGAGTTATTTGAGTATTGCAACTGCCATGCAGGCGTCTTCTCGGAACACAGCTTTTAATACTTTTACCAACAAAGTATTTTTGGATTTGACTATGGCAAAAGGAGACTGTACGGGCTTACAAAGGAAAAATGATAGTGGACCACCACAATTATAATTTTCCTTTCCAACGGCATTAAAAAACATTACAAATTATATTTTATACCAGAATTTTTTATAAATGACCTATTTATATTAATATGAAATTGTGTTGATTAATTGAAAAAATCATAATAATTTGTTATTACGTAGCCTTGTATTTACTGTATGTTGCCATTTAAATTGTATATGTGATTAAGGGATTAAACTTTACATTCTTTCGTACAGTCAGGGCGACTCGTGATCATAAAATTTCAGAGAAATGTATGCAATATTTGTCAGGACTTCATAAGAAATGAGTTATGTTAACACGTTTAATGGAATGGCGCAAGTTAAACAGCTTGAAAACCTTCTTGGCTGAGTAAACAAATATCCCGGATTCATGCAACTTGGGTTTTTCTTTGTTCTCCGGACACGTAAAACAATCGCATTGGGCAAGCGTGCTTGAGCACCTAAGGTGCAAGTTATTATATGAGATAGAGTTCGCCCAAACTCAGCTATGGGAAGGATATGATGATATGTATCATAATTTTAGACGCCTATTCGAAAAGCCAATTTTTTATTTATTATTGTATTTATTTTAATCGTGTAAATTTGTGTCCAAAACGGGATCGGTAATTAAGACAAGATTTACCTAACAGCTTTTTGGCACGTGCACATGTATTTCTACGTTTTATCTGTAAAGGATATAATTAAATGCGGTCCGGACACATTTCGAATCCATACCCTATTTCATTATAGCGACATCTAGCGGCACATTCTGGAACTATTCTGTATTGTCTCACATTGTGCAGGGTAGTGTGATTAATCACTAATTCAGTCAAGTTCAAGAACAATAAAGTACAATTGTGAATGGAATGGTGTTGATGGAGTTGACCGATCGATTCGTTCCGTGTCACGCATTAGAGCCAATTTGTTTTAAATTAAATGAACTAATAACCCCGCGAGCGGCTACCGCGTAATCATGTTTGAAGTAATTAATTGCGATAATCGGTGTTGCAAATGTGATGACTTGTTGGTTATTGTTTTCACTATGCTACGCTATGCTATGATCATGAATGAATTTTGCATTGATCACGTAGTCTATGATTACGCAGATAGATGTCATATTATGTGATACGAAATCATATCGGCAAAAAGTCCAAAATATTGTGTATATAATACGGGTTTTAAGTTTAAAACCAGTATTATATTATAATGTGTTCATAGGCACAGAATGCTAACATTCATAACCTTGTTGAGGAGAAGAATAATATTAATGTACATATATTTTAAGAGCATATGATTAATTAGCAAAATAAGCAATTTTAAATCTTTATAAACATTAATTGATAAAAATATTGACAAGTGCAAAATATTATCGTATATTAGTATTTCCTACATTATTCTAGTACCTATATTCATGTTATATGAAAGACGTATTTATTGATTTAATTAATAGCACAATGTGGACAATAGGTATAAATAATATAATTTAATTATGGGAAAACATTATGCGCAATTAATAGTTAGAACCACTAGATTTTTATACATAGACATACCACGTAATGTTTGTTAGTTCGTGAGTTGAACCACCTATTTACCTTTTTACAGTTTAAAAGTCTAAGCATTAAGGCTTAGACAATATAAATGACTGGCCTAATGTACCGGTAAACTTGAATTTTTGGTTAGTCTACTATTGATATCTAATAAAACATTATTATTCATTGGCGATAATAGTAATTTTATATTTTTTAGGTATGGGGAAAACGAGCTAGCCCCGTGTGATGATATTCACTATGCGGTTACCATAATCACTTAGGGTATTTGGCAGTACCAGTTCCTCGGTAAAGCCGTATTTTATTGCGAGGGGAAGTCTATTTTCTTACGATTTTTTTCAGTGTTCTAGCACAAATTAAGAATCAGTCTTCTACAAAGTGACCTGCAAGTTCTTCTGTATTTTAATATTGAACTAACCATATTCATATGGCATTATATTGATATGACATTCGTTATTATGTCGTCCGCAGCTCAAACGAGTTCCATTACAACCCCGAGGTCAGGATTTAATTTATGCTGACGGACGAGGGTACCTTTTTATATTACTTGTTTGTTCAATAACAATATAAGTGGTCCAATAACCATCATGTCCCTTAGCTATAAAAGGGTCACTCCTGGACGTAAGCCTATTTCAAATACTCCGACAGTGACTTGTTTGTTTGCCTGTATTTAGCGGCTCCCTATGATCTTCATTATGTCTTTTGAATTATTTGTATCTAATATCTTTGTGTCTTTTAATGTCTAGGAATCGCTTTTCTAAGCATGTCGCCTAGTGGATTCTCGGCTTTAGGTGTTTTCAATATAAATTGAACATTTTATCTAAACGAAACATTAATTTTGTGCTTTTAAATCGGAACGTTCGCATCTTCGACAGTTTCGGAGTGAGTTTAAAATTATGTTCTCGCTTCGTTTGCGGTGCGCTCCTCTTGATTTGGGTCAATGTACCGAGATACGAAGATTTCTTGAAACTTTTCGCAATGTTAAATTCCAGGATTGACATTACATTTGTAATTATTCCGTGTGTTTATTTAAATATATCTTGCAAATTTAAATTAGGTTTGACTGTTTAATTCCTTTTAAGGGTTGTATTCGTGTTCGCAAATCCTACTCATTTAATTTTTTTTTAAATCACCGATTGTCAACTGTTTAATCTTAACTTTAGGGATGCTCATCATTGGTATGTTTTTATTAATTGTAAAGAAATGCGATCCCAATTCTTACATTTATATTACGCCTTTGGTTTTGATTATATTTTGGACCAGTAGCTCCTGAATAATTTAGCATTTCCTGGTGAAAAAGGGCTTAACATCATCAAAATTTAATAGCCCCATCATAGTTGTTTCCTGTCAGTTATTGAAGTAAGAAGGTCTAGAATTACATCTTTGGAGGAAAAATAAACCACGAGTGCGCCAAGTGCGGTCATAATGGTCGTTTAGAAATGCCCGATAATCAATGCCCGATGCATAATGATCACATGATAAAAAGTCTTGGTAAATTCATACTCTGGGCCGACTACGAGTAACACATGGTAGGTACATACAAAAATAGATGTGATAATCAAGTCTGCAGGCGTCAACGGGGTAGCGAATGACTTGAATTTCACTTTACACGATATTTCATGTTATCAAATTTTATCTATCTGTTGAAGCTTTCTGGAAGGAAGAGAACTTCAGACGTCACTTTTGGTAGGGGTGGCACCGGTTGACACATACGGTGCTTATGAATAGTCCTGGGGCGCTTTCCACGTCCTCCTGTCTTATACCTGCATTGATGTAAGCTCCGTTTATACCAACACAGGTATATTATCTTGTAAAGAGACTTTCTTGAACCGCCTAACTAATATGATTTCATTAATAAACCTCCTTAGAATGTAACAATAGACAATACTCAATTCTCACACCTCGGTAACAACTCAATTAGCCAACTCAAGATTGTGTGGTCCTGTGACCCGCTTCTCTTCGCATCCCGACTGTTTGCGCATTGCGGAATTAATTTTAATAATAAGTTTTGCCGGTGCGTCGTAATTTATGCGAAATTTATTTATTTCGTCCGTGCCGTGGCATCGTTAACGCGATTTGCTAAAATAACGCGTCGCGACTCGCGAGTGCCATTTTAGACGCAAGGTCGCCGCGGTGACCATACTATTGTCCTATGACTACATCGCATGTCACCCTATATTTATAATTTCTGGAATGAGAGTACGAATGTTTTCGTTTTTGGGGGTTATTTAGGAAAGGAAGAATAGTGTTATTGGTAGATTTCTGGATTATGATTTTCTGTAGAATCTAATTTTAATAGAATATTCAGACAGGTTTATCAATCGCACGGCTTTAATAACTTGCGTTGTATTCTTTTGTAATATAATTTGATCGTTGCGAGTGTTTTTAGTTTACTTTATTTAAGTAGTAGGTAGGTACACTTTGGCTTGGGTAGGAATTTTGTACGCTATGATGAAAAGTGGCCTTGTCAAATATTTAACAAAACATATTAACTAAATTATCGTTATATTTCTTTTATCATCATCATCATCAGCCCGTTGCAGTCCACTGCAGGACATAAGGCCATATGGCCATGGACATGACAAGGCATTGGCCTCTCCCAAGGGCAGAGGGAAGAGAGAGGGAAGGGCGAGAGGGCATGCAGCGACTGGATGCATAAAGCAGCAGACCGGGGTGACCATGGCGTACCTTGGGAGAGGCCAATACTTCTTTGCAAACCTTTTATTCAAAGTTCCAACAACACATGCAACGCTATTGAATTTCGCACAACAACGCAACACTGCAACTGAACATACACACAGCTGATGGCTCGGCGGTTGCGTCACGGCTCGCGAGCGCTCGGTCGCCATTCAACTTTCAACGTGAAGTCAAACAAAAAGTGATAGCGTATGCACACTATAAATTTTTATGAATGTACTCTGCCTACGTACACTGAAATGCTGGTGCTAGTGATGCAACCAGGATTTTTATTCTGTTTGTCATGTTTTAGTTTTGCAATTGTTAGTTGTGTTAGAGATTTTCCGGTAAAGCTTGTACATGGTAGAACTAGCTGTAGACTGTCCGATTAGAGCTATGGTATTGAAAAGAGTATTTTAATATTGTTAGTTGCAATAAACCTGATATGGTAAAGGTTTCAAAGTTTAAGAAAAGGATAAATGGCTCTTTAATTTTTCTGATATTAAACTGTTCAATGTTACACTAGCTAAAATCTAGACTAGGTAGCCTTAGTCTTTCAATGAACGAAAACAGTAATTTCAAAGTTGATTGTTAAACAAACATATCGATACGGCTCGTAAATCATGTTAAAACAATATGCTAACACGATTTGTACCATAATATCAGTGTAAGATCGTCGCATTCGAGATGACATCAACGTTTGCAATTGCGCCGCCATGCTGTGGCCATTAATCATGTTTTACATTTTCCTTGTGTAGTTAATACGTACATTGCAATGTTAATAGAAGTGCAATCAAATAACTACAACTTATTCCTATGCAGTACATACCTCTTTACCTTATACACTAAGCTTGTTCGTTGATCCTATTTTGTTCGCGTGTAATATTCGATAATATTCTTTATGCTATTATGTAATCTGCATCAAGTGCCGTCACCGTGCCGTGTATGTTGCAGAAAGATGAACCACACACAGAAAAATGAACCTCACACGTGCCTAACGTATATGTTTTTGGGTATTTTTACATCTTTTGAGATCAATTATTTTTTCGTAGTGCAACTTCTTATGTCTCAGGATGGCTAGCGCAGTGGAATGCCAAGCAATGCTTTGCTACTATCCATGAGCGGTCGTATGGCTTACCGTCAAGGGAATGATATCCTGGTCTCGCAATTCATTGCAATAAAAAAACTTAAAAAGTGGATTTACTGATTTCAGTATAGAACCCGGAACTTGATGGATCACAGCTGCTATTAGACAAGCGGTATAAGTAGGTAGTTAAGCATACAGCCCCATGATGGAGACGCTAACCGCCACTCATTGACTTTCGCTATGCCATGGACACAGTCAAACCTAGACACCAGATATGCGTACTTCTTTTCATCGTCATGTGACGCTTTCAAGGACATGCATAATTTCCACGCGACAAGTTCCGTCAGCTGTCAAGTGCAACCACGACAGTGTGACGACAGATAGCACGTGATCGGAATCTAGACCCTTCTATGTTTAGACTTATCGGAATAAGGTTTTAAGGCTAATGTCCACGCGTGTTGTATCCCCTTATGAGCTTTCAATTTCCCATGATGGGACTGCATTTACTTTCAAAGCACCGTCTTATGGCTCTGACTTTGTAATGTATTGCAGATTGGAAGGTCCTAGTAAACTATTGATGAACTAGACTTTTGTTGTGTTCCATAGGACATGAGCGAATGAGAGAAGGCTGTGTTTACTGTTGTAAGCACCAGTTTTGATGTCTCTTATACTTGGAAATAAATATTCTAAATATCCTCTTTATTTTTGGGCCATGGTATTTAAGACAACATAGTAAAATGTAGTGTTTCTAGAAATTATATTGGTTGATATGGGTAGATAGAGATATAATCATATCAGATTTCTGTAGGTTGTACTTGAATGTCACAATCTTTATGTAAATGTAAGTGTGCGTCTATTGAATTACCCTGTCCATTATTTCATGTCATTAATGTTTAGTTGTAATGAAACTCGGCCATTATGAAACCTGTAACCCGAGTAAAGATCACATCATCATAACTATTTATCACCACAACTGGTTCTAATAGTTGACACTGCGTGTGTTCTAGGGCTGGCAGATGTTTCTTATATTTAATTCGTAAATATTTATTAATATATTATACCAATCTATCAATATTTATTTTCTCACATCAGCAGCTCCCAACGAGTTCGCAAAGGTTGCATTGCTCGCATAGACTTTACACCAAAACCAGTCACATAAAGTGGATTACTATTTGAGAATCGAACTCTTCACCCCGATGTCCACTACATGTTGCATTAATGAGGCAAAACTCTCAGATTAGATAAACCTAGTAGATGGGCCATGAATCGATCAACCCAATAGTGTTATCTTTATCTCCGTCGAATCAATGAGAAAGAAAGAGACGGTACAAAATACGCACTCATAGTCTCGTACTACTATTTAACATTGAACAAGTAAACGCAATTGCAGTGCTGATAACGAGAATGTTTATCACCACCCTATTACTGAATGTTACCAAAATTGGGTCAATTGGCATCGTTAATTTGTCGGTGAACGCATTCCTAGCATTTGTAAGGTTTTATCAAAATATATGACGCTTCACCGACGACTTAGCCAGCCAGGTGAACGCCAGCATAACGCCATAGCTAGGTTGCCAATTTTAAATAAATTAATTGGTAACTAGTCACCAAAAGCCACACAATTTTTTTTACCGGTTTTGGTCCATGTACATTGCTTCATGATGGGTACTTGATGGAATTATTCTAAATCTGGTCCAATGTTTGGCGTTTTCTGCTCGTAAAATTACCCAATCAAAAAAATTTTATATTCCAAAGAAACATTGCTATAAAAATAGTTCCTTGGTTTTATGTATCACTTGTATCCTAATTTGTCCAAAAAAGAAATTATTTATTCCAATAAAATTTGTTTTAAATTAACACATCCACCCCCACACATGAAGTCCATTAAAAAATAAAAAGTTATATTACTCCATATTCGTTTTGAGAATTTATTGATCGATAAAAATCCATACAAGGATCATATAATATACTATAAGGATGGTGCTTTAAACGTCCTTTTTTTAAAAAAAATTGATAATTAAAAAAAAAATGTCTTGTTGAGGGAGTTTCCGATGCAGTGGTAGTATGAAAGATTCAAAAGATCCTGTAAAATGATATTCGAATGAAAAATATTTGAATAGCAATTATATTCAACTGACGATTAAGAAAACAGACATAATAAATAAATACACCCAACAATACATAGTCCCCACACTGAAATCGAGTCTTGTGTCGTGGGTAACCGGAACTACAAGAGACTTTTCGGTCTCCAAAACACCCAGACCCGAAACAAATACTTGGATTACACAAATATTACTTTCGGTACAACAGTAGCCAGCGTCTAACCAACTGCGCCACGGAGCCTGTCAAAATATTTTATACTAACTGCTCTGTTAAAAAAGTTCAGTACGTGGCAACCATAAAATTAATAATTTTGGTTATAACCCTTGAGCTAATATTACTTCGTCTTATAACCACATGTAAGCCCATGAGTAAATTGCGAACAAAAGTATCAACCCTAACTGCGTGTCAGTAATGCAACAGCGCCACAGAGCTATCGAATGGGTCGCAAATTGTAGAGGCTCGCGTGGGCGCCGTGATTCAAAACCGTGGGCTGCCAAGGACTTCCCTTTTACTGCACTCGTTGAGGAAGAAATGGTTAGCACACGTGGATCTGTCGCGTGACTATGGGCTGAATAGTATTCTGCTACCTGTAGGTATGACAAAACAATTTAGTCGGAGTAAAAAGTTTGTTTTGCATGCTGTAGAAGGTACCGTTGTGAAAAGTTATACGATATGAATGGCCCAATCTGAGGAATGAGCTGAAGCCGCTTAATATTCCATACGCGTTGTCGATAGAGTTTATAGAACACCATACCACCTTGTTTGTTTTTCCTGTATTTACTTAGCAATACGTCACATGAATCGTGCATGGAAGACTCCTTGCCGCACGAAATCGCATCGCAGATTTCTGCGTAGCGAATTCGCATCGCGCTGATTCGCAACTTTGTATATGAGCATTTAACCTTTCTGAGAGATTTTTAAGCCTCTGGTAATTTTATAGTTTCCTTAAACTGCGGTAAAGCTATTATTACTTTGAAGAGAAAATAGTACCATCCCGGTTGAGTGTACCATTCAGGCTGTCCAAACCAAGGATTTTTTGGGTGATGTGTTAACTGGCTTTTTCCTATTTCGCCATTGCAAAAACTTTTACATTGTCGTCAATTAATGGGACCGCTTTCATATTGACCTCTTTCGTGCAACATTGTTGCTGCTTATCCAAAATTATCAGATTTTTAACATGACACGATCATTATTTTGTATTTTCTACCCGTTTCCGACATCTTGGATGAGATAATTTGTTTACTTAGTTGAAGTCAAGGATCGTTTTTGGGGTTAAACAAATAACTTCAAAATGTTAGTTCAACACTTGAATTTTTCCTCTAAAAATTCGATTAGTTTGATATCCGTGGTTTTAATAAAAAAACATGTTGTTCAGTACAGTTCTTCGCGTCAAATAGTAGCATTGAAAACATACTTTTATTATATTAGAGTTCTTTCACACCGCAAAGAATAGACCTAGATGTGCCTAGTTCGCTCAACAGCCACTTGACCAGCGAGAGGAAGGCGCGGTCGGTCTGAACATTGCCATTGTACTAAATAATTGTTTGCTTACTACAATGAACTACACTTAAAAGTTTTGTGGCACTTAAAACCTAGCCTGTCTATTTTAAGAGATTGCATTTAGGAAGCAACATGTGTTTAAATATAAGGTGAAACCGTGCATAGTTGCTTGTTACTATGATGAGTATTCCAATTCCACAATCGTGTATGGTATTTGCTTCTCTGTCGGATATATCACCAGCAAACAGTGAGTTAACTATCGGCATCAACTCATCTCCTTTATCAACATTGTAATATTGAAACACGTAATTATTTATATCGTAGCATTTAACCTATTTAAGACAACGTGGCTGACCTCGTTTGGCGCAGTGCGCCGTGATTCTAGTAATAGTTTGGATTTGAGTGTTGGTGTTTCAGTTAATATGGTTGTTTTGAGGGAGTCTTCGTGTTCAGTGTAATTACTTATCCTCTTAACTTAAATAAAGTTTTTCGAAATAATTTTGGAAAGATAGTAGTATGTTATATTTAGAGTGGAAGGAAAACTTCTTTTGTATAATTTCATGTTGAGGGCAACTTGGAGTTCAAGGTAGGTTCAAGTCATTTGTTATATTCTGAGCTCAATTTATTGTTATTTGTAAAAGATAGCAAGAGGTACGCATTTTCATTTGAAAAAAATAAACATGGTTCACATAAGAATATTTCAAAAAGGTTTGGTTATGGTAAGGCTCACCTAGAGCTTCGGTCAACGTAAGCTCGATATTTGTAGACACTTGTTGCGATTATATGTTCATAGACTAGATGAGTTTATATTCAAAACGCTACGAGATCTTTTTGGTGGCAAAAAATTGAATTCCCTCATGACTCGGAAAGAATGTTAAGCTGCCGATCCTAGTCGTCGTCAGTTGCCATATAGCATGTCATTCAGAAGGGGTCATCAAGCTACACGAAAATCACAAAATGTGGTTTTAAAATATCAACACTTATTTAACCACCAATATGAAATTTGAAATCTCAAAACCAATCTCATTGCTCTAACATTTAGGACTTTAATCTTTAAATGTTCTCACGTAACAGTTAAGATGTCCAAGCTAGGCAGCGAATACGTAGGTGTGATATTGAATAAAATACAATTTAAAGTAAATTGTTCGCAGAAAAATATAGTTTAGAATAAATATTTACGGATTACATAAACATTTCCTCGGTAGGAGAATCGAGCTCGCAACTACTCGTTTCTCAGTCAGTTGCTCGCGCGCCGCGCTGCGTAAATTGTCGACAGCAAAGAATTCGCATCTGAAATTGTTTTATATTGGAACATAGTAAATTATTTTTTCAACTTTTATAACTCGGCAAAATATACTGAGTGTCGGTTAAATTGCAATGCGGTCCAAATAAATCGTCGTCCACAAGAGGCGCGACCATCTCAACGGACGTCATAATTGCGCCGGTCTGCTTAATTGCTTCTTCAGCCTTCGCCCAAACTGCTGCCGCATTGCAGTGATCGTGCGCGAAAAATGTCTTTTGTCGAAAAAAATCCACATTTCGCGACGCACTAAATCGTTCCTGATCTTCAGCGCGTCAGCGTCAATAGTGACGCAAGGAATATAATTTGTGTGGCGTGTGTGTGTTATTCCAAAAGTTCTATTTCTGTGTGTCGGCGCACCCACGGCGCATGCAAACCGCCTCGGGTTGAGCGAGCGAGTGGTGTTTACTTGAGACGGGTATATGAAATTCAGTGGCGATAACACAGCTTCTATACACGGCTGTCGGCGAGACAAAGAGATCGAACGCGACATACCGACATGAAGCGAAACGTGAGTACCAACGTGCGTCTACTGTCTAGTGTTCACTGCTTACCGCCTACACTCTTATACAATTCATTTCATAATCGATGATTTTAATTCACATAAAGGTGTATTGTATACCGTGTGACAAATCCTATTTCATTTATGCCATTTTTTCGCTGTGTGGTGCGGTTTTTTTCCTTTTTTGTCGACGCTCGCTTAGCAATTTAATTCGAATTTGTTCTGGGTCGAAATTAATAGTTACTTTAAGTCGACATTTAGTAGGTAATAAACGAATCCGCAAATGCTGAATCAATGCGAAATAGAATTCGCATTGCGTTTGTTTGCACCGCGGGTCACGGCGCTGCCAAAACGTTTGTTTACATACTTTTATGTTTTGTTGTTAGCCCAACGCTGCGGAGAATTCTAACGACCTGTTCAATTCGCGATATATCTTTTTCTATTAAAAATGTGTGTGCCAGGTTCTTATTGTGGATTTTATGTTGTTTTTTAATATTACACAATATTTAAATGTGTTTCGGTATTCGGAGCGGGTCGCACTCCTACGTAGTCGCGTCCGCTCGCGATGTTTATAGTATTCTGAATAACCCGCCGGCAATTCCACGTCGGATATTGTGGTATTTGACTTTGTCTGTTACTTCGTTGCAACCGCGATATAGTTTGATAATATTCTCTATAAACTTAAAACTTCACATCACACTTCATACACACGTAAGTCCTGAAATGATACTTCTATCTCTACACCTAATATTAATTACAACTTTTTTTTACAAATTAAGCACCCAATTCCATCTCCCTGTTCTATAATTTGAGAACAATCATACCGTGAAAATCTACATTCTAATAAATTACCCCCATATAAACACATACATCACTGTCAACAACCTAATTACCATACATCGATATTCATACGCCCATTCAAACAATAATGAATCCTAATTGATCATTAGCGATATCCACTGAGCACTGCATTAGTATTCCCAGCCCGTCCCTAATGTTGACAATAGGAAGGTCAACGACCCCGCCACTACATAATACCGATCAGCTGATCGTGACACAAGCATTGTGTAAGAGCACTGACGAATCATTCAGCGTTTCGGTGTAAAGTTGACGTTTAATTCTAAGTAAATGTAACTTGTTTTGTTGTTAAGTCTATAGACTTACTATAGTCCTGTTTGAATAGCTTACCTCATCAATTCAACGAACGGTTTAAATTAGTAATGTGGGAATTTAAGAATATTAGTTCCATATATGCTCATTTATTTATCCTGAAAAGGGGTAGGCACGAGTGCCAGTAATAGTTTTGCAAGATAATTTTCATGGCGTAAATTCTAGTCCCAAGCAATATTTTTTTCTAAGAAATTTGTCGGTGAAGCGGAAACAAATTCTAAAGTCAATTAATTATTTTTTAATTTCAAAAACTCTCTAAGGTAAATTTCTCGACGTGAGAATCGAACCCAAGATCGATTTCCAAAAATATTCATTACCAAAATTGATTTGTAATAACTAATGGGAAGAGCTAAAAAAAGAGGATTCATTTTAAAAAATCCCAATGACCTTATTTTTAACACATTTGGCAATAAATAAAGCATCGAGTATTACGTAGCAAGTAATTAGTCCGTATTTAATGAATGTCTGTTGGAAGTTAACGAACCTAATGGAAACGCGAAACATCTGCGCGGCGCATGTCGATAGATTCTTTTTATTTTCTCTTACTTTATTTAACACTAGCGGTCCAACCCGGGTTTGCTTGAGTGCAATTTTTCCAGCATGTACATTAATACCAAGTCTTAAATAAATCTGGCAAATGATGTCTCTTCCCAACTTTAACCCTCCCACTACCTCCCCCTTAGAAATTGAATTTAATAATAAAAGGTGCGTTATCATTCCAATGTTATCCTGTCACAAATTTCATTACAAACGGTACAGCAGGTTAGCCAAGAAAAAGGAACTGATAAAGTTTCTTTCGCATTTATTAGAATATACCCCTCGAGGAAAGCCTGTTTTTGGATGATACATAGCATCCTTTTCTGTATCCATTAGATGGTGTATGTATAATTTAAAAATAATCGGTTAAGTAGCTATGGCGTTCAACCGTTACAAACAAACATACATCTACATTTATAGTATTGTGCATGAAAGTGATTAACGGGGCTCAAATTTAAAATATGTTATTATGCTTTATCGCCTTACATCCTGTTTTATTATCATGAGTGAATGACGACATTTGTGCTTCGATCGTCCGAGCGATAAGTTGTGTGCAATAGAACAAATAATTGAAAAGCGAGGTGTTTAAGTGATTTTTATTGAAGTGTACAGATATTTGAGTGCATGTGTGAACAGTGGAACGCGATGGTAAGGGTTTTGTGATTACTGAAAAATAATTTATTATGAAAACAATAGAGGTAATTAAATCAAGTAGGGGACTAGAAAGTTCTACACGTCAGCACGAATTTCTAAATTAATCTCTTAGTTTTCGACATTGAATTTCAGATTTTGTGAACAATATCTACAGAAAATATTAAGAATGTATTTGAAGACTATATAATTCTGTATCAGCAATACTATAAGAAAAATATATGCGGAACGTGTTCTCGATAAATTGGTTGAAAAAATACAAAAGATGAAAGGCTTTCATTAGTCACGGCGAATGCGCAGAACAACAATTCGCCTCGTCTCATCAATCACAAAGCACTAATTAAACGGAAAATACCACTTCGGACTGAATTCTTAAATAAATAAATTAAACAATTTGTCCGTATCGCGAATGCATACTTTCCTTGAATTCGTCTACATGATATTCTTAAAATTTTTCGTTGCTTTGTGTGATTGGCCAAACATTTAATGCAATTTTGCGTTAGATATTATAGGTGTTAGAGTATAATAATACAGGCAAGGAGAAATTCTTTAATTTGAAAATTATGTATAATCAAGATGGCTTAAAAATTCAATCCATGCTTCTAGAAATTATCAAAACATGTTACATACGAATTGCAACTCTGCATGGGTTTTATTAAGATTTCGTCGTATACACTGTATGAATGTACATGCATTATCGACATAACTTCTATACTGTTAGTTTTCTTTCGCAGTTCGTGTAAGCTCAACTCCCCCATACGAATATGTTGACAGGGATATATCTCCGTGTCAAGGCGGACGATATTTTCAGCCGAGCGATAGACATATACTGAATCACGTTAGTAAAGATATAAGTGATAAGTTAGATTATTGTTATAAAATTCACAATCAATAGTAGAACTATAGATATATTATTCGTACGATACCTAGTAATAATAAGTTAAAAGAAGACAAACGTAAATACTATTAAAATTAACTAAATGGTATATTTTATACAAAACCTTTAAGATATATTAATGCAATTTGCCAGTTTAATTATATCTATAGTTATATGTGCAATCCGGTAATTCAGATACACCCAAAACGGCGCTCTTCTCAGCTTTCAACAAATTTCTCCAATCACGAATTGAAGAAATATGTACTGAATTTAATATTAAAGCTCACCAATCAATCTCCATAAATATCATTTAATAACTACAATCGTTTAAACATTGTGGAATACGCGCACTTCATTATGCGTCTCAATCATGTTTTGATGTGACAGTGATGATGACGAATTGGTAAGAAATGTTTAATGCAGAAAGCTATAAAAACTGAGATATGCAATATTAATGCGGACGACAGAGTGCGGTACATTGTCTGGTGGAAGATTATTGACTTTCGTGAACAAAGACTCATGCTAGACGAGATTTTACGTTCGAACTTCGAGGTCGTTTGTCCTAATTTAATTGAGGAAATGATAAGTTTCATCCCAGCTTTTATGATTATCTGGCATATATCGTTGTCACTTGTCAGTGATAATGCCGCCAATTTGTATACTTTTTTATGCTTGTTAACAAACTTAATCTGTATTATTTGTACTAGAATATTAAATGGTGTACAATTAAATTATACATAAGAACTTTTTGAGTTATTATTAGACTTAGTAGATTGAAATTGGAAAAAGCCTAATGATAATTGTTTAATAAACGCTAGCACTGGATCCAGTTGTTTCTGTAAATTTAGTCTGAATTGCGAGAAACACTCGTATGCTGTGTTTTTGAGCTGATTCTTACCATGTTATGTTAGCATAAACATCTTTGAGCACACATTGAAATAATATTTACTCCAGTCAAATGTGGACGCACACAGTGCCTTGCAAAGCAGTAGTTCAAACAAGGGTAGCAAGTAGCAACATACACAATAACATAAATACGAGAGCGAATTCTGTAGTAGGGTTTTCTTCTTAGAATTAATATGGTTTTGAGTAGAAAGATATGCAGACTTTAAACTAATTATACATTCTCTGCTAAGCTCGTATATTTTGATGACAAGCAAAGTACCTTATATGTTTCTACTGGACCTTTTGTAACTGATAAAGTACTAAAGGGGTTAAACTTTTGCCCGGTATGGCGTTAAATTTGGCATTGAAAAATAATGATTCGTTTAATTACTTCATTGAAATGTGGACGTCACAAGAGGCATCCCTTCCTAGGGAATGCGTATGTTTAATATTTTTCTAGATGGACAATCCATTTTAATGATATCAATAGCAAATATATAATAAATGAATAATTCATATAATCGAACGAGTTATATCAGGTCAAAACAATTAAACAAAGGCATAGCATGAATGTTTCTGCAATTGCTAAGCGCGTATTTTTCTTTGTCTCCGTTGTAGCAGGTGATTAGTCGATTTCAACTTAGCTTAAGAATAATAGAATAATGTACCGGTGCCGTAATTACTGACGCTATTAGTTTATCAAAAGTGGGTAAAAGTTTGTCACACTTTTAAATAGTAGATTTACATTCTGAAGTGGATAGAAATAAAATTTTGTAAATGTACGTGCTTTCAAAGTTATTATGTTTGTATGTCGTATAGTCACTAAAAACGTATATAAATTAGCGTGAGACTTTCGTAATAGGTAAGACTACAGAATCAATTGACTGAATAGATTGTTACATTGAAATAACAGGTTGTTTTGTAGATACCGATAACCAGCTAATGTTAACCAATATTTCACTGTTGTATCATCGCTCCGGAATTTTTCTTTTGCGGAATTTGTTATACCTAAATCTGCATTTTGACAGTCTCCGTGGCCCATTGATGAGACCGAAGTCTCTCGTAGTTTCTGATACCTACGACACAAGACTCGATCTTAGTGTGGGGTCAGGACTATATATTATGTGACTGTTGGGTGTACATATTTATTTATGTAGTCAAGTGATCTGTGTGTAGTCATAACGAATCTTTTAAATATTTTTCCTTATAAGCATATTATCAACTCAATTCGATAATAATATCCAATTAGTTCGTTTATATCCAATAATGATCGTAAACGGCTGGTCGTGCGTTGCGCCCGTTGCCAAAATATTTGATGACGGATGCCCCGCGTGATTGATGCTCTCGTCGCATCTGATTTTAACGAGCACGTTTATCACTGCACTTATGTTACCGATATTATTTCAAGTGAAATTAATGCACTTGAAAAAGGAAATGACGTAAGGCCTGCCATCATTCTTAGCGTAAGACGTAACGTTGTTATTAATGTTATTTCTAAAAGTGGTATTGGTTTGGTCATCTGCGGTTCCTGAAATGACTGAATTGTAACTTTTTTTTGTGCGCATCACGAGTTTCTTGAATTTCCATTAATTTAGGCGGCCTGGTGCATAATAATGATAAGATTTATGTGGACAGAAAGTATTTCCCTGGCAAATCAACCTGGTGTGTTTTATAGAATGAGCTTGAATGCGTGTCTCTTTTATTTCATGGATTTGCAAAACTATTGTATATTGCGATGCATCGCAGTGCAAAGGTAGGAAATAATATTATAAATCAAAATAAGTACCTTTCAATTCTTTATAAGTCATTTAATATATTAATGTCACTCAAGCACCAGTATAAAGTGAGTTGCGAATATTTTGGCACAGCCGCTTTGCCACGTTCTGTTGAAGTGAATCAATGCAACGTTGCAATAGAAAATGAAATTGATTGTATATTCTATCACTAAGCTTGTAAACAATACAGATAAATGTGTAAATATTTATACTAGCTGACAAGTTTCACATTTACCGTAGTAAACACCAATAGATAATGCGGCTTGATATTCCTAAAATGTCGGGGCTACCTGCCCATTTTCCTCCACCATACTCGCCGGGTACAAAACGAGAGGCCGCGGGTTTGATTTCGGCACCGAGACAAATGTTTGTGTGAACTACAGGTATTTGTTTCGGGTCTGGGTGTTTGTGAGACCGAAAAGTCTCTCGTAGCGTATTTATAAAAAAGGCATATAATAACGAGTTGGCATACATACTCAAGTTGGTACTTTTCTGAATTGAAATATTACAAGTAGAATACATTATTATTAATGATTATAAGTTAGAACTCGGTTTAAATGAAGGCGCAGTAATTTGTTCTATTGATGTGGACACAATGCTGCAGTCGTTGTTGCAATTTATTTTATAGAAACGCGATTGACAAATATAGATAAAGGAATGCTCGAGAATATCCTAGACGATTCTATCTATAGAATACAATGAGTAATAAAATCAATATTGTCGAAGTTTTGGACTTTGTGATTTGTCGTCTTTTGTCCTCTCGAAATTAAATACAAAGTGTCTTTGTATGAACATGGTTGTAAGCTGTAGCTATGATAATATTATTGTACTGGTATCATGAATGTGTTGTAGTCCGTAAGATGCTGGGTTCGATTCCAAAGTTAGGCATACCAAAAAGAAAGAAAGAGGAAATCCTCACTGGAATGTTTGCTCGGAACTGCGATTCATCCGCCGCATATCACATCTTGCCACATAAATAAACTTTGCAAACTTTTGATGGCATTAATTACACCTCTGCCTACCCTCTTCGAAAATATAAGTATGAACTTAAATGTTTTAAATTCTTGCCTGAAGCAGCATCTAAGCATTTACCGTCTAGTCTAGTAGGTCATCTTCACCTTGCTGGCTCAATGCAAGTGAATTCTAAAAATACAACACGCAAACAAATCCAGGGTGAAATTGTAAATCGTTGGAATTAATTTTAGACAACGATTTGTCAGAAACCAAATATATATTGTTTATATTTAGACGAGTGATGTATGTCTTATTATAGAACAGCTATATATCTTGTAAATAATGTGTGTATTGTATATTTTTGTGTCGTCGTATATAAATTGGCTTACTGAATGTAAAACGCTATCCGAATTTCGATAGACAAGCGATGAAACGATATAAAGAAGTATTTAGAATTTTTATCATACGAAAACGTAACAAAGTAGGTGGATCGTTACAAAATAATTATATTTGTTGACATCAGATACCTATTTGTAAAATCCATGAGATAAGACAAGGTAATCGTGCAATACAGGTCTCGTCATTATTTTATTCATTATATTTCGCAATATATCACTCATAAATGCCAAGTGCTTTTTCCTTTTCACTGCGTCTCTTTAGATACGATCCTCGAAAACCAGTAGCGATTACAATGACCTCTGGTGCTTATCGTGTTTGTTAATCTTTATTATTTATACTGCTCACGTGTGAGGATAAACGAAGCGTGACCACATCCATGTTGATGTTCTACACGTATTTTAATTACATTATTTAATACATTTTAAATGAAAAGTTTTTTTTCTGTTTATTTATTCCAAAAAAAATACAATTCATAAATACTGCCTTACAAAACTGCTGATGCAGTTGGCCCATGAGATCTTCATGAATCTTTAAACTGACATTATAAAAAGTGCTAAAATACAGCATTGAGGCTTATCTATTATTATATAATTTGATACTTATGATACTTTACATTTATTTTTATGTACAAGTTTGCATAGTCGCACTAATTAAGCTTTTTAACCCCTTTGTGTGTTTATCACTGTATGAAACGTAAAGGGATTTAAATAAATTAAAATTACATCCGGATTTCATTTCTGAATTTATAATAAGTATGAATAAAATAAAAAATAATTGAACAACACGTGCACAAAGCGGCCGTCCTGTGAATGCATTATCTCATCACCATATTCATTTGGCATTATGGCCATTTTCACTAAATGGCCACTTTTTTATCAGTATACATAATTAAATTACGAAATGATGCATGAGTTTCTCATCGGCACAATGCTTCGCCATTAATCAGAGGTTTTTATAAGGAGCTGCGAAGGAAAAATTAAACAAACACACACACGCCATTGTGTTGTCGACTTCATGTATGAACGATTGGACGAGCTGATTCACGCCTCGACATCCGAAATAAATTAATTCCCAACTGTTTTACAGTCAATTGTCATTGTAATTTATCGCCGGCGGAGAATCGCGTAAAAAAAGACAAAATTCACGAAATTTGCACGTCTCAATATCCGCGTGGTTGTCGATCGTTTCCTACTTGCAAAAAAGTTATTTCGAACGTTCGAGCGTTTTCCATTAGGGGTTGAACATGACCCGCCCCCAAGGCACTTCGCCATAATGTTAAAAGGCGCTCTCGAATCTTCCAGAGGCAGCTGCGCGCAGTCGCCGCATGGGCACCCTCTACCAAGTGCCAAGTGGCACAATGTCTGAATCGATTGTGTGTATATTGCCGGTTTTGCGAACAATCTTTTTTTTTTCACATATTTCCAACGGCAATGTACTATACGCGAGGACTTGTATCGCTACGATTCTCGAAAGATCCAGAGAGTTCTCGACGATTCTGCGCGCTTCCCACACGTTGTATAAATACGACCGGCGAGCGGCGATCGCTGTAGTATAAATCGAGACACGGTAACGAACGTTACACAGTACGAGTACATTGATCGCGTTCACAAGTGTATTGTCGAGTGTTTGTGTTACATTCCAAGTGTATTTGACATTTTTTTAAAGGGTAGAAAAATATGGAATCGCCTGTAGTAGTGGACAAGCCCCCGGAGTACCACGGGAGCGATGTAAGTAGCTTTTTTAAACTTTCTTTTGGGTGTGGCGAAAGTTTTGTTCGATATTTGAAACTTTTTTTATGTTTAGTGTAAATTAAAAAAAAGTCGAATCTTATGAAAGGTTTTGAATCTTAAATTGAACAAATATTTAGTATTTTGCAATATCCCGTTTTCTTATAACAATCATTTTAAACGTGACCATGCACGTGTGATTATTCTAAATTTAGTTTTTTTTTTAACTAAGAAGTAAAAAAGTAATAAGTAACGCTACACTTTATTTGCTGCATAATTTTACTTAGATCCGGTTTTAACAATTTATTTGTTTTGATGATCTCATGACGACCGCTTGTTAAGGGTAGAGTGCATTTGCACGATATATTCTGCAATTTACGAATGCGATTTTTTTCAGTTCATGAAATTTTAAAATAAACATTTATCTCCCCAGAACGATCACTGCTGATCATAGACCTAATAAAAATATTTATATTTTTTTTAATTTTACACAATATTACTTTTTCCAAAATAAAATAACAAAGGTGACTATATCAGAGGGTAATAAATAATGCAATTATTTTTATCGCATGAAAAATTTAGTAAAATACTTTGTGTACATGTAACAGCTGATAACTAGGAGCGTTAACTATAACATTTGCCAGCTTTCTACGCGTCAAACTACGTAGAATGTCGACGCTGTTCATTTTAATAACAATTGATTAAATATTCATTGAACGTCATATGTTTATGAAAATTCTTTTTGTTCTATTAGCAATGTATAATTCGAAGATCTTTCCTCAGTCTTAAAATTTTACGATACAAAAGTGTAAAAAAATACTACACTCAGTAAAATCCGTGTAAACAATAATAAATCAACTATTACTTGAGATATCAGGAGTCAATGATAGCATAATATACCGATGGGGTAAATAACAATCCTTGAATTTAAGTGCCTTTGTGTTCAACAGTTCATTGTCACAGTTTATCAACGTTTTGAAGTATCCTCTTCGCCTTCAAGACGTCCTTAACACTTGTTATCACTTATCAGTTCAAAGCATAATTAAATTTCTACATTCACACATATCTATACTTCATGAACCAAGTATAAACTTCCTATTTACAGTAAATATAGGATTATATAGACACTGACCTTAGAACTCTGTGCTACAAGGCACAAGCTAAGGGGATTGTAAAAAAAAATTGTCCTCACAATATTTTATTCACTCAATACTCACTTTAATGACTTAATTATTTAAAATAGTGATCGTGGTGTTATTCCTTTTGTTATTTACATACAACAAATAAAAGCAAGACGCAAACTGTATGACGACAGGCCGGCCGCGACGCTT
The DNA here is from genome assembly GCA_949752805.1 of Deilephila elpenor. Lineage (NCBI taxonomy): Eukaryota > Metazoa > Arthropoda > Insecta > Lepidoptera > Sphingidae > Deilephila > Deilephila elpenor. The sequence goes on along the minus strand of OX457103.1, from coordinate 12,478,636 downwards.
GACTCACAGCCGGCGCCCGCGCTTTATCGAAACACCATTTATAGACGCCTGTTATTACGAGAAATCATTTTTGTTTAACAAGACAACTTTATTTATTTGCTCTCGGTTAGTTTGTGTGTGTTGCAGTTACAGTAATGTTATCGTAATTTGTAATTCGGTGTGATTTATAGATGATAATTTCTCTTCACTTCACTTTTGCTTACCTTGGATCAAGTCGACATTAAGTTATGTTTCTTTCAACGCTTCCGATAAGTCCCGAATATTCAACGATTTTCCTTTGAAATTAACTATCGGAAGACGAAATTGAAACGATGGATGGTATACTATTTCTAATATAAATAAAAAGACGATAAACTACAAACGATTATAAATAGACTCAATGTTATATACATTAAAAACAATTCAGATCGGTTCCTGGTGCTCGTAAAATTGTTTGCTGGCAATCCATTTTGGATGCAAATCTTGAAATGTTTTCGATTGCGTTCACTTACATTTAGAGCTTTATGAGATACGGTATCCCCCGTCTGCTTTGCTTTATCTGCAAAGTGCGTGCCGTTCTAAATACAGATTTAATAATAGTTGTTACGGCAGTTGCATCCGGTGGTATGCCTGTGAGCTTGCTACTTGCGGAAACTGTAGGAACGGCGCTATTTGTTGAAGTGTCTCCGGAGTTTAATAAATAAAATAAACAAATAACCCAATAGCCGTGTTGTGTCGTGGGTATCAGGAACTGCGAGAGACTTTTCGGTCTCACAAACACCCAAACCCGAAACATATACCTGTGGTTCACACAAATATTTGTTCCGGTGCGGGGATCGAACCCGCGGCCTCACGTTTGACAGGCGGCGTTCAACCAACTGCGCCACGGAGGCTGTCAATAATATGATACATTTACATACATTTCTATCTTGGCTGTAAATGAAGTTGATACATGACTTGAGGAGCTTCCTTCAACTAATCCTCATATTTTGTATTCATAGCTGGACACTAAGTTTTAAGTGTATTGAACGATCAAAAGGTTTTGAGAATGGCTATTTCCGTATGCGCTGTTATAAAAGTTTTTAAATTTACATTGAGATGCTTTTATAAAAAGTTATGAACCTAGTCTATTTTATAGTTCTACAGAAACCGATATTTTATATCTGACATCATATCTTTGGAACAAGTTTAAGTAACCTTTTGGTGGATTTAATCGTCGACGAATAACAGTAACCAATTATGTCTTTATTAAATTTGATTTCGATAATTTTAACTTATTTGTATATTTGTTGTTAAAAGCCACATGCGTTTTGTTCCGCTAGTTAAGACGCGTAAACCTGTTTGTTAATTAAATAAGACATGAGACAACTTAATTAATTTTATATTATTACATGTAATTACATGCGATACGGGGTAATTTCGTTTTAAAATGTGCCATTAAGATGTCTTTTTAACCGACTTCAAGAGGAGGTTATTTAAATGTCGACTTGTTTAATATATACATTGAACATGTACACAAGACATATGTCTTGTGTACATGTTCATTTACAAGGATTTAAAAGTGTAATTGATACTTCTTTTTTAGACATGCATGTATAAATTCTACGCATCATTTCACCTTCATATTTTATCTTCTACACATAATTACGCATAATTTTAGCTAGGTTTTCTTAATGAACGTTCTGTGAACATTTTAATATTCTAAAAGAATTACACTACGTCTTACATATTCCTATATCGTATTCCCGTGTCATATAACGTCTGGTAAAGTTTAAGCGTATTGATTTCACTCCCGGCGACCTGTCTGACCGCAACCCTTGTTTCCAGACGGTCAACAAAGGATACAGTATACATGTCCCTTTTGACCGGGCAGGTGTGGTAGAAAGCTGGCGGCAAACTGGATTTTTATATATTAAAGAACAATATACGGCTGCGTCGTGCCACAGAATACTGTGGTCGTGCATTGTATACAGTTGAATTTATAAATTACTGGCAGGTAACTTATCTGTGTATAAGTAGCTGTTAACCACACTATGTTTTTTTTAAATACATACTTTGTATATTTTTGATATGTTGCTTTACACCATATCCGCGTTCACTTATACAAAGCCGAATTACTATGCTTTGTCCACAATCTACCATTTCTTAACACTAAGCATAAATTACAGCCGGTTTTTATAAATAAATCACATCGATAATTGGCCTCTCATATCCCCAAACGTGAATATCACGTATTTGAGTATCAAGTTCACGGACTGCAAACATCGAGCTAAGTTGAAGCGGTGATGTCATCGTCGTGTGGTTTAGATGGTCAGAGCTCGATGTGCACCGGTGTCGGAGCGGGTCGCCTTGGTGCGTCACGTGTCGCCCACCTGCATCTGAACGGTTTGTGGACCACTGAAATGTGCATAATCAGTTTAATGTTATCGGAGGAGGGAGGTGCGGTTCTGCGTGTGATTAGATTCAGTTGTGAATTGTTTCATTTTTTAGTTGGAATCAACATGCGTACATGCAAAAGTTTACGCACGAATCTCCGAGAGAGAAGGTAGAGGTTTCTGTTGACAAGTCTTGGTCTCGCAGACTCGAAAAAATAAATTCTTTGCGTGTTGTGGGTTAAGTTTGTGTGGAATCTCCAAGCGAATCCTTTCAATGAGCTGATTGCTTCCAGCTTGATCTTAGGGTTACATTCGTTTGTATTATTGTCTTTAACGCTTCAAAACAATTATGCAGGCTTCACATCGATTGTGCACTGATCCCGGAACGTGACACACTTGCTCTTGTTTACATTAATCGCTATTCGAACATGTATATGTTCGGTATACATGTATAACCTGTCGGAAATATCTGTGAACCTAGCTGAAATGCTGTTAACATTTTTTTTTTGTGTTCCCCTATTTACTATGTATTTTTACATATTAACGTTTTGAGATGGATTTTGAGATGCGAATTCTATTTTTTATTCTTTTTTCTATTTTAATTCAATTTGTTTAACTAACCTATACATATTTTGAATTTGCTGAACTTATGTTCCAATGACGTCAATTATTCAGGTCCCCAGATATTTCCGACGGGTAATATCCTACGTACGAAAATATAAAAGGATTTAAATATATAAATGAACAAACTTCCTTCGAAAACCTATTAGGTGTACCGGTTCGTTTCAAACGTTGCCTTAAAAGGTTATATAGCGTAAGTGGTGCCGGCTCGCTGATTCACACACGATAATATGGGTCAACAGTGTGGACGAGTTTAATTCAATCAATAATGATTATAATGTTTATTGAACAGATAATTGTTATGTGTTCGATAATTATAATAACATTTGAACATACTCGTATAAGTTCGGTATTTTAATAGAATTATTATAGGATTGTTTTCTAATAGTGACCATGCGCTGTTTCATTTCTAGATGTTACTTAGTTATTATTCTGTGATATTACTTTTATTTATAAGATACTTGATTGCATCTGATTTAAATAAATTATTCGCAAGTATTGACGTCAGGTGAACAGTCAGTCGTAAAATCATAAGCAAATTCCTTTATACAAATCATATTACGCGGGTCTTCTAATAGTTTGATAAACAGAGATATTGAAACAAAAATTGACTGACACAAACGAGACTGCCTCGGTGGCGTATTTGTACTACGGTATGATTACAAAGCTAAGGTCTCGGGTTCGAATCCCGGGTCGGGGAAAGTGATATTGGATTTTTCTATTTATTATCAGCCCGGAGTCAGGAACTTGTGCCCGATATGGCGATAGGCTCGCCCTCTATCACATGTTGGGACGGAACATACAAGGCGAAATGTAGGTGCCGTGATGGCGCCTCTGCCTACCCTTTCTGGGATAAAGGCGTGAGTTTATGTATGTATGTATGAAACAAAAATGTGTTTTTAGTGTAATTAAATGCGTATAGAAACTCACGCCTGCGGCATGTAGGGGCAGATAGAAACTAAAGCGCCAAGTAATGCAATTCCAGTGTTGTCTTCGTTATTTCTCGCTTCCATAGTTGAAGCGAATATCTTAAAAAAAATATTCACGCTTGTTAGTTACAAGTGTTTCTGTTTATTATCTATAAAAACATGATATTTCAAAAGTACGTTATTTATTATTATGAAATTTAGGTAAATTATTCACTATGCAGTGACTTGATAATGCCAACGTGTTTTTATCGCTACAATTACGGTTATTGTTCGATCGAATGTAACTATTGTAAAAGCAGCATTTTCCTTGTTATCATGCTAAATATATAGAAATGATCTCACCACACGTTATTTCCTTCGATTACGCTGAAAACAAGCAGCGTAAAATATTCGATACCTTTGAAATTGCCTCAACTTTTGTATATCTTTTTGCGGTAACGGACGGATTACCGTGCCTTAGATTTTGACTTAAATTTTAGGTGTCGTTGACTTCGCTTACGTCATTAAACTACAGTTTTATTTCAATGTTGTTTTTGAATTAGAGCAAGTTTTTTCTCCTGTATTTACAACTTCAATATAACTAGAATAAGTCGTGAATTAAATTGTTTTGTAACCGCCGCAAATTATTCCTAAACAGGTATACGACCATGTTTCGGAAAATAATTCCGCAATAGTACAGCTTAGAATCGAGGTCTTTCTGCTAATGCTTATTATCCGCCTACGTTCAATTCACAGAATACGCAAAGTTGTTTTAACGTTTTGCATTAAATTACGAAGCGTGGCCATGAGGTAAACATAAAATATTATTTGGTATGAATATTGGAATGTTCGTTCGTTTGCTTTATTTAGCGTTACTGCGCTCGGTTCTTTTTTTTACAAGTCCGGCAAATGAGAAAACAGGTCTCCTGATGGTAATGATCACTGCCGCCCAATAACTTCCACAATGCCGGGGTTATAGATGTGTTCCCGCCCATTAAATTACGCGGGGAGCGGGAAGAAGAAAAGATGGGAAGGAGGAGAGGGTATTGGGCTTGCGGCAATCTTACCCACCGAATGAAATTACAGCAAAGCTGTCGCTTCACGGCGATCTCCTGTGAGACCGAAGTACCGCCCCGGACGAGCCTGCTCATACTGAGTCATGACTGACAACAGCGTGGCTCTTCCACTTTAAAAAAATCCTTCTGTTGACCTCGGGAAGTTGGCCCAACGATGAATATGGCATAGTATGCAAATACATTTTAGATTGTTATAGGCACTGATAGAGCTTATAACTTGTTGAGTATTTTCATTTAGAATTTTGTTTGCTTGTGCATTGAAGTAGCGTACTTTTCAATTCCATATTGAGTTCGGGGATTTATCTCTGTATATATTTAATGATTTCATTAGTCTTTAAATTTCGAACACTCGTCTAACGGCCGTACTCAGAGACATTTAATGACAATTAAATAATTACTTAGTGTAGATTTTACGAATAGAATCTTTACTAAGGAACAATTTAAATGACATTAAACGTCTCTGAGTGCGGCCCTAAGAATCCTTTTGCCCAGCAATGAAAACCGTTTAGGATAATACAGACATTACAGTTTACATCAGTTTTTTATAAACACATTGAGTCACTCAGTATTTACTTCATGGATAAACTCCACGTTTATTCAATGTAGTCGAAACAATAACAAATGACGGTCGTATTGTTTTGGATTAGCAGTTAGCACGTTGCAGTTGGCTCGTGGTCTAGAAGGTGGCCACGTGAGCAGTGACCTCAGAACAATTGTTTATTGTATGTAATGCACCATCGCCAACGCCGCGCCGGATGTGCTCCGACCGCAATTGATCTGATTACTGTTTCAAGGCGGATGATTGGAAATGTCTTGAATTGTGTCTGACTGTCGTGGAAGCGTGTCATCTGCGATACGTGAAATTGATGTTAATTCATTTTTATTTATTATAGTTAGGTATTTAATGTTACTTATAGTTTGAGAGATTTCTGGATTTCATATTTCTTCTTTCTTTTTAATCAGCGTTATACCGACCGATGCACCGACTGTGTTAAGGTCTGCTTTTTACTCAATTTTCACCATTTCGCTTCGTCTGATAACCTCCATTGAACATTTATTAGGTTAGAATGCTAATAAATTGCGAGTTTTATTGTTAAACAAACATTTATTTAGTGACGACCTAATTAATGGCAAAGTTCCAAAATGTTACAATTGTTACGATTTCTCATAGATTTGTAGGGCAAAGAAAATAGGTAAGAATCTTTACGGCCGTTTTTAATGTTCATTCAAAGCGACATTAGCAGTAAAAGCTTTGTTATCTCAGAAATGAAAAATTTATGAAGCACTTTCCGCGAAACCTAGATTTAACCTTAAATAAAACACTGTTAGTTAGGTGAAAATATACTCGATAAATATTTATAGGCAAGAAACATTTAGACTGCGCAACAGTGATTTCCATTCCCTAGTAAGGAACAAAACGAATTTTTGAACGATAACAGTATTTTTTCAACGTTTTCCCTCTAAAATATACTAAGAAACATCTACAGTAGGTATTTCTTTTTAACCGACTTCAAAAAAAGGAGGAGGTTCTCAATTCGACTGTATGTTGCTTTTTTTTTTCTGCAACGTATTGCCCGTTTTTGTTTGACATCTCTGTAGTAGCACGAGTGATTTGGTTGATTGAGGGATCTACTGGACTTTCTGTGTCGATTATTTGAAAAATGGGTGTAAAGATATATCGATAAGTCTAGTCGGCGCGTGGTATATTCTAGACTCTAGTAGAATCGTGAGTTTTGCGCTCACGAGACCGGGCACGTGCGCTTGTTCGCGTTGTTTGTCCGGCGAGCAGCGGGCGGCGCGACGTGACGCAACGCCATCGTTTTTTGTTCAGCTTTCAACCCACTCGCTGATGTCATCGTGTGTACAATCATCATTAGCAATGCACTGTATGAAAGTTGCTACAAAACCATTTATGTCAGAATTCTTATGTTGTCAACACAGAGTTAAGGTGAGGATTTATACTACTACTGATACTACGCAGATGTCATGATAAAATTGCCGCGGAAATAGGACCGCAAAAGAAGATTATATGGCGCCTAGTCTTGTGGTAATGGCAGTCCAATAATTTCATTTCTTTCTATACAGCGATAAATTTTGTGATGTCACGGCGCAGTCCACTAAATAACTAGCTGTGTACTGCGAACCTTTAGAAAAATTAAAAGGACACAGCTGTTTCACCAAGATTTCTCGCAGCGCTTCTTCTTCACAGCTATAACTGGTTTCGATAGTAGTATTACCTAACGAATAAAATCATCTTATAAAAGACTAAATATTAAAGATTTGGATATACATACGTATGGTTGTTAATTAATTTGCGTCTTATATCCATCGATTGAGTTTGTATCGACAACAATTTGCTACTTAATTGTCGTTGAACAGTGTTATTGCGTTTGAAATCGTGTTTGTTTGACACCTACGCGTTTCGTGTGCGGTTGTAATTAAATTAATTTGCTTTGTCACTTGTTTGTTACTTTGTGTTCAAGTTTAGATTGTTATCTGGAAGCCTGTCGATTGGGACACTTCGCCTTGTAACTATTTTTTTGTATAGGGCCTTCACATATTTGCAATTCTTATGGATGTGTAGCTTAGCAATAATTTTATTTAAATAAATTGTGTTGTTTTATCAGTCTTGTTTATACAGTTTTTATAGATCGCAAATCTAGAATCAAAATACAACACTGCGCATTATCAAATTATTGTAGTGCTCTCTAAGTGGTTATAAATTTTACATAACGAGAGATGACGGAATAGTTTTTTATACATCTATTTGACTTGTTCAGATCGTGTTTGTACGTTCGATTAAATATAATAAATTCGGCGTAGTTCAACTATAAATAAAACAATTGATTAAAATTTCTCATGACTGTGATGGATTGCAATATATATTAAAATTAAAATTCCCTACACCAAATTACAAAGTTGAACGCACTACCAAACTAAACAAGCAGCGGGAAAATATGAAATGTTACCGCCTACGTACATACGCCTTACGATTTGCCTTCTATTAAATACATTCACTCCCAACTGGCTAGTCATGCTAGTGGGTGGATTGTTCTCGAAAACACACGTGAGCTCACTCATTTTTATGCACTTTTTGAAGTGTCGCAAAGGCTGAGATTTAGATGACGAAACATAAGAAATACTAGTATAATGTTGTCATGCCATCAAAATCATGTCTTAACGATAGAAATTCTATTTATTGTGCATTGAACTTGCTTTCAGGCGCGTTGTGGTGACTTTGTCGTGGCAGTATAAATTAAGGTCGGCCATATATAAAAAATCGAGACAAAATCTTTAAATAACTTTTTCATCACCTACGACAATATTTAGTTGACTATGGTGTGGGAATGAAAAATATAGGTAGCAGTAGCTTTTGTGAATTCATGTATCCGTTTATGACCACAATCAGTTGGATGTACGTACCTACTTTTTATTTCGATATAAAAATAACTCAATAATTGTTATCTGCTAACATAGTACCAATAACGATTAATAAATTGCTGATGTTTATGTGCGCCTTGCACAAGTATAAGGCATAATTTGTCTCCTTTTGACATTTATACGACCAAAATGTGCCATACAGTGTATGGAAAATCATTCACATACGCTGACCTCGCCAATTAAGCTTAATTCATTGATACACGATGGACATTAAAAGGTGGTAAACGGTTCGTAACTGGCGACTAGAGACAAGTTTACGTCTTACAATTATACACATTAACAAAATACGAAAGTCGCGATACCAAAGGTCACTTCCTCGGCCGTCCTTGCCTTATATGGTCGCGGCCGGCGCACGCACGTTCGGTCCCAGATGTTCGCGCGAGCGAACGCGAGAGTGTACATCCGCGCGTATTTCGGCTGCACCTGTCAGATATTTCACATATTTCTTTATTATCCGGGTGTTTCACAAAAGCGGCCGGGTAATCGAACGCTTCCTGTATTGATATGTTTGGTTTTATCTGCCGCGACAAAGTTATCACGGATTATCGTGTAGTTATAGTCTAAACGCCCAAAGCTGTTGCCAGAGCGGTCTTATCGCCTTCGAATGAAAAAAAAAAATAAGGAAAGAAGAAAGAAAGAAAGAGTTGAGAAATATTTGTTTACTGGATTGAGATGGGCTTTTACTGATAAAGACAACGTAAAACAGGGATATGAGTTTAAGATGTAGCGTCAGGAGAATCATCAAAAATTTTCTGAAGAATTTCTAATACATGTGCAAGATTAATTTGTTAATAAGGTTATTCTTGCATCATTGACCTTGCTGCAATGTGTATGCCTTTTGAACCGTAAGTTCCTGAGCTCAAATCTACCTTTCCCTCGTCCTCGAACGATATTTGTATCCAACAAATCGATATGGTCCCTCTCTACAGCTTCTAACGTGAAAACCAAGTTCAACGGTATTTTGGGCAGCATTAGTTGCACCTCTACTCCTACCACCTATGTATAGTATGTCGAGACTTGTATGCTGACGTAGTTGTATGTTTGTTTATAGCGCGGGTTCCCGTTCGAAGAGGAGGAGGGGTCGGGCGCGTGGAGCGAGCTCGCGGCGCGGCACCCCGACATCGCGGCGCGGCTGCGGCAGCGCCCCGCCACCTGGGCCAGGAAGCGCCGTCCTTCCAGCCACGACGCCACTGACGGTACGTGATATTTTCTGTTTTAGATAACCATTACATAAATAAATAAAAAATAAATAAATACACCCAACAGTCACATACATAGTCCTGACCCCACACTAAGGTCGAGTCTTGTGTCGTGAGTATCAGAAACTACGAGAGACTTTAAACACCGAGACCCAACAAATATCTATGGATCACAAACATTTTTATCGGTGCGGGGATCGAACCCGCGGCCTCTCGTTTCACAGGCGCCGTCTAACCAACTGTGCAACGGAGGCTGTCAAAATATTTTACTTTATTATTAAATAATAAGTACTTGTTGGAATGTTGAAATGTTATAATACTTTTAGTTTGTTTTCTATAGTATTTATATAATTTTAAAGTTAGATTTTTATTAGATTTAAGTTCCATTATTGTATGCCAATACGGCGGGTCATAGTTATAACACCATCCTATGTACCACAATAAAACATATTTGAATTTGAATTTGAATTTGAGAACTGACTTGAGTTTATCAGTCACTGAACTCAGATTCACCATTACAGGTGTTGTAACAAAATGTTTCGTGGTTGCAGATTTCGGCGACAGTTTCGGCGGCTTCGACAGATTCCCCTTCGACGAAATACCCCCAGAGTTCAGAGAGCACTTCCCGTCACATTGGAACCGCAGGTACGGCCCGCGTGACGAACCACAGCACACACCGCAGCAGTCACCGCCGGCGCCGCAGCAGAACACCACCGCCACACAGACTGAACAGGGCACCGACCCCGAGCCGGACCAACAGACTTCCATTCCACAGTACGGCCTCAGAAACACAGTAGACCTCGGACAGAAAAGCGCCGCCGACCCGAGCCTGGTCGATGCTGACGAGAGGACGCACAGGTCTATGTCAGCACCCCCAGATACGCCCAACCAGAACAAAATGAGTGGCCAGAACCATCACGAACAGGCGCACCAGCCCCCGCACGCGGAACAGTCGTCCAACGTGCGACACATACCGATATTTGTTGAGGGCAGGGACGAGCCAGTGATCAATAAAAATGTCGACCACGGCACACACTTTGGTGATACGAAGCCTACGTATGTGCCACCGCCACAGCAGCCACACATCGACAGGGATCAATATTTCGCGGACGATGGACCGACCTTCCACCCGCCTCCTAATTTCTCGCGAGCTTTTGGCACGCCATTCAACAAAGGCTTCAGACAGGGTCCGCAACCTTTTGTACAACAGAAAGTATATCCTCAGACAGCTTTTGCCAGAGGTGCATCGCCGCAGAGATCACAGTCTCCTAAGCCTCAAATGCACCCCGAAGAGCATTTCAAAAAGGTGCCAGTGCATCACGATCAACCTGCTCAAAAGACTGAGCCTCCGTCCAGAGCGCAGAAATCGCCGCAACAGCACCAGCCGCCGCCGCCGCAGCACCCGCAGCAGCACCAAGCGCAGCACCACCCGCAGCCACAACACCAGCCACAACACCCGCAGCAACAGCAGCCCCAGCAACACGCCCCGCCGCAGCAGCCGCCGCCGCAGCAGCGCGAGCAATCGCCGCCACAACCCAAACAAGCTCCGTCCTCGAATGATCCAATTACGCTGATTCTCAGTATTCAAACCGATGTCTTAAATCTCATGACTGAAGTGGAAAATTTCACTGGTTCCAAAAAAGACAAGAAATACTTATTTTTGGACGAGATGCTCACAAGGAATCTCATTAAATTAGATAATATTGAAACAGATGGTAAGGAAAATATTCGACAAGCAAGAAAGGAAGCCATAAAATGTATCCAAAAATGTATAGCTGTCTTAGAAGCCAAAGCAGAAAGTCAAAATGCAGCCGCTGCGCAGGCGCAACAAGAAGAACAGCCCGAGGAACAGCCTCAGGCTCAAGATGTGGAAATGAAAGAGAACGCAGAGAAGGTTTCAGAATCGTCCGTTGCTCCTGAACAAGTGATTGAAAACGGCGAATTTGAAATGAAAGAAAGCACCAAAGAAGAGATACCGGCTCAGGTGGAGCCACAGTCTGACAAAGAGAAGACACCGGTTCCGGCCGCACCTGCACAGGAAGGAAACAAAGAAGAACCGAAACCGCCGGAAGAGAAAACTGAGTTGCCTAATGATCAGGAGGCAGTGCCTGCAGAAACTAAAGAAGTATCAGAAGCACAAGCAGCCGACACACGACCCGAAGATAATAAAACTACGGAGGAAAACCCTGAAACGAAGCTACAGGAACAAATAGTTGACGAGAAAGATAAAAATCCCAGTCCCAAGAAAGGAAACAAAACTGTAAGGAAGAGGGACAAGAGTAAAGATAAGACAGATACACCTAAGGATAGCAATAAGGAAGAAAATGTAGAACAAGCAGATAAGAAATCTGAGGAACAAAAGGAAGACAAAGTGGAATCAATGCAAGTTGACGACAAAGGTGATAAAAGGGATTCGCAAGTGATGGACGTGGATGGTGCTGCTAGTCAATAATCATAGTTTGCCTTAGTGAAATGTCATGTAGATACACAGCATACGCGCCGCACGTGGTCCAGACATCTGGCTTGCTTCATCATCGTGTTGATTCTTTGTGCTAAATAACACAGGTGTTGACAATGTATTGTTTATGTTTGTACATTTTATGTTTTTAATATTAAAACACTTGTGTAAAGAGATTTGTTGTCCTATAGGATTTGAAACGCGCGGATCCTAATATTTAATTAATTTATTGTTTATCATTTACTTGATAACACAATTTTGTCAATAAATAACGAATACGTACAGTGTTTTGTTATTTAAATCACTTTATTCATACATATGGAATAAGGATTTGCAAATACATGCGAACTTATCACAGAAAATAAATTACTGCTATAAAAATAATATTATCTTTTAACTTACACAAGTTCAGTCATTTGACTACAATTCATTTAGTTTAGAACTATAATACAATTAGATCTACGATAAGCATACAGATAATTTTTAAAACTTTAAGTTTGAAAAGCCTACAAAATGTAACTATTAAAATGATTTCAACTTATTTTGATAAACATAGTATGCTATATGATGATAAAAATTACAACTATGCACAAAAAAACCTTAGGATAAATTCATATATAAAATCAAACGAAAAATAACAAAAGAATTGTGTGTAACCCATACAATATTTTAGGCCCTTATGGTCAATACAATTTTACTCGTTTTTTTTTATTTATCTCACAATAAAAACAACATACACTTTTCCATTCCTATTATGCGTGAAAAGCAATACAAGCACGTCATTCGCCTGATGGTATGAATCACTAGATTATGAAAAAATCTACAACAAATACAATGCTTCGCCAAGCAGCGTTCGGGACGGCAACGCGACGCTGGCGGGACGTTGACGGTTCGCGAGGAGCGGTAATGATATGGAACACGTCTTTTTTATATACGTCGAATTTTATAGACTAAATAAACAAACTATATATATTTTCCTTCACTCCCATTCCCTCATAACCCTGTCCCATTCGTCGTCAGGTATGAATGGCTTGTCGATGCAGTTGATCATGTATTCACCGCAAAAGATGCATTCGCTGGCCACTATGTCGTCCATTTTGTTTTTCAGTTCATCTCGATACGGTAGGCCGTTGGAGGTGACCGTGGATAACTCTATGTTGCTCAGGACATTGAGTTGGCGCTGTATGTCTGCCAGTTTGCTGCGGCGGGATGGAGCTGGAAAATGTAGCATTGTATATTTATGAGACTGTATGTAGGTTTTTCTCTGCTGGGCGTAGAGACGAAAGTGTTCAGGGTTATATTAGTGGAGGTTTTGAAGTCCCATCTAACGGAAGGATAATTAGGCCAATACGAGGAGTTTTAAAACTGTTTTCTGTGCTCTTGGATTTAATATTTTTTGCGTCAGCGTACAGCGGAAGCACTGTATTTAGCATAAGTTTGAATGGCCGAGCCGTAGAAATCTCTCCCAAAACATATCTCTCTCTCTCTCTCTTTAGCTACAGGAAGTCACTGCTAAACATAGGCCTCCCTCATGGATCTCAAACATAGACATCAGTATTCTTAATCTGGCATGGCTAAAACATTGGACTATTTCCACATGCGCGTCGTACGTAATAACACACCGTGTGTGTACGTCGCAGTCAACGTGTGATAGTAGATGAATGTTAGTAATGTGCGTACGTACAGAGTATGGGCATGGTCTCGGCGGTGAGGCAGTCGCTGTGGAACTTGTGTCCGCAGGGGAACAGGTAGAAGGGGCGCAGCAGCAGCGTGAGGCGGCACAGCGAGCACGCGTCCGCCACGCACACGCGCACGCTGCGCCCGCGGAACGACGCGATCTCCGCGCGCACCTGCACAACCACAACACACCATACAACATATTATAAATCTGTTACATAAGCAGAAAAAATCAGGTACACCATCGAAACACATTTAAAAAAAGGTTTTTATTTTCGGTCTATTAAAATGTTGACTGTGCATACTTACACACTCGGCCGATCTTGTGGCCTCTTCCATTTCGGCCTTAGTTTCTTCTATTTGATTGTTGTATTCCTAGAACAATAAAAAAAAAGGATAAGAAACCTAATATTTAGGGACAATTATTTGATGCACTAACCTAATCGCTTACGGTACATCTTACAAGCCAAATCTAATGTTAATAAAAAATATATGTATCGCATTGCAACTAAACTCATAAGACTCACTTGCAAAGACTGGCATATAGGTTCTCGGAAGTGGTCAATGGTGACCACATCGCTGAAGAACGGCAGTATATCCTCGATCTTGATGAGCGGACACTCCGCTAAGAAACTCATGGCTTCTTTCAGATCCTGGCTCTTCGTTATCACATGTTCAGCTGAAAATATACACCATGATAAATAAAACTAATATTCGTAACCTTAAACCTAAAATAAAAAATATATAAGGCGTTAGGCGACACACATTTTTATATTGACGTGAGGAAGTGACTACAATCAAAGTGACGAGCGCAACTGCGGTGCAGTCTACATAGAGTACCACCAATACAAAACAGCTTGATAGCCATCTTGTATTGGATTATTATAGAGAGATATGACCCCCTCTCTCTTTCTCTCTCTATTAGAGTACAGTCGCCAACTCAGCGGAAAAATGGCATAAATCATACCAATATTGAGCCACAGTTGTCTCTGCATCTCCACTGTATCGGCCAGGTCGGCCACACTCTTGGCGAGTGCGACGTCTACTTGTAAAGCTAACTCTACTGCTGACTCCCACAAACCCAGCAACGCTGATAGCTTCACGCAAGCCTCTGACAAGTTCTTCTCGCGGCATAGTCTGTAATTATAAATGGTAATGAAGCATACGAACAAATCGATTGTATTGTCAAAATTAAACATAATTAATTAAACCGTAATGAGATTATGTATATCTTGAACTGAGGAATCTAAAATAATTCTATAGATAGTAGATATATGTATAGAACTCCTCTGTAAATATAAAATACACAGAAATAATATAAAATAAATAAATAAATAAATACACCCAACAGTCACATACATAGTCCTGACCCCACACTAAGATCGAGTCTTGTGTCGTGGGTATCAGGAACTACGAGAGACTTTTCGGTCTCACAAACACCCAGACCCGAAACAAATACTTGTGGTTCTCACAAACATTTGTCTTGGTGCGGGGATCGAACCCGCGGCCTCTCATTTCACAAGCGGCGTCTAACCAACTGAACATATTTCTAACAAAATAACTGCTGGAATATATAAATTATTATATGTATTATTATTTAGTATCCAAAGATGTAGGCACAAATCTACAGAGTCATCTGACACTCACCTCAATGCATAATGAACGTCATAATTAACCAGAGCGTTATCCTGTCCTTGGCGCGCCAGATACTTCATGAGCGCCGCCTGGTCGTGGTCAGCATACAAAGTCAACAGATAGTTGTGTATCGCCTTGTCCTTCACATTAAAATGTTGCAGCATGAACTCCAAGTATCTAATCACCTCAGACACGTGGGCTTCATCATTCTGACAAGATAGGAAGGCAGGTAATAGCTTCGAAGGACTTAATCTAGCCCCTTGGGAAATTAAAGCGTTCACTGTCTGCGTTGGAGCTTCTTCCATCAACTCGGGAGCGAATTGGTAAAACAAATCGGGCTTTTTTAATGATTGCAGCGTTTTGATCGCCTCCAGATAATTCTTCCTGTAGATATACTGCGCTACAACATTCTCGTAGTCTTCGTTTATGATCGTCAGTTTCAAGAGATTCTGTTTGTCTCCATGTGAAGACATCAGCTCGTATATTACTGACTTTACGTGTTGCATGCACTTCGCCACTTTAGGCTGGAGAAGGAACACCTCGAAATCGCTCTGTATCTCATGGTATCTCGTGGTGGCTTCTTTATCAGTGCGTCGTAATAAACCCAGCTGAGATAGATACAACTCTGTCATCCATATAACGATCATGGAAATCAGAGTCTTATCATCTTCGGTCAGTGAATCAAGCCGTTTCAATAAATACACCTTCAGGGCATCGATCTGATCGCACTCTAGGAATTTAAGGCATATAGTTTCAAAACTTCTTTGTGTTTCAGCGAAAACCTCTGCGCTTTTGTCGAACTCTCCTTTAGAGAACAACAGTTCAGCTTGTTTGACATTGATGATGTCTAGAAAAGCTGGATTGTTCTCGCAGTACTGTTTGGCAAGATCAAACTGTTCCTTATCAGAATATATTCTCCATAGATTCCGCTCCTCCCTTATAACTTTATATCTGAACACTGTCTTGTCTGTGAACACCCATATCGTTCTCTTATTCACATCTCTTATTATGGTTTTTAACTTCCCATGCACTTCGGAGTAAATGTCTTCGTGAACCAGCTCTTGGTTTAAGAGAGATACTACCTTCACTCTGTCTGAGTACATGAGCAATGCGTGGAACTCTGTGAGGACAAATGAGAGGGGAGCGTTTTCTTTACCATCTGGTCCGGGGGGATAGAAGATCAAAGACCCTTGTGTTACTAGAGAGTTGGAGTTTTGTTGTGATGTGGGATCAAGCTGCAAAAAAATTTGTTTGCTACATTTAAATTCACGGGTAAAGAGATAAATTATACTGATGATTGCCAACATTTTAAATTTTATTTCTGTATTATATTTGTTGCCGTTTGACGTTTTATAGTTGTTATAATATAAATGTTAGAAGTCGATTTTTTTATTAAACTTTTCATACAATCTTAAAAAAACTATAGCCGCACTAACCTGCCCGTAAAATATCCCTGGCTCCGTCAACCAGGCGAAAGTCTTCGGCTTGTTATCAACATCAAAATAAAACTGCAGTTTGGAATACTTCAATGTTGAAGGTATTTCCTGAAACCCTGTCTCTGGTATAGTCAAGTACGGATAGAACACCGACTGAAGCGATAGTTTGCCGTCAGTCAGCAACGCGTTTCCAATGAACTGGTATAAGCGGGTGGGAGTTGTGACGAATATAAAGTATTTAGACGTGTTTCCCACCCTGTGGAACTGTATGCCCGTTATGGGCGTGTCTTGACCTTTGCCGATGTCGAATATCTGTAAATATATATTAGGTTTAAATAAATAAGTAATCATTACACCCAATCACATAGATAAAATAGTAGGAGTAAATAACTAAAAAGTAAAAACACCTAACTGTCACACACATATAGTATAGACCCGATCAGAATCTATAAGAAAGTTTGGGTCTCAACATATAAGACTGCAACCAAATATGAAACCATATAGGTAAATATTGTTTTCAATGCGGGAATCGAACCCGCGGCCTTTCATCACAGCAACTGTCAGCAGTTGGATAACGGAGGATGTCAAATGTGAACGGCTGAAAGGGTGGAATTTTATTGTATAAAGGCGTCAGCCGAAATGGTTTATGATAAAATTATGCACGATTTTTCCTTCAAACGACGATTTTTTTATTAATTTTATGTTTTTATTGGTGTTTGGCTGTTATTGCAAATACTGGATCGTTTTTCGTTTTCGACCGTTCCTCTAAAGCCCTTCATTTATTTATTTTCGGAAACCATAATGACTGACGAGTGATGTGATAATAAACACAAATACTTCAACGCAACTAAAATAAAATGAACAAAGTAAATTGTCATGCAAAATAGAACAAGCAAAGGGCACACTTTATTTACCAATCCGTCAATTTCTTTGCTTCCGTACAGTGGCAGATAGTTGGGCAGCTTGTGACAGAAACGAGGAAAAATTAACTTCCAGAGACACGTGACGAAATAAAACAATTATTTTCAAATTATACTACTACAAAATGAAAAACTTTAAGTAAGGTATACGGGGCTATTAACAGATATGTCTGGTAAGTGGTACCTATGGAAACCAACCAGGCGATATTTCAAGAACAAAACCTTTATATTTTAACTTTATCCATCTAGTTATTTTAAACAACTTTGCAGGACTTTTTAAAATTAATCTCAACTGTAGCTTAATCAAATAACTTATATTAGTGTTATAAAAGATCTCTTTATATCTTAATTTATAAAAATGAAGAAAATACCTGTCTCCAATACTGCTCGCTGGCTGTAAACATTTTATCGCTGTTGGCTTCCAACTCAGTCTCCAAAATGTGTCCCTGAGAAGTCCCCAACAGTATAGGACCTGTTGTAGTTGGAGAGACATTCTCCATGTTCCAACCGACTTCGGTCACCTCGTAGGTACGGGATTTGCTGACAGCTTTCAACTTCATACTCTTCTGATGAAGATATACCAGTTCAGGGTAGCCGTCTTTTGTTTTCGCAGCGAAAGCCATGAGGAGATGGTAGCCAAGTGGATCCAGGAATAGCCCGGTGAGCTTTGAATTTGCTTGCACGAATTTTGTATAGTGAATTTCTGAAATATTGTTTAGTGATTTAACAAAATGGATTATAATTTACTAATACCTTAGTCCGCCCCGTGGCTACGAATAATGTAAAAATTATACCAAATCCGCGATAAAACCCGTTAAATAATAGTTTTGTTTCAATTATAATTATTCTATTCATCCTGTTTATTAAAACTTCAGCCACTAAGTATACCAGTCACTAGGTATTAAAGAAATGTAAATTATTACCTGTATGTTGATTCTACCTGCCTCGGTGGCGTAGTTGTATTACGGTACGGTTAAAAAGCTGAGGTCTCGGGTTCGAATCCTGATAAATCGAATTAGAATCGGGCAAACTGATATTGGATTTTTCTATTCATTATCAGCCCTGAGTCGGAATTTGTGCCTTATATGGCGATAGGCTTGGCCCCTATCACATCATGGTACGGAACATGCAAGGCGAAATGTGGTTGTCCTGGTGGCGCTTCTGCCTACACCTTTGGGGATAAAGGCGTGAAAGTTTATGTATGTTATTCTACCTAAGTATATATACATATGTATGTATCTCCTAGATTGCTTTAGTAGTTCAATAAAAATTCTGATACAACATAGTTTCCTACATGCTATATTCATAAGGAACAGTGTTATATTATTTTCAAGGTCAATAGTGTACCAGAAAAATATGATTCACATTTGCATAAACAATCATATAAAATATACTGTTCAAGTTACCCTCTCCAAGATGAAATCTGGATGTGAATTGTAACAATGGCAGTAGTAACATAAAGCCATTTATTATGTTTTATGGGTCGTAAGTTATCCACCGAGACAGGAAAGATTTGGCGGGCAGCCAAACTGCTCGGCGAAAGTCTAGCACCTAAGCAATAAAACCTAAGTACAGCAATCTATATGAAGGGTGAGTCAAGATACAAACAAACTTCTGGATATTCGTTATTCTCTGAAAACTGTAAGTTGTGTATGGAATGGCTTTAAATTTACCGTAAATTGGGAAGTTGTGTTTATAACTTATTTTGCTTTCTACATTTATATGAAGTTTGTGCAATTTTTACCATGTTGTAGAATTATATGGCTTATATTTTTTTCATTAGCTATATATTTGATTTCAATTCTACAGAAGTAAGTCTTTTAGTCTACCACACTGCCCTACTACATTATGTGAAGTTAACAAACCTACAAAAATTTTGGGGGTAGCATGGGTTAAGGCAATGGAGACCAAGGACACAGTAAATAATATCATAATAAATAATGGACAACTATATCATTAAAAACCTATAATAATGTTTTCTTTTCGCTGTCATTTTTTTTTTTTTGGGATAAATGGCGAGGCGAGCATGCCATTCGCCTCGCCTAATGGTAAGCAATATGACCGCTAATGGACAGTAGCAAAACCAAACAATGAATCACAAAGCAATGCTTGACATTCCACTGCGCTCACCATCCTGAGACATACAATGTTAAATCCATTATGCCCAGAAGTTACTCTGGCTACAATGTCCTTCAAACTGGAACACAATAGCGCATTAGCACTGCTGTTTGGTGGGAGAAATAGACATTGCGGTGGCATCTACCCAAGCGGCCTCTCACATATAAGATACCTGCCACCAATATGACATACTCTTATTGTGGGCAAAATTATATACACTCCCTGCACACATAAAATAAAACCAGGCGCAAACACTGTCATCGTTCAAGAGGCTCACTAAAGAACACTACCTTTCTCTTTAAACTGATATTTTTATTATTTCCTACATCTGAATTCTCTTTACATTTTGTATATAAATTTATATATGTATGTATGTATGTATGTATGTATATCTATTTATTATGTATTTATTTTATTTGTTATGTAAGTATGTAATGTCTGTATATTTATATTTATATGCTTATTTAGTTTTATTTGTCGTCCATTCTTTATTTATTTAATTTCTTTTTTTTACACTGCCCTCTCTTTCTCCTTCTCTTAAATCCATCCCATGGTTGTCTGTAAGACATTGCTTTATGAGATAAGACTGCCATTTGTACTTTTTTTTTTCTTTTCTGTTTCTGTATGTTATTTTACTGTGTACAATAAAGATTTAAATAAATAAATAAAATATTTAAATACGACAATGGTTTAGACTTAGTTCGGAATGAGGATAATTGTTTACATAATAATATATTGAACATTTAGTGTCCAATATAACATGTGTTAATTAAAAATTTTGTGATAAGATAAAACAATGGTCACTATTGTTTTAATTGTATTTTGTAATTATACCAGATATTTGAAATATAGCAAATGTGTAGTTGTATGCACTAGGATCATTTATAAAAAATTGAACTGATATACGCTGATAATAATTATTGTAAAACAAAAACAATTTGCATGCTTTGGACTGACATACAAGTTAGTATTTCAAGGACAGTCAAAACATAAAATGATAACAGTTCTTTCTTTACTCAAATTTGAAATAAAGACACTTTTAAGAGGATCTTTTGTGTCCCAAGACATCAGCTATTATTACTATGTTCTATGTGTTATGTTCATAGGACACGAAGGAATTTAAAAAGCTGAGGCTTAAATAATATGAAATGAAGCAGCTCCAACTTCCAATGGTTTAAAAATTACTTATTTTGAATTGTGCTTTGGCAATTCTTGGAGGAAGCTTAATCTGATAATTAAACTTTCTTAATAAGGTTTACACTCTATTTGGTAGGAATCAATAATGGATGAATGATTTAACAGAAACAGTGTTAAAAGTGCACAAATGTCCTTGGACTGAAGATGAAATTGTATTTTACCTGATTCACAATCCGGCGCCTTGAGGTCGAGTCTGAACAGCCTTCCATTAGCCATAGCAAGCACCAGATTATCACTGGACACCGCCGCATGAGTAATTAAATCTGTTGGGTTTAATTTCATTTTCTGTTTAGAAAACATCGGCACGTTGTCCTCTAACGGCATGTTGATGTATCCAGACGATATCATTGGCTCCGCGACAGGTTTCACGCGCTGTGTTGCTTGCGAGGCTTGCTCGTACTGATCCAGAATTGAAGTCATGTTCACGAAGAAACTTCCTTACGAACAACACTAATGTATATAACAAGCTTTGTCTTATTCCCTCACTAAATGCTTAAAGTTCAGTAAACATGCACCACATTGTTCTACAGTAACTCTTTATCATATATTTTAAATATAATAAGAAATACACCCTAAATTAAGGAGGAATACAAAAATGCAAAATACACTGAAGTGTCAATTGATGAACAATGTCAGATATATTTATATTATCAACATTTATCTATATCTATCTCTATCATATTCACAGTAAAAGCTGAAATAGAGAGAGTGGATCTGGAACGAAGCGTACGACACAATACGTTCGAAACACGTATGTAGCGTATGTTGTCATTTTTCATTAAATGTACAAAACACAATATTGAATAATATCAGACATAATTATATTTTATTTCCAGCTATTAAACGAATGTATCTGCAATGACATGGTATAATCTTATTTGCCATATATTATATCATATATGTAAGATAAAACAAAGTTAAATTTTATTGTTATACTCCGAACGTAGCCGACAAATGTCAACACAAATGACATTGACAATAAAACTTGTTTGACATCTTTAAGTTTGCATGAGTCTTCGACTTTAATAACATTGCAACAAAAGCTATTTTATAAATTGTAGCAGCTTTAATAAAACTGCATTTTCAACCTCGAAAAATATTACATTTGTGTACAATCCAAGCCCGCTTTTGCCACTGATACCACTCTTTTTGACTCGTAAAGTAAATAAATTCCCTGATAAGGTCGATAATCGTATATTTATTGCAGATAACTCATGATTTGAGAACTGCTAATTCTTGGATGAAGTTAAATTTATCGTACATCTGCAAAGTTATCTAGTCTTTTAATAATTATAGTCGGTAAATATTACTTCGTTACCCTTGGCCTATTATCATATATTATCGTTATTTGAATGCGTACAGTGACATCGGAGCGGAGTATTTGGTGATATATAACTTTTGTGATAATTCAAAACATCATAATGGCAGCAAGTGCTTTAATGAAAACTTCGAAATTAACTTGTAAGTATGATCAAATTAAATCTATATCTTGCAGTATTTTATGTAAATTTGGTGTTTTGCGTTATGTTGTAATCTTAGAACAAAAAACTTGTCTTAAAGATAGTGTCATGCCCTATCATTAGGAGATAAATTGACAACAAGGTATATTTTTATACTTAAAAATCAATTAACACGTTCGGTTCTATGATAATCCCTTGTCACATTGTCACTATGTGATAAGTTTTTAAAAGTGGGTACAAGTAAAATAAAGCAAAGCGCTTCGACATTTATTTTATCACAAAAAAAACACTACGAAGACAATAAAACAAAAAAAATATACTCACCATTTAAGTAAAACATTATGGACAAAATCTGGATAATAAGGAAATAAAGGTTTTTGTTATTTTGCATATCTAGTATTCAGTATTATCATTTTTTTGCAACAAAAATACAATCAAAAATTATGGATATGATTTGTGTGTATGTATATTTGTATTATATAACACAAAAATTTACATTGAATGACTCATCTTTTTCTTTTGTCTGCAGTCCACTTGTCTATATGAAATTGCTGTGAGCAACAACACTGGCATTCATATTTATTTTGCATGGGTTTTGAAAGTATTTTTGTTTCTTTAGGGGTAGTGGCATCAGGTTGGATACAACCTGGCTAAGATTGCTGGAAGTCCTTTGATGCAGGCTACTTCCAACAGTTCAACATGGAGATAATTTAACAAAGATTAAAAAAAAAAACGTGGAGATAATTTGGGGAGGCCTGTTTCAGCAGTGGACTTCATATGGCTGAAGAGAGAGAGAGAGAGGGAAAATGTGGTTGTCAGGTTGCCAAGAAATAAGGGGCTTTGCACATTCAGTTTTTATTTCTTTCCTGTTTCTTGTGTAAGTTAGAATGGTAAACTTAGACCCTTATGAATCCCAACCAGGATGCTGTACTTCTAAAACCAGCATTGATCTTCAAGATCCTACATAGTTGTGCACAAAATTATGTATTTCTTATAAAACAATAATTATTGAATGAATTAATGTCTTGACAGCTTCGTAACTACAATATGTTCAATATTACTTTTACATAATACAACATAAATATATTACAAACATAAACATATTTACGTCAATCATTAATACAGTTTAAATAAACAATTATTGATTGTAAACACACATTTATGTATTACATAAGAAGTTATGTCATTTGTTATTGGTTCCTTATATGTACAGTAAAATTACGAATAGCTTTTCTGGTGTCTCCAGTATTTTTGCTCAAATAACTTTATTTTAGGGCGCCCTTTTGACATATTGTGGGTGCCCGTTTAACATGACTGTTATGGGCACTTGTATGACTGTTATGTGCGCCTTTTTGACTTATTATGGGCGTCCACAATAGATTCGGGGCCACATGCTCTATCGCCTATTTTAACGAAACTTCTACATAGTTCCTTATGACAGGACGCATCTTGATATTCTGACGCCGATTAACCACAAACTCCGACGTTCAAATACTAATAATAGGTTTTTTATTTAATTGCCTAGTCTTATTATATTCTAATCGTAATTGCCAACATTATCAGATATATTTCATTCTTAAAATTTCAAGTATATATAAAACAATGCTTTAAGTAAATGATTATGATTTAAGTTAAATATATTATGATTATCATTTAATATTATATGGAAACAATTGTGTATGAAAACGCAAGGTCTAGAATCACGTCGCTTATGAATTTTAATATAGGAACTGACCTTAAAAAAATATATTTAAACCTGAACCAAAATTACTTGTTTTTACCGAAGGTCTCTTTACGTGAACGTAATTTATATTCTGAGCATATTATCATGAGGAAAACACACAGCTTTAACTAGATAGGCATATCTTTAATGTTTATTTATAAAGGTTTGGTAAACTTGCAGCTGTTGTATTGATATTTTATTTATCCTGGCATTCTGTATCAGCCATATACGTCCCACTGTAGGACACGAGCCTCCTCTACAATCGAGAGTACGATTGAGAGTGGTTAGGCCGTATAGTCCTAAGTCCACCACACCGGCCTAGTGTGGGTTGGTGGACTTTACATAACATAGAAATTCTTACAAATCGCTCTAGTATGCAGGTTTCCTCACGATGTTTCCCTTATCCTGGCATAAAAAAATCATAATGCAAGTTGTATGTCCATAGAATGATGCTGGCCTGATTAAAACCGGTGACATATAGAATAATTCCGAAACACCACCCGTTTAGAACACTGTAGCTGGTTTCACACCCAATTTTATGGTGGCCGCTATACCGATGTTTTTACCATCATAAATTTTACAGCCTCCGTGGCGCCGTTGGTTAGACGCCGGCTGCGAAGCGAGAGGCCGCGGGTTCGATCCTCGCACAGAGACAAATGTTTGTGTGAACCATAAGTATTTGTGTCGGGTCTAGGTGTTTGTGAGATCAATAAGTCTCACGTTGTTTTTGACCCACGACACAAGACTCGATATCAGTGTCGGACTATGTATGTGAATGTGGGGTGTAATATTTTTTCTTTTAATTATTCATTTTTTTCAGCATATTCCCTCCAATATGCGAAGGCACTGGCGATACAAAGTCGGAGCTTCACCTGCCAACTGAACGATCAACAGAAAGCCATACAAGAGCTAAGTAGGAAGTTCGCCAATGATTATTTGAAGCCTAACGCTGCTAAACATGATAAGGAAGGACTGTTCCCACACGAAGCTGTAAGTGTTGGTTCCTTTTATTGTAGGCTTATCAAAAAGAAACCTATAATAATCCTCCCAGCCGGTTTCGGCTATGGCGATCGCTTATATTTTTCCCCTTTGCTATTCTCTGTGATGTGCTCTAACATGACTTAAATAGCCAATCTTGTTGGTGAAGGTCCGCGCACATTGTGGACACGTTAGAGCACCGTTCCTATACTTATAGTTAATAGCCACTGGTGGTCGGGCTTTTATTCGATCTCGCTTGGCATCCAGCTCAGCACACCGATGCAATTCGAAATGATGTACCTTTCGTTTCACGTGTGACTTCCACTTTTCACGGTCAGATGATAGGTCTTCCCACTGTGTTGGATCTATGTCACAGCCCTTCATGTGGCGCTTAAGCACATCCTTATATCGCAGGAGTTGTCCGCCATGCTTTCGCTTGCCCTCCTGTAGCTCGCAATAAAAGATACGCTTGGCCACCCTATCTTCAGACATACGCGAGACGTGACCGCACCAACGAAGTTGCCTCCTCATGAGGTACGACTCAATGCCACCTACATTGGCTCGTCTCAATACTTCAGTGTTCCGTACACGATCTCTCCAGGTGATTTTAAGGATAGCACGAAGACATTTGAGGTGGAAACGGTCAAGTTGTCTGATGTGACGGCGGTACGGAGTCCACGTTTCTGCAGAGTAGAGTATGTTAGGCAAAACTACGGCCATGTAAACAGCGACTTTGGTACATAACTTGAGGTCATGGGAACGAAAGATCTTGGTGTTCAGTTTACCAAACGCCGCGGCCGCAGCAGCGATCCTGCTGTTAATTTCGCAGTCAATATCACACTTAGCTGTTATTGTGCTCCCCAAATAACGAAAAGTACCGACTTGCTTCAATATATCTTCGTCGAGCTTAATGGTCAGCGCCTCACGACCGTTAACATCCAGGGACATTACTTCGGTCTTCCTGACGCTGATCTTTAGGCCGAATTTACAGCATTGCTCGTGAAGACTCGTCACCAGCAGCTGAAGACTTTCTGGGGATTCTGCCACGAAACACAAGTCATCTGCGTACATGATTTCTACTATCTGTGCATAGGAAACCTTAGTTTTGGCTTTAAGCCTAGATAGGTTGAACAGGTTGCCGTCAGTTCGAAATCGAATGCGTACTCCTTCAGAAGAAGACTTAAGGACTTCCCGGACTACAACTGCGAAATACAAAGCGAACAAAGTAGGCGCCAAGACGCAGCCTTGCTTCACTCCACAGGTTACCGAGAAGAAGCTTGATTGTGCGCCGTCGGCGAATACACAGCACTCCATGTTGTCGTGCAGGAGTCGCAGGAGTCTCACAAACTTCTCTGTGCATCCCAGTTTTCCTAAGACTAACCAGAGAGCCTCGCGCGGTATGCAATCAAAAGCCTTCTCCAGGTCTACAAAGCAGAGGTACAGGTATCTGCCCTGTTCCCTACTCTTTTCCTGAAGTTGTCGGACTGCAAAAATTGCCTCACAAGTTCCTCTGTCGGGTCGAAACCCGAACTGGGTTTCAGGCAAGATCCGTTCAGAGAGTGGCTTAAGTCGATTGAGTAAAACTCTAGCAAAGATTTTTCCAGGAACTGAGAGGAGTGAAATACCTCGGTATGAGTTGCAATCTGCTCGGTCACCCTTGTTCTTATACAGGGCTTTAATGCGAGACAACTTAAAAGTTTTAGGGACCTGTTCCTCCTCCCACATACGAGCGAACATTTCCCAGACCTTAGAATGCAACTCACCACCGCCGCATTTCAGCAGTTCACCCGGTATAAAATCTACGCCAACCGCGCGCTTATTTTGTTGCTGCTTTATGGCAGACACAACTTCGTTTCGGGACAAGGCCACATCAAGCTCATTGGCAGTTTGTGATTGAGGTAGACTACGGATATATAATAAATCTGCTGTTCGGTCTATATTCAGAAGAGTATTGAAGTGCTCCTCCCACCGTCTAAGCACTTCATCTTTGGTCTTTAAAAGATTATTGCCATAAGCTGGCTTCAACGGAACTTTTATAAAACTAGTACTGCCAATAAAGAAACCTATACAGGTTCTTTGTCCCTATGATTAAATTCAATTTCTTAGAAACGTATGGAAGCATCAAGTATCAATTAAGTTTCGCCGTACCTTAGATTAGAGCTACAAAAAGATCAAGCTTCTAAAGCCCCATTTAAACGGGGAGAGTTTCTCGCGTCGAAGATACGATTACCGTAAGGATATAAATAAATAAATAAATAAATACACCCAACAGTCACATACATAGTCCTGACCCCACACTAAGATCGAGTCTTGTGTCGTGGGTATCAGAAACTACGAGAGACTTTTCGGTCTCACAAACACCCAGACCCGAAACAAATTCCTGTGGATCACACAAATATTTGTTTCGGTGCGGGGATCGAACCCGCGGCCTCTCCTTTTACAGGCGGCGTCTAACCAACTGCGCCACGGAGGCTGTCAAAAAGTTAATCATAAAAAAGTTGCATCGTGTAACATTTGTCAAAATAATAATCTATGGCGGTTATGGTATGGGATAATTGTATACGATTCTCGCCGCGAGAAACTCCCCGTGTAAATGACGTTTAAGTATACGAAATAAATATTGTAATTTATGCCTTATTTATACAGGGTATATCAAGACCGCGACCGAAAACGAAGCCAAGTGGTAGTATTAGTGACTTCAGACACAATGCAATGGAAAATTTATACTTATCGTCGTATTTGGGTGATAAATACATAGTTTTGTTAAAATAATGATGTACACCTTTTTATTTTTTAAGACGCAACGGTACGATAGGGTTTAAATTACTATTGTATTTTCGCAATAACTAGGTATTTGCTACTCAAAAACAATGATTTTCAAAATATTGCAAAAAAATCTGTCGCTTATTTTGCGAAATTTTTATTTGCATTGTGTCTGTTACCACTAAAACTACCACCCGGCTTCGTTTTCGGTCGCAGTCTTGATATACCCTGTATACTGGCATACGTGACTAGAGTATCTGGCGAACTGCTGTTCGGATTACTTGGGAGATAAAGTGAGGACTGAAAGGTAACTATTACGCGTCAGCTGATTGACAATCTTTAAATAAACCAGTTAAAGCAATTTACTCGCATAATGCGGATTAAATTATCTGGGAATTGATCCCGTGCCCTCAAAACATCTTTTAATATTCTGTAGACGTAAGTCTACGACGTCAAAATAATTTGTGAATGCTAGAAATGCGTTGAACTTTATCAAATCAAAACAAATAACTAATTACTATGAGTGCATAAATAAACATATTTACATCTTTGATTATAATTAAATACACATATTTAGTTCATTATTTGATGAAACATTTAAATCATAATATCATTACGAGTGTAATTATCGTTCCAAAATTGAAAAATTACCTATTTACAAAAACTACCATTACAAAATCTTTATTTTTTGATATCCCTGAAATATTATGTTTTCAACGATATGTCTTTTGGTATTTATATTTTTTTAAAGAGTCTTGCGTCCCATCTGTGTTTGGTAATTCATATATTTCGCTGGTCAGTAAATCTTTTCATCAATCAAACTTGCTGATAAGTTTTAAATAAGTGCGCTGTCAAAGATCAATCGATAACTTTGGATTAAGTACTTCATCTGGCTTTATCAATCCATAAGATAACAGTACAATTTTTGACGTAGAAAAAATATTGATTCGGCTATATAGTGGTGGGCTAATCATGGCAAAATTGGCGGTATGAGCGCGATTGGACACATCCGACAAGAAAGAAAGAAAGAAAGATTTTTAATGTACTATTTTTAATATTCACCTTAGACTGTCCTCTCATTTTTCTTTTTACATATTCATCCAAAGTGTGCCTGTAAGAAATTGCCTAGTGTGATAAGGCTCTTGTACTATTATTATGCCATTTATTTACTGTAAATGTTTCTTTTATGCAATAAATGATTAATAAATAAATAACAAGTCGCAACAAAAGTTATTAAGTTTAAATAGATTATAACCTAATGTTATCGTGTTGCACAATGTCGCTCAACAAAAAATAACAGCGGTGTGGATTCACCATTAAACAAAAACTGGGCACGCCGATAAAATATGGCAAAGGCGTCTAAATCTAGGGGACGAGAATATTTTAGTGGATAATCCATTTTATCTTACTATATCTACAATTGTCTTCCAGATAGTATATGTCAGAATATGTTATGTACCTAATACCAAGATATGACGTCGATCGTCTGATAAGTGATAACATTATTTTTATATTAAAGTTCAGCGACACACACTCCGCGTCTTTTTACTGCAAAATATATTACACTAGCGGCCCGACCCGGCTTCGCCTGGGTGGAGATATTCTTGCCTCTACACAACAAAAATTACCCGAGAATAAATTTTCCTTCGCTTTTGCAACATTTTCATTATTGATCCTTTTGTTCATAATCCATTTGCAAATAACCTTCCTTCACAAACGGGCTATCCAACAGTAAAATATTTTGTCGTTATCTAAAACTAAATGATTCAAGAAATGCTGACTATTTCAAACAAATGAATTTTGTTAAAAAAAATCGTATTTTATACTCGGTATAATTGAATTTATTAAGTACAAGGTAGCAAAATATTAATCCTGTTTTTATTGTATTACATTTATTGATGTTACTTTTGTTCACAATTGTACTGAATGGATGTTAATGAATCTCCACAGTATCTTACGAGTATTACCCCAGTGCAAGTAGCCCATGCTTATTTCACATCAGTTATTAACTTAATCTTATTATTTTTGCTAGGCCCATAAGCGCTTTTTTAGTATAATTTGAATTAGCCTCTAAACGTCACGAAGAGTTGAGTGTTTAAAAAGATTTTTTTAGCATCGAAGTGGTATTTTCAAAGATCAACGCATTCGAACAAACAAACTAGCTTCGCCATAGTATAGTAGCATTAAAAATTAAATAATAAATAAATACACCCAACATTCACATACATAGTCCTGACCCCACACTAAGATCGAGTCTTGTGTCGTGGGTATCAGAAGCTACGAGAGACTTTTCGTTCTCACAAACACCCAGACCCGAAACAAATACCTGCATTATGGCGCAATGAAATTATATGTTATGCAATGATATCTATCGCGAGAATCACCTGATTCTAATTTCTATCTTTAGACGTCTTTCGTACTTTTAAAGGTTATCGCCAGTATCGCCTTTGTTTTATGATGTTACATGTCTGTCAATTTACAATGTCAATGGCGTTTTGTTTGGCCTTCATGTTACTGACGAAATGGTGTTATGTACAGCACGGCATGGCAAGGCATAATTTGATGCTGCGGCATCATCAATTTAAAACATTGGAATTTATGTCGTATTCCTACCAGATAAGTTTAAATATCCTTTGGTAAAAAATAAATCCCTTGCCATTCCGTCCTGGTCTGCGCTATCCCTAACTGGCAGGTATATCTAGGCCAGCGTACAGGGCTTTGGCCTAAAACCTCTCAATCAAACTTCAATTATAGAGGAAGCCCTGCAGTGAGACGCGTATAGCTTAGGTTATTTATTATGACTATTTAGGTCTAATAAGGCATGATTACAGCAAAAATAAACTGGTAACATTCGGCATCGTTGTCTCACAGAAATTGGCATAGAGAAAAAGTTTAGCAGCTGTTAAGTTTTATTGCAGCAATGAGGCTGTGGGAGAAAAAAACCTCCACAAATTTATCTATTATTCTCAAAATCGATCGCTCACTTAACGAACGGTACTTGAGGATGTAGGTTAAAGAACACAGTTCTAAAAAAATAGCAAACGCTTTTAACCACAATGCTGAGGTATTAACTGTGTCCCTTTGTCCAAACAGATCAAAAAGCTGACAGAAATGGGTCTGATGGGTGCTTGCGTGTCCAAAGAGTACGGTGGTCTTGAACTAGACTACCTGTCTCTAGCGATAGCCGTGGAGGAGCTCTCCCGAGGCTGCGCTAGCACTGGCATGATCCTCTCCATCCACAACTTCCTCTACGCCAACCTGGTGAATGAGAAAGGCACCCCGGAACAGAAGGAGATATTCCTGAAGGACTTCACTAAGGGATGCATTGGATGCTTCGCTTTGAGTGAACCAGGTTTTTCAGAATTTTAATGAGACAATTATATGAATCCCCACCGCAGTTGGATTTTGTGGAGCAATATTGTGCAACACTGTTATCGATTGTTACCACATGTTACGGAACATTACTTAACACACAACATGGCAACATGTACTAAAAATAAATAACATTCTGATATCCGATGTTGCTAAGGAACATTTGGAAACGTTGCTCAACAAAGGGTAGCTGCGGCTTAGAATTTAGATGCACCGTAACGATGTGTTTTTACGTAGAAACACGCACACACACTTACACACGCACGCACGTACGCACAAACACAAACATAAGTATGGAACGTATTATAATTTATAACAGATTTAAAAATAAAATACATTTTACATGAAAATTATTGGTGTCAGTCCTAATAATGCATTTTAGTACACAAAGATATTATCGTAAATATTTTTTTATTTGCATGCAACTGAAAATAAGACTGTTTTGATAGGTGCTGGAACGGATGTGGCCGGGATCAAAACCCTGGCGAAGTCTGACGGTCATTGCTGGACGCTAAACGGCAAGAAGAGCTGGGTGACGTCAGCTATAGAAGGCGCCGCCACCGTCACATTCGGCACTTTCAACCCTGAGCTCAAGCATAAGGGACTCGTGTGTAAGTACTTTATTAACTTTGTAATGTCTATAAATAGATTTAGATAATATTAAAAGAACATTATTTATATACTGTTATCAGTATAAACCATATATTGCATTGTAAAAATAAATTTTGGGCGAGAGAAAAGTACTTTCTTTCGCCGGTCGGTTCATTATAAATTTATTATAGTTCGTAAACACCTATCATAGAACGACTGAGGCGACTGCGTCCATTAGAATGGAATTGTAATAGAAAAGAAAGGAAAAAGGGATATAAAGATTAGTTTGGACTCTAATTGTGTCATTCTTCCAACTTCAAATAATACTAGGCACGTTAAACTAACAAATAAACCCAACAGTCGCAGACATAAAAATAACACTGATAAGAGTGTCCACTTATCTGTTGAGATAAACGTAAACGAAAAAGGTGCAGTTAACAACGACCTTGAACCAAATACATCATGAACTCAGAAATTAAATTGCATCCACTGATTCCACGGTTATTGATAGTCTCCTCGTAGTTCCTGATACCAACCACTGGAACTTCTATTTTACTGGGTTAAAGTCAAGATAACTAAAATAGGTTTTACATCTGTCTACGAATAAGGACGCATGTATTTTTTTGTGAGGATAAAAATCATTTAATGTTTTATTTTATTTTACTAATAGACTATATTAATGGTTTTGAACCTACTGTATTATAAGAATCTCTTATCAAAATAACCCTGTAACTGCTGTTTAAAAAATGCAGGCCCACTGTCCACGTGTTTTTTCATACTTCTTCCCGTAAATGAAGCAATTGAGTAGGCAGGCAAAATTGCGTCGAGTGGGAAGAAAATATTAGATTTAGGAATCTCTCCTGAGTATCTATCGTGTGTTTTGGACATTAAAAAAAAACAATGGTCATGATGGTAACTGTAGTACTATCAGATCCATTGTCAATGCTAATGCCGCCTAGACAGTGTAGCGAATAGCATCAGACGGCGATCCCATGCCATTCGATACAATGATGCCGGCCTGCTAAGATGCACACTATGGCGGAAGTACCCAGGATTATATGAAGGAGGGAACACGTGTGGCGGAAAACCATGGTATTTACTTTTTCTTGCCAGTATAAAATCATGTGCGTTAAGCGAAATACATAAAATTAAGTTTTATTTTTCAGCTGAATCGTTCCCAGAATCATCAGATTAAAATCGATAAACAATTTCTTGGGCTTAAAAATATTTGTCTCCGCAGGTTTCCTAGTACCCATGGATGCTGAAGGCGTATTTCGAGGAAGGAAAGAGCCCATCATGAGCGTTAGGTACGTGTCTTCATATATTGACTTTCCACGCTTCAGACTAAACACATAACATTATATCACAGTATAACAGATGCATGGCTTCAACAGGGTATTTGACTCATTTTTTTTTATTGTATTAATCAAAAGGTATCTATATCCACAATCTAGCAAACAAAGATTTTTGTCCAATCCAATCAGAATTAAACAAATTAGAAACGTTTTTAATCTTGTAGTGGGGGTAATAGAAAAGGGATGCAAAACAAAATTAGTTAGATGATAGTCAAATACCCTATTACTATAAAAATAAAGGTGATGTTGGGAATTGGTAACGGTATTGATAATTCTAATAATATATTTAATTTGATTATTGTAATCTCAAAAGACGCGTTTGTAATTGCAGTTATGATACCTTGTATAGGCAATGGCCGTTAGGTATTTTACTTGTGTAATACAAGAATGATCCATCACAATAATGATATTGTTATCGAACATGTTATCGGAGTATCTTTGGCACTCTTAGGAACCTACGGTTGACTTCAACTTGGCTGATAATAGGAATGTTTACTTAATTTTTATTATTATTTATCAAACTTATGAGTCAATACACCCACATCTACTTTAGACTTGTCAAACCGCGAATCATGCCAGCAGTGTTCCCTTAAGACTTCCTATTTAGACATTTCACAAAGCCTGATCCTACAAAAAAGAAACTTGGTAAACTCTTTGTGGCCTTAGTACCATGACTGTTGTCTAAACACATTGATACAAGAGTGAGCTAATGCCTCTTTTTGGCATTGGCGGATACAAAAATAACAGGACTTGTATTCGAAAAATTTAAACACTTTCCACGACATATGAATAGACCTAATTGGCTAAGTAAAAGGAGCTTATAAAATAGAATTGAAGCATGTGCCTCAGGGCTGCGACGGCGTGTAACGTGACCCTGGAGGACGTGAGGATCCCGCTGGCGTATCAGGTCGGGCAGCAGGGGGAGGGGTTCAAGATCGCTATGGAACAGCTCGACCAAGCCAGGGTCGGCATCGCAGCTCACGCTGTTGGTGAGTACCTATCATCATCCTCAGATGCAAGTAGTTCACGGCTGAACAACAGGATCCAAAGATTTTGATGACGACCTTTATTCCTAGAAGGTAGGCAGCGGCCTGTCTGTGTCCCTGGCAGTGTAGAGTTTTTGAGCAGCGGTAGCCGCTTTCCATCAAGCGGACTGCTGAACGTAGGTTTCCTCCAAGGATTTTAATTGGTTGACAGCGGCCTGCATCCAGCGATCTCCTGCACCCTTCGTAAAGTCAACCTTCCATGCAGAATTTCTATAGCATGTGAAGTCCTCCATACTGCAATAGGTCGGCGTAGTGGTTAATAGCCTTACATCATTCTGTTGCACTCTTGGTTTTAGAGGAGTCCTGTCCTCTGTAGCGTATTTGAGCGTAAATATTTTCACAATTGTTTTTTATTTTGTAGGTATCGCCCAATCTGCCCTCGACACAGCCATTAACTATGCCAAGCAGAGAGAGGCGTTTGGGAAACCACTCAGTAGACTAGCATCAGTCAAGGTATGTGTATAATTTATTATATATTTCTATTTTAGGTTCACTTTTATACTACTTACGATGGTAACTGTAGAGTCTGTAGAGAGACTGTAGAGTCTAGATAGATATACTTTCAATTAATCAAGGGTACCTATTCATTATTTTGGCTGGAAAACATAATAATACCGGGCTGCTCCGAATTCGATGTATTATCTAGTGTCTGTTGATATTTTAATTTGTTATTTGCGTGGTTCATTGTGACATCTTAATTCTTTTTCATACTCGATACCCGGACGGCTACGACAGGTCCATCAATAACATATGAAATTACAACATTCTCAATTCAAAATTCTTCTTGTAGTGCCTCTCCAACTAGTGAAGGCTGGCAGTCAGCTCAGCATACTGGTCTCGTGCGAGGCGAAATAGTTCTGCAGCTCTCGCAATTCCTGTCCATTCCCAGATGTTCCGCAGCCATGATTTTTTCCTCCGACCGACTTCCCTTTTACCAGCCACTTCCCCATCATTATAAGTTGAAGGAGCCCGTACTTGTCATGTCTAAGGACGTGTCCTAAATGTGCAACATTTCTTGACTTGATGGTTTTCAAAAAAAAAACTCAAAATTCAAAATTTGCGATCCAATTTAGTTCTGATACCAACCAATGTTCTTTCTTCCAGGACCGTCTAACCGACATGTGCATCCTGGTGGAGACGGCGCGCATGGCCACGTACCGCGCCGCCACCGACCTCAGCACCAAGAACAGCGCCATGGCCAAGTACCTCGCCGGCCGCAACGCCGCCGCCGTCGCCGACCACTGCGTGCAGATCCTCGGCGGCCGCGGCCTCTCCACGCACTACCCCGCCGAGAGACATTACAGGTACCCAATACCCCTTACTGTAGAAGCATAATTGCCGTTGATTGGTGCGCGAACTACCAAATGACTAGTTCGAAAGTGGACTGCCTACTTATCAGATATCATACAATGTATTTAAAAATCATTTTGTATCGACAGAGACGCACGAGGCACACAAATATACGGCGGAGTGACAGACATACAGAAGCGCTTGGTCGGACACTTCCTGCTCAAAGAACACGACGCGCTATGACGCACCACACGAACCCGGGTGACATACTAGTCTCGTAGTGCATTGATTATCGATATCGATAGATTAATAAAGTTTCAAGGCTTTGTCGAATAATTGAAGCAGATAAAAAAAAATTAAAAGGTATATAAAGATGGGATTTGAAATAAATAACGGTCGAATGTTGCATTTAATTAATTATGCATTTTGAGTAATAAAAGTGGATACTTTTTAATTAAATAAATAAAAGTGCAACATTAAAGTCATGGAAATTACACTATTTTTCAGTGTAAGTATTGCAGCTATTTATTGTTGTAATAATTTATCGACATCGATAATCTAGTCGCCTTGTAGGATATAAGCGCCCAAGACTGCCACATGAAGCGCTCAAAATCTATGTAAAACTTATATTTATCTGTTGTTTATATAATCACTTATTGTATGGTAATCATTAAGTTTCAGGAGAAGTTGTAGTCGATGAAGCAACGATAAACTTTATTTCAATAAATGACTAAATATTTCTTCTCTCTTTCTTCCCTATCTTTTCTGAATAATATATTAGTTCCTGACATGCCATTTATTTCGAATATCTCCTATTTCGACAAAACTGCCGATTTTTGTCGATTCTATATGGTATTAAAATCTTTATACACACTCATAACTACCTAGCTTTAATATAAACATGTCACTATAACTTCTCTTTGAAATAAACCAATCCATAAATATTTATGTAACTTTGTTATGCAAAACGACAATACGATTTTTTCTTCATAATTGGAATTGTACATTTAAATACTCGTGTAATTTGTATATTCGAATTATTATGTAATAATATTGTTATTGGGTGTTCATATTTTATATTATTTTTAGCATTTATAACAAGTGATGATATTGTACTTACTGTGTCATTCCAGCATTTTTTAAATAATATATTAACAGGGTAACTTTGGCCATCGATATTATGGCAATAAGATAATGCACTACCATTTAGCCAATACATTTACTGCAGTACGCTATATGATTTTGAATCAAACAACTGTGTGACTGAAACACATACCGTGTGTATTTTCAATCGTTAATATTGTTTTGATTTTCTACCTTATTGTTTTAACTTTACGGTACACAATAGACTGTGCCACTAAACAAAAGATTGCTACCTAATCTGTTTTGGTTTCATGCTTTTACTACAATGTAATACAAAACTTTCATTATTTGAGACGAGTACAGTAATTAAAGTATTTTTTTAAAGAAAAGAGCATTTAATTGATTTGAAGTCCTAATTAATTCCTTCATGGGTTTTGTGAGCAATTTTGGCTCCAAACGTGATAATTTTTGTATTTATCGTTGTCTTGGTCCAAATGTTTGTATCCATTAGATTATGGCTAATGGTAAATGGGCTCATTTTCAAGTAAATATTTTTAAATGTATTTACCATACAATTTCGTTTTAATAATGTTTTAAATATTTTCGTAATTATGATGTAACATAACGCTCCATATTTTATAAAGTTTTAAAGAACTATTCCAAGTAAAAATAATATGTGGAATTTAAAACCAAACAAATTGTCGCGCAATGAACTTTTTGTAAAATGTACAATTCATATTAATTGACTCGTTAAGTGTAAAGAACATTATTTATAATTTGTTCAGATATTATATAAAATATTTCTAAATATAATTGTGTTTCATTACGTACATAAATTATTCTGTTGTCTATTATAAGCTATAAAGCTTCAAAATATACTAGTGTTCATAAACACATTATAGTCTTGACACGCAATCACATACATAGTCCTGACCTCACACAAAGATCGAGTCTTGTGTCATGGGTATCGGGAACTACGAGAGACTTTTCGGTCTCACAAACACCCAGGCCCAAAACATATACCTGTGGGTCACACAAATATTTGTTTCGGTGCGGGGATCGAACCCGCGGCCTCTCGTTTCACGGGCGGCGTCTAACCAACTGCGCCGCGGAGGCTGTACATTCCTTAAACTGCTTTCAAAATATTTACATAAATGTTTATTACCAGCGGATCGGCTTTTCAGAATGTTCACATTTCTGATCCATATTACAAATTAATAAAACACAGTAACAAAATCCAAATTGCATTTATTTTCACTTACAAAAGATTATAATATTACATAAATAATATGTACCGCTATTCATTAATGGTATAAATATTCTGGCATATTTTTATTTTTGAAAAAAAAACCATTGATACCAATTCTTACAAAAAATGTGTTCATTTTATAATGTTACTCGAAGTATTGCTTCTAAGATATTCAAACTAGAGCTCCATTAGCTAATCGAAATATCGACTAGTCAACTCACATATCCATCAAATACACTACTCACAAAAATTAAAGGATATTTTTTTTGATCAATTTTTTTTGGTGTTTTTTGAGAGTCTGTATCTTGGAGAAAATTGATTGTTAAGAAATTCGGAAACTAAAACTTGGAAGCTTGAAATGTCTATTTTGCAGATCTGTGCTCTATTACTTGATTCCTTGCGAAGTTGATAAGCAATCGTAAGAAAACCAACGAGAAAAAAAAATCCAAAATTTTTCTGGACTTCAAAACCGTGCATTTACTTGGGTCGTATTTTTTTGGTGACATCATTATAAAATTCCCGTAGATAATTTAATTGCCTTTAATTTGATATACCAGAAACCTCCGTGACATGATTTGGAGCTGACTTATGGTAAATCAAAGTAAAAATGGCCTATCACACTTTGACATTGGATTACTCCATGAATATCAATCATGGGGAAAACAAAATCAGAATTTTCGTAACTTCAAAACATGTTCTATAAGATGGTATTAAAGTCTTATGATAATAAATAGTATTTCTAAGTAAAATTGTTGACTGAAAAAAAGGTAAAAAAGCGGTTATTTATGGATATTCGGAAAACACTGCATTTCTTTGGATAAAAGAAACGAACGAAGGATATCGCCGGTAACTTTTCAACCTTAAAGTATTCTAAAGACACTCTGAAAATTTCAAACTGCTCCGATTTGATTATCTTAGTGTTCGGAAGGTTTGAACTCAATGAATATAGTTAACTAACATTTTAATGACTCTACACTTAAGTGTACATTAATATCAAAATACCTAAAAACGTACCACGTTTTCCCTTCTACGTGACCATATAGGTTCAATATTTTTACGCTACAGAATTGAATTGCTATCATATGATTTCACAAGTATACTTTAATTCAAACCTTAAAGGTTTTTAAATAATATGTACTATATAATACCTACTTTATATCACTAGTTGTACTTTGTTAATTCTTTGTTATTAGCCTCACTTTATACATGGTATTCAACACAGCATGCGGTTGCTTTCACAATATTTGACACAGGAACTTATAGTTTCTTTTAAGGTGGGTCACTCATAAAACATCGTAAAATAATTACTTATAAAATAATTATTAGTAAACGGAAAGTTGTTATTCATTATTATAGTTCCTCCAATTATGCTAAGCACCTACTAAGAAGGCTGGAAATTGTTGCACAATGACTACGAGTCTTAAATTTTAGGACTTTCTCATCAAAATAATTTATCTTCAAATAATTCACAAATCTAAAGTTACAATAAGATGGCCACGTAAAAATAGTTCTGCCCACCTACAATGCAGGTCTTAGAATGGCTGGGATCTTAATTATGGCACGTATGATGCATTCGCTTTAATTACAAATCTGTTCGACTAGAAACGAAGTGCAGTTGAAGCCCAGCCTTTTATTAAGGTACCTAACTATTGTCTAAATTCTAACATATTGAAATTTGTTGTAGGATGTTTATTCAACACTGAACATTGTAAGTTAAACATTGAAATGTATTATTGTTTAGGAATTTCATTTGATGAAATAACTAAGTTTTACAGTAATCTCACAAGTAACATTGTATACGTATGCATAGTTTGACAAATAATACTACATTAATAATACTTGATACTTGCTGTGACTTCATAGTGTAATTTGTTGTAACAGACTAAACGAAAATAGCAGATGTCACTTAAATGATTTTCACACACCAGACGCTCCAAACGGCAAACATTCTATAAAATACTAGTCTCGGAAATACTGCTTTTCAATTATAAAACCTAATAACCTATTTAGCTTCTATTGAGCGTTTTGATTTGTTCAGTCAGTCCGTTGTTCATGGCGTCGGATTTGGCTTGGCGCCGGCGTCTTTCCTTCGCTGTTCTCTTTCTCCTCACCGTGCAAGCTGCGACTATGGCTATCACTAATACTACGATAATACAGCACCCTACTATCTCCAGGATGCGAATTAGCCGCTTCGAAGATTCTGGTTCTGCTGACATCATCTGAAAATTGGTGGGTATTTAATTTTATTTTCTTCTCTTTTGTTTGCCCTATCTAGGAACTTCGTTGAGGAAGTGTGGTTACCTAAATGCAAATTGATGGTTTTAATTAGGTCGAGCATATGAGACGTCGAGCAAATGAGTGTGCATGATCTGGGAGTGTAACTTAGGACCTCAAACGCGCCATCACTAAATTAGTATTCTGGATTCTAGTGGTACTCATGATATAAGTAGTAGACACGTCAGGGACTAAACACAATAGAATTGTCTTACGTTTAAAAAGCTATGGTCATAAATAATCATGGAACGGTTCACTATTCCATAAATTATGTAGGTTGGTACTTTATAAGTAATTTATAAAATCAAATAGTAAATCGGCTATACTTACTGTGAAGGGGTAGTTAGCTTCACTTCGTTGATAATTGCTAGTACCAGTGCCAGAGCACAGTACATCTCCACTCCATTTGTACCAGTGAACGAACCTACGACCTTTCAGTAGGAGAGGCGTGTCACATCTGCCAATGAAAACATATGCTCTTTATACTGATTTAAAAGCTTCTCGGGTTTTTCAACTTTTGCATATTATGGTCGAGCTACCAACTGGACGTTAACTATTTCGGAAAATTTACTATATAAGTACTATAGGTGGGTTGACAGCCTCCGCAGTTAAAAAAATAAGAGAAGTCATAATGTAGCGGACTTAACTTCTTTGTGTGTGCACCGAATTTGAGTACTTTTCTGCATGAGGTTCAATAAGTGTAGCACTAAGTTGTTTACATTATGACAGCCTCCGTAGCACAGAGGATAAGACACCGGCTGTGAAACGTGAGGCCACGGGTTCGATCTCCGCACCGAAACAAATATTTGTGTGATCCACAGAAATTTCTTCCGGGTCTGGGTGTTTATGAGACCGAAAAGTCTCTCGTAGTTTCTGATACCCACAACACAAGATTCGATCTTAGTGTGGGGTCAGGGCTATGTATGTGACTGTTGCAGTGGCGAAGGGTGACTTTTTTCAAAAGGGAAGCCGATACTTCTGGTGACTAGTTTTATTAAATTAACAAGTAGGTACTCATACTTATATTTTTACTCCGTTATGTACGTAAGATATTGAGCGACATATTTGCTTAGTAATACTTACTATATTTTCATACAACACTTGCACGGAATAGCACTATGCCCGTTAGGTGCTTTTTTTAACGTTTTTAAAGTAAATTTCGATTCAATGCAAAAGACAACATTAGCCTGTTTTGAAATTGATCGACAAAAAAAAATTCAAACGTTCCTTATATATAAAAAAAGATGAAGAGATTGATGTAAGTGGACGAAAGTAAAACGATGCCAGTATAGAGCTAACTGGAGATCTATCGAATCTGGCAACCCTCATGGGATGCAGGCGTGGGTTATGTTTGTATGGCCTATTTTGAATCAACGCTTACAAAAATACGGCATTACAATATTTATTAAATAATTAAAACTTGTCAGTTGCCGTTCTTTCTCTGGTACTTAAATGTATTATCAAATTTAATATAATTTCCAGTCCCTTTTTTAATAACGTAAATGCAGCATTTTTAAAATTACCTCATAATAATGCAATTCATGAGATAAAACGATACATACGACATTATCAAGTTTCATTCATCATTAAAGTTTTGCTAAATAGTTAAATCTGTTTGCACTTCGAAACCAGTAAAATTTCATAAATTACCCACTAATTATATACAAACCTAAAAATAGACACCGCATTATACATATATACTGAAACAACACAGTAGTAAATAATATTTTCTAATTATAAACACGAAATAAAAGAGGCGCGAACTGGCAAATTACTTTATAAGCCGTAGGCCCACCGGCATATTCACAAGCAAATATCGTCGTATTTCTACAAATAAATTTAGACCTTAAAATCAAAGGGTTTTAAGGTGCAATTTTGCATGCAGTTCTGAGCAACAAACGTGTAACAGAGATGGCAAATAAT
The DNA here is from genome assembly GCA_949752805.1 of Deilephila elpenor. Lineage (NCBI taxonomy): Eukaryota > Metazoa > Arthropoda > Insecta > Lepidoptera > Sphingidae > Deilephila > Deilephila elpenor. The sequence continues at coordinate 12,436,489 of OX457103.1, read as the reverse complement.
GCGTTGGAAATGAGCGCGAGAGCAACGGGAACTCGTGCTGTGTCCTTGTAGCCTGACGTGACGTCATCGGGATCTAGGCGGCCGCGTGTTTCGTATGCATGTACTTACGTTGAACATCGCGCAATGCGTTTGTCGTTGTGTTATTAATTGATCGATAATATTTTGTTTATTAATATCGAATAACATTTGTTTATTGTTTATATTTATTTTAATATTGTTTATTATTTGATTATTTTCTTCATATAACTTGTTTAAAAAAATGTAAATAATTAATAATTTCCTTTAAATTATAAGGCGTGCTGCTAGGAATCGGCTTGTAAGAACCCTTCGCCACTGGACTGTTGGGTGTATTTATTATTATTATTATCTATTTATGATTTTCAATTCCAAAACTCATACGAAACGCAGTTCTTGACCAGAGACGCTACCTCATCGTTCGCAACTTAGGTACCAGATGCTAGATCAAGCGAAACTTTATTAGTTACAACGGAAAGTCACGCACTTCAATTCATCCAAGAAGCCGGTGTTGTTGGTCTTGTACATCCTGGGTATGAGCTCCTGGATGACCCACTGCATCTCGCAGGAGCAGTGCCACGGGTTGTGCTGGAGGTTGACGCCGTCTACCACACTCGACCAATCAGTCAAATTGCTCGATAGGTCGGTAAGGTTGTTTTTGCTCACGTCCAGCTGTAAATTGAATGTTTGAAGATGATAACATTGTTATTATTTTTATAGAAAACTGACGCGTAGTATTATGGTTCCAGTAAATGGTATCCCACCAAAAACTTTTTAGTGTAAAATGTTGCCAAGACGAGGCCATATGACTCGCACTGTTAAGTTATCAAATCTCATGTAGAGCCAAGCTTCTTACTCTTCACGCCCTAATTCTAGAAGATCCAACATCACAAACTCTATACCTTAGTCAAAATGTGTCATTGTTTAACTCCGCAGCAGACTTTTGTACTATTTCAAATGAAATAACCTCTTACCATGCAAAGTGACGTGCCGTCGAAAGCGCCGACTTTTATTTCACTCAGGGATGGGCAATTCGTTAAATACAGTGAGAAACACGGCGTTTGTTCCGTCGGCTCGCCCACAGCTTGTCCCACAACGTTACTGAACGCCTTCTCGTCCACTACTACAAGAGATTTCAGTTCTGTCATATACAATCTGCTCACTGCTAGGATATTCTTGAAGTATATCGTCTCTATGGGGTTTCCGTCCAGCCGAAGGTCACTTAAATTGGGCAACAGTTGGGAATTCAACGCTTTAGGTACTTCAGTGATCAGGTTGTACGAAAGATCTAGGAAGTATAGATTTTGCAGCTTGTTGTTTATGTTCACTTCCGCGATTTGATTGCCACCTACGTATAGCACCTGAAATTGGGAAGCGTTTTAATATTAAATATTATTCTATGGTATAGAATGCCATTGGGCTTTGCAATTTTTAACCCTCTAAATTTGAAAAGGGGAGAAATAACTAGTTACCATTAAAACCAACACCATTAAAAATGCCTAAATTTAGGGTCAATGAAATAAAACAAATTGCAGATTTTATCGCGATTTGGTTTAATTTTTACGTTTAGGTACAATGCCCAAAAATATTGTTACGAGTTGGAAACCCTCAATGTAGTTAATCGAATGCTTGATTTTAATATCTATCCTATAAATCACGGTTCCCACCAACCCACGAAGCTAATAAGGCGACAAAAAATGTATCATAATATTCTGATAGGAAACTGATAACACAATAGCATGAATCATTACACACCTCAAGATTATCAAAATTGACCGCAGCCTCGTCATACAACTGAGATAGCCTGTTGTATGACAAATCGATGTACTTTATGCCACTGGGGAACTTCGGCCAATGATACAAAGTATTGCCTCGTAGTTTAGTGATTTGTAGTGAGGCAGGCAGTGAGAACACAAAAGTAATGTTGTTTTGACTGATATCCAGCTCTCTCAGGTTTAAGCAGGTTAGAAACGAACTTTCATCCACGATTTCTACTATGTTGTTGGACAAATCTATGAATTCTCTGAAAAATAATAATAATGATTAGTTAATTAAAACATTTTTTATATTTTTCGAGCTTAATAAGCCTTGTATTCGTATCCACCCATATAGCGACCAAGAGATATTGGAATAGCCGTCAAAATAATAAGCGAAAGTGTCTCGTTTCGAGTCGGTGTCGGTTAGACCGGCATTATTGTGTCGGCCGTGTGTATTATCTACTTATACCTCTTCTTATATTTGGATGTCTTCTCACCATCAGGTACAAAGCGTCATCTTGTGCCAGTAGTTATATAAAAAAATGCTTATATTATGGCCATCACTATGATTTAGTGGTCAAGACTTAATAAGAATCCTGCGGATAAGTATCTATAAAAGGACTCTAAGTCTAGAGTTGTGACACTGATCTAGACATAACACATAGCCTTCACACTACACCAGGCATCATTCATTACCAACAACTTTATACAAGGTTAGAACATCGGATATTATAAAACAGTTTCAAATATATTTTTTATGTCAACCGTGGGATTAGCGTATAGGTAAAATAAAAATTGTACTTACAGACTATTGTTCGTTGGAAAAGAATCCTTTGCGATAGATCTTATTTTATTACCATTCAAACTGAGTCTTTTCAGTCCAGAGAGCGCATGATTCTCTGGTATTATCAGATCAAATATATTGTTTTTGCCCATGTCCAACTCTTCCAACATCAGGATAGGTTTAAAGGCTTCTATGGGTATTTTGTTAAACATGTTTCCTTGTAAATTTAGTCTTTTTAGATGACGCAGCTTCGTGAAGTCGAGAGGATTGAATGAGGTAAGTTTGTTGTATGAAGCATCGAACTCTTCTAGTCCTTCGATGTTTGTGAATAGGTCAGGAGTGATTTCCATCAACTCGTTCTGAGCTATGGAGAGTTTCTTCAGGCTAGGTACGTCGGCGAAAGGCCCGTACCAGTAGGTTTTTATCTCGTTGTTAGTGAATCTTAGCGTCTCTAATTGTGAGTTCGGTGGGAGTCTGAAAAAGTTCAAAAATTTACTTAGTTACAGCTTCTATATCAGCCCATATACGTCCCACTGCTGGGCACAGGCCTACTCTACAATCGAGAGAATCTATTGAGAGTGGTTAGGCCATATAGTCCACCACGCTGGCCTAGTGCGGGTTGGCGGACTTACATACCGTAGAAATTCTTTAAAATCGCTACGGTATGTAGGTTTCCTCACAATGTTTTCCTTCACCGTTAAAGTGCGTGGTGATTGACTATCAATACACACATAACTCCGAAAAGTCAGAGGTGTGCCCTGGGATTTGAACCCGCGACCACCGTGAACATTTAGGCAGCCGCGTCTGGTCCGTTACCAACAGGCCACCACGCACATTAGTTACAGCTTATAATAACATAAATGTTAGTCTATGTTATGTAGAGGACTTGTTATGACGGTAGATCTAATAATGAGATAAAACAATAGGTACATATTTTGAATTCGGAACTTTTAAACTGGAGAAGAAATGGGATATATGACAAAAAATATTAAAATAAAATTCATTCTTCTGTATAAAGAATTTTTAAATATAAGGCAGTATAAAAATACCTAATTTGAGTAAATAAAGCGGCTTTATTATTCGGTACATTGATTGCAAGCTACAAAAACAACAAAACACTTTCAAAACTCGTTTTCAATGTTTCACATTATATAACCCATACAACAGGACCTCAGCCGTCAATTACAGCAACAAGCTTTAAAAATATACAAATAGGCGACGTCCACGAAAATCTCCATTACTAGACGTTTTGAATGCCAACGCGCTCATTACTGAATCATACAATCATCAGTCACAATCAACGCGGTCCGAATAGTCGGAAAGAAATGTAGGTGGTGACCACCAGTTTAAAGATAAGGGCACCTCGACTATGACTAAAGAAACGTCTTTACTCATCTCGACTCAGCGTGCGCTCTGCAAACTGGGCCAACACAGGTGATGGATTAATGTTTTTGCAAACCGTATCAATGAACTTTAATTAGATGAATTTGCTAGATTTAGATCCTTACTTTCTCTTGAGGTGTTTTGTGTGTTAGCAACTGCGCACCCTAACATAGACGAACTGTTCCTAATGCTTATTAAAACTTATTTATGTATAGGCTCATAATGCAAATATTAATGGCCCATTTTCTTCTTTTTTACCGTAGAAAATGGAAATACCTTATTTGACTAGATTTAGTTAATTTGGCTAGGCCAACGTATTAATAACAACAATTTCTGAATGTGTCAGAACAAAACACGTGGTGACGGTGAAGAGAAATGGTTAATGAAAGAAAAAAATCCCCTCAAGGGGATGCCCAAACCGCTGCCATTATTCAAGCGAAAATATGTGTGACTTTATATGATTACCTACTTATGAAGTTAGCTAACAATTCACCCAGTTAGAAATAACATAAAACAACAAAGTGCAAATGGCAGTCTTATCGCTCTAAGGCACTCTCTTCCAGCCAACAAGGGGATGAATATCATAGAAGAAAGAGAGGCCAGTGTAAAAAAAATAAGAATAAAAGCTAAAATTAATTAATAATACTATTCATACACATGTACCTAACTTACATGGAAATATGGACAAACTCATCGTAAAATAATATATTTTATATGATAAACCAAGTCATTAAACTTTAGTTTTTCAAATGATATCATTAGCACTATTTTAGCACATTAATTCAACGTCACAGATTGCAGTGTTTATTTAAATGATGGACGTAATCACATAAGAATTAAGATACACTCAACAATATACATCCAACATCCATATTTCTAAGAGAAAAATCTACAATCAGACTTTGGACAAATATTTATAAACTTATAAAGGACATTCAACAAACATATTCCTGAAGAACCATAACTTTAAAGCTATTATCCTATCATATGTAGAGCTGGGTCAAAAATAGTGAACAGCACCATCACTGACATCCATTTGCTACTATACGAAACACTTCTAAGTTTTCGTTGTAATTTTTATGAATAAATAAATAAAAAATCTCTCATATCCTTCGATACCCACGAGACAAGACTCGATCTTAGTGTGGGGTCAGGACTATGTATGGCACTGTTGGGTGTATTTAGCTATTACCTAATTATTAAGTAATTTGCACAACCACTAGTAACTTTAATAAACTTTAATTCGTAATATTTTAACGTGTCAAAGTATGAATAAAAATTATAATCGATTTTAAATAAAATCTGTCCGATACATAAAATGGGTTACGAAAAACTACAAGTCCAGCAGACAACTCTGTTTAGCGGAATATTCTGTAACACTGTCCTAATGATCGCTACGCCCTACTTTAAGGTGGTCTCCTACATTTTATACAGCCCACATGAAAGAAGCAACTTTCCCGAACGTTTTCCGAAAATACCCACAACAAACAAAGATTAAGATAGGCGTGCGAGCAAACACGAATGCCCTTAAAACTATTATGAACATTAATGACTAGCGATAAGGTGCCAAGGTGATTAAACAAAATAATGTGACGTATATAACAAAATGGCGGTCAATTGTGCTACCTTAGTAAATATACTTGATACATAGAAAATAAGCTAACTGTAGAGTTAAATGGAGCCGTTCCACGGATTTGAGTGTGATATATGGTTGGGTAGGGCAAAACCATTTGGCATTTTCTTACAGGGTAACAATGTAACAGCTTTGCGAATGAATGAGTAGGTATAATGGAATTTGGTTAAAAAAGGGCCTCAGTTTCCTTTATTTATTGGCAGAAATAAATATGACTATTCCTGGGTTGCTGTTATCTTCTTTATCATCGTCATTATTACTCATCGTTTATACTGTGTTATAAAAATAAAGGATAAATTTCTAGACAGTTTCTGTTTCATATTTCTGGCTGTTTTTTTGTAATTCATTAAACTTTTTCTTTTAATTTCTTTGGTAAATTAATAACGTGATTGCTTTCTTGTTTCAAAACAATGCTCAAGAATTGGCATCGCCGACTGATAGTATTAAGGTAATTTGTATTAGCAAAATGTTAATAAGTAATTTGAGTTTTTTTCGGTTCTTTAATTTTTGATAACTAGATCATATAATTTAATATATTTATATAAGCTGTAAAAGATTAATGCTCATTCGTTAAATGTGTTGCTAAATTCGCAATCATAACTTTTCAGGTCAGCTTTTTTTCGTAAAGTAATGGCCATTTCAGAATACAGCGCGTTGCGGTAGAGACGGCTGAAAACACACAATACAGCGCATTTTGTATCGTGTTCCGACGGATTGAAAAGATCATAGAAGATGCATTTTGCATTTAGCGGGTGGACCGATTGAAAAGATATGCAATAAAGCGCAATTTTAGAGGTTATAGTTGGATGATCGCGAAAAGCCATTTACTAGAAGCCAGTAACAACGTTAAAAAATAGTATAATATTTATATTACCTATATTAATTATTAATGAAAATAATACTATATGGGTTAACTTTTCGTATAAAAATAGGACTATTAACTATATCTATAAGACAAAGAGTCATCAACACAACACGCGTTTCGCCCTCTCTCGCGTGGAAAACTCTGCGGGTTTCCACGCAATGTTTACCATCAGCGCTCAATTAAAACGCGTCTGTGTTTATTTAGCTTAATAATAAATAACATATCTTTAATTAAACTCGTATACTAGGGAGAATTCGATTTTTTAAGCGGGAAATGGTCTTTTCAGTTTCTGCAATAGATATGAGCGCGAGCGCCGATTAAAAGCTGTGTACACAAAGTCACACCACTTATGAATTATGACTAACTTATCACCTGACAGAATATCAAACAAAACTTACTTGGCAAGGGTGGAAAACTTTATGCCTTCAAATGTAGCTGATATCTTCAGTCCGTTCGGGTTCTCTGGCCATTCCACCTTGTCCAAATCTGTGACATGCATTACTCGGTCCGTTTCAGAGCAATGTATGTTTAAAATCAAGTGCGTTTTTTCCACATTGTAAATTTCACTGCACGTGCAAAGTTCGCATAGTTTTACTGTCCGGACACTGTCGATTTCTTTGGCGGCGATTATAAAGGTTGTTAGTAAGAGACACGCGGTTTGTAGGAGCATCTTGCGGTAACCGACGCGCGTGCTGCGCTCGCTACAGATACCGCGAAGTGAACCTATCTTGCCTGCAAGATATTCAGTCGGTGATTAAAGTTGGGGACACACTTTAGTGTATCGCGATTTTATTTGTTTTTTACTATAGTTTATTTCATGTTTACGTTATAACGTTACCTCCAATATATCACGCACGTCCACCCACAAGGCAAACGTACCTATGACCTAATTAAGGTTGGATCGCTGGAATCCGGATTTTCGCCGTATTCAACAATTCTCTGTGAAAGTCTATGTTCAGTAGTAGACCCTTCAGAGTCATTGAAGACGATGATAAACCATATTTTTGTCGGGTTATATTATTGAGAGACAATTCTTCAATGTTGACTGATTTACGGTCAAGCAGAAAATACATTCTGAAGAGATATGATCGTATTGAGTGCTAAATGGTCTTGCGAAAGACTAGGTATTAGAATTATATTTAAATTTTGAAAACTAAAACGCCATTCACTTGCCTTCCGCTTAATTCTCACTCGTACTAATACGTAACTACAATCTTATTATAATGGTTTCATAGATTTACGCGAATGTTACGAAGTCCGCCCCGTGACCACGAAAGCTGTAAAGTAATCGAAACGTCGGGAAGTTAAAAAATGTAAAAATTAAACCAAATCGCGATAAAATCCGTATAAAATAGTTTTATTTCAATACAATCTTATTTATTATATTTACTAAAGATAAGATACTTGAGGATATCGCGAATAAAATCTATGGGCCTACTGGGCCGGCCGGAAAGCAGAGAAGACAGAAGAAATGTATGGATGAGACAGAAACAAAAACTGCGGAGCGGTACTGCTTTCTGTTACACACAGCCTCCATGGCGCAGTTGGTAAGCCAACGACTGTGAAACGAGAGGCCGCGGATTCGCTCCCCGGGTTTATTTATTTAACATATTCATTTCATTTTGATGATCATTTCTTTAATTTTGATTTGTAAGTGTAAACATTTCTTAATATTAGTTTTTAATTTTTTTTTTTTTAATTTATAACTCCACGATAATTCTTTGTACAAGTATACCATCGTAATCCCCTATTCTCGACGGCCACGTGACAGGCATAGAATAGTGTGGGCATCGCAGTTGTTCCTATTTTGAAACTAAGAAAGTATAACAAAGATTTTGTTTGTTTTTGTTTTTTATTCGCTGTGTCCGGTTAACTAGTTATCACAAAATCCGATAATAGTTCATAGTTGTATGTCCCAAACTTTACGGGCACACTTGGTTATCTGCGATTGCGTCGCCGAATTGATAAACGATACAAGTGATAGCAAATTCCAATAAAACACAATTATTCACTGTTTATAAACGTAGGTTGGTACTAAAAGTAGGTACTCAGAAGTGTCATAAATTATTGCGAATCTTCTATATCCGGTTTGTAATAGTTTTTTTCCGGTGTTTTTGGGTTTTCATTCGTCAAATAAAGTTGATACCTATAAGTACACAAGCACATCTGACATCCAAGACCCAAACAAAAAACAAACTGGTGATTTATCCGTCCGAGGATCGGTAATTTAAACCAAATAACAGCGATTCAGCTAAAGAAATGGCACACCCTTAAGTCACACCATTGACATACGGACAGGGTGGTGTATGAAGCTCTATGAAGTGTATGAACTCCGAAAGTGAGTAGGTTGAAGTCGCAATGGGCTGGCCACATATGCCGCAGTACAGATAACCGCTGGAGTAAGCGTGTTCTGAAGTGGAGATCGCGTCTCGGGAAACGTAGCGTGTGACGTTCTCTCGACGATAAACTCACGCCTTTATCCCCGAAGGGGTAGGCAGAGGCGCCACCAGGACACCCACATTTCGCCTTGTATGTTCCGTCCCCCGATGTGATAGGGGGCGAACCTATCGCCATATCGGGCACAAATTTCTAACTCCGGGCTGATAATGAATAGAAAAATCCAATATCACTTTGCCCGACCCGGGACTCGGACCCGAGAACTCAGCTTTGTAACCGTACCGTAATACAACTACGCCACCAAGGCAGTCAACCTGCGTATTTATTTATATGCAGTTTTGACCAGGCCGGTGTAAATGAGATAAATATCTCACGCTGAATACCTACTCTCAATTATTTGCATATGCAGGAATCGAACCCGCAGTCGTTTTTCAGCTTCTTACCCAACTTCGCCACAATATGTCAAATACTTGCCTACATCAAACTTACTGTGCTTACACATTATTTATGTTGATATGTAACACCTAATGTATGTTGATAAGTATTTATGATTTATACAATATGCCATAAAATAATCTACATTCACAATATCACGAATTCATGACGTAAGCATTGAAAATGTCATTTTTTATGAAGTTGCACAACGCCCTCTAGCATCTGGAATCCAAATTGTTCATCCAAATTCTTGATGAATAAATTGTATATCGTTTATTTTTCTGTGATAGTCCAGCAAACGAGCAAAGTTTTTAAACACTTATATCACCACAAAAAATGTGACTAAGGATTTTAAATAAAAATCTTTTTATATTTAAATTATTTTTATTAACCATTTACTATTGATTCTATAAAAATGTATGTCATACCAGGGATACTACATTCATAGCGATATTTGATTTTATTTACATAATTATACAAAAATCAATAAAAAAACAAACTTACACGATCTTACAAAAATATATTTAAAAATATATATAATTTCCACTTTCATGAGTTTTACAAGTTCTCGCAGGACCGGGGTATATTACAAAACTTATATCATTTCAGCTATTCATGTAAAATCAAAATTAGTCTTCTGTCTTTGAAATTGTGTAATTTTATTTGTGTGAAAAATTTTTTTAGTAATGTAGCCAATTTAAGTAAGAACATAGAAGCTGAAAATTAATTGAAACGAACATCGTATTTATTACGCCAAAGTGCCTATATTTTACTAAATCGTAAATCTAAGAAACCATTATGACATATTACTTTTAAAGTAACATACACGTTTTTAAAGTTCATAAGTATAGGAACTAGAAATTATTGAACTCTTGAAATAAGGGTCTATTTAAACGACGGCGATATTTATGCTAAAATACACTATCGTAGCCTTCGCATGGTTAAAACGTCCATCAATTATTGTGCCTTAAAGCACAATTCTGTGCTTAAAGGGTATGTAAGACCGTAAAACAATTCTAACCCTATTACGTAAATATTATCACGGCATACGCAATTACATCAAAATGTAACTTCAACGATTTAATTTAAAATAAATATTTAAATAATTTTCAACACAAATTAAAAGTATATCTATTGCAAATAAGAAATCAAATAAAACTTTATATGTATTAGTATTTCTAATATATACCAGTATTATGATTTCATTATTCGCTGTCAAAAATCCCTCTTTTACCATGAATTTGCCTCTAGCCGATACTCTTAAAACCAATAAATAACACGGAGAACAAATTAAAAAATATTTTTGGAAAGTTTGATATAAAAAGTGATGGCTAAAATATTAATCGAAAAAGGATTTATACTGGATTTACTTTGGTAATGACCTCTTTTGTGGTACTTGACATTAAAGGCTCTAATGTATTGTTGTTATATTTACGGCCTTATATGTATACGTATATAGACAGTTTTAAAACCTATTTTAGTTATCGAGTGTTTTGTCCCTTTCGAACGAGTTTTGAATTTAGTTTGCGCAAAGAAGACAAAACATTCGATAAGTAAAATTGGTTTTAAAACTGTCTATGAATAAGGCTATTAAAGTTTATCGTAATTGTCATTATACATATCAAGACTGCGACCGAAAACGAAGCCAGGTGGTAGTATTAGTGACTTCAGACACAATGCCAGTAAAAATTTTGCAAAAAAAATCGACAGTTTTTTTTGTAATTTTTACTTATCGTCGTATTTGGTGATATATACATAGTTTCCCTAAAATAATGATGTACACCTCTTTATTTTTAAACACGCAACGGTACGTAAGGGTTTAAATTTGTATTTTCGCAAAAACTAGGTATTTACCACCCAAACACGAGGATTATAAATAATTCTAAAAAAATATCTGCCACTATTTTGGCGATTTTTTTTTTGCATCGTGTTTGTAGCCACTAAAACTACCACCTGGCTTCGTTTTCGGTCGCAGTCTTGATATACCCGGTATAACTATACCACAATTTAATTAACTACGGACAATCGACTACACTTGTTAACGCAAGTTGCGGTACTAGCGTGTTTTAAGCGTCAGTTTGACAAAACTTTCCTGTCTGCCCTGTTACTTGGCGAGGGGATTGATGATGTTTCGCACGAACTCGGGGCCGTGGTAGTATCCCTTCAGCATCACATTCCAGTACAGGAATGGGAACAGATCCCTCTTCATGTAGTACGCGATGACGCTTTCCTGGGCCTGAAAAAAAAATACTCAAATGGACAATGAAGTATTACAGTTTTTATTCTTGAAAAATAAGATTTGAAAACGCGGTGGTGAAAAGAATGGTGGGAAAAATTACATACATAAACTCACGCCTTTTCCCAGAAAGGGTAGGCAGGGGTGCAACCAGAACACCCACATTTCACCTTGTATTTTCCGTCCCACGATGTGATAGGGGGCGAACCTATCACCATATCGGACACAAATTCCTGACTCCGGGCTGATAACGAAAAGAAAAATCCAATATCGCTTTGCTCGAGGGATTTGAACCCAAGACCTCGTTTCCTCAAGATTTTTTTCTTCACTAATAAAATGCTTGGTGATTGACTATCAGTAGACGTGTATACCTGGTCAAACGGCATGGTTTCTCTAGGCACGCCGTCATACACGAACTCTGCCAGTATGCACGTGTTGTAGGAAGTGACGAGCGGGCACGCGCCGTACCCGTCGTACTGCAACTGAGGCTCGTCCCGCTTCATACTACTGAGGAGATTGTGCTCTAACACGTAGCATTGTTTCGCTGGAACAAACCACATTTATAAAGCCTCAGGCGCCGACTGTGGGTAATCGTAGGTTAAAGGTTTGTTCCGGAAAAATATTTGTTTCGCATCTGGTTGCTTGAAAGACCGAAAAGTCTCAGGCGTTTTTTGATAGCACGGGTAAACCCTCTAATATCCTCTAGTTGTATTCACTATACAACTAGATGATATAAGGTATTCTGTGTTGTTAGTCTAATTACTTTCTCATTGGGCGCCAATCTTGGCAGGAGATGGAAAACTTGGCTCAACAGTGTTAATAAAATTATTGCATGTGAAATATACGATCAAAGTACGGCCGTAGTAGTCGCGTCGTAGCTTGGAGTGGAAATAAGCCTCGTCGGCTGATTAGGTACCACTTTCCAGGGAAAATCGCAGATTTTCGTTTGGAAACGGCATAGCTAAAGGCTCAACATACCTACACCTTCCACCTTCCCTCCCCTAACGATTTCTAGAGGCCAGTAAGGTTCAAATTTCTATAAACTCGTGATATTTACCTATGGCAGCGGCAGTCTTGCTGTTGGGCGTGTTAATGCAGTCCCCGATGCCGTACATGTTGCGGTACTTGTTATGGCGCAGCGTGTACTTGTCCACGGCAAGGAAGCCGGCGGGATCGGACAACTCCTTGTTGGTGCGCAGGAACTCGGGCGTCTTCATCGGCGGCGACACGTGCAGGAGGTCGTACCGCATTGTCGTCTCCTGGAACAATATTATAGATGTTTTGGAAATATCAATTGGCTGCTTAAATGTTCACTGGTCTAGCTAAATCTCAGAGCATATTTCACTTTTTTTTGGAGTCTCGTTTGCATCCATAGTCAATTATCACGCACTTTTACGGGGAAGGAAAACATGAGGAACCCTGCGTACCATAGAGATATTCGAGAATTTGTATAGTTATTCCGGCGTGGAGAACGAGGGCCTAATTCCTCTCAATCGACCTCACCGATAGTAGAGGAGGCCCGTGCCCTGCAGCAGGAAGTGTATAGGCTGGATTGTAATTACCTTGGTCTTATCCGCGGTATTGAAGAACACAGCCTCTTTTGTATCTGGTCGGATCTCCTTGAGCACGGTCTGGTAGTTGACGTTGATCTTCTTCCGCTCCACCACTTTCATCAGCGCCGCCGCGTACTTCTTCACGCCGAAGATCACGGGCAAGCACGTGTTGTAGGTTATACTGCTTTTTGAACGGAGGTTCGCCTGGAAATTGGAAAACAAAAATTAATATGCATATGCTGCCAGCCTCGGTGGTGTAGTTGCACCATGGAATGGTTATAACGCTGAGGTCTCGGGTTCGGGTCGGGTAAAGTGGAATTGAATTTTTTTATTCAGTATCAGTCCGGAATCAAGAACTTGTACCCGATATGGCGATAGGCTCGCCCCTCATCATATAGTGGGACAGAACACACAAGACGAAACGTAGGTGTCCTGGTTGCTACCAGAGGCAGAGGCGCTCCTCTGCCTACTCCTTTTGGGAAAAAGGCGTGATGTTTGAGTGTGTAATAAACTTATACCTGGGTCTCTACATATCTATGGCTACTCAACATATACTAGCTACGGCCTCGAGGTCACTCAAAAAAGCACTGACTTGATGTCATCAAGGAAGATATAGGAGACAACGATGTCATAGTCAAGGACGCGAAAGATCAGGCGAAATGCCAAAGGTCGAGTCGAAAAAAGGACCTTGGAAGCTGTCATGATACCGCTAGGTAGTAAAAGAAACACGTCTGCCCTGCCAAAAAAACAAAAAACTAGTTGTGGTAGGTAATTCTTTTATACATAGCAAAAGGTCGATCATTTACTTGCTGGCTTCGAAGATAAATACAATTTTCATTACTGTCGGACCCCATTATTAAAGACACTTCTTAAAATAACAGGTCCTAGAGACCAAAATTTGCTTGACGCTGCGGTGGAATTTCCATCCAACTACATCCTTGAACAAGATTCTACAACAACTAAACTCATACAAATATGTACACATAACTTATATATTTCTGTATGATTTCTCGTTTCATATTCGGCGTCCTACCAATAGCCGATGTGGTTGTATACACTTACAGTGCCTTACAAGAAAAGATCGCTGTAACAATTAACAATGGACAGAAATCATAAACTTCCACGAGTAATGTTTTGATCAATGAAACGATACTGTTACGCAAGAACGTTCTTACACTGATGGGCTGTTTAGGCCAAGATAAATGTCCACTAAGCTGTAAGAAATTGGCGCAAATAAAGATTGTAAAATCCATCGATAACTTTTGAATTATCAATTTTTTTAACCCCAAAAATAACATATGTACCTACGTAATTTTACCGTTGTGCAATCAACTTTTACTACACTAACCGGACCAAACTGGTTATGGCAAATAGCCAATCATTTAAAACTATAAACAATGTTGGAATATCCACACACGAGTTCCATTCGTTTGCTTTTACGACTGCAATCCATTGTTTGTAAGCGCTATATTTAGCTAATTAACGTACAGTCGTTAACACATACGCTATAACTATTTACATATCTTGTTGGACTGACTACTGTGCTCAGGCATTTAGTTAATATAATACTTCCTTATTATTGACTCTTCTTAAAATGTTAACTATGGAATTATTTATTTAAAGTTAAATATCTCTGACTACGGCAGTGTCTTTTTGGCACCTCTCTTCTAAAATACATACAGTAGGTATTTTATAGTGAATATTCAGATGAGTTGTTTCAACTTATTCCCTCCTTTCCTTTCCATCTCAGATCGACGCGTGCCGGTGTATGAAGTTCGTGATGTTATTTACAAAAGTGATAGAACCATACTATAGTTGCTTGGGTCTTCTGGCAGAATGTGCCGGATAGACTGGGGTATTGAAACCCAAAGAAATCCAAAGTCAAGCAAAGGCTATTGTGTTTCGGTTCTTCTTCCGTTCTTTAGCCATTTTGGGAGACCGGCAAACCTACTATTCCATCCATCCATCCATCCATCAGCCAAAGGACGTCCACTGCTGAACATAGGCTTCTCCCAATGATTTCCACAGTGACCTGTTGGAGGCAGCCTGCATCCAGCGACGTCCCGCGACCTTTACCAGGTCGTCTGACCTACTATTCAAGTGTTCTAAATAGTAAGGAACAGAAGTAACCACATGATACGTTTGTTTTTATATAGACCTAGATTTGAAAAATAAATCTACTTTAACAAACCTTCGTGAGGTAGGCATCGGCCATGTACACGATCTTCTGCGGCGCGCCGGGGCACTTGATCAATGTGTCAGGATACGTGAAAATAGCGTCACCGCCCTTGAACTTCTGCAGGTCGCTCCAGGTCTTCTCGCAGTACTCCGGCGCGAAGATCGACGAGACGCCGCTGTGCTTGTCATTCAACGACTCCAGCAGACCTGGCACCTGGGCAGAAACAAATACATCCAACAGTCATATACATAGTCCTAACCCCACACTAAGGTACAAATCTTGTGACGTGGTTATTACGGGGCAACTACCAAAACGATAATCGATATATCGTGTGTTAAATAACACAAATTTTTACAGATTTCATTGCGATTTTTAATTTTTTTTACTTCCCGACGTTTCGATTGCTTTACAGCTTTTGTGGTCACGGGGCGGACTGAGGTATTAGTCATCCGATCAGTGACTGTTACACCCTCGGTGCAGGGATCAAACCTGCAGCCTCGCGTTTCACTTTTAGCGTCAAATCACAGCATTTTATATCATTATAAATGGCAAATTGCACAACAATTGCTTATCGCGATAACGATATGTAAATACAAGAAAATGGTATAATCGTGTCGATCGGTGAGAGATAAACATCCTCGCCACTGGATAATCTGTCTATACTGTGCTACTCTAACAATAAGGTGTATTGTAATTTGTAGATACTTTATCGTGGCCATATAAAAAAACCATTAAAATATTCCTCATTTATCTAGCTTACATCACATTTCGGGCATAGAAGATGCCAAATTTATACGGAGATGGGTAAACATCCGTTTAGCTTTCTACGTCTATTCGATTTCGCGAGAAACAGAAACA
This sequence comes from Deilephila elpenor, assembly GCA_949752805.1. Taxonomy (NCBI): domain Eukaryota; kingdom Metazoa; phylum Arthropoda; class Insecta; order Lepidoptera; family Sphingidae; genus Deilephila; species Deilephila elpenor. Next base: position 12,420,394 of record OX457103.1, on the reverse strand, counting down.
AAATGACGACACAAGTGTTTATCATTACTGTTATTTTGCATACTTACGGTCTTATTCATAGACAGATTTAAAACCTATTTTAGTTATCGAATGTTAGGCAATAGTAGAGGAATAAGGCAATAGCCAATAAGACAATAGTGTTCAGTGCTGTACGCACTGCATAAATATACAACATGTTACATAAGTATATGTAAACCTCTGTAGTAATACGTTTATATTAAGCTGCTGAATCGACCCCAACAATACATAAACTGACGCCTTTATCCCAGAAGGGGTAGGCAGAGGCGCCACCAGGACCCACATTTCGCTCACATTTCGCCTTTAGTCCAGTCATTACGTCGGAAAAATCGGGAAATAAATGAAAATGAACCGAGAAAGCCAAATTTTGGATATTACGTGGGGGAGGCAAGAAAAGCTTAAGTTCAAATTGTCGACCAAAATAACCTTGTGCAATTTCCGCCATCTTGAAAAAAGGGTCAAATTCAGTTTTTTCATCATAACTTGGTTCCCCGTTGAGATACGAATTTTTTTATAGAATACTTTTTTGTTGCTCTTCTCGCGATCTACAATTAAAGTCCCATGCATTTTTCACGTATCGATCGTCGTTTTCGAGATATCAAAAATATATAACATTGGAAAGTCGAAGTTCATCAGCACCCTCGAGAAGAATCCGAACCTCCGGTCATCGGTAGAATTATTCAAGCAAGAAAAGGTCGATCCGGAGATGCTAGCTTGCGCGGGAAAGCTGTTCCTTATCGCTCTTTATAGTGGTCGTAAAGAGGACACGACGATGGATATTTTGCAATTCCATCGCTTCGCAAAATCAATGACGACAAGCAAGACGAATAATCTTTCACTACTCCCACCAACGGAAAGTGCAGTCCGCCAACACGTTTTCCGGACATATTTACAAGTACAAACGTGGCTCGGAATTTTTAAAGATCCTCAAGAATGGGGTTGGCGACAAACAAATAACGGGCTCGAACCAATTTGCAACACAGCCGCACCCGCTCCACCTGAACTTTTGAAACTCATTTCGTGCAAATGCAAAGGAAAGTGTGGAGCTGCTTGTGGCTGCAGGAAAGCAGGAATCCATTGCTCCGTTATTTGCCTGCACTGCAGTGGACAGACATGTGACAATGTCGCCAGAGTCGAAATTTTATTCAACGACGATCACGACGATGACGATGATTACGATTTTTCGACCGTCACAACATCATTTCCTGCGATTGAAGAGGTTTCACGACTCGAAGAGTCTACGGAGGAGGAACTTGAACAGCCAGGACCATCCAAACGACGAAAAACGTGTGAAAAAAATTACCACTTGTAATCATTATGTTTGCTGCATAAAAATTATTTCATCAATAAATTTCAAGTATTTGATTTCTAATTTGGCTGGTTTATGAATTTTTTTTGTATTGCAATAATTCCCTGAACCATTTTCCATCCATTTTGACGCGTGGATACAATCGATATTTTTGATCGATATCTCGAAAACGACGATCGATACGTGAAAAATGCATGGAACCTTAATTGTAGATCGCAAGAAGAGCAACAAAAAAGTATTCTATAAAAAATTTCGTATCTCAACGGGGAACCAAGTTATGATGAAAAAACTGAATTTAACCCTTTTTTCAAGATGGCGGAAATTGCACAAGGTTATTTTGGTCGACAATTTGAACTTAAGCTTTTCTAGCCACCCCCCACGTGATATCCAAAATTTGGCTTTCTCGGTTCATTTTCACTTTTAAATGTATATAATGACTGGACTACTTGTATGTTCCGTCCCACGATGTGATAGGGGGTGAGCCTATCGCCATATCGGGCACAAAATGCTGACTCCGTGCTGATAATGAATAGAAAACCCAACATCACTTTGCCTGACCCGGGATTCGAACCCGAGACCTCAGTTTTGTAACCATACCGTAGTACAACAACGCCAACGAGGCAGTCGCCTCAAATATTAGCATCAATTAAAAACTTTTCGTTTCCCAAGCAACCTCGTCTTAAAGTTTTACCCACCATTTAGCTTATTCCGAAAATACTTCTAGTTTCTACTAGTTATACATATAATTATTTCCTTACCTTAGCATAGTCGTTATCCAGTCCCACGGCAATGATAATGTATTCATAGTTAATGACGTGTCCCTGTTTGGTCTTGACGCGGTTTTCGTCGGGGTGCACGCTCTCGGCAGCGTCTTGCACCCACTTGGCGTTGGTGGGCAACACGCTGGCCTCCGCCCGGTGAGCTTGGGCCACTCGCTTCACGCCCGCGCCGACTAGCGTGAATAAAGGCTGGTAGTAGTGATCCTGAGAACAAAGACAATACTTTATATAACGCACTTTAAAAGTCAAGGAAAACATCGAGAGAAAACCTGCATACAGATCTTTACACGTTTTCCTATGAAATATTAAGTCCGCCAACACGCATAAGAACAGCGAAATCTATGGCCTAACTCCTCTCAATGAAGTCTAGATTGCAGATGCATACCAGGCTGAGGAGTGGACGTTTCTAGATGATACAGTATACTCACATCTTATTTGGGAAAAAAGATCACACCCACAATTACATTGTAACAAATTTATTTATAACGCTGAAACCGAACCGAACACTTACCTTTATCAAATCATACGAGGACTTGAAAAAGGAGACTGGATTTCAGTTCAAAAGTATACATACTGTTAATTTTACCGATTTCTGATTTTACCGTTCATACTTCATAGAATACAAATATAATAAAGGAATAAATGATAACACCGATTTCATACGTTTATACATGGTAGTGCGTGGTGGCCTTTTGGTAACGGACCAGACGCGGCTGCCTACATGTTCACGGTGGTCGCGGGTTCGAATCCCAGGGCACACCTCTGACTTTTCGGAGTTATGTGTGTATTGATAGTCAATCACCACGCACTTTAACGGTGAAGGAAAACATCGTGAGGAAACCTGCATACCGTAGCGATTTTAAAGAATTTCTACGGTATGTAAGTCCGCCAACCCGCACTAGGCCAGCGTGGTGGACTATATGGCCTAACCACTCTCAATCGATTCTCTCGATTGTAGAGTAGGCCCGTGCCCTGCAGTGGGACGTATATGGGCTGATATAGATATAGATACATGGATAGCGATCTCCGTGGTGGTGATAATTGATAAACCATCACATGCGTCACAATGGTGATAAACCATCTATAACCCAAGTCTGTACATCACGAATTGAGGTTAGCCGAGCCGGTTTCAAGCAGTACCACATAATTATACAGGGTATATCAAGACTGCGACCGAAAACGAAGCCATGTGGTAGTATTAGTGACTTCTGACACAATGCAACTTAAAATATCGGAAAAAAAATCGTCAACTTTTTTTTGTAATTTTTTTCTTATCGTCGTATTTGGGTGATACATACATGGTATTCCCAAAATAATGATGTAGACCTATTTATTTCTAAACACGCAATGATACGTAACGGTTTAAATTAGTATTTTCGCAAAAACTAGGTATTTACCACCCAAAAACTATGATTTTTTAAAAATTCTAAAAAAATATCTATCACTGTTTTGGCGAAATTTTTATTGGCATCGTGTTGTAACCACTAAAACTACCACCTGGCTTCGTTTTCGGTCGCAGTCTTGATATACCCGGTATATTTATTAACAAGTGAATGGTAAGTAAAAAGTCCTACTGGTATAAACTGCATCCGCGAAATATAATATGACATCATTTCTAAAGAGGGGAAGAGCAGAGGAGTAAAGATTATTTTGTCGGCAGTATTTTTACCTAACAACAGCTAAATATTGTCTTTATACATGATAACGTTCAATCTTATCTGGCTATTATTTTTTGATTGTTTGATTAATCGTAAATAATGAGCGTTTAAAATTAAATTCGTGCCATTACTGTGTTGCAATAATTTTGAGTCATTACTAATATGAAGTTAGGTCACATATCATTCCAAACAAAAAACACTTTGAATTAATGTAATATTTATACAGTTTCAGAGATAAAATTCTCAACAATGATTTTACATACAGATTTGGGGTTTTTATGTTGTTTTATTAAAACTACTGTATTTTTAAAACTTCCTAGAGTCGCATCGTATAATCGAGACAATCAGTGTTTTTCTTAAAGTTTACAAAACAATCTGGCTGCGATAATCTTTCCGCCGTGCGAATGTAATAGTCCATAAATGCGCGAATGTGTCGGTAATGTCCTACGTTTTATTCTGTGGTTTTATCGCTCTGTGGCCGAGTGCTCTCAAACAATACATAAATAAACTGTATTGACATAACGTATAGGTGTTAACCAACTCTCAAGGTTCTTGTTATCGTTTACTTTATATTTAATTATTATATATTTGCGTTCGGAACGTTGACGTGGTTGCTTTTGGCTGTATGGCGCTTGACTGAAAATATTATTATTTTTATTATAAATCAAAATATTATACAAGTTTAGATAGTTTAATGATATGCCGAAAAATGTCGCTATATTGATATGGACTAGATCTCTTATAACTATACTTATACAGGGATACATTAAACCTTAGTTATTAGCTTTATTAGCACTGAATCAAATATGTTGTTTTTAGCCAATAATCACTGTATCGGATAGTTTTGAAATAAGCATCACTTTAAATGTAATTTTTTCTTTGGTAAAAACTGAAAACTGCCTGGTGATATGCATATATTAAAATAAATTTTACTTACTGAACTAGGCTCTAAGACTATGACGGAATCTTTCTTTAGCCTCCTGGCGAATTTAGCCGCCATGGTGCACCCTCCGGATCCACCACCGACCACCAATAACTTGCATCTGAAACAAACATACAAACGAATGTTCCTCTTCTGCTTTTCACTAGACAAAACATAATTTTGGTACATATTCTTGACTGCCTCGGTGGCGTAGTTGTACTACAGTACGATAACAAAGCTAAGGTCTCTGGTTTGAATCCTGGGTCGGGCAAAATTATATTGGATTTTCTATACATTATCAGATCGGAATAAGGAATTTGTGTCCGATATGGCGATAGACTCGCCCCGTTTCAAATCCTAGGAAGAAATACACAAAGCGAAAGTTGGATGTCCTGGTAGCACCTCTGCTCACCGCTTCTGGGAAAAAGGCGTGAATTTATGTATGTATGTATTCTTGACTATGGGAATTTTGTTTTACTGTTCACCTGCAAGTTGCCCAATATTTGTGAAAATAACGTGATTGACCTACAAAGTTATAATTCCACCATCTGTCAGCCCATAATCGCCTACTGCTGAGAATGGGACTCCTCTGCAAGGGAATTGAATAATAATATACCCAAAAGTCACATACATAGTCCTAACCCCACACTAGGAGCGAGTCTTGTGACGTGGCGCAGTTGGTTAGCTGCCAGCTGTGAAACGGGAGGCCGCGGCTTCGATCCCCGCACCGAGACAAATATTTGTGTGATCCACAGGTATTTGTTTTGGGTCTGGGAGTTGGTGAGATTGAAAAGTCTCCCATACCTTCTGATACCCACGACATAAGACTTAATTGATCTTAAAGTGGGGTCAGGACTATGTATGTGACTGTTGGGTGTATTTATTTAGTTACGTTTATTATGATGTAAAATAAACTTATTTCGTGGAGACTGCAGACACAGTTATTTTTTATGACCCTCGCTTATCATGACCTGTGTTTAGAATGACTTCCGCGTTGTGTAAAGGTAAGGAACGAACAAGACCTCATATTAGATGTTTTTAGTCGGAGCCTTTTTGGACTGTTTTTTTTTTTCGAATTTATAATTATTTTAAAGTCATCCTTCTTCTTTTGGCGTGTGGCGAAATATTGAAATACAAACAATATTTAAAAAATATCTAACGCATTGTTTGACTTATGTTTTCATAATATAAACAACAAGCGTATCAAATATTTTATAATTTTAATCTCATAATATTAACATGTCTAATATAATAAAATGTTAAGAGAAAAACTGTTTCTAATATTTTGACAGCAGCGCCACAAGATCATCGACGACCTACATAGATGGAAAATGATATATTTCTTTTAACACAATTCACTTGTTCACATTACTATTATAACTTATTTGTACATTTGACAGCCTCCGTGGCGCAGTTGGTTAGACACCGACTGTGAAACGAGAGGCCGCGGTTTCGATCCCCGCACCGAAACAAATATTTGTGTGATCCACAGGTATTTGTTTCGGGTCTGGGTGTTTGTGAGACCGAAAAGCCTTTCGTAGTTTTTGATACCCACGACGCAAGATTCGATCTTAGTGTGGGGGCTATGTATGTGACTGTTGGGTGTATTTATTTATTTAAGTATGACAGGTTTGGTCTGCAGATAAAATGTTATTATCATGAGTAATGCTGCCGTTTTATTTATAGATTGTCGGATGACTGTCATTCTATTGGAACCCATCGTATAACGTCATACAGGCGAGTTTTTCACTCCTTGCTATGAAGTTAGATAGCATATCAATTCTACAGGGTATATGCAGACTGCAACGGAAAACGAAGCCAGATGGTAGTATTAGTGACTTCAGACACGACGCAAGTAAAAATTTTGCGACAATTTTTTTTTGTAATTTTTTTTCTCGTATTTGGGTGATAAATACAAAGTTTTCATATAATTATAATGCACACCTTTTTATTTTTAAAGACGCAATGTTTATATTATTATTTTAGCAAAAACTAGGTATTTTCCACCCAAAACACGATTTCTTTTTTGCGAAATTTTTAATTGCATCATGTTTGTAATCACTAAAACTACCACCTGGCTTCGTTTTCAGTCGCAGTCCTGGTATACCCTGTATAAAACTGCGGAGACTTTTGTTTTTTTTTAAATCTCAGGAACTATCTCTATATCTCTCTCATTAATTATCTCAGGAACTACTAGTCCGAATTATTTTAGTATTGGATTGCCCATTTATCGAGGAAGGCTATAGGTTGTAACATCACGCTATGACTAATAGGAGCAGAACATTCATGAAAAATGTTGCTAAAACAGCGACCCGGCAAAAAATATTTACCCGGACGAGGCCGCGCCGGGCAGCTAGTTATGATATAATCGATGAATTGCATTTATTTTAATGACACACAACCTATTATTTCGTAATGCAGTTTATCAAATTTATCAAATTTCTCAAATTTATTTATAACCAACCAAAATATATTACAAAAACTAGTCAACATGTAAATTTACAACTATATAACAAAATATACACATTATAGTGATCACTAACATCTAAACTAGGCCGAGACTGTACTTTAGACATTAGTATCTTCCATGCATTGCAGGAAGATACCGAAATTACACCATTATTTTTCTGGGGCAGTCGAGATCGAATCTTGAGAGAACGTCATCCATTTTTAGTCACGTTACATCATTGGATAAAATCGGATTCAGCCAGTCAGATGAATTTTACAAGTCATTCAACTATAAAAAGTCAAGTAAGTTCACACCGCAAGTGGTATAATGAATAAATAAATACATCCTACAGTCACACAACTAGTCTCGTAGTCTCTACATTAGTATTGTCTTATGTATTGGATAATAGAAATTACGAAACTTGTGGATGACAGAAACAATATTTCGTCTGACTACGGGATCGAACTCGCAATTTCTTATACAACTGCAGGCTGTCATACCTCGATATATAAATACGTTCATTCTATTATGTATATAATAGGCATGTAATACTTTTGCGTGGGCACTGACGGATTTTCCTCATTGTGGTAGCTATTACATAATATTATGTCGAGTTCAGACTTTATTTCCTGGTTTCGGGCAGGCCGGTATAAGTACATCAGACAAGAGGAAATTATTTCCCAACAGTGGGTTCTCTTAGTCAGAGTGCAATAACTAGTGCAGTAACTTTCCCTTTTTTTATTGACGTGAGGTAAATACCTTACCACCGCCTCACCCTCACCCCTCACTGGTCTTACTATCCAACTTAAAGCTCGGAAAGTATTCAGTACAATCCAGGCGGCCGTTGGATTGAGTCTCTAACGATCCCTACATCGGCATACCAATCCCAATGGCCCACTTCGGCGCATTAGAAATGCCCACGGGAGCCCGAGGCAAGGAACTCCCCAGCCTCCTCTGGACCTGTTTCTACGCAGTACCTTTTTACCGTTCTATAAAAGCCCCCTTATGTCTAAAGATGCCCTACAGTGTCTACGGGAGCTAACTGTACAAGAGTCGATTTGACTATATTCCGCGTCACAACCGCAGAGCCATTACTGGTCCCTCTAGTTAGGGGGAATTGTAGTCCCCCACTTACAAGTCTGTTATGGAGGCTGTTTTAGGTGTTATGACCGATTATAAGGTCACGCGATTTGTCATCCATCTCGTTGACGTAGTTTGTGGGGAAGCAACGCCCCAGCAGTACTCAGCAACACCAAATAATGTTTTGATGGCATCTTACTACAGGTACGTACTTAAATAGAAATCGTACGCCTTACTTAAGTATCCTTATCTTAAGCTCACCAGGTATTTCTAGTTCCGATTCACATCTGAATATTCCAAGTTATTTGTTCGAAGCGAATCGTCGCTAACATCGATAACATCTGAATCTTTTTCCGCCCATACACGTCCCACTGCAGGGCACGGGCTTCCTCTACAATCGAGAGTACGATTGAGAGGGGTTAGGCCGTATAGTCCACCACGCAGACCTAGTGTGGATGGGCGGACTTTTCATACTATAGAAATTCTTTAAATCGCTATGTTATGCAGGTTTCCTCACGATGGTTTCCTTTTCAATTATAGTGCGTGTTGATAAACTATCAATACACACATAGCTTCGCAAAATCAGAGGTGTGCCCTGGGAGATGAACCCGCGACCACCGTGCAAATGTTGACAGTCGCGTCTGGTCCGTTACCAACAGGCCACTACGCTATGATTGGATGTTATATAGTATTTTATTAAAACATATTGGCTGTGTGACCGTCACGCGCAACACCGAAACAAGTTCCTGTAAACCGCATTATCGAAAAACCAGTTGCTTCTCACTTATTTTTTTAAGGGTCACATTATGTGTTAGAAAATACAGTGTCGAAGAATTTTTAATATAGCTCATAAAATTCTATGGTCCCAAACAGAATAATCTATAATCCCAATCAACACATTATAATGAACAGTCATATTATTCTCTAACACAGTGACCACGAGCAATAAAATATTTTTCTGAATGCGGTTCTGCATATTGTATAATCAATAACACTTTTATTTCCGTGACGATGCGATTTAATCATCTATATATGACACATACGACACCGGTAGTCACTAATTCACTAATTGTTTAATAAACTAACAAAACAATGCTAGTACTTACGATAAATTAGCATTGTTTGCGGCGGACACCGAAAAATTCCTGTAAACACATGACCTACAGGTGAATTTTCTTATAAGATTCATAATTTGTACGGGCCGACGACGCGCTAGCCACTAGCGGATTCACCGCGATAACTACTTCGCAACAGTAGATTAACACCGAAAGCGACTGGCTTCAGGCGGCTCGGCGATAAAATTGTTGGCTTCATCTCATCGGCCGTATGATCTCGCAGTCACACAATCTCACGTCATTTACAACTGACATTCGACAATTGGTACGTATTCGAGTGTGTCATTGAGTGTGTCAGTGATAAGACTTTTGAATGAACTTTGGCCCACTGATTAGTTTAAACCATAATTTATTGTAGTATAAAGTACAAATACAAAATTATAATCAGAAGATCTAAATTCTAACTCCCAATGGACTCTCAAAACAATTGAATTCAGATCACATATTTTTTTATCTCTCAGGTATATAAAACATTTAGAAAATACCTAAATGCACATTATGCATAGTTAAAAACCATTTAAGTTTAAGCATGGACATATTAAACAAACGTATCTAAACTGATATTATAAAGAAGAAAGATTTGATTGTCTGTTTGCATTGGATAGGCTTTGAAACTAATGAACCGATTTGAAAATTCTTTAACCGTTAGAATGCCACATTATCCCTGATGAACGTAGGCAATAGAATATTTTCACAAAAGTGTATCTGCACTCGGGCGGAGCCGTGATCGGCCGCTAGTATTATTATTATTTGTTCAATACGTCCATGGGTTAAAGTTACGCCAGTTTCCTTTGTCTTTTTTTCAATGGTTATGCACAAAATATGAATTGCCAATGAGCTTGTATCTGAAACGGAGTCAGACATGCATAAAAATGGCGGACGAAGACGAGATAGATATTTTGGGAGATTTTTCGTTTAATTCATGTTTTGCTCAGAATGATCAGGGAATGTGAGTGTTTTATAATTATTGGTTTTGTTCTATACATAATATATAGCTGAATCATTTAAAAGCGTTGCGCTTTAAGTTACTTTGTTATTGTTGACATAACTTTGTTGACATTAATTTCTAATCAAAACAATAAAAAACAGATGTGAATGAATGTTATCTTGAACTTGTTGCATAAATTGTGTTCTTTATATACACGAGAGTATAGTGATCTAAGTAGTGACTTAGTTTTGTCGTATCAATGTCTGATGTCGTACAATTTGTGTTTCCGATTCTGCTACAGCCCTTCGTGTTCAAACCGTGAGGATACCGTGCACCCCCAGTGGCTTTTGGACTCCACAGACACAAACTGGTATGACCAACAAAGTAAAAATGTACACAGGTAAACCAACATTCAACTCGATTTCAGACACCAAGTTAATTAAGATTATAAATAATACTGTTTTCACAACTGGTCCATTGTTGTCATGAAACCGTGAAATTATTCATCGTTAGCATCGTTAGCAGCCAAAACATAATAATTAAAGAATGAACTATCTTCACTGATGTATCATCTATTTGGCATAGGTATAGTTTGACACATTTTAATAAAAGTTTTAAAACTTCATGGGATATGAAGTTTCTGTACAAATGGATGTATTCAGATGAATTGTACAGGCCACAAATACTAAACCAAATCTGTATGCAAATAAAACATTTACAATACTATCCACAATCCTAATAATCCTAAAGAGAACCAGTGTTTTTTTAATTGTTCAATGTTTCTCTTTAAGGTTCAAAGATGGCATACAACGAAAACTGCTAGGCACCAACTCCGAACATAGATTTAAAAACATAAGACATACAGAATGGACTAGTATGGAGAAGGAATTGCTTCGTAAAGAAATGGTATGTATAATGTATAGGTATATTGAATTTTACTTATAATTATATACAACATACATAGTTTAACTATTTCCCATATTATGGCAAGGTTTTATTATATTTTTACTTGTCTTGTTGGTTTTTTATTTTCAAATTCTAAGCATTTTACTGTCTGGATAATTACAATTATGTACCATATATATTTTTTTTCTAGGCAAAACATGGTAGAAATGTGTTCAAAATATCACAGACATTAAAAACAAAAACAGGGGCAGAAATACAAGCCTTGATTGAAGCGGAATATGGTGTAAATTTGGATTCACCCTCCATAGCTAGTATACATGAAGTATTGCCAACTACAGCATGTGGTGATGTCACAATAAATATGCCAAATGGTACTGGGCCTATCACTGCACCGCCCACAATTAAAGTAGTCAAAGGCGACCAAAGTATTTTAAAGAAGGTTGCACATGCAAAATCAAAAAGCAGTCTCCTCCGACCAGATGCTGTTGTTAACAAGACAACAGAAGTGATTATCAACCCATCAGAAATCCTTTATGAAGATGATTTAATAATTGGTTCCACTGAGTCTGTTGTTTCTGATACTGATACGGTAGACATTGTCACAAAGAGTATAGAAAAGCACCAAGCGAAAGCAAAGGCTGAACGAAAGATTGGGAACCACAGAAGGAAAACAATAAAGAGTTCGGATAAGAAACCTAGAAATAAAAGTAAGGATATTCTCAAATCTCCTTTAGGCCGGAACAGGAAAGATTCTGGACTTTCGGATGATAGTGGGAAAAGTTTAAAAATGCAAATAATTTTGGGTTCAGGGCAAGCATTGCCTTTGTCAGAGGGAGAACAACTGGTGAGATTTCTTCCATACATACTGACGCTAAATCAATGAGGTGAAAATCTTTTATTAAATTAAAGATTATTTCTTGTTTCAGATAATATTAGACAAAGAATCGGAGCCAGAAAGTGATATAGAAATAGATATAGATAGTGACAATGAAGCTAGTGTTAAGAGCAATATTGGGAAGGAGCCAGCTACGAAACCAGTCAGTGACACCCCTGCTATACCACAGACTAAATTCGAACCGATGCCAAAGAGACAGAAGAAGATCCGTTTGGTAAGTCTTTGCCTCGACAACATGTTACATCAGATGTTCTAAAATACTTGTTAATTTTTATCAACAACAATATACCTCTACTCTCTACAAGATATACTCGTATATGTGCATATGATCATCGGTGGACTCCATAACTAATGATGTCTGATGAAAAATATTTTTATATTATTTTTGTGCTAATAGGACGGCGGTGGTGGATACACCATAATGCACACAGAGTCAGGCGACCTCTACCGTGTTGATGAAGAGCCGAAGCGCGAACGACAGCCCAGGAAGCAGCCAATACACCTCCTACAGTGCCGCGTGTACAACGCTGAGAAACCGGTAAACTATCCTATCTCTATGAAATTGCCTAAAAATGATAAAATAATGGTTATCCCCATAGGCGGTATAGGGTGTTTTCTGTTTGATTTTGTGTATTTTTTATGCTGCGTATTTTTTGTTACCAAATGTCGTTTATGATACATGTAAAACCTTTATTAGAAAACAGCATTCAAAATGTTTATAAAATATTAACAGTTTAGAAAGAGGTGAAAGTTAGAGCAGGAGCGAAGCTCGCTATCTCTCTCGTACCCTCAGATTTCAACGGGACGTCACGACTCTGTAATGCATTACTTTTCTGTTATTGCACTGCGCTCGTCGTGCCAAGACATAAGTGATATTTTATTAGATGGCTAATAATTTCTCTGGCAACAATATTCTTCAAAGTGGTTGTGGTGTGTTGCTTGTTGACTGAAATAGATAAAACAGTCGTACATATCCTCATTATCTCTCGCATACGGCACCTATCATAAGAGTGATGGTTTCATGAGTTCGCCGGTAGTAGGGACGTTAGTGTAGGGAGCTGTCGGGCCGCACAGGGCGTCAAATAAGTCGGTCTAGTTTTTTTTTTTTCACGGATTTGGATGTCAGATAGAGGGCACTGTAGTACTTAGTGGGTCAGATGTGTGTAATGGTGCTTCCAAACCGCTGTAATTTTTTGTTGAGCAATGTTTCCAAGTGCGTGGTGGCCTGTTGGTAACGGACCAGACGCGGCTGCCTACATGTTCACGGTGGTCGCGGGTTCAAATCCCAGGACACACCTCTGACTTTTCGGAGTTATGTGTGTATTGATAGTCAATCACCACGCACTTTAACGGTGAAGGAAAACATCGTGAGGAAACCTGCATACTGTAGCGATTTTAAAGAATTTCTACGGTATGTAAGTCCGCCAACCCGCACTAGGCCAGCGTGGTGGACTATATGGCCTAACCACTCTCAATCGATTCTCACGATTGTAGAGTAGGTATTGGAGCCCTGCAGTGGGACGCATATGGGCTGATATAGATATATAATGTTTCCAAAGGTTACTCAGCAACATCTTATAACTAAATTTTATGTCTAGTCATGTTACCCAACATGTAGAAGCAATTGCTAACACTGCACAATGTTGCTGAACAAAGAGTAGCGGCGGTTAGGATGCATCATGCAGTGTTGGTTGCTGGCAGGCGCCGTGCGCGGTGCGCGTGCACGTGTCGGCGCTGGTGAGCATGGACGTGCAGGCGCACGGCTCGCGCGCCGAGGTCATGGGGCTGGCGGGCGGCGCCTACTGCGGCGGCGCCGTCGTGCTGCGCGCCTACCTGCCCGTCGCCGCCGCCGCCGCGCGCACGCACTGCGACATGGACCCCGGTACCTGCCACCGCCCTCCACTCACCAGTTTTCAGACATTCATCCCAAACATCTTGCTTTTGAATAACTAAACCATTATAGTCAATTTTAATTAACATAGTGTTCTAAATTCATATGCAATAATGATAAAAATCTCATGTATATTTCTGTTGACACCGTCTACATTCAATTGTGTTGTTTAATTTTCGCCCACATCTATTAGGAACATTCACTTGATCTTATCCATAAGAAGAGCAGGAAGGTGGTGGGTAGTTGTGTGTTGATGCAAATGTAGAAGGCGTGGTTGTGGTCAGTGTCGCAGGCGGCGGCGGCGCACGGGCTGGGCGCGCGCGGCCTGTGCGTGGTGGGGTGGCACCACTCGCACCCGGCCTTCAGCGCCGCGCCCTCCGCCACGGACCTGCGCACGCAGCGCGCGCTGCAGCGAGCCCTGGAGCGCCCGCGCCGCCCGCTGCTCGGCCTCATCTCCTCGCAGCACTGGCCGCCCGGCCGCACCGCCTCGCACTACCGGTACTCACGCACGCACGCACATGTTTTGAATTCTATTTTATTAAACTTACATTTTATATTACTGCAATATTAATACAAACATACATGCACCTCGAATACAGAACCTTCTTTTTGAAAGTATATAGGACTAAAATTAATCCCTTAAAAATAAAAATAGTGATGGAATAAAATGTAAAACAATTTATACAAATTGTTATACAAAAATAAACAGTACATATTTGTAATTGGCATGATTATTGTAATGGGATTGTGTATGACTGCAGTTGCATTCGCGTGGAAGAAGACGATCCGGAGACGGGTGAGCCTATAGGGTACCAGTTGAAGGTGAAGCTGGTGCCAGACCTTACCGCGACCAACCTGCCGACCTTCCTGCAGGAGCTGCGCGGCGTGATGATACACCACACGCCCAGCAACGAGTACACCGTCGACATGCTCCACGACATCTGTCCCGAAGCCAACATGACGTACTTGGCTAAGGTTAAAAGTTACTCATACATTTCTACCGCAGTTAGAACTTTTTTTAGTGTCCCGAAAAGTAAGTCGTATATCGATTTGTCGGTCTGTACTAAATGTCACTGTGAAAGCCCGAACAATGCTTAATCCTGTAAGTCTGAAATTGTATTTTATCATTGTTCAATTTGCTATGAAAACGTTATTCATGAAATGATTTATGCCAAACTTATGCTCCGACCTGCACCATACGCAGTGGGATGGCGTACGGCTGTTGGTTGGCCTTTTGAGCCCATGCGGCCCACATATACAGGTTATATCAAGACTGCGACCGAAAACGAAGCCAGGTGGTAGTCTTAGTGACTTCAGACACAATGCAACTAAAAATTTCGTAAAAAAACATCGTCAACTTTTTTTTGGTAATTTTTTACTTATCGTCGTATTTGGTGATAGTTTTCCTAAAATTATGATGTACAACTCTTAATTTTTTAAAACGCAATGGTACGTTAGCGTTTAAATTACTATTATCGCAATAACTAGGTATTTACTAACCAAATACAATGATTTTTAAAAAATTGCAAAAAAAATATGTCGCTTATATTGCGAAATTTTTATTTGCATTGTGTCTTTAACCACCCGGCTTCGTTTTCGGTCGCGGTCTTGATATACCCTGTATATTTACTATGTAATAATGGTATTAACAAAATAAAATCACAGCAGCTGTAACTTAATACTTGTGTACTAATACGGAAGGACAATTTTTTTGAGCTCGTATCCATAGATAATACACTATATAGGAAACTCGTATCCTTTATATTCTAGACTGCCCTCTCTTCTTTTCCTTTTCTTATATCCATTCTAAGGTTGTGAGAAATCGCATAGAGCCATAATACCGCCATCTGTACTTTTTGGTTAATTTCTAATATTTTTAAGTGTTTTTCCTATTTGTGTGCAGTTATAAATAAATAAAATAGTGCTAAGGTATATAAATACAGAACGTTTCGGGCTTTTACCACTACGACTTGATCAATCTGAGTATTTACCGTTCTTCCTGCTCTTACAGTAACATACGAGTAATATCAGTGTATTATAAATATAAATATAAATACACCCAACAGTCACATACATAGTCCAGACCCCACACTAAGATCGAGTCTTGTGTCGTGGGTATCAGGAACTACGAGAGACTTTTCGGTCTCACAAACACCAATCAATCAATTGGATCAAATGACCGTAATGTGAAACTCTAGTAATATTTGTTTCAGTGCATATCCAGCACGCGACACCACATGTCCTCGGCGGGCTACGAGGACGACCACCCCGTGGTCCTGCAACTCTTGCAAGGCATCGAGGACATATGCAGATAGCAACAACCACACAAATATGTGGTTTTCATTTCCATTCGTGTTCGGTCGAGCTGTGAAGACGTGACGTCACACATTTCCAGTAGGATAGATACGTGAAACTAACCGAATTCGCCACTCAAGTAGTAATCTACATTAAGTGGACACGAGGTGGACACACGACCTGGTTAAGGTTGCAGGAAGTTACTGGATGCACCGCTTCCAACCGGTTGATGTGGATATGCTTGGGAGAGGCCTATGTTCACTCGTGGACTTTCTGTGTCTGAAGAGAGACAGGAAGTATATGCGATAATTCTAATAAGGATACATACAATAGATGGGGTGAATAAGGATCGTGCAGTGGCTTTGTCAAGTTAAGAATAAAGGTGGCGTTTGCTAATTTTTACCAGAAGGTTTCATAGATTTCAATGTGAACAACGGTGACCTGATAAATGAAGAAGTGGATGCACAGACGTGACAAAGAGTAAAATTAAATTATTATACAATATGGTAATTTTGACTTTGGTCAAAAATATTCGTTTGTTAAAGTTATTTAGAAATAAACATATGTTTAGAAATTGTTTTATTCAGTACCCGTGTAACTAGTGTTTTAATGTGAATGGTTTCTGTAAACCACATGTTTTTGTGAATTGTTTCTGTAAACCACATGTTTTTGTGAGACAGTGTGGATCCCAGTGGAGCCGCACATTCCCTAGGTAGCTACAGTGTGGGTGTACATCATAATTATAACAAACTCCAAATAATACGCCGGTTGTGTAATCATAATTCCTCTATTCTTTTCCAACATCATGCTCATAAATACAAGGGTTTTCTACAAAATACAACTCGCATATTAAAATGCCTACGTTACTTCTAGAACATTCACAACGCAATCCCGACTCGGCCATCCTTCACATCAGCCGTTGACAACCCGTTCTATATTCAAATCCTTACTCCATTCTTCTTAATACAACGGCCAGCACCATCGTCATACTAAAATTAGGTTGGTTTACTCATCGCTTATAAAGACATCCGTAACATAATACATTCACATTTTCCATATGGTTATTGTACTATTTTTTGTTAAATTATTATTAAAAAAAAAACAAGATATTTTCGGAATTGTATCTATTACCTAAATTAATATAAATTTTACAGATTGTGTGTGTTTCTATTTTATTACCCTATAATGTTGAAGTGTGTGATTGACTGCCGAAAACGTCGCGTTACCTGAACCAATTGCCTCTAGGACCTATATAGGTAATATTAATGAACTATGGTATTAATGAAACAAACGGTAAGAGATTAAAGAGTGTGTATTTCCACCTTAATGGCCGGAAACGCATCTCTATGCCCAATGGTGTTGCAGATATTCATGGACTGTTATTCATTTACCATTAGGTGCCGTGAAGTTAGCATAAAATATATTGTCATTGCAATCACTTTAGCGTACTGCAGTCCCTTAGCCGTGACAGATTAAAAAAAAAACAGCGTAAGTACACCTAACGAGAAGATACATATGACAGTACAATTATGTGCTTTTTTATTACTAACATTTTGTTCATTTTGCTCTTATTATATCTCAATGGCTAAAATACAGGGTATATCAAGACCGCGACCGAAAACGAAGCCAGGTGGTATTATTAGTGACTTCAGACACAAGTCACAACGCAAGTAAAATTTTCGAAAAAAAAATCGACAACTTTTTTTTTATATTTTTTTACTTATCGTCGTTGGGTGATATATACATAGTTTTCCTAAAATAATGATGTACACCTCTTTATTTTTAAACATGCAATGGTACCTAAGGGTTTAATTTAGTATTTTCGCAAAAACTAGCTATTTACCACCCAAACAGGATGATTTTTAAAAAAATCTAAAAAAATATCTGTGACCGTTTTGGCGAAATTTTTATTTGCATCGTGTTTGGGGCCACTAAAACTACCACCTGGCTTCGTTTTCGGTCGCAGTCTTGAGATACCCTGTATATACCCTTCGGCTTTGCCGTAGTCGGTTAACGCGTAACTTAGACATTCGGACCGTAACAACGCTATCGAATGATATACAATGATATATGATATTCTCTCGTAGTGCCTGATACCCACGACACAAGGCTTAATTAATCTTTATGTGGGGCCAGGACTATGTATGTGACTGTTCTGTTTAAACAAATAAATAAATACACTAATTTATTAATTTATTCGTAAAGTCACATACATACATAAACTTATGCCTTTATCCCCGAAGGGGTAGGCAGAGGCGCCACCAGGACACCCACATTTCGCCTTGTATGTTTCGTCCCATAATGTGATAGGGGGCGAGCCTATCGCCATATCGGGCACAAATTCCTGACTCCGGGCTGAATATAAAAATCCAATATCACTTTGCCCGACCCGGGACTCGAACCCGAGACCTCAGCTTTGTAACCGTACCGTAATACAACTACGCCACCGAGGCAGTCACAACTCACACAGTAAAGCACAGAGTACATTACTATATATGAAATAGAGGTCTATCTTCATGCTCAAAATGGGAAACACATGGTTGTCACTTCCAAAACAAGTAAAAGATGGCGCTGTTACACAATTAACGCTGGGTACCTCTATATATATCGGTAGATGGCGCTGTTACACAATTAATTCTGGGTATGCATAGAATGGCTTTACTGATCACTGAACCCATTGATAGAATTTTTAAAATTACATTTTAAATATAACATTAAAAATGTAATTTTAAAAATTCTACCAATGGACTGACGTCTTGAATTGGTGAAAACATTATTTTCGATGAATATGCTTAATTAAAACGATTTTGCATTTTAATCATTTATTGCAATACAATTATACAATAGCATTATAATCACGATTATACTATGATACATAACACAATTTGTCTTTTATTTAAGATTTAAGAAAAAAATATACTAATTAAATACTTATAACTATTAATTAATGTCCATAAAACCATGTTATATTGGCAAACAAAATAATATTGATACTAATATGTCTTCTCTTTTTTAAAGTAAATGAATTCATCGAAACTATACTTCTCATCAGAAAAATCGAAACTCTTGCGTTTTTACGGTATAATTAAATCAAATATATCTAATTAATTTTTTTTTTTATATTAGGGCAACAACATTAGGATTTGAACACATCATATTATTCGCTATTAAATGACATATATTCCTATACATTATTTTCTGATAATCCTTACAAAATATAAACTTGCAAGGTGTATAAATTTTTCTGATATGAAGTATATTCACAATATTCTGGATCCAAAAACAAGAGTTTACCAGACTATGGTCCTGTGTTTGAAATGTTTTTGCGAAAAAGAGAATTAAAAGCAGTCATTAAAATACAAAAAAATTGATTGATGATTCGTGATGGATATTTAGTAAGCAAAATATACAATTGTTACATTTATTTTTCTTTTTTATAGTATAATTTGATTTTATTTACACTCTTAATTTTAGGGACTATACTATAAGTTATCTTGCCAAATAGCCCGTTTACAAGGACAGAGTTTCTCGCCTGCTTTCAGACGAGAATCATATGCCAAGCATGCGAATAGCACAGTAAGAATAAGATAATCGTATTCTGGCAAATGTATACACAATGCCACTTTTTTACATCCTTATACAACAAAAACCATATATAGGGGCATAGAACTTTTCCCGTGTAAATAGGACCTGTATTTCGAAGCGGCATTCTAGCAAAATTTAACAAAAAGATGACCGAAGATTTTCAATGACAAATATTATTTATTCTTTACTTTCCAGTGCATTTCCTTCTACAATAATACATGATATGTGGAACTTGTTTCATAGCAAAATATCTAAAACATAATATTTAAATTATCCAGTTTTAAATAAAAGCTGATATATCACCGACAATTTTTAAAATGGATTTATGACCAACTTTTTTATTAAACATCGCCAGTGTGCATCGTAATGGGCAATACTATGTCATCATATTCTCTACGTTACTAATTTACAAAGACAACAACAGAATGCGGCTATGTTAAAGTCATGCAATAAATATTTTACATAATATTTTGATTACATCAATAATATTGATCATGAAAAAATAATCTTTACGAAATATATTATACAGTAAATATTCAACTTTAAAAATGATTTTATGTTAGTTTATTAGGTATATACAATTATTAACATCGCTTCTTATAAATGATAGTGAGAAGAGAGTTATTAATAAAAAATATTTCTGGTTACTAAAATGTCAAATCGCAGCATGAGTAAATACCTTAATAATTGTTATTGAATGATTTAATTTAGTTAGGCTAATTATTCTAGGGAAAACGTGTGTTGAAGATTTTACTCCACCTAACTGTTTCTAAACAGAATAAATAATGGAAGATCATAAAACCATCAGAAATAACTGATTGTGTACTGAACCGTGTGTCGGGAATTACACGTGATGCAGAGCGGTAATAATGTTGATGTTTCGAGTGTTGGTAATAGTTGTGTATATTGTACCTATTCATGTCTTCAACCAAGACACACCATATTTATGCAATACAAACGCCTAAATACTCAAACGCCAATTTAATATTACTATGCAGGTAACTACGTACGTCCGATAATTAGTTGTTGCTTCTCAATGAGACTTGCGTAATAAAGTGCAACATAATATTTGTATGGCGTTTCAGTATTCAGGCGCAAGTCTGGATATTGAGCTATAGTCCTTAAAGTGCTTCACAGATATTCGTTACTTTAAATCCTTATATATAATAATCCTTATATTCTCTTCTCATAATATTAATTTACAATTGAATAAAAGCAATACAGATCATTCGAACTTGCACTTAATTGAATGAGTTATTTAATACATGCTTGTTTTTTTTTGTATGGTAGTTACTAAATAGTTTGTACATAATTTTTGCCTGGTTTTATAATAAGCTTGGAAGCAAGCGCCGACGATTAGCGCAATAACATATTATAATCTATTGGATTCTTAAATGTCACGCTAGGTGTCGGCGAACGTAACTGGACAGACGTATCAGAAAATATTATTATATGGTTGTATAATAAGTATGAAAGCCGTAAGAGCGGCGTCCAGTTACGTCCGCCGACACCTAGCGTGACATTTTAGAATCCAATAGATTGATTATGTTATTGCCCTAATCGTCGGCGCTTGCTTCCAAGCTTATTAAGAAACCAGGCAAAAATTATGTACAAACTATTAAGTAACTACCATACAAAAAAAACAAGCATGTATTAAATAACTCATTCATTCGAATCGTGAATCGCCGACCTTTTTGTTTTTTGGCGTTTTCACGCCATTGCATTTTCATGAGTAACTTTGCACTGGCAGAGCAATTTTCTAGGAAATTCAGCATACCAAGGTTGGAGGTAAATTTTCCAGCAGCTTTAATATTCGCAGTCTCCTTTTTTTATTTTTCAGTTTACAAATTTTGATTTTCGCCGCTCTTATTTTTGTATACATCTGTCTTTCCGTATTCGACAGATGGATTCTTTTACCAGATGCTTTTTTTCCTGTAAATAAAATATATTTATATACTAAACTGCTAAGATGATGTCTAAGTATCTGTTATATAGAATAAGTTATTATTGTGTATCATGCTAATCATCTATTGGTATCTGAAGAAATAATTAATCACCTCACACAAAATGTACTAAGTAAATACAAATTAAAAAAAAAATGTGTGTGTGTATTAGTGTACACACGTAAGAAGTGAAACTTCTTTATGACATCATTTTTCGAAAAATTATCTACTATTTACAAATTTACAGAATTGGTAAAATAAAGCTAAATTAAATAAAGTTTAAGTTTAGGAGGGGGGAAATTTTTGAGGGAATTTGGGATTTCTATCGGGGCCAATTTGTAGCCCTCACCGAGACGGTTCCGAGGATACCAAGCTCGGTGGGTCCACGACCTTTATTGGTGGAGATAGGAATAGGGGGGGTGAGGTAAAAATTTTAGGTGGGGGTAGGGGCGGGGGGGGGGGGGGTTAGGTTTCGTGGGTAGGCTATTGGGCACCTTAAAATATTTTTGGGTGGGGAAAGTTGTGGAGGGGGAATTCGGGAATTCTGTTGGGGCAGGATTGTAGCCCTCACCGAGCCGGTTCCAATGAACCCAAGGTCGGTGGGTCTACGATGGATAATGCCGGAGATATGAGTAGGGGGGGTGAGGTAAAATTTTTAGGGTGGGGGTAAGCGGGGGGGGAGGTTTCGTGGGGAGGCTATTGGGCACTGTTTTGGATTTAGGGTGGGGGAAGGCCAGAGGGGGGGGTAAGGATCAAATTACAAAAAAGTGGGTGGGACTTAAAATTTTGGGTGGGGCTTGGAAACGGTTGGGGGTGTGGCTTACTGAAGTGGGTACTAATTAACTAAATAAAAAAAGATGGCGCGTAACGGAAGAATGTGACGCGTAACGAAAAATTTTTTCCAACCCCGATAAAGAAGTTTCACTTCAAAAAAACATTACAGGGAAATCGTTATAATTATTATTTTATCAACTGATTATGGCATTTTACAATTTTTATTACTACGTACTTACAAAATGGAAAGGCGTATGGAGTTAAAGCTTAGAAATAATATAGTAGATAGCAAATCAGTGTGATAATTGTAAGTAAATATTTTGACAGAAATAGGAATGACATGCATGCAAAACTTACTAAGAGCTTGCTCCTGTCTATTCTTCAAAATTGGTGGTTGTGGGGGTGGCTCATTCATTACAGTGTCTGGGTCTGAAATGTGGAAAGTTATTGTTTTCAATAAATCGTCAAGTTCTCTAGTTTACTACTTCACTTAGAAATACAGACTATTACATGCTGCCTATACTTTCATTCATAAAATATACAAACACAAAGCATATTGTTGTGCCCATACATCATTTGCCCCAGAACCAAGAGATTCTCATGTTCTTCCACTCTTATTTTGCAACCGTTAAACGAACCTAAAAACCCCGTGTTGCTCCATCAGCACTTTGGAGAAACTCCGGGACCTCACAAAGAACGCGCCGAAGTTCCTCCAGTGCGTAGCTTGTAAAAGCACTACTCGTTAAAAGTACCTAATATTTATTATATTAGCATTAGGATTATAACAATATTTCTCTACTAAACATATAATAGTACCAAATAATTATGATGAATAATGATGTTTAACAGTATACTTATGGATTTGACAATAAAGTATAGCATAAAAACTTGATTCAGTAACCAGCAAGTTTCCTAGAAATAGATAAAACAGAATATTATTATTTGCTTACAAGAGTCATTTAAATGTAGGAATGCTGTTACATGAAACTTATCTGTAGTTTTACTTTTTATATTGTTTTAGAAGTCCGTGGTGGCCTGTTGGTAAACGGATCATACGCAGATACCAAAACGTTCATGCTGGTCACGGGTTCGAATCTCAGGGCACGCCTCTGACTATTCAGAGTCACGTGTATTGATACTGGACTATATGGCCTAATTCCTTTTAATCGTGATTTCCATTGCAGAGGACACCCATGCTCTGCAGTGGGATGTATTTGGACTGTAACTGTATGGTACAACCCTTAGCATACATTTTAGTTTTTCTAATTATAATTAGCATGGATGTGCACATTGTATACAGTTATTTATGCAAAACCTATTTTCAACACAAGTTAAAAACACTTACCAATGTTTTCAAGTAGTAAATCATCTTTTACAATTGTTGGTAATGTGTGTACCACATAAGCACTTGATTTGATATCTGAAAATAATAAAAGTACATATACTATGATATCTTTGTCTATATTTTATCATTTCAGTAGCTATTAACATTGACCCAAAATTGATCAAATAATCAGTGTCAAGTCATCAGTTTAGTTGTTGTGTTTTGTGTATTTGTTTTGTCTACTTTAGGACTCAGATATATTGTATATAAACTTTGCATTATAATAATATTTTTATGACAAGATTAAATACATATACATACATGGCTGTAGCAAGATTAAATTTATTACAATTACCTATGGATGTTGATGGCATTGGTAGATTAGCAAGAGTGTGTTCTTGTAAAGGCATTTTGAAAAACAGTTTATCCACCTTTTCAGGTAAGAATGCTGAAATAAATAAGATGTCTTGTAAACTAACATTATGTGACACAACTTAAACATAACTTAAAGCAACAGAGTATGCTTTTATGTAAAATAATATATTTAAACTTACTTTGTATATTCAATGTTGGTACTGCAATATTGCTGAGTCTGTTGTTGCGGCAAAGATATATTTCTTCAAAATGTGAGCGGCACACACGGCGGTTATTGTAGATGTGCTGATTGTCTAATGCCAAGATAGCACCACCGATTGCATACAACCAAGTGTTAAAGCGTTGTCTGTCTTTCTTCGGGCTTGGAAATCCATGGAGACCTTTATGTGTACCTAAAATTTAAAAAAAGCTCTTCACACTGACGTTAAACAATCTTTACACAAAATATTACCTATTGTAATGAACTCGTAAACAATTTTTTCAGGAACAATTTTTCAGCATATAGTTGGTGAAGGAATTGTTGATTAAAAAAACTATTTTCTTGGAGAATTGATATAATACAAAAAACATATAAGTATTGATTAAAATCCATTTTAATAGAATATTCTTTTATTAGATTATTATTATCATAATCAGCCTATTCACTAGTTGAATATATTTTTACAATGGCATTTGTAGGGATTTTTTATTTTTAATTATATTAAGCATTTAAAATGTTTAGTTCACATCCAATACCTGTATCAATCTTTGTTTTTAATATTTTATTACTCAAACACATTGATGTAGTATATTATAATACTTATGCAACATATGTACAGTGCCTCAATTTAATGAATCTGAAGGGGATAAAAAAATGTTCAATAAACCAAGTTGCAGTGAGCAATGAGGGAAGATTTAAAGAGGTTAGGTAGGGTTACATTTGTTATACTAAGGTAACAAGGCCTGTTTTTCGTTACTAAGCTATTGCGAGTTTCAACTAAGATGAATAACAAATAGTAGTGGTTATATTACTTAGTATCAAACAATAAAATGACTGAATTGCTAAGTTTTTAACGTGTTTGAACTCTAAACCTATCGTTGATTCATTATTGTGGAATTATTCGTAAAGTATTGATGAAATTCGTTAAGATTAACAAATAAATAACTAAAGGTGAAATAAACTTTCTATCTATATTAAGTAATGATAAATATCTTTATAAAGAGAATTTCGACAAATGTATTCGTTATTACAGGGAGATAAAGGAGCTTTCGAGAAAATCGTGAAATCAATGAATTTGTTTTAATGAGGTTCGATAAGTGGTTAAAAACAGGTTGGAAAGTTAACTTACCTTCGCCGTCTATACATACAGGAACACAGCACGCATCTCGATGGGTCATGGTGACTCGGAAATACTTCACAATCACCAAAAACAAACACAACAAAAGGAGTCCTATCTCTGTTCTTAATGTAAAAACTACGAAGTTCGCAGTAGACTGTCACAGTTGAATGAATTTACCGGAGGAGCTTAAGCTCAACTCAACGGATAAACGCATTAAAGTGACCAATATTCACAAAAATTAAATCACAGCACCGGCGCAAACGACGCGACGCGATCCGTGGTAATTTTCGGAGAATGAGGAATAAAAATGACGTAACATGACGTCATGACGTTTTTTTTACCAGATTAAAACTGTGAAATAGCGACATCTGTTACCGCTGTGGCAAAGGCGGGCTTCTACGCCGGTCATTTCGTGTTACCAGTTGAAATGTATGAAGATTGAGGAGCCTGCAGTAAAGTCACATACAACCAAAAAATCTATGGATTGGGGGAATGCACCGCAAATATCAACAGTGTTGCCAGAATAATGCTGACAAGTGACTCATATTAAAATATTTACTTTCTTATTTCAATGAGTCAAAATACATTCTCGTATAATAATATCAAATTTTTTTACTAAAAATGTACAAAAAACAAACAAAATGAGTCGTCATGTATAGATAGCTTACTTTGCGACTGTGGAATGTAAATGTATGGTTATTAAGATTATTAAGCAGTATTTTGTTTATCATTATCATATTATATGCAACATTGGTAGTACTTAGAACATTGAATTGTTCTTTGTTAAAATGTATTCAACTACATTTAGGTACGTCATAAAATACTAATAGCTTTTCCTCGTCTGTATTACTATTAAATAAAAAAATATCAATAGACTTCGGCATTACAAAAAAGAAATATTACAATTTTTAATGCCCGAATAAGAGGATTGGGGTGTGAATATATATTTTGTTTGAACGATATAATCTTTTGGTATATTATTTTAAATACGCGTGACGTCATGACCTCTCTCTTGGATACAAATATTACGTAATGCTAACTTAAATAGTTATAGATATGCTTGCTATTTGCTTTAAATGTTAACTTGAAACACTTCAATGTTGAGTTTGAAGTGATTGTGTATTACTGGAGCCCTTTGGCTGAGTCATTGAATAATAACTTTGTTTATAAAGCACAACATAAACTTATAGCCGGATGATTATATTCTGAAACCGCAACCGTCATCGGATACGTAGGCTGTATCGAAATCACGGATTGAAATACACATTGTAACGGTACATTATGCGCATTTTATTACATTTCGGTGCTTCAATGTAATGTACATATTAAATTATGTCTAGTGTCTATCATAGTAGTGTTTCATTATTGTTATATTTCTCGAAAGCATTTTTAAATATTATTTAAAAATAATTAACTTATATCGTTATCTTTCTAAATGTAATTACTATATCTGCTACAAGAATTACGCGGGCATCCCACAAATCTAAGTACTGTGCCGTTTTCCCCCTGATTTATTTTCAGTATTGCCAATTTATAATTTCTCAATACTACACGGATTTATTTACATCAGATGAGTCGTCATTTGTAGCGAACAAAGTTGTAAAATTGACTCAACCTAATAAACTCTTATTATTGATTAGTATTGTAACGAGTATTATACAGTTTACATATTTATAAATGATTATAGTTAAAAAACTACTAAAACTAAATACAGATAATTTATGTATTTCAGTTCGTTTGGGTATTTTTCAAATACTGTTGGCAACACTAGTGAACTTGATCTAGAACTAGAGTAGTGCATGCGTCGATGTCTGATAAAATATGTTCTGGTGATATTCTAAAGCAACATTTATTTATAAATTATAAAAAAATATTCACAAATTATTGTCATGTTAGCAAATTTAGGGCGGAAAATTCAAATGTATATGAGACGTGGATATTTATTGAGACCCCGTTTGATGAAGCATTGTAATTAATCATTAAGCTGCTGTTTAAAAAATATTATGTGTTCACACAAACTTTGAGAATATTCTCAGGACTAATATTAGAGGATTGAAGTGAACACACTAATTAAATTTTACACATTAAAAAGCATTAAAACATCACTTAGAAAAAATAAATGCACAGAATTACATTACGGTGATAGGGAATTACGTTTTTAAAAAAAACTTGATTAATTATATAAATTATTAGTTTATATTGGTTGTTAATACAATTTCAGACAAATTACCAAATTAATCTGGTATTATATTGGTGGTTCGCCAAGCCGATTCATTCATTGTTTTCGGTATTTGTTGTTACAATATGGCTGGTAATTAATTCTATTCAAATATTTAATGACATAAGACTAAATATGTCGTTGTGTGACGACAATTAACAAGTTGTGTTGTAAGAAAATATCGATAAGTCGTTTCGTACCATCCCTATTTGCAATAAAACGCGTCAGCTTGTTCGATAACGTTCATTAAAGCAGCCACCAACAGTAGGTAGTGAACTCCTGTGAAAAATACTAGTCTTGAGGAAGACCGCCATGACTTCACCAGTGAGTCACAACTAACTTCTGAACTGTGTGAAAAGTTAATTCATTGTTTTTAAAAGCTTCTCCCGCGGCTTTAAAGGTTAGTAATTTTTATTTACATACACATTCGCATATTTTTCATTGTAATGTAATGTGGAAAGGGAACTATAGCTGGTTGCATTAAATCTATTAGAAGAAGGGTGAAATATGGTGGAGCCGCATCATATTTAGCCAGGTTGCAATATGATTCAGCTTGTTTTTCAGCCGGCAATATGCCGTGACGAGTGACGAACATGCTGTTGTATGACGTAATATATTGATATTTTCATGTTGAAAACTTCATGTGGTTAATATGGCTCCACCATGTCTGAATTGTCATTTTGTGTAGTCGAATGTGTAGTAGTCATATTGTATAGTAGTCATTTTGTGTACAAAAATAATTGATATCTAACATTTGCCGGTTCCGATAAAAACATGGATAAAAATATGCGCACGCTATTTTGTTTTCAGATCCCTAACCCTTTATCTAACTGTTTGTTTTATCTGGTTTCCTGTGTTAATACTGAAAATATAATGTATTCAAAATACAACACAAACTATTTAATGGCATCCGCGTACTCCGATTCGGTTTTTCCTTCCTTCTAAAAATCAGTGTTGCCAGGATAATTGGGTATTTGACTCAATTTTTTTTATTGTATTCGTCAAAAAGTATCCATAACCAAAATCAAACAAACAAAGAATTTCGTAAATCCATTCAGAATTTAAAAAGTTAGAAACGTTTTAAATCTTGTAGTGGGGGTAAAAGAAAAGGGATGCAAAACAAAATTAGTGACGTCACTATTCTTAATATGCATTATAGTGTGCGGGTGTGAAAGAGACGGCAAGATGTCCCCACTACGTCCCCACTCTTTCATTTAAAATACTAATATTTGCCTCATGTTACAAGCTACTTTATCACTGTTTTCACAAAAATGTTTTGTTTTAATGGCACTTTTGCTTGTCTGCAAAATAATACAAAAATTCGATGATAGTCAAATACCCAATTCTGAATTCTAGAGAAGTATAGGAAAATAATTTTAACCAAAATATTGTTTAATAAATTCGCGTTTAGACTACAAACTTACACGTAAATACCTTGATACAATTAAAAGCAAACATTAACGTCTACACTTATTGAATGATATAGGTAGCGTCGTACTATAAGAATACAAAAAATAGAATAATATAAATATATTTTAGGGCTAAACAGAATACAAAGATTTACCTCCGTATCAGAACATTCCAACAAGACTGCCGCGCGACGTCATGTTATCGATACGAAGAATAACTGCCAGCGCCATTGTTACACCACAAGCTTGCTGATGTAAATATTCTTATTTATTTCCGCAAACAATAATTACTACCTGCACATTTGAGTAGGTACATTTTTAATTTGTTACATTTGACCGGATTTAAGCACACTTATTCAGCAACACCGTTGATGTTTGTAGGGAATTCCCCGGATCGAGATATTAATTATATTGAGCATTGGCGTTTCTAGAATGATTTTGCAGGAAACGGGAGGGGTGGGGTCATTACCCCCTATAAGTTATTATTGTACTGTTTCAAGCCTTAAATGTCTTACTGCAGGGCACGGGTCTCCTCTACAAATCACAATCCAGAGTAGGTACGATTGAGAAGGGTTAGGCCATATAGTCCACCACGCTGACCTAGTGCGGGTTGACGGACTTTACATACCGTAGAAATTCCTACAAATGAATAACTGTAAATACCTACAAGGAGTTTAGTAACAAATACGGCCAATAAATAAATAAAATTCATAGATATCATGATAAGATATATAAAATGATTATCATTACCGATTGTTTGCTATAATATTATGAAGATTAGTAATAAGTATATTTTGTACTTTTTCCATCTTTATTAAATACAAACGCGGGTTCGATCCCCGCACCGAGACCAATGTTTGTGTCTCTACAAGTATTTGTTTTGGAATGTTTGTGAAACCGAGAACTCTCTCGTAGTTTCCGACACCCTCGACACAAGACTTACATTATCTTACTCTCACTCACTTATCTGTTATCTCCCTCACTGTCAAGTGGTACTGCGACAAAGTAGTTGACTTTCTACGCTAGAGGGAGCCGGTTAGGTCTCGCAAAAAAAGTTATTTGGAATACAAATAACTTGGCAATTATCATCCAAATTTTGGATGTGCGCAGATAATTGCCAAGTGTGGAAGTTATGCTCGTGTAATTTATTATGGTTAATGCGCCGACGATACAGGGTAGATACATAAATGATAAAATATAATTTTAAACATGTATATCATTAATAAGAATGACATGAGAATCATCAATGACATTAACCATTGTAATTATAAATGGCTTTAAAAAGAAAAAAAGAAGCAAAACGAAGAAATCAGTTCGTGTTGCTGATGGAGTTTCTTGCGCCGTGTCTTCTTCACAGCTACAACACGTTCCGAAGCGGTGGTAGCAGAAATTAACGATTCAAAAGATCTTGTAAAAGACTATTTGAATAAAGAATATTTCGTATTTGATTTTGAGTTGCTTTGAATTAATTGAACTGATTTTTATTATATTGCATTATATTTCAAAGTACCTTTAAAATTGTAATTCCAGAGTTTCTGGCCCGTTGTTCTCTGGTGAAAAGTGCCTACCGAGTAGGTATTAGAAAAAACAAATTACCTAATCAAATGATGTATCTACTAACTAGTAACTACCTATAACATATTGAATTTTATGAATTCAATAAATTATTCACTTAATCAACGTCCATTGTTTTTAAATTAAAATTAATCACCAAAATATATCTCCGGATTGGAATCGAATCCACGAATTCAATGTTCACATGTACTTACACGTTGCCACTAAACCAGTGAGGGGACTTATTATTTTATTTTTTTCAGTTCATGTGAAAGTGTCGGCCGTAAAGCGAATATGGACGACGAAGAAAATCTACCAGGTATTGCATTCTATGATATAAATAAATTAATAATCTAGATTTATGTAAAACATATTTTTTTAATTGTTAATTGGGAAATATTTGTATATTTAAGGAACAATCAGATTTTTGCTATTACAATTAGATTTTTGCTATTACGAGTAGAACTATTAAATCAAAGCCAGTACTGCATGGAGTAAAGATATCATGAAGGCAGCTTGTTTGCAGGACCGGCGGGACAACAGAATTGGCGCCAGAGAAATGCCCCACGCGGGCGCGGTTTTGCTCAACAAAGAGGCTTTCGAGGGCGACAGCCAGTCGGCCCGCAACATAACCGTGCTCACATGAATCGCGAGAACAGACCTGCATCGCAAACGAGGCAGTATGAGCCACGTCAATATCAAAACGTTCGGGACCCACAAGCAGTCCGCAAACACGATAAAGGTCAGTGTCTAATATCATTCAAATAGATTCCTTTGGTTCCGAATTTACAAGTATCTGTTTGATGCAATACTTAGGGGACATAATCCGTGCCCTGTGTCGCTTTGAATCGAAAAAAGGTGAGGATTGTTCCACAAAGAAATTGGGCTCAATATCTAGCTCGTTGCTAACGCGAGTGTTTGCGTTAGGGGTATTAAAAGGACATGGGTAGTTACCTTTCATCCAATAAAATATATTATTCTCAAGAGATGATTAGGTATTGTGAAAAAAACAAGGCTGTTAACTTTTCGTCGCGAATCTTCTGAACCTACGAGAATCAGTTATGGAATTGAAATAATATACACATTATGGAGAGGCACACTTTGCAATACCTAATGCCTAGCGAAGTCGTATCGGAAGCAATTTATCTCATACTTTTATACATTAAGACGATTATTGTGTTTTACGTTGCAGGTAGATCATACGTTGGATTTAAAGCACTGCAAGAAATGGCAAATTCTGACGATAAAGACATTATTACCAATGTGAATCAAAAAAGACAGGCGTTTATTGAAATTCTCAGTAAAGACATCGAAAGACCTGATCTTTTCGTTTTGGTTATGAAAATAATATCGAAAGTATGCAAATCTGCTTTTGACGAACTGAAATTTAAATTGATTCTTGAAATATGCAACACGCAATTCATAAGTAGTCTGGTAAAATATTTATTGGAATTGCCGTACCCCGAGAGGAAATCGCACAACTCAATGTATTGGGACGATCAAGAAGGTTTTTGGAGTGATTTGCTGACTTTTTGCGAATATATTATCACAACTTCTCCCTCCACGGCTTACACTAAGTACAGATCTTTATTAGAAGCCTCAAAGTCGTGTCTGAACAATTTGAAGGCTGAAAATGAATTTTCCACCCTTGGGAACTGTACAGAAAAACTATCTGATCTAAGCACGAAGCTATCTACGCATATTAAAAATAAGGTAATGGATATATTAATTTTATTCTTAAATATTTTTGAGCTACTTAGATTACATATGGTTAATTGATATGTATGTACATATTGAATTATTGTTTAGTTCGTTTTGAAATGGAATTTATTGAACAAAATAATTACACAATCTTGCGGTTTTAAATCCGTAAGCTTTAAAAATAGCTCATTTGCATGCTGTTAATACGAGCGAATATGAATTACTTATTAGTGTCTATTAATATGACGTATGTATTTAATGAGGGATCACTTTTTTATATTCGACAATAAACGATCCGTTGTTTTACGGATGTTTTGTCAATTACGAACAATGTCTAACTAGGAAGCGGACGCCAAAAATATTGCATTTTCATTGATTAGGTACATTTTACCCATATAATATTTGGAAACAATATAAGAACCTGCTGCTCAACACCGCGCTCTAAAATATGTCGGAATAAGATTTAAACTTCAGAATATTCGTCGTGATACAGATAGCGCAGTTGGTTAGATGCTTACTGCGAAACGAGAGGCCGCGGAAACGGTCCCCGAACTGAGAAAAATGTTTGTGCGGTCCACAAATTCGGGCCTGGGTGTTTGTGACACCGAAAGTCTCTCGTGGTGTCCGATACCCACGACGCAAGACTTGTTGTCTTAGTGTAGGGTCAGGAGTACCGAGTATGTATGTAAGTGTTGTCGGGTAGACCACGCCTAGAGTGTAGAGAGTCTAGTCTAGAGAGGCGAAGTTTCTTCAACCCGACAACACCGAAGCAGTTTAATTCATCGTTTCCATACATTAGATAATCTCTATCTGAGCTCCATCTCCTGTCTTTGCATGGCGTTTTGACGGATCTTTTCATATATCTTGTAAGACGAATTTGTATTTTTACTCATTACTCTATTTGTATTTAAGATCGAGAACAAATCAAAAACATCGAATGATTTGAGTAAGCTGCACGACATGTTACCTCCTGACGACTTTCGGTGGCTAAACATTGTACCAACAAGTGTGGACCTCAGCCAGCATGTTCCGTTCCTACGGCCAAACATCATTGAGGGCAGCTACCAAGATGTTGAACACTATCTCGACGTGCAGTTCAGATTAGTGCGGGAGGACTGTTTCGGTCCGATACGCGAGGGCGTCTGTAAGTAACACGTCAAGACTCCATTATATAGGATACACTTGCTCATAAAATCCGCGATGTTCTGACTCTAAATGTATTTGCTCTTTTAATGTATTGAAAGGTGAGACCCCTTTAAAGTTAGTTGCCTCCTAGAGAATATTTTTACGCCTAGTCTTTTTAGTGCTGTCCGATCTTAATAATTTATTCAATAACCGCATCTGGTATTAGTCTGTTAGAGTTGAGATCATATACAATAACGGTTAAGAAAAATATTGTGAGGAAACCTGCATGCCATAGCGATTTCTAATAGTTTCTACTGCATGTAAAGTCGTTAACCTGCACTAGGCCAGCGTGGTGGACTATATGGTCTAGCCCCTCTCAATCGTACTATCGATTGTAGAGAAAGCTCGTGCCCTTCAATGAGACGTATATAGGCTGATACAGTACAATACAATGTTTAAAGACCCTCTGTGATGTCTACGCCAAAATACATATGTATATCGATACACGTGTATATAATAATGAGCGAAGTAGTATATGGCTAAAAATTAAAAAGTAGTAATCGACAATAGAAAATAATAAACTCATGACAATGTTTTTATTTTTCAGTGCAATACAAACATGAACCGAATAGGAAGAAATTGGATAATATACGGTAATTTATGCTTTTAAGACATTTTGCAATATTTCAATTAAAATATAGCCCAATGGGATTGTCAAGGAAACAAGGATAAGCTGTAATCGCACCAGCGAAACTTGCCTTCTCCATACAAAGATGCCACGAGTACAGTCAGTACAGTACATGTTGTTTTCAGAATGTCGTATCAAAGTTGATCAATAAATAATTGAAAAATTCTTCTTTGATTCGATCATATTTCTTGAAAAACTTGTTTTGATTTAATTTGGTATGCAGTTCTTAAGCTTATCCACATTACCAAACGTCAATTAGAATTATAAATTACGGAAATCACTCGTCATAATGCTGCTAAGTGTTGGTTAAAGTAGTTTTTTTTAATACTATAATAATAATAATTTATTGCATCATATTAAAGACATACAAAACACTTAAAATAAATCGTATGACAATATTTAAGTACTTAGAAAAAGTGTTTGATTGAACTCTGGTGCCCAAATAAAGATTTAACTTGTGGTATGGTCACCAGTGATTCCAATCGTACATAGCATTTGTTTATAACAATTTATTAATAGATTGACTGTTTCTTGATAATTATTGGGGATAGGACAAATTTTTATTGCTTTGCCGTCATAGTTTGGTCTTTCTATTACTCGTTTATCGTCTTGTTCTGGGACACTCTGTATAAACATTTCCCAGGACATTTTTGGATTACAGCATCTTCAAATCGTTATTTTACATTTCCTAAACATGCTCGGAATTATTTAAAACATTTCCTAGGAATTGTATACCATACATTACTGGTAACATAATATTATGTATTACGAACTTAAATTCGTTTGATTTAGTTTAATTTCAACATTTATTCTATTTAAAATTACAGGGTGTTCACTGATGTTAAATTCGTTACTCCGTATATAACGCAAGGAAAGGTTGGCTGTGTAGTCC
Organism: Deilephila elpenor; assembly: GCA_949752805.1. Lineage (NCBI taxonomy): Eukaryota > Metazoa > Arthropoda > Insecta > Lepidoptera > Sphingidae > Deilephila > Deilephila elpenor. The sequence goes on along the minus strand of OX457103.1, from coordinate 12,385,242 downwards.
AAATTGGATTAGGAAATAGAAAAAATAAAAATTTTGCAAAAACAAAATGGCAATACAACAGAAGATTCATATATGGCTCCTTGCTGTTATTTACAAAGGATGATTGTCGTAACTTCATTGCCGCTACCGTGCTCGATCGAGATCCCCGTTTACTGGCCGAGGGAAAGGTAAATAATTAACTTCCTTTTTATTTTTAAAAATATTTGTACTCTTTAGGTCATAAATATACATTTTTGCTTTATTTAAATTCTAGATACCTGTGTGTATAGTTGACGACAGATTCGACGAGAGCTTGTATAACAGTAACGATACATACACGATGATAGAAAGCGACGTTTATTTTGAACCTTATTACCATGTCATGAAGGCATTGCAGAGTCGGTCTTTTGGGGAAACTTTACCGATGCAACAGTATATCGTGCTGGTTCAGGTGAGTACTGCGCTTCTTTTTATTTTCATTCCTTCATACTTATGTATGTGGTACCTATCTCAAAGTGAGTTTTTGTTTTATATTTCTAAGTAATAATAGTCAGAACTCAGAATCAAGGTAGAATGATGGAAAGAGCAGAAAACCGTCAAAGATTGATAGTCCGTACAAGCTTAAACTCCAAAGAGAAAAATTTTGATGCGAGTTCCAGAAATGTCTGATTTTTATGTTAATTAAAAAGTTAATATAATAAGATATTTATTTTCATTTCAAAATATCCTAATCAATAGTCAAATTATACGCAACAGTAGTAATAGTAGATTCAAGCACGGTACTGTTTGTTAGTGACTAACAATTTGTTTTTCAGCCGGAGCACAAACCGCCTGCATATTTGCAACCCAACACTGAGTTTGTTTTTGATATTCAAACAAGCAAAGACGACGATGATGACGGCGAGGATATTATTGTAGAAGAAGACGACATGTACAGATTAATAAGACTAGTTAGCTCTCAACATTTAGCGAAAGAAGTAAAGTTCAATGTTCTGGATCAAGAAACTTGGCCTACAAAGGAACAGTTCAAATTTGATGAAAGTCAATACGAAGCATACAAACATGCACTCACACACGAATTTGCTGTCATTCAAGGCCCACCAGGGACTGGCAAAACCTTTATCGGATTGAAAATTGCTGAGACCTTATTAAAAAATCTTAAAAATGTGGCAGGCTGCCTTATGCTCGTCATATGTTACACTAATCACGCTTTGGACCAGTTTCTAAGTGGTATACTTAAATTTACCGATTCAGTTGCTCGTATAGGCGGACAATCAAAAGATGAAAAATTTGAAGATATTAACGTGAACAATTTGAGAAAGTTCGTTAGCACTCGCAAGTCGACCCGAGAGCTATACATTGAGCGAAAAGAAGAGGTGGAATTGACGGCAAATCGATTCAAGAATCAGCTAATTCGTCTAGACGTACTGAGTAATGGAGTATTAACTTACAATTCTATTAAACACCGTGTGCCTCATTTAACGCAGCTCGAGCAATTTTATTCTGGTGATCCTTTATTGAATTGGCTCTTCGAACACAAATATAATTATATTGCTGATTTTGATGATTGTCTCGCGAAATATCGGGATAACGATGATAATATGGAAGAAGCTAAAGAAGAAACTAATAAAAGAAAACAAAAACAATTAGTGGGTTACGATGATTACGATTTCGATAAAGTAAATGACTTATTCAAAAATGAAGATCACACAGTTTCGTTTTCATTAAGAATAACTGAAACCGAACTGAAACAGTTAATATCAAACTACCACGCCGCCACTGATCAACGTTATGCATATTATAATCTGGCGCCAAGGATTCAAGATTTGTATTCACAAATTTTGATGTACCAGGTATGTCATATACATAATATACATATGTATGCCGTAACATTAACTGGTGAAGAGGCTGCAATCACTGGAGTTTTACTCAACTATAATCTCGCTTTCTTCAGCCACAGGAAGTCCACTGCTGGACAAAGGCCTCTTCACATAGACTTAATCAACCATAATCCAAACATTACATTTTATTTCAATTGTTAATATTCTGTTAAGTAAAAATACTTTACCATTTCACAGACTATGGCCGAGGCCAGACCGATGGAAGTAAATAGAAGAATTCATGTTCATACAGACTTTAAAAGGATACCGCCAAGGGATCGTTGGGCATTATATTTTCAATGGGCTGAGCCTGAAATTGAGAAACTTAAAAACGAAATGGCTAATATTCAGGTAATCATTACATTTATACATAGGGGAGTTGTAGGATTACACTGTACACAGTCTGACCTTAAGAGCAATACTTATTATCCTAAACCGAAATGCGACATTCTCTAGATATAATCGCCGTGTCCATTTTTATTAACGTAGCTACCCTAGCTCGTATCGCCTGGCTCAGTCACCTCGATCGCAGGAACGTGTTGAATAAGGAATTCTCTGAACTTACGTTAACAGAGACTGATTTGTTTTGTTTTCAGCAAGCTTTGATACCCGCGATAGAGGGTCTGGAGGAATCTAGAATGTTGTTGGACCTGGAAGTACTCAGGAATAGAAGAGTAATAGGAATGACGACAACCGGCGCTGCCAGATTACGAAAATTGATAACAGCACTTGCACCGCCGATAGGTACGATTATATCGCTCGATGGTGTTGCTATTTAGGGCATACAGCCTATTATTTACCCGCCGACAATAAGCGTACTACGAACGTGCTCTCACGTCGATGTAGATGACCTAAAAGCAGGTAGCATTTGTATCGAATCTAACGCGTGTACACAGCGATACAAACGCACGGGGAAGCGCGTCTGTATTGCGTTTGTTAAGAATTATCGACTGCTGCGCGTCGTCGGCGGGTAAAAAAATGCGCCGTGTGCAGAGGCTCTTTGTAAATTATAAATTATGAAGGTCCTCACACTCATGCCTCATCGAGCGTTAAGTTATCTTTAATGTTTTGAATAAAGACATTTTAAATGTTGACCTAGCGTATATTGGTATTTGATTACGTAAATTAAATAGATATTTATTTACTTCATAATTCCCAATCAATAGGTTAAGTAAAATTTTTTTATAGGCATTACGAATGACCGATGCAGTTGTAATCAAAATAAGCTTATGTTTGTGTGTTATGTTTCAGTTATCATTGAAGAAGCTGCGGAGGTGTTAGAGCAACACATTATCACCTCGCTGACAAGAGCTACTGAGCACCTGATCCTTATCGGTATGTACGATAACTGCATATCATTAAATATACCTATACATAAAAACTACAAACAATGAATATAAAATACAATAAATACTTGTTTATTATATTGTCATAATTAGTAAGGTTCAATGATACTTAAACACTCTAGTAGTTAAGGGCGCCATAAATATGTTCATAGGTGAGTGTGTGATGTTTCACAACTTGCACCAGCTTGTTGGTGGCAGACTGTCTAAAACTCTTCCTATTGTAGAGGATGGCCGTGCTTGTGTGGATGATTGAGGAGTAGTGAAGACGATGAGAGTGTGTTTCAGGGGATCACCAACAGTTGCGGCCGTCGGCGTCGCACATAAAGCTGGCTCGCAAGTTCAACCTGGAGGTGTCGCTGTTCGAGCGCATGATCAAGAACGGGCTGCACAGCCGGCGCCTGGGCGTGCAGCATCGCATGCGCGCGGAGATCGCCGCGCTCATCTCGCCGCACATCTACCCGGACCTGCAGAACCACCACTCCGTGCTGCTCAAGCCCAACGTCCGCGGCCTTCACAAAAACTTGTTTTTCTTCACTCACGATTTCAAGGAAGAGGTACCTATTTACGTAATTCGACATTTGCTTTATTATACTTTGGTCGTCATCAATTACTGGTAATTTGGTATTTTTTATGATTTGAACAGTTAACATAGGTAATGTTATACATATTTATTGTTTATTTCAAGGAACAAGTCGAAATGTCTACAAGCCGCACTAATGTTAAAGAAGCGGAATTGGCAGTGGCGTTGGCAAACTACATCATTAAGCAAGGCTATAGCCCGGAGGACATCACGATCCTTACAACATACTCCGGACAGATGTTTTACATGAGAAAAGTAATTATATTTATGTCATATACTTACCGAGTCATCATAGAAAATACACAGTTTGCTAACTTTGCCTATGTAGAGAACTGCATCGTTGTATAAGTTCTAGTGAAACTTTAAATAGGACGATTATACTGACCACCTAATGATGCAAGACCCGTTGCAGTATTAGTATAAAATTAATGATCTTAAATTGGCTAGCTACTGCAGCTCCTGAGGATTTTCCGGGATTAAAGCCCTATTTAAACGGGAAGAGTTTCTCGCCTTGAAGATACGAGTATCGTAATGATATATAAAAGTTGCTTCGTGTAAACATTTGTCAGAACTCGATAATCTATGGTGGTTATGTGATGTGATAATCGCATACGAATCTCGACACGAGAAATTGTGTAAATGACGCTATAAGTATTAACGGTCGAGATGCAAAAGAATTAGACAATCACTTTAATGGTCACTTTTATAATGTTACTTTTAATGATCATTTTAAATATTCTTCAGGAATAATGTTAATTTGATATCATAATTTTAATTCTTGTTTTTCTATTCAGGAGCGCGCCAAGTACTCTCGACTACCCGAAGTTAAAGTTACTGTCGTCGACAATTACCAAGGAGAGGAATCGAAGATTATAATATTGTCTCTCGTAAGAAACAACGACAAAGACGAAATTGGTTTCCTGGGCACGGAGAACAGAATTTGCGTAGCGCTGTCGAGGGCTCAAGAAGGTAAATGACATTCAGTTTAATCCTGTTGGCATGTCGCAGTAATAATGGCGCTCTCTAGTGGTGAATAGCGGTACTATAGAAGGTTGAACAATGACCATAAGAGATTTTTTAAAATTCTTCTTGTTTCATTCGGGAACTATGTGAACTGGACCAAGTTTAATAAATGTCATAACTTTCGTCTATTTTCAGGATTCTACATGTTTGGCAACATTGACATATTGAAAAAGAAATCTGAATTGTGGCAGAAGATTGCAACAACGCTTGATAACAACGGCAGCTTGGGCTCCACGCTGCTGCTGAAGTGTGAACGGCACCTGGACTACATCACTGCTGTATGTATTAAACACATTAAACACACTGATACGATATACCTCAATTAATGATAATTAATCTACTTGAAAATGTTGTTAGACTGTGTATCTCTAACGCATTCCAATTCTGTAGAGGCGTGATTCTGTAAGGCGTTTTATAATTATAAAATACAATAAAATAATACCTATCCACCCTTGTAGTAATATAAATTAATACATATTAGTTCATTTTAACTCCGTACATTACAGATAAACACATTGGAGGACTTCGAGAAAGTGCCGGAAGGAGGTTGTCTTCAGCAATGCGACATGCTCATGAAATGTGGCCACAAATGCCTGCTCCTGTGCCACGGCTACGATCGCGATCACAAGACAGCAGACACAAATTGCCATCTGCCGTGTGAAAAGTAACATAACATTAAATATTCCTCTTAAGTTAACTGTTAAGGACTTCCTGCCTAAACGCCATCTTGTGGTCGAGAGAACCAAAACAACATTTCATTGTTCCCCAACAGGAACTCAAGTGAACCAATAATGCCATAAGCAAATGTAAACTTGAACCTATAACTACATTGTACCTTCAATTAGAAGCTCCCATGTTGAATTGGGAATCTATTCAACAAGTTGCCGAACTCGACAGGGAAGAGATATGTTTTTATTTCATTTATTTAAAATCTCCAATCATTTAACGTGAATTTCGTTTATTGCAGTATCTTGTGCGAGCTGAACCACAATTGTCCTCTCAAGTGCTTTGAAGCGTGTGGTCCTTGCAATGTGCGGGTGGAGCGGACTCTTGCGTGCGGCCACGACATCATCCTCCCCTGCCACGAGGACCACACCAGCCCCCGCGTGAAATGCCTCACTAAAGTGCCCTGCACCTTCCCAGCCTGCGGTCATCAGGTACCTAACACTTTTAAAGTTTCTAAACCCAACATTTTGCACCAACAACACTTTATGTAATTAAAAAGAGTTTTAATATTCGCAGTACCACAATATACAGGAAATATCAATCCTTACTTCTTTGAATGCGAAATTTATGACGTGCGGGTAGCCATTATGTAGCTTGAGATCTTTGACAGGCTGGGTATTAATTAACACTTTTTGTAATATTTTCAAAAAAAAATGTTTTTTCTTTACAAATAAAGACAGGTTTTAAAGGGTTTTTTTTTTAATTTCTGATAATTTTATTCGTAGGGAACAAAAATGTGTTATGAGAATTTGGCACAAGTTGCGTGTCAAACGCCATGCATATACCGCTTGGAGTGCGGCCACGCGTGTCTGTTGAAGTGCCACGTCAACAAAGATCCCAACCACGACAAAGTAAGTACTTACCTAATTTTAAACAATTACCACCTGTGCACATTCGGCCACAACATTTTAATACATTTGCACATAAAAGTGGCTACTGACTATAGTAAATAAATAATAAATACACCCAACAGTCACATACATAGTCCTGACCCCACACTAAGAGCGATTAAGTCTTGTGTCGTAGGTATCAGGAATTATGAGAGACTTTTTGCTCTCACAAACACCCAGACCCGAGACATATATTTGTGGGCCTCACAAACATTTGTCTCGGTGCGGGGATCGAACCCCCGGCCTCTCGTTTCACAGCCGGCGTCTAACCAACTGCTATCTGGTGTAGTCCAGTCACCGAGCCAGGATAAACGAAAATGACGATACATTCAACTTTTGACATCATCTTACAACAATAATGTTAATGCGTCAATGTAGTCACCATTGACTAGTTAAATTGCAAGGCTGATATTGTCATTCGTGAATTTCAGTATGAATGTAGAAAACCGTGCCAAAGACGAAAGAAGGGTTGCAGCGCTTCAGAGGGCACGGATCTCAACGACCACGCGTGTCCAAAACTGTGTTATGAACCGTGCGTCGATTGCAACGTGCAGGTAAGCACATATCCTTACTAATATTATAATTGCGAAAGTTTGTATGTATGGATGTTTGTTACTCTTTCACGCAAAAACGGCTGGACCGATTTTGATTAAATTTGGTTTAGGGGTAGCTGACACCCTGGAATAACACATAGTCTATTTTTTATCCGGAAAAAATAGTGTTACCGTTGGATAAGTAAGGAATTCAAATATACACATTTGCTACTCATTTAAACTTGAATGGTTGGCGCGAGACAGGAGAGGACTGGATTGTATGCTTTTCATCATGGGACGGAATATAACGGGACGGGAAAAGTTAAATAGCCGACGGCGGTCACATTGCGTTGGTACGCGAAATAGTATGTTGTTGATGTGCACTGGACTCGAAACCAATCTGCACTCGGGCGAAGCCTGGCCCGACCGCTAGTATCTAATATTACAAAACTATGGTTTTGAAACATCAAACGAGGAATATTTCCATGATATTATTTAAAATATTAAGTTTTTTATTTACTTTAATTATTTTAGTAATTAATAAATGTTTGATTAATTGCAGGTTATGAAGAAGAGATCCGTTTGTAAACACAGCTACAAGGTCGCTTGCTGCGAAGATGTGGATGAAATCAAATGTACGAAGAAATGCGCCCGCAGCATGCCGTGTGGGCATTTTTGCAAGAACAAATGTTTCGAACCATGCGGCAATTGCTCTGAAATGGTGATGTATTTTTTAAAATAGATATTATTTTATACTTACGAACCAGGCGTGTTCACTGAAAGGTTTCACGTCGGTTATATCTAATAATTGTATCAGTGGGAAACTATTGCGGGCAGCAATACACCCAATAGTCACATACATAGTACTGACCCCACACTAAGATCGAGTCTTGTGTAGTGGGTATCAAGAACTACGAGAGAATGAAAGAAGCAATGGCTAATTCATTTCTTTTTTACTAAACAATAGAGGGCGCTACTGCGATGTATCGCATTGATTGGACTTATATTTAACCCAGTAAATTTGGATTGTTAAGATTACTGCTTAATATTAAAATGAAATTTAATCACAAGACTCATGATGCCGAACACATATTTCTATTAGGTATTGGTGAGATACATTGTGAAGTTGAAGAATAGCTGTAATCGTAAAACATGTACAAACGCCTCGATCATTTAAATTAGTTGCATCTAAGTCGTGCGGACTCCGACATAACAGGGTCTGAAATATTTTACTTACATCAATGCATGTTTCGATTGCAGGTAACCAAGTCCATTGCAGAATGTGGGCATGAAGTAAGAATTATGTGCAAAATAACAGCTACCCCTGATTATTGCACTAGAAACTGTGAGAGAAAGTTAACATGCGGCCATCCTTGTAAGAAGTTGTGTCGGGAACCGTGTGACCCCAGTCAATGTACGGAGGCATCGACGGTGAAGCGCGAGGCGCCGTGCGGACACTTGGTCACCGTCCCTTGCAACTTGGTGAAGCCGCTGGCTGATGGTAGGAGTCTTTATACATCAATATGTTTACTGTCGTTAAATCACGTCGTCTTATACACTAGAAAGTTGTTGCTAAGATATCATACTTTTCTGAGTATAATAGCGGAAAATTCTTCGTTCAACAATGTAATTTGTTGATCGAAGGGCAAATCACTCATTTTCTAAGTGATGCCTATCCTATTTTTATGAAACGCATGTGGGCAACCCATTTTGATCATAAGGAATTTGAATAATATTGTGGCAAAAACACCGTTGAATGTCTAGTACGAAACGCTACAATAATAAATAGGTACCTGCGCAAAATTTGCAATTATGGGTGAAAATGTTCAAAACATGCATATATAAATATGGCAATATCTACCAAAAACACGTTCTCCAATGATACATTGTATTGAAGAAAGAAAGAAAAGCTTTTGTTTGTCACAAGCATAAAATAAACATAACAATAATATGAAATGCTTGTCACAAAAACGGCAATACTGAGCGTGTGCTAATATAATATCATGGCTGTTATTCCGTATGGTCGTTACGTGTACCTTGTATATTACATTTAAAACAACTTTTTTTATCGGACCAACTCGGAAGTCACAAAAATCAACAGTTCCATACGAAAATAATGTTATGACTGTGCAAAATGTATGGAACAGCTGATTTTTGTAGCACTTTTACCCATAGTAAAAGTGGTTAATTTGGATGAGTGTAGCATCTCTCTGCTCTTTCTGCTTTACATACCCTTTCCGAGCAACCCTGTATAGTATTGAGTGAGAGTGTTGTGCGTGCAGGCGCGGTGGGGCCGGAGGTGTTGCTGGCGCGGTGCGCGGCGGCGTGCGCGCGCGCGCTGGCGTGCGGCCACGCGTGCGGCGGCTCGTGCGGCGCGTGTCGCCAGGCGCGCCTGCACGTGCCGTGCCGCCAGCCCTGCGGACGCACCAACATCTGCGGACACCAGTGAGCACCGCACACTACACTCTCTCTTTGGCCACAGAAAGTTCGCCGCTGAACATAGCCCCCTCCCGCCATGGATCGCCACATACACCTGGCGGAAGCGGCCTACATCCATGTATCATCTTCATCCGTCCACTATACACGACATACATACATTGTAATCAGCGGAAGTGGATAAAAATATTTACAACTCCTATTAATTTAACTTTATGATTGATTTCGTTGCGGGTTAAACACAAGTTAACATTTGCAGAGATTCGCTGAGCTTCAATGCTTGGTGTCATTAAAATCAGTGCCACTATTGATCCTGGCTTATAGTGGCGAAGGCTCCTTAGAAGCCAGTTCCTACCGGCTTCCCTTTTGTAATTTATCATTACACTATAAACAAGCAAATTATTCAAACTTATTTATTTAATATCAAAACTCAATTATAATTTTTTACATTCAACGACATCTGTCGGCCAGATACGTAAACATTACTAGGAAGCGGCACACAGTGGGTCGAAACGGCTATTTTTGTGACATAGGATTTTTTTTCGGATTTTCCAATTTTTTTTGACGCCAACGTTTTGGTATTATCATTCCTTACACTATTCATTCTTTGTATTTTTTTGCTTAACCCTATAATTTCGGCAAAAAAAAATATTTTAGGTTTTTAATGTATGGAACGCACTATAAAAACCTAAATTTCTACGAAGTCCTGCTAGATCCTGCGTTGAAACCTTATTTTTCTGAATCTTGGTCTGTTCTACTATACTTCTATACTTCGAAAGTCTGCATCGACCTGCAACTTTTTCAGTTATGCAGTTCGAAAGAAATGATAAAATTCAATATTTCCCAAAAGATTTTTTACAATTATCTTCAGTAAATTTGACACAAATAAGATAAATAATTAATCTAATAAATTAACAAATACCAAGGAAAACTTGTATATGTGCCGTGCCAGATTAAAAAAAAACAAATGATGGAAATAACTAAAAAATAATAATAAAAAAGGCTAGTATAAAGCCTATACCTATATACTACTCACTATCACTACTGTTTTGTAGATCTTCTAAAATACTCTCTACATTAATAAATTCTAAGTCTTCTGGTTTTGATGGCAAATGCAGAAGCTCTTTAGCTTTTGTTGAGAGAACCATAACATGTTTTTTTGTCATGCGTGATCTAAGACTTGTGATCTTTGGATCAGATGACAAAAGGAGATTATGTAAGATGTCCTCATTCGAAGATATCCTACTAATTTTTCGGGAATGATTTTCCCTATATTTTTGGAAGTCTTTGTTCCGTGCTTCTGCGGCTTCTTCCGACAGCTTTCCAATGGGTATAGCCCCAAAATGTTTAATTATGTCAGCCCCATGAACTAATAATTTATGTACACTGGAAGGCATATAATACCACGGATATAAATCAACATATAGTTTTGCGGTTTCGGTAGAAAATAAAGCGAATTTAGTAATATCAACACGCTCTCCAGACGCAATGGTTTGTAGAATGATATAAAAATTCTCTATCAACTGCTCATTAATGCCAGTGATACGTGCTGTCATGGCTGTATTTTTAAAAAATCTTCGAGCCGTATTACCATCATTAGTGGTGCCTGCTCCTTGCTTCACTATATCAATTAGCAAGCCACATTCTTCTTTAAATTCTTGTTGAATTGCAGACTTTCTGGTCTTCATTTTCTCTTTATCGTCACCCCTGCAGTTCCATTTCTTAATCTCCAAACGGTAAGCTATGTGGAGTAGGCACTCCATGCATCTTATCCACGCATGCAATGATGACAATCCATACTGGTACATTTCTTCATTCTTAGATTGCAGTTTGTGGGATTCCAAATTATTCATTTCTGTTGGTTTCGCTTTGCAAATGTCACAAACTGCTGTTGAAGTCTCAGAAAAGTATGAAGTTATTTTGCCGTCAATCATTGTCATCATTAATTCGTGGGCAATTTTCACTTTCCTAAATATAGATGGCTGGAGTGCCTCGATTTCTCCTGATATACCAGCTTTTATAGCTGCTACAGTAATTTGTGTTTCTTTTGTGAACGTAAACATAATGGGACGACAGTAAAATGTGGATGAACTTCGATCGTTTTCCCATAAAACCGTTCCATCATCATGTTGTAGTCTTATTGGAACAAGACTTGCCATAAATATACTGGAATCGTCCACGCCTACTTCAGAGATCTGCTTATAATTGCTTTGCCCCGAGGATCCATCAAAGCCCCATTTGCTGATAAGCTTCAGGTCAGTTGCAGAATCTAAATCGAACTCAATTGTATCCAAAAGCCTTGAGGCTGTCAAGTTGAGCAGAGCTTGCAATTTAACTGATGCCGTGCAATCACTAAATGTCATATACTCCTTTCTTGGGTAACATTTCAATTTTGCTTCTTTTAATTTATAATAAGAAGGATACAATTGAAAGCCTTTTTCGCTTGCTGATTCTCTTAGGTTTATATATTGTGCCTTCGACAAATTTAGGGAAACAAGTAGCGCCAACGCTTTATCAGCAGTGTATGGAACATATTTTTTTGCATTCAAGCAATTATTCACTTTTGTTATATCTTCTGGATTTTTAAGTAAATGGTTTATTATATTAGCGATGGCTTCTTGTCCATTACATTTCAGTGTATTTGATGTAGCTGCAATTAATTCTTCCTGAGACAAATTATTTTGAATTTGGTCTACTCGTCTTCGTTTTTGTCTGTTGGACAAATCATCGAATGATTTTCTGGGACAAATCAAAGCTGTAGAAGCTTTCGATGTGGATGGAGACAGATTCTCAAGACTTAAGTCCTCTTCATGTCTTTCGTGTTCTTCATGTACTTCATGTTCTTCGTGTCTTTCGTTTAATTTTAGTCCTTTAGGCCAAATTATTTCACTTTCTAGCCAATCACCATTTTTTTTAATAAAGTTAGAAAATATACGATTGCATTTTTGCCATCTAGCTGTTATAGAAGAACAGAATTTTACACAAAACTTTTGAAGCACTACACTATTTTCTTCAGTTACGTTTATTTTCTGTTGCAGAAAATCAGAAAGTTTTTTGCTATCTGATAGAGATCCAAGCTGGTCTCTTAAAACAACAAACATATCGAGATTAGTAACTAGACCCTCCATGATACCGAAACAAGGATTCAAAATAAAATGGTATGGATCGTAGCACGGATAAATGTACATTAAGAACGAATTCAAAATATAAGTCATTTTATACCCTGGGCAATAAACAAATTTTATTGCCCTAGATGCTCTCATTAATGATAGAACTAAGTAAAAGGACAAAACATGTTTACAATCGATATCACGAGAATGTTTGTTTTGTTTTAGTTAATTAAAGACAATAAACAAACAGTAGTTGTAAAACAATTAACTAAATGCACCTGTAATCTCCAGATGTCATCAGTGTTAATGACTGAAAGTAATCCTTTGCCATCTGGTGGTCCATTTGCATTTATGATTTATTACTGTGTTTACGTTAATTGTGTAACCACATGTTTTGGGTACAACAACCAATTATGCCAATAAATATTTACTTATTTACTACTATTGTGTTATTCTATTAGATTTTTATATAATAGTTTGTATATCCACAATGTTTTTGTCTTACTATCTTGTGGTTAAATTGACTTAAAATGTCAATTACAAAATTAGAAATAGTACTATTTTTACCATTTTTCCGATCCCTATAACTGGAAAAGTTGCAAGTCAATGCAGACATTCGAAATGTACAAGTAAAGTAGAACTGGCCAGGATTCAGAAAAATAAGGTTTTAACGCAGGATCTAGCAGGACTTCGTAGAAATTTAGGTTTTTATAGTGCGTTCCATACATTAAAAACCTAAAATAATTTTTTATGCCGAAATTATAGGGTTAAGCAAAAAAATACAAAGAATGAATAGTGTAAGGAATGATAATATCAAAACGTTGGCGTGAAAAAAAATTGGAAAATCCGAAAAAAAATCCTATGTCACAAAAATAGCCGTTTCGACCCACCGTGCGGCACAGTAAGCCCTTTTTATTGCGACGCGGTGCGACCTCTGGCGAATTCCTGTAAAATTGTTCGGCATATTCAATAACACTAGCGCGGCCCGTGCGCCGCCGCCCGCCGCCGCCCCGCCGCCACCGCGCCGCCGCCGCGCCGCCCTTTACGCATTGTATAGTATGCAACAAACCACGCAAAATTGTACCTTAAATTGATAATGATTTAAGGTTCAATTTACGCTAAAAAAGCAAGAGGCAAGCCGCAGCTTCTCCGGCATTTCGTGTGTTTAGGTATAGATATTACTTATTACAATAGCGAAATGCGGAGTTTAATGTATTTATAAGTGTTGTATTTACATTTTTACAATATATTCATGTATCATGCAATTAGTTTTAAATGTTTTTAATTACAAAATGTGTAATATTAATATTATGGTTTTAATGCAAATTACTAATCGTTAGGAGCGTACTAATATGTTTAGGTTGTCGATTTTACAAATAAAGTTAGTGTTTAGATTTTAGGACGTGCTCGATCCTCGCCTGAGGAATACATTGTCTTACTAATGTTACAACTGATAAATGCGGGGCTATCGTACTTGTTAACATATTGAGTCTAGGTTTTTATTTCTTTTATATTAATCTTATATTCACGTGCAGTTTAGAAATATACTTTTTTATTTTTCTCATTATGTAAGCATGGTTTACTTTTTAATTCATGGACATTGTAAATATTGTATAAGTACATAGGTAACGAAAATATTAAAATTTAATTGACGGCCGCAATAGGCAGATGCCACAATATCACTTACCAAATGAAACCCATTATTTTAGTTTGGTGAGTAAGATTCTCGAAGCAATAATTTGCTGGTGGGAGGATATTCGCAAAGGTCCGAATATAAGGACACACGTGCATAAGTGTGTCGCGTTTTGCGTTCATTCTGTGAAACATCACACGGTAAATTTTTAATCTCTATTCGGACTGCACTACGCTTACTATCAGTCGCATTCACAGATTACTTAGTACTAGTCGCATTGTAGTCATTTCGTAATCCCTTAGCCCTTCTAATATTATAAATGTGAATGTTAGTTTGTTTGTTACGCTTGCACGCAAAAACTACTCAACCGATCATCATGAAACTTTGTACACATATTCTTGGAGGTATTAGAAGTAACATAGACTACTTTTTATTCCGAAAAAAATAGTGTTCCCGTGGGATGAAGAAGGAATTCCGATATATTTGCTACTTTTTCATACTCAAAAAGATGGGATGGGACTGTATTACATTTCATTAGTGAGAATGAGACGGGGCGGGCGGGATATAACGGGATGGGACGGGACGGGATGGGAGATTTCAAATAAAATTAACCACGCAGACGAAGTTTGCGGGCAGAAGCTAGTAACAGGATAAAAAAAATAAACATATTTTGTGTTTTGAGCTTCGGCTTCCCTTTTAAAAAATGTCACCCTTCGCCACTGCTGGCTTACAGGAGTTGCAATGGCGGGTCCCGAGGGCGGGACAGTGGACATAATCAAGGGATACGGTTGCTCTATAATAGAGAATTGACTAATTAATTGATTTGAACATCGGTTAGGTCTGTCGCAAATAATAAGTAGTAATATATAGAGCCTGCACCACTAAGGTTGATAGACTCGAACTACATACAACCTAAAGAGATGCCTGCACTGCACAATTGGATGATAGCAATCAATACATTAATGTCAATGAAAATTTCCCACCTATGGGTTGTCGAGAGGATTTACCGGTTTTCGAGTTTTTACAGTCGTATATAAAAAAGTCAGTGCATTTCGTTCTAACTATAACACGAAGACTGCCTGTGGGCAGTCATTCTTTAAAGATGGGAACTAACTGGTGTTCGTTTCAAAGTAACTACTTTGTAACTTTGAAACGAACTTTGCCAGTAACTGCTAGCCGCACGAATGCTCGCTTTGTAACATGTTGCATACAACACACCCTGTAACACCGGTCATTAGGTGCCCACCTAAGCACAAGCACAATCACAAATACTGTCTCGATAGCGTATTAGTTTACATTGTAACAGGTAGGTTCTAAATAATAAGTGCGGTGTAGTGTACACTCGTTTGTTCGCTGCAGGTGCACGGAGCCCTGTAACCAGGTGTGTCCGCCCTGCGCCAGGCCGTGCGAGGTGAAGTGCGCACACTCTACTTGCGGCAAAAAGTGCGGCGAGCCCTGCAAACCTTGCCAGGTATACATTATTTATAAAATATTTGTACATATGCATGCTCACGCCTACTTCTCTAGAGGGGTGGGCAAAGCAGGGAGGTTATGTGATAAGGTAACGGAAGAAAAAAATGATTCGTCGCTACGAATATTGATTTTTCAAAACTCCAAGTTTTAGTTTTCATCAAAATCAGGCTCGTGACTCCTTTCAGCATTGTTCGCTATTCCTCGTAGTTACGGATTTTGCGATCCACGCGCATTTGCAAAATCAGCCTGTGTATGAAATTTTATTCCAGTAGCCTTTTTCGTGTTGCTTTTTGTTTCATAAAAAGCGTTTGCACCTTTGCCTACCTTCTGGAAAAAAAGCGTGAGTTTATGTATGTTTACGTAAAGCGTAATAAGCCGTAAAGTGAAGCGGGTGTGAATGTAACGCGGTGGTTGTCGCTCGTCAGGAGGAGTGCGCGCGCGGCTGCCCGCACGGGCGCTGCTCGCGGCGCTGCCACGAGGCGTGCTCGCTGGCGCCGTGCTCGGCGGCGTGCGGCGCGGCGCTGGCGTGCGGCCACGCGTGCCGCGGCCTGTGCGGCGAGCCCTGCCCCGACGCCTGCCGCCTCTGCCGCCCCGACCAATACCCGCGCGGACTCATCGGCGAGGAACTGGACGACGATGACCGGTATCTCCATTCTGCAGTCTGCTTACCATTTCCCCTACTTTCTTAGTTAGGAGTGTGAAGTCAATGCCACAGTATCCGGTTATGATATTCCAGCGAGAAGTCGAAACTTTACTGATTGATATTGCAGCCTGCTCCTTCATCCGCCGGTTCATTCGACAGCGAAGGTCTTTTCGCCCGAGGTTTTATTTATTTTATTTGAAATTCTCAGACTCGCTAGGCTTTTCGGTGCCTCGTTTTCAATAAAATGCAGATAGCTGTCCGTCATATAGTTTGGTAATTGCAAATGTTTACAATTTAACATTTTAAGGCGGAACGTCGAAATATTAACTTAATTTAATTAAATCGAATATCTAAATTCATATATCAAGCCAGGCCTCACTATGCATGATTAGGTTCCGGAAATTTAAGTCCTGTAAAAACTAACATTACATAATGCTCATATACTTCCATGCAAACATAATACAAAAGCAGATAATGTATCTCCCTATTTCTTCATTCAGATTGATTGAACTGCTGGACTGTGGACACATTCTTACCGTGGACGACGCCGACGGACTCATGAACTGCAGCCAAGAATCGATCTACATTCGTACATGTCCACATTGTCGAAAACCTATCATAAACACAAACCGTTACAAGGACATTGTGAACAATACATTGAAAAATGAAATAGGGCCGATAAAGAAGAAAATCTATGGGGAACCCAAAGATGTAGCTGAAAAGAAACGAGAAGTTTTGCATAAAATGGAGGAGGCTGATGATTTATTCCGTGAGTTTTAGTATATTGTTTGAAAGTATTGTTGTAATTCGTCGTTTGTTTATTCAAAATAATCTTAATAGTTCTGAGTTTGATTATTAAAAAGAACATTTGGAAGTGGGCGTGCCTAATTGTGAAGAGACTGGCTGTGCATTTAATATTAGATACTCAAAAAGCAAATGAAAAAATACTAATAGTTATTTTTATTTTCAGGAACAATTGGATCGAACAAGCACTTGGCAAAACATTTTCAACAATTGACAATACTTCAAAAACAAACAAAATACAGCTCTCTTTTAGAATTGAATATGCAATTGTTGTTTTTAAACATACTTACTCTCATTTCGGATTGTTATGGAAAATTTATAAAATTAAATACAACCGAGTTAAGGGAAGAGGTCGACAAACAGATATTAATGCTGTGCACAGTACTAGAAATTAAAAAGAAGGGTAGATGGATGGTAACAAAAATAAGCGAACAACAGCAAAAAGACGCGTTAAATGAAATCAAACGCTTGAATTCCATAGTCCAGTTTTCAACGCTTCTCAGCCAAGATAAATACAAGATCAATAAACAAGACGCTCAAGTGGTGCTGGCAGTTAAGAAATCCCGAACTGTGGTGTTCAGCATCAAAGAATTCAACGAGGAGGAGGCAGTGGCCACGCTGAAGGAACTGGAAAAAATACTCAACGTATCAGGGAAAATATCAATTAGCGAAATTCAAATGATCATTAGGGCTGTAACCGATGTTCCAATAACTGGGCATTGGTTTAAATGTCCGAACGGCCACTTCTACGCCATCGGCGAGTGCGGCGGCGCCATGCAGGTGAGCCGCTGCGTGGACTGCGGCGCGGCCGTGGGCGGCTCCAGCCACCGGCTGCTGGCAGACAATGCACATGCCAGAGAAATCGACGGCTCCCGCTTTCCGAGATATTCAGAAGAGTATAACAACATGGCTAATTTCCGTCTTGACTAATCCTTTACTTTCGAATGTTCTTTTCCAATTCCTTTATTATTAGTTTGTATCCTGTCCTCTCTCACTTTCTTCTCAACAACGTGTAGCTCACTCCAGCACGCCTATGATTTGGTGTTTATTTTCCACAGGATGAGCCTGTTTCCGCACTTAGCCGACAAAAAATTATAAATTATTGATAAATAGTTTTAAACGGTTTAATTATTGAATAATGTGTATTGGAATTATTAGGAATTTCTATTTGAATTAAAAAGTAATATTTAGATTTTTAGCCGATGAATAATGTAAGATTTAATCAATAAATGGTTCATACAACTTTCGTTTTGATCAATTATTTTTAAGCATCTTCTTAATTTGTTTAGTATGTAATGCACATAAATGATCTTCTCCTATAGGTCTACACTGATAGCCACAAATTATGATTCAAAAACCTATTTGACATTTGTATGTACATCATACTTTACTGCCGGTTATTCCACCCCACATGATCACTCGTACATAATGAAATACAGGCAAAAAAGTGTGTGTGCACAAATCACGTAAACATAAGGATAATGCTAAGCAATAATAAGTTTATAATATTTTTACTAAGCTCATTTTTTTTTAATATTTCAATACAAAATTATCAGTTTGTCTAGATAGGTCGGAAGCGCCACTATAAACTCGCTGAATTGATGACATAATATTTTTTGTGAGGGTATGGATCTGTGGGTAGATATATAATTTCGGCTAGACATCAGACTGGGTAGAACTTAGTATTCTGTGGTAGAACCATAGATGTAGTATAACATAGATCGGCAATGTGAAAGAGATAGAATGATTTAAATCATACATTAAAGCGAGATGCATGATGCGACCATGCGTTTACACGGAGAGCGTTCTATGGAGATTTGTGTGAAAATATGTCATTTAAGCGAACGACAAATTTCGCTTATTTTCTTGATTTATTTAATACTAGCTTCTGCCCGCTAACTTCGTCTGCGTGATTAACTTTGTTTAAAAAAATATACATGTATAGATTATTTGGTATAACTCATCCCGTCCCGTCCCGTCCCGTTATATCCCGCCCGTCCTATCTCATTCTCACTCAAGGTATGTAATCCACGCTCATCGCATCCCTTTGAGTATAAAAAGTAACATCTGATTTCCGTCCTCATCCCACGGGAACACTTAATTTATCCGGATAAATGTAGTCTAAGTGTTAATCCAGTGTTAATATTGGGAATATTAGTTTTCTCATTTATCTTCCATAATACAAAGAAACACCCTGTATGTAAATAAGACATTTACCAGTTTTTAAGTTGGACTTGTACCTATATAACTGTGAAACCGCATCTCATTTCGTCTTGTAGTTTTTGCGTTATGCGCAAGTAAATAAAATGAAACAACCTGTATGTAAATGAAATATATACCAGTTTTTAAGTTGGACCTGCACCATTGTAGTTGTGAAAACTGCATCTCATGTGGTGCGGTAGTTTATGAGTAATGTGCAAGCAAACAAAAAGAAACATCCTGTATGTCAATGCAACATATACCAGTTTTTAAGTTGAGCCTGCAGCAATATAACTGTGAAAACCGCATCTCATTTGGTACGGTAGTTTATGAGTAATGTGCAAGCAAACAAAAAGCAACACCCTGTATGCAAATGCAACATATACCAGTTTTTAAGTTGAACCTGCAGCAATACAACTGTGAAAACCGCATCTCATTTGGTGCAGTAGTTTTTGCGTGATGCGCAAGCAAACATACAGACAGACAGACAGACAGACAAAAATTCTAAAAAAAATTGTTTTGGATTCTGTTGCTGTTATAAAGACCCCCCGCGTTGAAATTTTTTAAATATCTTCCATGTACAGACATCGACCATTTACATTTTTATTATATGTATAGATTTCAGTACTGAGCTACTTTTATTAAATGTAATTTATTATGGTGAGTTGTCCAGTGCCTGGATGTGATTGATTTTAGTGTAAAAACCCGAATAATCATAGTTTTTCATAAGATCGTATCACTTTTTCAATGTTGTTTAGTGACAATATTGTAGAATTGTAAGACAATCCTTGTATGTATATCGGTAGAACAGAATGTCCTTATTCATTATTTAAATGCGTAGAAAGCATCCATTGCCTATATAAAATGATATCATATACGTGAATTTATAATAATTTCAACCAACATTTGCTAGAGATTGATTGACAGTTTCGATCAATAATATTATGTCGATAAAAATAGTCAATGACCATAGAGGTTTCACTTCATTTTATAATCTCGTAGTATAACATCAATTCTATAATAACAGTTATTACTTCACTTTATTTATATTTCGTGTGCGTAATTTACCATTTCTGAGCCGGTTTCAAATTAACTGTGCCACGGAGGCTGACATTCTAAGAAAACAATAGAACATTAGATATTATTATAAGTAATGCTTTACAAAACTTGTGAAATAAAATTATTCTCAAATATGACGATTTATCTTTATTTACTTGTGTTTACGTATCTGTGTTGAAATAAACACAATCATTATTTTTCTGTTAAAATACCATGAAATGTCTCATAAACTTTAATTTTATTGGTTGGCCGTAAGGTATATCGATATGATAGTATCGACAGTGCATGGCGCAGCATTATCTGTCACGCACACATGCAAACTTCACGCACACTATCATAATCTCGTTTTGGTTTCACTCAAAATGATACATTGCCGATCTATGTTATACTACATCTATGGGTAGAACTCTCTACAGTAACCTCCTCCTTTCTTTGTAGCCCTGGTACTTTGTTACTTATGAGAATTCTTAAGCATATTGATGACACAACTTTTAGAAAACCTATTTTCTTTCTCTGGCGCCGTAGTACTTTTTGTGTATCGCTTCGAATTTTCAAATAACAACGGTGCTAAGGTTGTTATACTTCAAAGAACCAACATAACAACTTATGTTAATCATAGTCGCCACGGCATCTTACGTGATTTTGCATATTATACTTTTAAACTAACCTTGTATGTTTAAACAAGGAGGGCTATTGGTTGGTGAGCACGACACAATGGACATGAATGAGAGAATGTTGCTTTCACGTCGAAATAAAATACCAACACGTATATGGCACAGTTCCAGTTTATTTTTTAAATGTTACATTTGTGCTAGATAAAAAAATAATACAGTCCGATTAGTGAAATTCTTTTACTGTGAAATGTCGCGCTGCGTCGCGATCGTCTTACATTGGAAGGTTGAATAGATCAATTACATTTTTATACAAACCGTTCATCTATACTTTGACATTCGTTACACACTAAGTTGGAAAACGTTATATATTTTACAATTTTAACAAGCAAACTTCAACGTCCGCGTGTGGCTGTTGGCCTTCGGTACACTCTGGTTACTGTTAAATTACTTAAAGACGGTATTTGTGTACTGAAAGTGCCAGATAGTTATAATTGAAAGGATAATTGATGTGGAGTGGTATCGTCGGGCGCCGCGGCGAGGGAGCGCGGCAGGCGGCGCCGACCTCCACCACTCACCGCGACCGTTGGCAAGAATTCCACTCAAACTTACTTCACAATACGGAAAACGAGTTGGCAGTGATGTGGAAACGTTTCATTTTTATATCTAACAAATATACAACGTCCTTGTGGCGGAAACGGAAACAGGTCCACAGACAACCGCGGCCGCCGTGTCCGTGCCGGCGCGAGTCGCGCGTCGCGTGACAACGCAAACTTACGCAAATAAATAAAAAAAATATTCGTTTAAATTAATAAAAAATAAACAGTTCGAAACGATTGTAGCGTTACGTAACTATATTTACAATGTTACACTTACAACTAATTAGAAGCATCAACTATAAACATTTTATCAACATTGAAGGCACATGATTCCGCACCCGATTCCCATCTGTGCATTACGTACGGTGCACTCGTCGCTGGCAACACTGTGGGTCACCACTCACCACTCACCACTCACTGTACTCTAACAATAACGCGCCGCGCCACCGAGCCGCCGCGCCACGCGCCACCGACCCGAGGAATAACGATTCTCTATAAAATTAACACATTGCAAAACAATATTCGGAAGGCATTTGCTCATTGTTTCATTGTGAACACGGTGGCAGCTGACCTCGGTGCCGCCGCGCAATGGACCGGACGTGACAAGCTAACTTACACATTATCATAAAATATGCGAGAAATAAGTACTGTACGATTTCCATTGCGTGCTGTGTTAGTGCAAGCTGCAACCTCCCGTACGAGACTGGCTGCAACTTCGCTCTGTACAGGGAACTCAGTCTGACATACAAGGGACTCGTTGGACACAGGCATTTACGCGGCCGCGGGGACAATTCACTTCCGAAACTCAGATAGCAATCGGTTTCACGGATACGAGACATTTCGATGCAACTACTGAACGTAATCTGTACTTCACACACTTTATACTGTTATATTCCAATGAAGAAAAAACATAGAATATACTAAAATATAAAGTAATATGTCAGCATCGACCAAGTGGCGATTCATAGTTTCTACCTACCCCTATGGGGTACAGGCGTGACGATTATGCATGTATTTAATAAACTAAAAAGTGTATTTGCTACACCTGTGGATTTAATTATAACCAGTATGAAAGGTTTATTATACAAAATCTGTCTCGCTATTGTTGGCGTTATTTTCAGATCTACCGGGCCGCGTAAATAACTTAATCCAAAAAGGCTGACAAACAGAATAAACGTTAATTTATTCTTATACACTATCGAGCTAATTAGTACTATTCACAGCTGCAGAACGGAAATTTATTTATTATAAATTATTTCCACTTAATTAGCATATTTAAATTCATTTATATTGATATTTGATTGAGATCCCATTGTTTGTTTGGAAGTATACTATTTTTAGTTTAATATTTTTGTGTTCAATTTAACGTCGAATGTGCTGATTATCTGGTGTATAAGAATCGAGATTTTACAAATTTACAACAAATCAAATTGAAATTCTGCTTTGTCATATTCCATTACATACCAAAAATACGTAGTCAAATTTTATTGCGCAAATAAACAGCAAATTCAACGGTCAAATTGATAAATTTCATTATTAACTCGTTACAACTGCCGAATATCTGATAACCAAAGTATATATTAAAGAGAACGTTTCGTAACATCTAAAAGTATTAATTTAAAATGAAATATACAAACTAAGCAGTCATTCACGTAACACTAGGAATATAAAAAAAGTTGGTGCACTGTCATTCTGTCGTTTTTTAATATCGTACAATAGTAAGCGTACTCAACTAGCTCCAAGTAAACAAAAATTAAAATTAATTAATTAATCGATAAAAAGCTAAGTGTCAATGAGGAACAGATTTTTTTACAGTGTAGGTCACGCGTTACCCATTATTCTTAGCATTATCCGTTTATAAATAAATAATTTTATTACTCTATATCGCCGCCCTGCCATTCGTTCTTTTTAAACATCTGTTATCATTGGCAATGGAAACTGATACATCCAGCCTTGTAATGGGGCCACCAGTAATGGAATAAAAACTGAAATAGTAGCAAATATAATTTTACTGGCAAATTATTGCGATTTTAAATGAACAGTAACGTTAAAGAAATCCAATATTTTTTCGAATACGGAGACAGGACGATTTATTCGTACACTTACACGCGCGGAAATTGCGCGATCGCTGGACAGTGATGGAAGTAATCCAATACTCAACATGCTCCAATTCTAAAATGACTTAAGTATTACTGTACTTATCCTTGCACTTCGTTTTTACCCAATTGAAATGATCTTATATATCTGGCCCACTGACAACCGACCAAATACAAGTTTTTGGTTCCATTATAAAAAGTTTTTTGTGGCTAATTCTATATTTTGGTCTTCAAAGCTGTTTTTTTTTATAGAATTACACGCGGATTTACATGGATAATTATGACAAAGTTTTATATTTTGCCAGAATTTAGTTATAAGCATTGAAAGCTTGGTGTATTTAAATAATTTAAAGCATGAAACAAGAATAATATTTGGTATAATTAAACCATTTTAGATACAGACTACATTGTGGCTTGGATGTATCTATCATTGGATTGTCATTAACTAAACGTAGGATTAAAGATGACGCCTGTCATAGCTATATCTTCAGGACAAACCAATCGTTTAAGATATGAGAAGCCACCGCGGGCGGTACCAAAATATGTTACATATCATTTCATCTAGTATCTAGACTCTAGACAGTGCACTAAACTGCCCCCAGGGGTACTCTCATAACTTGAACGGTTTTAATGACTCGGCGAAGCGATTGCACTTATGAGGAGTACACTACCTACACGAATGATAAGGGTACTGCACTAATGATCAGTGCAATGCCGCTTAGATAGAGCCACGATGGCTAACAGGCGATTATCACCCTTCGACACAGGCAACCGGAAAACGAATTAGAAAACTGTTATCATTAGGTACTTATAAAATAATACAAAATTGTAGTTTTTAAATCAATCGAAAATTTCAGAAAAATGTAACTATAGTTAATTTTTTTATCCGGTTGCCTATCATGCCGGCCGTGTTGCTTACAAACTTGAATTTCGAATTCTCAACATTGTTGCGTCAAATCAAGCATTTTCAGAGGAACATCGTAAGCGTCAAAAATGTTTAAAATATTTTTTTTATTGTAACCTCTCAAGACGCTTTTCCATACATATTTTTTGATGGGGAAAAAACAACCAGCAAAAAATGCAAATTAGTTTACGATGTTCCTAAAAAGGCTCGATATTGTAGGACATAAAATCGCTCCGAACAAAATATTGGTTCCAATGTTTATGACAAGGTTTGTGTATTGGCAATGATGACAAACGTTTGGTCCAGGCTGTCGTGTAGTGCTTAGTCTATGCTCTTGACGCGCGCCATGACCTTGCCCTCGAACATGGGCAGCGTGTCGTTGTCGTTGCTCACCTCCTCTTGTATCACCGTGTCCAGGTCCGCACAGTTCGTCTTAAAGAAGTATCTGGAAACAACATTTGTGAATTTAATAGACGGTAGGGTACTTAACAAAAATTAATTTAAGCAAATAAGAAACGTTTTGAATGTTTTAGTGGGAATAAAAGAAAATGGATAAACAATAAAGCTAGTGACGTCACTATCCTTATTGTGCACTAGTCACTATAGTATGGGCGTACGGGAAAGATAGTGAAATGTCCCTATTACTCCTTATTTTTACTTTAATGTACTAATCTTTGTTTCATGTAACAAGCTAATGGTATTTTGAAATGAAAATTAAATATTTTTATGACTGTGAGTAAAAATGTTAGTTATGTGCAGTCACTACAAGATTGGAGAAAAGTGTAAGTCGTTGTGTGAAATTAGAAGATGTGGTTACCTATAGTTTCCCTTCCTGGGCAGGTAGTCCTTAAAGAGTTTGAGCGTGAGCGGCGAGGCGGGCACCTTGAACCGGTAGGGCACGTTCTCGTCGAGGAAGCTGACGACGACCACGGTGTGCGGCGCGGGCGCGGGCGCGGCGGCGGCGCGGCGCGGCGCCAGCTTGTCGCGGCGGCGCAGCTCGTCGCGCTCGGCCGACGAGGCGCGCTCGTCCTTGTGCGCGCGCCGCTCCAGGCGCTCCAGGCGCTCCGAGCCCTCGGCGATCCACAGCAGGATGCGCGGCTCCACGCCCGCCGCGCTCGTGTTGTCGCTCACCACGGACACGCCGCTGTCCGTGAGCTCCGTCACCGTCTTCTTGGAGAAGCAGCGGCGCGTGAGCGAGTGCGGGTGGTGCGGCGCGTCGGGCGGCGCGTCGTAGTGTCCCGAGTCCGCCGACAGCGCGGAGGGCGCGCGGCGCGAGTGCGGCGCGTGCGTGTGGCGCCGCGGCCCGCGCCGCCCGCCCGGCGGGGACGCGCCCGGCGTGCGCTCCGACCACACGCGCGACACGTGCTGGTCTGCAACCGAGCACGAGATCCAATGTACTCCACTGATGGCGCGGACAGAACGCATTGCATTCTATTATAGCAATCGTATGCGTGGTGCACTCACCGAGTATGTCCTGGTCGTTGTCGTCGTCGAGCTGCAGCTTCTCTCGGATGGCGGCGGCGACGAGTTGCGGCGGCAGCGCCTGGCTGGCGTCGTCGGCGTCGCCGTCGGCGAGTCGTCTCTCGAGGCGCTCCTTGGCGTCCTGGTCGCGGCGCACGCGCTCCAGCTTCTCGATGAGCAGCGGCGCGAACTCGGCGGGCGGCAACACGCGCAGCTGCTCCGCCTGCACGCGCGCCGTGCGCGGGATCACCTGCACATACACGTTACGAGCTTTGTACCAGCAGTCAAGACTCTTCTAATAATAATCAAGTTTTAAGTAAATACTAAATAGCGTTATTTTTCGAAAGATATGAACTAGAATTAGATTATTTAATATTTTTTATATCCCACTATAAGCAATTATTAGTCGTTGTTCTTCATTTAAAGCCACAAAAAAATAAAGCACAACAGTAATAGCAGGTTCATTAATTCAATCGATATAAAGTATATTGAGGTATTTTATACCGAAATAATGCGATTTTCGTAACACAATACAAGGTGTAATGTTTTTATTGTATGCACTTTTGAAACTGTGTATCGCCTATCGGGATTGCAACGTCATTAATTAAGATGATAATTTGTGATGGGTGAATTGCGTGCGTACCATGGCGGTGTCCTGCTCCTTGTTGATGACGGCGTGGCGGTCGAGCCCGTGCAGGCGCGGCCGGTGCCGCGACTCGCGCTCGCGCACGCCCACCCCGCGCGCCGACATGCCGTCCCTGCGCACACGATAACACACCTTACTACACACACTTATAGTACACATTGCACTGCACTCTAGATACAAGATCCACCGATCTGTCGCCAATCGACGCGATTAAACGAGCCTAATTGCACCCGGAAATGATGTCTTATTGGCATAATTACAATTTTGGTGTGGGGCCAGATTACTACTGATTTTATGAATTGTCAAGATATTTTAAAGAGGAAATTTTAAAAATAATTGCGGTTATTTGTACTGCGATGGGATTTGCCGATTTGACACAAAGTTTTGGAAGGGAGAAGGGTATCACGACGACTAGTACCCCCTGTACTAGCTACGAAACAAGAGGCCATTGTAATTACGATCCGGCATTAATAAAAAAATGCAGACTTTATATCAACACAATTCATATCAACAAATATAATATGGACACGATTTTAATATCATAGCTGGAAGTTTTTTGGATTACTATGATTTAATTATTAGTATAATGAATCGGGTATGAAATGAAACAATCTGGATGAGGTAAGTAAGGGTGCACACACAAGCGCAAACTGGGTATAGATGCTATGCTACTTACAATAATTAAATGAATCACGAACTAAGCTTTACAAACCATAATCATGAAAATATGTGTGCTAAATAAATGCTACGCTACAGACTTACTTTTGTAGAATCGTGTCTCCTTCATTGATTACAATTAACTATAAAATGCACAAGTAAATTAAGCACAACACTGTGGTACATAATTGTGGATGGGAAAATAAAAAAGAAGGGATAAAAAGCCGTCTCCGTATCATTGTGTTGAGTGAGATTTTCGTTTGGTTTCTTCTTTACAGTTGTAACACGTTCCGAAGAGGTTGAATATTTCTTAACGTGTTGACTGCGGCGTACGCACACCATGTGTTTTTGTGCGTAAGGCGTGCGTGACATCACACACCTGGCGTGTTATACACCTGCATATTACACCCGAGCCTTACGCTTAGATAATTTAATGTCGGCGACGCAGTCAACGGTACAAAAGATCTTGTTGAGATAAAATACTTGAGCGGACACCGCGAACAACATTGTTTTAACTCTGTATAGTATTTGATGCATAAAATACAATTGTGTGCATCAAAGTTTAGAGAAGATGATTCCAGCACAATGAGAAGTAGTGAAATAATATTCACTTTATTCCACTGAAGTAACAAAAACTAAGTTAATATTTACTGTGATTGTTTTGTTATTGACGTTCATTTGATACACCTTAGCGTCCCACAGACGGGTGGTGCTTGCGACGTAATTCGCGATGTCCGTAGCAGTGTGTGTGTGTGTATGTGTGCTTGTGTGAGGGAGAGAGCGAGAGGGCCGACTCACAGGCTGCTGCCGGAGAGCGAGACGGCGTCGCTGTCGGCGCGGCCGCTGCTGAGGCTGGCGCGCTCGGAGTCGTGGCGCGAGGCGGGGCAGTAGCCCGCGTACGACGCGTGCGCGCTGTACACCGAGCGCTTGCGGTGCCTGCGCGTGCCGGGCGGTCATAGTCGTAGTCGCGTCC
The DNA here is from genome assembly GCA_949752805.1 of Deilephila elpenor. Lineage (NCBI taxonomy): Eukaryota > Metazoa > Arthropoda > Insecta > Lepidoptera > Sphingidae > Deilephila > Deilephila elpenor. Next base: position 12,356,981 of record OX457103.1, on the reverse strand, counting down.
AGTCAGTTAGTCAGTCAGTCAGACAATGTCAACGTCACGTGTCGGGGCGGCAAAACAGCACAGCGTTTACAATTGACGGCGAGGCCAGCGTGCATGCAGGCAAAACATGGGGAGAAAACAATACACAAAATAAATCAGTAAAGCTGTTGGGGGAATTTAATTAAAATAAAAAGGGGTTATGGACGTGTTGGTTGGGTCATGCTATGCCGTGGGGTCACACACTACTCGCTATCGTCAGCTAATCTGGTGGTAAGGTGGTCGCTGGTCACTGCTCCTATATTATCCGAGAAATTTGTATTTCATATTTAAATATTTATATACAAGTAACTTAGAATTATTCCATTATATGCCTTACAATGTAAAGGTTAAACAAATCAGAGACCACCTAGATTAAATTAATGCGATGAATGAATTACAGCAGAAGTACCTCAGTATGTGATCGTCGTCCTCTCAGCATGGCTGTACTTGTCTGAATTACGTTCAAGAGCAAAATACAAAACTAGATACATCTACAGCAAGACATAAGGTGTGTTTAGCGCCGGGTGGGGGATGTTGGTTGCAGGTGGTTGCAGATGGTTGAGGTGGTATGTGTTGGTGACTCACGGCGCGACGTCGGCGTGCAGGCGGCGCGTCTGCGTGGCGAGCAGCGCGTCGTGCGTGAGCCTGGCGGCGCCGCCCCCCGCGCCCGCAGCCCCCGCACTCCCCGCCCCCGCGCCCGCGCCCGCCAGCTCCTGCCCCTCGTGCAGCGTGGCCAGCGCGTACCCGCCGCCCGTCTGCAAACGCACACGTCTCCACTACTACTCGCCCAAATAGTTTCGGCCTCACCCATCGTGACACTATCACTACAAACAAGACATTATCATTCCTCACGTCCAATACGAAAACAAAATAAACAAAAAAAATACGTATCCAGATCGTCTCGTCGTTGACAAATATCGTCTATAGACCTACAATATGATCTCCATAATTATCTATTAAGAAGTTTAGCGTTTTAGGAACATCTTGTTACTTTTAATCATACCATAAAATCTAAGCGTCACATATAACAATAATTTAATGAGTTTAAAATCACAAAGAAGAATCTAAATACGAGGCAAATCGACGACGCCGCATGCTAGATCGGCAAGTTGGAATTCATGAAGGATATGGTATTCCCGTTCCTCCACCTTATGTCCGACGATGTACCCATAGCATTGCTTGTTCGTCAGCTTCGTCTTGAAGAGTGCTGCTAGCTATGAGCAGGTGTATATAGGGTATATCAAGATTGCGACCGAAAACGAAGCCAGGTGGTATTAGTGACTTCAGACACAATGCAACTAAATTTTGCGCAAAAAAAATCGTCGGTATATTTGGGTGATAATTACATAGTTTTCCTGAAATAATTATGTACACCTTTTTATTTTTTAAGACGCAATGGTACGTTAGGGTTTAAATTATTATTTTCGCAATAACTAGGTATTTACTACTCAAACACAACGATTTTTAAAAAATTGCAAAAGTAAACTGTCGCTTATTTTGCGAAATTTTTATTTCCATTGTGGATGTAACCACTAAAACAACCAGCCGGTATATAGGTATACCCGGTATATAGGTATTGGGTACCTCTCTGGAGGGGTACGGCGGCGACGCGTCCGGCGAGGAGAGCGGCTGCGTGGCGGCGCTCACGTACGACACGTACGCGTCCGAGCGCAGGAACGCCTGGTACGTAGTCTCCGTGATCGCACGAGTCACCTGCACACACGTACTCAGTGTTCATAACTATTTATAACATATTTAATTAATTATAATTATGAAATACATTGTGAAAATTATTAGTGAAATACATCTAGGTTCATGTAATGTAGTAATAGAAAAGGGACAAAAAGAAAAACAATAGGTAATGTAAACGAGTTTCTTGTGCCCATTCTTTTTGGCAATATGTTGCGAGGCAGAGGGAGTTTTAATTAACGATTCAAAAGAATTTCTAAAAGATTATTTCGAAGCAGTTATTTTGATTTATATTTTATTAAAACAATTGTGTGGATGAAACAGGAGCAGGGCAGAAATGTAGTATATTAGAGAAGAAGCTATGGACAAGTGTAGACTAAAATAAAAAGTATTTAGTGTATAGAAAGCGGTGTTACCTCTTGTTCCATGTTGTCGAATATAGTCTTCTCAATATTGGAGCCGTCCTTGAGGCTCTGTTTCACCTGCAACTTCAGCTCCTCCGGCATCGCTAGCTGAGACTTGCGCAGGAATCTTCAACAACACACAAATACTTTTAAATCTATACCATGGCACACCAACATGATTGGCCTTCTTAATCGAAATCTCGGTTATAGAGAAATCCTTTGCTTAGCAGTGGGCGATTATGAGATGATAAAGTAGTGTAATTGTATTTGTATCAGCCCATATACATTTTAATGCAGGGCACGAGTCTTCTCTACAGTCGGGATTATGATTGAGAGGGGTTAGGCCATATAGCCCACCACACAGGCCCAACGCAGGTTAACGGACTTTGCATACCACAGAAATTCTTACAAATAGCTATGATATGCAGGTTTCACCTCGATTTTAAAGAAGCCTCATGCACTGCAGTGTGACGTATATGGATTGCTACAGGTGAAATAAGGCGGCGCACTCACTTGTATATAGCGGAGACGACCTGCCGTATCTTGCTCGGCTCGTACTCCTGGCGCAGGCCCTGCACGGCGAAGTAGAAGTTGAGGCGGTCCACGTGCAGCCCGCCCGCGCCGCCCACGAACTTGCGGAACAGACGCACGCCCTCCTCGTCCTGCACCGGAACCGACATTCATATGCAAACCTCATACACTGGTACACTTGTTATAATTATAATCTGAACATACAACGCTGAAGAGTTTGTTGGTTTGAACGCGCTAATCTAAAAATTACTGCTTGAAATTGAAAAAATATTTTAATGTTGTCTAGTAGTTTATCTAGGACAGCTTTAGGCTATATTACATATGCTAGGAATAATAGGAGCGGATCATTATTGAAATATATAGTAAAAACCCGCAAAATGTACTTTCGTGGTATTTTTGGTGTGGAGAGGAGTAAAAGAAAATCTGCACCCCGGCGAAGCTGAACCGGGCCGCTAGTTTTTAATAAATAAAGTGAAGTAGAATACAGATACACAGCAATATACAATAGGCTTACCTCGAGCAATTCGTGCAGGCTCTTGGCCCAGCGCATGTACGGCGGCGAGGCGGGCGAGCGCGCCGAGCTCCCCGACGAGCCCTCCGTCTGCTCGCGCCACGCCATGCTGACCCTTCACACAACACACGCACGGCCCATTATTGCCTGCCATCACCATGGACCACCGATGCACACACAAACTATTTTTTTAATTCTACTACGGCAACGTGACGTCCAGTTAGAATACCGATTACCCTATGCGTAGTTTTTAGCTTTGAGTCACAAAAATACTAAAAGGCTCAAAATGTATTAAAATAAAATTACCGTCGAGCAGTTAGCTTTCTTCTAATTCTCGAGAATAATAAAAAAAAAAAAGTTTCCGACGATTTGAGAACCTTCTCCTTTTTTTGGAGTCGGTTAAAAAGGAAGACTTATTACATCACTATCGTTAAAGAATGGCGTTGTAATCACTCTCTTGGGCTGCTTGGGCATCGCTCAATTATCACATTCGGCCCAGTCGCATCAAGTAATTTTGACCACTTTAATTTTAATAACGGAAACCCATTACATTTTGGCATAACAAAATCAAATGCATGGCATTAAAATAAGTGAAGTTAAAGTTATGATCAAAGTTACTTGATGCAACTGGGCCTATGTCCAATCCTGGAGATGTTTAAAGATACTCACTTAGAGAAATGTGGTTGTGCGAACACATGTTTGGACTGAGATTTGCTCTTCTCCTCCCCTGAAGCCGGCGGCAAAGACGACCTGTCTGCAAGCTTGTGCTCCCAACCTGGAACCAAGCAGAGTGTATGCTGACACTTTATACTATACACAGCACACCTCTTATTATTGTCTTATTACACTAAACTAATTTGAAAGAAGCATTTGTTTTAGAATTGCAGTGTCAAAACAACGAACTATTTTCAGGAAGGCTTGGGAGTATTAACCGTAAAAAACATGTTCATGTGTTAGTGAAGAATTTCTATGCATATTAAAGAATTTGAAATGTATTTATAATAATTGTGTCTTCAATCGATATTCTATTGCAGAGAACTCCAGTCACTCTTGTTTAACCAATTGATTTTTAAATGTTATACTTTAATTTAATGATATACTTTAAGGTGATATAGAAGCCTAGATTGTGTAAAACAATGCTAGAGCTGTTTAGATACACATATGCCATCGGGAGCAGTGCAATTACTTATACAGAAGAATTAAACAGAAATCTACTGACCTTGCGGGTGGCCGCCTATAGGAGTGTGGCTCATGGCGCACAGGCCCTTCTCCCACCCGCGCGCTGCATGGCGTGACACCACCTGCCGACAAACACATATTATAATAAATACACCCAACAATCACGTACATAGTTCTGACCCCAAAGTAAGATACTAATCTTTTGTTGTGGGTATAAGGAACTGAGAGACACCATATGGTGTCACTAACACAAGACCTAAAATTACGCTTTCGAAAACATTGGGACTGGAATTTGTGGCGGCCTCTGTCCTATCATGGGACGGAAACGCTCGGACAACGAATTATTGTCACCTCTTTGGAGATATATTATTAAAATATATCTATGTAGAACTATCAAACTAAATGTGATTGAAATTGGTGGAAATGGTCATATTCACAAATCAGTTTTTTTACATTACCTGGTTAAAATATCTTATGCTGTACAGCATGCAAAGCAAATCTTTATTAATCTTTATTTTTTTGAATAGGTTTTCACATTTTTCTTTACCAAGAGATTAAAATATTTTTAATCCACAAACAAAAATGCTACAACAAAATTTATACAATTTCTATCAAGTGATTTAAGATATTCAATAGACACTATAATATTTCTGTACATAAAACATAAAAATAGATATCAACATACATGCACCATTATATTATTAGGTTTTAAATGTTTAACTGTATTTAGTAACATATAAACTGTTACACATTCTAAAACAAGTTTAACACATCAATAGAATACATCTTAATAAACTTCACCGTCCCTATTTCACATAACACCGTCCGGCTGCGCAACCAGAACGCACCAAGCCACCGTAAAAAATCAATATGGCAAACAATAAGGATCATATCCCAGCACTATATTTGATTTGTGTAAGCCAGAGAAGGATGCAAACAAAAAATGAGATGGCGTACCAAAGTCAAGAGTCTCCAGCATCGATCGATGGTGGCTACCAAACACCCCGTAACTCACTCAATGCCTTTAAATCATGGATATTTTCATTCATCATGGCAAATTAATCTCATTATTCCATGAAATATGATATTACCAAAAAAATATAACAAACAGAAGGTAGCTCTTAATGTACAGCACAAAAAACTACTCATATTGTATTATTTGCCTCAATAAAATGTACAGAAAGAATGAAAAAAATTGAATTAGGCTGAGAACATGTCATAACAAATCAATATCATAACTTCATGGCTCAATAAGCAAGTTATGAGAAAAAAAAACACATAATGGATGAATGAAAAAATATTAAAAGACCTTACCATGTTCATTGTGTCGACACAAACAATACACTACAGGGCAACTACAGTCAATAGAATTATATTATGGTTATTATAATATGATATTAATATTAAAGAGGAAAAAATATTTCACAATTGAGACCCGCACAACCGATCTACGTAACAGCAATGATCCGAGTGAAAGCTCCGCTAGATGCTGAATGTGCAACACAATGGGGCACGGGCGGATCTTGAGCCCTCAGTTAATGTGGGACGGTTGTACTTTTGATAGGGTAAGTTATGAACATAAAATCAATTATTTTCAATACAATAAAGTTTACAATTAGTGAATATAAAAAAATATGTGAATATAATTTTACTGTAGGGAATAGTTTGGTGAAAAAAAAAACAGATACTTGGTTATACTGACTTTTTAAATACTTTGCTGAGACTATGACTTTATTGCATATACTATTTGAGCACATGGTATTTATTTTTACAAACTATGAGATCAGTAACATGGATATGATAATAGTTACGAGCGTGTCGCATTACAAGACACTTATGGGACGTCATATTGTTCAGCATTCGACAATTTTTCATTGATGACGACAAGCGTAAACACAGGAAACAACATGTAAACAAAGACGCGACTTGTGCTACTAACACCTTGGTAACAATCGGCCGCCTTCAAACCACAAAACATCCACTCAAATACAACCGGACTTGCCTCGTAAACTAATAGCACACCATCTTCACCGATATTCGAGGCTATAAACACAATTTAATGCTGAAATCACATGCCCAAACCCATAAACAACGTATTTATAGAACGATAATGAGTGAAACTTTGGATAAAACTTGAAACACTCACTTATCACACTCGTACACACGCGTGTTTCGCAATACAATCGAGTAAATTATTTGAAAACTTTCTTCGAAGTAAATATTTTATTAGCTTGCCTCCGATTTGTGTACAACACTGAGTTTGACGTTTATTTGACAGGCGACAGTGTCGCCATAACAGCGAGCCGAATGGGTTTTGTCGCCATCTGTCGGAGACGCTTCAAACTTATACGTCAACCAGCAAAGAGCGAACTGATTTGCATACTGCTAAAATTTCTCACTAGAGTGAAGCACTAGTATTACACACCTCGAAATTGTTTTGGCGGGAAAACTAAATATAGAAATATGCAACTTTGAATATTTACCTGTGTAGCAGCTTAACGCCGCTGCATTTTTGTCTCTTGTGTCACTCCGTGTGCCAGTTGTATCTGTAACAACAATTATTTTTAAATTACATTAACTTATTAATGTATGTAACTTCTCTATTTGGTCAACGTGCATTCACCTAAATCCGAAAGGCGGGTTATTCCGATAATCACTAAATTCTTATCAGTAATTCGTTAAAAAGAATTTGAGTTAACCGAAGAAGGCGAGCGAATTGGCATAGTGGAGGTTACATGGATGTTGAAGTTTTTGTTACCAATTACCATAGTTAAGTAATGGAAACAAACTTCAGCTGGGGAATTGTCACGCGAAGTCTGTTTAATCATTATGTATGACTTTAGATTTTCGACTATTTTAAATGTCTAGGGGTGTACTATCATTTATCAAACATTTGCGTCTGAGAAAACGTAGATATTTTTCTGGTCGTGATGTTAGTAGCACTGCTGAAGTAGTGAAATTGGGCGAATTATTTAACGAATTGCTATAAATTCCGTTGATATTATACCAGAAGCATATTTAGTTATTATCCACCCAAAATGCTTTTGAATGGAATTCAATAACCCTAAGCTTTTTTTTTATTTTTGAAATAATTTGTGTGTATTACAGCACTGTCAAATGTCCACCAATAAAACTGGTTGCTGCCTTTTCACCTGAGTACGGTGGTTGCATCTGGGGAGATGCAATCCCATCCACCAAACGAATAGCAAAACATTGCTTCACGCCGGTTTTCTTCGGGCAGTGGTACCAGCTAGGACGAGTCAACCCATTTCGCCCTGCAGTTTAAACTATAGCATGGATATGTCACCCAAATATGCGGTTCAATAGACTTCGTGACCCTTTAAAACTCATTGAAGCCTCTTAGATATGTAAGATTTATATAAGTCGCGATGTTTATCATCATGTAAGTATAACTTATTAGTAATCTATACATTCTATACATATTTAAATTTATAACTGATCGATGTCTGCACATGGAAGATATTTGAAAAAATCTATTATGAACGTAATGGAACCCAAAACAATGATTGTCAGAATTCTGTCTGTTTATCTATGCCTTTGTGCACTCAAATCTTAAAAACGGCAGAATCACTTTCGATTGAATTGGATATGGAGGTAGCTGAGACCTGACACCCTGGATTAGCACATAGGCTACTTTTTATCCAGAAAAATTAAATATTAGTTACATTTTTAAATTAGAAAGGGATGGGATGAGGCAGAATTACATGCCTTAAGTGATGACGGGACAGGGCGGGACAGGAAAAGCAGTACAGATGGCGACATTGAGTTTGAATAAAACAGAACGTGAAATAATATGCTGCCGATGTGGACTAGACTCAAAAAGTATCTGCACCTAGGCGGAGCCGGGCCCGCCCCTAGTAACAAATAAAAATGTTAATTCGAAAATTCAGAAATGTGTTATGTTCAGGTCTGCGACCTGTGTTGATACTTAAGTCTCAGCCAGGTGCCTTTCACTAGGTACCTTTCGATATGCTTTACACTATGCTAAATCAATTAAAACACACAGACGCGCACACAAGTATAACGAAATGTCATTAGCTCCCGAATCCTTTCATCGTGTCATTGTTCAAACGAAATGCGCGCTTAAGTACGACGGACCCGTAATAAGACATTCACCTTTTGAAAGCGAATTAATTTGAGGATTCCAACTCGATTTACAGATGAAATGAATGGATAGATATCAAAGCCTCCGCCGCCGAGTGTTGCGTCGATATTTGATTTCGCCGAGTTTCAGACAAACGGCCGAATTGATTTTGTCAAAGTGTTGTATTGTAAACTGGAAACCTTTGACAATGTTCGCGTAATGATATTAATAATGGTTAATGTGGAGCGTGTGTGAGTGCAAAGTAGAGAATGCTGGATGGGGTATGTAGTTAAATTGTGCGACCAATACCTAGTTGACCAATACCTGGTTGGTAAAATTGCAAGTGCATCTGTGTCTTTCTTATAAATGCTCACGTAAATAACGACTTCGGCTGTTTAATGGGCACCGTGATGTTGCTGCCTGTCTTGTGGTGAAAACTCTTTCTACGCATTGATTAACGAGGCCAGACCATAAGCGCTGGAAAAACAGCAATGTTGGGAGTTCATTACAGAGGTGATATTTTTATGTACTCGGTTCCCTTCCGCCACTGTTAACAGATGGAAAGGTTATTCATACCTGCCCGGGTAGCGACAACTGAATACGGTGGTAACAAACTAGTAATCACTATGGATGCGCGCAGGTGGGTCGCGATTGAGGTTCAGTCTGTGTACAGGCGGTTTCAAGCAAGGCAAAATTAAATAACGCTCCACTAATTACCACCTGGTACATTCTAGTAAAATCTAGGTAGGTACTGTTCTTACAAGCATTTTTATCTCACGTAACTATCCACAAAAAATCAGTATATCACTTTGAATATTGTTTGTGTCACATCTATAGCCGTGTGTGTGGCGAGCTTTGTACGATATCGACATGGGCCGGGCGCGTCACTGGCGCGTCATTAGCCGAGGGCACACGCACTAAGCGACTCTTTGATGTGTACAAACTTTTCGCTTTCCCTTTGATTGGTATAATGGAACTGCGCGTTGTTATTACACTAATTAAATTTTCCTAAAGTCCGAGCTTCGCATCACGGCTCGGATTTCGGTACCTATGTTCGTGTGTACGGTTACCGTCAAATGGAAATTCCTTCCATACTCGCGAGCGTGTATGTTTTAACAAAACTCTTTTTTTTTTGTTTGTTTTAACAAAACTCTTTTTTTTTTTGTTAATTAGCGTCTAGATATATTTTTTCCAGGACCAACACGGGAGTCTAGAACCTTAAGTTTTATAGTCTGTAATCTGTATATAACATTTTCTATAGTAATACATTTAAATATAATAATTATCGTCATGAGATGGAAAGACATGGATATTTAGTTGATATACTCGATAATCTAAAGAGACCGTACTCAACTTACTATTAAAAGCATTGTAGCTACATTGTCGTGTTAATATAAATAAGCAATTTTCCATGCAACGGACATTTATTGAACTGCCACTTCAGTCGACTCCATAAGTGACACATTTGAATATGTAATACGTATTTATTGAACTAAAACAGTGGCGACGGTGGCGGATCGAAACCGCGACGCAATCAGAGGACACACACATTCATGATCAAAATTGTACGTGTTTTTATATTATTGATTGACTCTGCAGTCTTATTTACACATTCGCTGTTCACTCCTTTTTTATGTCAGCAATAGGTAAAAAGAAAAGTTTCAGTCCAATCGTATTGTTTAACAGAGTGGTAGCTTTGGATTCGGACAAAAAGGAACTACTTTGTGTAATAGAAGTTGTTTTCCGATGAAGTATCATGAATTCAGCATAGTATTGTGTCTTATTATTCGTGTTTCAGCGCGACGTCCGCCTAATAACATCGGGCACAATATTCATTAACGTGGACCTAATAGTTTAAACTAGTTTACGAAACGAACACGGGCTCAAAGCGTACTCTATGAAAGCGTATTGAAGTTAAAAGGGAAAATAATGTTGCACGATTGGTTTTACAAGTCTGCGAGATCAAAAGAGAAGCGAGGCCTTCCATTTCGCCGTTCCGACGATTACATTAAAAAAAAGAAGAATATAAAGAAAAACGTAAAAAGTTAATTATGCCTATTAAGTACGACATTCGGAGATAAAGAATCAAAGAGCCAACGGTTCTTTTAATCTTTGTAAATCTTAAAGGGTCTTCTGAAAAATATATACATATTTTTTTCAAAAATACACAGAAATCTAACTTATTTTACTTTAATGTTTTGTTGTCAACAATTGTCGATCGACAGAACTGTTGGAAGTAATAATATTCCTGCAGAATAAACTTTTATGATGCCTCTGAATTCAGTTAAAACACGTCTCCTGGGAATATCGCATCAGACTTTTGTAAATGAAATAAATGTTTAAAATAAATTACTTACAAATAAAACTAATTTCTCTGATTTTTTATATTGATATGGTGTTAATGTTCATGATATGGTGGACACAAATAATAAAATAAAATGCGATTTAAAAAAATAGGGATGTCTTTCTGTTGAAAACTGCTATTTTATACGCCTGCTACCCATATTTGACAGTTTACTGTAAAATTCTTTGCTAGAGTCCTATGATCAGCAGTAAACCATCAGGTGAGGGTGACCATAATCCTTATACGAAATGATATTCACAAATTGCCAGACCAAGCAACGAGATACGCTCATCTACAAATAACATTTTGTTGCGTATTGAATTTGTATTCCCGGACCATCGGTCAATCGGCGTGGCTGCTTTGATCGCGCCCACCACATACCTTTGACAGACTAATCAATCGGTACTGGCGATAGGAAAAGGTATTAGGGGGGGCAATAGTTCCGAGGTAAACAATTTGCGAAGGGGGCGTGGCGGCGCGCAAAGCCGCGCGGGGAGTGATGCTCTCGGCGCACATCAAAGCAAGTCGAGACAAAGCTCTGAGGAGCCTTTTAACTTTATTTAGCGGAGTGGTAAGTTTAGCCGGTCGCGAATCGCGCAGGTTAAAGAGTAACACACTCACTTTGAGCGCGGCCCGTGAGGGGGACGCCGGCCAGGGCTGTCGACTGTGGACCCGCTGCTTACACTACCTGGCTACTTTTTTATATTAGAATTATAAATAAAGCTTTCTTTACACTGAACCACCACTACCACTTAAACTGTTCAGAAAAATATCGTAAGGAAACCTGCACATTATAGAGATCTTAACACGATTTTCCATGGTGTATGAGGTCCGTCAACCCATTTTAAGCCAGCGTGGCACACTGTGGACTAAAGCCTCCCAATCAAACACGATACAGTTTTTACTGAATTTCTGGGCTCACAAACACCCAAACTCGAAACAAATTCCTCTGTTCCACACAAATATTTGTTTCGGTGCGGAGATCGAAACCGTGACCTCTCGTTTCACGGCCGGCGTCTAACCAACTGCGCCACGGAGGTTGTCGAAAATATAACGCTATCTCTGATTTTTGGCTGCAACGGCGCATGATCTTACGCAGAATGACCGCGCAATATCGATGTGTTGTTAATTTCATTGCTATTAGTCACAGCGCGGAAAAATATTTCAACGGAACACAAAGGGTACTATCGCGTGAGACAGAATCGCGTGAAAACAATTTTTATTCTATGTAACTATTTACAATATCTTTGGAGGCCTGTTCTTGAATATACAGGGTATAATCAGACTGCGACCGAAAACGAAGTCAGATGGTAGTATCAGTGACTCAGACATAATGCAACTAATAATTTTATTATTTTCATATTTGGGTGGTAAATACATAGTTTTCCTAAAATAATAATGTGCACATTTTATTTTTAAAGACGCAATGGTACGTACGCCAGGGGTATAAATTACTAACCGTACAATAAGATACTAAGTCTTGTGTCAGAAACTTCGAGAGGCTTTTTGGTCTCACTTCATCCATGTTGAACCAGAAACAAATATTTGTGTTTCATACAAACGTTTATCTCGATGCGGATACAAACCCACAAGGTTTCACAAGCAGTTAGGTTCTTGTGATCCAGTTGGTACTGCACCTGCTGTATTCATATTGGAGAAAGATTTGCGGTTCCAATATCCCCCATATGTATTAGCAATGATTACCTATGTTAATGTTATTGATTTTAAGATTTTTATGTTTATTGTGGCCAAAATAAAGCTCGCTAAAAATGGATAATTTATTATGACACATTATTTTTGGCACTTTTGTTTGTTTTTTAAATCTCAATTAATATTCTAATGGTAATATGACGCAAATTTTATAAACAATAAGATTTTGTATTTGTATAGTCAATCTTTAAAATGATTACCAATATAATAATATTAATAACACTGGCAAATAGTTGTATCTGTTACATATACACAACACACCAAAAGGCAATCAAAACACAAACCCAAATAAAAATCACGTAGCAATTAAAACGTAATAAACACAGAGACGATATTACGTGCAAAGCCAAACTGTCGCCAACCCTAGCGCGTGGTGGGGGCATCAAACGCGCCGCTAATGCCGCCCGCACCGCGCCACGGCGGCGCTTTGTCGGCGCCCTTTGAGAAGCGGACGATACCAACAGCCGAGCTTTCGACAATAAAATCAACGGGGATGGTTCCCGCCGCCCGAGGTGCCACATACGCGATAATTGTCGTTTGGATGTTGTCATTGATGACTGATGTAACATTTTTTCTGCCCACTTTACTTTACCATACTATGAACTACGAGTATGAACGTATCGAGCAAGAATGTAGTCTTTGCATGATCAATGGGACATCCCTGATCGCGATAACTGACATTGAGCTTTATAGAAATCACAATTACGTGGGGTCATTGTAACATTATTATGCAGGTTGCAGATATAGAGCAAGGCATGTATTCGCAAACTACACGTGGGAAAGCTACAGTATTCATTCGGAATCCTGGACTGAAACGATACCACTGTCTCATAGAAAACTGAAGTAAAGTTACATCTTTGCTGTTGCGTTTCGTTTTGCGAGCGAGATGTCGGAGAAATTATAGCTACTGGGATATTCACATCCGCGAGATTATCGACAGATGTAAAACTATAATATTTTAGGTAAGTGAAGTACTTATGCAGAGACGGTTCGTGATTATTTGTGCGAACTTTGTTTATTGATGTGTAGATTTACATTTCTAAATATGCGAGTAATAATGGTTAGTTAGCATATTTTATGAATAAAAAAGATTATTCGCAATTTCTAAGGCCATTTATAGAACGGTAATATCAATGTACTGTTAGAAAACTAAATTCAAGAATTTGACAATAAAGTCGCTCACAAAGAGAAGGACCAACGAGCAAAATCTCTTTTATCTATGGAAAATGTTGAATCCTAGTTAATATCGTCGACCTGAAACCTTGAATTACCTTTAAAAGCAAGCTTATTTCGGGTTGAAATATTGATTAAGTTCAACAGTTAAGAAAAAAAAAATGCATTAAAGTTACTTAAATAGCGAATTTGATTGGTTACGTAACGCGCGTCAGATTCCTCACCGTAACTTTCTAGGTGAGAAAGTAATTATTAATTTACTAAAGTTATATCTTAACTACAAGCTAATATCCCAGCAAGTTACCCTTTAATTGGTGAGGGGAATACGTATTTAAATTCCCAGTACTTATGGAATTTTTGTTTTGACCCACCCCAAACCTTAAGCTGTGTACATCCATGGTAAGGGCTACAAGGCTTTACCATTCAAACAGTTGCTGATGCTGATCTTAGATGATTTAAATTAATTAATAATTCATATTGATAGCGTCTTTCTTCTGGAAGAACCTCAAGGAAGTTATTTAGAAATGAAGGAACAATCGTCGGTAAAATGTGATACTCACGTAGCGTGATAATATATTATTACTTATTTTGCGGCATTTTAGCACTAAATATTTAGATATTTTTGCTATTTTGCAATTTGAAAGAAACACGTTATGTAATGTAGGCCATACACACTACGGTCTACCGGAGAGGTCATCTGTGCAGGTATGCCTGCGCAGGTAGACCGAACATTGGTACCGCCTGCACAGGCTCAAAAAACTGCACAGGTCTTCACCACACACATTACGGTATACCTGGGCAGGCATATCTGCACAGGTGGACCTTTCCGATGGACCGTAGCGTGTATGGCAGCCATTATGGAGGAATTGGATCGACGCCAGTGGTCTTACAAGAAGCCACTGATGCCGTCTCCGCTTCGAATTTTTGTGTTGCTTACTAATCGGATCTGAGATTTATATGATCGAAAAGTTACCCGAAGTTTCCATAACATCCATGACACAAAATAAGTATTAGATGTTGCTCATTGCAATGATTTAATAATTCATTATCATTTTTATAAAATTACATCTCATTAGTCATTAATGACATATTTTTGATTACCGGTGCATAATCCGCGTTCAAACACGAGACCACGGTTAATAAATCTCATAGTTAAATGTCGAACGTTCTCAGTGGAAATCCCCGCAAACGCCTACCTTGATTACCATAAGCCGTCACAAAGAGCCGCGCACCGCCCTTTGACGAATTAGCCCCGCCGACATTACCCATGTTGTGAGTGCGAGCGACGAGCACGCCGCGACTGACAACACGCCTTTTATATCTTTGTTTGCGCTCTGTACTTATTGAATATCGAAATTAATAGAAGAATGTAGCATACCCTATAAAATAATTTTAAAAAATGCGGCAATTTGGACTCACGTAGGATTCTAGACCATACAATCACGTTTAACACCATACGTTATCACGTAGTTCGTTATAGTTCTATCGAACTGCAATGTATGTTTTTAATCGCAAAAACAACCTTAAAGTTTTCGCTTATCATTATATTACTCGGATATTTGGATTTGTTCCAATACTTATACTATGAGACTCTGCTTCTTGACTAATTTAATGGTCACTAAGAAGCGACCAACAGGGTTTCTTGACAAATCACAGGTTAGAGATTTGACCCCACAGCACTTTTGGAAGTGGTAGAACCACGCTGTTATCAGTCATGACTCAGCATGAATGTGCAGGCTCGTAACAGAACCTGTAAACCTCGGAGTTATTACGAGAATCCCTATATATAAATAAAGTTCAGTAACCACAAGGTCAAATGATGGACTACGTATGAATTTAAAGTATTAAAACCCTCACAAGAGGAAGCGATTACCCTGCTGTGTGACGTATTTGTCCTAGTATGGTTTTAAAATACTGCCTAGTACATAGAAGGTAATGTAATTCCCCGTGGCGCGTGGAGCCGAATCATCTTCACGGTGACATCATTAGCGGTAGGTAGGCGCGCTCTAATGAGACGCCCATAGCGTTTTGTGTACGCCGTGTGCATACGTAAACTTAATTTCCTTACTTAATTACAAACAACAATGTTAATCGAGTGTTTCATATACATTGATACAAGGGCGCGGGCCGATGCGATGAGAACAGGGCCGCGAGACACCTTACACATTTACAATTTCTTATAGTTCTTTGTGAGTATGAATTCTGTTCATAGTTCACAGGTACGCTAATGCAAGCGTGTTTGTATATGTGAGTGGAGGTGACATGACAGCATCAGATAAAGCAACATTCAGGGTCTTGCATCAGTAATTCGTATATTAAAAAAACCATGGTAGATATAGCTACTCCAGACTTTTTTTAATTGACTTCAATAAGGAGGAGGTTCTTGATTCGATTAGTATTTTTTTGCTAAATCGATTCTATAGAAATCGCTCCTTTTTTAACTCTATTATTATATACCAACCACTAACACCTAATTTAACAATTATAATAATATATTTTGATTGACTTGCAGCGATCGTTTTGTAGCTTAATAACGTCATGTTTTCACTATTTCGTAAAATACCACCAAAGAACTTAACTTGCTAAAGAATTTCCCAAATATTTAATACGCAAATTTCAAACGCATTTGCAAACATTCAATACACATTCTACATGCTTACGAAAAATTCGCAACAAAATTCAATCTGCACCGGACATTTACACTTCAACTGATACCGAAAATGTAAGATAAAATGTCATCTATCGATAAAATTGCAAAATATGTCGGTATGGAGTCAGCGGTGCGCACCGGGCAACGGCGGGCAGCGCCGGCCGGTCTGCGGATGCTGCGGCCATCACGCATCTCACCACAACCGTCGGGAATTCTATTTCGAAAGAATATTGAACAAATATTTGGCACAGCATCGGCATTCGAACAACGTACGATATGCACACCGGAATTCATACTGCTGCGGTCTATTAAAATTTGTTTTACGACATCGCGCAAGACATAACAATGAGATTATAATTGGATCAAATGTATTGTTTTAACGCTGGCGTGTTTAATGCGTCGCGAGCATGTGTTTGGGAGATTATTATCTTGCGGATATTAAAATCGGGTTAACAGTTTTCGATAGGGGCTTTTTTGCAAATTTATTGTCTGTGCATTTTTCGTGACTACTAATAAAAGTATTTTTAGATATTATTTAATAATTTCAAATCAATTATTCATCATTGTTTAGAAGAATTGATTGTTACTTCTAAATTCTAAATTTTTCTGTCTTCTTTTTTCCTACATACACGAGGTCGTCTTAATTAGACTTCAACTAATGTGGCTTATACTTTTACAACTGGATAACTGACTGACATCAACGCTTTCTAGACTGGGCTTATTAGTCCACAACGCTAGCATAATACGGTCTACCATACCTTCGCAACTCCTAGGGATATCTCAGATATGCTGACGGCTGCTGGTAGCCTGACGATATTATCCTTCACCGTTAATGGAAGCCTAATTTTGAATACTATGACTAAAGAAGTCTAGAATGTACAAACTATCCAGGCGTCCTCACGTTGATGTTTCTTTAATAAGACAATGGAATGCTATACTAATCAAAATTAACAACTTTTACTTTGCGTCCAACCCTACAATCGCGAAAAAAATCATCTGTTTTTATACAAAAACAATCTCTTGACTCAGCAAAATGTAGGGAACAGCTGATTTTCTTTTTGCGAATCCAGTTGTTAATTATGATGAGTGTAGCATGCCCTTTTCGACTTTATAAAACCTTTCTGACTAGTCCTGTAATCTACTTACCTTCTACATATATTTAATGCTTAAAAGACACGCAAGTGAGTTTGCGTTCGTCGAATTAACCCGAATACGTATAGTGAGAGGAAATTATTAATCAAGCATCGATCACACAAGCCGCGCACGTACAGACATTAATCGCTACACAACGCGAAACCAACTTTACTCGGAATAATCAATAAACTAACAAAGCTGTGTCATGTTACTACATATTAAGCAATGAGTGGAGTTCCATGAATACTAAATAGCTTATAAAATAAATAAATACATTCAAGTTGGTAAGATCAATTCCATCTAGTGTTGTAGGCAACAGGAACTACGGGAGACTTTTCGGTCTCACAAATACTCAGACCCGAGACAAATACTTGTGGATCGCACAAATATTTGTCTCGGTGTGGGGAATAAGGTCTCGGCCTCCCGTGTTAACTAACTGCCCGACGAAGCTTTTCAGCTTAAATCAGCCCATATTTTTCCCACTCCAGGGCATGCCTCTTATACGGTAAAGCCTAGCTAAATTATTGCAAGTTTTTGGTCCAAACGTAACCATAAAAATTCTTAGGTAAGCATGTTTCCTCATGACATTTTCTTTCGCCGTTTACATAGCCTGTTAAAATTATCCTTTTGGTTTTTCACATCGTAGGTTAAAAATAATACACCCAACAGTCACACGGGACTCTATGGCTCTGTAATGGGGTCGAAAAGTTCTTCGTAGTCCAAACCAGATACGTAAAAAAATTGTACTTCAACAAAATCATAATAAACTACAATAATTGTATTATAACAGGATATTGTCCCATACTTAACTTGACAGTTAATGCTTTACGTAAAGCGGAATTTGTCCACGATACGGAAATTGATCAGCGCACGTGTCTCGTTACAAATTCACGTGAATCGCTGTGTATTAGCCACAATACACTGTAGTTACTGAACATACGGTTGAAATTCCATTGTAAATGTATGGCACATTAGCAGAGTCACGTGTCTCGGCCGCGTCCCAACGAAAGTGGAGCATCCGTGCGGAATGTCTTATGAAATGAAGGATAAATTGTCACCAGGGAATAGTACTGTTATCCGACGGGGGGAGAAAGGTCTGCTTACATCGACTCTAACTGATTTTATATTGATAGAATAATCGGATCATCTTCGAGGGCGGGTAGTAAGACATTCTAAACCCAACTGCAGGGGAATTAGTTTTCTGTCACATCTATGGAAATGTAGTAGTGACGACATAATTCATTGCACTAATATGATGAATCTTTGGATGAAAAAGGAATTTAGGAGGCAGGCAGTGATCATTTTTCATCAGTAAAACGCTTCCTCCTAGACAAAATTAGAATAAAGTGTAACTATAGTTTTACATATAACTTGAAACTAATGTAATACTATCTCCTGAGTTATGTACATGGTAATTAACATATCCAATGGGAAGTCGCGTGCAGTGACGCTAATTACACACGTAATTAACGTAGGGCGTTCGTAGTAATGCGATCCATAATTAGCTATTTGTATTCGATGCGAGACACAACTGGCGACTGATATTGTATACATACGACCATGGGAGGACCGGGCCATCACGTTTATATCTGTAAAGAGGTCGGTAGTTATCGTGAGGATCAAGTGTTTCCATTATAGGGAATTGATCTCCATAAATGGTCAAATTATCGGTTTTTTCACCCCACAGTACAATCACGACACTCAGCAGAGAAACGAATCACTCCCCTACAAAATTCACGGGCAATAAAAAAAAAATGGTCAAATTTATTGCGTGCAAGTTATTTTGATTTAAAAACAATGCTGCTGTGTGTGTTAATGCTCTTCGTAGCTTGTGTTAATTTATGGTTGCTTGTAAAATAAATAGTGAGTAGATACTTCTTGCTAGTGTGCTACCCACCGCCCAAAGATTTAATTTTATTATTGGTTTACCATAAATAGAAAATAAAAATAAACACTATGCTATAACAATTCAGAATTTTTATACATGTTTTATTAAACGACACGCTATATACAAGACTTAAAAAAACGAAAAACTCATTGGCATACACCCAACACAATCCTGCGCCGCCATTTAAAAAGGCAAATTGTTTTTCGTATTTTCAGCAAATGAAAGGCTCAGCGGTGCAAAGAAAACGGTTACCTGGGGGCGGCTCGTCGGCTCCATTCAAATCGGCATTGTTTTTTTCCGATTATATGGCTGATTAAACTGTCTGAAATGTCTGTGACGTGTCCTCCAGGTGTGCCCAGGGTTCTGCAATCATCCGTGGAATAGGACGGCCGGGCCCTCGCGCTGATGCCGGGCGCGCATTTAGAACCCAATTGAGGGGTGATAAAAGTACGTAAGGTTTTTAAAATGGATTCCAATTTTAAAAATTTGCTGCCTGGGTTTATTCCTCTATCGTGGTTTGATAACAAATGTAAAATCATCCGGACAAGTATTTATATGTAGGGCCTCCAAATGTTTATGACCCAAAACCTCATCGGTCAAAAAAGAACTTCTATCATCTGCGACAATCAATCGACCAAATCATAATATATTATAATGATGACATTTTAATTTTTAATAATAATATAATTATAACAACTTTGACCAACGTCGCCCTCGGACGTCAGTCGAATAAATGTTTTAAGTAGGCCCTAAGCCCTCTTAATTCTCAGAGGGAGGTATGTATTTGGGCTGATGCAATACAGTACAGGTCATTTGACAGCCTCCGTGGCGCAGTTGGTTAGACGCCGCCTGTGAAACGTGAGGCCGCGGGTTCGATCCCCGTACCGAAACAAATATTTGTGTGATCCACAGGTATTTGTTTCGGGTCTGGGTGTTTGTGAGACCGAAAAGTCTCTCGTAGCTTCTGACACCCACGACACAAGACTCGATCTTAGTGTGGGGTCAGGACTATGTATGTGACTTTTGGGTGTATTTATTTATTTAATTTTTAATTCCCGTTACTCAGATGAAAAATCAAAACAATCACACAGAAACCTACTTCGATCTCTTACTCGTACAACGTCGTACAATTTGAATTGGCTATCGAAAAGTGTATCAATGTGAGGGTCCGGGTCCCGTAACGGGCCTCTAAGTGCAGCCCATTCCTCGACTTAATCTTGGTGAACAATAGTCGCGTCTGCGCCCGACGTTTTGCATACAATGAGTAGTCGACGAGATTGCACAAAAATACACCGTACGGACGAAACAAGTTATATTTTTAAGTAAACCGCGCCCCTAATTGGTTTTCATTTGCATTTTTCCGCTTTAAATGTATGTGGCGGTTAATTTTAATACCAGTGGGACTATAAAGGAAATTTTGAGAGTTTACCTCACTATCTCTTTTTTTTATTGCTTTGAATGGCGAGACGAGCATGCCATTCGCCTGATGGTAAGCGATATGACCGCTCATGGACAGTAGCAAAACCATACAACACCATGAATTACAAAGCAATGCTTGGCATTCGACTGAGCTCGCCATCCTCAGACATAATATGTTAAATCTCATTATCCAGCAGCTACTCTGGCTACAATGTCCTTCAAACCGGAACACAACAGTGCATTTACATTGCTGTTTGGCGGGAGAAATAGACACTCACGTATGAGAGGCCTACCACCAGTAAAACTTGCTCGATACACATACAATTGGTCTCTGATTCTTACAGCGTTAACTCATCGATGCCCGAATACGTTACGATGTAATGCTACACTGACTCCTCGTAGGAGTAAGGACAAGTACAAGAAGATTTATTCATGATATACAGTCTGTTTTTTTTCATACTATTGTACTTTTTTTAATTCATATTTTAAAACGTAATACTAAACATGGGAATTTCGAAAGATTTCCCAGAAAGCTCTGTTAAATTTCCTCCAATCTTTATTAGACCTTCTCCCACCTCTTAAGTCGACGTTTGTCATCCAAAACCTACCAACACTAATCATGTACTAGTGCATTAAAATTTAGATACTTATTATTGCTTGTAGTCACCCCGTACACGCAAAAAATCAATCAACGTTACAAAAGGCTTATGGTATACTCGAATCGAATGACAAAATCGCATTGACAGCCCGATGTCGAACTTGCCAAAAAACTATACCGACATCGCGTAGCCGAAACCGCGGCGAGCCATGCCGTCGCTTGATCGACTGCGGACCGTACGCTGACTATAAGCAAGCAACTTCGAGCACGACACTCCTGAGGTAACAACTACTCGAGGAAGAGGGAAGGGGGGGCATGAGACATGAAAATGATAAAGTCGAACAGTAGTTACTAGGAAGCGATATTTCGTATAGTTTATCAATATTGATATTGAACATTAATAATTTATTGACCCGGACAAATATCGTTCATAAAGTCATTTATTTGAGAACAGCGTCAAAAGTTGGGTAATTAATTTTATAATTAAATAAGCGATCTTTATACATCGCTTGTATCTCAACGGTGGCAAAGTCTCAACTGTATACTGTATATTTTTATGTGTTCAAAACATTTTAATTTGTAACAACACAGTCAAGATAATAAATTGCCTCAGGCCCCTTCGTTCCGCATGAGGGTCGAGCACGAACTTGTAACGCTACAGCGTGCCCCAATACGTCCATCGCCACAAAATTGATTTAGTTTTATACTCGGGTTCATGTCAAAATTGACGTTTTCGATCGGTCTGCACCGCAACAGACGAATGACGCGGCGGTGCTATCGTTGCGGTCGTGGGAAAATTAAAAAACAAACAAAAAATATTCGCCTTTTCATGCATCAATTAAAAAAAAGGGAAAATCTCAATGAGTGAAAATATTTGTACTTGATATTAACAGGGTTAAATCAGTGGTTAAAATTAATGGGAAAAAAGTGTAGAAAGTTTCTTATTTTTATTGATTTAAAGTTACATCAGCCCTAGACTATGAATATAAATTGTCAGAAGTATTGTAACAAAAACTGATAATAAAATTCTATAATTTTTATTGGGCCTATTTTCCAACTATTGGCTATGTGTACAATATAAATATGCTTTATCAATTACTCAATTGATACAACAATACCTCCATTTTAAAAGGATCGCTTTGAAGAAACTCATTACAAAATCAGCCAAAATATTCCGCCAGAACATTGTTTTCGTACGTATTAAAATAAAAGAATTAACCGCTACGTAACGACGTCGCAGACCGAAACATTCGCTTCCTCATTACACAAAGATCATTATTCAGATTTGAAGAGTCGAAAACCTTCGAAAATTTCCAAAACGTCTAAAATTTAAACGATTTTCGCCAATGGAAACAGTGGTTAACTAAGCCAATTGTGGTCTAATTGTGATTCTGGGGTATGTCTTTCCTTTTCTTGCTTATGACGTCGTGTATTAGTTGGAGAGGGAGGGGTGCGAGGATTTCTTATTCGGTCGTCCGACGCCTGTGAACAGCCCTCGCCGGATGGATGATTGGTTTGATGAATAAAAGATTTTGTCAATTTGTTTAATAGCCGGTGTTCGGTATTATGCTGAGCGGATTTAATTGTGCTGCCGGGGTAACCGAGCGCCGAGTGGATTGATGATATGGATTGTTTTTTTTATTGTCTGTTATGGGTATTACCGGTCATCCGATACAGCAATTTCATATGATAATTGAATTTCAGTGTGATGTTTTCTGTTTGGCTTATCAATTTCATTGTGTTGTAATTTTGTGAAACGGTATAGTTTTCTATTAAAGTATTTATTTATGACATTATGTATCATTTTCATATGCAATGACTCTTATTTATTTTCGTTTAAAATTTTGTGATCCATTTTATTTTAGGTATACTAAAAAGGGATCATCATGTTGTCTCAGTCTATTATTTATTTGATCTATTTTCCAACATAAAAATTGTACACACATTTAACAAATTTTTAAATAGTTTAATTTTTATAAATCGTACCAGATGATATTCACCCTACATTTTTGAGCCAATTTAAGCAACACTTTTACTCAACTGCTGCAATAATAATAATAAAAATTGGTAAACCTTCTTTTCCCTTCATCACAGATTTGTACTTAATATGCATAAACGTAATTGAATCACATCACATTATTTAAATGGCTGTAAATAAGGTATTGTCTATTACAGCGTGTTTGCGAGTGACGTCTGTCCATAGCAGCGACGGGAAGGGTTGCGGTCGGGACGAGGTCCTTCTGTTTCTAATCACTTGTCTACTGCTGCCTATTTAATATTTATTGAGATTGTGTATACAAAACAATTTAAATAATGCGAATTTCGAATTTTACACTTATAAAAAAGTCACTTTGAATAAAAATTTTAAATCACCAACGCCATCTATAAATCGTGCCCCCGTAACTTCGGTATCAGACGTAAACAACCTTTTGTTCGCTTCATTGAGCACGAAAAAGTTTCTCAGAAAATAAACAATGGACGAAGTTAATTGCCATCATTGGCTATATCTAGTGGTATCTTTAGTTTTGTATCGGGAAAAGCGTTGAATGCGAAAGTTTCTTTAACACCGGATGGCGCGGCTCCGAGAGTAACTACGTTACGTGGCCGGCGGAGGTTTCATCTGCGTGCACAAACTAACTTAACGATTTATACAATTAACTAACAGCCGGTGCGATGGTTGCGCGGCCCTGGGAACTTTGTAATGCGTTTGTCGGACGCTATCGATATACTACAATGTTAAAACTTTGTTTTGGCTTGCATAATATAACCAAAACAAAATATGAAACGGGACAAAGAAGAGAAAATAACGTTACAAAATGAATAACGAATAAATAACCAGTTATTACGATCGGGCATTTATAAGATTCGTTTTCTAAGAGGTTTGGGGCCATGGCGTTCGGTAAAAGCCCCAGCCCGAAGCTAATGTATAAAGAAAGCTCTGACCCATAAGATATGACTTCTAGACCTCAGTTATTTTTTAACCGCCGCGCAGGTACAAATTTTTGCAGTACAACAGACTGATTTTCTATTCATGTCGGATTCTTTTAGAACATTAAAACAATACGACAGTCTCGTACAGGAGTGGTAGCTAGTAGATGCCACCCGCGGTGTCCGTCCTGGCAGTGTTGCGTGTGTCTGACACTAATGACATTCAGCGCGGCGGGCGGAGCGCTTCACAGGGGTACCAACCGGAAAATACACGGTGACATTGTAACCATGTTTAAATCTTACTAACCGGAAAATACACTGCCATATTGTGTTTCAATATTATTAAAGGATTTGCCGCAAGTGCGCACTTAATTTGTCATAGAAGTAAAACCATAGTGACAGTAGAACAGAAGCATTATGATTTAATAAAAGTTTAATATACGAAATTATTAAAGCATTTACGTTACTTTAAAAACTCTACAAAGGTTTCAAAATATAACCGTCGTAATCTTTAAAACATCACAAAAAATAACCGCTTACTTAAGGGTGAAGCCTGATTCAATTCTGCATTATTAGTGTTATAATAACTTTTGTTTAATACTAGAACATTCGCATAACACTGATGTTCAGGTAACGCAGCAACATAATAAAACAACACGGCTAGCTTTGAAACCACTCTTTAAATTACCTCGTTATAATAATCTATACGGACGTCGTTCAGTAAAATATATGATACCTTACCTACTAAACCAGCTACCCGAGGACATAAAACATAAAATGACCTCCAAAAACATAAAAGTTACACTTAAAAATTATTTCCTAAATAAGTTAAAAATATAATAAGATAAATTATTTAATCTATATTTATAAAAGAGGATCTTGTATAAAATAATACACGCTGTATGCACATGTCGACGCATGATTTGCAATCGGCATGCGAACTCGTACCCGCAATTCCGTAATCTCGTATTATATTGATTTAAAAACAAATATCTACCTACATTCTGTGGTCGGCCAATGTATATGTTTATCGAAACTATGTAAATCTTTTAGAGTAAGTTTTGGAGCCAGCTCAATTACTTTCTACACCTAATTGTAAGCTTAATTTTATTAAGTAAATTTGCTTTGTATCAAATACGGATGATCGATGATGATTGTAGATGTGCAGAAAAACTTATCCTAGTTTTTGATACATCTATACCTATTTATGTTAATGTGTACTGGTAAATGAATAAATAAAAAAAAAAAAAAAAAAAAAAAATTAATACTATAATGAGCCATAGCAATTGACAACCCTAACGTCAGTGTCACTAGCATCCACTGTCTGCCAAGATTACAGGTGCGCATTAATTGTTACAGGCGAATTAGTTACTTTGTATAAAGTGCGATACCCCATATGGAGAGACCTTACATTTCTTATGTTTTATTCTAAAATGCACAATAATTCACGACAAAGTAAGTACAATGCACAAGAATGAATGCAATCAAAATAAACTATCCACCGTTGAAAATTATGCCACCATACTCTAAGTCGGAAACACAGGCCGAATTCAAAACGCGACCCACTTCAGTTGGTCACCATGACAGGTTTTTCACCATCATATACGGTGATCGCTTCTCAGGCGGGTACGAATGTTAATAATGTCAAACCACCCACAGTCTTTAAAGGCATGTGCTGATCAAGCGTGTCAAATTGACAATTGACAGTTCTGAAGTTATACCTTGTGCAGACGTGCGTTTTAGCGCGAGTAGAGCTCTGCGTTTCAAATTTTATTGCGCCATTGCGTATTGGCGATACTATGCGTGATTCACCTAGAACGTATAATAACTACTAAACTTGTGGTTGTACGAAATGTCATTGATGTATGAAAGAAATAGAGATTCTTATTGAATTTAATAAACTAGCCCTTGTCAATGGAAATCTCGATTATAGAGGAGGTTCGTGCCATGCTAATTGAACCTATATGGGCTGGATTTTTATATCAAGCCGTCACGTCGAGGTGGACTGTGACCAAAAATTTCACAAAAAGTGGGGAAGCACTCAGCACTGCTCCAGCAATGGGATATTGCTCAAACAGCTCTTTGAAGCAGACACTTAACCGTAACGCACGATAAATAGTCTCCGCCATTACGTGCAGAAGCTATAGCTTCCGGGAAATTTAATATAGCGAGTGTCTTTGAGCAGCGCCGCCGCCGTTTACTGACAGTTGCGACACCGCTCCGTGGAAATGAACAAACTGATACACAAACACGCAAACGGTTTAGACTACAGACACGAATCGAAACCAACCTCTTTACGTAAACCGATGATCAATTGAGAGGGTAAGAAGATTGTTTTCTGTCCTAGAAAGAGTGGGTTCAATCACGTATGGATATTTATTATAGTTTATAAATATTTGTTTCTGCCTGTCTGGTGATTAACAATACAGAAACAATCCTAGTGCAAGGCAACGTTTTTAAACCACAAAAAGCCCCAGATGTGCGGTCGGGCTTGAGTCTACGAATCTCATTTTTAAAATACGGTCACTCTGCAACTATCACCTAAGCAATCGCTCAATAATACAAAATTCTGCAACTATCACCTAAGCAATCGCTCAATAATACGAAATTATCTGTAAGTTTGGTTACAATTATAGGTATTGAATATTGATTTCCAATTTGATGATGATTTCCACCAAACAACTTTCGTTCCGCAAAACAATAACCATAACAACTATGTCCCTCAAAAGAACATAAACGTGACAACCCATTATTTCAAATTGAACAATACCTCCATATTGTATTTGTACAAGTGTAGCAAATGTCAATATTATTTATAGTTTTCGAACCCGGGAACTTATAAACCCAATCGCGGCATCGCTTCATGCAATATCTGCTTCTTACGAAACAAAAAAGAACACACGAATGTCTTTTAAAATCGAAGCGCGATATTACAAGAACAGGGCTGCCAAGTGTGTTTGCAGTTTATTCATAATACCTTCGATCAGATACACTTGGAGTATGTTTTATTATTTTGAAGTATGTAAATATAAACTTAATTAAATAAAGACACTGCAGCGATAAATACAGATTATCGCTATTAGAAGTAGACTATTTGCAAACACTATCTAACTTTCTTACTCCATATTTTATTTTGCTATGATCTAAATATAAAACGCGACGTAATTTTTGATAACATTTTCTGTGAGAGAAAAGCACACATTATTTTTAAATACAGAATACCAATAGGAAATACTCTAAACTATCAGTAGAAAACACATATATAATTATTGCGATATTCAGCCACCGATTTTAAATCCATGTGACAACCCTACGGCGAGCCGCGTGTAAAACAAACTTAATTTGCACCAGCCGACGAATATCACTGCACCGCGAGCTGCGACCGTAATAATATTGCACCCGACACACATACATTGAAGGTTTATTATGTTATTCTAACCATATGACGTACTCTGTGGCAGCGATGAATGAAATACGTTCGAAAGGTGAAGTCTGATTTGTATTGCCACGTTCTACTAGTCGCTATGGAGATCCATAAGGGAAACATATGTTCAGCAGTTGACTTACACTGTGAAGACAATAATGACAGTGAAGCGCCTCCGTATCAAATTCTATATTTGTTACCAAAAAAATATTGTCGAAAACCTGTATATTTTTTTTTAAATAAATACACTAATTTCTAAAATAAACCTGATACGTTCCACTGCAGAGCCTTGTGAATAATTAAGAAGATTTTGTCCATCTTGCTATACATTTGTGTAATCCCCCTGTAGACATTTTGAAGACTTCAGCAATAGTTTAGCCATCACAAACCTGACATTCCCTACTCACCCAATTACCAACGACAAGAACCAACAAAAGAGCTCGATAATAGAGATTTCCGTATTAAATATTTTCTGTAGCAGTAATATTGCAATGAAAAGCGATGTCGCGCCGATAAAAGAGTCGCGTCTATTCACAGTGGACAATGGACTAATCTGGAGGCTTGGTGGCTGGACCAGACACTATTGTGACGCCCGTCTAATTTCATACAGCCGCCTTCAACTACTTTAGCTACTGTTGAGATCGATTATCCTACTTGTACACGAAGTGTTACACTGACTCTATTAATTTGAATGGTATTTTATGTAGAATTTTTAATAGGATATTATTTGAAACATTATTTTAAGACACGAAAATTATACAAGGTATGTTAAACTGGTGCATTAAAAATATTTAGTTTAGCAATCCAGTGGCAGGGTTTGGTACCTGTGCCAAAAAAATAATTCATCTTATCGAGCTAAATAAGTAATTGGATATGTAAATATATTACTGTTATATTAACGGAAACTTAAAAATGGAAAACAAATTAAAGTGTCAAAAAAAAACGGAAAGGCAATTGCTACCAAGTGGCATTTTAATTTACGAACACATATATTTCCGTCTCCCCTACACACCCAATTACCAACATTTAATCCCGGATCAGCGGAAAATAAATGATCTTGAACGTTTTTGCATCAATCGCACGATCGATAAATTAGTTGCAATCGAAGTGTCACATCCGTCACTGACAGCGGTGCCGCGGCGGGCGGCGGTCGGCGCGCGCGGCTTTTTTACCTCCATTTCCATTGTCAAGTATTTATAGAGTAATTAATGTGTCTCCGGGGCGCCTATGCTAAATGCTACGCTATTTGTAGACTATACTGTTGCGTAGTTTTCGTGGGGCGGGCAAAAATTTTGTTGTCTCGCGGCGGTCGTGGCGCGGACGCGGTGTCGATGCCTTGAATATATCGCCCTCATATATCTCGAATTAGTTCAATCGTAAATTAGTTTAAACTCGTACACGTCGAATGTGATGTGTGAATCCTACGTTGTAGTGTACTCGCAGATTTTGTGGGTAAACCAAGTAGGGACGTGATTAAAACAATCCTAGTTTGGTGTGATCTAATAAAATATCTGCGGATCCGATGAATTAAACGTTATGAAATTATTAATTTGCTTTTCATTTGTTAGTATTTGTTTTGCAAAACCTACATGACTTAACATATTTATATACTATACCGTAAGAAAAATATTATTGACAGAATAAATAATATGTAATAAGCAATTTTAAGTATTCCAGTATCCAGTATTCAACAGACGCGTGACTTATTGCAGTACTAATCCTTACGCTCATAAAAACTATTAAAATTAAAAGCTTACTTCCCTGACGTTAATTTGAAATCTTAACTAAATAGAATCTCAGCATAAAATAACATTCAAAGCGCTATCAAAAGACTGTATACCACCACTTCATGTTATTATAACTTAAGTGACACACTTCTACGAAAACGTACGCAGACGTAGCGGGCCACACAGGGGCAAGCAACAAGCCTTTCAATAAAAACGTAGCATGAAATAATGGTATTTGTGGGAAATCATTAGACCTAATTAAATAAATACACCACATTATGATAGAAATATTTTGTCGCGGATATCAAAAACTACAAAAGGCTTTTTGTTCTCACTACACTCAGGCCCGAATCAGATATTTGTGGATCACATCCTCTGACTAGTTGTAGGGATCGAACCCACGTCCTCTCGTTTCACAGCCGGCTCTCAACCGGCCGCGTCACGGAGGCTGTAATTGAAAAGGAATAAATGTGAAATTAAATAGGGAAGGATTTGTAAAAAGGAACAAGGCGCATCTGGCGACCGACGCCACTCGGGGGAAATTTACAATTCTTTCGAGTGTTCCCATTTGTGGAATTATTTTCAAATTTCCGAAGGCATTATGCGATATTGGCTGCTCTGACGAGACACAACTCGACGGAAATTGTTGGAAATAAATGAGAATTGTTATTTAACGGTGATTTGAGCGATGGATTTATTGTAGCATTCTTTTTGTATTGTATTTAAATATTAAGCATTGCCGCCGCAATGGTTTGTTGGTAGCACGCAATACACCGTATGGCCATAGATTGGATTCTCGAGTCGTTTAATTTTATGAGCATTTCCTTGTGAAATAAGGAAAAACTTGTATGACGGAACACCATCTCACTGGCTCATGAATCTGTGTCATGCGAAAGAAACACGAAACTAGTGAATGGACTAATTACAAAACTATAATGATATATAAGCCGATATACGCTTACAGATAATCACTGATCGCAAAAATAGTGTTTAATTAAACTTAGGCGAAGTCTATCACGCTGGTCTAATAAGGGTTCTCTAACCTCACATTCCGTAGAATTGTTTGTAATAAAAAACGAGCAGAGACTTCTTAACGTCACTAGTAGAAATGATTTCAATACAGCACGAAACTATAATAGAAGCACACGCGAGCGGCGCTGAATGGCACGCGCGGTCCGGCGACAATGGGCCAAGGAGCAGCTCGCGGGATCAAATCAAAAACGCGCCTCGCAAATCTCCTTGACACGAGTCCGTCATTGAAATGAATAGTTAACAGGGCGCTTATTGCGCGTGCCTTAAGCTGTAATATTTTGCAGCATTTCATCGGGCTGTAGCCGCCTGCTGCACGTCTGTTCGTGCACTTCTGGGGCTATCCTTGCGTCGCACAACAGCACTCCGCTTTCACGGTTCCCTCCACTAGCATTATGCCTCTAATGTCACTTAATTTACCGTCTAGGGCGTCCTCATGTGAATACAGACTGAGAGAGCCGTTTTAATATAAAAAAAACCGCTTTCATGCAACGAAACGGGATTTAACGTTAAACTGTTGCCTCTTTTGAGAGTAAACGCGTAGAAGTAATGAGATTATGAGATCGGTAGTTTTGGGTTGATGGAGGCCCCGGTAATTACGTTTATTTTAATATTAATACGCTGACGCATTGGCTTGTTACTTCGTGTGTGTGATTTGAGTTTCGATTTTTCAGTGGTTTTAATGTATTTGCATTTATTTAAATCTGTCGGTTCCCGGCGCTGGATCCGCGTGGCTGCTGAATTATACCTGGATAATGTTTTACCAGAATATAGGTCACCATATCCAATCGGTTTTGGTTTACTTTGTTGCGGTTTTTATCACATATCGCTAATAATATGGCTAGGTCATCTTTAGTCTGGGTATTTGACCCGTCAGCATTATATCATTCGAGGATGACATTGGACGTCGATTGGTAATATAAATATTATAAAGAGGAAAGATTTGAGTGTTTGTTTGCACTAAATAGGTTTCTAAACTTCTAACTTTAACTAAACGATTTGAAAAATTATTACACTGTTGGGAAGCTACACTATCCCCGGGTGACATAGGCTATATTATATTTAAAAATAGGGATCCTACTAAAACTCCAATAATGTAACCTAAGGTATAAAAAGATTGCCTTAAATATTCTTTTCTACATCGCGTGCGCTGCAAAAATTAATATATGTTGTTGATGTAGACTGAACTCAAAAACTATCTGCACCCGGGCGAAGCCGGGCCGACCCGCTAGTGTATAATAATTATAAAATATTGCGCCAAGTTTTAATCACAAGACGAAAAAGTTCACACTTATCTAAAGTTTATGTGGAGTGTAACGTGCATACTACAGAAAAAATATAATTTTATTAATTTATTAGCTTTCATAAATTAAATTACATATGTATCTATTACAAAACATGTCGCCAAAACCATAACCTCAGGATTATTGCCCAAATTAGGCCAATGAGGAAAAAATAAAACCTTCGTCACATACCTACCTATATTATAAAACATACAATGAACAAAACACCTAACGTCAGCAATTGCTATTAACTCGAGAAATATCTTCAGTTCCTAATTCGTCAGTTTCGTGTAGAACTGCTGACGAAGGGTGATCGCAACACGTTAACAATGAAAGTAATGGACTCGTGGCGGATTTCTATAGCGCCATTATTACAAGCCATTATTGTGTACAAAACTGCTGACTGTATCGTACTCTATGAGAAATAATTGCTTTATTGTTGCTATTTCCTTCTTACTATAACAGATTTTTATCAGTTGTGTACGATGTCGACGCAATGTTGATGATAATTACTTGCAATTACTGTAACATAATGTAATATCTAACATTCTTTTTTTTTTTTTAATTAATAGTAACTAGATTATTGTGGCATTTTTCTTCTCAGCTATGCGCCTATGCGCTAAATACAAAATTTTGTACGCCATAAAAGGCAAAACATGCAACTTTTTTAAACTGAAGATCTTGTAAAAATCTATTGTCACTCATGTTTTACAAAATAAATATCTTTATCTTTGAGGTTAAATTTGAGACACATT
The DNA here is from genome assembly GCA_949752805.1 of Deilephila elpenor. Lineage (NCBI taxonomy): Eukaryota > Metazoa > Arthropoda > Insecta > Lepidoptera > Sphingidae > Deilephila > Deilephila elpenor. The sequence goes on along the minus strand of OX457103.1, from coordinate 12,324,482 downwards.
TTTAACAGTGATTAACTTTATATTCCGGTTTTTATATTCCGGTACAAAGCAACTAATTTGTATGTGATGGTAAGTACTTCATCGTCCAGGTAGAGCATCAACAGCCTAAAGACAATTTTTCTCTTGACGACATAATTAGAAGGGCATAGGTAAAACAAAATTATTTATAAATGCAACTGCGACTGCCTCGGTGGCGTAGTTGTACTACGGTACTACTACAAAGCTGAGGTCTCGGGTTCGAATCTCGAGTCGGGCAAAGTTACATTGGATTTTTATATTTATTATCAGCCCGGAGTCAGGAATTTGTGCCCGATATGGCGATAGGCTCGCCCCCTATCACATCATGGGACGGAACATACAAGGCGAAATGTGGGTGTCCTGGTAGCACCTCTGCCTACCCCTTGTGGGAAAAAGGCGTGAGTTTATGAATTTATGTTATTTATAAATTCAGTTATGCATGTCTTTTTAAGCTCTGTATTAATTATAATATTTAAGTAATGATCTATTAAATTACCATTTATTTCTTACCATTTCTGATAGTATTAAAAAATTGTAATTCATATAAAAACTCACCTTGAAATTTAGCTGAAAGGTGCCGGATATGAGGAAGCTAACATCCTGAAACAAAAAAAAAACATTCATTGCATTTTTTTTTCTACAAAATGCTATAGGCAAGAATAAACTAGCTTTATTTAATACAGAGCGTAGTATTCTTAAATACGTGTAAAAATAAAATTAAAAAAGAAATGAAATAGGGAAGCATGCCAATTAGGTATAAGTACACTCAGAAGACATTAATTTTCATTTTATAAACCCAACAATCGCAATCATAGCCCAAATTCTATAGTCAAATAGCCATCTTATTTCGCAATTATTACCTGAAGCGATTAAAGTTCTTGAGACAAGAAGACCGAGTATATTTTAATCTGCAAACACCAATGAAAGTAGCAGAACTTAAACACAAACAATAAGCATATCACACAATCAGCTAATGGCGGCTGATCCCCGGTCTGTGTGCCAAGCCATTGAGTCTCGTGGAGTCAACAGCACTTGCCAGGACTTCACAAAGCACACATTTTTACCCCAAGATACAGTGATTACACCTTAACGAATATTAAAACTAGCGGCCAGGTCCAGCTTCGCCCGGATGCAGATTCTTTTTGACGGAGAAATAGTTTGTAACATTTTTCATTAATGCTCCGCTTCTATTGGTAAAAGCGTGTTGTTATACAAATACGACCTTATTCATACAATTTTAAAACCTATTTGAGATATCGAATGTTTTGTCTTCTTCGCTCAAACTCAATTCAAAAGACGTTCAAAAGGGACAAAATGATAACTAAAATAGGTTTTAAAACTGTGTATGAATAAGGCCGATAGCCTATAGCTTTCCTCAATAAAAAGGCTATCCAAACCCAAAATATTTTTTAATTCGAACGAGTAGTTCCTAAGATTAGCGCGTTCAAACACACACAGACTCTTGTGCTTTATATATTGGTATAGATATAGATTAAACTTTCTGCGGTCGAATTAATTGCAACGTACGCAAGTATTTGCTGAGGATAAGTTAGAAATGTATTTATTTCCTACAAATGGAAAGTTTTGTTGGTGCTTTATCAACAAATGAATGAGTTATGTAGAGTTAGACAAAGGTAATGAAAAAAAATGTGTATACAACTCAAATATTAACTGCCACATACAAATTTTAATACAATAAATGGAATACGTTTCTATGCTATTCACGCTGGGCCATTGCATATTCGCTATACAATGGTGAGCTCTGGCCTAACTCCACTAAATTAAACTCTCGAGTTCAGAGAAATCCCGGGCACAGCAGTGGATTATTAATTCTTTGTAAATAACTTGATAATTTTTCTTATTTCGATAATAATAATAACGACATCACACAGGCAAATACGTCAAGACAGCGTCATGAATAATCAGAAACTGTGAGGAAATTAGCCGTATCACAACACCCAGATCCAAAACATATGTTTGGTCTGAAGTGTGGGGATCACACCCTCGGTCCCTCATTCAGTTTTAGACATTTAGTTTGATCAGAAGACCGCGAGATCTGGTGTTTGATTCCCGGGTCAGCCCACCCACTTGATACATTTTATTGAATTCCAAAAATATAAAATACCCTGAAATGGACAGTTTGCCGAGAACCTCGACAACAGTCAAAAGATCGGTCGTTAATCTTACGTAGAATCTTACCGACACAAGAAATCATATTAAGTACCGACACTTTGTATGTATTATGGATGCAGGTAGACGAATGTAAATATTTTACGACCTATTAATTCACCGACTTTTATTTAAATATTGTAGTACTAAATTAATTAATAACGAAAACAATCCAAGCTAATAATCATGAATTAGGGCATTCATTAAAACCTCCTGTTTAACCAATGCAAACACATCTCCTATCATAATCTTAAGTCAATAACCTTGCGCCGAAGAATTTATAAGGAGAAAAAAACAGTTGGAATTTTGAGATCCTTGGCGCGTTATCTCTGAGGTCCCGGCGAGCACGGGGCGCGGGGTGTGTGGTGGGGCGAGGAGGGCGTGTAGGTCTGGCTCGGCGGCATTGTGCACAGGAGTTTATGACGCCGTGGCCCGCCAGTTCCTGGAACGGTGGACGTACGAGCCGCCGCTCTACCTACGCACAGGCCCTTTGTGACGTCACCGCGCCGAACGCGCCTCTCAGAATACAGTATTAATTGCACTCCCATGTTCAGGTTTTTGAAATTGATTGAAAACATTTTTAAGCGTCGCCTTTATTGAAATTTCATTGTGGACTTCGTGCCATTGCATTGGCGCGAGTTTATTGGAAAGATAATAATACACAGCTTCTTTTGGAGCTATTGTCGTTTAGTTGCTGTGACCAATCATTATTCAAACTAAGTTGTTCAAGAATATAATTACGAGCTGTACAGACTACAGCTACTACTACTACTACAGACTTCACATAATAATTTTATCTATCAGAGGTTCTTATGGACTTGCATTATTTTCCATACACATGTTAGAGATCACACAGGTCACTTACTTTATTGTAATAGCAACGCAGTCCGACATGATTGAAGTCTTGTAAGTTATCGGTAGCCAATTGTAACGTCCAAAATTCAGTCAGTAGAGTCTGTGATAGTTTTATTAATATTTAATTGTTTCTATTGCAAGTCTTGCCCGGAACAGCGCCAAACGTGCGCACTGACTGATAAATAAAAATCATCATGTCGGACGACAACGGCCATTAAGATGGCAATCTGTTTGAATCTGCGACATACATATTTGGATTTGACATTAGGATTGGACAAATTATTGGACTGGAAAACTTGTTTTATCTGAATGCCCATATTATGTCGAATCAAAGTTAAAATATTTCTGATTGCCTATCATTTACTTATTCTTACTTATTTTTTTTTTTTTATTTTTTTTTATTAGGTCACCAACAATTATTTACACTAATACTTATCTAAAACATTCACATATTATATATTAAATAAGTGTAACAATTACTTATAGGTAGACACAACATACACCAAATTTAGCAGTTCACATACTATAAATATTTAAAAAAAGAAAGCAAAATAAAAATAAAATTATTCTATTACTTATTCACGTTAAAATGGTTTTTTTAAATGGCATACATATTAATGCGGAAATAAAGCTTTGACTACGCACTGGCCGCAAACAAAAGGTCCGATCAGTCGATAGCATCGCACCAACGTTATTTGAACGCAATAATGCACGCGGCGTTTTTGCCCGATCTCCCTTTCATTTTCGATTCATCCATCACAGTCTCGTGATTTGATACTTCAAGTTGCAGCGTTTGTTATTCAGCTCCGGTGCCATCATTCAACTTTTTGTACACTATTACTTCTACAATATGATTATAATTTTCTCGCATCTGCTGCACCTTTGGTTGTTGCTACTGGACTTATGACTTTATGTGTGTTGTGTAGTGTTGATTTTTGTTTGTTGCGTGTGCGAGGATCGGCTTCCATTGAATAAGGACCGGTTTGGAGGAGGAATGCCGCAGCTTGGTGGCCGGTCGGCTTTTTGCTTTGCTGCGTGCGCACGGCGCGGCCCACGCGGAGCTCGGCGCGGCGCTCCGGCCAGCCGGCGCCAGCGCCGCTTCCCTCCTTCACTTGATGCCTGATAAACGGCACGTTGCAAATATTTGATGTAATTTTATATTTTTATGGAGGTCTGTGTCGGTGGTGCCGCCGGCCGGCGCGCACTCGTATAGCGCTGTTTGTTTCCGCTGCGGCGTCGATGCAAGTTTATTTAAGTTCGACGTCTACCTGAGTTTTAGATACTTGGCGGGAATGGGTTTGGGTCTTTTTCGAGTGAATTGTTATACGTCTTATTTAAATTGTGTTTAGTGTATCTGTATTTAGCGTTACGTAAGACATCTTCGAGGTAAGTGGCGTGACGCTGTCAAAAACTAGATATTACGGGCCAGAGAAGGTAATATAAAACGTATAGCAAGAGACCTATGTCGTGCAGTAGTCTGCTATAGGCTGACAGTGATCTGGTATTTTGAATTACCCCTTATTGACTAATTCCTGATATCGGACAGACGTGCCTAGTCTTAAAAAAATATATCTTATTAGTTATTGGTGAACTGTGACTCTGGGTTTTACGTTTAGATTAATTCCAGCAGTGGACTGTTTTTTAGTAGATTTAGATTAGTGACGTCAAAAAATGTCTATCCTCACATTTCAAAACACGCACGAAATAGAGCATAGCCATTTAAATGAAAACACCCGGTTCCAATATCCGTCCAATTCAATACACCGCAAGCTCAATTTAAAATTATTTGAAACTATACATGGCGCTGTTGTCATGCATTAAATAAAATTCCACGCTTTGTGATAATTTTAAGCAATGTTAGCACTTCATCTATATAAATAAAATATATCCCGCAATATGGATGGATTTCATTATTTTTTAAGTAGTATTAGAAAGTTGCACAACGGGAGAGAGTAGATTCCGTTCGAAGACGAGCACCGATTCCGTGCAGAAATCGCCCCGGATAGATAGGGTTTTTTATGAGAAATTATTTACTGCCTCGGTGGCGTAGTTGTACTACGGTACGATTACAACGCCAAGGTCTCGGGTTAGAATCCCGGGTCGGGCAAAGTGATATTGGATGTTTCTATTCATTGTAAGTCCGGGTTCAGGAATTTGTGCCAGATTTGGCGATAGGCTCGCCCCCTATCACATCGTGGGACAGAACACACAAGGCGAAACGTGGGTGTTCTGGTTGCTACCAGGAGAACCTTTGCATACCCCTTCTGGGAAAAGGCGTGAGTTTATGTATATGTTACCGGAAATGTATGAAGTCTAGGAATTGTATACATTTCCTAGGAAATGTATACAATTCCGAAGATATTTAGGAAATGTATAAAATATTCTTTCAATGTATAAGAATAATGGTTTCTGTAATAAAACACGTTGTTCAAATGAGAGTAATCTTTTTTATCACAGGTAACAATCATAGCGTTAAATTCTATATTTATACTCGTATCTTCATATTACCTATGTTACTAATTAAAAATAACCCTTCCGGTGTCCAAGAAGCTCATTTCGGGCTCGCTGTCAAGATTTATGTGACATTCTGCATTGTTCTCCAATGGTAGGTAGGTAGGTAGGTTAGGTTAGGTTAGGTTAGTTTAGATTAATTGATATCTTAAATATCTTACATTTCCGATTACTATTTAGGAAAAGTATAGATTTCCTAGGAAATGTGTGTAATGTAATTTATTTTACACATTTCCGGGCGATTTTAGGAATTACATAGATTTCCTAGGAATTGTATACAATGACGGATTACATACATTTCCGTTAACATATATATGTAGTAATTATTTATAATCTTCAAGTAGGGCTTCTCTTATTCGGCGTCCCAAAGTTCGTCTAAAGCGCCAATGGAGAGACCTCATTCTTAAGTTGGTAAAAAGTCGGCTTAACCCGCTAAAGCGGGAATCCAAAAGGTTTTAACGTAAAATAAAATGTGTGCGCGTCCAACTCGCACTTGGCTTGTTTTGTTTACTATTTACTCAAAGCTAGCGAGTGACCGGCCGATTAAAATCAACGTCACAATTTGGCAACTATTCGCACTTCAACACAGCAAGCCGAGCTGGCGATAGAATGACGAGCATTCGAACAGATTTGAAGGCAGATTTGGAAAGAAATGTGAACGCCTTTGCCCACCAGGGGGACACAATTTGGCTACGAAACTTACTTAATGTATGTATATCTCTTTTTTACAGATTTTGTCTATTGTGAAAAAAATATTGCAGATTAACGTGCCCAGATACTACTTGACGGACAACACAACTAAAAAAAATATAATCGTATAAATATTTCTGCAGTACACATATAGCAAAAAGTAACGACGAGCCAGTTTTTAAGAAATAAGAATACATCCGAACGGGCTTTGTGTTGAGAAATTCGAGTTTACAAGTTGAAATTTGTTTTTAAGGCTTTGGCAACTTTCGGTGGAAACCTAAACGATGTTCTTTCAACTTGCAAACGATTTCCATTGGCGGCACTTTGTGGTTTATTTATAAACATTACCTCATGCTGCGGCCGGCACTGATTTCTTTTTTTGTGTTTACAATGAAATACGCTAAACCTTATTAGTCCGATTGAAGCACGAATAAAATGTGAACTGTAACTTTTGTTACGATTCTTAGATTGGCAATTGAACTGTTAGTGTTTTTCAATACATCGCTACGGTCGCTTACGTGGGCCATAAGTTCAGTCTGTCTTCTTCTTGTGTCTAAAAAAAAGGAAGCTAATGTCCCACAACAAATAACACACATCAATCGTAAAATCAAAATCCCAAAAATAATACGAACATTATTTCTGTACCAATAATAACTCCTACACATAATATAATAAACATTAAAGGGAAGCAACCAGAAAACATACCATAAGTGGTATCTTCTACCCGTTAGATTTAGAAACGCCTTCACTGTAACAAGTGCAGTGTCGTGCGAATGGCGACGCTAATCTGCCATCAATCAGCGCGGTTAGCGCCTCATATGGCCGCCACATACGTAACGATATAACTGTGCAAGTCTTAGTTTGCACCAGTATACTGAAACGTGTGTGGGCAAATATCGGAACGGAATTTTCGATTCAAGTCTGCTGCAAACGCGCGTTTGCGAAAACGCACTTGAACGTGTGTGACGGTCATTACACACATTGACTGGCACTCAGATACCAGCATTTCAGACATTATGGGGATCGGGTCTGCGTCTTATGCCACTCGGTGAATTTATAATCATTATTTAAACTGAAATATTGTTGTCAAAAGAACATAATAAGTAGATACTATAGTAAATATAAATGTATATTCTTAGACAATTTTCACACAATTTAACGGTGAAGAAAAACATCGCAAGGAATCTAGCATACCATAGATGGAATGAACTTCTATGATGTATAAAGTCTGCAATAGACCTGACTATGGCTAAGCTTTCTGAATTGTAAACGAGGCCCGTTTTCTTCAGTGGAACATACATGGGCTAATGGTTTCTTAGATTTACGCGAATATTACGAGTACTCATTGAAATAAGGCTGCCTAAATACAACCCCCTTGTGACGACAACTGATAGCTTTCACAACTTAATCTATCTAGGAGATCAGATGCTGATAATAATATAAAGCTTTTGATCTCATATACTAATATGGAGTCAAAGAGTTTCATTTCAATATGTCTTTTGATAAACATATTAAATGAATATCAGATTAGTTCAATATAATATGGAATCTCATTTACATTGCAGCCGAGTAAATGTCAGCTTTGAAGTCACTAGCAAGAATTTGTATCGACGAGAGAAAATAGCAGGTGCAGTGATTAGCGAGTCTTTGTGAACGATACCGCGAACCTTGTCAATAATAGAAGTGACATTAACTTTGAGGTATAAAGGATCTTTCGTAGCTAACACGCCACGAGATAATTAGCACAACAATATTAATGTGAGCCGTGATGAAGCAAGCTATGGGAGTTCGCACACAGATTGTTAAACATGTGAGACATCATTGTCTGAGTCCGTTCACGTAATTAGTTGGTAGAGATGAGCCGGGATCAGCTGGCGCGGCGTGCGACGCCCTGGTGTTGCGGCGTCGTGCGGCGGTAAGTAGGTGTAAACACACATGATCAAAGTTTCGTCACAGCGGGCCGCCTAAGTGTGCGCCCTGCGGGACTTACAAGTTGATAGGACATTCCGTATTAATTAACTAAATAAGTCTGGTAAAGCGGGGGACTTTGAAACAGTCGGCACTCGGCGCTGGCGACTTGCGAGTTGTCAGTCTCGTGTCAATAAGACAGCCGGAGACACGAGACACGGCGGCGTCGAGTGTGGGGCGGGGGCGCGGCCGGGGACGCCGGGCGCCGCCACCCCAGTGTGTGGTTTCCTTTTGATGTCATCTTCGCGCAAACTTTGCTACGGATCGGCTTTGAGATAGAGAGACGGAGAGTGACTAATTTGGCCCAGCATTTGATCTCGAGAACTCCGATATGTGCGTCCCGCTCGCACCCGCCTCCGGTCGCCGCCGCCGCCGGGAAGCTCTTTGCAAAATTTCGCTTTGATCGCAAAGTTAAATTATATGGGAATTGAGCTTTAAATGGATACACATGCGAGGCGTGCGGCGGCGTCGGCAGGCGCGGTGCGGCGCGGTGCGGTGGCGAGCGAGCACGGGTCCGAGCCGGCCGCGGCAAGGCCATGGGCAGGCTGGAGCGGCGACGGCGACGCGGCCGCGAGGCGACGGAGCGGCGACGCGACGCGGCACGCAAATAAAACAAGCCAAGCGCCGTTTGACGATTACGCCGACTTACATAAATAATGAGCGAAGAGTCACTTTCAAAGTTATACATTTGTGAGCACGGCGCTTGTATTTAACTCCGCCTAATTTGCCGCGAGTGCGCGGTACCTTTGAGAGCTCCGTTTTTACTAGTTTACGAAACAGATATTTGCGCCCGCCTTCCCTTTGATACGGCACTTTGTGGAACATTTTACACGAGTTTCTTTTGAGGCCATTCAGACGGTGAGTAACGAAAGGCTGTCTTTGATAAACACGTGCGAGGACTCTTCAGTACTTATTAGGGGTGCTCTCTTTGAAAGTGCTTCTTGTGAAATCTATTTGAAACGTTCACAATATCAAAGCGGCTCCGATGAAAGCTGCGCTAATTAAACTGTCACTAATAAAATTATGTGAAAAATTGAATCTACGAGTGTTTTGTTCTCGATAAAAGACTCGTGTAATTGACGATATTTTATAACGAAAATTCCTTTATATTAGACGTGAAATTAAGTTTTTTTCGCTAATCAAGGGCTATATTAAGTGAGTTCCCAAATTGATATTAATCTGGGCGTGTCGGTCGCAGCGTCGGTGCTGAGAGGCTGAGAGATACAGGAGCACAGGGCTCAGACAAGCGAGCACGGAGAGCTATTAGTTGGTTATTAATGTTGGGTCACACACGCCTGTGAGTCAAAGACGAGTCCGCAAAGTGGCGCCTTTGTGCGGGCCGCGCGGTGCGGGCGCGGCGTCGCGGCGGGAAGCGCTCGACGCTCGTGTGCGCCGCCCGCTCGCGACGAACTCTTTGTCTCGCAACACCTTTGCACGACAATATTTATACCAACTCCTGCACATCGTTACTATTTTATGTGTCACTTTATTAATGCTGCACAGCGGGGTTAATATCAGACAGACAGCCTAATAGCTAACTTAATGAAACGATACAATAAAAGTGATCCACTTACTGAAATGCGATATTGCAATATAATAACCTCCTCTGAAATCGGTTAAAAAAGGAAACGCCTAAGGATTCGTTGAACAAAAAATATAATCAACTTTTTGTGTCACTTCTAAATGTTTTTAAATAAACTGAAAATCATTTTTATTTGTAATTAGATTTCAGTCTAATTTCAAAGCATAATGTCACGCGCGTTTATGATAATATTAAAACTATAACAAAGTTGCGAAGACTTCAAACATTTGCATAAACAAGATCCTAATTATGAAAGCGCAACACAAAGACTAAAAGTATTACAGAAATGTAATTACTTCGGAACATTTTTCATAAGGCTTTGCAAGCTTCCTGTTCTGTATCTAACGTGTTTACAACACTAATTCATGCTGGAATAAGTTTTAGTTGGACGAATCGTAGTTAGGTTGCGCTGGGTGCGTTGCTACGGTTTCCTCGGGTTTGATTCCCTTATTTATTATTTTCCTTGACCTTACCCAACACTTTTATGAGAGCCAACTTTTCAGCCTTGCTGAATTGGCTTATAATTTTATGACTGGCTATCAGTATCACTTAAACATTTTCGGAAGTAGGTAATTTAAACAAGTAGAATACTTTGTTGTTATTGTAGAGGTCGTATTGCAATAATATAAATTCTTAACTTTACAACAATGCGAGTATCCTCACGGATGATTTTCTCTATCGTTTAAGCAAGTGTTAATTAACTAAGAATGTACGCGTCACTTCGGAATGATGGTGTGTCCTCGGCCCGGGTTTGATTCCGCTTCGTTCGGTTTCACAGTCAACTCGATACCCAACCGGGGGCTATCGTCATACGTCGATATAGTTTAGTATTACTGAAGTTGCATGCCAGCTATAAAACATTCACTTAAGTTGGATTGCGCATGAGTGCATTTAGCTTCATTTACTTTTTGATTTGTCACAGATTACAAATCTTAACGCCAGTTTTTCTTTTTATATTCAATATAGGTTGGCTAAATATTATACGTCTAAATGTTATAAGAACTCTCAGTACCAAAGATATCTTATTCCACCAGTGAAACTTTGAAGAAACATAAGTTATCATGACTTCTTTGGAGTTAATGTGTGAACAAGTTTTAATATTTGTCTGGATTTCTGAATGTAGATGACGGGAGTTCCGACAATTATTTATGATTAATGAATCTAATTATTCATTTGTATGTAGATGTTTTTGATAGTAAAACGATTTCCAAGTAATTTTTATATAATTCACTCAGTCTTGTAACAGAAATGATGCTTTGATGAAAAAAAGCCTTCCAATATTTATAATCACTTAAATAATATCACAAATTTACATGTACACGAGCCAGCGAATCTCGCTCACAAAGAATGCTCTTAACGTTTAACGTAGCATAACATTCATCAAAGGAATATCTCAGAGGTACAAAAGGTAAAAATCAAATCTAGAAACACAAACGCTTCCAAGAAACGCTCCGAATCAAAGGGCCACCTAATTTACAAATTGCAATTACATCCACAGACGAGAGTAAAAATTACGCAACAGATTACCAACACTAAATTTAATTACCGAGCTAACTCGAACGCGTATCGGAGTGGGGATAAACGCGACAAAGTAAAAACACCCGAAAGGAAACTCGCAGCATTGATATAAACGAAATTTAAATTAAGTACAAAGGGAAAGGAGATGAAAAAAAATCCTTTCATTGAAAGCTCTCATCCCCGGAGTCAGAGGGCCGGCTACATCAAAGACGCCGCCCCGAGTCTAGCGTTATCTGCGCGAAACCGGGTTTGGAAATTAGCACAGAGCTATCCTTTTTCTCTGAGAACGAGCGGGTGGCGGGCGGCGGCGGGCGGCCGGTCAAAGACGCCGCTTGCGCACCTCGCAGGCTTTTAACATTACTCTTTCACGAGGGGTTTTTATATAATTTGCACACGGACCGACGGACCGACACACCGGCGCTCCTCGGCTCACCGGCGTCAGCTGATAACACTAACGACGTGTATTATTCAAGAAAGCTACGTTTGCAAACGTCTCCGCTTTGATCACCGTCCAGCGGCAACGAAAGCGTCAAACACAAAGAAAGAATATATTAGCAGAATGACTTAATTTATTTTAATTAAATATATGTTTCGCTTTATACAAACGTAACGTTTCGCATGGTGAGCTAGTTTTACGAAGGAAGCGTGTCGAATACCGGTTTTAAAGTTGTAATTAAACACGTTGCATCAAACTGGTCGGCCGATGAGTATACAAACTTTTGAAGTAGCTGTTTTCGCCAAATTATAAAGACGTATCTTTACGTCTTTATAATCCCAATACGTTTGTATTGGGATTATAAAGACGTATCTTCGTTATACCCTGATCTTGATAAAGATTCATATAAATCAGACGAGGCTGAACTTTACTCGCGTCCTTTTTCAAGCGCAATAGTTGTTTACCGAAAGTGAAATACTCGTTTATCACGTCGCGTTGTTATAATTATTTGTATGTATACATATAAGTTTTTTATGTTTTACAAAAAGTAAATGTTGATGTATTTTAGTGGTTCGTTATTTGATCACAGGTCCGGTATAGGGAAAAGGTTCAATTAAGAATAAGTGAATATGGAATGGATGACTGGAGGAGAAGAAATATGGCAGCTATTGGATGGTGGATCTCCTGTAATCTGACTGATCGTGTTCGATATGTTTATCGGGCATCAATACTAATACATTTTATTATTCATTTAATCAATTCATTCTTGCGTTATCCTAGCTGATATTATGTTCCACCTTCACTTGGGCTGACTTTACGCATAATTGTTAGACTACGCAGAGTAATAATATTATTAACGTTTCTTACACTTTACAAATTTTAATGAAAGCAAAATTGTCGAAATGTTTTAATATAATATTAATGGATACAACAGCAGAATTTTTGCTCTACCAATGGTTTGTTAAAGCTGGTGCTTTAACTTATGTATTATGCATCTATTTCGTCTTTTCCCGGATTATGAACAATGTTTTCTTCCTTTTTCGCTCTCCATTTGCAAAAGCTAGCAGGGAACCCACGATTTTTAACCCTTCCAGAACAAAAGCAAAGTAGGTATATGCCAGAATAAATTTATGAATGCCTTACTGCATGGTTTATTTTACTGTGTAGTTACTGTGTAGTTTTTAGTCGTACAACTGGCCATTTTGGGAAAAGGTAGTTTCTAATTCAGTTTAATTCCTTCAAGTAATAATCAAACAATGTTTTATCTTAAATGTATAGGTACCTATGGAAATGACGGTCAAATAATATCGACATGCCGTACGAATAAAATTGTATGAAGAAATAAATAACATAAATGAATGTGACTTGGAAACCTAATTATCTATATCCAACATACATATGTATATTCTAATGGAGTATTTGACTTTTCAGTTCTTATTTATATTTAACTTAATTGAAGTACTCCGAACAGTAAACGATTAGATATTAAGGATAATTTTATTCAATTGTCCATTCTCTCGAATCTGAACAAACTATTGATACTTCTTCGCAATAGTCTAAAAGTAATGAACTTGACAGTCGAGCCCTTACAAAATAGATACTCTTTTAATAATAGGTTATCAAAAAGGGGGAAAAATTTTAATAAATGGGCTCTTACTTTAAAGTCGATCAAAATCCGTTCATAATATAATAAACATTTTTAGGCTTTTTGTTTATTTGAAGTTTGAATAATTTTATTACTTGTACGTAAATAGTACCCATCCAAATGGAACTATTGCTAAAAACTTAAATAAAATCATTATAAAAACCGACTTAATCATCAACTTTACGAAATTCCTTGAATACTTCATAGCTTTAAAAGTGGCCGAGCGCGTTGATGTCTTTTCTTAAGGAACGTGAGATTTGGGTCTCCTCGTACTACGAACCGCCTTAAATTTTATTTTAATAATAACTAAGCTACAACAATTACCTAACACAATATACAAGGGTAATTACAATTACAATAACTACTTTAAAATTAAAATCGAGCCCAAAAATAAAAAACAAAGCATCTTTTGTGAAACAGCAAAAACAATGAAAACAAAACACCAAAAGTGCCATTACTGTTAATAAAAATTAACACAGCGTCTACAAACAAACTAACAATATAAGAACAATAAGGTGGAGCCGATGGAGCGGCACAATGGACGCATTCAAATATTAAAATTAACAATATAAAGCGGCTACGACACAAAAACTTGCCCACGACCGTACCGTTGAGGGATGCGTTAAGCACCGGCCGCAGCGCGACCCTCTGTTAGTCTCTCTTTAAGTTAGTTCAAATATCTACCTGATAACTAAAATCGCGATTCTAAAATCCCAATTTGACAAACAATCCGGGAAATTTCACGAATAACTACACTTATTGATACACACAAACGACTATATTATAAACACTGATTAACTATTTCACACACTGACAAACACACGAAACTATTACGAAGAAATTCACGAACTACGATCGCGTCGCAAAGTGGACAGAGCAGCGGCGCAACGAGCCCACCACCTCAGGCAGCCGTGAAGTAACTGTCAGATTTCCGCGCTAAAAATGCGCGCGCCGCACGTGGTCGCCGAAGTGGGCGGCGCGAGTGGCTCTCCGGCCGAATGATTGGCCGAACGAGCCCTTTGATCGTCCGCCGGCGACTAACTACATTGCTGTGCGCCTTAATCTCGGTAGTAACGTCCTTTTAAAACACGTAATTTTATTACAAAATTGTGTACACTTTTTATGTTGAGAGACGAGAGCGAGTGGAGCACCAGCCCCGCCGCGGGCCCATGTGCACGGTCAATGCAATCGCAATACATTACCGGCTCGGCCGACAGTTTCCCTCAAACGACCGAACGCCGATACCTTTTTTGAGCCATTAAATCGTTATAAACTCCACGCATCCCTTTGACAGCGTACACATCAAAGACGTATGCGAAAAGTTACTTTTACAGTTACTTTACGCGAAACCATTTTCATAATGAATATTAAATACTTTTGGAAACTTTCACCGTTTGAGAATCTGACGGGGCCGGGGTGGCGGGGTGAATTACTCAAATGACTAATTCGTGATAGTTCGACGTCAAGTGTTTAGACTTTAGAGATATGAAAACTGTGTGTAATGTGTGTCGAGTTGTAAGTAATTAGAGGCAGCGGTGTCATTAGAGAGCTCATGAAGCGCCGGCGGCGGTGCGGCGGGTGCAGCCGGCGCGGTGCGGTGCGGAGCGGCGGCCGGTGCGATCGCTGATATTAATAAAGAGAGTGGCGCGTGGTTGTAGCGCGGCGCTGCACCCGCCGGCGCCGGCTCGTCTCGCGCGCGATATTACCCACGCACACCACGCCACGCGCGCACACAGCCGCGGCGCACGCCGCACGCCACGTACACCACACACGCCACACACACTACGCTACCCCACATATAATGTCAAAGGGTGAGCGCGCCGCCTCACAAAGCGTAAGTGCAACCACTAAAAGCCAATCCTAAGTTTTATTGATACACATTGTATTGCGACAAAGTCTCCGTCGACGGCGGCCCCACTCACCCCACGCGCCGCACAAAGACAATATCGCGACGTCAAAGGAGCGGGCGTCCCGCGGCCGGGTGGTGCGCCCGCCGCCCCCGCCCCCGCGCCCGCCGCCGCCCCGAGGAAATGAAAAATTAAATTGTCAACACATTTAATATCTGCGAAAACGTGCACGGCGTCGCCTTTGAACGCGTCTCCCGCCTCTCCTTTGCGGAACCGCCGCGGCTCCGGCTTTAAGTATTAAAATTTTACTCGTAAAATTGAAATTTCCTTTTAAATTTAATTAGATGTCGCGGGCCAGTTCGATGTGGCATTAGATCAGTAGCGCTAATGAGGCTCGCGGTGAGCACATGTCACAGGTGCGAGCGGGGCGCGGGCGGCGCGGCGGCCAGGCGCGGGCGGCGGGAGGGGGCGCGCGGGCGGCGCGGACGACGCCCCCTCGCCTTTGATCGGTGCCGCCGCTTTGACAATTATTAAAATTTGCCTCGTACCTCTCGGGCCTCATCTTTTTCCGTCGCCTCGATTACGCCACGGGTTTGTCTCATTAGGGCTTTTGTATGGTATCGCGGGGTCCCTTTGATGCGGGGAGATCGCGCGGCGTGCGGGGGCGGGAGGCGCAGTGCGAGCGGGTGAGACGTCCGCGGTCCACCTGCACTTTTATTGTTCCCAGTCGGGTACAAATTTGCACGCTCCACTTTGAGGTGTCTGCGACGGCGGCGGCGTCGGCGGCGTGGGCTCGGCGACACCCCTCGTATATAATAAGTGCGGGCACACGCGGGGCTGTCCGTCCGTCCGTGAGCTATTGAATGTACAATATCGTGGTGTTTGGCGGGGCCGGCAGCGCCGCGCCGGGCGCCGGGCGCGAGCTGCGAGCACTCGACACCCCTTTATTACTTCTGTTCTCTTTGTGCGCGCGCTATCATCATCAAGCATACGTTTCGAATTAAAACTTCATACAATGACAATTTGTCGCGCGCGCGCCTTTGTTTAATTGACGCCCTGCGTACTGCTTGATCTGTGCAAATAATTTATAATAACCCCAGTAGTATACGTATATTTACTAATGTGTTTATAGGAAAATCTATTAGAATGATAATAATTGTTATCATTATTAATTACCTGAACAGCTATAAAAATAAAGAATATTGGTTAATCATTAAATTATATTTTACCTTATTTACAAAAATACTGGTGTCAAACTAAAAAAAAAAAAACAATACAAATTAATTTCAAAATTAGTTTATATCTGCCACACTTATACACAGATAATTTATAATGGCGCCCAACGTGGTGCAACACTACAAGAGCTACTTTTAAATTCGACATTCACTCAATAAAAAAACACGTTTAAAATACTAAGAAATATAAAGTCGGCTATTGTGAAAGAGTTATCACAGAGTTCATGTAATCAGGGAAAACTCAAGACATTTTAAATAAAGCTCTGTAAAAGGACAGATGAAAGGGAATTCGCTGTTTGTATTAGTGGGCAAAATAAGAGAGCGTGCACACAAGAGCGTCTTTGGACCGCGGGCGCGACGCAAACGAGATACGTCCCGGGTTAACATAATTTCTTGCAATATGAAATGAAATAAAACATTCAATTTGATACGATTTACAGACCTTCAGCTTTATTGGTGCTGCTTTAAACTTAATAATATGTTCCTTTTAAGTATGCAATCACGGGCCTCGATTTATTCAATACAATTATTTATGTCATTGGTGGTATGTTAATAAACAAGTTATTTTATAACTACATTAATAAAAGGAACCTGTAATATAACAATAACCTCTAGGCTTTATAAATTGCCGACATAATTCGAAAAGCCAACCATATCCTAGACTTGAAAAAAGGTTTCATTTGAAAATGGGCACCACTTACAAGTTCAAGTGAGCATAATTTTTGAGCGCATATTAGACCACTAATCCTTTAAATTACAACTTTATTTTTAATACGGAATAACGGATTTGGTAACTTGGACTACTTTATATATTATTATTTACGCAATAGATAGTTTACTATAATAAATGCTATAAAATATGCTAATTAAAACATCTTAGCAAAGAAAAACTTAAAAAATACTGTTTTATTTTTTAAGTGTCACACAAAATCGTTTATGCGACAAACGTTGCATTTTGCCGAATGTGAGGGTCCAAAAATTACCCCCCGCTATGTGTAGAGTGACCCTCAGCCGGGGTTCGAATCCGTGGCATTGAGAGTCAAAGTTAACGCGAAGGGCGCGAAGAGACAAAGCTCTTTGTTGCGCCGAACACAGCCTCCAGCCTTTCATCTTCCGCCGTCCTTCAGCGGCCGAAACGCCTGCCTGTTAGGGCTGCCACCTCGAAAGTTTTATTGTTGTTACAACTGCTATTCAATTGTTAAGAGCTACTTTGTTCATAACTATATGCCGATAGTTGTTAAGTTACCGTTTTTCTTTGTTTTAAAGTAATTGCCAATTGTTTCGAAATGAATAACAAAATTGTAATGGGAAAGTAGTTGAATAATGCTGTCCGTAATAAAGAGATTATAAAAAAATATTTGTTTTCTTATAATATCTGTTTTTATTTGTAATCACATTAACAGGAGGTAAATCAGTTTTCATACCGAAAGTTATTTTATAATTCATAATGAAAATGATCATCATTTTATTTAATAAAGCAAAACATAACAAGAATCGAATTTGAAATGAACACTGCGAAAATGCATAAAAAATATAAATGTAGCCTTTGGATCAGGCCATCTTTTTTTATCTCGAATGTTTATAAACATATTCATAGAACGATATAAAAACTCGCCACATAAACAAACATGGTCCAATGCAATTACATAATAAAAGAATAATTTAAAACGCAGATACATTCACACAAATGAAACTGTAATAAAAAGATCTAAGTGAGCAGAGCGACAACCCTAAAGTTAGTGCATTCCGTTTGATGTAAAAGAGTATCCTTTGGGGGCGAGACGATTTTCTTATTATCAACATTGGCGTGTATTTCGCGTAAATATAGTTTGATTTTATGAATCGTTTGCGGTCAAAGTGAAACGTGTACCGTTTTTTATCAAACACGCGATTTTCGGGGGTCCGATTAAATCTCTATCTATCTACTCTTGGTTAACTGTTTTCGACAAGCTGGTACGTGATATCTTTTCTGTAACGCAGTTTGCAAATAGTATCAAAACATGTTTTATTCAATATATTTTTCAAATATCGTACACACTTCTTCGTGTGTGTGTGTGTCTAATTCCGGAGATTTCGATGCATTGTAACAATTTCGTAAGCCACGTGAAATTTATTGGCAGTTCTTTAAGCCACCATTATTCTTCATCGTTCCCATTATAGATCTATGAAGATGAATGTTTTCAAGCCCAACCAATGCAAGGTATAGTTGCAATTTTATCGTCGAAATTATCACTAGAGAAGAAAGGTAGTTGAGCAAAGACCACGTGTACCCAAGAGAACGATTTCTAGTGCGTAGGTCAGATGAGTTAAGGGCTCAACATGGGTTAATAGTGTCCTAAATGTACTTCCAAATGGACATTTTTTTCTTTGTGAATGATCCCTAATACTAAATAAATAAACTATAGAAACTCAGCGTCGTACATTGCAATGTATAATTCTACAAGAATATTAAAAGGATAGAAGCAAAGTAGACTAGAAAGTAGAAACAATACTTTTTAAACGTACTGTAATTATATTTCGCAGTCGAGTGGAATCAAATTTACGCACAGGGAAATAAGAAATGTAAATCTGAGATCTAGTCTCGTATGACATGCGAAATTAATTTGCAAAAAGGATGCAAAGTGTTAATTTTCATGTATCAATGATGATGATGTACCGATGCGCCTGCGTTAGTCAGCGTGTTTTCGTATTCGGTTTCGCTCTTGTGTGAAATACAATAATTGTAAGGTGTCCAATACTTTGCATATTTTTGGAGTAAGTTATAATTTTGTTTACATATTCATTAGTTGTAAAGCCCCGCAGCAGTTACTCATTTGTATAGCATCAATGGAACATCAACGCCAGAGTAATAACATTGCTGTTGCGGTTCATCCAGTATGGGAGGTTGCTGCAGACCTGACAATACTTATTTTTCCTCGTTCTGACCCACCCATCCTAAGTTTGGCAAGTTACCATTCCGTAGATGTCGTAGTTTTACATGGGCCGCAGTAATAATATCTTTGCAAGGGTTGTAATATCCCGATCCATTATAGTTATTATGTATACTGTAGTCTGTATATCAATCACTTATAAAAACTCATTAAATCTTTTTTTGTTATCGCGATGAATGGCTCGACGAGCATGCCATTTGCCAGGTGTTAAGCGATACGAGCGCTCATTGACAATAGCAAAACCAAACAACACAATGATTTACAAAGCACTGCTTGGCATTCCACTGCGTTCGCCATCCTGAGACCTAAGATGTTAAGTCTCATTATGTCCAGTAGTTACTCTGGCTACAATATCCAACAATAAAATATTTATTTTTTCAAATTCCTTATCAAACAATTTAAAGCAGTGCTATCATGAAAATACGTTTTTTAATTTATTACCAACATCTGCGATTGAAAGGAAATACCCTTCCATCATTGGCAATGACGGATCCAATTGCGAAATCAATTGTCTTCTTTCATATTGGCGGAGTGTTCTGTACCTGGAGGCGAGGCCGGGGCGCGGAGGGTGTGCGGATGGATTTTGTCTGGGAGTGGCTCAAGATTGAAATAGTAATTTGGGCGGGGCTCGGTGCACTCCGCGACGCTAAGTAAATTCGTTGAGCGATCGCTGCGATATCCGCACGGACTTCGCGGACAAAAGGGCAACTGGATATTTCTGCTGGGCATTTAATTCCTCACTACTTTAAATTTAGGTCAAATTATGCTCACAATCCAAAGCTGAAATTGATAATTGGTTCAAAATTATGAACAAAATTATATTTCTAAGTAGTAAGCTAAGTACCTAGACGAGATTATTCCCACCCGACGGTAAGTGGTTGGCATCGCTAACAGACGTCTACGCCAACAGACAATGTCAGCGTCACGGTGAAGCCGCTTTCCAAGGATTTAAAAGAATTTTTACACCTCGTTTAAAGGAGACATGCAGTGGGGAAATGAAGTAAAACTTCCTCTGGGGAAGACATTAAAGAGTCTACATGTAAGCAGTACACCAAAGCCACTGTATCATGAAAAGGCCGACTTAATGAGAGTGGTACTATTGTTTCATTTGGCATCAGGTAAGGCGCTCGCTGGCCACCCAAGAAATAAATAGGACAAACATACTATCGAACATTCTTTTCTATACAAATTTATGTGCTGGCGGTAAAGATTAAACACCTATGTCAAAAATGCGATGATAAAAACTTTACAATATTTTAATGGACTTCCTTAAAGGACTGATGAATCATTAATGTTTATAATGAATCATAAACTAATATTACTTTGTCCTTGTCATAACATTTTACAGTTGTACAATCGTAAAAGCAATCATAAAATCTTGACTAATCAACACGAATTTTTGTACACATTTAGCGAACAAATAATTTATGAAATTTATGATTTAAAAAATAGAGTTATACAAAACTAATAATTACATGCCTCGAAGTGCGTGTCTTGAAGTAGTAGTTAACAAATAATTGCAATAAGATTTTTTTAATAAGGTTTATTAAGTAATTTGATATCATTATCCAACAAATGGATCACTTTTTTATAAGTAAGTATGTGGTTGTCTCAGTCTTTGTAACTAATGTATTTATCATTGCCAGCCGCGGTTTTACAAGGAATACTAGAAAATTAAATAGGAAGAAAAATGGCATCAACCAAAATAACACTAGGTAGAAGTTAGAACCGACGCTTTTTAGAATTCACAATACCTCAGCTGAGAATTCACCTTAGCATTCTTATCAGCGTGGAGCGTGGCGAATTTTTCTATTCTCCGAGCGGCAGATGTTTCCGTTGGATTGAATAGGCGATGGCGTCGTGGCAGCGTCGCGATAAATTCGGTTTGCGAGACGCCGCGGCCGCGTCGCCCACAATCTACATAATGCAAGCCCGGTAGACTGGCGGGCCTAAATCGTATTGTTGTGTTCATTCCGCGATTCGGGGAACATATCTAAACTGTCTATGTTCGCGAGCGGAGAGCCGAAATGGAGATTGGCTTTTAAGAATGCGAGGAAATAGATTGCTGATTTGTTTTACTATTAAAATGCACGTCAACTTTATTCATATTGTTAGAATCCTCACGCAATTTCAATAAAATATAGGATGCACAAAATCTTGAAACGGGACAAACATTTAAGCCAATTTCAGATAAAACAAAACCATGTAACTTCTACACACTTCATACACTAATGCCAAATATATCTATCTCCTTACTCGGCCTCGTACTATCCAGCAACATCTTGCCGAGAGCCAGCTGAAACTTAAACACGGTGATACAGTTGATGAGGACAATTCACCCTTCGATATTATCAAAGTTATCAAACATCGCTCGAGGCCCGTCAGTATCGGCTGGCTGACGGAGATGAAACTAATACAACTTTGCAAAGCCTAACCTAGATATTATAATTAACTCTCTACTATATTGCGGTAAATTATTTCTAAAACATTACGTACTATACACTTTGGTAATAGAAGACGTTCAAAGCGAAACATACTTTTAAGTGACAAACAAAGTTGTGTTTAGCACCTTATAATTTTTTTAACTGCCTCGGTGGCGTAGTTGTATTACGGTACGGTTACAAAGCTGAGGTCTCGGGTTCGAGTCCCGGGTCGGGCAAAGTGATATTGGATTTTTCTATTCATTATCAGCCCGGAGTCAGGAATTTGTGCCCGATATGGCGATAGGTTCGCCCCCTATCACATCATGGGACGGAACATGCAAGGCGAAATGTGGGTGTCCTAGTGGCGCCTCTACCTACCCCTTCGGGGATAAAGGCGTGAGTTTATGTATGTATGTAATCCGCTTCATGTAACATTCGTCTAACCAACCACAGTGGAAATCTACTAAGGGTCCATGTTCAACAATTTACTCTGAGGCTGAAGAAGATGAGTATGAAGTGACCCATATGCAAACACATTTCATCAAATAACAAGTGTGTACTTGATTTAAAAACGTTAAATGTCATAGGTACACTACCGCTCAAAAGTATTTGGCCACTTGCACTTTTCTTTTATATTATAAACAATACACTTTTAAAATAATTTTAATTGCTTTTTTGTTTGTATTTCACCGCAAAACACTTGTCTACAATAAGAATATGCACAACTTATTGTTATTTGCCGGCCCGTGGTCATAAAATCAAAATAATGTTATCATCGGCATTAATTTGAACGTAACCTTTCAAGTAAAACTTTTGTTTTGGTGAACCTATTGTCTAATAAAGTCAACAAAACTTAGAATAAACACTATAAAATATTTTGCATCAGTTATTTGATGTCATTAGACCAGAAAACACACTCTCCATAGCTCAGTGCTCTACGCCTAATACTATTTACTTGTTTTAAATTTCTTTGTTTGAAATTTAGAACAAAATGGGTAAAACCAAAGAACATTCTCAAGAGACGAGAGGCATAATCATCAGGCTTCGCAAAGCTGGTAAAAGTTATGGAGAAATTTCAAGACTGTAGAAGATACGAAGACAAACTTTTTACTATATTGATAAGCAATTTGCAACTCAAGGTACTATTTTCAACAATCCACGTTCAGGCAGACCAAGAGCAACAACTTTTAGTGAAGATTTAAGCTTGGTTGTTACAATTAAACGCGATAGACGTTTAACTTCACCAGAAATAACACCACAGTTCAACAAGGGTCGAAATAAACCAGTCAGTGTCTCTACAGCGAAAAGGAGAGTTCTTGACGCAGGTCTTAAGGGATGCATAGCGGTAAAAAACTACTTTTGAAAGCGCTTAATCAATAGAAGGGACTTATTTGTGCTAGAAAACACAAAAATTAGACAAGTACAGACTGGCGAAAGGTGCTCTGGACAGACGAGTCAAAATTTGAAATTTTTTGATCCAAAAGTAGAGTTTTTGTCCGGCGGCACTCGAATGAAAGGTTGATGGAGACGTGTACTGTGACTTCAGCAAAACAAGGTGAAGGGTCTGTGATAGTTTGGGGCTGGTTTGGTGGTTCAGCCGTCGGGGATCTTGTGCGGATAGAGGGTACTTTAAAAAAGGAAGGGTACAAACACATTTTAGAAAATAACGCAATGCCTTCTGGAACCCGGTTAATTGGTCCGAAATTTATCTTTCAACAAGATAATGGTCCTAAACACACCTCCAAGCTATGCAAAAGTTTCTTGCAAGAGAAAGAACAAAGACAGCAATTGAAAATGATGACATGGCCACCGCAGTCACTGGACTTGAATCCAATCGAGTTATTATGGGATCAGCTGGATAGACAGGTACGAAAACGCTGTCCTACATCTCAGGAAGACTTGTGGAGAAAACTGCGCGACGAATGGCGGCAGATGGACCAAACAACTTTACAGAAATTAGTGACTAGATTACCAAAGCTTTAATGAGGCCGTAATTAAAAATAAAGGTGGACGTATAGACGAGTCCAAACTTTAAAAAATAATTGTTATTTTGTGTTAAATATTTCCAAAATATGTCCAATAAATTATTTAAATAACTACAAAGTCGTTTTACTTATTCAAACGTTTACAAAATGTATTTTTATGTGTGGCCAAATACTTTTGAGCGGTAGTGTACTTGTAGATCACAGATGTAACATATTACGGAACATATTATGGAAAATTTGTTAGTGGTAAGCGAGTGGGAAGCTTTTATCAAGATTCATGTAATCTTATTAATCAACGAAAATATGACATCAAAGCTAATCCTCGACATCTGTAACAGTTTGCCAACCCACGTATTTACCTACTTCTATAATCCCAGAACCGTTGAGCACGGCATGGCCAAATTCGAACGTTGCCATTTATAGCATTCTGGTTACCACCAGGTGCTGTGCAAACATTTTAAATTCCTGTCACGTCATCGGCACCCCGACGTTTTCAGTGTGACAGCACCCTCACGCCGTTTTAATAAGCGATAGAAGTTAAAAGGCCCACTTAACCTCAGTGTAACTCAATAATTTCACCCGGATAATAATACCAATGGAGCGGGCCCGCGTGCTACGACCATAATTTTACCTTCAATATGACGTCACTTTATATTGACTATATTTTGATTAGAAACATTACCTTCTAATTTAAATGTTATACTTTCACCGGTTTTATACTTGTACACATTTAAGGTAAGTATTTACATTATAAATACGTGAGATCCCGAATTCAATCTTGATTTTGCGCACTAACTTCATGCCTTTTCTTTTATTATTTAAGTACACATTTACTCGAGAATGGATGTGCAAAAGATATAATGAGGATAGTCTAGTTGACCGCATAATAACAGGGAAATGCCGTTGAGACATCACATCAAGGACATCGGCATAATCATAGTCATAAATTTTCCAAATAAGGCAACCCAGTTCATCGAACTATACAGTTATGACGTCACGAACAGAATATAGCTTCATGTGAGCAACGTCGTTAATATCTACAAGCCAATTCCCATACCGCAAACATCTATAGCAAATTTACGTGCAGACAAAACAAACGCACGCATCGGATATCGATTACAAACATAATAAAGGACGTGCAGTGATTTTTGCGCGACAAAAAAGGATTACAAATCAAAGCCGGCGACTACAAAGGGTATGTTACGCGGCGCCCCCGCCCGCCGCGACCCTCTTCACATCTACCAAATCCTCTATAAAATTAAGCTGTATACAAAAATTCAAGTGTAGCCGGTTAAATTCGCCAAGTGGCGTTTGTATGCCGGCACGTAAAATGAATTTCTCCGTACAAAGTTTAAATCCTCACAAAGACAACTCATTAGGCACTCTACACACCAAACAGCGGAGGCATCTATAAAAAATTCAACGGAACCTTACATAAAGGAGTGAACGCTCTCATTTATATCTTCCCTTTGAACTTGAGGCTTTTTCTTTTAAGTCCCGTTCACACGGGCCCGTTTTTTTTATTTAGCTACATCGCTGTCAAATTTCTATTTTGTCGCTGGATACCCACTTTTAAAGTAAAGAGGTGAAGAGAGATTGTCTTCTTTGAGATCGCTGAAATTTAAATTACTTTGGTAAAATAACACGTGTGTTAAAGGGATGATTGCTGGAGTGGAAGGAAGCGAGTGATATGCCGCATTACAAAAAGTATGCATTACTTTTATAATTTAAATAGGTTAAGATATACAGAGTCGGTAAGAAACCGTATGTAGGTATTATTTGTAATCCAATGGAGGCTTATGTTTAGCAGTGAACTTCCTGTAGCTAAAGAGAAATTAGTTACAATTTTGTCAACGTTATTAAGAACATCAAAGTAACGTGACAATGATACGTCGAAAATATTACACACGCTTGAAATAGAACAGACCACATTTGAGTTCATTATAAATATATTAACAACAATATTTTCCAAATAAATCATTGTATTATTACACGACAAAGTGACTCCACTCAGACGGAGTATCCAGGCAACGCAAGCAATCCTACTGAAACGCAACACACCTACGTGGGTTAGGATAATGGGGTTTCCTCCATTCTGTACGGTGGTAGCTACGAATTCCAAGTTCAAAACATATACAATTTGTAAAGATTTCACAATGGACGGTTACTCCAACCACCCACAGTTTTCACCTGCCAAACGCGCTCCAGAGAATCCGCCAATCTCCGCGATTTATATGAAAATACACAAAGCCCTGTGTAATCGCTCCTTTCGCGCCGACTGCGTGGAGAGGCGGATCGTGTTGCGACTTTGTAATTAAATCATTCCTTGGTATTAAATCGGCCTCCTTTGATAGCTGTAGTATTGAGCCGTCGAGAGTTCTTCAGGTGGCGTCGATGACAACTCCCAATTCGCTTTCAACATTTTTTTAATAAAAAAGGGGTAGGCAAGCAGGAATTTAATTTTAAAACGCTGTCAAAGAGTTTCGTCTTTATTACGAGTTATGAAAAACAACTCTTGTTTTTGTAATGCATTGTGTTGAATTCCAACTTATTTGACAAAGGTGTTCTACCTACCGACGGTTTTGTACCAAAGCAAGCCGGTTGCTCTGATTAATCTCTGCTTGGTATTCTATTGTTTAAAACTACCAAATTTGGAAGTTCTAGCGTGGTGAACTATGGCCTCAACCTTGTCAATTAAAGCTTTGATCGAAGGGAAGTCCCGTGCTCAACGGAGAGCAATTAAAGCCTAATACAGTTAGGCCCTTTTATATTTTAGACTATAATACGAATCATCGGTTCATCTGATGCAAGAGTCCCACAGAAAACAGACATCATGTAACTTGTTCCGTCCGAATCTACTAAATTGTTGTAAGTCTGAAATTATTTTCTCCACTTTAAAGCTCTTAATCAAGAATCGAAACAACTAAAGTAATAAAATAATATGGTTGTGAGTAGGTGTTAATTCTGGTGGTAAGATATTCGTATCTTGCAGAATAGCGAGCACCGTACACAATAGTGGAAAGCCTGCCATGGCGACTCATGCAAGTGTTTCGCGTTTTGAGCTGTCTGTGTGTACATATACGCTTTTGAGCAAACCGGCATGGTTGAGTCGTCCAGCGACAGATACCCATCTCACATTAGATTCTCTATTAGAATTTCGGAGACATTTACGACGTCATAAACAAACACCTCGATTCGACTCCACATAAAGGCATTTCACACCCAAAGCTCGCAACTAAAAAGGTCGACCACAACTACACGATGCGTAAAACGTGGGGACGTGTAACAGCGCCGGCCGTAAGATTATTTAGTGCGGTAATGGAGCGGAGAGCCTAATTTGTGTTGTGGGCCAGCTCGGTTTGTTCATAATTAGTTTAATATTCACCGAGCGGTCGCCGCTGGGCCCGACGCGGCCGGTGCGCGAGCGGCGCGGCCCGGCCCGACGATCGAATTAACTAAAATTGCATTGTAAACGGGAAACACGGCAAATGGACTCGGTTCACGTTGTTAGATAATACTTCGATGGATGCTTAACCGGTTCAGCGGTGGTGCAGTGGTGCTCTATCAAGTCTTAAATGTTGTATACTATATAAATACATGGTACCATTTATATTTAGACAACCAAATGGTTTAAATCTATTATGATTAAAATTTTAATTTTTAGAATTATTTAAATAGACCCTTATATTTAAACACTTTTTTCTGTATATTTTAGTGATAGTTACAAAGAACATGAAGAAATGCTCAAAAGATATATCGACAACTGTCACTTTATAGGAAAAAATAGTCTAAAGAAACAACTACCGTCATTTCTTATATTATGGCTTTGGATGTTCATCATCAGACTATAATAATTCATTACTCGACGTTGTAGGCACATCAATTAAAATAGCTTCCTTCCAGCCACAATCATAAAAAAACTACATAAATCAATATACTTTAAGCCCCCTCTGGACTTTCCTTTCTATAACCTTTGACTATTTAATCCAAGCATATTTACGCTTACATTCAATAGACAATATATGGATATTTATCCAATACAGGACACAGGCAATCGAACGACCACCAATCACCACTTCATACTGTATCTCTACTCCACAGCACTCATCTTCAGGCGCAGTACCTTCCCTGTACATAAAAATCAATATCAACGACCATGACATTTTAATAAAAGAGACAATGCATCCAACAATCGTGGAGTACATAACAGAACAACGGCACGCCGCCGGCCGACATAATGCGCGTCGACTTTCAATATGATACAAATATGAAACTATTGTACGGAGCACAATAATAAAAATATTGCAGCCCGCACAAATAGATGTCACGCATCGATTAAAGCTTTGGGGTCTCATTCTGATCTTGCGGCAAACAAAGAGCGGCGTCAAAGGCTCTGTGTAAAAAGGAATCCAGTGATAGAGGCAGTCAACAATGGGCCAGATAACGGGATGGCGCGAGTCATCCGCGGCAAGCGTTTTGTCCGCGCAATACATTTCACACGCACACGTACTAGCGTTTATTGCTTTATTCATCTGGTGCCATGGGTTTAAGATTTCACATCTCGGGTTTGATTGACAGATTTGGTTATTCAAAGTAAAGATTTTCGATTAAAAAAAAACGCAATTGGATTATTTCCCGAAAGGGTTGTTGGAACCTAATTTTTTATTTAGTACATTTTGAATACAACTAAACTTCAATGAGTTTTGATTACAACATGAATGAACCGACAGGAGCTGGGAGACAATAATCCTGACTCCAGAGAGATAAAGTTATTGTCTCTCCATTGCTTACACTACATCTTATAGTAAGTAGTTAGATAGATCCAGATGGTCAATCCCATGGCAGCAGACGATTATCACAGCTTTCTAAGCTAGTTTTAAGAAAAATAAAATGGTATATGTATTTATAATAAGACAAAAATGATAAATTTAAAAATATATACCGCGGTCGCTCTCACCCTGGGTAACGGAGCGTTGTCGCGCCACGGTGAGGTGGGCTTCCGCCGGCGCTTTGTGCCGCATTGATACAGCGCCGCCGATAAATATTGTGGCTAGCTTTGAGCTGCCACCGAGGCCCCTAACCTATTACAACGTGCTCTAAGAACACTCACATCGACGACCTGGCACTGCTCTATCAATTACGAGTAATGGTCATATTATTCATAAATATCGTAAAAAAGTTTAGAAATTTAATTATTTATTTTCTTATTTCAAGAGTTTTTGCATGCTAAAATAAGATCTGGGTTCGAATCCCAGGGCGCACCTCTGACTTTTCGGAGTCATGTGTGTATTGATAGTCAATCAACACGCAATATAACGGTAAATGAAAACATCGAGAGGGAACCGGCATACCGTAGCAATTTATAAGAATTTCTATCGTAATGTAAAGTCCGCCAACCCGCACTAGGCCAGAGTTATGGACTATATGCCCTAACCCCTCTCAACCGTACTCTCGATTGTAGAGGAGGCGTTGCCCTGCAGTGAGACATATAAGGACTGATACAGATAAAGTAAGATCTACATATTTTAATAAATCAATCTACCTTCTTAACTGTACTCCTAAGAGGCATGATCAAAGGCTGGACTTAAGAATAGCTTATGGCACTGAGAAACCCATTTCGGACATTAATTTGTGCCTGAATTTATTTTAATCTGTACTTTGCCAGTCCATAAATGCCCATTGATGAGAACTAGAGTTCTAGTTAGACACCGAGAGTTCGATTGGGAGGAGATATTTTAATCACAGAACCAAAATACTGTAGAAAACAGTTTTAACTCGATTTCGTATAAAAGTGGAAGTTAAAAATAAATATAAATATTGTTGAATTATCTAATAACTACGATTAAAATATTTCAATTCACAAATAAATAAATCTGTATCTATTACTTAAATAAACTACAGTCTAAGTCCCGCAACGTATAAAAACTACGAAATAAATAGATAGTAAAAAAAAATTTCATTTTCTCATTTCAAAAGTCAAAGGATTTCCTACTGGTAATGTACACTTCAGAACTTTAAAAAGTGTTTATTTATTTTAGCTTTCCGCCTTTATATCGCATCACATTCACAAAGGTTAAAGGAAACCGGCACTGGATATGTATGTTTTGTGCCAATTATCTCGACCGATAAAATAAATACCTACCAATTATAATTGAAGCTTTTATCGTGTGCAACTTTAACAGAAGGCCGTTTAATATAATAATTAATTAATATGCAGATACGGCTTCAAAAGTGAAGGTGAATAAATTGGTGTCGATTTTGTACTGGCAAATATTGGCCCAATGCAACGACTCATTATTACTTTACAATAAATTAAGCTTAAAAAAAATTAAGTTCATTAAGTTTAACGGTGAAGGAAAACATCGTGAGGAAACCTACATACCGTAGCGATTTTAAAGAATTTCTACGGTATGTAAGTCCGCCAACCCGCACTAGGCCAGCGTGGTGGACTATATGGCCCAACCACTCTCAATCGATTCTCTCGATTGTAGAGTAGGCCCGTGCCCTGCAGTGGGACGTATATGGGCTGATATAGAGAAAGGTCATTAAGTTAAATTACAATTATTAATTATGGTGTTGTATGAATAAGACGTAAAGATAAACGCAGCCGCTGGAATCAGACAGCTACTTAAGGTCACTGTGAAAATGCCTATACGAACAATGGAGTTCCCATGGCTGAATATTGTTATTATGATTTTTGTGAGCAAAGAGCTCTAGCAAAATAGAAATAGTATGGTTGGAGAATTTTGGAAAATACTAGACCCCTAAATATAATTGGGATTGTGCATTTAAGTCATTACATTTGTAAATCGTATTTCAAATTTTATTAAGGTTTATGACGTGATTCATATATTATTGTCAATGTAAGTGTGTAGTAGTGCGTAAGTGTGTGGTAGTCAATTACTTTTCAATTCAATTACAAGTTGAAATGTAAATTATGTGCTCTTTGAACAATCAATTCAATATTGAACAAGATTATTTTTAGATCAGTTATAATTCTGGATTCAATTGACACCGCCTTAAACTGTACTCAAATTCGAAAAATCAGAATACACATGACAAGAGCCCCTGCCCCCGGCCAGTTAATACGTAACCCCTTTGTGAAAATTGCGTGCCGTTCCGGAAAAAAGGAAATGTCCGCGCGTTTTATATCTCGCACGAGGCGATAAATCGTAAAGAGCGAATCTGAATGGCAGACACGAGTTCTTGAGCACATGTTGATTAGTTGGCACGCGCGGCGCGGGGTCAGCGCGCGGTGCCGGGCGGCGGGCGGCGCGGGCGGGCGGCGCCTTTGTGCGGACGCTTTGATGTCGCGCGCGCCGCCGGCCGCCCGCTCGCGCGAACCCCTCATTGATTTCACTTTTGTTAATTATATTGCATCGAACGTAAGTTGACACGCTGATTTGTCACGTGTGATTGAAATCTAGCGATGCATGTGGAATGCTGCGACTGGTCATCATTTTTGGAGCACCAATAATAGTCATTTCATACGCACGCTCAGACCGACTTGTACCATGCATTTTACATATCAAAGTCTACATAAATAATATTTGTAAATCAAAAGATATACCCCAATTGCAGAGATCGGACCGTCTCCTATAATCGAGTGTTCGATTGAGGCTTTGGAGTCAGCCCATACCGCCAGCCAGTTCGAGTGAAGAAGACAAAACATACGATATCTAAAATAGGTTTAAAAACTGACAATAAATAACCGAAAAGCAAGACATATGCCCTAGGGTTCAGATCCTTAAGAAACCTCTCCTCACGGATCCGTTTGTTTTCAACAGGCCACTTAAATTCGACATTTAATTTTAGCGCATCACACCTTTCTGCAATATCTAAATGTCAATGTAAGTGTCGTGTGGGGGAGGAGGAGGGTTGTGTATCGTCTCGCTCAGCGGCCACTAATGAGTGCGCCCCTTCACGCGAGTGCCACCGGAATGCACGGGAGACAGAATTTTTCGGCACTCACGTATGGACTTAGGGTTGGCATGTGACACAGTTTTAGATGTTTCCTAATCAGTTGGAGCACTTACGATGTTTGACGTTGTTGATTTACATGAGTCCACCTATTTTTATGAGAATGCAGGCAAAGGTGTCAGTAGGGCCACTCACAGTCCGCCGAACTTATATGCCTTAATAAAATAGGTGGCGAGCCAAATTGAAGTCCTGGTCAACTTATAATATGAGATATAGCACTTACACAATATGGATTCTCCGACATCGATCACAGCCAATACACGTCATAAGATCCATGAGAGAAACATTGTTAAGCCTTAATAATTATTCATTTGACCAGAACATATTATTTTTCAAATCTTTACTTTGCATGCGCCTTCAGATTCCACAGAATCACATAAATTCTGTCAAATGTTTGTAAACGATT
Source organism: Deilephila elpenor (assembly GCA_949752805.1). NCBI lineage: Eukaryota > Metazoa > Arthropoda > Insecta > Lepidoptera > Sphingidae > Deilephila > Deilephila elpenor. The sequence goes on along the minus strand of OX457103.1, from coordinate 12,292,284 downwards.
TCTCCACAATACCTGGTTGATAGTTCTATCTCAAAATTACCCCTTTCTATAATTCTATTTCATCTAAAGGTTGCCCGACAGAGATCACTAATTGCGATAAAGCCTCCCCGTTGTGAAGTAATAACATTTAATTTGCTTTAATGTATCTTTGATTTCGGCGTACAGTAAATTATGTTGGTATTATTAATAAAATTTGCTACTGTAGATTATAGCATTACAACTACGATTTTCGTACAGAAGGAGCCTATGTCGCACTTATAGATATGTAAATAGAAATACTAATGAATTAGACAAAAAATAATTTTAAACCGAACAAAATCTCCAAAATACGCCGTTAACAAAAATCTCTAACGGAAAATAACTAAGTCTAAATCACATTGCCTTGGCAACCATAATACCTTCTTCATAGAAAGCGGCTTCATCGCTGATCCCAAAAATCCCTTAGTACATATTGTTCAGCTTAGATCTTTATAGTGTTTATACACTAGCATTTCGTGTGCCAAAAACCAACGCACGGCAGCCCTGGCACATTCGCTTTTTGTTGTTTTTAAATTAAATCTTCGACTTGTTGTTTCCTTTGCGGTTGCGTTTACGCTTTCCGTGTGTTCCGCGGACACTGTTACCATGTGGACACGGAAATTAGTAGTCTATTAAAGCCCCTTTTCTACCTCAAACGGATTTTTTGTCAACAGTTGCTTTACTGACAATCCTTTGACTTTTATGTAGCTGACTTCATAAAATTATGAGACCTTTTGTGAATAAATGCAACAAAATACGATTACCAACATAACCTAGAGACGGTAAAAGAAAAAGATGAATTCTAGATATTTTACTATTTTGTTGTTTTTCTTACATTTTGTTGAATAATACTGAGTAAACACAAGGACTTGTGTTAAAGCAAAAAGATAATTTCTTGGAACATTATTTTAATGAATATTGCAATACAAACCAGCGGCATCATGAAAATGAATTCCAATAACTTAGCCGCGAGTAACAGCAAAAGAATCGCAGTTGCTGGAACTAGACTAATCCGTATCTAATATCTATGTTAGTGTTAGTATAGACAATATGGACGATAAACTACTTCTTGACGATGAATAACTCTTGTAAGACGAGAAGCTGGCGTGAACCGAAACGAGGCGCTATGAGATCGATACATAGCAGCGAGACAACTGATTATGTTTATGGGTCTGGGTGTTCGTGAATGAAAACCTGCTATGACTGCTCCCTGCTTGAATTCTAGAATTAGCATGTTTGGACTGGGAATCACGAAGCCCTGGTATCTAATTCCAGGGTGGGCGGTCCAATCTATGTATTTCGGTTTTGAATCTCTTAAGAATTGTCCAGGAATAGAATCTATTCTCAAAATGATAATAGAGATTACATATTGGCTTGGAAATGAGCTTGGGTGCTAATAGTAGCACCTCTGGAATACACGCACGGGCGTGTGAGACAAACAATTGTTTTGTGTTTAATGTCAGCAATTTAAAAGTTGCTGGTATTTAAACTATGTCCGTGTTGAAACAAAGCACTCACGGGGTCAAGCTGTTCCTTGAAACATGTTGCACGTGCCGTAATTTTCTTTTGCTTTTATTACAACACTTTTCCTTGGCGTGCAAACTGTAAATTTCTTTAAAGTCGTGGTATCACAATCTTTGTATTAGATTGTATAATCTTTAGAGATACAATTTTAGGATGTCAGAGGGTAGATTCATATACATTTGGACTTATTCCAAATCTGGTTGAAATTTAGAGGCTTGCAAGAAAAATGTAGGGGAAGTACGGACAAAATGACAGGGTGTTTTGTTTTATACTCATATTTATTTATTTAACAGTCTTATAATGAGTCTTTAAGTCATCTTAGGTTCATTAACTATCAGTAACACAGTCTTTTAATTAAGTAGGAACTATAATAAAATATAAATATAAATATTCGAACTGTGGTAATTATTCAATAACTCTATAAGCAACTTTAATCTTAGAACTTTTGACAATAAGCAGAAATATTGGCAATTTACAAAAAATAAGTCTTTATTATATAGGATTCGAAATTTACATACAGTTTTTAAATACTCTACTGATGTGTATTGGTAAAGAAGTATATTTATTCACAGAAACATCAAACAAATCAGTTGCCTATGATAAACCAAAGCAACATTTCGATTGAACATGAAACAATATCGATCGATGGCAGCCCCGTACGCAGCCGCATACGTCCCGGTGCATGCAACACCGGACCTCGACAACACAAGCCAGCGGCACACGATCCCACCGTGAAATTCGTACAAATAAATAGTAGTGGCGGTACTTCCATACAAGCCCAAAAGCCCGGCTTGCCCTACATAATACGTATATACTCCATACTGAATACAAACTATTACATTCAATACAACAGTCATTTATTAGAAAACATCTAACATTTAAATTTTTTGAATTTACCGCGCTTCGATTCAATGAAACGCCAGCGCCGAAGCGCCGCGTAATTCCATGCGCGTAATATTCATTCATTAAAACTATATTGAACTTGAAAAGACGGAGCACACAGCACATACATCTATCCTTTTCTCTCTCGTGTGCTTTTACGGGGCTTCTAACAACGCGTGAACTGTATGGGGAAATGATATTACTCGATCGCTACGAATGTATAGCTATAGATATGTTATATAGCAGTTTACTCTAGACGATATGCCCGGCTTCGGCCTTGGTGATGTAAAAACATCGTGCGTTGCATGGTCGTCACATGATTATTTGTTATATCAATTGTTATTAAATTAAGTTGGTTCCTTTTAGAAATTATATCTAATTTTTTTTTTAGAACAAATAATGAAGTTTTAATATTTCTTTTAATAAATTGTATCTTTTGTATTGTTTATTTCACTTTTACTGGCAATACAGCACATATTTCTACTAACTTCATTTGTATTATGATATTTTATGAGTTGTGAATGTGTTTTGTTTAAGGTTAATGTTTAGTTTTTTATGTTATTTAAACTTTTTGATACTATTATGAGTTGTATTGTTTTCTGTGATGGTTTGAGTGCGATTGTGAAAGCGTTCATTGCCGGTAAAAAGGTAAATTCATTCAATTATATTGAAAAATAAACCGGCGCGAAACCTATGCCGGGTTTGTACATTTAGTAAGTCGTGATAAATCACAATAGAAATTTCTTCAGTTCAGTTTAATAAACTACGTACTTTTATTACTACATACTCCCTTTAAAGCTATTAAACAATCGTGATTCATATGTTTTTAAATGACACGTCTTGTGTGTTAGATTGTTTGGATTATAATGCTTTAAATTTTCATTAAATTAGGTGGTCCTTTCAAAAGCAATCTATTATTTTAAATTCAGAAAAACATTTAAACATGAATGCGTTAATAATAATTTCTGCTTGCAATTTCGGTAAACCTCGAAGTCGACCACGGCACCACAGAATAGTGACGGCAATAGAAATGTAATGAATAGTTACGGATACATGTTCACAAGTAATCAATATGAATTGTTTTAATCTTAATATTGATTGTGTGGTAGGTTTGCCGACGTATTACCTATAAATTAATTTTCTTCGTTCTTAGTAACTTTGTGTTTCTAAAACAATATTAATTAAAAGTAAAAAAAATATTCGGCTTGCCCTACTCCAAAACCCTAGGCACGCCACTGATAAATAGCACTAAAGATAATAAATTACAGGGAAATTGCTAATGATGAGCGGCGCGGGGCCGCGGGCGGTGCATTAAGCCGGCGGCAAACATCAAAGGGCCCTTTGACCGAGCCGACACTCCCACACCCTCCCCGGCGACTTCCCCGGAGCTACTAACGGATGGAATACGACAACGTGTTGACGGATTTGTTCACGGTTTTTTGCTATTATTGTAATGGTTCGGAGATGATATATTCCTGTTGACAGCTACAGCATTTATAAGTGACACAAATTCCTATTAAATACTGTGTTAAAATCGATGATCCGTGTTTATTTCTCTCACAAAGATTTGTTGTAATCTCTGTCTTTTTTCCCTGGTGTACAATAAAGAATATATAAATAAATAAATAAATAAAGATTTTAGTCGATTATTTCAGAAGTTACGTCATGATACTGAATAAATCCCAGTGAGTAAAAAAAATAACACAAGAAAGATATACAAAACTAGGTTTTTCAATAGCCCCGTTCTTTGTATAATGAATTTCTATACACTCAGTTAAATCACATGGCGAAATATGAGAATTTCCTGCTTTTTTTCTCTGAAAATAGTAATGTTGAAAATTACATTATTATCCACTCGAATCGGTACAGACAGTAACGACCAATGCATGTCAATAACGACCCAATAGTCAGAACACAAATAATAAACCTGAAGTGATCATAAAATTATTCAGTAAAATATTTTACTTAAACGTGCATTCAAATAATTTTATTTTGTCTTATATTCCTGTATCACTATACAAAATATATTTTAAATTGTAAATTTATTAATTACCCTATAAACCATGTACTCATCATTACGATTAATAAAGTATTCACCCAGTCACCGCCGTTTTGCTACACAGTAACAAAAATATGACACCGCGGTCACAGGGGAAAAATCATACAATGCCGCCAGACACCAATTAATCAATTTGATCCGCTACAGGGCTCTGACAACACGACTTCCGCCGTTCAAGGTTCTATGTCAACTTTTTAATGGTGAATTAGAGGGACGCACCCCATTATGAGTGCGGTGAAGGTGTTTTATAGACACGCACTGTATTCATGGCGACATGGGCAAATGGCTTTAGAAAATTAATGTCATTTCGCTTTTCAAAGGGTAAAATAATTGCAGATAATTTGCAAAGGGAAAAACTTCAAACAAGTTGTACGCTAATTTTGTTTTCGTGATTTGTGTAATAAATATCCAGAGGCTATTAATGCTAGCACTCTGATTATTATCAACAGAACAGAAATGATTAGGTAAGAAATGGACGAATTTAACTGGCGGTGTGATCGGTACAAGCTCTGACAATAAGCTAAAACAACTTACGATTTCATTTTCATGTGTCGTCAAGATAGAAAACCAATATGTCTTTATATGTATTTCATTTAAAAAAGAAGATATATGCAAAGGACAGTGGTATTCTAGGTTAGTTTCATTTTTTCGAGCTATCCGTGATATATCCGACGTGACGTCGTCGATTGCGTTTTGACTTTGTCGTTAGGGCATTAGGAAAGAGGAATTAAACATGTTGATTTTTGCTGGTTGCATGTTGCTGATATTTTATTTTGGGCTGGACACACTGCAGCTTGCTAGCTGCTGCTACGCGAATGTGATTTTAACACAAAGCGCGCCTCCGTCTGGTAACAGAGAGAGCGCAAAACACCCATAACAATATACCTTTGTCATTGCAGTCATTCGGCTTCCGGATTTCGAATCATCACATTCACAATATTGCGTACAATCCGCACGGACAGACAAACCAATAATGTACTACAACCTTTGTACAATAAATAGTATAAATAGTAAAACGGCTTTGCATGAACGCAAACGAATTGGACAAACTAGCTTTATGTCAAATGTTCAGTGAGGAGAAAATTATGAAAATACAATATTTTTATTATTTTCAATCTTCTACTTCGTTTACTATCAGTTATAAAAGGCTACAAACTGTAAATTGTGAGTTTGAGAAACTGGGCGGCTTAGGCCTCATCTCTTTTGAGAATATAAGAGACGAAGCGATTGAAACATCGATCCTTGAACTCTGTCCAATTTCTTACCTTCATTTTTAATTTAAGTTACTGAACTTTTATTGATTGATTCGTTCGTTTTTGATTAATAATTAATTATTTATAATAAGTAGTTTGTCTAGTAAGGCGCGAAGCTCTGTGTAGTCCCGATGGCTGCGTGCTCGGCATCAATGCTCTCAAGTCGGAACTTGAGACGTGTGAGCCGCCGATTTGTCTTTCTGTGCGGGAGTTGTGCATTACGGAAACTAACGTTAATAGACATCTTTTGAGCTCGCTCGTCTCCTGAGAAAATCTACTCGTTCCTTGCGCGGCGCCGCGGTTTCATGTTGTGAGCTTCAGTTGCTAGAGAGCACACTTTGTTGAAGGATTTTAGCTTAACTAGAAAGGAGATCGGTCGATTTGGTCCAACCGTGGACAAGAAATTCATAACTACCAAAAAATTTGGCGTATTTTTTTAGATTTATTTCTCTATTTACTTTTATCCTACACCATTGGAATTAGATTTACAAAAAAATGAGGATATCATGAAATATTTCTACCATTTTTGTATTTGTCAGCAACATTAATAGAGTTGACATCTGTCACGAGACTACTAACTGTCAAATTGCATTGTTTATTTCGTCGTGTACTAATATGTATTTAAAATTGAATTAATTTGAAAATCATATAATTTCGTTTTGTGGCTGGGTGTTGTGTTTATTCTCTACGGCGTCCCTTGCAGTCAATTGCTTACCTCGATTCAACAATACTATAGCATATAAATAAGTTAAAATGTTTATAATCGTCATGTAAGCAAAAACTACGGGAATGCGCGCCTGAAGCCAACAACTACGAGACACCGATCGTAAAGGCGCAAAGGCTTATGTACATGATCTGTAATGTCTGAATGGATTAATCCTCAATCATTGTTTTATTTTTTCATTATTGTGTACGGTAGTTTCAGATATTTTTTAAACTAGCGCATGACAAAGTGTCTAACTACATACAATAAACCTGATATCAAAATAATATACTTTTAAATATTCAAATGTGTTTTTCTGTCTTTCTTGATAAGCTTACGTACTTTATAATAATGTATATTCATACTCATCCCAAACTTAAAATATAAGCCAACTATGACATTACGTATTCAGATAGCAGAAAATGGTAGATTTTGTAAAACTTTAAGAGGATAAATCTTAAAAACCCCGTATCCTAGCTCAAGAAGACTATGTTATATTTGAAGGATAAAAAATCCTTATTATTTAATTCTATGTCTCATTTGTCTCCACCATGTTTCCACTACTAGGCCCAATATTCATAGGAAAACGACCGATCTCCTTTGTGAATGGTCACGGAATGTACGTGTATAGTATTTATTTTCTAGGGAGGGATTCTTTGACAAGTTGGTAAAGAAATATTGTTAGGGCAAAAGGACGAATTTATATTAAAAAAAAATATCTACAACGCACACCTCTTTATTTTACAGATCAGTTCATTTAATCAATGATATTCCTATATTTGGTATTATGTGATTATAATCAACATCTCTAATACTACCTACCTCAAAGCGAAATAAATCCAGCGCATTGATCTATCGGCGTAAATTTCATAGTCTTTGTTGACTTATATGATGAATATTTCCATTTAAACACGGACACATCAATTGCAAGAATGTTTGTTACACAAAGCCACCATTCAAGTCTGCCAGAAGCTTTTTACGTTTCATGTGAAATATTTTTAATTTTGTTGGATTGAACTACATACATTTTTGACGTTCCAGTTTTATTTTGGAATTAAAAAAAGGACATAAATAGTTAAGTTACTAACATTGTATAGTTAAATACATGTTGAATAATAATATCTGCTCCGATTAATACGGCAGAGCTGAAGTTACCTAGCTATTCGAGCTAAAAGGCCAGAGGCAACGACAAATCTCTTGCGAAATTGTCCTCGTTACGGTAAAGGAGATTTAACAACATTCTCACGATGAAAAAAAAAGGCAATTTCTTTTACCATGGTTGATTGGCACTCAGTGTCAGCAATCACCATGAGAGATACGACGGACATTTGCATCATTTTTTTAAATCTTTTATACTTTTTTTTATCTTTTATACACATCAACGTCTACTAGGTACCTGATGGTAAATACAGTAAAACATAAACAGAGCATCCATCAATTAAAAATAAAATTAAGAAATAAATAAATAAATAGATGTTTATTACTCGCCGGTCTTCACAATTATGCCAACTTGAAACCGGATATAAGTACACAGGTTGCACCCGAAACGCGAATCATTTTCGTCGCCCACTGCAACAGTATTCTCCATCACCATTCAATTCATTATAAAAACGTCCCAATAGCCCAAAGGGCTAGTCAAACAGTGTCATACACAGCCTTACAGTAAGAATAAAACATTTTTTGCCTATAAACCTTCAGCAATAGCTCTCACAGACGTGTGCGGCGCGGCGCGGCGGTCTCTTTGACGCGTCGCATTAGCTCGACTCACAGGCTCGACTCTACGAGACGCCGTGCCGCGTGGCGGTTTCTTTGACAGAATAATCTTCGCCGGCCGAATATGCAGTTCCTAGTATTCATCAGATGGGTTTAGGTCATGGGGTTACTCGTATTGATTTTCAAACTACTATCTGTTAATTATTTGCTGTGTTTTGGTAGGTAGGCAAATATTTATGAGGCATGTGTAGTGGTCAAGAAGATATCAATAAATCAAGTCCGATTTCGCATCAAAATATTCTAATCAATGTCTATTTTTGGTCATTGTGGGACGACAAAGTCCACACAGTCACGTCATTGAAATACATCTACCTATCAAAAACGCCTAATTGCTGGGGACCATTGTGTGTAACTAATGCCTGTATTTATTTAACTTTGCAATTTTTAAATACACAGTTAATTTCCATTTTTCAGTATTTCTATCAAATCTGTATCTACAATATTCTATTGAAGAAATATCAAGTGACAATTTTCAAATAACATATTAACCTCTTTTCTAACCAAAACTTCTTCGGCATTATTAAAAAAATATACATATAAAGAAATAAAATTAAAAAAATAAACAAGGCAATAGGTGAGTCCGCGGGCCCTCGCGCGGCGTCGCGTCGTTACGGTCGGCGTAACGAGCCACTACACGCCGCGGCGCCTCTCACCTTCGCCGTGCCTCTCGGCCGATCGCAACTAGTAATGTATTGAGATGCGCCACCACTGCACCTCAGCAAATTGGGAACTCCTCTGAATGATAAGTTTTCGTATCATACGAGCTTGCGGGTGGAGAAGTCGCAGTTGGAGAGGTGTTGAAACCGTAGTAACTGAGGCTGTGTAGTATCTTTATACTTCAGCAGAGTGCACATATTAAGGTTATGGATATATTTAATGTAAGACTGTTTTAACCGGAGAAATTGCCGGAGACCCCAATGCAAGTGGAAGGATATTCTTTATGATAAACCCTTCGTAGCGACAAACGCAAATATATCGCGAATTTATAACCGCAGTTTTAAGTTGAGAACTATTTACAGCTTCTTTCTTTGACACGTCATTACCAAACTATGACGTTATATTTTTATAAGCTAGATATAGGTGTAGTGCCGACAAGGCCGCGGTTCAGACGGCACTCGTCAGCAGTCGCGAGGTGTTATAATGAACACTCGCCGCGGGGCACGTGCCATCGCAGCTCCCGCCACAATAGAGCACGCCCACGAATCAATTGACGTTAAGGATACAAATATCCGAAGATTTAACCTTTGGTAGCTGAGAAATACTTGAAATAAACTCACAAATACAAATAACAATAAAATTGAGCTGGTGGAAGAAAATCAAATTTATCTAAATAGCGAAGGAACACCTGATAAGATCAAAATATTTTCTAATGTTTTTGAAGGAAATAAAATGCTGTATAACTCCATTACAGCAACAATAAGCTCTACAGTATTTCCCGTGTAATTCAGCGATTCAATCAAGCTGAAAAATGTCCGTTCGAAAACACGAAGCAGAGACAAGCCAACGGCCCCGTTTAATTACAGCAATACTTTTTAAATTCCAAAGTGCGGGGAGACACGCGATGGCACAGTATCGCTGAGTAGACTGCAGACTACTGAGTGCACAGAGCACGGCGCATCGCACTACCGACCTCGGAGCCACGGCGCTGCGTAATTGGCGTGACTTGGCGCAAGACGCTACAGATTGTTTAGATCAGCGCTTTCTAAACTTTGTCAGGACGCCCCTTTGACTCAAACGAATTGTCTCTTAATTTATAAAAGTAATCTGCATTGAATTAGTCCTTCGAAATTGATTATTCTCTTTATCAAGTATTGTCATGGAAAACAACGATGATTAACAATGTTATGATGGGGGGTGAAGTAAGTTTGAGACGCGTAGGTCGGGGGCACTCAAACGTGCGTCCATCGCCCACTGGGCGGTTGATTGCAGCGCAATTAAACGCCGAGAATGTCCATCTAGTCTTGCTCTATGGCGTGTGTTTGAGATGTGTGTCCTCACGCCCTCTGTACCACACAACCAACGGAGTACAACGGGCCGGCATTGTTATGGTTAAGGTAACATTCTTAACTCTAAGTATATCGTTGAATTTGATGAGGCATATTGTGACTTATGCTTGTATGATAATGACAACGTGACAATGTGAAGACAGTGAAATGGCGCAATTTGGAGGAGGCCTATGTCCATTAGTGGATAATAAAAGACTGATGATGATGATGTGACTAATTAGGTTATGTAGAATCTTAATCCAAGAAATCATAATGACGACAATAGCAATTGAATTGCTTGAGGTTCAGTAAAGCTCCAAAACGACTTTGAACCAAAACTGTGATTGATAATGATGATGGACGGGTGAAAAATTAACCTTTCTTAAGGATATTGTTTTTTATTTTATCAAGGAAGGCTCTCCCACAACACATTTGATGCATGTTGGCGGTTTAGACAGGAAGACCTTAATTTCGTGTCATAATCAGTCAGGACGTCTACTATTCTAAACGTTTCCCAAGACAAAGTATCAAAAACTAGTTTTAATTTGCTTCTAGATTTGAAAAAAAAAACATGCATCAGATTAAAAATGTTTGTCATTGCTCTAACATATTGTCTCTCAGGACGTCTCAACTCCCCCAAAAAAATGACGATGCCACTTAAATTAATAAAACACATGCCGTGACAGGCGAGCGGACAAGCAAACACGTCCGGCAACAATCAATGACGTCTGAGCACAATATCAACAGCACACAATCGGAGGGTCCGGGAGACGCACCCGCTCGCCTCAAGTGACACTAGACATCGCCGCTCAAAGGCGAGTGTTTGCCCCTTTGTCTTACCGGGCAATTAGTGCAGTCCGTTCATTTAATTCTATCGGTCGATTAGCAATGGAGCCAGGTGCCCATTAATTGTTCGACGCCAATTTGCTCCGACGTTTGCCGGGCAGCGGGGGCACACACACACTCACACATACACGCGCGCACATACACACACACTCATCTATGATATGATATTGCGTGGCTGCAGACGGGAATGTCGACAGTAAACTACCTATATGGACTTCTCGATAACCTACTTCCTCAAACGGATAGTTGTATCTATGATACACTTGGATTCATTTTCTTTAGACGTTTTTTTATTTTTTTGTATATGTATAATATTTGCATGAAGTTATCCATGGTATTTCGGTCCATTTTATACTGTAACACGTGTAAAAATTGCCGGCGAATTAGAAAAACACCGCAAGTACTTCACCGACTTTAATTTTCAAGAAACATTGTCTTATGTGATATCGAAGGATTTGCTTTAAGCTCTACGTAACCTGAATTTTCTATACACATTTAGCATGTTTTTCGAGGTAAATTCTCATATGGTTTTCATATAATATTAAGTCTTAAACACCTTTTTTCCCGCCCAAAGTAACAATTAAAGTCCTGTCGTTTTATATTTCGAGAGTTAAGTGCGACAACATCATCCCATCTGGCCCACCACTAGCCACACGTCAATCACGACTAGAAGGTTGCTTGCGGTTTCACTTTAGGAAACAAGATACAGCCCAGCTATTTGTAACCCCGGTCTCGTCGCTTAGATAACATTACCGCGCAGTCATAACACTATCTTGGAAGGAAAACTGGGGTTAATGGTACGTTGAATGAGATATGGTCAACGATAGATAATAGTATACTAATTTAAAAGTCAAAGCCCACGGCCAAGAAGAGATTCAATTGAATGAAACAAGAAAACTACTTACGAAAATCAAGGAAGTCTCTAAACCCTATAGGTTAGAAAATAAAACTAGTTCATGCTGGACGTGCAAGGGACAACACTCTTCATAAATCGTACCGTATCAAGTATCAAGGTTAATTTTGAAATCCATACTATAGCAACTTGTGGGGTTTCTAGCGCTCTTTATCTACCAATCCCTATATAAGGGGTGAGTCAACATGTTTTTAAAAGAACGGAATTTGCTACAGTCCACTTAGTATAATTATTGGTTTAAGATTCATAAAGCTATTAACCAGTGTATTCTTATAAATTTTAGGGTGGTTGCTGGTTTGGGACGCAGAACCTCTTAAAAATGTTACTCCCTATAATAAAATTTAAGTATAATTTTTATTTAAACGCAAACAATTGATCGTTTTCCGACAACACCAACAAACAATATTGTATTTGAGGGAAACAAAGAGACTTCCCCCAAAGCGAGGGGTGAACTGCGCCCTGTAATAGCGCATGTAAACAACTACATTGTACGCGTTTTGTATTACAAATTGTAAAGGATAAAGTAAATTACTGTGGTGCCAGTTTTACTCACATCGCCTTAAGTTTTAAAATAAGCACATTTAAAAGGGTGTCGATGTCAGTTCCAAAATGTAATAAGTGCATTTAAATATCATTTGATAGTAAGAAATGTTTCAACGCTTTTCGATCAGCTGTAGACACAATTCCGTATAGTAGCAAGATCTGAGTTGATGATGATTGTTATTTAAAAAAAAATAAGTGTAAAGAAGACTTTTAGGCTGGACGAACGACATTTTTGCAAATGCCTGAAGGCAGATGAGTCGAAGGCTGTGGCCAGCAGAAATTTCAATATGTGTTTTTTTAATACCTCCCAGTCTAATTTCCTGATCAATAATAAAACTTATGATGAAAGTGCCACAAAAGCGTTAATAGAACAAAGGTATCGACTACGACAAGTAATCACGAAACTAACTGAAGAATTAGAAGACGAGCATGTTTGTCTTGGAGGCAGTAAAGAGTTGCGAGGCGGGCGCCCGCATATCCGCTCCATACCAACTTTTATATCACGAGATTGGACGCGGACTCGGCGAGACGGAAATTCGCAAAATATCACTTTTTACGGACATTAAAACTTGACGTACAAGTACGACTAATAATATTAGGTTGATGTTTCAGATTTTCTTCGAAGAGAGCTGGCGAGATTATTGGCGTTGTATTTATATTTTGAACTATCTTTAGCCGATACAACTTTCCTTTGAAATAGACACGTAAAAAGCGTAATCAATAATGTCTATAAATAACTTAAAAAGACGAACTTTGACGTAATTTTTCATCTCTCGTTTTCCTTAGGAGATAATCTAATACATCTTAATATTTGCCTTATATAAGACCGCCAGTTGTACTGTGCATTTAGTCTTAGCGTTTTGGTTTGTATTTTCTTTTGATTTACAATAAAGTATAAAAAAAAAAACGTTGTGAGCGACGACTAATTCCAGTAACGCTCCACTGGATGCGCTGGAGCGCCGCACCACTTACTTCGAAACACTTTACGCGCTACGCCCTGTCCATACATACATTTATATCAATGGCAATCAATTGTTAATTTAAGTACCTAGATGTTTAAGATGATTAATTGCAGACACTACGGACATTTAGTATTCCCAGTTCTTTATCGTTTGGTTTAACGATGAATGATTCAGTTTCTTCACGAGACACTCACCAACATCCACCAGCTTAAATCTTAGCTATCCCCAATCTTACAGACGGCCCGAGTTCGGCAGTGGAAAAAAATATTTGCAGATCTGATATTATTTCGCTCAATGAATTTGTTCTACGTGTATTTTGATTTACGAGAAGACAGATATGAAATTGATTCTTCTCTACCGTCATCACTTTTGGTATAGTAGTAAATTACTTCTTATAGGTACAGGAACCGTGAGAAATCATTCAATGAAGCCAAATTAGACAGTACACTAAGTAAATGATTTATATTTAAACCATAGTTTCTAAGCCAAATCGTGCAAATGCTCTATCACACGATGACATAATCAAAGCAGTACTCGACGCGATGTGTTTGTATCGAACTTATAAATAAAACAATATCAATTATACCAATTAATTTATTTATTTGACGGATGGGACAAACATTCACTGTCGATGATACGCGCATAATTGATTTGTATAATTGAGTGCGATAGGAAATCTCCCCTCACAAAGGGCTTGGTATTGGAGTAGATCAAAAGCAGCATGTGGTCAGCGGGGACGTCGTGACTCGTCTATCGATAATTATCTATATAGCTGTAACTAGCTTTTCGACGGGGTTTCGAGTCCGTATTTTTAAATCGAACTCTGCATATATTAGTCCTTGATTTTAATCCTCAAGGAGTGTGTATTCAAGATTAAAACAGCTTATGAGGCGTTTAATTATTTTGACAATCTTTGTTAGATGTGTTTATTTGTTATTAATTTTTAACTTGATGGTTACGATAAAGTTTATTTATATTTATCTTGACTTTCATCGTGTCCACTTAATATAGATTTGCTATTTTAATATTGTCAATAAATAAACATATTTATAGCTTGATCAGTCTTATGGTAGTGTACGATAATTTTGAAGCGTGTAGACTTTTAGTTTGAATTAGTGCAAAATGTTAATGAAAATGTTGATTTGCTCGCGATTGAGTGCCTTGTTTTCTGAAAAGTGTGACGTCAGGCCATTCTTGAAATCAAAATAAGAATCTTTCAGTAACACCCATAATCAACATTTAGAAAAATATACAACAAATTCACATCAAACAAACTTGCAGCACCACGACAAACGCAATTTAAATCTGTAATACTCATACACGGCTACAATGGAAACCATCCGGGAGCTCAATAAAATACTTTTTTAAATAGTCGGATCGGTGCTTGCTTTGAGCGGGCGGCTGTAGGGGCAAGTCCGTCGGCGGACAGTAAGTCCCACTTCTGCGACAAAGCTATGAATCCCCTTTACCAATCGTGCTCGCCGCGCGCCCGGAACCGAAACGTCTTAACTCGCTCCCGTTATAATTCGTGAAGTTTATAAATGCTGCTTAATGGTTTATGAAGTGTTGGGTGCGAAATTTTGCGGACTTATCAACTTTTTGTAATACCTATAGAAGGTTTATAAAAATATGTTATAATGCCCCATTAAAGTGAAAAATGTTTAAGGACTGCAAAGAAAATCAAATTAGCTTTGGATGGGGTTTTACTATTCCTAAATAATTGTAACTAATCACTTGCCACATTAAGATTTGAGTCCTATCTATTTGACGTTACCTACAAGAAATAAAATCTCAACGAAATATTCAGCTATTCATTTAAAAATAACCCAGTTTGAGATATTTTATAAAAATTTTTGCTATCCTTATCGCAATCCCTTAAGCGAGCTAAACCGTAACATTAACTATCACTACATCCATAAACGGAGCTTTCCACCGGTCGGGAAAGCCGCTCTAAAAATATATTTTTTCGACGTTAGTAAACTTCATAAAGGCGCTTACGTCGTTTCGCGCCGCTGCGGCGGTATTAGCGCACTGTCGCATCTTCAGTGGGCGGCGAGATCAAAGGATAGGTACACAGTAACCGCTCCCATTGATGTCGCTCACAAAGGGAATTGATTGTTGCAAACCGCTTTTTTTATCCAGAAAAAGAGGGAGATTGATGACACGTGCGCGATTTTTTTCATTGTATTGTTTGTTTTTGTTTATGAATTATCACGGGCCGTGTTTACGTGTTAGCTGTAAGTAGGTTTTAAAATTTGATTCATTTGTTTAATTGTACAAATAATTAGTAAGACGAGTATAGTATATGGAAGTTAACTTGAGGCTTGATTTAAAAAATATTGATAGAGTCCCCTGACACACTACGTGTGAAGATTTTTAAAGGCCTATGTAAAGCAGTAAATGAAGATGATGATAAGCAAGAATTACCTTTATGAGTATGGTAGATCGTTTGTCAAATTTCGAAACAATATAAAAAATATTAAGTAAAATAAAATCTGCTACCTTTATTTTAATAATCATTCGATGTTTTGAAAACTAGTCAAGCAGTTTTGTAAGCCGCATCGGTTTTGTTAACAATACTAACAACATACTTAAAGATTTGAGCTTTAAGATACATTTCTTGTTTTTTCGAAGATGTACACGCGAATATATTTTCTTCATTATTTGTACAGCTTTTAAAGAGTAGAGATAAAGCAATAAGGAACATTACATGTACAGTTTCGCCTGACCGACAACCTACAACCGTTAACGCTGAAAAAACTATAGTCTTCAATATACTCCAGAGTCCAGTCTTGTGCATATTAATTTGGACTCGAATAATATATGGGACGTGCTTATTTATATGAGAATTAGTAACTAAGCTATTTAGAAAGTTGGTAATACATTAAATTATTGCCTTGCTATCGACACCAATTTTTGTTTGTACGATATGTCGTACTAAGGGGTTGATTCTACTGGAAAGTAGATACTATTCCTTTGAAAACCGACGCTTTGCTTGGCTTTTTGTTCGGTTTGGATTGCTGGGGAATCTACAGCTCCTAGTAGGATATTCGCAACACCGGACAATGACCACAGATGGCAGAAAATCTGTCCTTGTGATACATGTATGGGTTCATACTTTATATGTCCGGTTTCAAACGGGCCGTATTTATTTTCATCGGTGAAAAATTACTTACCTTTCTATTTGGACTACACAGCACTTACTATTAAGTGCAGTACAATTACACGACAAATTCAAATTGTTAATACTGGGGGTCGGTCCAGCATACCTACTGCCTGCTTAAAAGATGTCATTTTCTTCAGTAGAGAAAAGCTGTTAAACTCTCCTTCCGGTAATTTGGCGAAGGCCGTCACAGGAATGCCAATGTCAATGTCAATACACCAGCACACAAACTAAAACCCTTCAGATGTAGTTTCGTACCTCTCAGAGGACGCCGAATTTCCTAGGGCGAGTAGATCTTCTCCTGCGATAAAAGAAGGATTCACCAGTTCCCATGACTTCGTTCCTTCATAGTTCATTAGTTTTTCAACTCCAATTTATTCCCTAATGATTCTGATGCGGGTTAAGGACAAGCTAATATCCTTAAGACACTCACCGAACTATAGAAGTTCGGTGCTATTAGTTATGCCATTGCGAGTGCGATTTCCAGAAGTAAAAGAGGTTGTTGTGAGGAGAACAGCGTCTTAGCTCACGTAGCTTAGGAGACGTGAAGATCTCCATCAACATGAAGGTTATATCACGGTAACAGGGCATGTGTTTTTGCAATCAACAGATATATGTATAGTCATGATAACATCGTTATTATTTACGTTTGCGAAGAATAATGAATGTAATTCGAAATGTTATAGGAGTTTCGAAATCTATGTACACTAGTCGAATATTGATTATAAGGTTAGTTATTAAATCAATTCATTGCCGTTTTGAAGTTAAAATTTACTTTAATAATTTATTAAATACATGTCCTCTCCTTTCCTTAACAGAACCACGCGGGCTGGCTTGCGGAACCATAGCTTGAGGGTTCAATCCATCTCGGCATGAACCAGAAGGTTCTCCAAATCATTTTCTGCTGCAAAGTCAAGCTATGGAACGGTTTGCCATCACACATGTTCCCTCATTCCTATAATCCTTGGTCCTTCCGCCGTAGCGTGAAGAGGCATCTCAGCAGGCCGGCATGATTGTATCGAATACCATATGATAATACCGTCTCATGCATTAGCACTTATCACCAGGTGTAATGCAGTCACTATACCGTGCCAGAATAAAAAAAGGATACAAGATTTCAGAACTGCATTCACGTATGTTTGGAAAATATGAACTTCCATTGGGTGTAAACTTTTATTTTATGTATTTTAATATAATAAACTTCTTAAGCTGTGAGTGAAGATGCTTATTACTTTGTAAGCTGTAGCACAAGTGTATACTGGCTGCTGCAGTGTTATGACAATATCTTTTAATGTATTTTTATTAGTTAAATCATCAATGAATATTATAAAACAGTTGTGATAATATTTCTACAACACGTAAAACATGTCAATAAAAAAAACGGAAATGTTCCATATATTTGAAGTTAAGATACCGGCTGACAGATGATAAGCAATGCGGGTGGCATAATTTTATCAACAATCTAATTACCTTTTGACCTCCATATTTTTACTATAGAAGATATGGGTAATTGGACTCCCACTGCTACCCAATATTATTAGTAAATTATGTAATGTATTGATTGAAGGTAATTTTTTGTCAAAAACTCGTTCGTTTAAAACATTATTGGCTGAAAATTGTTACTATTACCGAAAAAGTATAATTTACTATTTCTTTGTATTAAAAATGTAACAATATATATATTTTAATATATTGTTTTAAGAAGTACCTCCATTAAAACAATTAAGAACAAAATATTTCTAGGTAAACAAATTTTAAACAGAATCAAAAAATACTTATTACTAGTCACTAGTAGTCAATAGTAAAGTGGGACTTCTAAATTTTTTTAAAGTTGGACTAGAATGATGAAATAAAATGTTTTCAAACCAAATAGTATTTATTTTGTATATGGTGTTTCAACTTTGTAGTTATGGTTACCTTTGTTTCTAAAGATGTAATACCAAAAAACACAAAACAATTCAAGAATAATTCACAACTATGCATTGTGGTCTGTGGACAGTGCTGAAACATAAACTTTGTTTTTGTTTTCAGTATGTTAGCAATTGTTGTTGGTTTTATATTAACTTGTATATAATTTAAATGTCAAAGGGATTTCATGAAGGTTCCTATGGTTATTTATTTTCAACTAAAAAAATAATAATAATCATCATCCTCTTCAGCCCATTACAAGAAAAATATAATACAGTAAATTAAATAGTGTACATGATAATAACTGCACTAAACAACAGCAGCACCTCAGTAATATATCCACCATACTTTGGTTAATTGGTATTTTAAAAAATTGAAATAACATACCAAAAGTTGACTAAAAAGTTTTACATACATCATTTTAATAAAACCCTTCAATCTTGTAATCATTGGATAATTCATTACATTGTTTAAAGAAAATTAGTTACTTTCAATAAAAACAAAAGTTTTATAATACCAATTTTGTTGAATGTTTGATCGTCAGTCATTATTAACACAACGTGTGTTGTATGAACAATGTTGTGTTGTCTTTAAAGTTGTTCGTAAAAACTTTCTTAGGACTATCTGTATACGAAATATTAGGTCAGTGGGTGAGTAGGTGCGCGTTGGAACAACAAGTTTCGATACAAAACTTTTTAAAAGTGGAACTCGAGTCGCTGCCAGCTAACAAAACACAGCGTTCAACACAAAAGTTGTGTAAAAAATCTTAATACAACCGCAGACAAGATATCCTAACCTTACCGTAAATTATTTATAACTATTACCTGTTCTCTGTTGTTGTTATAACGTGAATATTATATTGGGCTAATTACAACATTTGGGACTATTCAAACACGCGTTAACATCAAAAGTGTTAATTTTAGAAGTCGTAATCTTGGAATAAGCATCAGCTTCTTACCTCGTTGACACCTGAATTCCGAAGTGATCGTAGAGTTCGTTACAACTTCACACACTTAACTTCCAACTTTCCAACAATAGTTTCTGCACTTGACAACTAATTAACACTTGTAGTAACTTTCTTTCGAGTCTTTCAACTTATAAACCAACTGAAAACAACATTTTCGTGTAGAAAACAAAAAACTATTCACACGCTTGACGTCGCCTTCGCCATGGTGTTGATGAACATGAACGCACCCTTGCGGCACCTCGCGGAACTATTGAAAGCCGTGCTACGTTCCATTTTACGTTATGTACCTACAACTTGTTAATTTTATAAAACTATTTTGATAATTGGCTATTTGACTAATTTCTGAAAAGTGTTTTAAAGTCTAGATATAATCACTCTATACCTCTTCAAACTATTAATTTATTTTTAAAGAGTTGTTTATAACGAATAAACATATTTTTCAGTTTTATCATCATATATGTCACCAAAACGGTAGGTCACGTGACTTTGAAAAAGTTACGTCACGCTTTATAAATGGTGAATGATCTTAGTGGCAGAGATGAATGAAAATTGTAAATCGTGACATCAAACGCTGCACAATGACAGCTTGTCGTGTTTTGTTACACTTAATCAACAGATAAAAAATGGCAAACTTATTTTAGACAATTTAAATATTTATAATTTAGATAAATGTAAATAAAAATACCTATAATTATTGTTTACCAAAAAGCTATCATATGCAACACATTTTATAATTTATTGCCACAACAGTCAAATACCCAATTGCCAGGGAAAAAATATTTTCCGGTTATGTAATTGGCTATTTGACTAATTTCTGAAAAGTGTTTTAAAGTCTAGATATAATAACTCTATACCTCTTCAAACTATTAATTTATTTTTAAAGAGTTGTTTATAACGAATAAACATATTTTTCAGTTTTATCATCATATATGTCACCAAAACGGTAGGTCACGTGACTTTGAAAAAGTTACGTCACGCTTTATAAATGCTGAATGATCTTAGTGGCAGAGATGAATGAAAATTGAAAATCGTGACATCACACGCTGCACAATGACAGCTTGTCGTGTTTTGTTACATTTAATCAACAGATAAAAAATGGCAAACTTATTTTAGATAATTTAAATATTTATAATTTAGATAAATGTAAATAAAAATACCTATAATTATTGTTTACCAAAAAGCTATCATATGCAACACATTTTATAATTTATTGCCACAACAGTCAAATACCCAATTTATGGAAAGTCCAAAAAAGCTAAAATATCGGTAAAAAAATAACTACTAAAGTAGTGAGTAGTGGAATTAATTCCTAACAATAAAAAACTCAACAAAATGTTTCTATAATATGTTCATATTTTGTCTTTAAATATATTATCACATGACCAAAAAAGTTTGTAATATTATATTTGATTTGTGTTATAGTACAATACACGAGTGCGTGGTGGCCTATTGGTAACGGATCAGACGCGGCTGCCTACATGTTCACGGTGGTCGCGGGTTCAAATCCCAGGGCACACCTCTGACTTTTCGGAGTTATGTGTGTATTGATAGTCAATCACCACGCACTTTAACGGTGAAGGAAAACATCGTGAGGAAACCTGCATACCGTAGCGATTTTAAAGAATTTCTACGGTATGTAAGTCCGCCAACCCGCACTAGGCTGGCGTGGTGGACTATATGGCCTAACCACTCTCAATCGATTCTCTCGATTGTAGAGTAGACCCGTGCCCTGCAGTGGGACGTATATGGGCTGATATAGATAGTACATTATACATACAAGTTAAACAGAAACCATATTTTTTTGTATTCTGAATATTTTTCTTTTGTTGACTTTTAATTATGCATATAACATTTAAATTCATATCTTCTACACCGCATCTTCATATCTTATTCTTCTCCGCTTTGTAAAGATCCGTTATTGGCGGTTGACGCGATGAGTAATATTCAACAAATAGCAACAAGTAGCCACAAAAGTTAGATTGTTACCTAATGTTATCATGTTGCAGAATGTTGCTACATAAAAGTTAACTGCGTTATGGATGCATCATAACATAACGCGTCTATAGGAAAGGGTATAGTAAAAAAATAAGACAATACATACAAAAACTTGCTTTATTGATTCAAATTCACAATGTGAAAGAAGAAACGTCAATTATTAAAACATGCTATGATGTTTTCATACTAAAACATTACAGCAAAATCAAATTCGTAAAAAACGCACAGAAGACTCTTTACAGCTTTTATACATACAAACTCAGCAAATAATTCATATTGGTGATGCAATAAAATACTTTTTTAATTTCGATCTTTTGGATTTAAAAAAAAATCCCATACTGTATTACAAAAATACCTGAGATTTTTACGAATAATTTAAACATTATATTCCTTTATAATATACATGACACATTTGGCAGTAATTGAATAAGTGGTATTAGAATGCGGGCAATGGTAGGGGTTTGAGGTCAATGTCTACTGCACTTTAGTAGCAATATTACCACGTGCCTTTTATCTTGACTCAAAGCGTGGCATCTTATATTACATGTTTATTTCAGCGTTAAAATAACCTTGAAATTCATTAAAATAAAACTATTTGTTACGGATTATATCGCGGGCGGACTCGTCCGCCCTGTGACCACGAAAGCTGTAAAGTAATAGAAACGTCGGGAAGATAAAAAATGAAAAAATCAAACCAAATCCACGATAAAATCCGTAAAATTAAGTTTTATTTCATTGTGTAACATTCACGTAAATCGAAGAAACCATTTTAAAATTCATAACGATGAGAGAAAGTTTTGACAATGTAACAACGGATTAACGAGTCGTAGAATTTAATAATGGTGCATTGGATCTATTATATATCAGGAGACTTAAAGAATAATAACTGAGACATTAATTACAAAAAAATGCTATTTAATATTTCCACATAAGCAGGTACGAAATAGCAAACTAAAATATAACATCGTCGCATCGACGACAGTCTAAAACTACAAAAATGACTAAAACAAAATGACTTCATCCTTAAAACGCTACGCAATAAATAGACGATTACAATCGTAGAGACAAAAATCAATTCATTGAGGTATTTCTTATACAAGGAACTTACATAACAACGTGTAAAACGAACAGCAGCTGAAGGATTATGTAATTTAAAAAACATATTTTGTTAATCAAAAAATGTTTACAAACCCTGGAGTTTTGCATGTGACCAAACATTTAGTATTATGAGAGTAAAGCAACAAAAATGTTATTAGAATTACGGAATCTACGTTAAAATAACATATTAAAACTAAAAATTACACACAAATAGCCATGTTTTTGCAAATCACTTCAATTTCACTATTGAACTAACACAAACTACAAGTAAATAAACAATGTTTGTCATTCAAAAGGATACAAATTGATTTTACTCAACATCTATATTATTTTGGTTTTGTTACCTTATATACTTTGCTTATAATAATTTTCAATGCTTAACTGAGTGCGAAATATTAATTTGTTGCATAATTTTTTGAAGTTTCTTTTTCTTTAGGCATTTTATACATGAATAATTTTACTGACATCTATGAATTACTATTAGAACATGAGAATTATAGAGAAATTAAAGGGCACAATAAAGATATATAACTTTCTATTAAACACAGATTATTTTGTCATCTATGATATTTTTAAGAGACAATATCATATTGATTTATAGTTTTTTCACATAGATATAAATGTTTAGAAATGTCTCATCTATAAATACGATCTACCGAAATACCAAAATAAATCTGATAACCTCTTCAAATTAAATGTACACACATTAGGCCTATGAGAACATTATTAAACTTTTAAATCTAATAGAATAGCTTATATTAGACTCATCATTAATTTTTTACTTGGATATAATATTAAATGGTATATAATAGAATACATTTTATTTTTCCAGTCGCCCGAAACCTGTCTATGTTCACGTAAAATTGTAAGGGCTAAAGTCACAGCTACAGTGCCTCAATCAGTGTTTTATTTTGTAGAAACTTGAGCAGATTTAATCTCTGCACGTGACCAACACGAAGACTGAGAGATATAGAATTGACGGATTACGTACCTAACCTAGAACCTAATATAAATATTGAAAAACTAAGATCCACATGTTACTTAAAATATACTTACGGCCGCACTCAGAGATGTCTAATGTCAATTAAATCGTTACTTAGTATAGATTCTCTTTGTAAAATGTACACTTAGTAATGATTTAATTAACATTAAATGTCTCAGTACGGCAGTAAGGCAACTATGTAAAGCTGTCTATGTCAATATTTTAAACTTTACATATCAGTGCCAAAGTTATTCAGCCTCTTTAGGCGGCGACGCGACGGTCCGACAAAATGATTATAGCGTTTCATAATTGCGGTATAGTTGTACCATTAAAAAGTTGTATGTTCACATGAGCAAAAACGGGTAACCTGACGCTGAATAAATATGTTTTGAAAGCTCATAAAATATGGAACATATTATGTTTAGATTTCAAATACAGCAACAACCTTTAAATGGTACTGCAATACGCAGATATTGATGGTGGATAGCACAAAATTATCCTTCAGACAATTACACATTTCATGTTCTCTTTCTCTCAGATTTCCTAGTCAGTTTTTACTCAACAGCTGAAGAAAAGCAGAATCCACGCTCTATACATATAAAGTTTTAGAAATATATTTATTTTCGATGGCAGTATTAAAGACAAAATATTTGCAAACTACAAGTTTTGATAAGCACTTCGTATGCGAAATTATCATTTTTAAACACTCTCTTTACAATAAATCTAAGCTCACTCCACATTTCACTATTTGATTGGTAATTAAATCCGCGCGAAGTATTAATATCCAAACAGTACCTACAATTTATTTGCCAACCAAATCTGTGTGGAACGCGCTCCAACCATCCTGTTAATGTTACTCTAGGAGTTTATCCTATTGAGTCCCTTGATGAAGTTGGTCATGTCGTACTCCTCCTCGTACTGCTTGTCGTCCCACAGCTCGGGCAGCGTGTCGAGCACGGAGCGCGCGGGGTGTGCGGGGTGCGCGGGGTGTGCGGGGTGCGAGGAGGGCGCGGCGCCGCCGGACAGGTTGAACAGGTCGAGGAGCTGGTCTGTGCCCATCGTCTCCATGGCTGCGTTCTCGCTGCTGATCACTGTGTTCGCTGTCATTAGCTTGAACTTTTGTAGACTGGAACGGGAAAAAGAATACATTTCATCATTCATTTTTATGAGATATCAATTGGTTATAATTTTTTGAAGTGAAACTTCTTTATCGGGGTTGGAAAAAATTTTTCGTTACGCGTCACATTCTTCCGTTACGCGCCATCTTTTTTTATTTAGTAAATTAGTACCCACTTCAGTAAGCCACACCCCAAACCGTTTCCAAGCCCCACCCAAAATTTTAAGTCCCACCCACTTTTTTGTAATTTGATCATTACCCCCCATCTGGCCTTCCCCCACCCTAAATCCAAAACAGTGCCCAATAGCCTCCCCACGAAACCCCCCCCCGCTTACCCCCACCTTAAAAATTTTACCTCACCCCCCCTACTCATATCTCCGGCATTATCCATCGTAGACCCACCGACCTTGGGTTCATTGGAACCGGCTCGGTGAGGGCTACAATCCTGCCCCAACAGAATTCCCGAATTCCCCCTCCACAACTTTCCCCACCCAAAAATATTTTAAGGTGCCCAATAGCCTCCCCACAAAACCTAAACCCCCCCCCCCCCCCGCCCCTACCCCCACCTAAATTTTTTACCTCACCCCCCCTAAACCTATCTCGACCAATAAAGGTCGTGGACCCACCGAGCTTGGTATCCTCGGAACCGTCTCGGTGAGGGCTACAAATTGGCTCCGATAGAAATCCCAAATTCCCTCAAAAATTTCCCCCCTCCTAAACTTAAACTTTATTTAATTTAGCTTTATTTTACCAATTCTGTAAATTTGTAAATAGTAGATCATTTTTCGAAAAATGATGTCATAAAGAAGTTTCACTTCTTACGTGTGTACACTAATACACACACACATTTTTTTTTTAATTAATTGATGTAGTACACAGTAACATTCTTGAAAGTTGTTACGAAAGTACATAGATTATGTAAAATTATTGAATGCTTGCCATTGTTTAAATGTGTGCGATACAGCAACCTTCAATTATGGGCAATTAAAAAAACAGTAATTTCAAATATCAATTTCGTAACTAACCTCATAATCTTCTCTTCAAGCGTGTCTCTAGTGATAAGTCGGTACACGTTAACAACTTTCTTCTGGCCGATGCGGTGGGCGCGGTCCATAGCTTGCAAGTCCTTCATTGGGTTCCAGTCGTGCTCCACAAAAATCACAGTGTCAGCACCAGTCAAATTTAACCCAAGACCACCCACCTGTAAACAATATTAAACATTACAGAATTAAGGAATATAATAAAAATCACTATTATTTACAAGATCCGACTTTAAGTATACGTAATTTCATTAACACTACTTTATTCTGTACATACGTGATGTCAGTGCAATAAGCTTTTTATGCATAACAGGCCGACTGCGTAATAAATTCTTGCAAATACATTCTTAAGTGTTTTTTGAATTCGATAATTTGGACATAGAGGGTATATCAAAGATTTACAGAACAATCTACTTTAATGCTACCACTAAATCAATGAGGTTATAGAAAATAACCTTAAACCTAAATAGCCTTTGCCCGAAAATATTATTTGTATCTCAAAGCATTTGATTCAATATCTCCAAGTGAATACTAACCGCAGTAGTTAACAGGAGCAAGTCAATAGACACGTCGGAATTGAACCTAGTAACAATAGCATGTCGCTGGTGCGGCGGCACGGAGCCATCGAGCCGCAGGTAGGTGACGGCAGGCAGGTGGCGCCGCACCAGGTCGCGCTCCACGATGTCCAGCATCTTCTTCAGCTGGCAGAACACCAGGGCTCGGTGTTGCGATACAGCTGCAGCGGCTTCCGCCTC
Organism: Deilephila elpenor; assembly: GCA_949752805.1. Lineage (NCBI taxonomy): Eukaryota > Metazoa > Arthropoda > Insecta > Lepidoptera > Sphingidae > Deilephila > Deilephila elpenor. Next base: position 12,265,798 of record OX457103.1, on the reverse strand, counting down.
CGCGCCCGTTGCGGTCACGCCGATGCCGCAGTCTAGGAGTAGTTGTCTGCAAATATACCACAATATGGTACACTAACTGTAGGATACGATACTACTAACTCTGATAGGATTTATATATATCGAAACTGTTTATATCAACGCTAAGCTAAATAAATATGTGAAATTAATGTGTGCCGTGCGCACAATAATTATTGCCAAATATGGGATGTCTTAGGTATATCAGCATAATTTGTATTTGTGTTACATCGATTAGCCAATTACATTATGTTGAAACAAAAAAGAGAACATTTCGGACGCAACAATAAATTCTCGTACCACACCGAGGCTAGGTTACATTTTATGACTACTTGTTTATAAAAGACCCTAAAAGAGAGATAAAAAAATATATAAATGCCCGTGTATAGAAATAAATTTAAAAAATCTAATATAATAAACTATACAATATTTATAAACTATGCTACAAAACCCAACTCACTTGAGCGCAGGCAATTTAGCCGAATGCTCAATGTCGTCGAGCGTGGAGTTCTGCACCCGGAGCTGCTGCGAGATGGCGGCGGCCTCGGGGTGCTCCGGCGTCAACACCAGTTTGGGGTGGTTGCACACGTTCTGAAGGTAATGGAGTGCCTGGAAACGAGAAAAATATTATTATAATATTCTATACACAAAAGGCACGGGTTTTCAAGGATCAAGTTACGTTTGTGAATGTTCGTAAAATCTATGTAAAATGTAATCACCCCAGATATATAATGATTTTTGTAATGTTACGTTTTGACGTACCATTGCTTCGAGCTGTGACTACAGCAAATCTAATGGAAAAATGCAAATAAAATAGAATGTCGATTGGTAAAAGACAATAATACTTTTTATTCTGTTTATTGTCTTCTTTTCTGTTGTGTTTCTGGTGTACAATAAAGATTTTAAATAAATAAATAATTATGGTTGATATACTAGTTAATCCCAGAACGCGACACCACATATGGCCGAATTACACCATGTGAACTTGTGTTTATCTCTCTACATACCCCTGTGGGATATAGGCTTAATACTATGTATATAAGTACGATCGTTGTCAATGGTACCTGGAACACATGTGTATGGCTGTTGGACAGGTCCTGCGGCACGTGTTCTCTCGAGAAGTCCTCGTAGAGGCGGCGCTGCAGCGGACTAAGCTCGCAGTAGTAATCCTGTGTTATCTTCGGAGGCAGTTCTTTCAGTACGTCCTCTTTCACTCTGCGCAGGAGGAACGGTAACACCTGAAATGTACAATTTTAAATGTTGTAAAATGTTGGTAAAGATTACAGTTTATTGATCTGGGTTACAAAGTAATTAAAAATGGATGTTTCAGATAATTACGTTTACGACTGATATTATTTTAAAGTGGTAACTTTAGAAAGAAGTAATTTATAAGTATGTTCAAAATTTGTATGCACTCCAATAAATTCGATAGTGGTATATAATCCTAATTGACGTCGAAATAGTAGCTTCCTCTTGCAGTTAATTAATATACGCATTAACGTACATAACGCACAAAATCTGTTCACACTGTGCACGTACCAACGGACGTACGCACGTACACGTACCAGGTATACGGGAAACCAGTATGTCGAGAAGAAAGATAGCCCGACTGCGTAAGTGTGACAGAAACCAAAACAGAAATCGCGTTACATTACAGCAATTTCTTGTCAAGTGTTTCTTGTATTTCTGCTATAGTATACCGGGTATATCAAGACCGCGACCGAAAACGAAGCCGGGTGGTAGTATTAGTGACTTCAGACACAATGCAAGTAAAAATTTCGCAAAAAAAATCGACAACTTTTTTTTTGTAATTTTTTACTCATCGTCGTATTTGGGTGATACATACATAGTTTTCCTAAAATAAAGATGTACACCTCTTTATTTTTAAACACGCAATGGTGCGTAAAGGTTTAAATTAGTATTTTAGCAAAAACTAGGTATTTACCACCAAAACATGATGATTTTTAAAAAAATAAAAAAAATAATTTATCACTTTTTTGGCGAAATTTTTATTTGCATCGTGTTTGTAACCACTAAATCTACCACCTGGCTTCGTTTTCGGTCGCAGTCTTGATATACCCGGTATAAGCGGTATATACCTGTCGGTGCAGCGCCTCGCAGGCGAGCGCGCCGGCCTGCAGCTGGTGCGGCGTGGCCTTGGCGTCGCGCGCGGCGAGGATGGGCCGCGAGTAGCGCGCCGTGAACTGCCGCTCCGTGCCCAGCAGCCCTGGCATCAGGAAGTCGAACAGCGACCATAGCTCCAGCACGTTGTTCTGCAATGCAACAACTTTTCTTACTACTCTTTTATAATACGAGTCTGTGTACAACGCCTTGTTGTAGAGCGCTAGTTATAGTAACGAATGAGACAGCTTGTTCAAGCTGACATCATTGTCTTATTGAAAATAGACATGGCGCAACTTTACAACTGTAATTCATTTTATATGTAACATTTCTTAGATACCAATACTTGTTTCATGCTCCCATCCATTTTTTTTCTTTTGCCCTTATTTAAAACTTAAAAGCTCGCAACGTATCTGAGGTACTTATGGGCGGCAAAAATCACTTGCAAGAATGGTCGAGATTCTAGGTGCAACTAAAGCCAGTAGACATTTGCGAAGGGCATATTCTTTTTAGCGTCATCCTAATTGTACCGAATTCGACATGAAAACTTAGTATAATAATTAGAATATCAACACTCACCTGTATAGGCGTTCCAGATAAAATTAATCGATGGTTCGCAATAACTTGTTTGATCGCTTTGAACGCTTTCGTCTTCCCGTTCTTTATAACATGACCTTCGTCCAATATGCAGTAGTTCCACTTTATACTGCTGAAGAAATCGATGTCCTTTCTGACTATATCGTAGGAGGCGACGATGAAATTGTAGTATTTCACTTGGTGACGTAATCGCTCTCTCTCGACGGGTGGCCCAACATATTGTAATGGTTTAAGGAATTTTGAAGGGATGAACTTTTTCACTTCGAACACCCAGTGACCTGGAAACGATTTAGAAATGATTAGTTATGTTATCTATAAGTTTGTTATTCCTATCGATACTTTTTTTTATACTCGTATTATCGATATTATTCTTCTTAGAGTTCGATAAACGTTATGCGATAAAATTTTACTAACCTACACACCTACCACAATCTTAACGTGGACCGCGACACACTTACGCGGGTCACTAAACACTGACGAATCCTTAACCGTTGTCTATGGTGGTCGCAATCTGATTTGATTACTCTACCACCAGAAATGTGTCGTTGATGTTGTAATGTGTATGAGATAGCTGCAGATTATATATTACCGACTGCCTCGGTGGCGTAGTTGTACTGCGGTACGACTACAAAGCTGAGGTCTCGGGTTCCAATCCCGGGTCGGGCAATGTGATATTGGGTTTTTCTATTCATTATCAGCCCGGTGTCAGGAATTTGGGCCCGATATGGCGATAGGCTCGCCCCTTATCACATCATGGGACGGAACATACAAGGCGAAATGTGGGTGTCCTGGTGGCGCCTCTGCCTACCCCTTCTGGGATAAAGGCGTGAGTTTATGCATGTATGTATATATTACCGGTGAGCGTGGGCGGACACACGACGAGCGAGGGCAGGTGCGGCAGGCGCTGGTGCGCGCGCTCCCAGTGCGAGCCGGCCACCACCACGAGCGACTGCAGCGTCTTGCCCAGCCCCATGTCGTCGCACAGCACGCCGTGCAGCTTGTACTCGTACAGGAAGCGCAGCCAGTTCACGCCCGCCTGCAATATTTCAGGGTACATGTCAAATAGTGGGAACAATAGTAACTGTCGATTGTGTAGAAAAATGCAGTTATTAATGAAAATTGTAAAGAATAAACTACTATTCCATTTCATTTATATTTTGCTATATAATATCATTATTAGCCAGAGACGATTAAAATATAAATATTAAAAATGTTACGAAATTGACATACATTAAATATAGTTTTGAGTATTCAATACCACATTGTGTTGTGAAAATTAACTTGGACCTTGGAATATTCATTTCTGGTTAAATGTATTTTAACACAATATCTTTAGAGAAAGTGAAAGAAAATGGGTTAATTTGGTGTATGTATTAATCGAGAGATTACCCACAATTTTTTACATGAACAAAACAGCACAAACAAACTGACGGAACTCCTAACCTGCTGATAAGACCGCAGCTCAGCAGACACAGGCACGGGTATCTTGTAATCCCCTATAGTGGCGGGGTTGAACAGTTGTTCGAGGAAGCGCCGGTCGTGGTGTCTGCGCGCGCGCAGCTCCGGCGCTAGTGGGGGCTCGGGCACAGCGCCATCTAGTGGCATGAGCTGTACCAGCGACGCGAAGCAGCGCGTCGCCATCATGCGGACTGGCAGCGACTGATCGCTCATACGACCTGGAATGTATGAAGAATTTTATTTAGATCTTGTCTAATGGTTCTTTTGTTTAACAATGTTATTAAATCATTTGTTGAGTACGCAAAAAAAACTAATGGATATAAAATAATGATTAAGAATCACTGTTTCGGCACATCGGAAATTATAGAAATTTTAATTCAGTTTTAGGTAATAATATCATATAGTGATAACATATTTATGTTCATGATCACTTTGTAAGTTTCGTAATCCGCACGGATACAATCGCGGGTACTTAATAATATAAAAAACGTACCCAACATGGGTATGATGAGCAGCACGACGTAAGGTACAATCTGCAGCTGCAGCGTGTCCACCACCCGCGCCAGCGCCTCCACCGCGCCGCAGCGCACGCGCTCCAAACGAACGTCGTTTAATGCGGGTATTAACTGGAAAAAACAATGGTTCAGTGATTATTCATTCTAGTTTAGTGTCGGTCCACTTGGCTAACTATTCGTTTTGTCTTCTTCACCACAACTGAATTCTAAAGTCGTTCGAGAGGGACTAAACAATCGATACCTAAAATGGGTTTAAAAACTGTCTATGAACAAGGTCTTTAATGTATATACCTCGTCGATGATGTCAGGCATGACTTGGTGCGGCATCTGCGCGGCCAACGCGGCGAGTGCCCGCGCCGCCATGTGTCGCACCGCGGTGTAGAGCGAGCGCGTGAGCGCGGCGGCGGCGCGCGCGCCCGCACACACGCGCGCCCGCAGCGCCGCGCTCACGTGCGCCACCACCGCCTCGCACACCTGCAGCCGGGACACCAGCTCCTCCGCTACCGAGCACTCCAGAACCTCTAGTTCTGTAACAGTACATCAACATTTGTTCATACTATATTTTTAGGTTTTCTAATGATGCTATTACTCTCACGAGGGCTAACAGGCAAAAGTTTCACCTAATTATAAAAGATTACGTATACCCATGGTCATAAATTATTTTCGATTAAAAATTTCATAGGACATGAGCCTATTATCGTGTCAGGTATAAATTCAATTTGTGAGCAAATCATCTTGATTTTCCCAAACTAAATACTTTCACAAAATGAAGTTGTTGCCATAAAAATTGAACTTAAATTCATAGGCTTCACAGCCCATACGAAAGTAAATATTGCCACAAGATATTATACATACTCAGTCATTTTAAGGAATGTAAATGAATAATTGACGGGTCTCGGATGAAGCTTACCGGCATCAGTCATAACTTTAGCGAGTGGCTCCGTGATAAACTCCCACAGTTTGGGCAACTTGTCTGGCAGCTCGTCACCAAAGTATTCAGCAAGACTAGTAAGTGCTAATGTCGCTCCTCGCCTTTGTATCCTTAATAATTTATGAGCCTGCAATAAAGCGAAAGTTTTGTTTTAACATATAAATTATATTTGTACATAAACCAATTAAAATGAATATAATTTCTTTTATAATATTTATCTTCATACATATGGACTAAATATGAAACACAGCAAGGCACATGCCTCCTGTATAGTTGGTTCTATTCTAATACTTTTTTGAAATTCATAAATAGGACTAGGAATGATAAATTCGCCCATTGTAGAACCGTATGCTGTAGTGGGGCGTATAAGGGCGGGATTATTAGATAACGTAATGATATTGACCTCATCTTCACTAGCCATCAAAGCGTCTAGTTGCAGCATGGCGGCGGCGGGCGGGCGGCCTCGCTTGGGCGCCACGCGCTCGCCACTCAGCTGCTGTTCGCGCAGCGTCAGGATGCCCTGGTACTTGTCCACTGGAATACACAGTCATTGCGTTATTGCATTATTTAATTACAATCAATATGAGTGGTAAATGTAATAGGGAAATTATTTTGGTTATTAAAGATAGTTCGTTTATAAGCGACTGTCCGAAATATGTAAATGTTTATAATAACGCGTGTTTCAAAATGCAATTAGAAAATAACATGTTAAATAGACTAGCTTAAAGTTCCAAAAAAAACGACAAATATCTAAATCCTCAAGAAGTTCATGATTTCAAATCAAATTGTTAAAGGTAGTGGTAAAATATTAATGCATGCATAGTACATACATGCAGGAGTGAGCGAAGTGGTTTCATTCTTTCCCTCCGTACCAGAATCTCCACTGCCTGAGTCAGCGGTGGTCTCCTCAGTGTTCTCTAGCGATATTCGAGGCGTGTATTCCGGGTCGCATCTGGAATTATGTAAATCATTTTAATGAAATATTAAACATGAAAAAAGGGATAATAATCACGTTTAGTAAAGCGAGGAGGTAAACATGGTTAACACAATAATTTTTACATGTACCAAGACAATGTCTCATACAAAACGGCTTACCGAACAAAACACGACAACAAGGTCTCATTTTGATTTCTGTTTTAATTGAAGGTAACACAACCGAGTGCCGTATTAAGGCCACTTGGGGTTCGTATCACATATTACATAATATTCTCTATAGGTAATCCGACACTGACATAAGTGCCATTGGCTATATGTGCGTACCTGAGGAAGGCCTTGAGGTTGGCGAGCACCTTGTCAGCGGGCCCGGGGCGGCTGCGCGCCAGCAGGTCGGCCAGCGCGGCCAGCGCGTGCGCCGAGCGGCGCTGCAGGTGCGGCGACGGCTCGCGCTTCACGCTGTCCATGAGCGGCCGCACCACCGGGTTCAGCCGCTCGGGGGGCGTGCGCGCCCACGCCGCCGCGCTCGCCACGCCCGCTTGCACGCTGTTAATGTATTTCAACATTCACAATAACCATAGTCACGTATTTCATTTACTGGTGGTAGGTCTCTCATATGTGAGAGGCCGCCTGGGTAGGTACCACCGCAATGTATTAATTCTCCCGTCAAACAGCAGTGTAAATGCGCTGTTGTGTTCCGGTTTGAAGAACATTGTAGCCAGAGTAACTACTAGACATATTAAGACTTAACATCTTATGTCTCAGGATTGCGAGCTCAGTGGAATGCCAAGCATTGCCTTGTAATCCATGGTGTTGTTTGGTTTTGCTACTGTCCATGAGCGCTCGTATCGCTTACCATCAGGCGAATGGCATGCCCGTCTCGCCATTCATTGCAATAAAAAAAAAAACAAGAAAACAGTATCCAGCAACGTTTGACGGTGAAGTTGTAAATAAAAAGAATATCCAACTACTTTTTGCAATAAGAAACAATTAACTAAGCCAGCACAATGATATCGAATGGCAAGATATGATATGTCAGTTGTCAGTCACGCTCTTTCTAGACAATATTGCACTTATCATCATGAAGTCTATACTGAACTATATTAAAAAAAAAACTTTAAGAAGAAATTACATTATTGCGTAATATCCATAAATTAATTACTAACGATGTACTTACGAAACATTCAAGGCGTTTTGTTCTATCGTGCATTGGTTTACAGCTGTTTGTAGATTCTTTCGTCTTTCCTCTAATGTTTGAGCGACACGTTTTAACTTAATCGCCGCCACCATCGGCTGCGTTACGGTCGTCATGCGTGCCACCTGGAAACAATAATAATAAAGTTGTTATTAAAAAGCCAAACTAACTCAATACCATTATCATTAGCGTCTTCAGTATTTTTTTTTTTAATAATAGTATTTTTTATACAAAAGATTTTGTAAAATGAAATGAAATCACCTGTTCTAGTCTCATGATATTATTAAATTCTTCACAGTCCACTGGCAGTTTGTAGTGTTTCATCATGGCCAACAGATCTCGAGCCTCTTGCAGTATCCTGAAAACAAAATAGATTATGAATATCTATTTTGTACTCACATCTGTATTTTTTTTTCTCTCAATTTGTTTCTATAAGTGAGAACTTGTCATTGGCTTTATGTTCTTTACTATATTGTCTACTTCTTTTGTTATTAGCTGTAAGTTTTCCATGTTTTAAAATAAAATAAAATAATAATAAATAAAATACAAAGCTTTACATGATATGTTGCAAAGCACTGTAAGTTTCTAAGGCTCTATTTACATGTTTTAAAATTTTACAACTGTAATTGTACTTTTGCTTATGCGTTTTGTTCTTTATCGGTGCCTGCATTCACCCTCTATTTCCGTGTTTATTTTCAAAAACTGTTTAAGCAGTATTGTTATCCATGTATTGCAGATATTTTTAATACTGGTGGTGATTATTTACTATGTAGCTATTGCTTGCTTGTTTGCCCTTCATCATCATCATCATCATCATCAGCCCGTTGCAGTCCACTGCTGGACATAGGCCTCTCCCAAGGTACGCCACAGAGTCCGGTCTGCTGCTTATTAAATTAAATTTACGAATTAAATTCTAATAAAATCCCTTAGTAATAAAAAAATATTTTACCTGTTACAATTCAACGCAACTTCATCGTAGTACAGATTTTGATTAAGCGCCGTGTGAAGCGTGTTGATCAATAATGGGGGTATTATTTTCGATATATCATTCTCTTCTTGCGGGTCTTCGCTTTCTTTATCGCCATTCTCTGCTTCCTGTGCAAATATTATATTGTTAATTCTGCTTATTTGTATGCATGAATATCGTAAAATATAATTTGAATAAGTATACTGACAAAATCGACTGAACATCAAAATATATCGACTATTGTACTGAATTTTCCAATATCATATAATAATTGCTTTACAAGGAGTCTTTAGGTATCGAATCATAAGCTTGAGATCCTCAAGGTGCATACAACAAAGGTAAAGCTTACACATAGAAGCAATAAAGTTGTGTTTCTACCAGAAACCTTGGTGCTCTATTGTCTCAGCCCACAGCATTAGGACACAGCTGTCGGATGATATTGTGTTTGCAACTGTTACCAGCAATGAGATTCAATTAAGTTTATCGGCCTTATTCATAGACAATTTTAAAACCTATTTTGGTTATAGAACGTTATGTCTCTTTCGAACAACTTTTGGATTCAGTTTGAGAAAAGAAGACAAATCATTCTATAACTAAATTAGGTTTTAATACTGTATATCAATAAGACCATAAGAGTATCAATGTAAAGTGTGAGCGTAACGTCGGTACCTGATTATGTTGCGCGAAGATGTCCGGCGGCAGCAGGCCTCGTTGTCGTGAGTACCGCGCCCACGCCGCCAGCACCAAGCTCGCCACCAGCCGCTGTAGAGCGCTGCCCGACCGCAGGTATACCACCATCACCTGTCACGAGCTTACAGTTACCATCTACCATCATATTCCCTATAATGCAATAAATAAAAATAAATAAACAAATACTTTTAGAAGGTATTGGATCTACCAAGTAATAATTATGTAACATATAATGCTACCATGAACTTGTTTATATTGTTAATAAATTTAAAAAATATACTTTAATTAATTAAATACCTTAACATAACAGTTTATAGGGCTCTCGTCTTCTGGTTTGTATTCGATGCCCGGCGCTGGTTGAACCAAATAACACGACAGTAAACCTGAAACGTAAAATATTAGTCAAAAAACAAAAATATATAATTATTTATTCAATATCAAATAGATATCACTATATAATATATAACAATGCACCTACAATTTTCATGTTGTAAATTTTTAATGTTCTCAGATATATAATCCTTAGCTACATAAAATTAAGATAAAGATAGATATAATAGTATAAATAGTAGTGTAAATGTACCGAGCACGTCGGCAGCGCGGCAGCGAGCGCGCGTGACAGCGTCGTCGCGCAGCGCGGCGGGCTGCGTGTCGGCGCCGCCCACGAACCAGCGCGCAGACACGCGCGGCGCCGCCTCGCAGCCGAGCGCCGCCGCGCCGCCCGCGCCCCCCACACCCCCCGCACCCCCCGCACCCCCCGCACCTACGCGCACGCGACGCTCCTGCAATACACACATTTAACATCACAATTATTATATTCACATCTACCCACTAACTTTTTTTTGTCTCATGAGGGAAAGCTTGCAGTACACGAACATTCTACTGCTAACAGCTAATTAAAATAAACTTACTTAAAAACCAGGTACAGTATGGGTATGTCTATAGTTTTATGAATCTGACTTGATCATAAACTACTGAGCCGATTTGAATCAAGTTTGTTTGTTGTTGTATTTAAGTATAGTTATTCATAAGTGTATAATAAAAGATTTCACCATCAAATATCTGTATTGCTCTTGTTAATGGCCTTATTAGCACCTCGTAACTCATTTAAAATAAGCTTTTACGACTTTGAACATATTCCGTAAAATTACCTTTGGCGGTGGTTGCAGAATAAGCGCGGGGTCTATGGGCAGTCTGGCGGGCTGCATCGCCAGACACAACCACGTGGCCAACATCGGACATCCCGCCACGAGGATGACGCCCAGAGACGCGTGCTGCAGGAGATTCTCCCACACCTTCAATACAAAAAATTTGAATCTAAAGGGGGTACACAGAGGTTACATATTTGTCACTTATACTTCTACTACTGACCTTAGATTCCCCCCAAATATATGAAGAGTCCAAACTCTACTAATTTACGCTGTATGTGGATGGATATTTAAGGTCCTTTTAAGTCTAGTTGCTACTCATATCAAAGGTTGTCTCTGGGACATGACAGCAAGCAAGAGCTGCTATTTAGAAAAACTACCAACACACGGATGCCTAACAATATTTTGAATAGTAATATTCACTCTAATCCTTGCTTAAAACTTTATTAGTGCAACTTTAATTCCTAAAAAACCACCATGTTAATTTGCACAAAATTTGCTCAAATATAGTAACTATTTAATCAATTTAATTACCCTGCAAACGGGAATAATGTTATCTCACCTGTATAGCAATATCCTGTATCTCAGGTATGTGCTCAAAGAGAACTCTTTGGTATATGTGCCTCATGGCTTCTTGCAGCAGCTCCGGCGTCCATAGCAGGTACTGATCACTATCTATCTCCATTAAATTCTCACCATTCGGCTGGCTTATTGGAGATTTTTCACCATTTTGAGATTGGTTTTCGTTCGTCTGGTCGCCGGTGGCAGGTTGGTTGGCTGGTGCTGATTGGTCGCCGTTTGGTGCCTGGTTGTCTTTTGTTTGCTGGTCAGCGATACACGGCTGGTTGTCTCTTGGTGATTGATCGCCGTTGGGTGTTTGTTCACTGATTGGTTGGTTGTCTTTCGTAGGTTGGTCACCGTTTGGCGGTTGGTTGTCTTTTGGGGACTGGTCGCCGTTGGGTGTCTGTTTGGTAGGTGTTGGGTCTCCGTTGGTTATTTTGTTGTTGTTGGCAGTATCTTTATTGATGAGCGGCCGCGTTAAGGTTCTTAGGGTTTGGAGCGTCGCTTTACGAACAGAGGAGGTTGAATGATCGAGGTACGGCCAGAGGCGAGGTAGTACGTCTGTCAAGTCGATGGGACTGTGGAACAAATTTTTTCATATATTAATTTTCTACACGTATAATTACCCACAAATTGTAATATTAATAAGATTATTTTTCATGGAAATTGTATTTGTAGTATGAAACAGTAAATAATATCTAGTAAATAAATGTTAAAAAAGTAAAGTACCATGTAAAGAGAATGCCTCTAGCATTAAGTCCGCCTATGTACAATATGTTTGTATGTGAAGTTAAATAAATAAAATAAAGTAAGGGTGCAATACAGACTGCAGCAGGTTGGCGGTCTCGGGCAGCGCCATGAGCGCGGCGAGCAGCGCCAGGTAGGCGTTGGCGGGCGCGGCCAGGTCGTCCTGGTCGCGCAGCAGGCGCCACAGCCGCGCCACCACGCCGCGCAGCGCCCCGCGCCGCGCCGCCGCCAGCGCGCCCGCCGCCGGCGCCAGCGCGCCCGCCGCCACCGCCGACACGTCCTCCGCCGCGTCGTCCAGCCCCGCCATCAGGTGCTCCAGCGCGCCGCTCGCGCACGCTATCTCCTGTACCAAAACCATAGTCGCGTTAATAATAGGGCAATGTCAGGCGGTCGAAATAGAAAGGTGACAAATCTAACTTTTTCGCTCTTTTTTGGGTGGCCTTAAATGACAAACAAAGAGCGTCGTAGCAGTGTATTACATAAACATATGATGGTATATTATAAAAATTGTATAAGAAAGTAATTCACAACATACATAGTTACGGTTTAGTTTAAAAGTAACACAATCACTATGGTCCATATTTATCAATTTAAAAAATCATGATTTGTCCGGTCTAAACAATTTCCCAAAAAGAACCAACATCAATTATGCTACGCATTTTAAAATCATAATAAAATGAGTATGGTGTAAACGTGAAATAAGGGCAAAAAGAATAAGTTAAAGTACGTGCTAACCTCCCTAGCAGCGAGCATGTACTTGAACCCGAGCAGAGCGCCGTGCCGCGCCTCCCACTGCGGCTGCGCGGCCAGGCGCGACAGCAGCGCCGCCACGCGCCGCACGCGCGCACCACTCAGCTGCGCCAGCGACACGCCCAGCGTCTGCGCACACGTCTCGCGCACCGGCGCCACCACCTGCACACATTAGTAAATATAGGTTTTTTTAATTATCAAAAGCGAACTAAGAATATGAAATTATTATATCTAAATCCACGTACGAAATGGAAGCCGGTGGGAATCGAGTTATATGAACGACGAATATAATATTAAGCCTAAGCTTATTGAAAATTGAAATGGTATTGGATTTAAAAATCAAAGCATGAAATTTATTTGCAATGTTCCGTAGCAATGTTTGATATGAGTAACATCGGTATAATAATAGCGATTTTATCTATGCACGTTCTGCGTAATCTTTTGTTATATTTGATATATATCTTACTTGGTCCGACACGAAATCTCCAAAACGATCTAGTGCAAGGACACACAGTAATCTCAGGGCCATGTCCTCGAGCCAGTCTTGGTGGGCCTCCTCCATCTAGAAACATACAGAATTTAAGCAACACTATTTACACAGTTATCTATTATTTGACATACGAAATCCTGCAAATCCGTTATTCAGTGGATGTATTTTCATCAAAGTTTTGTAATTAAAAGCTGCATCTCAATAGGAAGTTATACAAGTTGCTCATAGGTTTTGTCGTCCCGGGAGATCCGGTATCATCTAACCAGTATCAGTATGCCGGCGTAGGGTTGTTACTGACGCAGTTTGACTGGAATACCCCTTCCGACCTCTACTGGAGCGGGAGCTCAGCAATTTTCGATCGTTTAAAACACCTATGTAAAACACACCTGTTCACTGGTCAGGTTGGCGTGCATGCCGGCAGTGAGCGCGATCCTGGAGCGCAGCAGCTCGCGCAGCGCACCAGCGGCGCCGTGGCGCGCCTCCCAGTGCGCGCTGAACAGCTGCGCCTGCAGCACGCCGCACCACGCCTCCAGCGGCCAGCGCGCCGCCTCGCGCGCCGCCTCACCCCACGTGCCGTCCGCCTCGGGCGCCACCCAACTGCCCTCCACTACACGAAAAAACATTTTAAAGCCTTTAGTTAAAGCCCACTGTGTGCGAAGACTCTTCGCTGCATCTAATATAAAATGCAGAGCGTTTCAAACAGAGAGTCTAAGATCAGCTAAAAATTTCTTGCAATTCAGCACAAATATATCGTCCCGAAACAACAAACATGCACTCCATCTTCGGCTCTCTATTATTTTATTCCAATTCACCAAAGCCAGCTAGTGAGTACCTACATTTCATTTCAGATACCCTATCACAGACATTAGACTACTATTGCTTGCCATCCAGCATTAATGTGCCAGCCTGATTAATTACCTATTTGCTCCCCGTTTACAGGTCCTATTATTGAGTACAAATACACTCAAACTCCCTGGGTGATTTACATTATTATTTAAGTCACTACCCGTAACCAACATACATTAAATTGTTGTTTCAAGATGGTATAATAATTACACTCATAAAGGTTAAGTAAACAATAAAGAACCATAAATCGACCAGATAACTTTGCATACTATCCACTTCCATATTGATGATTCAGATACTATAACAACTGACCCACGTATTCATCAGTCGGCTCCAATTTAATTTTCTTTCTATCGGGCTCCACAGGCGGCGTGGGCGGCGCGGAGGGGCCCTCCTCGCCGCAGTCGCGCGACTTCTGCTTGCTGAAAGCGGCGCGTGCCCGCCGCTTCGCCAGGTTCATCTCGCGGGAACTCAGCGGCTTTGATGATATCGGGACTAGTTCTTGTACGGGCCTCTGTGGGGAAATTGAAGCCTTAGCTTGCATTCTCTTGTAATTTATATATCATTGTAAATTGTGTGTAACTTTGTATTTTATAATAGGTATAAGAAACCCTCAAAGAACCTATTTTACGTTCAAAGTATTGTTTTGAATCCGTATATTACAAAATATACATAACAAGTAAGCTCTCTTCTTTTACGTACTGAATTCGCATGAAACTGGTTACTGATATTTTTCTCAGAAATTATTGATAAACCAAACAGATTATTGTATTTCACATCAAATTCTTATGTAAGCCATACACACTACGGTCTACCGGAGAGGTCATCTGTGCAGGTATGCCTGCGCAGGTAGACCGAACATCGGTACCGTGTATGGGAATGTTACGGTGTACCGGAGCGGTCTTCAGTTCTTTTTGCGATGGCATCGAATGAGGACGATGACGCACTGGCATTGCTAGGCCTTGCTTTAATTTTAAAGATAAAAGATGCAAAAACAAAAACATTTCTCTTTTTTTTTTAACATTGTTCGGGGTCAGGCAAAGGTGGTGGCATTCAGCCTTGTTTGGAACGCCTTGCCACAGGCGAAAGTATTTCTAAGTTTACATCGATTTTATTATTTTGCCAATTTCTTTGTAACACATTAGTGTGATGCATAAAAAAATAGCAAAATAATACAATCGATGTAATTTTTTTGCGGGGTATTTATGGGGGTTGCTAATGTCATGTAATGGTATAAGCATTGATTATAAAGGTTCGTAAATGTTTTAAGGGACGTTGATCGATCATGCTAGAAAACAACTGACGCGACCTGCGCAGGCGACCGGAGTACAGGCACACACGCACAGGTACGCCGTACGGTGTCAATCGAAAGAATTGATTTTCGATTCTGCGCCGGTCGCCTGCACAGGCTCAAAAAACTGCACAGGTCTATTCCCACACACATTACGGTATACCTGGGCAGGCATATCTGCACAGGTGGACCTTTCCGATGGACCGTAGCGTGTATGGCAGCCATTAATAAATAAGATTGCAATAATAATATTGACAAAATAGAATAATGCTTTAAAAGACGACTAGATGTGTAATTTCCAGCATAATCAAAGTCCATTCGCCAATTATATTTTTTCGGCAACTGATAGAAACTGTATGCATTTCTTTCACATTAATCCTATTCCGTCGTAGTCAAAATACTATAAACGTTATTTTTAATTGAATGTTGTTGCCAAACGCGCAGCAACCTTGCCTGTTGACCGGAGCCCGCTCCACAGCGACTCGGTCAACGCATCTATACCGGGCCGTAACCATTTTTACTACTTCTGGATATAAGCCAAATGCTCCATTCGATAAGGGGATAATAAACGTAAATGACTGATGCATTTACATTGCCTCGATGGTATATTGCAGCAGAATCCAGTTTGAACCAGAACTGTTTCATACTGGATTTAATGATCCATGAAGTATTTCTGCCTTTTCAGTACATAATTCTGGTGTCTGTTCCTAACAAAATTAATTAATTATTCTCATAGACATATAATTTGGGGATATTTCGGTCGTACAACAACCAGAATTGTCACAAATACCTGTCGATCGTAACAACATGTAATTTACGGGAATATCGAATCTACTGCATCTATTTACTATTCTAATGAGGGTTCTATCACATACAAAAGAGAACTACTCTTTGCAATACCCACAAGAGCAATAATTTTATAATGGTACTCGCAGTATTGATGTACTCACTCTAGGCATTTCAGTCTTATTTGGTTGTGGCTTCACGGGGACGAGGTCCTCGTTAGTATAAATAGAGGAGATGTCGACGCCCACGCTGGCCGCCACGTCAAGGCACAGGCGCGCGTTTAACTGCTGCCTTTGTTTTGCTAGACGCTCGTTTATATCTGGGAATAGAAATTGCTGGGTTTAACAAATTAGAATATTGTATTTTTAAGGTACTTTTATTGATATTTTGATTAAGGGAGAATCCAAAACCACCCATATTGTTAAAATGTATAAATTACAACATCCAACAGCCACTGGGTAATCGGTTTATCTATTTATCTAGAATTTTCACAAATCCTGATTAAAACGCAAGTATGTATTCTACGACTCTATCGATTTCCCTTAGATTAATTTATATCCCTGACTGCTATTGAAGCTTCCTAACCAAACACGAGTAAAGCAAAAATAAAAATTACTCACCGGCAGCCGAGAGCGCCTCCTCGTCCAGGTCGTACTCGTGGCCCTCGGAGCCCATGAGATGAGCTCCATGCTGCAGCACCCGCTCTATGTCGAACGTGTCGCATCGCAGTCGACCATTGTCTTCCGGGTCTGGCTTCTCTTCTGCAAACAACAGAGAAGCTTTAGTGGAACAATACCATCTAACGTCTTGTGTTGCGAAAATAAACATTGAATATGTCGTCAATTTCCAAGACAAATTGACAGTATCTAATTCATGAAGTACAGTAAATATTTGTGACAATTTCCATAAACTCGCTTGCACCAAAAATTGAGTATCATGTTAATGTGTTTTCACAAATGATTGACATATTGCTTAAAACATTGAGCCCTGTTTGAGTAAAATAAGGAGTGAAAACATCCGGCCACGCAGACATTATCATCGTCAACGCCGGCAGTAGCTAAAATTAATTAACTTTATCAATGCAAATGTCCGATGCGTCGAGCGTGTGACCTTTTAAATTTTCCAACGCACGAAACCGCCCACGAATTGTGTCGATTTATCTAATACCACGTACAATGAGTTACATTCATTATATTATGTTGCAGTCAGCAAACTACATACTTAAACTTCATCACCTTCAGACAATATTTACATTACGACCGGTATAGGTAGGCAGTTTTAATTCCTTAGATAAAAAATGAAGATTAGAAAGTTAGTTTAAAATTACTTACAATACCGAAAAGACGTAAAAACAGAGAAAGGAGAAGTAACAATATGCGCAACACCTAAAAGTGCATCTAGAGGACATGATAGTTGGTCTAACATCTATACTTTATTGGTTTTAAACAACCAACATAACTGCAACACCAGAACGAGTTGAATTACGATTTGTTCTGTTTGTAGATTGGACTAAACGGACAACCTTTAAGTTTATCTGCATCATAATGATGTTTCAATTTAACTTACATGAGAAATGTGTAGAATTGTTTCCCATCCCGCATTTCGAGGCAACCACGGTACGGATATATTACAAGATAAATAACTTCCTGTAGATATATCCTAACCACGTCATCCTGTGCAATTATTTAGATTATGCAACTCTGTTGATTGTATTAAAACTTCCTGTGGAGTTTACCACACCAATAGAAAGGTAATAGAACCGATGTTATCTTCATAGCATATACCTAATGGTTAAACCACAACACTGGTATTATCGTTGATTTGTATTACTTATTTGCATTCTCTTTCTAGGTTGAAAAGTGAATTTATTATATACCATAACCATTTTATTAGAAAAACATTTGGCGAACTTTAATTCGACCGATGCAGAGGTTAAGAGGTGAAAATGTAAAAAACCGGCAGTTACATTGGCACTTATAATATTAGTGCGCATTGCAAAAACAACAATATTAATTTAGACTAGAAAAATCTTAGATTGCGTCAGAAACACGCTTCAGAGGAATTAAGGAATTTTATAAGTACTGCTAATATAAATGACGTATGCAGACATGCTAAATTGGAATGGAAAAATCCTCAGCGAGACTTCATATACATGCGCCACTTTTTATAATAGCACAACATTATCCCGTGAAGCTAAATCTGTAGTAGCAAAATCATAATATGAAAGTTTACTTAGAAGATCCGCTTTAGTAATATCACCGTTGCTATGTATCATTTTAAGTGCAGGTGCGGCTGAAAGAAACGCTACTAATAAACTCTCTCAGCAAAACCTAAGCAATATTTAAAACATTGGGTAGGGTGAATTTTTCAAGTAGGCGTGGATGGCCAAATCCGAAATTATGAGTAATAGCGATAAATACTGAAAGGTGTCACGAGCCCGATTTTGATGAAAACGAAAACTGCATACTTGGATTTTTGATAAATCAATATTCGAAGCGAGGAATCGAACACGATGATTTTGAAAAAAATAACACATGCTGTATTATTACACCATTTCATAATGTTGCTAATAAGGATCAAATCCTGGAAAGTAAAGACATACGGCAAACTTCCATAACCTTTTGGGATTGATGGATTGCGGCATGGATTCAAGGCACGGCTGGATCGTTAAAATAAAACTCGTGTTCTTTAAACTAATTTTTGCATTAATTAATATAATTGTCAGACTGCACGAAAAACATAAGTGTCATATACGAATAGACAAATTTATATAATACTCGTAGACAACGTTAAAAGAGTTTCGATTAGAAACGCCACAACCTTAACACTTCGCCTACCGCGTTGGTTGAGGAATTTTAGAATTTGTCATATTTTGTTGGATATTTTCTATATCAACCCTGGATATTTTACCTATTATAAATTACGAAACTTAAAATATTATCTAATTGATGTCATCAAAACACCTCATTCGCATTACAATGAAGAACAACAACGGTTATGTCATTATAGAAAAACACTTAAAACGACTACACCACACTAGATGACGTCAGTTTAAAAAAAAACACTTTGCCGAGGTGCTATTCAGCCACTGTTGTGATTAAAAAGCAGCAAGGTCGCGGAACAAGAGCTGGCTGTTGGCAAGTAATCGAAGTGGGTCGACCGTTCACCGCGCCGGTGCAGGAGTCGTGCTGTTTCCGTCGTGTTTATAGCTATCAAGTTATTACTGCAAATGGTTGCGAGAGGTGCTGATGAGTCGGCAGATAAAGCTGTGTTTTGATTAATTTTCTGTTTACGACATACTCCAATTATTTATACCACATTACGAAATGTTATATGTAGCACTGTAGTGCTGTATAAGAGCATAATCGTCCACTGCTGTGCTCAAGACTCCTTAACAGCCAGGAATTTGATTGAAATAAAAAATAAATAGAATCTAGTAAGATCTTATCCTGTAATGTTGCCAAACCAGATGTTAAAAAAAATCTTAATCTGTTAGATTAGACTCAAACAGTTTTCCTGCAGGACAAGGACCTTAAAGGAAATCCATTACCATAAGTACAAAAGCGCATAATTACCACTTACAAAATAACACCTAGTTCAAATGTTAGTTTAAGTTACAACTAACGGCCCGAGTCCAAACACGACTATGCACTCCATAACCCGAATAGCCGAGGTAATATTACAAAGCTAAAATGGAGATATACTGGCAAATTGAACGAAACCCATTGTAAAAGATTCACGTAAGTCTAAGAACCTATTTGAGGGATAAAGTTTAATCTTGAAGACCTAGATCTGGTGAATAACAAAACATAGCATGACCATTTAAACGCTTTCCATTGACATTTGTAAATGATATAAGAGACCTTTATCCAGAAACAAGTTATTATTAAACAATCAAAAAAACGTTAAACATAATAATACCAACAATAATTGCAACTTGGCAGGAAAAAGCAGGTTCAATTAAATGCAATGATGAAACATTAAAACAATTTTATAGAATTACGTCCAGATATCTATGCAGATAGTTTAGTTGAAAATAAAACAGTACACATCAACAGCATACATAGCCCTGACACAGTATTAAAATCTGTATTGAGAGTAGCAAGTATTAAAAACGATATTCCTTGATACAATAACACTTAGACAGGAAGCAAATATTTGCTAATGACGTAACTATTATTCACTTCACTCATATCAATATGATCCTTCGAGCCAGATCCAGCGCCAAAATGAAATTGGCTACATTTACTACGTTTAGTGTATCTCTAGTTTAGGCAGGCTATCGAAATTCAGTGCATGACATCTAACTTTATACCGCTTGGATAATTATTATGATTAAGATTATAAGTGCAATGCCTTTCAGATTGTGCATCTAGAATCTAGATTACCAACGATTATCCCTCGCCTTTCGACACAACCATACTGATTTACTTTTATTTGACTTTATTCTAATTAATTCTTTCGTCAAGCTTTTATCACTAACTAAAGCTATAATATTTATTCTAATCTAATAGACCTTAGTTGCGTACCTTTATAACTTTATCAGAAGTTGGCGAACGCTTTTAGCGGTTTATCGACAATGTGATTCGATTGTGACTTGCCCAAGGGCGGCATGAACTGGTTTGAACAATATTTTACGGGCAATTTTGATAACGGTAATTTGTATTGAAGTATAAACAAATTCCGTATTGAATCAGCAAAATTAGTGACAACCTGTATAAGTCGGGCTAATTTGAACGGATAGGAATGCAGGAATACATTTATAAAAGTGGAAACAAATTGTATGCCAGTATCAAGTAAAATTACAATAATCTTGAATTAACATGTTTAGATTTTTCAATTTGCTTCTTTGCGCCAGCATATAACTTAAAGTTACTTTAAAAAAAAAGATACTTCTAATTAAAAAAAGTTAAAAAGTTACTTCTAATTAAAGTATTTGACTTCGCGCCACGAATGATCGTGTTCATTGGATTGATAATGCCGGCAAGTGTAACGGCTCTGCAAATATCCGCATAAACAGAATCACAAACCTTAATCTCAAGCTAATCACAATATCACAATCACAGATTAATGACGTAAATCAGGATAATGTAGGCTTGCGTCAGCGTGTCTCGATCGACACGTGCCCTTGTGAATTGTGATCGGCACACATAGCTATCATTATTGATGACCGTCATATAAAAGGGAAAGGATAACTATTAAGTATACTAGCGGACCGAAATTGAACTGATATTTAATTACGTATTTTTGTAACAATCATGAATGAATTAAAAAACGAATGGACAATGTTGTTGCATTGTTTGTAAGATAGAACAATTTTTTTTTTCACCAGCGAGGTTTAGACGTGCCATTTTATTAAATGGTAATGTTATCAATTTATACACTAAAATAAAAATAAATAGGAAATATGAAAGGAACTAACTCAAGGATACTTAAAGGAATTCAAGAGATCATACATCAATTAACTTGTGACAAATTATAAATGTCAAATGTTGCTCTACTAAGGACTTGGAATTCCAATAATGTTCGTATTAAGATGTGGAGCAAAACATTATTTATTCAAATAGCCTTTTAAAATATATTTAAAAGGTCAAATATTGATCGCTTGAAAAAAATACATAGCTGTGGAAATTCATCGAGAAGCATTCCTAGGAACAAAGCCAGTCATATTTCTTGAAATAATTAATAACATCAATTTTTATGTGTTCTGAGCTTTCTGCCATCAATACAACTTTAATTATTTTTTTATTATATTTCAACGTTTCTTTAAAGATCTGTTTCTATTTTCTAATATTCTAGCTATTTTTTTTTAAGCTTGTGTATGTGTTTTTATAAACAATAGCCAATATATGAATAACTAACGGATCAAAATCCAAACTTAAATAAAACCACAATTTTAATAGCTATAAAGCGGAAATCTATACATACATAATATAATACATTTGTAACCGATCGATGTCTGTACATGGAAGATAAATGAGAAAATCTAATGTGCAGGGTCTGTATTAACGTAATAGAACTTAAAACAATGATTTTTAGAATTATTGTCTGTTTGTCTGTGCGGTTGTGCGCGATGAACTCAAAAACGGCTTGACGGATTTCGATGAAATTGTATGGTAAGTTAAGGTAGCTGACACCCTGGATTAACACTTAGGCTACTTTTTATCCCGAAAAATTTAGTGTTTCTTTTGGATGAGGAAGGAATTCCGATATATTTGTTACTTTTTTATACTCAAATAGATGGGATGGGATTTAATTACACGTCTTGAGTGAGAATGAGTTGGGATATAACGGGACGGTATGGGATGGAAAAATCCAAATAAAATTAATCACGCAGGCGAAGTTTGCGGGCAGAAGCTAGTAATAAATATATTTTTTGATTCGAACAATTCGTGAGCTGTAGAATATTTTACACCGCAAACGGTAAAACAAACTCATTAAACTGGTTCAGTAGTTAAATAAAACGAATTCAGTGACCAGTCCCGTTTACCCAAATAAACCTAATGCATTCAAGTCGTAAAACTTAAAATCCTAACACTAATCCTATAGCAGTAGACGTTATAGCAGCTATCGCTAAAATCATAAATACTAGCGCACGTCTACTATTCGTTTATAGCTACATTCAAAAGAAATAAAATGAAACAAGTACACTCCACAATCGCTGACATGATCTTGACCTTATAGTTAGATACTTGTTTTGCGTCAGGGGTATCACACACTAAGAGAAACTTTCCCGCAAAACTTCGCCTCTTTGTTGATAACACAATTTGTCTAGGTATTAGGCTCGAGCGGATGGCATCTGATTTCACAACTGGCGTCTAGAAAAGGTTACTGACTAGTTTTGATGGCGAAAAAACGAGTCCCAGTTATTCATATTAGGCAAAGGCAGCATCTTAAAGCCATGTCAGAAGCCCTATATGCAGCTATAATATTTTAATATTAACTAGTCTCTACTGAATCAAAATTAATTCTGTTACCACAACCCACACCGAACTAAAAATTTAAATCGCTGCTTCTTATAATTGACTTGAATACTCCGCTTATAGATTTACATAAGACGTTATTGATATAAACTTAAAAAGAAAACACAATTACGGTGATAACCAGTTTTTAACAAAGACGTATTTAATCATTACCCTAAGAACTCCTTTGTGTAACTTTAATAAAATCCTTTCCATAGTCCGTAAGCACTCTCTTTACAAATTGTGCACGAACGCGTACCTCATTATAATATTGAAGCATACAATATTACGACGGACCCCTCCAAGAATAATTATGGCGACGCCTAAGTACTTTTAGAGTATTAAAGGGTCGGTATTCAAACGAAGCACCCTTCGTGCTATACAAATTTAATAAAAGCATGAATCTTGACGTGCCCAATTGAAATAAACTAAGTACATGAGAACCCTTGATATTATGGACAGCTGTATTTCAAATCCCTATAGAAATCGAATGAATCAAAGGATTAAATGGGTAAGTTTAAAAGATGTCTGTTAGTATTTAAGAGGGTGTTTTAAACGTTATGCAAATTTCCATAAGCGAGGAGTCGCCATTCGAGATTGGCCATTGTAAACCCAGTTGCTTTATAGACTGATGTAGGGATAGCGGTTATTGAGAGTTTTTGTCTTGTATTATCCATCTGAATTATCTGTTATGTTCTTTTTGGTATAGGGACGTGTTGTATTGTACTGATGAATTACGTTTCAATGAGCTCTTTTAAGTGTTTGTTAGTCACCGCTCAGAATCTCATTAGATACTTGGACTGCACAGGGGGATTGCTCTATGATCCGAAAAGAAACTCCAATGTTCGAATGTCGTATGAAAAATGGACGAATGTGCCTAGGACCTAGGTACTGCACAAAATGTTCGTATCCTGTCGTACGTTGTAACCATACACTAAGTTTGAAGTGAATGATAAGTCTCATAGAGTATATTATTGATTTTAAGAAGTGGAAAGCTTATAACTTACTTCGGTAGTCGAAAGTTAGAACATTCGAGATTCGTTTCGGATCATAGAGTAACCCCCTGATCCTTTCACACATTTGTCCAATATACTTTGATTCAATCAACACGAATTCCTCAATTACAAATTTTAATTGCTTTACTAGTATTTGCGGTATTTGCATTTGTCTATTTTGTCTTAAAATGCAGCAAAGTTGGTACACCAACGCAGGCAAAACATGAATTTATAATCCTTTGTATCACCGGTTTAAATAAATTATTATCAATAAATGTAACTGTATGATATAACGTCAATGGAATTTGTCGGATAATGTGGTCGAGGGACGGCCGGGCTTGTCTTAATGGTCACCACCGCCCTTGTAACGACACCATCAGCACCCCATAATTACTGCCATTACGCCCACAGCCAGCGCTTACAACGCGACCCAAATTCCTTGGAATTAATTTACTTTTTAGGTCGCATAAATTATAAATGTAGGGTGCAATTAGATATTGTTCAAGCATGGTAATTTTGTCATTTTGTTCAATGTTCACGATAATGCACGCTTTTGTGTGTCTGAAAGTGTGGCTAATTACTGGAACATTTGGAATAACGTGTAATTACTATTTTGTTGACAGTACCAGTACAATTACTGGTGCTTTGCTCCTATAGAGCGAAATACAATGCTGAGCGAGGTGCTAATTACCACTGCAATATCAAGCAGTGCTGTGTGCTATGCATTCTTGTTTAATATTGCTATTTGCATGCGTATTATTGTATTATCCAATCTTAGGTATTATCAGATTTAGATAGAAATTAGGAAACCATCGAGATCATCAAGAGATCGGATCGAACCATCGCGAGGTCGTATTCGAGGTCAGAAATCAAAATATTTTTCTAGCAAATAATTTTACCCCTCTGTCTAGGCAGCCATAAAACCAGATCAATAATAGACCTGACTAATAACACCAGATTATACTTACGATGACTGATAACTACAAAAACTATATAAATAAATAAAACACACGATTTCCTTGGCGTATTTTCCACGATCAATGAAATCGAGTGTAAACATATTAATTATGCTACAAAGAAACTCATTAGTACACATCGGTGTGGCACAGTATTTTTATGACACGGAAACTATTTAATGAGCACATTATATTAATCTATCGGCTTATACCGGGTGAAATTGATAACAAATTGGTATGTCAATCGAAGTAATTTTAATATAAATCATCATACGATAATCATAGACAGCGCACAGACATAAAATAAACTTACATTTCTTCTACAGCAGTAAATGTTTATATTTCTAATTACTATGTAGCTATAAATAAAAAGAAAAGCGTTTGTACCACCACATTGGATTGTCACGTCATTTTATTTGTACACATTACAGACTTGCAGGAACAAATTAATCAAATCTACATTTACAATTAAATCTGCAAACGTTTCGTTATATAAGTGATATCAATTACCCATAGATCTTCTGTAGTCTGTACCTAATGCAAATTATTCGCTCCGTCAAGCAAATTCATTAACACTGTATACAAGACTGGATACAACTCTACCAATTAATATCGATTAAGTGTTTGGTTGAAAGACAAATTGACTTCAACATCCATTGTTATTATAATCAGATGACAATTGTGACGATAATAATTCCAAGACGCAAAAAATCAAGCATTGAAGACACCATGGATTGTACCTTCCAAAGGGGTTCTTTAAACAATATCTTTAGAGATTTATCGCGGTATCTTTACGGACAAAACATCCGTTCATATAATCACAAGTAGAATGACCGGTGAACGATAAGCTCCACTTTGAACACTTGCAACAATCGGGGTATTAAAAGCCGGTTGAGTCAAATCCTGATTCCTGTATGATATTCTCAAAGGGTTAAAGCAGCATTGTGCGATACACGCGGTCAGCTGCACACAAAGCTGCGATCCCCTAATCACACGCAATAGTATACGACACCTGGTTTTTAGGGTTCATTCAACATGTAATATTATAAATGGGACTTCAAGGGTATACGTCTAACAAATCTACGGTACGCGAATTGTCAATAAGTAATGTGAATTCTCAGCTTGTATACGTTCGAAGTATAGAAAATACGGATATATTAATATTAGAAAAACCTGCAAGTTCGGTTCGAGTTAGATAACTACTGGGACTATCTTTTAACAACACTAGCTTTTTCAGAAAACCCTTTCAATGTAAGAGTATGTCACACAACACAAACTCAATCAAACATTACATTCTCAACGCAGATGCATCGTTTAAGACATTGTATTCACAACTTCGCACATAATTGATACAAACTTTCTCCCAGTAATTTCAATACCAGCCCCGTCTATGCAACTATACGCTTCTTACAATCGACTTCACCATTAACGGAGAAGTGCGAATTCACAGGCAAGTCTTCCTTATATGCAATTTTGTAAATGTGTCGGCACATGATAATATAATATACAGTGCAACATTAATATAACGTACCTCAATATAACGACTTCCTCGATTTAACAAATTCATCGTAATCCCCTTGAATTGTCCATAAGAGTCAATATAAAATATACCTTTACATTGCGAACATTCTTTGCGTACAACTTCTTTATAACGAATTTTCAACTATCAAGAAAAAGTATTCATACCTCTAATTTACGAATTTTGCCAACCCAAAACCTTTATATAAAGTTTCCACCAATAATATAACTCTTAATCTTATAATGTGATTCATGTCTCGACATGTTTCGACACGCTTTTGTTTGTAAAGTAATCATTGTTGTTTTGATGGAAAGTAATGTAAACACCTCTGCTCGTCACTATTGTTAAAGATTTAAGTTAAAATGGCTCAGAAACGTAAAAGGTGTTCCTTATCGGTCGCAGAAAAGCGAAACATCATTAATTATGTTGACCAAAATCCCATGACGAAAAAATTAGACATAGCTAATAAGTTCGGGATTCCCGCAAGTACATTGGCTACAATTTTAAAATCTAAAGATAAGTTTTCAGAAGAAAGTGGTTTGAATGTAAACAGTAAAAGATTAAAATCATGCGAGTTCTAAAGTAAAACTATTCTTTTACCTCTTTATAACGAATTTTAGACCAATCTAAGCTCAACATAACAAACCTCAGTTCAACGAATTACTTGATATTACGAATATTTTCTTGTTCCCCTCCGATTTGTTATATCGAGGTTGCACTGTACTATGTTTTGTTAAGTATTAACGCGGCAGTCTACATTGTCGAGAATGTCATCCGGCGACTGCATTTCCAAATTATTTAAACCTTTTTGACTGCCGGCCGGCTCTGACATTCTATAAAAATAATATCTTCAATTGATATGTTCGAGAACGTTGTAATTTTTTCTACCATATGATGTATACCTTGAACAGCCCTGTAACACGAATAAAGCGTAATACCATGTGATGCAGTAGATAAGACGCCAGATAACCAAACTGCGGTTTTACCCCTACACAAGAATTGACTGATATTCGGGTCACTTGCGGACGCCATGGGAACAAATATATCCTCGTAATCTGTCAAACCCACAATACAAGATAAGCGTGTTAGCGGGGTCACGAATATCTGTATTTTTCTCACACTTCACTTTTAATAAAATAATTAATTTAAATAGTTGATAATATATTAATTTCCTAAACCAATTACATTAATTATAATCAGGGATAGCCACAAAACGTAGATTACGGTAGTTTATCGATGTGTTACAAATAAGTACGTTTAGAAAATGCTTCAAGCGATATGTTGTGTATAAATGTTATCTCGAAAACATGACATCCGGTAGAAACTGATCTAAATACCAATAAAAAGCTACGTAGGATGTCCATTTAAACAAAACCATCGACCGAAACATATAAAAAAATCATTAAAACATAAACATGTCAGCTCCACTATTTATAACTTCCGTGACAAGGAATTACCTATTAACTTATTTCATTAATACAAATATTAGATAAACACATCTTATGTACTATTGACGAAATATTGATGGACGTGAAGCTAGCAACGCGCGTGACGTCACTCACGCATCATTGCGAGCTATTGCGAGGAAAATCTTAACCCGAGTTTTTATAAGACTGTATACCCTGAAATCGAATCCGAGATCAAAAATGTAAACAAACAAATGTCATTGTGAAAGTGACATTTCAGGGCTAGGAAACATTTTCTAATAAAAATTCAAATGTTGCGAATATTGTGTTTTAGAATTTCCTTTAGATTAACATGGTAAAAATGAAAAGCACCAACAAAAACGAAATATATTTAGTTTGTTATTTAAAAAGTATTTTATCAATCACACACTTATCAGTTCACAAGCCTTCAATATCACTTGAATGAACTTTATTACATGTTTAACACATCCATTCCACCACCGCGGTGTCACTTCTTGTAAACCATCTTCATTAATCATGTTTTCTTCATAACAAATATTTTTTCGTAATTGGAGAGGCTAAATATAATAAAGTTTTATTTCAGTGAGCCAAATGTTAGGAATTTCTATTTATTGCCAGCAGCATAACATAATTTCGTACCATTTTTATCACATTATTTAAAAAAAAATTGAAATTGTATTTTATGTAAATATTATACCAAAGTATTTTAATTCGGCTATGTTTTATACTTATATAACAGGTGAGAATAATTCTAACCTATCATTTTAACGGTTGTCGACAAACTACCATGGCAATTTATTTTTATTGTAGTGGTAACCCTTCTGTTTACATTTTTGATCTCTGATTTCATTTCAGGGTATAATGATAATTGTATTATACTGACCTTTCTTGACTGTGGACGGAGTAGGGTGCCATTCCGGTACGTTCGATAAAATCGCCTCCACGGCCTGCGAACAATAAATAAAATATAAAACTATGAGACAACTAGACTAGCTCGACTAGACTGCCTCGGTGGCGTAGTTGTATTACGGTACGGTTACAAAGCTGGGGTCTCGGGTTCGAGTCCCGGGTCGGGCAAAGTGATATTGGATTTTTCTAATCATTAGCAGCCCGGAGTCAGGAATTTGTGCCCGATATAGCATAGGCTCACCCCCTATCACATCGTGGGACGGAACATACAAGGCGTAATGTGGGCGTCCTGGTGGCGCCTCTACCTACCCCTTCGGGGATAAAGGCGTGAGCTTATGTATGTATGTATGAACAACTAGACTAGCGTCTACGACTATTGAACACCTGCGTACATAAGCTATTTTCTAAATCCAACATTCTAACTTTAACCTATTTCTACAAATATTAAGAAGGCTTAAGTACAATTTGTTAAAGTGAATTCATTTTATATGCCACGCCTCGCCAAACCCTTTTGAAGGAATTCATTACTTCTAATAACGTTTTGCTACCTCATTTCTACAATGTAGCAACTCAAATGACATTAGCGTTCACACCATAAAACTCGTTATGCTAAAAAGTCAATCTATATTTGTAATTGTAATAAAAATAAAGTAAAATTTATCTACATAAATATAACAATTTTATTTAAATATTTAAGAGATTTTCTAAATATGTTTTAATCTGACAATAGATTCGAATTTCGTGGAGTAAACAAAAAAGAAAAACGAAAAATATAGACCCAAGTAATTTTTGGCATGCTACATTTAAATAAATAATATGCTCAGCATATGCTTAGTGCTTACATGTGTTTGAAAGTGATTTTATGTTAATTAAGTCGTGGCAAATGAGTAAAAGTAATCGATTGCGCATATCCGCGCCCTCGTTAACGCTAAGATTGTATCTATTGACAGAAATCATTGGATCTTTATCTGTTATAAATATTTTACATAATTACGAGTATAAAGATAATATACAGATAATATATTTATACCGGGTATATCAAGACTGCGACCGAAAACGAAGCCAGGTGGTAGTTTAAGTGGTTACAAACACGATGCAAATATTTTTTTTGCCAAAACAGTGACAGATATTTTTTTATAATTTTTTAAAAGTCATCATGTTTGGGTGATAAATACCTAGTTTTTGCGAAAATACTAATTTAAACCCTTACGTACCATTGCGTGTTTAAAAATAAAGAGGTGTACATCTTTATTTTAGGAAAACTATGTATACATCACCCAAATACGATGATAAGTAAAAAATTACAAATAAAAAGTTGGCGATATTTTTTGACAAATTTTTACTTGCATTGTGTCTGAAGTCACTAATAGTACCACCTGGCTTGGTCGCGGTCTTGATATACCCTGTATATACGATGAAGTCTTAAACGTGAAATCAAATAACAAGAGCTCGATATCCATGCTAAGAAAAAGTAAAAAAGTCATATTTCAGATCTAATAGAAGAATTCAGTTGAAGAAGTGTTGTGAAGATGTAAGTATTCTGGATTAAATTTCATATGATGAATGAAATTATACAAAAATATTATGAATGTAGATGTTTAACCAGCTATTAAGAATGTAGGGAAAAAAGAATGAAGGCGAATGCCAAAGCTCTTTGTACTAGAAATTGTACTACATGGACTCTTTGATAGAGGCGACGCATTATGAATCTAAAAATAATATTAATGGCTATACAATAGAGTTGTAATCAAAGCACTAATATTAAAACATTTTATGGTATTTTCCTGTTCACTGAGTCTGAAAATTGCAGCATGAATGCTTTGTCCAAATGGGTAATCATTATAAAATGAGACCACATAGGAATAAGAGAGCATTATTATAAATGAATTATTCAATAATGATTATTGTATTGTAACTATATGAAACTGCATAAATTATACAACAAAAATATGGCGAAACGAATTTCGTCATCGTTTAAATATATGTATATTTGTATTGCAGGTATTTTCGATAACTATCTACTATCCAATACATTATGATATTAGATGTATCTGTGCAAGCATTCCTTTTAGCTCCCTAGGTTATCGTTCGCTTAATAATAATACAATTAATTAAAGCAAGATAAAGTTTGAACAACCATTAAACATTTTCTATTACTTGTTTATGCGTAATACGTGCTTTCAAAAAGCAATATTTCAAAGGACACTTAATATAATATGCCATAATATACTCAAATACAGCATAATATAAACGTTTACATCCAAGCACCTGGCGCGAATTTATATCATGATAATACATTGACTCAAATGCACATAATAAAATATTTCGTCCTTTTCCAATATGTGCTCGCAACAGCAGAGATGATAACAACCAAACATGTATCGGGGACAATGAATGCACATCTCAATAGCGCATTAAGCATGTGCGAAACATTTGTAAACAAAGTTTAAGGATTTCTATACACAAATATTTAATTAATAATTATTCGAATAATCGTAAAGGGCTAGAGGAAAATAAAAGCGTTTTTATAACATATAACATTTTTATTATATTTTCTGAAAGGATGAGTAATAAAACGGAATTGATTTACATTGTATCGCTCAGTAAAGTGAGAATATTGACGGCAATACACTTTGGGCTCACACTAAACACCGCTTATATGAACAATTTACATACATAGTGTGGGGTCAGGACTATGTATGTGACTGTTAGGGGTGTATTCACATAAACTCACGCCTTTATCCCAGAAAGGCAGAAGCGCCATCAGGACACCCACATTTCGCCTTGTATTTTCCGTCCACTTTGCCCAACCCGGGATTCGAACCCGAGACCTCAGCTTTGTAGTCGTACCGTAGTACAACTACGGCACCGAGGCAATTTTACTGCCCATTGTTTCATATTTGGTCATGCCACCGCCTATCTGTGTTGTACAGGCTAAACCGTTTACAGCTGGACAAATGCTGGCTTCAAAAAATTGTTTAACGTCTACCTTGACACACACCATTATTTCATATTTCAATGCATACATTGGAATGGACAATATGTCAAAATATTTATCGACCCACCGAATCGCTTGTTTAAAGAAACGTAGTTGAATTATTCGTTTTTACGAGTAAAATGGAGTCTGAAACTACAATAAAACAGTTGATTTTAACAGTAAGGTAAATATTTCTCCGGCGCCATCTTTTTTAGCTGGCTTTTGAAATACTGATCGTTTGCTACAGGCCTAAAAACGAGTCTTGAAGCTTCGGTGTATAGAGGTAAAAGGATATTCAAATACCTATACATTTCTGAGACGGATAGAGGACAATGAATGCAGACACCAGTTGGCTAAATATTCATGTATGATAAGCACTTTTTTTCTGTAATTGATCTATTATGTATGTGCACCGACCTTCATGGTTCAGCGGGCGTATAAATGGAGTCGATTTTCCCCCCATCCCCGCATCCCCGCATCAAGAATTTTTATCGACCTGTGAAGTATTCTGCTGTTTTTTAAATTTTCTAACTACGACGTGGCGAGTTCCGAACTACATAAGCACGTAAACATGGCTAAAGCAAATCATAATATTGATTCGATGCAATTTTCAGTTTAGTACTCCTCGTCAGTTTCTCACGTCCACTACATTGAGATTAACTATTACCCATAGTCTCTTTTAAAGAGCAATAAAAACAACACATTGCATCGTCCCAAACGCCTGAATGTCAAAAAAAGGTGGAAACATGCAAATTTTCCTGAGTCGGTGTTGTGTAATGTCTGGCAATGCAATGAATATAGGACCGTCGAAATTGATAAGGTCGTGCAAGTCGCAGCCATTGGAATTTTTCGCTTCACTTCGACTAACAAAACAAATATGTCTGTCTAGTAGATTGATTGACGTGTTGTTCACAATACCATGTTTATTTATTCTGCATTAATGCCCAGGAATGCTGCAACTATTGCTTTTATTAGTCTTAGTTTCTGATAAACCCAAAAACAAGCAATAAAAGTTAACGCTATGAGAGGGCTGGGAATGTTAAATATCCCGGAACATGGTGTAGGTGCCTATTTAAAAGGTTTGGTTCTAAAGCCCTAAATACACAATAATACTCATTTAGGGCTAGGTAACACACTGGTATCTTAGCGCACACTTAACCAGCCTTAGTATGAGTTGAAACACATCTGGCGCATAAACGTATGAAAGTAGCGTCGGTTGTTTCGCAATCGAAATTAGATCTCGATCGGATACGTGTAACCTTTCACCGCGCAGTCGAGTCGGCACCCGTTACTCATGCCAAGCTGCGTTGGAGACTAATATGATCCTTATTGGCTTCATTTTATGTCGTAAGTCTCGAAATCATGGTGGTAATATTAGCAGGCTTCGTCGTGGTTATGTCAATTCTATAAAAATATCCCTAATTAAGCGTGAATTTATTAGTGTTTTTAAATCCGACTACAACAAAATAGAGTACTGATAACAAGGTTCCAAGAAGCATAAAAATTAAATTATAGATCTAACAGTAAGTATATAAATTTTAATATTACCATTGCGCCAGAACCAGCTGGAATGATAATAATGCTCCCCTGAATTTGCCATAGTTGGATAAAATTGTGGAATCTTCGTTCTCTCTGTAGGAGTCGCACCTACTAAAATATGAGCGCAAAGAAATTTTCACTGAGATATCATGATGACTTTACAAGTAATTAATTTCACGATTCAACAAGCATCCATGCAAACACACAGAAAAAGGATAAATATTATTTTAAACAAGTCTTATGCAGATGCACATTTTAAAAAAATGCGATTAACTACTGTGTATACATTAAAATATTAAAACTGGATATAACTACTAAATGCTAACATTAAATTATCATTGATGACGAAGTAAATAACCTTGTGCACATGTTAAGTTTTTCTGGGCATAGATATAAGGAGTTAATTTACCTCTTAGTCTTAAGTTATTCCATGAATTTTTAACTACAATTGTTTTTAATAATGTAAATACTAAATACACCCATCAGCCACACTGATAATCTAGACCCCATGATTAGTATCTAGTAGTATATTGCTGGTTGAGTGTCGTCGAAATAAGCATGTATTAAGAAATTAACAAACTTTTCAGTACCACAATCCCAGTGTCGAAATTAGGGAGAAATGGCAGCCATTTAATAAGTTTGTCATAATCGTTTTACGTATACCACCATCCACCATACATATGATAATTCTATTAACGTCTCTACGTCTAACGTCTAACAAACATTTCTCGGTGCGGGGATCGAACCCGCGGCGTCTTGTTTCACAGCCGGCGTCTAACCAACTGCGCCACGGAGGCTGTCAAAATATGTTCAGTAAGACAGTTGTACTACCCTGCCCATTCGTATAGCATTCAAGATTATATACAACATACATAATCTCTCAGTGACCGGATCTTCGATCAAATATATACGGATAGTACCACAATAGTACGCTCGTATCGGGTTGTTTTTCTCAAACAGTAATAACGTATGCATAGTTGCAGTATCGTACAAGTAGTGAATAGTGGCATGGTTCAAGGCCCGTCTGATAACGTTATTGCGATTAGAATGTGTACAATGGACGCGGTGAGCCGGCACTTTCGGCCATTGTACCGTGTTACTGCGTAGAATTCACGTGCACTGGAATACTATAAGCTAGCTCTGCACGTCGGATTCACCCGCAATTAAGAAGTGACCCGTTTTATACACATTACACGTGATGAGTGCATGATTTTACAGGTGTGAGAGAACATACATCACACAAACCTATATGGATTGAAAAAGATGTGGGTAATAGATTCGATAGTGAATGTTTTCGATGAAACATGTCTACTTTTAGCGTGTATCAGTTGGATATATGTATATTTATTCGATTAACCATTCTAGAAGTTTATGGCTAACACATTGGTTATAGTTGACAATAAAAATAATCATTAGGTACATCCACGCGTAGATTACACAAGAAAATGATCAAAGCAACATGACATAGTCAGCGGAGAGGAATAACGCCATTATCCACGCACCAACACACATACGCACAAACAAACCGCGACTAAAAGATTAATTTCTCAATCAGTGGAAACAATGAACACAATTACGAGACAATGTCAGTCCATGCGATGACTTGACGTTTGTGTGCAGTGGCGGCGCGAGGCCTGAATTTGATGGGGGCAAGACCAAATAAGAGGCCCTGTTATTTTAGTTTTTTTTTAAATGTGGTATTTCTGTCTTTTAGCAAGTGTGACAGTAGGCCAGGCACAGGGAGGAAAACCGATATTCTGCAATGCCGTAAACTACTCCAATGGATATATATCAAGATTTAAGATGGTAACAAGAGTCAGAAAACCAAAGAACAGGTCTCTGTGGAAAAGCCTATTGGAAAGCCTAAGTTCAGCAGTGGCCTACTTGTGGCTAAAGGTGATATTGATAAGACGTGGTACATTAATAATATTACAACCTTACAAGCCGGTGGGATTTATCATTCCACAATGATTGAAACATTTATAATACGACTATGGAGTCATAGTCTCGAAATGGTCCAAGCTTCCATGAGTGAAAAAAGAATACGATCCATGCGCGAGGCCCTTTAGATGTCGAATCCGTGGGTGGTGGTCTACGTAGCCTATGTCTGACTCTGCGCCTGTGTGTCGCGTGTTCGCATCATGGGTTTGACCAGCGGGCGCGAGCGGTGCATGCAAATGGGCTCTTTATGTTTATGAGACGCGTGTCCTTTATCTGATAGAGGCATAGTGAGTTTCGATCGAGATAACCGGAATTAATCTCTATACGTGATGAAAATTGCAAAGGTTTTGCATTGAGATATGTATTTGTTTTTGGATAATAACATGTGACATTTGTTACCCTACTCTTGAATATAAGTGCACTGGCAGAATGTAAATCTGTTAATACATGCTAAAACATAGACGAAAATAGATTTGTTTCGGGGTTCAATATAAAAAAATCATGCGTATATGTTCTTACCTATGGACAATTTTAGGTAAAGTAATTTATGGATTCTGTTTAAAAACAATTGACGTCACATGTTAGCAATTGAGGTTCAAAGGAACACTATTATAGATAAAGAAGCCAAAGGTTACAAAATCAGATACAAAACAGTTTCTTGTCATTGGGCGGGAAGACCCCCATAAAGATAAATACTGCTCCTAGTTCAATAAATTAGTAGGCATAAGTGAGTAATAAAAACGATAAACGAATGGGATAATTTAGTAACGCACAGATTAACAATGTAAAGGTGACTCAAAACGCATCGGGAACAATTCTGTGGCTCTTGTTACAAGTGATACAACTCGAGTTGTACCCTTTTTGAGTTTTTTATATAGAAATGATGAGAAAAAAATAAGCTTTTTTTTGGTCTAACTCACGATTTTCTATCTGCTATAGTTACGGAGATAATTTTGTGTAAAGTGATACAAGTGCTGCTATTTTGGCGAAAATTGCGTGAATATTGATATATTTCGAGTTATAACTCGTTTTTGTAATCGATTAATACACAGTTTTTGTGGATACTGGTATAAGTACAATTATAACTATTTTCACATATATTTTTTTCAGTGCATTTAACGTGAATATTGATATATCGAGGGTTATATCACTTTGAACCATTTTTTTCCAATATTGACTAGGGTACAACTCGACATGTACCTACCAATTCAAATGTGAATTTTTGATTTGGATGTGCTAAGTGATACATCTCGACATATATCATTCTACAGATTTTTTTATTTTATGTGCAAACGGATACAAATTAAGATGTATCTAAAACTCAAACAAATTACAAAAATATTTTATATCGAATAAGATGTGCTAAGTGAGACAATTATGCGCGGCAATACATTATTACGAGTAAATTGATTTAAATACAACAGAACCAATAGGTAATTCAAATGTCCAAATATATTATAATAATTTTGTACTGTAAATATCATT
Source organism: Deilephila elpenor (assembly GCA_949752805.1). Taxonomy (NCBI): domain Eukaryota; kingdom Metazoa; phylum Arthropoda; class Insecta; order Lepidoptera; family Sphingidae; genus Deilephila; species Deilephila elpenor. Next base: position 12,229,047 of record OX457103.1, on the reverse strand, counting down.
TATTATAATATTATATTCCATCATCAGATACAATATCAAGGTAAATATATGAAAACTAAAATTTTTACGTAGCTGTCAGAAACATTATATTATTATTCTATATTTTATTGAAAAATGGCAGTTGTCAAAACGGTATTGGTACATAATTTATTTATTTATTTATAAATTCTTTATTGAATACCACATATAAAAAAATGTAAAATAAAAATCTTATTTATCAATATTTATAAATGGAAAGAAACTCCTTATTCTTTTCCAACTGTTCTGGAATGATTTTTACTTGTATAATATTTTTTTATTTGTATAATACTCATCTGTGTTATTTCTTAGTTCAAAAATTATTTGCATCGTTTTCGAACTTTTGAGTATATGACACTATACTATTGAGATTAGAGACCTTTACCATTCATATTATAAAAGTACGTTATAAGATTTTAATACATACATACATACATAAACTCGCGCCTTTATCCCCGAAGGGAGAGGCAGAGGCGCCACCAGGACACCCACATTTCGCCTTGTATGTTCGGTCCCACGATATGATAGGGGGCGAGCCTATCGCCATATCGGGCACAATTTCCTGATTCCGGGCTGATAATGAATAGAAAAATCCAATATCACTTTGCCCGACCCGGGACTCGAACCAGAGACCTCAGCTTTGTAACCGTACCGTAATACAGCTATGCCATCGAGGCAGTCTAAGATTTTAATAATTGTGCTAAAACTGTGCCTTAAGAAGTTAATTTATTGTAATTGTGTTTATTTTGTAAGACTTTTTTACATTTTTGTACATACATATTACATTTAAAAAAATTACTTAAAAAAGTATAAAACAAATAGTTAACCCTTTGGTGGCGAGGCTCAAGTCCCAAGCCACCGGTGCAGTGGTTAGGGATACAAAGTAAGGAACATCCTCACTATGAGTGGCATGTCCAGCAATACTGCCTTTTGGATCTGATTCTTGACCCAACGACCAACAACGGCTTTTGGAGATGTTGGTCTTGGCTCTTTGGTATCAGTCCATGTGCAGAAACAACAATCGGGACAATAATTGTTGAGTCTACATCCCTCATGTCAGTAACCTCGTGTTCCAAATCTAAATATTTAGACAATTTGTTTTTTTTTTTTCGCTTTAAAGAGGTTATCGTCATGCGGTATGGTAACATCAACAAGTATTGCTCAGCACGTCAATCGATCTATTATCACAACATCAGGCTTATTGGCCGCAATAGTCCTATCTGTGATAACAGACCGATCCCAATACAGCGTTGAATGACCATTTTCAAGAACTGGTTGGGAAACATACTGGTAATATGGCACTTCAAGAGTCACAATAGTCCATATCGAAGAGCGATTTGCTGATGTATGATCTTGGCTTCTAGGTTGTGTCTATGCAAGTACTCGTCGTTAGCAAGATACGAATAACCGGAAGGTACATGTCTCATTGGCTCGCCAGGACGTTGGCATCGACCGTACCGTCCTTCAGGATGTATTTTCTATAGTCTTAATAACTTCGTCCACGATTGCAAAAGCAAAACACTCAGTTTCCCCAGAGGTTACCAAAACGTAGTCAAGTTACAGATGAAGGCCGGTCCACTTCAGGCCCGTGTAGGGCCCGATAGAACGGACCATGCAGCTCTTTGCTCTTCCATACTTCCTCGCGATCTTAAACGCTCATCACCAAAGGCTTCCGCCAGTTCTCATTCGCCAGTGAGAGCTGGGTAAATACTTTACACACTATAACTACAACCCTATGCATATCTACGTAGCTGTGATGGAAATACTCCCTTAGATTGAACACCTCACGATTATGCAGATCCTTACCATTAAGAATGCCTCGGCCCTCACATCTCTGCGGGATGCACAACCTCATCACTGACGAACTTGTATGATGCATACGATGTGCATTTGGTAGAGTCCGGACCTTACGATCCAGGGCGTCCAATTTCGTCTGAGTCCATCTGAGTTTGCCAAAAGAGTACATAAGTACAGGCATAACCCAACCGTTAAACGCACGAATATTGTTTCCATCTGATAAAAAACAGTTAAGAACTTTTGTCAGGCGGCTAAAGAAACGCTCCTTCATTGATTGTTTTACCTCTGCACCTATAATATCTAGACCCTCAGGCATACCCAGATACTTGTAGGTTTCCGTCTGCGAAAGAGATCTGAGTCTTACAGTCTCTGAGACATTTATGTCATCAGAGACTGAAACCTCGCTTGACATGGATAACCGCACCTTTATCTACACCAAACTCCATATTGATTGAGTTGCTAAATCAAGCAGTTATTTTTGACTAAAGTTGATTTATTATTATTATTTTATTCATTAACAGTTAAGGGATTTTTATACTATCCGGTAATACATGGGAGACCCATCGTACCTTTATTTATTATTAAAAACATCGCAACAAAGTTGATTATTTAATAATATGAAACTTGTATCTATTTACACATTACATAATATCATATTAACGAGAGATAACTTGACTTGTATCATTTAACACTTATTTTCAATAGACTTGAATATTAGCAAACAGATACTATTCAAGTAATTTATGAAAGTAGGGGGTTGCGGATTAAAAAAACATAATCTTACGGATTATACCTTTATCTTTTGTTTGAGCAACATTATCGTAGAAACTCATACAAATTAGTTATTACATTTTGTAAACTTTTGTATATCAGTTTACACGAAAGCACTTTAAACACAGTATTTAGGTGCGACGTAATATAATTACACTTATATTATTTATCACAACATTTTTGCACATGTTACTCATAAGCCGAGGTATATCTCACAGGTTTCTCGTGAATTACTTTTTAAACATAATATTTATCAAAAAACCTAAAACGCACAATAAAAGAAAACATTTTCCCCCACAAAATAAGGTATTCAAGTTTAATCTAGCACATTTAGTTTACGACCGAGAATTTTTTAAATCTTGTTTTTGCTCTCCTGTAAAATGATGATTTTCGACTTGTATCACTCATCACAAGAGCCACAGAATTATTAGCTTCGGAGCCTCACCGCATATCAATCACATTGATAATTTAATTGTTTCTCAATCCATATTGTTATTGCAATGAAACTCGTGTGCCGAGTTACAAACGGCTGCATTATTTATATTTTATTCTTGTTTTTTCCTTTGTGGCTCAAGACTACATACTAGAGTGATTTGCACATGTATTCCGATACAATGAAAATCGATTGTAACAATATTTCATCATCTTTATGTAGTTTACGAATATAATGTTTAATAATGATTTCAATTATTGCATATATTGTCACCTGCTGTTCAATATTGTCACATACGCTCATACATTTTATACAACAAGCACAAATGTAACTGGTTTAAGAAAAAAACAATATAGAACGCTGAAATCACAATACAACAAAAATCCAATGCTAATTGGACCTTATGAAAAGCATAATACTAAACAAAAATATTGAAAATAAAGAATAAATTCAAACTTATACAATTATACATACGGTACTTTGATAACAATAGTACTACAAACGAATGTTGTTACACAACATCTTTATTCGGAATTTTGTTACGGTCATAATATGAAAAACATAGGTTTGTATTTACATTTCGCTAAGGTTTACGCACTTTATCTTAAAACATGCATGCGTGGTCAATAAACCCATTAATTACGGTGAGTTAAGTAAAAAATAGGTGAATCACTACGGAGCAGACATTCCAGAATAGCGCGACCTTTAACTTGCGCAAACTTGTTTTTTCACAAATATGTGTATATACAACTTTTAGGACGACTATATCAAACATCTACAACGTATCAAATTTGAGATGAAGTAGTATCTTCGCTGTTATATATTTATTGCTCAATGATTTTTTTAGGTTGAATAACCAAAAGACCAAAATAAAAATTCTAAAATAAATATAAACATCCATAAACATGTTATCCTTAATAGCATCAAAAGTATAATCTATTTTGAATGCTAGATTTTTTTAACCGTAATTTTAGTGTATGCGGCATAAGGGCTAAAACTTTATTCGGTTGGTAAGTTTGATATACGGTTGTTAGCACACCCCATGCTCTTTTATCCCTCCCCTTACCCATCTATTGTCAAAAATTAAGTGTTAGGGTTGTATACGGGAAAGTTGAATCGCTTACCATCGGGTAAAACTGCTAGCTTGTTTCTTACTTTTGCAATAAGAGACCAAATAATGAACATGAAACTCTACTTCGTACTACTACTACAATAAGGTGTACACTAATGGCCGATGTTAATAAACGATCTTCGTTTCTATCTAAAGATCGATCGCGAAAATAAACCAATGGGCTCAAGGTATTGCCGACACGCTCACATTTGATGTGTTCTAATTGGTCTATTTTCCGGATCGATCCTTAGATAGGGATTGGGATTGCTTATTAATTTTGTGTGTAAGTTTATTTAGGTGTGGCAGTACAAAAGAAAGGAATTCATGGTATGTTTGACCAGCAGTCATGGCGGAAAGTTGAGCAATGCTATTGTTTGAAATCGAATAGTGAAACGAAAGTAAAACAACCATCGGTCATTTTATCTAACACAATATTTAATTACTATACGTCTGCTAAAATACAAATAAAATAACATATCATTTTAGTTTTGATACTTTTATTTTGCTAGTTACCACGTCTACAACAATACAATGTTATTAAAAGGACGTTACTAACTTTTGAAAAAAGAATAGAAATGTTCTCGAAGTATACGAGAAACAGTAAGGGAAATATTACGAAATGAAATTCGTTAACAGCCTCTGTGGCGCAGTGTGAAACTATAAAATGAGAACCTATTAGATATCACCATTCGCTCTCCAAAATTCATAACATGACGCCCCATGTTGACGACCTTTTTGCTTATGAAAAATAAAGGCAATTGGTACTTGCTTAAATTTCAATCGAAATCTAGCAATTTTGTGAACATTCGCTCTGTTGAAGATGTGCTCTATAAAATAACATGACAGAAAATTTTAAAAAGTGTTGCAACATTTTTTTTTTACTGTAGCCTCTATCAAATTGTAGCATATATTTAGCGTTTGACATGCATAGTTTCAATGACATTCACTCTGAATTTGATCCATTAAAATCCTTAACAGCTTTTTCTTGCAAATCATTTTATTAGCATTATAAATAAAATTACTATGTCACGCAAAATGTCAACAGTCGCATATATCTTGTTTTTATATAAACCTTGTAAGCATTTTATTTAGTCGGATATAAAAGTAGTTTTATCTTAAACGCAATATTGGAAAGTATGTTACGTCACAGCCGTACGAGTTGTTTTTAAATATCATCGTGGTGATTTTTTGCTAATAATCAAGATTACCATTATTACTGGTATTCGGGTCCCTGTGGAGATGTTGTGTCACCGGTTTTTAAAGCTAGAAATATGTGACCCGCATATGTAACGTCTGATCCCAGATTTCGTTGCGTAAACTCGGAATATTTGTCGCTTGGATGAAGCGAACGAATCTGGACTGCTGAAGATGTTTCCTTTAAGTGCATAGCTATTTGTAGGACTAAAATTAAACAGTTAAAACAAGTCCCTATAGACTAATCTATTGTCCTTCATAATCCAATAATCCTGTGTCTTTAATCGGGGCACGAAGAAACTTATACACAAGCTACAATGACATGTCGAATGACGAGTTAATCGCCAGTCGATGATACTTTATCTCGACGTCAATGCACTTGCCATTGAATACCCTGCACTTAGCGGGACCAGATAACAAAATCCAATATATTTACCTGTGCAGCGGCAACCCTTGTGTCCCAGGCGGGCGAGCGGAGGTGCTTCATGAGCCTGCCCAGCAGCCGGTGCAGCTCCTCCGGGTGCGCCTTCTGCACCTCGCCCAGCTGCCTCGCCGCCGCCCGCCGGGTCGCCGGGCCCGTGCCCGCCTCCAGCAACACGAACAACCGGTCCAATCTACAGACAAACAAGTCTTAATTATGATTTTACTTAGAGGCACATACTATTTTAGACAGTCATTTCAAGGGAACAGAATCTTGATGAATGACATGATATTGAAATTCCCTGTGTGGACAATGGATTAGAGCTGAATGAATAGATGTACAATTTTTAGTGCGTAGTCATTAGCCAGTGTAATAATTGACGATCTTAATGCATTCCTGTTGTTTAAAATGAAGAAGAAACAGAAAAAGAAAAAATGAAAAGGTAAAGATTACAGAGCCTCTAAATGTTTCTAGCGCGTAAACCTTGCATTACTTTAGATAGGTCGTAATTGTCAACTAAGTAATTCCGATACGACTTAGCTATATTCCTATTTATTCAATAATATAACAACAGTCATTGGAACACCTGTATTACGACAGTGTCATATACCCCATAAATTACATGAGAGGTCTATGTCTACATGCAGACAGACAAAGACAAGCTCTACAAATATTCACAAACAACCATAACTACGCCACAAAAGGATGACCCACATTTGTGCATTTGCATAACCCAGTGTCAACAATAAATATATAAAAACAAATAACATTCATTTATACTTAAACACTTGAGCTAACAGATGTAAAGACTAACGACGTCTGTGCAAGCAGTCTCATTTAACAAAGGCTTAATATGTTATTACTTATTGGCAAAGTTATATGCATGATATATCAGACCGGATGCATAAATATTCTAGAAGGTAAGTAGTGAAACAAAACTGTAATATAACACGCAATGTATTAATTAATTCTTTTTCTCATATAAGAAGGTATATCCCTTCTTATAAGTTTAGTGTGTGGTGGCCTGTTAGTTCGTGGTGTGCTGTTGGTAACGGACCAGACGCAGATGCCAACATGTTCACGGTGGTCGCGGGTTCAAATCCCAGGGCACATCTCTGACTTTTTAGGGTCACTGTATCACCACACACACACACACACTATATCTAATCACCACAAATCACCACACACTATAACGGCGATGGAAAACATCGTGAAGGAACATGCATACCATAGCGACTTGTAAGAATTTCTATGGTATGTCAAGTCCGCCAACCCGCACTAGGCCAGCGTGGTGGACTATATGGCCTAACTCCACCCCTCTCAATCGTACTTTCGATTGCAGAGGAGGCCCGTGCTATGCAGTGGGACGTATATAGGCTGATGCAGATTTTAGTGGTGCAGTGGCAACGGAAATAAATGAAAATCCTAACAGAAACACCATAACATCTAAATAACCACTCTATAATCAAGCTTTAGAATTGCCAACATAGACAAAGCGTTCAACTGCCGTAGCTACTCACTAACAAGTAATTATAAAATCAATATCTCATGTTTGACCCTTATTCATGACCTCCATTTTACTGAAACCTACGGTAATTTAGAACGAGGCACGCCCATTCGTGTTTTGATGTGTATTCATGGTGCTTTATATTTGAGTATAAATAAAACAGTGTAAATTTGACTGCCTAGGTGGCGTAATTGTATTACGGTACGAATACAAAGCTGAGGTGTCGGGTTCCAATCCGGGGTTGGTCAAAAGTGGTATTGGATTTTCTATTCATTTTCAGCCCGAATTTAGAGTTTGTGTCTGATATGGCGATAGGCTCGCCGCCTATCACATCATGGGAAGGAACATAGAAGGCGAAATGTGGGTGTACTAGTAGCACCTCTGCGGTCTGCCTACCCCTTCTGGGAAAAAGGCGTGAGTTTACGTAAGTTTGGATGTAATAAAACATAAAATGGTCCTCGCCTCACTACCTACCTGAGATGTATATTTTGCGACAGTTGACATCATTGAGTTCCACAAGTGAAAGTTAATATCAATAAAATGCTAACGGATGCGCTTATCTTGCTGCGGGGTCAGGACTATGTGACTCAACCGTCATACAACGATGTATTCACTTGCAAAACTTGAACTTTTTGTACCATGATTTTAAAGACTTGTAAACTGTACCACCAACCAGCATTACGACTGCGTCGTGATCTAAAAGGCGTATTTCCAAAAGAGATGACGTGTGTCATATTTTAAATTAAAAGCTAACTCATTCTGATGTAGCGTCTACCTTGTTTAATTGTATGATAATAACAGGGAGAGGAAGAATACCACAACACATCTAATATATAAGGCATAACATTGGACATGCCACTGTCACAGTCGGATGTGAGATCCGCCTCGCAATCGGGGTACGGCCCCGGTTCTTTTAAACATATTGACTGCGTGACCTGTGTATAAACCAAGTTAGTTATCATGACATTTATCATCTAATTGTTTACTATCTCGTATTGTGGCAATGTATTACATCATAGGCAGAATTGTTTTAAACATCTCCAAATTTTCTAACACGTGATAATAATATAATGTTTTGTTATTTAATTATAATTCTATGCTGTCCGATTTTATTAAACACACAGACATTTTTAGCTCAATACAGTCTGTTCGGGTATAGTTATTTGCCAAATTTAAGTGTTAATATGATATGCAAATGTAAGTCAAGTACCTTTAGTCCGCGTTACTTTTCTTCCTTTCATGCCTTTTTTTATTCCCCTTTATTAATTTCGGGACTTTGAGCCAGTAGTGACTATGTTAGTGCCAGCCTTTTAGTTACAAACAAATATATCATTATCAATTTCACCATAGACAAATTGCACGCACATTGATCCAAAGTCCATTAATCTAGTCTCGTACAAATACAGCACAACAAAAACAAGCTGGATGAAACATCTCAATAGAGCGAACATTGGATCAATTGCCCGTAATCTAATCAGCCGCGCAAATTGCAACCAATTTATTTAATAAAACGCCACTGAACTTTTATTGGTAGCTATAAATGTTGTAAACGTCGTAAAACTTATGTTACATAAGGGAATATGCACTTTCATCATCGGAATATCGTCAGGATTATAGGGGGGGTGTTTAATTCGGCAAATTCCGACACCGCCTTGCAAAATGTTTGTCGGAAACCGGGTGTCTATTATATTTATAAATCTACCCTTAAAGATAAGTACGCCAGTATCCCAGAAGACGCAGACATTCCACTAGTGCCACCCAATGTTCGGTAGCTTATTTCACTGCGAGGGCGAATACTCTGTCATAGTTTATTTATACAATAAATGAGATCATTTACATGTTTATATCAGATAACATCAATGTGTTATACATATAAATATTCATTAGGATACCCAGTCAAGCATCTCGCTCGCGGACCTTCAAGTACTTTGTCAATATCATCGATCATTCATCCGCAAACAAATCGCACTCGGCATTATTTAGTTACATATCCATAAATTGATATAGAATGTTTCTGTTAGTAGAATTTAGGTAAGTATATTGAACAAACCTATATAGTACATGTACACTGTACATATATACATTGTATACAATATAGATAAGTGTCTACTGACGAGTAAAAGATTCACGCTCCGATGGGTCGGACGTGGGACGTACTGCTGACGTAACATCGGTCAATAAAATATATGGCCGTAGATTTACCACCACCCTCGGACATGCAGAATGGCCTGTAACATCCCCCACATCCATTTTAATACTTTAGCATTTGTGCCCTTTACGTTTAGTCTTTGACGTCAACAGAATAATTTATTTCGTGAATTATACGATATTTTTATTTTTAATAAGATTAATAGACCTATTGTATAAAATAATTATACAATAGGTCTTAAAATAAAACTAATCTATCGTCAATTTACTGAGGATGCTAGGCTGAGCAATGCGTAAATTACGAATTGAGATTGTATCTTGTCGATGATGCCATTCAAAGCCTGATACAATATGACCATGAACACCAAGGAACCGTAAGAAAGTTCTCATATCAGAAAATAAAACATTGCGTGTCATAAACGTGCACCTGGTTGATATAACTACATAATAAAACATAATATCTAAAAACAAATACAGATATAATATGAAAGTGATACGAAGTTTACACAGAGTATTAAGATAATTGATAATAGATAATCGTGTTTTGACGATATGATGAATGACTGAAAACTTAATTATTTTTAAATAGGTCTGTGTTAAATATTTTCGATAAGACGCAGCAAGGACGAGTGTCTTTCAAATCTTATTAGATTAGTGGTGGCACTGGTAATTGAATTTTTATGCCACCCACATTGTTTCTGACGCATCTTAACATCTGTTGTCAAATGGACTTAATAGGATAATATGACTAACAGGATAAAAAACTACCGGGTGATAAAGTATTTTTAACATACAGAAGATAGATTAGATGTGGGGGCGAGGCTCCCACCCAGTATTTACCATTAATAAGCTAGATTCAAAAAGAGAACACGCTGATATTTGAACAGTTACTTTATCGGACGACAAATTAAACAGAAAGAGATAAAAATTAAACAAGGCAACTTGTACAAAAATAAGTATACTGTTTCAACCAAACTAGTTTTGAGTTAACAAGATTTAAGAAAAACGTTGGTAAGCATGACTGCCCCTAGCTATGGCTCTGACACCACGACAGACCGTGCCACACGCTCTCACGTTTTACTTAACCAGGATCCCAGTCCTCAATCATCTAACATAATACATGTGTTTGTACGCAAAATAATACAAAAATTGAACATAGTAAAATACCCTACTATTTATCAATAACGGATCTTCTTCTTTCATAAGACGACATAAACTTTCGGATGAGAAGAATGTTACGTTCTCCATGAGCTTGTGTACCATTTATATTTTTCTAATAGAAATAAGGATCTCAAGGATCAAAATCTCTTCATGCCACCACACCTCTAAGTCTAAAGCTACTAAATAACAGTTTACCCATAGAAATGATGTTCATTGAACAATTAGCTGCCATTCAGCAAATCGATCCACTATGGAAATATCAACAACGTAGGCGTCAATTTGTCCAATTTAGACCAACCCATAAATGTACACCACTTAATCAATCGTGAAACATCGACAGATACAATTAATACAAATTTGAAATCGATAGCTAACGAGACTTGATGTATGACTAATTCATGACACTATGGGTTAATGGAGATTGGAACGAAATAAGCACTGAAGATAGCCTTAGTACCACTTTCGCTCAACCCAATCTGGGACACATGCCTCCAGATGTATGTATGATTTTATCCTCATAGTTTTTATCACTCCCATGAACTGTAGGTTTTCGTTGTCGTATTAATTTATTTTATTTATTTGACTGCCTCGGTGGCGTAGTTGTACTACGGTACGATTACAAAGCTGAGATTCGAACCCGAGACCTCATCTCGGGTTCGAATCTCAGGTTGGGCAAAGAGATATTGGATTTTTATATTCATTATCAGCCTGGAGTCATGAATTTATGATTATGGCGTTAGGCTCGCCCCCTATCACATCGTGTCCTGGTACCCTTCCCCCTCTGCCTACCCTTCTGGGAAAATGGCGTGAGTTTATGAATGAATTTATGAATTGCCACAATCATATAATTGAATGGTTGCAGACAGCCGAATTGATTTATTATTTCTCCATACAAGTATATCAATCCATTTTACCATACTAAGGAAAATACTATAAATAAAATAAATTATATCATGGCGAAAGCGAGCCGGGCCGCTAGACTAATGAAACCTTAACGCTATTAACATGGTATAAAAGCCTTCTTAGACCTTTTATTAGGTCATACATCCACTGCTTGATTAAAAAAGATAATCTCAAGAAATGATAAGTAGCAATTACTATCGATATAAATTAAACAGTAGATCATATAACCGGAAAAAGAAACATCTCGGTAGTCTGTCGTAATTAAGAAAGTGATGAGATCTCGTTACTAATTCTATACAACTCTCTACGTCATATATGTAATAGATAGCAGCTCCCACTGTTGAATGTTCCTTTATGTTGATTAATGGCCGATATTAATAAACGATCTTCGTTTCTATCTAAAGATCGATCGCGAAAATAAACCAATGGGCTCAAAGTATTGCCGACACGCTCACATTTGATGTGTTCTGATTGGTCTATTTTCCGGATCGATCCTTAGATAGGGATTGGGATTGCTTATTAATTTTGTGTGTATGTCAATAATGTTTGGGGACTGATTACATTAACGAAAAACACCAGTCTCATTTTTCACCATAATTATCCACCCAAAACCTCATGTAGTGTCAAGATTCCTATTATCATCAGTATAACTTACATATATACATAAACTCGCGCCTATTTCCCAGAAGGTGTAGGCAGAGGCGCTACCAGGACACCCACATTTCGCCTCGTATGTTCCGTGCCCCTATGAAATGTAATTATATTCGTCCCATTATTTTTTGTCAGACTTTGAACCAGACTAATATCCCAAGTTGATCTGAGATGCGGAGGGAGTGGACATTTTCATCACAAAAGTCACGTAACGTAACATAATATGTGCCGATAATGGTAGTGTATATGTATAAGAGATATTTCCTCGTAATGTTTTCACTTTTCCTTTACATTAATAGGCCACGGTTATAGCCATACAGCCAATACAATGTACACAAAAGACTTTTCATAATTGTTCACAATATCGAGCCTTTCACAGCGTTAAATCATACATATAATACATGCATACATTACATTTGTCTCACTGCTACATATTACGAAACGTATTGTTCGCCTTTTACAATTTATTTACTATATCAATAACAATTGATACGGCCATGAAGTACTCTCATTTATTTGGTATTAAAAAATAAGTGAATATCTACAATACATGTAAGTTTTATGTATTATAATTTAGTTCTCTGTTTGTCATGTGTCGCTTGCTTACCTTTAACTTAATGGCCGCCACACACGCGCAAACGCGAGTTTGCACCGGTCTCAAACCGAAAATTGGTACTAAATTTGCGCAGTTATTTGCCCACACGCGTTCTATGTTTACTGGTGCAAACTCAGACTTGCACAATTATATCGTTACATGTGTGACGGCCTTAAATTCAAATATATTTTCGTAAGTAATACTGTTGTTATCATAACTATAAATAAAATTAGTCTGGGTAGCAGAAAAATAAAACTCACCGTGACTTCATGGCGATGAATTTTCTTCTGTCTTTTATGTGTTCTCCTGAAACAACAAAAAGGACTGTCAATAATTTCACACTTTGAAGATACCTTTATGAAAAATTAATGCTACAATTATCAAAGGCATGTGAAATGAGCCAATCCGCAATAGGCCTGCGTGAACTATCACCGAAGATCTCTTAATTGTGGAGTAGACATCTAGTCTTCAGTGGGACATATAGGTATACATATCATAGGCTGATTTTTTTGATAAATTAAAATTCATCCGACGTTCTAGAGCTAACAAAATAAAAGGATACAATTGATTTTCTCTCATAGTATTCGCTGCGAAATATGCTCCATTTACTGAGAATTACTGAGCTCAAAGCAAGCTTCCTTACATTTTTAACTAACGATCAGCTGCAGCCCTCTCGAGGCGACCTACATATCCTCAAAGCCCTAGGGTCTGGAAATATATTTTCTTACTTAAAAGCAATGTATCGATTTCGCTCGTGACTCGTTGTGTTTGATGGCTAGCCTGTATGATACATCTGGCTAAATAGTTTTATACCTCCAGGATGTGTATCAAATATAAAAAAAAATCACAAAGCCGGTCTTTGAAATGTATGACAAAATCAACATTAGTGATAACGCGGTTCTTTCTTAAATAATCATATAAAACTATAATAAGCCTTTTCAACCAAAAGCCATCACCGCAATAACTAATTGATTAAAACAAAGGACCATTATATGAAATAATAAATGCATACAAAACTGGCAGCGGCGTGCACAGGATTATGACACTGGGTATGCGGCGGAGTACTCGGTCACAAAAACTTTTTCTTTTATAATTTTTAGCATAGCCACAGCCACGCGACGGATCCCTAAGTCGGAAACTATTCCAAAAGAACAAGTCTTAGATGTACTACTATTCATGTACATCTTCTACGGCAACGCAGACAAAACAGCAATCGATCGTCGCGGCGGAAGAAATTCTAATAAGTAAAATAATAGATATACGTTTCATAACTTTCAACATGAAACTTTCGAGTTACATTCCCTTTTTGCTGGTATAATTGTTGTAAATCGGGTACACACCTACCTTTAGACACAATTTGAATCTTTTCACTGAATGACAATTGTGCGAACTTGTTATTTTTAATAAACACACAGTTTCAACCCAAACCTCACAATCAAATAACATTTTTAAAAAATCAACAAACGCACTAGTAAAAGCAAATCACAATTATTATAGAAAGTAGGTAATAAACTGTTAAATGTGTACACTTTCAAATGTTAAGTAGAAAATTCTTTTAAGAAAAATATAAATATACTGGCGCAAACAAAATAGTAAACAATGCATAACACATGAAAAAAGCAAAATGGCCACCGCGAAACACAAAACATTTCTGCTATTTAAACAAATAAAACCTTACCAAACAAAAATGCATAATGTGCATACGTTATTCATTAGATGTCCGTCTATTATTTTTACTCGGATTATACGCAACGAACATTTCCGATTACTCCCGACAACTGCCGAACTTCCGTAGCATGCCGCAGGAGTCGCGGCTTTCGATGCTTTCAATATTCATGGGTGTGTGCGTTTGCGAACTGTGCACGGACACCAAAATTACTACACACATACGAACAAATCTCCTGCGGGACGCGGCGGCATGACTTGGTTGATTAGGTACATTATTTTGCAGCGCTATTGCTATTTATAAAATATTAGGCGTTTTTAAGTTATTATATTTTGTTTATTCATTTATTTACTATTAATTAAAGTCATCTAAAACGTACGAACGTTTTATTAAAATATCTGTGAATAGCAAGTAAAGCAGTGCATTTCTGCCTACAAGGAGCGCACGCCCCTGAAAACTGGCAATCCATAAATGTTTTAAGATAACAGGGATTCCACATAAAATAAGTAACTTTATATGGTACTATTAATAAAATCCTGATAGAATAAAATATGAACACGGGAGTAGTTCACGTATTGTATAAAATAATTTATAAATTGGTCTATCTGTCTGGCACAAACCGCCTTTAGTTATCAATCTTGAAATCCTATAAGAGACTATCGCACGATGTCATATTAAACTACACGTGAAAGCATAATGAAAGAACCTGTCACGAATAGGATTAGTGTATACTCTATTCTCCGACACGAAGTACCAATGGTCTAACGTTCGACGTCTGAAGTAAGTTATAAGTTTGCCACTTTTAAAAATCAATACTATTCTCTATGACACTTATCATTCACTCCGAACTTAGTCTATGGTTACGACGTACGATATAGGATTCTAACACTAATAACAAATAGCAATTAATAGTCTACTACCCCCGCCTTGCGCTTCACTTGCGCTGCCGTTTTTTGATGAGTCACTTTTTCTTAATAATCATCGTCAAACCCTTCTCGATAATAATGTATTACTGATAGAAAGAAATATAAAAATATTAACATTTACTTTTGTTTACAATACTCTGCGCTACGATCCGGTTCCACCTTCTTAGATTACAATATTGATATAGATTACACAAGTCTCGTCATTTACAATGTTTATACACTGTCATGCTTACCCTTGTTTTTGAGACAGATTTTATAAAATATTTTGCTATATATTGAATGAATAATGCCTATGTATGTAACAGTACAGTACTGTGATACCGGGGACTTTTTGTGACACACTCATCAATTCTATTTCCGTTTATTCAATCATGTGTTTATCTCAAACGCTCTTACTGCGCATATCCCCAGACATTCCACATTCATTATCTATTGGAAATCTGAACCAATACGAAAGAAATTGGGCAATGTTTACATCATAACCCGTTTGTGCACGAGTATTTTATACCCATAACTATACTTTTTACAGTTCACGGCAATTCAGCACAAGTGGGACACATTTATTACGTACATAATTGTGTGTATAAAATAATATGTCGTAATATTGATTGGGGGGCAATTTTAATGTCAAACAGAAGGCAACCCATGCGCTGCATACTTTGTATCGACAAACGAAACATGTTTTTGGAGGTTCGTATGACATCATCACATCTAGGTACTAAAGAAGCTTTGCAGCTGTCCGATACTAAACGTTATAATTTAATAATAGTTTTCAAGACAAATCGACATTGACAACATCCACCCTGTGCACCTACCGAACGCAGTTGCGATTCTTATCTCCTACAGTTATACCTAATCTCTGGCCTCAAAGAAACTATCTTGATCCGCAAATCTCTTAAAGCTTTATAAAGATGCAATAAAATCAAGGGGTCACATTTATACTAATCAAACTAAAAACTACAGGTGCGAACATCAAGAATAATCCGAAAAGATTTTAACGAAAATTCAATAACACTGCAACATATAAATAAACAATAAATAAATCCACCCAACAGTCACACACATAGTCCTGACCCCACACTTGTGTCGTGGGTATCAGAAACTACGAGAGACTTTTCGGTCTCACAATCACCCAGACCCGAAACAAATACCTGTGGATCACACAAATATTTGTTTCGGTGCAGGGATCTAACCCGCGGCCTCTCGTTTCACAGGCGACGTCTAACCAACTGCGCCACGGAGGCTGTCATATGCACAAATTTGCCACAGATTCCTTAGATAGTAAACCTAGTAACATCAAATTTGTTATTCGGGCGTCTGTTATCTGCGTTGTTACAAGAATGACCCAGTTGCAGACATATCCCAATTTATCAGAGTTTATCGCGGCTACATCGACTTTGATAACGCATCAACTTAGTAACGCGAAATCAATGTTGTTCTAGTAGGTATTACACAAATTCCAAGGATTTTTCAGTGCATTGGCGCGGCAAAATAACTAAGCATGGCGGATAGAACAATGATGTCCTGTGTTCAGATAGATTTTGTTGCGGGCCACAGCTGGATAAAGTCTTCGTGAAACGTGGAATGATACCCGGAATCTGTATTTCGACTCTCAGCTGTTTTATTGCGTCACTAGCTAGGTCAAAAATTGCTTATGACAGCAACAATCATAACAATCCTTATCACGCTATCTTAATAAACAAAACCAGGGTTAAATTATGTAATTATTTGCGAAATTGTATTACGAACTACTATTTTAATAGATATTATAATGTCAAATAATATGTTTATAATGCAACAACACATATTTCATTCTTTAACGCATTTTTACGCAGCCAACCGACCCACATTAGGCTTATTACCATAATGTATTCCTAGAATTCGGCCTCGCGTACACATTTGGGCATATTTTGCGACATCCAGATGTCCACAGCTCTGAAGATTTACTATTATAGCAGTTCGTAGTTCGTACGCAATTACAGCAACCACCATTGGCTACTATGTACTCGATTTGCCAACATCTTGGAAGTGCAAAGAAGTAGTGTAATGCAAATAATTTTTACTGACGTCATATTTCATAACAGATATGTAGATTTATTTTTAATTTCAGGTAGAATATTAATAAATATACTTATATGTGAATAAAGGCTGGAAACCACCAAGTGTTGAATTCGATTTAGGAATTGGTCATTCCACTTTGTGCGAGGTTTTCAGCATTAAGCATTTCGTACAACCTGCCTGGGTCAGGATTTCGTGCCCGATCTGGCGATAGGCTCGCCCCCTATTGCATCATTGGACGGAAACAAGATTGGTTAACTGTGGGTGCCTATAATGGCACCTTTGCTTCCCCTTCGGCGGTAAAAGCATGAACTTATGTAATGTAATGTAATGTAATGTGTGTTAAAGAATTATCTAATGTAAATGATTTGTATCGCTATCTTTATCATATTTCTACAAAATTGTCTTGGTTCGTCGACTGATAGGAGATTGTATCAATTGGGTCGATCGCTTAGGAATATAAACACACTGTCAACAGCTGCTTTTCAGTCCAAGGGGAAAACGCTGTGATCATTTGGAGAACCTCCTTCAAATGCTAAAAAAGAAAATACAAACATACCTACTTAATATACAGATCAAAGGCAATATTAATAATTTCCTCTATAAGGGTACTTTATATTACTAATTGCAAATAACATTTATAGCGATCTTTAATTAAAATAAAACATAAAATTAAAGTAAAGGCCAGTGTTTA